>CM073003.1:48764497-53564497 GCA_037038555.1 Rhynchonycteris naso
CTTTAGGTATCAGTTCCATATTTTCCAAAGCCAAATATGTAAATGCTAAGGAAAGAAAACAAAGAGAGATTCAAGTCTTGTAATTTAATATTGTTATTAAAACTTTAATGTATCTTATTCTTTAACATTTCGTGTTAATATAAAATTACTTGGCAATGCTTGACATTTGAAATAAACATTTTTTAATTGTTTTATTTGCAAGAGGTCCAGTTAATTGTGCTTAGCTACAGTTTGGTCATAAGTCAAGTGAGTTTAAAGATACTATTAAATTGTTAGGTTCCCAGAGAAAATTACCATTTTAATAAAAGAAGGCCAGGTGGTATTTAAAATATAAACTTGTCCCAGAATAATATCTGAATTTATTGTTTAGTATGACTTACTATGTACTAAGATATATTTAATGTAAAGCATTTAATCTATGTAGATAAATGCTAATAGATTTAAAAGCTAATTTAAAAAATCAGAATATGTGAGGTTCCATTGTAAAGTGTTTGAGCTTGCAGAAGAAAAGTATTAGTTGTACTGAAGTTAGAAATGCCTTGAAAAGTAGCTTTTTAGATAGTTGCCCATTGATCAAACTCCATAAACTAAATCTAAATTCTTGTTTTTTAAATTATAAGAACTGTCATAAGCCTTAGATATTATGAATAACCTAAGGACTTTGAATCATGTGCAATAGTTTCTTCCCATTACCATGAGTAAACACACCCCTAATAAATTATTTTTATACTCATTCCTCAAGTGGAATAGCTATTTTATGCCCAGTATGGATAAAATATTACATTTCTGTAACTTTTAACTAAAGAACTTATATTTCTCTAGTTAAAAAAATTAAAGGAGTTAACATCCCTTCCAAAAAAGGATTATTTATTTTCATTAAGCCTTCAAAAATAAAATTAATTTAGGGTTATAAATAATTGCTAACATCCAATAGTTATTTTTAATATGTTTATGTTATTTCTGGAAGTAAGCCTTTGTGTAGCACTTGGTATTTACTGAAGTGCTTTGAAAATATACTTATTATATTTCACAGAAGGGAAAGAGAAATGTAAGGTTTAATAGCAACCACTTCCATTGAACATGATGACGTGGCATCATGACATTCTTCACTAAATTTAGCTGTCCCTTATCAAAAATTGGAAGATAACACAACATAATTTTGTACATTTCTCCTCATCAGGAATGTTGGAGGTGCAATTTAAGTTTTAATAATAAATGCTAGAATGACCAAATTGCAGACTAATTGTGTCCATATTGTACTTAAAATAAGTTTTTAAAAATAAAAAAGATGACTATATACAATCAATGTTATTTATTGTACTTCTGGGCCTACTCTTCTAAAATTGTAGCTTATCGAATTTTCTCTGTCAAGCTTGAACTAATGTAAATAATTGAAATAATGTAAAGTTATATTTTCATGTTTTTATAGATACAACATGACAAGAATACATAATGTAAGAGTATTTCAACTATGGATAATGTTGAATGGATAATGCACATCTCAGTTACAAGCAGTAATCATAGTTTAATATCCATGTAACGGTGCATCAATATATTGCTATATAAATATGTCTGTGTGCATAAAAGTGAAAAGTGATCAAACAAGAGTGATGACAGCTGTCTAAGGTTTTTTTATTCATTTTATATAAAAACTGTTATGGAAAGACCAAAAGAACTATTCTTATGTAAATTTACAACTGTCCTTTACTGTACTTTTTGTTTACAGTATAGCACCTTATTTTCTGCTGTGTTAAGTGGGTGTCAAATTCCAAGGACATACACTTTCTATAACTTCTACTGAAGACATTGGAATTTCCAACTTTTCATGTGTACTATGTCAGAAAATGCTTTTGATTTTATTTTTAAATCTAACATCGGACGGCTTTTTTCGCAGTGTTGTAAAAACTTCAATCATACATAAAACATGTTCTTATAAAAGGCAAAGATCTTTATTTTATTTTTTTTACTTAGAATTTCTTCAAACTAATAATAATGAAAACTAAAAGGTGTATTTAAGTGTATTCCCAAACAATTCCAGCTGTTACTAAACAACTTTGCTCAGTTTATCTGTAAGCTAGGTATAAATGTAACAAAAAAGAATTAGCTTTATTTTTTTAGCTAAAATAATCAACATTTTAGATATTCCAAATTTACAGTCATTAAGTCATAGAAATATAACTATTGGTTAATTACATTTCTCATTTTATCATAGACACACTCTACTGCTAAAAATGTCCTGTTTTCAAATGATCACCCGTTACACTGAATTGTGTCCACTGGCTGCTATTAAAGTCATTAAAGAGCAGAAAGATGACTTTCTTTAAAAATTCCATAAGGTTACACATTTACAGACTTACATGTTTCAAAAATGCCTTCGTTTATTGTTATACTCATAGTATTGACTAGTAACTAAAACTCTTGCAATTTTTATGGTCTTTTGACAAATGCGGTTATTTTAATATTTAGGCATTTCTTTTTAGGCATATTCTAAAAGTATTATAACATTTGAGTTCTTCAAAATTGCACCATAAAATTTCTTTTCTAATATTTTGTGGGTTTTAATATATTGAATGTGTAATAGATGGCTATACCAATGCATCTGCTGAAAAATAGAGTCACCTTGCCTTTTTACTCTGTAAATACTTTTAAGTATTTTTAGTGGTTATGGTAGTAAATTTTGCAAATAAAGAGAAATATTAACAATATAATCATCCTATAGGATAATTTCAATACACCTTGCCAATACCATTAAAAATACACACACACACACACACACACACACACACACACACACACTTGTTGAAACTAATTAGAATACAGTACAATGTGATTTCCTCCTTTTCCTCTATTCCCTGTCTCATCTCCTTATGGAGTTGTCAGCCTAGTAAATTTAAACAAATAACTCAAATATCATCTCTACCTTGAAACGTATTTCTGGGGTACTATATCTGTTTTTAGGCTGAACAGAGTTTATGATGTGTTGCACTTGAGAGCCCACTAGTAGGTCATATAAAATGAAGTGTAATTCAGGTAAATATTTTACTTATTTCTAATTCAAATGAAATAAGTAGTTGGGTTATTGAATTAGCTACAAAGCTTCTTTGTATTATCAATTCTAATTGATACTATATGGTCTGTTAATAATATACTATGAATTTTGGAGAGTTTATTGATTTTTTAACAAATTTTATATGAACTTTCAAAAGCATATTAAAGGAAGTAGAAGAATGATGTAACTACGCATACAAAAGTAGAACAAATTTTGCAAGGGATTCTAATACTTAAAATTGGTTTAGTTTTAAACACCAGCATTAAAGAGGGGTAAGTAGGTACAAGTAAATCATCATAATATTCTCAATGAGGATCTGAGGATGCCTTAAATGGTTTGTAGAAGTTACACCAAAATTTCTTTTAAAAGAGGAGTTCGTTCTTTAATGTGTTGTTTTGGTTAGACCATGACACAGGGAAGTCTGTTAGATACCAATCAATAAATTGCACTTTCTCTATGTTTTAAAATGACAACTCATAGACAGCATATGGCACTCTAAGTACATGCAGGTTCAAACATATGTCTATAAAGTCAAGCACGGAAACTAACACAAATGACCTAATATCCAATGCAAGTAAGAAAGTGACTAGAGTAAATCTGGATCATAAGGATTTGAATGTTTATGTGCTGTCTCCATTTATTTCCTTCTTGCTGTACCATTTTACATTCTCTTCCTGCCCTTAAGTACAACTGCCATTCTTTATATATTATACTTCAAGTGGTATCTTATTTTTTTGTTTGTTTTATTCATTTTGCTTTTCCCCCTGATGTTATCTCATCTATTTCTGGCTTGTCCTTCATGAGAGATTTTGCTTTGAGGGCATTTAGAATGCGATTCATTTTGTCAAAGACAGGACAGACGGTTTCAGAGTTTTTTTAATAACCGTAATAAATGATGAAGGATTTCTTGTGTGAAATAAAAATGTCCTGCTAGCTCTATTTCTGCATCATTCTCACCTTCAGCCCCAATAATTGTACATTTTTGTATTTCTCCATGTACTTTGAGTTACCCAGTCTTTAGAGTTTCTGTAGAAGAGGGGAGGCTCTTTCATGGGGCAGGAAGAATGAAATCTCTATTTTCAATGTGTTTTCTCATCAAGATTTCTTTTAAAGGCCACTTCAAAATAAGCACAAGCCAATTCTCTGTTTTTCAATTCCACTTTCAAGCGCTTCCAGACTGCCCTTTTCCCAATAAGTATACGTCAGTTTTGCTATTTCAAAGACAAACTCCTTTTTGGATATGCCTAAACTCAGTGTTACTTCATCAGATTTGCTTGAATTTACTGAATGACTTTGGTCATTTTTCTTTCTTTTTTTTCCCTTTCAGGTTAATGTGCCAATTTCATTTTATTGTAAATTGGAATGTGGGGGAGTGGATTAAGAACTGGGAGGGAGTCAAAACCAGGCTGCTAGCTTTATCTCTCCTTGTTTCAAGCCTCCCTTTGTCTCTATCTTCTCAACTGGATTATATGGATACTAGGACTGTCTCATGGGAATGATGAAAGGAAATGTAATATGATTATTTAAAACATAATGCAACACCATCTCTTCTTAAACATGGTTTGAAAAAATGAATTCTTGCATTGACATTTCACCTGGTATAGAAAAACTTTTAGTTACTGAGTTCTAAGATTTGTTTTTGATATCTCAAAACATTAGAAAAGCAGTTCTATAATTTTCATTTATTAATTTAGCTATTCATGAATCCCATTAAACAAATATACATTGAATATATCTTGAATAAATATAAATGGAAGGTAAGGGTTACACTTGAAAACTTTTTTCTGAAGATTAAGTATTATATTTTCTTTAAAGCATGCAGCTCTTTGACCTCATTCACTAAGAAGTAATATGGGTACATGGATAAATCTGTAACAATTAAAAGTTATATATTTCTGTTGAAAAAATTTTAACTCAAGACATGCAAACTTTGAGTTAGAAGAGATACCTGATAACATTCACCAACAGCCTCCTTATGTATATACTTACATTTTCCTCTCTCAAAAAAATAAAAAGTCTTAGACTGCATATATTGTGCTTGTTCATAAATTGATTTGGCATCTAGTCAGTAGCTCTATTCTTATTTTCAAAGAGTAAAGTAAATCCATTAAAAAATATCTCAGTTTGGTAATTCTAAATTGTTGCCACCTGCATGGCTTATGTATATCTAGAATCTAATTCTCTGGATAAGAGTTTAATTCAAATATAATTCTATATATTTATGGTCAACAGCTATGTTGCATTTTACATTTCAACTGAAATAAATTAGAGAAACACATATTAAAAATACACATGATTTCTCAAATACAACCTGCCAATCTAAAATTTTTTATGAAGCTGCTTAAAATGAACATTACTACTTACTTAAAAATTTTATGTAAAAAAGATTAAATAATCTACATTAAATCACAACTAAATTCAATGAGAGTATTTTATTTAAGAGTGATAGGATTTTGGAAGAATTCACACATTTGTTGGGTTTCCTAAACCAAAGAATAATATATTTCAAATTTTGGATTTTGTATAATATAGCCATGATATTTTATTTATTATCACATCATATTGTTAATGTTAATAAGTAAAGATGTCTGTTTGGTGTCCATCAGAACCAAAATCAATTGTAATTTAATTTATGCTTATTTTCCATTTCTTTCTGTCTTTGACTTTTTATACTGTAAGATAGAGATTTTTCATGTCAAAAATTACTTTTTTTCACCCCCTTAGCATTTTATGGTTAATAATTTTTTGTTACAAAACAATTTTGTGATTTTAAAAATTTTAAGCTATTGGGTATATTTGACCAATATCTAAAATCACTTTTGTGTAAATATTTACAGACTTAAAATGAAAGGAAACAGCCCCATGAAAATAATTTGCAAGGTTTTAGAAATAATTATGAAAATGAAAACGTATAATATTATGAACTAAGTATACTTGCTTTGCTATGCCTCTCTTCCTCCCAAAATTAGACTTTGTTTGCCAGTGATCTCAATTGAACAGAGGACAGTTTTACTGAAGTCTAAGTCATGAGTTTTAATCACATGTAACAGTAAATTTTATGTGACTCTGAGATCATAGACAATGTAGCCATTGTTATACATTCCTCATGCAAATATGTGCCTTAGTTCTCAGTGTGAGTTAGTATGAATAACCAGTGTAAAGCTATCATCTTTATTTAGGGTTCTTTTTAAATTAAAATGCATTTTTGGATTTATAACTATATTTAACCTGTATCTTAAAAGCCTTCTAAGTCTGTTTTATGTGTATTAGCTTGTCAGCAATTTTTTTAAAAAGATAAATGTCTTTGTTCATTTTTATTTAATGTTGTTTGTGTTTCTCTGTGTGTGTATTAAAAAAATTCCACATCCTCTACAGTATTTCTTCTGCTAATTATTTATAACATTGTTTAACATGCCTTCTGAGTTTTTTAACTCAAAATCTCCTAAATTACTATAGATATTTTAAAAGGGTTTTCAAAAGGCAATTAAGCGACTATGTAGGTAGCACATGTCAAAATAACTAAACTCAACCCCTAAATTATACCTTGCTTTTTAAAAAGATATTTATTTTAAAATATTTAAGTTTTCAAAATTGAACTTCCAAGATCTGCAATTCATAATTAGTTGTTAAAGCACCTCCGCATGGGAAAATATTTTTGAGTTAGTTTACACTATGTCTCATTTCTGTCATTTTCATTTAAAAAACCCAATAAGTATGAAGAATAAAATCAAAATGTGCTGCATATCTGGAAATGATGTCTGGATATAGAAAAAGTACATACCCCTCGAATCTGAATAATAATTCGCAACAATGAAGCATAATTTTTTGGGGAGTATAATCTTGTGTCATATCATGTTAAGGAAACCCATTTGCCTGATGATACACCAGCAATACCCTAAAAAGGTGATATTGTTGGTCAGCTGTTTAGAGCTGGAAAAGGACAAGTCAGGGTCATAACCCAGAGCCAATTCCCTATTTCAGCCCTTTCTCCCTACCTCACCAGATAAGACCTCTTTAGTTCTCAAACAGTTGTTTAGTAACAGAGTAGAATGCTCTACCCAGAGGGAAAACTCTCTATAAATAATGGCTCCAACTTTGAATTAGTATATACTCTTGTGGCAGGATTTCTATGCACAAACTTTTCTTCCTCTGAATATTATTGCTACATAAGTTTTTCTTTTAAATGTAACTACTTACATTTTTTTCTTGCTGTCTTAAACATTTGTGAAAACATAATTATATAGTTAATAATTGGTTAAAATATACAATCCCATCTGGGCTATTGGCTGTCCTAAAACCATTTTTGAAAAGTCAATTATAAATACAAACACAAGTTGTTATTATTGCAAATAAATTTGATTCTAGAAAATGTGAGGACATTTTGCAAATGAAAATGTGAAGAATAGTTTAAGACTATAGATTGAGTAGATAATGTCAAATTTTGATGTTAATCTTTATTTTGAAACATTTTTAAAGAGAGAGATTTTTAGTTCTATTTTATAATAATATACTAATATTTGTATTTTATACAAAACTTCTGCATAGAAAAATTTAATATTATATACAATATATAAATTACAAAGCCTTTTCTTGTTTGATTTTCAGATTTATATTCCTTATTCCTGAATTATCACATTATTCTTATTACCACAGTGTCTTTCTCATTACAATGTCAAAACAAGAAAATATTTTCACAAGCATATAATTTATTATTTTATGCCTGAAAACATGAGAGATTTTTACTTTTTCAACTTTCTCTGTGTCATCTTTGTGTTTTCCATAATGTGTTTTATTCATCTGAGCAGCGGCCATTGACAGGCATTGACATGACAATAACCGTTTGGCTTTTTGTTACCCCTTATTAAAAAGACACTATAAAAATCTTTCCCATCCATGGTTTAGCATAAGCCTAGTACTCTCTCAAATAACATGTGAAGATTTTTCTTTCTTGTAACACCTGGCCTGGATCTCTCACATCTTCTAGACTCCAAAGAAAGTTGATCAAGTACTTTTTTATTATTGTTCAAATTCTGCACCTAGTAAAAATCTCCTAATACAAAAACAATGTTATCTATGACGTAACTTGTTTAAAAATCTATTTCCTTTATTATAGTTGAAGCTTCCTGAAAGCAGGGAATAAATATTCCTTATTTATCTTCAAGTACTTAAACTTTCTCAAAATAATAATAATAATAAGCTTACACTTACAAAGGACCTACTTATTATGTGCAAGGCATCACACTTATAAAGTGCATATATGGTTATAATTCTTATTTTACAAATAAGGAACCTGAAGTAGAAGGGCACATAACTCGTAAGGGACAGAAGCATTTCTATTTGGGGCATGATGGTTTCAGAGTGAGCACTTGTAGTGGTCACATGGGAAGATACAGGTCACAATACAAGATAATGTGATAAAAATGTGTTCTAATGTAAAAAATAAATTAGGATTGGACTCACTAACCAGAATGTAGATCTATAAAGAGCACTCAAGTTTCCATGAGATAGCAGTATGTGTATTTGGGAAGACTACTATAGAAGTCACTTAGGCTCAAGTTAGAGCCCTGACAGATATGCACCATTAATAATAAAGAATACCTGATCCACCATCTAAAGAGAATGCATACAATTAGCTTTGGTTTTACTGAGTGTGGAGCCAGAGCAGAATTGCTAAGAAATTAAGTCCAGCTTCAACATAAATAATTTCCTTCTCCAAAGAAACTTTTTTTCTAGCACACTATTTTCATATAATTCTGTATTTTAAATATATATTTTGGGATTGAATTGCTTAGGTATCTTTTAACCCAGTAGATATTTTTGTTTAACAATCTTTATCGTGACTTTCTTTAAAAAAGCTTGTATTGTTTCCTGTCTCTTAGCCTCCTTCACTGTATAAAACCTTACAATCCACAATATAAATTTAATTCTTTGGGGGATATTTTCTTCCTTCTAGCTCAACTCTTCTCAAATTATATTCCCTCTATTTCTCTGATGAAATCTATTATTTCCCCATAAATTTAATCATCATCTCTGCTGAGAATTTTTCCCAAACATATGTAGATAGCCCTGATCTCTTTGCTCAATTCCATGCTTATTAATTTTTAAGTATCTAGCAAAAATATTTGTATTAATATAATAAATATTATTAATAATAATGGCTGATATTCACTGAATATCAGTTGCCAGTCACCATTTTATATCAATACTTTTAAAATAGGAATAATATGAGTTTAATATTTATAATATGAGTTTGATATTTATCTACTTCACCTTACTAAAATAGAAGCAAAAGAGATTACACAACTTGACAGAAATTTCCACAGGCACTTACTTCAACATAAACAGACTCAAAATTGAATTTATTATCTTTCCAGTAAAAATTGTTTCTTCATCTAGTAAGGCCCTTTGTGGTCACATTTGTTCTTGAGCTACTACTGTAAATGGGAGCCTACTAACATGTAGAATAACACATGTTTTCATCATTTTTTATAAATAAGAGAAACTCTTTTATAGTCAATCTTTTTCCCTTCATACGTCACGTTTATGAATGTACACAACTACTAATCACAGTATTGGAACATCTGTACACCTAGGGGAAAAGCCCCCGAACAATTCTTAAAATTTTTGTTTCTTAAAGTATAATTCTTTTTATGTTAACAATTAAGCATTGTTTCTTGTATTAAAAATCACATCTAGATTGTCATATCAGAGTCCCAGAAGGCTATGTTACTTGTCTGTGCATTCATGAATTGTATAGTTATTTCCTCAATGAGTAGTTATGGAACCTGTATTGTGTGACAGACTCTATATCACAGAATAACACACGGTCCTTCTGGAAGTTGTGTTTCATCTGTTTTGCATGAAAAACTAATCGTTCAAGACATTTCTTTAAATATCTTTACTTTCACTTGCTCCTTACATATGTCTCAATCCTGCTGTCTTCTTGCTATATTGCTAATTCTTTTGAGATATGGATTTAAATTATTGGTTAATTCACCCACCAACAAATATTTATTGAGCACCAACTCACATGTGAGGCATTTGTGTTTGTGCTACGATGATACAGTGTTAAAGAAACACACGTTGTCCTGGCCCTTTTAGAACTTCCAGTGTGACTGATAGGAGAGTTTTTGCACAAATAATCACAATAAAAGCTGAGAGTTATGGAAAAGCATATGCCATGGGAACAAGGTGGGCATAATCTAGTTTGTGTGGTCCCTGGTGGTCCCCCTTGGAAGAAATTATATTTAAGATTAGAATTAAAGGACAAGTGGGAGTTACAGAAAAGGAGAGATAGCCTGACCAGTTGGTGGCACAGTGGATAGAGAGTCAAACTGGGATGCAGAAGACCCAGGTTCAAGACCCCGAACTCGCCAGCTTGAGCATGGGCATATCTGGCTTGAGCAAAAGCTCACCAGCTTGGATCCAAGGTTGCTGGCTCCAGCAGGGGCTTGCTCGGTCTGATGAAGGCCAGTGGTCCAGGCATATGTGAGAAAGCAATCAATGAACAACTATGGTGTCGCAACGGCAATGAAAAACTAATGATTAATGCTTCTCACCTCTCTCCAGTCCTGTCTGTCTGTCCCTATCTGTCCCTCTTTCTGTCCCTGTAAAAAAAAACAACAACAACAAAAAGGAGGAAAAGATTTCAGACAGAAGAGACAGTAAAGAACGATTCTTGGATACTAAAATACCAGATAACTCTGAAGTCTAGAGAACTAGAGAAGATACCATGAGTGATCTCTCTCTTGCTCACCAACTTTGTCATGCTCTTTATACTGATACCTTTTTGTAGCTCTTGAAGTACACGGGGTATAGGATATGACACAGTTCCATTCCTAAGACAGTGGCATAATGTGAATTTTGGTGTAAGTAAAAACACACCCTACCCTAACACAAACTGAACACTTTTATTTTATTTCATTTTTTATTTTATTTTATTAATTTTAATGGGGTGACATTAATAAATCAGGGTACATATGTTCAAAGAAAACATCTCCAGGTTATCTTGTCATTCAGTTATGTTGCATACCCATCACCCAAAGTCAAATTGTCCTCTGTCACCTTCTATCTGGTTTACTTTGTGCCCCTCCCCTCCCCCCTCACCTGCCCTCTCCGCCCCCCCTTGTAAAAACCACACTCATGTCCATGTCTCTTAGTCTCTTTTTTATGTCCTACCTATGTATGGAATCATGCAGTTCTTAGTATTTTCTGATTTACTTATTTCACTCCGTATAATGTTATCAAGATCCATCCATGTTGTTGTAAATGATTCGATGTCATCATTTCTTATGGGTGAGTAGTATTCCATAGTATATATGTACCACTTCTTCTTTATCCAGTCATCTACTGAAGGGCTTTTGGGTTGTTTCCATGTCTTGGCTACTGTGAACAATGCTGCTATGAACACGGGGCTGCATGTGTCTTTACGTACCAATGTTTTAGAGTTTTGGGGGTATATGCCCAGTAGAGGGATTGCTGGGTCATATGGTAGCTCTATTTTTAGTTATTTCAGGAACCACCATACGTTCTGTCATAATGGTTGTATTACTTTACATTCCCACCAACAGTGGATGAGGGTTCCTTTTTCTCCACAGCCTCTCCAACACTTGTCATTACCTGACTTGTTGATAATCGCTAATCTAACAGGCGTGAGGTGGTATCTCATTGTAGTTTGGATTGGCATTTCTCTAATAGCTAGTGAAGGTGAGCATCTTTTCATGTATCTATTGGCCATTTGTATTTCTTCCTGGGAGAAGTGTCTGTTCATGTCCTCTTCCCATTATTTTATTGGATTGTTTGTTTTGTTTGTTGTTGAGTTTTATGAATTCTTTGTATATTTCGGATATTAGCCCCTTATCTGAGTTGTTGTTTGAAAATATCATCTCCCATTTAGTTGGCTGTCTGTTTGTTTTGTTGTCAGTTTCTTTTGGTGTGCAAAAGCTTCTTAGTCTGATGTAGTCCCATTCATTTATCTTTGCCTTCACTTCCTTTGCCTTTGGAGTCAAATTCATAAAATGCTCTTTGTAATCAAGGCCCATGAGTTTACTACCTATGTTTTCTTCTAAGTAATTTATTGTTTCAGGTCTTATATTTGGGTCTTTGATCCATTTTAAATTAATTTTAGTACAAGGAGACAAACTGTAATCGAGTTTCATTCTTTTGCATGTGGCTTTCCAGTTTTCCCAGCACCATTTGTTGAGGAGGCTTTCTTTACTCCATTGTGTGTTGTTGGCTCCTTTATCAAAAATTATTTGATCATATGTATGTGGTTTTATTTCTGGACTTTCTATTTTGTTCCATTGGTCTGAGTGTCTATTTTTCTGCCAATACCATGCTGTTTTGATTGCCATGGCTCTATAATATAATTTGAAATCAGGTATTGTAATGCCCCCGGCTTAGTTCTTTTGCCTTAGGATTGCTTTGGCTAGTTGGGGTTTTTTATAGATCCATATAAATCTGATGATTTTTTATTCCATTTCTTTAAAGAATGTAATTGGAATTTTGATAGGAATTGCATTAAACTTGTATATTGCTTTGGGTCATTTTGATTATATTTGTTCTTCCTATCTAAGAACAAAGAATATTTTCCATTTCATTGTATCTTTTTTGATTTCCCTTAACAATGCTTTGTAGTTTTCATTGTATAGGTCCTTTACATTCTTTGTTATGTTTATTCCTATGCATTTTATTTTTTTGTTGCAACAGTGAAGAGGATTATTTTTTTTGAGTTCATTTTCTAATCTTTTGTTGTTGGCATATAGAAATGCTATGGACTTTGTATATTAATTTTGTATCCTGCAACCTTACTATATTGGTTTATTGTTTCTAGTAATCTTTTTGTGGGGTCTTTGGGGTTTTCAATGTATAGGATCATATCATCTGGAAAAAGTGAAACCTTTACTTCTTATTTTCCAATATGGGTGCCTTTTATTTCATTGTCTTGTCTGATTGTTCTGGCTAGAACTTCTAGCACCAAGTTAAATAAGAGTGGAGAGAGTGGCCATCCCTGTCTTGCACCTGATTTAAGGGGAAAAGTCCTCAGTTTTATGCCATTTAATATGGTGTTAGCTGATGGTTTATCAAAAATGGTCTTTATTATGTTGAGATATTTTCCTTCTATACCCATTTTGTTGAGTGTTTTAAACATAAAATTATGTTGTATTTTATCGAATGCCTTTTCTGCATTGATTGATAAATCATGTGGTTTTTGTTCTTTGTTTTCTTGATATGATGTATTACGTTAACCGTTTTACGTATGTTGAACCATCCTTGAGATTCTGGAATGATCCCACTTGATCATGGTGTATTATTTTTTTAATATGTTGTTGTATTCGATTTGCTAATATTTTGTTTAGTATTTTAGCATCTGTATTTATTAGAGATATTGGTCTGTAGATTTCTTTTTTTGTGCCGTCCTTGCCAGGTTTCGGTATGAGGGTTATGTTGGCCTCATAAAATGTGTTTGGAAGTATTGCTTCTTCTTCAATTTTTTGGAAGACTTTCAGTAGAATAGGAACCAACTCTTCTTTGAATGCTTGACAGAATTCACTAATATAGCCCTCTGGGCCTGAACTTTTATTTTTGGGGAGGTTTTTAATAGTTTTTTTTATTTCCTCCCTGCTTATTGTGTTGAGGCTTTCTGCTTCTTCACGACTCAAACTAGGAAGGTTGTATTGTTCTAGAAATTTATCCATTTCATCTAGATTGTTGAATTTGGTGGCATATAGATTTTCATAGTATTCTACAATAATTCTTTGTATATATATGATATCTGTGGTAATTTCTCATTTTTCATTCTGGATTTTGTTTATATGAGTCTTTCTCTTTTTTCCTTGGTGAGTCTTGCCAAGGGTTTGTCAGTTTTGTTGATCTTTTCAAAGAACCAGCTTCTTGTTTTATTAATTTTTTCTATAGTTTTTCTGTTCTCTATTTCATTTATTTCTGCTTTGATTTTTATTAATTCCTTTTTTGGCTGGTTTTAGGTTGTCTTTGTTCTTCCTTTTCTAGTTCCTTAAGGTGTGAAATTAAGTGGTTTATTTGGGCTCTCTTTTGTTTATTCTTATAGGCCTGAAGTGATATAAACTTTCCTCTTATTACTGCTTTTGCTGCGTCCCAGAGATTCTGATATGTCGTATTGTTATTTTCATTTGTCTGTTTGTATCTTTTGATCTCTGTGCTTATTTCTTATTTGACCCTTTCATTTTTTAAAAGAATGTTGTTTAGTTTCCACATTTTTGTGGGTTTTTTACCTCTTTTTTGCAGATGAATTCTAGTTATAAGGCTTTATGATCAGAAAATATGCTTGGTACAATTTCCATTTTTATGAATTTGCTGATGTTATTTTTGTGGCTCAACATATAATCAATTCTTGAGAATGTTCCATGTACACTAGAGAAAAATGTGTACCTTGTCACTTTGGGATGAAATGTCCTGTAGATGTCTATCATATCTAATTTCTCTAGTGTATCATTAAAGGCCATTAATTCTTTATTGATTTTCTGTTTGGATGAACGATCTAGAGTCATCAGCGGTATATTGAAGTCTCCAAGTATGATTGTATTTTTGTCGTTTTTTTTTTTTTTTTTTTTTTGAGGTCAGTCAGTATCTGTCTTATATATTTTGGTGCTCCTTGGTTTGGTGAATATATATTAAGAAGTGTTATGTCTTCTTGATTCAGTGTTCCCTTGATCATTATGAAATGATCATTTTTGTCTCTGATTGCTTTTACTGTCTTATAGTCAGCATTGTTGGACATGAGTATTGCTACACCTGCTTTTATTTATTTATTTTTTTGGATGTTATTTGCTTGGAGTATAGTTTTCTAGCCTTTCACTTTGAATTTGTTTTTATCCTTGTTGCTTAGATGTGTTTCTTGTAGGCAGCATATAGTTGGATTTTCTTTTTTAATCTAGTCTGGTACTCTGTGTCTTTTTATTGGTGAGTTTAATCCATTTACATTTAGTGTAATTATTGACACTTGAGGGTTTCCTATTGCCATTTCATATATTGCTTTTTGTTAGGTTTGTATCTTGTTTGATACTTCTCTTTTGTTTTTCTGTCATTTTTTTTTGTTTGGTTGTAATTCATACTTCTTTCCTCTGTTACTTCCTTTTTCAAGTCATGTGCTTCTGTGGTGTTTTTTCAGGGGTGGTTACCATTAAGTAATGAAAAGGGTATCTGCGATGCTCATTGTAGTACACCATCTTATGAGTGCTTCTGTACTCTATCGTCCTTTGCTACTGTTAATCTTTGTCCTCTCCCCTTTATTGTTTTTGTTGTCACAGTTTAAATTGGGTGTGTGTGTGTGTGTGTGTGTGTGTGTGTGTTCTTGGTGGAGCTTTTACTTGTGGTTTTGTTTTGTTTTGTTATTTGTATCTAGTTGGAAAACCTTCTTTAGTATATCCTGAAGTGAGGGTTTTCTGATGATAAATTCCCTCATCTTTTTTGTATTTGTGAATGTTTTTATTTCCCTTCATATTTGAAGGATAGCTTTGATGGGTATAGTATTCTTGGTTGGAAGTTCCTCTTTCAGAACTTTAAAAATTGGGGTCCACTCTCTTCTAGCTTGTAGAGTTTCTGCTGAGAAAAATGATAATAATCTAATAGGCCTTCCTTTATATGTTGTATTATTCTTTTCCCTGGTTGCCTTGAGAATATTTTGTCATTGGTTTGTGCCAATTTCATTATGATGGGCCTTGGAGTAGGTATCTTGGGGTTAAGATAACTCAGTGTTCTATTTGCTTCTTGAATTCGAGGCTTTAGTTCTTTCCACAGGTTTGGGAACTTCCCATCTATTATTTATTTGAATATGTTCTTCATTCCATTTTCTCTCTATTCTCCTTTTGATATACCTATTATTCTTATTTTACTCTTTTTGGTGGAGACAGACAATTCCTGTAGGGCTTTCTCATTTTTTTAAATTCTTGAGTCTCTCTCTTCTTCTCTCTGTTGTGCTTCAAGTTACCTATCTTCTATGTCACTAATCCTCTCTTCTATCTGGCCTGTTCTACTAGCTAAGCTTGTTACCTTGTTTTCCAGTTCATGAATTGAGTTTTTCATCGCTGGTTGATTTGTTTTTATAGTTTCAATTTCCTTGGTAATATATTCTTTGTGTTCATTGAGTTGTTTTTTGAGCTCCCTAAATTGCCTTTCTGTGCTTTCTTCTATATCTCTGAGTATTTTTAGGATTTCTACTCTAAATTCTGTCATTTAACTCCAAGGTTTTCAATCTATTAAATTTTTTTCTATAGATTTTTTTCTCATCTATTTGTGCTACCTCTGTCTTTTGTATCCATGATATTCAATTTCCCTTTTCTTAATGGTATCTGAGGGTGATTTGTTAATAACACTAATGTGAATTAATAAAAAAATGTAAAAAGTAATATAAAAAAGAATAGACAATAAAAAATTAAAAAATAAACTAAAATTATTATTATTCTTTTTCCTTTTCCTTCCCTCTTTGAGAAAATGCCATGAAAAACTGAGAATTATATTGTGCTAAATGGAACAAAAACTACCTGTAATAGGGGGCTTGATTTGGAGAGAAGTGATAAAGGGGTAAAAAAGCAGGTAGGGACCCACAAAATGCAAAAAAAGGAAAATATTTGGATCAAGAATAATATAATTTGCTTCTACATGATGGTCGAAGGAGAGATATAGTGAAAGGGATAAGAAGGAAACAAGAAAAAGAAAAGAAAACAAAAACAAAATAACAACAGCAAAAAGAAAGAATAACTATTGTATTAAATGGATCAAAAACTACATAGAATGGAGTGTTAGGGTTGGGGGGAATGCTAATAAATTTAAAAACGAAGTAAAAAGCACACAAAATATCACAAAGAAAAAATTTGAATCCAAAATAAAATAGCTTGTTCGTGAGTGAGGATCGAATGGGAGGAAAGGTAAAAAGAAAAGAAGAAAATAAGAGAAAGGGAAAGAAAAGAGAAAGGAGAAAAAGAAAGGAAAAAAAAAGAGAGAGTTAAGGGTTTTGGAGTTTAACCCTCCTAGAGAGAAAGAAAAAGAAAAGAAAAAAATGAGAAATGTAACACTTATGGGTAATGTAGTTTAAGATGAAGAGAAAAAAGTAAGACAAGCAGAGGATAAAAGGACTAAGGTGGAAGAGTAAAAAAATAAAGAAAGAAAATGAAAGAAATAAAAAAAAAGTGGAAAAAGTTATAAAGTTTATAAATTTTTCTTGATATTGAGAGGTTATCTTTTTCCTTTTTCCTTCCTCTCCCTCTTCCTCATCAGTGGCACTGTACCTCAGGCTCTGCCCCTGTGGCATGCTTAGGTAGAAATTTGCAGTTGATGTGTTGCTATGGTGATGTCATATACTAGGCCTCAGTCTTATTGTTAGTCAAGTCTTGTTAGCATTTGTAAGCTCCAACAATGGGAGAGTCCATTTTCTTGGAGCCTCTCTCCTTCCTGAATTAGCAGCCTGGTGATCCAGCTATGAGGTTGCCGCTGCCACTGCCCAGATAGTAAGAGGCTCAAAGAGCTGGCAAATCCCCACTCTATCCCCACTCAGCGCAGAGCTCTGGGTAAAGCTCTGTCAATGAAAGCCATCAGCGTAATCAGGCAGGGCTGGGAGCCAATTACTCTCAAGGTGTCTTTCTATAAGCCTCCAGGCATGTCCAGTATGTCTCAGCACTCTGTGGGACCACTCTCCCCAGGCTTTTTGCACTTTGTATGCTGTCTTGGCTAAGAAGAAGATGCCCTAGTTGCTACCTGCAGAACAGAAGGACTTAAAAGCTGCCAAGTCCCTCTTTTTAGCACACAGCCCTGAGTATGAAAGCTCTGCCAATCAGAGCCACCAGCATAGGCAGGTTTTTTGCCCTGTATCGGCTGACTGGAAGTTGCCCCTGCCCCTCCGTACAAAGCGAAAACCACTAAAAAATATCACATCTCTTGTCTTAGATTGCTGAGCTGAGAGACACCTTGTCAGCCAGAGCTGCGTAAACTAGTTGGGTGGTGAGCCTACTGTGGGTTAAGCTAACCTGAGTGATTGGATTTGCAGATATGCTACAGAGACTGTTTGCAAGCCACCTGCGCTCCCCTCCCCCACTGCTAGCCTGAATGGCTGGCGAGGGCGCCCCACCCGCCCAGAGAAGACCGGGCATAGGGAAGTTCGTTTTTGTGCGCTCTCCCCGCACTGTTGTTGGTGGATCAGGGATTACACCATGCCTCTGCCCGCAGCCCACATAGGTGTCTCTGACCCTGCCCCTCTGTCCGGGAATGCAGGCGCCCAATCCCAGGGCCCTAAGGGGAATCTTGCGCACACTGCCTGCGCTCGCTGACCAGGCTATCGGGGTAATGGAGGCTGCCTCTTGCCCACCTCTGCCAGGGCCGGCGCCGGTGTTAGCTCACGTGGGCTGAGCCATATGGCCCACTCTTTTCTCGCCTTGCACATTTGAGGTGCAGCCCGGCTCCTTCCACGCCCAAAGCTTTCACTCTCTCTCAGTTCCAAGTGAAAGCAGCCCTTGCTTGGGTTAGTGAGGGAGGAGGAGTGTTCCATTCTTCATCTTATTTCTTTCAGGTTTGTTTATAAATTTAGTCAGTTTTTCGACAGTTCATACCTTTTTGTTCATTGTGTGGGACCCACGGATGCTCCAGGGATCGATTTTTCTGTCTCTGGTTGTAGAACTTGTTGAATTTTTGGGGAGAAGTATTGGGAGCACTCTTTACAGTACCATTTCTCTGACGTCACTCCCACTTGCACTTTTAACAATCCAAAATGGCGTACGTAAACATACTGAGGGACGCCAATCACTCACTCATATGCTGCATTACTGAGTATTCTTCTGCCACGCACAACCAAACTAGTTTGCCCACATAGTCGGTAAGTATAACACTATTAACATTGGCTGAAACACAACTCAATGGTTTAAAGTTTTTATGGGAATAAGCATTATAAACTCAAAATGTTGAAACTATCATAACCTAAGGACCCCTTGTATTTCGTTTAGTTGCTACCTATCAGCAAAGGTCATGTCACATCCTTTCCAGAGACGATGCTCATTTAAACAAAGGTGACCTTTGTTTGATCCTTAGAACAATCATATGTAATGAGAAGTCATCAGTATAATAAGCCTGACTGATGAAGAATGGTTAAGACACATGCCCATATTCAGAAAGCTAGGCAGTTTCAGAACTACAACTACCAGGGCCAGCCCTTTGGCCTCTAGCCCCTAATCTGGATACCACACTGTTCTCCTCTTCTCTAGTGAGTAAATATTAGTGTAGTTGGAATCATGCTCCTATTTTCCTGTTCAAACCAGAACAAATAAGTCACCCATTCAGGTGAATGTGCTTCTCAAAATCATGTATTCTTCACCCAGGAATTGATTTTTTAGAATAGATTGAAATACTCCTCTTCAATTAAATTATTTTTCTTTTCTCTTAAAAATATCAAAAGAATCTTTACATCTTCCACTTCAGTAGTAAAAATTTATCAATTAGTTTTTTGAACAGAGATTATTTCTGTTATTTCTTTCAAGCCAGTCTGGTCAAAGCCAGTTCTGAAAGTTTAACCTTCTAAAGAAGCTTCTAGAAAAATTCTATGTTAAGAAATACTGAAAACCAAAAGCATATTAAGAGTGTCTAATAACTTATTAAAGCACTTACTGGATCTTCCTGTCTGTGCTTCCCAAGCTGTCCAGCAGGTACTACAATGCCACCTTATATTCAGTTCAATGCCCTCTATCTGTTCTCTCATATGTGAGTTATCTTTGCTGTTGGATTCAGTCTGAAGGTCATAAAAAAAACCCAAAAAACACATAGCCATATTCAAGGTCAAGAAGAATCTCACATGTTGAAGTGAAGCTACTGAGTTTGTTTTAATAACTCCTCAAAATATAATTATTTTTTTTATTTATTTGGAACTATTTTTGCTGTCAAAGGTCCTAAAAAATACTTATGTGCAACTAATTATTCATATACATACATCGTACCTAACCTGTACTTAATAAATCAAAAGGAACAAAGTATCAGAAATTATATTCTATAAAGAAAAGAAATAGTTTAAATTCTCTGTAAATTAAGTACTTCGTTCTCCACGTGTAAGGAGTTTCACCTACCTCATACCTTCTCTAATTACAGCTCGATAGAAATGCTTTGCTGATTACATTATATTCATTCAGTTACTAATAGACTCCACTCACCAATATTTATTAAGTGTTCATTATGCATCAACTAATGAAAATAGAGAGATGGATGCTATTGGGAAGGCAGGCATGCAGAAGATAATTATATTACTATTTATGTAATCTTTCACTCACCAAATATTAATTGCACACCTGAGTACTAGGGACTATTCCAGGTGTGGAATATATGGAGGTGAACAAAAAATCAGGTGCTATTTATTGAGAGTGGAAATGAGAGAAGGCAAAATCAGTTGATTTTTTTTTTTACTGTTTTTGGGAAAATCAAGAACCTTAATTTGGTCGTAAAAGTTCAGAATACCTATTTAGACCTGTAAATGAGTCAATCAAGTGGACATCTGGGTATACTCAGGTTGAAATATAAGTGAAATCTTAAAGTTATGCAATAAGAATAAAATATTACCAAAGAAGTCTAAGTACGGAGTGTTAGACACTCAAATGCTTAGAAATGGGATTTGAGGAGGAATCAGTGAAAAATGTTGAGGAGCAGCCAGTAATGTAGAAAGAAAATCAGAAGTGTCAGGTATCCTAAGCGGACATACTAATTGATTATCAGGGAGAATGGCGTTTACAGAATTTCTATAACAGGTGACACTCAGAATAAACCAGATAAACCAAAGCTGTTCCCATGGAGAAAGAGAAGTTAATTATCACCTTAGATGCCTGTACAAACATTTACCTATTTAATATTATGCTTACTTTATTTGTGAATACCAAAAAACATGGCCCAAATGTAGAAAAGAACAGTGTAAAAGCTCATACTTAGAAGGTTAAGAAATCTTTACTGACTCTGGGGTCATAGTCAATAAAAAGAGCAGTTTTGGAAACCCCTAATTTCTTGATAGTGAATACCAGGACTGCTCTAAACACATCAGATTATAGTATCTTGTTATTTAAATATCAGAATAGAATGAATTCGATTCTCAGTGTTCCGTTTACTTCACATTAGCATGAGAACAATAAAGATGAAATCCAATTATTCTCAAGTAGTTAAACCCAGAATTTGCCAAGATTCTAAGGAAAAGGAAATAAGTCATGATTAAGAAAATGAATTTTGGAAGCAGACAAGGTTCAAATCAAATAAGTATTCTACCATCCCCTATGTGTTAGTTGGAAATTTATATAATCTCTCTACATACCAGGAAAATTGAGATAATAGTAATACTCATTCTTAAAAGTAGTGAAGATAAGGTATATATCCCAGTGCCTAAAGTAGGTAGAAGCTCAACCTATGTTACCTGACATTGTACCATGTCACTTTATAATATGCACCTTTCCTTATATCACTAGTCTGTGAAAACATTATTTTAAGGGATATGAATAAATGTTTACCTAAATACTTCCCAAGCAATAGGCATAAAGGCTATTTTTAGATTTATGACAAATTTAATAACATTTCTTTGAATATCAATTTACAGATCATTTTCTATGTCTTTGATTAGATTTACTTTATAAGTTTAATTTCTTTGTTTCTATTCTAGATTATTATTTTGATTTAATGAAACCAAATTACAATTCTTCAATAATAACAATGAGGTTATCTCATTCATTTACTAATTTTTGTACCCAATATTTACCACGAAGAATTAGAAATTATTTTAATGTTCCTTTGTGCTATATTTTTCTTAAATTAATAAGGATAATGAAAAAGAAAGCTATTGCGTTTGGAACTCTCCTAAAATAAATATATGAAGACATCTTTACAGAGTTAATTTAGCCCTTGTAGAAGTTTATATCAACCAAAGAAAATCTCCCCCATTGCACATTTTAGGAAATAGCATATATTCTGAATCCCCTTCCTTTAGGTTAATATTTCACTTTTCAGGACATACGTATAAAGAGTATGGTTGTTCTAATTAAATGATTGTTGGTGTTTTAGGAAAATTAGTGTCCAAATAACAGAGACTCTTTTCCTGCCTAGATAAAATGAAATGAATTGAATCTCTTTGTAAAGGCAGCTGTTGATGAAATTGGAACTTCAATAGTCAGCAATGCATCAGTTATATAAAATGTTTTTATTATTGTTTGTTTTTAAACATAGATCCTCTATTTTTATCATTTTTATAAAATAGAATTAAATCAGACATTACTGCATAAGTTTCTGAGCCCATTTGCAGTGAGGTTTCTTTCTTTGAAGGCCTCAGAGGTTGCATCACTATTGACTCTCCTCTCTGATGATGTCTTAGGCATGGGAAGGAGACTTTGTAGAAAAGCAATAAAACTGCTATTAATAGAGTAGAACTGACCTCAGGGAAGATATCAGTTATTACTTTTGTAATCTTAAAATTTTTAACAATGGAAACAAATGCTGGCTTTTTATTCAAGCATACATAGAGAATGTTTTAAACCCATAGGACCTGTCAAAAAATAAAATAACTCTCTTAAAAGCCTATCGGCTATTTTAAAAACTACAACCAAGTCAAAATCAAAATTTGTGTTTCTACTTTTTGAAACACAATATTGTGAGCTAGGATCTTTTCTTGTTAGGAGACAATTTTATCTTCAAATATTTTAATGATTATAAAGAGCTGATGAATTAGTTCTTGTCTGAGAGTCTAACTACTCATACACAGAAGTCAGAAGTCAGATGTTCACTATTTTAAATGATGTTAAATGTAATGGTCTGCTTGTGAGTTCCTCATGAACTGAAATTCTAAAGTAGAGTCTGGGTTTTGTAGACTGAACCAGTTCTCTTGGTGTATTACTACAAGCTAATATCAGATATTCCTGACAATTCTAATATTTGCCTAGTGAATACTCTGATGTTCAGCTTCTCCTTGTGGGTTATTTTATAACCTACTCCAAAAAGCTAGGAAAATTTTAAAGGAACACTGCCACTAAGTTTGATGATATTGTGGAAGTAAATATATTGCTCTTTGGATCTGAATCTCTATGCTGTTTTTCTCTGGCTTTGGGGTATTGGGAAGCTCTTTTCCTATGTGAGCATTACTTCATTATCTATTATTCTACAATTTTAATGCCTATCTGGCAAGCCTATAATGAGAAATAAATGAGGCATGGTGTGGCACCAATACAAACTAGGCTAAAAAATAAAATTGGGGTATTATTCTTGAACTTCCCATCCCCATAATCTTCCCATTCCTAACACCAACAAATCAGCAAGGACTCTCAGCACTATCTCCAAATTATGTTCTAAATCCAGCCACCTCACTGTGTCTCCTCAACCATTAACTTCCTAAAGTACTGGATTAGCCTCTTACGTGGTCACTCTGATTTTATTCTTGTTGCCTCCGTCCCAGCATTTTATGCAAGAACTCCAGAGTGGCCACATGGATCTCATAAAAATACAAATAAAATATCACATTCATCTCCTGCTTGAAACCCTCCAGAAATTTTTTATCTATTAAAAAAAAATCCTTTTAGGGCCTATAAGATGCAGTGGGTCCTTGACTTCTTTTTTTTTTTTCTCTCTCTCTCTCTCCCTCACTTTAATCCTGTCAGTGTCCCTTGCTTTTCCTTGAATGAACTAAGCAGTGCTTGCCTTGGGGCCACTGTCTATGTTGTCCCTTTAACTGAAAAAAAATATTCCCCTACATCTCCCTTCAAGCTTCTCTTGTCATGTAGGTTTTAGTCTTCCCTAGGCTCGAATTTAAAAGAGCTACCTCTCCGGTTGCTTTCTATTAAATTACCTTGTTTTACTTGTTTCTTAATGGTTATCACTGACTGCAAATACTTTATTTACTTACTTTTTTTGTTAACTGTCTCTTTCTCTCCACACTGAAATAGAGGCTCACTAAAGGTGCAAGCTTTAGTCACCATTATATTTCCAGCACCAAGGACAGCGTCTCACAGACCGTGACTACACTGAAAGTGTAAGATAAATACAGAAATTCTCTACTATGTTTGACACAGAGTAAATGTTCAGTTAGAATTATTGTCATATATCCTTCTACTCAGTTTCAAGAAAGTGATTCTACTTCATGCGGAAGACTTATAGGTGTTTCAATAGTATTTAATATCACTTGGAAAATTGAAAATTAAATTTAGTCTTCAGTATTGACATTATTACTTAGCATTTGGAAAAATGTTGTAATCTGTGTCATAAATATATATATTATCCTTCATAATATAAATTAAACATTTATTAATAACAAGAAAGTACAACAATGTTTGATTATCTTTACTCAAAATATTTGGGCAAGTATTTTAATGCAAATTATATATTTATTTGACCAGAAATGAAGATAATGTGATCTTATGGGCAAAGCTCTAGTTTGGAATTATTATTTTTTTGACTTGTTAGGTATCAATCCTTGTTGTGTTATTTTATTGGTTGCTTTACAACTTATAGCATACATCTTTAACTTATCATAGTTTACCTTTCAAGTAATAATATACTCTTTCATGTATAAAATAAGAACCTTATTTAGAATATTTTTCCCTTTGCTAGTCTCTGTGCTACCATTGTCATACATTTTAGTTTTAGCACCACATTGTACTGTTACTTTGCTTTATACAGCTAATATGATTTAGAGATATTTAAATAAGAAAAAAATATATTTATGCAAGTAGTTACCATTGCCTATGTTCTTTGCTTTTTTGGATTTATACATGTTTCATCTTACATTAATTTTATTCTCTTTTTCAGTGCTTCTTTTAACATTCATTGTAGTAAAGGTCTACTGGTAATGAATTAGTTCAACTTTTCTATGTCTAAAACATCTGTATTTCACCTTCTTTATAGAAATGCATTTTTATGAGTTTAAAATTCTCAGCATATATATGGTATATATATATTGTGTGTGTATGTATTACACTAAAGATAAAATTCCAACCTGTCTTATAATTTACATTACTTCTGATCAGAAATTTGTTACTTTTATATCTGTTCTTCTATGTGCAATGTGTTTTTCACTAACTAAAACATGTTTTTAATCATTTATTTTAAGCAATTAATCATGATAAACTTTAAGACATGTTATATTTTTGTGTTTTAAATTTATTAAGCTTCTGTCAGTTTATAGTTTTCACCAAATTTTGAAGAAAAAATTACCATTAATTTTAAAATATGTTTTTTTTTCTGTCACTCCCTACTTATTTTAGAGATTCTAATTACACATAATGTTGATTACTTTAAATTTTTTTAAAGCCATTTTTTAGGTTATTTTTATCCTGTGTTTCATTTGGATAGTCTCTTTTGCTTTATCTTCAATTCACTGATACTTTCTTTCACAGTGTCTAATCTGGAGTTAATTCCATTCAGTGTAGTTTTCATCTCAGACATTTTAAATTTCATCTAGAGAAGTTCAATGAAAGTCCTCTTTAAAAATTTCTCTCATGTCTCTTTTTAAGATGTTTACTCTTCCTTGTAGCTTTTTTTTTTTTTGGCAACCCTATCTCAAAACTTTTTCTCAAAACTCTCAGAGAGAGAGAGAGTCAGAGTGAGGGACAGATAGGGACAGACAGAAAGGAAGGGAGAGAGATGAGAGCCATCAATTCTTCCTTGCGGCTCCTTAGTTGTTTACTGATTGTGTTCTCATATGTGCCTTGATTGGGGGACTACAGCAGAGCAAGTGACTCCTTACTCAAGCCAGCAACCTTGGGCTTCAAGCCAGTGATCTTTGGGCTCAAGCTAGTGACCATGGGGTCACGTCTATGATCCCATGCTCAAGCCAGTGCCCCCCTGCTCAAGTTGGTGAACCCATGCTTAAGCCAGATGAGCCTGCGCTCAAGCCGACAACCTCAGGGCTTCGGACCTGGTCCTGTGCATCCCAGTCTGACACTCTTTCCACTGTACCACTGCCTGGTCAGGCTTCCTTGTAGCTTCTTAAATATACAGAATACATTTATAATAATTTTTCTCAATATTCTTGCTTATTAATTCTATGATCTGTGTCATTTCAAGTTCAGTTTTAATTGGTTATCACTTCTTCTCATTGTAGGTTGTGTTCTGCTTCTTTGCATGCATGCCTAGTATTTTTATTTTACCCATTGTGAGACATTGTGAATTTCATCTTGTTGGATAGTGAGGTGTTCTTTTTTTAAACATTATTTATCTGCCTGACCAGGTGGTAGAGCAGTGGATAGAGCGTTGGACTGGGATGCGGAGGACCCAGGTTCAAGACCTTGAGGTTGCCAGCTTGAGCGCGGGCTCATCTGGTTTGAGCAAAGCTCACCAGCTTGGACCCAAGGTTGCCGGCTTGAGCAAGGGGTTACTCAGTCTGCTGTAGTCCCATGGTCAAGGCACATATGAGAAAGCAATCAATGAACAACTAAATTTCCACAACAACAAAAAAAAATGGTGCTTTTTTCTCTGGTGCTTCTCATCTCTCTCTCCCTGTTTGTCTCTATCTATTCCTCTCTCTGACTCTCTGTCTCTGTAAAAAAAAAAATATTGATCTTTGTCAACCACGGAATTAAGTTACTCGGAATCAGTCCAAACATTTTCATTTAAGGCTTTACTAGGCAGACCAGAGCACCATTAAGTCCTGAGTTAGTTTTTTTTTTTCCTATATTACTGAATCAGGGTCTTTCTTGGAATTCTGATGACACATGAATTATGAAGTATTTCACTTTGGTTATTAGGGATAAAGACATTACTCCTGGCCCTCTGATCTCCTGGCACCAATTTTTCTAACTTTGCAGGGGGGTTGTTTTGTTTTTGAGTCATTTTCATACACATATGAGCTGATTGATACTCAAAGAAGTTCCTCTATGGAAATTTGAAGTTCTCTCTGTGTATAGGCCTCTTCCCTCCTTTTCTCTCTTTTGTAAATTTCATCCACAATGATCACCCTGAACTTTCAACTTTATATACTTAACTCAAACAGTCTGGAATCTGTCTGGATTCCTATTGCCTGCAGTATATCCTGGAAACTTTCTAGAATCATTAATTGGGGCTCATCTCATTTATTTCCCCTCTTTCAGAAATAATTGTCCTTCATCCCCTGATATCAACTATCTTGTGAAATACTTTAATATTTCATCCAGAATTTTGATCTCTTAAGGTAGGAACATAAACTGATCCCTGTTACTCCTTTTTGATCAAACTTAACATCAACTGTAAGCTCACTTTTAACAGGTTTTTGTAAAAACGTAATACAACTACTGATCACAAACACCGAAGATTCAAGAAACCTAAACAACTTGGTAAATACCCACTAATGATATCCCAAGAATCTAGCAACTAAGGAAGTAGACTAGAAGCAAAAGAAATTGTAAAGAGTGAACAAAGCAGCATAATGAATTATGAACAATAAAATAAGGTTTGGAAACACAGCCATACTTAAGAAGACAAGATGACTATAAGTAACAAGGGAAGGGTCATAAAATCAACTGGGGGAGGAGACACTGGCATTTCTATGAGACACAATGAATATTTTCTCTTACCATTCTCAGAGGTAGCAGATTCACCATGGTTAGTTGGTTTCCACTGGCATATTTACTTCTTTCCAATCTTTATTGGCATTCTTCCACCACCCTCAGCTATACAAAGGTAATCAGACTACCCCTGAACAGCTGGCTCAGGCAGCTGCAGCCATACTTAACAGGTAACTGAAGCAAGGAATTGTTTACACTATCCTAGTTGTTCTCCCTTTTCTGCTAACTTCAGGGTTAAATGTTACTGGGGTACATTCACTGTACTTGCCGCACTATTAACTGTAAAATAAATAAATAAATAAATAAATATGTATTAGTTCCACTGTAAATTCTATTCTGCTTTCACAGATCTACCATCTTGTGGTAACAGTTTAATTCCTGTGTAAATCAGGTGTTTTGCCCTCATAAAATAATATTTAAGATTATATTATTTATTTCATTATTCTACAAATATTTATTAGACATCTAATTTCCTGATATTTTAAATATTACTGACATTTGCTAATTCTAGTCTTTGATAATTGAAACATAATTAATTAGAGTTGTGATCATTTTTTTATCTTTGTAAATGCTGTTTAGTCAACACAAAGAAAATAATCATTATCACAAAAGAGTAACATGGTAGATTTTATTTTTATTTTATTGTGCAGAAACAAGAAGGTTATTTCTGACTGGAATCAAATCTATTACCTAATGATTATTCAGAAAACACCAATAAAGATAAAAACACTACTTACCTAGAAATACATCAATCCATATATACTTATGTTAATCATTGTGTCATAAATATGTCTACTCTTGTAGGAACGAGTCTCTTAAATTTTTTAAAAACCTTATTTTCCATATGCAATGTCTTACTTGTCTATTCTAGATGTCCCTTGATCCACACATTTGATACTATGGTTTTCATGTGTTTTATTCAGACCACAGATAAAATAAATAAAACATGATGTAAACGTTATATAGGTGGCAGCCTGACAATAATGACAATCTTGTATTTGATCTCCATTTAATTCCTCAGATTCATCCTTCTATTTCTGATTGCTTATTATACCTCAAATTTTAGGCTCATATAGACAACAAAATTATATGATTTTCTTTCCAACATAGGTGTAAAGTATTCAATAATTTTTTTAGCTTCTGGAAAAGAATAATTGGTAATATGGCTGTAAACAGGAACTTTCTCAGGTTCATCAAGAGCACTTACAAAAACAAACAGCAAGGGATAAGTTGAGGGGTATACAGGGTGGGGGAATGCATTAGGGGTGACACTGGAATCTATATAAACACAATAAATTAGAAACAATTACAGCCTGACCAGGTGGTGGCGCAGTGAATAGATCATTGGACTGGGATACGGAAGACCCAAGTTCGAGACCCCGAGCTTGCCAGCTTGAGAGCAGGCCATTTGGCTTGAGCAAAAGCCTGTCAGCTTGGACCCAAGGTCACTGGCTCCAGCAAAGGGTTGCTCGGTCTGCTGAAGGCCCACGGTAAAGGCACATCTAAGAAAGCAATCAATGAACAACTAAGGTGTTGCGATGGCAACAAAAAACTAATGATTGATGCTTCTCTCCTCTCTCTGCTCCTGTCTGTCTGTTCCTATATATCCCTCTCTCTGACTCTTGCTCTGTTCCAGAGAAAAGAGAAAAAACAATTACAGAAAGAAAAAATACAAGCAAAATCCTATAACTAACACTATACTTAATGGTAAACGATTAAATGCTTTCTCCTTCTAATATTGAGAACAAGACAAAGATGTCCAACCTCTCTATTTTTTTATCAACATAGTTTAAAAGTTCTAAACAATAAAGCCAGAAAAAAAGGAAAACTAAGGCATACAGATTGGAAAGAAATAAAATTGACTCTATTTACAGATGGCATATGTAGAAAGTATCAAGGATTGTACAAAAAAAAAAGAAAAGCCTCCCATAACTTATAAGTGAGTTCTGCAAGACTTCAAGATAAAACATCAAATCACAAAAAAATCAATTGCATTTTTGTACTCTAACAATGAACACATAAAAATGAAAATTAAAAGTACAATACATTTACAATTGCTCAAAAAATGAAATACTTAGGTATAAATCTAACAAAATATGTACAGGATTTGTATACTTTAAACTGTACAGTGATGAAGAAAAAACATATAAAAAATCTAAATAAATGGAAAGAAATATCATATTCATAGATTGCAAGAGTCAATATAGTAAAAATGTCAGTTCTCCACAAATTAATATACAGGGTTTATGCAGTTCCTAACAAAGTACTAGCAAGATTTTCTGTAGAATAAACAATATCATATTAAAATTTATATAAACATGCAAGGGATCTAGAGTAGAAAAACAATTTTGAAAAAGAAGAGTAAATTTAAAGGATATAGTTACTAGATTTCAAGAATTAAATAATAGCAGTTAAGATGAGTTTGTGGTATTGGTAGATTCAAAGAATGGAACAGAGTATTCAGAAATAGACTCCCACAAATATATGCAATTAATTTTAATGAAGGCAAAAATGCTATAAAATGGAGGAAGATTATCCTTTTCAACAAATGATACTGGAATTGGACACCAATAAAGCAAAGATGAAAAAGAAAGGCAAAGGCCCTGGCCAGTTGACTCAGTGATAGAGTGTTGGCCAGGCATGTTGATGTCCTGGGTTTGATTCCTGGTCAGGGCACACAGGAGAAGTACCCATCTGCTTCTCCACCCCTCCCCCTCTCATTTTTATTTTTTCTCTCTCTCTTCCCCTCTTATAGCCATGACCCGAATGGAGTAAGTTGGCCCAGGCACTGAGGACGGCTCCATGGCCTCCACCTCAGGCGCTAAGAAGGGCTAGGTTGCTGAGCAAAAGAGCAACACCAAGATGGACAGAGCATCACTCCCTGGTGGGCATACCAGGTGGATTCTGGTTGGGGGACATGAGGGAGTCTGTCTCTGCCTCCCCTCCTCTTCATTAAATTAAAAACAAAGGGGAGGGGGCTATCCTTACCTAATTTTCATAACTGATAAAAAGTTAACTCAAAGTGAATCATGTAATTTAATAAAATATTACAAAATTTTGGAGAACAATAGGAAAAAATCTTCAGGTTAGGTGGTTAAGCAATAGTTTATATATTTTAAATTAAAACAAAACATGGTTCATAAAATTAAAAATTGGAAACTTGGCCTTCATTAATATTTAAAACTTTGCTCTGCAAAAGAAAATAAAAAGGCAAACCTCAAAACGGGTGAAAATATTTGCAAATATATATAAGACAAAGGACTAGAATCTAGAATACATAAAGAGGTCTCAAAACTCAACAGTATAAAGATGAAAACTCCAATTAGAAAATGGGCAAACAATTTTAGTGAAGAAGATATACAGATAGCACATAAGCACATGAAAAAAAATGCTCTATATTAGATAAGTACATTAGAAAATTGCTAATCAAAACACAAATGAAATACCACAACACACCTCTCAGAATGGCTACAACAGAATAAATTAATAACATCAAATACCTGCAAGGATGTAGAGAGCCTTCATCACTCACACACTGCGGGTGGCTGTGTCAAATGATATAACCATCCTGGAAAAGTTTGACAGTGTCTTAAAAACTAAACAAGCAACTCCCACATGACTCAGCAGTTCCACTCCTAGGCTTTTATCCAGAAAAATAAAGATTCACATTCACACAAAAACCTGCATGTGCGTGGTATATTAGGACTGTTTGTAACAACTCAAAGCTATAAACAACTTAGATATCCTTCACTGGGGGAATGACTTAAACAAAATGTGGTACATCCGAACCACGTAATGTTATTTGGCATAAAAACAAAACAACATACATCATTGATACCTGCAAGAACCTACATCAATATTGAATAAATTACAGTGATGAAAAAAAGTAATCTGAAAGTTTATATGATTGTTTTATATAGTATTCTTATTAGTGGTTGCACAGAGTTAAAGAGAGGGTAAAGAAAGAGGAAAGAGGGCAACATGAGAGATCTATATAATTGTAGAAAACTTCTGTATCTTGGTCAATGGCAATATTCTGGTAGTGATCTCATACAATGATTTGTAAGATAGTATCATAAGAAAAAAATGCTAAAAAAAGGTATCATTTTTTACAACTGTATGAGAATCTACTACTACATCAACATAAAATGTTCATTAAAATTAGTTAAACAATTTACTTTAAGTTGCTTTTTCTTAAATCAAGAAGAAAAAATAGTGTAGATTTAAAATTGAACAATTGAGCAATATATGAAAATAGATGTTTGTTTTCAATTTATAAAAGCAGGTCAGCCTGACCTGTGGTGGTGCAATGGATAAAGCGTCGACCAGGAAATGCTGAGGTCGCCAGTTAAAACCTTGGGCTGCCTGGTCAAGGCACTTATGGGAGTTGATGCTTCCTGCTCCTCCCTCCTTCTCTCTTTCTCCTCTCTAAAATGAATAAATAAAAATTGAAAAAAAAAAAAAAAAGCATGTCAGTGGAGATCCAGATTGTATCAGAGAGGCCCAGAAAACACAAAAAAAGAGGTACCTTATGTTTTTGTAATGGCACAAAGAAAGTCTGTAAAGGTTGTAAAATATTGGAAGTGGCTTGTTCTTAAAATAACAAATAGAATATGTGAACAACTGCTTTTGTGAATGATTTCAGAGCAGCATTCAGTTCCAATAGGACTTGGACAAAGGTGACCTCCTGAAGCTCTTTTCAGTTCTATGAATTTTATATCTAATGGCTTTTAATATTACTATAGAAAAAAATGGCTAATATAATTAATTTTGGAACAATACCAAATAGCATTTCAGTGACAAAAAAAAAATCATAATGATTTTTAAAGGTCTGACAAGAAATAGAAAAGAGCTTAAATTCATAACCCTATGTATAACATTGAAATATAAAATAAATAATGACTTTTTCCCAGGAAATTAGACTACTACTCAAGATTTCCTGTAAAATATTCACTTTTACTGACAATATGTTTCAAAAAAATATTTTTAAATTTTGATTATGTTATAGAGCCTTTTACTGGGAGGTCTGGTAGAGTGAAGCATAAAAATAATGAACCAGCCCTAGCCAGTTGGCTCAGCAGTAGAGCAACAACCTGGTATATGGTAGTCCTAAGTCTGATTCCCAGTCAGGGCACGCAGGAGAGGCAACCGTCGGCTTCTTTCTCCACCTCCCCCATCTCTCACTCTTCCCCTCCCACAGCCATGGCTTGATTAATTCAAGCATGTTGTCCCAGGCACTGAGGATGGCCCCATCAAGCCTCCACATCAGGAGCTAAAAACAGCTCAGTTGACAGTGGCCACAGATGGGCAGAGCATCAGCCCTAGACCAGTGTTGCCAGGTGGATCCTGGTAACGGAGCATGTGGGAGTCTGTCTCTGTATCTCCCCTACTCTCAAAAAAAAAAAAAAAAAAAGAAGAAGAAGAAGAAGATAGAAGAGATAAAAAAAAAATAAGGTTTAAATTCTGATAAAAAACAGAAATCTCCTTAAAGACAAAAACAAACAAAACAATGCAGTTGCATTATTTTCCCTACTCACTGTCTCAGTTGCATTTAGGCTGATATTCCAAAAATACCATAGACTGGGTAGCTTATAAAGATCAGAATTTTATTTCTCACAGACTGAAAATTAGGAAATTCAAAGTAAAGGCTTGGACAAATTCAATGTCTAGTGAAAGCCCTCTTTCTGGTTCAAGAAAGCTGTCTTTCCATTGTCTCCTCACATGATAGAAGAGGGAAACAGGGTGGGAGCTCTCTGGAGTCTCTTAGATAGGACACTAATCCCACTGGTGAGCGGTCCCACCCTCATGATCTAATCACCTCCCAACACCCCACCTCCATCACCATCATATTGGAAAATAGGTTTCAACCTATGAACTTTTAGTGAGATAAAACATTCAGTCTATAGAACTTCCATTCTCCTGGAAAGACCTCTCAATAAATCACTTTTCACAAGAATCTTGGTCTCCAGCTCAGTTTATAATGCACCTAACTTAAGAAAGGAACGAGAGAGATGTGTAGTACATTCTAAAACTGACAAATCCCCTTGGCATTGAAGAACACAGTGTTTACAAAGTATATTGGTAGATGAAGTTGGAAAGGTAGTGTATGTTGTATACCAACTTTGGAGTTCCTATGAAAGATTTAAGATGTAGTTTTCTAAGTAGGATTTTAATTAAGGGAGTCACATCGAATCAACAATAATTGAGAAAAATAAACAGTAAAGCAATGTAAATGATGAAATCAAAACGAAAGATTATGGGCAAGGATGATCAATCAAGGAACCCATTTAGGTAGTATGAGTATCAGTGAAGAAGGAGGGCTCATGTAGTTCATAAAGAATTTTTCAGCCTGACCAGGTAGTGACGCAGTGGATAGAGCATCAGACTGGGATGCAGAAGACCCAGGTTCGAGACCCTGAGGTCGCCAGCTTAAGTGCGGGTCCATCAGGCTTGAGCAAAAGCTCGCCAACTTGGATCCAAGGTCGCTGGCTCCAGCAAGGGGTTGCTCGGTCTGCTGAAGGCCTGCAGTCAAGGCACATGTGAGAAAGCAATCAATGAACAACTAAGGTGTCACAATGGCAACGAAAAACTAATGATTGATGCTTCTCTGCTTTCTCTGTTTCTGTCTGTCTGTCCCTATCTATCTTTCTCTCTGACTCTGACTCTCTCTGTCCCTGTAAAAATATATATTTAAAAAAAAGAATTTTTCAGCTATAGCAGTGAAATGAAAGGTGGGTTTTAATTAAAGAAACCTATGGTACTGGGGAGATGGTGGGTTTTCAGTGCAAATATGAAAAAGACAATGAAAAAAGAAAAAATCCTGAATCCTGAATTGAATACCTTTTGGTATCTGGGCAGTAGGTTGGCAAATTTATTTGTACATGGAAATGAGAAAGCCATTCAAATAAAGAGAAAAAGCTATAAAATAATTAAAAAGAAAGCTACTTTGGTAAATGGTTAAATTTAAGAAGTTTTTAGAGGAAAAATAAAATAAAAGGAGAGGGTTAAAAATGTTCATATATATAAGAGATGAAGAGAGATGTAAAGAGATGAAGTATTGCACTCGGCAGTTAGTAGGTATGGTAATTACTAATCTTTGATGTATTTTATGGGGCTAACTAGTGGATTTAGGCTATTTTTTAACATAGAGTTGGCAGTAAAAGCAAAGATGATAAAGCAATTGGGATGTAAAGAAACAGAAAATTTTAAAGTAGTTGTAACTAAAACATTTTTGTGGAGAAATTAACCATAGAGGTAATATATAGCACCAAAAACATCTCATATTTAAAGAAATTTTATCAATAAAATGATGTAATTGCATTTCCTTTTTGAAAGGGTCATAGGTCTGGGTATGTACATCTGCAGCAGATTGACAATTTAATTTCAGATGTGAGTCTCATTAGGAAGTTTTAGTCTCTGCTTTCAGTGTTTTTTTTTCTAGAAGATTCTGAATGACAAGATGAATATTAAACAACAGAAATACTGACCCAAATTCCTGTCTGTAGATGATCACTATACAGTACCTTCGCTGATTGGCATAAAGTGTTCATCTGTGAATGCTTTTCCCTTTATTCCCACTGCATAATAAATATATTTTAGGTAATTTAATTTTAGCTAATCAGAGATCTCTTCCAAACTGAACAGAACCAGAAGTAATAGCTTACAGCAAAATCAAAATAGTCTCTAGCAAATGTTTCAGCTGTCATGTCCATGTGTCTCCTATTTTATACATATATGTAATCATTTCCTGACTTTCACACTCCTCATTTACCTAGATCGATCACTATACTACATTGATATTTTTTTATAAATATAAATCATGCTGTCCTAGTCTAAACTCTTCCATAACTTCCCATTGCATTTAATATAAAAATCTCAAATTCTAATTGTATTATAAAAACTCCTGCAGGTTCTCTGAAGTCTTCTTTTTAATTTTTTTTATTGATTGATTTTAGCAAGGGAGGAAGAGAGAGAGAAAGAAAGAAGGGGGAGAGGGAAGGTTGAGAAGCAGATGCTCACTCCTCCTGTGCATCCTGACTGGAAATCAAACCCAGAACTTCCACATGCCAGGCTGATGCTCTACTGCTGACCAGTTAGCCAGGACTTCTTCTTTTTTTAAATTTATTTTTAAATTTATGTATAGTTGGTATACAATCTGTGTTGGTTTCAGGTATGAAATATTGTGATTTGATATTTTTATACATTACAACATAATTATCCCACTGATTCTAGCAATCGCTGTCACTGTGTAAATTTATCACAATAGTATTGACTATTTTTAAGTATTACCTATTGCCAGCCCAGGCCACTGTCCCCTCCCTCAATACCATATTTCAGGCCCAGAGTCTTTCTTACTGCGCCTATCATATTCTGTGTTCTTCCTGAACTCAGGGACTTTAGGCAGTCTGTATGCACTGTCTGAAAATAAGTTTATCTACTATTCAACTGCAATATAGGTGTCAGCCTAAATATTACTTCCTCAAAGAAGCTGCTCAATCTATGTAAGTTCTTCTTTAATTCTCTCATACAACACCCTAATTTTCTACTTCACACTTTAATAATTTTTAAGTGTATATTTATTTATGTGGTTACTTGATAAATATTACTTCCACTTTTATGAAACAATAAGCAATGATATTATTATATACTCAGTGCATGCCACAGGACTTGATATATGGAAGTCAATAAATGAATCTTCAGAGCAAAGATCTTAAATAAAATCGGTATAACTCAAAATTATAAAATATGGCATTATATGTATATTTACATCTGTTTGTATATAGGCACTTACTACAATCACACACACACAGACACACACACACACACACACATATATCTGTGACAAGAACTGTTCCCAAAGAAAAAACACCATGAAAAAATTTTAAAGCTATACTTATATAAATTAGCATGAATAGCTGTTTGTGATGACTAATAGAGTGGTAATTCAAGGGTGGTGTTGTGTGAATTAGAAGGTTCAGCACATGTCTGAACTTATTACAAAGTCTCTCATCCTACCAGAAAGGAAAATATTTAAAACACTGAGAGTAGCAGAAGGTAAAGTTGTAGTGGGTGAACATGAGACTTGTGTCTGATTGTATATGTGTATATTAGTCTGTTGGATACTATTGTAGAAGTTGAGGGCACTTGTCTTTCCACTATCGCAATGGTCCACCAAAGAATTATGAAATTTGACAAAATAAATATGCTGAAATAAGAGGCTATTGTACAGTATGAAAGTATTTCTGTGAATAACCAAAGTTCCATTTTAACTATTTTTATTTAGAAAATTCAATTTAACAGGGTGACATTGATTAATAAGAGTATATACGTTTCAGATAAACATTTCTATAGCATTTGAACTGTTGATTATGTTGTATACCCATTACCCAAAGTCAAATCATTTTTGTCACCTTATATTTGTCCCTCTTTATACCCTTTCCCCAACCCCCTGACCTTGTTCTTCTCCTTTTTGTCCCCCTCCCCCTGGTACCCACTTCACTTGTATCTATGTTCACTCAGTATAATGTTCTCAAGGTCCATCCATGTTGTCGTAAATGTCACTATGTCATCATTTCTTATGGCTGAGTAGTATTCCATTGTATATATGTTCCACATCTTCTTTCTTCAATCCTCTATCGAGGGACACTTCGATTGTTCCCATGTCTTGGCTACTGTGAACAATGCTGCAATAAACATGAGGGTGCATGTGTCCTTATGTACTAATGTTTTTGAGTTTTTCTGCACCCCAGAAATTTTGATATGTGACATTGTCATTTTCATTTGTTTGTATATATCTTTTGATCTCTGCTTTTATTTCTTCTTTGACCCAGTCATTTTTTAGAAGTATGCTGTTTAATTTCCACATTTTGTAGGTTTCTTTATTTCCTGTTTGCAGTTGAATTCTAATTTCAATGCCTCATGGTCAGAAAAAAAATGCTTGGTATAGTTTCAATATTCCTGAATTTATTGTTGTTAGTTTTGTGGCCCAGTATATGGTCTCTCCTTGAGAAGGTTCTATGCACACTGGAGAAAAATGTATAATTTGATGTTCTGAGATGAAATGTCCCATAAATGTCTACTATGTCCATTTGGTCCAGTGTGTCATTTAAGACCCATATTTCTTTATTGACTGTGAATGATCTATCTGAAGACATCAATGGTGTGTTGAAATCTCCAAGTATAATTGTGTTTTTGTTTGCTTCTATTTTTAGGTCAGTTAGTAGATGTCTTATACATTTTGGTACCCCCTGGTTTGGTGCATATATATTAAGAAGTATTATGTCTTTTTGATACAATGTCCTCTTTATCCTTATAAAAAGTCCATCTTTGCCTCTGGTTACCTTTGTTGTCTTGAAGTCAGCATTGTCAGATATGAATATGGTTATACTTGCTTTTCTTTGGATACTAATCATATGCTGCCTTCAAGAGACAAATCTAAGCTGCAAGGACAAAAGCATATTTAAAGTGAAAGGTTAGAAAACCATTTTAACTTTTTAAAAAGAAATATAGAATAGTAATAAAAACCAAATAGATGTACCAAAACTGAATCAAACTAAAATCCTAACAGAAAAGAAAGATCTATCTTTTTACTCTCCTTTGTTGTATGTGGCTAGTTTTGATCTGTTTATTTCTTAGCTTTCTTGCTTGCCTAAAGTAAAATAATGACAATAATTTTAATAATAGTAACAATTGTACCTTTAACATTTCAAGATTGGAAATGGTGAGGCATTAATATTATTTGTGTTTATGTTCTTAGGAAAGAAAGCAGGTAAAAAAAGTTTTCATGGTGATATAGAAATTTAAACGGTGCAGAACAGGGTTTTTAGAACCACAATAAAACAATGAATAAGAGACAAAAACACAAATTAAGAACTAGCACTCCTTCAGAGCTGAAAAAGAAATTCTAACCAAAAGAAAAAACGAGTTATTAGAGGAGAAAAAGAATTAATAACATGAATTGATGGTAAATAACTTATAATGACTTAAAATTTAGGTTAACAAAAATTACTGGTTTTGGCAGGGTGGTTAAATGGATAAAGCATCCAACCAGTATGTCAAAGGTCATGGTTTCTTCCCCCATTCAAAGCTCATAGGAGAAGCAATAACTGAGTACACAACTAAATGGAACAACTAAGAGAAACAGTGATTTGATGCTTCTCTCTCTCTTTTACTCTTTCTTCCCCCTTCTTCCTCTTTCTCCCTCTCTCTCAAATCAATGGAATTTTTTTCAAAATTACTGCATACTTACTATATACTTGGCAGTGCCTTGCTGGCTAAGACAAGCACTGTTGCCCTCAGGGAGCTTACGTGTTTCTAGGAAGAGATATGTAATAGCATATTTCAATTCAAAGCTGATGCCTGCAAGGACAACATATAACATAATGGGTATGTAACAGTGGAGTGAGGTGATATCTTCTCAGATGCATTAAAAGGGTCTGAAGAAAGAGGCTGTCTTGATTTTATCTAGACATTGGACAGGATTCATTTTTCAAGAAATGGTTCACTGAGCAATAGTAATTATATAAAGAAATAATTTGATGTGTGAAGAAAACAGAATTTGTGGCTTCATAGTGTGCTTCTCAGATTCAAATCTTACAAAACTGTCAAATAATCTACTGCTTAAAATATATAACCGAAACCTTATTTCCATTCAAATCACATCTGATTCTTATTTGTTGTTAAATTTCAGAACTGTGAGACTGTGTTTTTCTGTGCATTATGGTTGCTATTGCTAACATTACACAGTTAAATAGAGATAGTAGTTTGTTTCAAATATATGATGACTCTTTATGTAGATGGGGTTGAACATCTGTTGTTTCCCCAGAAGATTACAAATAAAGAAGCAAAAAGTAATAGAAAGTATTTAGTTTTATAATATAACATTGTTGCTTATGGCAATGATCGTCATTAGATTTTATCTTTTCATGATAACTCAAGAAAAAAAGAGACCAGTTTTATTTCTAAGTGTAAGTCCTAGCTGGAAATAAGGTGAAAGAAAGTGACTGCAAATTGTGAGAGTGTTAGAAAAATATATGGTTTTATGTATAGCTAATGGGCAATTATAATGACTATTGTTACTGCAATTAAATGTCTTAAAGTTTATTTTTAATCCTTTACTATATCAAGGTATTGAGGACTAAGTTTTAATACAGGCTATCTAAGTCTTTAATTAGCCAGGAGATCTTGCCTCTATCAGAACCTAATTTTTGTACTATAATTAGATTTAAATACACAATATTGATTTAATAGTTATTAAATCTGTGTGAGTTAGGCTGCTTATATTGGTACCAGATTCAGACAAAAGTGTTTCAAGCTAATTGCTTTTCCAGAAAAGAATTTAAATAAGTTAGATGGTCTAAATTATGCTGTAGAACAAAATTAGGGAATTAAAAAAATTTACAAAAGAAAAATCGTTATAACAAAGAAGATTCCAAAAACCCATACAACAGTGACCCAAAGAGATAATGAAAAACAATATTTTCATACAAAATGAGGCCATGGGTTTAAAAAAATATTAACATAAATGTTCTCAGTTCTACTAGACTTTTTTTCAAATGTCCTTTTAAAATAACTCAAAACCCTCCAAAGGTTAGGCTTTGGGTGGCATGGCCCTTTTAGTCTATAATGTACTGTGAAGCATGTGTTACTCCAGAATGTTCTGGATTATGCTCTATTAAGTATTAGTATTACTCTCTTCAGTGTTTCTCAAAATGTGTTTTGAGGTTCCCTTGTTTTAAATCTTTCAGTGTGTTTGTTAAAAACTAGGATTCATGGATCTCACCTAAAGCTTACTGAATCAGAATATATAATCTCAAGCACAGTAAATTTCTTTTTCTTTCTTAAGCGAGAAGCAGGGAGGCAGAGAGACAAAGTTCCACACGTGCCTGACCAGGATCCACCTGGCAAGCCCTCTATGGGGTGATGCTCTGCCCATATGTGGCCATTGTTCCATTGCTTGGCAAGCGAGCTACTTTAGGGCCTGAGGCAAGGCCATGGAGCCATCCTCAGAGCCCTGGGTCAACTTGCTCTAACTGAGCCATGGCTGTAGGAGGAGAAGATAGAGAGAAATAGAAAGAGAGAAGGGAGGGGGGGGTGGAGAAGTAGATGGTCGCTTCTCCTGTGTGCCCTGACTGGGAATCAAACCTGGGACATCTGCTTGCTAGGTTGATGCTCTACTGCTGAGCAAACTGACCAAGGCCAAATTTCATTTTAACAAGAGCCTTAGGTGCTTGTTAAAAATAGTTTGAAACATCTTGGGTTATTTTAATCAAGTTTCTCTAAAGTAGATCATTTTTATTTGATTTATAATAGCTTTATTAAGTGTTCAAACATGTACTCTAATTTCTTGTCAGTGTTAGATAAATTAGTGTTCACTTTGAATTCTGATACATTAAGATCATTTCTGTTACAAAGAGCAGAAATGCATGCCCATTTTATGGTGATATGAGATTATTTTGTAAAGTCAGATGCACTTTCCTGTAACAGATAAAGTATTTATTCCAATGAATACAAGTCCTCACGGTTTGGCAGTGCCCATATCCCCTCTAAGCTTTATTCTATAATTAATGTTTCCAAATTCACATCAGTCAAATTAAAAGTGTCTCACTTCTATAAATTTACCTAAAAAATTTTTTTTGACAGATCTAATATCTTTCTAAAATCCTTTCAAAATATTTCTGGAATGCTAGACAAATCTCTTTTGTGCACTGAGGACCCGTTTCGATGGCCCCTTCATGAGATCCTTCATATTCTTACTCTTATCTACTGTGATAATATTTTCTATGCTGCCATTATCTGTAGTTAGCAACACCAAATGGTGCCAGGCAGGTGACGGTATTGCTTGCAGACAACTCCACAATGCCCAATGCGCAATTTTAAGAGCACTGGCTCACATCCTCAGAGGAAGTTTTCTATTATTTACAAAGATGTTGGCATCAATACTGGGTTCATTGCACTCTCATCATGCCATGGAAGAGATGGTGAAAAAAAAAACAAACATAATTATTACCGACTCTTACTTTTCTTCTCTTAGAAAATTTGGATTAGGAAAGTGGGAGGGACACAGTCTTGTATTGGAAATTATGAAGTCCCTCTGATGCGATTGAAGCAATTACCTGTGCTGTCACCCTCCCAGGCAATGTACTCTTTCTCAGAAGTCTTGATTTCCTTTAAGACACTACATCCTCACATCTTTTTTTTTTTTTTTTTTTTTTACAGGGACAGAGAGAGAGTCAGAGAGAGGGATAGCTAGGGACAGACAGACAGGAATAGAGAGAGGTGAGAAGCATCAATCATTAGTTTTTCATTGCCATCGCAACACCTTAGTTGTTCATTGATTGCTTTCTCACATGTGCCTTGACCGCGGGCCTTCAGCAGACTGAGCTACCCCTTGCTTGAGCCAGCGACCTTGGGTCCAAGCTGGCGAGCATTTGCTCAAGCCACTTGGGCCCACACTCAAGCGGGCGAGCTCGGGGTCTCGAACCTGGGTCTTCCGCATCCCAGTCTGACGCTCTATCCACTGCGCTGCCACCTGGTCAGGCCATCCTCACATTTTTAATAATCAGTTCTACACAAATCTCACACATTTATTTTCAATGCATTTACAGAGGTACAATTTACATAGAGTAAAACCTATCAACTTTATGTGCACAGTTTTACTAATTCTATAATGAAGAATCATGATACATAGAGGTTTTGAGTCCCTCACAAAGTTCCCTTGTGTGTTTCACCAGTGAATCCCTGTTCACCGACAACCACAAATTGGTGTTCTGTCATCATAGAGCCTTATAGTGGGGTCCACCTCCCTGTTCTGTGGTTCCCTCACCTGCCTCAGGCACTTTCCTCTTTTGAATTCACAGACCAATACTAGGCTTATGAAAATCTCCAGGTTTCTCTTTATGTAGATCCTGTCTCTCTGAAGTTCTGTGTTTTCAGATATTGGTTGCCTCCACAAACTCTAATCTCTCTCTCTCATTCTTTGGCTTGTCTTTGAATTTTTCATCTTTGCAATGCAACCTGAAAAATACCTACTGATGATATTAAACTGGTGCAATTGTAGGGCTCACCTTGTGAATTCATTATCCCTCAGGTATCACTTAAGTTCCATACCGCCTGTTGTGCAATGTCTGAAAACTTTTGTTTACTTTCGTGTCAAGTTTTTAGTTGTTGAACATGGGAGGGTACATGTAGAATTCTTTACTTTATCTTCCTTAGAAGAAATAATATTGTTACACATATGAAACATTTAGTATAAACATTACAATTGTGCTGAATGAAAAAAATCAAATCTCTGAATACATTTTTATTAGAAAGTCAATACCAAAGTAAAACAAATGGCATCTATTTAGATGGTTATGTTCATCTTCTTCTCCTCTGTATCCTTTTCTGCTTTGTGTTTCACATACACTAATTAATTATTAAAATTTTTTGCTACATTATAGGCATTCAATAAAGTTATTTTAAAATGGGGTTTTTAGCAAATGTTTAATTATAGTCTTACTAGAAAATATAGTCCAGTATTTATAATACATAAGCATATCTACTTAGATTAATATTAAAGTACAAATATATAAGTGAAAACAGGTATTCTTTCTATTTTCATAGGGAGAAAAATATATATTATTTACTAAAAATAAACTTACTAAATATCACAATTTTGTGTTTATCAGGGTAGGTAATGTTCACCCTTATATCATACCTCTTTATAATTATAATGTGTTTTATTTATTTAGCAAAGTCTACATAATTAATGATAACTATATGATATGGCTCAACTGAATCATTAAAATTTTCAGTAATCTACTCAGTGTGCCAAATTATATCAAATCTACAATTATAATATAAATTATAATTTATGGCTTACAACTAAAATAATGTGAGCCACAAAATTCTACAATTATACTCTTCTATGTATAGGAATATATTATTTGTTTTATGTATTAGAAGAAACCCTCAGCTCAGTAGTGCTTCTCAATATTATCCCCAGTGTATCACAATATCAGAGGGAGACCTGAATTAGGGGATTTAGCTCAAAACAAATTTATTTAATGAGCAACTACAAAAACTCATATGATTTTGTATTTATTAAAAAAAATATTTTGTAGCATAAAATTAGTACTTTAAGATACTGATTATCCCAAAAGTGTTTCAATATTAATTCTCAAAGGTCTTACAACTTTAATTTATTCCAAACTTTATAGAATTCCAGCCCATAGACATTTGGCCTAAATTAAGAAGCATGAACATAGAGCACACATTGACTTCTATCTCTACCTCTCACCATCAGTAGCTGAGTGAAATGGGGCAATTTATTTAACACTTAGGAGCCTCATACTTCTCAGTTGGCAGAGACAAATAGTTTTGCTTTGCAATACTTTTGTGAAGATTGGAGTTAAGTGTCAGATTGCAGTGACTTCAAGTATAATTTTTAAAAATGTAAAATCATGACTTACGTAAAAATAAGTGAACTTTTGTTAAAAAATAATTATTCAACTCATTAATTACAGAAAGATGTTATTAATGGTCCAAAAAACCATTTGAAAAGTAAGTATGTGCAGCAGCTTTACCAAAAAAATAAAGAGTCCTGCGTTAGATATAAAAATGATTTTTATCTCATAGAAACAAACTCTAAACTCTGGGATTATCAGTGTCACCAGACAGAAGTAAATTTGCAATTTGAACAGACAAAAATCTACAAGTTAATTTCAGCTCTGATAGATTTTTTTTTAATTGCCCCATCACTAGAAAGTCAAGCTCAGCACTGCAATGGAAAACACCCAGTAATCTCTTCTGCAATTTTCCAATTTTCAGGTGAACTAAAGAGTGGATGGGGAATTGTAAAAGTAATTGCATTGATAAAATTAATTAATATAGATGGCATCTTTAAAATGGTGAGGTGGGAAATGTATACATAGTACTTTAAAAATTAAATCCCTACTATTTTGGGGCAACTAATAAATATTGTATTTAATTTTCACTACAATTCTGAAAAGTATTTTTAATTTTTTCACCCTTGATCAGATAGTGAAACTGGGGTCTAAAATATAACATATTAAATAAAATTCTTTCTCTTCCAGTTTTGAGATGTGTTTAAATATAATCATCTTAAAGTAAAACAATCTCATTTCTTAGGAAGGTTCTACCTCTATTTTTAGTGACTGCCCTGACTTATGCCCTGGTATCATATTCCATAATTTTGACCTTAGAGCTGGAGTTTATGAAGATCTGAATTTATGAAATCTGCTCCTGAGTAGTAGCTAAGTTATGAAGGGGTCACTGCAAAGAGAGAGAGCAGACAGAACTTGCTCTTGTGGAATCATTCAGAACTGCTATGTTTTCGGGCCAAGTTGAAGCAGCTCTATGTTAATCTATAGTAGACAGTAGTAACCGTCTGCCTATCGATAAGATTTTGTTGATGTTGCTCTGTTTTTTGTTTTTGTTGTTTGTTTTCACCAACTCTCAGCAACCTAGGAGATGTCTTAACCAAGGTAAACAGTTGGGTCTTTGTAACAGGAGAGAAGAAGAAAATGTGTAAGGACATAGGTAATAAAATATACATATATTTAAATTTGAAAACAAATTATCTGCTAAGTGAGAAGAGGCTGGTAGAGCTGGAGATTTAAGACAAAATAAAATATTTCCAAGCTTGAATTGAATTCTACCTCTCAGGGATCTCACACTTCCTATAGGCATACTCAACCAAATGCCCAGAACCACGAACATAACTTGGAGGAACACTTGTTATTGGAGGGAGTGGGGCGAGTCAAAACATGAGAAGCAAAGGAGGAAATGAAAGACTTAGTTCAAAAGGTTGCAGAAGGACCAAGAAAATTAAAGGAGATGATCTTTCAGTTCTGGCCAGGACATAAGGACTACATGCAGCAAACAGTTCATGGAGAAGGAGCAAACCGGAAAAATGATTTTTAAAATTTGAGAAGGAAATAATGCAAATATAATCATACAGTACTTTTAAACCATTCTTTCCAAAAATATTGACATATGACATAGCAAATAGGAACATTTCAGACTCATTTACCTAGATTTTGTAGCATTTATTTTGTATTACTTCTTGCAACAGAATAAAGAAATTACTTCATAAAGAGAAATAAATATCTTCAATAACAACTTTCTCTGGAAAATTTACTTGATAACCATGTCCCTAAATAAATACAAAGGGTTTTAGATAACTTACATATATTTCTGTTTTGTACTTTTCATACTGCTTACTATATGATAGAGACTTCAAATGGGTTTTTGTGGCGATGGGTAGGTTTGGTATCACTTATTTTAGGTTTAGATTTTTCTTTTGCATTTGTTTTTTGGTCACTTAAATAATGAAATAAAAAATGTAGCTTCTGCTAACAACTATCTATCTATTTATCATCTCTCTATCATCAATCATCTATTAATATAGTTATACATGAAAATAAAAATGTAACCAATATAGCCTTCAATTACTTAAACCATTAATAAAACAACATGGCTTTTCTTGTCTCCCTTTTCTTCTCATCTTTTATTTAACTTCAAATGAAAATCTTTACTTAGGGCATTTTGTGGTGAATTTTCAGCCTATTTTGCATTCAGGAAAACTATACATTGAGTATTAATGGAATTATTTCATAACTTCTTATCTAGTTTATATTCCCATAATGTTAGTTAGCTTTAAATATATTCTTGAATTTCATTTTTCTCCAAAAATTCTTTGAAAAGATTTGAAAATTTGTTTTTTGCTTTAATAATTTTTTTAATTAATTTTAATGGGGTGACATTAATCAATCAGGATACATAGGTTCAGAGAAAACATCTCCAGTTTACTTTCACATTTGATTATGTTGCATACCCATCACCCAAAGTCATATAGTCTTCTGTCACCTTCTATCTGGTTTTCTTTGTGCCTCTCCTCTGCCTCCACCTCCTCCTTTCCCCTCTCCACCCCCCGGTAACTACCACACTCTTGTCCAAGTCCCTGAGTCTCATTTTTATGTCCCACCTATGTATGGAATCATATAGTTCTTAGTTTTTTCTGATTCACTTATTTCACTCAGTAGAATGTTATCAAGGTCCATCCATGTTGTTGTAAATGATCCAATGTCATCAATTCTTATGGCTGAGTAGTATTCCATAGTATATATGTACCACTTCTTCTTTATCCAATATTCTATTGAAGGGCTTTTTGGTTGTTTTCATGTCTTGTCCACTGTGAACAATGCTGTGATGAACATGGGGCTGCATGTGTCTTTACATACCAGTGTTTTTGAGTAATGGGGGTATATTCCCCATTGCTGGGTCATGTAGTAGTTCTATTTTTAATTTTTGAGGAACCACCATACTTTCTTCCATAGTGATGTACTACTTTACATTCCCACCAACAGTGGATGAGGGTTCTTTTTGCTCCACAGCCTCTCCAACACTTGTTATTATCTGTTGTTGATAATAGCTAATCTAACAGGTGTGAGGTGGTATCTCATTGTAGTTTGGATTTTTATTTCTCTAATAGCTAATGAAGATGACCATCTTTTCATATATCTGTTGTCCATTTGTATTTCTTCCTGGGAGAAGTGTCTGTTCATGTCCTCTTCCCATTTTTTTATATTGGATTGTTTGCTTGTTTGTTGTTGAGTTTTATGAGTTCTTTGTATATTTTGTATATTAGCCCCTTATCTGTGCTGTTGTTTGAAAATATCATCTCACATTTAGTTGACTGTTTGTTTTGTTTTCAGTTTCTTTTGCTGTGCCAAAGCTGATGTAGTCCCATTCATTTATCATTGCCTTCACTTACTTCCCTTGCCTTTGGAGTCAAATTCATAAAGTGCTCTTTGTAATCAAGGTCCATGAGTTTACTACCTATGTTTTCTTCTATGTAATTTATTGTTTCAGGTCTTATATTTAGGTCTTTGATTCATTTTGAATTAATTTTAGTACAAGGAGAAAAACTGTAGTCGAATTTCATTCTTTTGCATGTGGCTTTCCAGTTTTGCCAGCACCATTTGTTGAGGAGGCTTTCTTTTCTCCATTGTGTGTTGTTGGCCCCTCTATCAAAAAATTATTTGACCATATACATATGGTTTTATTTCTGGGCTTTCTATTCTGTTCCATTGGTCTGAGTGTCTATTTTTCTGCCAATACCATGTTGTTTTGATTGTCGTGGCTCTATAATATAATTTGAAGTTAGGTACTGTAATGCCCCCAGTTTTGTTGCTTTTCTTAGGATTGCTCTGGCTATTCAAGGTTTTTTTATAGTTCCATATAAACCTGATGATTTTTTGTTCCATTTCTTTAAAAAATGACATTGGAATTTTGATGGGAATTGCATTAATTTGTATATCGCTTTGGGTAATATAGTCATTTTGACTATATTTATTCTTCCTATCCAAGAACAAGGAATATTTTTCCATTTCAATATATCCTTTTTTGATTTCCCTAAACAATGCTTTGTAGTTTTCATTATATAGGTCCTTTATATTCGTTGTTATGTTTATTCCTAGGTATTTTTGTTGATGCTGTTGCAACCATGAAGGGGATTGTTTTTGTGAGCTCGTTTTCTGATGTTTCATTTTTGGCATATAGGAAGGCTTTTGTATATTAATTTTGTATCCTGCAACCTTACTGTATTGGTTTATTGTTTCTAGTAGTCTTTTTGTGGAGTCTTTGGGGTTTTTGATGTACAGGATCATGTCATCTGCAAAAAGTGAAACCTTTATTTCTTCTTTCTCAATATAAATGCCTTTTATTTCTTTCTCTTGTTTGATTGCTCTCAGAGGCTAGATCTTCCAGCACTGTGTTGAATAGGAGTGGAGAAAGTGGACAACTTTGTCTTGATCCTGATTTTAGGGGAAAAGTCCTCAGTTTTATGCCATTTAATATGATGTTAGCTGATGGTTTATCATAGATGACCTTTATTATGTTGAGATATTTTCCTTCTATACCCATTTTGCTAAGTGTTTTAAACATAAAATGATGTATTTTATCGAATGCTTTTTCTGCATTTATTAATAAGATTATATGGTTTTTGTTCTTTGTTTTGTTGATATGGTGTATTACATTAACCGTTTTACGTATGTTGAACCATACTTGTGATTCTGGGATGAATCCATTTGATCATGATGAATTATTTTTTTAATGTGTTGTTGTAGTCGATTTGCTAGTATTTTGTTTAGTATTTTAACATCTGTATTCATTAGAGATATTGGTCTGTAGTTTTCTTTTTTTGTGTTGTCCTTGCCAGGTTTTGGTATGAGGGTTATGTTGGCCTCATAATATGTGTTTGGCAGTATAGCTTCTTCTTCAATTTTTTTGGATGACTTTGAGTAGAATAGAAACCAAGTCTTCTTTGAATGTTTAATGGAATTCACTAGTATAGTTGTCTGGCCCTGGACTTTTATTTTTGGGGAGGTTTTTAATAGTTGATTCTATTTCCTCCCTGCTTATGGGTCTGTTTAGGTTTTCTTCTTCTTCATGACTCAGTCTAGGAAGATTGTATTGTTATTTTTGTTTTCCTGTATGTATCTTTTGATCTCTGTGCTTATTTCTTCTTTGAGCCATTCATTTTTTAAAAGTATGTTGTTTAGTTTCCACATTTTTGTGGGTTTGTTTACCTCTTTTTTTTCAGTTGAATTATAGTTTCAAGTCTTTATGATCAGAAAATACACTTGTATAATTTCAATCTTTCTAAATTTGTTATTTAGATGTTATTTTTGTGGCCCAACATATGGTTAATTCTTGAGAATGTTTCATGAACACTAGAGAAAAACGTATACTCTGGCTCTTTGGGATAAAATGTCCTGTAGATGTCTATCATATCCAATTATTTTAGTGTTTTATTTAAGGCCAATATTTGTTTATTGATTTTGTTTGGATGAATGATCTAAAGCCATTATAGGTGTATTAAGGTCTCCAAGTATTACTTTATTTTTGTCTGTTTTTGTTTTTAGGTCAGTCAGTAGTTATCTTATATATTTTGGTGCTCCTTGGTTTGGTGCATATATATTAAGAATTATTATATCTTCTTGATTTAATGTCCCCTTTGTCATTATGAAATGACTGTTTTTGTCTCTGATTACCTTTGCTGTCTTATAGTCAGCATTGTTAAATATGAGTATTGCTACACCTGCTTTTTTTTTTGGATACTATTTGCTTGGAGTATTGTTTTCCAACCTTTCACTTTGAAATTGTTTTTATCCTTGTAGCTTAGATGTGTTTCTTGTAGGCAGCATACAGTTGGATATTTTTTTAATCCATTCTGCTACTCTGTGTCTTTTTTTAGTGAGTTCAATTCATTTAGGTTTAGTGTAATTATTAACATTTGAAGGTTTCCTATTGCCATTTTATATATTGCTTTCTGATAGTTTTGTATCTTGTTTGGTTCTTCTCTTTCATTTTCCTATCATTTGTTTTTGTTTGGTTGTAATCCATACTTCTTTTCTCTGTTACTTCTTTTTTCAAGCCATGTACTTCTGTGTTGGTTATTTCAGGGGTGGTTACCATTAAGTAATGGAAAGGGTACTTATCATGTTCATTGTAGTACATTGTCTCATGAGAGCTTCTGCACTTCATACTCCTTTGCTACTGTTAATCTTTGTTCTCTTCCCTTTTTTGTTTTTGTTTTCACAGGTCAATCTTGTTTTTTTTTATATATATATATTTTTTTATTACTATTAATTCTAATGGGGTGACACCAATAAATCAGGGTACATATGTACAATGAAAACATCTCCAGGTTATCTTATCATTAAATTGTGTTGCATACCCATCACCAAAAGTCAAATTGTCCTCTGTCACCTTCAATCTGGTTTTCCCTGTGTCCTTCCCCTCCTCCCTATCCCACACTTCCCTCAATCCCCCCATCCCAAAACCACCACTCTCATGTCCATGTCTCATATTCTCACTTTTATGTCCCACCTATGTATGAAATCATGCTGTTCTCAGTTTTTCTTTTTTTCTGATTTACTTACTTCACTCCGTATAATGTTATCAAGGTACATCCATTTTGTTATAAATGATCCGATGTCATCGTTTCTTATGGCTGAGTAGTTTTCCATAGTATATATGTACCATAGCTTTTGAATCCACACGTATTCTGACGGACACTTGGGCTGGTTCCAGATCTTCGCTATTGTGAACAATGCTGCCACGAACATGGGGGCGCATTTCTTCTTTTCGAACAGTGCCATGGTGTTCATAGGGTATATTCCTAAAAGTGGGATAGCTGGGTCAAAAGGCAGTTCTATTTTTAATTTTCTGAGGAATCTCCAAACTGTTTTCCACAGTGGCTGCACCAGTCTGCATTCCCACCAGCAGTGCAGGAGGGTTCCCTTTTCTCCACATCCTCGCCAGCACTTATTCTGTGTTGTTTTGCTGATGAGGGCCATTCTGACTGGTGTGAGGTGATATCTCATTGTGGTTTTAATTTGCATTTCTCTAATGATTAGTGATGTTGAGCATTTTATCATATGCCTATTGGCCATCTGTATGTCCTCTTTAGAGAAATTTCTATTCATTTCTTTTGCCCATTTTTTGATTGGGTTGTTTGTCTTCCTGGTGTTGAGTTTTATAAGTTCTTTATAAATTTTAGTTATTAACCCCTTATCAGATGTGCTGTCGAATATGTTCTCCCATTGTGTGGTTTGTCTTTTTATTCTGTTCCTATTGTCTTTAGCTGTGCAAAAACTTTTTAGTTTGATATAGTCCCATTTGTTTATCTTGCCTTTTATTTCAGTTGCCCGTGGAGATGAATCGGCAAATATACCGCTCCTACAGATGTCGTAGAGCTTGCTGCCTATGTTTTCTTCTAGGATACTTATGGTTTCACGGCTTACATTTAAGTCTTTTATCCATTTTGAGTTTGTTTTTGTGAATGGTGTAAGTTGATGGTCTAGTTTCATTATTTGCAGGTAGATGTCCAATTTTCCCAACACCATTTGTTAAAGAGGCTGTCTTTACTCCATTGTATGTTCTTTTCTCCGTTGTCAAATATCAGTTGTCCATAAAGCTGTGGGTTTATTTCTGGGTCCTCTGTTCTGTTCCATTGATCTATGTGCTTGTTCTTATGCCAGTACCAGGCTGTCTTGAGTATAATGGCCTTATAGTAAACCTTGATATCTGGAAGAGTGATACCTCCTGCTTTATTTTTTCTTTTTAAGATTGCTGAGGCTATTCGTGTTCTTTTTTGGTTCCATATAAATTTTTGGAATATGTGTTCTATATCTTTGAAGTATGTTATTGGTATTTTAATTGGTATTGCATTGAATTTATAAATTGCTTTGGGTAATATAGACATTTTAATGATGTTTATTCTTCCTAGCCATGAGCACGGTATGTGCTTCCACCTGTTTGTGTCTTCCTTGATTTCTTTTATCAATGTTCTATAATTTTCCGAGTACAAGTCCTTAACCTCCTTGGTTAAATTTACTCCTAGGTACTTTATTTTTTTGGCTGCAATAGTGAAGGGATTGTTTCCTTAATTTCTTTTGCTGATATTTCATTGTTGGTGTATAGAAATGCCTCTGATTTCTGAGTATTAATTTATATCCTGCCACCTTGCTGAATTCATTTATAAGGTCCAGTAGTTTTTTGACTGACACTTTAGGGTTTTCAATATACAATATCATATCATCTGCAAATAATGACAGTTTTACTTCTTCTTTTCCAATTTGTATGCCTTTTATTTCTTCTTCTTGTCTGATTGCTGTAGCTAGGACTTCCAGAACTATGTTGAATAAGAGTGGTGAAAGTGGGCAACCCTGCCTGGTTCCTGATCTTAAGGGGATTGCTTTTATTCTTTGCCCATTTAGTATGATGTTTGCTGTCGGTTTATCGTAGATGGCCTTTATCATGTTAAGGAATGATCCCTGTATTCCCACTTTACTGAGAGTTTTGAGCATGAATGGGTGCTGGATTTTATCAAATGCCTTTTCTGCATCTATTGAAATTATCATGTGATTTTTGTCCTTCCTTTTGTTTATGTGATGAATCACATTGATTGATTTGCGAATATTGAACCAGCCTTGCCTCTCCAGAATAAATCCCACTTGATCGTGGTGTATGATTTTTTTCATATATTTCTGGATCCGGTTGGCTAATATTTTGTTGAGAATTTTAGCGTCTAAATTCATCAGGGATATAGGCCTATAATTTTCTTTTTTTGTGTTGTCTTTGCCCGGTTTTGGGATCAGAATTATGTTCGCCTCATAAAAGAAGTTTGGAAGTCTTCCTTCCTCTTGAATTTTTTGAAATAGCTTGAGAAGGATAGGAGTTAATTCTTCTTTGAATTTTTGATAGAATTCACTTGTGAAGCCATCAGGCCCAGGACTTTTCTTTTTTGGGAGTTTTTTGATAATTGTTTCTATCTCATTTGTTGTAATTGGTCTGTTTAGGTGTTTTGATTCTTCCAGATTGATTTTTGGAAGGTTATATGATTCAAGAAATTTGTCCATTTCACCAAGATTGTCTAATTTTTTGGCATAGAGTTCTTCATAGTATTTACTTACAATGCTTTGTATTTCTGTTGTGTCCGTTGTTATTTATCCACCGACATTTCTAATTTTATTTATTTGAGTCCTATCTCTTTTTTTCTTGGTGAGTCTAGTTAAAGGTTCATCAATCTTGTTTACCTTTTCAAAGAACCAGCTTCTGGTTTCATTGATCCTCTGTATTGTTTCCTTAGCCTCTATGTCATTTATTTCTTCTCTGACCTTTATTATTTCCTTTCTTCTACTTGTCTTGGGTTTTATTTGTTGTTGTTTTTCTAGTTTTTTTAAATGCAGGGTCAGGTTGCTTATTTGAGCTTTTTCTAGCTTCTTATGATATGCCTGTAGTGCAATAAACTTCCCTCTCAGAACTGCTTTTGCTGTGTCCCATTAATTTTGAGTTGATGTATGCTCATTATCATTTGTTTCTAGAAACTTTTTTGTTTCTTCTTTGATCTCATTGTTAATCCATTCATTATTTAATAACATGCTATTTAGTTTCCAAGTGTTTGAGTATTTTTCAGTTTTTCTTTTGTGGTTAATTTCTAGTTTCATGGCATTGTGATCAGAGAAAATGCTTGATATGATTTCAATCTTCTTAAATTTATTGAGACCATTTTTGTGTCCTAACATATGGTCTATCCTAGAAAACGTACCATGAGCGCTTGAGAAGAATGTATATTCTACTGCTTTAGGGTGAAAAGTTCTGAAGATATCTATTAAATCAAGTTGATCTAGTGTCTCCTTTAAGTCTTCTGTTTCTTTATTAATTTTCTTTCTTGAGGATCTATCCAGTGTTGTTAGAGGGGTATTGAAATCCCCTACTATGATAGTATTGCTGTTAATCTCGCCCTTTATATCCATCAAAGTCTGCTTTATGTATGTCGGGGCTCCTATATTTGGTGCATAGATATTTACAAAAGTTATATCTTCCTGTTGAATTGTTCCCTTTATCATTATGTAGTGTCCTCCTTTATCTCTTACTACAGCCTTTGTTTTAAAGTCCATTTTGTCTGATATAAGTATTGCTACCCCTGCTTTTTTTTCATTTCCATTTGCATGAAATATTTTTTTCCATCCTTTTACCTTCAGTCTATGAGCATCTTTTGTTTTAAGGTGTGTCTCTTGTAGACAGCATATGTATGGGTCCTGTTTCTTTATCCATGCAGCTACCCTATGTCTTTTGATTGGATCATTTAATCCATTTACATTTAAGGTTATTATTGATATGTAGTTGTTTATTGCCATTTTATTCTTTAAAGCTGTATTCTTCTTTTGCTCTATTCATTCCTCCCTTAAACTGTTCACAAGAGGCCCCTTAGTATCTCTTGCAGAGTTGGTTTGGTTTTTATGAATTCCTTCAGGCTTTCTTTTTCTGGGAAGCTCTTTATTTATCCTTCAATTTTAAACGTTAGCCTTGCTGGATAAAGTAGTCTTGGTTGTAGGTTCTTGTTCTGCATTACTTTGATTATATCTTGCCATTCCCTTCTGGCCTCAAGTGTTTCTGTTGAGAAGTCCGATGTCAACCTTATGGGGGCTCCTTTGTAGGTGATAGCCTTTTTTTCTCTAGCAGCTTTTAAAATTTTTTCTTTATCCATTAGCTTTGGTATTTTAACTATGATGTGTCTTGGTGTAGATCTTTTTGGGTTTCTCTTTAATGGAGTTCTGTGTGCTTCTTGAATGTGTGGAGTGTTTTCCAGCCTTAATTTAGGAAAGTTTTCTGCTATGATTTGATTGAACAAAGTTTCCATTTCCTGTCCTCTGTCCACTTCTTCAGGCACCCCTATGATGCAAATGTTGTTTCTCTTCATGTTGTCACAAAGCTCCCTTAGAGTTTCCTCACATTTTTTAAGTCTCTTTTCCTTTTTCTTCTCTGCTTCTGTGCCTTTGTTTATTGTGTCCTCTAACTCACTTATTCGATCCTCAGCGTCATCCATCCTGCTTTTAATTCCTTCCATTGTTGTCTTCAGTTCTGATACTGTATTTGTCATTTCTGTCTGACTCTTTTTTATTATTTCAATTTCATTTCTTATACTTGTTATCTCTTTATTTAGGTGTTCATAATGACTATCCATTGTTGCTCTAATTTCTTTGAACATCCTTACTATCATTATTCTAAATTCTGCTTCTGGTAATTTGGTTATATCTGGTTCATTCAGGTCCTTCTCTGTGGATTTCTCTTGATTCATTTGGTTTGCATTCCTCTGCCTGCCCATTTTTTCTGTGTATAAGCAAGTTGTGGCCACTGGAGTCCAGTAGGTGTTGCCTTTGTGTTCTCTAGGTGTGGTCTGTTGCAGGCCCCCCACCCCCTCTGCCGGTGCCTAGGGTGGTTGGGTATGAGCGTTGCCAGAGCCGGCCCACTGTGGCTTTTGCTGTGATTTCTGCCTCTCCTCTGTGGGAGGGGCTGTCACTAAAGCCACAAGACTTAGTACCAAGGGTAGAGGTGAGCACCTTTGCTCAGCTGAGGACCCAGCCTATTTCCAGACTTCCGCCCAGAACCAGTAGTTGAAACCTGCTCGCTACAGTTCCGCAGGGTAGGCGGGGCTTTTGACGTGCTCTCAGCTGTAAGCTTTTGCCCGTCCGGAGATTTAGCCCCGCCCTCGAGGCCAGGGCCTTTCTGCGCAGGGTCAGAAACCAAGGTTTATTGGGGCGGGCGTGTTTGCTGGCTTCCGCTCAGCTGCGTACTTCCGCTCGTCCCGGACTCTACCCCGCCCCCGCATTCTGAGCCTGCTCGTGCACGTATGAATGCAACCCGCGGTTTCTCCGGCCGGGCGGGGATAGTAGCGTGAACTCAGCTGTGAGCTTTCACTTGTCTCTGGGTCTACCCCGTTCCTGCGCTCGGAGCCTGCTCGCGCACGTATACTGTCCAACCGCGGTATCTCCGGCCCGGGGCGTGGGGGGCTGGTAGTGTCAGCTCAGCCGTGAGCCCCTGCCCGTCCCTGGTCCTAGCCCGGTCCCTCCGGTCAGGGCCGGCTTGCACAGGGCCTGCCCGTTCCTGGCCTCCCGCTTTGTCCCCGTAAGTGGGATTAAAGGCGGGCCTGCAGCTTCCGGACTGCTTTCGCGCGTCCCCTCTGACCCTCTGAGCTAGACTGATCTCCCACCGTCTTGGCCTCTGCCCACGCTGACAGAACCGCCTTTCAGCGTCCTGCCGTCCACCATGCCCTTAAGCAGCCCTCAGCAGAGTAGGATGGGACCTAATACTACACACTGTAGGCCTGGGAGCTCCCTCACTTGTTTCACAGCTCAAAACTGTCCAAACACCTCTTCTAGGCTCTAGGACTGCAGGCTGGGGCTTGGTTCCTGGGACCCAAGTCCCTCCCTCTCCGCCAAACTTTCCTCCCGCCCCGCGGGTCTCTCCGGGCTGCCGTTTGCTCCGGGGAGCTGGGCAACCCTCTTCGCGTTTCCGCTATTCCTACCAGTCTCAATGTGGCTTCTTCTGTGTTCCTTGGTTGAAGAGTTCACTTAGTTTAGTTGATAGTTGTTTTATCCAGATGATGGTTCTTTAAATTGAGTTATAATCCACTTTGCTTCTGGGAGTTGGAAGTTGGTACATCCGCCTACTCCGTCGCCATCTTGCTTCCCTCTGACACCTGACGGTTTTTAAAGTCAGCAGAACACATAACTTCTTCCTAATGATCACTAGTCGGAGCCCGGGGGACGGACACCGCAGCCAGAGCGACTGCCCTTCTCCCCCACAGTGCCCGCCTAAGCACCTCTGACATTGAGACCGCCGCCATCTTGCCACGCGCCTCAATCTTGTTTTTATTGTGATCTTGATGTATTTCCTGAAGTGGAGGTTTTCTGGTGATAAATTCCCTTATCTTTTCTGTATCTGTGAATGTTTTTATTACTCCTTCATATTTGAAGGATTGCTTTGATGGGTATAGTATTCTTGGCTGGAAGTTCCTCTCTTTCAGGACTTTAAATATTGGGGTCCACTCTCTTCTAGCTTGTAGAGTTTCCGCTGAGAAATCTGTTGATAATCTAATGGGTCTTCCTTTATATGTTGTATTCTTCTTTTCCCTGGATGCCTTGAGAATATTTTCTTTGTCATTGGTTTGTGCCAATTTTATTATGATGTGCCTTGGAGTAGGTTTGTTAGGGTTAAGATAACTTAGTGTTCTGTTTGCTTCTTGAATTCGAGGCTTTAGTACTGGGATCCCCAAACATTTTACACAGAGGGCCAGTTCACTGTCCCTCAGACCTTTGGAGGGCCCGACTATAAAAAGAACTATAAACAAACCCCTATTCACACTGCACATATCTTATTTTAAAGTAAAATACAGAACAGGAACAAATACAATATTTAAAATAAAGAACAAGTAAATTTAAATCAACAAACAGAAAGAATACTTCACCAAGGAAATTGAAACTACGAAAACAAATCAAACAAAGATGAAAAACTCAATTCATGAACTGAAAAATGAGGTAACAAGATTAGCCAATAGAACAGGCCAGATAGATGAGAGAACTATGGGTGTGGATGCATCCTGTGTTTTTCTCACTGACCACCAATAAAAGAGGTGCCCCCTTTGGAAGTGTGGCTGGGCCCGATAAACGTCCTCAAGGGGCCACATGCGGCCTGCGGGCTATAGTTTGGGGACCTCTGCTTTAGTATCTTCCACAGGCTAGGGAAGTTTTCATCTATTATTTGTTTGAATATGTTCTCAATTCCATTTTCTCTCTCTTCTCTTTCTGATATACCCATTATTCTTATGTTGTTCTTTCTGATGATGTCAGACAATTCCTGTTGGGTTCTCCTTTTTTTTTTAATTTGTGAGTCTCTCTTCTCTTTTCTCTGTAGTACTTCTAGTTGCCTGTCTTCTATGTCACTAATTCTCGCATCTATCAGGCCTGTTCTATTGGCTGATCTTGTTACCTCATTTTTCAGTTCATGAATTGAGTTTTTCATCTCTGTTTGATTTGTTTTCATAGTTTCAATTTCCTTGGTGAAGTATTCTTTCTGTTTATTGAATTGTTTTTTTGAGCTCCCTAAATTGCCTTTCTGTGCTTTCTTGTATATCTCTGAGTATTTTTAGGACTTCAGTTTTAAAATATTTGTCATTTAGCTCCAAGGTTTCTAAGCTATTGAAATATTTTTTATAGATTTTTTTCTCATCTATCTAAGCTACATCCCTGTCTTTTGTATCTATGATATTTGATTTATTTTTCTTTAATGGCATTTGAGAGAGGTATAGTTAATAACACTAATAAGAGTTGATAAAAATTTTGTTTTGAGAAAATGCAGTGGAAAAGTAAAAATTTGATTGTGGTAGATGGAACAAAAATACGTAGAACAAAGGGCCTGGGTTGGAGGAGAGTGCAAAGAGGCAAAAACGAGGCAAGAACCCACAAAATGCCACAAGAAAAAGAATTAAATCAAGAATAAAATAATTTGTTTGTAAATGATGGTTGAATGAGAGAAATAGTGTAAGAGAAAAGAAAAAGGTGGAAAAAATATAGTAAAAAATGAAAATTCTATTGTATTAAGGGGCACAAAACCTATAGAATGGAGAGACGGAGTTGGAGAAAATGTTAAAGATATAAAAAGCAAAGTAGAAAGCACACAAAATGCCAAAGAGAAAAAATTTGAATTCAGAATGAAATAACTTGTTTGTGGGTGAGATTCGAATGAGAGAAAAAGTGAAAGAGAAAAGAAGAAACAAAAAGAGAGAGAGAGAAAAAATTAAGTTTTTTGGAATATAACACTCATAGAATAATAATGATAAAGAAAAGAATGGGAAATGTAACACCTTTGGGTAATAACATTCAAAATGAGAAGAAAAGAATAAAATGGAAAGAGGATAAAATGACCAAGGTAGAAGGAAAAAAAAAAGACAAAAAATACAAGAAAAAAATGGAAAAAATTATAAAGACTGTGGATTTTTCTGGGTTTTGAGAAGTTATCTTCTTCCTTTTTCTTTCTTCTCTCTCTTTTTTGCCAGTGGCGCTGTACCCCAGTTTCTGCCCCTGTGTCAACTTTAGGCAGAGATTTGCTGTTGTGTCACTATGGCGATGGCATAAACTAGGCCTCTCTCCTGTTGGTAGGCAGGGCTTGTTAGCATTTTCAGGCTCCTATAATGGGAGAATCTGTTTTCCCAGAACCTCTCCCCAAATCTCTCTTTCCTGAACCAGTAGCCTGGGACCCAGCTGTGAAGTTGCCCCAGCCACTACCTGGAGAGCAAGAGGCTCTAAAAACTGCCAAATCCCCCCTGTGTGCCCACTCAATACAGGGCTCTGGGAAAGGCTTTGCCAGCCAGAGCTGCCAGTGTAATCAGGCAGGGCTGGGAGTCAATTGCCTTTTAGGTGTCTTTCTATGAGCTTCCGGGCATGTCTAGCATGCCTCAGCATTTTGCAGGTCTGCCCTCCAGAGGCTGTCTGCAAGCTGCCTGTGTGCCCTTCCCCCCACCACTTCCGCAGTTCTCTTCCCCAGGAGTGTGCTTTGTTAGCCTGTATGGCTGGCAGAGGTACTGTGCCCAGACAGGTCCCCGTGTAGGGAAACCCGCTTTCTTGCACGTCCTGCATGCTGTTGTATGGGAAGCTGAGATTATTCAGAAACTCTCATCACAGCCCACACAGAGGGTCACTACTGACAGTCTTCTACTCAGCCCTTCCACCCAGGAATGAGGGCACCCACACCGGAAGCACCAGGTGGATCCACTCGCACACTGCCCGATCGCTGACCAGGATACCAGGAGTAAACAAGGCAACTGCTTGCCCACCTCTGCCGGGTCTGCCACTGGTGTTAGCTCTGCGTGGGCTGAGCCGCAGGCACACTCTCCCCTCAGCTTGAATGTTTTTGTCCTAGCCTGGCTTTCTCCATGCCCCCAGCCCTCGCTTTCTTTCAGTTCCAAGTGAAAGCAGTGCTTGCTCAGGTCAGTGAGGAAAGCGGAATACTCTGTTCTCCATCTTATTTCCTTCAGAGTGGGTTATATATTCAGCCACCTTTTCGCCTAATTGTATCTTTGTTTGATGTATGTGTATTTCAGATGCTCCTGAGATTGTTTTTCTGTCTCTAGTTGAATTTGTTGAAGTTTCAGGGAGAGGTATTGGGAGCAGTCCTCACGGTGTCATTTCTCTGACGTCACCCTGCTTTAATAATTTTTAAACCATGCTTCCAATACTTCTTTTAAATGGGCGCAATATGTCTCTAAGCATAAAATCCATTGCCTAAAGTAGATAGATCAGACTAATAGATACAGAGAACAGACTGACAGCTGTCAGAGGGAAAGAGGGTTGGGGGCTGGGTGAAAAAGGTGAATAGATTAAGCGAAGAAAAATAAACTCATAGACACACAATACAGCCTATTAAGTTACTTAAACCATTACTAAAATAAAATATCTTTTCTTGTTTCTCCTTCTTTCTTATTTTAGTTAATGTATTTATTTATTTACATATTTAAACACACTGAAAATATGCTACTAATGACCAAATAAGCATCTGGGGTGTGGTGATAAACAAAATTTTAAAAAATGGAAGCATTTTATGTATTTATATGCATCAAAATAAAAATAAAAGGCAATCCAAGGGTAAAATAGTCCAAATAAATAAATAAATAAGAAGCAAGCAGAGAATACATGTAAGAACTTCCCCAGGCAGGAGGCAAAAATAGACAGAAGGTGGCAGGCTAAATGGTCCTTCTCGGCCTCAAAAATGACTTTATCTGTATCTACAGGGACTGAAAGGTCATTTTAATATATCTTTACTATAAAACAAATCACATTTCACTAGGGGAGTAGGAAAGAAAATATGTCAATAACAGTGCATTGTGCGGAGTCTTTGACTGTAGAAGGAAAAAAACCCCTAGCTCCCGGTGCACTTCTAAGTCAGGTGGGGTTTGAAATACCATAGCTACTGGGAATATTCATCATCTGCGTTTCTCACTCAAATGCCAATGCATAACAGAATATCCTAACAGAACTTCACAGGAAATAAGAAAGTATAGCTTCCTTTTCGCAGGATTTTCAAAGAATCATGTGGGACTGAAACTGTGTGACTTGAATTAGAAGAAACAAAAGTCATGCAGATTAAGTGAAGTTACAAAGTGAAGAAGCTGATATTTATCACTCAAACAACCATCAGAGAATGAATTTGTGCAGAATTCTGTTCTCTAGTGCAAGCAGGTAAGACACACAATGCCATGGATAAACAAGACAAAATCGAGCAGTGTTTACCCTTTTACGTACTAGTCTGACTGTAAAAATCAGATTTGACAAAAAAAAAAAAAATCAGATTTGACAAGAACTATCTAAGCATTTTCCATAGTGCAAGTGTCCCTAACTTACAATGACATTATATTTTATTTTGAGTGTTTCTTAGCAGAAAGAACTCAATTTAAAATATTAGGTAAATAATCAACTACATAATTGACATTCCTTCACTCATTCTCTACTTTGATGTTTAATATTTTGCTCTTTCTGCTTATAAACTGCAGTGTAGAAGAGAAGGCTTCAATGATTTAGACTGACTATCATTTGCTCCAGAATATTTCTTTCTCTAAACCCAAATGCACACACACACAGTGTTTATACATAAAAGTTGCCAGTTACACATTTTGTATTTCTAAACTACCAGTTTTACCTTCATGAGCATCAAGGTTCGACATATTTAGTGAGATCAAAAGGTCCTGCATTTTGAAAATAATAGTCCCTGGAAAAAGCATCAACATTACCTAGGAGCTTGTTAGGCTAAAAATCTCTATTTTAACAAGATCCCGGTGATCATACACACATTAAAGTTGAGAAGCATTGTTCTATATACTGATTTACAAACACAAATTAGGAAATGTTGATATTAAGGTAAAAAATCTATTTTGGGTGAGGGGTTGTGACTTATGGTGTTCTCTATGTATGATTTTATATAAATTCACTGACATGTATGTATGTGTATACTGAAGCATTGCAGCTCTATAGTACATTCATGTGGGTTAAGAATGAAGTTTTGACTGATCATACAGTTTTTGATTTTACAAAAAGATTATAATAAATATTACTATAAGATACAACTAATTTCTACAATTTGAGAACATAAGTTGTTATAAGGATCATTTATTGGTTTATTCTATCTTTAATTCAGTATTTTTTCTGAAAATGCAAACTATGTACATTACATTTATAAATCAAAGGCTATTTTTAATTATTGAAGTATAAACACAGCCATGTCCATCCTGAATGTATTATTATTTTTTTCTTTTCTAGACTGGTCTTTGATCTTTAACAAATGTTAATATTACACTGGCTCAACACTGAAAATTGAAGGCATTTTTGACTGTCTTAGATTCACTTTCAGGTAGTTTAATTTATGAGGTTATCACTAAATTCTACAGTACATTTTAATCAATGGGAGGGCCACTTCTATTTACAAACTATGTTAGCCACACATAATAAAACTAATAAGGAGCAAATGTTGATATGTTATATAACCATCTCTTTGTATTTGAAATGCTATATAATTATTCCACTTTCTGGCATATGTACTGACCCAAAGGAAATTTTTTATTGTTTTGCAGTTATTCATAGTGGAATTATGATTCTTATTTTAGTAAGAACACAGAATAATTAGTACATTTTATTTCTACTCTGTTTATGAGGCATAATAATAATCAGACTAGGGAAGGATAAGAATTCCGTTTGAATTTACTGGAGTAATTTAAAGAAACAATGCTAACCATATTAAGCCAAATCCTGAAAATTTCCCTTTATATGGCATAACATTTTACTGTAATAATATTATTAGCATTATTGTAACAACAATAACAAAAGTTCACTTTATTTTCTTTTGATAATAATGGTGTTCCTAATCATTTTGCTGGTGTCTAGAGAGTACTTGCTTGAATGTAAATTTATTATTTTCCTCATCTAATTCCAGTCCTACCAAGCCCATCTTCAAGTGGAGTAGTTTCTGGGGTAGCCACTCAGGGCTGTAAGATTTGATAAAAACTTCTGGTACTACCAGGGCCCTGAAGGAAAAGGAGGAAAAAGAGACTGGGTCTTATTTATACTGTTTACAAAATTCTATCTCTTCCCCTCCTACAGCAATGGCTCAAATGATTCGAGCAAAGTTGGCTCTAGGAGCTGAGGATATCTCCATGGCCTCCTCCTCAGGCACTAAAATAGCTTGATTGTCAAGCAGCAGAGCAGAGTCCCAGATAGGCAGAGCATCCCCTTGTGGAGGACTTTCCAGTAGGATCCCAGTCGGGACACATGCCAGAATCTATGCCTATGACTCCCCACCTCTCAATTAATTAAAAAAAAGAAATTTATTATAAAATTTTTATTATGCATTTCTGGGACTAAAGGAGCTTGCTGATTAGCAGTAAAGGGGTTAGCAGCAACAATGAGGTTTTCACAGACTCTATAGAGAGCTTGATAATCTGACTTCTATGGAACCCTCCCAGAGAAAAGAAAGAGTAGCTCCAGTCTGTGTCAGTGTTCCTGGGAGGATCTTGTGACCTCTGGGCTCAGAGTGGCTGCTGAAAACTTGTACCTGTGCCTGGATCTTCCCTACCCCCAAGACTAATAGAGAAGGTTATGTGTGCCTGGGGTGAATTGGGAGGTTCATCACCAGATCACATAGTAAATTCAGACTTGATGTTATTTTGAATAAACTAAACATAAATCAGAATTTTGACATCACAGGTAAAAACAAAATAATTCAACTGAAAGTGCAATGTATATATAGAGGAACAACAATCAAAATACCTAGCTCCTAGTAATTTGGATTACTGGAGAAAGCAGGCTATAACCTGATAAATAAGTGAATAAACTATTTTAGTAGATTTGACTATAGCAACCTAGACTATTGAGAACCAAAATAGTCCATGATTTTTGAATATCAAAAATGTTGATATTATGTAAAAGACTAGAGTTTCATACTTGAGGCCTAAAAAATATTAACCTAGAAAATAAAATGTCTCAGAGCAAAATTATAAATAATTGGAATTTATAAGGATAATAATACAAACTTGTGAAATGGACCAATAAGAATTCAAAAGAAAAGAATGGGAACATTCAAGGGAAAAGTTAAAGATTTGAGGAGAGGAAAATTTCATCTTAAATAGGATTGAGGTTTATCCTAATTAAAATCATGAAGCCCATGAATCAAAAGATAAAGTTCTAAGCCTTCAGACAAAGGAAGCTAGTTAAAAAGGACACAAAACATTAGTATGGCATCAGGAGCCTCATTGGCAACACTGGACATCAGAGTGGGAGAGAATTACAAACTACTGAAAGATAAGGGCAGCCACTCAAAGATCCCTTGGCCAGATATCATTTATCAGCCAAAGTGAAGGAGATATGGATTTATTTGTAGAGAGATTTATAGACTATATCATCCACAGAAGGAAATACCCAAATGATTACAATACATTAATCAAGACTCTAAGATAGTACAGATGAAATAGAAAACACTGGTGAACTAATATATGGAGCATGACAGTGGCCAGAATGTTGGAAGATGATGTTGTATGAAAATATATCATGTGGAGAAAACAATACAAGAAAAATCATAATTGAAAGGAAAAGTACGAAGTCACCTCAGCAAAAGCATCATCTGGTGGGTGGAAAAATGGAGAAGTAAAACCATTCCAGAAGGAAATCAGGAGAATAGAATTTTTGGTGAAGCGAAAGAGTTGGTGTTTGTATTTATATAACAATAGTGATATACTCATTAATTTGATGAATGTGTATTGTCTACTATGTCCCAGGCGCTTGGATTACATTATGAATGGAAAGAGAAAGGTGCTTGTGTTTGGTATATATATGCACTTGGTGATGATCTATACAAAAGTCAGGTGACCACTAATAGAAATGCAAAGAAGAGAAGAAATCCCACACTTCCATGGGAGACAGGTGAAAACAATAAACAGTAATCTGATTAGCTAGCAAAATTAACACAACAGAAATAAAGAGAAATTGACAAAGTTAGAGAAAATAAAATTCACATTATAAATTATTCACCACATATAAAGGCAGTGAATTCTTCTATTAAAAATAGTGGTTCCTATTCCACTTTTGCTTAAGTTGTGGGTATAAAAGTGTATTTTCTGATAATTTATGGAGCAGTATGCTTATAATTTGCCTGGCTGATGCTCTATCGCTGAGCCAACCAGCCAGGACCTGATTACTTCTTAAAGTACAAATTGATTCCATTTGACTTTAGGATGCAAATTTGTGGATCAAATAAAAACAAGAGCTCTGTTAAATAGATCAAAAGTTATTCCAAGACAGTTTTCCGAGACTAGTCTTCCTTAGAAATGGTTTCAATTTCTATCTTTTCTCGATCTGCCCTACCCTTCGATAAAGAGCCTTTGCTAGAGCGCTGGAAGAGTCTGAGGCCCCGGACCAGGCAGCGGCAGGATGGGCACTGTCTCAGTGTGTTTCTAAGGACAGCTTGAGCTTCCGAAGGGCAACAAATATATCTCTCCTAAACTGTGGGTGATCAAGGGAATACGGACAACAAAGTCTTGAAGCTCAATGTACATACAAGAAAGCAGCCATCCACGCGCTAAAGCCCTCCAAGCTGCAAACACACTACAAGAATGACTCAATGGGTTTTCACTAAAGAAAAGCTGCAGAAATCTACACAAAAAGCCTTGATTTTCAACAAGAGCATTATGTGAAATGAATGAGACAAATGGCTTGCATCCAAATAGTCATTTTTTTTGGCTAGCTCTTGAAGACTCAAATTACATTATTTTACCATAAATGAACATCACGTACAAAGGAAATCGATTGCATGTTGTCAGAAATATTTCTTTAAAGCAATGACAAGTATTTCTCCCATTTCCATTTGAATAGAAAATATAACCTGGTGACAATAATAACCATTTTTCTCTGGGAGAATGGGTATTTTGAATTCAGGACCAAAAATAATCGTACACTTTCAAAAAGCATTTACTTAAATGTTCAATAATTACACCTTGTATTGCATTATCAATTTTCACAATTATATGTTGTGTTATTCAAAGCTGTATGAAAAACTGTCATTTGTTGCTATTTCAAAACAAACCTACAAGTATATATTTGAAGAGCAGAATTTCTTAAAAACTATTCATCAGTTTTGTGATTTTATACTGTAGATGAGGGCACAGAATTGTCAATAAACCTTTATAAGGAAGTTGATAAAAGTAGGAATGGACTTGAATATTATAGGAGTATCTCTAGTAATTATCCAGATATGGTTCCAAACCAGATTTCTCTTCTCAGCATCAGGTTTAAGTATTTCAATATCATTCATACTGGACGTCTCCACCATTACCTCAAATTAAACCAGGATTTCTAAATCACAGCACTATTGACATTGGGTAATTCTTTGATGTAGGAGGTTATCTTGTGCATTGTAGATGTAGCAGTATACCTGACCTCTACCTCTCAGTTGTTACAACCAAAACTGTTGCCATTCCCTCAGATGAGAACCAGATATTAAACAATGCCCTAACTAAATGCACTGTTCCTTCTTCCCAACATGATTCTTTTCTGGTGTTTCCTATATCCTTGCTGATGTCTACCTCAGAAACATGGGAGTAATCACTTATACCTCATAATGTATTTCCACCAGCTTTCCAAACCTTATTGTGCGTGCATGTGTGTTGGAAGAAAATTTATCAACCAGAGAAGAAAATACTCAATTAAGAATTATAATAAATAAGTCAGAAGACACTCTAAAATGAGACCCATGAAGCGAGAGGAAACACTGGTTAGCAATGAGAACATATAAATCATGATCAATGACTGGAAGGGGGCAATAAAATGGCCCATGGGAAAGCTTGATATGGATGGAATATAATGTAAGGAAAAACATAGTAATGAAGTTAAAAATACAAAGTCCTGTCAGAAAAACATCATCTGGTGGGTGGCAGAAGTAACGAAGTAAAAATAAATAAATAAGTAAAGAATCAGACTAAAACTTTTGCTAAGGTGATAAAAACCTGCTTATTGTTTGCATTGATATTACAGTACATGCTATTATACTATTAAACTCCATTATATAGCATAATAACATAATGCTAGTTATATATTTAAATCTAGCGTTAGCAACTTATTCTCAGTGAATACGCCGATACCTACGTCTCCGGACTGGATCACTGTGTTGCCCGGTTCTAAGGAAGCCAAGCATATCAAAGTCTTAGATCATGCCTCCCCCTGGAGGTGCAGCACATATAGACACAGGCCTTGCCCTACTCACGTCCTGATTGTCTCTCTGGACGTAAAGCTCTCCCCAAAAAGACCGAGTGCTTCCAATGTTGCATTACCCTCAGATTTATTACACAGTATAGACAGAACGATACCTTTTTTTCTCCGCTGGGATAAATATGCTATAGACAGCTAAAACACTTACATGTACAATGTAAAGTATTATAAATTAAACAAATCATCACCCTTATCACAAAACAGAACGTTACCAGCTCTTCATGGAACATAGTATACCTCTTCCTCATGACTACATTCCTCTTTTTTTCGAGACCACATTATCCTGACGTTTGTGATAGTAATGTCTGTGCAGGATATGGATATAGCTTAATCCCCATGTCTTCATTTCTAAGCAATCCAGAAACATAGCTTCATTATAAGTGACCTTGTTTAGATTTGTTTTTTATAGTTTTTTAAAACTTTTACCCAAATTACCAATGTAGTGATATAAACTTACTCATAAGAATGTTTTGTTACTTTTAAATACTAGTATCATTGTTCTCCTCTACACCCCCCCCATATATATTTTGTGCTCCAGGCTTTTCATGAACTTTTCTAGACTGCTATTTTTTCACTTTATACATTGTTCTGTGAAACTACATTTTTTATTCATTCATTCTTCTCTCTTTCATGCTGTTTCTTTTTCATTCTTTTTAAAATAAAGTTTATTTTAGAATAGTTTTAGATGTGCAGAATTATTGTGAAGAGAGTACAGAGAACTCAGATATAGTTCTCTTATCTCCGGTACCCATTTTCCCTGGGAGTAACATTTTACATCAGTATGGCACATTTGTTACAATTAATAAATCAATATTGATACATTCTTATTAACTGAAGCCATCCTTTATCCAGACTTCCTTGGTTTCCCTAATATTCTTTTTCTGTGCTTGGACCGCTTCCAGCACACCACTTTCCATTTAGTCATCAGGCATCATTAGGCTCCTCTTTGGTTGTGACTATTTCTCATATGTCTTGATTTGATGAACTGGACAGTTTTGAAGATTGCTGACAAAATATTTTGTAGAATGTTCTTCAAGTGGGAATTTTCTTATACTTTTCTCATGATTAGAGAATGTGTTTTAGGGAGGAATGCTACACAGAGAGGTACAAGGCTGTTCTCATCACAATATATCAAGAGTCTATACCTGTGATGGCAAACCTGTGACACGCATGTCAGCACTGACACCCATAGCCATTTTCAATGACACGCGGCTGCATGCTGCCACATACCAGAGAAGTATGGGGCCACATGCCGAGAAGGACGTTTCATCCCTGCCTCCTGCATGGCCAGGTGCAGTAGCCAAGGATAAAACATTTGCTGTAGTGTAGACATTCTGTGCCGGAGGTCTGTAGGCCAAAACAACAGAACTCCGGTATAGAGCATCTAGTTCTGGGACTTCCGGTTAGGCCATTTTTCTCAAAGTAACACACCACCCGAGTTATGCTTGTTCTTTTGGCGAATTTCGACACAGAAAGCTCAAAAGATTGCCCATCATTGGTCTATACTATCAATAGGACTCATTACTGTGGAAGTTAACCATAATCATCTGGCTTAAGATTGTGATTGTCAGGATTCTGTGAAATTATTTTTTGCCCTTTCCACACTGTAATCTTTGGAAGAAAGTCACTATATACAGTCCTCACTCAAAAAGTGGGTAACTATGTTGCACCTCTTAAAAATAAAATATCTACTTAAATTTTTGAAATTCTCATAAAATTCTTCCCCATTTATTATTAGAATTTTCTCCATTTATTTATTTAATAGCTTGTTTATATTAATATGAACTCAAGAAAATTTATATTTGTGTTTATAATAAAATACTATTTCATTTTATTGCTCAAATTGTCCCAGGTTTGTCCATTGGGAGTTTTCAGTTGTTGACATACTCTCATCATTGTGTATATGTATGTGCATGTGTGTATTAATACCTTATTACTTTATGGCATTAGCATATACTCCAGGATTAACTTGTATATATCCACCTCAGTTTTAGAATCAGTTATTTCTCAAAAAAAACCTAATTCTTTATACTGGAGAGTAATATTTAAATTAAATTGAATATCTGAATACTAGGTCTCCTCGTTGTTACTGGGAATTTTTTCCTTCTAGTCCAACTTAACTAACACAGGTTGGAAATTTATTTATGTTTACTCAGATGTGCATACATGTACATTTATAATTATTTATATATTATATTTCTTTCTGTATATTAAGCAAACGGGATTTCAACCTAATGTCTCTAACGCTAGCCTATTATCACATGGATCATTCTAGTTTCCTTCCCTTGATTATATGTAACCTCCTACTCCAACGTAAAACTTGGTTCTTAACATTTGTCATCAAATTACATTCAAGACCAGGATACAGATGTATTCAATTCAGAACTGTTTGTTTTTTTAAAAATTTGAATTTATTGAGATGACATTGGTTTGCAAAACCATACAAGTTTCAAGTGTACAACTCAAAACAACACATCTGTACACCATGTCACGTACCTTCTGCCCCGAGCAGTTTCTTCCCATCTCCATTTTCCCCTTTTGCCCACCTCCACCCCCTCCACACCTCCTTTCCCGCTGGCTCTTTGCCACCCTGTTGTCTGTGTCTATGTCTTTTCCATGTATGGTTTTTGACAAATCACCTTCACCTTTTTTCATCTAGTTCCCTCATCACCTCCCCAGAATTATTAATAGATTATAGTCCTATGAGGGAGAATTTATTAGTAGATCACAGTGCTCACATACAGTTCTTTTTGTCTTTAATAATTGAGACTCTATACATTTCCAAAGTTATGTAAGCCAGCACCTATTCTACCTATTTTAGTGCGGTTGTTTCATATATTTATTTATAGCACATTTAGATTTTTTGGTTAGATCCTGCTTTCCATTTTGGGATCTCTAAATCCTCTAAGTGACTTATTAAAATCTGTATATGTGTCAAACTAAAAAGGTTCTGTGCAGCAAAGGAAATCATCAACAAAATGCAAAAGTAACCTTTAAAATGGGAGAAAATGGTTGCAAACCTTAAAACATTCAGGTCTACTCTTTGTGTTTTGAGTTCAAAGGGTACTGACAAATATCTAATGTCTTTTATTTGCCATTATAATATTATATGGAATAGTTTTACTATTCTAAAAATTTTATTTATTTTACCTATTCTATACTCTTTCTCTCCCTCTCAGTGAAAACATTTAAGTTTTACTTTCTTAGCTAATTTAAGTTATACAATACAATGTTAACAATTAAAGTCGCCATGTTGTATATTAGCTACTCAGACCTTATATACCTTATATTTGAAAGTTTGCACCTTTTTATCAACCTCTCCCTATTTCCTCCACCCACTAGCCACTGCTAACCACATTTTAATCTCTGTTTTAAAATTCAACTTTTAAAAATATTATATTTTTTAGCTTCCATGTATAAGTGTTCCATGTATAAGTGTATACAGTGGTTTTCTTTCTGTATGCTTATTTCACCTTGCATAATACACTCATTTCCCCCAGGCTGTCACAAATGACACATTTGCTTATTTTATTAAGGCTGAATAATATTTCATTTTATATATCACATTTTATTTAATATCCATAGACAGGCAGGTTGCTTCCATACCTTGCTATAGTGAATAATGCTGTAATGAACATGAGAGTGCAAATGTCTCTTCAAGATATCTGCTATACTTTCTGTTATTTCCAAGATGTGTGTGTGTCGTTAATTCTTTGTGACTTTTCCACATAGACAATTATACAATCTTTGAACTAAAACAGTCTTATTTATTCCATCCTATTCATACAATTTCATTCCCTTTTCTATTTTTATTGTATTATCTAAGACTTTCAGTAAGCTATTGAAAAGGAGTAGTGAAGGAAAACATTCTTAGTGTCCCATTGCTTAGGTTAATTACAGGTCACTGAAAATTATGTTATCAACAATATAACAGGCTAGGTAGTTTTTTCAAAAGAGTCTTAAGCTCTAAATCAAAGGTGCAGAGTTGTTTTATGTACCAAATTATGCAATTCTCCCAGTCACAGAAAACATGTTTACTTCAGTTGGAGAACAATCAAATGTTTACATTGAAATTTATTGTTAATTAACCAAACTCAAGATAATAAATGTCCTATTTTCTACTTCTTTTTTGTACACACATACAATAACAACTTGATCTCAGTACACCCTTTGTCTAATGTAGATTATCTATTGATGTCCACATGATTACAATTTATTTGGACTTAAAAGACTTTCAGAATTGATTTAATAGATATAAATTATAAGTTAACTAAAATATCTCATCAAATTAGGTGTGCTAGAATGACCTAAAATAATATGTACCTTAGATAAACACTTTTCTACTGCCATTAATCACCACACATTTAAATAAAATGATTCAAGTAAATGACTTAATATCAAATCTTTCAGACTAATCACAGTGTCATATATTATTAAACTGCATGTCCAATAAATTACTAAGTATATTGTCAGGCATGCAATTACAACTTTAGCCTCATATTTCTCCCGCTACTAAAGTAACACAATAATTCTAATGTTTGCTTAATTTTATTATTCTTGTAATGTCATAGCTTTTTTCCTTAGTAGAGAAAAATTTCTTATTACCTCTAGTCTTTCTTGTCAGGCATATTAAAGTTTTAACAATTTCATAGTTTTAAATGGCATTAAATACTACTGCAAAGTGAGCAGGTATAGATTAAACAAAAACAAATTATAGCTCCTTTTGCAAATGTGTAACCAATGTAATTTTTATGTAAGATTACCTCTAAGTATCATTATATTTTTTCCATTATGTTAATTTTCACTCCGATAATATTTAATTCTGGGCAATTTGTTAGCTGCTGTCATTCTTCATTCACATCAATTAATACTCGTGTTATAAAATCTTATTCTTATATGGTAAACTATCACATGTACTTTATAAAACTCAGATAAAATTGAAATAAAAAATAAATTGGTATCATTGAATCTTTATGTAGTTTAAAGAGCAGAGGACTTGGTTCAGATAGATTAATTATTATATAAATGTGGAGCTTACAAAAAGTTAATCTGGGAAGATTTGCATTTTTATATATATATTTTTTGCATTTTTATATTTTTATCTAGTGTTCATCATGAAGTAGAAGGTAAGCAAATCTTGTGAATATAATGATTAATTATATTAATCATTATAATTAGATGGTTTAAGTTTAACAGGGAAAAAATGTCATTATATTGTTTATGTTAAGCAGGAAATGCCCATTTCCTTTCTAGAAATGTCATTATCACCTATTAAATTTCTTATGGAAGATTGATCTGGATAAAATATATGAACTATATGTTTAATATCTATGTAATTATAAGTAATATTGTGTTTTTGGCCTTGGCCGGTTTGCTCAGTAGATAGAGCATCAGCCTGGCAGGTGGATGTCCCTGGTTTGATGAGAAGCGACCATCTGCTTCTCTTTCCATCCCTCTTCCCACTTTTCTTCCTCTTTCCCTTTTTGCAGCCAGTGGCTCAATTAGTCTGAGTGTTGGCCCCCGATGGGGGGGTGCCGGTGTATCCTGGTCAGGGTACATGCTGGAGTCTGTTTCTCCATCTCCCCTCCTCTCACTTAAAAAAAAAAATACTGTTTTTAGATTTTAGACAACAAAGTCAGGACAGTAATATCTGGAAATATGGGGAAGAGTGATAACTCTGACTTTTTTTTCTGGAGAAGTTCCAAGTTGCAATAAACGGATGTAAACCCAATTAAATCAAGCAGCCCCTCTGGGCCCAGAAGATAGAGATTGAAGTTGAGTACTACTGAAGTGGCTGGAGTTTGTAGACATGGTACTGGAGTAAAGGCAGTTGCAGGAAGAAAGATACATGCAGAGGAGACTCAGGATGGTGCTGTCTTTTCTTAAGAGAAAATTCCAATGTCGTTTATCATTATTAAATTAGAACGAAAAATAATAGCATACGTTCACTTCCTGAATTCAGGCAATAGTGGTAAATTCTAAAAAATTGGCTTGATAAAACATGTAAATTATTGATAAAAATTTTTCTTATAATTTTACATATTTTCAGATTGCTGACTAGTAAATAAAACACATATCACAGAGTGTCACGTGTTTCTACTTACAGTCAGAAAGACATACGTAGCTCATCTGCAAATTGATTAACACCTGGGCTGGTCCATAACTTACATTCATTAAGATATGTATGCTAATCACAGGCTTTGTGGCTATTAAAGTTTCTAAATGCTTACTCTTGATTTATTTTTTGGTTGCTAAGTAACAATTAAAGTAGAGAAACCAGTCTGTAGACCATACTATAGATTTTAGTAGATAAGAAACGTAGACACAATAAAAAGGAAACTATAAAACAGTATCATGTCTTTGACACACAATTATTCCTTGTGTACATGCCATTTGAACATGACAGTTATATGGAGTAAGCTTTATTTCCTAAAACACAATGAAAAGATATACTACCATGAATCATATTGATGAAAAGTTGTTTAAATTTTGTGTTGGATATGTATAAATTGTACTGTTGCAAACAAAACATACATTCTTGGGTAGTTATCCAGAATAAGAAGCTTGTACTTTATCAAGAAAGCATTGCTAAAAAAAAAGAAAGAAAAAAGAAAATATTGCTATAAAAATAAAAGGCAGCTAAATTAAACATTGAGTTTAGCAACAGAATAAACATTTGAATTATGTAAATTCTGATACAATAAATTAGAGAATATTGTCTGTGTTGTTTAATAATGTGGAAGCCACCTGACCAGGTGGTGGAACAGTGTATAGAGCACCAGACTGGGACGCAGAGGACCCAGGTTCAAAACTCTGAGGTCACTGGCTTGAGTGCGGGCTCATCTGCTTTCAGCAAGGCTCACAAGCTTGAACCCAAGGTCACTGGCATAAGCCCAAGGTCGCTGGTTTGAGCAAGGGGTCACTCAGTCTGTTATACACACCCCCATCAAGGCATATAAGAAAGCAATCAATGAACAGCTAAGGTGCCCCAACAAAGAATTGATGCTTCTCTCATCTCTCTCCTTCCCTGTCTGTCTCTATTTGTCCCTCTCTCTGTCTCTCTCTGCCTCTGTCACAAAAAATACATATAATAATAATAATGTGGAAGCCAATAAAATGTAGCCACCACTGCACAGTTAGATGCAATGTTTTGGAGGAAGAAATTCCATAAATATCTGCTTTTGATATTTCTCAAAATCAAAAGTCAATTTGGTTTTTGCGGTGGACCAGCGCAGCTCCTAAGAACAGTGCGGAATTAAGGATACAGACTTACTAAGAAGGAATTAAGGATACAGACTTACTAAGAAGGAATTAAGGATACAGACTTACTAAGAAAAAAGGATGGGACCCGGAGGCCTCTTCAAGCTGATGGCAACATCCGAGTGCCCCATAGCCCCAGTTTCCTTTATTACATAGCCATATGCAAATCAAGGAAGTCCTTGATACAAAGTTACACATTTGAGGCTAAAACAGGAACTCTCCCAAGGCATAAACAGGAATCCCCCTACCATGAATAAGTGAAATCAACCAACATCTGAACAAACAAATGGTAACAGGAAGGGCATGTAAACTGCTTCCAGCAACTTAAGCAAGCAAGTGAAGTGGGTGCAAATACTCAGCATCATAGCCAATATGGAGGCGGAGGGGGGATAACTTAGCCTTTTGCTAAGCCTCAAATCTACAAAGGCTTTTTGCCATTTATGGTCCACAACAGATTTTATGTTTTTAAAGATGTAAATTGTACACTTACTTGCTTAGGTGTCTATTGCCCTGAATATTTTTAATTATATTAACACTCTTATGTGAATAAAATTCAGACTGTGTTTTAATGGTAAGACAGAATCACAGTTCAAAAAGTAACGTAGGAGAGTTGAAAGAAGAGAGTTTTTATAGATTGTTATGACGTGTTCCATAATTTTTTTTATTATTATTCAGTGAGATGAGGGGAGGCAGAGAAAAAGACTCCTGCATAAACCCTGACCAGGATCTGCCTGGCAAGCCCACAAAGCAGGTGATGTTGTGCCCATCTGGGGCATTGATCCATTGCTCAGCAACTGATCTCTTCTTAGTGTCTGAGGCAGAGGCCATGGAGCCATCCTCAGAACCCAGGGATAACTTGCTCTAATTGAGCCATGTCTGCAAGAGGGGAAGGGAGCGAGAAAAAGAGAGAAGGAGGTGGAGAAGTAGATGGGCACTTCTCCTGTGTGCTCTGACTGGAAATTGAACCTGCCACATCTACACGTTGGACTGACACTCTACCACTGAGCCAACTGGCCAGGGCACATGATTCATAATTTAACAATAACTTATATTGAAGCAAGTAAGATTTATGTTCTTGCACATCTAAGAAAAGTTATTATTTAGCAACTTAGAAATTTGATAGAAATATTTAAAATTTTCAGTAAAATAGAATCTGATATAGGAAATTTATATATCTCAAATTCATTTATTTTATAAAAACATAGCTTAAATTTTTATAAAAATAAGTATTGAAAATGGCCATTGATTAAAAATTAAAGTTAAATTTTAAAATATTGGGTCACTCATTTCAATTTGGGGTAACAGTTTAAAATGAATGATGTAAAATTTACTTAAAATATTTTCTTCAACTTGTTTCTCTACTATTCATCATATTTAAAATAAATGAAATAGTTTAAGCATTTGTTACCCCTCTAAAATCATGCTGCTATACCTATTTAAATCAGATACATTATAAGATAATAATCAAAATGCAAACTTACTTTTGATATTAAATACTTTAAATATTAATATACATGGTATTTGTTTAAAATGTGCATACTTTTCATATTAAATACTTTAAATATGGATATACATAATGTTTGTTTAAAATGTACATATATATATATATATATATATATATATATATGTTATGGTGTGTTATCAATTACTGCCACAATTATAATACACAATACAGTTTCCTAATAGTGGTTTAAAACAGTAAAATTTTGTATTTGTTCATGAATCTGAATTTGATTTCTTAAGTATTAAAAATAAGTTGTGTGCCCTATGATGGCCTGTGGGGTCCTGGGTTCACTAGAGCAAGAACAATAAAAAAATTCAAAGAAGGAAGATCAAAGAAGCCATAGAAACTAGGGCATATAACAAGACAGAATTAGAATACTTACAAAAATATCTCTGTAAAGAGCCAGGAATGCCAGAGACCCTTTGGCTCCTAAATCTATATCAAAAAGCAATACAGACAAACTTTTTAGCTGAACCAGAAGTAAAGCTGAAATATCGGATCAAGGATTAAAGTCAGTCTCTGTGAATGAGAAAGTTCCTAAATCCTTTTCAATATAGGTATTTGAAGTATAGACAGTTTGTTGTGCAACCTACAGTAGCCAAACCTTGGAAAAAGCATACCAGGAATCATATTAGTAACTAGATTAAGCATGATTAAATGAATTTATAAAATAGCCTAAGTGAATATTCAGAACCGTTATTATGTGGGTAACAGCAAGCATAAATTAAGAAAATACAAATAAAATGCATACAAATAGCAGAAGGGAAAAATAAAATAAACAGCTCTACATAGTGTAACAGCTGTTGAAGATCTTGAAGGCTTAGTGCATGCAGGGGGATGATGGCGTAGGTTAAAACTTATGCTTTTACAGTTAAGCTTAAGAGATAAAAGAAAAATGGACAGAATAATTATGTTGAATTGGTGTTATTTACAATATGATGGATAAAAAAGCTACTTAGGCCTGACCTGTGGTGGCACAGTGGATAAAGCATCGACCTGGGAACACTGAGGTCGCCAGTTCAAAACCCTGCATTGGTCTGGTCAAGGCACATATGGGAGTTGATGCTTCCAGCTCCTCCCCCCTTTCTCTCTCTCTCTCTCTCATCTCCTCTCTAAAATGAATAAAGTAAAAATAAAATTAAAAAAAAAAAAAAGCTACTTAGAAGGCACTGTTAAAAAGAGGCATCTCCAAGTATGCAATGGATAGAATGTCCTCAGATACTATGTTTAGAATTCTAGGAAGTGATGGAAATATAATTGAATGGAGTGTAAGACGATGGATTCAGGTTATGGGGTGACCTATAAAAGAATGCTAAGTAACAGTTACTGCAACAAATAAAATATAAAACCGATGAATATTATTAGTATTGATTTTCAAAATACGTAAAAGAAGATAAAATCTAACAGGCTCAGAAAAGTTGGATAGGTCAATGGGAACTTACAACTCTTCTCTATTGCAGCTCAGAACGTAAATATCTTCTACTATAAAATACTGAAGGATTTAAAGAAATAATAAAACAATACAGACTATTTTAGAAAACATAAACTCACTGTATTATAATATAATTCAATTTATAGCTTGTTAATAACATGCTTCTGTGAAATGGAGATTTGTCATAGATTTTAGAAGTATAAAAAAACAATGTAGCAAAATTGGCCAGATCTACATATATGAGATTAGGACAAATAATTTGTAAGACTTCATTACTACAGAGAAATATATGTCATTAATTTATATGTATCCTGATCTTTGCAATTCATGGCTAAAGACCACCTAATTCATATTTACATAAAAGAGTACAATATGCTTTCATTGGACAACTCCAAGGTTTATTTCAATAGACCAGTAAGAGTAAACAATCTATGTAGACAAATTTTAATGTAAAAGATATTTGTAGAAAGAAAATAAAGATAATATAGTAAGCAAGATAATGAAAGAATAAAAGTTTTTAAAAAGAAAGGTAATCAATAGCAGAAGCAAAAGCACAACTTCAACAAACTCCATTTAAATCCTTGGAGTCTGGTATTCCAAGAAACAAAAATGCCCCAATAAAAATAAAAATAATGGAAATAGTCATCTCAGAAAATAAGTACAAAAGTTATTTTTAATTTTTTTCCTTTGGCTTTTGAGAAAAAAACTGTTTCAACTTTATAATAAATAGCCAAAAAAAGAAATCAAAGCAAACTCAAGATTACAGGAAGGTTTTAAGCACTGAGTCTTGAATTGACTTTTGTGTGGACCACTTCTCTATATAAGATCAAGAATGCCCTGTCAATGTCTAGACACCAAAGTCAGAAATTTCACACAGCTTTAGGAAAAATTAATACTTTGTATTTGAGTTCTCATTCTGGTCCAATGAAATGTTCAGCTTACATCTGAAGCTAACTATGTTAGTTTACACACACACACACACACACGCACACTCACACACACAGAATATATATATTCCATTCATGTTTATGGAGTCAAAGGGCTTATACAAAGATAAAATCTCAGTCTATACAATCATGACATAAAGTTGATACAATGTTTCTAGAACACAGTTTTTGAGAAAGTAATGAATGTGATTAATAAAACAAAACAAATAAAATTAAATAAAATAAAGACAAAAACCATCACCCATAACTTGTATCTTACTTTACAATAAACTTTTCAAGTATGCAAAGAAAAAATCATATTTTTCAAAAAGGCTCAACTATACCAAAATAAATATGTAAGGTGTTACTACTTAACAGCCTTACAAGAGCTCTAAGAATAAAAATATTAATTATATAACTAGCAACTAAAGGTAAATAGGAAAATCAAACAGTAAAGAGAATTTAAGTCATTAAAAACCAATAAATATAAAAGTCACATATAACATCTGATCTGTCCTACACAATTCAGGCTACATAAAACACACCTCAGTCCATCCCCAGAGTAGAGTACTGGTGTCTTTTTCTGGTAGTAGAAAAAGTAATGGTTTAATATGTCCCTCTTCTAAGGTCTACTCCCCTTTTTGTGTTCCATCCTGAAATATTTTTATTACCCTTTTTTAAAAAATTGAATTTTATTGAGCTGACATAATTATTTCACAGAACTAATTATTCCAAACATTTAGCTGGCAAAATTTTGATGAGAGTCATTCAGAGTTGTATATTCGGGTTTGATTTTATCATCAAATACTGACCAGAACAGCAGAGGAAAAAGTTGTTTTTAGAAGTGATATCAAAAATGTTATAACTAGAAGAAGTATAGCAGGTCCTCAAATATATCATCATTATTTTCAGCATTGTTTTGTTTTAATGTTGATTTTTAAAAAATATTGATGATATGTTGTAGGAACTTAATTTTTATTTATATTAATTAGCTTATAGTAAAATTGGTTTCAGTATTCTTCATTTCACTTGAAGTTACACAACTTATCAAGAACATTAAGTGAGGACGTACTGTATTAGCTTCTACAGTGGACACAGATATGAAGTGTACATATTCCCTAGAGGAAATGGCTATCCAATTTTAAGTTTCTAAATTCTATTGGCAAGCACACCTTTAGTGGGACCTTACTCCTGATAAATTTTCTCTTTTATCATATGTTAATGTGCAAACACTATTTTTGGCATGTTTGAGGGTTAATCAACCCAGAACTAGTAGTTTCAGCAAGAACAAAAATTTGACTATAATCCTAGGAGAAAGTTCCATTCTTTCACCTCTAAATTGAGCTGGAGAGAACAATCTGCAAATTGTGTTTGGATATCTTGACTGCTCTCTGCAAAGCATCACCAGCCTTAAATCCTAATACAATGTTAAGGTTTAAGGTAAAGAGACACCTAACAGTCAGAAAGAATCCAGGGCAGCTTTCAGAACAATGATGCTGCTTTTTCCACCACAAAGCTCTTAAAAAATCAAATGACCATATTCTCCATCAACCAGCATTATCTGTGATCTCTTTGGCAATACAAATATTAGAGATTTAGAGAATAAAAGTTACAAGGCATTGGCCATTCATATTTGTTAGCACTTGAGATGTAATAACCAGGAGAAGCACTGTATATAATTAGAAAGCCCTTAGGGTAAAAGACAAGTCTTAATATAGCATATTGTCTCATAGAGAATTTTAAACAATATAAATGCAATATGCAGAAAATATGAGGAGAGGCACTGAGAGAAAGACATTCTAATTGGCAAAATATAATTCAATATAAACTTTTTTGAAGTCTTTATTTGGAAAAATTCTGAATACTTGCATAAAGTTTTATTTCCTTGAAGAACATTTACTCAGGAACCAACACAAAAGCTTCCATCAGTTTATAAATAAGAATAAATTTAGCTGTTTGGAAATAACAATCAATCCAGACTTTTCAAGCTTAACCAATAGAGAGTAGACATAGAAAAGAATACTTCACAGAAATATTCTAGATGGGTAACATCAATTATCATCTCTTGACATTACTGATTGCTTTATCTTGGGCTTTTTGCTTTGATCACAATGCTTTCAAAAACACTTCCTCTGTCCTTTTGGTCAGAAAGTGAGTTTTATAATTACAGTATTACTGGTTAAAAAGGATCTAGCTCTTTCATGGGCTATAGGCAATAGCTTGGTTGGGTGGTTTTGGACTTGAAAGAAAAATTATTAGTAAATTGATGATAAAGAAATTTGAGAAAAATATATGTGGATGTCACTCTTTCAGAGGGGAAAAAACATGAAGATATTTCTATCTTAGAGTGCACACAAATATATCAGCAAAGGAGGATTTTAATAATGAAGTAGATCAGACGACCTATTCTCTGGATACCAGTTAGACCCTTTCTTGAGTCACCTTTATCATGGTCCAGTGGGTTCATAAATCATGTGACATCGTGCCTTGGAAATTATGCATGTGCTCAGTGACATGAATTTAAACTCACCAAGCTCAGCCTGGCTATAGCCACCACTAGGTGCCAAATATTTGAGCAGCAGAGTTCAACGCTGGGCTTCTGACATGATACTATTTTCATGGCTGATCAACCAGCTACCTGGTGATAGATTGAATACATTGAACCACTTCCACTGTATAATAGAAGGGCAATGTTTTGTCCTTACTAAAATAGTTACTTACTCTGAATACAGATTGGGCTTTTCTGCATGCAATGCTTCTGCCAAAACTACAATCATAACACTGCACATAAATGTATGACAAGTATACAGCTGTAGATGGTACTAAGCTGATATTTTTAAATAAATTCAGATTTAAGAAATGTTAGTGTCATTAATTTCATTTTTAACAGCAAGTCAGGACAAAATAAAAATGTTACATTTTTTAGCCTCTATTATACCAGTTAGTATTATTCTGTCCTATCAAGTTGTTTTTTTGAAAATTTTATGAAGTTTATTATAGGTATATGAAATGACTAGCATTTTGTCTAATATTTTGTGGTTCATCATCTACATTTTATAGACCACATAATAAAGCATCTAAAGAAAGAAGAAAAAGGTGAGTAAATTATTAATTTCATTGATTACTATATTGTGGTTGATGATCTAGAAGAGAAAATTCAGTTATAAAAATTATGCCCACTTTTGCTTGTGGATGATTTGACAGAATAGCCATGCACAGCGAGTTTAATGATGAATAAAGATTCTCTGAATGCAGGTTATGATAAGTTAAAGAAGTAATTTATTACACAGGGACTGTGCCGGATGATATCAGAAATATTCAGAAGTGGTAACGACAAATAAATGTTTTATTAGTATCACTGAACAAGAGGTAACAACAAATAAATGTTTTATTAGTATCACTGAACAAGACATGGAACTATCAAGGAGAAAACTGAAAAAGTCTAGAAATACCATTTCAGCTGAGAAACTTAAATATTTAGGTAAATACCTACCTATCTGTAGGGACTTAATTGTACATACAGACTATATTCATTGCTACTGAACACAATAAGTTTAGTCATACCAATGACATTAAATTCATTAGACAAAAAAAAAAAAAGACTGGTAATTTTCCCCATAGTGTCAGTGATAAACTTTTCCAAGAGTTCATTGCACAGCTGAGAAAAGACTACAAATAGCCTTCATTAGTTCTGATGTCACTTTGCTCATGAATTTCTTCCTGCATGTAGGAAGCAAAACTGTTGATATATCATTTCTATTCACCATTGAGCTAAAGTTTACTTTTCATGTGTTCCTCTTAAAGATTCATGGGCTGCCTAAAAAATAATAAATAATAAAAAAAAGAGATTTTTAAATAAAAACATACATCATTTCTAACAGGTCCTTACAGGTAATGGGAGAAAGTGGAATCTTTCATACTCCCATTATCATTTCTGGACAGTAAATTCTTTTATGTTCTTTACTTCTTCACTGTCCTGGAGAGTTTATGGAGACAAGCTCTGTTTATTGGTAGAGTTTCTGCCTTACCAATTAGGTGAATGATTATACTTTGTAGAGATGATACTGAGTGAAAAAAAAGCAGTGGGTTGACTCTTTTGCATATTTTCAAAAGAAAATCCACATATTGGAGGGGGATGGAAAAAACAAACACAGAAAACCTGTCTGTACAGTTTGTAAGATTTTTTGGAGGCTAATTTATTGCCATAAAGAAAAGATGAGTAGAGTATATCAAGCTACAGACAAGAAAATAAAAACCTCAAGGACTGAGCAGGTTGATTCTGTTGAGATAGGTGACGAGTTAGCAGTAAGTCACAGACTTCAGGTCCAGCTCAGAGTACTTCTGCATGCAAAAATGCTTTTGAACCAATGTGGACAACTCTAAGTATTATCCAGGTGCCCAGAAAATTGGAAAATCCAAATGAATGAATGAATTATTCAGTCATTTGCTGAGCCAATGATAGTTTTACTTAATAAAACAATGAATATAAAAATTTAATGACAGTTTATTAAGGGTCAGACATTGTGTTAGGCTTTGTTGATATAAAACTGAATAGCACACAGTCCTGCTCTCAAAAAAGTTTTCAGCTTCACAAAATTTATCTGCTGTGTTTGCAACCAGTGATAGTTTTCTAAATTATATTTTATTTGATTAAATGTCTTCACTCCTTCACTTAATCCTTGAGTTCATCTTTCTGCATAAATTAAAATTTTAACAACCTTGAATCACATTAAATTATGTATTAATTATCATGATGAATTATGAATTTTATTTACATATTTAGTTAATGAAGCAACTGCAATATATATCAACAAGGACAAGGAAAAGTTAATTAGTTGAGTATTCAGAGCAACTGGAAGTTTAAATAGATATAAATTCAAAGGAATATCCCTTAAGCATATTTTAAAAAGTAGAATACATATATTACAAAGCTTTTAATTTAAAAAATATTTCTAGAAAGCATTGATGAAAGGAGAAAATACACTGAGTCAAAACTTGATTACTTTTTTGATGCTTTTGAATAGGCCATAAAAAAAAATACAGAGTTTGAGCTCATGCAAGTGACAGATACTCAGATCAAGAATCCTACTACTAAACGATTGCCTTTGCTGGAATAACAAAGTAAACTGAATCTTGAGATTGGGATTCAATGGAGCATTCATTAACTGATACAGATCTGGAGTTCCAAGTTCTTTTCAGCGCTCTAGGAAATTGATTGAATTCTGGTTCTTTAGTCTTAAACTTGTCTTCTAGGCTCTTGTCATTAGTCTCTTCTGGTCAGTTAATATAAAATGACTTCAAGATAAGATAGTTGCTAATACAATATCATCTTTCAAATCCATTGCTGTGTTTTTCCTCAGTTAATGTAAGTATAAATTTGGAGATTAATTTTTATCACATAGCAAATAAAATCAATAAAATAGAATAAGGCATAAAATTTTTTTAAAATAAATTTCAAAAAATAGGAGAAATTTTATGTGGCCAAAGTGAGGAGGAGGTCATGTTCTTATGATAAAATCATAGGAAGGATTATTTAAAATAGAAAAAAATATTTTAAAATAAAACACGTGTGTGTTCATTAAAGTAGGTCAATCTCAGTGTTCCCATTGTGGGAAAATATTCTGATTATACTGTGGTCTTTACTTTTAAAGAAATTAAATTAGAAAGAATGGTACGCAACTGTCTCTAATCTTTGATATAGTGTCAAAAATACATTGAGCTTGTTTTAACATTAATTAATATCACTGGAGAAAAGCACCAAAATTATTTTTGCAATATGTGTCTAATAATAATCACACTTGAACTGACTGAAGATGAAAAGAAACAATTGCCAACACACAGAATCTCTTAGAGTCCTTTCCCAACTTTGTCCAATCGTTATAGTTTTTGCCAGCCTCTTATTCTTATTATGACTGGGGAACAAAGGTGTCTTCTAGTGTCATGTACACAGTTTCTATCTTGATTTTTCAGTCCCATAGCTTTGATTAATCTTAAAGATGAACACATACATAAAAGTTTACTCTGCAACTTCAAGCTAAGGTTTAATGAACATATATGTTGATTATGATAACCAATTTTTATGGATTTGGACCTACGATTGCAAAGGCAAAATTTCCGTAATTTATTTAAGAACACCACTTGTTTTTAAAGAAAATATAAAAATCTCATTATTTGTATGTTTAACACAATATTTTAAGCACTATTAAAAATCATATGTATGTCTCATTTTGGAAGTGTTTCCCTGCTTTAGGTTATAAGCAAGTACTGTTAAAATTAAAATGACATATTAAAGGAAGTTGTATTCTAACTAGAGATCATTCAATAAAGAACCTTTATTTGTTAGCAGAGGAGATCAGCCTGGGATGACTAAAATTTTATTATATATTCACTTAAAATGTTTCAGACTATGAATCTCAGCAGGAGATATCTGTTGAGGAGTAGGCAAAATCTCGTTCAGATAGTTCAGTTCCCCAGACATTACTCCGGAGATTGACTACTTTTCTACTGTATAATACTGTGAAGTGCTGAATGAACTGGAGCATTCTAAATCTGAAGTTATTTAGAAGAAGATAAGTGAAGTCAGTTTCCTTACTGAAGGACGTGCCTACAATAGCTAGATTTCCTACAGCAGCACAGTGGGTCATTGACACTTACTTCTTTGTCTTCTTTTCTTTTCTCATTTTTTAGAAAAGCTTATATCTGGCATAAGTTGAAGTAAAACTCGAGTTGTGAATATTATATTTAAAATATTCCAAGTCTCTAGAAATTCAAAACTACATGAACTTCAATTATAAACTATGATTAATGTCTATGAGATGTATTTTTCTGGTAAATAACCAAACTGTCACATTCTTTTAATATATACAGTGTGTCTATAAAGTCATGGTGCATTTTTGACTGGTCACAGGTCTAAAGTGCACCATGACTTTACGGACACACTATATATAGATAGATGTAGATATAGATATAGATATAGATATATATAGATATATAGATATGTATAATTTCCATAACTGATTCAATGAAGACTATATGCTGTAGGTACCCTGCTATGCTAATGACAATTTAACTTTAGCAGAAATCATTTATTAAGCATATGAAAACATGTGTTACCTCATATGTCTTTGAGAAATTGCAAACTAGTGATTAGATTCCACCACACACCTGTTAGAATGGCCAAAATTTGGAACACTGACAACACAAATCCTGGTGAGGGTGTGGAGCTGGTGGGCATGCAAAATGGTACACCCACACTGGAAGACAACTTGATGTTTCCTTACAAAACCGATATATTCTTACCATACAATCCAGCAGTAACCCTTTGATAGTTACACCAAATTGGTGAAAAGTTATGTCCACACACATAGACTAAAACTGCATATGGATATTTATAGCAGCTTTAGTCATCATTTTCAAAATTTGTAAGCAACCAAGATGTCACATTTTACTCACCCAGGAACATGCTTGTAAACCATAAAGAAAGTCTCCTAATTTATGATGTTTGCTGATTTCCTTTGTATAAACACTGTCATCATGGCTGATTTTGAGCAATGTACATAATGCCACTGAACAAGGGATTTGATGAAATGTGCACAGTCAGCTTTGCCAGCCTGCTGGAGCCAGTTCATGTGTGCCTCTCCAATAACACAGTGCTCTTGATACCTACTTAAAATGACTAGCACTGAAATGTTTTTGACATATGAATTTTTTAAAGTTCCTTTATTAAAATATTTCTAAATATGCATCAGTAGAAGTCATAAAATTTGACTACACTAGAAGCTCTCTTGGTATGCTAGGTTCTGAAATGAAACCATTAGTTTGAACTAGAAAATAATTGTGCTGAAGTATTTAAACTATAATTTTCCCACATTAACTTAGAATGCAGTTTCAGTGAAGTTGGGCTCTGTTACAAGTGAATAAACAAGTTTTGTTATTGAATTAAAAAAAAATGACTGCACAGAAGGGAGAGTCCCTGGCTTGAGCCCAAAGGTTGCTGGCTTGAAGCCCAAGGTCGCTGGCTTGAGCATGTGGTCACTCTCTCTGCTGGAGCCCCTAGTCAAGGCACATATGAGAAAGCAATCAATGAATAACTAAGGTGCTGCAATGAAGGATTGATGCTTCTCACCTCTTCTTTCCTTCCTGTCTGTCCTCATCTTAGTCTCTCTCACTAAAAAAATAAAATATTTAAAAAATAAAAAATAAAAAAGGAATATTTTAATTTACTGAGTTTTACTGAACTATTTAAGAGTAAAAATGTTAGTGCATTTTTTATAATTAGAGCTTTTAGTGTGTCTGATTAATTGAAATGCTTAGCAGAGGGTTTGGCTGCTCTGATCCCGATGTGCTTTCATAACCATGAGCACTATATTCTCAGCCATGTCCATGAACCAGAATGGCCTGTATTTCCTTCTCACCACCAATGCCAAACCTGTTTTGTCTTTATTTCTCTGAGAATACTCTTATTTATCAAGACATAAAGCAAAACTTTAGGCATTTGGAGTACAAAAACAAAGTAATGTATTGTCTGATGATTCAGGACATGACAATTCCTTTTCATCAATTCTGTTTCACCTTACCTCATAGACTTTAAGATGCTGCACAATTTTTCACTGTGTTTGTTTTCTGATTGTTTAGGAGATTATAAGGGACTGAAGAATGAGTATTTGATAATGAGCAAAATATTTTTTATGAAATGAGAAAAAGTGATAACACATGATCTGTGTAGCCAAAATTTTTTAAATAGTAAAAATAAATTATTTTGTTATTTAGGTCCCACTGATTTAGGTATTCAGATATGGTATTTCTCACTTCTTTTACATTCTGTAATGATCTGCAGTAGTGCCTGTTTTTTAAACTTCTTCCATAGTTGGAGGAACATTTATCTATGTAAAATAATATGGAGTTTATTCAGAACATAATACTGTGAAAAGTGCTAGATACACAAATTCAATTTATTAAATGTTTAAAGATTAATATAGTTTTGTATGAAGTAAACAAGACAAAGAGATTTTATTCATCACTACAAATTTCAGTTTTCTTTACACAGTCCATCACACTTTTATAGCAAAATGCATCTATGTCTTGTATACATTTTGTCAGATTTGTATTTAAGTATTTTATTCTGGGGGGTTGCTAATGTAAATGAATTACCTTTTAAATCTCAAATTCTGCTTCTAATCCTGCTCAAGAACGTTGACAGCTGTGCAGTTCTATGTCATTGCTTGTGACTGGAAGGCTGCTGCCTTGGACAAGAGGACCCCTCATGCTCGGTTAGCATGGGGTTCTGCTCAGAAGTTGGGGAAAAGATCAACTTCTGTGCCACATTTTGTGTGCGCACGCGTGCACACACACACAGAGAGAACAACTCCAGATTTTCACAAATATCTCTGTCATTACTCTGCATTGAGGTTCAAAGTTAGTTCAAAGGATTAAGTGAAGGATCTAACCCTTTTCATATCATCTGCATTCTCCCTTTCTTTTCCCTGGTCACCTTAATGATTAACCCACAACTCAATATTACCAAACCCTCATTTTTCTTATTCTACAGTTGGAAAATACTGTCTTTGATACATAGTATAGGAGACAAACCCACTGTTAGAATGATAGAGCACTTGAATATATGTGTGCAAACATACGTGGTGAGGGAACTGGTGACTGAGTGATTTTTCTATATAATTCAGCATCAAATAGATAAAACTGTCTCTTATACTCTAAGAAAATATAATAAATCAATGGAAAAAGACAGTTATTGCCTGGGTTGGTGAAGGAAGATCTATGGCATAGCATGACTATTCACTTGGAAGAAAAATTAAGTTTGCCATGTTACATTAAAAGTTATATTTGGGATTGGGAAGTAAAGCAAGGATGGAGAATATAATTTATAGGAACCATCCAAATACTAATATTATCAACAAGTAAATATCTATTTTGCCTAATCAAGACACAACAAAGGATGACCATGGATGAGTATTAAAATAGATTTAAAGTACTTTCACTGAATTAATTAACTTAAGAAATTTCTAAGAATATATATCCCTCACAGTAATACTGCTTTGGGATTTTTAATCTTTTCAATTATTATATTATCTTTAGGATTAAGATGAAATAAAATTTACTTATTATATATTATTGGATTTACACATAGCTTATAGAAAAACCTAAATATATTTCTGAGATATGGCATTAATAATCAATCTTAAGATTCAGTTACAGGCCTTGGCTGGTTGGCTCAGTGGTACAGTGTCAGCCAGGCATGTGGAAGTCTCAGGTTTGATTCGCAATCAGAGCACACAGAAGAAGTGACCATCTGCTTCTCCACCCCTCTCTCTCTCCTTCCCTCTCTATTTCTCTCTCTCTTTCCCTCCCAGAGCCATGGCTCAAATGGTTCAAACAAAGTTGGCTCCAGGAGTTGAGGATGGCTCTATGGCCTCACCTCAGGCACTGCAATAGCTCTGTTGTCTAGCAACAGAGCAGCAACCTAGATGGGCAGAGAAATTGCCTGGAGTGGCCTTGCTGGGTGGATCCTGGTCAGGGCACAGGTGGTAGTCTGTCTCACTTAAAAGAATCAGTTACAATAAACCTACAAATATGCCAAAACTAAAACAACAACAACAAAGAACAAACAAAAACACCAAAATTTATGATTGCCTTTGTCAGTTCATTACTAAATAAAGGAAGACTGTGTAGATGTGGAAACCCAGCTGGGAACACTCACTTTTCAAGTACACTCCTGTCCTTCTTGACCTTGGCAGAATCTTCCCTCTCTACCACTGTCTCCCCTGATTACCTCCCCACCTCCCTAATATCCAACATATTCAACAGATGGAAAAAGAAGAGACTAAACTGGATGATAACAAAGTTCCTTTGGGCTCCTGTAGTCAATTCTATTTGGTCCTAAGTAAAAACTAAATTACTAGTACTTAACCACTCCCACCTTTATTGTGGAATTGCAGGGAACTTTTTTGATCCTATATGCACCAACCAAGATGCACTTGTGCTGAAAACTGCACGACAAAGTATTTAATTACAAGATTTTGTTTTCCTTTCCTGAATTTTGCTAACTGTCCTCAGAGTGCCTCAGTCCTGGAAACCCTTTAAAATACATTGTTTACTTAATTTACTTGAAGCAGGTTCTTTGGAGGCCGTCTCCTTTGCTCTGTGTCATTAAAAGAAAGCTTTAGTCTCTTCAGATCTCTTGCTTTATTTCAAAAGGTGAAAGTTAGAAATAAAAATTAGAGATTTTAATATGTTTTATAAATATTTAAGTAAAGAAGCATCTGATTTTACTTTGTAAAAGAAAATGGTGGATAATTGCAACTCGGCTAAGTTGAAATTTTCTTTGCTTGAATTATCCATATAATTGACTCAACTCTTTAGTTACCATATCATTAGCAATTTAAAATGCAGATGTATGCATTTTTTTCTTGATTTTATGACAAAAATAACATCACAGCATTAGAAAACTGTTTTGAAAAAATATGCCTAGAACTCCACCACCCTAACATGGCTATTTCATAGTCTCTTGCCAGGTTGGTTCAGCCTTCTACTGACTTTCACAGAGCTTCATACTGTGAACTCCAGAGCAGGTGTGGAACCCGCCCATGGCCAGGACCCCACACAAGGCACGGGGTACACGCTGACGAACAGGGTTGTGTATGAATTGTTTAATAATAAAAATAATGACAAAAGTTTAAAGATATATTAAAATTTTCTGAGATTGTCATCATTTGAAATTAGAATGCAATTATTAACCTGAACATTTTAGGGCAAGTGGAAATAATTGTTCTTTCTTCCAAATCTCAGTGTACATTTGTTTCTGCCAACTGTTTTGAAAGGTTAGATATTACTTTCAGGAATAGTTCTTCAGTTCACAGAAATAGACTTTGATGAAAATTCTTTTTAAGGCTCTCTGGTTTTCTCTACAGTGATAGATATGTAATGACCAAATCAGTCTTTAAAAATATCATCAATATCTTTCTACTTTCCAATGTATATTTTTAATTGGAGACTTATAAAAATAGAATTGTTAATGTGCTGAAACTTGGACAAATACAATAATAATTATTGTAATTTGTTTTTATAGTTGATAAAGAAAGAAGTTCCAAACCTGTTCCTTTAATTGTGTGACTATTTCAAAATAAGTTTTAGACTGAATTATTTTGCTGATAATCTTAATATTTCATGTTGTTGGTACCTGTGAGAATAGTCATTTTCTATAAAAATCCAGACATATAAGATAACAAATCCAAACAAATAAAGATCTAACTGTTTTTAAATACAAACAGTAAGTATGAACAGGCTATTTACATTTTTCTGAAGATCGTTAAGCAATGTGTATCCAAATATTGCCTGTATATTCCTTATGATGGAGTAATTTTACCTAGAGAAATTTACCCTAAGGAAGTCATTATAAAGATTTAAACACACACACATTTCCTTGCAGTTTAGATAAAGGAATTGTTCACTATTTGCTATTACATCTATTTCTTAACCTGTTTTTCAAGATGTGTAAAATGAAGAAAAAACTTTGAAATATAGTATAAATACAGTGTGTCCGTAAAGTCATGGTGCACTTTTGACCAGTCACAGAAAAACAACAAAAGACGATAGAAATGTGAAATCTGCACCAAATAAAAGAAAAATTCTCCCAGTTTCATACCTATTAAGTGCAGTTTGATGTGGGCTCCATCTGTTGCCCTACACACATCCAAACAATAGTGAAGTTCTTGCCACACATGGGTAGGGACATATGGTGTAACAGAGTAAATAACGTCTGTGATTCTCTGTTTTAAGTGATTAATGTCATTGATACGTTCAATGTACACATGTTGCTTCACATAACCACAAAAGTAAAAGTCTAAGGGCATCAGATCCGAGGATCGTGGTGGCCATAACTTGACAGAACCCCTGCCTATCCACTGCTGGGGTAATGTTCTATCAGAAACTCACAAACAACGGTGGCATAGTGTGGAGGAGTGTCATCCTGTTGAAAGATGACACCTTCTGGAAATTGTGGACTGCATACAATTGTCAAGATAGGTATTTGCCGTCACAGACTGCTCTGCGGAAGAAAATGGGACTATCACCTTATCATGCATCAGGCCACACCACACATTCACTTTAGGGGTGTTATGTTCATACTCAACATAGGCATGAGGATGTTCAGCAGTCCATATTTGGACATTATGGCGATAAACATGTCCACAGATATGGAAGGTCAACTCATTGCTAAACACAATCTTCTGCAAAAATCTTGCATCACTGTTGATCTCATGAAGTATATCTGTAGCAAACGTGCATCATGTGGGTCTATCTGCCAGTTTGATAGCGTGCAACAGCCGCAATTTGTACCCCGTAAAACAGAGACGTTTCTTTAATACCTTATGAACTGCAGTCTTGCTTAGGTGTAATTGTCGAGCACACCCACGCACAGATTTTTTAGGGCTCCTTAAGTAGCTATCCTGTATAGCCTCTACAGACTCGTCACTGACTGATGGCCTACCAGAACGGGGCTTCTCCACCAAACTGCTGGTTTCCTTCAACTGCTTATCCCACCGAGTAATGTTATTCCCATGTGGTGGCACTTTGTTATAAACGCGCCGATATTCATGTTGCATTTTGGTCACAGAATCGAATTTAGTGAGCCACAGAACACACTGAACTTTCTTCTGTACTGTCCACATCTCGACTGGCATGGCCGTGGGCTGCTCCGCTGTATACACGGTGTTACGTCATCATCTGCACATGCACACATGCTGCCACATCATCCTACAAAAACTGGGAGTTTTTTTCTTTTATCTGGTGCAGATTTCACATTTCTGTAATCTTTTGTTGCTTTCCTGTGACAGGTAAAAAGTGCACCATGACTTTATGGACACACTGTATTGTTCCTACAGCAGTCACAATGCTATACAATATAAAACATACTCAGGAACATAGAGTGAACCATCCTAGAAATTATTAGAATTTGACATATTACTACTGTATGCTTTTGGCCCTAGTGAAATTTTAAAATCTACTTTACATGGGTCTGATGTTTACAAGTTTATAATGAATGAAGAAAATACTTTCTCTCCATGTATTGTTCCATTCTTAATTTATTTTTGTTTTTCTTATATTTTATTTAGAAAATTAAAGAATACTGCCCTTTCTCTGTACTTTTATGTGGGTATACATAGAACATATAGAATGTGTTCTAATTATTATATTTAAAAGCAAAAAGAAAGTAAGAAAAAGACTTAAAATATCAGAATAATATTTATCTTCAACAGGAGGCAGGATGATGGGATAGAGATTATAAAAATATAAATAGATGTGACAAAGCTGGTCATACCTAATTCTTAAGCTTATTGGTACATTTATGTGTATTCATTTTATTATTTTGCTTCATAGCTTACAAATACATTACATGCACTTTTATATTCTAACAGTAGAAATACAAATTTTAAAAAAGGTAATTCTATAAATATTAACTACTCCATTTAAAAAGACATAGATATCTAATTCTTTGTAATGCTAATTAGTAATACTTTGCACTACAATGATAATTAATAATAATTAGAATGAAACCGAATAAATCCAATGGGTAAATATGTACAAACTTGCTAGAATACATTCTAGGTTTACCTAAATGGATTAATAGTGGCTCAATGGAATAACAGTAAAAATGAACATTTTTAAAATTCTGTAGGATAGTTTATAATTAGCACAGTAAATGATATTCTTGAATACTTCAAGTGGAAAGAATTTAGCATAATTGAGCACTGGTTAGAATAATGTGTCATTGGAACATTTCATTTCAACGACTGCTAATAAAAAAGAATGCCCATTTCAGCTAGGAGCTTTGCCCCCAAATAACAAGAAAGAATGGATCTAGAAATAGGGTCACAATTTTTTTTCTCATTTTTTAAAATTTTTATTCATTTTAATGGGTTGACATTAATAAATCAGGTTACATATGTTCAAAGAAAACATCTCCAGGTTATCTTATCATTCAATTATCTTGCATACCCATCAAATTGTCCTCTGTCACCTTCTTTGGTGTGAAATAAGTAAAACTGAAAAAAACTGAGAACTGCATGATTTCATACAGAGGTGGGGCATAGAAGCGAGACTATGAGACATGGACAAGAGTGTGGTGGTTATGGGGTGGGGGGAGGGAGGAGAGAAAGGGAGATGGGGGAGGGGAGGGGCACAAAGAAATAGGGTCACAATTTTGAAGGGACTTTGAAAGTAAACTACTCCAACTCACCACCAAGAATTTGATTCTTTTCACCCCCCAAACTGCATACTGTACCACCTTGGCAAAACCATTCCATTAGATATGGAGATTTTTAAAGTTCATTGATTCAGAGTCTATGAAGACTTTTTGGTTCAATCACCTATAAAATCTTCTTCCTTTTGCAGGCTTCAAAAGATATATATTTCACATTCCTCAGACTGAGAATAAAAATAATATTGAAACCACACATATCCCTTTGTGAATTATGAATTATTTTCTTGAAAAGTGTTCCCGAGTTTTGCTTTTCTGTCTGCTTCAAATATAGGGTGACACTAATGCAAGTTTACAGGTGTTCGTATGGAACATAATACAATAATTAACAAATAATAATAAAAGAATAAATCTTTGTTTCCTGTACTCGACTGTAAACCTACGTTTGCCCCCATAACTAGTCCGTCTTTTCTGTCCTCTGTGGGTTTCTTGCCCCATCACCAGGATGCCGCCTTGGAAGCTAACACTACTCTAACAAACATCATGTGATAGGACTCTTCTCTACCAATTCTGAAGATGGGAATGTTTTCTACAATATTTCTGCATAACCTCAAAGTTATGATTTTTTATCACTTCTGCAAGTTTGTGAAAGTAAGAGCATATGATACATATTTTACAATATATAAAATGAGAATAGCAGGCTCATTTGATCCAAAAATCTATACTCTTCATGACAGGCTACATTTTTTTGTTAGGCACAGTTAGGAGAAGTTGCCAAGGATGAAGTTATGATACAATCTTCAAGACATTGTAGAAAATGGTCTGGAACTCATATTTAGCTAGAAAAAAGAAAGCTACTCCAAGAATTTCTAAAATCCATTTGTTAAAAGAATTTCCATAGGTCATTTTCATTGCTAGGAAAAAGGGTCTTTCCAAAAGGAACAGGAAGAATCTGCTTCTACAGAAGGGGAATAAGTAAAATTAGAGCTAATGGAGAAGAAACAAAAGTTGTGCGATTCCTCCCAGGATTGATGATATTATTTCTATTCCTGGCAGAAAACTATATAACAATGAAATAATGCTATTCTTTAATAGCAGTATTGCAACATATTCTCTTTACCCAATGCTATAATTTAGAAACATGGAGTTGTAAATGCCAAGACTGAAAATGCTCTTAGACATCTAAACACAACGTTTACTTGAAAAACAAGAAAACTTGGATTCAGAGAGATGCATGCGTTTGCCAGGGACACACAGTATCATCGACACTGAGCTCCCAGGCCTTTGTTCTTTCTCTAATAACTCACTTTCAATCCTTTAAGGGTCCAGTGGTCACATGCTCACAAGGAACTTTCTAATTTATCTCTGTAACTGTTTTTACATCATAGTTTTTATAAGAATATCTGATTGTTATACCTGTGCATGCTGCTTTATTAGCAGAAATTGTGAAAGATTCTCCCTACATTGGGCAATGCATTTTGTCAAGGTACAACGATATCCCTGCCCACTCTATTGCAAATGAGATGCTTAAAGTGGAAATGCAACTTCAGAAATAAAGTGAATCAGTCTTCATATAATCACATCCATTTCATGAATTGAAAAATTGTTTTGAAGTGTAGAACTCCCCTTTGAATCGTCACGATGCCTAGGCTAGTGAAGATTAAATTGCAGCATTAAACATTGTAAATGATTTCAAGACCTTGGAGGCTGAGCTACAGACTGCCAGTTGCAGAAGGAGAGAGCTATCTTTATTGTACCCTGAAGACCTTAATAAAAATGTAATGATTTGAAGAACATTACAGTATTTGTTATTTTAAAACAAAACCATCTAGGTCACTTTCTTACTCTACTTTCACCCCAACACTTGTTTTCTCTGTAAGAATTACATGGACTGAGGTGAGCACAGACAAATATGACATATTTATGCAGGAATGCAGGATACTGTACACTATTTTATAAATGCTCAGCCTTTTCTATTTCTCTGACATAAACATCAAAAGATGTTTAAAGGTAGCAAGCACATTTATAAAAAGATGTATTGTTCAATTTTAGCACAGAGTTTTTATATTGAGCAAGGCCTTATCTGTAAGTAGTGCTGGAGTTAACTCAGTAGATATATTCTATCCCATTCGTCTCTGTGCTGCTCTGATGAATGTGACAGTCATAGGAGTACCCTCTACACTGCCAACCTCTGCTCAGTGTGGGATCAAATAGGGAAAGGATTTACAAATGGTTTTTTTTAACTCTGCTTTCCTATGTAGGTTAACTTTGAAATGACCTAGATATCACAGAGTGATGGTTATATATTTAATTTTCCTGTAGATATTTCAACAGGGCTGACATTTTGCATGCCTTACACAGTTGTAATGAGAATAAAATGGTAGGATGTTTTCATTAGTTTTTGTTGTCATTAACAATTCTTAATGCAACAGTGTGCCATGCTGAATAAAATCTTCAGCATTATAAGTCCCACGCCATTGTAACCCCAAATAGATCCAAAGTACAAGGCTAATATGATTCCCTTCAAAAAGAAACAATGAAGTAAAGCAATCCTGAGCTATTCTGTAATACAGTACTTTGTTTTCTGTAAAATTAGATGAAAGATGTTATGGCATTTCTCAAAATTCCCATTACATCACTTGTATTTAGAAAAATATTGCTTACTACTACTTTGAAAATTAAAGAGAAATGAACAGTGAAAAGCTAAAACTTAGCCTTATCACTCTTCCCCACATTTCAGTCACACCTTTAAGTATTGTATGTATGTAGATAATATGCAAATATATACCTCCAGCTTTGACTTTTCCCTCAAGTTTCTACAAAGCTATCTATCTGGGTATGCAGAATCTTCTCTCCTCTACTGTCCCTAAACAACTTCTGTCCACCAAGCCAGATGTTTTCATTTGGATGTCTGAGTCTGTCATCAGCATTACCATTCATTTTCTAGGGCATCTAGAACTGTACTTGAGAGTTTTGTTTTACTTTTCCTCTTTGTCAACCTCTCTCCACCCTGACTTCTAAATAATTTCCCAGATCTGTTCCAGCTACTTTTACATCTCAGCATTTTTCAACATTCCCCAACTTTATTAAAATATAACTGAGGTACAATAAAGTACATATATTTGAAATGTTTAATTTGGTCAATAGCCTGACCAGGTGGTGGCGCAGTGGATAGAGCATCAAACTGGGATGCGGAAGGGTCCAGGTTCGAGACCCCGAGCTCGCCAGCTTGAGTCCAAAATCGTTGCCTCGAGCAAGGAGTTGCTCGGTCTGCTGAAGGCCCACAGTCAAGGCACATATGAGAAAGCAATCAGTGAACAACTAAGGTGTCAAAACGAAAAACTGATGATTGAGGCTTCTCATCTCTCTCTGCTCCTGTCTGTCTGTCCCTATCTATCCCTCTCTCTGACTCTCTCTCTCTCTGTCTCTGTAAAAATAATAATAATAATAATAATTTGGTCAATATTAATATGTGTAGACATCAATGAAATCATCACCACAATCAATACAATGAACATTTCCACCACTCCACAATAATTTTTTGTATTCCATTCTTCCCTCCAGCACCATCTTCAGACAACAATTAATGTACTTTGAATCACTACAAATTATATTTTCTAGAATGTTATATAATAAAAATCATACAGCCTGACCTGTGGTGGCGCAGTGGATAAAGCGTCGACCTGGGAACACTGAGGTCGCCAGTTCAAAACCCTGCACTGGTCTGGTTAAGGCACATATGGGAGTTGATGCTTCCAGCTCCTCCCCCCTTTCTCTCTCTCTCTCTCTCTCTCTCTCTCTCTCTCTCTCTCTCACTCTGTGTCTCCTCTCTAAAATAAATAAAATTAAAAAAAAGAAAAAAAATCATACAGTGTGCCCTCTTGTATAACCTAACCTCTTTAGCCAAGGATAATTTTGAGACTCATTCGAATTGATATGTACCTAATGTACTTCAATTCTTTTTATTAAGGAATAATATTCCATTATATTAAATATACCACAATAATTTGTTTATTTCTTTTTCTTGTAATACAGACATCTGGGTTATTTTTCATTTGGGGCTACTACAAACAAAATTGCTAGGAATATTTTTCTACAAGTATTTCTGTATTTTCAATAGTCTAAGGTAAATAGTTGAAAGTTGGACAGCTGTATCATCTGATTTGTTCATGTTTCGCTTTTTGAGAAAATTCCAAACTGCTTTCCAAGGTGATGCACTACTTTAAATTTCCTCCAGCAGTGTGTGAAGTAGCTTTAGTTTCACTTGATTTAACTAACTAGTCTTCCTATTTTTAGTCCATTTACTCAGTATGTAGTGTTATCTTAATTTTTGTTTTAGTTTGCAATTTTATGAAACATAGTTATTCTATAATTGAGCCATAAAGTTATTCATATATCCTGGAAACAGATCCTTTGTTTGATATGTATGTTGTGAATATTATTTTTTTAATGGTTTGCTTTTTACTTCCTTATGGTGTCTTTCAAAGAGTAAAATGTTTTAATTATTTTTATTCTTTTTTCTTTTCTAAATGAGAGGAGAAGAGATAGATAGACAGACTTTAACATGCAGCCCAACTGGGATCCCCCCCCCCCTAGAGCTGAAGCTCTGCCCATCTGGGGCCACGCTTGTAGTGAGCTATTTTTAGCATCTGGAGTGGAGGCTCCACAGAGATATTTTCAGCACCCAGCCAGATGCGCTTGAACCAATTATGCCATGGCTGTGGAAGAGGAAGAGAGAGAGAAGGGGAGAGGGAGGGGGAAAAGGAGGGGTGGAGAGCAGATGGTTGCTTCTCCTATGTGCCCTGACTGGGAATCGAATCCCAGACATCCACACAAGGGGCTGACACTCTACCTCTGAACCAACCAGCCAGGGCCTTAATTTTTAATCAAGTTCAATTTATTGACTTTTTCTTTTTGTTTTGTATTTTTTAAGTTCTACAGAATAAATTTTCCCCACTTCAATATCATGATGAGTCTATAGTTTCATTTAGTATTTTTATGGTTTTAGGTATTACATTTAGGTCTATGATAGTTTGAAGTTAATTATTTTTTATTGTGTTGAGAAACGATGCTCTTTTTTCCCATATGGATATTCAGTTGAATTAGCATTATCTGTTGAAAGGATTTCCTTTCTCCCACTGAGTTGTCTTGGCATCTTTTTTGAAAATCAATTAACCACATATGGGTGGGTCTATTTCCATACTCTCTATAAAGTGTCATTGATTTATATACTTATTTTCTTAGCAATATCAAACTGTTTTGATTCCTGTAGATTTATAATAAGTCTTGAAGTCAGTTCCGGTAAGTCAATCAACTTTGTTCATTTTAAAATACATATATTTGTCATACATATTATATGTTTTTATTATATATGTAACATACATAATTGTTTTGGTCAAAGTTCTTTGCATTGCCATACAAGTTTTTCAATCAGCTTTTAACATTTGAAAAAAAAATGCTAAAATTTTGACAGGAATTGTGTTGCTGATATAGCTTCATGTTTAGATAATTGCCTTCTTAATAATATTAAGTATTTTAATCTATGAATGTGATGCATCTCCTATTTAGGTCTTCTTTAATACCACTCAGCAATAAATCTGAGTTTCTGTACAAAAGTATTAAATGTCTTAGACATAGTCCTAGGTATTTTGCATTTTTTGGTACTACTATAAATTGATTTTTCCCCCACATTTTATTTTCTAATTCTTTTTGCCTCTATATAAGAATAAGCATTTAATTTTTCTCTGACAGTTCCATTTCTCATGATTAGCATCTATTGATCACAAATTCTTATGAGACTCTTGCATTTTTAAGGTCTTTGTATATAGAATAATTTTGAATTTTATCTAGACCCTGTGAATGTAATGTCGTATAGTTTCTAAAGGTCTGTTGTACAACATTGTACCTATAGTTTACAATACTGTAGTGTGCACTTAAAATTTTAGGGAAGATCTCTGAGGAAAGATATCAGGTTAAGTATTCTTACCACAACTTAAAAAGATCCAAATGTATGGTCTTTTTCAAAGTGATCACTCTGGGAGGCTTTGCTTATGATGCCACTCTTGAGAGTTTCCCACTGCCTTCAATGTCAGTTAGTGGGTCTTTGTGATCATAGTCAGCAAACGCCTTACCTACAGGAGGTGATTAATTTGTTAATTTGCTAATTTGTCAACTGATTGATTGACAATTTATTAATACGTTGATGATATTGTATGTAATTAATAGAGGACTTTACTCATAACATCCTGTATCTTGAAAACAAATGCTTATGGTAAACTGTAAAAGGCAAAGTCAGAAAGGAGCTTGTGAGTCTGCACTGATCCTCACCTACTCTACATTTCTTGTGTTCATTATATTTCCTACCCTCCTCTATGCCAGCCTGGGTTCCCACTCTCCCATGACACTCTGTGCCTTTCACAATAGTAAAACTCTTGTTCTTACTTTGTCTTTTACAGAGAAGTACGTTCTTTTGGATTTTAAATGATGTAGGAGCTCTTTATTTTTCTAGCTTTTACTCATTACAGCTTATTATGAAAGGCTATATTTCTTGACAGTTCTGAAAAATGTAATACTTGTTAGCTCTAAAAATATAATCCTTTCTGTTCAGGTATTTTACTCTTTCAATAATGAGAACATTTTTTAAAAATGAAGAGTACATCACTTAAAATGCAATACATTAATAATTCTAATAGAAATTACAGTATAAATAAACATTGTGATGTTGGAATTTTTTCCTGAAATAGACCCTTTGATGACTTCTATTTTTATCATCTTTCAACTTTGGACTATCCACTGAGTCTTTAACAAAATACATTAAAATCACACATTTTAGATTACATGGTGTACATTCAATTTTAAAACTAGCAAATACTGGTTTAAATTAGTACAGAGGGAGATTTAAACTTCATATGATTAAAGCTCAAATGCTAGCAAATAGTGAACAATCAGCTAGCCATAATTGTGTTTGCAAAGTCTGGACTCCTGCTAGGCATTTCCTGCACATTCAGAGCTCATCAAAAAAAATCTCCAATTAGCACCAGCAGACATTGTACAAGGAAAAAAAAGAGTGTTAGTGTGCACTTGGATGCAGATGCTGTCACCAAAGAAAGGCATGATTGCATGCCAGTTTACACAAACAGCAACCTTGTTTTCTGTGGGATCTTTACATATTAATAAAACACATAGAATATTTGCAACATCGTTTTCAGTACTTATTAAATAGAGATAAAATCTACTTATTCTTCCATCCATCATTTTTTGTGACTTACATTCTGCATGATTGCATCATTTCAAATTCTAAAGGTCAGAAGTTTACTTATTTCATTAAGATCTGGTAAAATACTGAATCTTAATAACTGACTCATACTCAAAATAATTTATAATGATAAGACTTCAAGCATTTGTGTTGGCAAGAGTTAACATTTTTGTGCATAAACAAATAGAAAGTTAATTATTATATATAGAGTCATTCATTATCGTTGGGAATTACTTCCTCTTAATTTATATAAAAGGTTATTACATTTAATTAATGTCAACAAGAAAGGTAAAGCTAAATGTTTACCTATTTATCATGTTGGCTATCACTATTATTTTCTTTCCATTAGGTACTGTTTTGACATTTTTCTCTTGAATTTGCAGGATTTTGAATTTGGATGTTATTCAACATATTTTATCTCTTTTTAAAATTTATTTTTTAGTGAGAGGCAAGGAGGCAGAGAGACAAACTCCTGCATGAATCCTGATGGGGGATTCATGCAACAAGTCCACTATGGGCCTTTGCACTGCCCATCTGGTGCTGTTGCTCTATTGCTCAGCAATGAGCAATTTTTTAGCACCTGATGCAGAGGCCACAGAGCCATCCTCAGAGTCCAAGGCCATCTTGTGCTAACCAATTCAGCCATGGCTGTGGGAGGAAAAGAGGGTGAGGGGTGGAGAAGCAGATGGTCACTTTTCTTGTGTGCCTTGACCGAAAATCAAGCCCAGGAAATCCACACGCCGGGCTAATGCTCTACCACTGAGCCAACTGGCCAGGGCTTATTTTATCTTGCTAAATATCAACTGAGTCATTCTCTCACACACAATTTACCCTAAGAAAATAACATTATATAATCAAGCTTGCCTCATGGTGTATTATTTATTAGCATCCTTTCACAAATGAAATATTGCTATTGGCAAACAAACTGCATTTAAATTAATCAAATACTAAAAAAACAAATGGATTTAGCATTATTATGCTGCCCTATTTCTTATAGTTTTCATGAAAATATTTTTAAAAGAAAATTTGAGACCATATGCTTTCAGCCTAGCATTTCACTTCTTCTGAAGTGATGACTGGAAAAGTACATTGAGCTACTTCAGACATGTCCACAATACATGCTGGAATGTAGGCAAAATATTGCACTGTAGAACCTTGTCTGCTTACGTGAGAATGTTTAGTCTTATTTATTTGCCTGCTATAGTGGATTTTTGAAATTGATTCATATTATTCTAATCAATGGGAGATCATTGGCTCAATGAAAAAATAGAATTTCTACTTTTTTTTTTATTTTTCTGTAAGGGTTACACATCAAGATCTTGAAATATTCTGCCAACACTCAAAGGAATATACAAAGAAGAAACCAGTATTAAAAGGCTGATTTAAATTACAGCAAAGAATTATTAATTTGAAGGAAGGTCAAGTGGAAGTAGCAAAGTAACTCTTTAGTAAGTGAACATTACTTCATCAGAGCTGGTAGCTCACTATTTGTCCTTTATGGTCCCTCTTAAGATTTCAGTCATATATCTGTCCCTTTTTTTACTTTTCAACATGGTTATGACTTCTGTGAAAATTTTATTATACTTTTTTTTTTTTATTTTCCTGAGCTGAGCCAGCTCAATTCCATCCCATCTATTGTTTCACTGATCTTTTCTTATTATTAATCTGAGCTCTTCTTAAGAAATAAGTAAATCAAAAAAAGCTAAGAACTGTATGATTTTACACATAGGTGGAATGTAAAACTGAGATTCATAGACATATATAAATTGAAGTGGTTATTAGGGGAAGGGGGATATGAAGAAGGGGGTGGGGGAAGAGGTGGGGGAAAGGGTGTAAAGAAGGACAAATATAAGGTGACGGAAAATGATTTGACTTTGGTGACGGGTATACAACATAATCAACAGTTCAAATGCTATAGAAATGTTTACCTGAAACCTATGTACTTTTATTGACTAATGTCACTCTATTAGAGTTAATTTCCTAAATAAAAAATTTTTTAAATCTTTTATTTAGCGAGTGAATCACTGCATTTTCTCTTGAGTCAGGGCAATCTATTTGGTAATAATTTTTATCTGCTTCATGATGACATTCCTCTAATCAATCTTCTTTGTCTGCCATGTGTTTTTCCTTTTTCTTTAATACTCTTTTTAAAAAATGCAGATCCTCTGTTAACTCCTTTTAAATAGATTCATCTTTGAAGAAGATAAGTTCTTTTGGAGACCACAGTTTATTAGAAGGTCCTGTGAAAGAAGCACGCAAGCACTATTAAAGCTTCACACATTTGTTAGTTAACTAACGTTTATTAGTTGGTTTTTCAGATTTTTAATGTCCTTACTGGAATTTCTTTTTCTTGTTTTTCTCAATATTCCCTCTTTGAGTTCTGACATCTTTTGCTTTTTATTATTTTTAAATGTTTTATGGTATGCATACAGATTTAGAATTGTGATATATTCCTAACAAATTCACTCTTTTTCATATTAAATCTCTATAGTCTAATAAACCTTTTTGTTTTAAAGAACACTTTGTATTATAATATTAAAACATTTGCATATAATCTATTTTCACATTCTTGCCATTTCATTCTCTCTATAGCATTATATTCAAAGTGTCTTCTGTAAGCAGAATATCAATCATTTTAATTCCATCTGTCAATTTTAATCTTTTAATTTATATATGTAATAGTATCTTTAATCCCAGTACCGATGCAATGGATTTAATCTAACATCTTATTACTTGCTTTATATTTAATAATAACATTATTTTTATTTCTTCCTAACCCCCACTTTTCATCTATTAGTTTGTTGGTCTTTGGAGATTACAATACACACATTTGATTCAAAGTGGTCTAACACAAATCATGTGTATCATTTTCTCAATGTGGTTACCAGACTCCAATATAGACTCCTGGTTTTTATTTACATCCTTGCATGGTACCCTCTTACATTCTGCAAGGTTGACATGTAACAAATAGGGCATTATGGAAATAAGTATAAAGGACTTCCAAGTCAAGGTTATAAACAACCTTACAGCATTTGCTGTGTTCTCTTCTTGGTCACCTGTTCTGGGGCAAATTATGTCATGAGAACACTCATACCCCTCAGTGGAAAATGAAGATTGCTTCTATGTATAGCTAGCACCAATTTGCTGGCTATACGATTCTTCAGGCCCCATCTAAGCTTCATATGATTGTGACCCTGGCCATCATCTTGACTGCAATCTTATGCAACTTTTCCAGTGAGAATCACTCAGCTAAAAAGCTGTTACTAAATTTCTGATCCACAGAAACTATGTGAGATAATAAAAGTTTGTTATTGTTTTAAGCACTGTGTCCTGAGGTAATTAGGAATGCAGCAATAAAAAACTAATACAACAAAAAAATATCAGAATTGTATACAACTCTCATTTTATGTGTTCCTTTGTTTGCCTTCTTTTAAATCTTTTTTTTTTTTTTTTTTTTTTTTTACAGGGACAGAGAGAGAGTCAGAGAGAGAGATAGGGACAGACAGACAGGAACGGAGAGAGGTGAGAAGCATCAATCATTAGTTTTTCGTTGTCGTTGCGACACCATAATTGTTCATTGATTGCTTGCTTTCTGACATGTGCCTTGACCGCGGGCCTTCAGCAGACCAAGCGACCCCTTGCTGGAGCCAGCGACCTTGGATCCAAGCTGACGAGCTTTTGCTCAAGCCAGAAGGACCCGCGCTCAAGCTGGCAAGCTCGGTGTCTCGGCCCTGGGTCTTCCTCATCCTAGTCCGATGCTCTATCCACTGCACCACCACCTGGTCAGGCTTGTTTGCCTTTTGAATTATACTTGTTGTACATTTCAATTTGCATATATTAAAACCCCCAAGAGAGTACTTTGCAATCATATTTATGTATATTTACCCATGTACTAAACATTCTCACTGCTCTTCTTTTCTCCTTGCATTTGAATGATACTTTCTGGGATAATTTTTTTGCCATCTGACAAGCATCCATTACTATATCCTTTAGTGCAGAATTGCAAGGAACAAATTATCGTGTGTGTGTGTGTGTGTGTGTGTGTGTGTGTGTGTGTGTGCATACACTGTTATCTTCACTTCCCCATTATTATTATGAAGATATCAAAGCATAGAATTCTAAGTTTCAGATAATTTTTGTCAGCTTTAAAGAAGTCATTCTATTATTTCATGGCTTCTATATTTCTTTTTCTGCTGAAAGTTCAACTGACAGGGATGTTTTTTATTTTTTTAATAATGTATTTGCAATGGTGCTTTCAAAACTTTTTTTTAAATCAAGAATAATCATCAGCTCTACTGTAACGTATCAACATAGTATTTATACCACATTAATTTTGCAGTTTATTGAAAACTAGATTGAAGTTATTTTTTTTAATTTTGGAACATTCATGGACATTATCTTTCCAAATATTGCTCCATTTTTTTCTCTTTCCTTTCATTTGAGAATATATATATATATTTGAGAATATATATATATATAATGTTTTCTCAATGTCTTCTATGTACTGTTCTATTTTCCATTACTTTCTGTTTCTTTGATTCAACTTGAATATTTTCTCTTGTTTTTATCTTCCCTTCCACCAATCCTCTCTTCTTCACAGTTCATTTTGCCAAATCTCTCCTCTCTCTCAACTTATAAAGTTAGAGAAAGTTTATTTTGTCCTACTTTCCTCTATTTCTTGAATTTATTAATTCTTGTTGTTTAAACAATCTTATCTTTTTACTTCTGTTTTGTATGGCTTTTGCATCTGTCTCTTTTTTATTTTAACTGTGTTTGGTCTTACGCTCCTCTCCCCCTTTTTGTCATGCTTTTATATAAAACTATCAATGACTGTCAACTAGGTATATGTAGTATGGAAGCTGGAGATGATATCTTTCTCTACAGAATGTTTAATATTTTCTCTAGTAGACAGATAGAGTAAGGACAGATCACCTAAATTCAATTATCGACTGAGCTGGGTTAAAGCTAGGTTCCATTTTAGCAAAGAGTAAACTCTTTCTGTCTCTGGCTAGTAAGCGTTACTGTCTCTAGGGCCTTACTCCTTGGGTCTTAGAACTTTCAATTAAGAATTTAATGTGTCCACTTGGTCTTTCACCTGGTAGGTCCTCAATGATAATTCTTGTCCCCTAAACCCAGGGGGAATTCCTGAAACAACTGCTTTACTTGTCTAATGTTCTCTCTTAGATCTTAGCCACCTACTTGTACAACTTTAGAATTAATAAAATGCCTTGAGCAAAACAGAGATGTGCAGTGCACCAACTTTGCCCCTCCAGATTTTAAGTACTCTGATTGTTTATTGCCTATAGAAGGTTTATTCATAAATCTAAAACTTGAAAAAAAAACATAAAATATTCATCAGGAGATTGTATATCTAAACCATGATCTACTATTTAGCAGTAAAAAGAACTACTGTAACCCATGTGTAAACACACAAATGAATGAATCTCAAAAATTATTATTTTGAATGAATGATAATAGACAGGAAGCATATATACTATAAGATTTCACTTATATAATGTCTTAGAATAATCTGCTTTAGAGAGCAGATCAACAATTGCCTGTGGCTGAGAAAGAAAATTGATTATATAAGAAGAGTTGGCATTTTGGGTGATGAGAAATTTTATATCTTGATTGTGGTAGTTGATATAAAAGTATAAACAATTGGTAAAACTCATTGAACTGTATACTTAATGTGTTTGCTTTATTTCTTCCTTAGTTTTTAAAAAATTATAGTACAATTCACATCATATAAAATTTACCATATTAAGCATCTTAAATAAAACAGTTTAGTGGTATTCAGCACATTCACATTATTCAGTCATCACCAACCTCCATCTCCAGAGATTTTGGATCTTGCAAACTGAAATTCTGTACCCATTAAACAATAATTCTTCCTTCATCCTTATCCCCAGATCCTGGCAACCACCCTTCTGTTTTTCATTTCTGTGAATTTGACTAGTCTGAGTTATCATATAATTAGAACCATACAATATCTGTTCTTTTGTGATTGGAGTTTTGCATTTCCAAATTACCATAAGCCACATCAAAAGATAAACAAAAACCTACTGGAAATATGGGCACTTATATCATAGACACAGGACTATTACCTGAATATATAAAGATCTACTAAAAATTGAGATGAGAAAAATCAACAATGGACTAGAAAAATAAGCCAAAGATAAGAGTAAATTGTTCACAGGAAAGAAAATACAAATGGCCATTGCACTTACAAATTTGGCTCAACTTCACTCTTAAAAATATGCAAGTTAAAACAATATACTGTTATTAATCATCTCAGTTTAAGAAAAATGTGAAAGTTTGAAACCAGTGACAAAGCTGTAGAGAAAAGGAACTTGTATACTGCGGTTCATTACTTTATTTAGTCTTCTCTATATTGACTTTAATCTAATAGTTTCAATTATTTTTTCTGTTATAAATAATGAAAGAACAAGTAAGCTTATACATATTAATTATTTTTTGCAGTGACTATTTGGGATACAATCCTCTGATATTGCTGAGGCAAAGGATATATAAATACACATATAAATTCTTAATATTACCAACTCCTTTTCATAGGGTTTATAATATTCTGCATTCTTACTACCAATGTATTTACAATGTTAATACTTGACATATTCAAAATGGTAAATTAAAGAGAAAGAAGCATACTGGGAAAATTAAAAACAAATGAACCTAACTGTATATGTATCAAATTGATATCATATTACACAGAAAAAATAAAATTCTTCCAGGTGATTTTGCATATGAAACTGTAAATGGAATATCTTATAAAGAAAAAGAGCTCTAAAATACCTCAAACTTTACTCAATTATTTAATTTTTAATAATAATGTTAATAATATGATTCTGGCATTATGCTATTTATATGATTTGATAAAACTGGAAAAATTGTGTTTTTTTTAATATTGGTAGGAATAGAGATTTTCAACATGAGAAAAGACATATAGATGTAAAATAAGAAACATTGATGTAAAAAACTTGAACTGTTCGTTTAGATTAGGATTTGTCCCTAAATCTCAAGGATCATGAAATTATTCCTTTCTCGGTTGAAACAGAGCTGAATGTCCAACTTATATTTCATAGTTATAGTTCATATTTCAAGTATCTACTCAAAAACCTTCAGTCATTGACTTCTTACAATTCTCTTTTAGAATTACATCAGTGCAAAGGATATATGCTATTGTAGATTTAATATTAGTTCTTTGACTAAGTCCTTAATTTATCCCTACTAGATATTACTTAGAGAATGAACTAAATATCTCTAGTTCCCTCATCTATAAATAGAAATGATGAAATTAATAAAATTGATTTCTAAAAGGATTTTCTAGGCTGTGGCAACAATGTTTACTACCAAGTCCTTATTGGTATTATCTGGGCAGAAAGTCTGGATGAGAGTCATTAGCATAACTAACATTGAGATTTAGAGGTATTCTGGCACATCACCCACCTTGAAAACCTTGACACTCGCTGAAGCAAAGGACTGAGTTTTAATTTTTGTATAGTGCACATGGCCTCTGTCACCAAATTGGTTTGAGATACCACACAATGCACGTGAAAAATGATTTGTAAATTGCAAAACACCATAAAGAGATGGTTATTATTACTATTACTAAAAGAAATCATTTCAGTTTTGTATGGTTGTACTTGCTATACTTTTCCATAGTCTGAAATCTTCCTTCTTGTAACTTTATGCTCACATTCTTTGTTCTGCCCTCAGGGTTATACTGAATAATTAATCCCTCTTGTTGAAGGGCATACAAAGTTTTATCAATTAGAATAATAAAAAAGGTAAGCATTTTTACATTTGATATTTTATAAATTATTTTCTTTGAAAAGTCAATGTGTAGCCCCTTATTTATACACATCATGTATGGACAGCTTTCCTTCCTAGTCCTTTCTTTGACCTGCCCTATTTATTATAAACTATTTACTAAATAGGGACTGTGATTCCAGTGACTCAGTATTACTCCAAGATTTTTCATCTCTGTAACTCTGGTAGGTGGTTTCTTCCCCCTGAGACTATCTCCCCATACTGAGGATCACTGGAATCATTGCCTACCTTTAAGGACTGGATTATTTTAATTATTTGATACTTCCACTTAGGCCATACTTCTCTGCATATCTATAATTAGGTGATAAATATTCATGAACTAATGTTGTGTTTTCCTCTAGAATATGATATTCATGAGGATTTAGACAGTTTCTGTTTTCTTTGTTCACCATTTCCTTTCTCTATTATAGTGACTGGCAAAGAGAGAGATTATTAAAAACAAAAAACTTAACTTCTTGAATGATACACCTTTGTAAACCTTTCACTAGTCTTAAAATATGGAAGCAATCTCTCATGACATCCAACTTCATTATATAACTTTCAAGTTATGAAGCTACCTAGTTCTTATTTGCATTATTTGTGTATATTACAGTCTTACCTTATTTATTATTCATCCTTGAATACAATTATGTAGGTGAAACTCAGAAAAATCTGTCAGTGTCATGTTCAGATTTCCAACAAAATACAGCCGAATGTGTCAAATATAGGTAGAGTTCAAAAAGTATTTTATTCATAAATTTAAAAATAAATTGATATATACTGTGCCATACATAGGATTAAAGTAACACCAATATGTATGGTTAAATATATTTTCTTAGTCTACTATAATCACTTATAAGCTTCTGTCATTTCTGGTCCCTCAACTCCATCTTATTCCACTGGCTTATAGTTACCAAATGAGTTAGAAAATTTGAGATTCTAACTATATAATTTAGCTAAATTTAACAAAAATAATCAATTTTATATACACACATATATAATTCATTGGCTTCATTATTTTCAAGATATATATAGATACATGTGCATATATAGATTATATATTCATATTTGTGTGTATGTACTATATATATATATGAATTATATTAGGTCATGAGAACACATATAGCTTATAGTAAAAACCTTTACATCAAGGCAATATTAAAATTATACAAAATAAATACATTTATGTAATCCTGAAGAGAGTTTAATGTCAATTGTGTGTATTTTTATAATAAAAAGTGAAAATGATACTCCTTGAAATAGGTAGAAGAGGGAGGTGCCTTTCTTTTTTCTTTCTTTTTTTCAGCATTTCAGAGATAACTTTATAGAGAAGATTAATACAGTAGTTAAGTAGAAAAATAATTAGCTACAGACCCAAATAATTTATCTAATAATACTTGTAATACCAAAATATCATTGTATATCTTCTGAGTTTCAGGCCCACAAGTGAAAAGCTCATGAGGAAAAGGGGGGAAAATTGTAAAACATGATTTTGGCTTTTAAGGAATGTGTGTCTTCAGATTATTCTCACACAGTGCTCTTAGGTGTGAAGTTCTATGAAGCCTACAGTGAGAAGGCTAACACTGGCTGGGGAAGTTAAAGACATCTTCATAGAAAAAGGGTCATTAGAACTTAGTATGAAAAGAATGAAGAGTGGGTTACAAGATAGAGAAGAAGGGGTAGGTTAACCTCATCCAAAAAGATGAATTATATGATCAGAGGCACAGTCATGAATGCTGTGAACATCTGGAGACACTATGAAAGGTTGGAACCCCACAGCACGTAAAGGAGGAATGACAAGGATACAACTAGAATAATAGAAAAGTGAAGATGGTGAAAGAAAAAAAGCAGAAAACACATTTTCTTTTGAGATAAAAAATGATTGCAGAATAGATTTGAGTTGACATAAAGAATGTATGTAGACTAAAGTTGAGCTGAAACCAAGATATGTGAAAATAAGAAAATGTTATAGTATAAGATGAATTTCTATCAGAACATTGGAACAAATTTGAGAATATATATTACATTTCTTTAAATTACTCAAATATTGTATAATATTTGAATGGATGAGTATTTCTCTTATAAATATATATCTAAGTATCTATATAAGTTAATATCCTCCAGGCATTTATATTGATTACTATCTCCTAGAGGCTATGGTCTGATGTGTGAAGCAACAGAATGACAAAGTAATTAAGTATCTTTCTTGGATATATGTCTGTACTTTATAATTACTATCTTAGGAGAGGTGAAATATTTTATAATATTTTTGTAAAGATTAAATTACAAAAGTCTTACTAAGCCCTGAAAAAAATTACTGGCAAATAAAGATCACTTTACAAAGATATGCTCCTACCATTTAATTTAATTTAACTTTATATAATCTGACTTAATTTACAGAATGGTGACTGGATGTCTACTCTGCTTGTGATTAGGGAGGTAAAAATCGTAAGACACAGGCACTTTACAATATAATCGTTATACTAGTCTCATGGATCCATCTCCTCACCATTCTCACAACTCACCAGGCACTTTTATATGGCTGTGCCTTCATTTAAAAGGAATACTATACTCCTCTTCCTTTTTGCACTTTGTTAAAGTTGGACTAAATCTTAATTCTACAAATTCAAGCCAAAATACAATTACAGTGTAAACATTGAGTGCAACTTAATGTTATTTACCTGTGGTTTGCTTTTTCTGTTTTTTCTTATTCAGAATTTACTGAATAAGCACCAAATAATTATTATTCAGTATTATTATTTATTTGCTTTTTCTTATCCAGTACTTACTCAGTATTTACTGAATAATAGTGATACAGTATATACTAAATAATACATATGCAGTATTATTATTTGTTTTCTATTATTCAATAAGTGACTATTTAATAAATGAGTTAATAAATACATTTTAAATAAATATATCCTGCAGATATAATTTTGACAGGCAACTGCACGAATTCATATGTATGAATATGAATATGTATATATATGTATGAAAATGGCTCATTCACATGTGATCCTGTCAACCTCTAGAGACAGTTGAATTTTCTTAAAGTGCAATCTCAAATGACATAATCCTGATTAAAAACTTTCAATAATCTCTAGTGTCTACTGAGTGAAGGATAAACTTTTCATATGTTCATGATATGATCCCACTTATTTTTTAGAAATTACACCACTTTAAATTTACACTTTGCTTAATCCATATTGTACTAATTATTATATTTCCCCATGTATAAGACGCTCACATGTATAAGACACACCTTAATTTTGGGGCCCAAAATTTGAAGAAAAAAAAAGTGTATTAGATAAAGTTATTAAACTAAAGTTTTATCATTCTAAAATTTACACAACTCCTCATCACTGTCAAAACTGCCATCCATTAGCTTGTCCTCATCTGTGTCTGATGACAAATCACTGTCTGTATATTGCCTTGTCCTCAGTTCCATTTTATGGCATTTGAAATGCCGCACTTCTTTTTTTTTTTTTTTTTTTTTTACAGGGCCAGAGAGAGAGGGATAGATAGGGACAGACAGACAGGAATGGAGAGAGGTGAGAAGCATCAATCATTAGTTTTTCGTTGCTGTCACAACACCTTAGTTGTTCATTTAGTGCTTTCTCACATGTGCGTTGACCACGGGCCTTCAGCAGACTGAGCAACCCCTTGCTGGAGCCAGCAACCTTGGATCCAAGCTGATGAGCTTTTGCTCAAGCCACAAGGGCCCGCGCTCAAGCTGGCAAGCTTGAGGTCTTGACCTGGGTCTTCCTCATTCCATTCTGATGCTCCATCCACTGCGCCACCGCCCGGTCAGGCCCACACTTCTTAAATGACTTGAGAATGATCTCAATCTTGATATTATCCCATGATCTTTTCACCCAGGCGTATACTTCTAATATAGTTGGTTTCTTCACTCTTCCTGCTTGTCCCCAGACAAGTAAAAAAACCTATAACAATGAGCGCAAAAAAGCAAGAAATGCAAGTAATAAAAATCTACAACCATGCACCAAATTTTTCAAAAAAGGGGGCATCTTATACATGGGGAAATACGGTAATATTTCCCCCAATTCAAGTGCTCACATATTTCAGCCTCCAAAAATGTGTCCATAAAATTGAATTCAAAAGGTAAATTTCAGCCTGACCTGTGGTGGCGCAGTAGATAAAGCGTCAACCTGGGAACACTGAGGTCGCCAGTTCAAAACCCTGCACTGGTCTGGTCAAGGCACATATGGGAGTTGATGCTTCCAGCTCCTCCCCCCTTTCTCTCTTTCTCTCTCTCACTCTGTGTCTCCTCTCTAAAATGAATAAAATTTAAAAAAAAATTAAAAAAAAAAAAGGTAAATTTCAGTTGCATGAGGGCAATACCTATTTTTTCCTGCAAACTGAATAAAGTCTGGAGAGGAAATTAGTCCTCAGAAACTATGCTTTTGATTATAATTCTAAAAAAAAAAGTTTTTAAAAGACTGAAAAATGAACATTTAACATACAATGTGATTTGATGAAGAGTAGAAGTAAATTTATTCTCCTTGAATACACAATAGATTTTCAGGGAAGGACACAGTCACATAACAATGAAAGCAAATTCTTTTTTCCCCCTCATTGCTATCAAATGGATCTTTCAGAATTCCTTTGTTTGTTGTTGTTACCAGCCTGAGCTGTGAATGCTAATAGTCAGAGCTGGGGAGATTCTAAGAATAATCTCATCTAACATTAACCTCCAAAAAATTATGATATGCATTGTTTTTGATGATAAAGGCTAGTAATTAAAACTTCGTAATCATCACTATTCTTGTATTGTTGTTGTTGTTACGTATTTGTAATTTAGCTGCTAATTTCTTTTTTTAAATAAAGTTTTACACGTAAGGAAATTTTAAAAATGATATGCCAATAACCTTGAGACCCCCATTCACCACCTTTCCTTAAACAAAGTGACTCTTGTAGTGATCACTGGAACTTGATGGATACCTAAATTTTATAGAACAATTCTAGTTTATGCAATTTTATATTTCAAGATTGTCAATCAAAAAGAATCAGTTGGTGTCTATGTTTAATTAGTAAACAAATTTCTTGAATTAACTCTATATTAGATTATAGAAAAATTGACTTGCTATCATTTAGAATTTTCTTACCCAATAAAAACAAATGCAATGCATTAAAAAATACAATTGTATTAGTCAAATCAATTAATTAGCCCCAATGTGTTTCTTTAAATTTATTTTATTTTTTATTTTTATTCATTTTAGAGAGGAAACACAGAGTGAGAGAGAGAGAGAGAGAAAGAGAGAAAGGGGGGAGGAGCTGGAAGCTTCAACTCCCATATGTGCCTTGACCGAACCAGTGCAGGGTTTTGAACTGGCGACCTCAGTGTTCCCAGGTCGACGCTTTATCCACTGCGCCACCACAGGTCATGCCAATGTGCTTCTTTAGAAGAACCAATCTCAAATGGTAGAGGATACTTTCAAAAGGGAATTCTTATATTGTAGAGACATGTTTTATATTCAGTATTGTACTTTAAAGTCCAGAAAGTCACAGAGAGCTAATGTTTTAGGTTGTCTTAGCCTGAATTCTCTTTTTGTTCAACTGAGAGGTGTTGTTACTTGTAACTATTCTGTTTTCCCTGTGACATCCAATATTCTTTGCACATCCTGCTGGGAAATTTAACTAAGAACGCTCATTATTGAAATTTTGTTAGGTAGAACTGGAATGCATTAGCTGTATTAGCAGCTTTTAAGGTCCTGTTCATAAAAAATAGGCTAAAATATCATGAGACACAAAGGGTCTCCAGGTGAGAATATGGGGATGAACTTTTCCAAAATGGAAGCAAAAATTTGTTGGTAGATTTTTATTGGGATGAAGAAATGTTTAACCAGAGGCAATTGTGAAGAACTTTACATTGTAAATAAGTGTGTAAGCTTTTTTATATTTGGAAATGTTTATTCATTTCTTGGAGTTGAGTTGATAGCATAGTGCCACAATGCAAGCCATTATCCTTAAGAGAAAGTTCTAATATAAATAATATGTCTTTGAGTGCTTAGAATACTATCTGGTTATTAAATAAAATGTAATGTCTTATTCTTGAATGCTATAAAAAAATGAAAGATCAGTGGTCCTCAATTTTTTTTTTTTGTCTCGGGAACCCTTACAAAGTTAAAATTATTACGGGCCCCCAAAAGCTTTTGTTTGTGTGAATTATATCCATCAGCATTTACTGGTTAAAAAAAAGTAAAACTGAGAAATTTAAAAAACACAAAAAAATTTATAAGCACAGTAAAGCAATGATGTCATCACATCTCATATAGCCTCTGGGAAATCCAATTGAGCCATTATAAGAAAATAAGAGTAAACACAAAATTTTGTGTATTAAATATCTACAGGTATGTGAATCATACCTCAATTAAAAATTAAAAAATAAAAATGAGAGTAAAAGTGACAAAAATAGTCTTACTATTATTACAAAGATATTGAATTCATAAACCTGATAGAGAGGTCATAGGGATACTTGGGGAGTCCTTGGACTACACTTTAAAAACATTGTTTCATATTAGTATATAAAAAAATGTTTTCATCCATAATTGAAACATATTTGGCAATGAAATTAAAGATTTTTTATTTATTGATTTTACAGAGAGAGGAAGGGAGAGGAGTGAGTATGCTTGCTTTACTTTAGCTGTTCATTGCTTGTTTGTTGCTTGTTGTATGTGTCTTAACCAAGCAAACCCAGAGTTTTGAACCAGAGACCTCAATATTCCAGGTCGACGTTCTATCCACTGTGCCACCACAGGCCAGGCTTGGCAATAAAATTAAATGACAGAAAAATTAAAAAAATGAACTACAATGTATGTTTGTATATATCAGAAAAGTGTGATTGGTTCTTTTGACACAAGCCAAGTTTTGAGGAATCAACATAGTGATATAATTTTGCCAATAGGAAGCTCATAGTACTACAGTTCAGCTTTCACTCAAAAATAAAATTCTATGCACTAAGTAGAAATCAAATTTCTTAAAACAATTTCTTTTCTGGTGCTGTTGAGGTATAATTGACACATAAAATTATGTTGGTTTCAGGTACACAATAGTATAATTTAATATTTGTCTATATAAATCAGAAGGATCACCACAATAAGTCTAGTTGACATTCATCACCACACATAGTTACACATTCATTTTTTTCGTGAGAACTTTTAAGATCCACTCTTTTCACAACTTTCAAATATGCAATATAGTGTTATTAACTATAGTTGCCCTCCTGTCATTACATCCTCATGACTCATTTATTATAGGAAGTTTGTAACTTTAACTCCCTTTCCCATTTTGCCAACCGCCATCACTACCTCTGGCAACCAAAACTCTGTTTTTTGTATCTATGAGCTCATTCTGTTTGTTTGTTATGTTTTTTAATTCCACATATAAGTAAGATCATATGGAATAAAAATCTAAACTTCCCAGCAGTGTTTTAAATAATCTGGATCAATGTGTGTGTATGTCACATCATATTGGGTTTCCAAAAATAATTATGTTTTGATGCATTGCCCAATTGTCCCAATATAACAATAACCAGAACTACTGGCAATCTTAAATGTCTTTATTTAAATAAAGTAAAACAAAACAGGAGAAGTGAACAAAAAAACCTTATTTACATGGAAACAACCAAAGTGTCCTTAGACGGATGATTGGATGAAGAAGATGTAGTACATATAAACAATGTAATACTACTCAGACATAACAAAAGATGAAATACTGCCATTTATGACAACATAGATGGATCTTGAGAATATCTTGCTAGTCAAAATAAATTAGACAGAAAAATCAAGAACCATATGATTTCACTCATGTGTGGAATATAAAACTGAAAGCAACAAATGAAGAAACAAGAAAAACAAACAAAAACTTATAGACACAGACAACAGTGTGGTGATTACCAGAGGGAAGGGACTGGGGAGTAATAGAGGGTAAAATGGGTCAAATACAGTGCGTCTGTAAAGTCATGGTGCACTTTTGACCTGTGACCGGTCAAAAATGCACCATGACTTTACGGACACACTGTATATGGTGACAGAAGATTTGACTTTGGGACACACAATGCAATATTCAAATTATGTATTATAGAGATGTACCCTTGAAACCTGTATATTCTTATCACCCAATGTCACCCAATGAATTTATTTAAAAATGAAAAACAATAAAACCTTCCTGGCCTGTGGTGGTGCAGTGGATAAAGCATCAACCTGGAACACTGAGGTTGCCAGTTTGAAACCCCAGGCTTGACAGGTCAAGGCACATATAGGAGTTGATGCTACCTGCTCCCCGCTTCTCTCTCTCTATCTCTCTCCTTCTCTCTCTCTCTCTCTCTCCTTTCTCTCTAAAAATGAATAAAATCTTAAAAAAATAAAACCTTATTTAAGAAATTTACATAATGTATTATTAATTTATATTATAGAAGGGATTAAGCTTCTTATTCCCTCATTTCTTCATAGGGATAATTATATCAGCTTGTAATAAAAATAGAAATGATAGTTACAAACCCCTCTCATGGTAGAAAAAATTGTTTTATTATGGAAGAATGAAAATTTAAATGTATTTTTGAGACTATTTTATGGGTAAATAATTTCATTTAATCAAATTCTAATTTTAGAAACGAGGTTTTAGCTTTGATATATTGAGCTCCACTTGGTGGTGTGAAAATAACAGTGTGTGTGTGATATTCATTAAAATCACTGTTGAACTTAAAGAAACATTTTCTTTTAATTAAAAATGTTCACCAATGCATAGTATCCTGGTTAGAAAATGTGCTTTTAACTTAGCTTTTTCTCATATGATTTTTATACCTCTTTAGCCAGTATTTTATTATCCTCAAATTAACAACTTGACATTTTAATATTTTAAAAATATTTAAATATTTATCATATACTTATTAATCAATATTAGAAAGAAAACAGCTTATTTCCCCATGCTAAAAAGTGAAAATATTGACCATTAGACTACAACTCAAAAGTAATTTGTCTCTTTCTCTCATCTTCCTGCCCTCTCTCATTTTTTAAAAATAATTATTAGTTCAGCAAAAAAAAGTCTCTTGCTTTAATATTTTCTTCTATATTTTCACTGCTACCCAATTTAACTCAGGCATTTCTCAGTAACTTCAAAATTTCTGCTGACTTCCTTTATAATCTATATTCTTCTCTCCATATAATCAACTCATGATAAAGTTGACCCTTAAGCAATATGGGTGGTGGAGGGGCACCAACCCTGCATAACCCAAAACCCACTTGCTTATAACTGACTTTCCAAAAACTTAGTTGTCTCTTGCTATTTACAAGAGATTGGTTCCAGCACTCCCAGAAATATAAAAGCACAGATGGTCATGTCCCTGATTTAAAATGACACCAGTGCATCCAGTCAGCCCTCCATAACTGCAAAATTCAAACCAGAGATTATAAATACTGTTTTCTTTCTGCAGATGGTTTAATCCATGCATGCTAAACCTGTGGACATGGAGGGTTGACTGTATATTCATTGAAAAAAGCCTCATATGAGTGCACCTTCACAATTCAAACCTCTAGTTTAAAGGTCAATTGTAGTGCTTAGAGACATAAAACTTTTAGAAATGTTGGTATTTGCTAATAGATTTCAAGTGTCTTAAAAATGTATACTTGATGCAGAAATGGAACATGGTACTTTCTGTATTTAAAAAAATCAGCTTTTGACCTCACAATATAACTTTTGGGTGTCTTCCCTAAAGATACACATTCAAATTAAGAATATATATATATATATATATATATATATATATATATATATATATGCATAAGGCTATTCGTTTCAACACTGTACACAATTGCAAACTAGTAGACAAAACTCAAATGACCATACATAGGGAAGTGATTAACTCATCTATAGTACATCTACATTATGAGGTAATACGCAGCTCTATAGAAGAATGAGGAAGGAATCTATACTGCTCACAAAAATTAGGGAATATTTTTAAATGCACTTTCAAGATCAGGGAACGTGCAAATACTCCAGTACTCTCAGCCTTTTGTAAAGTGCATTTTCACCAATGAAATAAAAGTTGGTTTTGCATCTCATCTACATAATTGAACAACTTTCTTTGACTTGTCATTTGCTTTTCTGATATTCTTGTTTAATGAAAAAAAAATAAAATGCTTCCTTTTTTATCACTTCATACTCATTTTGAAATATCCCCTAATTTTTTGAGCAGTGTATTCCAGATCAAGACCATATTCTGGGGTATATTTTTAGACAGACACACACATACACACACACAGCCAAAATTTCTGCAGTATGCTACCCTTTACATAATAATAGGAGAAAACAAAATAAAATGTATATGCTCACTTGCACAAAACAATGCAGAAAGATAAGTCATGTGCTCTTGTCATTACTTACAGGAGCTAAAAGAATGGAGTGGAATAAATGGAAAAATGAGAATGGAGTTACAGGGATGAATGGCAACTATACTTCTCTGGATATACCTTTTTATACAGTGCTGACACTTAAACCCACAGTTAATGTTCTACATATTCAGAAAATAAAAAAATAAGTGAAATCATCAGGATATGGTTAAAATCTAAAATAGAGTATAAACAGTAATGGCTAAATTTAGTTAGAAATGAATGATGAATAATATAAACATACTATTTGTTTACCAGGAGCTGATGAGACAATAAACAGTCTAAGTATATTTGAAGAATGATATTTTGACTTTGTGCTAGAATGTTAAAAAAAAGAACAGTACATAGTCACTGTACTCTACTTAGCAAATGTATTTCCCACATTTGGTTTGGTTAGTAATTTTGAAATATTTTGTTTACTAGTATTAAACAAACACTAATTTGTTGTGGACAAGATTCAAATTTATCATAGTCAAAAAAATACTTTACAAATAAGAAAAGAGAAAAGGCTAGAGTAGACCCTGTAATGTCGGATTGTAATTAAAAATATTAGCATGACTCTATAGTTTTAATTATATATACATATTTATAGACACAGAAATAAATATAGAGAAATGGGTAGGTTGGTGTTTAGTATACATAGCTTTATTTCCTAGTTCTGTTTGCTGACAAAGTATAGAAGCACAGGGTCACCAGCTTGAGTGTGGAATCATAGACATGACCCCATGGTTGCTGGCTTGAAGCACAAGGTCGCTGGGTTGAGCCCAAGGTTGCTGGCTTGAGCAAGGGGTCACTTGCTCTGCTGTAGCTCCCCCAGTTAAGGCACATATAGAGAGCAGTTAATGAAGAACTAAGGAGCTGCAATGAAGACTTGATGCTTCTCATCTCTCTCATTCTGTTTGTCCCTATCTGTTCCTCTCTCTGTCTCTGTCACAGAAAAAAAAAAAAAAAAAAAAAAAAAGAATCACTGGGTACTAAAATTAGGAGATGAATGTGTGCTGAGAATAACACAATGTATCATGTCAAATATGTCTACACAATATACTTAACAGTGACAAAGGGGTAACTGTCCCTTTACAGGGAGAAATCTGCAGGCTCCATCTTAATCACTTGAAGAGTGCAAGTTAACATTGCCAGAAATAAAACATTTTCCATTACCCTCTGAAATACATTGAAAATGGCACAGCATCACTTCTGTGGTATTCTTACACAAAATGCATAAAATCAGTCTGGTGATCGAATAACATAAAAACAACTAAAATGGTAAAATGTATAGGTTAATTAATTTTATATCAATATGTTTCCTGATTTTGACATTGTCATGTAAGGTTTAAGAATAGAGGAAGCTGAATAAAGAATATATGCAAAAACTATTTTTCACATTTTAGTAAATTTAAAAGTGTTTCAAAATAATATTTTAAAGAAGGGAAAATAAAATAATCAGTTTCAATAACATTGTATGCTAAGAAGTCTCTTTAAGAAGGTTTTCTGCAATAATATTTTAAATAATAAAACATTGGAGATAATATTTGTGTCAGAAATCAGAAATTGATATAACCATATTGGCATATTTTAAAGCAATTATTTTTTATTTTAGCCAGGATATATATATATATTTTTATTGAGCAAGGGGGGGGCAAGGACAGAAAGATAGGGAGAGAGATGAGAAGCATCAACTTGTCGTTGTGAAACTTTTTAGTTGCTCATTGATTGCTTTCTCACACATGCCTTGATGGGGTAGGGGGACTCCAGTTGAGCCAGTGAGCCCTTGCTCAAGTCAGTGACTTTGGACTTCAAGCCAGTGTTCTTTGGACTTGATCCAGTGACCATGGGGTCATGTCTGTGATTCTATGCTCAAGCCACTGACCTTATGCTCCAGCTGGTGAGCCTATGCTTAAGCCAGCAACCTCGTGTTTTGAACCTGGTTCCTCAGCACCCCAGGTCGATGCTTTATCTACTGTGTCACCACCTGGTCAGGCATCCGGAATATTTTTTGACTAGGAAAAAAATGTACCTGATTTATTAAGGGAAAATGCTACTAAGAAGTTGTGCATGAACATTCTAAATGACATGGAAATATGCAAAGTTATTCATAAATGTCCAAGTAGAGTTTTTCAATAAAATGTTTATGTGCCTATCTTTGTGTATTTGACATATGATTAAAATGATTACTTTTGTTGTGTTTTAGTTTATGATTTTCTAAGTTGAGCAGGTATGACTTCTATAACAAGTTAAAAACTTAAACTCTGTTGAAGAAGAATAAAATTATAACTTAAAAAAGTTAATATTAGTAAAAATTTACTCTGATTATATTTAGACTAAGAATGATTGAATATTATAACCCATTATAGGGAGAGCATGTAGCTCTATCATTAAAAGAGCAGTGTGTGTGTGTGTGTGTGTGTGTGTGTGTGTGTGTGTGTGTATTTTTCTGAAGTGAGAAGCGGGCCAGCAGACAGATAGACTCTCACATGCACCCGACCAGGATCCACCAGGCATGCTCACCAAGGGAGATGCTCTCTCAGCCCATCTGGGGCATTGCTTCATTGCAACCAGAGCCATCCTCAGTGCCAGGGCCTACTTTGCTCCAATGGAGCCTCAACTGCGGAAGGGGAAAAGGGAGACAGAGAGGAAGGAGAGGGAGAAGGGTGGAGAAGCAGATGAGCACTTCTCCTGTGTGCCCTGGCCAGGAATCAAACACAGGACTTCCTCATGCCAGGCCGCGCTCTATCACTGAGCTACCAGCATCAACCAGCCAGGGCTAAAGGAACATCTTTTTACACAATAGTGAAATGAGACTCTAAAATTTCCTGGGAAACAGTAAAAGCCCATCCTCTATGACAAAAAGATATGTTCAGCAGATAAAATTTGCTGTGTATTTAGGAGGTTATTTCTGATAGTGACTTCATATTAAGTCCATTAAAGACAAACACACTTTCAATTGATCCTTGGTTCTGTAATAGAATCCCCAAAATAGTGTGTTTCCTAATGATGTTTTCACCAAGAATTCGATTTTGTGTGTGTGTGTGGTATTATTGAATGTGACAGTTGGTTTTTCATTGTTGTTCTTAACACCTCCTCATAACACCCTACACACTTGATTAAAAAGTAGAAGTCTTTTCAAATGAAAAACTCGGACTTAGAAATTACATTTACACAAATTACTCTGCCACCACAAGCCCTTTTTAGTTGCATTTCTCCAACATTATATGTTTAGGTGATTCAAAATGCTATTTTACATTTATTTAAATGCAGATGTATATATACATATATGTGTGTATGTGTGTGTGTTTTTCAATGAAATTACTGATACATAAATTCACCTCTATCCCCTTTTTAAAGGTTATCTAGTATCTTTAAAATACCTTAATGATTTTATTATAGGTTATAATTTTTATAATAATTAAAGCTAATCAAAAGATTAACATAGTATAGTTTTAATTTATTTTTGTTTTGATGTCTGTAACTAAGAAAATTTTTAAAAATTTTGTCACCATTATTTAAAGTAAAGAACATGAGAATTTGTTGTGATACATGCAGTTTTAACAGCCAAAATAGAGGGTTTGGACAAATGTCACTGAATTCATATGGTTTTCTGAGCAATCTCTTTTCAGTCTTCAAAAAAGAAGAGGAGATTTTCAGAACAGACATTCATGAAGAAATTTAAAGTTGTAATAATCATGCTGGGAATAATATTAGCATAGCACTATCTGAACTATAGCATTTCTTGGCATCCTCTCCAGCTGTGAGATGTATCCATGGAAAATTGTTATATGTTAAAATATTTTCTTTACAACTGAGTTGATCTTACTCAAATGTTCTGGCCATTTATAATCTAAAATATTTTTTTCTTTTTATAACTGATAAATAAAAAAACAACAATTTATGCTTGAAAGAAGTCATAAAATACTGAAAACAGTAGAAAAAAATATTTTTGACATGGACTGTTAATCTTTTAAAGATATTAAATGAAAAAATTAATTCTGCATTTTATTCAGGGTTAACTGATCCAAAATCACGCTTTAGCATATTAGGTTGTTGCTAAGCAACTGGTAAGTTTGATGTGGTTCATAATTTTATGCTTTTGTAACTAATTTATTGTTAATGGAATGACCTTTTGGTCTATAGAAATCAGACTTTGTTGGAGAGGAACAACAAGAAATAAAACAGTGAAGCTTAAAATTGAAAAATTATACTAAGCATAAGCCTGCTGGAAGATTTATATTTGCTATGCATGACTGACCATTGAAGAAATTCAATTTATGTAGGGAATGAAAGTCATTATAGCAAATTAATATTTAATATATTATAATACATATTTTAAGTTAATAGTACCTTTTGGAATGAAATGGTCATGGTATCCTTATATCATTCTTTTCCAGGAACCTTATTTCTCTCTCCTCTGTAAGTCTTCACTTTTTCCTAAGGCAAGTGTCACCGTTTTCCTTTCAATTAATACACAACATACAATTGATGAGCCTTGTTAATAGACTGCTTCTTTATACTCAAAGTCTTTTCATTCTATGAACAAAAGTCATTCAGTGAGAGCTAGCTAACAGTTATGGGGGCACTGTGAGGGTGGGGATGTGCCCCAGTCCTGTGTTTCCTGGGACCAAGGGGTGTGTGTGTCTTTCTGATGTAGAAATATGGCATTAGTAATTCCATTTGCCTGCATACGCAAGCACCTGACAATCTGAATTTTGTTGGTAGTAAAGATAATAATTTGGCCTTAGCCTTTATCTTAGTTTTGTTTTTCAACCTTTTCAAAACCAGATAGTGAAGAGAAATGTTAATTTAGATATTCCATTTGGAGAATGCAATATATTTCAATCATATTTCAATAACAGCTATTATACTATTACAGTTATAAGCCTGAGTAACACACCAGGGACCAACTGAAAGATTAACAGATGATTATAAAACTATGTCTTGAATGCTGTGTGATGAGAGAGCAACCACAGGTATGCAATGAAAGAACCAATGAGAAGGCTGTAACTGACCCTTGCAAAGTGTATGCCTGTGTTTATATCATACAAACAGCAGCACAAGTAAAGTGGGGAATTAGGAAATATACTGTCCAAAATTATTTTTTTAAATAGCACCTGAATCAGAAACAATATGATAGAGTCCAGAAAACTACAAATAATTTTTTTTTGAAACTAAGAGTGAGGCAACAAGATAGGGTAGATGGAAACAGTAAGAATGAACAAGAAGGCGAGGGAAGTCACACAGACAAGTACAATACCCTATTTTTTTTATTTTTTAGCTTGCTATCATTTTTCCTTTTAAAATGCTTCCTAAACTCTTTTTTCATTTTGTTAGACAAGCATTAACATGTGCTAATGAAAGTCTCATGGACTTATTTTAACGTAGGTTGATGCAACTTTCACACGAACATAAGTTAGGCCTAGAATATCTAGGTTTTAATTCGAAAATTTTGAGAATTGTTTTGACATCAAGATAGTACACAGAAAATAGAAAGTTAAGTTTCCTGGAATTCAACATTAAGAAAATGTATAGTGTCCTCACCCAACCTCATCCTCTTCCACAGTCGCAGATCTCAGGAAATACCACCATGACTCAAGCTGTTTCCCAAGCAAGAAAACTGGGGATCACCTTTGACAATTCATCTTCTGTCAAGTCTGGGTTTTATTAAAAAATGGGCCCACCAATTCTACTTCCTAAAAAGGTTTATATCTGGTCCCTCACCCAATCTTCACTTCTACCACCCCAATTCAAAAACTACAGCATATCTGCCCTGAACTATGAAAATTACCATAAATTGTGTAGCTTTCATTTCTCTGATGACCTTGAAATTTGTTTTCTACATTGTAGTCATGAGGATCTTCTTAGGACAGAAATCTGATAATGTCTCCTCTTCTGTTTAAAATAATACAGTGATTTCAGATTGAAGCGGGGACAAACCTAAGGCTGGGTCTAACTTACTCTCCAGGTTTATCTCCCTTCAGATCTCTGCACTGCAGCTGTTTCTGCACATCCCAAGGGGCGCACAAATACACCCAGCAGGACCTCATTTTCTCCACTTGAAATAATCTCTTCCCTTTCAGTCCTGTTATTGTCCCATTTCTTAAATCTCAGCAGAAACACCTCTTGATTTTGTTAATCTCCCTGACACAAGTCAGAGCCTTTCTCATGGGTTTTGAAGACGTCATGTGCTTAGGCAAAAACTTGTGTCACAGTGGCAACTTTTGAAATGTTTATTTTAAAAGAAATTTTAAGTCTTATAAGATATAAATTGCATGCGGCTTTTCTTTACCTTCATGAGAATATTAGTTTATCTCATATATGTCCGGTAGCACCTCCGGGGCAGGGGCTGGAAAGTCCCTCATGTCTTTGGCATTTCTGCAATTACTAACCTTTAGTACACACACACAATGTGTCCGAAAACACAATGGACACTCCCTGTCAGCGTTCCTAGTTACGCAAACCACCTGCAGGCCAAAACCGCAGTAGAAATTCCCCAGCCAGCCTGAAGGGGTATTAAAATCTCGAGCCCCATCAGTTGGGCTTTATTACTCTCCGAGTCACTGAACCTGCCCGAAGGTTCCAATAAAGTTGGACTTTTTAACTATTTGGTACTTTGTCTCATTTCATGCGGGTCGGACCTTACAATATATGAATTCATACCAATTGTAGACATTCTCTGTGTTTTAATAAGAACCTCTGAGCACATTACCTGACAGGATTTTAACACATGTGTGTCCTCTTTACCTTAAATTCTTACACTATGGCCAGTGTATTAAAATTAGACATTTATGTCTAAAGAAGAGAAATAAAAGAAGAAAATAAAGAATTTAATATATTGAAAAGGGACTGCCTGACCTGTGCTGGTACAGTGGATAAAGCATTGATCTGGGATGCTGAGGTCATGGGTTCATAACCCTGGGCTTGCCTGGTCAAGGCACATATGGAAGTTGATGCCTCTTGCTCCTTTCCTTCTTCTCTCTCTCTTCTCTAAAATAATTAAACAAATTTTTTAAAAAAGAAAAGGGACTACTTGATGCCCTAAGGCAAAATATAGCCATAACAATAAGACATTATTGATAATAGTAATAACACTGGTGAACAAAATTTTTGTTGCATCCACAAAAACACTTGTTCTTACCTAACTCTAGTGTACTGATCTCAAATCTGATATTAGTTTTTCTCTGTAAGCTAGAGTTATTTTGCAATTTAAGATTTAGGGTTTTCATGTTATTGTAAAATTTTCAACATTTAGTTTAACATATGAAGTAGAATGTCTTCTTGGGGATAATCTTTGGAAAAATATAATTTATATAATGCAGTAAATACATTAATACACTAAAAGATATGATTGCATCAGAATTTGTCTACAATTTCAAAAAAGAACATATTAAAACACTTATTTTAATCATAAAATTTGAACAAAAGTTATTTAAATTCTATTAAGGCAAAAATTTGTGTTTGTAGCTCTTGCATTTGTATACTTGTTGAGGATAATCTCGTTTGATGCTCCAGCAGTAGTCTGCCATCATACTTCTATCCCATTGCCCCTGATAATGCTCTTCCATCATCATCAGATCTTGATGAAAGCATTCTCCCTGCTCATCACTAACAGCTCCAAGATTTTCATGAACCTTATCAAGGTGACTGTTCAGAAAGTGAATCTTAACACTCATGTTCCATCCAATGTTGAGGAAAGATAACAGCATCCTTTGAAGCAGAAGTTCATAGTTTTCTCCTTTTTTGTTGCCAAGGAAGTTTTTTGTAACTGCCACAAAAGACTGCCATGCTGCTTTCTCCACTTATCCATCTTCCTGGCAAATTCTTTGTCACGTATGAGGGTTCAAATTTGAGGTCCATCAAATACACCTGCTTTTATCTTCTCGAAAGAAAAGGCAGGAAAAGCAGAAATAATATGTTGAAAGCATTCACTTTCTCTATTCAAAGCCTGAACAAACTGCTTCATTAAGCCAAGTTTGATGTGAAGTGGGGAAAAAATGATCCTGTCTCAATTAACTACAGGTTCGTTCACAATATTTTGCATCCCTACTTCCAGCTCTTGACATTTTGGCCACTCCTTCTGTGTCCAGTGTTTCTCCTGAGCTGAACTGTCCCACAAACACAGAAAGCAAGGATACTTTGTAAAACCTCTCTGTTGTCCTAGCAGGAAATTTACCATTTTAAGATCCACACAAATGATCCAGTTATGCTCCTCATACTTAAGTAAGTCGAGGACAATTTTTATGTCATTATAATCTCACAGATGAGTTGAATAACCAATTGGAACCACTGCATAAACATTACCGTTGTGTAGGAGAACACATTTCCGACTTTGTTTAGAGCTGTCAAAAAATAGCTGCCATTCTATTGGACTGTAAGTGGTAATACCTAGCTGGCTGAGAAAACTACTTATATCATGACAGTAAACAAAGTGTTTGTCTTCCGAAAAAAAGGCCATAAAAATTTGTTCACGCTTCCTGAAATGGGATACTTTAGCTGACCAGTGAAGTACATTCTTTTTTTGAAGCCTGGAGGCTAATAACTCAGCTGCTTTCTATGATAGACCCAAATCTCTTACTAAGTCATTCATTTTGGATTGGCTAAACTGCTGAGGGTTTAATGACTCTTTGGCATCAGAAGAAGACCCTTCAGATTCTACAATCATTTACTCATTCATCTTATCATAATATACTTGATCACCATGTTCACTTTCTTCATTTTTAGGAGAAATAAAACCATTGAAAACTGGAAGCGGGAGTGTCTCTGAGTGTGGGATAGGTCATATTGCTGAAGCAATAATAGAATATGCGATCATATGCCATTTTTTTCTTGCCGATGATGCCCTTTGTATGGATCAGACAGAAATAACAATCACTGCTGTGGTCCTTAGGTTCACACCAAACCATGGGAATACTAAAAGGCATTCTTTTGCATTTTACTTTTATCCACTCACAAAGCATTTCTTCACAATTATGATACACAATATGAGGAGCCCAATTCTTGTCTTGATCGCCAAGGGGAATTTGAAAATAGGCAATATATGCACGTGTCACAAATGATGAAATAGTGTGCTTTTGACGTTGAAGTGTGTAACAGCTACATATATAACTGAAGGTGTCAGGACTATTCTTACATTTATATCTACTCAAAGAAGCCATGATTCAATCTTAAAATAAAATAATAGGGTGTTTTTATCAGATAATAATTTTTTACATTTAAAAACAACTACAATTATGTAAAAGTGATGTTTGTAAACATAAATTGCCTTGTGGTTATGTTCAATCCAAGAGTCATTGACTTTTAACTCCAATTTGAAAACCAATGCATGCCATTAACTGTAACAGAAAGAAATTAAAATTGCATAAAAACTAGAGCATGCACAAAAAATGGATTTCAGATTTGAAATCAGTGATGCAGATATATATAAAGTTCTTAAACCTCATGCAACAGAAAATGAAAAAATATTGTTCCCCAGTATAATTATTAGCATTTATTACCATCAAATATATGATTGAAAGTGAGTAGTTGCTTTTATATATTTTAGGCAAAAATATAAGTTAGTTATTTAGATACTAAGAAATAATGAATTACACAGAAATTAAGCAAATTATTCAAGATGAGAGAAAGAACATTTGGGGATGACAATATGATTCTGTCCTAACTCTGAGCTTTATCGACTTATGTTCTTACAATACATGAAACTCAGTATCTTATGTTGCTAAATATAAGTCGATATTAAAACTTTGGGTGAAAGTCTATTAAAGCTTAAAATTATATATTGTTTTGATGAATGTTCAGTCCATTGATTCATCAGATAATGTTTCTTTTTCCTGATCAATAGAGATTATTTCTTTCTATTCATATGTAGGCGTAGCTCTCGTGGGCATAAAATGTGAACTGAAAGTACCAGGACCACCCCAAGCAAAGATGCCCCATTCGGTGTTCAGCACTTTTTTTGTGTCCCTAGCTAGCTCTTTAGTTTCCTCCTCTGAGATTCTCCTGCCTTCTTTTATAACTACATATAGAACAATTATTTTCTATGAGCAATTCTCCAAGTACCATGATGGTTCTTCAACTAATCAGAGTCCACATGTCAGTGGAGTCTTGAGAATTGTTTGGACTACCACTTCAAATATGATAGGGCACATTATCCTCCCTAAATTAGAGAACGTTGAGTTGAAAGCATGGCCAGTGTGTGGTACCCCTCTCTGGTCTGAGTGTCTTTTTGTAATGAGTGAGTGCTTCTGTTTGTGTGTAATGAAAGACTGGGGGAAACAGGTTAATTTAACCTCCGTTTTTTTTTACCTATTTTCTCTCTTTACCAGACACACTCAGAAATAAAGAGCTGACCCAATTAAATCCCCTTTCAAACATGCACTCCAGACCTCTTTATAAACACCATAATGGTATTCAACAGGAAAAGGTAAAGGAGACCCAGAATAACTGTTGTAGTTTCAGTTAAACAACCTGAAAACCAATGCTGATGGTGTAGCATGCAACCCAAGTCAGGAAAACAACAATGTCCCAGCTCAAATGCTGTCGGCCAGAAGTTTCCTCTTGCTCCTAGACTGTCAGCTTCTGTGCTACTCATGTCTTCAACTGATAGAATCAGGTCCACCCACATGAAGGAGGGCAATTGCTTTACTCAGTCTGTCTTTGGTTCATACATCAGTCTCAACTGTAAATACAGTCACAGACACACCCAGAATAATGTTTAACCAAATATATATCTGAGTACCCCGTCATGCTGGTACATTAAATTAGCCTTTACAATATCCTTCAAGTATCTTTCATTCCCACAACTATCCCTTCCAACCTCATAGGTTAAATTTAACACAGAGTATATCCTATTATAGGGAAAAAGAGCAGGCAGCTTTGCTGATGACCTCACACATCTCCATCTTCTGCCTCGGCCTTATAATTTGCTATGTCCTCTTTATAATGAATAGAATTTAGAAATGATTAAGATCTCTATTTCCTTTTGTGTCTGATTCCGCAACCTGACATTTTGTGTTATCTCAAAAAGTTATCAAATACTTAAAAAAATAAATTCAACTTTCTTGCATAAAACTATGCCATTTATCCATACTTGAATAAAATGAATTTTTAACAGAAGCATAGCAGAGACTCCATAATGGAAGAATAAAACTAAAATGCCATCCTGACTCCTTCCTGCTCTATTGTGTGGGTAAGTCTTTAAAGCCATTCTTTACACCTGTGTTGATCCCAAGAGCTTTTAAATCTCATTACTTTGTAACTGTGAGCACTTGACATTTCCTTGTATTTGAAAGTGTCTCCTTTGGCCCAGGGAGCAAGGTACTACTTTTTATTCCTTAGATACTGTCTCACACCTCTCCTTTTTCCTAACTGTGAACCACTCTGTCCTGAGTATTCAGTGTTTTTCTGTTTCACTCTTATTGAAAGAGAAATAGTTTATTTTTTCTTTTATTCCTAGAGTAAAACACAAGATAAAATAAAATAATTATATTTAATTTGATCCATTAAGACATTAGGAGAGCATATGTGGCAGCAGATTAGTATCAGTGTTGTCAAGGAAGGAAATAAAACTAATATGGAGTTTGGTATTTTAGGGGAATTCTGAAGGAGCAAATATATTCAAGATTAGATCCCAACACATATTATATTAGGATTAAATGATCCCCAACAACATTCCTGATCTCCCAAAGACTTCTTGAAACTTTTGCCTACCTTAGATATTCATATTCAAAAACAGTTAGCTATAGCCTGAGGACTTAGCCACCCGAATTCTCATGCAATCCCATACTTGTTGGTTCCTCTCTACCTATAGTCAGGCAGGTATTACACTTGATGGGCACAGTGACCCACATGCAGGCCAGATAGCAGGATAAAACACAGAATGCAGGACAGATATGTCTCCGAAAGTATGAGGGCAGGTCAGAGCAGATGAGTGAGCTGGACTCCGCACCAAGAAAAATTTGTGCTGGTATGAGAGGAAATTTGTACGTGATTCCAGAAACCATCTCAACTCCATTATTAAGAGAAACAAGTAGTTGGGGAAAATGTTTTTGTGCCTGTGGGGAGTTGCAGAGTTTAGAGCAGTGATGGGCAATCTTTTGAGTTTGGTGTGTCAAAATTCGCCAAAAAACTGAGCATAACTCGGGTTGTGTGTCACTTTGAGAAAAACGTTCTAACCGGAAGTCCCAGAACTAGATGCTCTGTGCCAGAGTTCTGTTGTTTTGGCCTACAGACCTCTGGCACAGAGTGTCTACACTACAGCAAATGTTTTATCCTCGGCTACTGCACCTGGCCGTGCAGGACCAGAGGATGAAACGTCCTTCTCGGCATGCGGCCCCGTACGTCTCTGGTATGCGGCTGCATATGGTCGCTTTTCAACAAAAATGGCTACACGTGTCAGTGCTGACATGTGTGTCATAGGTTCGCCATCACGGGCCTAGAGTCACTACCGCTGGTTTGGAGACAAGAGGCTTGGTTACAGATCTGAGCTTAGCCACCTACTAACTGTGCACTTTAGGTAAGTCGCTTGACAGCACTGTGCTTCAATTTCTCCATTTATATTATGGAAGTAGGAATGCATTCTCATCCTGCTGTGACACACATTAAATATGTTGCTATTAAGATAGAGAAATAATATCCCATTTGTGTTTGTCAACTAAATAAACACAAAGGGCCATAGCATTTTAGCATCGGTACCCTTTTGTTCTTCGTCTTCTCACTCTCCCTGCCTTTTGGCTGGACATTACAGGGAATGCAGGAGCCTTTTCCCTGTGATTTCAGAATGACTTCTGAGCAATCCTTTCATTAGGAAGAGGAGGGATACACGGGGTATCTAAGACTCTCCTTCAGAGACAGGACGTCGACAGCAGGACCCACCTCCCACACAACCAGGAAAGAGAGCTTCAATCAGAATTCTCTACACAGCACGTTACTCCCTGGTCCACACCAACTGGGGCCAAACAAGACTGAATCATAGGTCTCTGCCAAAGCCTTGGAATCTGTGGAATCACTTGGGAAAAAATAACTCCATGAAAAAAACAAACAAGGTATTTTCCTACAGAGACAAAAGAGCTTAGTCATTTTGTCAATTATTCAAGCCACTGCATCCTCATTTTGTGCCGGTGTCATAGAAGTCATAGAATTAAAAGTGATCAAAGAATTGGAGAATTGCAAGCCTAGCCATTGGTTATTGTAAATGTTGTTTTCTATAATATGTTTAATATATTTAGGCATGTATAGAATATATTTAGACATGTGTAGAAATGCAAGAGAAGGGGGAAGTGAGTTGCTGCCATAAAAATATGTGTGCCTGTTTTTCTTTTAGAAGTGCACCTGTTCATGTATTCGGGTGTGGAAAGTATGTGCTAGATGAGGACAAATGTGTACATATTCCGGAGATGTATGTGTCTTCTAAATATCAATTCACCGTAATTTTGAGTGAAGAGCTCTGTAACTGGAAACAGATAAGAAAGGTGCTAAATTGTTTTAGGAATAATTCTTAGGTTCACTGAACTGAAAAGAAAAATAATATTTGAAACCAATGGAAAAAATCTTTCAATTTTAAAAATAAAGCTCCACTTTTTATATGAATTATGCATTGCCTACAGGACGTCATTTGATATGTTATGCATTTGTTCCCTCTGGACATTTTCATAAGACCTATCCAAATGAAAGATTGTATTCTTTTCGAAGAAAAAAGTGAATAAGAAGTAATGCACTAAATATTTCAGGAAAGAGAGAATTTAAACATAAAGTGTATTAGTTATGATGAATCATATATTGTTTCTTGAACTCAGCATTTTATCACTAATCGTGTGAAATATTTTTATTGAATAATTTGTGTATGTGCAGCCAATCATCAGGAATATGTGCAACACACTTAATCAGTAAAAGAACTTTTGTGCCTGACCTGTGGTAGTACAGTGGATAAACAGTAGACCTGAAATGGTGAGGTCACTGGTTCAAAACCCTTGGCTTGCCTGGTCAAGGCACATACAAGAAGCAACTACTACAGAGTCGATATTTCCCACTCTCCTCACTCCCTTTCTCTCTTGTCTCTAAAATTAATAAATAAAATCTTTTAAAAAAAGAACTTTTAATGTTTTCTATCAGCAACAAATGATTGTAAAGTAAAAATATGACAGTGACACAAAGTTTCACCCACATACTGTGTTTCTAAGTACTATAGCATTCTGTTGAATTTTATCTGCCATAATATAAATTATTGGGAGTTTCTAATAATTCTGAAAACTGTATAGGTATATATAATTTTACATATGTTGTAATTATACTTTAAATTTGAATTCAATTGTCAAAATTCCTCTGAAAGATTCTTTTTCTCTGCCTCTTTATTTTTTCATTCTATATCCCTGTGCTCAGAAACCATAAATGTATACATTAGGAAGAAACTTCTTTGATTAAATTACTTAAAGGCTCTGTGATTTTAACTCATTTGTTCTAAATATTCACGATTATCCTTTTTCTCTGTTATGGTGAGAATCTTTCTTATTTTTCATAAGACCTGGAACGTTGCTGGGACAATTCAGATAGACCTCATACCTGACAAATATGCATTTCTCTTATAAACAGACAGAGGAGCTAATCAAACAGTGATGTATTTTATCTAATAGATTTGTACACAACACATAGTCACCCCATGACAGACCAGCGTGGAGTTAGATGGGTAGAGGTGATGTAAAGCACTTGGGCCTGGGGAGGATGGACCCTACCAGTATTTTTAGGCTAGAAGGTGGGTTAAACAGAAGCGGGTGAATGGGTAGAAGGAAGAAAAGCTCTTGCAGCTGCAGTGATCCTTCTGTGGTGGGTAAAATTAGAATGGAGCTTCAAGGATATTTTTTAGCAAGAGATGGTTAGTTGATAGGGAACATTCTCTAGCAGGTGAAGAGGAAAGACCATGTGACAGAGTGACGGACTCTCAGTATGTATATAATAGCAACAGTCTAGTTGGCTACAGCATACTGTGTGTGTTAAACAATATTGACCTATAATGTTAGAAATGTGTTTTGTAAACTAACTTGTCCAAGGATTCTTTCTACAAACACATATTTAAGTGTATAATTAGTGTGCATAATTTAATGGAGTGCTGGGCTGCATGTTAGGACAAAGTAATTTAGTAAGGGTATTGAATTAGAGGTTTTGTCATTTTACCCTAATTACATCAGGCAGCCAAAATTGGATGCTTCTATTTCCTCTCCAAACTGACACTTAAGCAAAGTATAGAATTAGACATTAATACATTGTGTTATAGCTAGAAATATTTACTCTAACTTTTTCTTACCTTTTGAAAGTTGGTTATTATCCTTTTTTGTAAAGATTTGAAGACAATGGGGGAAAAAGATGGCGATGGAGTAGGCGGACGTACCAACTTCCAACTCCCAGAACCAAAGTGGATTATAACTCAATTTTAAGAACCATCATCTGGATAAACCAACTTTGAACCAAACTAAGTGGACTCTTCAACCAAGGAACACAGAAGCAGTCACACTGAGACTGGTAGGAATAGCGAAAACATGAAGAGGGCTGCCCAGCTCCCCAGAGCAAACGGCAGCCCGGAGAGACCCGCGGGGCGGGAGGAGAGTTTGGCGGAGAGGGAGGGACCTGGGTCCCAGGAACCAAGCCCCAGCCTGCAGTCCCAGAGCCTAGAAGAGGCGTATGGACAGTATTGAGATGTGAAGCAAGTGAGGATACTGTTTGTGAAAAAGGGAGAGTTTTCTCAGACCCAAGAATCTTTTCAAAGAGACAGCGCAGAAACCCTCTCTCACAACCACGCACCCGGGGAGCCGGGGAACGGGGACAAAGGAGAGGAACAGAGCAGCGTGAACAGAGAGTGGACTGAAGGCACGAGAACACTCTGAGGGACAGCCACCCTAACCCCTGGGCTAAGTCATTTCCCTAATCGAAAACGAATATTTCCCCTGGAACTAGCAATACCAGCAAAGGGAGACAGGACACTAGCCAAACAAGCTCTCCCGCAGCACTTAGAGCAGAGCTGCTTTGAGGGAGGGAGCTCCCAAACCTACAGTGTGGAGACTTAAAACACTGCTATCTCTCTAAACGCTGCTGAAGGGATGTTGTCGGCAGGACGCTGAAAAGCAGTCCTGTCGGCGTGGGCGGAGGCACAACCGATGAGAGCTCAGTCTAGCCCAGCAGGGGCAGAGGAAACGCGCGAAAGCGGTCCTGCAGCTGCGGGCCGCCTGTGACCCCACTTGTGGGGAAAAATACGGGCAGAGATCAGCTCTGCGACTCTGAGCAAGCCAGCCCTGACCATGGGGACGGGGCTAGGACCAGGGACGGGCGAGGGGCTCGCGACTGGGCTAACGCTGCCAACCCCGCCCGGAGGGAGAAACCGCGTTGGGTTGAAATCCTTTGTGTGCGCTCGCTGGATTTTGCGGCTTAGCTCACGATACTAGCCCCGACCGGCGCGCGAGCGGCTTCCGAGGCTGAGCTCACGCCGCTGGCCCCGCCCGGCGCGCGAGTGGCTTTCGCAGCTGAACTCAAGCTGCTAGCCCCGCCCCGCTAGAGAAATCCTGGCGCCTGGCCACCCTACATGCGCGAGCTGGCACCGAACGTGGGGGCGTGGTACAGTCCTGATCCATCGGAAGCTAGCAGCTGAGCTAATGCCAGCAAACACGCCCAGCCCAATAAACTGCAGTTTGTGACCCTACGCAGGAGGGCCCTGGCCTCGAGGGCGGGGCTAAAGCTCCGGACGGGCAAAGGCTCACAGCTGAGAGCACGTCAAAAGCCCCGCCCAACCCGCAAAACTGTGGTGAGCAGGCTCTGACTGCAGGGGCGTAAGCCTTCCGGAAAAGGGCTGGTTCCACAGCTGAGCAAAGGTGCTCACCTCTGCCCTTGGTGCTAATGCTTGTGGCTTGAGTGACAGCCCCTCCCGCGAAAGAGAGGTGGAAATCACAGCAACAGCCACAGTAGGCTGTCGCTGGCAACACCCATACCCAACCACCCTAGGCAGCAGCAGAGGGGGTGGCAGGCCTGCAGACAGACCACACCTAGAGAACACAAAGGGAACACCTACTAAACTCCAGTGCCAACAACTTGCCTATACACAGATAAAATGGGCAGCAGAGGAATGCAAACCAAATGAATCAAGAGAAATCCCCAGAGAAGGACCTGAATGAACCAGATATAACCAAACTACCAGAAGCAGAATTTAGAATAATGATAGTTAGGATGTTCAAAGAAATTAGAGCAACAATGGATAGTCACTATGAACACCTAAATAAAGAGATAACAAGTATAAAGAACGAAATTGAAATAATAAAAAAGAATCAGACAGAAATGACAAATACAGTATCAGAACTGAAGACCACAATGGAAGGAATTAAAAGCAGGATGAATCACGCTGAGGATCGAATCAGCGAGTTAGAAGACACAATAAACAAAGGCACAGAAGCAGAGAAGAAAAAGGAAAAGAGACTCAAAAAATGTGAGGAAACTCAAAGGGAGCTCTGTGATAACATGAAGAGAAACAATATTCGCATCATAGGGGTGCCTGAAGAAAAGGAAAGAGGACAGGAAATGGAAACTGTGTTCAATCAAATCATAGCAGAAAACTTCCCTAAATTAAGGCTGGGAAACATTCCACACGTTCAAGAAGCACACAGAACTCCATTAAAGAGAAACCCAAAAAGATCTACACCAAGACACATCATAGTTAAAATACCAAAGCTAATGGATAAAGAAAAAATCTTAAAAGCTGCTAGAGAAAAAAAGGCTATCACCTACAAAGGAGCCCCCATAAGGATGACATCGGACTTCTCAACAGAAACACTTGAGGCCAGAAGGGAATGGCAAGATATAATCAAAGTAATGCAGAACAAGAACCTACAACCAAGACTACTCTATCCAGCAAGGCTAACGTTTAAAATTGAAGGAGAAATAAAGAGCTTCCCAGACAAAGAAAGCCTCAAGGAATTCATTAAAACCAAACCAATTCTGCAAGAGATACTATGAGGCCTGTTGTGAACAGTTCAAAGGGAGGAAAGAATATAGCAAAAGAAGAATACAGCTTTAAAGAATAAAATGGCAATAAACAACTACATATCAATAATAACCTTAAATGGAAATGGATTAAATTATCCAATCAAAAGACATAGGGTAGCTGCGTGGATAAAGAAACAGGACCATACATATGCTGTCTACAGGAGACACACCTTAAAACAAAAGATGCACATAGACTGAAGGTAAAAGGATGGAAAAAAAGATTTCAAGCAAATGCAAATGAAAAAAAAGCCGGGGTAGCAGTACTTATAGCTGACAAAATGGACTTTAAAACAAAGGCTATGGTAAGAGATAAAGGAAGACACTACATAATGATAAAGGGAACAATTCAACAGGAAGATATAACTATTATAAATATCTACGCACCAAATATAGGAGCCCCGACATACATAAAGCAGACTTTGATGGATATAAAGGGCGAGATTAACAGCAATACTATCATAGTAGGGGATTTCAATACCTCACTAACAACACTGGATAGATCCTCAAGAAAGAAAATCAATAAAGAAACAGCAGACTTAAAGGAGACACTAGATCAACTTGATTTAACAGATATCTTCAGAACTTTTCATCTAAAGCAGTAGAATATACATTCTTCTCAAACGCTCATGGTACGTTTTCTAGCATAGACCACATGTTAGGACACAAAAATGGTCTCAATAAATTTAAGAAAATTGAAATCATATCAAGCATTTTCTCTGATCACAACGCCATGAAACTAGAAATTAACCACAAAAGAAAAACTGAAAAATACTCAAACACTTGGAAACTAAATAGCATGATATTAAATAATGAATGGATTAACAATGAGATCAAAGACATAGTTCTGGAAGTCCTAGCTACAGCAATCAGACAAAAAGAAGAAATAAAAGGCATCCAAATTGGAAAAGAAGAAGTAAAACTGTCACTATTTGCAGATGATATGATATTGTACATAGAAAACCCTAAAGTCTCAGTTAAAAAACTACTGGACCTTATAAATGAATTCAGCAAGGTGGCAGGATATAAAATTAATACTCAGAAATCAGAGGCATTTCTATATACAAACAATGAACTGTCAGCAAAAGAACTTAAGGAAACAATCCCCTTCACTATTGCAGCCAAAAAAATAGAATACCTAGGAGTAAATTTAACCAAGGAGGTTAAGGACTTGTACTCAGAAAATTATAAAACATTGATAAAGGAAATCAAGGAAGATACAAACAAGTGGAAGCATATACCGTGCTCATGGCTAGGAAGAATAAACATCATTAAAATGTCTATACTACCCAAAGCAATTTATAAATTCAATGCAATACCAATTAAAATACCAATGACATACTTCAAAGATATAGAAAACATATTCCAAAAATTTATATGGAACCAAAAAAGAACACGAATAGCCTCAGCAATCCTAAAAAGAAAAAATAAAGCAGGAGGTATCACTCTTCCGGATATCAAGGTCTACTACAAGGACATTATACTCAAGACAGCTTGGTACTGGCATAAGAACAGACACATTGATCAATGGAACAGAACAGAGAACCCAGAAATAAATCCGCCGCTTTATGGACAATTGATATTTGACAAAGGAGGAAAGAACATACAATGGAGTAAAGACAGCCTCTTTAACAAATGGTGTTGGGAAAACTGGACATCTACCTGCAAAAAAATGAAACTAGACCATCAACTTACACCATTCACAAAAACAAATTCTAAATGGATAAAAGATTTAAACATAAGCCGTGAAACTATAAGCATCTTAGAAGAAAACATAGGCAGCAAGCTTTCCGACATCTGTAGCAGCAATATATTTGCTGAATTATCTCCATCGGCAAATGAAATAAAAGGCAAGATAAACAAATGGGACTACATCAAACTAAAAAGTTTTTGCACAGCTAAAGACAATAAGAACAGAATAAAAAGACAAACCACACAATGGGAGAACATATTCGACAGCACGTCTTATAAGGGGTTAATAACCAAAATTTATAAAGAACTTATAAAACTCAACATCAGAAAGACAAACAATCCAATAAAAAAATGGGCAAAAGAAATGAATAGAAATTTCTCCAAAGAGGACATACAGATGGCCAATAGGCATATGAAAAAATGCTCAACATCACTAATCATTAGAGAAATGCAAATTAAAACCACAATGAGATATCACCTCACACCAGTCAGAATGGCCCTCATCAGCAAAACAACACAGAATAAGTGCTGGAGAGGATGTGGAGAAAAGGGAACACTCATGCACTGCTGGTGGGAATGCAGACTGGTGCAGCCACTGTGGAAAACAGTATGGAGATTCCTCAGAAAATTAAAAGTCGAACTGCCTTTTGACCCAGCTATCCCACTTTTAGGAATATACCCTAAGAACACCATAGCACTGTTCGAAAAGAAGAAATGCGCCCCCATGTTCGTGGCAGCATTGTTCACAATAGCGAAGATCTGGAAACAGCCCAAGTGTCCGTCAGAAGACGAGTGGATTAAAAAGCTATGGTACATATATACTATGGAATACTACTCAGCCATAAGAAACGATGACATCGGATCATTTATAACAAAATGGATATACCTTGATAACATTATACGGAGTGAAATAAGTAAATCAGAAAAAAAAGAAAAACTGAGAACAGCATGATTTCATACATAGGTGGGACATAAAAGTGAGAATATGAGACATGGACAAGAGAGTGGCGGTTATGGGATGGGGGAGGGGGGGGAAGAGTGGGATAGGGAGGAGGGGAGTGACACAGGGAAAACCAAATAGAAGGTGACAGAGGACAATTTGACTTTTTGTGACGGGTATGCAACATGATTGAATGATAAGATAATCTGGAGATGTTTTCATTGTACATATGTACCCTGATTTATTGGTGTCACCCCATTAGAATTAATAATAATAAAATATATATATATAAAAAAAAAGATTTGAAGACAATGAATAGATTGTAGGCATTTATCAATTCCAGATCATTAATTTTACATGTGAGAAAAGTGGAGTTACAAAAGAGAGTACAAGTACACTGCCCCAAATAAATAACAGTTAATTTATAAAAGAGGCAACAAAACAACAAACAGGTCTCTAGAGTTTCAGTCTAGCACTCCCTTCTGGATGGATATTAGAAGAAAAAGAAAAAGAATGATGAATAAACTTACAATTCTTGGCTTTAGACAGCTTTGGACAAATCAATGTTTGAGAACAGGAACATGAATTGGGGAACAGACCTTGAATGTGATACTGTGATATATACCTTGCTTATTTAATGGAGTTCCCAGATCTAATAAAGTTTGTAATTATTTCTCTTTAAAACAAGTAAGAAAAATGGGCACTTGACAATCAATTTGTTCTCTGAGAAGGGTTGTTAATAGCCTTGATGGCCACTCAGAGCCCAAGGGTCAAGGCCCAGCTTGTGAGAATAGCCAGCATGTGTCTTGACACAGGGAGAATTGATGAGCTGGGAGGTCAGTGCCTTCACTTACTTTCTTGAATTTGACTTCACAGTCTGTGCTTTGGTCTTCAATTTTAACCACGTGGGTAAGTTGGTAGGATTTATTTTCTATGAGCTGTCTCCTGAATTTAGAAGCCACAGCAAACTCTGGAAAGACCATCAAAAGTCCTCTGAACCTTGCATTTCTTCTTTTGTTATTCACACCTTTTCATTAATTTTTAGGCTCTTTGATTACCAAGAGAGCTAATTTACATAAAGGGAAGGTATTTGTGCATTAGAAAAAATCTACCTAAAGTACTATATTATACAATAATTAAAATTTATCATTCTTTTCAACATCTAAAACAAGGAAAATCTTACATTTTTACCTATTAAACATATTTCTAGTAATTGATAAACTTATGTAAAAGGATTCCATGAAGAACTATTTAAAATATTTATTATGAAAATCTGGAATTTCTTTTGATTTTTTAAAGCTCATTGACATAAATATTTTACATTTTAAAAGGACTCTAATTAAGTTTATAATATTTCTTTTGTTATTTTAACCATGAGAGTGGGGGATAGACAGGAACAGACAGACAGGAAGGAAATGTGAAGCATCAGCTCATAGTTGCAGCACCTTAGTTGTTCATTGATTGCTTTCTGATTTGTGCCTTGACTGGGGGGGCTGCAGACAAGTCAGTGAGCCCTTGCTTAAGCCAGTGACCTTAGGTTCCAAGCAGGCAACCTTTAGGCTTAGTCCAGTGACCATGGAGTCATGTCTATGATCTCACGCTCAAGCCTGCCAGCCCACCCTCAAGCTGATGAGTCCACACTCAAGCCAGCAACCTCAGAGTTTTGAACCTGGGTCCTCAGCATCCCAGGCCAACGCTCTATCCACTGTACCATAACTTGGTCAGGCAGGATTACAATGTCTGTCGAATCCATGTCTCTCTAGAGTGATGTGTTGCTAGGCACCATGGTGTTTATAGATATAGGAGAACCTGATGCATTTCTTCAAGAAACATGGGGAGGCAGAAACACATATTTATAATGATGCAAAGTATCACCCAAGCTGCCTTCAGTATGCTTGGAAGATCAAGCAAGAGAGGCATATTTTTAAAAGAGTAATCTAATAAACTTTGGCATTTGAAATAAAGTCTGATAAAGTCTGATAAAGAGACTTCTAAAGAAAATGAGAAACTCAGTGAGATTAGAAATGCAGCTAATCTTGTAATGCAGCTGGTTAAGCAAAAAACAAACAAAAAAACCTTTCCCTACTTTATATTTTCCCTAACTATGAATACCCAATCAGTGTATTCTAATTTATATATCTGTAGTACAGCTCTCCTTTCACCCAGTCACAAATGCTTCTCAGTTGAGTCTGTGGGTATTAGTTAATTGGTGCTATTTTAAGACAGTTTATAATTGACATAAAGCAGCAACACTAATATGTTACATATTAAGGTGACCAACTGTTTTACAATGAAAAGGAGGACAAAAATCTATTGAAGAAAACGATATCATAAATAAAAGAAACATTTTATTTATTGCAGCAATAATACACTGTAATATGATATATGCATGTTGGGCAGATAAAATATATTATGCTCACTTTGTTAAAGATGGCGCTGCCCACATGGAAGTTTGTTGATATTAATGTGTGTTTGGGGACAGGCTGTGGGCCGGCTGGGTCGTTATAGCCTAAGGCTTGGTTTTAAGAGTAAGCTTTTCCCCACACCCTTGACTGATTGGATGATGTAGGGTGGTGCACTCTCCTGAGAAATCCCATTGTGTCTCAGATGGGTGGCTTTGTATTGGAGACTTCCTTGTTTGTGTAATTGGATTGGAGGTTTTGATTTTACACTATAAAGTGGAAGAGACCAAGAGCTTATGCTCTCTCGGTTCCTGGGATTAGTATAGAGAGGAGAGCTAAGTAAGGCCACGTGGAGGCCAGGAGAAGCAGCCAAGATGGCAGAGTGCTGAGGGAGAAGCCAGTCTGTGCAGAGTTTGTGCTGGAGGAGATGGGGAACAGAAGTGAATAAGTCTGGTGAGCTAGAAACCTTTGATTTTAGGAAACTCAGATAAGTCAGTAGCTTTGTGAGCACTGAATGTGTGGGTTTTGGAGCCCAGTGTGTGTGTTTTGCTTGCCCGCCGGGTGCAAGCTAGAATTAAAGCTGATGGCTCACCAGTTCTTGGCTCCGGAGTTTCATTACCGACTGTTCGAATCTAATGCAAACCTGCACTGGCCGGGCATCTGTGATCCTGACCTCGACTACTGGCTTTTAAATGCATAATAAAAACATTTCTAATATGTCACATCACATGCAACAGATCAACTATGCATTGATAGAATATGGACATTAACAGATTAACCTTCCAATATCAAAAAGGAGGACATGTAAGAAGACACTTTTCGAGTGAGGGTGGAACTTACAAAAGAAGGACTGTCCTCCCTAAAGGAGGATGATTGGTCACCATATATATTTGCCATCATTTTGTAATGTCATTAGTATTTTTGCATATTGTATTTAATGTGGGTTCAAATATGATACATTATTCAGACGGCATAATTACCCAAAGTAAAGTATAGAGCTAATTATTTTTAGAATATTTCATTTTAATACTTTTTTTTTTTACAGGGACAGAGAGAGAGAGAGAGTCAGAGAGAGGGATAGATAGGGACAGACAGACAGGAACAGAGAGAGGTGAGAAGCATCAATCATTAGTTTTTTGTTGCCATCGCAACACCTTAGTTGTTCATTGATTGCTTTCTCACATGTGCCTTGACCTAAGGCCTTCAGCAGACCGAGCAAACCCAGCGACCTTGGGTCCAAGCTGGCGAGCTTTTTGCTCAAGCCAGATGAGCCCACGCTCAAGCTGGCGACCTCGGGGTCTCGAACCTAGGTCTTCCGCATCCCAGTCCGATGCTCTATCCACTGCACCACCGCCTGGTCAGGCTTTAGAATATTTCAAAAGGTTGCTTCTATAATAATTATTTCTTTGTCAGGAAGTTATTTCTTTTTTTAAACAGTAATGAGGGACATGTGGTAGGTGGTGATCACTAAAATAATTCATTTCTTTGGCAGAAGAAATTCATTTAAAAATATAGAAATTGTGGTTACAGTCTATCTCTGAAATGATTATACAATCTTTGTAATAAAACTATATGATTGAAAAACAGGAGGGTACATTGTAGCTATATTTTGATTGGCTAGCAACAAGTCACTAATCTATTAATGGGGAAGATGTGTTTGTGTGAAGGGGTTGATAAATTGCCATTGGGAGGTGTAGCTGTAAACTACTGAGCTGTAAAGGAATCCAGACTTGACCCCAGCATAATCTTCAAGAATTTACCTTCTACCTATACTGTCACAATACAAAGAAAAGGAAAAAGAAAAGAAAGAGCCTGATCTGTGGTGGTGCAGTGGATAAAGCATCTGACCTCGAACACTGAGGTCACAGGTTTGAAAAACTGGGCTTGCCTGGTCAAGGCACATATGAGAAGCAACTATTACGAGTTAATTCTTCCTGCCCCTCCACACTTGCCTTTCTCTCTCTCTTTCCTCTCTCTAAAAATAAATAAATAAAATATTTAAGAAATCCAGAAAGAACTCGAAAACAAATAAAAATATATTAATTTATATTTGCATGTGTGTAAAAAATAGTAATAAGCATATGAGTCACTGTAGAGTATGCCTGTATCTTTATTCTGCAGAACTTATCACCCAGAAAATAGTTTGGCCTCTCTTCTTATACTTATTACTATCAGAAAGATAGTACTTTGTTGGGCAGATGAAATATATTATGCTCACTTTGTTAAAAATGGCGCTGCCCACAGGGAAGCCTGTTGCCCAGGTGATATTAGTTGCCCGTTGTCCTTATGCTTGGGATGGGAGTAATTATATTATTGGGCGGAGGGGGGGGGGGCACAGGCTGTAAGCAGGCATGGTCATTATAGCCCAAGGCTTGGTTTTAAAAGTAAGTTTTTCCCCACACCCTTGATTGATTGGATGATGTAGAGTGGTGCACTCTCATGAGAAATCCTCCAAGTGTGTCTCAGCTGAGTGACTTTGTATCAGAAATTTCCTTGTTTCTAGATTGGATTAAAGGTTTTGAATCTATGCTATAAAGTGGGGCAGACCAGAAGCTTGCTCTCTCTCGGTTCCTGAGGTTAGTAATAGAGAGGAGAGCAGATTAAGGCCACATGGAGGACAGGAGAAGCAGCCAAGATGGCAGAATGCTGAGGAAGAAGCCAGTTTGTGAAGAGTTTGTGCAGGAGGAGATGGGGAACAGAGGTGAATAAGGCTGGTGAGCTAGAAACATTTGATTCTAGGAAACTCAGATAAGTCAGGTAGCTTTGTGAGCACTGAATGAGTGGGTTTTGGAGCCCAGTGTGTGTTTTTACTTGCTCACCGGATGCAAGCTAGAATTAAAGCTGATGGCTCATCAGTTCTTGGCTCCATTGTTTCATTACCGACTGTCCGAATGTAATGAGAACCTGCACTGGCCAGGCGGCTGTGATCCTGACCTTGGTCACTGGTTTTACATACTTCTTTCTAATAGTAGTGCTATTTTTTAAACCACAGATGATTTCTTGCCAGTATCCCAAGAGCCCAGAAAGAAGATATCTAGCCAAGGTTAATAGCTGGTTGACAGTCTCTGGGAAGGACATTTTGAGTAGGTTTTACAACCATAGACATTTTCTATAATTTCATCTGCTTGAAACATTATCAAAGACTAACTATTGGAAAGTAAAATTCACTATAACCTTCCCACCATGCTAAGTAGGTACTACTACTACTTCAGAGGGAAAAGAATACAAGCACAAAGGAAAGATACAAGAGAGCAACTGGAGGCAGAGAAAAAAGTGGGGTGAGCCCAGGATGTGGAAGACTCAGATTATGAAGAAAAGAAAGGCAGACTATAAATTTGTATTTCAGGAGTAAAGCTTGACCTAAAAGTCAAAAGTGTTTCATAACTGCTGTACATATATTGATGGAGTCTTGTGCAGGATTGCCTCAAAAACCCAATGCCAAATGATGAGTGAAACACAAGCTCTCCAAGTTGTCTACTCATTTCCGGGACTTAAGTTCTGGTGTCCACTAGTGTTGACTCATTTTTACTCTATATTTTCCAAGAAGGAAGAAAATAAAGTTTAAAAAAAAGTAAGAAACAAATGCAAGGAGGGAAGGGAGGACATCCGGGGGAAGGGAGGTAGGAAGGGAGGGAAAGAGGGAAGAAGGAAGACAAAGAATCTAAGAACACTAGAGGATGATTAGAGGCATATTGTTATCTACAGATCATTCAGGAAAGAACTCTTATTGTGATATGCAATCAGCAATTTGAAGGAAATAGCAAGGTAACCTGTATGTCTGTTGGGAGAAGAGCATTTGAGTCAAAGGAGAAAATAGTGAGAGTCTCTGAGGCACAGAACACCCGTTTTTGTGCTTGATTCTTGGTTTGTTAGAGGATTACATGTAGTAAGTGAATAAAAAGAAAACAAGAATATTTTAAATAATTTTGGTCGAAGCAAAATTGAGATGGAGAAGACCAAGAAACTTTATGATGGAGCAGAAATCAAAGCCAACAAGTTGGTTTTTCCCACCTTATATTAGAAATTTTGAATATTGCTTAACTATCTGTTGGGCAGATAAAATATATTACGCTCACTTTGTTAAAGATGGCACTGCCCACATGGAAGCCTGTCACCCAGGTGATGATATTAGTTGCCCTCCTGCTTGGGAATGGGTGTGATTGTGTTAATATGTGTTGGGGGAGGGATTTTGCGCCAAAAGGTTTTAAAAGAAAGAGAGATCACGTTGTTCCGGGAGAAGACTGATTGAGTTCAAGGATGAGGGAAGAGAGCAGGGAGGAGAGCAGATTAAGGCCACGTGGAGACCAGCAGAAGCAGCCAAGATGGCAAAGTGCTGAGGAAGAAGCCAGTTTGTGCAGAGTTTGTATCAGAAAAGGAGATAGGAAACAGAGGTGAATAAGTCTGGTGAGCTAGAAACCTTTGATGCTAGGAAACTCGGATAAGTCAGTAGCTTTGTGAGCACTGAATAAGTGGGTTTGGGAGCCCAGTGTGTGTTTTTACTTGCGCGCCAGGTGCACACTAGAATTAAGCTGATGGCTCACCAGTTTTGGCCCCACTGTTTCATTACCGACTGTTCGAATCTAATGCAAACCTGCATTGGCCAGGTGGCTGTGATGGTGGCCTTGGCTACTGGCTTTACACTATCCAATGGTATTGTAGAAATTTATGTATTGAGTTTCAGGTAGAAAGAAGTTCAGTCTGTTGATATAAATTTAGTACTCAGAAATGGATGACATAGAAAATCATGAAATACAAGAGATTCTGCTTAGAGTGAATTTACTAAGTAGAGATACAAGATTGAGCTCTGTTCTTTTCTGATATATAAAGTTGAAGAAAGTGTGCCCAATAGTGTAAGAGGAGAGTTAAAAAAGTGATATCCTAGAGGTCACATAAGGGAAGTGTTTAACAAATGCAGTGCAAAAACCTCTGGTAAATGCTGCTTGACACATAGAGTAGGAAGTCTAAAATTACCACTGGATTTGGCAGAGGAAAAATGGGTGACCTGACTAAGAGAAGTATTAGTGGAAGATAAGTCTAATTGCATTTCGTTAGTGAATAGAAGATAAAATGCCATCATGAAAACTTTGACAACTCTTACAAGACATTTTTATGTAGAGGGAATATTTAGGCAATGCCTGGAGAAATCTTCTATGATAATGAGGAGATATTTAATGTTCATATATAGCATACTTGAAAAACAAAGAAAGTGATTTAATGAAGGGCAAAATATTAGGGGAAAGTGTTGAAAAAAACTACACAAATAAAATAAACTGAATGTAGCACTCTTGGACCTTTTAAAGTTAGCAGTCATGAATTTAATTTTAGATCAATCAGCAAGAATACGTACATTTTTTCAACCATGTTAGAATTCCTAGTCTATAGACAACATGGAAGAAGCATTGCACTGAATCCTCCATTTTGAGATTTGTTTGTGTAGACATGGAGAAATGACCCCTGTGAGAAAATGTCTAACTATTTATGGTGCCAGCTGAGGTACTGAAAATATTATGGGAATACCTACCGTGTAAAGTGTATGATTTTATAACTACTAAGCAGTGCATCAGAAACCATACTAAATAAATTTGGAAGAAAAGTAAAAGCCAAAAAATAAAAGATTTTTCATTGTTTACTGAAATTTTCTGGTGATTGTAAAATAGCAAAGATCCTCAAGGGCAAACTTGGAAGGATACTGTTATGACTAAGTATAAACTCTCCACCTACAGGCAAATTTATTTTTAATGATGTGTATGTACCCTTTATCCTTTACTTGTCTTTAGAACTTCTTGTTTTGTGTTGGAAGGATACTGACAGCAGAATGGGAACATTTTGCTTTTTTCACTTAAGAATATATTGGGACATCTTATCAAGACAGAGAGAACTTTCTACTTCTGTACTTCTGGCTGATTAACATCACATTATAGGGAAATCTCTTCTGTTACTTAACTAACAGAATAATGTTACTTAACTACTAGAATAATGACATACACACAAAAATTAGAACATAAGTTATTCTGTGCATGAGCTAGTATATATGAACAAGGAGCTCTAGAAGAATTGCTGTCACAAAGATAGATGCATATTAATTTTTTCAAGGAACTGTATTACCATCCATTATTCTTATATCACTTTATGCTGTCACACTAATGTGCAAGAATGCCAGTCTCCACACCCCCAACCACTAACCTTCGAAGACCTCTCGTTGCACAACTGGAGTTACTAGCAAACAGCCATTCACATAGACTGCAAGATGAATCAACACACTGAAAGATATTGGCTCTCAATTTTATCAATATTGTGGTTATCAAGTTTTTAGAATTTTGTCAGTCTGATGGATTAAAATGGCATGGTACTGTAGTTTTAATTTGTATTTCTCTTATGAATGAGATTTTGCACCTTCTCTCATGATTAAATCGGTCACATTTTCTTTTCTATGACTAATCTCTTTTCTTTGTCTATTTTTTTTCTATTGGCTTTCTTGTATGTTTTCTTTATGCACTTTGGAATATTTAAATGTGCTGTTAGTCATGATATTTTCCCAGTAGGTCTTTGTTTTTTGTCATATAGTAGCTTTCGATGTTTATATCAGTAAATGTATAAATCTTTTTTTATTGCTTCTGAATATTTGTGTCACATGTATAAAGATATTCCGAGTTTATTAAAAAAAATTCTCATTTTTTCCCTTCTATATATTTTCTTGTATTTAAATCATTGTCACATCTGTAATTCATCTCTGTACAAGTATAAACATGCTTTTTTTTTTTTGCTAGAGCTCAACACAGTTGCTTCAAAGCACATTTGTTTTGAGGATAGTACATCTGTCTGTTTTAAAAATTTAAAGTCTTGTATTAAGTCACTGTCTAAATTTTTGTTCTATTGTATTAAATTGTCTCTAAACAGTTTTCTTTTTATATGCTATGTTTATATAACTTCTTTACATGCTATGTTAAATATGTTAGAAAAACTCCTATTGCCCTTCTTTTCCAGAATTTTGACTTTAAAAATTTGTGTATTTCCCTTCTCTTAATTAAAATTAGATAAAAGAATAATTAGAGACTCATGTCAAAATGATATGAAATATGAATATTTCTGAATATACATGTGTTGGGCAGATAAAATATATTATGCTCACTTTGTTAAAGATGGTGCTGCCCACATGGAAGCCCATTGCCCAGCTGATATTAGTTGCCCTTATGCTTGGGATAGGCGTAATTATATTATTATGGGGGGGACAGGCTGTAAGCAGGCAGGGTCATTATAGCCAAAGGCTGAGTTTTAAGACTAAACTTTTCCCCACACCCTTGACTGATTGGATGATGTAGGGTAGTGCACTCATGAGGAATCCTCCCATTATACCTCAGATGAGTGACTTTGTATCAGAGACTTTCTTGTTTATAGATTGGATTAAGAATTTGGATTTCTACACTATAAAGTGGGGCAGACTGGGAGCTTGCTCTCTCAGTTCCTGAGGTTAGCATTAGAGAGGAGAGCAGATTAAGGCCACGTGGAGGAGAGGAGAAGCAGCCAAGATGGTGGAGTGCTGAGGGAGAAGCCAGGTTGTGCAGAGTTTGTGTAAAGGGAAGGAGATGGTGAACAGAGATGAATAAATCTGGTGAGCTAGAAACCTTTGATGCTAGGAAACTTGGATAAGCTTTGTGAGCACTGAATGAGTGGGTTTTGGAGCCCAGTGTGTGTTTTTACTTGCCTGCCAGGTGCAAGCTAGAATTAAAGCTGATGGCTCACCAGTTCTTGGCTTCGTTGTTTCATTACCAATTGTCCGAGTCTAATGTGAACCTGCACTGGCCAGGCGGCTGTGACAGTGGCCATGACTACTGGCTTTATAACATGTGATATTTTATTTATTTGGGTTTTTGTTTTATTTCACTTTTTTGCTCACTCAATTTGCATCAAGCTCTCATAATGCCTAGTCTAAAATTCTAAACAAGTGGAAATGGAGAATTACACTAGAAAATCAGAAGAAACTTGCTAATTGAAAGGGAAAAAAACATTTTTATATCATACTTTATTCCCAAGGCCAGAGAGTCAGGAGGTGGTAAGGGGCATAGAAGAGTACAGGTATGCAATATGCAAATGACATATCATAGAATTATACACTTGAAACCTATATAATTTTATCAACCAACATTACCAAAATAAGTTTAATTTAAAAAAATGAGTATACGTACATTTGAAAGGAAAGATTCAGTTTTATACTAATGTGACCTTTTAGCCTTAGATTTTGGTGCAGAATCAACACATTTACAAGATATGGATATTTGTTAGAGCCATAAGTTGTGAAATAGGCACCATAATCGACATCATCAAAATGGTTTGTTCTGTATATAAGAGACAAAATATATACTAATAGTATCTTTATTACATAGAAGTGAAGACATTTTAAAATATACATGAATGAGGAGTAGTAAGTAAATTAATGTTGGAAAGTAGAAATGTCAATGGTGCTTTGTGTCCTCTGAGAGCCTGTACTGAACACTTCTCTGCTCTTCCACCTTGTACCTGTACATCCTCACTCCTCTTCCAAGAATTTACTTGCCTCACATGCTCTCACTAAACACTAGTTAACTATAATTGGGTTGTATAATGCTTAACTATAGATATTTAAGCTATTATGAGAGATTCCTCTTTCTTTCAAGTTAAGCAAAAATACATGTCACACTCAAATATAAATACTTGGAGAATAATTTTATAAAGAAACAACATACAAAGGTGCCATGTATAAGGAAACCACAAAGAATGTTCCACGTCTATGTGCTACGAATAACAAAGTAAGTTGCCACCGTAGGTACAAATGAGTAGAGGAAAGAGCAGTGAGTCACCTTTAAAGACAGAATTTCATAAAAAGAGCCTGTTGAAAGGGAGAAGCGACTGTTGGTGAACACAGCTAACCTGTGCATGATGGGAGCCAGAAGAATAAATGGCCAACCTCACTCCATAACCAGAATCCCGCTGGGTGACCCTACTGGATAAACCAAACTGGAAGCGAGAGGGCAACAGAGCCCCTTTTCTAGTCCATAGATCAGTCTCTAATGTAGAGAGGAGAGTGAAATGGTGGAAAATAGATCTGGAGGAATAAACAAAATAAACCCTGTGTTCCCTATGTCTGTTCTCAGACTAAATAAATAAAAGCTAAAAATAAAACATGAACAACTTAAGGGAGAAATAGACACCTTTACAAGTATTAACTATAGCATACACACAAAGTATTTTTTTCTTCAGGAAGAGAAAAACAGATAATTGCAGTGTCCTGAGTTATATGTAATTTACTTAATGTTTGTCAGGAAGTGGTTGGCAAAAGGAAACCATACTGTTTACAAAAATGCCTTTACTTTACTTTTTTCCAAATGTGAAAGGTTGCTTGGTAACTGTATTTTAGAAACAGTCTATGTATTACTTATGATAATTTGGTTTAAGATATTTGAGTAAGTGTAAATGAAATACTCAGAAGTTGGCTACAGTTAAAGATTTCACAACATGACTTTTTCTTAAAAAGATTTTCTTTTTAATTTTAAAATCAATGGTTCCCATTATACCTTTACTAGCCTGACATATAACTACAAATAGAAAAAACAAAACTTCTTTAGGCTGCCTCCAATTGACTCCCACTCACATAATGCAGACAAAATATAGTTGGAAATAAACAGAAATGGTGTCCTCAGCATTTTCTCGTTCCTAGTACAAGAAATAATCTCTCCAAATACTTTAAAAAAAACCTTTATTTTGGAAATAGAGGGAGAGAGAAAGATAAGTTAATGATATATTTAGTTATCTTTTTTTGATATTGTGATACATATTAAGGATTCAAATTTCTTCTATGAAGTGTATTTTCTAGTCAGAAAATGTTATGTAAATTGCACCAATTTTAAATGTCAACCTAGTGTTCAAATGTGCTTCCTGGAAAAAGCAAAAGTATCTTCACTATAAAATACTGAAAATATTCAAATGTGAAAAATGATAAAAATATTTTGTGATTGATTTGAAAAATCAATGTACAGGAAGAAATACTAGAAAAACATAGGACTATTAACAATAAGTTCCATTGTCCATTGTCCTTGGGTTTCACTCTGGGGGCCATGATAAGATGTATCTGAGTAGTCTATTAGTTCCACCTCTCCGGCAACACAGGTAACTTGGACCTTCTAAGTGCATCTACTTGAGTAAATGAATAAACTCTCTAAAATTGTACATGACTGATTTTAAGAAGGTAAAATTATAACTGTCATTTAAATATAAAATGACAACTTGCAAAGATTTTATTTAATTCATTAATTATTAAGGAAATCATCCCAATGCCAAAACCAGTTGAAATGAAAATTTAAGTTATAGGGATTTATATTTTCTACCAGACCAATTTCACTTGCATTGCCAAGAACAAGAATCATTTACATTGCTATAGACAGATGACATTTGCAGAGTAATCTGTTTTCTACAATTTGAATTCTAATTCTGTATCTTTAAAATCATTAAATAACCTGGTCATGCAAAGAAAGTCAAAAGTACACAGATGTAGAAGATCAGCTAATCCCACTAGACATTGACAACAACATTCTCCCAAAAGGATATTTAGTAATTTTTTAAAACACATTTCCAAGTTCCAGATAATATTTCCAGAAAAGACATTATCAAGAGGTAAAATCCATCTAACAGAGACTCCAATGGTTAGGCCAAACTTAAATTCTTAGATGAATAATTATTTTTCCCATATTCTGGTGTCATTAAAATAGTACTTCAAAGGATTCTCTGTCTTTTCACATCCAAAAAACATTGACCCTGTCTCCCATAACTTTTACCAATATTGGACTTTAAAAGATATGCAAGTAGGCCTGACCTGTGGTGGCGCAGTGGATAAAGTGTCGACCTGGGAACACTGAGGTCGCCGGTTCAAACCCCTGCACTGGTCTGGTCAAGGCACATATGGGAGTTGATGTTTCCTGTTCCTCCCCTCTTTCTCTCTTCCTCTATCTCTCTCTCTCACTCTGTGTGTCCTCTCTAAAAATGAATAAATAAATAAAAAAAAGAATTAATAAAAAAGAATAAAGGCATAAAAGATATGCAAGTAGAATGTTCTCCGTTCTAAGCACAGTATTTTAGATACTGTTTGCTAGCAGTTGCCAAAATAAAAGATGTTATTTCACAACCGAGTGTGGCCTGGGTTCAGTGACTGAGTCCAGTTGCCTATTCAATATCCATTCTCATTTTTTTAAAAAAATAAGTGAACTCTTATATTGTTCCAAGTGGAATTCTTCCAAGTTAATGAACTACCTTTGTTATTTTAGCTACTTTGAAGATCAAGGTGGCCAAAGCAATGGAAATAGAGATGATTGCCAGGGACCTCAAGAAAATGGCACATGGGGCTGATAAATCCAGGAACCATTTTCTTCTTCCTGCTAAGTACGCTGACTTGATGGTTGGATCATAAGTGTTGGCATATGAGACTTGAGTAATAATGATGAAGCAGGCACACTATCTTTAGACTGTCTGTCTCTACATTTTGTGAGAGAAAAATAAATCTTTGTATCATTTAAAGGAAAAGTTATGTTGGCTCTATATTAGTAACAGTTAAATGCAATTACTAACTGTTCCAGGCCCATAGCTCTGTAAGGTACCCTGACTCATCCACACTGAGTCATTTTATCATCATATGTCAACTACTACTTTTTGGAAGAGAAATTCCACCTTAATCTTAGGTGACGAATTCTAGATGTAAAACCTAAATATACGGATGGGGAAGTGACAGATGTTTGGAACTGAGACTGAATATTACCTGGCTATGTTACATTTGTAAATAAGTTTTCTCACTCTCTCACAGCCAGTTTTCCTTTTGTTGTCGATTTAACCATTGGTCCAGAGAAAAAGTATGCTCTACAGAGACAACATAAAAGAATGAAATGTTAACAATTCCTAAAAAGCTCCTTTCTATAGGGTCCCCAGTTCGACTTAATTTTCTTCTAATTCTCCTTCTCTTTTAGTGATGAAAAACTACAAACATAGAGAAAATTTAAAAAATGACAATTATATAATTATCTCACATCAACAAGTATCAATATTGCTTTATCTACAGCCCCTCATCTTCATTCCTTGCCTCAGTCATTTCAAAGCAAATCTAGACATCATTTTATAAGTAGGTCTCTCTAAAGTAAAAATTCTTTTCTTAAAAAAGCCACATTTTCATGTACCAACCTAACATTTTAAATAATAATTTTTAATACCCTTTAATTATTTTTTCTTACATCTTTGTTGTTTTTAAAACTAGGTTGTTTTTCCTACAGTTTATGAATCTGGATAGTGCTGATTAAATTCATTTTGTGTGGCTTCATATGTTCTTATCTTACAATTTCTTCTTGTAAATTAGTGAAAGGTATTTTTCCCCGCCAAGAAAGAAGGAAGGGGCCGGAGCTACAAAGTGTGAAATAGCAAAGGTTTTATTTAGTACTGTGCTGCCCAGACTGAGTTCTCTGGTCAGGGGGGACAGGGGTCAGCGAAGTTGCATGGGATGATCCATGTGGGAGATATTTAAAGGGTCTGTAGGACGGGCGAGCTAATATGATGTAGCAAAATCTCACTGGCTGAGAGACAGTTGCTTTTTTCCCAAGGATTTCTGGGAAGTTTATTTTTGGCGTGCTTGGTTGTGGGTGGCTCTAGCAAAAGTTCCCAAATCTGGGTTACTCATGTGACCTTCCCCCATTATCCACCGACCTTACAATTAGACCTAAGATTTTGATCAGGTCTAGGATTGATTTTTTGCAAGACTACTTCATAGATGATGCTTTAAATTCTATAAGAGAACACAAAATTACTTGGTTGGCTCTTTTCCTAGGGTATTAGCCGGTATGGCCAGAGGCCACTGCCGTCATGGCCATTCACATGCAGCTTCTCATTAGATTCAGGCAGATGGTAAAGAAACAGTGGAGCCAAAAAATAGTGGGCCGTTCCTTCATTAAAGTCTCATACCTGCTGACGAGCAAACACAGGGAAAACACTTCCTTCCGTTTCCACAACAAAGAGAATCTTCTCCAGTTTGTCCTACAATTAAAGGCACCAGCAGTCTTAGCGGAGCTCTCAAAGTCCCTCAGCTCTGGTTCCCCACTGCACACCTTCTCTCTGTCAACATGGGTTCTCCTTGAGCACTCTGCATTATCTCCTCTCTCACTCTGAAAACATGGCTTCTTTCTCGTCTTCCTACTGCTCTCTCTCTCCTCTAACTCTTTTCAAAACTTTCTGTTGTGAAAACCTCTCCTCCAGCAAACATTATCAAAGCATTGGCCCTTTCCAAGCAAGAAGGTAATTTGCAATTTTACAGACCACATATACCTGGTGCTGCCCAGCCCCCAATGCAAACTATAAGCGAGAGAACACAAAAATAATATTTTACAAACTTGTTTGACCAACATGGCCCTAAAATCATTTGATTCATTTTTTCATTAGAAGTAGAAATATAGAGATATTCTAATTGCATTTTCATTTAGGAGCTAGACTAAAGCTATAAAGAATATATCTCTTCATTAACATTCAGTAAATTTGAGATAGCATTCATAAAGGAAAGGCAGGATGAATGCTTATTTCTTTTACTTTATTTGTTAATTTTCAGAAAAACGACTACTTGGAAAAGGGATCACAAATATTCTATCATTTCTCTTAACTAATGAAACCTCAATTTTGTTCAGTGTCCACATGCAATGTGCCAAGTATAACTGAGTCCCAAATAAAATTGGGTTTCCATTAGTAAGAAAGAATATGAGAATGGATTTTGGGTAGTTAATAAATAGATTCAATCACACATGCTATGAATCATAGCTCTGCTTGTTTCTCCAGACTAGCCATTAGTCCTTTTGATTAATGACTGTCCTTCTGGCTTTCCAATGTAACTATTCATTAATATTTTTCTCATTTTGATTTGTAAATAGATTACGTTACATTCAAACTACATATCATATGCCCCATTCCCTTGCCAACATGCATACAACACAAAAAAACTTGCTTTTAATCATTATTAAAGTATCCAAAAACTTTATTGTCACCTTATATATTTTGTCTATAGTAGAAATAGAAACAAATGATTAGATATAATTCTAAAAGTGCCTTTCATTATATATTCTTTTGAAGATAAAGATTTTCACTTCTATCCATATTATCTAAATTGTACTTTCTTTTACATGGCTATTAATAATTAAAGAAAAACACTTAACAAGAAAAGTTATGTGTCAAATACTGGTTTATACATTATAAAATATGGATACAAAATAATTACATTTTTAAGGGCTTACAATAAAATGTTGGAAATGGACAAGATTTAGACTTAACAACTAGGCGAAGTGGGGCAACATGGCGATGGAGTAAGCAGACGTACCAACTTCCAACTCCCAAAACCAAAGTGAATAATAACTTAATTTTAAGAACCATCATCCGGATAAACCAACATTGAACTGGACTGAGAGGACTCTTCAATCAGGGAACACTGAAGAAGCCACATTGAGACAGGTAGGAAAAGCGAAAAGGTGGAAAAGGCGGCCCAGCTCCCCCGAGTGAAAGGCAGCCTGGAGAGACTTGTGTGGCGGGAAGAGAGGCCAGCGGAAGGGTAGGGACCTGGGTCCCAGGAACAAAGCCCCAGTCTGCAGCCCCAGAGCCTAGAAGAGGACAGTGTTTAGCTATGAAACAGGTTACGATATTGTTTGTGAGAAAGAGACAGTTGTCTCAGACCCAGGATTCTTCTTAAAAGGACGGCACAGAAAACCTCTCTCACAACCACTCACCCAGGACTCTGGGAGACAAGGAGAGCGGAGAGGACCAGACCAGCAGAAAGAGAGTGTGGTCTGGAAAGCACGGGAAGAAAATCTTTGAGGGACAGCCACCCTAAACCCTGGGCTGAGTCACTCTACAAATCTGAAACAATATTTCCCCTGGAACCAGAAAGGGGAAGCAGAACACCAGCCAAACAGGCTCCTAGTGGCAATTAGAGCACAGTCACTTAGAAGAAAGGAGCTTTCAGGACTACAGTATGGAGTGTTACAGTCTGAGCTGTAGCGCCCCCAACCACACTGCTGAGGGCTTGCTGGAGGGTGGGCGGCGGTGGGACACAGAAGCATGGTTCTGTCGGCGGGGGCAGAGGCTGAACCGGCTCCAGCAGTGGTGAAGGGGATGTGCAAAAGTGGTAAAGCGGCTGTGGGCCCGCCTGAGACCCCACCTGTGGGGGAAAAGAGGGAGCCTGGAACGGGCAGACATCCAGCGCTGGGCAGAGGTGAGTGGGAACACAGTCTCACCCGGCCTCCAAGGCTTGAAGTCCTGGACCAACCAGCTTTGCCCACGGAGGTGGGGCCGAAGCCTGGACTCGCAGTTGAGCACGCACCAGCAGCCAGGCCGAGGAGCCAATGTTGGCGGGGGCGGGGCAGAAGCCCAGCTCACAGCTGAGCATGTAGCAGCAGCCCCACCCAGCTGAGGAACTGAAGTTGGCAGGGGTGGGGCCGATGTCAGGCTTACAGCTGAACGTGTAACAGCAGACCTTCCAGGCTGAGGAGCTGACGTTGGCAGGGAAGCGGCTGAGCAAGCCCATCTCAGCCAAAAAGCCGAGGTTGGCGGGGGCGGGGTGGAGGCCTGGCTTGCAGCTAAGCATGCACTGGGGGGCCCTCCTCGCTGAAGGAACAGGCTGACAGGGACCCGCAGTTGAGCAAAGGTGCTCACCCTTACCCTTGGTGCCCGGGCTTGTGGCCTGAGTGTGGTGTGTGGTTCCACCGGTGGGAGATGGATGAAGGCCGAGACCTGCTGAGGCTTAAGGAGCCTGGCATGAGAACACAGCCCCTCCCATGGAGGCAAGGTGGAGACCCAGCTGTTGGCGCCAGCAACACCCACACCCACTGCCTTAGACAACAGCAGAGGAGGTGGTGGGCCTGCAGACAGACCACACCTAGGGAACATACAGAGGCAACACCCATTGGACTCCAGGAGCCAAACCCTTCATACACACAGATAAAATGGGCAGGCAGAGGAATGCAACCCAAATGAATCAAGAGAAATCCCCAGAGAAAAACCTGAATGAATCAGATATAACCAAACTACCTGATGCAGAGTTTAAAATAATGATAGTTAGGACATTCAAAGAGCTTAGAGCAACAATGGATAGTCATTATGAACACCTAAATAAAGTGATAGCAAGTATAAAAAAGGAAATTGAAATAATACAAAAGAACCAGACAGAAATGACACAGTATCAGAACTGAATACCACAATGGAAGGAATTAAAAGCAGGATGAATAAAGTTGAGGATCGAATCAGTGAGTTAGAGGACAAAATAAACAAAGGCACTAAAGCAGAGCAAAGGAAAGAAAAGAGACAAAACATCTGAAGAAACTCTAAGGGAGCTCTGTGATAACATGAAGAGAAATAACATCTGCATCATAGGGGTTCCCGAAGAAGAAGAGAAAGAACAAGGGATAGAAACTTTGTTCAATCAAATCATAGCTGAAAACTTCCCTAAATTAAGGCCGGAAAACGTTTCACACGTTCAAGAAGCACAGAGAACTCCATTAAAGAGAAACCCAAAGAAATCTACACCAAGACACATCATAGTTAAAATACCAAAGCTAAGGGATAAAGAGAAAATTTTAAAAGCTGCTAGAGAAGAAAAGGCTATCACCTACAAAGGAGCCCTAATAAGAATGACATCCGACATCACAACAGAAACACTTGAGACCAGAAGGGAATGGCAAGATATATTTAAAGTAATGCAGAACAAGAACCTACAACCAAGACTACTCTATCCAGCAAGACTAATGTTTAAAATTGAAGGAGAAATAAAGAGCTTCCCAGACAAAAAAAAAGACCTCACGGAATTCATTAAAACCAAACCAATTCTGCAAGAGATGCTAAAAGGCCTGTTGTGAACAGTTCAAAGGGAGGAAAGAATATAGCAAAAGAAGAATACAGCTTTAAAGAATAAAATGGCAATAAACAACTACATATCGATAATAACCTTAAATGTAAATGGATTAAATGATCCAATCAAAAGACATAGGGTAGCTTGATAAAGAAACAGGACCCATACATATGCTGTCTACATGAAACACACCTTAAAACAAAAGATGCACATAACTGAAGGGAAAAGGATGGAAAAAAATATTTCATGCAAATAGAAATGAAAAAAAAGCCGGGGTAGCAGTACTTATATCTGACAAAATGGACTTTAACACAAAGGCTGTAGTAAGAGATAAAGAAGGACACTACATAATGATAAAGGGAGCAATTCTACAGGAATATATAACCATTATAAATATGTACGCACCAAACATAGGATCCCCAACATACATAAACCAGACTTTGATGGATATAAAGGGCGAGATTAACAGCAATACTATAAAAGTAGGGGATTTTAATACCCCACTAACATGACTGGATAGATCCTCAAGAAAATTAAAAAAGAAACAGCAGACTTAAAGAATACACTAGATCAGTGGTTCTTAACTTTTTGAGATACCGAACCCACCAGTTTCATATGCGCATTCACCGAACCCTTCTTTGGTGATAAATAAAATATGATTTTTTCCCCCAAATTCAAGACATAGGAATATATATTTTTTACTGGTGCACAAATAAAGCCATGCATGAACATCACCTAGCTCAAAGAACAAAACCAACAAATTACGGTATTACTTTTTTCTGGCCTCCTCGGCAGAGGCTTCACCAAACTCCTGGGACCGACTCATTGAACCCCTAGCATTCAATAGAACCCAGGTTAAGAACCACTGTACTAGATCAACTCGATTTAATAGATATCTTCAGAACATTTTACCCTAAAGCGCTCATGGTACAGTCTCTAGGATAGACCACATGTTAGGACACAAAAGTGGATTCAACAAATTTAAGAAAATTAAAATCATATCAAGCATTTTCTCTAATCACAATGGCATGAAACTAGAAATTAACCACAAAAGAAAAAGTGAAAAATACTCAAACACTTGGAAACTAAATAGCATGTTATTAAATAATGAATGGATTAACAATGAGATCAAAGAAGAAATAAAAAAGTTTCTAGAAACGAACAATAATGAGCATACATCAACTCAAAATTTATGGGACACAGCAAAAGCAGTACTGAGAGGGAAGTTCATAGCACTACAGGCATACCATGAGAAGCAAGAAAAAGCTCAAATAAGCACCTTGACTCTGCATCTAAAAGAACTAGAAAAACAACAGCAATTTAAGGCCTGGACTAGTAGAAGGAAGGAAATAATAAAGATCAGAGTGGAAATAAATGACATAGACGCCTAGAAAACAATACAGAGGATCAATGAAACCAGGAACTGGTTCTTTGAAAAGGTAAACAAGATCGAAGAACCTTTAACTAGACTCACCAAGAAAAAAAAGAGAGAGGACTCAAATAAATAAAATTAGAAATGAGAGTGGGGAAATAACAACTGAAACAACAGAAATACAAAGTATTGTAAGAAAATACTATGAAGAACTCTATGCCAAAAAATTAGACAACCTAGGTGAAATGGACAAATTTCTTGAATCATATAATCTTACAAAAATCAATCTGTAAGAATCAGAACACCTAAACAGACCAATTACAACAAATGAGATCTAAACAGTTATTAAAAAACTCACAAGAAGAAAAGTCCTGGGCCTGATGGCTTAACAAGTGAATTCTACTAAAAATTCAAAGAAGAACTAACTCCTATCCTCCTCAAACTATTTCAAAAAATTTAAGAGCATAATTCTAGTCCCAAAACCAGGCAAAGACAACACAAAGAAAGAAAATTATAGGCCAGTATCCCTGATGAATTTAGATGCTAAAATTGTCAACAAAATATTAGCCAAACGGATCCAGCAATATATGAAAAAAAATCATAGACCATGATCAACTGGGATTTCTTCTGGAGAGGCAAGGCTGGTTCAATATTCACAAATCAATCAATGTGATTCATCACATAAACAAAAGGAAGGACAAAAATTACATTATAATTTCAATAGATGCAGAAAAAGTATTTCATAAAATCCAGCACCCATTCAGGATCAAAACTCGCAGTAAAATGGGAATACAGGGAACATTCCTTAACAGGATGAAGGTCATCTATGAAAAACCCACAGCAAACATCATACTCAATGGGAAAAAATTAAAAGCAATACCCTTAAGATCAGAAACCAGGCAGCGGTGCACCCTTTCACCACTCTTATTCAACATAGTTCTGGAAGTCTTAGCCACAGCAATCAGACAAGAAGAAGAAATAAAAGGCATCCAAATTGGAAAAGAAGAAGTAAAACTGTCATTATTCGCAGATGATATGATATTGTATATAGAAAACCATAAGTCTCAGTCTAAAAACTACTGGATCTAGTAAATGAATTCAGCAAGGTGGCAGGATATAAAATTAATACTCAAAAATCAGAGGCATTTTTATATACCAACAATGAACTGTCAGCAAAAGAAATTAAGAAAGCAATCCCCTTCACTATTGCAACCAAAAAATTAAAGTACCTAGGAGTAAATTTAACCAAGGAGGTTAAGGACTTGTACTCGGAAAATTATTGAGCAGTGATAAAAGAAATCAAGGAAGATAAAAACAAGTGAAAGCATATACCGTGCTCATGGTTAAGAAGAAAAAACATCATTAAAATGTCTATATTACCCAAAGCAATTTATAAATTCAATGCAATACCAATTAAAATACCAATGACATACTTCAAAGATATAGAACACATATTTCAAAAACTTATGTGGAACCAAAAAAGAACACAAATAGCCTAAGCAATCTTAAAAAGAAAAAATAAAGCAGGAGGTATCACTCTTCCAGATATCAAGGCCATTGTACTCAAGACAGCCTGGTACTGGCATAAGGACAGGCACATAGATCAATGGAACAGAAAAGAGAACCCAGAAATAAACCCACACCTTTATGAACAACTGATATTTGACAAAGGAGGAAAGAACATACAATGGAGTAAAGACAGCCTCTTTAACAAATTGTGTTGGGAAAATTGGACATCTACCTACAAAAAAATGAAACTAGACCATCAACTTACACCATTCACAAAAACAAACTCAAAATGGATAAAGGACTTCAATGTAAGCCGTGAAACCATAAGAATCTTAGAAGAAAACATAGGCAGTAAGCTCTCCGACATCTGTAGCAGCAATATATTTGCCAATTTATCTCCACGGGCAAATGAAATAAAAGACAGGATAAACAAATGGGACTATATCAAACTAAAAAGTTTTTGCACAGATAAAGACAAGAAGAACAGAATAAAAAGAGAAACCACACAATGGGAGAACATATTCGACAACACTTCTGATAAGAGGTTAATAACCTAAATTTATAAAGAACTTATAAAACTCAACACCAGGAAGACAATCAAAAAATGGGCAAAAGAAACGAATAGCAATTTCTCCAAAGAGGCCATACAGATGGCCGATAGGCATATGAAAAAATGCTCAACATCACTAATAATTAGAGACATGCCAATTAAAACCACAATGAAATATCACCTCACACCAGTCAGAATGGCACTCATCAGCAAAACAACACAGAACAAGTGCTGGCGAGGATGTGGAGAAAAGGGAACACTCATGCACTGCTGGTGGGAATGCAGACTGGTGCAGCCACTGTGCAAAACAGTTTGGAGATTCCTCAAAAAATTAAAAATTGAGCTGTCTTTGACCCAGCTATCCCACTTTTAGGAATATACCCTAAGAACACCATAGCACTGTTTGAAAAGAAGAAATGTGCCTCCATGTCCGTGGCAGCACTGTTCACAATAGCGAAGATCTGGAAACAGCCCAAGTGTCTGTCAGAGGGCGAGTGGATTAAAAAATTTTGGTACATATATACAATGGAATACTACTCAGCCATAAGAAATGATGACATCAGATCATTTGTAACAAAATGGATGGACCTTGATAACATTATACGGAGTGAAATAAGTAAAACAGAAAGAAACTGAGAACAGCATGATTTCATACATAGCTGGGACATAAAAACGAGACTATGAGACATGGACAAGAGTGTGGTGGTTAAGGGGTGGGGGCAGGGAGAAGAGAGAAGGAGGGTGGTAGGGGACAGGCATAAAAAAAACCAGATAGAAGGTGACAGAGGAAAATTTGACTTTGGATGTTGGGTATGCAACAGAATTGAATGACAAGATAACCTGGAAATGTTTTCTTTGAACATATGTGCCCTGATTTATTAATGTCACCCATTAAAATTAATAAAAAAAAGTTTTAACAACTAGGCAAACATTTAAATGTTTTTAATTTTTAAAATGAATATATTTAGAGTGAAGGTAGAAGGAAAAAAGAGGAAGAGAGAAATATTGATTTGTTCTTCCCCTTATTTATGCATTTATTGGTTGATTTTTGTATGTGTCCTGACCAATGATCAAACCTGCAACTTTGGGATGTTGGGACGTTGCTTTTTTTTTTTTTTTATTAACTTTAATGGGGTGACACCAATATATCAGGGTACATATGTACAATGAAAACATCTCCAGATTATCCCATCATTCAATTGTGCTGCATACCCATTACCCAAAGTCAAATTGTCCTCTGTCACCTTCTCTCTGTTTTTCCCTGTGTCCCTCCCCTTCTCCCTATCCCACCCTCCCCTCCCTCCGCCCAACCCGTAACCACCACACTCTTGTACGTGTCTCGTAGTCTCATTTTAATGTCCCACCTATGTTTGAAATCATGCTGTTCTCAGTTTTTCTTTTTTTCTGATTTACTTATTTCACTCCGTATAATGTTATCAAGGTACATCCATTTTGTTATAAATGATCCGATGTCATCATTTCTTATGGCTGAATATTGTTCCATAGTATATATATACCAAAGCTTTTTAATCCACTCGTCTTCTGACGGACACTTGGGCTGTTTCCAGCTCTTCGCTATTGTGAACAATGCTGCCACAAACATGGGGGCGCATTTCTTCTTTTCGAACAGTGTTATGGTGTTCTTAGGGTATATTCCTAAAAGTGGGATAGCTGGGTCAAAAGGCAGTTCGACTTTTAATTTTTTGAGGAATCTCCAAACTGTTTTCCACAGTGACTGCACCAGTCTGCATTCCCACCAGCAGTGCAGAAGGGTTCCCTTTTCTCCACATCCTCGCCAGCACTTGTTCTGTGTTGTTTTGCTGATGAGCGCCATTCTGACTGGTGTGAGGTGATATCTCATTGTGGTTTTAATTTGCATTTCTCTAATAATTAGTGATGTTGAGCATTTTTTCATATGTCTTTTGGCCATCTGTATGTCTTCTTTGGAGAAATTTCTATTCATTTCTTTTGCCCATTTTTTGATTGGATTGTTTGTCTTCCTGGTGTTGAGTTTTGTAAGTTCTTTATAAATTTTGGTTATTAACCCCTTATCAGATGTGCTGTCAAATATGTTCTCCCATTGTGTAGTTTGTCTTTTTATTCTGTTCTTATTGTCTTTAGCTGTGCAAAAGCTTTTTAGTTTGATGTAGTCCCATTTGTTTATCTTGCCTTTTATTTCATTTGCTCGTGAAGATAAATCGGCAAATAAATTGCTGCTACAGATGTCGGAGAGCTTGCTGCCTATGTTTTCTTCTACGATGCTTATAGTTTCACGGCTTATGTTTAAGTCCTTTATCCATTTTGAATTTGTTTTTGTGCATGGAGTAAGTTGATGGTCTAGTTTCATTTTTTTGCAGGTAGATGTCCAATTTTCCCAGCACCATTTGTTAAAGAGGCTGTCTTTACTCCATTGTATGTTCTTTCCTCCTTTGTCAAATGTCAGTTGTCCATAAAGCTGTGGGTTTATTTCTGGGTTTTCTGTTCTGTTCCATTGATCACTGTGCCTGTTCTTATGCCAGTACCAGGCAGTCTTGAGTATAATGGCCTTGTAGTAAACCTTGATATCAGGAAGAGTGATGCCTCCTGCTTTATTTTTTCTTTTTAAGATTGCTGAGGCTATTCGTGTTCTTTTTTGGTTCCATATAAATTTTTGGAGTATGTTTTCTATATCTTTGAAGTATGTCATTGGTATTTTAATTGGTATTGCATTGAATTTATAAATTGCTTTGGGTAATATAGACATTTTAATGATGTTTATTCTTCCTAGCCATGAGCACGGTATATGCTTCCACTTGTTTGTATCTTCCTATATTTCTTTTATCAATGTTTTATAATTTTCCGAGTAAAAGTCCTTAACCTCCTTGGTTAAATTTACTCCTAGGTATTTTATTTTTTTGGCTGCAATAGTGAAGGGGATTGATTCCTTAATTTCTTTTGCTGACAGTTTATTGTTTGTATATAGAAATGCCTCTGATTTCTGGGTATTAATTTTATATCCTGCCACCTTGCTGAATTCATTTATAAGGTCCAGTAGTTTTTTAACTGAGACTTTAGGGTTTTCTATGTACAATATCATATCATCTCCAAATAGTGACAGTTTTACTTCTTCTTTTCCAATTTGGATGCCTTTTATTTCTTCTTTTTGTCTGATTGCTGTAGCTAGGACTTCCAGAACTATGTTGAATAAAAGTGGTGAAAGTGGGCAACCCTGCCTGGTTCCTGATCTTAAGGGGATTGCTTTTAATTTTTGTCCATTAAGTATGATGTTTGCTGTGGGTTTGTCGTAGATGGCCTTGATCATGTTAAGGAATGTTCCTTGTATTCCCACTTTATTGAGAGTTTTAAGCATGAATGGGTGCTGGATTTTATCAAATGCCTTTTCTGCATCTATTGAAATTATCATGTGATTTTTGTCCTTCCTTTTGTTTATGTGATGAATCACATTGATTGATTTGCGAATATTGTACCAGCCTTGCCTCTCCAGAATAAATCCCACTTGGTCATGGTGTATGATTTTTTTCATATATTGCTGAATCCGGTTGGCTAATATTTTGTTGAGAATTTTAGCGTCTAAATTCATCAGGCATATAGGCCTATAATTTTCTTTCTTTGTGTTGTCTTTGCCCAGTTTGGGGATCAGAATTATGCTCGCCTCATAAAAGGAGTTTGGAAGTCTGCCTTCCTTTTGAATTTTTTGAAATAGCTTGAGGAGGATAGGAGTTAATTCTTCTTTGAATTTTTGATAGAATTCACTTGTGAAGCCATCAGGCCCAGGACTTTTCTTTTTTGGGAGTTTTTTGATAACTCTTTCAATCTCCTCTGTTGTAATTGGTCTGTTCAGGTGCTCTGATTCTTCCAGATTGATTTTTGGAAGTTTATATGATTCAAGAAATTTGTCCATTTCATCTAGATTGTCAAATTTTTTGGCACAGAGTTCTTCATAGTATTTTCTTACAATGCTTTGTATCTCTGTTGTATTAGTTGTAATTTCTCCAGTGTCCTTTCTAATTTTATCTATTTGAGACCTCTCTCTTTTTTTCTTGATGAGTCTAGTTAAGGGTTCATCAATCTTGTTTACCTTTTCGAAGAACCAGCTTCTGGTTTCTTTGATCCTCTGTATTGTTTCTTTAGCTTCTATGTCATTTATTTCTGCTCTGATCTTTATTATTTCCTTCCTTCTACTTGTCCTGCATTTTATTTGTTGTTGTTTTTCAAGTTCTTTTAGCTGCAGGGTTAAGTTGCTTATATGTTCTTTTTCTAGGTTCTTATGATATGCCTGTAGTGCAATAAAGTTCCCTCTCAGGACTGCTTTTGCTGTGTCCCATAGATTTTGAGTTGATGTATGCTCGTTATCATTTGTTTCTAGAAACTTTTTTATTTCTTCTTTGATCTCAATGTTAATCCATTCATTATTTAATAACATGCTATTTAGTTTCCAAGTGTTTGAGTATTTTTCAGTTTTTCTTTTGTGGTTGATTTCTAGTTTCATGGCATTGTGATCAGAGAAAATGCTTGATATAATTTCAATCTTCTTAAATGTGTTGAGGCCTTTTTTGTGTCCTAACATGTGGTCTATCCTAGAAAACGTACCATGAGCACTTGAGAAGAATGTATATTCTACTGCTTTAGGGTGAAAAGTTCTGAATATATCTATTAAATCAAGTTGATCTAGTGTATCCTTTAATTCTGCTGTTTCTTTATTGATTTTCTTTCTTGTGGATCTATCCAGTGTTGTTAGTGGGGTATTGAAATCCCCTACTATGATAGTATTACTGTTAATCTCGCCCTTAATGTCCATCAAAGTCTGCTTTATGAATGTCGGGGCTCCTATATTTGGTGCGTAGATATTTATAATAGTTATATCTTCCTGTTGAATTGTTCCCTTTATCATTATGTAGTGTCCTTCTTTATCTCTTACTACAGTCTTTGTTTTAAAGTCCATTTTGTCAGATATAAGTACTGCTACCCCGGCTTTTTTTTCATTTCCATTTGCATGAAATATTTTTTTCCATCCTTTTATCTTCAGTCTATGAGCTTCTTTTGTTTTAAGGTGTGTCTCTTGTAGACAGCATATGTATGGGTCCTGTTTCTTTATCCACGCTGCTACCCTATGTCTTTTGATTGGATCATTTAGTCCATTTACATTTAAGGTTATTATTGATATGTAGCTGTTTATTGACATTTTATTCTTTAAAGCTGTATTTTTATTTTTTTTGCTATATTCTTTTCTCCCTTTGAACTGTTCACACTAGGCCCCTTAAAATCTCTTGCAGAATTGGTTTGGTTTTAATGAATTCCTTGAGGTTTTCTTTGTCTGGAAAGTTCTTTATTTCTCCCTCAATTTTAAACGTTAGCCTTGCTGGATAGAGTAGTCTTGGTTGTAGGTTCTTGTTCTGCATTACTTTGATTATATCTTGCCATTCCCTTCTGGCCTGAAGTGTTTCTGTTGAGAAGTCCGATGTCATCCTAATGGGGGCTCCTTTGTAGGTGAGAGTCTTTTTTTCTCTAGCAGCTTTTAAGATTTTTTCTTTATCTATTAGCTTTGGTATTTTAACTATGATGTGTCTTGGTGTAGATCTTTTTGGGTTTCTCTTTAATGGGGTTCTGTGCGCCTCCTGGACATGTAGAATGTTTCCCAGCCTTAATTTAGGGACGTTTTCGGCTATGATTTGATTGAACAAAGTTTCCATTTCCTGTCCTCTTTTTTCTTCTTCAAGTACCCCTATGATGCGAATGTTGTTTCTCTTCAGGTTGTCACAGAGCTCCCTTAGAGTTTCCTCACATTTTTTGAATCTCTTTTCCTTTTTTTTCTCTGCTTCTGTAACTATGTTTATTGTGTCCTCTAACTCACTGATTCGATCCTCAGCGTCATCTATCCTGCTTTTAATTCCTTCCATTGTGGTCTTCAGTTCTGATACTGTATTTGTCATTTCTGTCTGGTTCTTTTTTATTATTTCAATTTCATTTTTTATACTTGTTATCTCTTTATTTAGGTGCTCATAGTGACTATCCATTGTTGCTCTAATTTCTTTGAACATCCTAACTATCATTATTCTAAAGTCTGCTTCTGGTAGTTTGGTTATATCTGGTTCATTCAGGACCTTCTCTGGGGATTTCTCTTGGTTGATTTGGTTTGCATTCCTCTGCCTGCCCATTTTATCTGAGTGTAAGCAAGTTGTGGCCACTGGAGTCCAGTATGTTTTGCCTTTGTGTTCTCCAGGTGTGTTCTGTCTGCAGGCTTGCCACCCCCTCTGTCGCTGCCTAGGGCGGTTTGGTGTGGGCGTTGCCAGCGCCGGCTCACTGCAGCTATTGCTGTGGTTTCTGCCTCTTTTTTGCGGGAGGGGCTGTCACTCAAGCCACTAGCGTTAGCGCGCAGGGCAGCGGTGAGCACCTTTGCTCAGCAGCGGACCCGGACTTTTTCTGGAAGGCTTACGCCCAGCCCCCTCAGTCCGAGCCTGCTCGCCACCGTTTTGTGGGTTGGGCGGGGCTTTTGACGTGCTCTCAGCTGTGAGCCTTTGCCCGTCCAGAATTTAGCCCCGCCCTCGAGGCCAGGGCCCTCCTGCTCAGGGACTGAAACCGAAAACCGGGGATTATTGGGCCGGGCGTGTTTGCTGGCGTGCGCACAGCGGCTTGCTTCCGGTCGTTCCGGCTCCTACCCCGCCCCCACGCTCGGAGAAAGCTCGCGCCGGTAGGGCGGTACTCCGCGGTTTCTCCGGCCGGGCAGGGAGAGCAGCTGAGCTCCGCAGGGAACTTCCCCTGGTCTCAGTGTCTCCCTCGCCCCCAACTTAGGAGCCCGCTCGCGCCCACAGATGGCACGCGGGGGTTTCTCCTTCTGGGCGGGGTTGGCAGCGTGAGCCTTGGGCCCCTCGCCCGTCCCTGGTCTTGGCCCGGTGCCCGCGGTCAGGGCCGGCTAGCGCAGGGTCGCAGGGCTGATCTCTGCCCGTATTTTTCCCCACAAGTGGGGTCACAGGCGGCCCGCAGCTGCCGGACAGCTTTAGCGCGTCACCTCTGCCACTGCTAGGCCAGCCCGAGCTCTCACTGTCCCGCCCACACCGACAGGACTGCGTTTCGGCGTCCTGTCTCGACCATAGGCTTCAGCAACCTCAGGGGGCTAGAAGTGCCCTAAGTCTCCACACTGTAGGCTTGGGAGCTCCCTCCCTCTAGGCAGGTCTGCTCTAATTGCCGCGGGAGAGCTTGTTTGGCTAGTGTCCTGTCTCCCTTTGCTGGTAATGCTAGCTCCAGGGGAAATATTCGTTTTCGATTAGGGAAGTGACTTAGCCCATGGGTCGGGGTGGCTGTCCCTCAGTGTCCTCGTGCCTTCAGTCCACTCTTTGTTCCCGCTGCTCTGTTCCTCTCCTCTGTCCCAGTTCCCCGGAGCCCCGGGTGCGTGGTTGTGAGAGAGGCTTTCTGAGCTGTCCCTTTAAAAAGATTTTTGGGTCTGAGAAGACTCTCTCTTTTTCCCAAATAGTATCCTCATTTACTTCACAGCTCGATACTGTCCAATCGGCTCTTCTAGGGTCTGGGACTGCAGTCTGGGGCTTGGTTCCTGGGACCCAGGTCCCTCCCTCTCCGCCAAACTCTCCTCCCGCCACGCGGATCTCTCCGGGCTGCCGTTTGCTCCGGGGAGCTGGGCAGCCCTCTTCGCGTTTTCGCTATTCCTACCAGTCTCAATGTGGCTTCTGCAGTGTTCCTTGGTTGAAGAGTCCACTTAGTTTTGCTCCAAGTTGGTTTATCCAGATGATGGTTCTTAAAATTGAGTTATAATCCACTTTGGTTTTGGGAGTTGGAAGTTGGTACGTCTGCCTACTCCATCGCCATCTTCTCCCCTCGGGACGTTGCTTTTACCACAACTGAGCTACCATGACAAGGCTACAAGCATTTAAATTTAAAAGAAAAACTTTCCAGAGGGAAGATGGCAATGGAGTAGGCGGACGTACCAACTTCCAACTCCCAGAACCAAAGTGGATTATAACTCAATTTTAAGAACCATCATCTGGATAAACCAACTTTGAGCTAAACTAAGTGGACTCTTCAACCAAGGAACACTGCAGAAGCCACATTGAGACTGGTAGGAATAGCGAAAACGCGAAGAGGGCTGCCCAGCTCCCCGGAGCAAACGGCAGCCCGGAGAGACCCGCGTGGCGGGAGGAGAGTTTGGCGGAGAGGGAGGGACCTGGGTCCCAGGAACCAAGCCCCAGACTGCAGTCCCAGAGCCTAGAAGAGGTGTTTGGACAGTATCGAGCTGTGAAGCAAGTGAGGATACTATTTGTGAAAAAGAGAGAGTTTTCTCAGACCCAAAAATCTTTTTAAAGGGACAGCTCAGAAAGCCTCTCTCACAACCACGCACCCGGGGCTCCGGGGAACTGGAACAGAGGAGAGGAACAGAGCAGCGGGAACAAAGAGTGGACTGAAGGCCGGAGACACTCTGAGGGACAGCCACCCCGACCCATGGGCTAAGTCACTCCCCTAATTGAAAACAAATATTTCCCCTGGAACTAGCAATACCAGCAAAGGGAGACAGGACACTAGCCAAACAAGCTCTCCCGCAGCAATTAGAGCAGAGCCGCTTAGAGGGAGAGAGCTCCCAGGCCTACAGTGTGGAGACTTAGGGCACTTCTAGCCCCCTGAGGTTGCTGCAGCCTATGGTTGGGACAGGACGCTGAAACGCGGTCCTGTCGGTGTGGGCGGAACGGTGTGAGCTCAGGCTAGCCTAGAAGGGGTGGAATGAACGCGCAAAAGCTGTCCGGCAGCTGCGGGCCACCTGTGACCCCACTTGTGGGGAAAAATACGGGCAGAGATCAGCTCAGCAACCCTGCGTTAGCCGGCCCTGACCGCAGGCACGGGGCTAAGACCAGGGACGGGCGAGGGGCCCACGGCTGAGCTCACGCTGCCAACCCCACCTAGACGGAGAAACCACGGTGTGCCATCTGTGTGTGAGAGTGGGCTCCTAAGGCGGGGGCGAGGGAGACACTAAGACCAGCGGAAGTTCGCGGCTGAGCTCACGCTGCTCGCCCTGCCCGGCCGGAGAAACTGTAGAGTACCACCCTACGTGCCGGAGCTTACTCCGAGCGTGGGGGCGGGGTAGGATCCGGAACGACTGAAAGCTAGCAACTGAGCTCATGCCAGCAAACACGCCCAGCCAAATAATCCCCTGCACAGGAGGACCCTGGCCTCAAGGGCGGGGCTAAATTCTCGATGGGCAAAGGCTCACAGCTGAGAGCACGTCAAAAGCCCCGCCCAACCCACGAAACGGTAGCGAGCAGGCTCTGACTGAGGGGGCTGGGCGTAAGCCTTCCGGATAAAGGCTGGTTCCGCAGCTGAGCAAAGGTGCTCACCTCTGCCCTGGGTGCTAAAGCTAGTGACTTGAGTGACAGCCCCTCCCACAAAGGAGAGGCAGAAATCACAGCAATAGCTGCAGTGAGCCGGCACTGGCAACGCCCACACCCAACCGCCCTAGGCAGCGGCAGAGGGGGTGGCAAGCCTGTAGACAGACCACACCTAGAGAACACAAAGGCAACACATAATGGACTCCAGTGGCCACAACTTGCTTACACTCAGATAAAATGGGCAGGCAGAGGAATGCAAACCAAATGAACCAAGAGAAATCCCCAGAGAAGGACCTGAATGAACCAGATATAGCCAAACTACCAGAAGCAGATTTTAGAATAATGATAGTTAGGATGTTCAAAGAAATTAAAGCAACAATGGATAGTCACTATGAGCACCTAAATAAAGAGATAACAAGTATAAAAAATGAAATTGAAATAATAAAAAAGAACCAGACAGAAATGACAAATACAGTATCAGAACTGAAGACCACAATGGAAGGAATTAAAAGCAGGATAGATGACGCTGAGGATCGAATCAGTGAGTTAGAGGACACAATAAACATAGTTACAGAAGCAGAGAAAAAAAAGGAAAAGAGATTCAAAAAATGTGAGGAAACTCTAAGGGAGCTCTGTGACAACCTGAAGAGAAACAACATTCGCATCATAGGGGTACCTGAAGAAGAGGAAAGAGGACAGGAAATGGAAACTGAATTCAATCAAATCATAGCAGAAAACTTCCCTAAATTAAGGCTGGGAAACATTTCACATGTTCAAGAAGCACACAGAACTCCATTAAAGAGAAACCCAAAAAGATCTACACCAAGACACATCATAGTTAAAATACCAAAGCTAATAGATAAAGAAAAAATCTTAAAAGCTGCTAGAGAAAAAAAGACTCTCACCTACAAAGGAGTCCCCATTAGGATGACATCGGACTTCTCAACAGAAACACTTGAGGCCAGAAGAGAATGGCAATATATAATCAAAGTAATGCAGAACAAGAACTTACAACCAAGACTACTCTATCCAACAAGGCTAACGTTTAAAATTGAAGGAGAAATAAAGAGCTTTCCAGACAAAGAAAACCTCAAGGAATTCATTAAAACCAAACCAATCCTGCAAGATTCTAAGGGGCCTAGTGTGAACAGTTCAAAGGGAGGAAAGAATATAGAAAAAAAAATACAACTTTAAAGAATAAAATGTCAATAAACAACTACATATCAATAATAACCTTAAATGTAAATGGATTAAATGATCCAATCAAAAGACATAGGGTAGCTGCATGGATAAAGAAACAGGACCCATACATATGCTGTCTACAAGAGACACATCTTAAAACAAAAGATGCACATAAACCGAAGGTAAGAGGGTGGAAAAAAATATTTCATGTAAATGGAAATGAAAAAAAAGCCGGGGTAGCAGTACTTATATCTGACAAAATGGACTTTTAAACAAAGACTGTAGTAAGAGATAAAGAAGGACACTACATAATGATAAAGGGAACGATTCAACAGGAAGATATAACTATTATAAATATCTACGCACCAAATATAGGAGCCCCGACATACATAAACAGACTTTGATGGATATAAAGGGCGAGATTAACAGTAATACTATCATAGTAGGGGATTTCAATACCCCACTAACAACACTGGATAGATCCACAAGAAAGAAAATCAATAAAGAAACAGCAGAATTAAAGGATACACTAGATCAACTTGATTTAATAGATATATTCAGAACTTTTCACCCTAAAGCAGTAGAATATACATTCTTCTCAAGCGCTCATGGTACGTTTTCTAGGATAGACCACATGTTAGGACACAAAAATGGCCTCAATAAATTTAAGAAGATTGAAATCATATTAAGCATTTTCTCTGATCAGAATGCCATGAAACTAGAAATTAACCACAAAAGAAAAACTGAAAAATACTCAAACACTTGGAAACTAAATAGCATGATATTAAATAATGAATGAATTAACATTGAGATCAAAGAAGAAATAAAAAAGTTTCTAGAAACAAATGATAATAAGCATACGTCAACTAAAAATCTATGGGACACAGCAAAAGCAGTTCTGAGAGGGAAGTTTATTGCACTACAGGCATATCATAAGAAGCCAGAAAAAGAGCATATAAGCAACTTAACCCTGCAGCTAAAAGAACTTGAAAAACAACAACAAATAAAACCCAAGACAAGTAGAAGGAAGGAAATAATAAAGATCAGAGCAGAAATAAATGACAGAGGCTAAGGAAACAATACAGAGGATCAATGAAACCAGAAGCTGGTTCTTTGAAAAGGAAAACAAGATTGATGAACCCTTAACTAGACTCACCAAGAAAATAGATAAAATTAAAAAGGACAGTGGAGAAATTACAACTAATACAACAGAGATACAAAGCATTGTAAGAAAATACTAAGAAGAACTCTATGCCAAAAAATTTGACAATCTAGATGAAATGGACAAATTTCTTGAATCAAATAAACTTCCAAAAATCAATCTGGAAGAATCAGAACACCTAAACAGACCAATTACAACAGATGAGATTGAAACAGTTATAAAAAACTCCCAAAAAAGAAAAGTCCTGGGCCTGATGGCTTCACAAGTGAATTCTATCAAAAATTCAAAGAAGAACTAACTCCTATCCTCCTCAAGCTATTTCAAAAAATTCAAGAGGAAGGAAGACTTCCAAACTCCTTTTATGAGGCGAGCATAATTCTGATCCCAAAACCAGGCAAAGACAACACAAAGAAAGAAAATTATAGGCCTATATCCCTGATAAATTTAGACGCTAAAATTCTCAACAAAATATTAGCCAACCAGATTCAGCAATATATGAAAAAAGTCATACACCATGATCAAGTGGGATTTATTCTGGAGAGGCAAGGCTGGTTCAATATTCGCAAATCAATCAATGTGAATCATCACATAAACTAAAGGAAGGACAAAAATCACATGATAATTTCAATAGATGCAGAAAAGGCATTTGATAAAAATCTAGCACCCATTCATGCTCAAAACTCTCAGTAAAGTTGGAATACAAGGAACATTCCTTAACATGATAAAGGCCATCTACAACAAACCCACAGCAAACATCATACTAAATGGACAAAAACTAAAAGCAATCCCCTTAAGATCAGGAACCAGGCAGGGTTGCCTACTTTCACCACTTTTATTCAACATAGTTCTGGAAGTCCTAGCTACAGCAATCAGACAAAAAGAAGAAATAAAAGGCATCCAAATTGGAAAAGAAGAAGTAAAACTGTCACTATTTGGAGATGATATGATATTGTACATAGAAAACCCTAAAGTCTCAGTTAAAAAACTACTGGACCTTATAAATGAATTCAGCAAGGTGGCAGGATATAAAATTAATACTCAGAAATCAGAGGCATTTCTATATACAAACAATGAACTGTCAGCAAAAGAAATTAAGGAATCAATCCCCTTCACTATTGCAGCCAAAAAAATAAAATACCTAGGAGTAAATTTAACCAAGGAGGTTAAGGACTTGTACTCGGAAAATTATAGAACATTGATAAAGGAAATCAAGGAGGATACAAACAAGTGGAAGCATATACCGTGCTCATGGCTAGGAGGAATAAACATCATTAAAATGTCTATACTACCCAAAGCAATTTATAAATTCAATGCAATACCAATTAAAATACCAATGACATACTTCAAAGATATAGAACACATATTCCAAAAATTTATATGGAACCAAAAAAGAACACGAATAGCCTCAGCAATCTTAAAAAGAAAAAATAAAGCAGGAGGTATCACTCTTCCAGATATCAAGGTTTACTATAATACTCAAGACAGCCTGGTACTGGCATAAGAACAGGCACATAGATCAATGGAACAGAACAGAGGACCCAGAAATAAACCCACAGCTTTATGGACAACTGATATTTGACAAAGGAGGAAAGAACATACAATGGAGTAAAGACAGCCTCTTTAACAAATGGTGTTGGGAAAATTGGACATCTACCTGCAAAAAAATGAAACTAGACCATCAACTTACACCATGCACAAAAACAAATTCAAAATGGATAAAAGACTTAAACATAAGCCGTGAAACTATAAGCATCTTAGAAGAAAACATAGGCAGCAAGCTCTCCGACATCTGTAGCAGCAATTTATTTGCCGATTTATCTCCATCGGCAAATGAAATAAAAGGCAAGATAAACAAATGGGACTACATCAAACTAAAAAAGCTTTTGCACAGATAAAGACAATAAGAACAGAATAAAAAGACAAACTACACAATGGGAGAACATATTCGACAGCACGTCTGATAAGGGGTTAATAACCAAAATTTATAAAGAACTTATAAAACTCAACACCAGGAAGACAAACAATCCAACCAAAAAATGGGCGAAAGAAATGAATAGAAATTTCTCCAAAGAAGACATACAGATGGCCAAAAGACATATGAAAAAATGCTCAACATCACTAATCATTAGAGAAATGCAAATTAAAACCACAATGAGGTATCACCTCACACCAGTCAGAATGGCACTCATCAGCAAAACAACACAGAATAAGTGCTGGCGAGGATGTGGAGAAAAGGGAACCCTTCTGCACTGCTGGTGGGAATGCAGACTGGTGCAGCCACTGTGGAAAACAGTTTGGAGATTCCTCAGAAAATTAAAAGTCGAACTGCCTTTTGACCCAGCTATCCCACTTTTAGAAATATACCCTAAGAACACCATAACACTGTTCGAAAAGAAGAAATGCGCCCCCATGTTCATGGCAGCATTGTTTACAATAGCGAAGAGCTGGAAACAACCCAAGTGTCCGTCAGAAGACGAGTGGATTAAAAAGCTTTGGTACATATATACTATGGAACAATATTCAGCCATAAGAAATGATGACATCGGATCATTTACAACAAAATGGATGTACCTTGATAATATTATACGGAGTGAAATAAGTGATTCAGAAAAAAAAAATCTGAGAACAGCACGATTTCATACATAGATGGGACATTAAAGTGAGACTATGAGACATGGACAAGAGTGTGGTGGTCACGGGATGGGGGGAGGGAAGGGAGGGTGGAATAGGGACAAGGGGAGGGACACAGGGAAAACCAGATAGAAGGTGACAGAGGTCAATTTGACTTTGGGTAATGGGTATGCAGCACAATTGAATGATAAGATAATCTGGAGATGTTTTCATTGTACATATGTACCCTGATTTATTGGTGTCACCCCATTAAAGGTAATAAAAAAATAAAAAAATAAAAACTTTCCTAGATTATAGGAGCCCTTAGACTCTAACATTTTAGAGTAATAGATTTGAAACTAGACCCTCTGAATCTAAAACTGTATTCATCACTTCCTAGATATGTTTCTTTGGATGAATTATAACGACAGAGTAGGCATAATAATTGTATTTTTCTACAGAGTTGTGAGGAGGATTAAATGTGGGCATATATATGTTATATGTCTCATGGTGCACTTTTGACCCGTGACCAGTCAAAAGTGCACCATGACTTTACAGACACACTGTATATATTATATGTAATATCTCAATTCTATAAATCATTTTTTAAAACAGTTAATAAATCATAATAATTTTTCTAATATTTATTTACTATTTCTAGTATGTCAGAAGTCTTCTTCAGGGATATTACTAGAAATATATTAAAAATTTCCTGCCTGTCCAGGCGGTGGTGCAGTGGATAGAGCGTCAGACTGGGATGCCAAAGACCTAGGTTTGAGACCCCGAGGTCGCCAGCTTGAGCATGGTCCCATCTGGTTTGAGCAAAAGCTTGCCAGCTTGTACCAAAGGTCGCTGGCTCCAGCAAGGGGTGGCTCGTTCTGCTGAAGGCCCGCACTCAAGGCACATGTGAGAAAGCAATCAATGAACAACTAAGGTGTCGCAACGGCAATGGAAAACTAATGATTGATGCTTCTCACCTCTCTGCGTTCCTGTCTGTCCCTATCTATCCCTCTCTCGTACACTCTCTCTTTCCCTGTACAAAAAAACCCAACAACAACAACAAAAAAAGATGTCCTTCTACATATTAGATTAGATTTTAAAATGTGTGGTCAGATTTCTCTAATACCACTAATTACTAATGATGCTTTTCGGTATATGAATTATTTATTGCTGAGAAAACAGAGGGTTTTTTTTTAGGCAAGCATCTAATTAAAATATTTTGTACAAATTTAACCTATAGGTAATGTTTCAATACAGTAATTTATGCATAAACACAATAAACATGTAGCAATATACTTTATTACATATAAGTAATATATTATGTATTAAAGTGTGAGAAAATGTTTTCATGGTTATATAAAAGAAAAAATAATAACAACAAACACTATCTAATCCCTTTTGTGCTATACCAGACATGGTAAGCAAGATTTTACTTATTCTCTGATGTCTTAAAAATGACCAACAGAAGTTACTGTCAATTTTATATGCATTGTGGGAGACATGACACACATGCTTAATTCCAGGTAACCGTTTACCCAAGCAATAACCAGTACCAATCCCAGCTTAAAGGACGAATTCAGCAACAGCTGTAGAACCATATCCTACGAACTTGACTGAAAATTTATGGTTTTGATACAGATGTTTAAACACCATAGAATTGTCATATTGCTGTCCGAGAAATTTGGATAGCAATTAAGAAAAAAACTGAGCTAACAAACTAAATCAAAAATTCAAATAAACTCTGCACTAAGTGCTGATAAATAAGTTTAGCAATCTAACTGTTGGGCAGATAAAATATATTATGCTCACTTTGTTAAAGATGGCACTGCCCACACGGAGGCCCTTTGCCCAGGTGATATTGGTTGACCTTCTTGCTTGGGATGGGCATGATTATATTAACGTGTGTGGGGGATAGGCTGTAGCAGGATGGGTCATTATAGCTCAAGGCTTAGTTTTAAGACTAAACCTTTCCCACCCTTTCTGATGTAGGGTGGTATACTCTCATGAGGAATTCCATTATGCCTCAAATGAGTGACTTTGTATCAGAGACTTTCTTCTTTTTTTTCAGTAATACATTGGTTAACCTTTCTTCTTTTTTTATTAATTTTAATGGGGTGACACCAATAAATCAGGGTACATATGTTCAAGGAAACATCTCCAGGTTATCTTATCATTCAATTATGTTGCATACCCATCACCCAAAGTTAAATTGTCCTCTGTCACCTTCTATCTGGTTTTCCCTGTGTCCCCCCTCCCCCCTATCCTACCCTCTTCTCCCTCCCCCCACCCCGTAACCACCACACTCTTGTCCATGTCTCATAGTCTCACTTTTATGTCCCACCTATGTATGAAATTATGCTGTTCTCAGTTTTTTTTTCTGTTTTACTTATTTCACTCCGTATAATGTTATCAAGGTTCATCCAATTTGTTGTAAATGATCCGATGTCATCATTTCTTATGGTTGAGTAGTATTCCATAGTATATATGTACCAAAGCTTTTTAATCCACTCATCCTCTTGTTTGTATATTGGATTAAAGGTTTTAAATCTGCATTATAAAGTGGGGCAGACCTGGAGCTTGCTTGCTCTCGGTTCCTGAGATTAGCATTAGAGAGGAGAGCAGATTAAGGCCACGTGGAGAAGAGAAGCAGCCAAGATGGTGGAGTGCTGAGGGAGAAGCCAGTTTGTATAGAGTTTGTGCAGAGAGAAGGAGATGGGGAACAGAGATGAATAAGTCTGGTGATCTAGAAACCTTTGATTCTAGGAAACTCAGATAAGTCAGTAGCTTTGTGAGCACTGAATGAGTGGGTTTTGGAGCCCAGTGTGTTTTTACTTGCCCGCTGGGTGCAAGCTAGGTTAAAGATGATGGCCCACCAGTTTTTGGCTCCACTGTTTCTTTACCATCTATCCGAATCTAATGAGAACCTGCATGAGCCAGGCAGCTGTGATGGTGGCCATGGCTACTGGCCTTACACTAACGCAAGGAGATGTGCAGGAAGAAGGCATGATTCTACTTACTAATATTTTCTTATTAAAGTTTTTTGCATTTTTACTTTGTACCTATAACATACTTTGTTGATTAACTTATTTAACAGTCATTCTTAATACCACCTACTCATCTATCTTTCTTATAGAAGAAGTAAAACTAACTGCACTATTGTCCAGACTCTCTGCAGATAAGCATTACATTTAAATGTCTTTTTGCTAATGAGATATAAACTTCAGTTCTCTAAAGAGGATTTTCTTTTGCAGCTTGGCTTCCTCTTTTCTTCCTGTGTATAAATTCAGACATACAAACATGCACATTTATATCCAGTGGTCTTTTTGCAATGACAATAATAAAAGCCACAAGCCTAGAATGGTGAAGCAAAAACAATATTAAAAAAAAATGGTTCTTTGATAGGATTATTGTCTACATCTGACTACTTATTGAGGAAAGTAAACCAATCAAGTTCTCTGTTACCTGCAATTGTAATTTACATGCTTCTAAGTACTAGACTGTATGAACTCTATTAACTCATTGAATTCTCCCAACTATCATTATATCACAAAAATTGTTTTTTCCATTTACAAATAAAAAAATTTCAGCATGGAATAATCATATTACTGTATTAATGTCACACTTCTCATATGTAGAAGACTAAGAGTGAAATTCATTTGGTCTGATTCTAGACCTTCTAGACCTTTAGTATGATCATATACTGGGCTTCCACTTACTATAAGTGTTGGACAAATGTGTTTGTAAAATTTGAATTTTTTTAGTTTGATCAGTTTTATCGTTAAAAAATGGCACTGGGCAGTCACTTGTGTGGTTGCCCTCAGGGCAGGGCAGTTGACTGCAAATTACAGATTGCATTCCTACATGGGAGGGGCCACTGTTTTGCTAATGTTTGCTGGAGAAGGGGTATTTGTGGGCCCAGCCAGTTTTGCAGGGAGAGGGGAGAGAATACAGAGTGCTGAAGAAGAATCGAAGAATCCAGTTTTGCGGAAGAGGAGAAGGTGTGCAGAAGTGGAACCAGAGGTGAGGGGCTTTGTGAGCTCTGCTGAGACTGGTGGGGCTTTGATTCTAGGAAGATACAGAGAAGATTCTCCTGGTTGTGGAACCAGAGAATGCAACAGGGCTTTGAGAGCCCTGAGTGAAAGGGAAGTGTTTTCCATGTGTGTTTGCTTGTCGGCCAGTGTGAGACTTTTTTTTTTTTACAGAGACAGAGAGAGAGTCACAGAAAGAGATAGATAGGGACAAACAGACAGACAGGAACGGAGAGATATGAGAAGCATCAATCATCAGTTTTTTGTTGCTATTGCTACATCTTAGTTGTTCATTGATTGCTTTCTCATATGTGCATTGACTGCGGGCCTTCAGCAGACCGAGTAACCTCTTGCTGGAGCCAGCGACCTTGGGTTCAAGCTGGTGAGCTTTTGCTTGAACCAGATGAGCCCACACTCAAGCTGGAGACCTCAGGATCTTGAACCAGGGTCTTTCCACATCCCAATCTGACACTCTATCCACTGCGCCACCTCCCGGTCAGGCCAGTGTGAGACTTTAATAATGGAATGGTCCACCATTTTTTGGCTCCACTGGTTCTTTACCGGTTCTTTACCATCTGCCCAAATTCAATGAGAACCTTCATGACCTTGACAGCAGTGACTACTGGCCACACAATGACAATCCAGTAACTAAAGAGAAACAAGAAGATATGTATGATCTTCTATGAGACATAATACTGTGTAGTAAACTTAATTTCAATCTCATGAAATTCATTTCAACTTACTTGTTATTGGTGAAATCTATGAGATAAATATCTTAATTTATGAGCCACATTCTTCATCTTTAAATAGAGATATGAACATATACTGTCTAGTGTATGGTTATGTATTCATATCTCTATACTAAATCCATAACAGTGCAGTACTAAATGAGATAACATAGGAATGGTTACTAAAATAATACATCTCAAAAGCAATGTATTCCATATAAATTCCTATTCAGTTCTCAAAGAAATTTAAAATCATGATAAACTAGAAAGCAGATTATTTTATTCTATTTATCTTTTTTTAGATTTTATTTATTGATTTTTGAGAGAGGGGAAAGGGAGAGAGTGAGAGAGAAAGAGAAAAAGAGAGAGAGAAAGGAAGAGTGAGAAAGAAAGAGGAGAAGCAATAAGCATCTATTCCACTGTAGCTGCTTCCCATATGTGCCTTGAGCAGGCAAGCCCAGGGATTCGAACTGGTGACTTCAGCATTCCAGGCCAATGCTTTATCCACTGCACCACCACAGGTCATGACAGAAAACATACTATTTTAATCTATTAAGTAGGGATCGCAAACTCTGGCATTACTATTGGGTAAAAACTAGATATACCAAAATACTTATAATTTTTGGTTTATATTACATACAAACTGGACTTAAAATTAAAAGATCCAACATATTTGTCTTGAGTTAGTGTTTTGCTGCCTAAGGTTCCAATGAATATCATCCTAGCCAAAAGAACCTGATTTCCTAACTTGTCTCTGTGCCAGCATGATCAAGTGACTTAAGCTGTGCTAGGGCAGTGTTGTTCAAATAAGTTTTTAAATATGATATATATGTTTGCTTGCTTATAGTTTGTATTTGGTGTGGGGGACAGGCTGTAAGCAGGCCAGGTTGTTAGAGCATAAGGCTTAGTTTTAAGACTAAACTTTTCCCCACTCCCTTGACTGATTGCATGATGTGGGGTGGTGCACTCTCATGAGGAATCCCATTTTGCCTCAGATAAGTGACTTTGTATCAGAGACTTCCTTGTTTGTATATTAGATTAAAGGTTTAAATTTCTATAGTATAAAGTGGGGCAGACCGGAAGCTTGCTCTCTCTCAGTTCCTGAGATTAGCATTAGAGGGGAGAGCTGAGTAAGGCCACGTGGAGGAGAGGAGAAGCAGCCAAGATAGCGGAGTGCTGAAGGAGAAGCCAGTTTGTGCAGTTTGTGCAGAGAGAAGGAGATGGGGAAAAGAGGTTGTAAGGTGGTGGGTAATGGCGGAAGGTCATATGAAGAACCCAGACCAGGGAACTTTGGCTAGAGCCGTCCACATTCATGGGTGCCAAAAGAAACTTCCCAGGAGTCCTTGGGAAAAGAGTGACCATCTGCCAGCCAGTGAGATTTTGCAATGCCATATCAGCTCGACCACCCTAGACGAGACCCTTTAAATATCTCTCACGCGGATCACCCCATGCAACTTCCCTGGCCTCTGTCTCCAGGAACAGGGAACATCATCCAGGCAGCATGGTACTAAATAAAGCCTTTACTATTCCACACTTTGTGGCTACGGTCCCTTTCTTCTTCCTCAGCGGGGAAAAATATCTTATATTTTGGTGCCAAAACCTGGGAGGAGTCAGAAGTCCACAAGGACCACTCCTCTCTCCTTCCCCTCAGAGAAAGAACCAGGACCTCCGACTTTCCACCCACTTTGGCACACAGTACGGTAAGTGGTAAGTCCCCTGCCTCCAGCCTCCCCTCAGTTTTTTCCACCGAAACTCCCTGTCCAAAGCTGCAGCTGCGTCAGAGACCACTTTTCTGTTCCGTTCTGAGTGCATGTGTGCCTGTGGAGACGCCCCGAGCACATCCACTTTACTTATCCATCTGATGGCCAGATCTTGAGTTGCAGGATGCCAATGCTCATCTCTGACCACTCCAAGAACTGAGGGCAGCCTTAGGGGCACAGGAATCTAAACCGGACTCAAAAACACTCTTGGAGTTGCCTTAACCAAAAACGCTCCCTTCCTAAAGTAGAAGAAACTGTTCTTCTTCTCCACTGTGGCCAGGCCACAGAACCCACTGGATAATCGGACCAGGTGGCCTCCTGAAGGGACTTTTGGTTTTAATACCCTCACCAATTTAACTATCGCCAAAACAACTGGGAACTGGTTGGAGATCCCTTACATCCAGGGCTTCTAGTTATTCATGCTCCCGTCCTAATCTCTGTGCTGTTTGTTCCACCGCACAGGTCCTTTATAGGCCAGAGAAACCTCACCTAAACCCTCCGCTCCAAGTCTTTCCTCCTTCGCCCAACCCCAAACTCTCTCCCCCTCCTGCCTGACCCCCGGAGGCACCCCTCTCTTGGGACCCCTCTCTGGTCCCTCTGCAGACCTCTTTCATTCAGGTCTCTTCCCTCCAAGAGCCCCCTGCCCTCCCTTCACAGGATCCTGTTTCTCATTCACCTGCAAATACCAATCTCTCTTTCTCCTCCCCTGCTGGACAGGGACCACTCCCTTCTCCACTGTGTTCTTAAGCCCCTCACTGTCAGGGCATTCTCAGCTTGCCATTGGCCTTTATGCCGGTTTGCAGGACCCCAAGGCCCAACCCCAATTTTCTTGCAGGAAGTTCTGGCCCTGTCCTGCCTCTGGCTCCAGCATTTCTGGCTGGATCTGGCTGCTGGGCTCCCCAGGAGCCCACCTCCTCTTTGTGTCAATCCCCAAACCCCTATTCGAGACGTGTAAACATGGCATTTAAAGTTTTATTAGTCACGGCTAGTAGGAACAGGCCGAGGCTGTTCATCAGGTCTGCATGCAGCAGAAGGTAAAACTCCAAACCCAGGCTCTTGTGCCAGCCCTGAGACTGGCATAGCAACAGGGATAGGGCACAGGAAGTGCCCAGCCCAACTCCAAATCACAAAGAGGAATGCCACCAGCAGCTTGCTTTAAGTGTGGCAAGCAGAGTCACTGTGCCCAACAGTGCATGGGCCAGGCAGCTCTGATGGTGGCCTTGGATACTGGCTTTACACCGTTCATCATCCCACCACAGCTGCTGCTGTTTACCTTCTGGAGTCTGTTAATTGCAACTCCGGCCCAATTCTCCTCATCTTCCAGATAGGAGCTGGAAATGCCAGCTTCCGCTGCTGGGCTTGAGCCCCAGGCCACCCCTGCTGCGGGCCTTGCCAAACTGGCCCCAGCCTCAGCCCCAGCCTCCTTCTGCAGCTGGCTTTTGGAAATCTCCACAATGTCCAGGGCAATCTGCAACTCATGAATCTGTGATTACTTCTCCAGCAGCTGCTCCATATCCAATCAAATTTCACGAACCTGGCTGGCCTCCTCTGGTGCTTGCTCCAGCTCCAGGGTCGACATCTCTTTCTCCCACATTTGCTCCAGCTCCTTCCACTGCTCGGTTTGCAGGTCCCTGGCAGCCTCTTCCACAGAGCACTCAGTTTCCTCATGCATGGCTGTAAAAGTCAGCCAGCCTACAGCCCCCAAAAGGACAGCCATGGGAAACCGTAACAGCAGCCAGTCCTCTACTCCACTGCTCAAAGGTGGTGGTGGCTCCATACCAAACTGTATTGGATCCTGTCACAGCCTATGCCAAATGTAAAGCCAGTAGTCAGGGTGACCATCACAGCCACCTGGCCATGCAGGTTCGCATTGGATTTGGACAGTTGGTAATGAAACAATGGAGCCAAGAACTGGTGAGCCATCAGCTTTAATCCTAGCTTGTATCCAGCAGACAAGTAAAAACACACACTGGGCTCCAAAACCCACTCATTCAGTGCTCACAAAGCTACTTACTTATCAAGTTTCCTAGAATCAAAGATTTCTAGCTCACCAGCCTTATTCACCTCTGTTCCCCATCTCCTTCTCTTTGCACAAACTCTGCACAAAATGGCTTTTCTTTCAGCACTCCACCATCTTGGCTGCTTCTCCTGGCCTCCTCCATGTGTCCTTTTTCTGCTCTCCTCTCTAATGCTTATCTCAGGAACCAAGAGAGAGCAAGCTCCTGGCCTGCCCCATTTCATAGTGTAGAAATCTAAACCTTTAATCCAATCTACAAACAAGGAAGTCTCTGATACAAAGTCACTTATCTGAGGCATAATGGCATGATTCCTCATGAGAGTGCACCACCCCACATCATCCAATCAGTCAAGGGTGTGGGGAAAATCTTATTCTTAAAACTCAGCCTTAAATTATAACGACCTGCCCTGCCCACAGTCTGTCCCCCAACACACATTAATATCAACGAACTTGCACATTGGTAGTGCCATCTTTAACAAAGTGAGCATAATATATTTTATCTGCCCAACATTTTTTTTTTAATTGGTAATCTGCCATTTTGAAATTTCTTTAGCAGATTGTAGGGCTTGACCAATTTACTAATTTACTCTCCTAGTATTTATTCATTAGTCCTCAGCTTTTTTCTTTTCACACATTTTTTCCATACATTTTTTAACATTATCTTAACTGTATCTTATAAATTATAAATACTGTTGTTGGGCAAATAAGTTTGTAAAATTTGTATTTTTTGAGTTTGCTCACTTTTATTGTTATAAAATGGTGCTGGGCAGCACCAGGTATATGTGGTCTGTGATATTGCTAATTACCTTCCTGCTTGGGAAGAGCCATTGTCTTGCTAATGTTTGCTGAAGAGGAGGTTTTCGATGTCAGAAAAGTTTTAAAAAAAAAGGAGAGGAAAGAGCAGTAGGAAAAAGAAGCCAAGATGACTAGAAAAGAGAGAGAAGCCAGTTTTGCAGAGTAAGAAGCCATGTTGGCAGATGGGGAACCAGAGGTGAGGGGCTTTGGAACTGGTGAGGCCTTTGATTCTAGGAGGAACCAGAAAAGATTCTCCTAGTTGTAGAACTGGATAATGTGTCAGTAGCTTTGTGAGTTCTGAATGAATGAAGAGGGAAGTGTTTTTCCCTGTGTGTTTCTCATTGGCTGGTGCGAGATTTTAATAAAGAAATGGCCCACCATTTGTTGGCTCCACTGTTTACCGTCTGCCCAAGTCCAATGGGAACTTGCACCTGCATGGCCACAACGGCAGCGACTACTGGCCATACAACTGTGCTTGTGCTATTTGTCAGTTTTGATTTTCATTATAATTTTAAATTATATTCATATGGTTTTTGGCAGGGTTTGGCCCCTTACTGGATGAGCCTTCTCACAGGGAGGTATCAGGATTTAGCAAATGGTTTCCGCATGGTTGAGCGAGCAAGAATCTGAAAGAGGAATAAAGTTTCTCTTCAAATCCTAATCATAGAAACTATAATACACCACATTATGCCATTCTGCTATGTTTTATTTTATAGAAGAAATTCAGGAAATGCAGTACATACACAGGGGGAGGTAATTATGAAGATGATTGGAGTCCACCTTGATGGCTGCCAAGCTTGGTCTTTAACTTGAACCCAGCATATGTAAATATTCTCAGAGAAGAAAATAACCAGCAATCATCAACTCATCTTATAAGGTCTCTTTTCTCTCTGTAGTTTTAATTCATCTAGTCATTATTTTATAATAATAAGGAAGTCTTCTAATCTGAAGAAGGCTTCTCCAGATTTCAGATGTCTTTTAAATAAAAAGTGGGAGGAAACTCCAAATCACTAAACAGCAAGTTTGATGGACACTAACAGGCATTAAAATATAGACAATAAAATTTAATAAGAGATTTAAAAAATATTTTATAGAGAAAAGGGCAAATATAGTGTTTAATTTTATTTTTAATATTCTTAACATTTAGCTAGACAGGGATATAATGCAGTACCAAGCAAAAGCTATCATTAACTGCTATTTGATAACTTCACAGAATTACTACATTTTCTTCAAATGAGAAGTTTAATGCACTTTCATTGAGTAATAGTAAAATTTTTATTGCTGTTGGCTGTGATCTTCTTAAAATTTTACTTCTTGTTAGCCTTCCATAAAATTCAGTTCATATTTAAAAAAAACTAATGTGTGGGTTAAGCTTTCCGGAGGGTAGAACCTACTGACACTTTTGCATTTATATGTGTACCTTTTCCTATGGGAGTTGTTAAAATTTATTTTTGACTAAAAGTGGAGTACAAGATCGGGCTGGAGGCCAGATGCCAGCGTGAGGCTGGCACCAGACGTGAGGTGTAACTGAAGACAAACATCATGACTGTGAGAGATGGATGGGGGAAATGATTGTGAGTCAAAGAGATGGGCAAGGGAGCAGAAGTGGGACAGGGACACCTGAGGCTGGAAAGGGAACAGAGAAAGACAAAGGAGTACAACAAAGGAAAGGAGTACTTCCATTTCACACCGTGCCTCCCGTTCCCAGGCTTGTTATTTCTGTCTCACACAGCCAGAAAAATTTTTAGTAATCCACATTAGAGTACAAGTTGACCTAGAATTTATGTTGGTTTGCTTTATATAAAAATCTAAATTCCTTCTTTTTCTGCCAGAGGGACCCTTCACTGCTTCAACACATGGCTGGTTTTTAAAGCACAGAATTTTACTAGAAAAGTCAGCAATTCCTTTAAAACAATCAAAGTAAGTGGGGTGGGAAATATTCATATCTAAATTTTAGGATGATGTTTATAGCAGGAAAACAAATCAGTCTCTCGGCCTGCTTATTACATATATTGTTGTAATGACATTTAACACTTATTTCATTGTTTATTTATTTAATTCATTTATTATTTCATATATTAAATCCCTCTTCTCAGTTCCAATAGCCTCATGTTGCTCATTCTTCTTCTTTTCCTTACATAGGTTTTATTATTTTCACTTCTCTTTTGAAAACTAACAGAAAGACCTCAAATAATAGTGTTTTTATTGGAAAATAATTCACTACAATACTGATTTTTATACTGGCATAATTTTTCTACTTTGCATAGTAAAATATTTTCTAATAATTTAATTTAATATATAAAGCCCCCAGAATAAAATTAGTGCTATTTATTCAAATTCTCTAAGGCAAGTTATTTATAATATTTTTTTTTTCCTTTTGGAAACATAAAATTTGATGTTAATCAGATAAAAGTAATCAATTATTCAAATACAGGAACAGTTAACAACTCTAACCTATGACTTGATAACTGTAACAACCTGATTCAGAACATTGCCAGAATTATACAATGGTATATACATTTACAATTTATACAATAGTGCTGAAGTCCTTTTTATTAAGAAACTGTAATAATTCTTACCCACAGGAAAAACAATATCATCTTTGCAGAAATTCAATTGCGTATTAGCTCATCGTTTACAACTTTCCTTAAGATATTATGAAGCGTTGTTAGCAAAAATAAATAAATAAATAAATAAAATAAAAGCATCAATTCTTTTCACGCTTCTGCAAATGCTAGGTCTACATTCACTAGTTTCTGGTTTTCCATGTCCATTTGATAGAACAATGTTTTTGTCCTCTCTGGCTATTAATTACTTTAATGTCTCTCTTTTGAATGTGGTAATCAAGATTGGATGAAATTGGGATGAAATTGCCTTACTTTTACCAAGAAAAATATGAATACTATTTTTCATCTTCAAGTTAAAATATGATGCATTTTTATATACCCTTGGCAGGTGTTGTTCAGCTACAAGTCTGATGATAATTATCTCAGAATGATAACAAATTGCTGTTGTTTTTTAAACATGCAGGTAGATAGTATTGGGTTATATGTTTAGAATAACTAATGTGTGTAATATGTTTTATGGCCTGTCATCATGTTGTCTTACACAGTAAATTTAGTACACATAGGAACTATCTATTAATTTTATAATAAATATTGATTTGCATTGTTCCAGTTTTCAGAACTTGGCCTTATAGACAAATTTCATATGCTCATATTTTACCTTGGATACCCAGAATATTATTATAAGTTCATGGTTCTTAAAATCATCCTCATTTTATCTCAAGTGATTTACTTTTAAAGTCTCTGAGTGAATTTTATGCGTATGGAATTGCATCACATTAACTTTAATAACATAATATAATGTATACATTTTAAATCCTCTAAATCATAGGAGAGAAATGTGGAAGCTAAACTCAGTTAACTGCAGGTGGGTGTCAGTATAAATGAGAGAAAGGCTGTTGTTTTCCAGTTTCACTAATTAGCTCTAATCTGGCATACAGTAATTTGTCAGCTAGAAATAACATTTTATTAACACTTTTTAAAATATAGATTTAAGATGCTTTGCTACTTAAATTGGTAGTAAGCTGTTCATAGTTTTAGAACTATGTAATTTTGTTAAATTCCCAGTGACTAGTTTAAATAAAGATTCCTAGAATACAACTACCACTAAGAACATATTTTTTTATCTTTATTTTTTTAATTGAATTTATTGGGGTGACACTAGTTAATATAATTATACAGGTTTCAGGTATCCAATTCTACAACACATCTCTGTACTCTGTATTGTATATTTATCCCCTAACTCAATTCTTCACCATTTATTACCCCTATACTTCCTTCAACCTACCCCACAATGACCACACTGTTATTTGTTTCTTTTATGGGTAATTAAACCTTTTTATCATACCTTCAAATTAGCTACTATTTCACCCAAAATTATGCCCCCACAGAAAAACCAAACACTGAAGTGATACTTTGATAAGAACTGATTACTTGTTCTTTACAAGGTAAAACTATTGTATGTACAAATATATTTAAATAATATACAAATATGTTTTGAACATAATAACATAAAATAAATAGATAAAGTAATCTAAACACCCATTGGTTAATTAACGGACAAAAAAGCCAATCTTTATTTAAAGTTTCTTAAAACATATCTTACCAATGATCTTCATTTTCTTAATTTTTATGTGAATTGATTGCACTGTATTTTATCTATATATGAACACATTCTCATGCTTAATGTTTCCCCTTGATTTATGTCTCAGAAATTAAAGTAAGTTCTTTGCCAATCAATATTTATGTCCTTGTAGTTAATTTTTCAATTCTTTATCAGGAAAAGGATAACTTGCCCAAATAGAAAATAAATGTTTAGTTTTTATAAGGCTCTAGATTTAAAAATTTTTTTTGCTTAATATCAAATTTTATTAAGTTTTTAGTTTCTAATTTTTTATTTTGAAATAATATCAGACAGTATATTTGCAAAATAATTATAAAGCATATTCATATACCTGCCACCCAACCTTCTCAAATATTCATTCATATCATCCACAATTATAGTTCAGTTATCAAAACCAGGAAATTAATAGCAATATAACAATTTTTTTTAAAAGACACATGTACCTTTCCATTCCTTTGTCCTCTGTGCTCTGCTCCACTGGGACTTAACTGTTCTGTTTATACAGTTAAGATAGACTTTATCTATGGTGGTATGTCAAACTTTGTCCTGTTGTTAGCATTCTCTCTGCAATTTTTCTTCCTCTGATCTTGTCCTATGCAAAGGCTTTTGCAAGAAAAGTGAGAGGTTGCTGGATGGAATTTGGTGTCATTTTCTTTCTTTTAATTATAAGCTTTTGAATTTTGCACATTTTTTGTCTTTATATTATACGTGTGTGTGTTTGTGTGTGTGTGTTTTACCTTTTGTTTCTCTTTTGTAATAGAGAAATTATAAGGAGATGTGGATCTTGGTAACTTCTAAAGTTTCTCAATTTCATATATCTTGATTTCTAATTTCAATGTGTTATGGTTAGAAGCATTACAGTCTAATTAATTATTTCTATCCAGTGTTTGGAATGACTATTTTTCCCATGATGAATAACTATAATACAAATATTAAAAAATTAAATTTTTCACTGATTTATCACCATGAGGAATCTCAGTAATTATACTTGGAGGTCATAACTATGAAAAATGATTTCAGAACATATTTAACTCTGGAGACAGACTAACTGAATTCAAATCAACTATTTACAACTGTGTTGTCTTGGGCTGGTTCTTTATTTTTATAATTTTATTTGCTCTATTAAATGAGAATAGTAATGTTCTCACCTCATAGGATTGCTAATAAGGATTTAAAAAATAATGCAAATAAAGCAATTAAAACAATATGACAGAAAATCATAAAATTAAAAAATAATAATTTTAATTATCTAAATAGTACTTCCTGCTTTTACAGTCCATTTATCCATTTAACAGAATTACTTTTATTTTTTGTATGTTTTCTGGTACAAAATATATGTGGTAGATGTGGAGAAAATTATTTCATTCACTTGAACTTGTATGCATCTATTTAATAAATACTACTAGTCATGAACAAAAAACAAAGACTGCTTTCAGATTTATGGGAAAATACAGCAATTGTTTAGAGTTTACCCAGAAAATAAACATTTGGAGCTGCAGAATATTATTATTGACATTATTTAGAACTGCCAATGCACGGTGATAATAAAAATTAGAATGATTTGGGTTGACTTCATTACGTGTTTGAATTTTTTTTATAGAATTACCATCCTTATTGCCTGCACTCTGTATGGACAAGCTCCCATCACTTCACTCTTGTTAAAGTGTCAGCTGGTGTGATTAAAAAAAAGTTAGATCTTATTTACTAGAAATGCAAGTTCCTTGGAAGGCAGAAGGAAAATGTAATTACTCAATTTCCAAGATAGGGAGAGACTGAATTGTAAAAAACCTTGAGTGTCTCATATCTCTCAAGTTAACTACTTTAAAAATCATGATCAATTTCAAGAATCTTAATAAATATGCAGTTTAAGAAAGTCCATGAATAATTTTTTTCTGATTATCATTCAAGTGACATATACATTCATGTTAGCTCATTTAACTGTAAAATTGAAGGAATTATTCAGAATTCTGCTAACAAAGAATGCTAATTTCATCACTACAGGTAAGAAGAAGCAATGTGCATAAAGACAATTGGAATATTTATCAGGTTGATAATATGGCATGTAGAATAGGATCAAAATATTCAGTGGGTAATAGTTCTAAAGACTAAAACATCTCAGCATGAAAAATTATACCATGGCTAAGATAAAGGCTCTCATTCTCATCAGTTAACATTTTATTCAAATTACCATTAATCACGATAATTTTGTCTCTAGTTTTTTGTTTGTTGGGTTTTTTTTTACAGGGACAGAGAAAGAGTCAGAGAGAGGGATAGATAGGAACAGACAGACAGGAACGAAGAGAGGTAAGAAGCATCAATCATTAGTTTTTCGTTGCCGTCGCAACACCTCAGTTGTTCATTGATCGCTTTCTCACCTGTGCCTTGACCGTGGACCTTCAGCAGACCAAGCAACCCGTTGCTGGAGCCAGCGACCTTGGGTCCAAGCTGACGAGCTTTTGCTCAAGCCAGATGGGCCCGCACTGAAAATGGCGAGCTCAGGGTCTCGAACCTGGGTCTTCCTTATCCCAGTCTGACGCTCTATCCACTGCGCCTCTGCCTGGTCAGGCTTGTCTCTAGTTTTTAATGTGACAATGTATTAATATAACGCTTTAAAATATGACTAGGTATCTAAACTAATTATTGAGTTGGTACATATACTTTCTTATCTAACAACTTTATATTTACTAAAGAACTTTTAATGCTTAGCAAAATGGAGCAAAAGAAAATGCAAAACAAAACACCCCACTTATTCCAACGTTTGTTATTTTAGCTTGTGTACCATAGTCAATTGCAATTGATTTAGGCCTTATCACCAAAATGCCACTATTTCATTATAAATAGTGACTTTTCTCCCAGAACCATCTCAGATTTTTAAGCATCAAGTTTACATTTATTTAGATGGCATCTAGCAAACAAGCTTCTCAAAAGACCCTTGATGAGTAATATATTAATGCCTTTGCAGATAATTCCACAATTGGCTCTCATTACTCTGCATATAAATTTTTATTCTACTTTATAATATCAATAAAGGTAAGTGTTTCCCAAGTCTATCTTAACAAGTACTTTAATCTATTAAATAATTCAATAAATATTTGTGAAATAAAGTTGATAGATCAGCCTGATTTAGACTGGCAGATTTCCAGGCAACAGTGCTAAACAAACTCTAGCAAAATTACTTTCAAGGAGCTAACATCATAAACAATATTGATAGATAATAATTTAAGCTCTTTCCCCATGCCAGAAATTACATTTTCTATCGTTCACTCATTTAATTCTCCCACAATCTTAGGAGCTAGGTCCTGTTCATATTATTTTACATAAAGAAAATTGAGACACAGAGAGGATGAGCACATTGGTTATTAGTCAATTTCTACCCTGGGCCTGTTTTTAGATCATTGAGAGGCTGAACACTTCATTGCCTCCTTTCCTTAGAGGAAAAGCAAATTAAGGTCCAGATCCTACTGAAGCCCTGGTATACCTCTCAGGATATAGATTGGAAATCTAAAAAGCTTCACGCTAGGAAAGAGAGTAAATGAGAAATACCCTGTCAGAGAGCAGCTCACATTTGAATAATATGAGAGTCCTAGTAAATCTGAATAATAATCGTGGACTAAAACAATGCTAGATTTATAGTCTCCTTATGCATCTGGCAGAAACAAATATAAATCCTTTTAGAAAAAGATAATATCACTCTAGGCTTCAAATTGTTTTATTTTTAAATAATGACTTTTTAATACAAATTCTAGATCACAATCAACAATAATCTAGGCATTTGATGATATATAATGACATGGAGACTCAAAGGAAGTATTGTTAAATTGCCTACCTATTGCTGAACACAGTTCAAGTCTGAATAACTCATATTCTGGATCCAGGCTTGCTACACCATCATGGTAACCAATCCATCTGTATTCTTCACCTTTGAAAGGAACCAATCCATTTTGACAACCAGTATCTCCTATTTAGATACTAGGCCTAACAATCCCAGCTGACTTAGCCAACATCATTCATTTGCAGGGAGGACTAGAATGAGAAGAGTTCTTTAGGTTCTGCCTTTCATAAACCTTACCTGTCTGTGTTCCTTTTGGAGCACAATCTAGGTTGCTACCTGAATCAGTGTCCCAGATTGCAATGCTTCCTTTGCTCTGATATTTGCTCTTTATTCTTTATTAAAGCCTAAACTTTACTTTTGGTTAGTAGTATTATACTGATTATTTTAGAGCATATTAGACACAACTAAAAAGAAAATAAATGAACTTAAATATGGATCAGAAGAAACTATCCAAAATAGCAACAAGAGACCAAATTAGTAAAACACGGAAGGTAAGAAAGAATTCTAGAGAAAACAATGAGGAATTTTAATACGTGTTCAGTTAGATCCCTAAAGGAGAAGAGAGAGCAAGTGTGATAGAACAAGGTTTAAAGAGCTACCTGAAGGCCCTGGCCGGCTGGCTCAGTGGATAAAGCATCAGCCCAGCATGCAGATTTCCTGGGTTTGATCCCTGGTCAGGGCACACATGAGAAGCAATCATCTGCTTCTATTCCCCTCCTTATCCCACTTCTCTCTCTCTTCCCCACTCACAGCCAGTGGCTTGAATGGTTCGAGCATCACCCTGGCACTGAGGATACTGGTTGATTCAAGCATCAGCCCTTTATGGGGGTTGCCAGGTGGATCCTGGTCAGGGCACATTTGGGGATCTGTCTATTTCCCCTCCTCTCACTTAAAAAGAGAGAGAGAGAGATCTGAGAATTCAACAAAATTGTTGAAAAACAACTAGCCATATAATTGACAAGCTAACAAATCCAGAGTGAATAAATAAAAGAAAATCTACACATAGATGTATTATAGCAACTCTACAGGAAAGCAAAGACAAAGTGAAAATCTCAAAAGCTGCCAGAGGAAATAGAGTCATTAACTTCTTGAAAGCATGATTATTTTACAACAGCAGGATATTATATTTCAGCACCATATTTTTAGTGATCTAAAATAAAATGAGTATGTTCTTAGACTTCTATTCCCTATAAAGTATTTTTCAAAGGTATATTAATAAAGGCAAAAACAGGGAATTCACAACCACGAAAATCAAACCAAAGCAATATATAGGAATATTACACAGCAATAAAAAAGAATTAAATCTTGGCATTCACAACAACATGGATGGACTTAGAAGGTATTATGCTAAGTGAAATACGTCAGACAGAGAAAGACAATACAATATGCTCTCATTTATATCTGAAATCTAAAAAATAAATAAATAAATGAGGCCCTGGCTAAGTAGCTCAGTTAGATAAAGCATTGTTTCCATATGCCAAGATTGTGGGTTAGATCTCTGATCATGGCACATATTAGGATCAACTGGAACAACAAGTTGATGTTCTTCTCTCTCTCACACTTCCTTCCTCTCTTTCTAAAATTAATAAATAAAAGAATTTAGTCTGACCAGGCCGTGACGCGGTGGATAAAGCATCAGATTGGGATGCGGAAGACCAGTTTTGAGACCCTGAGCTCGCCAGCTTGAGCGCGGATCCATCTGGCTTGAGCAAAACTCATCAGCTTGGACCCAAGGTCACTGGCTCCAGCAAGGGGTTTCTCGATCTACTGAAGGCCCGCGGTCAAGGCACATGTGAGAAAGCAATCAATGAACAACTAAGGTGTTGCGACGGCAACGAAAAACTAATGATTGATGTTTCTCATCTCTCTCCATTTCTGTCTGTCTGTCCCTATCTGTCCCTCTCTCTGACTCTCTGTCCCTGTAAAAAAAAAAAAAAGAATGTAAAAATAAATAAATAAATGAACAAACAAAATCATAGATACACAGAAAAAATTGATGGTTTCCATATGGGAGGAAGATTGGAGTGAATGAGTGAAAAAAGTAAAGGTATTAAGATGTACAAATTGCCAGTTATAAAACTAGTTATGGTTAGCTCTTTGTTTTACTCAGGTAGATTATCCATTTTATACCATGTATCATCATTTTGTTGCAGGAACAAAGGAAGCCCGTCCTGGAGAACAAGGACGGTCAGACAACGTGCTGGAGGAAGATTTATTAGTTGGCAGAGCAATGTAGCCTAAAAGACACCAAGTCATGAGCTCCCCAAGTTAGCTTTCTTGTGTCTCATATACCTTTACAGTGTTCATGCACATAGTGTGATTTCTTTGTCTGTAACCCCATGTGCCTCTTGTGTCTCAGGGAGGGGAGGAGGCATGAGGGGGAGTTCCAAACTGTTTGTCCCAGCTTTTTACATATCTAGTTTTTCTGCTTTGTGTTGCAAGCAGTTCTGGGAAGCTGACAAAGGAACTGCCTAGCTGTGTGTAGAGCTAGTAGTTCTGATCGCCATCATGGCCATGCAGGTTCAGGTTCTCATGGGATTCGGGCAGACGGTAAAGAAACAGTGGAGCCAAATAATGGTGGGCCATTCCTTTATTAAAGTCTCACACTGGCCAATGAGTAAACACACAGGGAAAACACTTCCCTTTCATTCAGGGCTCCCAAAGCCACTGATGCATTTTCCTGTTCCACAACCAGGAGAATCTTCTCTGGTTCCTCCTAGAATCAAAGGCCTCACCAGTCTCAGGGCAGGTAGCAAAGTCCCTCAGCTCTGGTTCCCCATCTGCACACTTTTTCTCTCTCTGCACAAACTGGCTTCTTCTTTAGCACTCCTGAATTCTCTCTGCTCTCACTCTGCAAATATGGCTTCTTTCTGCCTCTTTTTCTGCTCTCTCTTTTCAAAAACTTTCTGGAGTGAAAACCTCTCCTCCAGCAAACATTAGCAAAACAACAGCCCTTCGAAAGCAGGAAGGTAATTTGCAATTTCACAGACCACATATACCTGGTGCTGCCCAGTACCATTTTGTAATTAGAAAAGTGAGCAAACTCAAAAAATACAACTTTTACAAACTCTTTTGCCCAACACCATGGCTTATTAATTTTTAAACTGACTTATTTAGCCCCAGGGCCCTTCCTCCCTCAATTTGGAAAATGCTGTCAGAAATAAAGTCTGTGTAAATGCAAAGCTCATCTTATGTGTTCTTCCTCAACTAGTATAGACTCCTATATAGTGTCCAATACAACTATTATCATTTTATTAAAACTTATGCAGTTTAAATAATTCCTTATAACAGGAAGTTAAAATTTACTAAGCTACTTTATTATAGTTACACCCAAAGATCTTTGCCATGCATTTTAATAAGCCTAATTTTTCCTTAATTTTGAAGTTATGTGAAAAAATACATATATATTTTTTTTCTATAACTAATGTAGTCCTATCATGCATTTGGCACTCTGTATGTGTGTGGTTTTATGTATATGAAAAGAGTCTGGTTAGGTGAATAAATATATACGTGTAACTATACTTAAATATTTTTCTACTCAGGCAGAAATATTTAAAGAATTACGTATTTACACAAGATATTAAAGAGGCAAAGAAAATATTTCACCGTAGATTTGAAGGAATCTTTATATGCATACTTATTTCATGCAGTTATTTATAACAAAATCTATGCATTTCCTGTAGGTAATCTGTAGTATCAATGTCAAATTTCTAGGAGACATTAAATGTCAGTTTTCCAAATATGTTTCACTTCTCAGTGACTCTGTAGATTTGACTTACAATAACTAAATACTGAATCCACAAAATGGTGAAGAAAAAAAGTCAAATTTAAATATGTCTCTTCGAACCAGTTTTGTTTTGCTTAGTGCCATTGGTCACCATAATTGCTGACAATAGAATCCTGTGTATTCAGAGTAGACATTCTTAAGTCTCGGGTAAATTTAGATACAATTTTGGGAAATACCATCAGGTCAAAAAAGAAACTTTATACCTCATCTCAAAACCTTACATTTTGCCAACAAGAAAAAATAAAATGCTAAGTAAAATTTCTTGAAGCCAGGAAACCTGTTTTATTAGTTATGAGTACTTATGCAGCTGCCATTTAATAAATGTTTTTAAATGTATAAGAAATAAACTGAAAAGAATTTAAATTTTTATATGTCTAGAAGAAAATATTATATTTTTTTCTAAAAATTTTATATGACACTTTTATAATATAAAAGTTGTAGTAAAGAGTGATTGTTCAGACATTCTGCTTAGTTATAGTTTTTCACTGCAATGTACCAGATGTCAAAAACCACTGTACTCATGTTGTCACTTTCATGGTTTTAATTAATGAGGTTCTGTGACAAATATAAACACTGTCAGTTTTCTGGAGGGATTCAAATCCCATCAAAATTTTATTTTTTAATTCTTGAGCCTTAAAGTATTAAATTTACTTTTTCTTATCTAAAAAATTTTTACTAAGTAAAACAAGTCACTGACATTAAGCCCCATTATTCTATATTTTTATCCAAATTTGGAATTTGTGCATTGCTAATTAGACCTATTTGAATGCTGTAGCTAATGTTTTATAAGGATTCTCAAGTAAAGTTGTTTGGTTGGCCTTCCTATTTCTTGAGAGGGCTAGATTTCTGAATGAATATTTTATAAGAATTAACTGAAAAAATTTCTGACAGTGTTTTGGTTAATACTTTAGTACATAGAAATTAGTGTTTATTTCTAGAGAAATTTCTTGGGATAAAAACAAACTACCTAATCTATTCATCATGGGAAGTATCTAAGAAAGCAGCAGTTCGGGGCAGGAGAAATGTAAGATGAGACAGACAGAGTGATGAATGGTGGAACAAAAGGAAAAATAATTATTCTGATAGCTGTTTCCTTTCTCAGGGCCAGGTCCTGAAGCTGAGAACTACTAATCTGACACACATCTGGCTGACCAGCTTATCTCATATAACTTAGAAAACCAACGTGGTGAATTCTACTAGTGTGGAATCACAAATTTTGCCCCATTTTAGAGTAATAAACATTTGACTTCTAGTTTCCTTTCTCCAAATGAATTATTCTCCCCTGATAACTTTGAGAAAAGCCTGCCTTCATCTCCAACAAAATAAACTTCATTAAAAAAAAAATCAAATGATATCATACATGCAAAATACTTAGCACAAGTCCTTGCCCACAGTTATTGCTCAGTAAAATATTACTCAATTCTGTACACCTGAATCTTACACAAAATAATATTGAATGCAAACTGTAATTAAAAAAATAAAAATATTTTTAAAAGAAAATGTTACATAAATATTATAATAAAGAAAATGACCCTTTAAGATGCTTGTCAGCCTGACCTGTGGTGGTGCAGTGGATAAAGCGTCGACCTGGGAACACTGAGGTCGCCAGTTCAAAACCCTGCACTGGCCTGGTCAAGGCACATATGGGAGTTGATGCTTCCAGCTCCTCCCCCCTTTCTCTCTCTCTTTCTCTCTCTCTCTCTCTCTCTCTCTCTCTCTCTCTCTGTATGTGTGTCTCCTCTCTAAAATGAATAAATAAAAAAAAGAAATTAAAAAAAAAGATGCTTGTCATATTGCAGGAACAAAGGAAGTGACTCCTGGGGGACATCAAACGCTCAGACAACGTGCTGGAGAAAGTGGATTTCTTTGCCGGTGGAGTAATGTGGCCTATTAGGTATCAAAGCACAAGCTCCCTTAAGTTAGTTTCCTTACATCTTATATACCTTTACAGTTTTCATGTACAGGGTACATGATTCATTTGTCTGTCAGCACACATAACCCTCGTGTCTCAGGAGGGGAAGAGTCTGAGGGGAGTTTCGAACCCTTTGTCTTAGCTATTCACATATCCTGTTTTTCTTGCTTATGTTGCAAGTTACTCCAGGAAGCCGATAAGAGGACTGCAAGGCTGTGGTTTGTTCATATTTAACCTGACTGACTCAGCCATTCCTACAGGCATTCTCCTTCCTCATTCATCCAAATACAATTATTTTTCATTTTACATGATTCCTCCAACTCTTCTCATTACTAAGTAAGTCTATTTTCTAGGTAAAGCATGATTTATACAGTAAATCTGTTTTCTCTAAATATTATAATAAACATTTTCCACATTTCTAAAAAAAGTTATTCAGCTTCTTCTATTGACTATTTCCCATATCTACCTGTGGCAGTGGGGGTGGTTGCTCAATAGGGAAGAAGGCAGTAGCTCATTCCAGCTGTTCTCTTCCTCCCTCATTGTTTGCCTGGAAACCAGTTTTTCATGGTCTTCTCATCCTCTGCCTGCTTGCTGTCAGCCAGTGCAATTTTCTTCTTTATATCCAAATCTGACTCTTACATCAGTTCTCTCTACCAGCAACAGTAACCCTAAAATAAATTAAACTAAGTATATTGTTTGTGCAAAGTGCAATATTAGAATCCTCAAAAAATAATCTGACTGAAAGGTCAGCTGAAGACTCGAGGAATACACCCAAGTTCAGGCAAGAAAACTTTATTGAGGGGTTATCTGCCGAGCTGATTCCTAAAAGGGAGGTGAGCGGTGGTCCCTCTAACATGCAGGGTTAAATAGGGAACTGTTGGGTGGGGGGCGGTTTTGGCCACTGTAAGCTTTACCCGTAAGGGGGTTACAGGAAAGTCCCATATCTGAGTTAGTCAATCCGGATGTCTGAGTCAGTCAACCTGGATGCTAGGGGCGGTGATCCGGATCATCCTCTTCGTCAGAATTCTTTTCAAGTATTACTAAGGGAGGAGGGGGTTAGGGAACCTGTCTGCAACCCAGTCACTGACCAATTAGTATTTTTTCTTTATGGGTGCTCAAGGGAAAGGCCTTCATAGAAGAACCATAATTCAGGAAGCATTTATCAGAGATAAGATACACCCAGTTTCCACTCATTAAGAAAAATCTCTTTAATATGGAAAGTATAATGTATTCTCAGCTGCCACTACATCTATGACAAGGACTTGGTTGACAGGAACAAAGTCAATGTTGTTTAAAGCTGATAAAAATTCTAACAAAGATTTACCATAATTCTTCAGAGCTACCATCTGTACTCAACTAATGGGAACACTGTACACTGCGAAAGCCTTACTGAGTTGGATGCTTCCATTCTTGGCACTTAAAACCAATCACAATTATAGTCTAAGTACAAATCCCAGACCAGCCCTGTTACATTTCAGTATAAGAGAAGGTTTTTCACCTGACTAGGCAGTGGTGAAGTGGATAGAGCGTTGGACTGGGATGCCGAAGACCCAGGTTCAAGACCCCGAGCTCGCCAGCTTGAGCTCGGGCCATCTGGCTTAAGCAAAAGCTCGCCAGCTTGGATCCAAGGTCGCTGGCTCCAGCAAGGGGTTGCTCAGTCTGTTGAAGGCCCACGGTCAAGGTACATGTGAGAAAGCAATCAATGAACAACTAAGGTGTTGCGATGGCAACGAAAACTAATGATTGATGCTTCTCACCTCTCTCCATTCCTGTCTGTCTGTCCCTATCTATCCCTCTCTCTGACTCTCTGTCCCTGTAAAAAAAAAAAATTAAAAAATAAGAAGGTTTTTCTTATAAAACAAGGGTAAGAAAGAAACTATAAAACAGTACAAAACAAAGAACTGCATTTAAGCGTAAAAAACAAAATGCGTGGAAAAATTGTAAAACATACATTTATTATGCCACGTAGAATTCTTGTTTCTCTGTGGCTTAATGAAGGTTGAATATATTTTTAGCATCTCCTGACCAAGTAGTTATAAAAAAGGTGAGACAGAGCTTAATGATTTGAAAAATTTCTTTTGCTTTGAACTATCTAGATTGTTGTATGAAATTCTCAACCTCCTGGGTAATAGAGTCAGCCACTTAATACATATTCATGTTATCACACATCAACTTCTATGTTAGTATTACTTTGTCTTAATATCCACTGGCAAAATTGCAAAGGATTACACTGCACTGTTTGTAGTGCATCTGTTTGGTACTTCCTTTAAGCTATCAAAAGCAAAATAAAAATGAATGCATGAATAAATCAAATAAAATATTTATACTAACTTTGATATCTTTGATGTAGAACACAAAACAAAAATCATGTGAAACCTTTGTTGTTGGACAATATCCAATACATTCAATTTTTAAGGAGGCTATAAGTATTTTTTAAAAATTATTAAGACTTTCCAAACATGTCTGTAAAATACATAAAGTCATGTAGAAATTGTTTACTAATTAATACAAATTCTTTAAAGACATTTACTTCTAGAATTTTGAGATTGGTTCACAATGCATTTTTAGAATATAAATTCTCAAAGCAGCCACACATATATCCACATACAGAAGGTTGAGATGACACCACTTTTAATGCATCTCTACATGCCCTTAGTTTTTCTAATCAAGTGCATGCACCTGTGTAAACATGTAGCTACTAGACATTTTTTTTTTAATTTTTAATTTTATTCATTTTAGAGAGGAGACACAAAGTGAGAGAGAGAGGAAGAGAGAGAGAGAGAAAGAGAGAAAGGGGGGAGGAGCTGGAAGCTCAACTCCCATATGTGCCTTGACCAGACCAGTACAGGGTTTTGAACTGGCGACCTCAGTGTTCCCAGGTCGACGCTTTATCCACTGTGCCACCACAGGTCAGGCTGGCTACTAGACTTTTGTTTTCAAAGTAACCACAGTGTTTTATGTAAAGTATTTTGGAAAAAAAGAAAAAGGCTCTAAATCAAGGACATACAACTTGCAAAATGTGCTTTATTTCATTACACTTTTGGCCAAGCCCATGGTGAAGAACTGGAATCAGGTGAATGTCAGCTTGGTTTGACTTTTTCATTATGCTCTAGGAATACTGTAAACTTCACTTAAAATGAAAACCAAAGCTCCTTATTAATAAAAATAGACATTATATCTAGCCAGATTGACTGATAAGAAAATTAAATAATAGCAACAATAGTATTGTACTTTAATAGCCAAATTTAGTAAAGCCTTTTGATGTGCCAGACTCCTTGATAAATATTTTGTCTTTCAATTCTTAGGAAACTCTGTGTGTAGATTTTATAAAACCGGTTTTATAGGTTAAGAAGTTTTGACCAAAATAAAGTTGAAAATATCAGTAAGTTTGTATCAGATAATAATTACCTCAGTGGAGTTCATAATATATGAAGTTGTAATTAAAGAAATAATTATGTGGAAAATCTGTGTTCTCGCCCTGGCCAGATAGGTTAGTTGGTTAGAGCATCATCCAAAGACACATACAGGAACAGATTGATGTTCCCACCTCTCTCTCCCTTCCTCTCTCTAAAGTAAATAAAATAAATGTTAAAAAAGAAATTTCTGCTCTCACAAGGGCTAGAACATAATAGGTACTAAATCAGTACCATTGGTCCACTGTTCTTTTTGTTGTTGTTGTTGTTGTTTTTGTCTTAATAACTTTCTTTATTTGATTTATGGAGAAAGAGTTAGGACAATGGCTCTTAGAGACACTGAGACCAAGGTTTGTTCCCTGTTTGCCCCTTTAGCTGTGACAACCCAAGCAAGTCATCTAAGCTACACATTCCCAGTCTGTTAAAGCAGAAGAAAGAACACACATTCTAAAATAATTAATAAATAATTATTAGAAGTTATTATTTTGGAGAGACATGTTTACCTTCAAAAAATTAGAGTTTAGACAAGCGGTTCTTAACCTGGGTTCTATCGAACCCTAGGGGTTTGATGAGTCGGTCTCAGGCGTTCGGAGAAGCCTCTGCTGCGGAGGCCAGAATAAAGTAATACCATAATTTGTTGTGAGTTCATGCACTTTGTTGGTTTTGTTCTTTGAGCAAGGTGATGTTCATGCACGGCTCATTTTGTGCACCAGTAAAAAAACATATACCTATGTCTTGAATTTTGGGGAAAAAATCATATTTTATTTATCACTAAAGAAGGGTTTGGTGAATGCGCATATGAAACTGGTGGGTTCAGTACCTCAAAAAAGGTTAAGAACCACTGGTTTAGATGCTTTTCCAAAATAATAAATAAAAATGATTTTGTTCCTTATGACATGATAGTATCAGTATATTCGTAGCAGCTTAAGTCAGAGAAATGTGTATTTATTTCAGATTTGAGGAGAATTAGCACTTTTTGTATACTTAAAAATCTAAAAAAGTAATAAAACTTGCTAAAATCAGATATTTATTTTTTCTCCCACACACAGGGCTAGGGGCCATATTAATGTCTTATTATTTGAAGACAATCTATTTCTAAGTTTTGAATAAATCTAAATATTTCTCATCTGTTATTTCAAGATCTGTTCACTTTGCCTTTATACATACTTCTATTCTAAATACTTCATATTTATATTTTTGGCTTCATAAATATTTTTGTTGCTTATGTTTGATGTTAAGACTGAAATCTTAAATTGTTTTCAAAGTATTTTTCCATTTATTACCAATCAAATCATTTAAATTTTATGCCACTTGGAACCTACCTATAAAAATAGTTATACCTTTACTATAACAATATCAGTTCTTGATCTACAATTTCTAATAAATGAAGGTAAATGAAATTAATTTTTCATTACATATATGAGTTACTATTTTATTGTCTCCCTATCAGTTATTCCTGTAATTATTTGATAAATCTTTCTAAAACAAAAGTAGTATGATAAAAGCATATGAAAAAATGAAAGAAGTTAGCCTGACCAGGCGCTGGCGCAGTAGATAGAGCATTGGACTGGGATGTGGAAGACCCAAGTTCGAGATGTCGAGGTTGCCACCTTGAGCGTGGGCTAATCTAGTTTGAGCAAGGCTCACCAGCTTGAGCCCAAGGTCACTGGCTTGAGCAATGGGTCACTCAGTGTTCGGCAGATAAAATATAATATGCTCACTTTGTTAAAGATGGCGCTGCTCACATGGAAGCCAGTCACCCAGGTGATATTTTTTGCCCTTATGCTTGGAATGGGTGTGGGGGAAAGGCTGTAATATAAGCAGGCCGGGTCGTTATGGCCTAAGGCTTGGTTTTAAGAGTAAGCTCTTCTCCACGCCCTTGACTGATTGGATGATGTAGGGTGGTGATGTAGGGAGGAATCCCATTATGCCTCAGATGGGTGGCTTTGTATCAGAGACTTTCTTGAATGTATAATTGGATTAAGGGTTTGGATTATCTATGCTATAAACTGGGGCAGTCCGGGAGCTTGATCTCTCTCTCTTGGTTCCTGAGTTCCTGAGGTTAGTATTAGAGAGCAGAGCAGATTAAGGCCATGTGGAGGAGAAGTAGCCAAGATGGCAGAGTGCTGAGGAAGAAGCCAGTTTGTTAAGAGTTTGTGTAGGAGGAGATGGGAAACAGAGGTGAATAAGTCTGGTGAGCTAGAAACCTTTGATTCTAGGAAACTCAGATAAGTCAGTAGCTTTGTGAGCACTGAATGTGTGGGTTTTAGAGCCCAGTGTGTGTTTTTGCTTGCCCGCCGGGTGCAAGCTAGAATTAAAGCTGATGGCTCACCAGTTCGTGGCTCCTGTGTTTCATTACCGACTGTTCGAATCCAATGTGAACCTGCGTGGGTCGGGCTGCTGTGATAGTGGCCTCGGCTATTGGTTTTACACTCAGCCTGCTGTAACCCCCTGGTTAAGGCACATATGAGAAATCAATCAATGAACAACCAAGGAGCCACAATGAAAAACTGATGTTTCTCATCTCTCTCCCTTCCTGTCTGTCTGCCCCTATTTGTCCCTCTCTCTGACTCTCTCTGTCTCTACCACAAAAAAAAAAAAAAAAAAAAGAAAAAGGAAGAAGTTAAAAGTACTCAGCACAGTTAGGGAAAAAAGAACACAATTAAGACGATGAGAGAATTATACACCCATCTATATGCTTTTGGATAACATATGGGAACATACATACTTTAATTATATAAATGATTTTTAATGTTTACTTCATGGTATTATTTTTAGAAGAATAAGGAAAATAAATACAAAGTTAAAAGTAGCTTATTATTTCCTTTGGATACATGCCAAGAAGTGAAATTGCCGGATCCTATGGTAGTTCTATTTTTAGTTTTATGAGGAACCTCCATGGCTGTGCCACTTTATGCTTTATGTCCCCACTACCATTGTGCTGGGTTATTATCCTACTATCCTTGACAACACTAGTTATCTTTTGACCTTCTGAAAATAGCCATTCTAAAAGGTGTGAGGTGATGTTGGGCAGATAAAATATATTATGCTCACTTTGTTAAAGATGGAGCTGCCCACATGGAAACCCGTCACTCAGGTGATATTATTTGGCCTTATGCTTGGAATGGGTGTGGGGGGAAGGCTGTAATGTAAGCAGGCCAGGTTGTTATGGCCTAAGGCTTGGTTTTAAGAGTAAATTCTTCTCCACACCCTTGACTGATTGGATGATGTAGGGTGGTGCACTCTCCCGAAGAATCCCATTATACAGAGACTTCCTTGTTTGTATAATTGGATTAAAGGTTTTGATTCTATGCTATAAAGTGGGAGAGACCAGTAGCTTGATCTCTCTCTCTCGGTTCCTGGGTTCCTGAGATTAGTATTAGAGAGGAGAGCAGAGAAAGGCCACGTGAAGGCCAGGAGAAGCAGCCGAGATGGCAGAGTGCTGAGGAAGAAGCCAGTTTGTTAAGAGTTTGTGCAGGAGGAGATGGGAAACAGAGGTGAATAAGTCTGGTGAGCTGGAAAGCTTTGATGCTAGGAAACTCGGATAAGTCAGTAGCTTTGTGAGCACTGAATGTGTGGGTTTTGGAGCCCAGTGTGTGTTTTTGCTTGCCCGCCGGGTGCAAGCTAGAAGCTGATGGCTCACCAGTTCTTGGCTCCTGTGTTTCATTACCGACTGTTCAAATCCAATGCGAATCTGCCCTGGCCAGGCAGCTGTGATGGTAGCCGCGACTACTGGCTTTATAGGTGATATCTCATTGTGATTTTGATTTGCATTTCCCTGATCAGTGATGTCAAACACCTTTTCAATATACCTGTTGTCCATCTGCATGTGTGTTTTTTTTGTTTTGTTTTTTTTGAGAGCTGTCTACTCAATTTCTTTACCCTTTTTAAAAATCAGGTTTATTTTTAATAATGATTTGCATAAGTCCCTTACATTGCTTGGAAATTAACCCTTTATCAAATATACGATTTGTGAATACAGGGAGGGGCAAAAGTATATTTATAGTTATTTGTATGAAAAAAATTTAATAATTAATAAATAATAATACAAGAATAACTGTGATTTGCATACTCACACCTAAAACCCTACTTTTGCCCAACATATATTTATTCCCATTCTGAAGATTGCTTTTCCGCTCTGATGATTGTTTACTTTGCTGTGCAGAAGCTCTTTGGTTTGATGCAGTCTTGCTTGTCTATTTTAACTTTCTTCCCTGTGTATTTGGTGTCATCTAAAAAATACTGTTACAAAGACTAATGTGAAGGAGCTCTTCTATATTGTTTTTCTAGTAGTTTTACATGTTTAGGACATATATTTAAGTATGTAAGTCATTTTGAGTTGATTTTTATATATGGTATGAGATAATAATTCAATCTTTCAATAAATTTCATTCTTCTGAATTTTTCAACACCATTTATTGAAGACACTTTCTCTTTGTGTGTTCTTAGAGGATTAGTTGACTGTAAATGCATGGATATAAAAGACATATCTGCACTTCCACATTTATTGTTGCATTATTCAGAATAGTCAAGATATGAAAACAACCTAAATGTCTGTCAACATTGTTCGGCGGATAAAATATAATATGCTCACTTTGTTAAAGATGGCGCTGCTCACATGGAAGCCCGTCACCCAGGTGATATTATTTGCCCTTATGTTTGGGATGGGTGTGGGGGAGAGGCTGTAATGTAAGCAGGCCAGGTCGTTATGGCCTAAGGCTTGGTTTTAAGAGTAAGTTCTTCTCCACACCCTTGACTGATTGGATGATGTAGGGTGGTGATGTAGGGAGGAATCCCATTATGCCTCAGATGGGTGGCTTTGTATCAGAGACTTTCTTGTATGTATAATTGGATTAAAGGTTTGGATTTTCTAGGCTATAAACTGGGGCAGTCTGGGAGCTTTCTCTCTCTCTCTTGGTTCCTGAGTTCCTGAGGTTAGTATTAGAGAGCAGAGCAGATTAAGGCCATGTGGAGGAGAAGCAGCCAAGATGGCAGAGTGCTGATGAAGAAGGCAGTTTGTTAAGAGTTTGTGCAGGAGGAGATGGGAAACAGAGGTGAATAAGTCTGGTGAGCTAGAAACCTTTGATTCTAGGAAACTCAGATAAGTCAGTAGCTTTGTGAGCACTGAATGTGTGGGTTTTGGAGCCCAGTGTGTGTTTTTGCTTGCCCGCCGGGTGCAAGCTAGAAGCTGATGGCTCACCAGTTCTTGGCTCCTGTGTTTCATTACCGACTGTTCAAATCCAATGCGAATCTGCCCTGGCCAGGCAGCTGTGATGGTAGCCGCGACTACTGGCTTTATAGGTGATATCTCATTGTGATTTTGATTTGCATTTCCCTGATCAGTGATGTCAAACACCTTTTCAATATACCTGTTGTCCATCTGCATGTGTGTTTTTTTTGTTTTTTTTTTTGATTCTAGGAAACTCAGATAAGTCAGTAGCTTTGTGAGCACTGAATGTGTGGGTTTTGGAGCCCAGTGTGTGTTTTTGCTTGCCCGCCGGGTGCAAGCTAGAATTAAAGCTGATGGCTCACCAGTTTGTGGCTCCTGTGTTTCATTACCGACTGTTCGAATCCAATGTGAACCTGCGTGGGTCGGGCTGCTGTGATGGTGACCCCGGCTACTGGCTTTACAAACATATAAATAAATAGAGAAATATATATATTTATACACATACACACACAAATGGAATATTTTTAACCTTCAAAAATAAGGGAATTCTGCCATTTATAAAAATATAGATGAAACTGAAGGATATTTTGCTTAGTAAAATAAGCCAGACAAGGAAAGGCAAATATTACAAAATCTCACTTAAATGTGAATCGAAAATAGTCAAACTCATAGAAGCAGAGAGTAGAATAGTTTCCAGGAGTGCTGGGAAGTAAATAGGGAGATGTGGTCAAAGGGTACAAAGTTTCAGTTATGCAAAATAAATTCTTTCTGAAGATCTATTGTGTAGCACAGTACCTGTACTTGGCAATGTTGTATTGCATAGTTGAAATATGCAAAGAGAATAGATATTAAGAGTTTTCACAATACATACAAAATAAGAAAGAAAATAGTAACTATATGAAGTGATGGATAAATTATTTACCTTGATTATGGTTATCATTTTACAATGTATGCACATATCAAAACATCAACTTGTATACTTTAAATATATACAATTTCTACTTATCAACTATATCTCAATTTAAAAAGTAGTTTGAAAATGAACTACACTATGTTAAATATTTGTATAACATAAAGTATTGCTATAGCATAAATATAATTAATGATGTAGCTGATCTTTCTGACTTTGACCCTTATCAACCATGAAACTATGCATGAGAATCTCCACCTTTACTTGTATTCTTGTCACTTTGATTAAAAGAGAGAACATAACCAACTAGAACATTTTTAGTGACTGTTTAATGCAGACTAAAATTTAAATAACAAGTAACACTAAATAAAAGAGCACACATTTGAACTTGGAAAATACCAGTAAGAAGTTTCAGTGACTGAGACTTAATTGGCAATTTTGGATGCATATAGGACATTCAAGAGAGGCAATTTTTACATAAAGTTCAACTTTGTTATTCACTGAGGACTTTTTTTACCATGACCCAAATCAAGTTAGAGCATTTAAGGACTGACATCTTAACAGCCTAATTCTGCAGCTAAATAAAACCCTGCAGGCACCATTGTGCTCAACTCATCTAGGTTACCTGATGAAACAAACAAAAAAAAGCTTTCATGGTTGTAGGGTAATATGGACACATAAAATTATTTGAAAAATGGTTAATACTAAAACTTTTGAGGCTATTAAATACTTGCTATTACTCAGACTTTCTTAAAGGTATAGCACCAGAGCTAATGATTTAAATTTAGAGGATTTTGTTTACAAATATTCTTATAATTTGAATACTGAAAATATACTACTCTAGACCAGGGTTCTCAATTAAGATATTTCAATGACATCATTTGGGATCCTTCAAAAGTATTTATGTCTGGCACCACCTGTTGGGGAGTCTAGGATTATTAAAATGGTGGGTCTTAAACATGGAAGTTATTTTTAACATTTCCTAGAGGTTCTAATGTCCAGATTAACTTAACCACCACTGATCTACATGGTGGAGTATATCTCAGAGAACAAAAAGATTTATTTTCACTGTGCTTATAGGAGGTGATAATCCTAATTATTTATTGAACATCTATAGTATAAAGTCATTGAGCTAGGTTCAGAGGGTAAAAGAATAATAAAATGAAACTTAATCCCTGACCTCAAATTTTTCATGATCTAGTTGAAGAGTCAGGTTAACAAAGAGATAATTTCAATATGGTATTAGGATAGGGTTAAGAAAGTGATATAGACCCATGATGAAGACAGACTAAGAGGGTTAAGGATAGTGGGGAACAACGTATCAAGAACAGAAACGGAGATTAACAAAGACACGGAGCAAGAAAGATCATTTGACAACTGCAAGTTTCTGCAAGATCATGAGAGTCTTTGCATGGCATACTCAGAAGTATGAACTTTATCCAGGTAACAACAGGGTACCATTAAATGATTTTAAGAATAACAAAAAATGAAATACAATGAAGAATCATAGTGTTTCTCATACCACTATTTTACTATGCCATGGTTAATAACAATAGTTTGATTTTAATAATATAATTTAATAATATGACTTTACTAAAAATTTGTCTTTGATAAGTACAAATATTTAAAATAATTTTCATGAATTAGCTCATTTAATATTTTCCCACTTTCACACATGAAAAAACTGAGTCATCAAAACTTAAGTAACCCTAAGAAGTCACACAGTAAGTGGCAGAGCCAAGTTTCACACCAGGATTTTGACTCTAGAGACTGTATTTAATTCCCATGCTAATGGTGACTAACATTTAAAATTTTTCATTTTCTCCACTGTATGACCAGCAGTTGCCTCCACCATGGCCATTCACATGTAGATTCCCATTAGATTTGAACAGACAGTAAAGAAACAGTGGAGCCAAAAAAATGGTGGGCCATTCCTTTATTCAAGACTCGCACCAGCCAGTGAGCAAACAAACACACAGGGCTCCCAAAGCCACTGATACATTACCCAGTTCCACTAGCAAGAGAATCTTTTCTGGTTTCTCCTAGAATCAAAGGCCACACCAGTCCCAAAGCCCCTCACCTCTCTGGTTCCCCAGCTTCTCCTTCAGCACTCTGCCTTCTCTCTTTTTCCCTGCATCGTGGCTTCTTTCTCCATCTCCTCCTTCCTCTCCTTCTTTTTAAAACTTTTCTGGTGGGGGGGACCTCTCCTCCAGCTATATTAGCATAATAATGGCCCTTCCCAAGCAGGAAGGTAATTAGCAATTTCATAGATCACATACCTGGCGGCGCTGACCCTGTGCCATTTTTTAACACTAAAAGTAAACAAACTCAAAATATACAGATTTTACAAACTCATTTGCCCAACATGCACTTTTATTATAATTTTACTTACTAATATATAGATGTTTATGTTACTCTATCAATTATTATCTATAATTTATACATTAGAAAACAAGATTTTAAAAAATTACATTAGTTTTGATATTCTTGTTTCTTTGAAATACTTTCTTCAAATTTATTTATCATCACCATTTAATTCTTTCCCTCTTCATAGCGAGCAAACAAAAATAGGGCTTTTACTATCCAGAATTCTGTTAATGTTACAATTTTTTTCCTGGAAAAATTGAATGGGTAGTAGACTTTGATTGCAGAATAATATCCTTTTCTCATCTTATGTTTTGTTCCTTATCATGGGTCAATATTTAATTTCAATTTTTATAAATGAGGAACTAATAAAATGGATTTGAGCTTTCTACTAAAATAATCCTCTAATCCGACATCTTTGTTTTGTTGCTGGACAGGGACAGATACCATATCCTTATGGTGTCATCCTCCTCACTCAGGGGGAGAGTCTCTAAGATTCTCTGGCCGCTCTGTTTCTTCCTCGTGACTCTGTGTCTTAAGGTTTCAGGTAGAGATGGTGTAACAGCATTGGCTGGGAAAATAGACTAGCTACTCCTTCTGTGCCCTGCACATAAAGAACCTTTCTAAGTGCTTTTGCTAGAGTAGGTAGCTAGATATTAATAAGGGGAAGAAGCAGAAGGGACCAGCCATTGGGATAATGAACTAGGGAAGAGGGAATCAAATATTAATCTTAACACTGGAAAGCCTGCTTCAGTAGTAAGTTACAGCTTTCCATTTACAAGAAAGTTATAGCACTTACTAGCTCATTCGCATACTCCAGGAGACCATTGCTCCTTTTGCCTTCGGGACTTAATCCTCACGCCAGTTAGGAAGAATCTTTGTGGAGTACATCCAGTCCACAGTAATGCTAATATCTCTGTCTATGTAAGTATTGCCTGTAGCCTGAGCATTAAACTCTGTTTAGGAAGCGGTTCTATTATAAATATAGTTGTTATCTTCTAATTAGTATAAGCATGTGAAAAATATAACACATACTTATAAGAGGTTTTCACAAAACCTATAAAAATGATCAGAATTAGTGACACACAAATAATTATTGGGAGGGTTGTTTTAAGTCTTCATTCAATTCAATGAGTAGTTAGCTTCTGTTGGAATTCCTTAAGAGACACACACACACACAAAAAAAATCTATTTCAAGAAAATATTTATGGTTATAATCAACTGTCTGTATTTCTGATCTTTTGAGTTCTTTACACCACACCATTTCATAGAAAAGTTTTTAGCTATTCTGGAAAGTTTAGAGATTGGCCTGAGGCCTCTGAGTCACTATAAAAGATTATCATGAACATGTGTCAACATGTGAGAACAACACCTGTTATTTATTCCTATGAGTTTGATTGTTCTTATTGGAGAAATTAACACACCAACTTTGTGAGGTTCATTCTTTTTAGGCAAGCAAATGTCTCTTATTCCTCCACTGAAGGACACAGAGGAGGCTTGCTTACTGCTAAGAATGAAAAAGCAGGCATGAGTTCTTGTCCTAATCATGCTATTTTTACCATGAATATAACTTTGCCTTGAATTTGCATTCATAACAGAAAGCCTGTGACAGGATCTACTTCCGTATTAAAATAAAAAGACTGCACAGTACTTGGCAAAAGGGTGTTAATGTACTGTTTATTTATAGACCATTCAGAGTGCTACTTCTACTTATTTCTTATACTTAAAATCACCCAGCCAGCCATCTGCTATATAAAATAGAGAATGTAGATGAAGTGTTTGGCTTATCTGGTTTGCAGGATTCCAGATCTGGTGAGACGAGCTCAGATGAGCTGCACATGGCGCAGGGAGACAGAAATACATTCAACTTGCCTAGTGACAATCTTGGTATCCACCTTATGGGATGCACTCATAGCTCAAATTCACCCTGCTGGCAATGGATTCCCAACTAGAAGCATTTTAACTGTTGAGATTATATACTCAGTAGTGTAAAAGTTAATGAAGAAAAACATGATACTCATTAAGCTAGACTGATTTAAACAAAAAACATGGCTGTGTGACACAGAAGAGCTGGGTAAGGGATTGACTGTTGTGAGATGGCCCAGGAAAGAATCCTGAGTGAATCTGCAAGTGCTACAGGATCACGAGCTCTGTTTAAGCAAATGAACTGTGGTAGAGTAGATCTTTTGACCTAATTACGTTGTTCCTACAGTTTTCCTTCCTGTAATGTTTGTATAATTATCTAAAGCTGGTTCCAACCAAATATATTTTAGAAAGAAATATTGGCTGGAAAATAATATCTTGATAACATTTAAAAAATGAATTATTGTTCCATGTAATTAAATGAAAGCTCTTGGTGAGTTTATGTTTTTGAACAGATTCTGGCCCTTAGTAGACATTCATCATTGAATGGACAAATGAATGATTGTAATTAGTTCTTCCTCTCTTACAGTGTTCAGAGGATTCACTTGATGTTAATAAATGACTACTGAATCACCAAGGAGTCAGGAAGATGAAAGTAAGAAAAATCAGTTTGCAGAAGCATTTACTCTGGTCATAAAAATGCCATTGCCAGTGTTTCATGCATTGTGCATAGCATGTGTGTAGAAATGTCTTTGAAATTCACCAAGGGAATGCTCACCCCCATCAATTTTTATTTGTGTTTCTCTATCTTGTTTCTGAAAATTTGGAGCAAGGTATATTTCTTAATCCTTAAATCATGTTTATGGTTTGATAAAGTTTACCTATTAAAATCTCTTTTTTACTAGACAGGGAAAATCACCTATCCAACATATATATATATATATAACTTATGTAAAAAACCATGTAAAAGAATCAGGTCAAGGTCAAATAAATAAAATGCACTAAATACATTTTAGTATCATTTTTTAAAATGATTGTATCCAGTTTGTATTGTTAATTTTACTATGGTTTTTCATTGTGATATGTCCGACTTTAAAAGATTATACCTACATACATATAGATATATTTATATGTAAAATAAATAAAATAGAATGATTAGGAAGTTAAATATTCATGTTTCCACCTCAAGCTTAAAAATATATATTACTAATAAAGCAAGAGGTGATTTCTATTGCCTCTTCACCAAAATGCCTGTTTATGTCTTCTATTTGTTTTTTTAATCGAGTTGTCATTTTTTACTACTGTTCTTCTGGATGTAAATACATGAAAAGCCTGATTTCGGCTAATGTGACCACTGCTAGAATGTTGCATGGTTCTGACTCACTGAATAATAGATACTCCTTCATAAACAAACTTTTTACTCTCAGAAAATATTCTTCTAGGTAACTTGTTATATCTGAACCAAATCATTCTCTAGAAAATGCTTCTTTCTTCTTTCCTTATTAGAAAGGAAAATCACTACACATCTACAGAGTTAAGTATACTTAAAGCTGTATCACATATCCCAAACTAAAGTCAAATAATCTGAATTTCCAGGTTGTAATTATGTACTTATCACATTGAAGAAAATTAAAAGTACCTGGCGTCATAGACTTTTGGTCCTACTTTTGAGTGATCTAGTATACAAAGAATGATTTTCTATTTTTGACTTAGCTCTATGTTATTTTTAACTTTTGCCTGGAGTTATTAGGGGACCAAACCATGATTGTAAGAACTGTTAAAGGTAAACACATGCTTTGAGTTACTTTCTTAATATAATGCAGCAATTTATTTTTCTTTATGTGTGTGCTTATTTGGGGAGTTCCATCTAGTCACTGGCCCCAAACCATAAGCATTAGCAATTAATACTTTCTTTCAGACCCAACAGGAAGTGTGGTTATATTTCTATGAAACACATTTTATTTCTAGTAAGCACTTCCTTAATTGGATTTTTATTTGGAATACTTAGGTTTATTCTCATTTGACTTGATCTTTTCTTTTTTAATTTTTCCCATTAGAATTATATACCAGCTGATGTCGATATGCCTTCATATTCACTATGACACTTTCATTTTTTTTAATGCTAACATTATTACCTGAGTGTGTGCTTTACAAGCCTACTGGGTAGATATAGTTCTGTTGGCCAGAACTACCTTTCTTCAATGCACCCTTGGCTATCTGATCATTTCTACTTTAATGCTTAAGGTTCTTTGGAGAAGGTGACAATAAAATTCTAGAGCATTGAAATAAGCTTGCAACACAATTATAATTGTCCCTGAGCACTGGTTTAATAAAATAAAACTTAAGAAATACATTATCTCATTACATTTAGATATTACGAAGAACACATTTTTTTTAATGATTGTTGCTGTTATTGGTATTATTGGGATGGGAGATTTGAAAATATAAAAACAACTTAATGCATGCATTGTATAAATTTTAAAAATCTATCTGCTGGCCAATAAACATTAATTAACATCAAACATACCATATACCTGAGTCTCATAACAAAGTGTTGTGCAGAAAGTGCTGTTGGGTTGTACAACAGGGAATGCATTTAGGGCTTAGAATTCAATCAGAAGGGATTCTTTCTAAGGAGATTGTAATATTACCTCTGATTATCACAGCAGAGAAGAATGCTGATATTGCCAAAGGTGTTAGAGGCAGCAGCTCTCCGAGAGAAAGGTACAACAGTGCCACACAGGACTGATAATGTGGTTCTTAGGGATGAACACATCAACTAGGCTCCCCACATTTAGTAAACAATATAGAAGATAAAAAATATAAAGATCAATGCAGTGAAAACTTGAGGTGAATTTTAGAAAATCGGTTTAAAGCAAAATATGAAGTCTGCAAATACTATGAGATATCAGAGAAAAGCTTGCTATAGTTTTTGAAACAAGAAAGAACAAAGTAAGGGATGAAGATTAGTGACACCTGAGGGACGCAGAATAGCTGATTTCTCAGTATTTCTGAGGATCTGGCCTATCATTTGAAGTGATAGGGATATTTTATATTTTAAAAATTTTGTTGCCATTATAATTATATTGGCTGGGAAAATAACGGTTGGTTCTCAATATATTTTCAAGCATATTTTTGTTTTATTTATTCATTTTTAGAGAGAGAGAGAGTAGAGAGAAAAAGAGAGAAAGAGAGAGAGAGGAGCAGGAAGCATCAACTCCCTAATGTGCCCTGACAAGGCAATCCCAGGGTTTGAACCGGAGACCTCAGTATTCCAGGTCAATGCTTTATCCACTGTGCCACCACAGGTCAGGCTATTTTCAAGCATTTTTAACAAACACTTTTCTTACTCTATTAAGTTCAGTATTAAAGACTCCCTCCTTTGCTACTCCATGGCTATAGTACAGAATGATGTATTAACTAGACTTTTCTGTGTGTTTGTATTGCAATTAAAAGAACATGAGCCTTTCTCTATCCACTATTGACAATTTTTTATAAGACATACACCCCTACACTTAATTTGCTGTCATCTAAGACAATACCTCTGTTTTTAAAATATTACTGTTGATATACCACTTTAATCTTAAGATAACTTCTCCATGCTATCTTGAAATGCTTACTTCCATCATCCTCTCAGACACACACACAAACATTCTGGCATACAGCATTTTAAGACATACTTCCATTCTACAGCAGAAATACATTCTAAAAGATGCTGTATTTTTCCCCCAGATTATTCGGAAAATTCCTTATATCTATAGCATATTTACTGTTTTAGTTATGTACTTTTTCAATACCTATATTTTTGAAGTAATTCTAAGCACAACAGAAATCAGTTAAGGTAGGAAAATATAGATTTGACAACCATAAGACCTCGGAGAGGTGCCTAATCCATTAGTTATGCGCCTCCTTCAGCCCCATGAGCCACAGTTTGCTCATTTGGATAAAAAATGATAATACCTGGCTTATAGAGTTAACATTTGTAATAAACATAAGTAAAGTAGTATTCAATGATCTCTTGAAGAAATGGTACTAGTCAAATAGGATATCCATCTAAACAAAATTGAACCAGGACCCTTACCTTTACCACATTAATTTTAAATGTCTCATAAACCTAAATATGGTAGGTAAAATAATAATGTTTCTAGAAAAAATAAAAACATAGGAAAATATATTTATGACATTATATTCAGCATTCCTTTTTAAACACAACTTAAAATAAGAAATTATGGCCCTGATTTTCAACTCAAACTGTCCTGTGACTGTAAAGGAAAAGACAGTTGTCCAGTGTCTTTTAGAGGATCCACTGGGTTGGCAATTGGTAGTCTAAACCTGGGGGTTGAGATGGTCTTCAGATTCATTTTGACTTTGGGGTAAGTAAGCTAGGTCTTTACCTCTAAATCAATTATTGGACAGAAGCCACTTACTGGGAAGATGAGGGAAAGGGCCATGAAATCAAGGCAGAGGAGGACCTTGTGGTCTCAAGTTTTTGAATATTGATTTTCTCTTACGTGTTTTATCCTTTCTTAAAATGGTTGTAGTTGTAGGACCTCACTGGTATAATATCTCTAAAAAACACATCTTTTCTGCATGGCTACACTATTTACATGGCTACATTATTTACCTGGCCATGCGCGCTTGGTCTAGTAGGGAACTTTCTCTGAACTTTACAGTAAAAACAGAAATAGAATCAGGTATCATGAAAATCTTCTATATCACTATCTAGTCAAATACAAATATTTGAAGTGACAATCCTATTCAATTAGAATGAAGTTTCTTCATAATATAATAACAATACCTAATCAAGTATTACTTAACTTACAGCATTTAAATATAATGATATAAATGCTTGTTTTCACTTTTTTAAAATCAAGCTGGAGTTTATGATCAGAAAATTGCAAAATGAATGTCACTATTCCAAATATTTCAAAAGTATTACTTAACCTAAAAGTAATGTATTGTTACTCTTAGAAACACACACATACACCTTAGTATTTGCTTCCACTAAAACATGCTCTAGATTTGATCTTAAACATAGTTGGTATTTTCAGTAGAAAAAATAAATTATAGAAAAAAACCCATTTTTACCTCAAGTTAGAAAAATTGATGATAAAGTGAAATCTCATATTCTACATGTGAAGATTTTATAGAAACCGCCATAGTTAGCACAAATTATTTCTTAAGTGTTTTAATAGAGCACTGAAATGACAGTTTGCTAAAACACTTGAGAAGTCATGTCTCAAAAGTCACAGGATACTGAGACCAGCAGCATATGTTTGATCTCTGGAATACGAGCATAGTCTTTTTTGTTAAGGAAGAAATATCTTGTTATTTTAAAAATGCAGGCTTGAATAGACATTAATACTTCAAAAAGAGTCAATTTCATATATACACAATATCTTCTGACTTAATAGATTGTGAAATTTTCTGAGTACCAATAATTTGGCAAGAGATCTCATTACTTAGATTTATAAGATGGAAGATATATTTTCATTTGTACCTTTGGGAGCATAAAAAAAGATTTAAAAAATAAACTTGGTTGAAAAATTAGTTATAGAGAGTTATTTTTTATTTATATGGTTTATCATTTTAAACAAGCTATCCAGATGTAATTATACAAAGTGAAAATAATTTATGTTGAAGATATTGTTTCAATTCATGAAAAATTCAGATAAAAGACACTGTGTATAATATAAATTCTTTACTAGCTATTTTAGTCAGCTTAGGCTGTTATGACATAATACCATAGATTAGGTGGCATAAACAACAGAAATTTATGCTTACAGTTCTGGAGACTGGGAAATCTGAGGTCAGGATGCCAACATGTCAGGCTCCGGTAACGGTCCTCTTTTTGACTTGCAGAAGGCTGCCTTTTTGATATATCATCAATTGACAGACAGTGAGCAAGCTCTCTGATCTCATTCTATAAGGGCATTACTCCCATCATGAAGACTCCATCTTCATGACCTCATCTAAACCTAATTATCTTCTAAAGGCCCAACCTCCAATTTCATCGCATTGGTGGTTAGGGTTTAACATATGAATTTTGTGGGAATATAAATATTCAGACTATAACAGTAAGACAACAGGCAAAGAACTTAATAATATAATTTTGAAACTGGTATGTACTTTCCCAAGGGTTGTTTTATTTACCATTCTGTATTGAGAATGATGACTGCTATGATATCAATTATGGTGGGCTCCTCTGGTAACAGTGATATATTACTTCTGATTCCTCTTTTGGCTACACCTCTGCTTATTAGCAGGATGGACCTGTCACTAGAGCCAGGAAACCCTAGTAAAAAGTTCTAGAGAAAGTATATCATCCATTTGACTTAATCTCTGTTTTATAATAATACGGTCTTATGTCACTACAGAAAAATTACCTCTCTCTCTCTCTCTCTCTCTCTCTATATATATATATATATATTAATGCATTGGAATACCCATGTGTATTCAGAGTTAGGGCTACCAATTTCATAGATGAGAAAATAAAGCTCTGAAAAGTTAGTTACTCATTCATATAGAACTAGTAAATGGGAAAATAAGACAACAGGTATGTTGACTCAGTTTTTTGTTTCGCTATTTTTTTTAACATTCGCTTTTCTATATATACAAGAAGAATTAAAAATATATGAGATATTATAAATCATAGGTTCATATTGATATTTCTAATTTCAATCCAAAATTTTTAGGGTTGTTACTTAATTACCTTCCTTCTCCATATATCTTTTTTATAGTGAAATCTGTTTCCCAATAAAATCAATACATATATTTATTTGCTTAATCTCATAATTTACATCAAATTGTTTCAAATATGCTAGTTTTAAATCAATATACCAAACCAACCATAGAAAAGGGATTTGGTTACAGTTTTGTTTTAATTTTCTCTTTACCCCTACAGGATATACTGAAAATCCTGTATTTAAAAGTTCCTTGCATAGCAATTCAGGTTTCTCTAACTTCTAAAATAATACTGCTTATTTTATTTGTTTGTATTCACATTCAATCTTCACTATTTTTCAATACCTTTTATGGTTTTCTTTTAATATTTAGAATCTGAACATGCTTTCAAGCATCTGAAGTAACTAAACTATAAAGTAAAAATCTTTATAATATTAAAAGTATCTGGAACTTTTCTTTAACAAGATATATTCAAACTGGTGCAGTTTTCTCCCTCAAAATTTTACACTGCTCTCCCTGAGGCCCTTAAAATAATGAATTTTATTACTTTGTGGTTTATCCTCCTTATACATCATAGATACAGATTTACTGATACTTTGTTTTTATTTTTCCTTCTTCTTTACATGAAACCATACACTATATATAATGTTTTGCACTTCAATATCATTATATTTATACTAAACAATGAATCCCACAAATAGTTACCTTAATCTGTTTTATGTCTGTGAAGTATTCTAGTTTGTGATATAACTATGACTCATAAGCACCATAATACCTTGAATTTTTTGCCATCCATGAATGAAAGTGACTATTTTCTCAGAGTCTCAACACTAAATTGTTAAGCTTTTGACTTTTTTTGCCAATGTGAAGGATCATAAATGATATGCCATAGAATATTTAGTTGGATTTTTCCTGTTCAAAACTAGGACGTTTTTGTGGAAATTGTTTCTTCATACATTTTGTCCATTTTTCTAAAAAACTTTTCTTAATTTTTTATAATTTTTTTAGTAAATTTTTGTAAATGGTCATAGAGTTGCCCAACATCATTTACAAGATCCATATATTGAGGCTAAGACCAAATAATGAGCATTTTAGAAGAACAAGAATCTCCTTCAAGATATCCAAAAACATCAGGGAAACTTAAAAACTTTATAACGCTGTTCAGAAAGCCAGGCAGTCAAGGTCAACATCATCAAAACAAGGCATTGATATCAGGAACCTGGGGATGTAATACACTGAGGACACATCTGACCTTACAAGGAAGCTGTCCCATGGGCACCTGCCAAACACAGGGCACTGAGATATCCTGCTCAGTTAGGAGTACACTAAACATACACCAGCTCTGTAACACACACTTTTTTTTTATATTTTCAGTCCTTTCTGTTTCCTCTGAACCACAACAACCAAGAGTTTATTATATATATGCATATTAGGTTTTGATGCATGCTTTTGTTTTGGGAACAGATGTCATAGATACATATTTAAAACATATATTAAAGGTAATAGAATAAATTTTCTCTAAGCAACCAGCTTTATAATTATACAGTTCCATACAATCAGATATCACAAAGAGTTGGGAGAGATGTGTAAGAATTCAAAAGGGGTATGATTGTTAAAAGGGGAGACTTACCTCGTGTAGTCTTCAAAGCAAACATTGATTGGATACCTGTAGAGAAAAAGACAAAAAAATATATATATTTTTTAAAGTAATGTTTAGGTTTTATAACTATTTCACCGGATTTTGTACTTTTTTGGCTCAACTGTTTTCTACAGTTACTAAAGTACGTCCTACTTTTTAATTAAATTATGTATCCTCCTAAGCAACACATGAGACAGCTATAGATCTTCCATAATTTTTTCCACCACTGTACTACCTCTTTTTAACCAATTTCCTTTACTATCTATTTTTAGCCAATTTTCCTTAATTAACTGAGAATATAGGCATCAATCTACACAATCATCCAGGAGCAATAAGGCTAGCTCTTCAATGTAGTCTTCCATGTTATACTCGAAAAATATTTTACCACAACAGGGAATTTACCTTATTATACAGATGTATAACATATAAACCCATTTTTATTTAGGGCAAAATAAAATATAATGGTAAGTGGCAAAGCAAAAGAAGTTTACTACTAGTAAATGAATACAATGAAGTCAGTAACCTAAGAAAATGAGTATCAGCAAAAAAGAAACAAGTCACTGTCTCTTTAAAATAACACTATTGGCTTTAAACAAGAAAATAATAATATAAACTAGAGCTGAGCTAGATGTTCAACAAAAATAAGTACAGTGTGTCCATAAAGTCATGGTGCACTTTTGACTGGTCACACGGTCAAAAGTGCACCATAACTTTACGAACACACTGTATAATTTAAGCAAAAAATAAAAATCTAGAGGGACTAGTACATAGAAGGATATTCTATAAAATTCATACTTTCAACATTGCCTGTGTTAAATTGAAAGAATATATTGAGACTATGTGCAAGAAAATTTCAAGAAAAAAGAGAATTCTTACTGACATTCATTTGAAAAAGAGTATTTTTCACAAACAGGATGTACAGTACCTAACTAGTAATTTTCTGTCCTTTGCTTTCTATTTTTATCAGCATCTATGTAGAAATAAATGCTGTCTCCCCCACAAACCTCCTTTTCTTCTTATACACAGCCAGAGCGAAGCATAATAAAGTAGCCACCTCACTGGTTGATGACAGTAAACTAACAAAAGCAAAATGTTCAATTATATAAAGTTGTTGTACACTGCAGGAACACTTCAAGATTATGTAGTCCATTCAATATATATTTGAAGAGCATTAATTTCATAATATTTCTTTATTCAGTTTCAGACTTTAAATATAGAACTGGAATTTGATTTCATTACTGGAATTTTAGTGAGCTTATCTATATTATTTTCTTGGTAGTCAAAGAAATAGATTATTTTTACACTTAAAAAAGTTTTGATTATTTTATAATCTCAATTTTTTTTTATAAAAGAACAGGTCGTAGTTATTGATAGAACTTCAACTTATATGTTGGGATCAAAACACTATAATCCCCTATACTAGCATAGTATGTCTTCACAGGAGTAGAATCATCTGAACTATTCTCAATGCCATAGAAAAAGCATAAAAAGATAAAATTTTAAGTTTTAGAATATGGTATCCAATGGGTATTATGTTCAATAAGCCTACCTAATTTATAAGACTGCATTTGAACCAAATATGAATGAGAAAATTTTGATTAATCTCCAACAATATTTGATCTTAGTCATTCAAATGTTTTGGACCTCAGGTGTTTTATCTCAAAATTTATACATATAACAAAATATAAATATTATATAGAGAGCTTTAGAACTGATTTCAGAATAAAACAATGTCATAATTTGAAAACTTTTATAGTTGGATTTATAGGTACTAATGTTTTATGCAAAACATTATGCGAGATGGTACATTGGGATAACAATGAGCTTTACTTAAGAATGGTACTCTGTGGCACCTTCCATTAACCATTGCATTTTATATAATTTTTTTTCTTGGTAAAATATTAAGATGTTTATAAATGAGTGATTTGGACCCAAAATACTGAAGAAAGTGTCCTATTACTCCAGTAACAAACTGGCATATCTCTCTTCCCTTTTTTATTTTTGACAATCGTGGAACTAGCTGATTGATGAAGTATTTTATATGTTACTTTATTAGATTGTAGGTTTTTGCTCTAGTTAGAGCATCAAAATATTTTCTCAGGACAAAGCATAATAGCTTCCCTTATACTTTCTTAGTGACAAAAATAATCAACTCAGGACAAAGATCACAATATTTAGAAAACAAATTTTCTATGTAATTAAATCAAGAAGAACATATACCTGGTTGGGAGCATTAGAAATGTTTAAATCACATTTTAAAAGTCTCTTGGGAAATGGATAAGATTTTGACTCACAGAGTTTGGAGAAGGTTTGGAGGGGAAGAGATTAACTGAGATGCACAACGGGTTGTAAGAGTAGTGTTTAATGAGAACAATAAGCACCATATATGAGTATGTATTTGTAGTATAACATATGAAACAATTTAGAGCAGTAATTTGGCTTTGAAGACCACATTTGTACTTTCTTTGATAGACTTTAGATTATTAAAATAGTCTGAACAAGGGACTATTAAGAAGAAAATTCTGGCAGCATTATTAGAAGTTTTGTAAAGGGTGAGCTGGAAATGAGGATATTAAATGTAGTGATTTATTTCAGCACTGGAAGGGTTAGGCATGCTGATTATTACTAGATGTCAGAAGACTAAAATTGAGTTTTGTCTTTTCTGAAGTCTTTAGAAGCTATAAAATCCCAAAACATGGGTGACTGTTACAAGATGAGGCTAGAGCAGAACCACAGAGAGGATCCTGTCCTTCATTCATACAGCAATTGAAAGCCATAGATAAATTTTGATAAGAATAGACATATTTGAGTTAAATCAAGAAAATAGAAAACAGTTTATGTATTTAAAGTAAAAGGTATTTCATACAGGGGAATGGATACTAATAAATTTGTTCGAAAGTCTGAAAGGGTAAAATCCAAAACCCACTGTTTTCACTGGCCCTTCTCCAGCTTAAGTATACAGGTTAAGAGTTGCACCATGACATAAAAATCAGGAAAGTTTAGGAAGCTAGTACCGATGTCACATCTGCCCCTCGACCCTAAAACAGAACAATAAAGTCAAGTTAATCATTGCAAAATTCATCTTGCTAGGTCCCACTTATCTATTGCCTGTGCCATAAAAAGTATGTCTTACACTGCTCTGCCACTATCATCCTGTATCATCACATCATATTGATGGACTTAACCAATATATGGAACCCTGCTGGCAAGGGCATTTTCTGGCTTCTGCACAGGTTTGGAAAGGAAGAGAGACCAACTGTCAAGAGCCAATACAGTGGTGGAGGAAGGTCATGATCTGATTTACATTTTAAAATGTTTACTTTAGTTGACTTGTGGAGATAAAAGAAGCAGGAAAAAGTTAATATCAGTGTAAGTAATACATAAATTAAGATGATTAGGTAAGGAATTGGACTGCAGTGTTGATGTTGAACATGGGAAAAAAAACACTGACAAGTGTTTAAAATATAAAAGGGTTAGATTTTAGAAATGGATTGGGTTATTCTTCATATTATAATTTATGGACTATAAAATTCCACAGGTTTCTATACATTCTTTTTTATTCCACTTTAGATCTTAGTTAAGCTTGAGTAAACAGTCTAAGAACATGAAGCATTCTAGATGTAAATTATCAGAAGAGGCCAATAATTTTTATGAAGTGTAAAGCCAAGAGCCGTCATCGTGGCCATTCACATACAGGTTTGCATTAGATTCGGACAGTGAGTAATGAAACAGCGGAGCCAAGAACTGGTGAGCCATCAGCTTTAATTCTAGCTTGCACCTGGCGGGCAAGCAAAAACACACACTGGGCTCCAAAACTCACTCATTTAGTGCTCACAAAGCTACTGACTTATCCGAGTTTCCTAGAATCAAAGGTTTCTAGCTCACCAGACTTATTCACCTCTGTTTCCCATCTCCTTCACTCTACACAAACTGGCTTCTTCCTCAGCATTCCACCATCTTGGCTGCCTCCTCTCCTCCACGTGGCCTTAATCTGCTCTCCTTTCTAATACTAACCTCAGGAACCAAGAGAGCAAGCTCCCAGTCTGCCTCACTTTATAGTGTAGATTCAAAACCCTTAATCCAATCTACAAACAAGGAAGTCTCTGATACAAAGTTACTTATCTGAGACATACTGGGAGGATTCCTCATGAGAGTGCACCACCTTACATCATCCAATCAGTCAAGGGTGTGGTGAAAAGTTTACTCTTAAAACTAAGCCTTAGGCTATAATGACCCAGCCTGCATACATTACAGCCTTTCCCCCACACCCATCCCAAGTATAAGGGCAAATAATATCAACTGGGTAACGAGCTTCCATGTGGGCAGTGCCATCTTTAACAAAGTGAGCATATAATATTTTATTTGCCCAACATGAAGTTCTTTTATTTAGAGATATTTGAATATTGCGATATGATTAAAAACTTAATCATAGAGATGTTCAATATAATTAAAGATTTTGTTAGCCTTAAAGAACATAAATACATGTATCATATGCCCAAGAATTAGGGAAAAATTCTTTGAGCACTTTAGATTTAGATTATCTGACTATAAAATAAAAGCAAAATAGAGAATTGTATATTTATATTTTACTTTTGAAAATAATCCATAAACTAGCTTCTAAAATTTTAGAAACTGGATTTTAGTAGCCATGTATTAATCCTCATAAGGGCAGATGGCATCCTTGTAGAGGATATGAGACGTAAATGTGAGGAGTAGATGGGGAAAGTTTGGCACCAAAAACAAAATCTACTTCACAATTTTATTTAGTGCCATGAGGATATCATAGCTAGAGTAGCAAGCCATGGTTCAAGGGTACTTTTAGCAGGGAAAAGTGGAATATGCCAGTACAGAATAGGAGTAGAAGACTCGTCCTACAAGAACAATTGTATGTCTTATCTTAATCTTGATTTTTTTTGAACATTCTTTCTGTAAAGCCAGTAGCCATGGCCACCATCATAGTCACCTGGCTCATGCAGGTTCGCATTTGATTCGAACAATTGGTAATGGAACAATGAAATCAAGAACTGGTGGGCCATCATCTTTAATCTAGCTTGCACCCAGCGAGTAAGTAAAAACACACACTGGGCTCCAAAACCCACTCATTCAGTGCTCACAAAGCTACTGACTTAACTGAGTTTCCTACAATCAAAGGTTTCTAGCTCACTAGACTTATTCACCTGTGTTTCCTATCTCCTTCTCTGGTGCACAAACTCTGCACAAATTGGCTTCTCCCTCAGCACTCCACCATCTTGGCTGCTTCTCCTGGCCTCCTTCACGTGGCCTTTCTTTGCTCTCCTCTCTGATGCTAATCTCAGGAATCAAGAGAAAGCAAGCTCCTGGTCTGCCCCACTTTATAGTATAGAAATCAAAACCTTTAATCCAATCTACAAACAAGGAAGTCTCTGATACAAAGTCACTTATCTGAGGCATAATGGGATTCCTCATGAGAGTGCACCACCCCACATCAAAAAGGGTAGGAAAGGTTTACTCCTAAAACCAAGCCCCAGGCTACAAGGATCCTGCCTGCCTACAGCTTGCCCCTAACACACATTAATATAAGCATGCCATCCCAAGCAAGAAGGGCAAGTAATATTATCACCTGGGTGACAGGCTTTCACGTGGGCAGCACCATCTTTAACAAAGTGAGCATGATATATTTTATCTGCCCAACACCCTCCTCTGGACTTAATGCAGCCAAGAGGCATTTTACACCAGCCAAGCAATGGCCTAAGCCTCTGATGTTATACCAAGATATTAGTTGGCCCTGAATGGCAGAATCCAATCAAATTACTAACTTGGGGGTGAGGGTATGTTCCAATTTTGTCATCAACAGGTCCTCTTTAAATAGCAGCGAGGAATGAGAAACGTGAAACCTCATCATGAATTGGCATCAGCACCTAGAAAGCAATCTGGTTCCAGAGACCCAAAAGCCAATAATGAATCCATCTCTGGAAATAAATCCAGAAAAGGAGGACACCTAACTCACTCCCAAGCACTCAAGGAGCACCTGACATCACCTAGGACACTTTGAAATGTCTAACCAGGCGTGCTAAATACAGAAACACCTAGAAAACCCTAAAAACCCGTTTCTCTCTATGCTTGCTCTTTACTTTCCACTACAACCACATAAACATCTTCCTCTATGTTAATTTTTACTAAAACAAAAAAGGGAAAGATGCAGGAAATCACTCATTTAACCTTGAACCCTCTATGACTTAGATTGGGGAACTTTAGTTAAAAGCCCTGAGTGAATGTCTCTTGGATGCAAATACCAAGAAAGTGTGAGTGGGTGACCTTTGTGCAGACACAAAGGAATGCATGTGAACGGGCTTTAGAAAATTAGCTTAGAAGTTCTAGATTGCTCCTCCTTGGTGCTTGTTAATTAGCAAAAAAAAGTAATGTACTGACCAATTTAGCTCTTAGTCCATGTCAGCAAAATGGCCACTAATTATTCTTCCCCTTGTCACCTGATCTCCCTCCCTTGAAATCCTGTTACCTCTGTTCTGCTTCTCATAATAAAAGGAAAGGGAGAAGAAAATTCAGGAGGTCTCTCTTTACCTCCTTTGGCAAGCCTCCCTTTCTCTTCCTCTCGACATAAGTTTGTGTCTTGAGTAGGTCTTTTCCACACGACCATGGTAGTTTCCCGCGGGCTGGAGTACTACAGAATTGGGAGGTTGGCAGTGGGCCGTCACCATCATGGCTATGCACATGCAGGTTCTCATTGAATTCAGGCAGATGGTAAAAAGACAGTGGAGCCAAAAAATTGTGGGCCATTCCTTTAAGTCTCACACCGGCCAACAAGCAAACACACAGGAAAAACATTTCCCTTTCACTCAGAGCTCCCAAAACCTTGACATATTCTCCAGTTCCACAAACAGGAAAAATCTTCTCTGGTTTCTCCTAGAATCAAAGGCCCCCACAAGCCTCAGTAGGTCTCCCAAAGCCCCTGAGCTCTGTTTCTGCATCTGCACATCTTCTCTTTCCCTGACAACGTGGCTTCTCTCTCTTTCTCCTTCTTCTCTCTCTGCAAAACTGGCTTTTTCTTCAGCACTCTGCATTCTCTCAACTCTCCCTCCAAAACTTTCTGGCACTAAAACCTCTCCTGTAGCAAACATTAGCAAAACAAAGGCCCTTCCCAAGCAGGAAGGTAATTTGCAATTTCACATACTACATATACTTGCTGCTGCCCAGCCCCCAATGCAAACTATAAGTAAGCAAACATAAAAATTATATTTTACAAACTTATTTGACCAACAGGCAGTTATGTGTGTTTTGGGCAGATAAAATATATTATGCTCACTTTGTTAAAGATGGCGCTGCTCACATGGAAGTTCGTTGATATTAATGTGTGTTCTGGAACAGACTGTGGGCAGGCCGGATCATTATAGCCTCAGGCTTAGTTTTAAGAGTAATCTCTTCTCCACACCCTTGACTGATTGGATGATGTAGGGTGGTGCACTCTCATGATGAATCCCATTGTGCCTCAGATGAGTGGCTTTGTATCAGAGACTTTCTTGTTTGTATAATTGGATTAAAGGTTTTGAATCTATGCTATAAAGTGGGCAGACCAGTAGCTAGTGCTCGCTTGGTTCCTGAGGTAGAAGAGAGGAGAGCAGATTAAGGCCACATGGAGGCCAGGAGAAGCAGTCAAGATAGCAGAATGCTGAGGGAGAAGCCAGTTTGTTAAGAGTTTGTACTGGAGGATATGGGGAACAGAAGTGAATAAGTCTGGTGAGCTAGAAACTTTTGATTTTAGGAAACTCGGATAAGTCAGTAGCTTTGTGAGCACTGAATGTGTGGGTTTTGGAGCCCAGTGTGTGTTTTTGCTTGCCCTCTGGGTGCAAGCTAGAATTAAAGCTGATGGCTCACCAGTTTTGGCTCCTGTGTTTCATTACCGACTGTTTGAATCTAATGTGAACCTGCATTGGCCAGGCGGCTGTGATGGTGACACCGGCTATTGGCTTTACAGTGTGACAAGCAGATTTCAGAGTCTAGTCTAGATCTATAAACTAAACATATAAACAATGAATGAAATAAATAACAAACTGCAATGTCTACTATTCTACCATATTCCCAACCTTTCTCATGTGCACTGTCAAATAAGTTTGCAAATATGATGTTTATGTTTGTTCAGTTATAGTTTGCATTGGGTGTGGAAGATAGGCTGTAAACTGGCAAGGTCCTTATAGCCTAAGGCTTAGTTTTAAGACTAAGCCTTTCCCACCCTTTTAATACTAAGATCTTTTCAAAACTAAGCTTTTTCCCACACCCTTGATTGTTGCATGATGTGGGGTGGTGCACTCTTATGAGGAATCCCATTTATGCTTCAGATAAGTGGCTTTGTATTAGAGACTTCTTTTTTTTGTATATTGGCTTAAAGACTTTAATTTTTACATTATAAAATAAAGGGGCTCTCTCTCTCAGATCCTACCATCAGCATTGCAGAGGAGAGGCCACTGTATGCAGAGTTTGTGCAAAGAGAAGGAGATGGGGAACTGTAAAGCCAGTAGCCGATGCCGCCATCGCAGCATCCCGACCCGTGCAGGTTCGCATTGGATTCGAACAGTCGGTAACGAAACACAGGAGCCAAGAACTGGTGAGCCATCAGCTTTAATTCTAGCTTGCACCCGGCGGGCAAGCAAAAACACACACTGGGCTCCAAAACCCACTCATTCAGTGCTCACAAAGCTACTGACTTATCCAAGTTTCCTAGAATCAAAGGTTTCTAGCTCACCAGACTTATTCACCTCTGTTCCCCATCTCCTCCTGCACAAACTCTTAACAAACTGGCTTCTTCCTCAGCACTCTGCCATCTTGGCTACTTCTCCTCCACATGGCCTTAATCTGCTCTCCTCTCCAATACTAACCTCAGGAACTCAGGAACCAAGAGAGAGAGAGATCAAGCTACTGCTCTCTCCCATTTTATAGCATAGACTCAAAACCTTTAATCCAATTATACATAAAGAAAGTCTCTGATACAAAGCCACCCATCTGAGGCATAATGGGATTCCTCAAGAGAGTGCACCACCCTACATCATCCAATCAGTCAAGGGTGTGGGGAAGAGCTTACTCTTAAACTAAGCCTTAGGCTATGACGACCCGGCCTGCCCACAGCCTGCTCCAGAACACACATTAATATCAACAAACTTCCATGTGGGCAGCGCCATCTTTAAAAAGTGAGCATAATATATTTTACTTGCCCAACAGGAACGGAGGTGAATAAGGCCAGTGGGGCATTTGATTCTAGGAATACTCGGATGAGTCAGTGGCTTTGGAGCCCTGAATGGAAAGGGAAGTGTTTTCATACTGTGTGTATTTCCTGCCCACCAGGTGTGAGCTAGAATTAAAGGTAATGGTCCTCCATTCTTGGCTCCATTGTTTCATTACCGTCTGATTGAATCAAATGCTAACCTGCATGGGCCAGGCAGCCGTGATGTTGGCCATGGCTACCAGCCATACATGCACTAAGTAAAGATGTATGGAAAAGAAACATTAGCTGATTTCAGACTCCTCTGTATCTGAGGTGCTGAATGGTTCTTTATTGTCATGATAGCCCACACCAGACCTTCAGCAAGACATTTCACCTTAGCTGATTTATTTTTAATCATTTGATGGTGGATGGCACATCTTGCTTCTATTCTTTGTCACAAGTGAACTGATCTGCACATATCACCTCCCTGGGAGTTGCTTGTCCTTTTCTTAGAATTCAGAATTTTTGGTTGTGCCACAGTCTTAGAACTCTGATGGGTTCCGAATAAGCTATAATTTCACAGTTTTCATGTCTTTTTTTTCTTTTATTATTTGGATAGGAGTAATGGATTCTAATATTAGTTCCAGAATTTAATGTTTAATTTCACATTTGTGAATGCTTATAAATTCTACAAGAAATTTCAACACAGATTCACATATAAATCCCATTATAAGTGGTTACTTGAAGAGTTTATAGGAAAAAAACAGACTTTAGAATCCTTAGCAAGTTCCTGTCTCCTTGTTGCCTAGCCTCCACACTGCTGGACACTGCTCATGTTCCTCTGCCGCAATTCTTCCCCCAGCCCACACCACATCCCCACAACTACCACCAACGAAAATTTACAGCTATCCAGAATGTTCACACATTTCTGATATATGACTCACTGACCCTAGAGCCAGTAGAAAGAAAAGACCATTTCCTGTTTAGAGAGTAATCTCTTCTCAGGCTCATAAACTAGAGGACCAGTAACTTCAAACCTTTCAAGGTATTCCATTTCATCCATAAAGATGCCATCTACTCCTATGAGGATCATTACACTGTTGCTAAAATTCATTTTCCAAAGTCTGGAGGATTCCTTCCTTCCTTCCTTCCTTCCTTCCTTCCTTCCTTCCTTCCTTCCTTCCTTCTCCTTCCCCTTCCTTCCTTCCTTCCTTCCTTCTCTTTCCTTCCTTCCTTCTTTCTCCTTCCTTCTTTTTTCTTCCTCCCTCCCTCCCTCCCTTCCTTCCTTCCTTCCTTCCTTCCTTCCTTCCTTCCTTCCTTCCTTCCTTCCTTCCTTCCTTCCATGTTTTAAAGAAAGGAGAGTGAGAAGCATCAATTTGTAATTCTTCACTTTAGTTGTTCATTGATTGCTTCTCGTATGTGCCTTGAGAGGGACAGAAAGGGCTCGAGTAGAGCCAGTGACCCCTTGCTCAAGCCAGTAAACTTTGGGCTTATCCAGCCACCTTGGGATCATGTCCATGATCACATGCTCAAGCCAGAGAAAAATAAAAGACTTTTTAAATTCGATTTTCCGTTGATTTAAATGAGAGACACACATACACATACAGAGAGAGAGAGAGAGAGAGAGAGAAAGGGAGGAGAGGAAAGGGGACAACATTTTATCCACTTAGCCACCCAGCTAGAGCAAGAAGGGATTTATTTTTAAACAATACCCCACTATGAAACTCAAAGCCAGTTTAAATTTGCTTGCTCAATGGTTCTTTTCACAGCCATTCCCTAGTCTGTAGGTAATAGAAAGAGAGATCCTGTGTCTGCTTCTGGAAGTAATCCAGTCTAAAAAATCTCAATGAGCTAATATTGGGGCAATAGCATACACATACACATACATACAACCTTAGCCAAACACACACATCTATACCATTCTTGTTAAAGTCAAACAATTTAACAAGTTTCAGATAAGTAAATACAGATTAGGAAAAAATAGGCTAACTTTAAGAGACACAGTTTTAATTAGAAGTTCATGTATTTTATATTAACAATAACTTAAAAACTTAGAAGTTTCTCATTTGTATTTTTTCACTTAATTTTCCCTGGAACCTGTCATAGTTAAATTTAAGGGGCTTGCTGAAGTAGCTGGTCTCATACCTCCTCCCTATCCTCTGGTAAAGCAGTCCTCTGCCTCAATGACACTGAATTCCAAATTAAAAAGATTTTCACAGCTAAAAATAAAAACTTTAAAGCTTACCCTCAAAGAGAACTGCATGACATTTCTGGCAAAGGTTAAAACTGAAATAATTTATTTTGATCTACTGTTTATAAGAGAAAACAGTACTTAGAAAGTTTTTTGACTACAGTGAAGAAAATAAATGAGTTCTATGAAGTCTATTATTCTCCTAAATTACACTGGGTTTGGCACTTCTGAGTTGCAACCTATTCGTGTAATCACCTTTTCCATTTTCTCACATTGACACTTCTACGAATCCAGCTATAACTTCTATTCTAACATTTCATATTACAAATTAGAGCTAAGAAGGTTGTGTCACGTAGGGAATTCCCCTATCAAGATGAACTTTAACATTTCACAGCCTGAAGAGATGACACTTTAAAAATCTCCTGTCCAATTTAAATAAATGTTTCCTGGAAGACAGAAAAGTGGGACTTTAATATTTTAGGTTTATAACATTACATGTATGTTAACTTTGGGCAGCAATTAAAAAATTTCATAATGATGTGGCTTTAATATATCTACAATAATGAAGTTTTAAGGATAACATTATAATGTATAATTTGTATGTTTTACTTATGGAATATTTCAAATATACACAAAAAGTCTAGAAAATTATATCCTAGTTTCTTTGTGCTTGCTAGAGAAATTTAAAAGATTATTAATATTTATTAATGTTTGCTTTAACACCCCATTATTTTTAAGAACATAAAAATGAAACAATTTAATGCCAGCATAACCTTTCTACTAATGTCTATATAAATACTGTCCTGAAGTTGGCATCTAAATAAATCTCATGTATTTATATATTTACTCTATATGTAGGTATGCATAGAAATGTACATACTATTCATTTTCATCTTTAAATGTTATATTAATGTCAACATACAATTCCTATTCTTCGGTAAATTATTTTTAGGACTCAGTATTATATTTTCAAGATTCATCCATGGTGATACAAGTAAATCCTTTATGCATTTTAACTGATGTAGAGTATTTCGGGTATAATAAATATAGTTTATCCATTTATCTTCTCAGAAATAGTTGCATTTATTTTGTTTTACAGTAACAATCAGTGATAGTATAAAAAGTCTCTAAGTGTCTAGACGCACAAGAGTAAGAGTACCTTAAAGTAAAAATTTCTAGGATGGACATTTTAAATCTATTAGATATTAAAATGTATTCTTATTTGTAGTGTTACCAGTCATGCACCAGAGTGTCTACTTCCTCACCTTTATACCAGTGCGTGATGAAGCCACAGTAAGTTTTGTCAATCTGAGGATTGAGAGATAGTGCCATATTTCATGTTTTAATTTGATTATTGGTGAGATAGAATGTTTGTTTAAATACAATTTTTATGTTTTGTTTTGTGAATTATTTGTTTATGTCTTTTCTCCAATTTCATTGGGTTTTCTTATTTCTCCTTCAATGTTGAAGAGTTCTTTGTGTATTAGGGATTGCAGTTTATATCTGTGATCTATTGTTGGAAATATTTTCTACCTTTTTGTCACTCATCTTTTGACATTGTGGTATTTTAGTGCATTGCTTTTGTATTTTTAGATAGTCAAATATATGTATCTTTTTTACTAGTTAATCTGAATTTTAACTCATAGATTGGTTTTCTAAAGAAGTCATAATTATTTTCTTTTAGAACCTGTATCACTTATTTTTTAAATTGAGATTTCTTGTCTGTCTGGATTAATTACTGTTTATGATGTAAAGTATAGCTCTACTTTCATCTATTTTTCCAAGTGACTATCCAGTTGTTCTACTCTAGATCAATGGGTTGAAAATGTCTATCCTTGTCCTATCGACCTGATACCCACTTTATCATTTGCTAAATTTCTGTTAAGTTCTCTGGACATTCTATTCTAGACTATTGGTTTTTGAACTCTTGTTGTTTTAATTAAAGAAGCGCTTGATTACATGTTAATATATGTTAATAGAGTCATAATATATTGCTCCTATTTATAAAGTAAGGTGTCGTTAAAATTCTAGGGGTGCAAGTCTCTGTATGTTTTTCATATGCACTTTTAAATTGTTTAGCTCAATAAATAGGTTTATTGTTTTGTGTATTAGAATAGTGTTAAATTTATATGTAAACTTAGTAAGAACTCTCAGTTTCATGATGTTACATCATATCATCCAGTCCTAGGAAGAAAGTTTCAGCCACTTTTTACATCAATTTTTGTGTTTTAATAAGTGTTTTAAAATTTTCCTCATATTCCTTGACAATTTTTTTAATGTTTTAAATCTTCTTTGTTGCTTTGTAATAATAATATCTAAGTGTCTATATACTACAATAATAATTACAATAATAATTAATTGTAATAATAATGTGTTCTCTAATTTATAATCTTTATATTTTTATTGCTTGTGTATGTGTTACTTATTTCTGAATATAAGTCCTATGTCAAAGCCCTTTCAATTATTTTGTTGCTTAAATTAGTATCATGATTATTACTATTTATTCCTTCATATAATTTTCTTAAAATTTTCTGAACTAGGATGAAAAATAAACTTTTTAAAACTTAGTAGCTACTACAAAACAAAAATCAGTGTTCCAAGGAATATATAATTGGAAAAGGCATAATAGATCAGTTTTAGTTATAGATGCTTAAATCTTAAATAAAATATTAGCAGTGGAATTCATCTGTGTTATTGAAAACTAATATACGATGACCAAGTTGTGTTTAGTTTAGCATGCAAGAGTGATTTCATAATATGAAATTCATTTATGTAATACATTAGAATAATTAAAGAGAAAAATATATGATAACTTCAATTGAATCCAAACTGTCTTTTGATATGATTCAACATTCATAAGTGATGAAGAGAAAATATACTGATCAAAAATAAATGTATAAATAAAACACAACTCTCTTAATATACTATAATAGAAAATGTTTTTTTTATATAAAGCAATAACATCTATTTAAAAATAATAGAAAAGTGCACATTAATATCAAGGAAAAAGCTACCTCATAAGTATGTATTATCAAAAATTTTGTAAAGCATCTTATTTGTGAAACATAATAAAAGGTGAAATTAAAGAGCTAATCAATATATTTTTTGCAAACATGTTTATTTACATAGTAAATTCAAGAAATTAAACAACAAAAACAAAACAGTAACTCAAATGATGATGTTCAGTAAACAGACCGATTTAACATTAATACAAATAATCTAATAGATGTTTAAATGTATTTATATAGCATGTTTTATATACAAATTAACAAAAATATTATCAGCATAACTTTTATAATAAAAGAATCTCTGTCCGCCTGGTGTTCTGTCCCCTCCTCCCCCCCAAATCTTTGGTAATGCTCAGCTTACCAAGATTTGAGAAGACATGAATTTCCCCAACTTAAATGAGAATCTCTGTTGTCTTTACTTCAAAGCAGGTCCTGTTTTTAAAATCCCACCCTTCATTTGTAAGTATGTGTTTGCATGGGGATGATGCTATAGATAGGCATGTGGCCAGAGGGTGTGCAGACAACTCGATAGCCGGGTGTTAGGACTCAATTCACCTGGAGAAAGTATGACCTTATGCTCTCTACTTCCAAAGCCACAGCACCTACTCTGACTCTCTTCAGGGCTGAAATGACCACATCAGAAGTTGGACTTGTAGATTGGTCCTATTGCCAAAAATTATTGCTCAAAATATTTCCTTAATTTTATTCTATAAATATTTCTACTCGTCCCAGGCACTGCTAGCACCTTTTGCAAGTACAAACTGTGTGGCCGGAGTTTTGCCTGAGGAGATTGTTTTATAAGAAAGTTATTCATATACTATTTCTGTAAATTTAAAAATAAACTTCCATTGATATGAGAAAGAGAGAGGAAGAAGGGGGGGGGGAAGGAGAGAGAGAGAGAGAGAGAAATCAAACCATCAACTCATTGTTCCACTTAGCTGTGTACTCATTGATTGCTTCTTGTATGTGCCCTGTGACCAGGGATCAAGCCAGTAACTTTGGTGGGCCAGAATAACTCTCTACCCACTGAATCACTCACCCAGGGCCCTTCTTATTTTATTTACAAAGAAATACCCCAATACTCAGCTATTCAGAATGTAACTTTTCAATTAGTTGCTCTGATAATTGCCCAAATGACTCTTTCCCTCTCCCAAATTTATTTTCTTTGTAATTGATATTTCCCTTAGATTTTGTAATAGAAAACTTCTTACATCAGCATTGGGTTTATATTTCAAGTTTTCTGGTTTCTGGTTTCTTATTCAATCTTACCCCATTTTTCCTATATTTTGTAAATATATAAACATTTTTAATGCATTAATAGAACATTATATCAGTATCTTGTTCATAGCATTATTCTGAATTTTCATATTCTGTATATCTATTTTTGAATACATTTCTCTCCATATATATTCAATTTAAATACAACTCAAAGCTAAAGAGGAAATGGGCACATTTTTCCTCTGCCAGTATATATCAAGTGACCAGTAGTATTTTGTTTTATTAAACGGCAGCAAAGCATCTGTCTTTTTAGAGAGTGTAAAGAAGTCTTTGCCCTTTTCTTCATCCTCTGATCACATTTTTGCTTTGGAATGAGAACCAATTTTTCCTCATTTCCAACAGCATCTCTAGAGACCATGTCACAACCATCTCTATCTACTCTAGAATATTGAAATAGCACCTAATTTATATCCCTGTTTGCTGTCATATCTCTAAAATGTATTCAACCCAAGCCATCCTGAATGATCATTTCTTCAGTATACAGGGTGGGGCAAAAGTAGATTTATAGTTGTATCTGAAACCTGGAGTTTGTTCTTATAATTAATTACTGTATTATTTTTATATAAACAACTATAAACCTACTTTTGCCCCACCCCGTATAAATAATATCATAAGGTTAACCTCCTTATAAAAACCCTCTCACACATTTTAAGAAATCCAAGTCCCTAGTCTATTGACTCCTGTGTGCCCAGTCTCAGAATTCACGTGTCAGTAACAAATATACTTGTGGTCACAGCTTAGGATCTTTGAAGTAGCTTTTCTTACCTTTGAAGTTCGATTTTATCTGCTCTCTGCATGGTTCATTCCAAAGTGATCTGTGGACATTATCTTAAATGTCATGTCTTCAGAAAAGTCTGCCATGCTCTCCTCATCTAGAGTGTTCCTTCAATCAGGCTAACTCAACACAGGGACCTACTCCGTTTTGGTCACCTCTGCAAGCCTGTGCTTAGACCAGTGCCAGGCCAGGCGCATAGAAGGTACACAATACACATTTGTTGTCTAAATGTATGGTGGAGTGAATGATAAGACTGAGAGAAAAGCAGAAGTGTGCCTGGTGGAGGCATGGCTTCTTGACTTGGTTTCTCTGTTGCTGCTTGCTGCAAACTCATTAAGGCTGGAGCTCTTCTCTGCCTCTTGGCCCCCAAATAACAAGCAGATCAGGAAGTCTCCCTTTCAAATAGCACCTCAAGGTTCCCGTTTGTGGCACCTATGACTGGATGGAAAAATTTAGTCCAGAAAAGGATGAGTAGCAAGTCCTTCACCAGGTTCAACCTGTATTCACAAATCCATCTTTCTTATTAGTAGAGCTGATATTGTGACCCTGTTTGGCCTTGTGTGTAAGTTATATAAGAATTTAGAATAGGGGGTAGGATCCTTCAACACAATAAACTCAGGAAGAGAAAATCCCACTGTAAAGTTTAGTGATCCTAGAAGATTTCATAAATATAAAAAATAGTTTTGCAGAATGGTAGGTAAAGAGAAAGAATGGAACCAATCTTGTTGCTGAGATAAGGTATGAGCAAAATACAAAAACAAAGTAAAAGATACATTTAGAAAGACTGAAGACTCCATTGTCAGAATATTCAGAAAATATTCTAGAATATTTCCTAAAATGCTTCCATTAATTTAGCTCATATGTATTAAGCATTACCGTAAAAAAATTACATATCACTAATTCTCCATTTCACTAGACCTTAAAAGTTCTAGTCCACCTTTTATCATCTAAAACTAATTAATTTTACATCATCCTGACATAACTACTAAACAATTTTATGTGACCATTTGTGATAAAGAGAAGATCCAGAAACAATTTCTATCTTCCTCCAGCCCTGCCTGTGCTGATTAAAATAGAAAAGACAATTGGATTAAAAATTACTTAAATAAAGTAGCTTGATCAATTAAAATCGATTAAACTGACATATCACTCATTCAGTCTAACAGCTAAAACCTCTGCTGAGAATTATCTTGATGTACGTGTGGCTTGGATTATAACATTTGTCTCAGAAATTTTTACATAAGAAATAGTTTCTTCCCAAAATAAAAATGATTAGGTTCACTAAAATAAAGCAAAATATCTCAATGATTTGGACATTAATTTTGTGTGGAGAGGAGATTCTGAAAGTGTAGCAGCTTCTCTTGATACCTTCCCTGAGTTTCTCTCTCTCCCATGACTTTCATTTGCTTTTACTATAACACAGCCACAAGAGCCACAGATATATGTTCTCTCTCTCTCTCTCTCATCAATAGAAAATTTAAAAAATAATCCAAGTGGAGCTATTAAACTAATAGGGTATCAATATAGTATACAAGCAATAACATATAATCATATACATATCTGATTATGTTATAATCATATATATTATATATCATATATAGGCAGTATATATTATAATCATATATATGATTATATATTATAATATACAGTGTGTCCGTAAAGTCATGGTGCACCATGACTTTACGGACACACTGTATATATCATTGCTAATGTACCATAATGTGACCTACTTTCTAGATTTTCCTTAGTACTCCCACCCAGGAATGCAGAACTACTGAAACTGGATAATCCCATACCATTGAGCAAAACTACTAAAGCAGGATGTTCCCATACCCCCAAGGAAATTACAGGTACCAAGAAGCAATAAAGACTGCAATTAGGTCAGAACGCCATAGAAAAGAAGTTACAATTCTGAGAATCGGCCATTTTGCTTATGACAATGCTGGGAACCAGCTATCCTACTTTGTGACTAATAGCCTGCTCCCCCATTGTACAAATCTCACCAGAAAAAGTAATCAGCCCTTGCAACTGAGATTGGAAAGCAGGCTTTGGGCTACGATATGCCACCTGTCTTCTCAAGTTGCTGGCTATCTTGATTAAAGACGCATGTTTCCCTCTCAGACCTAGTTAGTCTCTGCTTATTGACTATTGCAGGGACAGGTTACCCAAACTCCGGGTATTGTAGTCCAATAACATAATTACTAGATAAAGAATTAATAAGGCAGATCTAAATCCAAGAAAATATATATGCTTTGTAAACAGTATATACAAAAAGTGAGTTCATATTCTTACATATGTAACTTATACTGAGGTTTAGTCCAAATATTGTAAAAAAGTGGCCTATACAGTATATTTAAATAAATATTCTGTATTTAATATTATAGTGTTCAGTTTTAGTAAAAATCATAGTAATGTATAGTCTATTTAATAGTTTAATCATCATCACACTGTCTATGGGTAGTTAAATATATAGTGTGTCAATTCTTTATTTATAAATGTAGATAAAATTATTGCCATTTAAAGGAATTATTTGTATCCCTCATCTTTACTGAGTAAAAATCTCTAGATGCTTTTCTATATTGTGAGGCATGCCTATTAACTCCTGTTTTCTATTGTTGTATAGTCCTCATATTTAGAAGACAAAAGTCACTAAAGGAAGGAAGAAAGGAAGGAAGATTAAAGGAATAAAAGAGCCATTGCATTTAATGAGTGCACATGGTGTTCTGTCACAACAAATTACCGCATGATTCTTATGATTAACTAGACTGCCACTTGTTCAATGAGCTCACAGTACCATGAGCCACATAAGCGTAATAGAAAACTGTCCACAAAATTAGAAGGCTGTTTTAATTTCGTATTTATCACCATTTTGTCATCTGTGATAATACTTCATCATATATGTGTTTGTGCCTGAAGTGATCAAAATGAACATTTATTTAAATACAAGCATTATGGCTCAGTGCACGACCAATGAGGCTATTCAGTGCAACAAACAATGGGTGTACAAATTAATATAAAGTGTATCCAGTTTGATAATGACAATATTACAATACGTAATCCCATTACCATGAAATATACACCATGAAGTCTATTGGTAGTAATATACAACATGTTTTACTTTTCCTCATGAATTTCAGCCTAGCTTTAATTTACAAAAAAAGCCCTAGGTAAATGTCTTTTTGCAAAGGTCTTATGAGGACAGAATATTTATTGCCAAACTACTCACAACAAAAATGCAACTAAATAATGTAGAAACAGGATGGATCATATCATAGCAGTGTATCAAATTCAGAGCCGAGGGGAGATTTCACTTGATGTTTCTAATAACATAATTCTCCATTTTGATAACTATCTTTGTCCAGGAATTAAAGTTGTATTCCCTCGCAATCACACAGGGGTTGTCTGTCTCTCCAGAATAATCAACCACAGCTCATTAACTGTGATTCTATAATTTCATCCAATCTGGAAAATGATCCCTCTGCCCTCTATTTATGTTAGCCTTATCTAAGTCACCCCTATAAAACCAATAAAATTGTTCCAGCCAAAAATGCCTCACTCTTCTCTAAATTCTTATTGCATTCATAAGCATTCACTCACCATTTGCTTCATATATATTAGGTCTTATTCTCCAAAATTCTAAGTGATTTGGGGTCTAAAAATATTATATACTTTATCCCCATGATATCTAAGGTAATAATGGATATATGATAAATGTTTATGCATTCTTATTGAAGTCTTTTTACTGTTATAAAATTTGAGGAGTCTCACTTTACAACACCCACCTTTTCTATCCAAGTTCTGAACTAATTGAGAAATTTTAAAAATCACATATAGGACAATAGCTCATTTTTATTGCCAATGAAACAGATATCTAAGAATGTGGCTTGAGTATGGGGACAAAATGAATTTCCTAAAGATGACTGAACCCCATTATTAGACAGATTGGTCATGGGCAGACCAGCTCTTTTTTTTTTTTTTTTTTTTTTTGTCATTTTCTTCTTGTGAGTCAGCACTTGCATACTGCACATATTTTAGACTCTGTTTTTCATATAAACCATAAGGCATAAAGAAGAGTCACAAATGAATTTTTTAATATGAATATTCCTAAAAGAAAAGGAAGGACTTAAGTAGCTCAGAACCATTTTATTAATGTCACCAGTCAGCTATTTGGTGAACAAGTAAGAAGGTAGAGACAAGGCAGAAAGTTAATTTTAATAGTTAACCTTTCACATGGAAAGACTATTGAATATGGGCTCTTCCCTAGCACTGTTACCAAAGCAAACAGAGGAAAGGGTTCATACCAACTTCGGTGATTTAAGGTTATTTTTGAACAATTTAGAGATTTTTTAAATTCAAGAAAATATTCTGGATAGCTTTTAATGACCAAATATATTTAGTTGCGACAGTTTGGAATAGCATGTCCAAACCTACAGTTAAGAATTGATTTGGCTTGTTGATCTTATTCAAGAAAAATATTATAAATATGTTTAACCCTTATATAATACATGATATGTGGATTTGCATAACATTATTAAGTGTATAGTTAAAAATACATACATTCTGAGGAAATTATCCATCTATATAATACAGAAGAATAATCACATTGATGTTAGTGGTAGATAAAATAGTCAAATATAGCAGTCCCTCATCTCTCAGAACTCTCACTATAGGTAAAACTGAAGTAACAACTTTATACTTATTTTATTATTTATATATATTTTAAGGTTTTATAAATCCTCCCCACACTATTATAAACCTTTCCCACACTCTCATAAACACTTCCTATGCTCTTAAACACTTTCTACACTCTTTAAACCTATGTCATTTTAACAATATATAAAATTCTATCTGGGTACTCACCAGTAAATATAGAGTAATATTCTTTTAATATGTTTTAATTAATATTTTTATATTGTTTTTAATTTTTTAGGCTATAAAATGCTTATGTTACTGCAAAAATCATTAAAATAATAAATATGTAAAAATGTCTATATACAGCAAAATCCCACAATATAGCAAAAATTCATGATACAATATTAGATACATACAATTTAAAAATCTGCCATACAGCGAGACCACAAAAGTGAACTGCAATATGGCAAGGGACAACTGTACTATATTCAGATTCTCCTGTAATTCAATAATGTAACATTAGAAGGTGTGAAAGAAACTATACCATCTCTGGGGAAAAATGTCATTCAAACTATAGCAGAGTGTTGGTTGAATTATTCAATAATGTTTTCTGTAATTTAGCATATTTTTAAATTACTACTTTTATTAATGGACACGCAAAGAAATACATGACAAATAACAAATAGCAGCTAAAAATGTCTACTGAAAAATTTTTAATAGCAAAAAAATTTCTTTCTTAAAATAGCATATTTGTTCCCTTTAAATAGTTCAAAATTTTCTGAGAGTCTACCACTGGCATGATAATGCTGTGTTCATGTGTGTGTTCGTGTGTGTGTGTGTGTGTGTGTGTGTGTGTTTGAAGAGTCTACCTATAACCTTAAGAGATGTTCTTTTTTAAGAAAAGTACTTTTTGCTTGTGTTTACCTCATCTGTTAGTCTCTTATGTTATAAACTAGCTTTAAGTTTCTCTTAAATCACGCTAGCCTATGTACCAATGTCAAATTCCCCTTTAAAGATTGAACCCAAGTGTGTAAAGAAAATTTCCAGGCCAAAACATTTAGGTTTTCTAGTTTGTCATATTAAATCTCATGCCTCAAAGTATCAGTCTTGCTGTAAGCTGGTTATTATAATGATTCTATAAGAGACAGATCAAGCATCATTTCTATTCCCTATAATTGAGTTGTGAATTTATCTGTGTATGAATACATTTATTCCATGCCTAATTCTTAAAATTATAAGGCAATATTTTAAAAATATGTGAATAAAGCATACAAATTAAATAAATATTCAAAATGTACAATGAAATCAGTATAAAGTTAGTGCATAACATGCAAGGTCCTGTCTATACATTAGAGAAGCACCTATAAATTTTGCTTTAGCACCCCCCATCTGTTTATACTAGGAAAAAAAGACAGTAAATTTGTCAGAAGAATCTCAATTATGGTGAGCTCAGAGAAAATTAATTTCTCAGACAGATTCTTATAAAGTAGCTTTTCATTACTTATATGGTTCAAGTATTCAGGAAATAAAAACACTTACCTCCTCTTTTATTAACTAAAGAACAGATTTCATTTCATTGTTGTTTTATAATGTTCTTTCTTTTAAATTGGTAACACTATTCCAAAGAAGAATTTGATAAGAATGATTTCCACATGGTACCAGAATAGTAGAATTCAGACACATCATGTAATAATATATATACTGCTCACAAAAATCAGGGGATATATTTTATAGCTTCATATTCGTTTTTGAAATATCCCCTGATTTTTGTGAGCAGTGTAAATTAAAATAAAGATAAAACTATTTTATGAGTCACAGCAGAATATTAGTGTATATAAATATAAGCACTCACATGTGTAATGAAATAGTCTATCCTCTTACTGTGAGATGTACTCTGAAATTCTTTATTCTATTCTGATATCATTCAATGTTTAAAAGTTGACCAGTAAATATTAATCTCCCAGCCTGCAAATGGCTTGTGACCTATGGCATAAATAATACTCACCTTGAGTAAATTTGAATCTCACATTACCTGTTATGTTTTGTAAAATAAAAACTTTATAGCTATTGAAAAAAAGTAAATTTGAGTTTTCATTCCCTAAAACAATAGATGGGGACATAAATACTACATTTTAATTATTAAAGAGAAGCACTTTTTTACACAACTTAGCAAAAGGAGAGATTCGGGGGAAAAGTTATGATTACCTGATGTAGATGCAAAAATCTGAGAAGAATCTCTGACTAGGCATGTGGTTACTCAAGTTTCAGATAAAAGTAGGCCAAGCGAACAAATATGAGTTTACAGAAGGCTAACTCAGAAAATCATGGCTAAATCACTCTAACACTAGGGAAATAGACAGTGAAGAAGCCCCAAGGTTTTAGGCCATTGGCTAAAGACTCAAATATTTTATCCAAAAAATAAAAGATCTCAAGAAGGACCCAATTAATGTCTAAATTTAAACAGCATGATTTCTTTCTAAACTCTTTAAAATAAACTGAGTTGCAAAAAATGCCATATATTTGGGGGCAAGAAATGTTAATTCATATTAATATAGGAAAAATGATATGCATGCATTTTACAAGTGGACTCAGGCAAGTGAGACTGGCTAATGATGTTCTGGCTAAATCCAAAGTACTTTTTAGAGTTGGTGCATGATAGGGAACCAAAAACATGCCACTGCAATAAATAAATAAATAAACAAAAAAGTTAGAAAATGTCTGTTACTATGTCTAGAAGTATTAAAAATGTGTTTTCATATAAAGGATAACTTTGAGAGAGGGAAATTATATCTACCATAATTTCTGTCTTTTAGTAGAAAAACAAGGCTTTATCAGTACATTTTCCTAGTGATCAAAAATTTATAATCAGCAAGTTCTGAAATTGGCAAATACAGCTTTAACTTAGTGCAATAGTGGCAACCTTGCATATAGTCTATACAATAATTTGAAGCTCTTTGAAATTTTAATGTTGAATCTTTTAAAACGTTTTTACAATTTTAATACAATTTTAATGCTTTTATTAATTCACTTTCTTTTTTTTTCAGAGACAGAGTCGAAGAAAGGGATAGATAAGGACAGACAGACAGGAACGGAGAGAGATAAGAAGCATCAATCATCAGTTTTTTGTTGCAACACCTTAGTTGTTCATTGATTGCCTTCTCATATATGCCTTAATTGTCAGGCCTTCAGTCGACCGAGTAACTCCTTGCTCGAGCCAGAGACCTTGGGTCCAAGCTGGTGAGTGAGCTTTTGCTCAAACCAGATGAACCCATGCTCAAGCTGGTGACCTCGGGGTCTCAAACCTGGGTCCTCCACTTCCCAGTCCGACGCTCTATCTACTGAGCCACTGCCTGGTCAGGCAATTCACTTTCTTCTTAACCTACTGATGATTGAAGCAACTGAGACCTATGTAACTCTGATAAATTCTAGCATTACTGTCTGCATCATTTCATCTTTCCCCTCCACAAGTTAATACCATGAAATAAATATTACTGACATTGTACACTATAAAAATGCTAAACATAAATTTTAAATAAATATAAAATTATTAGTACAAAAATCATTAGAATATATTTTTCAGAAATCTGGAAGATCATTTGAGAGGATTAGGAAGTTTTCTTTATGAAAACGCTGTTAAATTCACACATTTCATTTTCTTTAAAGTTAGAATTTATGGCACTTTATCTTATAAAATGTATAAAAGAGCATTGTAATAAATATACCCCGTTTTTCCAGGTGAAATTGTAAGACAAATGAAAGTTCTCTATCATTTTCTTATATGTAAGTATCAAAGTTAATGTCTGAATATAAAATTTGTAAAAATAGCATTTTAAATTATATTGGTGACTCAAAATTTCCCTCATTATTAGAAGAATCTAAAGAAATATTTACTTAGTTATTACTACCCTTTTTCTCTTTCTCTCTTTTCTTTTAAAGATTTTATTTATTAATTTTTAGAGTGAGAGAAAGGCAGAGGGGAGGAGCAGGAATCATCAACCCGCATGTGCCTTGACCAGGCAAGCAAGCCAATGTCCTGCATTTTATAAGAATATCTAAGTCAAAAGGAGAGATATATCTTTAAAATGTATTTGCTCAAAATAAAGTAGCCTGGTTCTATTGTGTTTTGAAAGTGCCCTGTTTCCATAAGCTTTGATGTTTAGATATTAATCTCTATCAGTTATGAGCAGTCAACTAGATATTATTTATTCTGATTAATCTACTTAATTTTGATTAATTTTTGAAAAGATTCTAGACTTATACATTTCCCCTTGAAGCAGGATTAGATTGTTATTTTATCCCTATCTGAAGTAGACATAATTCAAGCCAAAATACAGTGTGTCCGTAAAGTCATGGTACACTTTTGGTCAGTCACACAGTGAAAAGTGCACCATGACTTTACGAACACACTGTACTTGTCCCTTCAAAACAGAAAATAATTAAATGCTATTTATAAATGTAAATTCAATAGTTGTATATTGATAGACACATAATGACTATTAAATTATGTAATACCATAACTGTTGTCCTAAATAATGAGAGTGTATATAGTGTAATGGACATTCTTTTTATTATGCATATGAGAAATAATTTTGTTTCCATTTGTCATTTACTAAATATTTAAGAAACTGTCTGCTTTTCTCAACTTCATTTGGGACATTTTCGAACACTGGTCTGTGAATAAAGTAAACATTACTGAAAATGAATTAGCACCATCTCTGAAAGACTCAGAACCCACATAGCTGCAAAATAAAAGGTGTGATGACCCTCATAAACACCTTATGTGAGTTAATAAGAGTGAATGTTTATTTTTATAATGACCACACATTTGCATCTGCTGCATACCACTTAGGGAGCACCATAATACAGGCTGTGCATGGTACATGTTGGCAAAAGTCAAGTGTGAATCAGACAAGTTGTGAATCTCATCACTTCAGTAATAAAAAATGATCACACAGACTTTCTATCTGGCCCTGGGCCCAAGTAACAACCATTACATTGGCTTAATAACCACACAACCTTTGAAGTACACCATCTGCTAGTCCTCTTTGTTGTTACCTCCTTATTTTTGTAACTATATAGACAATAATTTACTATCAAGTATATCTTTCCAGAAGACCCTCCTAGAACAAAGTGAAAAAGCAAATTTCTCACTATTTTCTTCTTTTGTCACCAATACTCTCTAAGTATAAGGAGTAAGATAACATAGAAGAAGTTTTATTATGCAGAAGAGAGAAGGCAACAATCAAAATGTTAGAGGAAATAACATATTGTTGGAGGCTCTGCCTATCTGGAAAATGTGTATTGCAGAAATCTAGTGATTGTATTCTTCAGACACAACCTCAGACTCAAAGCCTGGAGATGAAGAGAGACACTCCATCTATTACATACTGGCATACCAAGAATGGAAAACTGCCCTTAATCATCACTAGAGCCCAAATTATTCCATTTCACATTGAGAAATAAAGCTTTGCATGTAAATTTTTTTCTCTTCATGTTTCCCATTATAGGAGAAAAAATGAGATAGTATTTAAAAAGAAAATTTAAGTCAATGTAAAAAAAATGAACATAGTTGATATTTATATATTCATATAAAAACTAAGGCAATGAATTTTAATATATATCTGATAATGTAAACTATGTTAATGATCAACTGCTAAAGCAATAGCAAGATGTCCAATTCAGTCCTTGGCTTGACTTTATGTTGATTTTTTATTCTAAAATTCACTTAAGTGATAAATTAGGAAAATAAAAGAAAGTAAGTTGATAGTTTCCATCTTTGCTTAAGAGAAATAATCTATGTCAACTCAGCAAATTTGAAACTAAGGTGATGGGAGAAAAGGATATCTAAAAGAGAATAAATATGGTGAAAGTAGTAGATGAAAATGACAATAATAACAAGTTCTCTTGAGAGTCTGGAATAGAGAGGAACGCAACCCTCAGACAGATTGAGCGGCCCATCACAAGCTTTTTGCTGAAGACTCAACAACTTCACTTTCTCATTCAGAAAACTCCTATTTTATAACTTCAACTTTTATTTGATTACTGATCGTTTTTATATTGGTGAGCTCAGTCCTGTTCTCCCATCCAAATTCCAGCTATTATTTTCAATTATCTTTTCAACATTTTTTTTCAGATATCTTCCTGCCTTTTGAAACATTAACCAAACCTTCTTCTATCCACTAAAGAACCAAAGCAGCATAGATGAGTCAAAAAGACTTGTAGATTTCTTGAAATCTCTGTCATCTGTTCTATTATTTGTATTTCTACTGACACTAGTGTTGTCCTCTACTTCAAGCCTGAATTGCTGAAATATTCAATTAAATGATGTTTTAAACTAAATTCTCTCTACCTTATTTCTGTATTTTACTGCCGGACTAATTTAACTTAAATATGGTTCCCTGATTTGCAGCTTTTAGGAAGAGCTATTTCCAACCATATAAAATGTATTATTTCTTTACTGGTATCACTTAAGTTTTAGCTAATGTTTATTACACTGAGCTAAGTACTTGATTACCTATTTACTACCTAGAATATGGTGCATGTAATAATGTTTCCATTTTCATAGTATGGAAACTGAGGTTTACTAACTTAAATTGCTTAACCATTGTTAGTCATAATTAGTAGGGATAGAGAAGGAATCTAAATCCTTATCCCCCCAAAGAAAGATAATTATGTGACCTGATAGAGGTGTCCATTAATGTTACTGTTATTGTGGTAATCATATTTCAATATACAGATGTATTAAATAAACACATTGGACACCTTAAACTTATGCAGTGTTACATATCAGTTACATTTTAATTTTAGAAATAACAAGAATAAATAAATAAACCCACATCAACCTGACTTCAAAGCTGATACATTTAATCACTCTGCTATCTTGCTTCCATGCCCTCTCTCATTTATCTCCATTCCTCTCTCTCTCTCTCACTCTCTCTCTCTCTCTCCCTACCTACCTTCCCCTTGCCTCCCCTCACTGTCTACACACACTCATATCTCCTTATACCATCATCCTTACATGGAACACCTTCATTGTTTTTCATATTCTTTATCTAAATATTTCAAAACAAAATTCAAGTTCTCCTTTTTTATGAAGGATTTCATAAATACTTGTCATTATTAATTTTCCTATTCTTTCAACTCTTATAGACACATAGTTTATCATAGAAATTAGTATACATTGACCTTGTATTACTCACTTTTTTTAGTATTCCTATTTCTACAACTCATTTAGAGTTCCTTCAAAACAAGGAACTTGTAGTTCTCTATAATATACTATATAATTGTAAGTAGTCATCATTATTTCCACTTTATGTTCCTGTATACTCTGCTGGTACCAGTGTACTGAATATATAAATGGGTACTCATTGGGCTCCATGTTCATCTATTAATAGCAGGGATGGAACTTAAACATAGACTTTTGATTTACTAATTCAACTGAATGAAACTGAACCTTTCAACCAGTTATAAGCTTCTGGAAGGAGAGGCCTAGTAAAGAGAAACTTTTTGTCCTCCACAATTTGAATGGCAGAACACTCAGACCTGTTTAAATGCAAAAAAAGGACAGGCAGGTTTTATTATAAAATACAATAAAATAATTCAAAATGCATACCCACTGAAAAAAAAATTTAATATTGATGTTCAGTGGTTAAGGCCATTAAATAATCCCAAGAAAGTTATAAAAACATAAGAATAAACAAATTACTTAATCCCAAGTATCTTTCAAAAAACAGAATTACAAAAGGTAATCAGAATTAAAATGAATATTTTGGCTTAGATAAGAAAGAAATTTGGAGTTGCTAGAAATATAATGCCAATGAAACTTTATAAACACTGGGTGATTACCCATCTGAAATATAATAAGATAGAGTCCTGTTTTAGGAGAGAAATTATATAATGACTTTTAAACTTATATTCAAACTTTTTATTCTTGATCCTAGATCTATATGTTCTGGAGCATCTGAAAATGCACACAGTTGAACCCACAGTGTCTCATAACACAGAGCAGAGATTCTTTACCCTGGCCGTAAATTCAATTCCTTTAGAAAGCTTTTTAAAAACATTAATGCTTAAGTACAATTGCAGACTAATTAAATCACCATCTCTAGGGACAGAGTCTGAATGATATTATTTTAAATGCTTCCCACGTGCCTCCAGTGAGCATCTAGGACTAAGGACAGCACCATAAAGCATGGCCTGAAAGTTATGAAGGTTGAGAATTACTAATGGGTTACATGAGTCATAGGAAAACTGTCAAACAATTCCAATAAAAGACTTGACATTTGATAAGTGCCATATCACAATAATAACAGAGATGAATATGAATTAAGTAAACTAAGTGAAAATCAAAACCGTGCCCGAGTTCCCACTTATTTCTGTAAACCTTGTCTGGGGCTATGGGCAGCTAAGTCATTTATTATTTCTGAGCCTCATCTGTCAGTTTAGTCACACTATGACTCTCTAAATTGCCAGTGGGACTGAATTATACCTTAACTGACCTTACAGCTGCTAAATGTTGCATTTAAATATGAGCCATCTATGTGTTATCAACATACAATCTGTTGATGTCAAATTTTCCTGTCTCTGAATGCGATACTGGTTATTTTCAACTAAGCCGACGCACAGAGCCACAGACAAATAATTCAGGATTACAGTAACATTAAATCAGAAGACAGCAATACAGAATAAAGCCAGAAATAAAAGCCATTGATTATGAACAAATTTCTGCCTTTATGCATGTTTTCCAGGCAGTGCAGAGATGATTGTTCTTGAGATAATAAATTCAAGTGAGGGTAAGAAAAGCCCAATTTGATAAAAGGTGACTTCTAAAAAATAAAAATAAAAAACTACCAAAATAATCATTATTATATGTTGTTAAAACACACACACATACTTTATAAATAATAAATACTACATGGCCTCTGTATTAAAGATTAAACTAAAAATACTTGAAGTTTTAGCCTAAATCTGTAATATTTTAAACTATAAGTTAAAGGAAAATTAATAAGGCTGTCCAGTGACCTGAAAAAAGAAATACAGGCACTGGTTGCTGTGTATTCATCAAATAAAATGTTAGTTTTTACATGATTTTACAATTTATCAGAAACTTGTGTGATTAACAAAATTTTTGAATGAGCATATACTATGATATAGTATAAAATATACAACATGGTAATATTTAAAAATTGCCATTTCCAAAACAAAGGGAGAAAAACTGTTAAGTTAGGTTAAATCTAATCAAAAGCTTAATGTCAGGCATTTGCATTCCAATCAAAAAGGCCAAATGTCAGGCTCTTACACTACAGAGGATGAACTGAAGATGGAGAAATAATGGTCACATGTGATAAACAAGGTATTTTTAGTATGTAAAGGAAAAAAAAATGACAACAGCCACCCAAGCACATACTTAAACAATTAGTATGATTTATCATTAAATCCTGTGTTAATATTCATAAGTCCCTTTCCAAAGCAGCCTTGGTAAATTCTTCTTCCCAGGGGTATCCAACATAATTTTTCTTATAAAATTTACTTTTGGATGTATCATCTTAAAGGTTGTAGGTCACCCTGACCAGAAATTAAAAGAGTGGCTTCATACTGAGTTCCTGGGAAGGTATAGGAACACTCGACTGTATGTCTTTGTGATTTCAGATCTTTTTCTGGAATTTCTCAACCATTATTGGTTGTGCATGCACTAAGAGCTAGCCTGGTGACCACCACTCACTGACATCACATTCTAATGTTTACATGCCTAGCAAAACCCTAAAAGTATGCTTTGCGTCGGTAATTTGAAAGAGAAAGTTGGGGGATCTTCTTCAATAAACTCAAAAGAAGCACTTAATTCATAATTATTTTATTTGACTTATTGGAAAGATTTCAAAAAACACAAAACATTCTAAAAAGAAAGTCTGCGGTTTTTTTTACAATTTATCTATTATATGAGATGAACTCTCTTTTTAAACTAATCTCTAGACAGTAAATGAGTGAATTTATACATAACACTTATAGTTCTATCCAGTTAAGACAACTGACTCAAACTGATCTATATCTATATTTTTTAATATTTGCTGAGTGTCAGTATTCCTTTTGTATGAATTCCAGATGTCACTGATTGACAACAAAGTCACAATAAAACAAATTACCTTAATATTCTAACTGTCTTATCACTTGGTTCAGGATCTTTTTAGTGTTTTTTGTGAAATACCTTGCAGTTTCTGATTGATATCTTACTCTTTCTTACTTTAGTAGGGCAAGGAAGGGCAGAGACTAGTACAAATGTCTGCTTATTTTGTAATGAAAGCACACATCATCCATCTCTTTCACTGTAGTAAGAATCTCAAAGTGATATATTAAAACAAAAGCATTTGACCTACTTCTATTGCTTGCTTAGCCAAAATATATTTTTTTGGGGAAAGCTCTTTTTGATTAATAATGAGAGAGGAATAGCATAAATGATTGAAGGAAAAAATTCAGCAAAAAAAAGTTATTGAAAAATTTAATGGAATTGAGAGATAACCTTCTAGATGAAAGTGACCAACAGAATGTCCAGAATATTATATAAAATAGACCCATGCTGAGGTATATCATGTGACATTTTAGAACGTGATATTTGGAAGACCAAGAGACTTTTATTAAGTCCCAGAAATTAAGGAGCAAAAAAACGCATGCTCATGTGTAACAAATTGAAATTCAAATGGCAAAATGGCTTCAGGTTTCCAAGAAGCTTTAAGACACTACTAGTAAAGCCTTCAGAGTACACAACATGCCTGGGGCCACACAGTGAGCTTGAGAGTAGAGAGAGGTGAGGCTGCAAGTAGAGGGAGAGAGAGAGAGGGAAGAAAGCAAGCAAGCCTGGAGTTCCACTTTTGTTGTGCTCAAGGGTGGGTGCCTAAGGTTTTGTGGGTTCACTCTTTATTGATGGATTTAAAACATAAGATCTTGGGAGAATTAATGCATAGGAAGGAAGCCCAAGCAGTCAAATGGTCAGTTATCCAGATCCACCACAGATATCCAAAACTAAGAAGATGTCAGGGGTGGGCGGACTGGCTCTTTATCTAGTGTTGTAGCTGGCAATGTATTTATTGGAGATAGTCATTTTTGACGTGGATGCTTAGGCAATCAAGAGTTTAATATCAGGCCTTGCATTTTGACCAAAAAGGCCAACTTGCAGGCTCTTTTCACTTTAGAGGATAGTATACAAATGAGGATATATTGGCACGTGTGATAAACAAGGTATGGAATGATTTAAATACATTATGTAAAAGAAACTGAAAATGATGAGCCAACTAAGAGCCTATTTTAATTAAACAATGAGAATTATTTATGATAAAATTGTGTGTTTGAATGTGTGTGTGGTTGTAAGAATGTTTATTATTCAGATGAGAATTCCAGGGTATTTTACTTAGAGTTCTAAGATGGTTCAGTAAGGTGTCAGGTCACCCCATCTTCCTTATTGGCCAGTTGATTTCCAACACAAAAGGAATCAACAAACAGGTGTTTGCTTTTTCTACTCTGCATCAGTCAAACATACATTCTCCTTTGTCTACACATTCACCTTCTTTATCTGCCATTAAATCTTCATCCCCTACCAGTAAATCTTTCACTTCTGCTTGATTAGAATTGCTCTGATGAAGAATATAAATAAATTGACACTAAATTTAGTGGACACTTTTTAATCCCCATCTAACTTGATGCCTCAGAAACAGGGTTTATGACAGTATACTACATATTCTCTTAGTGGTAGTATTCTCCTACATTATAGTGGTCGGCAAACTCATTAGTCAACAAAACCACATATCAACAGTACGATTGAAATTTCTCTTGGGAGCCAAGGTTTTTAAACTTAAACTATATAGGTAGGTACATTCCTTATCGAGGTAGCACCTACACATGGTATTTTGTGGAACAGCCACACTCAAGGGGTCAAAGAGCTGCATGTGGCTCGCAAGCTGTAGTTTGCTGACCAGGGTGAAGAATACATAGAGGCCTGATTAATTAAAATATATAATTATAAAAGTCTTAGCATCATATATTCATGAGATTGACATCTGAAATGATGGAATGGCATCATCCACTAATTCCAAGAATTTTGTTCTAGTTACCAGACATGAGACAATCCTTTTTCTTTTACTTTTTTTTTTATTATTATTAAGTGAGAGGTGAGAAGGCAGAGAGACAGACTCTAGCATGTGCCCCAACCAGAATCCACTTGGCAAGCTATCTATGGGGTGATGCTCTCCCCATCTGGGGCCCTTGCTCTGTTGCTCAGCAACCAAGCTATTCTAGTGTGTGGGGCAAGGCTACAGTGCCATCCTCAGTGCCTGTTGCCAACTTGTTCAAATGAGCCAAGGTTGTGAGAAGGGGAGAGAAAGAGATAGTGAGAGAGAGAGAGAGAACGGGGAGGGTAAGGGAAAGGAGAAGAGGTAGAAAAGCAGATGTTCACTTCTCCTCTGTGCCCTGCATGGGAATCGAACCGAGGACTTCCACACATCGGGCCGACACTCTACCCCTGAACCAACTGGCCAGGGAAAGAGAGTTCCTTTTCTATGGACTTAGGGAAAGGAGAATGTAAACCTGGAGCATGGATTAAATAATAAAGAGAATTTTAATAAGACCTTCATGAACTTGTCTTCTGCCTCTTCTGTCCCTCTGCAAACTTACTTATTAATTTGTGTACTACTCCCATGGAGAGAGGAGCTGAAGGACAGAAAGAGGCTACATTCTGGATTTGCTTTGTACTTTTTTTTTTTTTTAAGCCTCTAAATATCATCATACTTGAAACTGGAATACACATATTTCTGAACAAATATTCTATTTTCCTAGATTTTTGGGTTTTTTTGAACTAGCAAATAAAAGTTCCTAGAGAATATACCATTCATCACATTTGAGAGTTAGTTTAGCTAAGTATGTGAATATAAAAATAGCAAAGTCTGACTTTCTGTGTGACTTGGGGTAATATGGTTAAATTTTTGAAGCATAATCATACCATATATAAAATATTATAATAATAAAATTAATCTTTTATGATTTATCAGGATTAAATAAGTTAATGACTATAAAATGAATAATAAAGGGCTTGGAATATAATAAATGATTTTTTTGCTAATAATGTTGCAATTATTATTATGTAATTATTTTCTCCCCCTGCTTAAACACTCTCTTTATTTTGCCTTTCTTGTTTCACGTTCAGGTGACTTTCCTGTGACCAGTCCGATTGCTTCTTCTACACTCCTATAAAGTTTATCCTACATTATCTGAAACTACATATTGATATTTCTCAAGGCTCAGTCTGTCTCTCCTTCTCTTTGAACTGTACAGTCCCTTCCTTAGCTACATCACTTATTCCTATGACATTAAATATTATTGACCCATATATGTGGGTACAGAACCAAAACCACTCTACTGAGAACAAGATTCATATATTTATATCCAAAGGAGCTTCTATTTCATGTCTCAAAGTGAACTTGAACTTTTTCATTATGTCACTTTCATGATTTCTCTCATTGTTATCAGTTTCTCCAAAGGGATTCTCCATTGCAGCAAGTGGCAATTCCTTAGAATTCATCAAACAGTTCCTTTGATCAAAAGCACAGGAATCATTATGGACACCTTTTTTACTTCTTATCCTAAATCCAATCAATTGTTAAATGCTATCTATTCTTCCTTCATTTGTATATTTATTCAGTTCTCTATGTCTCTGCTGTTGTCCAGATCACCATTGTCTTTTATAACTGTACTTTATTCGCCCAATTTGTACCTCATCTCTATCTCACTTATTTTTGTACATGGAGAACAGAATGATCTTTCAGAGATGAAAATGGGATATGTTACTTTCCTGTTTGAAAGCTGTCCATCTCTTCTCATTTTCCCAGTGTAGGCTCAAATCTTGACTTTGATCTATACTATGACTCACCACATTGGCTTACTCTCTGTTTCTTTGAATGAGTAAGCTCTTTGCCTACCCATGAGATAGACAAACCATTCCCTCTGCCTGCAAATTCCTTCCAGGCTTAGTCATACCTAATCATAGCCCATGACTGACTCTTCCATATCATATAGTCTTTTGCAACTTTCCAGTACCAATCACAAAGCTTGGAACTTAATGGGGCTCAAAAAATGTTTTCAAATAAATGATTAGCACTTATATCTAATAATTCTTTACTATGTATTAAGGCAAATAAAAAGGGCAGAAAACAAATTACTGTGACTAATGCTTACCGTGCACTTGGAGGCTGATAGTTACTTTGCTGTGCCAACTTAGCTGGGCCATATGGTGCCCAGATATTTGTTTAAACAGTATTGTGGGTGTAAAGCCAATAGCCAGGGTCAGGATCACAGCCGCCTGGCCAATGCTGGTTCGCACTAGACTCGAACAGTCGGCAATGAAATAACAGAGCCAAGAACTGGTGAGCCATCAGCTTTAATTCTAGCTTGCACCCAGCGGGCAAGCAAAAACACACACTGGGCTCCAAAACCCACACATTCAGTGCTCACAAAGCTACTGACTTATCCGAGTTTCCTAGCATCAAAGCTTTCTAGCTACCAGACTTATTCACCTCTGTTTTCCATCTCCTCCTGCACAAACTCTTCCTCAGCACTCTGCCATCTTGGTTACTTCCTCTCCTCCATGTGGCCTTACTCTGCTCTACTCTCTAATACTAATCTCAGGAACCCAGGAACCAAGAGAGAGAGATCAAGCTACTGGTCTCTCCCATTTTATAGTGTAGAATCAAAACCTTTAATCCAATTATACAAACAAGGAAGTCTCTGTATAATGGGATTCTTCAGGAGAGTGCACCACCCTACATCATCCAATCAGTCAAGGGTGTGGAGAAGAACTTACTCTTAAAACTAAGCCTTAGGCTATAATGACCCGGCCTGCCCACAGCCTGTCCCAGGACACACATTAATATCAACGAACTTCCATGTGGGCAGCGCCATCTTTAACAAAGTGAGCATAATATATTTTATCTGCCCAACAGTGGGTGTTTCTGTAAGGGTGTTTTTAAATAAGGTTAACAGTTAAACTGGTAAACAATATAAAGCAAATTGTCCTTCCTAATTAGATTATTTGAAAACTTAAATAGAAAAAAAAGATTGACCCTCCCCTGAATAAGAGAGTTCTTTCTTGCCTGTCTTCAACTGAGACATTGGCTTTTTCCTTACCTTCACACTCAAACTAAAACATCAGCCCTTCTCAGGTCTTAAGCCTGCTAGTATTTAGATGGCTCTTCTGGGTCTCTACCCTTTGGACTTGGACTAGAACTAAACCATTGACTATTCCGGGTTTCTAGCTTGCTGACTTACCCTACTTACTACACAAGTCTTGAGACTTATCCACCTTCATAATCACATAAGCCATAAATCTTTCAATAGATAGATAGATAGATAGACAGACATAGATATACATCTCCCTTTTTGTTCTGACTAATACAGAGGTGTTATGTAAATACAGCCAGAGTGAATTCTTGATTAATTAAGAATGTCTTTGAAGAGGTTAGCCTCAGTCATGTGGCATTGCTTTAGAATTTGAGTGTTCTGAATCAGCATTATGCATCTCAAAAATGCAATTGTATTTTCAGCTACAGTGTACACAGTGATTGGCATAATAGGTATCCCCACAAATATAATCTAAATAAATATTTTAAAATAATCCATTAATTATGTAATACTTTCTATGCATATTTAAGCAGAACTGTAAAAATAAATAGCATGTGCATTAGTTAATAAATAGTTGCTCAAACACTTTTATGTGAGGAAGAGATATATCCAAATAGAAAACATACAAAAATCAGTATTAGTTTAATTCTAGATTTAAAATCAAAAGGCATACTTTTAAAAAATAAAAGAAAAAAAGTAAAATGCCTTTGTGACTGCACAGTTAAATTTCCCTCTAAAAGGCACAAAAAATTAAAATAAAAATAAATTTATCCTCAGTAGATTTTAAAACATTAATACAAATATTTTTCTGTAATTTAAACATGACAGAATAGCTGGTATCAAAATAACTTTCTATCTAAAAATATCTATTAAAATGGGATAAAATGATATTGTGTGAAGAAATTGAAAAATTAAAGTATCTGAGAAAACAGAAACACCAGAAGTGACACCACATAATGAACCCTGTCTTTTCTTTGAAGCCAGTTATGGGGTCTCCTGTAGGAGTCAGAACCCATGAAAGCTGTGGTCTCACTTCTAGGGAAGACAAAGGTCAGAAATCTAGAGGCCAATACCTGAAAAGTAAGGAACAAGGTACTGAGAATAAAGGGACTACATAGAAGGAGGCCAAAACTCTGCATTCTATACACCTTATGTCACTACCTGACCCCTACACTGTCATGTATATAAAAGTTATAGCTACATGCAACTATATAAATGAACCTCACAGGCAAAGTTGATGGAAGAACCTAGACACCGAATAATACATATAATATGATATTAGTTATATGAAGTTCAAGGACAGAGAATTAATCTGTAGTGATACTATCTGAATTTTAAATCAATATTACTTAGTTTAACAAATCTAAAGAAAATTGTCACAAAATACATAATAATAGCATTCAGATAAAACTTAAAAATCCCAAAAAACTGCTTTATTAATTTAGAAATATACATACTTGAAATCTGAAGTTAATGTTTGACAAAATTGGGGGATGTATAAATTACTTTATGTTATTCTGTATGCCAAAGATTTTTTTTTAACAAAAGAAGGTCTATGTGCTTTTCTTTAAATACTTTTATCTAAAAATTATGTTCTCAGCTGAAAAGTTGTTTCAGTGGACATAATCTCAGGTAAATAAATTGTGTTCTTTTGACAGAATTATTACTTTAAAAATATATTTTTCAGAAGAATGTTTTAATTTATTATGTGCAATATAGATGTATTACTAAGAAATACATTATCCAAAAAAGTTTTATTTTATAGGCTAAGTTATGTTCCATTTCTTACTAAGGATATTTAATAATAAAAACTCTTGAATACTTGCAATTGAAGAATGCACATAATATTTTATAATAAAATACAGTAGCATCTATCCAACATATTTTTTCCTCAAGAAGTATACAGTTTATTAAGAAAGAGATAGCAATAATTTTGGCAACAGTTTCTTATGCTTCCAAATCCAAATTTCACAATTGACCTAGGAAAAAGTTCAACTAGTTCATCATACAAAATATCCATATATTAGATATACGAATATTTATATAGAAGTTATCTAAAGTATTTTCTGAATCTATATTAGGTCCAAACTCAATGATAGGATGTCTATGGGTCTAGTATATGTCAGTGTCTGCATTTTCAAGTTTGATTACTTGACATGTTTTCAAGCCCCAATGGAGGACTTTTCTCAGTACAAGAGAACATATTTAAAAATATACTTTTAAAACAGAATGAAAAATGTCTAGGTCATTAATGGGTTGCCTCTAATGAGTTGTAATTTAGCATCAATTTTTATCACAGGTACATGAAGGTATTAGAAGAGAACTAATTCTCTTTCATGTGTGATTTAATGACTCACTTCCAATGAATAGAGTGTGGAAGAGAGAAAAGCAATATCTTTATAGTAGAAAACCCAGGCAGACAACATATTAACCAAATGATAACTAAAGAGAAAAGTTAAAAACATGAGGAAAGCATTTTATTTTTGTGGTATTCTTTCCCCCAATTTATAACCCCAGTAAAATCATGAGAAAATATCAAATCTTAAAACTCATAGAGCAATAAAATGTTTATAAATATATATGTATATATAATATATGGGAATAATGGAACAAAATTGCGAATAATTGTCACCTTTAGGAAGAATGAGAGACAAATAGGGACAGAAAGGATCCTGAAGCTCTCTGTACCTTGAATATAACAAGTATATGTGTATAATAATATGAAGAAAATGATAAAACATTCAAATTTTTAACATGATCTTTTTTATTAATTTTTTTTATTTTATTTTATTCATTTTAGAGAGGAGACACAGAGTGAGAGAGAGAGAGAGAGAAAGAGAGAAAGGGGGGAGGAGCTGGAAGCATCAACTCCCATATATGCCTTGACCGAGCCAGTGCAGGGTTTTGAACTGGCGACCTCAGTGTTCCCAGGTCGACACTTTATCCACTGCGCCACCACAGGTCAGGCAAAACATTCAAATTTTTAAAGACATATTTTAAAAATATGTGTTTCTATTGTTATTTGGATGCTTGGAATGTTTTATAATAAAAATATGATGAGGCAAATCTAAGCATAAAGCTGAATTAGTTTCACCATTCAATTAAAAGAAAATTTAATTATTTGATTTATACTTTCAATTATTATTTCAACAACTTGCATGCTGAATATATTTGGAGGATAATTAAGACATTTTGGCCTAAGAAACAAAATATTTGTTATTAAATGACTAACACTATTTGTGTTGTCTTCACTCTAGCAACTCTCCTGCAAAAGAAAAACCAGAACTATTGTGATCAAGGACATGATCAGTCCCTCGCTTTGAATAGATGCCATGATGTGATGCATAGCAGCAGTGTATGCCCATTCTGGAAACTGAATAACTTCTCACTATGTAGGAAAGGATTTCTTGATCATATAGTAATGAGAATGAGGTTGTTTCCTCAATAACTATAGCAGCGGTTAGAATAAACAAAAATACTCAAAATTTTATGTGGAAATAAACTCAGGATGTCTTTTTTCATTTCTTTAAATATTTAATTAAATTATGCTGTTTCCATGGTAAAGCCATGTAACTGGCTAAAAATATACTTGAAAATATTAAAATATTGGTCTGATTTTTTATCCTTTTTTTTTTCGCTGGTGCTCATAGAAAAGTATCAAGGGATAAAGACTTGTCTATGCCTAAATGTTTTCGTCTCATTCTTCTGAGTCTCAGTAATAGTGTTTGCTCCTTAAGCAAGATAATCACGCTGCTGATTCTATACTAGAAAAGGCACGGGTAGTCAATGCAAAACAAGCAGACTAAAAGTATTTGATTTTTTTTGGTGGGGGGGGGGGTGGAGGGATTGAGCAAGAAAGGACAAAAGAAAAAGAAAAAACTCATAGACATAAACAGTGTGGTGATGGCCAGGGGCAAGGGAAAGTGAATGAAGTAAGAGGGAATAAACAGTGATGAACAAAGATTTTACTTGGAAGGGTGTTACCACACAGTACAGTGTACAGAGATGTGGTGTATAATTGGGCACCTAAAACCTATATAATTATGTTAACCACTGCCACCTCGATAAACTTAAAAATAATAGAAGTACTTATTTTTTTAAATTCCTCACCCTTCTCACTATGATGCATGTATTAACCTTTTTTTCTCTAATTAACTCAACACTTCCCCAGGTCATATTTTCAGTTATTCTCTTTACAATTTATCTAATTTATCTCACCATTTTTATATAAACTAAAAGTAAGGCATTTTACCAATATTTGGGGCTATAAAAAGAATATAGTGTGTATGTTCTTTGTGCTCAAGGAGTTCATAATTCCTTGTGCTCAAGGAGTTTACTAATATCTGGAGCTATAAAAAGAATATAGTGTGTATGTTCTTTGTGCTCAGGGAGTTTATAATTCAGGGATAGAATAATCTAATTGTAAAAACAAGTATTTTAAATAGATTACATTTTGTTATCAAGTAAATAGTATAGGAAAGAAATATCCACTTACTTACAATATAGTTTTCAGCAATTTTATGATCTTAACATTTATCTGAGGATCACTTTGGTCTGCCATATTACAGCATATAACAGAAAAGATGAGTAGGAAGAGGCAAGTACTATGAGTACTTTTAAAACACATGCATGATGAAGATAAGAGGGAAAATACTCAGGTTCATGGACCTGTCACATATGTAAAGATTTGGGAAATGGACACTGTAAGTGGATTCAAGTGAATCAAGAATGAAACATAAATACTATTTTTTCCTGATTCATATCTTCTGATTCCACCTATGGTGGTCTGAGCAGGCTTCAACTTACTTCACAGTCATGGTGACTAGAGTGACAGGTGTACCATTTCTAAGTATCAAGATTTCTCTGATGCAGAGGTATGGACACCTGAAAAATATACTTGGCATTCGTATACAGACACCACATGGGTCTGGGGAATTTATGTTGTGAGGGCCAGAACTCAAGTAATGACAGAATGGAGCTGATAGATAAACCTTCATTTTCATCCACCAGTTAGACATTTGCACAGCTCTTCAGAAGGCAGCAAGCATTCAAAGCCCACAGTCATCACCAAGTCAGTAATGCATTTATCTTAGTTTTCTTTCTCTTTGTCTCATTTTTCTCATCCCTTACTTGTTTCTTCAGTATGGTTACGTGCTGTTCAAGCAAATAACTAAACCTCTCTGTTCCTGGATATCTTTATATGATTTAGAGAGCAATAATAGTATTTGTTTAATCTCACTGTCATAAAGATTAAAGGAGTTACCAATTATAAACTACTTAGAACAGCATTTGTCACATAATAAACATTTTTGTATGTCATTAACAACTAAAGAGCAGTGAGGATGAATATTTAAAAGTTTAGACAGTGTGACCAGTAGTAACAGAGGAGATAAAGCAATGACCTGGGATGCTGAAAACTCAAGTTCAAAACTCCAAAGTTGCTGGCGTGAGTGTGAGCTCATCCAGCTTGAGTGCAGGGTCACTGACTTGAGCATGGAATCATCAACATGATCCCAAGGTTGCTGACTTGACACAAATATCTCTGGCTTAAAGCCCACGGTCTCAGACTTGAGCAAGGCGGTCACTGGCTTGTCTTGAGCCCCACAATCAAGGCATGTATGAGAAGCAATCAATGAAGTAACACAACTATGAATTGAGGTTTTTCATCTCTCTCCTTCCTCTCTATCTTTCTCTCTCTCTCTAAATAAAATAAGGAAAAAAAGATTAGATAGAATGGTCTCAAATAAATATATTATATATTATGTAATATAAATAAGAAATGAAATTTTCTAGAATATAGTTTTCTTGCTTGTACAGCCTTCAACTCCCAAACTTTTCTGATTTTCATGCCATCAGAATTAATTTTACTGTATTTTGAATCTACTCACATAATAAATTCCTGATGATGATGTAAAGCATGAGTCTTCATATCACCAAACAAGTTAGAAATGGTCTACTGTGAGTAATAATAGAATTCCCAAGTAAACAAAGTTGAAGGTGCCAATCACAAAATCTGTGCCATATTTGCTAACCACATAAAGGCAAAGACTTACAAAATATGATTTCCAGGTCATCATTATAAGTAGATAACTGATATATGATAAATGATGATAAATAAATGATGATAGATAGATGATGATGATAGATAGATAGATAGATAGATGATAGATAGATACATAGATGATAGACGATAGACAGATAGATAGATAGACACATAAACACATACATACATTCCTCTCTCCTGAGACTGTGAAAAGTTGAGAAAGAACACATAAGTATAGTGCTTTATGAATCCCAATTCTAATGGTCCATTTACTCAAGGAAATAGGAGAGGAGGAACATACCTGTGACATTTCCTGAAGGTCACTGACAAACATCTTGCATCCACCTTTCTCCTGTGGAAAACCGTATATTCATATGAATATACAGCCATTCATATAGCCTCTAGCCTTGAACAAGAAAAACACTTCTAAGAACTATTGAATTATTCTTTTCTAATATAAAATTTCTTCCAATATTCTATAAAATTGCTCCCTAAGACCTCTTTTCTCTAAAGTATAATTAAATTCATTCTTTGTATTGTAAATAAAACAATTTTATGCTTAACTATATAAATAGACAAGTGTGTATATACAAAGTAGGATATATACATACTTTACACTACCAGGGTAAAAGGAAATTTAATAAAGTTTCATGGTCTGCATGTAAGAAAATGGTTGACAATGGGGTGAAGTTTGGATAATAAGAATAAGAAGATCCCCAAAAGTCTTTTTTCTCAGTATCTGAGATCCTTAAGAATGGAGTGTGTGTGTGTGTGTGTGTGTGTGTGTGTGTGTATACATATATATATATATATATATATATATATATATATATATCTTCCATTTTCAATCTTCTTGCTGCCATAAATATTTTTATCTACCATGGAAGCAGCCTTCATGTTCAACTGTGAAAGAAATGAGCAGCCACTCTATGTATAGATATAATATATTTAATAAAATAAAATAATAAAAGTATATTTAATAAAATCTAAGATTGAAATGCTTCACAAAGTGATGTTACAGAGATTTTTATGAATAAGTGGATTTGGTAAAGAGTATTAAAGGACTCATACAAGTATACAAAAATCACTTAAGAATCATTCTTGCCTGACCAGATGGTGGTGCAATGGATAGAGTATCGGACAGTGATGCAGAGGACCCATGTTCGAAACCTCAAGGTTGCTGGCTTGAGCACAGGCTCATCCAGCTTGAGTATAGTCTCATCAGCTTGAGCATAGGGTTTCTGGATTGAGCATGAGATTATAGATACAACCCCATGTTCGCTGGCTTAAGCCCAAGGTCACTGGCTTGATCAAGGGGTCACTTGCTCTGCTATAGCCCCCCCTTACCCTCATCAAGGCACATATGAGAACATCATCAATGAACAACTAGGGTGCTGCAATGAACAATTGATGCTTCTCATCTCTCTCCCTTCCTGTCTGTCCCTCTCTCTGTCTCTCTCTCTATGATACACACACACAAGAATCATTTTTGCTGCTAATAACATGTGGAAAAAATACTGCCTCTACTCAATCACATTTTTAGAGAGAGATATTGTTCTCAACTACACAATCATTCTTCAGAAAACAATGTTAGATGGATCTGTTCTGTGTCTATTATTTGAACCCTCCCTCAATCACATCAAATTACTCTTATTCAATGAAAGAGAAAGAATATATAATAAATGAGTAGTTTATTATTTTATAGCACTTGTCAACCTGACATGATTATTGTTTTTTAAAAACACCTGCATGGAAGTTTTATTTTAGTGGAATGACATTTTTTCTCTTATGAAATCAAAATGTCTTCATAAAAAAGATACAGATAGCAAAGAATACAGTGATAGCATCTAATCAAGTGAACTACAGGTAGACACTACTCCATGCTGGGATATTGACAATTTTAACTTTTCCTTTAAATACTAGAGAGCTTGGCTCACTTGACTTTAAGTGATACTGCAAATCAAATGTGGAGTAGAAACAGATTCCAGATGCCATAAGATCCCTCTTTCTAAACTTCCTGCATTGTTCTTACATATTTACCTAGATGATTTTGTTTCCATATTATAAGTCAGATTAATACATGAAAGAAAATGCTTGTTTTACTGAAAGCATAGTTTTTCTTTTTGTCTCAGATGAGGTCTTAATAATTCATCCTCCCCTGTTATAAAGTAGAAGATATTCTTCTCATTTCCCTATCTTTGCATTCAGCTTTTATGTAGTTATCTTATGATGCCAAAGGGTATTCCTTACCAACCCCTCACCAATATCAGAGCTTGTACCTTTGTGGAATATATTACCATGGTGTTTAGAAGGATAGTATGAAATGATTGAATAAAACAACAAAAGAACATGGAAGCATAACACTAACTTTCCATTTATACAGCTAGATAGTTCTATGTGGGGTCAGGGAGAGCCACAGAATTGCACTAATGAAGTTATAAAAAGAATATAGACTTCATTCCTGCCATCACTGAGTTTATATGCAAATGACTAGGAAATACACTGGAGAGTAAGAAAGGTGATAGAGGGAACTTAAATCACAGAATTATTGCCTACTAAAATGAGTATAAAGCATCAAATCATAAAGAGAAAAATTCACATTGGTAACCAAACAGGGAAGGGTACAAACTTATTCCAAAAAGATTAATGAAGAACCTGCTACTTGAATCCAGCTTCACATCATGTCCTAAACACAGTCACACACACACACACACACACACACACACAGGCACACTACTTCCATAATTAACACCAAGAAAAAAAGATGAGCAACATCGTGACACAGCTTGGAGACTTCCCATCATTACACTTGAATTGGGAAAGAAACAAAGAAAACAAGTAGGAGCTCCAGAAGAAAGTAAAAAAAAAAAAATTACGGAGAAGAGTAGGAGCTTTTACATAAGGCACAAGATTTTAGCTAAGGCAAGAAAATCATCAAATCCTGACATTTTCCAGTGTTCCTCACAGTAATGTGGTAATGACAAGAAGCACAAAGTTATTCTCTTAAAAAATAATAGGTATCTTAAATCCTGGTAGAGGACATTTGCCAGAATCATAAAAGAAAGAACATAATAGCAAACTGAGCTGCTCCCACACACTCAAACTGCAAAAATAGGATAAAATACCCCCCCTAATGGGAGCTTGTAGGGAAGACAAACAGTCCCAGATAAGTAGGTAAGCAATAAGTAGTAAGCTATAAAGGAAAATTACTTTCAAGATAGAGTAAGTCAAAGGCCTAGCCACCTTGAATAAGAGCAAATGGCAAGTAGCAACATGGTATCTGTAATAAAGATTATAGTGCATACATAAGAAAGAAAGGAGGAAAGGATTAAAGATAGAGCAAGAGAAATAAAAGAAGAAAGGAATATAGTAAACAAAAAAATGAGCTCCTTTTAGAAGAAAAGATAATGGAATGATCAGAAGAAATTGAAAAGACTAGAAAGTCAGAACACAAATTCAAAATGTAAGATCACGTGATGATATTTAAGAAGTATTACCTGAAAATGACTTGACTTTGGGTGATAGGCACCCAACACAATCAACAGTTCAAATGCCACAGAGATGTTTACATGAAACCTATGTATTCTTATGGCCCAATGTCATCCCACTGAATTTAATTTTTTAAAAGGTAAACAGATAAACATGTTTCAAATGAAAAAAAAAAGTATTATCTGAAAAGGAAGGGCTCAGGAAATAAAATAAGAATCCAAACAACTGTTTGAGAGAAATACATTACTGTCCTGTACAGAACAACAGGGATGAAAATCAGACTTGTCCAAAAGAAGGACTTGTGCTAATCAGAGTGAACAAAGAAAAGAAAAACAAATACTGAGACAATCAAAGCCTGTGTTTTTTATCTAATTGACCAAGAGAGTCTGTGCCTTCAAAAAAGAAATACGAAGCACCTTTGAGAACCCAAAATAGGCTTAGATTTTAAAATATGCTTGTATGTCTATTTCTAAAATACAAAGCTTTCTTAATGTCCCCTTGCCTCATTGCACCCTTACTAATAATCATGAGATTAAAAGATGTAACATTTTTTTTCCTATTCAATGGGTAGTTAAATTAGGCACAGGAGAGATGGGCCTGCCCAAGACCAAATGTAAAGGAAGGTAAGGAAAAAAGGAAGTAACTTCTTGATATGGAGCCCTGACTCCTTTTGTTCTGATTGCTTGGAAGTGGCCGGTGAAAGGTTAGACCAATGGTGTGCGAAAAAAAATAAAATGTTGAAGATCGGATTAGAGTATGGTCATTTATTTGTCCTTATTAAATGTCGATCTTTCTCCCAGATCATAAGCAGCTTCATCCCTTTTATTCCAAATGACGTCTCCAGAGATTAGATGAAAATAACTCAAACTGGATGAAATGTAGCAGTAGTTCCTATAGGGACCAATTACAAATAAACAGCCTCATTAAAGCCGTAAATGCTTATCTAGTACATTCTGAACAGGAACATCCAACAGTAAAGCACAGGTGCACACAGTTACCACCAATATTTAGCATCATTTAGATTTGGAATATAATTTAGAGCAATTTATGGGAAAATGCAGGCGTATGAGGATCTCCCAGCCAAATAATGAAACTGCAGTGCAGGATTGCAACTTCTACTTTGTGCTGGACTTTTCCCCTAATTTGCCTTCTCTCTCTCTCTCATTAGAAAATATCTAGTGTTTTCTGTGATTCATTTTGCCCTCCTCCTTTGAAAGATATTTCCAATAAGTTCATACATTCTCTACACTTAGATAAGTCATTGCATTCTTACTTCCTCCTGGATTTTTAAAACTAGGTGTCATTAACATGACTAAAAGGTTGTTTACCACTACATATCTTACAGTAAAATGCATTTAATAAAGTGAATTCTGTAAAGAGAGAAAAATAAAAAGAGTTATTAGAGGATGATAGGGCAAAGGGTATGACTATAAAAATAGATAGAACTATCATACTCATTTTTGCTTTTTAATTCCATAAAACTGAATTTAGTATGACAGGTTAACTCTTACCACACCCTGAATGCAAACTAAAATTTTCATCAATATGAGTTAATGCACTTTATATTGAGACTAAAACGGAATGCAACTAACAGAATCAATTCTAATGGCTTCAAAGTCACTAGTAAGGAGCTCCATAAATAAAAAATGATGTCTAGGGAAAAAGTTAATATATTCTCAAATTGAATTTACAAACTGAATTTACTGACTGATCTTTACATTTACATTAGACGAAAAAAGTTATCTTTAAATAAATTATTTGGACATCGCATTGCCTGCTTGCCTAGAATCTAGTCAATTTTGACTTTTAAATCATTAAAAATTAAAAATATATGTTGTCTGTATGTGTGACTTTAGTGAAAATATTAAAACTCTAGGTGACAGTTTTTTCATCAATAAAATGACTATAAAATAGACTTTAATAGATTCTTTTACCTTGGGAACAACAAATCTTTCTTTTAAAGAAACAATTGTGGGTATAGACAATAGTAGTGCTAGTCAGAGAGAGGGGTTGGGGGGGGAGGGGCAAAGGGGTGGAAAATAGGGATAAAAGAGATTACCTGAGATGATGAACACACAATGTAGTGTGCAGATGAAGGTTTATTGGGTTTCACACCTGAAACCTGTATCGCAATAAATTCAATATTTTAGCCTGAAAGAAAAATTTCTGAATGTTCCCGAATTTTATACAAAATTATGTATAGGTCCCTATGTGCATTTGTTCTGGAGAAAAAAATCAGTTAAGTTTCTTATAGGATTCTACGTAAAACAGACTGCATGGCTATCTGCCTCTTCAGTATACTCTATTAATGCCATAATGGTCCATCAGTGGTTTACTAACTTGAGTGCATAATAATAACCTATGAAGACTGTTAAAAATATGGATCATTGGGTCACACCATTTAGGAGGGCTGGGGTGAACCTTACATAAGAAACACTGTTATATGACACCAGCCCCATCACAATGGTAGATGTGATAATCAAAAAGTTGTTCAAAGTTTTCAAAAGGATAAAACAAAGTATTATTGCATTGTCTCTGCTGATTAGCATAACCAGTTTTTTTAAACTCTCAGCCCTTTAAACTTCCTTTCTTAATATGTTGACTCTCATTACGATGGTTTTGCTCTCTATACTTTTACAAGCAGGGAAGAGAATGGAGTTCAACTGAGTAGATTTAAGTCCATGTAGAATGTTTGACAAAACAATTAGATCAGCAGTTCTTAACCTGGGTTCTATCGAAGCCTAGGGGTTCAATGAGTCGGTCTCAGGGGTTCGGAGAAGCCTCTGCCACGGAGGCCAGAATAAAGTAATACCGTAATTTCTTGTGAGTTCATGCACTTTGTTGGTTTTGTTCTCTGAGCAAGGTGATGTTCATGCACGGCTCATTTTGTGCACCAGTAAAAAAACATATACCTATGTCTTGAATTTGGAAAAAAAATCATGTTTTATTTATCACTAAAGAAGGGTTCGGTGAATGCGCATATGAAACTGGTGGGTTCGGTACCTCAAAAAAGGTTAAGAGCCACTGAATTAGATATTCAGGAGAGCAAGACTTAGCTAAAGTAAGACTGAAGTTCTATGCACCCACAGCATCCCTACCCCTATGGTTTTAATGCAGTTGTGCTAGTTCTACTTTTTGTATTGTTGTAAGTAACAAATATCAAAATTTCTTCTTGTTAAGGGGCCGTGTTCTGCATTGCTTTTAATCCTACCGAGGTTTACGTACTAAAGAAACTCTAGAAGCAATCAAATCTCTATATAACCAAAGCCATTACTTTTAAATTTCTTTAAATCATTGCTGATCAGGTCTACAAAGTCATGCCCTTTGAAGTCAGTGAAGTAACCTGGAGAATTTGCAGAGGGCCATGAGACAACACTGGTTATAATTTATATTTGTAATTATTAATAATGAGTAGAAATTTCTACTTTATCTAGATGAGACTATTAGCTAAAAGCTAAGGAAACTGACTGTAGCACAATAGAAAAGTCATGCAATTTACTTTTTAAACATTACTGCCAGGTTGAAAAATGAAGAATTTAACAAGCCATAAATATTCTCATAAAGTCCTATACATTGTTGTATGAAATTAGTTCTTCTCCTTTTAAAAAATAAACTGCTGTCTCCTAACCCTAGTCCTAGGAAGTAATCATATGTCAAAATAAAGAGCACATTCTGAATTAGTGAGGAGAGACTTTATTCCAAAGGGTAACTGCAAGTCAGTGAAGAGACTACTGCAATGGGGGAAAGAAGACTGCAGCAGAGAGAAAGCTCTGATTTTAGGATCAGCAAACATGTCAGGGATTATTAGTCAGAAAGAGTTTCCTTTCCTGGTACAGGGGTGGGTGGGAGGATAAGGTGGGAAAGAGCAGGGTGTGAAGAAATGGGATGAAAGACTGGTGTGACAGAAAGGTAGAGCTGAGAGTATTTTACCCTGGGTCAGACTATGCGCAGGTCAGGCTTTTAAGGAAAGGCTGTATGTTGGTTCAGACTGAGAGTAGGCCAAAGCTGAGGATCCTGGGGGTATAGAGAGAAGCTTAACCAAAATTTGATTCACAAGTGCTTTGTTCAAAATGGTCAGTGAGGACAAACAGATCATCTAATCATTTATGAGGCAAAGAATAAGAATTTGGCAAGTCTGTGTCTAGCTATGTTATAGATAAACAAGGGGCATCATGATTTATATCTAAGTTATATGGGGACAAGGGGGGAGAACGGCTCTTTGCAGTAAGCTATACCTTAGAACACAAAATGGTTGAGGATTCCTTACCCTTCATTGTTTTCCAGGCTTGGAGGAATCTGATAAAAGTCCGCATTGTCATAGGTTTTCCATATATCACCATCAAATAACACATGCATTTTTTATTTCTACCCCACTGTGCACCCTTCACAGAAAGTAATTCCTCATTCCCTTGAGGATGAAGTGGGGGAGTAAAATAGATTTGGATGTGACAGGTAAGTGCAGAGTAGAAAGAGCTTCCCTACCCGTGGGGATACAGAAGAGGGAAACAGCACAGCGAAGGAGCCGTACACAGATGTCTATTGTCACTGAAACACACGCTTTGTCAAGGCCACTGAGTATAGATATGGTTTCAGTCAGACCAGAGGATGTGGTAGAAAGAGATGACTATGGCAGCCAATTTTAGACTCATGGAAAGTAGGGATAAATGATGATGGACTACTAATTGAACTCAGAGTAAAGATCTTTTTCCCTAATAAAAGAAAGTGCTATTGCTTATTATGCTCTAAGTACTATACTGTGTGCTGGGTTGCCAGACATAAGGGCATCATTCATACCTGATTTTAAATCCTCAGAAGTCACAACTCCTTGGCTGTTTTCAAGGTTTATATATGACTTGATGCTTCTAAATTGAATTTAGCATTCTTAGAAAACAGATTCTTAAGCATTTCCACTTTAAAAACAATCTAAATTCAACAATCATCTTAAAAATGCCTCTGTACCTTCTCCTACCCACTTTCCTTCTCATCATCATTATTTAAAACATAAATGACACGAACTTTAGAGTACGCGATACACCGTATGTCCTTGTTCTCATTAGGCTGTTCCTCTTCGCTGCTTCCATGGGAAATCTGATCCGCCTCAAGCTATTGAGGCACATTTGTCCATTGGTGGAAATGGAGTGCCTCTATTAGACTTCATAAGACAGCCAAGAGAAGACAGCATGAAGCAAGTCTCCAGGAGGTCAGAACAGGTGGAATGTAGCTCTTCTTATATTAAGACTAAGTGGGCTTTTGCCTCAGGTCTGGTGCTTTTGTTTCAGTGGTTCTCACAATGGCAGAAATAGGTATCTCAACAGCTGGTGCTGAAGAGTAAGACACATAAAATAAACCTACTTTCATGGGTCTCATATGGCACTGTTATTATTGTTATCCTCTCTCTATTTATATAGTCACACATTTTTTTAAAAACAAAGTATTCTCTATAATTAGCCCTTAAGTTTTAAACTGTCATTGGTGATTAATATTCCTAACTCATTGTGCTCCTACCATCTATTTAAAACCTTATTTTAACTTACAAAATTATTGATGTAAGTGAAAAAATACCTAGATTGCAATATAATGTACACAAGAAACACAGCCCTAGAGTTTAGCCTGCTATTACAACATAATGCCAGGGTATAAAAAATTTTCATGTATTGCCATGTGTTCAAGGTGTATTTGATTAGAATGATGCAACATTATAAGTAGATACTAATACTTTATTATTCAAGCTAGTTAAGTCTTGAATATAATGCTTATAAATAATGGTCCACAGAATTTTCAAGATTTATAAATCTAAAATATGCATAAAACATATATTGTCTGAGATCAAAACATAAATATAACTGTTTAACTAATTGCTTTAAGCTATATATATTATTAGAAAATGATGTATACACATTCATACTAAAGAAGACAAAGAACAGGTCAAGTGCACATGCTTTGGAACTACGCTGTCTAGGTTTAAATCCCAGCTTCACCAACCTTAGGCAAGCTACTCTGTACCTCATCTTCTCAATTGTACTATGGGTACTAAATTAGTACTAAGTTCAAAGTTTGCTCTAACAATAAAATGAGCTAATTATTATAAACCTCATACAAAATTCCGTGACATATTTAAAACACTCAATAAATGTTAGCTATTAGTAGGGCACATGACTTTGGACTTAAGTGAAGATTCACTTTTCTATGTGTTCTACATTAATCAGTTCTTTTTTTCATCACATAGTCTTACTATGTTATGGTTAATGCTAACAGACTAAAGATAGGTTCTGTGCCAAGTGTCATGCACTCATACAAACACACACATATAACCATAAAATCTCATTTGCTATTTTTCATAATCTAAAGGTTTATTATTATTGTTATGCCCAAAATACCAAACAGGATAGGTATAGAATTGCAGAGTAACTTCTCTAAGATCATAGACCATTTAAACAATGGGGAGGAAAACACTACCCTGACAGTCCACAAAACCTAGATTCTCATTCGCGGTATATAATTTACTAGCTGTATTATTTAAAGCAGGGGTCGGGAAACCTTTTCGCTGAGAGAGCCATGAACGCCATATATTTTAAAATGTAATTACATGAGAGCCATACAATATGTTTAACACTAAATACAAGTAAATGTGTGCATTTTATGTAAGACCAACACTTTTAAAGTACAATAAGTCTCTGAATTCTTTTTAATAATGTTGTTATGCTGTTGCTAACCAGTGATGACTAAAGTACTCCTTACCATTAATGCAACTTCTGGTGCTGCATGACTTTGCTGATGGCTTAGTAGTCTGGTTGATACGTGGTAAGGTTAAGTTCATGTAGGCATTGAGACTTCCATCCATTAAACGTGATTGTAGGTTGGTCTTAACATTCTTTAGATGTGAGAAAGACTGCTCACATGCATACGTAGAGCCAAACATTGTCAGTACAGCAATACTCACATGCTGCAGTGTGTGGTATGTGACGGGAAGCGTGTTCCAAGTTTTGACAATTAGCTGGTCTGCAAGTTGAAGTTTTTTCATTTCTCTCCACTTGTGTTTGCTCACCAACTCTGCTTACTGTCATGCAAGGCTTTCCAAATCTTCATTCAGTGACTTGAACTTATTCACTCACATGTCTGAGGCCTTCAGGTCAGCAGCTTGTAGCTCAAAATCTCTAACGGAGACACCGGGGATGTAACTCAGGTTGGTGCTGTTCACTGCGCACTCGTGTGGATAGGCGATGAACTTAAAAAGATAAGTGCGCTCACGAAATTCTCCAAAGCACTCTTTGAATGACTGCAGGAGGTTAGATTTGAAGCCCGCTAGCTGCTGGATATCAAGATGTTGAGCAGGGTCACTTGCAGTGCATGCATCTTTAAACTCTCCCAGTTTTACAAAGTGTAGTAAATGACCTGTTTCAATGTCAGTGATGAAGAGTTCCAGCTTGTTTTCAAATGCAAACGCTGCTTGTTAAAGGGATAAGACTGTATTTCCAACACCTTGCATTTGCACATTGAGCTGGTTCAGATGTTCAGTCATGTCCACGAGATAGTAAAACTTCAGGAGTCACTCAGTGTTAGCGAACTCAGGATGCTTGACGTTTTTCATTTCAAGAAAAGTCTGGATTTCACTCAGACAAGCCGTGAAATGGCTAAGCACCTTCCCTCTTGACAACCAATGCATATTGCTGTGCAGAAGCAGACCAGGATAATTATTCCCAACTTCATCCAGCAGCGTTTTAGACTGGTGATTATTTAAAAATCGGGCAACAATAAAATTGACCACCCAAATGTCCAGCAACATCACCTCACCAAGCTGCTCGCCACACATCTGATCACAAAGTGCTTCCTGATATAGTATGCTGTGAAAACTTAGGATGGGTATCTTTTCATGTTCATGAAGAAGCGCTACAAATTTTTTGTTTTTCCCCACCATGCACGTAGTACCATCAGTACACACCAAAATAAGTTTATCCATTGGTAGAGTTTTTCTTTAGTGAACTCAGTGAAAGACTTGAATAAATCTTCCCCTCTTGTTGTCTCTTTCATAGGCAAAACAGGAAGACTTTCCTCACGTAGTGTGTCACCGACAGCATACTTTGCAATCACGCTGAACTGGTATAAATGGCTTACGTCTGTTGACTCATCCAAAGAGAGAGAAAAGAATGGTGCTGCATTTATGTCCTTCACTGGTGTTGCCTAAACTTGATTTGCCATCATGATGATATTATCGTGAACAGTTCTTGCTGACAGAGTCATGTCTTTTTTTTTGTTTGATTATCTTGTCTTTATCTGAAAAGTCGTCAAAAAGTTCATTGGCAACATCAAGCATGAATGTTTTGGCATACTCCCCATCTGTGAATGGCTTTCTGTTTCTCACAATTGCTAAAGCACCAGCAAAGCTAGCCAAATTCCAGTCACCTTGTTGGGTCCAAACATGGAGTTGCTGCTGACTAGCTTGTATTCTGCACGGTAGCTCTTGACATGCTTTCTTCCTCTTGTCTCCTGCTGGATATTTCGATGCAAATGTAGTATGGCATGTGTCGAAGTGCTGCTTTATATTTGACCATTTCATCGATGCAATTTTAGCATTGCATATTAGACACACTGCAGAACCTGCTCTCTCTACAAAGGCGAATTCCTCTGTCCATTCCTGCTGAAAAGTACGATACTCCTCATTTTTTTCCTTTTAGCCATCCTCTTCATCCAAAGGGTTTCTGCAATTAGCTAGCTGAGTACTTGATTAAAAGGAGGGAAGTTTACTTTCTCACCTCACAACGACCCGTGCATGTTACACATTATCCAACAAAAATTTGGTGTTGTCCTGGAGGACAGCTGTGATTGGCTCCAGCCACCCGCAACCATGAACATGAGCAGTAGAAAATGAATAAATTGTAATACATGAGAATGTTTTATATTTTTAACATTATTATTTTTTTATTAAAGATTTGTCTTCAATCTAGATGCAGTCATCAAAAGAGCCACATCTGGCTCGCAAGCCATAGGTTCCCAAACCCTGAGCTAAAGGAAGCTAATTAACTGTCTGGGCTGGTTTCCTTGCCTATAAAATGGGAATAACACTATGTACTTCTTCCTGATTTTCAAATTAAGGGAGAGAATAGAACAATGTGATAATGATAAAAGATATCCCATGAAGTGGAATAGGAACAATTGAAGATTTCTCAGTATGTAGTATACAAGTCTCTATAAAGAGTGCCTCAGGTCCCAGTATTCTTGCCCACTTGCTTAATTAGCATGGAACCTGACTTTCCTTTGATGCACAACTCTGTTATTCCCTCTAGGAATACAGTGTGTCTAATATGCAATTAGGAAGGAAAGGAGGATCTTATTTATAATTTTAGTTGATATCTGAATGTAAAAGTCATGGGTCTTCTCTTCTCTGCCTGAGGTTACCTGGTTGCCAGGAGATGTAGCTGCCCGTGGTTGCTACAGGCACCTCCAGGGATCTAATTTGAAATGCTAAACTCTGATTCGTTTCTCCTTCTCTGAGCTGAAGATAAATTGCTTCTGCTTCTCAAAATTACTGGAAGGGGGTCCCAAAATAAAGCTGCTGATATACAAGAGACCCAATTTGTCTTATAGAACACAACCCTCTCCTCAAAGTAGAGATTCCCAGAAGCATTTGGGAATTGGGAGTGTGGAAGACATGGTTTCGGGGACTAAAGAGAACCCCACTTCAGGTTTTATACCAAGAGCCTTTAAGTTCTCAAGAACATAGGCTTCCTTACTCTTCCTTACATCAACCTGCCTAGAATTTTCCTACAGTGTTTATATACCCAGAAATCCCATAGTCTCTCCTTGATTTCTTTAAAGAATCCACAATTTATCAAAATAAGTCTGAATCTGCCATAAACTTTGACTATGGCAACCAGATAACTTTAAATTTTGCAAAACACATTTCATAAAATTATTATTACCCTAAGAATAATCTGAATGAAAATATTATGCATATTATTATGACAATTATAATGGAATCATAACTACAATTTTATTACTTTTATTTTCACTTTAAAATGAGGACAACCTAAAATAAATAAAGAGAACTTTATTTATTATCTCAGGAATATATTAAAAATTATTTTATAGGAGTCTATCAGTAATTAATGGGTATCTGATATGTATTAAAAATATTGCTAAGAGATTCAATTTTATCAGTAGTTAATGGGTATCTGATATGTATTTAAAATACTGCTAAGAGATTCAGTGTATTTTTAAAAAGACGTGATACGTATGTTAAAGCACACGAAGGTTTGATAATAGAGGATTTACATACTTTAAACATGAGAATAAGATAGAAGATGCTGACAAATGTATGGCTATAAATACTGAGGGCAAGAAAAAACAATTATAAACTACAAAAAGGGCTTCTGGAATAAAGGGTATTACGTTGGCCTTTGTCATTCTTCCTTGAAAAATATGCTTTGTAAACTAGAAACAGAAGGTAAATTGGTTAATCTCATAAAAGTTATTTCCACAGAACCTACCCCATTTATCATACTCAGTGGTGAATGTTGAAAGCTTTCCATCTGCAGTGAGAAGTGAGAATAGGATACCTGCTATCACTGTTTCTATCCTGCATTGTTTTGAAGGTCCTTGCTGATAGGATATTGTAAGAAAACAAAATAAATAATTTAAAAATGAGAAACAAAGAAATGAAACTCTAGTGATCCACTAATATTATTGAGTTTAAGAAAACAAAGCATAAAATTCGTGTAAGTTGTTACAATTAACGGAGTGTAGCAAATTTCCTCGTTGTCATTTTACAATACAAAAGTCAGTTTTATTTCTATAAGAGTAGAAAACATTAAATATAACTTTATAAATTAAATGTAATTTTAAAAAATTTAACAAGGTTCTGGCTCAGCAGTAGAGCATCGGCCTGGCATGTGGAAGTCTCAGGTTTGATTTCTGGTCAGGGTACAAAGAAGGAGCCTCCATCTGCTTCTCCATTCCCCCCTCCCCCTCCTGCAGCCATGGCTTGAATGGTTTCAGCAATGTTGGCCCTCAGGACTAAGGATGGCTCCATGGCCTCGCCTCAGGCATTAAAATAGTTTGGTTGCCAAGCAATGGAGCAGTGGTCACAGATGGGCAGAACATCAGCCCCAGACGGGGTTTGCCAGGTAGATCTCAGTTAAGGCACATGTAGGAGTCTTTCTCTCTGCCTTCCTGCCGCTCACTTGATAAAAGAAAAATTGACGATAGCCTCTAAACTATTAAATGCTATAAAATACATCTCATGGAAGTTATGCAAGAGCTCTACGCAGGAAATAATAAGGCATCATTGAAAGAAACTAAAGGATACATAAATAAATAAACAAGGATTCCATGTTCATGGGTTGGAAGACAAAATTACAAAGGTTCATGAGGGGATGAGGCAGGAAGACCCAAAAATATACTGCCATGTACAGTAAAAGGCATGAGTGAACTGTAAAATACTTACATTATAAAATACCATATAGCATTAGACATAAATGGACTATAACAAAAACATAAATGAAAATTATAATTGTGATGTTGAGAAGAAGCTGTATAGATTAATTTATATAAATTTTTAAAAACAAATAATATTAAACAGTATTGTTTAGGGATATATGATTATGTGATAAATCTATAAAGAATAACAAGGATAGAAATTTCATAACAGCCAGGATAGTGGTTACTTTAGAGGGGAGGGAGGAAGTACTTATTCAGAGGGGTGTGACCAAGATGTCCGAGGTGATGTCAAAGTTCAACATCTTGAACTGGGTAGAAGTTACATTGGTATTTCTTTTGTGATCATTCACTGAACCATACATACTTATATTTAATGCACATTTCTCTACATACCATACTTTTAAAAGTTAACAAAATAAAGAAAATGATGATGCCAGCTATCCAATTATCCCTGGAGGGTACATCAACTAGATTCTAATGTGCTAGATATGGCTTTGGTATTTAATATCACCATCTTCTTTGAATGGCATGGCTTTCTCCTAAGTTCTGCTCAGATTCAGCTAACCCTCACTGCTATTATTGAACAATGAACCCTTAGCATGACTTAGAGCTTAATGACCAAGTAAGATTTATCAACCTGTCATTTTTCTTTGATGGAATTAGACAGACAGTTGGACACAGATCATGGAGCTCCTTAAATGCCATGTTAAGCTATTAAATGTTATTCTGCAAGTAAGTGTTTCTATTTTTCTGCATTTCTCAGATCCCAGAACATCTGCCTTAAATATATATGAAATGCTTACCAGAAATTTAGTGTTCAGATTTGGCTGGGTAGCTCAGGTGGTTAGAGTGTCTGCAATATGCCAAGGTTGCAAGTTTGATCTCTAGTCAGAGCACATACAATAATCAACCAATAAATGCATAAAATAACTGGAACACAAATTGATGTTTCTCTCTCTCTCTCTAAAAGTCAATAAATAAAAATTAAAATAAAATTAATTTCCAAATCAATTCAATTAAATCATCTGGAGGTAGAAACCTAGGCATGCATATATATATAAAAGATTGGTTCAATGTCAATGAGCAATGTGATAACATGAAAGACTTTTTTAATTAAGGAGCAATGTGTTAACAGTGATGAACCACACTGAAAATCTTGAGATGGAATTGGAGTTATTTTTGTCTGTTTTACTTATAATGAAGCTGAAGAAAACAAGGTTATGCAGAACATTAATCAGCAAGTTTGCTTCCAGTAGCAAGCAGTGCTAAATAAGTTACCTGCAAATTATTTGCTAATCAGAAATAAGTCTGGCTGATAGATGAACATTTTTAAATACAGAAGACTGTGCTTCAACCACCTGTGCTCCTAAAATACAGAGCCAGGGCTGAGATTCCTTGCTCCATTCATGACGCATTTCATAGTTAGATGGTAGGCCATCTGGTCACCAACGATTTCTGTTATTTGCCCAGTGACAAAAGAATAGAGGCATATAAGAAAGGGTGGGATGATTATGACTTGGGAGGGGTTAATTATCTTTATAACCAGGTATATACAAAAAAAGTAAAGTAAAAATGCTAAAAGTTGTATTATTTTCAAGTTTATTTTGTAAATACCATTATGCACATAGGAATTAAAATATATTTTCCAAGTCCAACATGCAAGTAGACTCACTGGTACTGGGTCAACCTACCTCTCCCAAAATGTGATGTGTATTTTAGTACTCAGGTTTGGGAATCACTGAGGGAGAAGAGGTAGAAAATATGAAGATAGAATAACAAAAAACAGGTATACTTTCAAAAAATACCTATGATAGTACTAAAAAAAACAGTGGAGGCAAAATAAACAATCAAACAAACAAACACCTAACATTGGCTGTCTTAATTAAATGATTGTCAATTATAATGGTTCTTAACCAAGAACATTTTTTTCCACCCAAAAGACATTGCAATGTTTGAAGACATTTTTGGTTGTCACAACTTGGGAGAGTATTACTGGCATCTAGTGGGTGGAGGCTAGAGGTGCTGTTAAACATCCTACGCTGAGTAGAATAGCCCTTCTCCCCCACTCCCTTGCACACAAAAGAATTTACAGTCCAAATGTCAGCCGTGCTGAAGTTGAAAAACTCTAATTAAAAGAAACAAATTCAGCTTATAGACAGATTCCAAAAGGGAAAAAACTACAGTACATAAATGAAGAGAAAAAAAGGTAGTTGCATGAAAAAGAAGAGTAAGTTTAATTTTAATGGGGAAATGAGTTGACATATGTGAGTGTGCTAATCTTAGGGTTTTATTTGTTTTTATTAAGAATATACATGATAACAGATAATACTGAGGAACAATTTATTTTTCCATTTCCTGTTGCATGAGATTTTAGAACTTTTTCTTTATATGTCTGCATTGCTGATTCCAAATCTGAAATCCATTCTTCAGTGTATGCTCTAGTTTTTAAGCAATTTTAATTGTTTTGTTACCGTTAATGACATGCATTGGTTTTTAGTTTATGTTTTATTTATTTATTTATTTATTTATTTATTTATTTATTTATTTATTTACTACAGGGACAGAGAGATAGATAGATAGGGACAGACAGACAAGAAGAGAAATGAGAAGCATCAATCATTAGTTTTTCGTTGCCGTTGCGACACCATAGTTGTTCATTGATTGCTTTCTCACACGTGCCTTGACCGTGGGCCTTCAGCAGACCGAGCCACCACCTGCTGGAGCCAGCGACCTTGGGTCCAAGCTGGCGAGCTTTTGCTCAAGCCAGATGGGCCTACGCTCAAGCTGGCGACCTCGGGTTCTCAAACCTGGGCCTTTCTCATCCCAGTCTGTTGCTCTATCCACTGCACCACCACCTGGTCAGGCTGCATTGGTTTTTAAATTGAAGTTAAAGGGCAATGACTCTTAGATTGAACATAACCACCAGGCAATTCATGTTTTACAAACATCACTTTTACATAATTGTAGTTGTTTTTAATGTAAAAAATTATTATCTGATAAAACACCCTCTTATTTTGTTTTAAGATTGCATCATGGCTTCTTCAAGTAGGCGTAAATGTAAGAATAGTCCTGACACTTTCTGTTCTATATGTGGCTGTTACACACTTTAACGTGAAAGGCACAATATTTCATCATTTGTGACACGTGCATATATTGCCTATTTTCAAGTTTCCCTTGGCTATCGAGACAAGAATTGGACTCCTCATATTATGTGTCATAATTGTGAGAAAATGCTTCATGACTGGACAAAAGGAAAATGCAAAGGAATGCCATTTGGTATTCCCAAGGTTTGGCATGAACCTAAGGACCATAGCAGTGACTATTATTTCTGTCTGATCCATACAAAGGGCATCGGCAAAAAAAAAAAAAACAAAAAAAACCCAGCATATGATCACATATCCTAATATTCCTTCAGCAATACAAACTATCCCACACTCTGAGACACTCCCAGTTCCAGTTTTTAATGGTCTTACTTCTTCTAAGGATGAAGAAAGTGAACAAGGTGATCAAGTGTATTTTGACAAGATGCATGAGGAAATGGTTGTAGAATCTAACAGGACTTCTTCTGATGCCAAGCAGTCATTAACCCCTCAGCAGTTTAGCCAACCCGAATTGAATGACTTAGTAAGATTTGGGCCTTCAAAGAAAGCAGCTGAGTTATTAGCCTCCAGGCTTCAAGAAAAGAATGTACTTCACTGGTCAGCTAAAGTATCCCATTTGAGGAAGGCATGAACAAATTTTTGTGGACTTTTTGTCCAAAGACAAACACTTTGTTTACTCTCATGATATCAGTAGTCTTCTCAGCCAGCTAGGTGTTACCACTTACAGTACAACAGAATGGCAGCTATTTCTTGACAGCTTTAAGTGAAGTCTGAAATGTGTTCTCCTCCATAACGGTAATGTTTATGCAGCAGTTCCAATTGGTTATTTAAATCATCTGTGAGAAGATTATAATGACATAAAAATTGTCCTCGACTTTCTGAAATATGAGGAGCATAACTGAATCATTTGTGTGGATCTTAAAATGGTAAATTTCCTGCTAAGACAACAGAAAGGTTTCATGAAGTATCCTTGCTTTCTGTGTTTGTGGGACAGCTGAACTCAGGAGAAACACTGGACACAGAAGGAGTGGCCTAAATGTGAAGCTCTGGAAGTTCATTGTAAATGAACCTATAGTTAATCGAGACAGGATCATTTTTTCCCCCACTTCACATCAAATTTGGCTTTATGAAGCAGTTTTTTCAGCTTTGAATAGAGAAAGTGAATGTTTTCAACATATTATTTCTGCTTTTCCTGCCTTGTTTTTTGAGAAGATAAAAGCAAGTGTATTTGATGGACCTCAAATTCGAACCCTCATACGTGATGAAGAATTTGCCAGGAAGATGATTAAGTAGGAAAAAGCAGCAAGGCAGTCTTTTGTGGCAGTTACAAAGAACTTCCTTCGTAACAAAAAATCAGAGAAAAACTATGGAGTTCTGGTTCAAAGGATGCTCTTAGCTTTCCGTGACATTGAATGGAACATGAGCGTTAAGATTCACTTCCTGAACAGTCACCTTGATAAGTTTCCCGAAAATCTTGGAACTGTTAGTGATGAGCAGACTACTGCTGGAGCATCAAACGGGATTGTCCTCAACAAGTACATAAATGTAAGAGCTACAAATGCAAATTTTTGCCTAAATAAAATTTAAATAAGTTTTGCACAAATTTTATGATTAAAATAAGTGTTTTAATATGTTTTATTTTGAAATTGTAGACAAATTCTGATGCAATCATATCTTTTAGTATATTAGTGTATTTACTGCTTCATATAAATTATTATATTTTCACAAAGATGATGTCCAAGAAGACATTCTTCTTCATTATGTTATACTAAATGTTGAAAGTTTTACAATAAGATGAACACATAAAATCTTGAATTTCAAAAAAACTGTAGCTTACAGAGAAAAACTAATGTCAGATTTGAGATCAGCACACTTGAATTAGATTTGATCAAGTGTTTTAGTGGATGCAACAAAAAATTTTTTCCCCAGTGTAATTATTGTTTGTTACGCATGTGACAGAACACAACAAGAAGACTTAATGAGTGAGCCAAGCTAAACCTGAAAAGCAAAAACTGTATTATGAACAAGAAGAGTGGTCAATAGACATGGTCATTCAAAGAACTAGCCAGATAGAAACAGGTTTTAAGGCCTAACCTGTGGTGGCGCAGTGGATAAAGCGTCAACCTGGAATGCTGAGGTTGCCAGTTCAAAATGCTGGGTTTGCCTCGTCAAAGCACATATGGGAGTTGATGCTCCCTGTCCTTCCCCCTTTCTCTCTCCTTCTCTCTCTCTCTGCTATCTCTCTAAAAAGTAAATAAAATCTAAAAAAAAAAAAGTTTAAAAGAAAAAAAGAAACAGGTTTTAATAATGGATTGTAAGACCACAGTTTAAACAAATGTTATTATGGGAGAGTTGACTGTGCAGAGTAACTTCTCCTAGGAGGAAGAATCTCTATGACACTACTAATTATAATGAGTTATTAACAAGATAGACTGAAGTAAATAACCATCGAGGGATCTGTAACCAAAACTTAATGGATAAGGGAGCAAAAAGGGAAGGTACAAGAAAATGAAATTATTGTCTTGTGAAACAGCACATGAACCTGTAAAGAAAGACATACCACCTAGTGTAAGCTTGGAATTAAGTTTTACTGCTGGAATAAAACCAGGTCTTGTTTTCAGACCAAGAATCAATAGTTAATAAATAGAAACTTAATAGAATGGCTTGAGAGAATATTATTGTTTGAGGGTTACTACTCAAGGGGATAAATACAACCATTAATTTTGTAAACCCATGAATCTAGAGTATCATTATCGTTGTAATGATTTATGTTAGCATAACAATAAAATTTGTAATCACTCAGCATTTTTGAGTATATATTTGATTATTTGAAAGGTTGAAGCATTGAAGATTCCTTATATTAGATTCTTACTTTTATTGACATTCAAAATTTGCCTAGGGTTTAATCAACTTTAAATGGTTAAATATTAGATTTATAAATGAATATCTTATTCATTAGAAATGTAAGATGTGTACAAATAGATAGGCAAATTGTTTAATGATAGATAAGCTTGATGAACTGAATGCTAAACAAATGAAAGGCAGAGTGAGTGCTACTTTCCACACATAATAGTCCCCCAAACCTTCCAGTGACAGATGGCAACAAGGGGCAGTGCAGACACTGGCAAACTATGGTCACAAGTCAAATCCTGCCCATTACCTGTATGTAAAACCTGTGTGCTAAGAGTGGTGAATCGGTTTTTGAATAGGGAAAAAAAGTCAAAATAAAAATAGTATTTTGTGACATGTAAATTACATGAATAGCAAAGGTGTCTATAAGCATGTCATTTGGTGTGCTATTTGTTGTTCAATTACATATTGACTCTGATTGTGCACTATAATGGCTAAGTTAACTAGTTGTGACAAGACATATGCTGGCAAAGCCTAAAATATTTATCATGTGGCCCTTCACAGAAAGTTTGCTAATTGTTGGGAGAGCAGTTATAAACCTGGGCTGCCTCACAAGGCATACTGTGTATGAATGCCGGGTCTGCCTCTGGTGGCACGTTTCTTTTATTCTGAGGACCCCAGCATCTCCATCTGAGAAACAGTAATAAATATATTGACTGCCTTATAGGGTGGGTACACAGAGTAAGCATAATACATGCAGAACACCTACAAGAGTGCTTGAAAGTAAAGACTTCTTACTGAAGGTTCTCATTAGCTCTTACTAGTACTGGGTTTGCTGATTGCTACTTCTGGAAGGATTGTAGAGGAGTGCATACGCTATCAACTTGGCAATGTGCAATTTTAAAAGTTGCGTATTTATTTACAGTTCTAATTTAAAATGTATATACCTTCTAAATTTCATGCTCTGATGCAAAGCCAATTAAACCTCTCTTGAACTCCACCCAGCTCAGAAGGAGTTGTTAGAGGGGAGAATCACTGTGTGATTGGAACCACATGAATTTTGGAGCCATGCAGGCTTGGGATGAATTATAACTCTTCCCCAAGCAATGTGGCTCAAAGCAGCTCAGTGTGCCTTTTTGAACATTGTTTTTCTCATCTACATAATATAAAATATTATACCAACATCACAAATGCAAATACAGATGCCTGGACCTGCTGAATCTCAAAGGATAAGATTCAAAGGATTTTCTTTTCTTTTTTTAAAGGATTTTATTCTCTTTATTTTATTCATTTTAGAGAGGAGACACAGAGTGAGAGAGAGAGAGAAAAAGAGAGAAAGGGGGGAGGAGCTGGAAGCATCAACTCCCATAGGTGCCTTGACCAGACCAGTGCAGGGTTTTGAACTGGCGACCTCAGTGTTCCCAGGTCAACGCTTTATCCACTGCACCACCACAGGTCAGGCCAAAGGATTTTCTTTTTTAAAAGAAAAAAATATAAATATGATCTTTAGGTGTACTTGTAGGCAGGACTAAGTATCATAGAATTAAAATATTTATGTGATATTTCAACAAAATAACATCAAACTCCTAGCAGAGGACCTGAGTCAACTAATCTCCCCAAAAGCCATATTTTCTAACATTCTGAATATTATCCATTTAGTGGTCATGAAAAACTTGAAGCTGGACTGGTTGTCTTTATCTCAGGAAATTACAAAGAATCATTTCTGGGCACTAACAACAGGTAATAAGCAGACCTTGCATACAGTAGTCCCCAACCTCTAGAGATTTCAAAAGAAAAAGCTTCTATCTAACAGTCAGAATATCCTCTAACTCTCCATATTGAAAAACAAGACTATTTCTGGAAACTTAGCAAATAGAGTTAATGATCAATAGAATGAAGAGTTTTAATACAAAGGGCACATTCTCTCTCAGGGTGATATATCTATCAAAACTGGACCCTTTCTCCTTAAATACTGTTGTAAGCTTATTAACACTTTAAAAATCACTGGAGAACCTGTAAGGCAGTGCTTACACAGCCCTGCTCTACTCTAAATGGTTCAACATCAATACAAAGTCTCATTAACCTTATCACTTTCTAGTCCTTGAGCACAATGGGACATGTCAGGCAGCTGCCACTGTCTGTGTGCTCTAATGCATAAACTTAATGGGCTTGGAGAACAAGACTTCCAGCAGAGCAAAGAGCTATTCAGAGGTACTTTTCAGCTAGAAAATACGTATGTTATTTTGAACCATCCAGCTATTATTGGAATGTATGGAGCCTTTAATTTTTGTTTAATGATGTTTTTTTGTAAGGGAGACTTTAACAAAATTTAGCTACATTTCAACAATCCAAGAAGAATAAAAAGGGTTCTCGTTCCCACATAGCCTAGTGGCATTAAACAATGTCATGTGAAAATGTCCTCACCTTCTTCCCAGCTGCTACCTAACTGGTTTTGAAAGATAACTTCACCTTGTAGATTCAATTGTGCAAGGTCTAAGGACAAGTACCAAAATAAACTCAATTCTTTTGGAACTATTATAAGAGAAAGAAAACATTTTTGACTGGATTTAATTACCAGAGGTGTCTAAAATTATTTTATGAGAATAGTACAAAGAAATTAGGATATTGGACAAAGTATCCTTGTACCTGAGAACCATAAAACTACTACAACCACCCCTATCTCCACCATACCCTATAAATATAAAGCCCTTTGATATAATGTATCACACGTAAGAGATGTTTAGCACAAGAACAAGAGTAAACTTATAAAATAGTGTCATCAAAGTTTAGGTAGGAAACCAGTCTTGTTAAAACGATTCTCAAAAAAGAAACATTTATAACGAATCTACAATATAAGAAAGGATATTCATTTTATGTTATTTGTTCTCACAGTGAGTACCACCAACATTTTTTCAGAAAAGAGTTCTTATTTGTAGAAAATATTATAATGAATTTTGCTAAATGGAGTCAGATTGGGTGTAGTCTCATAGAGCTGGGTTACAGAAAATCAAAGCCAAGGTCAGTACTTAGGCTGATGAGTTGGTATGTTAAACTGTTCCTGACCAGTCAGTGCACAAAGCCAGGATCACCTGCATGATCAAATAGCATTGTCTTATTTACTAAATTGCAAAATCAGAAGTGATTTTATTGGTTACCTAATTGGGCTCTTGTCATCCTCTCCCCCATCACATGTACACTGACTGTATACTTGTCTACTTTCTCTCTCTCTGTGGGTGGTACTTCAAGGCAAATAATTTAAAGAGAGTTTTCTGAACATCTCACCATGTCCAATGATTCTCACCATATCCAATCAGGTACTGAATCATCTCTTTTTTTTACTTTCTTATTTATATGTATTATAAATTTCACTTTCTTTTCATTCCTACCATCCAGTGCAAACTCTTATTCCATTTTACTCAGGCTATTGAAATACTCAATCTCTAACTGTAATCTCTTTTACAGTATTTCTTAGTCAATGTTAAAGCATTGTCTTCCTACAATAGTAATTTGACCATTAGGCTGAGAGATTCTTTTTTTTTTTCTTTTTTGTGACAGAGGCAGAGAGAGACAGCGAGAGGGACAGAAAGGGACAGATAGACAGAAAGGGGGAGAGATGAGAAGCATCAATTCTTCATTGTGGCACCTTAATTGTTCATTGATTTCTTTCTCACATGTGCCTTGACCAGGGGGCTACAGCAGACTGAGTGACCCCTTTACAAGCCAGAGACCTTGGGCTCAAGCTGGTGAGCCTTGCTCAAACCAGATGAGACTGCGCTCAAGTCGGTGACCTCAGGGTTTCAAACCTGTATCTGCATCCCAGTCCAATGCTTTATCCACTGCAGCATCACCTGGCCAGGCAAACTTCAGAGATTCTTTATTTGCCTTTTGCATTCATTTTACCCCTTCTGCATTCTTTTCTGTACTCAGAGAATTTAACTTCTGCAGACAGCATCAACCAGTAATCATGTTCCCTAACTTCTCTGAGTTTGCCAAGATGAGTCACCCACAGGAGGTCAGGAGGTAGGAGGACAGAGAAGTGGGTGTAAATTTATAGAGGAGCTATACAGCCATATAATATAGTTTATTTTATGAATACTACATATTATTTTTATATCATTCATATAACATATTTATATAATAACTATAATTGTATTATATACATATACTTATAATCTGTTAATAGAAATGTATATTATATAAATAAATCATACATATAGACTTTTCTATACTTGCAGATACTCTCTTTCTTTTCTTTTTACTGTTAGGGAAATGGGGTCAAAATATTGTGGACGTGTCAGCCTCAGTGATAAAGAGTTAAAGAGAAGAGTGATCCTCTGTTGGTGATTGTTGTATCTGTACTTCGGATTGGTATTACTATTTTCTCTACTTCTGGGCACATTTGAAATTTCCTAATGAAAAGCTTCTTAAAGCAAGATATTTCTGCAGTTATAGCTATAAGAAGTCACACTTATAAATGGAGAAATTATGCATAAATTTTTCCAGTAAAGGAGGAAAATAAAATATGGCGTTGGGAAAAGATTCAAGACAAGTTTTTTCTGCACCAGACCTTCATAAAAGGCTTTCTGCACCCAAAGCACAGGGTTTCTCCCTTCACTGAATTCCTCTCACACTCGTTGAGCTATCATTATGTTTCATGATTGTGTGTGCACTACCTTTAGGTCTTCTCCTTTTTTCGCATTCTCTCTTGGCCTAAAGAAATTCTAGATAAGTATAACTGTCAACCCAAACAGCTGAGAGTGTCTGGGTAGAACTAGCCACCCAGCTGCTGGCTGACTTCACTTTGAAATCAAAATATCTGATCTCCAATAGATCATTGTATAATTCCTTGGTTCTTTTATTCTCTTACTTTCCCTCATGACTACTTTGTACATTTTTCTTCAACTTCGTCTTTGTTTATTTTTTCTTTCCTTCTTTGTTTATTATTGCTACCAGTGGACTGATCTCACTATTTCCTGAAACAATCAGAAGAAAACATCAAAACAAGTTCTAATAAGTGCATATACTCACGTTCCTCCATCAATTACCTTCACTCTTGTTGCTCTGATCAATAACCTAGGTCAGGGGTCCCCAAACTATGGCCACGGGCTGCATGTGGCCCCCTGAGGACATTTATCCGGCCCCCACCGCACTTCCGGAAGGGGTACCTCTTTCATTGGTGGTCAGTGAGAAGACCACAGTATGCATCCGCACACATAGTTCCCATTGAAATACTGGTCAGTTTGTTGATTTAAATTTACTTGTTCTGCTTGATCAGGCAGTAGCACAGTGGAGAGAGTGTCAGTCTGGAATGCGGAAGACCCAGGTTTGAGACCCCGAGTTCACCAGCTTGAGCACGGGCCCATCTGGCTTGAGCAAAAGCTCGCCAGGTTGGACCCAAGGTCACTGGCTCCAGCAAGGGGTGGCTCAGTCTGCTGAAGGCCCACCGTCAAGGCACATGTAAGAAAGCAATCAATGAACAACTATGGTGTCGCAACGGCAACAAAAAACTAATGATTGATGCTTCTCGTTTCTCTCTATTCCTGTCTGTCTGTCCCTATCTATACCTCTCTCTGACTCTCTCTCTCTGTCCCTGTAAAAAATAAATAAAACATTAAAAAAATTTACTTGTTCTGAAGTTACATCAGAGAAATGACGCCGTGAGGAGTGCTCAAGATACTTCTCCCCCAAAATTCAACAAGTTCTACAACCAGAGACAGAAAAATTGATCCCTAGAGCGTCTATAAGTCCCACACACTGAACAAAAAGGTATAAAGTGTCGAAAAACTGACTAAATTTATAAGCAATCCCTGAAAGAAATAAGATGGAGAACAGAACGCTCCGCCTCCCTCACTAACCCGAGTAAGGGCTGCTTTCACTTGGAACTGAGAGAGAGTGAGAGCTTTGGGCATGGAAGGAGCAGGGTTGCAGCACAGAAGTACAAGCCAAGGAAAGAGTGGGCCCGCCGCGGCTCAGCCAGCATGAGCTAACGCTGGCGCTGGTCCCGGCAGAGGCAGGCAAGCGGCAGCCTCCATTACTCCGATAGCTTGATTGGCGAGCACAGGCAGTGTGTGCGAGATTCCCCTTAGGGCCCTGGGTGTGGGCGCCTGCATTCCTGGACAGAGAGGCAGGATCAGAGACTCCTGCGTGGGCTGCGAGCAGAGGAACGGTGTAATCCCTTCTCTACCAACAATAGCATGGGGAGAGCTCACAAAAACGAACTTCCCTACACCCGGTCTTCTCTGGGCGGGTGGGGTGACCTCGCCAGCCATTAGTGCTAGCACTGGGGGAGGGGAGCACAGGCAGCTTGCAAACAGTCTCTTTAGCAAATCTGTGAATCCAATCGCTCAAGTTAGCTTAACTCACAGTAGGCTCACCGCCCAATTAGCTTGTGTGGCTCTAGCTGACAAGGTGTCTCTCAGCTCAGCGATGTAAGACAAGAGACGTGATATTTTTTAATGGTTCTTGCTTTGTACGGAGGAGCGGGGACAACTTCCAGTCGGCTGATACAGGGCAAAAAATCTGCCTATGCTGGTGGCTCTGAAAAATGAGGTAACAAGCTTTGCTAATAGAACAGGCCAGATAGAGGAGAGGATTAGTGACATAGAAGATAGGCAACTTGAGGCACAACAAAGAGAAGAAGAGAGAGACTCAAGAATTAAAAAAAAATGAGAAAGACCTACAAGAATTGTCTGACTCCACCAAAAAGAGTAACATAAGAATAATAGGTATATCAAAAGGAGAAGAGAGAGAAAATGGAATGGAGAACATATTCAAACAAATAATAGACAAGAACTTCTCAAGCCTGTGGAAAGAACTAAAGCCTCAAATTCAAGAAAGAAATAGAACACCGAGTTATCTTAACCTCAACAAACCTACTCCAAGGCACATCATAATGAAATTGGCACAAACCAATAACAAAAAAAAAAATTCTCAAGGCAGTCAGGGAAAAGAATAATACAACATATAAAGGAAGGCCTATTAGATTATCATTGGATTTCTCAGCAGAAACTGTACAAGCTAGAAGAGAGTGGACCCCAATATTTAAAGTTCTGAAAGAGAGGAACTTCCAACCAAGAATACTATACCCATCAAAGCTATCCTTCAAATGCAAAGGAGAAATAAAAACATTCAGATACAGAAAAGATGAGGGAATTTATCATCAGAAAACCCTCAGTTCAGGATATACTAAAGGGGGTTTTCCAACTAGATACAAACAACAAAACAAAACAAAACCACAAGTAAAAGGTCCACCAGTAACACACACACACACACACACACACACACACAAAAAAAAAAAAAAAAAAAAAAAAAACCCAAATTGAAACTGTGACAACAAAAACAATAAAGGGTAGAGGATGAAGATTAACAGTAGTAAAGGACCATGGAGTGCAGAAGCATTCATAAGATGGTGTACTACAATGAACATGGTAGGTACCCTTTTCATTACTTAATGGTAACCACCCCTGAAAAAACCACCACAGAAGCACATGACTTGAAAAAGGAAGTAATAGAGGAAAGAAATATTGATTACAACCAAAGAAAAACAAATGACAGAAAAACAAAAGAGAAGTATCAAACAAGATACAAAACTAACAAAAAGCAATATATAAAATGGCAATAGGAAACCCTCAAGTGTCAATAATTACACTAAATGTAAATGGATTGAACTCACCAATAAAAACACACAGAGTAGCAGACTGGATTAAAAAAGAAAATCCAACTATATGTTCCCAATAAGAAATACAATCTAAGCTACAAGGATAAAAACAAATTCAAAGTGAAAGGCTGGAAAACAATACTCCAAGCAAATAACATCTATAAAAAAGCAGGTGTAGCAATACTCATATCCAACAATGCTGACTATAAGACAGCAAAAGTAATCAGAGACAAAAGTGGTCATTTTGTAATGATCAAGGGGACATTGAATCAAGAAGACATAACACTTCTTAATATATATGCACCGAACCAAGGAGCACCAATATATATAAGACAGCTACTAACTGACCTTAAAAAAAAACTGACAAAGATACAATCATACTTGGAGACCTCAATACACCACTGGCAACTCTAGATCATTCATCCTAACAGAACATCAATAAAGAATTATTGGCCTAAAATAAAACACTAGAGCAATTGGATATGATAGACATCTACAGGACATTGCATCCCAAAGTGACAGGGAACACATTTTTCTCTAGTGTACATGGAACATTCTCAAGAATCGATCATATGGCCTGACCTGTGGTGGCACAGTGGATAAAGCGTCAACCTGGGAACACTGAGGTCACCAGTTCAAAACCCTGCACTGGTCTGGTCAAGGCACATATGGGAGTTAATGCTTCCAGCTCCTCCCCCCTTTCTCTCTTTCTCTCTCTCTCTCTCTCTCTCACTCTGTATCTCCTCTGTAAAATGAATAAAATTAAATTTTAAAAAAAAGCAAATACATTAAAAAAAAAAGAATTGATCATATGTTGGGCCACAAAAATAACATCAACAAATTCAGAAAAATTGAAACTGTACCAAGCACATTGTCTGATTATAAAGTCTTGAAACTAGAATACAACTGCAAAAAAGAGGTAAACAAACCCATAAAAATGTAAAAACTAAACATACTTTTTAAAAATGAATGGGTCAAACCCAGCTATCCCACTTTTAGGAATATACCCTAAGAACACCATAGCACTGTTCAAAAAGAAGAAATGCACCCCCATGTTTGTGGCAGCATTGTTCACAATAGCGAAGATCTAGAACCAGCCCAAGTGTCCGTCAGAAGACGAGTGGATTAAAAAGCTATGGTACATAAATACTATGGAATACTACTCAGCCATAAGAAACGATGACATCGGATCATTTATAACAAAATGGATGTACCTTGATAACATTATACGGAGTGAAATAAGTAAATCAGAAAAAAAAGAAAAACTGAGAACAGCATGATTTCATACATAGGTGGGACATAAAAGTGAGAATATGAGACATGGACAAGAGAGTGGTGGTTATGGGATGGGGGGAGGGAGGAAAGAGTGGGATAGGGAGGAGGGGAGGGACACAGGGAAAACCAGATTGAAGGTGACAGAGGACAATTTGACTTTTGGTGATGGGTATGCAACACAATTGAATGATAAGATACCCTGGAGATGTTTTCATTGTACATATGTACCCTGATTTATTGGTGTCACCCCATTAGAATTAATAATAATAAAATACAAAAAAAATGAATGGGTCAAAAAGGAAGCAAAGAGATAAAAAATACATGCAAACAAATGAAAATGACAATACAACATATCAGAATCTCTGGGACACAGCAGAAGCAGTAATAAGAGGGAAGTTTATATCACTTCAGGCCTATATGAACAAACAAGAGAGAGCCCAAGTAAACCACTTAATTTCACATATTAAGGAACTAGAAAAAGAAGAACAAAAACAACCCAAAACCAGCCGAAGAAAGGAAATAATAAAAATTAGAGCAGAAATAAATGAAATAGAGAACAGAAAAACTATAGAAAAAATAATAAAACAAGAAGCTGGTTTTTTGTAAAGATCAACAAAATTGACAAACCCTTGGCAAGACTCACCAAGGAAAAAAGAGAAAGGACTTATATAAACAAAATCCAGAATGAAAGAGGAGAAATCACCATATATATCATAGATATACAAAGAATTATTGTATAATATTATGAAAAACTATATGCCACCGAATTCAACAATCTAGAAGAAATGGATAAATTCCTAGAACAATACAACCTTCCTAGTCTAAGTCGTGAAGAAGCCAATAAGCAGGGAGGAAATAGAAAAAACTATCAAAAACCTCCCCCAAAATAAAAGTTCATGCCCAAACGGCTATACTATGAATTATATCAAACATTCAAAGAAGAGTTGGTTTTTATTCTACTCAAAGTCATCCAAAAAAATTGAAAAAGAAGCAATACTTCCAAACACATTTTATGAGAACAACATAACCCTCACATCAAAACCTGGCAAGGATGGCAGATTCATCCCAGAATCTCAAGGATGGTCCAACATACGTAAAACGGTTAACGTAATACACCGTATCAACAAAACAAAGAACAAAAACCACATGATCTTATCAATCGATGCAGAAAAGGCATTATATAAAATACAACATAATTTTATGTTTAAAACACTCAATAAAATGGGTATAGCCTGACCTGTGGTGGCGCAGTGGATAAAGTGTCGACCTGGGAACACTGAGGTCGCCAGTTCAAAACCCTGCACTGGTCCAGTCAAGGCACATATGGGAGTTGATGCTTCCAGCTCCTCCCCCCTTTCTCTCTTTCTCTCTCTCTCTCACTCTGTGTCTCCTCTCTAAAATAAATAAATAAAAAGAAAAAAAATTTTAAATGGGTATAGAAGGAAATATCTCAACATAATAAAGGCCAGTTATGATAAATCATCAGCTAACATCATATTAAATGGCATAAAACTGAGGACTTTTCCCCTTAAATCAGGTGCAAGACAGGGATGGCCACTCTCTCCACTCTTATTTAACTTGGTGCTAGAAGTTCTAGTCAGAACAATCAGACAAGACAATGAAATAAAAGGCACCCAATTGGAAAATAAGAAGTAAAGGTTTCACTTTTTGCAGATGATATGATCCTATATATCGAAAACCCCAAAGTCTCCACAAAAAGATTACTAGAAACAATAAACCAATACAGTAAGGTCTCAGGATACAAAATTAATATACAAAAGTTCATAGCATTCCTATATGCCAACAACAAAACATTCAAAAATGAACTAAAAAAAATAATCCCCTTTACAGTTGCAACAACAAAAATAAAATACCTAGGAATAAACATAACAAAAAATATAAAGGACCTGTATAATGAAAACTACAAAGCATTGTTAAGGGAAATCAAAAAAGATACAATGAAATGGAAAAATATTCCTTGTTCTTGGATAGGAAGAATAAATATAGTCAAAATGACCATATTACCCAAAGCAATATACAAGTTTAATGCAATCCGATCAAAATTCCAATGACATTTTATAAAGAAATGAAACAAAAAATCATCAGATTTATATGAAACTATAAAAGACCCCAACTAGCCAAAGCAATCCTGAGGAAAAAGAACGAAGCTGGGGGCATTACAATACCTGACTTTGAATTATATTATAGAGCCACGACAATCAAAACAGCATGGTATTGGCAGAAAAATAGACACTCAGAACAATGGAACAGAATAGAAAGCCCAGAAATAAAACCACATATATATGGTCAAATAATTTTTGATAAAGGAGCCAACAACACACAATGGAGTAAAGAAAGCCTCTTCAAATGGTGCTGGCAAAACTGGAAAGCCACATGCAAAAGAATGAAACTCGACTACAGTTTGTCCCCTTGTACTAAAAGTAATTCAAAATGGATCAAAGACCTAAATATAAGACCTGAAACAATAAATTACTTAGAAGAAAACATAGGTACTAAACTCATGGACCTTGGTTACAAAGAGCACTTTATGAATTTGACTCCAAAAGCAAAGGAAGTGAAGGCAAAGATAAATGAATGGGACTACATCAGACTAAGAAGCTTCTGCACAGCAAGAGAAACTGACAACAAAATAAACAGACAACCAACTAAATAGGAGATATTTTAAAACAACAACTCAGATAAGGACCTAATATCCAAAATATACAAAGAACTCATAAAACTCAACAACAAACAAACAAACAATCCAATAAAAAAATGGGAAGAAGATATGAACAGACACTTCTCCCAGAAAAAAATACAAATTGCCAGACGATATATGAAAAGATGCTCATCTTCACTAGCTATTAGAGAAATGCAAATCCAAACTACAATGAGATACCACCTCAAGACTGTTAGATTAGCTATTATCAACAAGACAGGTAATAACAAGTGTCGGAGAGGCTGTGGAGAAAAAGGAACCCTCATCCACTGTTGGTGGGAATGTAAAGTAGCACAACCAATATGGAAGAAAGTATGGTGGTTTCTCAAAAAACTAAAAATAGAGCTACCATATGACCCAGCAATCCCTCTACTGGGTATATACCCCCTAAACTCAAAAACATTGGTACGTAAAGACACATGCAGCCCCATGTTCATTGCAGCATTGTTCACAGTGGCCAAGACATGGATACAACCAAATAGCCCTTCAATAGATGACTGGATAAAGAAGATGTGGTACATATATACCATGGAATACTACTCAGCCATAAGAAATGATGACATCGGATCATTTACAACAAAATGGATAAATCTTGATAACATTATACGGAGTGAAATAAGTAAATCAGAAAAAACTAAGAACTGCATGACTTCATACATAGGTAGGACATAAAAAAAAGACTAAGAGACATGAACTTGAGTGTAGTGGTTTGGGGGGGGAAGTGGAGAGGAGGGGGGGGGAGAGGGAGTGAGAGGGGGGAGGGTAGGGGCACAAAGTAAACCAGATAGAAGATGACAGAGGACAATTTAACTTTGGGTGATGGGTATGCAACATAATTGAATGACAAGATAACCTTGAGATGTTTTCTTTGAACATATGTACCCTGATTTATTAATGTCACCCCATTAGAATTAATGAAATAAAATTAAAGAAAAGAACATGTTTACCAATGCTAAAAAGAAAATTACTTGTTCTTTAGTTTAAATATTGTATTTGTTCCCGTTTTTTTTTTTTTTTTTTTTTGTCACAACTGATTGCCCCATCCTTGTGAAACTCTTTCTGTCCTTCTTAGAATACACACTCTTCTGGTTTCCTTCTTCCTCCTGGTTGTTTTTTCTCCTATTTTTGTCACTGCTTATCTGGCACTTAAATGGTCTAGCCCTGATTAGTGTTCTCTCTTACTTTTTACACATAGGTTGTACCTTAATTATGTCATCCATTAAAATGTATATGTTATATTAGAATATTTTTTTAAAATAAGAAAAAGAGAAAACATTTTTACAATATAATTAATATTAACACATCTAATAACACCCTAATAATCATTATTTATAATTTTTACAGTAGTAATTTCAAGTCCTCTTCAAAATAAAAATATCCCGGGGGTTTTATTATAGAAACAACATTATTATTGAAATAAGTGTAAATATAGAGCAAAAGGTTAGAGAGCAAAGTCATCAAAATACTAGAAGAAGAAGGGAGGGAGGAAGAGGAAGATGAATAAGAATTTAAAAAAAGAAGCATAAGAAAAAGTAGAGAAGACGAAAAAGAAGAAGAAGGAGGAGGGGGGGGGAGGAGGAGGAGGATGGGGAAAAAGAAGAAGAAGAAGAAGAAGAAGAAGAAGAAGATGATGATGATGAAGAGGAGGAGGAGAAGGAGGAGGAGGAGGAGGAGAAAGAAGAAGAACCATTATATGCTAAAAACATCAAGCTTGTCTCCGGATCCAGTATCTCTTCTCTGATCCCAGTACCCAACTTCCTACTCAACTTCTTCACTTGGGTGTCAAGTTAGTATCTTAAAACATTACAGGTCTAAAACTGAGCTTCTATTATTTTTCCCAAATCTTCTCTTCTTAAAAATTTCTCATCTTAATAATTTCAATTTCTTTCACACTCCCTCCTTAATGTTCTAAAGAGCAGTTAAAATGCCCCGGTCAAAAGCTGTTAGAGCAGTGCTTCTTAACCTGGGTTCTATCAAACCCTAGGGGTTCGATAAGTCAGTCTCAGGGGTTCAGAGAAGCCTCTGCCAAGGAGGCCAGAATAAAGTAATACCGTAATTTGTTGGTTTTGTTCTTTGAGCAAGGTGATGTTCATGCACGGCTCATTTTGTCCACCAGTAAGAAAACATATACCTATGTCTTAAATTTAAAAAAAAAAAATATATTTTATTTATCACTAAAGAAGGGTTTGGTGAATGCGCATATGAAACTGGTGGGTTTGGTACTTCAAAAAAGGTTAAGAACCACTGTGTTAGAGTATGTTACACCCCCACCCTTCATTATAGTAGCTGTAATCATATTTATCATTCCTACTCCAATAAGAAGTCTTTGAGTGTGAAGTCATGCTTTATTTACATTTGTGTGGCCAGATTCTATCATAGAACTTGATATTTGATAAGTTAGATGTATTGATGTTTGATCCTTCTTTTCTGACATTATTTTTACTTTTGGGGAAGAAAGTAGGAACGAAAAAGTAACCATTCAAAGCTGCCACAACCACATAGTACAGGAAAGTTGAATGACGTCAAGTTCCTGTTGCTGTGCTGATTACATACTCAAATGGGTGAAAAGATTGTTTCTGTTCTTTGTTCTCTCATGTACCTATGACTATTTATGGCCATCTCATTGTGGTCCTTTCTGACTTCACTCCATTTCTCCTATCAAAAGATAAATAGAAAAGAGATACAAATAGAAACAAGAGAGAAAGCTGAACAGAAATAAAATATAGGAAGAGAGATAAAGGGAGGAAAGTCCAGGGCAGAGGAGGGAGCAGGAAAACCAGGATCTGTGTGACTTTGCATAGACAGTTGCATCACACAACTTTACAGAAGCAAGGTGATCAGTCAGCAGTAAACACTAGAAGGTGATCACATTCAAACTGAGATGCAGGGAGAAATCAGAGGGAGGTATACCTTCTGGAAGAAGTAAACATATTATAAAGCAGCAATTAATTGACAGGATTTACAACATCCTAAATATTAAGAGGCATATAGTTTTGGTGTCTGTTTCTCAAAGTTGAGTGAATGATGGCTTAATTAAGATGGTCATATTTTTTTCTGCATGCTAATTAGCTCTGTTTTGAAATATGGTTTTAAATTCCTGCTTTTCTAAAATGTAAACTAAAACTTTCATTTCTTTGAGACTTCATCTGGAAAGGGCTTTACGGAACACATGGAAAGCTTGTTTTAAGAAGTATAATTTTATTCATTAGTCTTGTATTTGCCTCCTTTTGATCTATAAAACTTTTTCACATTAAACATTTAGCCAGTGACCTTGAAATGAGATCCAATTTCAACTCAAATGTCAGCAGAACCAAATGCCAGTTTTTATAAAAATTTTGCTTATGAATTTTAAATGTGAGAATACTGTTCCTTGTTTTTAAAAAATATTCCATTCTCTTTCACCTTTATTATTACTATAACCTTTCGTTTTTCAGGCAAAGACTTTTCAGTTGTTTAAATTCATTAAGTTCAGACAGGGAGACCTTTATGAATATTGATCATTAAAACTGTATCACTTGCCAGAACTAAAATAATTTCTAGAACTAATTCTGTGACATTTAACAAAACTTTGAGGTGCACTCTGTTTTGTTATTTTTTATCATTTCTCTTTTGGAATTTTTTCATTATTGTTTTATTAACAATTACAATAATTAATTTGGTACTCTAAAAGATGTATTTGAATTAAGAATAAAAATCTAGGTCAAAATTTATCTTATTAAAAGAATTATCTCAAATTGGTAGAACTAGAAGAATAGAGAATTGAACCTTAATCACAAAATGCTTATAGAGATATGAAATAAAAGTGTGTGGCCACCAGATAACTTAGAATTTGAATTTATTATAATTAATAAGCTAGACTTATTCTTTTGATTTGTTATAAAAAAGACATTGCATGCTATCTTTTCCAAGTCTCTTCCTCTGCCCTCGCTAAAATATAGAGTAAAGAAGTATTATATGAATTGATATTGTGTATTTAAAAGTAATAGCATCCATTTATTTCTATTAGCCACCTGAGAATATTTAGAACTACAATTGCTTTTCAAATATATTAAAGAACTTTATTATAATATTAAAGAAACCAAAGCATCAAAGCACCTTTAAACAGAACTTGACTATAATAATAGCTATAAAAATAAAATATAGTGTTTATAAGTGGCAGACATTATGCTCGGGGATTTTATATGCATTATCTTGTTTAAATATTATAATAACTCTTTGAGATAAGTACCATAGAATAGAATAAAAACCAAGACTTAAGAGAGCTCCATGGACACATCAACAGTTAGTTGCTGATCTGGGACTTGAATTCAAGTTCATCTGATTGCAGCAGTGTTGGGAAAATAAGTTTGTAAAATTTGTGTAATTTGATTTTACTCACTTTTATTGTTAAAAATGGCTGCTACCCATGTGAAATGGCTAATTACATTCCTGCTTTGGAAGGGGCTTTGTTATGCTAATGTGTGCTGGGGGAGGGGTTTTCATGCCAAAAAGTTTTAAGAAGGAAGTAGAAGGAGGCCATGTTTTTGCAGAGAAGCAACCAAGATGGCTGGGTGTTGAAGAAGAAACCAGTTTGTGCAGAGAGGAGAAAGTGTGAAGATGGGGAACCAGAGGGGACTGATCTGGTGGGGGGCCCTTTGATTCTAGGAAAACCCAGATGTGTCAATAGCTTTGTGAACACTGAATGAGTGGGCTTTGGTGCTCTGTGTATTTTTACTCAACTGCCTGGTGTGAGGCTAGAAATAAAGAAATGGCCCACCAGTTTTCAGCTCTGCTGTTTCTCTACCATCCATCCAAATCTAATGTGAAACTGCATGTGCATGGCTGTGATGGCAGCAGCAACTGCTGGCCATACAAGCAGCTAACATTTTGACCAGTGTGGTAGATGGTGATGGTATTATCTGTTCAAAATATCTGCTGCTCTTCTTCCAGGGCCCCTTGCTGTGGAGGACTAAACCTTTGTACCTCACCGACTTTAGGCTTGGACCATGGCTTTGTCAAATGGAAGATGAAAATTGACATGTGCCATTTTTAAACAGAAGTCTTATAAGTCATCACATGAACTCCACCTTCTTGTTTTCCCCTTTCTCTTCAGCCTAGCAGTGTCCCCAAGGGGACTTTTCTTACAGTCTAAGTCTCAGGTGGTGGCAACACCAAGCACTGCCCCCAAACAGTGATGAACATGCCACTAAATATTCACTGTTATATTCCAATGAGACCCACAGGTCATTTTTCATCCTAGCATAATTGAGCCCAGCTTAACAGATACCTACACTATTCCCGCTGTGCCTCTATTTGCTTTTCTTATATAAAGAAATTTATTTGTAATGTAAATATTTTTCCTTGCTGCAAATAAACTAGAATCAGAATTTTCTTCCATGCAAAACATTCTGAATACATCATATAAGCTCTGTGGTAAACTCTGCAAAATCTACAACATAATTAAATTATGAGGACATGAGAATTATAAAATGCCAACTCTGGTTAGATGCTGCACAATGGGCATATGAAGTAGAAAAGCAAATACTTCCCAGAGATTATTTTCCATGATCCACTGTTATTAACACCTCTATTGGTACTGGCTAAACCATGTAAGCTTTGTTGGCAAGCACAGTTTGATGCAGATTCTGTTGACAGGTGCAGCTCCAAGGACCGCTTCATCTTCAGTAAAATTATATTGCTCTCCCACTCAAACTCCATCCTTTAAAATGTTACTTACACCCACCACCACCAAATGCTTTCATTGTAAAGACGAAAGAGTGATTCATCTAGTTTTTAATCTCTTGGCCTTTGCAGTGGGATTGTAGAATGACAGGAATTAGTGATGAAAATGATCAACTGCTTTTGCATTTACATTTTTTTACCTAATGTCAGCAGCTTCCTGATAATGGACTTGAATAATAAAGAAAAAATAAGCCAAAATCCTCTACTATAGATAAGTAACTACCTAGAGACCTCGAGGTTGTCATGTACTTTATTTAGAAAGATTACCTGATAGATGGCATCTTATTTTACATTTCAGTCTCTTTGGCTTAGCTTGTGTCCATTGATTTTTATTTTGTTTGAAATCTGTTAAAAAGCAAGATAAGCAACCATGACTTTCTCATTTACTACCATTTATGTGTATGGGAAGTGACTTATTGATTTTCTCATTAAGCAGTCATTGCTCACTCTTTATCAGACATGCCCTGCTGTTTACCACTGGCCAGGCCCTGACCAGCCTGAAGAACTTTGTAGACAATCGTGCTTTTTCTGTGATTACAACAGCCATATATCAAATACCCATATGCAAACTAAATGGAGATGTTAGGCACAATGTAAATAAATTTTAAATGATTGCTAAAGCCTTTTCTTTATGTGTCAAACCTACAAAAAACAGCCTGTCACCTCCTGAGCCATGGCTACTGGCCCCAAAACCAATTTTTTGGCAGTCGGTTTTCATAAAGTTGGAACCAATATCCGTAATGTCTAGTTAACACAGGTGAATTAAAAAGTAATGTGCCTCCCTTATATTAGCAAATGTTTGACATTTTTTAGTGATTACTTTATGGTTAAGGTAAATGTATTCTAGGAAGTTTCATCGGAAGAATTATAAATTACAGCAATTAAAAAGGAGGTTAGGACACACTACTGATCATATATTCATTATATATTTTGTAATGTGAAGTGGATTATTGAATCTTCATGTGATTTTATCTTTTGCTCTGCTACTCATTCTACTCAGTGTTTTAGAAAAAAAAAAATCTTTCCAGTCCAATGCCATCCAATATAGCTTTCTGCAATGATGAAAATGTTCTATAATTTTGCATAACCCAGTATATAGCCACTAGCCATATGTGCCTAATGAACACTTGAAGTTTGCCAAGTACAACTGAGAAAATGATTTTTAAAATTATGTTTAATTTTAATTGACTTAAACATCTACATGTGGCTAGTGATTACCACATCGGACAGTCAGATCTAGATCATGTATAACCTAAATACTTAGAATCATAAAGCTTTAGTGTTGAAAGCATTTTGTGGAGAACCGAACCTAAGCTCTTTGATTTGTTACTCACCTGTTGAAGAAATGGTTTCTGACATTATCTTTAGAAAGACTAACATTGACTATTGTTACTTGCTCCACATATTTACTGCAAGTAAGGCCAGAGTCCAATAATTTCTGGGTTTTATTCTACAAAACTTAACACTATTTTTGTCAAACACAGAATAGTTCAAATTTTGTTTTTACTTGATTTAAAATTTTTGTAGATAAAATGTATTAATAAAATGATGAATAATAAACATCTCAGAATGCTACAAATTATCTGGAATATAATTGCTTGTCCTTAGAGCACGTATAGAAGTAAATACAGAAAATAAAGTTGGGTGGTGTTGGGCAGATAAAATATATCATGCTCACTTTGTTAAAGATGGCGCTGCCCACATGGAAGTTCGTTGATATTAATGTGTGTTCTGGAACAGGCTGTGGACAGGCCGGGTTGTTATAGCCTAAGGCTTAGTTTAAGAGTAAGCTCTTCCCCACACCCTTGACTGATTGGATGATGTAGGGTGGTGCACTCTCCTGAGGAATCCCATTATACAGAGACTTCCTTGTTTGTATAATTGGATTAAAGGTTTTGATTCTATGGTATAAAGTGGGAGAGACCAGTAGCTTGCTTTCTCTTGGTTCCTGAGGTATTAGAGAGGAGAGCAGATTAAGGCCACGTGGAGGAGAGAAGCAGCCAAGATGGCAGAGTGCTAATGAAGAAGCCAGTTTGTTAAGAATTTGTGCTGTGGGAGATGGGGAACAGAGGTGAATAAGTCTGGTGAGCTAGAAACCTTTGATTCTAGGAAACTCGGATAAGTCAGTAGCTTTGTGAGCACTGAATGTGTGTGTTTTGGAGCCCAGTGTGTGTTTTTGCTTGCCAGCCGGGTGCAAGCTAGAATTAAAGCTGATGGTTCACCAGTTCTTGGCTCCATTGTTTTATTACCGACTGTTCGAATCTAATGCGAACCTGCATGGGCCAGGCGGCTGTGATGGTGGCCGTGACTACTGGCTTTACAGGTGGCCATGTATATTTGGAGGGAAATGATAGCAGAAAACTTTATTTATGTAGAAGCATTGAGAATATTTTTTCTCTATTGTTAAAAACCATGTCTTGATTATCTTTGCCTCTTCATTCTTGAGCAAAGTGATTCAAATTTGGGAGATGAATAATAAAGGTCATATGGACACATTGAACTTCAGTGTTCAATGTGTTAAGAAAGTTAAATTGCATTCCAATGATTGGAATCTTTCCCACAATAAAGGCATCAGTGAGTTTATTATTTCACTGGCTCTTGATTCTGGTTTTATATTGGGATCACCTGGGAAACTCAAAAAATATCTAGCCCCCAATTCAGAAAGTTTGGAAACCAAAGCATCACTAGCTTTAAATGTTTCTAGATGATTTTAATGAGAGTCAGTGTGGAGAAGATGATTTATTTAGCAAATTATAATAACAAAGAAAATTCAGATCTACTTCAAAGTCAGATACACTTCAAAGTTCAGATATATTTTGAAGTCTAATTTATAATTTTAGAATATACCTAGGAAGATTGTAACTGGACTAATAAAAACATATTATCATAATTTAAAAAAAGAAAATCAAGCTATACTAATCTCTAAAACAATTAGGCAAAAGACAGAGACAAAAGCAGTGGATTTTAGTCTCATTAGAGCTTCACAGATCCACAGATGTGCCTGAGAGACCGGGAAGCCCTATGTAACAAAATCAAATTTTAATGGCATAGAATGTAGGGCCTTAGAGAAAGGCCGCTTTTGTTTTAATTAAGTGAGAGGAGGGGAGGCAGAGAGACAGACTTCTGCATGCACCCAAATCAGAATCCACCTGGAAAACCCCCAAGGGGGATGTTCTACCCATCTGGGCTGTTACTCCATTGCTCAGCAACTGAGCTATTTTTAGTGCCTGAGGCAAAGGCCATGGAGTCATCCTCAGCACCTGGGGCCAACTCTTTCAAACCATTGAGCCATGGCTGCAAGATAGGAAGTGTGGGGGAGGGGTGAAGATGCAGATGCTCACCTCTCTCCTGTGTGCCCTGACCAGGAATCAAACTAAGGCCAGGGTGAAACATCACTCTTGAGAGTAAATCAGGAGTTTGGTCAAAAGAATTGGCTCTGACAGAATGGGAAAAATGTATGCTTCGGTATGCAGTTGGTATTTGAATAGTAATCATGCATATCAACTGCTATACATAATGTCAATCATTAGTCACACCCTATGCCAAGTTTTATGAAGCTATTTTCCTTCTTATTTCATAGAAAATTACTAGGCTGTTTTAGTGTCAGGGCTGAAAAAGACTGAACTAGATAGTCATAAAAATTGACAGAAACCTATAGTATGAAGAGGCAAATTTTGGAGTAAGTAATAAAGTTTAGAGTGATTTGTTTAACTGAAATTCTTCCTTTCATTTCTAGTTATCATAATCCTTTCTATCTATTGAATACAACTTTGGAAATAAACATCTTCAAAGATGTTAATAAAACTTTAGTTTTAATTTGAAAATATAAGCCTCAATTTCCAAACTTGGTTGATGAGAATATCTAAGTTAAAAAGTTGGCAGTGACTGAAAAGCATGAATATAGCGATTATCCTTTGTTTCTAAAGGAAAGAATAATTAGAATATATCTACTTGTTCTGGCTCGTTGGCTCAGTAGTAAAGCATCGGCCCAGCATGTGGAAGTCCCAAGTTCGACTCCTGGCCAGGGCACACAGGAGAAGCATTCATCTGCTTCTCCACCATTCTCCCTCTCCTTTCTCTCTATCTCTCTCTTCCCCTCCCGCAGCCAAGGCTCCAGTGGAGCAAAGTTGGCCCAGGTGCTGAGGATGGCTCCATGGCCTCTGCCTCAGGCACTAGAATGGCTCCAGTTACAATGGAGCAACACCCCAGATGGGCAGAGCATTGCCCCCTAGTGGGTTTGTGGGGTGGATTCTGGTCAGGTGCATGTGGGATGTGGGAGTCAGTCTCTCTACCTCCACGCTTCTCACTTCAGAAAAATACAAAAAAAGAAAGAAAGAAAGAAAGAAAGAAAATATCTACTTATTACTTATAAAATTTTTAAGTAAAGACTACATTTATACATTAATCTGTTCTATGCAAAGCTGGGTTTCTGGCTTGGTCTCTTTACCAAAAGAAAAGAGATTTACTGTAATTTACAAAGATATTTTAAGACTTTCTCACCTTAGATTGTTTACTTATTACTGTATTTCCCCATGTATAAGGTACAACATAAGTTTGGGGCCTGAAATTTGAAAAAAATATATAATGTTAATGAACTCCTTTTATTCATTATAAAATTCATACAACTCCCCATCACTGTCAAAACTCCATCCATTAGCTTGTCCTCATCTGTGTCTGATGACAAATCACTGTCTTCATATACAGTCTCACCCTCAGTTCCATCTATGGCATTTGAAATGCCATACTTCTTAAATGACTTGACAATGATCTGGATCTTGATATTATCCTGGAATCGTTTTACCCAGGTACAAACTTCTCCTATAATTGGTTTCCTCACTGTTTCTGCTGGTGTCAAATTGTCCTCAGAAGAGTTTATCCATTGGTTCCATTTGTCTCTCATGACATGAAGGGTTTGTTAATGCCGACATCAAGAGGGTAGAGCTGGGTTGTCAAACCTTCAGGTATGAGAGCAAGTTTTGTTTTTTGCTTGGCATCAATCTTCTTTGTGTTTTTAGTTATGTGTGACCTGAACTGACCAAGCACCAATAGGGCAGGTTTGTGTAAGAACCCACTTGGTCACCTCAAACTTTCTCAAACCAGATCTTCATCCCATCCTGATCCATCCAACCCCTGTCATGAATGTGGACAATCACTCCTTGAGGAATGTCTTCTTTTGGCATTGTTTTGTGTTTGAAAATCAGCATAGGAGGCAGCTTGGTTCCATCAGCACAACAAGCTAGCACAACTGTATGATGGTTCTTTTCATGTCCACTTGTCTTCACAGTTACAGCTTTTGCCCCCTTCTTATCAACAGTTCTGTTACTTGGGACATCCAATTGAAGGGGGACTTAGTCCATATTTGCGGTCTATCTCAATTCAAACTGATGTATCTTCTGACATTGAATGACAAAACGATGAAATTCAAGGACTTTCTGTGCATAGCTTTCAGGCATCTTTTAAGCAAGTCTGCTGTATGTATACATGCTTAGTCCATTCTGTTTCATGAACCTGAAGCACTGTGTCCTCCTTTGAAATCAGTAACTTCTTTTCATCAGCAATTCTTCTTGCCTCATGCTGAACCCTCTTTGTGGACACAGGAATTCCAATTGCCTTTTGCTCTTCCATCCATATCTTCAATTTCTTCTCTAAATCAGGCCATTTTGCTGACTTGCCTCTCATGGCCTTCTTCTGCCTTGGCATTTTCAGTAGGGTTTCTTCTTCCCATATCTAGTCTCAGATTGATTTCTCAGTTGGAGGAGGACCAAACTTACATTCCGCAGAATGATTTCTACTCACTTTTGCAAACTGGATCACTTTTTACTTGAATTCAGCACTGTACAAAAATCTTCTCTGAGCCATTTCTGGGCAGAATGTGGTAAAACGTAACCAACTATAATATACCAGAAACAAGTGTGAAACAATGAGCGCAAAGACAACAAGCGCAAAAAAGCGGGAAATGCAAGTAAAAATGTCCATAACCACTGTATAAGATGCACCCAGTTTTTAGACCCCAAATTTTCCGTGAAAGGGTACATCTTATATATGGGGAATATATTTCTTATAGAAAAGTATATTTTTGGTAGAAAAATGTACAATAAGTCCCCAAGTTACAAACATCTCACTTATGTACAACTTGTACTTATAAAGCAGTGGTTTTTAACCTTTTTTGAGGTACCAAACCCACCAGTTTCATATGAGCATTCACCAAACCCTTCTTTAGTGATAAATAAAATATGATTTTTTTTCCAAATTCAAGACATAGGTATATGTTTTTTTTTACTGGTGCACAAAAAGAGCCGTGCATTAATATCACCTTGCTCAAAGAACAAAACCAACAAAGTGCATGAACTCACAACAAATTACGGTATTACTTTATACTGGCCTCCGCGGCAGAGGCTTCTCCAAACCCCTGAGACCGACTCATTGAACCTCTAGGGTTCGATAGAACCCAGGTTAAGAATCACTGTTATAAAGGAAGCACCATTTGGGCTATTGGTAATCAACTGCAGTTGAACATCAGTGAAAATGATAGAGTTACTTGTCTTCCATGGCAAAGAACTAACCAATGAAGATGTTATGAACCTAGAACAAAGCTGATAGCATTTAGGGAAGAAAACAGGGACTTAGAAATTCTAGAACCGAAAAAGTTTTCTAAGAAGAGTTAGCTGATCTTTTTGTCTCATTGAAGCAGTAATGGCAAAGCTAGAGGAGCAAGATGCTGATACAGAGAGGTTCACCAAAGCTTAACATATAGCTACTGAAGGCCTGAGCTACTACAAGGCCATTTACAATGAGAAAAAGAGGTGCCTATTTCAAGAAACTGATACCAGCAGCAGAATCAAACCGACTCCCTAACGCCTGTCCAATTTTCCCCAACAAGTCCAGAACCTATCTGATTTGGACCATCTGATTCTTCACCCTTCCCCTTCTCCCTTCTCTCTCTCTCTCTTTCTTCCCCTCCCACAGTCATGGCTCAATTGGTTCAAACGAATTGGTCCCAGGCACTGAAGATTGCTCCATGGTGCCTTCACCTCAGGCACTAAAAATAGCTCAGTTGCTAGTATTGCCCTAGATGGGCATAGCATTGGCCCCAGACAGGGGTTTCCAGTGGATCCCAGTTGGGGTACATGCAGGAGTCTGTCTCTCTATCTCCTCTCCTCTTACTTGGAATAAAAAGAAGAAAAAAAATGGTCAGATATGGACCTGAGATTTCTGAAAGTAAAAATAAAGGTTAATATTAATATTTACTATCACTAATTTTTTCATCATTTTTGAAAAGGAAAAAATCTTCTTAAAATTGTTCAACTAGCTTCCTTTCTGACAGAGTCTGAAGTTCTTGGCACTGGTTCAAATACTCCATAACAAACAGAAGCCCTATTTCCTATGAAGAGAACTGAATTTGATGAACAATTGTGGAATAAATCCCTCAGTTCCTCATATTCAGGAAATAAATTTAATGACATATATTTAAATAAATGCACATAATTTTAATTTTAGAATTTTATTATCAAGGCAATATGATGCAAATTTTTATATGTTTTCAACTAAACATGAGTAAAAGTATTTTAAAAGAAAACAATAGTTGAATTTTCTATCTGTAGATTAAAAACCACAGGGGTTTATTCAAAACCTTGCATGGTGTTTTGATTTTCAGATAGCTAACGTAATGCAAGATGAATCTCTTTTATGTCTGATGAACAATATAATTGCTCTATTTTCATTTTGGATTACAGATGGAAAAAGAAAGTATACATTTGCCTAAGGTTTTCCAAAGAGTAAATGAAGAGCCAGGAATAAAATGTCATTTTATTCATGGTTCCAAATGTCTTACTTCCTCTGTTTGACAAGATGACAGCCTTCTTCTGCTGAAAATTGTATTCCAATTATATAGTTCTCATCAGCTCAAATAAGCAATGTCTATGAATGTCTACACTCTACAAGGTAAAAGTAGCATTATTCCAAAACTATATTCTTATTTTGGGGAAGTAACTTATTGGTAAACATTACAGAAAATAATAGACCAAATTAGACTTTTTCTTTTATTTTTCCATTGATTTGATAGGTAGAAAAATGGGGAGAAAGAGAGAGGAAGAAAGATAGAGAAGCATCAACTCATTGTTCCACTTGGTTGTGTACTCATTGGCTGCTTCTTGTGTGTGCCCTAACACAAGATATGTTGGTATGACACTCTATCCACTGAGCCACTCTATCCACTGAGCCACTCGTCCAGGGCTTAGACTCTGTGAATAGCCAAATGATTCCAGATGCCTTGATTAATGAACACACACCAGACTTCAAAATTTCACTGCTCTTCAATAACCTTCCTGGCAATAAACATTATGCAAATACAGGCAATGAGGGAAAACCACTTCTGAAAACTGAAATGTGCATTTAAGTAAACAGTTATTGAACACAGAAATATGCTTTTCTGAATCTACTAAATGATTTATTTCTATAAACTCTGAAGTCAGGATGCTGATGCATTTAAGAACATTATTGCAATGCAGAATAAACTAAGGTAGCAAGTGGAATTTTATACAGAATGTGAAGATTCTAATCTAATAATTCCTTGTCATTGTAAAACATATTTTTTTGGTTAGTCCCACTTTTTACAAAAAGGTTTGTAATTCTAGAGAATGAGCTTTTTCTTATTGTTTTCTTGTGTAGTACAGGTTATTTTCCTCTTTCATTAGGGACAAAAGGATAGACCTCCCAACTGGGGAGAATAAAGGAGCTACTGAGAATGCTGAAGCCCAGAGGTTCCCAAACTACGGCCCGCAGGCCAAATTGCGGCAACCTGAGGCCATTTATCCGGCCACGGCCGCACTTCTGGAAGGGATACCTCTTTCATTGGTGGTCAGTGTATGAAGTACTGTATGTGGCGGCCCTCCAATGGTCTGAGGGACAGTGAACTGGTGCTCTGTGTAAAAAGCTTGAAGCCCATAGAAAGTATCTCCTATGTTAACCTTAAAAATTACATAGGAGACTCTCCCCCAAACAGATTACCAGCACATGAGCGTGTGCCTATCTCCTCATCTGGCTCACAGAGATGTGTTCGGTATTTTTTTCTTTCTTTCTTTCTTTTTTTTTTTCTTTTGACAGAGACAGAGAGAGATTCAGAGGGACAGCTAGGGAAAGACAGACAGGAAGGGAGATGAGAAGCATCAATTCTTCACTGTGGCACCTTAGTTGTTCAGTGATGGCTTTCTCATATGTGCCTTGACTGGGGGGCTGCAGTAGAGCAAGTGACCCCTTGCTTAAGCCAGTGACCTTGGGCTCAAGACAGCGACCTTGGGCTTCAAGCCAGCAATGTTTAGGCTTAAGCCAGTGACCATGGGTCACTTCTATGATCCCATGCTTAAAGCCAGCAACCATGGAGTCACATCTATCATCCGACACTTAAGCCAGTGATCCTTCCCTCAAGCTGGTGAGCCTGTGCTCAAGCCGGATGAGCCCACGCTCAAACTGGCGACCTTGGGGTTTTCAACCTGGGTCCTTCGCATCCCAGTCCGAAACTCTATCCACCACGCCACCACCTGGTCAGGCTTGGGGAAATGAGATGTGTTTGGCTTTTGAGTGACAACTCTATTATGGAAAATCTTTGCATCTGAAAAAAAAAATCTCTTCTTTCTTTTTGAGGCTGTAAAAACTCATTGTTCCTTTCAGAACACAGAGTTAGAATCATTGACATTGTCCCCAAACTGAAAGTCAAGTAGTTGCAGAGACTAAGCAGGTAAAGAAAACATAAAAAGTAGGAAGGTGCACATCTTCTGCAAGTGGTGATTACTGTGTCTATTCATATTTGGAAAAAAAATTAAAAATTTCAATCAGCATATCAATTCTTAAAAAGCTAATTGAAAATTGTAGGTAAGATAAATATAAATCAAACTGTTCAGAAGTCCTTTCAAGTCTAAATATACCATCTCCACTTCCCAGTGGTGCATACTCCACTTGACAGAACTCTGCCGCACATTTCTCCATAAGGCTAACTGCTACATGTGACTCCCTCTTCCTCTGAGTAAGCCATTCTGTTTGGAGAATCTACCCCAAAGTGAGAGATGAGATTAGACCAGGCATTTTTAAGTTTGGGCCCTAGGTAACATAACACAAGTTGAAAATCAATATATTACTTTAGGTTACTGACCCAAGCAATTATCTCTTTTCTTATCTTTCCCAATACAGGGATTTTTCAGTAGTATATCTTCTGTGGCAGACCTATATAATACAATCTTATTTCTTTCTTTTCGTTCACTTTATCTCACTACTTTCCCTTTACTTCCTTTATTCCTTGCAACACTCAGGGACAGAAGACAAAATCATGTTACTAAATTTTTATTTTTCTATACACTACAGTGTTTCACTCTGGCAAAAGAAACATCTACTGATGTGTAAACACTACTGTAGTGTAATCTCAAATAGATTTAAATTTTGTAGTGTTGCTTCTACAAGGTTTCATATTCTTTATTCTTTAAGTTGATACATTATTTACATATGGCCTGACCAGGTGGTGGCACAGTGGATAGAGCGTTGGACTGGGATGCGGAAGACCCAGGTTCGAGAGCCCGAGCTCGCCAGCTTGAGCGCAGGCCCATCGGGCTTAAGCAAAAAGTTCGTCAGCTTGGACCCAAGGCTGCTGGCTCCAGCAGGGGTGGCTCAGTCTGCTGAAGGCCCGCGGTCAAGGCACATGTGAGAAAGCAATCAATGAACAACTAAGGTGTCGCGATGGCAACAAAAAACTAATGATTGATGCTTCTCACCTCTCTCTGTTCCTGTCTGTCTGTCCCTATCTATCCCTCTCTCTGACTCTCTCTCTCTGACCCTGTAAAATATATATATATATATATATATATATATTTACATATGATAACAGAAAACTTGCAGTAATTCGTTTCCTTTTTCTTTTGTCTCCTGTATTTACTTCATACTGTTGAGGACAACTTTATACACAGTAAAGTGTATGTACTTTATGTATAAAGATTGATGGATTTTGACACTGGAAACACAGCAATCAAGATACAATACACGTCCCTTGTACCCTTTGGCAATAAATATTCACACCCTGCAACCCTGACTTCAGGTATGCATGGTCTTCTGTTACTATAGATTAATTTTACATGTTACCGAGTTTAACACAAATGAAATTATATACGATGCACTCTTCTGTCATCTTCCTTTCTCTTAGCATATATTTTTGAGATTCATGCATGTTGTTATATGCATCTTTTTATCCATGGGTTATATATACCCCATTACATAAACCACATTTTATCTATCTAGTCATTTATTGATGGATATTGAACTTGTTTTCATTTTGGAGTTAATATGAATAAAACTATTCCTTTATTTACCTGTAGGTCCTGTTAGTTTCCCATTCTAAACTGGAACATATGTTATCCTTACACTTGGTTAAATACCTAGGAGTGAAGTGGACTGTATGGTAAGCATATGTTGCCAAACTGTTTTTCCAAAGTGGTTGCACCATGTTAACTTCCAGTAGCAATGCATGAGAATTGCAATTGTTCCGTGTTCTCTACAAGGCATGGTATTATCAGTTTTTCTCTTTCTTTTTTTTTTTTTTCTTGGTGGGGGTGGGAGAGAAAGATTGACAGAAAGGGAGAGAAATGAGAAGCATCAACTCATAGTTGCGGTATTTTAGTAGTTCATTACTTCACATACTTGCTTTGAAGGGGTGTAGAGTTAGGGGTTAGAGTTAGGGTACAGAGCCAGTGACCCCTTGCTCAAGCCAATAACCTTGGGTTTCAAGCCAGTCACATTTAAGCTCAAGCCAGTGACCACAGGGTCCTGTCTATGATCTCATGCCCAAGCCGCAACCCCACACTCAAGCTGGTGAGCCCATGCTCAAGTCATGGACCTCAGGGTTTTGAACCTGGGTCCTCAGAGTCCCAGATTGACTCTCTATCCACTGTGCCACCACCTGGTCAGTCTGTCCGTCTTTTTCATTGCAATCATGTTACTGTCTATGGATTGTTATCCCTTAATGGTTGTACTTTATATTCCCTAATAAATAATGATACTAAACATTAATTATGTATATAGTATCATACACATTATTCTTCCTAGAAGGTTAAAAAATACAATTCTAAAATATTAATGAGGGGTCTGAAAATTAACCATAGGTATCAATGCCAAAAAAGATTTTAACCTTCTACTACCTTTCCATTATGCAATATAATACAGAATATATCTTGTATTAATAAATCATTTAAAAATTAATTAGTTCTGATAAGTTGTCTTTCTAGTAATTTTTAAATTCATAATATTACCTTTGTGTCTCATTAATATCTATAAAATCTGGAGTTCTCGCTTTCATTCTCTCGTATTGATCATTTATGTCCTCACTCTTTTGCTCTCTAGCAGTCTAGGTATATCTGAAATGAACCCAATGATTTGAATACTCTGAAATCTGGGCAGTCAGATTCTTAACCATAAAAATTTAATAAAGCCTCAAATTTTTAGTTAATGTTGCCCATCTTTATATACTTTAAAATCCTAAAAATGTCTTCTACAGAAATTTTTTCTCATGTGTCTGTGTCTGGTAATAGTACTTTCAAAGGTTGCAAATGACAAGTTCATCAATTTAATAATACCTGATGCTGTACTCTGTTAAAGTTCTTAACATTTTTCTTCTACTGTCATAAATTTATCATATGGCTTCTTGTGAGGCCTAAAAGATCTGAAGCTATTAAACAAAAAAGAGCAAATTTTCTTTTTGCATTTATTTCTTCCTTGCTTTTATGTCTAGGAGAACATTTATAGTTCTCTTCACCCTGTTCCCACCTGAGGCTACAAGAGGAGGACAGGCCTGCTCCTTCTGCTTCTGTGGAATGGAAAACCATCATGGAAGATTACACAGGGACTCTAATCTCTACACTTCTCACTGCACAGAGTATTTTACAGTGCTGTTCAATGGTTTTGTGTTCCTTTAAAACATTTATAAACAAAAGGGTTAACAGTGCCAGGAAAACAATGTATTGTAATATTTGTACTCGAGCCTGACCAGGTGGTGGCTCAGTAGATAGAACATCTGACTGGGACAATGAGGACCCAGGTTCAAAACCCCGAGATCGCCAGCTTGAGTGTGGCCTCATCCGGCTTGAGCAAGGCTCACCAGCTTGAACATGGGATCACTGGCTTGAATGTCACAAAGCCCTGAGCACATAGCTGCTGGTTTGAGCTCAAAAGTCGCTAGCTTGAAGACCAAGGTCATTGGCTTGAGCCCAAGGTCACTGGCTTGAGCAATGGGTCACTTGCTCTGCTGTAGTCCCCTGGTCAAGGCACATATGAGAAAGCAATCTGAACTAAGATGCCGCAACGAAGAACTGATGCTTCTCATCTTTTTTCCTGTCTGTCTGTCTCTATCTGTGCCTCCCTCTGTCTCTATGTGTGTCTCTATCTCTCCCGCTAAAAAACCCCAAAATATTACATCTGCACTTGGCAATGGTATTTATATTGGGTCTATAACCCGCTACAATTCCCCTTTCATATGTATGTGGTTCTTCTGTTTATCCTTTTGTTTCCTATCTCTGCTGCCTCTGTTTTCTGACCCATGTTCTTGTGGAAAGAGTGTTCTAAAATTTAACTTTTTGGTAAGAAGCCTAAATTTTAGATTGGATCTGAGCTAGTTATATAGGTTTCACTGGTACAATTCTATATCACCTGTTTTGTGTGTTCACCACCCAAAGTCTATCTCCTTCCATCATCACCATTTACCTCCTTTATCCTCCTCTACCTCCCCCACCCCTTTTCCCTCTAGTTATAGCCATACTGTTGTCTGTGTCTGAATATTTTCTTTGTTTATTCCTTTAGCTTTTAACCCACCCCCTAACCCACCTCCCCTCTCATAGCTACCAGTCTGTTCTCTGTATCTATGAGTTTGTTTCTATTTGATTGTTAGTTTATTTTGTTCATTAGATTTCACATCTGAGTAAAATTATATGGTACTTGTCTTTCTCCAACTGGCTTACTTCACTTAGTACAATACACTCCAGGTTACAAAGGTTTTGTTTTGTTCTTTTTTGTTTTCTCTTGCTGTCACAAAAGTTAAGGTTGCTTTCTTTTTTTTAAGGTTGAGTCAGTAAAATAATTTCTTTATAAATAATTTTTCATAGAATTTGACTAAAGACTATTTTATACAGAAAACTGGGATTATAAGGCTTTGCTTTTCGGTTTTGACCATTTAACAAGTAAATGCCAACAAATTATTTTAGTCTAATGAATAGTTGAATTTCCAAATGGACTCAGAAGTTTTAAAAATATATCAATTGCTCAAGAAAAAAATAATATTGCCCTAGGGTATTTTATGATGGGAACCTGGAGAAGCTGATTTCACCTGAAGAGATTCTTACTCATCTTGTTATTTTGGACAAAATCTTAGTAAGAAAAAAATGGAGCAGAATATTACAGTTTATAAAAATTCATTTTTAGTATCATTTTGTTAAATGAAATATTGAAAAGTTGGTTCTTCTTAAAATAAATATCTGTGAATGGTATTAAAATTATGTTTCTTTATAATAAAACATGAGATTTTTTTTTTACAGTGGCATAATAACTCCCAGGTAATAATTTACTCTCCTTTTCTATATTTATAAGGATTTTTGTCAGTGTTTCTAAACTTTTAAAAGCAGAAATTCTAACAGTACCCACAAGAGATACCAAACAACAGAAAAAAAAAGGGTTTATTTGACATTGTTTTCTCTACAGAACAGAATGAGCAATTTTAATGTATTCTCTTCTTGAGCTAACCAGCATTTTTCATTTGGGTTTCTGATGTAAGAGCCTTTCTGGTCCTAAAACAGAGGACTTATCAAAAAACAATGTCTAATTCATGCTGCTCTGAGACAGTAAATATCAAGTTACATCTTGCTAGAGTGACCTCTACAACAGACTGAACTGCCTTGTTCTCCTGCAGTAAGCCCTATTTATACTTTCCATCTGGTAGAATTTTGTGATTGTATATACTTGGGCTTTCTCAATATATGTAATTGGAGTACCCACAGTTAGCCCCACGTCCATAATTAATTAAGTATTATTCTACCTTTCTAGTAGAGTAATTTGTGGTTGACTAGTATCTTTGTGTTTTTATTTGTGCCTTGCTGTGTTGCAAAAAAAGATTATAGAGTGTAATAATGCATTATATCATATGTATATAATTTATATATGCATGCACAATAATATATGTTGTATGTTATATATAAATTATTTAATTGTATATACATATATATGTAATGATGCACAGAATATAAAAGAAAATATATTGAAACACAAAAATGATGGGACAAAAGGGTAGCAATAATAAAAGAAGGAAAGTAATATGGAATCATAAATTAACACAGTAAAATAATTCCCGAAAATAATTTAATTTGTTAAAGGTGAGTCACAGGTATGGTTCTGAATTTATTCAATAATCAGTGTAGAAAAGAAACAGGATAAACTGCATAATTCCCAGTGCTTCTACAGTCAGAACAAACAAATGGAGCAGCCTTGGCTAAGCTAACCTCTCAAGAAAAAGTTATGTAGTCAACAGGATTTGGAAGCCAGCACTCTGTGTTCAAATTCTGTCATGTCACCCACCAAGAATGAAAATTTGGACATATTACTGTACCTATATGTTACTCTGATTCTGCATCTATCAAATAGGTATGATAACAGCAATAAATCTATTATTAGGTTGCACTGAGAATTAAACGAGCAAATTTATGACAGTGTCTAATATATAACATAAAACCAGTACTTACTAAATATTATAACTCATCCTATTTATTAATTCTCAAATCTAAAAACATGAGAATATCATTCTGAAAATGACTTATCAATATCTAAACAAACAAACAAAAATGACCCTCAGGTCTGGCTGCCTCTTGCCATGAAAACCAATTACATGACCCAGGTGCTGATGCAAAGGAGAGATTTATTCAAGTGCTGGACACCTGAGAAGATGATTGGGGAAGGGGGTTTCCTGTCTTTCAAAAAAACCATCCCATACTCTTGGTGCAGGCAGAGGTTTTTATAAGAAGAGAGAAAAGGAAGGGAATGAACAAAATAAAATAACGGAATCAAAATGAAGGGGTTAAAAGTTCTTTGCTGAGAGGAGGCGGTGGGGGGCGTTAGTGCAAGATAGCTCAAGGTATTAAGATAACAGACTGAAGGCCTCATATCTTCCAAAACTGGCATATCTGAAACTTGGAGTCTGTTCCCTCCCTTGGCTGTTAGATGAATTGAAACTAGCAAGTAGCTTATAGATGAGGGTTTTTGTTTCATTTAACAAGTGTCCACAGATTCCCATAGTCACGTTGTCCTCTTTGGACTTGAGTGAGTGAGAATCAGAACTGCAGGGCCCATCATAATGGGAACAAGGAGAAGGTTAGGAACTTATGCTTATTCTTCCTCCTTCAGTGTTAATTCTTGATATGAGTCGGTGGGAGGGGAATGGGTCTTTTGTAATGAGTTTGGACAGAGAGGAAAGCACAGAATTGATTATATACATTTAATTTGCTACAGAATACATAACTGTGATTGCCAAACTAGTAATATCAAATCATCGTTATAAGAGCAATAAACTGGATTTAACATTTTATAGAAATCTATTTATAAGCTAACTTAGTACATTTTATTTAGCTCTATTTTATGGCTGCTCAGACTAATATCAGAAAATCAATGATACAGTATATTTATTCCCAGTTACAATATCTGTAAGTTAATATTTTATAATTGTAAAGCAACAGCACTGAACCAAGAGTTAAGAAACCTAGTTCTAACCCTGTTTGTTCTAGTATCTGATTGACACCATTAACATTAAATAAATGGATCATTCATTTAATATTTCAGATTTAATTTTTTCATTTCCAAAGATTGACTGGACAGTCTCAGGATTTGTGCCAGTTCTAGTCCTTTCTTGTTTAGGTAAGGTTTTTTTGTTTTTTTTGCTGCTGCTGTTGTTGTTAAAATAAATTCTTCAACAGATATGATACTGATCAAAGTCAAGCTAAAAAGAGATAGGAAAAATGAAGATTATGCTTAGTACACTATTGAGATAGGGAATTTAAGGTTTAATGTTTTTACAGGGAGCAAATTACTTTACTGGAAACCAAGAAAAGAAAATGAGACCATGAGCACAATGGAAAACAGTGGCCTCCCTTTAGCAAACCCAGACGTTATTTCAATTATTATTCTTATCTCTTTATTTAGGGAAAACTTATAGATAATGGATTATGTTAAGACTGTGGAAAACTTTTCTTCATGACAAAATTTTATAGTAAAAAGGACCCATTAGAAAGATGTAACTCAAAATTGAAAGACTTCAGCTTATGATGTTATAAATGCATAAATTATTTCAACTTCTTGATAATTACTTACAGTTTATTAAACACAGCTGACAAGAGGTTATGCTACTGATTACATTTTATTTTTGAAGTTTGTTGTAAAACCCATTTGGAAAAAGGAAAATATTCACTAATATCTAATAAAACACAGGTTCACATAAAAGGCCCTATTTTTTGCAATTTCACCAAATACTACATTGCATTAGTGTTTCCATCATGTAGTTCAGCACTAAAAAAGTTACGTGTAAACTCAACAACAAACAAACAAACAATCCAATAAAAAAATGGGAAGACGACATGAACAGACACTTCTCCCAGAAAAAAAATACAAATGGCCAACAGATACATGAAAAGATGCTCATCTTCATTAGCTATTAGAGAAATGCAAATCAAAACTACAATGAGACAGGAGGAGAAGATGGCGATGGAGTAGGCAGACGTACCAACTTCCAACTCCCAGAACCAAAGTGGATTATAACTCAATTTTAAGAACCATCATCTGGATAAATCAACTTGGAGCAAAACTAAGTGGACTCTTCAACCAAGGAACACTGCAGAAGCCACATTGAGACTGGTAGGAATAGCGAAAACGCGAAGAGGGCTGCCCAACTCCCCGGAGCAAACGGCAGCCCGGAGAGATCCGCGTGGCGGGAGGAGAGTTTGGCGGAGAGGGAGGGACCTGGGTCCCAGGAACCAAGCCCCAGACTGCAGTCCCAGACCCTAGAAGAGCTGATTGGACAGTATCGAGCTGTGAAGTAAATGAGGATACTATTTGGGAAAAAGAGAGAGTCTTCTCAGACCCAAAAATCTTTTTAAAGGGACAGCTCAGAAAGCCTCTCTCACAACCACGCACCCGGGGCTCCGGGGAACTGGGACAGAGGAGAGGAACAGAGCAGCGGGAACAAAGAGTGGACTGAAGGCACGAGGACACTCTGAGGGACAGCCACCCCGACCCATGGGCTAAGTCACTTCCCTAATCGAAAACGAATATTTCCCCTGGAGCTAGCAATACCAGCAAAGGGAGACAGGACACTAGCCAAACAAGCTCTCCCGCGGCAATTAGAGCAGACCTGCCTAGAGGGAGGGAGCTCCCAAGCCTACAGTGTGGAGACTTAGGGCACTTCTAGCCCCCTGAGGTTGCTGAAGCCTATGGTCGGGACAGGACGCCGAAACGCAGTCCTGTCGGTGTGGGCGAACAGTGAGAGCTCGGGCTAGCCTAGCAGGGGCAGAGGTGACGCGCTAAAGCTGTCCGGCAGCTGCGGGCCGCCTGTGACCCCACTTGTGGAGAAAAATACGGGCAGAGATCAGCCCTGCGACCCTGCGCTAGCCGGCCCTGACCGTGGGCACCGGGCTAAGACCAGAGACGGGCGAGGGGCCCGAGGCTCAGGCTGCCAACCCCGCCCAGAAGGAGAAACCCCGGTGTGCCATCTGTGGGCGCGAGCGGGCTCCTAAGTCGGGGGCGAGGGAGACACTGAGACCAGGGGAAGTTCCCTGCGAGGATCACGCTGCTCTCCCTGCCCGGCCGGAGAAACCGCGGAGTACCGCCCTACGTGCGCGAGCTTTCTCCGAGCGTGGGGGCGGGGTAGGAGCCGGAACGACTGGAAGCTAGCCGCTGTGCGCACGCCAGCAAACACGCCCGGCCCAATAATCCCCGGTTTTTGGTTTCAGTCCCTGAGCAGGAGGGCCCTGGCCTCGAGGGCGGGGCTAAATTCTGGACGGGCAAAGGCTCACAGCTGAGAGCACGTCAAAAGCCCCGCCCAACCCACAAAACGGTGGCGAGCAGGCTCGGACTGAGGGGGCTGGGCGTAAGCCTTCCAGAAAAAGTCCGGGTCCGCAGCTGAGCAAAGGTGCTCACCTCTGCCCTGCGCGCTAACGCTAGTGGCTTGAGTGACAGCCCCTCCCGCAAAGGAGAGGCAGAAACCACAGCAATAGCTGCAGTGAGCCGGCACTGGCAACGCCCACACCAAACCGCCCTAGGCAGCGACAGAGAGGGTGGCAAGCCTGCAGACAGACCACACCTAGAGAACACAAAGGCAACACATACTGGACTCCAGTGGCCACAACTTGCTTACACTCAGATAAAATGGGCAGGCAGAGGAATGCAAACCAAATCAACCAAGAGAAATCCCCAGAGAAGGTCCTGAATGAACCAGATATAACCAAACTACCAGAAGCAGACTTTAGAATAATGATAGTTAGGATGTTCAAAGAAATTAGAGCAACAATGGATAGTCACTATGAGCACCTAAATAAAGAGATAACAAGTATAAAAAATGAAATTGAAATAATAAAAAAGAACCAGACAGAAATGACAAATACAGTATCAGAACTGAAGACCACAATGGAAGGAATTAAAAGCAGGATAGATGACGCTGAGGATCGAATCAGTGAGTTAGAGGACACAATAAACATAGTTACAGAAGCAGAGAGAAAAAAGGAAAAGAGATTCAAAAAATGTGAGGAAACTCTAAGGGAGCTCTGTGACAACCTGAAGAGAAACAACATTCGCATCATAGGGGTACCTGAAGAAGAGGAAAGAGGACAGGAAATGGAAACTTTGTTCAATCAAATCATAGCAGAAAACTTCCCTAAATTAAGGCTGGGAAACATTCTACATGTCCAAGAGGCGCACAGAACCCCATTAAAGAGAAACCCAAAAAGATCTACACCAAGACACATCATAGTTAAAATACCAAAGCTAATAGATAAAGAAAAAATCTTAAAAGCTGCTAGAGAAAAAAAGACTCTCACCTACAAAGGAGCCCCCATTAGGATGACATCGGACTTCTCAACAGAAACACTTCAGGCCAGAAGGGAATGGCAAGATATAATCAAAGTAATGCAGAACAAGAACCTACAACCAAGACTACTTTATCCAGCAAGGCTAACGTTTAAAATTGAGGGAGAAATAAAGAGCTTTCCAGACAAAGAAAACCTCAAGGAATTCATTAAAACCAAACCAATCCTGCAAGAGATTTTAAGGGGCCTAGTGTGAACAGTTCAAAGGGAGAAAAGAATATAGCAAAAAAAAAGAAAAATACAGCTTTAAAGAATAAAATGTCAATAAACAACTACATATCAATAATAACCTTAAATGTAAATGGACTAAATGATCCAATCAAAAGACATAGGGTAACAGCGTGGATAAAGAAACAGGACCCATACATATGCTGTCTACAAGAGACACACCTTAAAACAAAAGATGCTCATAGACTGAAGGTAAAAGGATGGAAAAAAATATTTCATGCAAATGGAAATGAAAAAAAAGCAGGGGTAGCAGTACTTATATCTGACAAAATGGACTTTAAAACAAAGACTGTAGTAAGAGATAAAGAAGGACACTACATAATGATAAAGGGAACAATTCAACAGGAAGATATAACTATTATAAATATCTACGCACCAAATATAGGAGCCCCGACATTCATAAAGCAGACTTTGATGGACATTAAGGGCGAGATTAACAGTAATACTATCATAGTAGGGGATTTCAATACCCCACTAACAACACTGGATAGATCCACAAGAAAGAAAATCAATAAAGAAACAGCAGACTTAAAGGATACACTAGATCAACTTGATTTAATAGATATATTCAGAACTTTTCACCCTAAAGCAGTAGAATATACATTCTTCTCAAGCGCTCATGGTACGTTTTCTAGGATAGACCACATGTTAGGACACAAAAAAGGCCTCAACACATTCAAGAAGATTGAAATTATATCAAGCATTTTCTCTGATCACAATGCCATGAAACTAGAAATCAACCACAAAAGAAAAACTGAAAAATACTCAAACACTTGGAAACTAAATAGCATGTTATTAAATAATGAATGGATTAACATTGAGATCAAAGAAGAAATAAAAAAGTTTCTAGAAACAAATGATAACGAGCATACATCAACTCAAAATCTATGGGACACAGCAAAAGCAGTCCTGAGAGGGAAGTTTATTGCACTACAGGCATATCATAAGAAGCTAGAAAAAGAACATATAAGCAACTTAACCCTGCAGCTAAAAGAACTTGAAAAACAACAACAAATAAAATGCAGGACAAGTAGAAGGAAGGAAATAATAAAGATCAGAGCAGAAATAAATGACATAGAGGCTAAGGAAACAATACAGAGGATCAATGAAACCAGAAGCTGGTTCTTCGAAAAGGTAAACAAGATTGATGAACCCTTAACTAGACTCATCAAGAAAAAAAGAGAGAGGTCTCAAATAGATAAAATTAGAAAGGACACTGGAGAAATTACAACTAATTCAACAGAGATACAAAGCATTGTAAGAAAATACTATGAAGAACTCTATGCCAAAAATTTTGACAATCTAGATGAAATGGACAAATTTCTTGAATCATATAAACTTCCAAAAATCAATCTGGAAGAATCAGAGCACCTGAACAGACCAATTACAACAGAGGAGATTGAAACAGTTATCAAAAAACTCCCAAAAAAGAAAAGTCCTGGGCCTGATGGCTTCACAAGTGAATTCTATCAAAAATTCAAAGAAGAATTAACTCCTATCCTCCTCAAGCTATTTCAAAAAATTCAGAGGAAGGCAGACTCCCAAACTCCTTTTATGAGGCAAGCATAATTCTGATCCCCAAACTGGGCAAAGACAACACAAAGAAAGAAAATTATAGGCCTATATCCCTGATGAATTTAGACGCTAAAATTCTCAACAAAATATTAGCCAACCGGATTCAGCAATATATGAAAAAAATCATACACCATGACCAAGTGGGATTTATTCTGGAGAGGCAAGGCTGGTACAATATTCGCAAATCAATCAATGTGATTCATCACATAAACAAAAGGACAAAAATCACATGATAATTTCAATAGATGCAGAAAAGGCATTTGATAAAATCCAGCACCCATTCATGCTTAAAACTCTCAATAAAATGGGAATACAAGGAACATTCCTTAACATGATAAAGGCCATCTACGACAAACCCACAGCAAACATCATACTTAATGGACAAAAATTAAAAGCAATCCCCTTAAGATCAGGAACCAGGCAGGGTTGCCCACTTTCACCACTTTTATTCAACATAGTTCTGGAAGTCCTAGCTACAGCAATCAGACAAAAAGAAGAAATAAAAGGCATCCAAATTGGAAAAGAAGAAGTAAAACTGTCACTATTTGCAGATGATATGATATTGTACATAGAAAACCCTAAAGTCTCAGTTAAAAAACTACTGGACCTTATAAATGAATTCAGCAAGGTGGCAGGATATAAAATTAATACCCAGAAATCAGAGGCATTTCTATATACAAACAATGAACTGTCAGCAAAAGAAATTAAGGAATCAATCCCCTTCACTATTGCAGCCAAAAAAATAAAATACCTAGGAGTAAATTTAACCAAGGAGGTTAAGGACTTGTACTGGGAAAATTATAAAACATTGATAAAAGAAATCAAGGAAGATACAAACAAGTGGAAGCATATACCGTGCTCATGGCTAGGAAGAATAAACATCATTAAAATGTCTATATTACCCAAAGCAATTTATAAATTCAATGCAATACCAATTAAGATACCAATGACATACTTCAAAGATATAGAAAACATACTCCAAAAATTTATATGGAACCAAAAAAGAACACGAATAGCCTCAGCAATCTTAAAAAGAAAAAATAAAGCAGGAGGCATCACTCTTCCGGATATCAAGGTTTACTACAAGGCCATTATACTCAAGACTGCCTGGTACTGGCATAAGAACAGGCACAGTGATCAATGGAACAGAACAGAGAACCCAGAAATAAACCCACAGCTTTATGGAAAACTGATATTTGACAAAGGAGGAAAGAACATACAATGGAGTAAAGACAGCCTCTTTAACAAATGGTGCTGGGAAAATTGGACATCTACCTGCAAAAAAATGAAACTAGACCATCAACTTACTCCATGCACAAAAACAAATTCAAAATGGATAAAGGACTTAAACATAAGCCGTGAAACTATAAGCATCGTAGAAGAAAACATAGGCAGCAAGCTCTCCGACATCTGTAGCAGCAATTTATTTGCCGATTTATCTCCACGAGCAAATGAAATAAAAGGCAAGATAAACAAATGGGACTACATCAAACTAAAAAGCTTTTGCACAGCTAAAGACAATAAGAACAGAATAAAAAGACAAACTACACAATGGGAGAACATATTCGACAGCACGTCTGATAAGGGGTTAATAACCAAAATTTATAAAGAACTTATAAAACTCAACACCAGGAAGAAAAACAATCCAATCAAAAAATGGGCAAAAGAAATGAATAGAAATTTTACCAAAGAAGACATACAGATGGCCAAAAGACATATGAAAAAATGCTCAACATCACTAATTATTAGAGAAATGCAAATTAAAACCACAATGAGATATCACCTCACACCAGTCAGAATGGCGCTCATCAGCAAAACAACACAGAACAAGTGCTGGCGAGGATGTGGAGAAAAGGGAACCCTTCTGCACTGCTGGTGGGAATGCAGACTGGTGCAGTCACTGTGGAAAACAGTTTGGAGATTCCTCAAAAAATTAAAAGTCGAACTGCCTTTTGACCCAGCTATCCCACTTTTAGGAATATACCCTAAGAACACCATAACACTGTTCGAAAAGAAGAAATGCGCCCCCATGTTTGTGGCAGCATTGTTCACAATAGCGAAGATCTGGAACCAGCCCAAGTGTCCGTCAGAAGACGAGTGGATTAAAAAGCTTTGGTATATATATACTATGGAACAATATTCAGCCATAAGAAATGATGACATCGGATCATTTATAACAAAATGGATGTACCTTGATAACATTATACGGAGTGAAATATGTAAATCAGAAAAAAAGAAAACCTGAGAACAGCATGATTTCAAACATAGGTGGGACATTAAAATGAGACTACGAGACACGTACAAGAGTGTGGTGGTTACGGGATGGGGGGAGGGGGGGGAGGGTGGGATAGGGAGAAGGGGAGGGACACAGGGAAAAACAGATAGAAGGTGACAGAGGACAATTTGACTTTGGGTAATGGGTATGCAGCACAATTGAATGATGGGATAATCTGGAGATGTTTTCATTGTACATATGTACCCTGATTTATTGGTGTCACCCCATTAAAGTTAATAAAAAAAAAAAAACTACAATGAGATACCACCTCATGCCTATTAGATTAGCTATTAACAACAAGACAGGTAACAACAAGTGTTGAAGAGACTGTGGAGAAAAAGGAGCCCTCATTCACTGTTTGTGGGAATGTAAAGTAATACAACCATTATGGAAGAAAGTATGGTGGTTCCTCAAAAACTTAATAATAGAACTCCATATGACCCAGCAATCCCTCTACTGGGCATATACCCTCAAAACTCAAAAACATTGCTACATAAAGACACATGCAGCCCCATGTTCATCGCAGCATTGTTCACAGTGGCCAAGACATGGAAACAACCAAAAAGTCTTTCAATAGATGATTGGATAAAGAAGAAGTGGTACATATATACTATGGAATACTACTCAGCCATAAGAAATGATGACATCGGATCATTTACAACAATATGGATGGACCTTGATAACATTATACTGAGTGAAATAAGTAAATCAGAAAAAACTAAGAACTGTATGATTCCATACATAAAATTGAGATTCATGGACATAGATAAGAGTGCAGTGGTTACTAGGGGGGGGGGAATGGAGGAGAGGGAGGCAGTGGTAGGCGGGGAGGGACATAAAGAAACCCAAATAAAAGGTGACAGAGGACAATTTGACTTTGGGTGATGGGTATACAACATAATCAAATGTCAAAATGATCTGGAGATGTTTTCTCTGAATCTATGTACTCTAATTGATCAATGTCATCCCATTAAAATTAATTGGCTAAATAAAATTTAAACATACAAACAAAAAGAAACCTATGCATGACTATCATCAAATCATTTTTTTAAGTATACCTTAGCCAGACCATTTTATATTATCTCCCCTATCTTGGTACTTTTTTTGTAAGATTTAATCAGTTCCCTGTCACATCGAGCAAAATGAAGGAAGGCTTGGCCTGTGCCCTCCAGGAGGCCCCTTGTGGAATTCAGAGCCAGATGTCTGCAATGGGATCACTGCATGAGGGCAGTGCATGGACCACAGATAAATGCAGCAAAGACACAGGGGAAACTGAAAAGAAACCAAATCAGCAAGCAGTCACTAAATGACCCTGACCATATTGAGCATGGATGCACCTGCCAGACACTAGCAGCTAATGTGTACAAGGCACTCAGGGATGAGGCAAAACAGGGGGCATCTATCACCTCAGAAACAGATTGAAGGATCCCTCTCTTAATGGCAATACGGATACAGTGAGTGACCCAAATACAGATGTCACCTCGGAAAGTACAGGAGAAAAGAAACAACTGGAGCGGGAGTTAGATTTTTACTTGACTGGGAAACCACATAACTTGAAAGATTCAAAACCATTTTAGTTAATAGGCAAGTTTAAGCCATTCTTCTACAACCTGCCACCACCTAGAAGCCTATGGACTCTCAAATTTTCTGTGCATCCAGTTAGTATCATCCTCATTTTCAACCCACTTCATGTTATTTTCTTATATCTGGAAAATACATACCATTAAACTAGAATTAAGCTCTGAACAAATACTGCTCACCAAAATTAGGGCATCAGGGAACGTGCAGATGCTCCAGTACTTTCAGCCTTTTGTATAGTGCATTGTCACGGATGAAATAAAAGTTGGGTTTGCATCTCATTTGCATAATCAAACAACTTTCTTTTACTTGCCATTTGCTTTTCTGATGTTCTTGTTTAATAAATAAAATCAAATGCTTCTTTTCTTTATCTCTTCATATTCATTTTGAAATATTCCTTACTTTTTTTTAGCAGTATAATTTAGTCTAATATGTTTCCAACTGGAAAGAGTATAGAGGCATTAAACAATGTCAATGACTCCAATGAGATGATAGTTACGGTGCTATAACCACCCTGTCATAGTCAGCGAGGCTGCCATAATAAAATACCATAGGCTGGGGGGCTTAAACAACAAATATTTATTTTCTCATAGTTCTGGAGGTAGGGAAGTTCAAAATCAGGAAACCAACACAGTTGGTCTCTGGTGAGTGTCCACTTCCTGGCTTGCAGAGAACAAGATAGCAACTCTCTGGTGTCTCTTCTAATAAGGGCATTAATTATATTATGAAAGCCCCACCCTCAGAATCCAATCTAAGCCTAATCACCTCCCAAAGGCCCCATCTTCAAATACCATCACACTGATGGTTAGGGCTTCAACAGATGAATTGGGGAACATAATTCAGTTAAAAGCCTAATCAAAAAGATACAGAAATCACTTCGTTTCTGTATTGCAAGTAAAGACAAAGAAGGGAGGCTAATAATTCATAAATGAAGATTAAAATAACTTAAATATTAGGGACTATGAAGCATAAATTCATAACTGCTTAAGAGTCAAACTACTGTGTAAATTCCCATATGAAGTCTGGCAAGGGACCACTGATGTCAGACAGTGTACAAGAGTCAGTCCCACTCACCTCAGTCAAAGCCCATGGTGTCTTTAAGACATCTCAGGAGCATCCTGTGACCCACTTTATGAATGACATTAGTTCCAGCTGTATCCAAATTAATGCTTGGCCAGTCTCCAGATTGTCAAAGAATATGTATAGGAATTTTACCAGTTTCTATTTAGGACCTTTGTCCAGAATCTCAAAACACATTTTGGAAAGCACTGAGGAAATCTTGTGAGTTGTATTGCACCAGTACTTTATATATTTTCTTACTTGTTATAATATTTGTAGAATACCGGGCATGGTATTATATAATATCTATTTAAAAAAGAAATATCCTAGGGGCATCTTTAATTAAGTGACAAAGTTAAGTTGAAGAGTCATTCTCATACAGGAGAAAATTCACTTTGCTAAGAATCTCAACTCTGAAGAAGAATCTCTCAGTTGTTACTAAATAGCTGTCTGATAATAACTGTCACTTAACCTCTAAGACCATAAGTTTCATCAAGTAACCTTGAAGACCATAAGTTTCCTTTGCTTCCTTCTCTACTTGTTTAATGTGCATGCTCAGTAGGATAACATTAGTAAAACAATGTTTTAGGAAATAGTATACAGGTGCAAGGTGGTGTATTTTTCTCTCTCTCTTATTGTGCTACTTGAAATGGTCTGATTGCTCTAAAACTAGGACAGAAAAGGGGGGGGGGAAATACAGGGAAAAGTTAGGAAGAGAATCTTGATGTGTCAAAGAATAGCTGGGTGTATATTGAATGATTTAAGGTTATTTTAGTTTTACTGTTTCAGCAGTTGCTAGAATGAACCTGTCACTCTTAAGGACTCTACCTATATTTCTGCCTTCTAAAATGCCAGACTCAGTTATGAAGGGCATACCACCCTGATTAGTAGTACTTCTGACTGAATTATATTATGATCACTGATGGTCTTCCTCTTTCCAATAAGAGATCCTAATTCTAGAATAGATGCCTCTTATCTTGAAATTAGCATCCTTAAAACTGAAAGTGTGCTGTTGCTCTCTTCCTGCAATAACTACAGCCTTAGTCATTGGAGCTTGAGCAAGCACACCATCTCATCTCCTCTTCAAAAACCTTTTAACTGTTAGTGTTCTAGAATTTATATATTTTTAGATATATAGAAAGGTATACATTGCATAAGTTATATAATGTATTAATATCCATCTCCAAGAGTGAATGCAGGTCCTTGTGGACAGATACATTAACATTTTGGCAGCAAAGCAAATGAATATTCACAGGTGTGAAAAATAAAAACTAGAAATGGTCTTAAACCAGTTTGAATTATTATTTGCAGCCAAATTAGTTCAAGTCAGGCTAGATTTTCCAATCAAGTGAGTTTAAGAGGTTTTGTTTTCACAACTGTTTGGCTAACAGAACTGCAGGTAAGAGAGATCTATAGAAGAGAAAACTTGAGGCTCACTTTTTATATTCCACCTAAGTTGTCAGCTTTTCCAAGCTAAAAAAAAAAAAAAAAAATCACCTCGCAGTTTCCATATCGACTCCTCAACTCTGAGTTTGATGATAATTTTTCAGAAGTTGGTCATGGATTTCTTAAATATATTTATATTTAATTGGGAAAGGACCTTAGAAATCACTTGGTAAGTGCCTTAATGTTCATAATAACAACCTATGGCTCAGACAAGTGAGTTGAAGCTGGGTGCATGGAGGGTCAAAGCATAATCTTATAGTCAGTCAGATAGAGCTCTTTCAAATTCTGTCTCTTCTTCTTGCTGTTTGTATAAAACTGAGCAAGTTACTCTGTTTTCTTAGCTTTAGTGTACTTATCTGTAACCTGGAGTTATGATCACTTCTTCACCAGGTTGCACACTCAATAATGAATGCTGATTAAGTGCCAGCTTAATTGGCAAGGCACTATTCTAGGCACTGGGATTATATCAGGATTGTTTTGAGAATTATGTGGGGCAATGTATTTAAAAACTTTAATATAGTGGCTAGCACCTTACAGATACTCATTAGTTACTATTCTCAGCTATTATTATTATCTAACATAGAGTCATTAATAAAGTCCATTCATTCTTTGAAAAATTAAAAAAAGAAGGGTGGATATAGAAGTGCACAATGTGATTTGTCTAAACTAGAATGCACCAAGAATAACACTGGATCTGCAATATTCCAGTATTAGTATTTCAATAATAATGATTCTATGGCTCAAGTTAGGAAATTGCCTAGCTTTATACCACCATTTAAATGTCCTAATCTAGACAAATATCCTACCTAAAGATGTGGAATCTCAGAGACTGCCTAAGTTATAGGCTGCCCATGTTCATTGGTTTAAGAGGATCATTTCTTTGCTATACATTGTCATTTATCTCTTTATACCTGAACTAAAATTTTATATAAAATAATGAAAATAATGTTAGTTCTATTTATAGCCAATGTTCTACTATTTTTATTACTGCCATGATGCAGTAGTATTTTTTTGAAAGACAAACATAATGCAAATAGTTTGAGCTAATGAATAAGTTTTTAATTGCAACATAACAAAGCCAACATCAATAAATTGTCAGTAACTTGCATGTTTTGTGGGGTTAAATTCTATATCAAATGAATCTGCGAGATATTTTTTTCTATACAAATGACTTTTTCTTACTATTTTAATCTTTTAGTAACTTTAAAAACATTTTATTGTGTGTGACAGAGAGAGAGAGAGAGAAAACAGATAGGGACAGGAAGAAAGAGAAAGGAATAAGAAGCATCAATTCTTCATTGCAGCATCTTAGTTTCTCATTGTTTACTTTCTCATATGAGCGTCAACCAGGGGGCTACAGCAGAGTGACCCCTTGCTCAAGCCAGCAACCTTAGGCTTCAAAACCAGTGACTTTTGGGCTCAAACCAGTGATAATGGGGTATGTCTATGATCCCATGCTTAAGCCAGCCACCCTATGCTCAAGCTGGTGAGCCCACGCTCACGCCAGAGACCTTGGGGTTTTGAACCTGGCTCTTCTGCATCCCATTCCAACACTATGGTCAGGCACTTTTAAAATTTTTAATAATTTTCTGCATAAGACAGTGTTATTTTAAGATTAAGAATGAAAGTATAAGAGAAAAGGAATATTTCTTACTACATTTGGTGGACATACTTTTCAATGGAACTTGCCCAGTATCGAATGCTAGTTTGGGGATTTTTGAAGCATGTGGGAGCAAACTGGTAGTCATCTAAGCAGAAATGTCTTCTGCTTTGACTCAAATCATAGGAACAAATGGATAAATTGTAAGTATTTTATTCCAATATAGACTAATGTTATAGTTACCATTCTGGATGGAGAAAATAAAATACCTGTGAGTCATAGGATTTGGGATCCTGAAAGTAAATAGCACTCAGTCAATTTATTTGAACTTTCTGTGTGTATAAAATGACATAAACTTTTTCATCAATATTTTTTAAACTATTCAAATTCTTACTGAAAAAAATACACTATAACATGAATAATATATAAACTCCATTCAATTTAAAAGATCTTAAGTCTTTACATATTTTTAAGATTTTAACATTTTAGAGACTTTTTGTGGGATGAAAGAGGTAGTTGAGGGAAGTGCATTGCTTTAATTTTCAAAATCCTCTAACAAGTACTTATTCTAAGACGACTTTTGTTTCAGGATTTAGCAAGGGACATATTTCTTAGGAAACTTTCCAGAGCTTTCTGAAGATTGCAGATATTATCATCCCAGGTTTTAAAAGAAAAATCAACAGCACAGGGATCACATGTTCTGAAAAATGGCAGAAGATAGAGTCATGCACGGCATAATGATATTGTGGTCAACAACGAACAGCTTATACCATGGCGGTCCAATAAGATTATACCAGGGCTGAAAAATGTCTCTAGCCTAATGATATCATAGCTGTCTTAATGTATAGATCAACATATAACCACTTTGTAGGAATTCTGGTATACAAAGCTGCTGGACTGCAAGTCGCATAAATGTATAGCGCAGATATTTATGTCTAGTACATAATAGTTGATGAAAATAAATGACTATGTTACTAGTTCATATATTTACTGTTCTATAATTTTATTGTTATTTTATAGGGTGCTCTTTCTACTTATAAAAATAGTTTGCTGTAAAACAGTATGCTGTGTTATGGCAGCAGCCATATACCTCATGTTTACCGCATCTCCTGATCGCACCATTTTCTCTTGTGCTTGATTCCATTTTGTGTTGTTTTGTACAGTAACATGCTGTCCAGGTTTGTAGCCTAGAGCAATAGGCTCTACTATATAGCCTAGGTGTGTGGTAGGCTATACCATTCAGGTTTGTGTAGGCGTACTCTGATGTTCACACCAAAATGAAATCATTAAGGAAGCATTTCTCTTCTCGGAATGTATCCCTGTCATTATGTTGTGTGTAAAGGGGCTCTCAAATAACACAACATTAAGCAGGAACAAAAAAAGTATAAGTAAAATAATTTTTTCCTTTGCCTCATTTTTAAAAAACAATATTCTGTATTGACTGTGACAAAACATAAGGGACTAGACCTTCATTTCAGTGGCAGAAGAAACAGCAACAGACTACAATACCCACGCCTCTGGCTTTCCATATGAGATTGCATCCAGAATAAATAGTTATTACAGCTACCAATTCTATATTGCTTCACATAAAGGGAGTCTATACAGGGAGGTGGAGTCTGAATCAAATGTAGTAAGCCTTAATAATGCCAGAAACCCAATGGGATAATTATAAATGAACATAGATAATTTCTTAAAATAAGTCTTGGTAAATATTAATGTTAGAGAAATTCCACAGCTGTCTCTCATTGTAATTCTCCAACTTTTTTTTTAGTTTTCAATTGATTTTAGAGAGAGAAAGCATCAACTCATTGTTTCATTTATTGTTCCATTTATCTGTGTATTCATCGATTGCTTTTAGTATGTGCCCTGACCGGGATCGAACCTGTGACCTCTGGTGTGCCTGGTAAATGCTTTATTCACTGAGCTACTCAGCAAGGGCCCATAATTCTCCAATTTAAACATGTGCCCTATCATTTATTGTGTAAAAATTTTTTAAAAATATTTTGTGTGTAATAAGAACTTCCCTTTTCTCTACTTTGTCTGCGGTGGTGGTGGTAGTAAGAGAAAGTAAGTGATGCCAACCTAGCTTTTTCATACTAAATAATGTTATTTACTGATTTAAATAAAATTCCCCAAGAGAAATTTTTTTAATTTATCACAAATTAATAGGTTTTTTGGTTGATGAAAACTGACCAGTATTAGTAATTATTTACAATGTTATCTATTGTTATATTTAAAATAATTGCATAAAACTCTATGAATAGGTCTTTAGTTACTATTGAAAGTAAATTAAGTAGTTTGAACTAGAAATAGAGTCAACATTGTTAGTTTCACATATTACAGCCTCTGAGAATACAGTATCTGGTTGTATGAGACATGCCTCAATGTACAATTTCATCTTGTTAAACAGATCCACACAGTATTATACTAAAGTATATTCATTTTTCTTTTTCAGCATTACAAACTCGTACCAGCCACACATAGAAAACCACATAATGAAATAAAAAATGTCTCCCTTTTTAAATGAATAATTTGCAACATTTATAAGCTACAGTGGGAAATCAGTGTGAACCACTCCCATAAATAGTACAAACATCCCAAGGTACATACCTACCAGCATAACCAGATTATAAATGACTAAAGCAAAAGTATTATTTTCTAAAATCCATGAAAGGAAAGCAGGTCTAAGAGAAAGACAGAATCATCCTTCATGCCTGTTTGGTGATATTTAATAGGCCATAGAAAAATAAAACAATCTGTCTCCGAGGATCAGAACCAGGCACAAAGACCTAATTAGAATCTAGGTGACAGCACTGAAGGCAGGTAATGGATTAAGACACAGAAATGTAACAGTCATTTTTACTGGAGGACTTTATTTTCCCTTAAGACTTTACACCAATGGATTGAAAAGTACAGTGTGCCTTGGCTGGATAGCTTATTGGTTAGGGCGTCATCCTGAAGCACAGAAGTTGTCAGTTTGATTCCCGGTCAGGTCACATAAAGGAACTGATGTTCCTATCTCTCTCCTAATCTCTCCCTTCATCTCTCTAAAATCAATAAATTTTTTTTAAAGAAAAGTACAGTGTTCCACTTCTTATACAGACTAAAGGTCTGCACTTGAAGTTAGGAAGTTATTCTAAGGCAATCACTTGCAAATTATTCATGTTACTAAAGGGATAGGTGTAATAAAAAATTCTTAAATTTTAAAAATTTTCATCTGTTACTTAGAGAATGTGCTAATAATACACTACACTTAAAGATATTAAAATGACTGTGTGCTTTATAAAATTTAAAAATAAAAACATATTCACATGCTGGGCTAATGCTATACCACTAAGAAAACAGGCCAAGCTCAATTGGTTTGAGTGCATCAACCCCATTGCTGAGGATGGCTCTCTGGAGCCTCTGCCTCTGGCATTAACAATAGCTTGATTGTGAGCATGACCCCAGATGGGTAGAGCATCAGCCCCAGACAGGGGTTGCCAGGTAGATCCCAGTTGGGGCACATATTGGACTCTGTCTCTGTATCTCTCCTCCTCTGATTTGAAAACAAACAAAAGAATATATTAAGGATTGATTCAGGACCATAGTGACTCCTTTCTCTGAGCTCTTAATATTGAGGACCGCTAGAAAATGGTAAACTGTTTATGACCCTGTTGCTCCACAATGGTTTGAGAAGAGCTCCACTCTTTTAAAAAGCAAAAAAAGATGTACGCAAATGTTTTTTTAATAATGTTTTTCAAAGTTTGCAATGCTTTAAGAAAACATTTTAAAATGTTTTTTAATAAAAAAAGATGTACGCAAATGTTTTTTAATAATGTTTCTTTCACATGAAAATCAGCAATAAAAAGCAGAGTCTGAAATATCAACCTGAAAAGGATCAAGTCTGAAAAGGATGTAATTTAATGTGGTAACTTACTACAATAAAAGTGATAGACTTGCCACTATGCCAAGGAAACTTATAGAATAAAGACTAAGAAAATTGTTCTAGATGTTGTTGATAAATAACTGAAATTTGTATTCACTGGCTACAGACATAGTCTGGAGTAGACGTTCTCAATCTTCACAGCACATCAAAAGTACCTAAGAAGATTTAATACAAATGACTATGTCACACACTAGATTTTCTAAATTGAATTTATTGGGGTGACATTGGTTAATAAAATTATATAGGTTTTGGATGTACAATTCTACAGTACATTATCTGTAGATTGTACTGTGAGTTCACCACCCCAAGCCAAGTCTCCCACACCATACTTGTTAATATGGGAAGCTGGTATCAGTGTTTTTATTAAAAGTCCTCTAGGTGGTTGTAATACGCATCCTAGTTTGAGAATGATTCCTCTGGACTGAGAATCCTTCTCTTGCTTAATTCTATAGATTTATCCTTTTTGTTCCTGAGTCAAAAGCGTAAAACTGCCTGACCTGTGGTGGCACAGTGGATAAAGCATCGACCTGGGAACACTGAGGTCGCCAGTTCAAAACTCTGCACTGGTCCGGTCAAGGCACATATGGGAGTTGATGCTTCCAGCTCCTCCCCCCGTTCTCTCTTTCTCACTCTGTGTCTCCTCTCTAAAATGAATAAAATAAAAATAAAATAAAATTTAAAAAAAAGCGTAAAACTGTAGTTTAATTAATTAGCCTTATATTTGACAAAGTATCTAGCTAATATTTCTTCCAATCCTAACCTTTTCTTAGAGAGAGAGGAGGGAGAGGGAGAGAATGAGAGAGAGAGAAAGGAGAGAGTGTGCAAGGGGGGTAGGAAGGATCAACTTCTAGTAGTTGCTTCTTACACATGCCTTGACCTGACAAGCCCACTAACCTTTTTATTATATTTATGTACAGGCCTAACTTAGTATGTTTTCCAAAATTCCTGACAAGTATATTAAACATAAAAAATTTCACTATACAAGTAACCAAGTAATTATAAATTGAAAAAAAATCATTATTTTTGAATATGAAACTTGCAAATAATAATATTTTAAAAAACTATTATACAAGGTGGAACAAAAGTAGGTTGACAATTATTCTTATGGAAAATAATACAATAATTAACAGATGATATGACACAAATAAACTGTTTCACATACTCACAACTGTAAACCTACTTTTGCCCTACCCTGTATTTAAAGTTTTATAGATTCAGAAAAATCTAAGTTAAAAAAGCATTTTTCAAAATAAAGTATGCCTAATATAATGTGATGTTTAATTAAATTAAATTCATTCATTGGCAAGTTGTCTTTAAATATAGATTTATCAAAAACAAAGAAAGATTCTAAGAAACAAATACAAGAATAGTCCATCCTCCTAATTTTTCCAAGATTCCATAATTGTGACTTCACCTAATTACTAAAATTTATGTGTAACCCACAAATCAATACACATGGTGCTGTCATGGCCATTTGTAGATATATCTAGAATGGCAAAATATTTGAGTAATTGGCATTCTCAACTGAGATCTAACAAAATGACATTATGCCTTTTGTTTTAGCTCTCACACAAGTATCTTTTCCTGGTCTATTTTGCCATGTTTTTCTCATTTTCATGCTTTTTGTTGGTAACTGAGCTATTTATAATTGTCCCCAAGCACAGCATGAAAGCACTGTCTACTTTTCTTAACACACAAACAGGTTATGATGCCTCTTATGGAGAAAATACACATGTTGGATATGCTTCATTCAGGCATGAGTTTTAGGCTGCTAGTTGTGAGTTTCACATTAATGAAATAACAACACACTACAACCAGAAAGAAACAAAAAGGAATTTTCCATTCTGCACATCAAGGCTCAAAGTAAGTCGAATAGGAGGATAAATCATTTCAGGAAATAGGACTTCAAAACGGGGACATCTGTACTAAAAAAAAAAAAACAAAAACAAAAACAAAAAACTTCAATGCTCATATTATACATGAAAATTTCCTTGAAATGAATGAGTTATACAACTAACTGTTAAAGTTAAAAGTATAAAATTTTTAGGAAAATACAATAAAATCTTTTGAAGTAATAGATAGCCAAATATTTCTTAGAAGAGATACTAGAAACATAAACCAAAAAAGATAAATAATAAAATAAACGTTATTAAAATTACCATCATAAAGACATAATTAATGAAACAAAAGTGAAAACCACCAAAATACAAAATAGGAAAGAATATATATGTGCTTGTGTGTGTGTGTATATATATATATATATGTATATATATATATATGTATATATAAATGTGTGTGTGCATACGTATATATATGTGTATATGTATACATAATCTCATACATATGAGACACAGCACTTATATCTAGAATATATAAAGAGCTTCTACAATTCAATAAGAGTAATGCAATTATATATTAATAAAAATTAAAGACACTTCTTAAGATATATAAAATGTTAATAATTACTGAAAAGTGTTTAATATGATTATCTGGAAGAGTAAACCACATCATTAGTTGGAAAATGAAGTAAAACTTCAAAAGAGATACAACTGTACACATATACAAATGGCTACAATTAAAAATTGTGATAATAAATGTTGTCAATTACATGAACAAGTACATTGCTAGCGGGGAAGTAAAATCATACAACCATTTTGAAAAAGACTTTGTCAGTTTCTCATATAGGTAAATATACATTTATATAAGACCCCATAATTTTACTCCAAGGTAGTTACCTAAGAGAAATGAAATTTTATAGCCACACAGAGACATAAAAATGCTCTGTATCTATAATGGCTAAAAACTGAAAACTCAAATGATCAACTGGGAAATAGATCAGCATAATAATATGTAGTGTAATAAAATACTACTCAGCTATAAAAAGGAACATACTGATGAAACATGCAACATTATACTGAATAAAGTCAGAAATGTTATGCTGAGTGAAAGGAGCTAGACAAAAGAGAGTATATATTAAAATTCTAAAAATTCCAAAATAACCTATGGTGGTACTGCCAAGAGACATGAGGGAACTTTTTAAGGTAATGAAAATGTTCTTTATCTTGATTGGGAGAGTTGTTTACAAGTGTCTACATCTGTCACAACTCATTAAATTATACACTATAACTGGATATAATTATCCTAAAGTTGACAAAAAGATTTAAAAAATGAAGCTTCATTTGTTACTACCTATTTCACATATTAAATTATTTTGTAATAATTAATAAATTCATGTGTCAGATATTGTAATAAGTGCTTTGCAAGTATAAATATTTAATAAAGCTGTTATAGAATTTTATTACTTGAGAATATACCAAGCACTTTTCCAAGTATTCTTTTGGTTTATTGTAATCCTCCTAACAACACTGAAAAGTAGGTTAGGAAAATATTTTTATCCTCATTTGAAAAGTAAAGAAATTGAAACACAGTGAAGATAAGTAATTTATGAAACAAAGTCACCATCAATTAATCATACCATTCTGTCTGCTAATCATTCTAAAATAATTCACCTGTAACCTTTTTGAATTGGAGAAATGTGCATTTTCTGAGTAATTTTCAAACTTAAAATTGATGTTATTTCATTTGTCCTTACATCTTTAGAGAAAGAGGCTTGCATAGTTGACTCATCGCTACTTAACTATGGTTCTCATTTAACTGCAGCTATTGTAAACAATAGTTCCATTTGCAACCCACACATGGAGAGAACACTGCCTCCCATGGACTGTGTTTATCTTGGGTGGATAATGATCTTGAATCCAACATCTACCAAAGTTAAAGCTAAAGGAACCTTTCCAAAGCACCCACTAAAGAGGGAGTGTTTTTCCCTTCTCAGAAGTTTCATGTGAATTCCTGTTTTCTGACTCATCTACCAAATCCAGGACATTGCATTATGCCCCAAAGGCACCAGAAAAGTAAGCCAACTCATCAAATTCCTGCCATAAATTTAGTTTGAAACATGAGATTATTTCTCTTAGGATGTTTCACACTCCTCAAGCAATCCTCTTGACATTTTAAATACTTTTCTTCTTGTATGAGTGCTTCTATTTGAGACCAAACAAAATATATTTCTGAACCAGATATTTTCTTCATCATTGTACATATGCTGTTGGTAATAAGTAGAGAAAATTTAGCTTTGTTTGCATGTATGTGTATTTTAAAGAGACATGGGATTGGAGGATAGAGGAAAAGAGACACAGAATGGAAGGGATAAAGGGAGAGAGATGGAGAGAGGGGTAAGAAGAGAGGAAGAGAGAAAGAGAAATTAGGCTATTAAAAATATATCTAGGCCCTGGCTGGGGGTTCAGTGGATAGAGCATCAGCCTGGCATATGGGGATCCCGGGTTCAATTCCCAGATAGGGCACCCAGTAGAAGCAACCATCAGCTTCCCATTCTCTCTCTCTTTCCCTCCCGCAGCCAGTGGCTTGATTAGTTTAAGCATGGCTCTCGGCACTGAGGACAGCTTGGATGGTTCGAACATTGGCTTCATGAGCTAAAAATAGCTTGGTACTTGAGCATCGGCCCAAGATGGGGTTGTCAAGTGGATCCTGGTCAGGGCAAATGCAGGTGTCTGCCTCACTATCTCCCCTCCTCTCACCTAAAAAGATATATACATATACACACACATATATACACATACATATATATTTTTTCTAGATATTTTGTGGCAATTAAAAATATTTTTTAGGATGTTCTTTCTGAGACATTTGAGAATTTTCGGGAGGGTCTAAAACATAGTTTACTTTAGAAAACAATACATATTCTGGCTATGAAATATATAATTTTATGGACAAATACTTTTACAACATAGCTTTTATAGAATGAATTACTGTAAGAAAGCTATCTTATAATGTGGTAGGCATGAAAGGTTTCCTCTTCCAAGATGCCCAAGTCCTAATCTCTAGAACCTATAAATGTGTTACCTTATGGCAAAAATAATTTTGCAAATGTCATTAAATTAAGGATCTTGAGTTGGAGAGATAATCTTGCCTTGTCCAGGAGGGCTCAATGAAATTCCAAGTTGAAAGGAAAGCAGAAGGTCAGAGTCATTGGGAAATCTGAAGATGCTACACACTACTGGCTTTTAAATAGAGAAGAGGCCACCAGCCAAGAGCTCAGGCAATCACAAGTAACTGGAAAGTGAGAGGAAACACATTCTCCCTAGAACCTCCAGAGAGAACAAAGCTCTGCTAGCGCCTTGTTTTTAACCAATGAAACCCATTTCAGACTTTGGCACTGCAGAACTGTAAGATAATAAGTTTGCTTATTTAAGCCAGTAGATTTGTAGTAGTTTGTTATAGCAGTAATGGAAAATATAAGAACAGATGTAGGAAGTACTTCAACCTTTTTGTTTCACATCCCATTTTAAGCCATAGGTGACTCTGTTATGCAGACTTTAAGGCTTGGAATTCTAATTGGCGGAAAATGGGATCGCATGCACCAATTTTTAAGGTGGCAGAAATGAGTTATTTCCAAGGAGGAGCAGCCCTCCAAAGGAGCATTAGAGAATATGAGCCCTCCTGAAATTTGATACTGTTTTCTAGGAGAGTTCTTCTACAGTGTCTATACTCTAGGGCTTCCCCTGGGTTTCCAGTATAGAGTAGGTGCTTAGTAAATTCTTGTTGAATTAATGGTTAGAGGAAATGGTTGTCCGTAAATAATTTGCAGCAAAAGAACTGGCTGAGGAATAAAACCACCTGCTCTACTAGCTGGTCAGTGTCTGAGTGTCACCTTGAATTCCTGTGGGTTAAGACCCTTTTGAAGAAATGCAAGTACCAAAGGGGCAATTTGCATATTAAGCCCATCTGTTTTAATGGAAAATAGTATGACAATGAAGTAACATGTAAGAAAGGCACCAAGTGTAGAGGCCAAGGGTGCAGGCTCTGGCATTAAGCTGCATTTAAAACGCTAATGCTACATCTTTTATTTATAAGCTGTGTAGTTTCAGGGAATCTGCTTAATTAACATCTGTGCCTCAGTTACATCTAATGTCAAGTGAAAAAAATCAATGTAATTACTACATATGCTTACTGTGAGAAATAAATTATTTACCAAAAGCATTGTGCATAGAAACATGACAAATGTCCTAGACACAAATGGAAGCTCTAGGCACATCAGGGAGGCTAAATTTCATGAGGTGAAATATAGTGTTTGGGCCAGCGGTGAGAGTGATGGGATGAAACTTTTTTTTTTTTTTTAAATTTCTTTTTATTTTATTCATTTTAGAGAGGGGACAGAGAGAGAGAGAGAGAGAAAGGGGGGAGGAGCTGGAAGCATCAACTCCCATATGTGCCTTGACCGAGCAAGCCCAGGGTTTTGAACTGGTGACCTCAGTGTTCCCAGATAGACGCTTTATCCACTGCGCCACCACAGGTCAGGCGGGATGAAACTTTTATTTAAAAAATAAGAAGCATTCATGGGATGCTGAAAATAAATGTATTCATTTAAAAAAATTGTCTAAAGCAACTCCTGGGCATTAAAACAATCTGATAATAACATTCCTATTTTGTTCCTTCCTTACCATCTCTCCATACATTTATGCACTGGCTTTTGACTGTATACATTGAATTTCAGTGAATTTTCACCTTTTTAAACCATAGGTTAACATAACTGACTTTATCAGCAAGGGGAAAAGAAAAGCAGCACACTCGGCTGATACTAAAAATCACTGCTAGGAATCAATTAATTCAAGTGAAATGTGCAAAGTGTTTAAAACAAGGTAAGCAGACCAAAAATATTGACCATTTTTAAGTGCTACTGGTATATTATAACAAGTCAAGGTAATGGTGTTCCAAGTACTTGTGTGTATGTTGCTATGGCCACTGAACACAGCCACAGTTTGTAGATATGCAACTCTAAAGCACATTCACATTCTTTATAAAATTACAATATTAGATTTGCTACTGATAAAACTCCATCATTCCTTTTAATGTCCTTCAACTCTATTTTTAAGAAAATTATTGTTATACAAGTACATAAAATAAAATGTACAGATTTCAAGTGTTTAGTTTCATGAGTTTTGACAATTCTATGTACCATGTATATAATAGAACATTTCTATCATACCAGAGAGTCCCTCCTCTACCAGTCAGGAAGAACCTGCCCTCTCACCACCTTCAGACCAGGGTTAACCACTTTCTGATTTCTGGTACCTTAAAATAACTCTGCTTGTTCTTGGACTTCATATATATAAGGCGAAAGATTTATGCGATCTGAAGAGAAACCAGAGTATGGACTTCATATATATAGAATCATATAAATGTATTATTTTGTTTTTGCCTTCTTTGGTACAAGATAATGTTTGTAAGATTCATCCTAGTTGTGAGTATATCAGTAGTTTATTCCTTTTTATTGCTCAGTATTATTCCATTATGTGAATATAACATGATTTGTTCATCCTTTTTGTAAATCCAGTAGTCTCGACCACTATCACAGCCGTCTGGCCAGTGCAGGTTCACATTATATTCAAACAGTCGGTAATGAAACAATGGAGCCAAGAACTGATGAGCCATCAGCTTTAATTCTAGTTTGCACCTGGCGGGCAAGCAAAAACACACACTGGGTTCCAAAACCCACTCATTCAGTGCTCACAAAGCTACTGACTTATCCGAGTTTCCTAGAATCAAAGGTTTCTAGCTCACCAGACTTATTCACCTCTGTTCCCCATCTGCTTCTCCAGCACAAGCTCTGCTCAAACTGGCTTCTTCCTCAGCACTCTGCTATCTTGGCTGCTTCTCCTCTACTCTACATGGCCTTAATCTGCTCTCCTCTCTAATACCTCATGTAAAGCCAGTAGCCAGGGCCACTATCACAGTCGCCTGACCCACGCAGGTTCGCATTAGATTCGAACAGTCAGTAATGAAACAATGGAGCCAAGAACTGGTGAGCCATCAGCTTTAATTCTAGCTTGCACCCAGCGGGCAAGCAAAAACACACACTGGGCTCCAAAACCCACACATTCAGTGCTCACAAAGCTACTGACTTATCCGAGTTTCCTAGAATCAAAGCTTTCCAGCTCACCAGACTTATTCACCTCTGTTTCCCATCTCCTCCTGCACAAACTCTTAACAAACTGGCTTCTTCCTCAGCACTCTGCCATCTCGGCTGCTTCTCCTGGCCTTCACGTGGCCTTACTCTGCTCTCCTCTCTAAAACTAATCTCAGGAACCCAGGAACCGAGAGAGAGCAGAGTAAGGCCACGTGAAGGCCAGGAGAAGTAGCCAAGATGGCAGAGTGCTGAGGAAGAAGCCAGTTTGTTAAGAGTTTGAGCAGGAGGAGATGGGAAACAGAGGTGAATAAGTCTGGTGAGCTGGAAAGCTTTGATTCTAGGAAACTCGGATAAGTCAGTAGCTTTGTGAGCACTGAATGTGTGGGTTTTGGAGTCCAGTGTGTGTTTTTGCTTGCCCGCCGGGTGCAAGCTAGAATTAAAGCTGATGGCTCACCAGTTCTTGGCTCCTGTGTTTCATTTCCGACTGTCCAAATCCAATGCGAACCTGCATGGGTCGGGTGGTTCTGATAGTGGCTGCGACTACTGGCTTTACACCTCAGGAACCAAAAGAGCAAGCTCCCAGCCCGCCCCACTCCATAGCGGAGATTCAAAACCTTTAATCCAATCTACGAACAAGAAAGTCTCTGATACAAAGTCACTTATCTGAGACATACTGGGAGGATTCCTCGTGAGAGTGCACCACCCTACATCATCCAATCAGTTAAGAGTGTGGGGGAAAGCTTACTTTTAAAACTTGCACGTGGGCAGCGCCATCTTTAACAAAGTGAGCATAATATATTTTATCTGCCCAACACTTTTCTTCATAATATATTTCATCTGCATAGTAATTTGGGTTTCATCATTGGTGTATGGTCAGTAGTCACCGCTGTCTCAGCCATTTACATAGATTTGGGTAGACTGTAAAGAAACAGCGGAGGCAAAAACTGGTGGGCCATTCCTTTATTAAAGTCTCACACCCACTGATAAGCAAACATGTAGGAAAAACACTTCCTTCTTAATTTATTCAGGGTTCCCAAAGCCCTGACACATTATCCTGTTCCACAACCAGGAGAGTCCTCTCCTGTTCCTCCTAGAATCAAGGCCCCACCAGTCTCAGCGGAGCTCGAAAAAGCCCTTCAGCTCTGTTCCCCATCTACACACCTTCTCCTCTCTGCACATGGCTTTTTCCACAGCACCCTGCATTCTCTCTGCTCTCACTCTGCAAACATGGCTTTTCTTTCCTTTGACTCATTCTCTCTTTCTTTTCAAAATTTTCTGGCATGAAAACCTCTCCTCCAGCAAATATTAGCAAAACAATGGCCCCTCCCAAGCAGGAATGCAATCCACAATTTGCTATCAACTGCCCGCTTTGAGGTCAAGCACACATGTGGTTGCCCAGTACCATTTTTAACAATAAAAGTGAACAAACTCAAAAAACACAAATTTTACAAATTCATTTGGCCAACAATTGGGTTATTATGATTAAGGTTGTCCTGCATTTTCTTGTTAAAGATTTTTTGTTAACGTGTTTTCACTTCTCTTCAGTAAACACCTGATTCAAGATGATCCCTAGGCCTTAATGCAAAAGCTAAAACTAGAAAGCATCTAAAAGAAGCCATAGGAAAATATTTTTAAGTCATTAAGGGAAGCAAAGATTTCTTAGGTAGACACTGAAAGCAATAACCAAAAAAAGACAGAATTGATAAACTGGACTTTGTCAAAAGAAAATATTCTCCTTATCTGAAGGTGTTGTTTAAATAAATGAATAGGCAAGCCAAGGTACAGGAAGAAGATATTTTCAATTCATATAACTAACAAAAGATTTCTGTCCAACCATTTAGAGAAGTAATACAAATCAAAATAAAAATGATAAAGAAATAGTAAAAAAAAGGGGGCAAAATATTTGTCCAGACAAATGACAATTTAAATATCTGTTATAGGACTTGTGTTACCTCACATCAGGATTTATTTTGCCCTATAGTATTCTGAAAATATATTTGGCCTAAGGATGCAAAAATAAATCTATGAAATAGAATAAACAGTCCAGAATTAAACTCAGACATATACTTATATGATTCCTCTTTTAACCCATTCTTCTGCTGCATGCTGTCTCAACATCTCTTCGATTCCCCCGTATTCTTATTGTTCTACTGGTCCTATGATCTCTTTGCACAATGTGGATTCTTGGGCTCCAAAATCTTTACTTGCTTCTAATGCTTCTCTTTTTCACTAAAGTATATGTTATCAACCATGTATTTAAAAAATAATAATGTTTCCTCAACAGGATAACTCATAAGGTGCCGTACGTAACATTTAATTTGATTTGCAGATCAACAACTTATTTTTTATATGTTTTTTTGAGAGAGAAAGAACAATTTATTTTTAATACAAATATATTTCCTTTGAATAATTATGAAAATGTGATCAAGGGGCATTAAGAATATAGGGGTATAAGAAAAGGGTCTGGAATGATCACTGGCCCTCTTTATGCCACACGATGGAAGAGACCAGGCTCCACCTGTGTACAAGAAGGCTACTGTTTCTAGACACTTCAAACCTCAGCCATCTCACAAGACAGGATAGGAAACACAAGATACACTACTTGATCTCACACTAGAACCCCTACAGGCCCATCTTTATTAACGTTAGATTTATTTAAAAGGCCTCAGTTTCTGGTCTCTTCAGTAATACAGTGTGTCCATAAAGTCAGCTGCTGCTTGTATTTTAAAGTACATAATTTATATGTGAGTATTAAAAATGGGAGTAAGCCACAGTAATCAGTAGAAACTGGGAAAGAATGATAATCCAGGGCCATCAACTCTAATGTTTCAGTTATTTTTCAGAAGTATTATAAATACTGATTTGGGGAAATATTTTCAGGTCAACAGATTGCTTCTAATAATATAAATCAAAGAGGAAGGACATTACTAAGTGGAGGTTTCAAATACTTTTATTTACTTATTGTGCATTTCAGAAAGTGACACTATGATAGATATCACACTTTAAGAAGTTTGAGTTTATATATGAAAATTTATTGCCATCATTTAAAAACCTGAAATTGATCAATTAAAGGAAAATCTACATGTGGAAAAAATAAAAGAAAAAAGAAAGAAAAAAAGGGAAGGAAGGAAGGAAGGAAGGAAGGAAGGAAGAAAGGAAGGAAGGAAGGAAGGAAGGAGGAAAGGAAGGGAGGGAGGGAGGAAGGGAAAGGAGGAGGGAGGGAGGGAGGGAGGGAAGGAAGGAAGGAAGGAAGGAAGGAAGGAAGGAAGGAAGGGAGGGAGGGAGGGAAGGAAGAAGAGAAGGAGAGAAGGAAGGAGGAAGGGAGGGAAGCAAAGGGGAAGAACAAAATAAGGAAAGATCTCAACTTGGCGTTGTGAAGACATAATTATATCCAACAGTAATAAATTTAAGAAGCAGGTTCACTAGACAGGAGTTCTTCTTTCTAAACATACATTTAAAAATCAGCCAAGAGGAAAAGAAGCAAACACTTTCAATGGGAGGGGCAAACCACAACATTGGAAGTGATACTGTTGAGGCTTATAGAATAGGAGGATACAGTTCCCACTGCATTCAGTAGTCTGACAGCCACATCCACTCTGATTTTTTGTTAGCAGCAGGAGTTGGGGAGGGGTCCCCTTTACTGCAGCCCTCTCCCATTCAAACTGCAAAATGGAGAAAATGGATTTCTGGTTTGGGCACAAAATTTTCTAACCCAGGAAGAAACGTAGTACTGATAACTAAGAACAAAGCATATATACTCATCAGCATGTTAGGTGCTTTAACATCTTCTGTTACTTTCAAATAACACAATGACGCTTTGCAGTAGCTATTATTATGGATGGTGCTGTAGTTTTTATTTATTTTACTTGTTTATTATTTAGTCATTTATTGCAGATAAAGATTTTAAATTTGAGAGAAGCTAAAGAATATTTTTTAAGTCATAGCCAGTGCTGAAATTTGAGCCCAAATTTGAGTTGGGCTAAGTCAAAACTCCTATTGTTCCCACTACCAAGGCATAATTGCCCATTAGTAAGGGACACAGACAGGGCGGCAGGACTCCTGGGTGAAAATCCTGGCCCTGCTGGTCTCTCATTCATTGTTTAAACTTTGGTAAGTCATTTGATCTTCCTAAATATTACTTCTCTCATATAAAACATGGTAGTAATAAAGAAGCTATCTCATAAAAGAGTTGTGAGGATTCAATGTGCTAATATATGGAAAGCCCTGGAAAGAAGTCCCTATACATCATACAAGCTCAATGAATTCTCACTGTTATTATTATGATGTGGTGTATAAATTCCATTATATCTGTATGTGTGTACATATTCACTTAACATGGTGTAATAATTTCTGGATATCTTTTAGGTGAATTAAAAATGTAATATGTATTTTCTCTTAAGAAACTTCATTTATTTATTTACATTACACTCGAAAATATTTGGGACAGAAGAGAAATAAATCTGATCATGGGATAGTAGAAAATGTGATCATAATTATGTTCTGACTGAATAAGCAATAGAACGGCATCATGCTGTTACCTAATTAGCCATGATCATCAAAACTATAGTTGCTATCCTGGCATAATTGTTCATTTCTTGTTGTTGCTGTTGTTGGAACATATGGCGTAACCGTTGACAGCACTGGCTGACAATTAAAATCAGAATGATCATAGTGTTTCAAGGTATCTCCCCACTAATTAAAAATATGATTGAAGAGATATAATTTGCAAGTTTGTCAGTACTAGAAATTGACTAGTATTTTGCTATTGCATATTAAAGCTTACAGATATTCATTTTCTCTCAACAGTTACTAATTTTTCATCATCAGTTTCAAGGGAATAAACCTTAGAACACAAATCTTAAACAATTATTTCTGTTTATGAAGAATTCTTCCCCAAAGAATGGCTTCAAATTTTTTATTCTGAGCAATGTAAGCTCTTAGGAAAACTTATTTCAAACAATGTCAGGACTGTATCACTCATATTTTTCTATCTTTTCTTTTTCCATTATTTTAAACCTTCCACTTTCTTTCCTAACTATCCCAGAGCAATTAAAATGGCAGGGACATCTTTGATGTCTTAGATTGTCTTCCATCCTTTGAAGTTCCCTATAAGATTCTAAATACGTAATTGCTGGGAGTATACATTTCATAACCTCATCAGATTATTGTATTTGGGGTTTGTCCCTTGATTCACCACTTTTTCCTTTAGAAAATCTTCAGTTTTCTCCATATCATGTTTTTCTACCTTTACCTTTAACTCTTTAGTGAGTTCTCAATTATTACTCCTTCAACGTCAAAACATAAATCTATGATTCTTAATGCTTTCCTTAAAAGCTCTTAACAATTGATCAGTACACTGGGCATAGTCATTCATTCATTCATTCATAAAGAGTGAATATCAGCTATTTTCTAGGTACTATTCCAGATTCTGAGACTACCTCAGTAAATAAAACAAATAACGATTCTATTCTCATATTGTGAGGAAAATGTGAAAATACATAAACAAACAAACAAGCTAAACGAGAGTATGCTACAGATCAGTGGAGAGCAGAAGAATGGTGATGATAGCTCCCATAAAGGGGGATATTAGAGCAGAGGTCTAAAGATGAGATCAGCCACCTCTGAGAATATTTATATTTGAGGCAGAAGGAATGTCAAATAAAGAGCCTTGAGTTGGGGGGGGGGGGTGTTGAAAAGACAAAAAGAAAAGTCAAAATGTTTGGAATGTGGTTAGTGGTGTGAGAGAATGTGCAAGTTCTGAGTTCTTTCCTGCAGGATGAGAATCCATTCTAAGTATATTTAATAAATGAATACATGGTATTAGGAAGCTCAGAAGACCTCTAAAACAGCTGAAGAGTTAGCCAGAGCAGCTTGAACCAGCATATCCACAACAGGGGATGGCCTCATGAGAACATCACTGCCCCTGCTGCTGAGCACAAGAATGACAGCTCACACCAAGATTGGATACAGGGTTCACCTAACTCTATCATCATTCCCACCATAAAATAAATTCTGCACTGCACCCACTTTTCCTTATTGCTTCCTTCTGAATCCAAAGTCTCATACAACTTGTGATTGACAGAGTCAAAGTCACATAAACAATGAAAGGCTGAGAGGGGTTGTTCTAGCTTGAGAACAGTGGGCTCATTATATTTCAATGAAAGGGTGTTCAAAAGATGTCACCTCATAAAACATGTGATAAATGCCCAATAGATCACAGAGAACAGCTTGATTTTTAAAGGCTAATATAATTTCAAGTGTGTTATCTATAATTTTTATATCTCCCCAAATTCTGCATCATAGGCATAAGGAAACTAAAATATACAAAATGCATTTGACTCCTACAGCATCACAAAAGTAGAGTGAGATAACAGAACTGCAATGATCAGTAGCATCAATGTGTGGCTTCATTTATGGAGTGCCTCTGAAGGACATTTAATCAGCAGGGTTATCTCTGCCAATGCTAGCAAGGGCTGCTCGCCATCCTGTCAAATCACGTTAGTATGATCAACCAGAAGTGACGACTATCCCTTGAGAATAAGTACATCTCTTCTGGAGGACTATGAGGTGGAGGACTATGAGGTGGAGATAATTGATCACTTATTTATTTTATTGGAAATAAGCATAGATTATTAAGAGTTTGGCAGAAAATGAATGATTCTCACAAATGTCATTCAAATCTTAACATGCCTATGGTTAAAACTATCACAATGCCAATAAAGCCAAAATCACTTTTAAAAGGGACATTGGAAATAAAGACATTTAAAATTCATCAAATACACCAAAAATGTTTTCTCTTTGCAAAGGTAAAATGAACTATATTTGCAAATTAACCAAACATGTTCCCAACCCATTTTTTTCTTTGACTAAACAAACCTTATCAAATATTTGTCACCAGATAAAGCCATAAAGTAAACATTTGAATCTTTTAAGATTTCATTTAATTCCTTAGATTAGAGGAAAAACACTTCTTTTCAAAGCTCCATTTTGCATATGGTTAGGATATAATTAAGCTCCATTTACCCCATATAAATGTCTACCGATTACAAGTAGATCGCCTTGGTGTTTCAAGGCAGTGGGAAGGATATTCAGTTTTATATCAGAACTTTGTATCAGAACAAGGCAGTGTGCTAAAATTAAGACTGGGGTTCCACTGCAGGATTCTGACTCTTTGTTATCTCTCATGAGTCAGGACCTGCTACATCTAGTGCATTTAACAGTATTTTAATACTATTTATATTATTTCAACCTCTTCCCAAGCAGATAGATATCTTAGTGAAATCACATGATTTTCATCTCCTCAGAGAGGATTTATAGAAATAGGACCCAAATATTCTACATAATCCATTTAAACAGGTACTAAATATAGAACATGATAAAAAACTTATCCTTTTGGAAAAATCCATAGAAAAGTCATCCTTTTCATCTGTTAAAAGTCCATACTCCTCTAATAATATAAACACATAAAAATAATCTTTGAAGGGTTTATATAATAATAATAAACAAATAGCACACAGTAGAAATAAAAATTATAAACTGATTTAAAAAATAATATATTATGTAAATAAAAGCTAGAATTTTTGAAACCAAAAAAGCAACCAAATTCTAGGACCCATAGTAAAAATTATAAACAAAATAACACAAAATTGGAGGACTTTTGTAATAAGAGAATAATGTTAATTATAGTTAATAAATATAAAATTCTATACTTTTTAAAAATGAATTAATTACTCAAACCAAAGCTGTGGAAAATTAAAACCAAATAACTACACAAAAAAATAATGCAAGTTATCAATGACTTGCATCTTTAAAAAAATTCTGAGTTATGTGCTTTTACACCAATAATAATAAAGCTTTTTATGCTATAGAATTTGTTTTTGACAATAGAAATTACCAATGATCCCTATGTAATAATCAGTCAAAGTGATTGATAAAGATTATTAAAAAGACAAACATAAAACTAAAACTGATTTAGGAATAAAAGATAAAGTCACAAAGTATATAAAATGGTATATAACTATAGAGATTTTCATAGCATAAGAGCTCTCTATGAACAACCTTATCGCAATTAACTGAAAACTTTGAACTTAAATACAAGTTTTACATAAAAATTCAAATGCGAAGGCTCAAGAAAACATAGAATATGTCTAAGTATCATCTAGGATTAGGTTTTTAGCTGGAAAATAGAAAAAATTTCCCAATAGGGCTCAAGTAAAGTAGAACTTGACGGCTCTCTTATATAAAAGTTCAGATACTTAGGGCTGGGCTGTGGCTCTGCTCCAGATCACCGCTTTGCTATTCCTAAAGTTCAGTTCTAATTTTTAGCTTCTAAAATTGTGTTTAGAACTGTAAACATCAAGCAAAAACAAACAGACAAAAAGCATTTTTAGTAAAAAAAATTGCATACAAATCTTACAAACTTAGGTACAAATACCTCAAATAAAATATTGACAACTTGAAAAGTGATAAATCTATTCATATAGAGGACTCCCACACTTGGAATATAACAGAAAAGGCATTGAACACAATAGGGAAAAGAAGTATTGAGCAATGAATTGTGGTAAGGTACCAAAGAACTGTAAAACTTAGTATTGGCAATGCCATTTTAAAGAGGAAAAGTCAGGCATTGAAAGAGTAACAGTTATCTGAAGAACTTCCTTTCCCTTTCAATAAGAGACAATATTTACATACCCTACACTGATTTTAACTCTTCCTTTCTTCCTGGAATCCTGAGAGTAACATATGCCTCTAGACAAAGGAATGGGTGGTAGACACTAAAAGATTTGTGAATGTCTTTGATATGTAAAATGACATCACTATTGTGTTACCTTGTAAGTTTTAATATGTAGGAAAGTTTTTTATAGATCCTATAGACCAGTGGTTCTTAACCTGGGTTCTATCAAACCCTAGGGGTTCGATGAGTTAGTCTCAGGGGTTCAGAGAAGCCTTTGCCAAGGAGGCCAGAATAAAGTAATACTGTCATTTGTTGTGAATTCATGCACTTTGTTGGTTTTGTTCTTTGAGCAAGGTGATGTTCATGCACGACTCATTTTGTGCACCAGTAAAAAAACATATACCTATGTCTTGAATTTGGAAAAAAAAATCATATTTTATTTATCACTAAAGAAGGGTTTGGTGAATGCGCATATGAAACTGGTGGGTTCGGTACCTCAAAAAAGGTTAAGAACCACTGTAGACAGATATTATAAACTTGTTAATGATTGGTTATTGTGTCATGTTTCCCCTTCCTTTTCCTCCCAACCTGTATGTGATCAAGTGTATATAACTAGCCTCAGAGCTATATTCAAGGCTACATGATTTGGGTTAGCTATACCCCATATAAGTCATATGCAGCCAGCTTATTAATAAATCTCCTTAAAAATTCTTCTGTATCTTGCCTTGGTGTCTCTACATAACCTGTGGAATTAAGGTACAATACTTTACAACAGAATGGTCAGAGACTAATGGTTATTGGTTTTAAAAACAAACAAAAACAGATTATTTTTTCTGATGATGCACAAAAGTAGTAATTTCCAGGTGGATAAAAGTTTGGAAAGCTAAACTTTGAAAAGCTTAGAATAAAATCATGTCTGTATGAGTTGAGGACAGAAAATGATTTCCTGGTTAAGATATATAATCTAAAAGTCATAAACCATATTATTCTGCAATAAAAGCATCTGTATTACAAAAGTTATAAAAACAACACATAATGTGAAGCCACAGATTTGGAGACAATTGCAATAAAAAAATAACAAAAATATCTAGAATATGTTTTAAAAATCTTCAAATTAATAAGAAAAAAGAACAGAAAAAGAATGCAGGCCCTGGTTGGTTGGCTCAGTAGATAGAGTGTCATCCCAGCAAGTGGAAGTCTCTGTCAGGGCATACATGAGAAGCAACCATCTGCTTCTCTTCCTCTCACTCTCCCCCTTCTCCCTCTCATCCACTCACAACCAGTGGCTTGAGCATTGGTATTTTGAGCATCAGCCTCAGATACTGAGGATAGCTCAGTTGATGGGGGTTGCTGGGTGGATCCTGGTTGGGGCGGATACAAGAGTCTGTCTTACTATCTCCCCTCCTCCCACTTAAAAAAATAAAAAATAAAAGAGTGCAAAAGACTTGAGTAGACATTTTACAGAAGTAAATTTAAATTGCCAATAGGCATAAAAAGATTACCAATTGCATTACAGAAATACAAATTAAAACAAAAGTGAGAACTGACAAATCCTTTAATTTTTAAATTCTGATACCAAATATTAGTGAGAACAAGAAGAAAACAGAAACACACACACTGCTGAAATTGAAGAAAAGTGGTATAAGCATTTTAAAAAGAAATTATCACAGTCCAGTAAAGTTGAAGATATACAGACTTTACAACCTAGCAATTCTACATTTCTACCATAGAGAATAGTCTTGCTCATGTTGTCTAGAACTTGGCAAGCCTATTCTAAAATACGTGTATGGAAAGAAAAAAGACATTGAACAGCCAAAACAATTTGAATAGCCAAGACAATTTTGACTTACTACTAGCTACATAAAGTGTATTTTGTTGGCATAGAAATAGACAAAGAGATCAGTGAAAAAGAAATAAAGTCCAAAAATATACCCTGGACAACTGATTTAAATTCATTCACTAGGTTAAAAAGTCTTTTTTAACAGGTATTACCATAACAACTGGATATTGATATTGGATGGAGGGGGGATAGACTTTGATTCTCATTTAATTTCATATACAAAAATGATCAAGATGAAAATTAGACCTATGCATAAAACTGTAAAGCTTCTAAAAGAAAACTGAATATTTTCATCACCTAAGGAAAGATAAAGTGTTATAGGACAGACAACAGCAACAACAACAAAACTCAAAAAGAAAAATATAATAAATTAAAAATCTCTAAAACTTACAAATTTTCTATTCTGCTCATCAAAAGATACCATATAAAAAAAGTGATATGCAAGCCATAAACTTGGAAAACTATTTACAGTACATGTCTAACAAAGTATTTGTTTACAGAACATGTAAAAAACACTTACAAATCAATAAATTAAAAATGAACCTGACAAAGAGTGAGCAAGTCTTGAATAGACACTTTATAAAGAGAGCTCTATGAATATAAAATAACTATATAAAAGTATATTTAAGTCATTAATTATCAGGAAATATAAAGTATAACCACAATGAAATACAACTTTATATTAACTAGACAAACTAAAATAAAAAACACTGACAAAATTAACTATTGGTCAGAATGTGCAAAGAATGGTACTTTCATACATTTTTGTTAGGAGTAAAAAAACAGTTCAACCCTTTTAGAGAACTGTTTGATATTTACTTATAAAGTTAATCATACATTGAGTCTGTGGCTCAGGCACTCAAGAGAAGAATTATAAGATAGGATAATAGTAATAAAAAAATACTAAGCTCAACGACTTGCTGAGTGAAAAAAAGGCACAAGAGTTCTTACTATATGACTTTATTTATATAAAATTAAAATAAAAATTATTCTAATCTGATACAATATTAAATAATGATTAAAGGGTCATTGGAGAACAGAAATGACGGGGTAGAGGGATGAAGGGACTTCCTGACAAAATAGAAAGGTTCTGAATCTTGTTATAAGAGGTGTTTACAAGGCAAATGCCATTGCCAAAGCTCTTTGTACTGACCAGATAATATCTGTGTATTGTTATATATATAAACACACCCATTTAGAGAGAGAGAATTTTAAACATTTCATGTGAAGCTTAAATGAGGCAATTTATATAGCTCAAAATATGTTTAAAATTATGCATGGGTGACATTCAATCAATTAATAAAACACACCTGTATTTTTGAATTACAATAATTTTGGTTGAAATTTTATCACACATTACATTTATAAATGCCCTCCAAATATCAGCAAAGAACTTCTATTAAAAAGACATTAGAGACGCCTGACTAGGCGGTGGCGCAGTGGATAGAGCGTCGGACTGGAATGCGGAAAATCCAGGTTCAAGACCCCGAGCTCGCCAGCTTGAGCGTGGGCCCATCTGGCTTGAGCAAAAGCTTGCCAGCTTGGATCCAGAGTCACTCGCTCCAGCAAGGGGATGCTCGGTCTGCTGAAGGTCCGCGATCAAGGCACATGTCAGAAAGCAATCAATGAACAACTAAGTTGTTGCGACGGCAACGAAAAACTAATGATTGATGCTTCTCACCTCTCTTCATTCCTGTCTGTCTGTTTCTATCTATCCCTCTCTCTGACTCTCTCTCTGTCCCTGTAAAAAAAAAAAAAAAAGATATTAGAGATATAAAAGAGGTTCAGGGATTACCATGAATGAGAAGGAAATATTCACTATAAATAATTGCATCTCTCAAATATAAGCTTATCCACAAGTATTTAAAACAACTATAATTAAACACATACTTCTACAAAAGAATAGCTACACAACTCATTTTTCTTGTGAGAATTTGCATTCTAAGGTATACCACCGAATATCATTTTTTGGTTGATTTATTATAAGCTTTGAGATTAGAGGTTTACAATGTAAATGATGACAAAGTCTTGGTTCTGAAGGTCATATTGCTTGCATTATAATTAGATAAGAATTTAATAATAATAACTGAAGCTGAGCACAAAAGCACCAGGATAAATTAGACAAATAGGATTTATGAGACTTCATTTCTAATGCAAAACTACAACGTTATTTAGTAATAGGTCCAGTTTTTCCAAGTCAGCCTCACAAAATAGACCAGCTATCCATCTGGTGCCAGAATTTGAAAATACCAACCTTTAAAATTCTAGAAATAACCATTGCTTTACAACAAGATACAGATTTAAAATGAGTTTGCTTTTGTAACCGTCTTTGCATAAACCACATTGGGACTGGACTGAGGAGCATGAGCTTGCTAAATGCAAGACCAATGAGTCACTCTTCAGTGAGATAAAAATAGGATGAGAATGACAAACAATCTGTAAGAAAATTAGTTCAGCAGTAGGTAGCAGTAAAAAAAAAGTATTAATTGTCAAATATGCAGAAAAGTAACAGTAACTGAAGTAGAAGTAGTTTTTTGGATTCAAAATAGCTCAATTCACTAACATGATGAAAGTGCAAAATGAAGTGGGAGTTCTCTCAGGTTAATATTTTTTTACATTTAAATCGAAATAAATGTCTATTAGAAAATATGACTCATCAATCAATTCTAAAAAATGTAGATAATTTTTTGTAGTAGTTAAAGGGAAATTACCCCCTTATTTTAAAAAAATAATGTGTGCAGAGCCTCCTGGAGTAGTTGTAGCTGGCATTCATATCTCATAAATTTTAAGCAAAATAATGAAAAATATTATATCAAGTAGATAAAGGAGAAAATTTATGATTTTTTGACTTGTTTTGACTTTATCCTCTTTATAGTCCTTGATTTCATCTAACTCAGTAGAGAAGAAATGTTCTAATTTTACAGTTTAGTTTCAGGAAAAACTTTCTTTTTATTAACTTGAATTTTCCAACACACAGGTATTTCAAAAGCAGTTTAATTGTGTAGAAATAGATGATCTCCCTTGTGGTGTTAATGGGCGCCTTGGTAATCTTCCTCTAACTTACTTTTCTGAAACTTCAAAAAAAGAAATTAGTTGCTGAAACTAAGATATGTTCATTTCTATGTTGATTCTTCTATTTTGTCCCATTATACAAATATGCTCAAAGTTCATCTAATTTTAATCTATTTAAATGATATCTAAAATATATATCAATATAAAAATCATGTTTGTAAAAATATTTTTTTATAAAAACAAAGAAATATTCTGCAATAATATGTAACTTTCTTGATCCTATCTATGTGTGGGTAAAATCCAAAACTCATTGCTCTAATTCAGTAGAAAGCTGGCAATATTATTGTCTATAAAGTGGAAATTTAACTAAAAATAAGTTAATTTTTCTATGAAAATTATTTTATTAGTATACCAATTATATATTGTATGAGACCCTTGTTTGTGGTAAATGTTTATTGTTCTTCAAATTTATTACTGCATCAAATGTTTATTAACTAACTTGTATGTACCCAAAATTGTTGGAGGGACAGAGTATATGGCACTTAAGAGCTCACAGTTTAGTCATAGTGTCACAAGGAGAAGTATATACCAAACACTAGAGCGACATGAAATATGATGAAGTCAACTATGGAAACAGAGGAGGGATGCTGGCATACTAGACAATACCAGTGAACACAAATGCAATCTTGTTTTCTCTTTTGTTTTTTGTTTTTAATAGAAAAGAAATGAGTTTACTGAGAAGATTGGAAAGAAAGAGAGAGATGGGGAAAGGAATTCTCCAAGCAGACGTTACAACATACATAAAAACAAGATAGATAAGAAATAGACCGACACAGGGCAGATATTGGTGACTAGTGATTCAGCCAGAATTATGCCTTAAGTACCAGTGCGGTGGCAAATGATGACTCTGACATTGTGGAAAACAATAATAGGGTCTCATAGTCTATCTTTAAGACACTGAATTTGACCTGGAAACACATAGGCAGGACCACTGATCAGAGGAGAATGGTGTAGTAGAATATTTAACAAGAAGGGAGCACGCCAAGATATGGTAGTCAACAGAATCAAATCTTACAAAGAGGTCAAGTAAAAATCGAGCTAAGAAGGGTCTTTTTCATTTCTAATTAGGTAACTGAGTAGGCTTTTCTTTCAAAACTAAAATGTGAACTAGATAAAGGTTGGTGACTTTCCCTCTGAATTCAATCCTGAAGATGTCAGAGAAAGAAAAAGGGAGTAATAAATCATAGAACTCATATATATATATATATATATATATATATATATATATATATATATACATACACACACACACACACACATATATACATATATATATGTATATATATATACACACTTAGTGGGGCAGAAGAGGTGGTGATATTCTAAGGGTGGGTGCTGGAAGCAGGTAAAAGTGATGGACTTTGGCAGAATAGATAGGGTGAAATTGCTGGAATGACATGTTGCTCCAATCAGATTATTGTCTGTCATGAGCCAGCGGGGCTTAGAAACAATTAGTATGTGAGCTTTCCTTCTGGTTCTGCTCCTTCCCCATGGATGAGGTCATTTCAAAGAAGCAAAGCTATGCAGAAGCAGAAGCTCATCTTCTGTGTGTGAGGGGAGCAGGTTGGTGGTTGGGAAGCAGACAGAAGATAAACAAGAAATACAGGGCAAAATTGTAACAACAGACACTCTATGTCCTAAGGTACAATTATCACAGCCCTGTCCCTACTCCTTCAAGTTACCTGGAGACTCGCAGCCTGGGGCTTAGGCCACTAAACTTCACCACTTCTACAATAATAACTGAAAGTTGTTAGCCTCAAGGATATCTTGTTTACACACACACACACACACACACACACACACACCCTTTCAAACCATCCAAACAATCTTAACTGCACACTTTCCTGAGTCTCTGCCAAATCATCTTGCATTATATTCCTCTTAGTCTCTCGACTATTTGAAAATAACCCATTAATTGATTTTCTTGTTTACTGACCATATGGTTCCCTCTCCCACACTACCTGCCACATAACAGCTGGGGCCTTTTACGTGTTGTTGAGCAGTACAGTCTCAGAGTCCAGAACATGGTAAGAACTCATTAAGTAATGTAAATGAATGTATAAATTAATGCTATGCAAAGTCTTTGAAAAAAGATGGGAAATTAGCTGGAGGGCAACAGATGACAACGATAGAAAAGACTCAAAGTTAATGTAGCTGGTTATCAGTGATCAAAAAAGCAGAGAATTTACACAGGCTTAGAAAAATCTATGTTACAGAACAGACCACCTTAACTCAATTAAAATTATCCATGGAAGATTCCAAACACTAGATCCAAAAGAAGTAGCACAAAGCAAATAGGTAGAAGTTTTTTGAAGAGGTTATGAATAGGAATGTATATTGGAAGTGTAAGCAAATAAGGAAAAATTAAGGAGCGGAGGTTAGTCCTGCAAGGGTAGTGAGTAAGAAAGTATAGAAATGTAAATGAGGATTCTGCAGATGTGTAGAAAAACTTGCATTTGGTTATAGCTTTGGTGAGAAAAGTTATTCATTCAGTATAAAGGGACATATTGTCTACCTAGAAATAATAGATAATATCAATAGTTATAAGTATAAGTAAAAATAAATATATTTTCAACTTTAATGGGCCTGACATTAGAGTGGGACAGAGGAATTATTCTAGCATCACATTAATAAATGTATGAGTACAAACTGAGATCAGTACCATAACAAATGAGAGGGTGGGGATGAAAAATATGGTTCTCTGACAGCATAATAAGAAAAATATCTTGTCCTTAGAACCGTAGGGTGAGTAGAAACTACCAATGAGGGGGAAGAAGGCAACAGTTAGAAGAAACAACATGCTCAGAAATACTGTTGGTATCGTAGGGAAAAGATGGTGTTGAACACTGCAGAAATTGAGAAATGAACAATACAACTGGTGACAAGAGAACGAGCAGGTAGAGTCATAGGAGATAAGCCCTAAATATTAAGCCAGGACCAGGTCATCTAGAGTTGTTTTTTGTTTTGTTTTTAACTACATTTTAAATGATGGGTTCTTTACCCTGCAGGGAAGAGTGATTAAAGAGTTTTATAATCAAAGGAGGCAAAGATGTGCATTTTTAAAATACACCTTGTCTGAACTATGTACAAGAATTGGGTGGTGGGCAGGATGGATGCAGGTACACCTTTTAGGAGGCTAATGTAGCAATAGAAAAATAAAGGACAAATTTCACTGATTTGGGAATAAAGTGTTCATAGATGACCAACACAAGGAAAATATCAAAACTTGTATTTTTGCTTTGGTCTTTCTTAAGCAGATGTTAAACATTTTTCAAATGAGGAAGGTGGAATAGACAATATATGGAGTGACATAAAGTCCAGGAAAGACAATGGGATAGTGAGTACCTGGCTAGTTCAAAATAAATAAAAATCTAATCCCAGATGGAAAACACCTGAAGATAGAAATAAATATATATATATAGTATTACTTTCATCCTTACAAAAACTCTCTGAGAATGATAAAGTACAAACAGTTTCCCATTATCAATCCCCCCCCCCCGTCTCTCATTCCACCATTTCCAGAACCACAGGCTCCCAGGGCTTCCCTGGATTTTACAGATCATTTTTATGAATTCTCCTATTTCACTGACAGTGCAACTGACATCCTGAGAGAGATGGGAATTGCTCAAGGACAATAGTTGATGTGATTCAAAGTCACCGATGAACCCAGAGGTTCTCACATTAAATGAAGAATGCTTTTAATTGCAACTGGGTATTTATTTATGAAAACTGTTCTGATCATGGTAAACCAAAGTATTCTATTCCTATTCTTCAATTTCTATAAACAATTTGAGAAAATATAAATAAAATTATATAAAACTAAAGACTGGAAAATATTGTCCATATTTAATGTTGATAAAAATTCAGATGAGGTTAGTAAACATGTACCATAAGCAATCAATAAACTTTGATGTGATTAAGTAGAAGTTTAACTGCAAGAAAGCACCATTGTTATTTTGTTTACATAAAATTAACCAAACCTCACATCAAAACTGTTAAAGATATGAATGGCTATACTGATTTTCTATGATTGCCACACAAATAACACCAATTTAGCAGCTTTAGACAACACATTTATTTTCTGACATTTCTGTAGGTCAGAGTCTGTGTTGACTCCATTGGTTCTTCTAGTTTGGGTTTCAAAAGGATGGAATCAATGTGGTGCCCTGATGAGTTCTTATCTAGGGGCCTCATAGGAGAATATGTCCCAGCTCATTCAGATTATTGGCAAAATTCAATCCCTTGTGGTTGTGACTGGGGCCCGCATTTGCTTGATGTCAACTAGAGACTTCCCTTAGCTCCTAGAAGAAGCCTCTTGCCCACTGTTGCAAGTGAGCCCCTGTATCTCAGAGCAACAACAGTGTTAAATCCTTTGTATGCTCAGAATCTCACTGATACCCTTTCTGACGTATTTCTCTCCCGCCTTCTTCTTTCTGCTAAAGAATGTTCTCTGGTTTTAAGGGCTCATGCGATTAAATTGAGCCCACTCCAATAATCCAGGATAATTTTCCTATTATAAGGTACACAACTTTAATCACAACTTCATAATCCTTTTGGCTATGTAAGTTAACATAATCACAGGTACCAGGGATTAGTGCACTGACATCTTCGAAGGACCACTCTTTGGCCAACAATCACTATCCAATTCCAGTAGGAAATGTAAAATTCCTTCCAAAACTCCACTGTTGTGTAAAATCATATGTGTGGGGGTCTAAAGTCCAGTTCCCAGCCATTCCCTAATCTCAACTCTATTCTCCACCTCTTTCGTTCTTACTTGTGGACTTTTGCCAATTGTGGATATTAGTCCCTCCAAAACATGTTGTGACTCTTCTAACACTATGCTTGAATAAAATAGTAAATGATCACATTATTTTTAGATGAAACTGGTCCTCATTATGCACCTGACTCCAGTAAGAATTCTCTATAAACCCCTGGTCAACACGAACGAAAGTCTGGTAAACTGTTATAGAGATTGGACTTTTCTGTGCTATCACAGGGAAAAGGTTGGAGGTGCTTGAGAAATGCTCTGCATATTTGCACATGACTGAAAATTGGGCATAGAACACCAGATACAAGCTTATCTCAATAGGCTGCAATAATGAACAGAAACTAAATTCATCAGGATTGAACCTAATGTCACTCTAATAACAGAGATAAGAGGATATGAGTTAATAGCAAAACATAAACATTTTTAGAGTTTTACTCTGCTCTATATTTTAACCTTAAAAATGGCTTCCTATGAAAACTTTCAATGGCTCCTCAGTAACATATTTCTTTTAAATGAAACTGAACAAGTGAGAGAACATGTTACTTTATATCTCTAGAGGAGTAAAGGCAATAAACTCAAAGTATTTGCTTTTCTAAAAGGTTTATTATGTGTCTAATAATAATTAGAGAGAATTGAGTGGAGAGCTGTTCTTCTCACCCTCTCTAATTACCACTACTTGAAGCAAATTAGAATGAATCCAACTGTTTCTTATTTTGTCAAAGGCAAACGTTGAGGACAGAAATAAGTAATTTTCAACTAATACAGATTTCTACAGCTTCCATGTGGGTTGAATGTAAATTATATCTAAAAATATGTGTAATGACTTTTTTATCAAAAATGCCATTTTCAGGACATTTTAGAAGTCATATTTGTACATATGTGTAATTTTATATCATTTTCTTTGTTTCTGTATACTACAGATAAGAATGATAAATAAGTATGTAAACGCATACTAAAAAACTATGGTTAAAAATCTATTCTTAGTTAACATTTTCCATGATATGGAAAATGACCAACTTGAAAAATACATGCTCACTATAGAAAAATCCATATTTATAAAAATGTATTAAATAGTGATTATTTAGATCATAAGATATTTTTGCTTTACATAGCAATGATCAAGAAAATATCACTGCATAATCAGCTTCCCCAATGAATGCAAAATATAATTGGGTCTATTTAAATTTAATTTATTCCATTTTAAGGGAAGAATCTACTTTTTTAAATGATGTTTATTTCTTTGGGCTTACTGTTCAAGTACAGAGAAAACCAAATAATGAACAATTAGTGACTAATTGTGTTTAGGGATGTGTATTTCTATTTAACTGCAGAAGTACTTGAAAAAAATCATTCAAAATTTAAACTTGTCTCTAGAAATGTGGTTCAGAATATTGACGAACTCTGCCTTTACTTATAGTGGGTCATCTCTTTTTAAACTCCTCTCAATGCCTAAAGTTTTTCTGTTTTTTAAATCCTTAACCTCCCTCCTTTCCCCCAACCTATATATCTATCTTCATTTCCATGTCTTCTTCTTTCCCTGAGGCTCTGAAGGAAAACTGTTTCTCTTCCCAGATAAGCATTACCCTCTCTCATTCTCCTTATTCTAAACACTGTTCAGAATTGAAAGAGCAGAGAAAGAAAAAGGCAAATCCACATTTAATTTCTGGCTATACTATTTATCAGTTACTTGAAGGCAATTAAGAATTCTGAACATCCATTTCCTTACTAGTTAATTGGAATAATAACACTTACCTTGTAGAATTTCTTTAAGGGCAAATAGTTAACAGCTAGACTCACCAGTACATAGTAGCCACTGAATAAAAATCAACCATCAGTTAATTTTCTGTCTCCAACCACCTCCTAGACCTTTCTTGTATAAATCATTCATTCTTTCAATATAGACAATTTCTCTCTCTTTTCTCTCTCATATTCAGTTCCAAAACGCTTCATATGTAAACATGCCCCATTCCAATTTTAAAGAATGATAAACAGCTATCCCTTGATCTTGTTTACAATTTTGTGTGCTGCCCATTTTCCCCCTCTGCCTTCACTGCCACATCTACACATTAGGACAACAACATTGATTCATCTCCTGACAAAAGGGGAGGAGTAGAAAAATACTGATGAAAAAAGACTAGACTTGGGCTGGTGAACACAGAAGACAATATATAGTTGATGTATTATAAAATTGTACACCTAAAATATATATAATTCTATTAACCAATACCACCTCAATAAGTTCAATAAAAATTTAGAAAAATTAAATAAAAATGCTATTAAGTAAATAAAGCAACACACTGTTATGTCACAGTGACTAAATAGATGAGGCAGTCTACTAGAAAAGGCCACACTGTGCTGACAGTTCATGATAATACATTACTGACCAAGAAAATGATCAGCAAAGTATTCTAGATAAAGGAATCAGCAAGTACAAAGGCCATAGAGAAGAATGAATTTGGTATATGGAAACCAGAGAAAGCTGAAGTTGGAGCTGGTACATAAAGAGGGAGAGTAGTGGACAAAGTATGTGGCGATTGGAATTCATTCTAAGTGAGTAATAGAAATATAGGTAAGTTTAAGTTCATGTAAATGTCCGTAATTAGATTTGTTTTAACACTACCCTTGCCTATTTGCTGAAGAATAAAATGTGTAAGGGCAAGAGGAAGAGCTAGAAGTCCAAGTAAAAGATTATGACAATAATTTAGTTAAGAACTAACTTGGAAATGGGATGTGTCAGCGAGAATATAGAACAGTGGACCGATCCAGAATCTATTTTTGAACAGAGCTAGATGTCTTGCTAATCACTTCTATATAGAAGGCCAAGAAATGAAAGGAATCAAGAATAAATCCTAGGTTTTGGGTTTGAGCCCCTGAAAAAATAATGTTGCCTGGAGGAAAATGTTGAAGTGGGAATTACCAAAAATTTTATTTTGTCCATGTTAAATATGAAGTGCATAGTAGACATCCAGTTGGAATCTCAAGTAGACAACAAGCATGCAAGTTCAGTGATTAGTGGAATTAACTTGATAAATTATCAGCCTATGAAGCCACATGACAGATAAGATTACAGATTGAAAAACACAGGGAGAAGAGTAGTACTGAGTCCTGGGGCACTCCATTATTTATCAGAGCCAGCCAAGAAGACAGTAATGTAATTGTTAAGTTATAAGAGCTCAATCCTCTTCTGAAGGACAGATCCATTTCAACCTCAATTTACATAAAATTCAACACATATTCTTCTGAAGCAAACCTAGATCATCCTTAATAATATCCTTTTTTGATGATTCACTCAGTGTATGCCCTAGTCCGATCAATTTTATCTCTCTCTCTCTCATTCTCTGCCTCTGTTTTAGTTCCTACCCTCACAACGTATCATGAGGATTAATAATCCTCTTCAGGCTTCAATCTTTGCCCCTCTGCTATCATAATAATATTTTGAAATGCAAATTGGCTTCTACCGTTTGCTTTCTGAAAGACTTTGATGAGCCCATTGCTTTCAGGATTTGAAATATCAAACTCTCTTGCATAGTTTTACAATCCTCTATGGCTTAAAGAATGACTCTCTTTTCTCAAAGCATCTTATTATATCACACTTACAGCAATAGAGCTCAAACTTATATGCCCCTTCCTGTGCTATTTCCTCTTTGAGAGCTTCACTGTCTAACATCATTGCTATTGGCATATATGGTTATATAAATTTAAAGATAGAAATTCAGTTTCTCAGTCACACTACCCACAATTAAATAGCTTAATTAGCCATATGTGGCCAGTGGCTACTATATTAAACAATGCAAATACAAAACATTTTCATCAGCACAGACACCATTCTATGGAATAATAATGATTAATGCAACCTCTGTTCATTTTTCCACTAATTCTCTACAAAATAAAGGTAAAATGAAGCAGTACTTTATATATTTCCCACTTTTAACCTCCAAAAGAATGAAGCAGATGTCTCTCTTCAGTGTTATTATATATAATGCCAAGAACACACTGCTTTTACAGCATTCAAATTACTAACTTAACTTACTAAGTAACTTAATTTACCTACTTACAAGTTATAGCTGTTTTATTGCCTGTGTTCACTTCATAAAAATAAACTATAATATATATCTATATACCAATTCGGTGCCTATAATAGTTTCATTGAATAAAAAATATAGTAAGCATTCAGTAAACACTTGTCAAATATATTAACAAAAAACAGTAAATAAACAAAAGAAGGAATGAATGACAATGGACTTATAACTTTTTTATGTATATTTCTATCAGTGTAAAAACAGATTATTTAAAAAGATATAAAATAATTAAATGTAAAATGGAAAGAAAAATGAAAAATACTTCATTGAAAATAACTAACTATAGAGTTTATAATGTTATAAAGCAATACACCTACTAGTTAGAATATGAAGTGCCTATTAAGATAACAGAGAAAAGTCCCAGGGAAAGGCCATTGACCTTACAATCTCAGATTCATCATTTGAGAATCAGTTAGAAAGAAGTCAAAAAGAGGGATATTAGACACACATTATGCCATTAGTCCCCAAGAAGGTACATCTTGGTCCAGTTGATTTAAACAATCTGTTATATTTAGTCAATTTTAAAAATACAAATAAAATATAAGTAGTTAAAATAAAAAGCCAGAATTATCCTGAAATTGATATACCATAAAAAGCATTAATACCAGCAAAAAATTGTGGCTATTTTAATGAATATATGAGACTGAAAAAATAAAATAGCAAGAATAGTAAGTGAATTAGAAACTACACATGAATAAAAGTTAAAGTAAAATCCTCGTTTTTATTTAACAGCTTTTTCAACTTTGGAGGGATGGGATATTAAATACATAGATATATTATTTTCTTCCACTCTATTAACTAGATAAGCCCAAAATATAACTGCATATTTTGTGAAGCCCTGATTGTGTTATTCTTAAATAGCAATCTTTAAGTTCCTTTATTGAATATTACAGGATTCCCAAGGATTTGTTACTAAAGCAAAAAAAGACATTTGTTAATCACAATGTCAGGAGATAGGTAATTTAAGGTTTAGTTCAAGCACATTTAAACTCTATGTTCCACTCAGAGATTTGGTGATACTGTCACCCATGCCTCAGAATGCTTGATGGAATTCTGAATGTGCCAGAAAACAAAAGTGGCCCAAGTAGAAATGAAAGGCACAGGGAAAAAGGGTTTCTCTATACAGAGCACTCTTCTATGTAAAGAGAATTTTTTGCCAGAAGTAAAACAAGACCCATATCTATTCCTATCATTAGAAAAATAAAAATGGATTGCTTTTATTGACTTAGTCGAAACATAATTTATCCTCTGGAATGAGCCATATTGCCATCTCAACAAAATTAGCATTCCTAGAGCAAGGAAGAATGGGGAAATGACTATTATTCAGACAACCAGGTTGTCTGCCATTATCATAAAAATACTAAAAGAAAGCGATGGCAATTACTGAAATTGATATGCACTTATAGGTATTGGTACTCTGAGAATAATACTGGGTATTAAAATAAAAGAGAAACAAAATATCCTATTTTTTTTCTTGAAGTGCTTCTTAGCCTTTCTTCAATGCACTTATGTCTTCATAATGAGATTTTACCACTATGAAATGTCACTTTATGTCTTGTAATAGTTCTTCTCTTGAAATGTATTTTATCTGATATTAATATAGCTACTCCAGTTATCTTATGATTAGGGTGCACAGTATGTACATTTTCAAGCTTTCCCTTTTAATCTGTAAGTTCCTTTATACATATTATTTTCCAGCTTTATGGAGGTATAAAAGACAAACTATATATATTCAGCATGTACAATGTGATGTTTGGTATACATATGCAATGTAAAATGATTATCACAATCAGTCTAATTAACATATCACCTCAGAGTTACCATTGTGTGTGCAGTGAAAATATACAAGATATACTCATTAAGCAAACTCAAGTAACCATAAATTATTAACTATAGCCACCATGCTGCACCTTAGATTTCTAGAACTTAATCATCTTGCAACTGAAAGACTGTACTTTTTAGCCAGCATCTCCTCATTTCTCACATATCCCAGCTCCTAATAAACACCATTCCAGTCTCTGTCATGAGTTCAACTCTTTAAGGTCCCCCATATAGGTAAAAACCATCCAGTATTAGTCTGTTTCTGGCTTACTTCACTTAGCACAATGTCCTCCAGTTTCATCTCTGTCATCATAAATGGCAAAATTTCCTTCTTTTCTATAAGTGAATAGTATTCCATTTTATACTCATACCACATTTTCCTTATTCATTCATAAAAATCGTGTTATTTCCATATCTTGGCTATCCTGAATAATGCTGCAATAAACATTGGAGTGCAAATGTCTCTGAGATCTTGATGCATTTTTTATGTAAGATTGTTGGACTACATGGTAGTTCCAATTTTAATTTTTTTATAAAGCTCCATATTGTTTTCCATTAGGACTGCAATAAATTTAATCATTTAGATCAACAGTGTATGGGTTCCTTTTTTTCCACATCCTCACTAATACTTGTTATCTTTTGACTTTAGGATAAAAGCTAGAAAACAGGTCTGAGGTGATATTTCATTATGGTTTTGATTTGCCCTGATGATTAGTAATATTGAGCACCTGTTCATGTACTTGTTGGTCATCTGTATGCCTTCTTTGGAAAATGTTTATTCAGATCCTTTACCCATTTTAATAAAGCTATTATGTGCTTTACTCTTGATTTGTGTGAGTTCTCTATATATTTTAGATATTAACCACTTATGAGAGATATGATCTGAAATTATTCTTACATTCAGCAGGTTGCTTTTCATTTGTTGATGATCTCTTTTATTGTGCAGAAGCTTTTAACTTTGATGTAGTCTACTTGTTTATTCTAACTTTTGTTGCTTTTGCTTTTGGTATCAAATACAAAAAGTCATTACCAAGACTGGTATATGTAGCAGTTTTCCTACATTTTCTTCTATGAGTTTTATGGTTTCAGGACTTATATTCAAGTCTTTAATTCCTTTTAAGTTGATTTTTGTGTATAGTGCAAGATAAAGATCCAGTTTCAGTCTTTTACATGTGGCTATCCTTTTTTCCCAACACCATTTATTGAAGACTATCCTTCCCCATTGCATATTCTTGGCTATTAGGTTGTGAATTAATTGACTGTACATGTATGGGTTTATTTCTGAGTTTTTCATTCTGTTCCATTGATTTATGTGTCTGTTTTTATGCTAATATTGTACTGTTTCTATTATTATTGCTTTGTAATTTAATTTTAAATGAGGAAACATGGTGTCTCCAGCTTTATTCTTCTTGCTCAAAATCATCTAGCTTTACAGGGTTGTCTTCAATTTCATCTGAGTTTTAGGATTATTTGTTTTATTTCTGTGAAAAAGGTAATAGAATTTTACAGGGATTGCACAGAATCTGCAGATTGCTTTCAGTAAAGGAACATTTTAATATTAATGATTCTTCCAGTCCATGAACACAAGATATCTTTCCATTTATTTGTGTCTTGTTCAATTTCTTTGAGAAAATTTTTATAGTTTTCAGTGCACAGGTCTTTTAGCAGCTTGATTAAATTCATTTTCAGGTATTTTATTCTTTTTGATGTAATTCTCTTACTTTTAATTTCCAACAATTTCACTATGATATGCCTGAGTATTCTTTGTTTTTTTATTCTTGCTTGAGCAAGATATTGCGCATATTTTCCATCAAATTTGGAAACATATGGGTAATCATATATTCATATAATTTTTGTTTCTCAAATTCTCCAATTGCTGAATGTAGACTACCTTATATTGCTCCACAAGTTAATAAGACTCTTTTCTCTCAATGTTGTAGTTTCTTTAGTTACCTGATTAGTCTTTAAGTTACCTGATCTTTACTTCTGTTAAGCCTATCTAGTGACTTAAAATTCATATGGTATTATTGTTGTGCAGTTTTAGAATTTGCATTTAGTTCTTTTTTATTATGTCTATTTCTCTAATGATATCCTCCATCCTTTGTCCATCATGTTCTCTTTTCCTTTAAATTTTTGAAATTTTTATAATAGCTATTTCAACCTCCTTCTAGTTTTTGAGTTTTTTCTATCAACTGTATTTTTCTCCTGATTATAGATTACATTTTCTTGTTTCCTTGTATGTAACTTATATTTTATTGTATGGTGGACTTGGGAATGCTACTCTGCTAATATTTTCATTAGACAATGCTGAGTTTTATGCTAGCAGTAGGTGAATTTATTGATGACTTCTTACTGATGTTTATATCAGATCTGAAAAAATTATACATATATTATTCAATCACATAAACAAATCAGGACTAAAGAATAATTCTTTGAGGAGCTAAAAAAAAAGTATGGTGATTTTCCATTTTTACTGAAATTATTGTCTTTAATGTCCTACACTAATTGTTCTTTTATTTATTAAAAATACAGTGTTTGAATTTTAAAAATCATACATGAGAAACTATATTTGTACATAAGTTAATTAAATATAAAGTACGATTTAACTAGTGAGAAATATAGTCAACTAAACTATCATTTTTTGGTGAAAATATATAGATTAAAAAAACAGAGTTTTAATCTTTGTAAGGACAAGTGTAGAATAGCTCTTACCCTAGGGCTAAAGTAGCCCTATTCCTGAAGCTAGGTCTTTCTAGGGTTTTATTTAAATCTTTGAAATGTTACCCAAGATCTCTTCACTATGACTGGTATTTTCCAGAACTGTTTGATTTCTGAGATCTTTGTTCAGCTCAGAGTACTCTATAGGGTTTTTAGGTTTTCATTTTTTCTTAACTACTAGGGCTCTTGGAGTCTCACCCTGACAATATACAGCTTAGTTTTTGGCCAAAGACTCAAGGAAACATCTTTGCCGATTTCTGGGCTCTTTCTTGCAGAGCTAGCCCTTTTGTACCTTGTCTCATAAATCCAGACACCTCTACCACCTTGACATCTTATCTCTGCTTTCTCATCCCAAAAACTCTGCTGGCCTCTCCTTGGGCTCCTCACCCTCAGGTCAAGGTTTGAAAAGTGCTTCAGGCAAAAATCTGGGGTAACTCTACAACTCACCTTTTATATTTTCTCTCGTGGATCATGTCTTTATATTGTCAGTTTCTTAATGCCTAAAAGGAGTTGCATTATATGTTTTGCCAAGTTTTACAGTTGCTTATATTGGAAGGTTAAGGACAATACCTTCACTCTGTAATAGCCAACCCATACATTTTTTCAATGTACTTATAAATAATACAATTCCTCTGTTTTACATTTAGCAACTTGTCCCAGACCTGTCACCACACTTAAATTAAAAAGAAAAATTCTGCTTTTCATTGTACCTTATCCACTCACATCTAACTTACTTTTATTTTAAAATAACAGACTAAAATGCCAAATATTTTACAAGGTCTACACTTGAAGATTCTTTAGAGAATTATCATCTCAGAGGAAAAAAACAACAACAACGCCATATAGAATAAATGAAAATATAGATTCCAACTATTATTTTAGTTGTATCATTTTTGTATACCATTGCATTACCAGAGTTTGAGGCCCACCAGTGGGGAGATACCCCGGTGATAAATGTGCTAAGCTAAAATCATTGTGCTTATTAACTAGGAAGCTATGATTTGTTTTCAGCACTAATCTCCATGGCTTTACATCACCAAGGTGGCCTCTTTTTCACTCACATTCTTTTTTATTTTTATTTTGGTTGTTGTATTATTGTTGTTTGTTTTACTGAATTTATTGGATTACAGGTTAAAAATGAACAACTCAATAAAATACCATCTATACACTACATTGTGCACCCATCTTCCCAAGCTCCTACTCCATCTCCACCTATTCCTACCCCTCTCCCCTGTGATAGCTGTTAGTCTCTTCCATTCCATGCCTGTATTTTCTATTTTCATCAGTTTATTTTGTTCATTAGATTCCACCTAGGAGTGAAATTATATGGTACTTGTCTTTCTCTCACTGGCTTATTTCCCTTAGCAAAAGACTCTCTAGGTTCATATATGGTGTCACAAAAGGTAAGATATCCTTTTCTTTATTTTTTCAGCCAGGTAGTATTCCATTGTCCAAATGTACTATAGCTTTTCTATCCACTCATCTACTGATGAACAATTAAACATTTTCCAGATCTGGGCTATTATGAATAATGCTTTAATGAACACAGTGGTGCCCATATTCTTTTGAATTACTGTTTTGGTTTCTTCAAATATATTCCCAAAAGTGGGATAGCTGGGTCAAAAGGCAGTTCATTGTTAACTTTTTTAGGAAGCTCCATACTGTTTCCCACAGTGGCTGCACCAGTCTGCATTCCCACTAAAAGTGCATAAGGGCTCCCATCTTTACACATTCATACCAGCAATCGTTTGTTGATTCACTGATGATAGCTATTCTGACAGGTGTGAGGTGATATCCCATTGTGGTTTTAATTTGCATCTCTCTAATGATTAGTGATATTGAGCATCTTTTCATATGTCTATTAGCCATCTGGATGTTCTCTTTAGAGAAGTGTCTATTCAGGTCCTTTGCCCATTTTTTAATTAGGCTACTTGTCTTCCGGGTGTTGAGTTATACAAGTTCTTTATATATTTTGGAAATTAATCCCTTATCGAATATATCACTGGCAAATGTTCTCCCATTCAGTGCAAAAGCTTCTTAGCTTCATGTAGTCCTATTTGTTTAATTTTTCATCTAAAGATCATTTACATTCTGATATCTCGGCTGTTTCACAGAGACAGGGTTCAGCTCAGCACTTTGCAGTTGGCATTCAGGAGCACAGAGTGAACACAATGAAAACAGCTAACTTATAATTATTCTAAAAGAAAACAATGTATCACTGCGATAATGGGGAGAATAATGACATTTAGAAACTTATATAATGTATTACACCTTATTTTAACCGACAACTCTAGTTAGACCGCCTTTGGTTCTGAATTTGTTTGTGACTGTAATGTAGTTGGCCAGCAGGGTTGACAAGGGAGAACAAAGAGAATAAATTGGTAAGGGAAAAGTAGCTGTTATAAAATAGTCCTAAAACCAGTTATTCTGTTACCATCATATTTCTTTTTTATTTCACATGAGTGTAACACATTTTTATTTTGCCTTTGTACCTATAATTCATCTTCTAGTGAGTAATTGGATGAGGGAAAGTGGCTTGGATTTATTTCTTCCCTGCTCACCCTATCACTACATATTTGTTTGACTTGGTGTTAAAGTTTAGTTTTCTGTTCCACTTTCAAAAGCTTCAACAGAAATTCTGACTGGATAAGAATAGCTTAAAGGATCTTAGAAAATATGACTTAAGTAAATACTTTTAATTAACTGGTAGCTTTCCATTGTAGGGGCTAGAAATCTAAACCGTGAAGATTTGTTATATAACTAATTTATATATGTTACTGTTAGTCTCGTATTTCAAAATGTCGATTAAGAAATATATCACCATTGCAAGCTAGTGTATTTATTTATTACATATTATAATATGACATATAAAACTCATGAGTTTCACTACATTTTCTTACATTATAAACAGCTTAGCTTTTTACTTCATTCAAGTTCATGTTCCCTTTGTTCCAATCAATCACATTTTACATTCCTTGAATACATACCACACTCCCATTTACTTCTGTTTAGAAATATTATCCCATTTTTTTTTTAGAGCTGACAGCGGAGAGGACCACAAAGGCCCGAGCTGATGCACAAACAGGATCTCTGCCTCCCTATGTGCTTTTTTATTAATTTTAATAAGGTGACATTAATAAATCAGGGTACATATGTTCAAAGAAAACATCTCCAGGTTATCTTGTCATTCAATTCTGTTGCATACCCATCACCCAAAGTCTAATTGTCCTCTGTCACCTTCTATCTGGTTTTCTTTGTGCCCCTCCACTCCCCCCTCTCCCTCCTTCTCCTCCCTCCCCCCACCCCGTAACCACCACACTCTTGTCCATGTCTCATAGTCTCACTTTTATGTCCCACCTATGTAAGAAATCCGGCAGTTCACAGTTTGTTTTTTTTTTTCCTTATTTCACTCCATATAATGTTATCAAGGTCCATCCATTTTGTTATAAATGATCCGATGTCATCATTTCTTATGGCTGAGTAGTATTCCATAGTATATATGTACCAAAGCTTTTTAATCCACTCGTCCTCTGACGGACACTTGGGCTGTTTTCAGATCTTTGCTATTGTAAACAATGTTGCCACGAACATGGGGGCGCATTTCTTGTTTTCAAACAGTGCTATGGTGTTCTTAGGGCATATTCCTAAAAGTGGGATAGCTGGGTCAAAAGGCTGTTCAATTTTTAATTTTCTGAGGAATCTCCATACTGTTTTCCACAGTGGCTGAACCAGTCTGCATTCCCACCAGCAGTGCAGAAGGGTTCCCTTTTCTCCACATCCTCGCCAGCACTTATTCTGTGTTGTTTTGCTGATAAGCGCCATTCTGACTGGTATGAGGTGATATCTCATTGTGGTTTTAATTTGCATTTCTCTAATGATTAGTGATGTTGAGCATTTTTTCATATGTCTTTTGGGCATCTCTATGTCTTCTTTGGAGAAATTTCTATTCATTTCTTTTGCCCATTTTTTGATTGGATTGTTTGTCTTCCTGGTGTTGAATTTTATAAGTTCTTTATAAATTTTGGTTATTAACCCCTTATCAGGACGTATTGTCAAATGTGTTCTCCCATTGTGTGGTTTGTCTTTTTATTCTGTTCTTATTGTCTTTAGCTGTGCAAAAACTTTTTAGTATGATATAGTCCCATTTGTTTATCCTGCCTTTTATTTCATTTGCCCGTGGAGATAAATCGGCAAATATATTGCTGCACCAGATGTCGAAGAGCTTACTGCCTATGTTTTATTCTAAGATACTTATGGTTTCATGGCTTACATTGAAGTCGCTTATCCATTTTGAGTTTGTTTTTGTGAATGGTGTAAGTTGATGGTCTAGTTTCATTTTTTTGCAGGTAGATGTCCAATTTTCCCAGCACCATTTGTTAAAGAGGCTGTCTTTACTCTGTTGTGTGTTCTTTCTTCCTTTGTCAAATATTAGTTGTCCATAAAGGTGTGGGTTTATTTCTGGGTTCTCTGTTCTGTTCCATTAATCTATGTGCCTGTTCTTATGCCAGTACCAGGCTGCCTTGAGTACAACAGCCTTGTAGTATACCTTGATATCCGGAAGACTGATACCTCCTGTTTAATTTTTTCTTAAGATTGCTGAGGCTATTCGTGTTCTTTTTTGGTTCCATATAAATTTTTGGAATATGTGTTCTATATCTTTGAAGTATGTCATTGGTATTTTAATTGGTATTGCATTGAATTTATAAATTGCTTTGGGTAATATAGACATTTTAATGATGTTTATTCTTCCTAACCATGAGCACAGTATATGGTTCCACTTGTTTGTATCTTCCTTGATTTCTTTTATCAATGTTTTATAATTTTCTGAGTACAAGTCCTTAACCTCCTTGGTTAAATTTACTCTTAGGTACTTTATTTTTTTGGTTACAATGGTGAAGGGGATTGTTTCCTTAAATTTCTTTTGCTGACAGTTCATTGTTGGTATATAAAAATGCCTCTGATTTCTGAGTATTAATTTTATATTCTGCCACCTTGCTGAATTCATTTATCAGGCCCAGTTGTTTTTTGACTGAGACTTTAGGGTTTTCTATATACAATATCATATCATCTGCAAATAATGACAGTTTTATTTCTTCTTTTCCAATTTGAATGCCTTTTATTTCTTCTACTTGTCTGATTGCTGTGGCTAAGACTTCCAGAACTATGTTGAATAAGAGTGGTGAATGGGGGCACCCCTGCCTGGTGCCTGATCTTAAGGGGATTGCTTCTAATTTTTGCACATTGAGTATGATGTTTGCTGTGGGTTTGTCATAGATAGCCTTTATTCTGTTAAGGAATGTTTCCTGTATTCCCACTTTACTGAGAGTTTTGATCATGAATCGGTGCTGAATTTTATCAAATGCTTTTTCTGCATCTATTGAAATTATCATGTAATTTTTGTCCTTCCTTTTGTTTATGTGATGAATCACATTGATTGATTTGCGAATATTGAACCAGCCTTGCCTCTCCCACTTGATCATGGTGTATGATTTTTTTCATTTATTGCTGGATCCGGTTGGCTAATATTTTGTTGAGAATTTTAGCATCTAAGTTCATCAGGGATATAGGCCTATAATTTTCTTTCTTTATTGTCTTTGCCTGGTTTTGGGATCAGAATTATGCTTGCCTCGCCTCATAAAAGGAGTTTGGAAGTCTTTCTTCCTCTTGAATTTTTTGAAATAGCTTGAGGAGGATAGGTGTTAGCTCTTCTTTGAATATTTGGTAGAATTCACTTGTGAAGCCATCAGGCCCAGGACTTCTCTTTGTTGGGATTGTTTTGATAACTGTTTCGATCTCATTTGTTGTAATTCGTCTGTTTAGGTGTTCTGATTCTTCCAGGTTGATTTTTTGGATGACTATGTGATTCAAGAAATTTGTCCATTTCACCTAGGTTGTCTAATTTTTTGGCATAGAGTTCTTCATAGTATTTCTTACAATACTTTGTATTTCTGTTGTGTCAGTTGTTCTCGTGCCTGGCTCTATAAGCCTCAGCCGGTCTCCCATGGGTGGGATGGCGCACCACACTTGGGTCACAAGCCTGGGCACCAAGGGCAAGGGTGAGCACTTTTGCTCAGCTGCGGGTCCCTGTCAGCCTGTCCCATATTTCTTATAGCCATTTTCTACTCTTCTTCATAGTACCAATATAAATTATTTACTTGTTCATTGAATCATTTTCTGATACCCCTACCAAGAATAAGGTCTACTTTTAGCAGATCATAAAAGGTAAAATTGTCTAAACAATCCAGTTTAGTAAATGGCATCCAAACATATCAATCTAACTCTCATTAAGGACATAATCTGCTTTTCTGTCTTTATTAAGGAGAAGAAATGTTCCCCAAGACATATTTTGCCAAGTAGCTTAGTTCAAGAAGTTACAAGTATGCATGCTGAGAAAACTGGAAACTCAAGTACTGATGATTCTTTTACATTAACTTTCAAATAGCCAGTATATATACAGTGCTTAATAAAATAAAGGTTAAATTGTTGTATTGGTTGAATTAAAATAATCTTTATTCAAAGGTTTACTGTCAACCATATGTGCATTAATTACAAATGTTGAGCATCACAAAACAAAATGATCTTTCATTCAAAAAATTTAGCTCTGCCCAGTTACATAACAAAGCAGCGGGGAAGTATTATGGCTCAGGACTTGAGCCAATGTAGTAGAAGCTTTGGGAGCTTTATCTCATCTTATCTGGACAAGTCACCTAATACTAGGCACTAATTCCCCAAGTTTCATTATTAGAACATAACTAGAAAATGAGAAAGCTTGTTCAACTCTCTGTTGTGCAGAAGAAGCAGGTATTAAAGCTGACCATTCCTGGTAGAAATGAACTTTGAAAGTATGCAAACTAAAACAACCATATTCATCTCAGAATAACAAAATATCACTATTTTCAAATTAAAATGGCAACTTTTTCACTGAGAAAATTTTAGCTATAGGTCTTTCTTTAAGTTTTATTTAGAAAATTAAATTTAACAGGGTAACATTGATCAATAAGAGTACAAAGGTTTCAGGTAAATATTTCTATAATATTTGAACTGTTGAGTATGTTGTATACCCATCACCCAAAGTCAAATCATTTTCTGTTACCTTATATTTGTTCCTCTTTGTACCCTTCCCCACCCTCTTCTTCATTCTCCTCCCCTATATCTCCCTGGTAATCACTTCACTTTTATCTATGTCCGTGAGTCTTAGTTTTATATCCCACCTATGTGTGAAATCATACAGTTCTTAGCTTTTCCTGATTTTCTTATTTCACTCAGTATAATGTTCTCAATATCTGTCCATGTTGTCATAAATACCACTATGTCATCAATTTTTATAGTTGAGTAGTATTCCATCGCATATATGAACCACATCTTTTTTACCCAATCCTCTATTGAGGGACACTTTGGTTGTTTTCATGTCTTGGCCATGATGAATAATGCTGTGATAAACGTGGGGCTGCATGTGTCTTTATGTACCAATGGTTCAAGTTTTGGGGGGTAGATACCTGGTAGAGGGATTGCTGGTCATATGTAGTTCTATTCTTAATTTTTTGAGGAACCACCATACTTTCCTCCACAATGGCTGTACCAGTTTACATTTCAACCAGCATTAAATGAGGGTACCTTTTGCTCCACAGCCTCTCCAACACTTGTTATTGCCTATCTTGTTGATAATAGCTAATCTAACAGGAGTAAGGTGGTATCTCATTGTAGTTTTTATTTTCATTTCTCGAATAGCTAGTGAAGATGATGAGCATTTTTTCATATATCTATTGGCCATTAGTGTTTCTTCTTGGGAGAAGTGTCTGTTCATGTCCTTGTCCCATTTTTTATTGGACTGTTTGTTTGTTTGTTGCTGAGTTTTGTGAGTTCTTTATATGTTTTGAATATTAGCCCTGTATCTGAACTGTTGTTTGAAAATATCATCTCCCATTTAGTTGGCTGTCTATTTGTTTTGTTGTCAGTTTCTTTTGCTGTGCAGAAGTTTCTTAGTTTGATGTAGTCCCATTCATTTATCTTTTCCTTTACTTTCCTCGCCTTTGGGGTCAAATTTATAAAATGATCTTTATGGCCAAGGTCCATGAGTTTAATACGTCTGTTTTCTTCTATATAATTTATTGTTTCAGGTCTTATATTTAGGTCTTTGATCCATTTTAAATTAATTTTTGTGCAAGGAGATAAAACTGTAGTCAAGGTTCATTCTTTTGCATGTGGCTTTCCAATTTTCTCAGCACCATTTATTAAAGATGCTTTTTTCCCCCATTTTGTGTTTTTGGCCCCTTTGTTGAGAATGATTTGTCCATATATATGTGGTTTTATCTCTGGGCTCTCAATTTTGTTCTCTTGGTCTGTATGTCTGTTTTTCTACCCAAACATGCTGTTTTGACTACTGCGGTTCTATAGTATAATTTGAAGTCAGGTAGTGTGATTCCTTTGGCTTCATTCTTTTTCCTCAGGATTGCTTTGGCTATTCACCAGTTTTTATGGTTTCATACAAACCTGGTAATTTTTGTTCATTTCTTTAAAAAATGACATTGGGATTTTGATGGGTAATGCATTACATTTGTATACTGCTTTGGATAATATGGCCATTTTAACTATGTTGATTCTTCCAATCCATGAACATGAAATATTTTTCCATTTCAATTCTTTTCAATAATGTTTTATACTTTTCAATATATAGATCCTTCAAATCCTTGATTAAGTTTATTTCTAGGTATTGTATTTTTTTGTTGTAGAAATTGTAAAAGGATTTTTTCTTTTTTTAGTTTAGTTTATGAAGTTTCATCATTGGTATATAGGAAAGCAATAGACTTTTTATATTGATTTTGTATCCCGCAATTTTACTGTACTGGTTTATTGTTTTTAATAGTTTTTTGGTGCAGTCTTTGTGGTTGTCTATATACAGGATCATGTCATCTGCAAAAAGTGATACCTTTACTTTTTCTTTCCTGATATGGATGCTTTTTATTTCTTTCCCTTGCCTAATTGTGTTGGCTAAAAATTCTAGAACTATGTTGAATAAAAGTGGTGAGGCTGTGCAGCCTTGTCTCCTTTCTGATTTTAGAGAAAAAAGTCTTCATTTTTTCACCATTTAGTATAATATTAACTGATGTTTTGTCATATATGCCCATTATTATGTTGAGATGCTTTCCTTCTATTCTGATATTTTTAACATAAAGTGTTGTCATATCTTATTAAATGCCTTTTCTTTATCTATTGATAGGATCATTTTATTTTTGTTTTTTGTTTAGTTGCTGTGGTCTAATATGTTGATTGATTTCCTATGCCAAACATTCTTGAGCTCCTGGAATGAATGAATCCCACTTGATTGTGATGTATTTTTTTTAATGTGTTGTATTTGGTTTGCTATTATTTTGTTTAGGATTTTTACATCTGTACTCATTAGAGATGTTGGTTTTTCTTTTCCCTTTTATTTATTTATTTAGTGTGTGTGTGTGTGTGTGTGTGTGTGTGTGTGTGTGTGTGTGTGTGTTTCCTTGCCAGGTTTTGGAGTGAGGGTTATGTTGGCCTCATAAAATGTGTTAGGCAGTATTGCTTCTCGTATTTTTCGGAAGACTTTGAGAAGGATAGGTATCAAATCTTCTTTGAATGTTTGGTAGAATTCACTAGTGCAACCATCTGGTCCTGGACTTTTGTTTTTTGGGAGGTTTTTGATAGTTGTTTCTATTTTTTCCCTACTTATAGGTCTATTTAGGTTTTCTACTTCTTTATGACTCAGTAGAAGAAGATTGTATAGTTCTAGGAATTTATCCATTTCCTATAGGTTGTTAAGTTTGGTGGCATATAATTTTTCATAGTATTCTACTATAATCCTTAATATATCTATGATGCCTATGGTAATTTCTCCTCTTTCATTTTGGATTTTGTTCATATGAGTCCTTCCTCTTTTTCCCTTAGTGAGTCTACCCAGTGCTTTGTTAATTTTATTGATCTTTTCAAAGAACCAGCTCTTTGTTGTATTAATATTTTCTATAGTATTTTTGTTCTCTATTTCATATAGTTATGCTTTAATATTTACTATTTTCTTTATTTTCCTAACTTGCAATTTCCTTTTTTCTAGTTTCTTAAGATGTGATGCTAGGTTGTTTACTTGGGATCTCTCTTGTTTCTTGATGTAAGCCTATAACAGTATAAAATTCTCTCTTACTACTGCTTTCACTGGATCTCAGAAATTTTGATATGTCGTGCTGTCGTTTTCATTTGTCTGTATATATCTTTTGATCTCTGCTTTTATTTCTTCTTTGACCCTGTCGTTTTTTAGAAGTAGGTTGTCTAATTTCCACATTTTTGTGGGTTTCTTTACTTTCTTTTTGCAGTTGAATTCTAACTTCAAAGCCTTATGGTCAGAAAATATGCTTGGTATAATTTCGATCTTCCTGAATTTGCTGATGTTAGTTTTGAGGCCCAACAGATGGTCTATCCTTGAGAAGGCCCCATAAACTTTGAAGAAGAATATATAATATGATGTTTTGGGTTGAAATGTCCTGTAAATGTCTTTTATGTCCATTTGGTCTAGTGTGTCATTTAAGGCCAATATTTCTTTACTGATTTTTGGTTTGGATGATCTATTTAAAGCTGTCAATAGTGTGTTGAAATCTCTAGGTATGATTGTGTTTTTTTCTGCTTCTATTTTTAGATCAGTTAGTAGATGTCTTATATATACTGCTCACAAAAATTGCGGGATATTTTAAAGTGAATATGAAGCAAAAAAAGATCCCCTAATTTTAGTGAGTAGTATATTTTGGTGCTCCCTGGTTTAGTGCATATATTTTAAGAAGTGTTATTTCTTATTAATACAGTGTATGCTTTATTATTATGAAGTTTCCATCTTAGCCTCCAGTTAGTTTCATTGTCTTTTAAAAATTTTTTTTTTTTTATTTTACAGGGACAGAGAGAGAGAGTCAGAGAGAAGGATAGATAGGGACAGACAGACAGGAACGGAGAGAGGTGAGAAGCATCAATCATTATTTTTTCGTTGCTGTTGCAACACCTTAGTTGTTCATTGATTGCTTTCTCACATGTGCCTTGACCGCAGGCCTTCAGCAGACTGAGCCACCCCTTGCTGGAGCCAGCAACCTTGGGTCCAAGCTGGTGAGCTTTTGCTCAAGCCAGATGAGCACATGCTCAAGCTGGCAACCTTGGGGTCTCGAACCTGAGTCTTCCACATCCCAGTCCGATGCTCTATCCACTGCGCCACCACCTGTTCAGGCTACTTTTGTTGTCTTGAAGTCAACATTGTCAGATGAGTATGGCTACACCTGCTTTTATTTGCATATTACTTGCTTGGAGAATCATTTTCCAACTTTTCACTTTTGAGTGTACTTTTATCCATGCAGCTTAGATATGTCTCTTAAAGATAGCATGTGGTTGGGTTTTGATTTTTGATCCAGTCTGCTACTCTGTGCCTCTTTATATGGCATTCAAAAGTGGTGTTGTTAAGAGGCCTAACAGAAAAACAACTTCAATCCATTCAGTGCGTGGACCTTTTATGCATACCTGTGAGCCCCACTAGGGTTTCTTTGTTGTGTTATAGGTGTTCAATTTGTTGAAATTTCAATGGGAGAGATCAGAAGTATCTCTCATGCTGCCATTACTCCAACATCATCTTACCATTCACCTATAGGTTATTTTTCATTCATTACATTGGTCTAATTCTTTGTATTGTATTGATTCAAAAATTTTTAAATATTCCCAGACAGTTATAGTATTCCATGAGTTATAGGGAAAGTATATACAACAGATATTGTAGAAAAAGTCCAGAACTTGTATAATAAAATCTTGTTTCAAACTTAGCTCCATACTGGTTTGATAATTAAGCATGGACAACTCATCAAAAATCTTGTCAAGCCTGACCAGGCAGTGGTGCAGTGGATAGAACACTGGCCTTGGATACTGAGGACTCAGGTTCAAAACTCTGAGGTCACCAGCTTGAGCACAGGCTCATCTGGCTTGAGCGCAGGGTCAATGGCTTGAGTGTTGGGTCACAGACATGACCTCATGGTCTCTGGCTTGAAACCCAAGATCCACTGGCTTAAACAAGGTGTCACTGGCTCAGCTGGAGCCCCCTGGTGAAGGCACATATGAGAAAGCAATCAATGAACAACTAAAGGGATGCAACTATGAGTTGATGCTTTTCATCTCCCTCCCTCCTGTTTATCTCTTTCTCTCTTACAAAAGAAAAAATCTTGGTTTTATACCTTTACAGGTATGGCATACAAAATTATTGGCCTCATATCTCATGAGATAATCCAATGAGAGAATATCTGTAAATAGCAAAGCACTACTGAAAGTTAAATTGCCATTCTTATAATCCTATATCATTACCTATAGATCAGAGGTCCCCAAACTATGGCCCACAGGACAAATTGCAGCCACTTGAGGCCATTTATCCAGCCCCCGCCACACTTCCAGAAGGGGTACCTCTTTCATTGGTGGTCAGTGTATGGAGTACTGTATGTGGTGGCCCTCCAATGGTCTGAGGGACAGTGAACTGGCCCTTGTGTAAAAAGTTTGGGGACCCCTGCTATAAATAGTAACTAAAGGTAACATGGGTCCTATTTTGCCTAAACCAAAGACTCATTCTAACTCTAGAGTTTGATTTTATTATGCACATAAGAAATTGTTTCCTCCATGGTGGACAAAAATGGTTTGAGAAAATGGTGTGTGAGGATAGAAACAGAAAAGAGAGAGATTTTTTCTTCTTTTTAAATCTGAGATTGTCATGGCATTGAAAATGACCCATCTTCATTTGCTGGTGACTCTAAGAGTTGGTGTGTTTGTGTGTGACACTTTCAAAAGAGATGTCACTTCATCTCAATCCATTAGAGTTATTTGAATTGTACATCAGCCAGGATCTCAAGACAACCAGAGTCCTTTCCTAGGTTAGGAAACACTTTCAATACTAGATATCTCTCATTATCAGAAGTAATTTCCTGCAGACATTGGAAGCATACCAGTAATAGATGTTAAAGTTTTTTGCTTTTGGTCTTTTGGTTTTTTTTTAAGTAAAATGAATTCTGGAGAGGATATAGTATCCTGTGAATAAATCTTTTTAAAGTGGAAAACTGAACAACTATGACAGAATAAATATACTGCTCACAAATTAGAGGATATTTTATAGCTTCATATTTATTTTGAAGCATCCCCTCATTTTTGTGAGCAGTATATTATTTCAGTTTTATCTCCATTTTGTTCCTTTTCACAAGATGTATTTATAATCAGTGTAAAAGATCACACTTCAGTAACCTCACACTTGATTCCATTCCCCACAACATTGAAGAGATCATGGCACCCAGTCATCAGTTGAAGCTCAGTCTTTTATGTTTCTCTGTCTGGTTAGATTATGCAGATTTATGACTCTTTTTCATTGCTATTATTCTCTTATATGCCATATATGTATTTTTTAAAGAGTCTCTTTCCTAATACTTGGACCAAATATCTATATTCTAGAAACTCCTCTGAACTTCTCTAGCTGTTGGCATGTTCATACCTTTCTTACCTAAATTATAGAGAATATACGCTAGAACACTATATCAACTAGGAGATTTAAAATCCATGAAAAACAAAATTATACCTTTGTACTTCTATAACATGAAGCAGTTGTCAAAGTATCTTATGGGCAGATAGACAGGAAATGTTTTATTTGGGGTTTTTTTTAAATAAGTGCATTAATAGATAAAACCAGTCATTTAATATTTACTTCTAGATGTCAGAATGTTTATGGAAGATTTTAGGCCCTCATCAAAATGGATCATTTTAGTTTGCATGCATTTAAACATAAAAATTTCAAAACATTATTTTTGAAGAGAAAAACAAAACAGGCTTTTAGGAGAAAGATGTGTTGCCATATAATTTGCCTGCATAAAATATGTTATCACAAAATAAACATTAATTAAACATGTTTACAGGCTGATTTGAAGTCGATACATAGAAATACTCTAATGTTATTATAAATAGCAATATCTCTTTATAAAACAAAATGTTCTTTATAGTAATAAAAAGGAGACAGTTTTTTTTAAAGCTCTAATCACATCTATTGTAGATTATTTTTAGTAATTTCTATATACATAATAGAAAAATAAAGCACAATCAGTATAGCAGCAGAATTCAACAATCTAGGAGAAAGAGAGAAAGAGAGAGGAGGGGGAAATAGTAGGGAAAAAGAAAGGAAGAAAAGGAAAAAAGGGAGGGAGTGAGAAAGTTATGTAAAAGAGAAAGAGAAAGAGAGAGAGAAATAATTTTCCAGGGGTAGAAGCAACAGCCCTCTCATTTTAACTCCCTGTTAGAACAAAAAGAAACTCCCACAAACAAAGTAATCCTCAAATTTGACTCCTCTGCATGTTTATGAAAAAATATTTAATTTTACCAGTGTCTATTACAGACTGGGTATGACCTAACTCCTTGCTATTGCAAAAATAGTCATTAGAGGTTTTTTAATATTGTTGTCTGTTGCATTCACAGCTTGAATATTTGAATATATAGGAGGAAATGAGTCGGCAAGAGAAAATGCTTGAAAATGCTGCATTTAATTAATGCCCAAGGGAAACCATGAAAAAGAAAAAAAAAATGTAGCTGTTGTGTACTAATTTTAAACGTTGTTGACCAGATTTACTTGCATGTACTGCTCTAGCCTCCCACTCAGCAGTTTGATAATAGCAGGCGGTTCCATGAAGAACAGATCCTTAGTCTTTAGAATTCAGTGTGAGAAACAGGATACAAAGGATATGAGAAGAAGCTGCATTTTAATGCAGCTAAACTCTAAAGTTCAAGGCAGAACCTCAGTTATAAACACCTGCTTATATACAAGCAGATGTAAAGGAGACTATATGCTTAAACTGGCATACCAGGTATTTATATCCTTGTGAGGCAGTGAGCTATTTGGTTAATATAATACAGTATATATTACAATACATTTCTACTTCTACTACTTCCAGTTTTTCTACTTTTATTTTATATATGAACATTTGAAATATGACATGTAATATATAATATATATTATATATAATACAGGCTTTGTCAAACATTTTAGTCAAATTTGTCTTAACAGAGTAGTTTAGAAGTTTTGCTTTTCTAAATGAAGATGCATTTCTATGAAGAAAAAGAAAGTAAAAAATTATAAGATACTTTTTTTTTTCTTTTAGTATCACTATGTGGCAAGAACAGGCAGGTCTTATTTCTGACCTGAATTAAATAAATATAAAGCTTTACTCACAAGAGTCCGAGACTTGTGACATTGGACCACGCCCATGAATCAATATGCTCATGTAAAAAGAAGGGGGGAAAACACTATTATAGGAATCCCTTGGCAAGGGATTCACAATGTTATCTCACTGGATATTCACAGTGGTTAAATTAGTGAATTTTAACCCAATTTATCCATGATATTCTTAGAGAAGCAACCAGATTTCTAAATTAAGTGTCTCTTCTTAATTTTTTAAGTAAAATGAATTCTGGAGAGAGATATAGTATCCTGTGAATAAATCTTTTTAAAGTGGCAAACTGAACAACTATGACAGAATAAATATACTGCTCTCAAATTAGAGGATATTTTATAGCTTCATATTCATTTTGAAGCATCCCCTCACTTTTGTGAGCAGTATATTATTTCAGTTTTACCTCCATTTTGTTCCTTTTCACAAGATGTATTTATAATCAGTGTAAATTGACTAATGACCAGTTGCATTGACTAATGACCCCCTGCCTTGGTGCCAACCCCTGCCCTGGCACTGACCAATCAATGGAAACCATGACCCTAAAGAACACAACTGGAAAGCTAATGAATATTCTATTGAGATCCTCCCCTGGGACCTCCCCCATAATCCTCACCCTAGAATTCCTTAAGAAGGAGGTCCTAGTGAGCTCTCCCTTCATAAAGCAGGCCCTCCCTTTCCCCACCTCCTTCTCCTCTACTCTCCCACCCCCAGGCATATTTTCTTTGCCTCTCTCTTTCTCCTAAGCTCTAAAGGACCCCATGAGACTTATGACCTGGGGAGCAGGCAGCAGCAGCTTTTTCTGGGCTAACCCCCTGAACCTGTCTCTAAGGTCCGCCTCTCTCTGACTTTCTTCCTGCATAACCAATAAATTCTTCCTCTACTTGCTGCACTTTGTCTCATGAGTGGATTCTATCTCTCAAGAAGACAAGAATTGAGGTCTCATTGTTTCACCTGTAACAGAAGGACCAGTAGGTATTAAAATAGATCTGGCTTTCAACGATTTTGTTTGTTGATGATCTGCCCTTTTTGTCCTTTTAATGGAAACAAAAGAACAGTTGCCTGCTGTCCTCTGAAGCTTCTTGTCTGTTAATATCATGGGACTTTGCCTGTGCTTGTGACAGCTCAATGACCCTGCTGAGGTGCCATCTGCACTCTGCGACCTGGAATCGTGATTAGGATTATGTGCTGGTGCCAAAGTCTGAGGCAGTATAAATCTTGCATTTAGAGTAACAATAATTTTACCCCCATATTAGGACAAAACACCTCATAGGCACAGCTACACCTATGAGACAACAATGAAACACGATATTTAACTTCAAGACTATCCTAAAATATCTGAAATATCGCTCAGCCTACAGTTATCTAAACTGTTGAGTACCACTAGAATTGTGAGAGAAAAACTAAAATATGGATTAATTCATCTGAAAGGAAAAAAACAAATGGGTGACTAAAGTAACCTTAAATTATTCCAAGTATTTTAACTTTGACCTATTTTAATATATTCTCATGTAATGTATTATATAATTATATTTCACACAAATCTTTAATTGTATTATAAAAATAAATATTTTTAAACTATATGTATATATATACACACACACACACATACCAATAACAGTCACTTTTTCCCTCTTTGTTGCTATGCAGGTCAGATTTATGATAATGATAATAATGATAGCTGCTATTAGCAAATAAGTACAATCTGTGTACTAGGCACTGTTAGGTGAGATAATACAAGTAGTAAGCCTTCTACATGCATTCTCTCACCTAATTATCTCAATAACCCATGATGTAGGCATTTCAACCCCACTTTACAAATGAGAAACACTAAACCCAAAGTCACATAGGTAGAAAGCCACAGAGCCAGATCCTAGCTCAGTACAAAGAAGATGACCTTTGTTGCAATGGTAACTCAGAAATTAGAGTTCACAAGGATATCACTTAAATAAAACTGGCCTCCTTTTTTCCTACTGGACAGAAAATGTAAACATGTCAATCACTCCCAATTTTAATTCCCAGAATGTATGTGACCCTGGCAGGTTGGCTCAGTGGTAGAGTGTCAGCCTGGTGTGTGGATGTCTGGGTTTGATCCCCGATCAAGGCACATAGGAGAAGTGATTATCTGCTTCTTTGCCCCTCCTCCTGTTTCTCTCTCTCTCTCCCTCTCTCTCTCTCTCCCCCCCCCCTCCACACCCTGGGTGGAAATCTAGCGAGTTGGCCCCAGGTGGCTAAGGATGGCTCCATAGCCTCCGCCTCAGGTATTAAAAGATAGCTAAGTTGCCAAGCAATGGAGCAAAAGCCCCAGATGGGCAGAGCATTGCCCCATAGAGGTCTTTCCAAGTAGATCCCAGTAGGAGCACATGTGGGAATCTCTCTGCCCTCCCCTGTTCTCATTTAATAGAAAGAGAAAAAAAAAAAAACAATTCCTGGAATGTAAGTCACAGTTTCACCCTTTTCTCTCCCACATTAAGAAGAACCATTAGAAAGCAAATAAATGGTAATAAAGGAAATAAGAAGCTTAATTCTGAATCTGCTTTATATGATAGACAAAAAAAAAAGATTTATTTCACTTATTTGGTTAAAAGTTTTTCTGAAAAAAAAATGATAAAAGAAATTAGTATAAAACTTAAGGCACCTTTAATGTGGTTGGATGTTATTGCTTATAAAAGAGAATTAAAAAATAAAATAGATTTGGCCCATGGACACTTTCATTTTCAAGGATGAGAATTTTATTTAAATGCCATCAAAATATAAGAAATATAGAGCTATGCTATGAATTGTCACATGTATATATAATGGAGATTTTTATACCACGCATAAGAAACTATAACTATTAAAAGGGGGTAATTAGTTTTGTTTTTATTTTTGTGAGAATCTATTCTACTTCATTCATTTACCATACCTTCCAAATGTATGTAATTATATTGGTAACAATATGTGGTTGCTTTTTGACAAAGGACAATTTTACTGATTAAAAACCAAGCTGCTGTACTAAAATATGTAGCAGTTACCATGGAAACAATTTTACTTTGACTCAGAGCATGTCTTGTTTTAGGGAGAGAAGCCCGTTGTTATGGTAATAGAAACTTGAGTATTTTTCCCAAAAGAAGATAGCACAGGAGGGATAATGGGGTTGCCAGTTATAAAGCACATAGAAATCGAGTGTAATTCCTTTAAGTAGCTTATAGAAATAATAACTAGTAAAGACAATAGATCTTATTCTTTTCTTGTTAGTAAAATCTCTTGCCCCATGTGCCTCCCTTGTTTAATTTGTAACTGTAAAAAAAAATAATAATGTGCTCTCTCTCTCTCTCTCCACCCCCACTTCTCTCACCCTCTCCCTTTCTTTCTCTCCTCTCTAAAATCAGTAAATAAACTCTGAAGGAAAAAAATAACTTTAATGTCTTATTACACTCAAAATTCTACTGAAGGCAGCAAATTCAAATCATCATTCCATAGCAATATGATTTTTTATTAAAACTTTAGTATGAATTACATTTGAGATACTAGAAGAAGAATTATTTGTCACCTATTTCATTACATTATGGCAATAATGATGATCATAATGATAGTCAAAATTTATAGAATATCTGCCATATGTTTGGAATGTTCTAAGACTTTTTGTTATAGTAACATATTAAAATTTTCATAATGTCTCTCTTTGATTGCATCATTATTAATATCTCTATTTTATAGGGGGGAAAAACCCTGAAATACAAAAGTGTTAATTAATTTATCCAAGGTCACATAGCAAAAAAATGCCAGAGCCAGCAACCAAACCTGTGAAGTTCATGTATTAACTACTTCTTTGTGATAGCAGTTCCTAATTGCTTAGATATATTAGTTTTTATTTTATTACATTAACATTAAATCTTAATTTAAATTTAAAATACTTTAAATGGCTTTAAATAGTTATTTAAATAAATATTAAGTTATTTTTAGTATCTAAAATTTTTCCAAGAGTGAGTATAAATTTCAGACAGGAATTGATAATATAAGCTTTCATTGAACCAAATAAAAATAGTGACTTATCACAAGAATAAGTAATGTAATGTAAGCATATTTACCTTAGAATTAATTAATATTTAAGAAATTTGAAGTCCTAAATATAAAAGCCTTATTCAGAGTGAAGAGGAGAGGATTCCTTGTGGAATAATTCTGAATATATTTGTAAGTCTGGAATACATATGCAAACATGAAAATGGCGACTAAGGATTTACTGTGATAGGGCTCTAATTAGAATTGCAAAATATTTCATTTCAGGGTCTTATGCCTTTTCTCATCAAAAATTTTCAGCCTTTTAAAATCAAAGCCATTTCTCTTACTAGCTTATATGTTGCAGACAAATCATGGATTCATCTTATTCTCTTAGGCAATGATTACATAAGTATTTTTATACCACAAAATGTTCATTCCTCTCTGTTATTGAAAAAACTTGTGTTAATGAAAATAAAATTGCTTTCCATGCTACCTTGTTCTAGCGTAGGCAGGTAAATTTTTGACAAATAAGTAGTTTCTAAAAAGATAATGGCTGACCTGAGGAAGGTTATAAACATTAAAATAGTCCTTGCAATAAATATCTTATAAAAGTCATAATATTAAAAATATTCCATTTTGAATCAGACCCTAGCCAGACAACTAATACAAGCAAACGTGGTTAGCATAGGGTTACAAGATGTTTTCTAATAATATTCAAAACTCTTAATACTGGATATTAAGAGGTTCTTTGATAAAGAGCAATGCACTCAGTAATGTGCTTAAATAGCAACATGGGTTAGTAAAAAGTCATTGCTTTAGTTAATGGCTTTTCCCAGACCTGTGCTTAACTTTCCAATGCACGTGTCACAAGCAAATCCAGACACTCCTACCTCTTTCATGGCCAAAATTCCACACCTTCCTTCCCCAGCTCAATTGACACCTCAATATTAATTGTTTGCACAGTGCTTGTCCTCTTATTTTCACTCTAGTTTTTAGTCTCATGCTCACATATGCTCAAAAATGACTGATGAATTCAGCTATGACCTTAATGCTTCCAACTGCAGAGGAAAACAGTACTTTGCTTCTAGGCATGCTCATTTCCTGATCATTATAATTATGAGGTAGTTGGTAATATGGACTTGGACCTCAGAGAGGAAGCTGGAGAAGTAAATAAATGAGAATTATTCACAAAAGTGTGTGTGTTAATGCTACAGTAAGTAGATGTCGTACATAGTGCTCTAATGCTATACTAACAGTGACCGCCACTTCTCAAATATCAAGTAGCACACATCCTGCTATGTCTAGAAATCAGCTTTCAAAGGAGCTATCTTCACTGAACAGATAACTGAAGTTTAGGGGAAAAAATAACCCGCCCAAAGGGATACAATTAGTCAATTAGTAAGTGATGGAGCTGAGATACGAAGGCAGGCCTCATCAGAAAACCCTTGTTCATTTACTTGTACAGAACACTAGCTCTCAGAAGGCTTTAAGATATTTTTAGCAGAGAATTCTTAAGTATACTGGGAAGGAATGTTTTGTCTATGAAACAGATACAGTTCATTTAGAAATTATGTGTTTATTTTTCTTCATTTTTCCACAAAACAATTACAAGATTCCATAGCATTTTCAATGGATCCTAAGACTTTATCTTTCTTGCTTCATAATCATCTCTAGCTCTTAAATCTTTATGTCCATCAAATCTTCTATGCTCTTTCTAATGCTATTTCTGAAGGAAACGACAGTTTTATTCTAACTCTGAATACACTGACTCTCTCTCCACCCTCATTCCTTATTTCTGCTTTTTCTTATTCTGTCCTTTCTTTCATTTCCTCCTATCTATCTATTTGCTTCACCATCATTTATGACCAATGATAATGGCTAGAACACATCATGGATAGTATGTATTAGTTGTATGCTGTCTCTGTTGACTGATGCAGAATCTCCTCTTTACTTCATTCAAAAGTATTGTGTCTAGGTCAACAGATTGCTTGACTTTTTAAATCAAATATATTTATTCTACAACAAGCATATCTGTGTAGTAAATCTCATTTAAAAAGAACATATACAACAGTTGGGGAATATTTTTTGTAATCAGTCCTTCACTCATCTCACAAGCACTTATTTGCACCTAATATAAGACAGGTACCGTGCTAGGGTTAGGGTAGAGGAGGTAATGACTTAAGTCTGTGCTGTTAAGGAGCTCACATCCTGAGAAGGTAAAGAGATGAAAAAAGAACAGCTAACAAACAAATAATTAAAAATATATATAGTACTTCCAATAAAGTAATAAAGTATTGGTGCCCTTATACAGAAAGCCTAGACTTCAGGTTTCTGGTTCCGTGTGTAAGGAGCTTGAAAGTCGCTGCGTCATCCTAACAAGAGGTCAAAACTATACAGGTTGAAAAATTAACAACTACTCTAAAGTAAATAACAGAGGAAGGCCACAAGGAAAATGAGACCCCCCTCCAAATTAGAGAAAGACAGGCAAATACAGGGAATCAGAACTTACCGGAGCAGAGACACACAAGCAGAAATGGCTATTGGAAATGGTGGTGGGGTCAAAAAGCTGAACTGTAATTGATGAATTGCGGGAGGCTTAAAGACTGCTGGGAGTTAAAAGCTCCAGGGACTCCATCACAGGTGGTCCTCACAATTTTACCTCTAGGAGCTCGACCAGGTTTCATAGTAGCGTTGACCTTTGAACAACACGGGTTTGAACTGCGCAGGTCTTTCATAGCTTCCTGGTTTCGCAGCTGCGGATTCAACCAGCTGTGGACCATACAACAGTTTTCCCAACCTCAATCCCAGCCGCATCTTCTCAGCGAGGCCCATAAACACTGTTTCTGAGTCAGAGTCAGTTGAATCTGAAGATCTGAGGGGCTTACTGTAGAATCAAAAGTATGTGTAGATATTTCACTGTACTGAGGTTAGGGCCTCACCTAAACTTTTGATTATTCAAGGGCCCACTGCAACTATCAGAAAGCAATTCTTTCCTGCTTCCAGCTGGGAAAGAAGAAAAGGAACCATCTGGAAACACCCAGAGCACTCTCTTCTTAACAAGACCTACCCTCAGGAGACACAAGGCATGAGAACCCAACCTGTTCTGGTTCTGTCAGAACCTAACTGACCCAGGAAAAAGGAAATGCCCAACTCCAGCTAGCTCTAGCCATCCTGTGTCACCTAAGACAGCAAGGACAAAGTCTGAGGAAACACTTGTGAAGTCCACAGTCCCAGGGACAAGCTCATTAAAGACCGAGACCCACTCAAAGGGCTAAGGAATGCTTCCCCTCTGCCCACACCTCACCATCACATTAATAAAGGCCTACTATAGAAGTTTCTTTTATCAAGAAAAGATTACTAGGCTTACCAATGGGCCCCCCAAAAAAAATTTAAGAAAAGGGACAAGCGTCAGAACAAGACTCAGGCTACAAAAGCCCTAGTGGACAGTGTAGAGAGCAAGCAGGGAGAGAGATAAAAATCTTAAGAGAAAGGCGGCCCTGGCTGGTGACTAAGTGGATAGAGTGTCAGACTGGCATGTGAAAGTCCTGGGTTTAATTCCCTATCAGGGCACAAAGGAGAAGCAACCATCTGCTTCTCTCCTTTCTCTCCCTCTTTCCTTCCTACAACCAGTGGCTCTACTTGTTCAAGTGTGGACCAGGATGCTGAGAATAACTCCACTGGAGCGTATCAGCCTCATGCACTAAAAATAGGTTGGTACTCCAGCATCAGCCCCAGATGGGGTTGCCAGGTGGATCCTGATCTGGGCTCATGTGGGAGTCTGCCTCACTATCTCCCCTCCTCTCATCTAAAAAAAATTTAAAGAGAGAGAGAAAGGCAACAAGAAATGCCAGAGATAAAAAAACACTGTAACACAAATAAAGAATGCCTTTGACAGGCTCATTAGGACACTGAACATGGCAGAGGAAAGAATTTCTGATTTTGAAGATATCTCAACAGAAACTGCCAAACTGAATAGAATAAACAATAGAAACTGAAAAAATAAAATAAAACCAGACTATCCAGGAACTGTGGAACAAATACAAAAGGTGACAAATATGTACGATGGAAATTCTAGAGAAAGAATGAGAAAAAAAAAACAGAAGAAATATTTGAAAAATGACAGAATTTCCCCCAAATAAGGTCAGACACCAAAGCATAGATTCAGGAAGCTCAGAGAATACTGAGCAAGACAACGGTCAAAAAACAAAACAAAACTTCATTCATCTGCATATATAATTTTCAAACTAGAGAAAGGCATAGATAAAGAACAATCCTAAAAGAAGCCAGATGAAAAAACTCATTACCTACAGAGAGACAAAGACAAGAATTACATCTAACTTTTCCTCAAAAATGGAGCAAGCAAAAAGACAGTGGAGTTATATATTGAAATGAATGCAAGAAAAAAAACCCAAAACCATAACCTAGAATTTTGTTTCCAATGTAATTATAACATCCTCAAAAGTGTAGGGGAAATTAAGACATCCTCATGTGGGGTGGATGCTCCATCCACTGAGCCAACTGGCCAGGGCCATATTTTTTAATCTAATCAGAAACAGTTTGTTCAAAATAATTGCAATAATATGTTCAATTATATGATTACATATATGTCTTTGCTTACATGTAAGTGAAAATAAGTGACAACAATGACACAGGGATGACAGGGAGAAATCAGCATTATTTTATTATAAGGTACTCACACTTTGTATAGTGTTACTTACAGTAACACTTGATAGAATGTTATTTAAAAGTGGAGTTGAATTAGTTACAAATGTATATTGCAAATTCTAGGGCAACCACTAAAAAAAACTATAACTTATAAAACTAAGAAGGAAAAGAAAATGGACTCATAAAATGCTCAATTAAACGCACAAGAGAAGCAGAAATAAAGAGTGAAAGACAAAAATAGGAACAGAAAATAAGAACAGATAGAAAACAACAACAAACATGGCAGATGTTAATCCAGCTATATCAACAATCATTTTTAACATCAGTAGTCTAAATGCACCAATTAAAAGTCAGAGGTTATTGGAGTGAATCAAAAAGCAAAACTCAACTATATGTTGTCTATAAGAAACCCATTTTAAACATAAAAACCTAGAGACTGAAAGTGAATGGATGAAGAAATATATACCTTACTCACATTAATTAAAAGAATGCAAGGGTAGCTACTTTAATTTCAGACAGAGGAGACTTCAAAGCAAGAAGAGTTATCAGGGATAAAGAACTGCATTACATATGATAAAGGAGTCAGTCTTCCAAGAAGATATAACCTTTCTTTAACATGTATGTGTCTCACAACAGAGCATCAAACTACATGAGGCAAAAACTATTAGAACTGCAAAGAGAAATAGATAAATCTGCTATCATAGTTGAACACTTCAATACCCTATCCTGAGAAAGGAACAAATTTAACAGGCAGGAAATCAGTAAGGACTGAACTTAACATGAACAATCAACTGAGTAACCTTTATAGACGACTTCATCCAGCAACAGTAAAATACACATCCTTCTCAGTCTCACATGGAACATTTACTAAGATAGATCACATTATAGCCATAAAAGACACATTAATAATTTTTTAAAATAGAAATCATAGACACATCCACAGACCCCTAAAGGAGTACAGAGTCAATTAGTCAACTGAGAAAGAAAGATGAACTTGTAGATGATGCTTAGGGTGATTCTTTATTAAAAAGGTAAGGACTCCACAAGGTAGAGAGGAGATGAGGACTTTTCATGGAGATGGAACTGCAAATAAAAGATACAGAGGCAAGACCCAGCATGGAACATCTGGGAATTTAGTCAATATTCAGACTGTAAAGCAATGGTAAGGACAATGAAGAAAAGAGGCTGGGGCAAGATTAGGAACTAAATTGTGTACCTGTTGGGTAGTGAAATAAGCCAGAATTGATGAAGTAGGAATATGTGATTTTTGACTAATCTCTCTTTTTAGAAGCTTCCTGCAAAGACAACAAGAAAGCATATGGTTAGAAAAGCATGCTAAGTCAATAAATGTGTGTGTGTGTGTGTGTGTGTGTGTGTGTGTGTGTGCGCACGCGCACGCATTTTGCTTGTTTATATAAGATGGGAAATGTTTAAATGTGTCTCTTTGCAAGGGATAAAGGTGATGTAGAGTAGATTGATGAACAATGCTTCTACCTCTGAGATTGAGAAAAGAGAGTGAGACCTAAGTTACAGAAAGAGAGGTATCTATTCCTCATTCAAATAAAAATGGTATATATACAGAGGCTTGGAGTGGGTGGTAAATAGTTCACTGTAGGCAAAAGAAAAGATCACTCAGATATTAGATTATCTGACATTAGAGTCAGATATTAAATTATGTCTTCTCACAGCATAATGTAATAAAAGAGCAGTACACATACATCGTCATGCAACTCATAGGCTAAAGTTTTGAATTCGTTTGTATCAAAAGATTCTCACTTTGCCAGTCTATAATGGTTTGTCAAAAGCTAGGGAATTTGAGATTTTATACTATATATGCTTTACTTTTTCAGATTCTAGCCAGCATCAGAGAGCAGGGAACATTCTTTCTCATGACTATATCCTTATGTACCTGAAACATAGTGTTCATTCTGTACACACTGTTAATTAATGAATTCATGAATGATCACATTATTTAGGGGGTACCTTATTCTCTGTTGCTCTACTCCCCCATTTAGCATAGGACCCCTGGTGTCTCTCTGCTCTTCCACTCTCCCCTTTCTGGAGGCAGAGTGAATTAATCTCATTAATGAATTTGGAAGAAGAATCTTGGCATGCAATGCCCAGCTCCATCCTCTTCCCTCCCCATAATGGCCAGCTGGGGTATAGCTAGGGCTATAAAGCGGGTAGGATTTTCTACCTCTGGAGTTAAACAAGTAAGCCCCCATTTGTAAATTAGAGCTTTATTAGAAATAAAGAAAATCTTTTGGTATACATCTGGTAAGTTTCTATTCTATCTTGTTTGATTCAGAACTTGAGTGGGGAAGTAGCTATTATTTATGGACCTCTTTCAGAGTCTGACACACATGCAATTCAGTGGTACAAGTATAAAATAGCTTAGTTTCAGTAAGCTCATTGAGAAACATATACTTCATCATTAGGATTCATAACAAAGTCTGTCAGGCCCGCTCCTCACTTGCAACCTCACCTTAAAAAGTCATTTACACTTTGCATAGCTAAGTTTCCTCATTTCTAAAATGAAAATCATTCCTGCTTTATATGATTTACATAAATATAAAGATAGTAAACTGATTTTTGACTTTGCCTCCTGCCAATCACCGGAACTTTGTTTGACCCTTTTTAGACTTTATGTAAGTGGAACCATAGAAGAAAAAATACTTTTTTAAAGAACAAACAATAAAAACTAAAATGTTTACAGTGTTTGAACATAATAAAGCACTATCAGAATTATTTTTCTTACAATAAGTATAGCATGTGCTCCATCTCAGTTAATATTACATTAGAAAAGACCAATACCCTGATTACATTTGCCCTGACCATGGAGACACTCTTCTTTACCCACCAGGACTATTTCTGTGCCCCAGTGGTCCTCAAACCCAACGATGGGGAGAGATTATCATTAAAGGAAAAAGTTTATCCTCAAAAGTGGAGCTTGAAACAAATCTGTGTTCATGTTGTTTATTTGGGAGGATTCTGCAGAGAGCAGGAGCAAAGGAAGTTGGTCAAGACCAATGCAGTGCTGTTATGGATGGGATCGCTGACCAGGTGGGAGCTGGATCCCCCCAGGACGTAGTGCAGAGCTCACGGAATCAACCACCTCAGCATTGGTGGGAAGACAGTTTGACTAATACACTCTTCTTGAGAATTGTCCTAAGGGGTGTTAGTTCCTCCACACAACAGAAAACACACAAGACATGAGCCTTAAGCTGAGACACTGGCAGTAGAAAGTGACTTGAATCCCTCAGGGAACTGCCCGCTGTCACCAGAGCTGAGGGCAGAGCTGAAGCCAAGAGGATGTGAGGCCGAGCAGCAGTGGGACCGGCAGAGGGGCTGTGAATGATCCGGTATTCCATAGCTATCATGAGACATTCAGAGAGCTATTTCAGCATATAAACTGGGAGTATTCTCATAACACAAAATGCGTTTTATATCATAAAGTGTAAAGACACAATCACAGACAGGGGGTTTGCAAAAACTAAAGTTAAAACTAGGCATAGTTGATGATTTTGGTTACTATACTTATTTATTTTTGTCAAATCAATAACACTTATTTATTTTTGCTCTCTGTGGAACTTGAGGGTAAATAAAAGATAAGAGTGTTTTAAATGAAAAGAAATCACAGGAGAAAAATCTTGCAGCTGAGAAAACTACCAATTTTCCTGATAATTAAACTACTATTAGTTGATTGGAGCAGCTTCAAATAACCTGTATTCCTCAAGCATTTTGTCAAAGACTCATTGATCCAGTCTACTTTGCTGCCAGATTGATTTTTCTAAAACTCTCTGATCAAGTAACTTGTCTCCTTAAAATCATGGGTCCTTATGTCCTGCGACTTGCAAGTTTCCTAAACATCCTTCACTTGTTCCAGGCACTTTACTTCAATATACATCATTCCCTGCCTGCAAGACCCACCTCCCCTTCTGACTGGATCTTCACCCATGCTTTTGTTGGTCCAGCATAAGCCTCGCCTTTAACGCCCTCTCCAATCTTCTTGAGGTGGGTCTTTCCTCCTAGGGTTTTCAGGCATCCTTTGCAAAAGTCTTAAATGGAGTATACTTTTTTACATTTGTGACTGGATAACTTCTCTGAATATTAAATGAACTCTAACTCCGTCCCCAACATGCAGACACACAATGGAATGGCTAGAAGTGACTTCCTTTCAGGCAACACATGTCAGCTGGACCTATTTCTGTTCACTGACCCAGGGGAATTTCATGAAATAGCAACTTTCCAACTTCTACTTCAGAACATGATCTTCTTTTAATCACCTTTCAACTAAAAATAAATTATTAGGGGCATAGTACCATCTCTTTACAATATGTCATTCACTGTAATAATAGCATCATTTTGAATTGAGGACGTTGTTTTGACCACTGATTTGTAAGAAAAACTATACAAGAGTGAAATCTTATGTTAGAGAACAGGCACTTATACTGGGGCAGATGGCGTGGGGGAAACAGAATGAAGAATTGCATGCTATTTGTAACAGGAGGTGGGCTAAAATATTTAGGTTTGCAAACTTTTTGTTGCCTTTCTTCGTTCATTCATGCAAGCTTGTTCTTAATGTTCTCTTTGCAAGCACCACCATTAAATATTCATTGAGAAAGCAGGAAAGAAGGAGAGGGAAAGAGAATAAGAATCAGAAAAAAAAGAAATAATAATAGTCTGTAGGTTTTTTGAGACATCAAAGAAAACTTGATTCTAGTTTCAACAGGAGTATCACCAGGAAGAATGAAAAGTTAGCTTACTTGCAGGGGAAGCCATGGCAACCAATAACCAAAGCCAACAAATCAGTTTAAAAGTAAAACGGAAAGCTAAAATAATTTGAAATCTGAAGATCAGCATTTATATTTAATGTGACCCATGACAAGTGTCCAATAGCCAAATGCTGTGATAGCTTGAATGACCACAGTAGGTGTGCACCTTAAGGTCATAATAAAAATAGAAAGATCAAAGCTCTAATTCTGAAGGTGAGAAATACATTTAAAAAGATCTTAGTAATCCAATTATAAGTCAACAGGACCTTGAAGTGACATTTGAAAAAAAATGTCTGACAAAAAAAAGCATGCAGGATAGAGAATGAACGCTGTGACATACTAGAGGCAAAAATGGATTTAGGAAAGTCCAACAAAGATGGTGTTCTAACTAGGTGAATCGATCGAAAGAAGAGGGCTTGGATGGAGAACCCTGAGGCATCTATTTTTTATGATGCTCCATTTTAGAATTTTCATTCTGAGATCGTGTGAGCAAAGAGAAAGATGGTGGTTCCTAGTGAAGATGAGATACAGAAAGAGTGCATGGCAACCAATAAACAAATTTAATTCCTAGCTTCACCTTTTATAGGATTGTTGTAATCATTTACTTTTCCAGGAATAATGCTTTTTTTCACTTGGGGAATGTTGTGTTTTTAAACTATAGATTCTAACTATAAGATAGCATTCAAGCAGAGCTAGCCAGCCTGACCAGGTGGTGGCGCAGTGGAAGACCGAGGTTCAAGACCCCGAGGTCACCAGCTTGAGCGGGAGCTCATCTCCTTTGAGCAAAGCTCACCAGCTTGAACCCAAGGCCGCTGGCTTGAACAAGGGGTTACTTGGTCTGCTGAAGGCCCGCGGTCAAGGCACATATGAGAAAGCAATCAATGAGCAACTAAAGTGCCACAATGAAAAACTGATGATTGATGCTTCTCATCTCTCTTCGTTCCTGTCTGTCTGTCTCTATCTATCACTCTCTCTCTCTCTGTCTCTGTAAAAAAAAAAAAAAAAAGCATAGTTAGCCAAACTCAGGAAATAGTTAAAATGAAAATATTTAAAATGGTCAACAGCAAGCAATGCTTTTTATTTCCTGAGTAGGTAAAGCTCTCCTGAGAATTGCAGAAAGTTTCATCATTACTGGCATGTGATGCAATATGAGTCAAGCTGGGTCAATGAGGATGCTCGATTTAACAGAAAATTAGTTCGCTTTTTTTCCTGCCTGTGACATCTAGGATTGTTTGAAGACAGGGGGCTCAGACAGTGTCAGATGCATCTCTATTCTATCTTGTATGTGCGGATGGTAGCATATGGTATAGCATTCGGATACTGGTCTCTGCCATGGGGGGTAGTAGACAGGCTGAAACCTGCAGTGTGTTTAAATGTCAGGTTGGAAGGATTCTTTTTCCAAAAACCCTAAGGGAGTTATTACCTTGACAGATAATAGGAGACTATTAGACTGCATTTTCCACAACTTTGCTTGTCAACCTCAATCTATGAACTGCTGAGTTTGGGAGTGTGAGAGGTTTTATTTTTTTAATGGAAAACTATGCAGTATTTTTTCCCCTGACTTCATCCTCCACTTTAGAGGCTCAGGGAGCCCGTGACATGGGTTACTGGGTGGCTTACTCAGGCAGCTGGATTGCTGATTTGTTAGGTTGACTTCTAAGTAGTCCGGGGTTAATAAAACTAGCAAAAACAAACAATCATGAAAATTTAAACATTGATTATCTGATTAGGTTCAGTTCAGAACCATCATAGAGCTGCTTTTTTTTCCCCACCTATACTGCCTCCCTTTTTCTTAAATATGATCTTGGGCATACCTAATCCAGGGTCACCCAGAATAACACCCATTCAACAAAACATAGACTGCTCCTTCTCAGCAGTCTTGAATGTTTGCTGCAGGAAAACCCTGGCTTGCAAATATTTCTCATACTGTGCAGCTGACAAGCCAAGGCATCTTATAAATATCTGGCCTAGATCCCCTGCCTCTAGTACATGAGGAACTTTGCCCAGTGCCTCGTAGGCACCTGACTACCAAGCTTTTCCTTTTAAATGCATTTATGAATTAGCGACTGTAGAGAATGGAACTTGATTCTTTTCTTTCTGAATCACTCTACCAGTTTATCCTCCACAGACTATCATCTGGAGGCTTCCTATGTGCCCCTTTGGATGCCAGATCAATATCAGGCTTTTGTGCAGAACCGTCAGGGGGCAAAGCACAGGCAAGCCATACTCTCCCTCAAGCCAGTCTCAATCCTCCTTATTGAGGCAGCTGTCACAGCAGAGCTGGGAAGGTCTCTCAAGGCTCTGTCACAATGCCACTGCCGGTGAGGGACCTCCATTGTGCTGAACAACTGAGAAAGGTAATCTCTCTCTGTCCTGCCCTCACTATGATATTTCTCAAAGCCCACGCATGACAAAATGAACTTTGTTTTATGAGTCTGGTGTTCAGATGTCCCCACATAGTGTGTTTTCCAAACAAAGCACGATCAATCAGCATGAGTCACTCCACAGCTCTCATGAAGTTGAGTCAGTCGTGAAAAAAGTGTCGCGTTTATAAAATGCAGAACTGGTTTTGAGTTTTTTGAAATAGTGACACTGAGGAAAACCTTAATAAAAGCTTTCCTTCTGCCACATACATGTGCTTTGTATGGTCCAGTCATTTTACTGGCCCATGTGAACAAAGCAGTAGAATGCCAGAGTTTAGTTTTTGTCTTTTCTTTCAAGAAATGATGATTGATTTGTGCTGATTCAGCTTTACATCCTCATTCAGATTTCAGATTAATAAACAACCCTCATTTTATCTCAATGTATAGAGCTGGCCCTGGTTATACATTGTACATAAGCTTGGGTTGCTGGTCTACTACACAAGGACACTCAGCTGAGGGGGGAGGAGATTAAAAATCCAGTTTATGTCTTGCGTGGAGCGGCTACAGTCACCTTTTTCAAACCAAACTGCTGCTACATAGGTTGTTACCAGCTGCCCTAAATCAAAGCCAGCTCTGCAGACTTTAAGGGCAGTGGTCCCAGCAGGTTAGCATGGTGTGTGGGCTAAGGAAGGGGGATGGCAGCACAGAGAGCCCCCCAACGGAAGCAGTAGCCCCTCTTGTACAGCCAGCTGGTCCCCTCTCTATATGAGTTCTGACTGCTGATCTTTACAAAAGAATTATAAATCAAGACTTTGCTGTTGTATGTTAACAATAATAAATATTTTTAAATGTAACCCCAAAGAGACACATCAGAAGGTTAGATCTGACAAGAGAGGGGTAACAGATTAGCAAACTGAGCTTGACTTAGGGGTGCAGTGCTATACATAGTATCTAAGAGTGGAACTAGACATATAAAAAGACACATTTTCTACAGAAGGAACTCACAGCTCACTTGGCTCCAAGGTCACTGTGCTTTACACAGTTCTGAACTTGACATATTTTATGGCGTTCAAATCAATCTTCAAAAGAGGAAAAACATTTATGGCTTTTTGGCTTGTCTCTTCTGAGTCTTACAGGTAAAAACAAATTAAAGGTGTCTCCTTCCATTGAACACACTTTACAAATTTGCAGGGAAGCTATAGTCACTTTGACAAAATGTCAGAATTATCTAACTCCATTGTAATCTTTAATGTCTCAGTAGGGCAGGTGGGCTCCGAGAGGGGACATCTTTACCTTGCAGCTGTAGAACTCACGAGTCTGGCATATTTGACAAGGAGAGGCTGATACAATATTTTGATGTAAGATATATTTTTCTAATTTTGAAAAGTGTCATTTTTCAACAAGCCTTGAAGTTTATTAACAGAATGGAAACCACTCGTAAACCCATAATTTTACATTGCTCACTAACTCAAAATGGTTTCCCATCAAACAGTTTGCAAGAAATTATGTATTAAAGAAGTGATGTTTTCGCTACACTGAAAGATAAGAATTCCCAAACAAATCAAAAATATATTTGGTAGAAACTATAAGAACATTTGTATTCCCTACATTTGAGCTCTTGATTTTCTCAAAAAAATTAATTAATATAACAATAAAACTGTAGAGCTGGGAGTTGCTATAGTAGAATAGAGTACATTATGGGAATTCATAAAGACAAATGAGTTAGACATGATAAAAAATGAATTATGTCTCCAGTATCAGTCACCTAATAACTCAAAACATGATGGATCCTGACTTTGATTTGACTCTATCTTTTTCTATATATGAATTATTAAAAAATACAAAATCTCTACACACTGTTCCATATCATTGTATTGAGCATTTACAAACCCAATAATGAACATATAAACTCAACCCAGAAGCAATACTTGCCTATTTGACTTCCTACGTGATTTCAATATGTAGATGGCAATCTTTTTAGCACTAGTTTAAATGAACATACATAACATTAGCAAGCCGACTGTACTCAACACAGTGAATCAATGCTTGAGGGAGGGAACATAGTAATAATAACTATTTTAGCAAGTTTTAATCTTTTTATATCTTCCTTCCTTTCTTCCCTACTTCCTTCCATGAGATGTGTTCCTAGAAGTTCTTTTCTGCTTTAGTAGAGCTCTACAGAGGAAAGCCCACTGACTTCTGCACGGTGAGTAAGATGCAAGTCCCTCATAGAATAAACTTAACAGTGTTACACACACTTGTAATCAAGAGTGAACATGAATGATGCAGTTTATTCTAATCAGGACATGACAAATTAACAAGCCTCATGTCCACTCCCAGACCTAAGAGCCTTATTTCCATTGTTCATAGTACTTCTGACTGGTTAAGATTAGTACACACTCTATCTCTGTTCCCCTCTAGCACTCAGTAGCTTATATTACTAAATATTTCAGATTTTATAACCTGAGGTCATTTTTGTCAACTTCAAAATAGTGATGTCTCCCCAAAACAGATGAAAAGCAAGAGTAAATAGTGTATATTCCTAAATCATTTATGTTCACAGAGATTTCTTAGTACATATTTATATACTTTTTAATTTGATAGTGATGACAGTAGGGGTAAGGGAGAGTGATTATGAAAATGCCATCTTTACCAAATAATTTCACTCTGGTAAGCTGTGAATAAAAACCTATTACCGTTTCTCATTTTGGATTATGAAGCCTAATTTGCAACTGGGGTGAAATTGGAATATTTTGTTAACATAGAGTAAAAAGTAAAAATGTTTATTATTATAGTAATGAGAAGGATAATCACATCTCCCTAAACAATAATGCATTACTGATTAATTCCTGTGTATATAACCACTCAAACATATTTCTAGTGGATATAATATAAATATATCAGTCATCCTACAGCAAAAAGTCATATTTTAAGTTATTAAAAGTATTATTACAAATTTTGGGGAAGTCAGAGAATATGAGGGAAAAAATGAAAATCGGAAGTGAGAATTTACAAATAGAAGGAAAGTCCAAAAGGAAGGTGTGTCATATTTAGGTACACACCTAGGCATGATCCAGTTGAAAACTAGGGATAATTCAAAAGATGCAAAACAAAGAAAATGACCTTAGTGATTAGGAGATCCAAGGACAAGTCACAGCATTAAAAATTCCAACACATGAACATAGCATTGTCTCCTCAAGTTGGGTATGGTGAAGGTGACACCAGACCGAGGAAACTTGGGGAAATCTAAGCAAGCATGTCACTGCTATCTGAGATGCTTGTCAATAATAGGACTCTGGTTCTTAGGAGGGGGTCTGGGAAGCAAGCCATCTTCTAGAGATATGCAAGTACCAGGCCAATCACCAAAATAGGTATTTAATTATCATATCAAGAATTGGGACAGAATATATTTAGGAGAGTTCCATTATTGGGATAGCATTAATTATGATGTATTAAACATACACATTTATATCAACTTGCTCCCAAAACATTATTAAATTGATAATAAGAGAATAGGGACAGCTATTTAAATCCACATGAACAAAAGAGTGGGAAAGGAGACAACAGTAGCTGGCAGCTATCAGCAGATTTTGAAAAGATAACAGTGTATAATAAATCCAAACATTTATCTAGCATATGACACACACTTTTATAAGTGTTTTAATAGCTTTGATAGCCCTATGGGTCGGTACTATTATTACCCACAATTTACAAATGAGGAAGGCCCTGAAAGGTTGAAGAATTCACCCAATTATTATACATTTAATAAGTGGCAGTCAGGGTTTGAACCAAGGGAGTTTCTCTCCAGAGCTGGGACACATACACTTTATTTTTTCTATTGCTCTGAGTGATAAATGACTTAGAAGAATATAGTGTGTTCTGCCCTATATTCCCATCTGGGAAGGAAATTGCAAGAATAAATGTGCTTTGAGCCACAGAATCTCAAAAGGACTCAGCAATTGGAGAGAGTACTTTTGAAAGGGATAGAAGTCTGGGGCAGGCCCAGAGCAGAAGAAAAAGTAAGTTGAAAATGAGAGGATTGATTAAGACCCCTTCCCTCTCTGTCCATGACACAATTAACCTACAGACCTATCAGAGAGCTGGTGTGCTGTACATAAAATTAGGAATTAAGGGAAGTCTACAAACTAAATGAGATTCTGAATCTACTCCACAGCCATAGTGGGTAAGAGAGTAGATGAAGGAAATGAAGAGAGAGTGAGAGAAGAGACTTACAATTAGTCACAGCTGGAAGGGGGCTACCCTTTGAGATGCCTTAATGGTTAAGCCCCGCTCTTTTGGGTTTTGTATTGTGCTGTGTGTTTATGTGTGTCTATGAATGTCTGTGATAAATATGATATACTTTTATCATTAGATGGTACCGCTAATAATTAATTTGTAAATTCAAATTTAGATTGTAAAGGGAATCTAGTCAATTGACTTAAAATAAATACTCATCGAAATTAGAAAAATAAAATACAACTCCATTCTAGTGCACATGATATAGGATGATCTTAACTAAATACAAACTATCTTAAGGATGTTGGTTTAATTAAAGACATGCAGTTGTCCACTACTCTCTACCTTGGAGCTAACAGACCAGAAGGAAAATCAGGATAAGTCTGGAACTTTTTAATGTGTCATTTTAAAAGGTTGGGGGGACACAAGAGGACTCAGCTTAAGATCTTGACACTTGTGTTACATCCTGATTAAGAAGTTAGGGTGATTGAAATGATTACATAAAGAGAATAAGACACATGGTTGGCATGTGAAAGAAAAAGGTATGAGAAATGGAAATACATTTTTATTGAATGAAAAGAAAATAATCTTGTCCTAAAGTAAATGATTGTCTAAAATAAAAATGAACAAAGAACAAAAGATTAAAAAAAAGTTCATGAAAGTTGCAGAAAATTTGTGTGTTGCAAAAAGTTCATGGAAAAGGCATCTTGAAAAAGAAATCTTCTGTATAATCAAACTGAGGTTAGAATAGATTCATTTAAGTTCAAGTACACTAATACAGAATTGGAAATTGGGTTCCTCTCTCTGTTAAAAGGACAGAATAATTCTGTATACTATGAGTATGCTCTTAGTAGGAAATTGTAAAAGGAGTATATAAAACATGTACTCTGCATCATCAGGTCTTTGATTGCTCAGGTAAATCAAATCTTAATATTTAAAGTGCTAAATTTTACTTCTAACCACTTAACTTTCTATAATTGCTTGTGATTTTTTAAATGAATAATTAAATACATAACTAAAACTAAGGAATCTTTCTTTACAAAAGGTCTATTTGATGTTTGGAAAGTGGATTGCAACCCAATTGCCACCTCTTCAGGGATAAAAATGCATTAATGACATTCCATATGTATTCTCACTGGGTAGGGCTACAGACATAGCTGTCAACAAAATACTTCTTAAAAAGAATTTTTGCTGCTTGGAAAACCCCTACAGAGTCCCATAATAATCGGAGATCCACTTTACTAGAAAACTCTATACCAGGTATGCAAATCTTGGCTCATATTGCAGCATTCTATTGCATTTGTCATCCCCAGTCTTCTGGTTTCATAAAACAGACAAGATAAGTAATATTAAACTAGTAAAACTTGTCAAGGCCCTGGCCAGTTGACTCAGAGGTAGAGCATCGGCTCAGCATGTGGATGTGTGGCGTTCAATTCCTGGTCAGGGCACACAGGAGAAGTGACCATCTGCTTCTCCTTCCTCCCTCTCCCCCTTCTCTCTCTTTCCCTCCAACAGTCATGGCTCAAAATTGAGTAAGTTGATTCCAGGTACTGAGGATGGCTTCATGGCCTCCACCTCAGGTGCTAAAAAAAAAAATAGCTCTGTTACCGAGCAATGGAGCAACAGCCCCAGATGGGCAGAGGACATCTGCTGTAGGGGACTTTCCAGGTGGATCCCAGTTGGCATGCATGTGGAAGTCTGTCTCTCAGCCCTTCCCTTGCTCTCAATTAAAAAAAAAAGTTGTTGAATGTTTTATTCTGCCTTGGCCTAAAGTCTTCCCCTTGGTATTGCTTAACTTAAGATCACTTCCTTTTTGTATACATCAATTGGCCCCTTCTTAAGTTGTTACTGGAAGGTCTATCCAGTGAGGTTAAATCGGGCAATATGTAAGTTTGTCTTATTAAGGGGATCTTTTAACTTACAAAGACTCTTGAAATTAATGCAAGCTCATAGATAGAGCAACCTTCCCCCAGTGCACTTCTGGGATATGAAGATGCTAAACATTGTGGCTTACAACCTGGATATATAGTCCATCAAAAAAACATCTTCACAACGACTCTCCCCAGCCTCACTGAACTAGACCATACCAGATAATGTTAACTACTCCTTGAGTTGCAGGGTAAAAGGTTTCGATACATGAATTCATGTTTTTTATTTCAAAGGCTCCCAAATTTGCACTTTATTCAACTGATTGAACACCCCCCCTATAGGAGACCTCAAATTAAAGCTATCCAGAACTTGGGGGTTTGTTTTTCCTTGACAGTTTTACATTGAATGTATTGTCTTTGAGTCTGTATTTACCTTGCTAAAAGAGATCAGGAAGTATTCCATTTTGTTGGTATTATTCCTTAAGTAACTACAGTACTAATATAATTTTTATAAATAGATATAATTAATTTATAGGCTGGCAGCTTTCTTTGAAATTTTCTCTTCTCCTCTCAGAGCTTATTCTAATCTGTGACTGTGACTTGTAAATATCTGTCTAGAATTGATGAAATCACCTTTGTTTGCATCCCAATCAACTTAGCCACAAAAACGGTCATGCTGAGGAACTGCATATCACTAGTGTAAGGTAAAGAAGAATAAACTAAAGTGTTACAAGAAAAGGCCACAGGCAAATTCTTCTAAAGATTCCCTTTATACAAAGCTGAGACGTTTGAAGAGGTATGTTAAAGAAAAATAACTACTAGAATAATAACTTCTACATGTGATTAAAACACTCAATGCACTGAAAATAGGGAGCAATAATTACATAGCTATCAATAATCGCTTTAAAGCTAAGTGGATTAAATGCTCTCAAGAATAAACATAGAAAACCTAGGACAGTGCTGGATGAATTACTTGCCCATGTTGAAGGAGCAATTAATATTATTGAATGAGTAAATATATCCAGGCTGCAGAGAAAAATAGAGACGTGTAAAATCAGGCTGAGACAGAGGGTGGCAATTTGCCTGACAATTTTCCACTTTCTACGTCACCAGCTGTGTTTTATGCCTCATGCTTTTATGTTTCCTTTGTATCCTTTTAATTAAATCCCTTATTACCTGAACTAGCATGTGTAGCCTTCTCCTCCTTATAAACAAATTACCTCTGACAACAAATGACTTTGCTCACTGTGCCCCTGAAAGAACTTCTATCTTATATTGTCCTGCCTATAACTTCGTGAAGGATGTAAAACATACCACATAGCTCCCATTTTGCACCCAGGCCGCAGCTAGACATCTGACCATAGGGTAAAACCACAGGCCAAATATTCTATCCCTAAAAATTTAAAGTTATATCACAGAAATAGCAATTGAGGGTCATAATTCGTGTGACCTATAGTAAGCTCGTATGGAGCTATGGTGGAAACAAATCAAACAAGCCAGAAGGATATGCAATTGCACGTTACAGGGAGCAGAGAAGTCCTTCGTGAGAAGAGAAATTGGGTGCGCGTAGAAAAGTTGGGAAAGTGGCACAGACACAGATTGGAAGCAGGGTAAACTTTAGCGACTCCGCAGGCTGTGGAGCTGCAAAGAGGCACGCTCACACATGGCCTCCAGCCTCAGCCTCCGAAGTGGACTGTCCTTCGTGTTGTTCTTCTTGGATATTCATGGCATACGTTTTGCAATAAGTTTCTGTAGGTGTTGCTGTTGCTTTCAGTTACAGCCTTAACAGGTCTGAGGAGCAATTGCAGGAGCTTCGTGAGCTTAGACTCGAAGGATGAATTGTTTACATATGTGAAGGGAAGAAAAGGACAAACAATAAAAATCAAAGCTATCCTGTACTGAGTACCTGGGATGTATGTAATGTACTTACACACATTCTTTCACTGAGTTCTTACCAAATACATCCCGCTGAATAGGGCTTACCTGATTATCCCCATGAAGAGACCTTCACTTTGCCAATAACACCTGCAGGTGTTTTGTGAGTCCCTAGATTGTCCAGGCAACACCAGGGGTAGCCTAGGAGCCATTTCTTGTCGGTCCTCCTCAAAAGTTCCCTTAAACACCGTGATAATGTTTCTGATGGAGAGAATAACAACTCTTTTAAAAAATAGGAATCAGAAATTTACAGTGCTTGTGGGAGAAGCAGCAAGGTAGCTAGCTGCCTTAATCCTAAGAGAAGGTATCTGTTCTGAGAGGTAATGGAAAGTAAAGATTAATACGTATGTGCCGAGGTGTCATACTACAGGGTGCCATGGAGCTCAGCAGGTGACTTTCCACTTCATATTGCATGCTATTGTGCAGAGCTATTTCAAGTAAAAAGATAATTGGCACTATTAAAGCAAATATTTAAAGTATAGAATGGCTGCCATAAATTTAACGCATTATCAGAAAAAAGAGGTAAAAGACCTGGAAGGCTGTTTAGCTTCACCCTCAACTTCTCCATTAAGCTTTAGACTTAATTAAACTTAGCATCGCCATTTTAATGTCTAATGGCTCTCTCAAATATAAAATAACCAAAAAGTATCTTGATTTTCTGACCCAATTTATAGCCACTTCAGCCCTGGCTTCTTATTCTCAGTTCAACTGACCATCATGCTCTTCGGTTCTCAATTCTCAAACCTAGGAATTATACTTGACTCTTTCTTTCCCTCTCCATCCTCCACATCCATTGTGAAGAGAAAACATTGCAGCTGTTCCCTTAATAGGTACATACTTCTATGAACTCAGGGTTACTACTGGATTTCTTCTCCCCTATTCTCTCTCTCCACTGGACCACTTCTTTCTCTCTGTAGTATCGTGACTTCCCTGTGAGTGTTTCCATCTGAGTTCAAAACTCGAGAAATTTTTTGTCCACTGGCTCTTCTTGTTTCTTATAGGACAGAACATATTGTGCATCTTACAATCTGAAAGCATAAATATTCAATTCAACCTAATGAGATAGAGCTAAAACATCATCTTACTTAGGTAAGCAGTTTACTTGATGAATTTGAAATATTGCATGAGTTGCAGATGTTCAACCAATCCTGCAGAGACACCATATGTCAGCTTCCATTCTGGGTTCTTTAGGTAATCAAATATGGGGTAAAGGAAGAAAACTTTGCAGCTAATAAAGTGAACATGACTAATATCTCATCTCCTGATACATACCAAAAAATATACTCTTACAGTTTGACATTAATAGTGGTAGTGAAGAAAGAAATAAGTTTCAGGGTATATCACAACAAAATTGTGCAAGCTAGTGCCCAAATTTATGAGATATTTCTTCATTCCCTATGAATCAAATTCAAATGGATGAAGAAATTACTTGGCAGGGACTGGGTGTTAAGTCTGAGCTTCTTTTCTAGTACTGTCTGCTCCAAGCAAGCAGAATGAAATAAGCTTCACACAATAGTGGTATAAACAGATCCATTCAGATATGCAATTTACTGACAACAAATCAATATGCTTTTTGGATTCAAGTCTGACAAAGTTTAATAGCAAACAAAATAATATTCCTCTAAAACAATTCTATACAGCCATGCTAGAGATCTCTATCAAGCTTTTCTTCACAAATACAATTCATATCCTGCTTCTTTCAGAAATGCTGAAACTCTGCAGATATTTCCTGATATAATTTCTATAAGTTCCAAAGAGCTTAAATGTACTTGTGTATTACTTAAAAAAAATGGTGTTGTGCAGGCTTTAGAAACTCTATCTGAATAGTAGAAACTAACATGGATTTTTAAAGATTCCTGTGTCAGTTTTCAGTTATGTAATTCTTATTTTTTAAAATAGTATTTAAAACCCATTAACATAATTACATTAAATGCTAGATTTTGCTATATTCTGTTATACTTAAAGGGAGCAATTTTATGCCAAACATAGGCATTTGTTGTTAAATCACATGTAGATTCATGGTATCTAAAATACACTATTCTGCTCACTATTCTGTTTCATTTTCTGCCAGTGAACATGAGAAGAAACTTGAAAAATCTAAGTATGAGGGAGATGTCTCCTGGTGCCATTTATTAAATTTTAAAGTCTTATATAGTATAAAATATCATAAAATATGTTATTAATATCAAGTTGTCTAGAAGTTCTCAAGCAGACTTATTTTTTATGTTAAAATTTCCCCCCCAAAAAATAACCTTAAACTTTACTATGAATTTTTGCACCACCTACATAATGGGCAGGGTCTGCCAGTACCCTAGACTTATAAAGTAATAAAACATACCTTTTGGGAGTGGGGGCGGGGGACCTAAATAGGAATTCCTTATATTCCATTGAAAATTTTCTTGAAACTGAACACACATTATGTCATGACATTATTATACCAAATGTGCCTTACAAATACAGTAAAGGACATTTTCTAGTATTAAAAAGAAAAATGCTTGTTTGGTCAAACATATTATAGTTAGAGATTAAAATAGTACAGGTGCAATAGAAAGTTACATTGATAACTGGGGTTATGATATGAAAAAGCATAACAACACCAATTAAAATAAAGTCAAATGTGCATAAAAACTCAAAATATATACTTTAAGAAAAGTGAAGAAAGAGTTGTTACAGGAAAGAGAAATCAACTCAACCTGTCCTTAAGCAAAGACTATTCAAGGGTAAAGGTGTAAAAACAGAGGATCTATCTATAGATTAACCTAGACCTAGATGAAAGAAAGACCTAGTTTCTACTTCTCAATAGATACTGTTTACCCAAAAAATTAAGACAGGAAAAGCTATCCTGGCTTCCTTCCCCACCAGTTCATAGACCATAAGCAATAACCCCAACAAAACTTTTCATTTGTATTTCTGGATTCCTATTTCACCTCTTCCTCCCTTCCATGCCTGCTCTACTGATGCTGACTTTGCTTACACCCAAATTCCTACTACCATATTTCTGGTCTGAAATCTATCTGTGGCCCAATTTAATTTCATAATTCTTTCAACTTCCCACCTGCACTCTCTTGCCCTTCCAACATATATTTTAGTCTCTCAACACCTTCATTTCTGATAAGAAACTTCTGCTTCAATTTTTAGCACTAAACAACTCTATCTGCATTCTGTCAAGCCTTACATCTCAAAAGGATTCACATCCTTAAGAAGATGTTTCCAATAACATTTTATATTAGTTACAATTCTATAAGCAGGAGATGCTATTTTGGCTAATTTACACAAAAGGAAATTCACTGAAAACATATTGGGAGCCCAAGGGTCAACAGGGAAAGTAAAGAATCAAACTTAGTAATGCATAGAAACCAAGATCCACAACCTTGTACTAGAAAGGCACAAATGACAGGGAAGATTTTACAGCAAGATGATTTCAGTTAGTTTGTTACCTTTGTTATAGCTGAACACCAATCTTTTTTAGTCTACTTATTCCCCTGTTCAAGATGAATAAAATGAAAATCCCCAAAATGAAACTGAATGCCACTTAGGCAGAAAGGAAAGATCAGTCAATACTATTGCTCGTAGCAGTCCATTAGGTCGCTAGAGAACAGTTGCCTGACCAGAGACTGTTTCTAACACATAGAATTATCTTAAAACCACGTTAGTGAACTATTTCTTCTATGTTAGATACACAGTTTTATTGGGATTTCAGAACCACTTTAATTCTCTAAATTTATATACATCTTAGCTAATCAAAGCCACAAGATCTTACATCTAGAACAAGAGATTCCATTTTAGAGGTAAAGATTTAAAAATTAAAACAATATCTGTATGATTGAATTGTTCTTTTAATGTGAATGAAGTTTTATTAATTGGGTTAGGCAGTTGTCAGTAAATTAAGAACAAAGAGGAACAGCCTCAACTTGATAAAGAATATCTACCCAAATGTTCCGATAAATTTATACTTAATGATTAGAAACTAGAATATTTTCCACTAAGGTCAGGGGCAAGGCAAGAATATCTCCCTTCACCACTGCTTTTTCTTTCTTGTTTTTACTATTTTATTTTTTTATTTTAGAGAGAGGAGAGAAAGAGAAAGGGGAGAGATGAGCAGGAAGCATATAAGCTTCTCATATGCGCCTTGATTGAGCAAACTTGGGTTTTGAACTGGCAACCTTAACACCCCAGGTCAACACTTTATCCATGGTGCCACCACAAGTTAGGGCGCTCACCACTGCTTTTCAATATCATACTTGTTAATACAATAAGACAAGAATGAAAATAAAAGGTATACATATCGGGAAGGAAGAAGTAAAACCGTCTTTGTTTGTCAATGATCATCCAAAGTCACACTAATCAAGGTAGTATTGTGCTGGTAAAACAATATATATAGACAAAGAGATCAATGGAATAGAACAGAGAGCCTAGAAATAGACCCACACAAATATAGTCAGATGATCTTTGACAAAAGAGCTAAGACAGAACAGTGGAATAAATAGTCTTTTTTTTTTCTTTTTTAATGTAAATGTCCAAAGTTTATGTTAATATTACTTTTAAGTTAATTTAAAAAAAATTAAATTTATTTTTTATTTCTAAAGTATAGTTGACATACAGTATTATATTAGTTTCAGGTGTACAACATAGTGATTTAACATATATCTTACACTGCAAATATCACTCTGAGTCTAGTAGCCATCTGTCACCATACAAAGTATTTTTAATAAATGGTAAGAAACATCAGGACATGTACATACAATGAAAATAAATCAAGACACAGAAGTTAACACCATTCACAAAAATTAACTCAAAATGGATAATAGACCTAAATGTAAAACAATAAAACTCCTTGAGATAACATAGGGGAAAATCAAGATGATCTTAGGTTTGGTGATGACTTTTAAGATGCAATATCAAAGGGACTATCCATGAAAGAAAGAACTGATTAGCTGGACTTCATTAAAATCAAAAATATATTCTCTGCAAAAGATACTATATTATACTATAATGGTAAACACGTGTCATTATACATTTGGCCAAACCCATAGAAATTACAGCACCACTAGTGACCCCTAATGTCAGTCATAGCCTCTGGGTAATATGATATATTAATATAGGTTCATCAATTGAACAAAATTACCACATATTCAAAATGAGGGAGTCTATATATGTGGGGGGTAAGGGGTTATATTGAAAATCTTTGTATCTTCTGCTCAATTTTGTTATGAACCTAAAACTGCTCTAAAAATGAATTCTATATATTTTTTAGAAGTGGTCATGAGAGAAGTTAGAAGATTCCACTAAAGAATCATAGACTGAAAGCCTGCCCAGGTGATAGCACGGTAGATAGAGCATTGGACTGGGATGCAGAGAACCCAGGTTCAAAACTCCAAGGTCGCCAGCTTGAGCACAGGCTCACAAACTTGAGTGTGGGGTTTCTGGCTTGAGCGTGGGATCATAGACATAACTCCATGGTCACTGACTTGAAGCCCAAGGTCTCTGGCTTGAGCAAGGGACCACTCTGCTCTGCTGTAGCTCCCCGGTCTAAGCACATATGAGAAAGCAATCAATGAACAATGAAGGAGCCACAATGAAGAATTGATGCTTCTCATCTCTCTGCATTCCTGCCTGTCGGTCCCTGTGACTTTCTCTGTCTCTGTTGCAAAAATAAAAATAAAAAAAATCATTTTTTGATTGGATTGTATGTCTTCCTGGTGTTGAGTTTTATAAGTTCTTTATAAATTATGATTATTAACCCCTTATCAGACATGTTGTCGAATATGTTCTCCCATTGTGTGGTTTGTCTTTTTATTCTGTTCTTATTGTCTTTAGCTGTGCAAAAACTTTTTAGTTTGATATAGTCCCATTTGTTTATCTTGCCTTTTATTTCATTTGCCCGTGGAGATAAATTGGCAAATATATTGCTGCTACAGATATCAGAGAGCTTGCTGCCTATGTTTTCTTCTAAGATGCTTATGGTTTCACAGCTTACATTTAAGAAATGAATAGAAATTTCTCCAAAGAGGACATACAGATGGCCAATAGGCATATGAAAAAATGCTCAACATCACTAATCATCAGAGAAATGCAAATTAAAGCCACAATGAGATGTCACCTCACACCAGTCAGAATGGCACTCATCAGCAAAACAACACAGAACAAGTGCTGGCGAGGATGTGGAGAAAAGGGTACCCTCCTGCACTGCTGGTGGGGATGCAGACTGGTGCAGCCACTGTGGAAAACAGTATGGAGATTCCTCAAAAAATTAAAAATCAAACTGCCTTTAGACCCAGCTATCCCACTTTTAGGAATATACCCTAAGAACACCATAGCACTGTTTGAAAAGAAGAAATGCACCCCCATGTTCGTGACAGCACTGTTCACAATAGCGAAGATCTGGAAACAGCCAAAGTGTCCGTCAGAGGACGAGTGGATTAAAAAGCTTTGGTACATATATACTATGGAATACTACTCAGCCATAAGAAATGATGACAGTGGATCATTTGCAACAAAATGGATGTACCTTGATAACATTTTACGGAGTGAAATAAGTAAAACAGAAAAAGGCTGAGAACAGCATGATTTCATACATAGGTGGGACATAAAAGTGAGACTATGAGACATGAACAATAGTGTGGTAGTTACGGAGTGGAGGGAGGGAAGAGAAATTGGGAGAGTTAGGAGGGGAGGGGCACAAAGAAAACCAAATAGAAGGTGACGGAGGACAATTTGACTTTGGGTGATGGGTATGCAACATAATTGAATGATAAGATAACCTGGAGATGTTTTCTTTGAACATATGTACCCTGATTTATTAATGTCACCCCATTAAAATTAATAAAAATAAATAAAATAAAAATTTAAAAAAATCAAAGACTAAGAGTATCTGAGTAGATGAGGGAAACTTAAAATGAAAATCCATATATTTCTATTTCTAGGTTTCTAGACTTTCAGGTTTAGTGTTCATTAGACCTGGGGTCTCTACATTTGCTGCCCTAGGATTCATGATTTTCACCTCCCTTATTGCTTCCTCTATATGTAAAGCATACCCCGCCTCAAGTGCCTTCTAGTACTTGAATTACTGTCAGCAAGTCTCTTTTCCTTGCAACAGTAAAATTTCTAAGGAAGACAAAAGAAAAAGTATGAAGGGGTGAGGGAGGAAGAAGAGAAAATGGAAAGCATTATAATTAGAATATAAAGCAATATCAAGAAATAAAAAATTTGTTAATGTGATGTGTCACAAGTGTTATCAAATAGAAAAATAAATGTTTAAAGTACCTAATGAACGTACAATTGGAAGGTCATAAACAGGCGTGTGTGTGCATGTGTGTGTGTACTAATGTGTATGTATTTGTGTATGCATATGTAGCTGGGGCAGTGGTAGTGAGGGAAGAAATGGTGGAGGAGGAAATAGAGTAGGAGCTGACAACCAGTAAACTTACAGCCACTTTAAATAGAGAGGCTGTTTTTTATTTCCACAGCCCAGTAATTTATTTTAAATCAGAGTAATTTCAAATTCCACAAACCAACTGAAAAAGAGCAATCTTTTGTTTGAATTCTCTCTTCTGGATGCTCAGGGATCAAAAACACCACAATACCCAATATACCCAAACCTCCGGGAAGGGTAGCAGATACCCACAGATTGGATTCATGGTGCCCGCAGTTCCTGAATTGGAATGGTCCTGCTTGAAAAGCACAGGATACAGCATGACACAAGGGCACCTGTGACACAGAAAGTGACAAAACACATTAGCATTTTCTCCCTGCATAATGAGAAATGTGCATTTAAATCCCTTTTATTCAAAGAAAAGCTAAAGCAAAAATATTGGTATGCGACCATGTATGACTGTCAATGCCAACAAAGATAACACTAATTAGCATGTCTTACACTGGAATGCAATGCTCTCCAAATTATTTTTAAAACGCATTACAGACAATTTACCTGACTTTTAAATGAGTATAAAAGTTCCCCTAACCTATGTAGGTTTCCTCATTACACATACAAATATACAATATAGGTTTAACTCTTACAATAGATTATAAATTGAATTTTTTAAATTTCTACCATAGTTTTAGAAATATAAAACTTTAAATGAGATGCTGTGATCCCCTCTGAGAACTATGTAAGCTTTTCCAGAATGTCATAACAAAATGATTTTTGTAGATTTCTATGAGCTTACATACTTCATTACAATTAAATCCACTCCGAATGCCTTACCTTACAATTCCAAAGGCCAAATGTCTAACCCAAGTCTCACTGGGAAACAATCAAGGTGTCCGCAGGGCTGCATTCCTTTGTGGAGGGTCTGAGGGTGAATCCATCTGCCTGACTTTTGCAGCTTCTAGAGGCTGCCCGCACGCCTTGATTCCTGGCCCTTTCTTCCATCTGCACATCCAGAGAAGGTGGCTTGAGTTTTTCTTTAATCCACTGACCTCCTCTGTTGTTTCCTTCCACTTTTAAGAAGCTTTTTTATTACTTTGGGCCCACCAATTAATCCAGAATAATTTCTCTATTTTAAAATACACCAATTAGCAACCATGCGTAACTTCAATTCCTTTTTGCCATGCAACAGATCTCAGGTCCTAGGGATTATTAGGATGTGGACATCATTGGGAGATCACCCTCCTGCCTACCTCACTCATGTGTCTCTCTCCACCTTGCAGGATGTTGCACCAAGGCCCTCAACTTCAATCCATTCTGTATAATATCTAACATTCATTGACTGCTACCTGTGTGTCAGTCAGTGTGCCAAGCATGTTACCTAACCATGTAGGAAATCGGGGAGGAAGAGTAGAGAAGGGGACATTCACTTTATCACTGTTGTATTCTGTTATCTGAAACCTTCTAACTTTGCTTCATCTCAGGCATCTGGTTCACTTAATCTCCCCTCCAGCCTAACAGAGTTTTAGACAAAAGAAAATAAGTTTCTTCTGGTAAACAATCTATGGGAATGCAATCTTTTTTCCCCTGCACATCCCAACCCCCATTTCATGGATGTGCCTGATTGTCACTGCTGCTGTGCTAGCTGACACAGATAATTGAAGTTTAAGAGAATAATTATTTTGTTCAATGATTAGATAGAAAATGTTTGAATATGCACAAATTAAATATAAATACCTTCTTGGGAATGTTCTGCATTAAAGTAAGACTGTGCTTTTATGGGCCATTTTCTATTTCTGATACTAGGTAAAACTTGATTATTATTGCTGTTGCTTTGAAACAAGGCAAGTTGATCTTAGTAAGACATAGATTTTAAATACATTTGTTTATATTAATTTTACCCAATTTCTCTTTTTTTTGTTTCCTCTCTCTCTCACCTTCTTTTCATCCCACCCCTTCTCCCCTCCTTCAGTAAAAATATTATCAAGCCCATATATATTCAAAGCTTTATAAAAAAATTTTAACCTTCTTTTCTGTAACTACTGTGAAAAAAACAACTATGGCTTGTTATAAAAGTTGTTAAGAAAATAGTCACCAGGCAAAGCAAAGTACTCTACAAACATTTTCATCTATCCTCGGATTGTGGGTTGAGATGGTGTTTTAAATTTAAACATGAACAAATACTGTTCCAGTTCAAAGGACATAAGAAATAAATATTTTATGTAGAAAAAGATTAAATTTTAAAAATGCATATTTATGACCTATTACTTGATATTTGGATTTAATGAAAGAATTGCAAGCAAGGACTAAATCAGGATAAGAGCTTACCATTCTTCCTGGAAACAGAATGTTTTTGACATAAAGTCACTATAGTTTGAATTCTTTTTCATTTTCTGAGATCAAGCACTCCATTTAAAGGGAGACTTCTCCTAAAAACATTAATTATTACCAAGGATATAAAAGTTATTTACAAATTATAGATGCACATTGGCCCAGAGAATAAAATTTGACATCAATTAATTAGGGTCCCGACAAGTAACAACTATTTAATACTAATTTATTTTTCAAAACAGAAATGGAATTGGTATTATAAAAACAGTAATTCAAACTTTTCTACCAAACGATACAGCACAAGACATTAAAAACACTTTCATTTAATTTGATACCCAAGTGTTCTTTGATTCTGCACAATCAGTTACTATAATATATCTATTTCTGGAGTTAGTTTGTACTTATCTTCCCGTTATAACGCAGGAATCTCAGTACTTGGCTAACCACTCATGACCGCAGAAGCCAACTGGCACTGATACTTTTTTAAATCCCCACTTTCGTGACTTTTCTCTCTCTCCCACCATCTATACCACAAGTATTTATTGCTTACCTGATGCACATCAGGAGCTATGTTTTGGGGTTTCAAATGTTAAAATGTCTGTAAAGTGATCTGGTTCCTTCTTCTACAGAGTTCAGTCAAATGGGCAGAGAGACAGATAGGTAAGCTCAGTGAGTAGTCTAGTACAATGGCTTTCCAACCTTTAAAAACATTCTCCATAATTTTTAAAAAATGCACATTATATTTCAATCTAGTAAATACATGTGTCGGGGGGAAATGATTCACATGGCAAAACTTATCACTTTGCATCATACACTCTTCTTTTTATTATTTTATTTCTTCTCTTTCTTTTACCCATGCTGATCAAGACCTATTAAGTTGTATTATGTGACAACTCAAAGATTGAATAATATAACTCTAGAAAATGTACACAGAGAACAAAATTTCAAAAGATGGGCAACCTAGTGCTTTGTATTTTCCATGGCATGCCCAAACCCTCTACCAAGGTTAGTTAACATACCCCATCGTAAGCCTTTTGGATGGATGGATAAAATATGTGTTTTCATCACTTTCTAACTCTTTTTATAACTTTTATTGAATTTATTGAGGTAATTTTGGTTAATAAAATTATATAGGTTTTGCCTGACCAGGCGGTGGCGCAGTGGATAGAGCATCAGACTGGGATGCGGAGGACCCAGGTTCAAGACCCCGAGGTCACCAGCTTGAGCACAGGCACATCTGGTTGAGCAAGGCTCACCAGCTTGAGCCCAAGGTTGCTGGCTTGAGCAAGGGGTCACTCGGTCTGCTGTAGCCCTCCCCATCAAGGCACATGTGAGAAAGCAATCAATGAACAACTAAGGAGCCACAACAAAGAATTGATGCTTCTCATCTCTCTCCCTTTCTGTCTGTTTGTCCCTATTTGTCCCTCTCTCTGTCTCTGTCACACACACGCACACACACACACACACACACACACACACACATTATAAAATTATATAGGTTTCAAGTATACAGCATCATCTGTATGTTGTATTGTGTGTTTATCACCCAAAGTCAAGGCTCTTTCCATCACCATTTATCCCTCCTTTGCTCTCTTCTATTCTACTTACCCTCTTGTAATTACCACACTATGGTCAGTGTGTGTGTGTGTGTGTGTGTGTGTGTGTGTGTGTGTGTGTGTGTGTGTTTGCTTAATCCCTTCACCTTTTTAACCTACCCTCTGAATTCCTCTCCCCTCTGACAGCTGTCAGTCTGTTTTCTTATCTGTTAGTTTGTTTATATTTTGTTTGTTTATTTTGTTCACTAGATTCCCCATGTAAGTGAAATAATATGGTCTTTCTCTGGCTGGGTTATTTCACTTAGCATAATTCTCTCCAGGTCCAACCATACTGTCTTTTTTTTTATGGTCAAGTACTAGTCCATTGTGTAAATGTAGAAAAGTCAAACCAGACCAAGTGTCAACAAGCTAGGTAATATACACTTACAATTAGAAACCAGAGTTTTTCCTCTTCTACCATATGTGTTTTGCTGCTGCTACACTATACTGCCCGCAATTAACCTCCTATATCTTTAACTTTCAAAGCAATTTCTCCACACATCTTTCTCATTTGCTTTCTCTGTAACAGAACTTGTAACCATCCTCTACCATGATGGTATTTTATTAATAAGACTTAAGGTCTATTAATGAACACGTATGTTGCTTCTATATCTTGGCAATTACAAATAACACTGCAATGCACAGAGAGGTGCATATATCTTTTTTAATTACTGGTTTGGGTTTCTTTCAAGTTTCTGAGTTATAAGTAGTTCTATTTATAATTTTTTATGACCCCTCATACTAGACTTATCACGAGATCAATTTGTAAATCATATATCTAACCACTATATTGTACAGCTGAAATTAATATAAAATAATATTGAATGTCAACTGTCATTTGAAAAAAGAGTATTAAATATGTGCAAGTTTAAGAGAAGGAGTGGATAAAGTACAAAAAGGTCCCAGGTGATATAGTTCATTCTGCAGGCAGCATGAGCTCCTTAAGCTCTGTTTGTTGTTGGTCTCAAGAAATGCTGAGAAGTGCCCACTATTTTCAATCTTATAAAACAACTTTTTTTTTGTCTCTATACTCACAATTTTATTTATGTAATAATTTTTTTGAAATATTGGATACCACAATGCATGGGGTTCTACATTTGTTTTCAGCTTTATTGTTATTCAGACAAAATCTTAATTGTGGGTCATTCAAGGAAATAGAAGGTTCATGAACTTCATTTCATTAGACATTTATTTAGAAATGCATATATTTCCTAGTAATCTCCTGATACAGACAGAATTGGAAAGAATGACTGTCAGGCCACCATATGTCTCTCACCTTCTTCTGGCAGTCGGTCTTTCAGGGATGATCTCACTCTTTGAGAGTAAGTAGTTCCTGGAAACCATCAAATGCAAAACCTGGCAAAGATGAGATAGTGTGCTCATACCTGACGGAACAGAGGGAGCAGTTTAGAAGAGTCAATGGATACTATTTCATCCTAATGTCTAGACCAATCAATGAAGTTAGTAGGGTTAGCAAAAACAGTGATTATTTGAAACTATTGCCAAGGCCTCTGAAAACTTATTAAAACTTCCAGAGGCATGTGACCTTTTTTTAACTAAAAAAGTGCTGCTGTGACCCTTTCTAAATGATATATTAGGCTAAACTTTGGCAATAAAAATAATAGAAGTGGTTGCAAGGTACCTAGCTCCTTTCTCCAGAGGTGCTCATTTCCCTCACCACGCCTGGCTGCTGCATCCTTCCTCAAGTTTCAGATAATGGGGAGCATGTCGTGTAAGGTTTCACCAAATTTAAAAGAAAACAAAAAAAATGAATAGAAATAGTTTTTCATTTGCCTCGCTGCATTTGATGTTTTGTCAGCTGTGGCCTTTTAGATTTTAACAACTCTGAACATGGTGTATATGCCTTGTTTTTTGGAATGATTAATTATCATTTACCTTGCCAATACATTACCTTTACTGTATTTGACCCTGAAATGGTACATTAATGCAAAGACTTGTGCCTTTTTTGGGATAAAAGGCCTAAGGCAGTGGCTCTTAACCTTTTTTGAGGTACCGAACAAACCAGTTTCATATGCGCATTCATCGAACCCGTCTTTAGTGATAAATAAAATATGATTTTTTTCCAAATTCAAAACATAGGTATATGTTTTCTAACTGGCACACAAAATGAGCCGTGCATGAACATCACCTTGCTCAAAGAACAAAACCAACAAAGTGCATGAACTCACAACAAATTACAGTATTACTTTATTCTGGCCTCCACTGCAGAGGCTTCTCCGAACCCCTGAGACCGACTCATCGAACCCCTAGGGTTCGATAGAACCCAGGTTAAGAACCACTGGCTTAAGGCAATGTTCAGTGATGTAAAATGGGAAGAAAATGCTTACAAAGTTATGGTTTATATAGTAAATCCTGCTACTGAAGAGTTTATTCTAAAAATAAATAAATAAAAGTGTTTTTAGTCCCAACTTCAGAGTATCAATACTACTTCAATCATATTTTTAAAACTCTGAAAACAAGAACAGCATTTGTTCTAATGTCCTTGAGCCTCCTGGCATTTGGCATAATACTAAAGGCATCAAAAGCATTCCTATAACCTTTGTGGTGCTGTGTTTCTATTTCCCTAGATACATGTCTCACTAAGAATGAAATATTTTGAGGATTGTTTTGTTGTCACCTCTCTTTAAGCAGCAATCTTAGGCTCTTAAATTCAGCAATGCTCCCAGGAGTGCCTGCTGCAAATCCTCAATTACTTCAAGATCTCAATGGCATATATTTTTCATTTTGTCATTTGACACAAGTTCTATAATCAAAACACAAGTGTGTCCTTTAATAGAACAACAAAATCTTTCTGTTGGCCAAAATCTCGGTCTCTCTAGAAAAGAGTAAAAAGACTATCATACAAATAAGGGAGAGTTCTGCCCTGGCTGGATAGTTTAGTTGGTTAGAGCATCATCCTAAAGTGCCAAGGTTGCCAGTTTGATCCCTGGTCAGGGCACATACAAGAATAGATCAATGTTTGTGTCTCTCTCTTGCTCATTCCCTTTCTCTCTCTAAAATCAATAAAATAAACATTTTAAAAAGTGATATTTAAAATTGCTTTAAGAATCAAAATTGTGGGCCCTGGCAGGTTGCCCAGTGGTAGAGCCTTGGCCTACCACTTGGCGTGTGGATGTCCCAGGTTTGATTTTCAGTCAGGGCACACAGGAGCAATCACTATATGCTGCTTTACCTCTCCCCCTCTTCTTCTTCTTCTTCTTCTTCTTCTTCTTCTTCTTCTTCTTCTTCTTCTTCTTCTCTCTCTCTTCCTCTCTCTCTCTCTCTCTCTTCTCCTCCCACAGCTATGGCTCAATTGGTTCGAGTGCATCACCCTGGGCTCTGAGGAAGCTCTGTGGAGCCTCTGCTTCAGGTGCTAAATATAGCTCAGTTGCGAGCATTGGCCCCAGATGGGCAGAGCATCAATTCCAGAGGCGGGTTGCCAGGTGGATCCGGGTCAGGGCGCATGCAGGAGTCTGTCTGTATATCCCCCCTCTTCTCACTTAGGAAAGAAGAAAAAACAATCAAAATTGCTTTTCATTTCTCATACTCAATGAATTTCTTTTTCTATTGGAGTCTTGTAGTCAATTGGTTGTAACATGAATAAGTTAAGGAGTTGAGCATCTAAAGATAGAATATTATCATAAAATTTATAAAAACACAAAGTAGAATTAGATATTCAATTGAAAACATTCGAAGAAGAAAGATCATAGGGGCATTAAGGAGGGGAGGAAATCTGTTTTCTTTGTGTTTTCTAATTTCAAAAATGTATGTACTTGTTCCAAATGCAATTTTAAATTACTCAAGTGTTTGAAAACTACATTAAAGCCAGAAGAATCAACACGTTATGAAGACATATACTTTATGGGATAGGAAGGAGATAGTCCTTAAAGAAGAAATATGTAGACTAACAAAATCAAAACTTTAATACACAAAAATTGCCAAAAATAACCCATGATTTTCCTTGTGTGATATTGTAGAATCTGATGAATTCACGGTAATCACAGTACACTATCTGCCTGAGAAAACTGACATTTGAATATGTCCATCTTTAAGATCTCCTTTACATCTATTTAAAAGGCTTATCATTATAAAATGAATCTGGATATTAATTCTGTATTAAGAGCCACATACCCAGTTACCCTAGAATAAAACCAAAATTGTTTAATATATAATATTAATTAGAAAATGACATTTTCTGTCATTTATTTACCAATTTAACTGTGAACCTTACTATTTCTGCTGCATAAAAGTCATGAGAAAAATATTCATACACTGACAAATGAAAATAATGATATATAGAATGGAATACTACTCAATCATAAGAAATGACGATATATTGCCATTTATGACAACACGGATGGCCCTTGAAAACATTATACTGAGTGAAATAAGTAAATCAGAAAAAGCTAAGAACTATATGATTTCAAACATAGGTGGGATATAAAACTGAGACTCACGGACATAGATAAAAGTGAAGTGGATACCAGGAGGAGGGGTTGGGGAGAAAGGCAATCAAGGGAGACAAATATACAGTGATGGAAAATGATTTGATTTTGGGTGATGGGCATACAACAAAATCAACAGTTCAAATGCTGTAGAAATGTTTACCTAAAACCTATGTGCTCTTATTGATCAATGTCACCCCATTAAATTTAATTTCTAAATAATAAAAGGAAAAAAAAGGAAAATAATTATTCTACAGATCAGTAATTTATTATGAACTTATAGTAGAAAGCCATGTCATATGTGTTGAAGCCATTCTCATTGTCAGTGTTTATTTCTACCTAAAAATTGGATAGTGATAATTTAAGGATTGCTTTATAAATTATAGTTTTGGCTTAATATTGTTAAATAGAGTTAATTTTGACTGTGTTGCTATCTACTAGCTGTCTACCAAAACCTATGTTTTCCTTGCTATGGTATAGAATTTATGCTTGGAAATTAGTTATCAAGCCAGGAACTACATTTCCCAGCACTCTTGCATCTATTTGTTCTCACCAGTGGCTTCTTGTTACCAATGGGATGGAACAACTGTTCTTTCTTCATGCTTTTCTTTTTGGCTGCAAGAGAATAACATCAAGAGTGTAAGGAAAAAAATGAGATGAAAGAAGCATATCTCTATAAATCTCTGAATGAAGGAGAATCACCTGCTCACCAGGAAAAGCTGCTGGGGACTGTTAAGTAAATACTAAATAAATTGCGTCAGAAAGCACTTATTGCCGTCTCAAGTTGTTACAGCAGCTAGAGTTACCTTGAACAATACAATCTTATTATGGTAGTTGAAAACATTGAAACATGATGTCTATTTTTTTTTCCTTTTTGGTTTTAGCAAGAGGAGAGAGAGAGTGAGAGAGAAGAGAAGTGCAGTAGAAGTAATGGGAAGCATCAACTCATAATAGTTGCTTCTTGTACGTGCCTTGACCAGGCAAGCCTGCGGTTTCCAACACACCATCTCAGTGTACCAGGTCGATGCTTTATCTACTGTGCCATGACAGGTCAGGCTCATGATGTCTATTTTCTATCTATATGGTAAAAGAAGTCATATGAAAGAAGATTGTCAATGAAATGAGAGATCAAACTGACTCGACACTTTTCACCAGCTGATTGCTAGAATTGATGTGACATCTCTGTCACTCTAGGTAGACATCTCTCTCTGAATGCTCACTACTTAAAACTTTCCCTCCACAAACCCCCTCTGATGAAGATTTTCCCTCATAAAGGAAATACTTTATTGGTGAAGAATATAAGAACTTCTAAGGCTACAAAGTACATGAAATAACAATATAGAATGGGGGAAAGAAATCCTAGTAACTAGAATTTCATTTGACTACATATATAATAGGAAGCCTAAATATAGTGCCATAGACAAAAAAAAGTTATTATCTCATGTACAAGGACATTTGGAGTTGCATGTTACAATAACATAACTGCTCAAGGAAGTCAGCAAAGGGCAAAGCACCTTCTCTCTACCTGCACTGCTCTCTTTGTCATGTGATTGTTATATAATAGTTCCACATATATGAATCAAGGCATTCTAAAGAAATAAGGGGAAATGGTGAGGGCTAAAAGATATGCCCTTAATTATTCTATGCCTTTATTATGATGAAAACAATACTTTTTCTAGAAACTTACCTGGTAAACTTCTGCTTATATCATATTAACCAGGACAGAGTCACATGGCTACTTCTAGCTACAAAGCAAACTAAAGAAGTAACTACAGGTACTCCCTCCAGAATGTTTGTCTGATAATATTTTCACATATATTACTTCCATTTCAAAGTTATTAAGTAGAAGAATATTAATATGCAGTCTTCATTTTATGTATGTATCTCTCAATATATTTTTAAGCTGAAGTATATATATATATATATATATATATATATATATTATTATATACCAAAAACATAAGGGCATAATTTTGAGTTAGAATCTAAATACAACCTGAGGACTATGGAATCATGAGTAGACTTACTAAACACACTGAAAATTAATAAATAGATTACAGAATTTAATATGTATTTTATATATAGTTAATCTTAAAAATCTTATGTTAATACATTTTATTAAATCTGTTTAATTTTTTTAAATCAAAGGAAGATAATACTTCACTTGATTTAGAATTTTAACCAAAATGATTCACCATTTTAGAAAATCACATCACCAAGGCAACACCAGTTGTGGTAATTGAATCACCAAGACAACACATCTGTTGATCTGCAGCTATAACTGTCATATGCAAATATGTAATTGTATTACCATAGTGCATTATTCATAATTAATGTTAGAGTATGAAGCTGTTAATATACTTTTTATTTTGTTACCTTCTTTCTATATTAAAAAGCAACTGGTAGCACAAAGATGAATCTTTTCTTCCAAAACAGCTGTTTCTTAACAGCACTAACTTTTCAATAGGATGTGATGTTTCAGACATTCTACATCCTAACATTATAGCTTGTTACATGAACCTATACACTCATCTATACATGAATATATATATATATATATACTTTATTCTGTTTAAATTACAGTAAAGATTTTACTTGGGTTTTTTAATGTGTTACATTTAAAGTTCTATTTAATAGCTTTCACTTACAGAATATTTAGTTTAAGCAACAGATTACTGCTATTTAGTGGAAATGTTTTTTTTTTTTTTAAATTTCTTTTTATTGTATTCATTTTAGAGAGGAGACACAAAGTGTGAGAGAGAGAGAGAAAGAAAGAAAGAGAGAAAGGGGGGAGGAGCTGGAAGCATCAACTCCCATATGTGCCTTGACCAGACCAGTGCAGGGTTTTGAACTGGCGACCTCAGTGTTCCCAGGTCAATGCTTTATCCACTGCGCCACCACAGGTCAGGCATGGAAATGTTTTTTTAAACTCTGCATGTTACTACACTGAACAAAAAATAAGATTTCTATGACTAAGGAGGAGCCAGAGGATTTTGAGTGTATACTACACACACTACATGAAATGTTGTTTTCCAAGCAAATCTCATATGGGGCAATTATAACTACATAAGAAAGATTATTCCAACCAATACCTTAGAAATTGTAGATTAGCTGTTTTGTAATGAGATGCATTGAAATATAATGTTGTGAATTATTTAAACCATAAATGTGGCTTTAAAATGGTGGAACCCAATCTGGATGGCAGTATAAAAGTCTAAAGTACTCAAAAGCAACAGTGTGGTCTACTTAGATTGGTCCAGATGGCTAGTTACAAGTATTGTGTGCTTTAGATGATTTCAAGTTCATGCGCCTGTTAGTCACACTAATGAGAATTGAAAACAAGGGTCAATACAGTTTCAAATATTAATGTGATATGGCTATGAGTCCATGATGACAAAGCAAACTGCTTCACCTCGATATGGCTGTTACTGATTCTTTGTTCTGCTTCTACTAATTCAACCTTTTTAGCTTCTGTAATTCCACATACCTTGTGACCCCACCCAACCCCAAAGACCCTGCCAGTTGTGGTTCAGACTTTGGAGAATTAAGTCCTCTGAGCCTGTGCTGTAATAAATTGGTTCTCCAGCTCTCCGAGTGTTACTTGGTTTCTTGGACATTCCAGTCTGCTGCAACAAATTCACAGAATTTTAGATACCAGTGGAGTATTTATTTATTCCTTCTTGGACTAGGCAACTACCACGTGAGTCGGTATAGTAACAATAACCACCAACAGTAATTCCAAACCTTGTACATGTCCTTTGATTTCACAGCAGATTGTACAATGTACTTACTCTTATCCATGTCATATGTTTAGAAAGGTTAAGCTGCCTTGCCCTAGTTCACACTGTGGATGGAGAGCTCAGCTCATAGGTACTAAAGACAGGAATCAAACCCCAGTCCCTCTGTAAGATTCTAAGGAATTCCAAGAGAGAATGGAGTTTGCCTTCATTAAACTTGCAGACTAAGCGAGGTTATGAGACACAGTGAGTCAGAGGGAGTGAGTGACATACAGCAGAAAATCTAACCCTGTGAAAAGTTTGCTTTCAAAGCCTTTATATATTTAGTCCCTGAAATCTTGAGTCCTTGGTTGCTTATTTCAAAACTATGAAAGATGCTTGATATAAAGTTTGATTTTCTGGAAATATTAAATAGCATTTTAGAAATTTTCAAAGTACAGTTCTATAAAAAAAATAAGGTAAATAATCAATAGATTATATGGACCCCTGTTTTTTAAAGATAACTCACATATAATATTATTTCTGAAAATCTGTAACTTGATAGGCTGGTTTTCCTCAGTGATCAAATCTGCATGCTCAACCATTTAAAAATGTATCAGGCCTGACCAGGTGGTGGCGCAGTGGATAGAGCATGGGACTGGGAGGCAGAAGACCCAGGTTCGAGACCCCAAGGTCGCCAGCTTGAGCGCAGGCCCATCTGGCTTGAGCAAAAGCTCACCAGCTTGGACCCATGGTCACTTGCTTGAGCAAGGGGTTACTTTGTCTGCTGAAGGCCCACAGTCAAGACACATGTGAGAAAGTAATCAACGAACAACTAAGGTATCGCAACGGCAACGATTTATGCTTCTCATCTCTCTTTGTTCCTGCCTATCTATCCCTCTCTCTGACTCTCTCTCTGTCTCTGTAAAAAAAAAAAAAAAAAAAAAAGTATCAGAAAATAAACGAGAGAAAAGAAGGGGTCTAGCAAAGAAAGTTAAAAATTAAGACTAAACAAGGCATGTTTAAATGATGACATAATGATTTTCACTCAAGACATAAAAATCCATCTGAGCATAGAATTCAACTCTATAATCTCTTAAGATGCTGTAAGGCCAGTGGTCGTAACCATGGCTGTCATTGTGGCCGTGCAGGTTCACGTTGGATTTGAACAGACGGGGTAAAGCCAGTAGCCACGGCCACTATCACAGCCACCTGGCTCGTGCAGGTTCACATTGGATTTAGGCAGATGGTAAAGAAACTGTGGAGCCAGAAAATGATGGGTCATTCCAGTTATTAAAGCCTCCTAAGGGTGGATGGACAAACAGGCAGGGAAGACCACTTCCCTCTGTCTCAGGGCTTCCAAGGCCTGATTCCCTCTCCTGAGGTCCTGGACTCACAGGCCCCACCAGCAAACCAGGCCAGGGTGAGAAATACCTCTTCTCAGGCAAACAATAGCAAGCAATTACCCTTCCCTATGGAGGCAGGCAATTCCACAATTTGCAATCTGTCACCCTGAGGGCAAGCACCCTCAGCCTTCCATAGACACCACACACACACACACACACACACAGCACTCCCCCATGCCAATGCACCAGTTAGGCAAAATACAAGTGAGCAAAGCTAGCTCACTTGTTTCACGCTTGTTTGCCCAACAGATGCTTTTTAGCTTCTTGTTCTATGTTCAAGTTCCCCGGTCCCACAATTGATTCAATTTTCTTTTAAAATAAGAATTGGTTAAGAGTTATTAAAGATATTAATCAGATACACCTTCCTTGAGGGGTTATTAATCCTTTGCCTTTGACATACAAATAATTGAAGATCCAATGCCTATTTACAAGTAGAAAAAGAGGAGAGCATTTAGGAATATAGACAACCTGAAGATATCTCTCCTCTCCTGAGTCCCAAGTCCAAACTGTCTGCCATTCCTGATTAAAGCTGCTATCGGACCAATGAGTATCTAAGCACAGGAAAAGGTGTGGCCTCTGGTGAGTTCCGCTACAGAGAACTGGAGTAGAGATTTTGTCTGATGTGTTGAGTAAATTTCTAAAGAACCACTTCAGAGCCTTGGGAAAGAATCACAAAAGTAATTCTCAAAAGGGCAAAGTGATAAATCTTATACAAATTTTAAATGAGGGCTCCCAAAGTTTTTATTTAATTAATACTTATTACTATTTGTATGGCCAGTAGTCACAGCCATTTCAACCAGGCACATGCAGGTTCCCATTAAATTTGGACAGATGGTAAAGAAACAGCGGAGCTGAAAACTGGTGTGCCATTCCTTTATTCTAGCCTTGCAACCAGCTGGCAAGTAAACACACAGAGAGCTCCAAAACCCACTCACACTTTCTCTGGTTCCACAACCAGGAGAATCTTTTCCCGTTTTCCCTAGAATCAAAGGCCCTCATTAGCTCAGTCACCTCTGCTTCCCCATCTGCCAACATGGCTTCTTACTCTGCAAAACTGGCTTCTCTCTCCTTCCCTTCCATTTTGGCTTCTTCCTCCTCCTCAGCACCTGGCTTCCTTCTATTTCTCTACTCTCCAAAAAATGGCTTCCTTCTTCCTCCTTCTTCTCTTCTTAAAACTTTTTAGCATGAAAAGCCCTGCTTCAGCAATATGAGCATAATAATGGCCCTTCCCAAGCAGAAAGGTAATTAGCAGTTTCACCTGGGCAGCACCATTTTTAACAAAGTGAGCAAACATAATAATTACATTTTACAAAATTTTTTTGCCCAACACGGTTTCATTAATAAAGGAAAATATAAGATCAAAAGGAAAAGTCCAAGTAGCACACCTTTATAGTCAGATAAGGAATGAGGAAATGAATTTGCAGAGGGATGAGAAACTTGCAAAACTAGTCAATAGTCTCAGGACAATAATTAGTTGCATTCCATCAGAGGTAAATTGCATTTCTGAAGATGGAATTTTTTTGCATTGCTCTCAGTTTTCTACAGATTAACATCTATCTCTGGAGAGTTACAAAACAGCCTGCTCAAAGACAAAAAGAAAGAGATAAGCCAAATGAAAGAAGGGCTTGTCAGGATACCTACTACATTTCCAAGTCTTTCACAGTTTGGGCTTACAATAAATATTAAATCTTAAAAGGCCAAAAATAGACTACCTTGAAATGGGCTACACAAATTGAAACAAAATCCTTGAAATAGATGAAACATAGTAGAATGAAAATTTTATGACAGTATAGAACAGACAGTATGGAACCATTTAAGGAAATAAAGGACTGGGGTTCATGGGTATTAGCCTTTCAGTTCTCAGGGAAGAGGGCAGGGAGGGTAGGAGATGTAAGAAGTGAATTTATTCTAAAAATCACATCATGTAGAATTGGGAGCAAATAAGGAAGAAATGGGACATCTTGCTTGAGAAAATGCAACCATCTTGTTGGAATAGTTGTTACTGTCTTTCCAAGTAATAGTAAATATATATATATATATGAGCTTTAGAAACTGAGAATAGGGAAAAGGAACTAAAAGTAGCACAGATAGATTGATGAGCATCGTTATTTTTTCCATGAGCCCACTCGCACCACTATATAACTGTATATTGCTACCAGTAGCCTTTGCTCTATCTTGCTGATAGATAATTCTCATGGAATATTCTAAAGGAGGAATATGGAGCTTGGTTTCTTTTATGAAAAACACTTGTCCTACAGTGCCTTATAATATGCTAGGATTTTTTGGTTTTGAAGGGGTTTTTTTTGTTGGTTTGGTTTGGCTCAGCTATTAAAAATCATCTGACAGAAAGAAAATGAATCAAGTATGGCTACATGTCACCTCTTGGGGTTATTTACCTTCTGCTTACAAGTTATACCGATTGGTCTCCAGATAATTTTAGAAGTTAGATCTCAGGAAGTGAGGTTAATCAGGGACTACAGAGTCGCACAAAATAGACAAAGTCAGTTTGTTGGCTACACGTGTAAGGTTCAGGAAACAAGCTTAGGAAACTCAAGGAATATAAATGATTGCTTAAGGTTTACAGCTAATGCAAACTGCTATCATTTGAATATAGCTTCTGCAATTTAGAAGATGCCAATATTGAGTGCTAGGGCATTCACATCAGTGAAATGAGACTTAGGCACAGATGGGTTTTCAGGCTTCAAGGGAACAAATTCTTAAATTTAAATAACTGTGAGGATAATTACATAGTTTTGTGGCAAGTTATAAGGAATACATCACATTCTTTCAAACAAAGCTCTTTGTCTGCTATAATTACACTTTCTAGAAGAGTGTTGCAAAAAAAAATATGGAAGCATATCTTCCTCAGTCAGCATTATCAGCAGCAGCATTAAGGTGTATTTATTAATGTCTTTGGGCATTCTTGTGTGACAGAAACTATTCAAAGCTACCCAAATAGGAGCTCTCAGTGTTTAAAAATTACCACATAATTTAAAAACTTGATGTTTATATTTCTAAACAATGAGAATGGCCATAATTACTATAAATGATCTATTAATGAATGTATATTATTTATGCATAATTATACCAATCAACACTCACAGGCTCTGATATCTTTCTGTCTCTATCTCATAGAGGCAAGGTCAGGATAGGTGTTTACTTTCTCTGGGAAAATGAAGAGAGTGCACAGGGGCATCTTGAACCCAGATGTGCAGCACTAAATGTCATTCAGCTCCTAAGTAGGAAGAAGGGAAATGTCTTCTGAAACTGAGATATTGGAATAGGCTTCCCCACTACAGTTTTCTATAAACAGATTTGTGTTCCCAGAAACTGAATAGCAAGTAAAATTCCCCATTAAGTTTATTTTCTCTCTTTTGAACAATTCTATGTTAAAGAAAATACCTAATTTTTAATCCTTCTAAGGGACAAAGAAGTAGAGTAAGACCTAGGAAGACAGATCCAGAGGAGGGATCCATAAAGCATCTGGCAATGTGCTTAGGGCTGTTTGCATAGAAATTCCAAGTTTCCAGAACCTGGGGTGTGGTCTGGGGGATGGAAATGGTAGTATCTGTGTGGGCGCATCCCTCTGGCCATGTGGACTCTTCAGCCTGTGGAGTAGGGTGTACCAGTGAACCTCCAAACTGTAGGTTTCAGGTAGGTGGCCCCTCTTACAGAGTCTAAGGATGGTATTGTTTAACTACAGGCTCCATTGCATTTAAGAGACTCCATGCAAAATATGTGTTCTATTTTAACAAAATTCAACTAAACGCAGAAATATTTTTAACTGAACAAACATTTTAATAATTTATTTATTTTTTTAATTTAAAAAATAGTGATTGAAAAAAGATTTACAAAACACATTCTACCCTATATCTGGGTATTCTTCAGAACATCACTTAGGTCCATTATCAATAACATCATGCCTATCAGATTGGATGAACAAAAGTAGTATAAAATTAAAGGCTTTGATAAGATATATGCATGCCAGAGTCTGGGAGATAAGATATCTGATGTTTCAAGGACCCATCACATTAGTGAAGTTGTAGGGGTCTAGTGGTCTTGGATATAACCAGACATCCATTGCAAAGTAAAGGACAAATTATTGCATATCTCACTTCTCTACCTTGAGAAAGGAAGCACTATGCCCAGTAGTCCTCTTCAGGTTCTGACCCACTTACTGAGTTATATGGAAGATGGTTATCATTTAGTAAGCTCAGAATGGGAAAGAACTCCTTAGCAGGACCAGGATGCAGTGCAAGTTACTCTGCTGCTTAGCCAGAGGACCTGGCAGAAAATATGGTTTCAGGTATCTGTGATGAAAAAATACATCACACTGAGGTTACAGGAAAGCCCACTAGGAAAATTACAGTTATATGCCTAGGATTCTCTCACAAGGCCAGCCAATCTCTAGCAGAGAATTCCACAGCATTCTAACAATCAGCTTTTGGCCTGCTCCTGGGCCCTGGGAGAAATGGAACACCTAACCAGGAGACACCAGGAGAAAGTACAGCTAGAACTTCTCCTTAGAAATTGGTTTCTGCCAAACCTATAAAAACTTAAGGTCAGGTTGACCCAGCAACAATTCACAAAATAGAAGTTGTGCTTATGAGATCAGACACAAGCCATAAAGCACAAGAAAGCTGCCTGAACAAATAGCCCAAACCCCTGGCTACCAGTTCCTCTTACTCAGCTCATGCTTATGACCATATGGGCTGTCCTTAAAACCCAATGATGGAGGATCTGAAAGTCTGAGCTGAATTAGGAATGAGTTGACCTGCTATGCGAGTATAAATCAATACTAAACTGTGGCAACACTATGCCCTTCTTTCCCCATGGTGGCCCAGGAAAACAGCAGTGAAATAAATTGCCCCCAATGAGGAGAGTTTTCATCATTTTACCTGATCATCCACTTTGTAGAAATAAAAGTAGCTTGAAGAAAAAATATATTTCGACTCAAAGGTAGCGAGCGGTTAATGACTTGACTAGTTGGACAAGAACCTGGTAACAGATTAGGATGCTGAGGCAAGGACCTATATAGAAGACACTTGAGAATGGACACAGGCAAGTGGACAGGAACTGTAAAGATCTAATATCACTGACCACTGAAGAGGTATTATATACCCAAGGAAATAGAATGGCTGGGCCATTTGACATCACCCTGTCTATATTATTGTGGCTCCAATGTCGGCACAGAGGGCATATCTTGGAGTAGCCATGGTGGCAGGAATGAAGCCCAGGTCTTGCAGTTCAACTTCTACCTCTCGCCAGTCTTGCTCCTTTCATTCCCTCACTAGTGTTGCTGAGAACACTCAGTACAATACCTGCAACCGAATTTTGATCTCAGGGACTATTTCTTGGGTAATCTGGACCAGCCCTATGCTCTTTTGTTCTCTTTTCCTTCATCCCTCCCTTTCTCTTGCCCTACCTTCTTTCCTTTCCTTCAACTTTCCTTTCCTACAACTTTCTAGACTATGAGAAGTAGAAGCCTACTGGGAAATATGTAGTCTGTGTCTAGCAATTGATAACATCAACTGCTAGGTGACACTATGCTAAGAGAAAACATTTCTCTTTCAGAGCAGGACTGGGCAAGCCTTTTTCTGTAGAGCCAGGAAAGAAATATTTTAGTCTTTGCAGACCTCATAGTCTCATTACAATGATTCAGTTCTGCTATTTTAGTACAAAAAAAGCCATAAACAATATGTAAACAAATAATCTAGTCTGTTTTAAAATAAAGGTTTATTTACAGAATAAAAAACAGGTAGTAGTCCAGATTTGGCCCATTAACCACCCACTTTTAAAGCTTACAGATAGATGGGGCGTGTCAGTGCCTTGTGGGGGCTGGATGGGAAAATGGATATAGCATTTAAGATAAAAGTCCTAGAAGCTTCGGTACATATCGTTAGACAAAGCTTTTTGCTATTTCCTTGACTTTTTATTGTTTCTGCCCTGACTCCATCATCTGACGTACCAACATCTCTTCTTGATTGTAGGGGGAAATTGATGCTTTCCTAATATGGTTTAGGCTATGGCTTAGAGCAGTCCACTGATCAAACACACAGTAACTGCAAACCCAGTGTTTTACAGTATCAGGGACAAAGAAAATGAGCAGCGGCATAAGAATAGGTCATGCCTTGCTAGTCTATGCTTCACTTTCCTTCTTTTCAATCTTTTGAAAATAAAATCAGGGACATAGTAAAAAAACAAAACAAAACAAAAATCTTCTTTTATTCTTTCTCCTTTTGTCCTGATCTGCTTCCCCACACATCTATCTCTAAGTAACCACTGTATGTGAGCTTCCAGTATTTATTTATTTTGGGTTTCAATTAACTTGGTTATTGTACTGTGTATTCACTATTTCTAACACAAGGAGAGCTTCATTCTCCTCAGTGTGGAGACTTATTTATTTATTTATTGGGGGGACAGAAAGACAGGAAGAAAGATTGATGAGAAGCATCAGTTCTTTGTTGCGGCACCTTAGTTGTTCATTGATTGCTTTCTCATATGTGCCTTGACTGGGGGCTCCAGCTAAACCAGTGATTCCTTTTCACAGGCCAGTGAACTTGATTTTAAGCCAGCCACCTTGGGCTTCAAGATCCTACGCTCAAGCCAGTGCTCAAGCTGGTGACTCTCAATCTTAGGCCAGATGAGCCTGAGCTCAAGCCAGTGACCTCAGGGTTTGGAACCTGGGTCGTCAAATGTCCCAGGCCAATGCTCTATTCACTGCGTCACCACTTGGTCAGGTGAGACTTCACTTTAAGTTTACAATTTTGGAGTACATTTTCAATTAGTCTAAAAAGAGATTCTAGTGTGAATGAGAACTAAATACACACCTGAACAGCCTGAATATGTATGTTGGAGGTAAGATTTTAAGTTTTTATTTTGATAGGCTATATCTACATGAAGACAGCAAGATTATTTGATTTTCTATTATTTGGGAAAACAATTACATAGTTCTGGATAGGTAGAGAGCATAGCTGAGAAAACCCTATATGACTGAATAATTACAGCACAGACAGCTACAGGGTCACAGGTTCAAGAGGCAGGTTAATGCACCAGGGTGAAATGAATCAACAATGGGAAAGAAGAGAGGCAGTGGATCAAGGTGACTGCCCAGATAGAGGGAGAACAGGTGACATGTATCATCCCTGAGCACTGAGCTCAGTGTCTAGGCAGCAGTCAGGAAAGCAGTTGTATGTACAATGCCTTCAGTTAAAAGAGGTCTTTAAAAGGGAGAAAAATCATGTCAGTTACTTGTATCTCAGTGTGGGACCATCCCAAGATCTACAGACTTGAGGATAGCTATTTATCAAGTATGGAATGATTTTTGCTTAGACTACATTTTCTAAAGGCAGTTCATTTACTCACTGCATGGGAAAACAATCTAAAATGAAGAACTGATAGTTTACAAATATTATTTATATCTTCTTTGGATTTTAGTTTTCTTCCCCAAATTTCTAGTTTAAAAACCCCAAATCATAGTCTAGTTCTGAGAAGATAAAAAATATAATAAGTTGAGAGAATGAAAAATGACAATTTACAAGAAACCCTGTAAGAGAACGAGGCTGACTTTTTCTAGGACTTGATTCTTAGATCTTAATATGGAACATGGTTTGTCATGGTGATGTGGTAATAAAGGTTATGAGCCTAATCAGAAAATTCCTGCAATAATTCAGACAGACATTGGCCAAGACCAGAAGAGAGAAATGTGTGTGCCATATTTTACTCAAGGAAAGACAAACAATGCAGTAGGATGATGAAGTAGACTAAATTAAGGTGCTCAGGGTTGTTCTGTTTTAAAAGCATAAATGATTTAGTTAGAGTGGTATCTAAAATGTCTCCTCTCCCAGTGAAGATCTTGCTGGGATTGTGTTAGGGAATTCACTTAATAACTAACCAATAAGAAACAACCACCTATAATAAATTGTTAGATGTGAAAACTGTATTGTATATTATTATTATAAATATGTATAAATTTAAATATGAGATTTTTAAATGCCTAATTTCTATTCCACACTCTATACAGGGGGTAAAAGTAAGTTCACAGTTGTTTGTATGGAAAATAATACAATTATCAATAAATAATAATACAAGAATAAGCTGTTTCACATACAACTGTAAAGCTACTTTTGCTTCACTTTGTACATATGTTTATATTAAAAAGAGAAAAAAATTATAAATTATTTCAAGAAGATCAAAGTATAACAAATGAATTTAATTTCATCTGTGCTCCAAGAATTAAGTTGATTTATTGTTCTATCCTCAGGAATATACCAGTTGATTGGCATTTGTAGAGTGCAAAGAATTTTGAAACCATCTTAAGAGCTTCTCTTTGCTCATATTTGACAATTTAGAAAGAAAACTTTCTATAGCATCTCAAAATCATTCATGTATTTCACAAATCTGCTAACATAGAAATTTCACGCTAAGTTCTATTTTCAAAAGAGTTGGGTTAGCCTTCCAAATCTGATTAATAGATCTTTCTTTTATCTGGAAGGTACTGTGTATTTGGAGATTAGATAATAAATCAAGGCTTCTTTAATTTCTGGTCTTGATGACACATAATCGGATTTGGAAGGAATCTCCACAGATTTTAAATAGTTGTGTAAAAAAAGAAATTCTGAGTCAACCTTTTCCTTATCACATAATATCATGTTTCTCCCTACTCTTCCGGAAGATAAACTGTTTGTGGCCAGAATGAATTACTGTAAAAGCCCTCCCACAATACAATTTGAGTGAAACATTTTCTTCTCAATTAGCACTGAGGCAGTCTGGGCCTCTTATTTCTTTTCCAAGTGGCTTCTCTTCCCTCTTCTTCTCTAATTTGGTTGCTCTGGGTGCTATAAATCTTTAGCTCTGCTAATAAAACTGTCTCCATATTAAGTTGTAGAATAAACTAGTGAATTAATTACCTTTAAATATAATTGATATAAATGGCAAATTCAAACAACAAACACTAGAGCACATGGTTACACTAACATTAATAAAATTTTGCAGCCAAAGTCATATATGCCATATTAAGGTAATAGATGATAACATGTCTTTTTAAAATTTAGAAATGTACAGTCTAATGCATCTTATAAAGTAAGATTATGTGTTGAGTTCAAAACATTTTAAAAAATAGATAATTTAATATATTATTATATCTTCTAAATTATTTTATAAAGTGAAGAGGGCTAAAAACAAAATAAGTAAATAACAATATATTAAAATATTTAAAGCTAAACTCTTTAATATGTGAGCATTCACTTATATCTAAAAAATGTTCTCTAAAAACATAAATTTTAAAATGTTATTTATAGACTCTCTTCTTAACTAGCTGTACTAAATTAATATTGATTTGATGTTTTGGCAAAATTCATGATTTAGATAAAGAAACATCAGAAGGTATCTCAGCAGATACTTCAGTAGAAAACAGCACTTTGCATCAGTATTTCTATAATGTTAAAGTTTTCTACACATTGCTCAATATTTTATAATAAGAATTAATCTACACACTTCAGAAGAACCCCAAATAATAGTACACAGAATACTGTCTGAAATAAGTTTTTTAAATGTGTTATAGGTGAATACTTTAAAATAAACTTAATCTTCTATGGCATATGTTAGCCACTCATCCTTTCTAATTATAAACATCCATCCTAATAAACCTTGATTTTCCAACTTAATATAAACTGCAATTCCTCAAATGTAAAGTAAGAATAACTGCAGCACTTACTCGACAGGATTTTTATGAGGATTAAATGAGTTAATAAGTATAGAGTATACAATGGTATTTGATACATAGTATGAATTAAATAAAGGATTTTAAATAAACTGTAGTTTTTTCTTTCCCAAATTGGTTTCTTCTACTATTCCCTGCATTTGTTTTTTCAAAGACATCTTTTGTCTTTCAACCACAGGAACTTGAATCATTTAAGTTAGTCTTAAACTGAAAGACGTCTAACTCTCCCTATATCCACATAACCACAGCAAGCTGCTGTCTCTTGCAATTTTCCTTTAGTATACTGGTGTACCATACACATGTGAGTACCATGTTCTGGCATGGCCTTTCTGGAAAATTGGACTTAACTGTTTATCCTTGAGGAAGTGTCAAGTGGGGGCATCAGTGGTAGATGAAGTCTTAATTGCCCTCTACTGTCAAAATGCTACCAAGATATTTAGCAAACTACTATATCTAGTTTTTCTTTTCCAAATAGACCAAAACCTGATATAATTTTATATAAAATAGATAAAATATGAAGTACTAGCAAGAGATGTTAGAATTTCAAGTTCTATATAATCACCTCACATTCTGTATAATATACATTCTGTGCATTCTATACATTCTGTATAATCAGACTCACATTCAAATATTTTAAAGCTACACAAACTATTCCTTTGTTGCTAATGTGGAGACAAGTTTCTTAAAGAAAAATCGTTAAGATCTCTTTCTTTAAGTCAGTCACAGAATTCAAGACAACTTTCACGTTGGTAACTCGCCAGTTTCTGTACAAATAGACATAAATGCCTCCATAAATGTTAGTAACCCCCACAGGGCAACACCTATTCACTTGTTTCCTATAACACCTCCCCCTAAAGATCCTCCTGAGGTAACATTTGTTCCTATTTCTTTCAGTTTAGGTCTCAACTACTTTACAGTAATCTGAGTTGACATATTTTCCTAGTTGGTAGTCTGAATTGTGAAGCTGACTGACAAGAGGAAAAAGAGGGTGGACATAAGTTTGCATCCCATCCCCCCACCCCTACATTCATCTGCTTCACAACTTCCTCAGCTCATGCCAGATGGTAATCCATGGCCTTATTTTAAAATCTAAGGACAGAATGCCCAACTTGTCATTTAAATGACAATGTGTTAGATTAAAATACAAATGAGCCTTATTACGGGTGCTTATGTCTATAAAAAATACTATTATCAACTTTTAACTTAGGACATCTTTGCCTTTTTGCTGAATATCTAAGACAAAATGAAATAACAATAGTATGTGACAGGAAAGGAAAGAATAAACTCAAAAAGCAGACAGAGGAAAAAGAAACATTTAGTCCACCATTTATTTTCTTTAATTGTAGAAAGGAAAATAATCTAGAATCTATATATTCTTATATGTACTTGCTTTAGAAACTAGAGAAGGTTAGACATGTGGAGATTTCATTTTGTCCCATCTTGGGCCAAGAAATCAATAAATGTATGGATGCTAGTTATAACTAGAATAATCATATAATTTATAATCCAAAACACAACATTGTTAATGGAGGTGGGAAGGAACGCCTATGGTATAAGGCCTAAATGTAAGGCCTCATATTACACATGCTGCTTTCACATCTGGCAATGAAAGGACCTTTTGTAGCCTAATCGCAAATTTTTCTCCATACTCTGCTCTTGTATGACAACCCTTGCAAAACAACTGTCCTTCTTAGGGAGACCGGGTGAGGTTTCCACCTATGCCTGAGAAGCAGGTTTCAGCTCCCGGCCAGCCTGCAAAATAATTCAAACCATCCACTCACATTTTTACAGATAAAATATATTATGCTCACTTTGTTAAAGATGGCACTGCCCACACAGAAGCCCATCGCCCAGGTGATGATATTAGTTGCCCTCCTGCTTGGGAATGGACATGATTATGTTAATATGTGTTGGGGGAGAGCTTTCGCGCCAAAAGGTTTTAAAAGGAAGAGAGATCACGTTGTTACAGGAGAAGACTGATTGGGTTCTAGGAGGAGAGCAGAGAGCAGGGAGGAGAGCAGATGAAGGCCACGTGGAGGCCAAGAGAAGCAGCCAAGATGATGGAGCGCTAAAGGAGAAGCCAGTTTCTGCAGAGTTTATGCAGAGAGCTGGAAGGAGTTGGGAAACAGAGGTGAATAAGTCTGGTGAGCTAGAAGCCTTTGATTCTAGGAAACTCGGATAAGTCAGTAGCTTTGTGAGCACTGAATAAGTGGGTTTTGGAGCTCAGTGTGTGTTTTTACTTGCCCATCAGGTGCAAGCTAGAATTAAAGCTGATGGCTCACCAGTTTTTGGCTCCATTGTTTCATTACTGACTGTCCGAATCTAATGCAAACCTGCATGGGCCAGGCGGCTGTGATAATGGCCATGACCATTGGCTTTACACACTGGAACCAGGTTGCACACACCTTCTGCTCAGTACTACAAAGCCTGCCTCCCACTGTCCCTGGTGTGTCACTCTGTTCCTCGGGGCAAGCCTGTGTGGCTCTGCAAGGCATGCAGTATGTTCTTCCCCTAACTGTGAGTATATGTGACATCAATTGCTGTCACTCTTACCTGCCCAGTGTCAGGTGTAAAATATTTAGCCATCTTATAACTCTAGGGCAAAAATTCCTCTCTCTTTCAATGGTTGAATAGGAGCTGTTTACAAAGACATCAGGAAAACAAATATGCAGTAGGGATCTCCTAAGCAAACTGGGACATATGGTCAACCTAGTCAGAACATTTGTCCTTGAAGGAGACTTGACTTGGGGTGGTGAATATGCAATACTATATACAGATGTTCTATTACAGAATTTTACATGTGAAACTTATGTAATTTTATTAACCAATCTCACCCCAATAAATTCAATAAAAAGTAAATAAATAAATAAATAAACAATTTGTCCTTGAGAACTTATATTGATAAATGGAAGAGGGAGGAATTAAAGGAGAATAAGTTCCCAGTCTGTGGCATCAGTCAGAAAAGATTGATCCATTTGGAACTTAACTGCTGCAACCATATATTTACCTGTTTCAAAGATATATTTATTTATTCATTCATCTGTTAATATCTCTAATTCCTAAAAATATTTATTGATTATGTATCATATATTAGATACTTTGCTAGAAACTAAAAATGTAGAAATGAATAAATAGTTCTTGCCCTTGAAGAGTTCTCAACCGAAAAACAAAAAGTTCTTGTTATAAGAATCTGGAATCCGCCTGACCAGGTGGTGGCACAGTGGATAGAGCATTGGATTGGGATGCGGAAGACCCAGGTTCGAGACCCCGAGCTCTCCAGCTTGAGCGTGGGCCCATCTGGCTTGAGCAAAAGTTCGTCAGCTTGGACCCAAGGTCGCTGGCTCCAGCAAGGGATTGCTCGGTCTGCTGAAGGCCCACGGTCAAGGCACATGTGAGAAAGCAATCAATGAACAACTAAGGTGTCGCTACGGCAACGAAAAACTAATGATTGATGCTTCTCACCTCTCTTCGCTCCTGTCTGTCTGTCCCTATCTATCCCTCTCTCTGACTCTCTCTCTGTCCCTGTAAAAAAAAAAATTAAATAAAAAGAATCTGGAATCCTAAAAAACATTTTCTCCATAATACATTTTATTCATAATGGTTAGGAATTAAGAACAGTTCTGTTCAATAGAAATGTTTGTAAATCACATAAGAATTTTACATTTTATGGTAGTCACATTAAAAAAGGGAAAAAAAATGAGAAATGAATTTTAATAATGCATTTTATTTAACACAATGTATCTGAAAGGTTGAAACCGCGGGACACCCCGAAAACACAAGGGTAGTGTGCTCCAAAAGGAAAATTTATTTAAAATGCCTGGATGTAGGAGACCTGTGTGGGCCCCCAGGGAGGGAGGGAGCAGCAGATATGTAGGTGAGTCAGGGGTCTGGGAAAAAGCTACATAAATCATTGCCTCTACAGGTACAAGGTAATATTTTTTCATATGTAAATTGGAGAGGCTCCAATTTCTCCAAATTGTTTATCTCCTGGCTCAACTGTCAAGAGAAGGTCTGTGCTAGTTCAAAAGGTCCCGCCCAGTGGGCCTGCTGAGGCTTCAAGTAAGCCAGTCCCCCCTTCTCCCACAAGTTTGCAGCTCTCTGGGCCTGTGGCTAGGCTTCTACAAAGCACTATTCTGATTTAAACCACCCTAATTGTCAGGTCCCTTTCCAATGTAAGCTTTCCCTGACATTTTTTGCAAAGATAAACTCTTAGCTACATTCCAGGAAGCCATTAAGGAGAAAATAACAGACCAATAAACTACAACCCCACAATGGGGGAGAAAAATGTTCTGTGTTGAACCCAGGTAAGAAGTTGGGTAAAGGGAATTTGAATTTTAAAGGGGCTCTGGTTTTAAAAGTGCCCTGTACCCAAACCTTACAATATCTAGAATACTATCATTTAAATATTTAATCAATATTAAAAATTATAAAAATATTTTATATCTTATAATTCGTACTTAGACTTCAAAGTCAAATACACATTTTACACTTACAGCACGTCTCAATTTAGATACTTAGTATTTGTCTGTGTATAAGAAGGTTGTGGCCACTGCAGTCCAGTCGGTGTTGCCTTTGTGTTCTCTAGGTGTGGTCTGTCTGCAGGCCTGCCACCCCCTCTGCCGCTGCCTAGGGCTGTTGGGTGTGGGCGTTGCCAGTGCCAGCCCACTGAGGCTGTTGCTGTGATTTCCGCCTCTCCTCCACGGAAGGGGCTGTGTTCTGGGGCTGTGTTCTGGTGCCCGGCTCTACAAGCCTCAGACTGCCTGGGCCTTCGCCTCGCCCCCACAGGTTGGTTTGCGCACTGCACTCAAGCTACAAGCCTCAGTACCAAGGGTAGAGGTGAGCCCCTTTGCCTAGCTGTAAACCCAGCCTGTTTCTGGGCTTCTGCCCAGCCCCTGCAGTCAGAGCCTGCTTGCCACAGTTCCTCGGGTTGGATGGGGCTGCTGACTTGCTCTCAGATGTGAGCCTTTGCCCGTCTGGAGCTTTAGCCCCGCCCTCGAGGCCAGGGCCCTCCTGCGCAGGGTCGCAAACCAAAGTTTATTAGGCCGGGCGTGGCTGCTGGTGTGCGCTCAGCTGCGTACTTCCGCTTGTCCCAGGCTCTACCCCGCCCCTGTGTTCAGAGAACTCATGCACGCAGAATGGCAAACCGTGGTTTCTCCGGCCTGTTGGGGTTGCTGGCATGAGCTCAGCCGTGAGCCTCCGCCCATCCCTGGTCCTAGCCCCATCCCCGCAGTCAGGGCCGGCTTGCGCAAGGTCACAGAGCAGATCTCTGCCCGTTCCTGGCCTCCCGCTTTTCCCCCGCAGGTGGGGCTACAGGCGGGTCTGCAGCTGCCGGACCGCTTTCGCGCGTCCCCTCTACCCCTGCTGGGCTAGACCGAGCTCACACCGGCTGGGCCTTTGCCCCTGCCGACAGAACTGCGTTTCAGTGTCCTGCCGCCACCGTCCTTCCAGCAACCCTCAGCAGAGTGAGAAGGAGTCCCGCAGCTCAGACCCTAACACTCCACACTGTAGACCTGGGAGCTCCCTCCATCTAAGCAGCTCTGCTCTAAGTGCCGCGGGAGATCTTGTTTGGCTGGTGTCCTGTCTCCCTTTGCTGGTATTGCTAGTTCCAGGGGAAATATTCGTTTTTGATTAGGGAAGTGACTTAGCCCAGGGGTTAGGGTGGCTGTCCCTCAGAATGTTTCTCCCTGTGGCTTCCAGTTTACTCTCTCTTCCCGCTGCTCTGGTCTTCTCCTCTGACCTCGTTCCCCGGAGCCCCGGGTGAGTGGCTGTGAGAGAGGTTTTCTGCGCTGTCCCTTTAAGAATCTTGGGTCTGAGAAAACTGTCTCTTTCTCACTAACAGTATCCTCACTTGTTTCACAGCTCAATACTGTCCAAACACCCCTTCTAGGTTCTGGGACTGCAGGCTGGAGTTTTGTTCCTGGGACCCAGGTCCCTCCCTCTCCGTCAAACTCTCCTCCCGCCACGCGGGTCTCTCCAGGCTACTGTTCGCTCTGGGGAGCTGGGCAGCCCTCTTTGCATTTTCGCTATTCCTACCAGTCTCAATGTGGCTTCTTCTGTGTTCCTTGGTTGAAGAGTCCACTTAGTTTAGTTCAAAGTTGGTTTATCCAGATGATGGTTCTTAAAATTGAGTTAGAATCCATTTTGGTTCTGGGAGTTGGAAGTTGGTACGTCCGCCTACTCCATCACCATATTGCTCCTAGATACTTAGTTTTTATTGAAACTATATTTCCTGGCCAGTGACTTGGTAGATAGAGCATTGGCCCCACAAAGAACATCTGGGGTTCGATTCCCAATCAGACACACAGGAGAAGCAACCATCTGCTTCTCCCTTCCCCCGTTTCTCCCTCTTCCCCCCCATAGCCAGTGGCTTAATTAGTTTGAACATGGTCCCAGGAATTGAGGATACCTCCACTGGAGTGTATCAGTCTCAGGTGCTAAAAATTGCTCAGTCCTCGAGCATTGGTCCTAGATGGGGTTGCCATGTGGATTCTGGTTGGGGCACATACAAAAGTCTGCCTCACTATCTCTTGTCCTCTCAGAAAGAAAAAAAGGAGGAAGGAAGGAAGGAAGGAAGGAAGAAAAAAACTGTCTGATTTATACTTAGAATTTTACATTTTTTTAAAATCATAGTTGCAAAATAGATTTAGATACCCAACAGCAGAGGTCCCCAAACTACGGCCTGCGGGCCACATGCAGCCCCCTGAAGCCATTTATCTGGCCCCCCGCCGCACTTCCGGAAGGTGCAACTCTTTCATTGGTGGTCAGTGAGATGAGCACAGGATGCATCTGCACCCATAGTTCCCATTGAAATACTGGTCAGTTTGTTGATTTAAGTTTACTTGTTCTTTATTTTAAATATTGTATTTGTTCCCGTTTTGTTTTTTTACTTTAAAATAAGATATGTGCAGTGTGCATAGGGATTTGTTCATAGTTGTTTTTTTTTATAGTCCAGCCTTCCAATGGTCTGAGGAACAGTGAACTGACCCCCTGTGTAAAAAGTTTGGGGACCCCTGCCCAACACACTCCAAACATAAGTGTAACAATGTTTTTAATAGTTTTTCTAATATATATTTTTAATATTCCTAATCCTTGCAGGACATTTGGTTCTGTCTAAAACATCCACAGAGACATTTAGTCCATGCCAAACACTTCTTGACATTTGGTTGTTGATATTTGGTCCACAGAGACACTGGTCCATGCTGATCCATCTACCCAACTTTTGTGCCATTGTCAGCTAGACAACCACGTCAAAAGGGTTATTATTGTCAATATAACCTTGACACAATTATTAAATCAATAAAACATGCTAGTATTTTTTAATGTATGAATTCTGTAAACCAAAAGGGAAATACTGTTAAATGTCTTTGAACCCAGGAACATTTTCTAAGCGTGGGCCTCTTGGACCAAATGGCTACTAATGGGTCTTCTGGTTTAGTTTTTCAAACACGAAACTGAATACAAAAAAAAATCATTTTCATTTAATATTGTTCTCTACAGTGATGAAACTGGTTTGTGTTGTTTAGAATTAATTTTGCTAAAACAAAAGTACATCAGTGTCAGAACAAGTCTATCCAAGTAAGTTAAATAATTCTTGTATCAACTCAGTATGATTAACATAGAACTCAAAAGAGAATTGCATAAATTGAAAAGCAACTCTAAATTAATATTAATACAAAATTTTCAAATGTCTCTTGTATTTGTTTGCAAATTTATGTAACACTATTAATTATAATTGAAAATACTTTGCAAGAAGTACAAAAAATGTTAGAAAAATGTACAAAATAATTATTATTGGTTTGTATAATGGAAAGTTTTAATATCAACTGAAGTTTCATACCGGTCAAGGAAAGTCACAAGCTTTGCTTTGCCTCTGAGTTTTCAGCTGATCTCATTCATATGCAGTGCATATTGGTGAAAAAAATGAAAGTCACATTCCTGTTTTGTCTTTGATTATTGAACATTTGCCAAACATTTTTTCTGTTTAGAAAAATCCTAAATTGGAGCAATAATACAGTACATTTTTGTAAAACTATTCTATGACCAAACTAACAAGCGTTAATGACAAAATAAAATCACTATATCTATTGTCTTTAATTTTTTTAATATTTTGTATATTATAATAAATATAATATGCTTATGACCAAAAGTAAAACAGACATTATCTGAACCCTAAATATAAATATGAATTTGGTTTTATTTTTAAGAGCAGAAGATCATTTTTATTTAGAAAAATCTCCAATTTTTGTTTTTTTCTATTTATTTTTTATAATTACAAGACTAGATAATAACAAAAATAATTCAATTATCTTCCAGAATACAAAATCTTTACTTTTAAAAGTTATTATTAGAAAGTAAGTCCATATGAACTCGAAATACCAGAATTTTTAGAAATAATGATAAATTCAGGCATTTATAAAAACTTACTTTATTTAAACAACTGGATATTAAATGAAATATCCTTAATCTGCCTTATTTCCTCAATTGTTCATAAAAATAATGTATATGCAGTGACATTGAGCTGTCAGTGGAGCAATTTTGTCCTACCATTTATCATGTCCTTTTCTTATGCTAGAAATGATGCTACATTCTTTAAAGATCTAAGATCTACATTTAAGACATCACTAAGAAAAAGCTGCTACCTGCAGTGCCTGGCCAACAGTGGAAACTCAAAAACTATTTGTTAAATAAATGAATGCGTGGTTGAAAGCGTGTTCATTAAACAAAATCTCGCTTCTATTATAATAATTTAGCTTCTCAATTTTATTTTCATTCTAGGTATAAAAGAGATATAAAGATTAAGTGGGGTTTTTTTAATTATGAAAAAGAATCATTTTTTAAAATATTAAAACTATTTTGAGTCAGTGAAAACATCTATATATAAGAAACTGGGTAAAAAAAGGTAAAGAAATTAAGAAGTACAAATTGGTAGTTACAGAATAGTAACAGAGATGTATATTAGAACAGAGGGAATACAGTCAGTAATATCATAATAACTATGTATGGGGTCAGGGGGGGACAGGGGGACCACTCTGATACATGATTGCTTAACCACTGTGCTCTATATCTGACTGATGCCAAATGATATTGAATGTAATCTGTCATTGAAAATGATAAAAAAGAAAATGTCTTACATTTAATATTGGAATTACATCTAACCCTGTAAGTATCACAGACAACAGTCTCCTCGTTGACAGCATGTGGATCCTACCATTTAACTCTCAGAGTCCAAGTGCAACTAGGTTGTGATTATAGTGCCACACAAAGTTTGAAATTGTCAACTAGTAGTACAAGGAATCATCATGAAATTTCATGAAAAATGCAATTATGAAGTGTTTTATAATTTAGAAATTGTTAATAAGTTTTAGCTGTGATTTTGGGACACTCAGACTTCCCTTGACTCACTTTTTTTGGATTCACTGAAAGCACATTCGGGGGGTGGGGGGGGCTGGTTAAACGAGACCAACAACTAAATCATTGCAATGCATGTGTTCCTTCGGCCCCTTTTTCTTTTCCTAAAGCAGTGGTTCTTAACCTGGATTTTATCGAACCCTAGGGGTTCGATGAGTTGGTCTCAGGGGTTCGGAGAAGCCTCTGCGGTGGAGGCCAGAATAAAGTAATACCGTAATTTGTTGTGAGCTCATGCACTTTGTCGGTTTTGTTCTTTGAGCAAGGTGATGTTCATGCATGGCTCATTTTGTGCACCAGTAAAAAAACATATACCTATGTCTTGAATTTGGGAAAAAAAAATCATATTTTATTTATCACTAAAGAAGGGTTCGGTGAATGCGCATATGAAACTGGTGGGTTCGGTACCTCAAAAAAGGTTAAGAACCACTGTCCTAAAGACATAAAGTTTGCTGAATTAGGCAACTCATAGTCAAAGGCAGTCAATCCTCACTTAATTCCATAAGCACGGGCTTGAAATCCTCTGCATAAATTTAAAGAAGAATGTGTACAGCAGGATCAGATGCACTTACTTATGTGCAACAATTTTGCTTTGATTGATTATGTATTTTTTTGATTTTTAATGTTCCTTATTTAGTCTTTTATATCAATGTATCTTGAGTGCCTAAGATTTTTTAAGATCAAATTATTTTTGGAAACTGGTTCAGAAAAATCACTATTTTAAGATGGCACATTCAATAGTCTTATGTCAATTGACAAACTCATAAACTCAAAAGTATTTAAAATACAATTTAACATTAATATATTTTAATGATTAATTTGAATCTGCAAAGAATTGAAGGTTTTTCAATGTTAAGATACTGAGAAAATTTTTATTCATTTTAGAGTTGGGGGAGAGACAGAGAGAGAGGAGGGAAGAGGAGGAACAGGAAGCATCAACTCCCATATATGCCCTGACCAGGCAAACCGGGGGTTTTGAAGATACTGAGAACATTTTAATCTACTTCCATTTGTTTCCAAGACTCATAGGTACACATATCAGGCCGTTAGCACATTAAAAGAACTAGAAAGATCCAATAGCAGCAGAAAACTGTAAAAGTACTACTTAAAAGCTTAGGTGATAGTTTCTCAAAAACATTTTATTGAAAGGGAACACTGACAAGAAAACTGACATTTTAACTTGCTACCTCTAAACATGCTCTGAAATTCATGTAAAATATAATACAATCATTTTTGGTTGGTTTGTTTGGCTGAATTAAGAGTTGTCAAAAATCACAGCAGAGTAATATGACTCCTATATTATGCTATCTTTCAAAAACTGAATTCATGCCTAAGGCAATACAGTCAGTGAAGCATGTATAAGTTTGAACAGTGCATCTCATTAGCAACATCTTGATGTTGTGGCCCAAAATATGAATGCTCTTGAGATACCAACTGAATTCTCTTTGTCATCAGTCACTCAGATAACATGACCCTCTGGTGGTTTGCTACCATTTGGAAAACAGCCCGCAAAATGTCAATATCACTAAACTATAACAATTGTCTCTAATGTTAAATAATAAGATGGGTATCATCAGTTTATTTTCAAATATTAAGGTAAAATATACTCAGTTAAAATGATCCAATGATTAAAACATCATATTTTAACAATATTAGAAATATAATCCCTTGTGATATCTTTCTTCACCTTTCTTTCTAGGTTGACATTTAATTGGAGTTTGGAGATCACAGCCATAAAAGCTTATTAAAACCTCAAAGCATGCTCATACACTTCTGCAGAATGTTTAAATAAAGAATATTTTGAAGGAGGTAGGATTTGCATTTGGTTTGTTCTTTTTTATTCATTTATAGAGGATAGTCCAAAGTTAAGAGAAGGGTTAGAAAGAGAAAGGAAACAATAGCAGAGCCGTCCTAGGATGGCTGGAGAGGACTGCGTGAAGAATTACAATCATCTTGGATGACTAAGGTGGACATGCCTAAAGCTATGGGGAAAAAATATAGAAGAGAACAACAGCAATTCAAATATCACGGAACAGTCAATGTCTGAGAAGATCTTCTAAAACAAGGGGTTGACAATTATGGTACTATACAGAACCCAATTATTGTGTGTAAAACTACTGCTTTCAGAAAGAGAAAAATTCAATAAGTAGTATACTGCCAACAAGAAATGGCAGAGCAAAGACAAACTGAAATAATGCATCATTCACATTAGTATCTAATGGCTACATGTGTTACTATCAATAATGCCAGCTTTGGAGAAAATACTATGAGAACAGTCTCTCAGGAAGGCAACGGTGCATGACAACTGCTTGCCCCCTTCCCACCCCACCAACCTCCTCATCTATTAACTCACCTATTCATGTTTTCACTCATGTTTGTATTTGTTGATTTATTTTTTAGCATCTTTGTAGAGGACTAGGTAGCAGAGCTGCCACCTAGACATGGAAAGCCACCGCCAAAGAAATGCTGATTTCTTTCAAATGCTATACTGGAGTGATCCAAAGGATTCACTGATGAACAAATTGCAAAGAGACAGTGCCAATTTATTTTCTTAAAAAGTCTGTGTGTATTTATGGCTTGCTTAATTAAATCATGCCTGACAAACTAGAACATGCAAAATAAATCATTTTAAAGTTTTAAAGTAGTAATTACTTTAGAACAAAAATTTTAAAGAAAAAAAAATTTTAAACAAAATAATTACTCACTTTAAAGTATTAATTAGGCCTGACCTGTGGTGGTGCAGTGGATAAAGCGTCGACCTGGGAACACTGAGGTCGCCAGTTCAAAACCCTGCACTGGTCTGGTCAAGGTACATATGGGAGTTGATGCTTCTAGCTCCTCCTCCTTTCTCTCTCTCTCTCTCTCTCACTCACTCTGTGTCTCTTCTCTAAAATAAAATAAAATAAAAAAAGAATAATAATAAAGTATTAATTAATATTAGCTTCAGTTGTGCATAACAGAAAATTGTAAATACAATGGCTTTAATAAGTTAGAAGTTTAATTCCCCCTTATGGGTAAGTCTAGATTTTCATAATTTCAGGGTGGGCAAAGGAGCCCGAAAATTTCTTTTTAGTCCTGGAAAGCCAATGAAGAAGTTCTACAAAAACTTCAGACCCCCAACTTTTTATAATTTCTTCTTTCTTTATTTCTAGATGTGGCCCTCATGGTCACAGTCCAAGGTGGAGCTCCAGCCATCACATCTATGATCCTATTGGGTAGAAAATAATGTCCCCTTCTTTCTTACTATGTTCCCTGGCTGTCTTCCTAATTAAATTGACACAAGACAGTTAACAGGAGTAAAAAAAAAAAAACAACAAAAAACACACAAATGTAATTAAGTATATATAGGAACCCCAGAAAGACATGAGATTTTGAACACTTGAGCAATTGAGACCCATATACCCTCCTGAGCTAAGAAAAAAGAGGGTGGGGCCTGAAGCTTCAAGGTGGAGGGAGATAATTCCAGGAAGATGAGAAGAGCAAATGTTTGGTAAATGGATGTTTGCCCTTCCATCAGGTAAGACTTTCTGCTATAAGATGTTATCTCTGATAGTAGCTCTCTTCCTGGTTCAGGCCACTTATCTGAGTCTGCTGGGCCCTGACTATCTTCAACTTGAAATTATCCACATGCTAAAGTGGCACATTTCACCCATCTTGAACCACCTCGTTCCAAACCACAGAATGAGAAAAAGGGGGAAACAAGGGCAAAGGGTTCCTCAGGTGTGTCAGAGGGGATGCTCCTAGAAGCTGTCACAGAGTCTTCCCTTACACCCCATTGGCTAGAACCCAGTCATCGGGCCTCACCTAAGCAGTGAGAAAGGATGCAAAATGTGGTCTTTACTCTTGAAGGCCATATGCCCTGTTAAAATTTTATTTCTATGAAAGAAAAGAAGAGATATCGAGGGCCCAGACAAGAATGACTTTTTCCGAATTTCCAAGTGAACATGTTGTCCTTTGGATAAGACTATCATTTCCTCACTCTGAAATGCAATGTTATGCAGAAATAAAACTATCAGATTGCTGAGCTGGACACAGAAGTAGCACAAGGAAAAAAAAGAGAGATAAAATTAGGCTGGCATTCTGTTTTAAACCAAAACAGCTCAATTGGCAGTATTTTTTTTTGCCTGAGGGGAAGTAAGATGAGAGCCAGTCCTGACTTACCTGACATCTATGGAAAACTCAGCCATCACTGTGTACAGATTTGGGAGTGTATAGCAGGTTTGGGAACCACATTCCATTATTTATTTGCCAGATCTCTCCCACTGCCAAATAGTGTCTTCCAGTGAACAGCAACATGGTGAACATGGAAAGTTTCAAGCATGGAGGTTCTAAGGGCTAGAACCTAGCTGCATTGTCAAAGTTAAGGCCTCATGAGCATACAACTTTATTTGAACAATTAAATCAGCTATTTTTATACTGAACTATGTAGGCCAGGAGCCAGTCCATCCCCCTTTGGGGTAGACACAAGTGACCAGCTTTGCTCTCTTTCTTGTGTGCACCATAACTTTACCATTGATCCTCACTGCAATTTTAAAGCTCTGGGCAAAGCATCTCTTCCTTGACAAGAGATATAATTTCCAACCATCCAGCCCTAAATTTGTATTAACCCTTTTGATCAGTTAACAATGCTGTTTAATTAAATCTCAGTAATGACTTCTACCTAGTGTCCATATTCAGCAACAGATAGCATTTATATTTAATGACACCTAGCAAGGTGAAACTGTATATGTATAGGTACTTTCCACTCCCCTTCATATGCTGCTATGGGAATGAGAGTCAAAGTGGCTATTTTCCCTCACTACTTTCCCATAATAACTGTGACTAAGCATCAGAATCATCCATTTTGATTTACAACATCCATTTATGATCCAAACACTCATTAAAACAGTTGTACAAAGAAAGAACCTCAACATAACAAAGGTCATATATGACAGACCCTCAGCTAATAGCATACCCAATGGTGAAAAACTGAAAGCTTTTCTTCTAAGGTCAGGAACAGGACAAAGACGCCCACTCTCACCACTCTTATTCAACATGGTTCTGGAAGTCACAGCCAGAGTAATCAGGAAAGTGGAAAAAAATATAAAGATATTCAAATTGGGAATGAAGAAGCAAAAATGTCACTTTTTGCAGATGAAATAATTCTGTATATAGAAAACCCCCAAAACTCCATCAAAATAAATAAATAGATAGACAGACAGATAAAGAGATAGGTAGATAAAACTATTGAAAAGAAAAAACCAAATACAGTAAAGTTATAGGGTACAAAATCAATGTACAGAAATACATGGCATTCCTAATGTTCATATTACCTAATGCAATATACAGATTTAGGGCAAATCCCATCAAAATTCCAATACATTTATAAAGAAAAGAACAAAAAATTATCAGACTTGTATGGAACTACAAAAGACTCCCATTAGCCAAAGCAGTCCTGAGAAAAAAAAGCCATATATACCACTATGTTCAATGCAACATTATTCATGGTGGCCAAGACATGGAAACAACTAAAGTATCCTTCTATAGGTGACTGGATAAAAAAGATGTGCTACATACATACAATGGGATACAACCCAGCCATAAGAAAAGATGAAATACTATAGTTTCTGACAGCATGGATGAACGTTGGGAATATCATGCTAAGCAAAATAAACAGACAGAAGAAGTTAAGAACCATATGATTTCATTCATATGTGAGATATAAAACTAAAAGCAACAGACATGAAAAGCATACAAACAAAACTCATAGACAGACAATAGTATGATAATTATCAGAGGGATGGGCCCTGGCCAGTTGACTCAGCAATAGAGCATCGGCACTGCATGTGGAAGTCCCGGGTTCAATTCACAGTCAGGGCACACAGGAGCAGCAACCATCTTCTTCTCCACATTTCCCCCTCCTCCTACTCTTTCTCTCTCTCTTTCTTCCCCTCCTGTAGCCATGGCTTAACTAGCTTAGCAAGTTGACCCCAGGCACTGAGGATGGTTCTATGGTCTTGCCTCAGGTGCTGAAATAGCTCAGTTACCCAGCAAAAGAGCAACAACCCCAGATGGGCAGAGCATCGCCCTGTAGGGGGCTTGCCACGTGGATCTTGGTTGGAGCACTTGCAGGAGTCTGTCTCTCTGCCTCCCTGTATCTCAATTAAAAAAAAAAAAAAAAAGTGGGCCTGATCAGGCGGTGGCGCAGTATATAGAGCATCTGACTGGGATGCAAAAGATTCAGGTTCAAGACCCCGAGGTCACCATCTTGAGCGTGGGGCCCATATGGCTTGAGCAAAAGTTCGCCAGCTTGGACCCAAGATCACTGGCTCCAGTAGGGGGTTGCTCGGTCTGCTGAAGGCCCCGGGTCAAGGTACATGTGAGAAAGCAATCAATGAACAACTAAGGTGTCACAATGGCAACAAAAAACTAATGATTAATGCTTCTCACCTCTCTCTGTTCCTGTCTGTCTGTCCCTATCTATCCCTCTCTCTGACTCTCTCTCTGTCCCTGTAAAATAAAAAAAAAAATAAAAAAATTTAAAAAAGCTTTTAAAAAAATAAGTGGGATGAGAGTGGGCAGGGTAGTAAATTGTAAAAGGGGTCAAATATATGAAGATAGAAGATGATTGACTTTAGATGGTGGTACAATATACAGATCTTGTACCATAGAAATATACACTTGAAACCTATAATCTTATTAACCAATGTCACTTCGAAAAAATTAATGAAAGAAAAGAAAACATAAATTGAGGTGTAGAAAAAACTTCCCATAAAAGAGAAAATATACAATAGAAATGGTCATCAAAACTCCTGAAATCAAGCACACTAATCAAATAATTGGATCAAGAAGGGTGAAATTTGGCACAAATGTGTAAAACTTACTACTCACAGACATTTTACTTCACCCCAAATAAAACATTTATTTTCCCTTAAAGCAGTGGTTCTTAACCTGGGTTCTATCGAACCCTAGGGGTTCGATGAGTTGGTCTCAGGGGTTTGGAGAAGCCTCTGCCGTGGAGGCCAGAATAAAGTAATACTGTAATTTGTTGTGAGTTCATGCATTTTGTTGGTTTTGTTCTTTGAGCAAGATGATGTTCATGCACGGCTCATTTTGTGTACCAGTAAAAAAAACATATACCTATGTCTTGAATTTGGGGAAAAAAATCATATTTTATTTATCACTAAAGAAGGGTTCGGTGAATGCGCATATAAAACTGGTGGGTTCGGTACCTCAAAAAAGATTAAGAACCACTGCCTTAAAGCCATACATGCTACCCACAATCTCACAAATCTTTTGAATTTCTTACTGAATATTCAAAATATTCCCGCATAAACCCTGACATGCTTTACTCATCTGTTTCTTTATTTTTCTCCTACTGTCATTACAAGTATCTTTCCACAATACGCAACTATATATCACTTCTCTATCTACAAGACTCAAATGGCATATGAAGTTGAATAAAACATATCTGCCTTTTAATTATTACTTAAACAGATTTTACATATTAAATTATTTTATTTTTTATAAATCAAAACATTTCATCTTTTTATGACATCAATAGCAGTTTGATTTATTAAAGTATATCAGGCCAATCTAGAAGTTTTATAATTTGATACTATTTCTATGAGAAACCAATATGAGCTTCTAAATCATGTTTTGCCGGGACCTGAGATTTTAATAGTAGTGACTGCATGAAAATATAATGCCAAGTTAATAATGCTCTGGGTTTTTTCCTGAGGCAATTTAAAATGAGAACATTTATTTTTATTCTCCCCATTGGGTTCAGAATGGTATTAGGTAAATAGCTATAACTTTTTATTCTCTCTAATTATGACAGAGGCTGACAGTGGCTACTTGCTTCCCAAGCAAACCACATTTGACTAGAAACTAATGAGGTGATGAAGGCTTGCTCATGAACACATTTCGGTCAAGTCCAATCAACCAGACAAGCCCTGATGAGCCAAAAGTTGGACAAGAAATAAAAATAATACCTTAGGGAAAAACTTAGCAAACAATTTCTAACCGGCCCAACCACCTTGAAATAACACAGGTAAGCAGATTTCCTTCTGGAAATCAAAAAAATAAAGCAAAACATATCATTTCATTTTTCTAAAGAAATGAAGACGTTTGTAAATAACTTTTTCAACTTCTACTTTCATTCCTTGTTTCATTTTTAAATTGATGATAATGATCAAAGATGCACATCTACTTCAAAAGATTCTTATGAGAATAAAATAAAATGTCAGTTACTTATGATGAATTTCTATGCAAATATTAGAGTCATTAAGCTAAGAATGTGGCAGTAGCAGCTCTTGTGTTTACACAAATTGCATAGTAAGCAATTGTACTTCCAAACAATTTGGTGGCAAAAGGGCCCAGTCTAGTTTTTTTCCTGAACGTCTTCCTGTTCCTTGCTTTTGGAAAATCAACATGCTCTTACAATAATCATAAACCAGCGGGAAATGTGTCCTGAAATTGTTTCCTCTGTTTTTATTTTGGTTCCCAGGCCCTATGAAAGCTTCTCAAAATCAAGAAACATTGATTCCTGTATCATTTGACTGCACAATAGGCACAAAATCAATTCACATTCTGTCCATAAGAGCTGCTGCACAACAGACTTCTTTAATCACACATCTTTATTCAAAACCCAAACAGTGTAGTGTAAACATAACTAAGCTATAAAAGATCGTCCTCTCCTTCAGCCCTGATGCCGTCTTGATTCATAACAAAAGAGAACGCAGGCTGTTTCTAGAACAGTAATGTGTTTCCCTTTACAAAGAGATACTCATTTACTGTTATAAGTGGCTCTTGGCAATGGAGAGACCATTTTTAAATCACATCATATTATGACATTCTGATAACTAAAACTCTCCATTAATATTCCATAACTTCAGGCTATAGAAAACAGGGAGGGGAACAGCACAGAAGCTTCTGTTTCCTCCTACCTCAACTCCTATTTTCTACGTAATTTTAATGGCAAATTTCTGATAAGCATTGTGTCTAGATAACTTTGCAGAGAACCAATGAGACCCTAACCACTTCAGGTCATAATGACTTTACTTCCATTCAATTTTCATCAGCACATTTAAGAGCCATTATAACTTGACATTTACTCTTTACTAATCTATTTGATCTACATATATTTAGTATAATCTTTAGTAAATACATAATGCATACTAATAAAAGCCCGATTCTCCAACTAGATTCTATTTATTGAAGTAATAATGGACTCCGGGACCTATAGTGTTCTCTTCACATAGGAAACACTCAGCAAACATTTTCTCCTAAATTCATGATGTTGACAATATATGTCAAAAGAAAAAGAAATATACTAATTTAACCAAAACAAAAGCAAGCTACTTTGGCCTATAAATTTAGAATAAAGGTATTTATACCACATGCGTATTTTACCTCCTTGAATATGTAATGATTAATTATTTCTCCTTAATTAGTAATAAAAACGCAGTTACAACTCAATTGTCACTCTATTTACAACTTTTTCAGAAGACTAAATAATTTTGACCAAAATATTTACTAATTATATTAAAATTTATCTCAGTTTTTGAATGCACTCAAATATTAGCAGCTATAATTCTTCTCCTATTCTGTTACTATCAATATTTTTGCTGTCTAAGAAGCAAATACTACTTTACTTTTTTTGTTTGTTTCCTGTTGTCCCCAGAGCTACAAATATAGTAGACTAGAAAGTAGTTGATTCCATCAAATTTTTCTCAAGAAAATACATCTTTGTGAGCAGACAAGCTTTCATGAAAAGGCTGTTTACCCATCTCCTCTACAGAAAGCCATAAGAGAATGGATCGTGGTCATGTGTTATCCCACCTAAAATTTTACCATTGCGGCTTAATTTATTTAGCTTATCTATTGCCTTTTTCAGGAAGATCTTAGAGAAAATAAATTAAAGCACACTGGTATTTATTGTACTTACTTGAAGAATGTTACTTTACTACCTTCATGGGATCCCTAAAACAAGTAAATTCACTGTCACACAGAGACCTGCACACCAGCCCTAGATTAGAGAGTAAAAATACCAAAATTAGAAACCATCTGAAACTAGCTTTACTGGACTCTATTATATTGGCCTCTACAGAATTACTCCCCAATAAGTTGTGTGCTTAAAGTAAGCTCTGGATTTTATCAGGAAAAAAATATCAAAACATAGCCTAACAGAACTGGAACCTTCATTTGCTGAAAAATTTTAGATGACTTACCTTAGGTTTGCTTCACATAAAGTCCTATTAAAATTCAAACAAAACAAAAATATATTATTTTAGGATAAATACTAGGAGAGGTTTTGTTTCCTTGAAGAATGATACACATTTAACTCAAAGACATGGAGAACTGTGTAAACATTCATTTTTTTTCTTACTGCTTTAAAAGTTCCTGGCTAATGAAAGTTAAATTCTCAGGACAGCAATAACACCTGTATAAAAAACCTTATGAATCAAATAAAAAGGCACTGCATTTTTTTCCATGTCATTCTGACAATCCTTTCTACTTTATTTTTCTATGGTTTCTTTTTTCACTATATGTATTATTACCACTCACCTCATAGTCTCTGTAGAATGACATATTACACATTTTTAAAAACAGACAAAATAGAGTTGTTCATTTCTGATAGGAATTATGAGGCTGGCTTTTTTGCTGTTGTTTTTTGTTTTGTTCTTGTAAGGATCCAGCATGTGAAGAAATCAGGAAGCAGAGAAATGGTGAATGTAAAGAAGAAACTTGGAGAATATGGATTCCAAGATGACCCCCAATGATGCCCCTCACCTGCTGGTATTCATGCCCTTATATAATATTCTCTGCTTCAGTGACAGTAAGAACTATGACTTGTTTCTAACCAACAGAATATATAGCAAAGATAGCTGGAGATCATATTTGTGGTTAAGTTACATAAGATAGTGACTTCTGCCTTGCTTGTGGCCTCTCTCTCTTACAGGTTTGATAAGGAAGTTGACATGTTGGAGAGGCTCACTTAGCAAGAAACTGAATGAAGGTGGTCTCCAGATAACCTCCATCAGGAAGTCATGCCCTCAGTTCCATTACCCTGGGCAAACTGAACCCTGTCTACAACCGTAACAGTCAGCTCGGCAACAGATCCTTCCCGAGTCAAGGCTTCAGATGAGACCTCAGTACTGGTCAGCATCTCTATCATTGCCTCCTAAGAGACCCGAAAGCAGAGATTACAACTAATCTGTGCCCAGATTCCTAACCTACAGGAGATAAGTGTGTGTTGCTTTTAGCCAGTAAGTATTTGGCATGTTATAATAGATAATTAACATAATAAAACATTCATGTTTTACTTATAACTTAACTCAGTACCAATCTTGCCTTGTGGTTATGTTAACACATGAAGAAATGTGTTCTGCTGGCTCCCAAATGGATATCTTACCTTTGTTTTTTGCATTTTTAAATCCATCAGATGAGTATTATAAATTATTATTTTATTCTTTTTTATGTAATAGGAAACTGATTCCTTCTTTTTAAAAAACCAGTTATAAGTCTATGTATTAGAGTGGATTTTCATTCTAAAAAATCATGTTTGTAAATAAGCTATTTTCCAGGTATCAGTAGGACCTTTGAACGCCTGGTTAAAAAGCAGATTTTAAAAGTCATTACCAGGCCTGACCAGATGGTGGCACAGTAGATAGAGCATCAATCAGCCTGGGACACTGAGGAGCCAGGTTCGAAACCCCAAGGTCTCAAGCTTGAGCTCAGGCTCATCCAGCTTGAGCGCAGGCTCACCAGCTTGAGCGCAGGCTTGCTGGCTTGAGCATGGGATCATAGACAGGACCCCATGCTCGCTGGCTTGAGCCCAAGGTTGCTGGCTTGAGCAAGGGGTCACTCACTCTACTGTAGTCCCAAGGTCGAGGCACATGTGAGAAAGCAATCAATGAACAACTAAGGTGCTGCAACTATGAGTTGATGCTTCTCATCTCTCTCCCTCCCCCATCCTCCCTTTCTCTCTCTCTCTCTCTCTTTAAAAAAAAAGTCATCACCTAGCAGTCAGACACCAGAGTGACAAAATGTAAATGAATCAAAATATAAATGAATGATGGCATGCTTTTCTTCCCTTCAGTAAATCAGAAAGATTTTTTAGTTTGTTTTGAATGAAGATACTGTTCTATATAAATGGTTATATTTTCTTGATGATTGTGAGTCCTAATTCCATCACTGGAAATTAATTTTTTTATACTTTGCAGAATTGAAGTGTGCATGCCGTTGTATCCCCAGGAGGTTAGTTGTTTCATTAACTAATACTGTGCATCATATATAATACACTGCCAAAAATGTTACTGCGATTTTTTCCCCTGAAGTAGCCAAGACTTCTTAAACTATATTCATTCCAGTTAGCCTGTATATCCACCCGCCCTCTGTATTACAGGAATCCTACTTTCTAACTAGTTCAGACTATTTTATTGCTTCTCTCTGACTTCTTCAGTCTTTTTATAACAGACCTCAGATTGTGAAGCAGTTAAAATTAATGGCTTAGCCAAACAGGGTAGGAGTTTGACTCTGTGTTTTTTGCTCTCCTTTTCAGCCTCTGTGGGGGATTTGATAATGTCTCTGCTCTAGAAACTTCTAATTGAGCATAAAGAAGGCTGGTAAATCACTGTGTTGTAGCAACAGCAATCTAATGTTTTCCCTGCCTAATGATCCTAAAGCACAGTCAATATATGTTCTTCACCTGAAACCCTACCATTGTTCAAGACGTATTTATAGGTATGTGGAAGGGGGTGGCGCAATCCCCTTTGCTCCATTTCACAGATTACTTCAATTGCTTTCTCTCTGTATATATCAGTGAAACCCCAGAAGATTTACAATGAGTAAACATCCTAGATGTAGGACTCGCAGGACTTTAATTCCAAGCACCTGCTGATCATATAACCGAGATTATCTACACTGAAGTAGAAACTAGTTTATAGATTATGTTTTGTCTCATAGTCCCAAACCTCATACTCATTTACATCTGTATCACTGGTTTGGTAGCCAGCAAGTTCTGCTATTTATTATTTATATCATGCTACTTTCATAAAAGCTTTGAATTTACTTGAAAGCTGTTATTCAATCAAGTAACAACAGAAATACATACATTGGACAGGTCTTGAGGTTAGGTATATTCACAGAGACCTTCCCAGGTTACCTGTCCAGCCCAGTCTCCAGGTATTCTCTAGTAGAGCACTGGTAGGTTTCTTTCCTAGCATTCTTCAAAAATTATAATTACCTTAGTTACTTAATTGCTTAACTTTCTATCTTCTCCTTTCAACAAGTTCCATAAGAACAGAGACTGTGTGTGTGTATGTGCGTGCGTGCGAGTTCAAGGTTAAAATGGTGTACAATAATGCCTGAAATATGGCAGAGTGACTGGCATGTAATAATAATAGAAGCACAATAAATATGTAATTAAATGTTTAAATTATATAGAATTGGGAGAAGAGAAGATGATCACTAATGTGAGTGCTATGCTCAAGGAGGTAGCAGCTGACTATATTAGAGGAAGTTCCACAGACGCTTTCTCAAAGGTTTGGTCTCAGCACCTGGAAAAGAGGTCAGCTGAGCAGGACACAGTGGTGGTGAATGTGTCCCCGAGCTGACACTGCAGAGTTCACCAACAGCAAGCACCACCACTGAGGCATCAGTGCCCCAGCACTCAGATTTTAAAGGAAGTGAATGAGTGATAATAAGAAACCTTCATAAAATCCCATCTAGAATCTCCAAGGTTAGGTGAGGCACAACATGGAAGTTAAAATTTTATTTTCCAACAAAAATAAAGATTTTGAGACCATCTGCTTCTCTTTCCACTGCAAAGCTTGATGATTAAAATATTTAGAAAGTAATCAAATTTTATAGCTGTGACCTATGAAATCAAGAGGCTCTGCAGGATAAAGAAAATGAACAAATTATGTTTTTTACATCACCTCGAGGTTTATGTCTTCCCTTGTCAAGCTCCCCAATGAAAGCTTATAGCGTAAAAATAAAATCAGTGAGTATGGCTAAATGTTATACTTATTGTTTGCACCCTGACTATATATCCAACTGGTGAAGTCTAGTAAATATATCTGGTAGAAAAAGAAAGAATTAGATCAACAGACATGCTAAATAGAATAACAAAAGGCCAGGGGAGATATTATGCAAAAGTGAATTTGTAATACTATATCATTTCTATGGTTACCATGCAAATATGTCTCTAAACTTCCTATCAGCAAAACAAACAAACAAACAAAAATTCTAGATTTTTGAGAAGTAAAAATAATTTACAGGAATATTTGTCTTCCAAATATGTAACTTTATGGAAAAAATTTATGTCATATAATAAAAAAATAAATAAATAAATCTTGCCCACAGATTTATTTACTGACATTCAAGTGCTTATACTAATCTTATTTTTCATCCAATCAATCAGTATAAAACCAAACTAAACTGTTCATTATCGCACAAATTCAACTTACATAAACACAATATATGCTAATAAATAATTATACCCAACTTTCCTTTTCTATACCTATACCAGACAATGCCTGTTTTGCTGATAGAAGTTTTTGAATGAGTGATTGCATCATGTTGACCTTTGAGATCCACAAAACTTGGTTAAGCAATGAAAAAGTCCACTATTATCAAAAGGAAGTCAGTGTCTTAAATAACCAAGAGGTCTAGCTTTACCTTTCTTTTTGATTAATGAGTGACAGAAATAAAGACATTTTTCAGAATTTTTAGTAAAAATCATTTTTTCAAAAGCTAAGAAGATTTTTCCCTTTTTATAACTATAATAAAAATTATATTTGTAATCTATTTCAAATGCCAAATAATATTAGGGACTTCTCATAATGGGTAAATGTGAGAAACCTCAGAATTTTTTTTTTTAATTTTTATTTTATTCATTTTAGAGAGGAGACACAGAGTGAGAGAGAGAGAGAGAGAGAGAGAGAGAGAGAGAAAGGGGGGAGGAGCTGGAAGCTCAACTCCCATATGTGCCTTGACCAGACCAGTGCAGGGTTTTGAACTGGCGACCTCAGTGTTCCCAGGTCGACGCTTTATCCACTGCACCACCACAGGTCAGGCTAGAAACCTCAGAATTTTTAAACTAGATTCAATGAAAAAAATATTTCGTAAACATCTAGAAATTTATTTAATTTAATGTCAATTAATGCATGGTCAGGGTGTGGACATAAAAGGACATATCAGTAACTTTTAAAGCTATAAAGGAAGTCAGCACTTAGAGACCACTTAAAACAATGCCTGGTTTAATAGACGTAATGATTATTTCTAATGACTTGCCTTTTATCTTAGCTTACATATATTGCATGTTCCCAATGAAATTGTAACACCTTGTAATATAAATGTATTTTTAAATGTTTATACCCCCTCAGCACAAAGAAGGAGCATAATAAAAACTAAACAAATAATATAAATACAATATTGCATTTTATGTGTCAATATGATTTTTTACTTATAAAAATATTAGCATGGTGGTAAAAAAAATGATACTTATTAATGACATCACATGAATAAATAGATTATTGCTCATTATTTTCTGAGCTAATGTATAAAACCCTACCTCCAACATGCACATATACACAAACACATACACTGACTCATATCACCTTTGTCACCACCTATATAAAGAGAGCAAGAAGACTTCTGGATTATAATTGGTTGAGCTTTGATACTTGAAGGCTTTATTCAGTATCTGACACTTTTGATCTAAATATAGTACACATGAGCTACTATGCTGGAATTTTTCATTCATATAATGTTAGTTTTACTTCTAAAAAAATATTAGATTGGTATTTCAAAGTAGTAGAATATGTATATATAAGGCAATTTAATATTAATATAGATATGACTTGACTATCAAATTTCCTTAGTATACTTCAATTAATTTGCCATATCAAATATTTACATAATCCAAATATTTTGTGGTGGACAACCTCAGCAAACAGCTAGACCTTAAACATTTCTCTGTTGCCCAACAGCCTTAAAATTATTTTTTTCTTTTCAGAAAAAGTTGTTTTATTAAATTTTAAAACAACTACACTAACTTAGAAGATTGCTCTTTCAAACCTCAAATGTCTTAGTCCCAGAAAAGGTAGCATTGAACAATAGACTTCACTTTCCTGATAAAATTGTTTTAACAATAAGATCTCTACTCACTGGGAAAAACGACCGAATCCAGAGGACTGTCATTGAATAGACAGCACAAGAAATTATTCCCCTCAGAAACTTTCCCCATTTAAATAGAACTATGAAATTGTTCAGAAAATTATTCATGAATGCTTGGAAAATACAGCCCTTAAGTATTTTTTAATAAGGGAATGATAGTAACATATATGCTATTGTAATTAAATCTCCCATTTGTTTATAGTAATACATTAGATTTGTTCAGTCAATATGATCCTTAATGAAAAAATATGAGGTAGAAACTGTTTTCAGAAAACTAAGAATGAAAGCCTACATTGTAAAAATAGCTAAATTTGGATTCTTTTTTCATATTGCCAAATAGTTTTTTTACTTTGAAAGTGATTTTTCCAGAGTTATTTTATTAAATAGTAACAATTTTGTGCATGGGAGTGTTTTTAGATTGTTTACTTACCAGGCACAAAAAAATTTCAGAGCTAGAAATCACTGACAAATAATAAAGATAAAGCATCTCTGAAATTTTTATATGAGTCAGTAAAACAATGTGATTTCATTTAGAAAAAAAAAATCAATTGATAGATATATTTTGAATTAAACAGCTATTACTTAAAACAAGGAATATATAGAGAGGAATATATATATAGTGAAATTTTTTGCTATTCTTGTTTATTCTTCATTTTAAAACATACTCTGAAAAATCTATAAACACATTTTTCCATGTACCCAGCAGTCTTAATTTTTAATTAATGGCTGAATAAAAAGTAAAATATATATAAACAGTTTAAATCCTGAGGTACAAACTGCTATTTCTCCCTAACAGTGCAAATCTTTTCACTAGATTCCTTTCTAAACCTTAATAAAATGCCATCTTTAAAATTCTCTCAAACATCTGCTATACTAAAAAACAGATGCCTCAGTACTAAAAATACATTTAGAAACTGAGAAAATCCTAAATTTTAAGGATGAGACAGTAAAATATATCAGTCATGAAAAGCACTTGTACCTTGGAAATAAAGAGAAAGAAAGAATTTTTGTTAAAATACATAATTTCATCTTGTTTTACATAGTGAATTAAAATAAAATCACTTAAAATTACAAAAACTCAGTAACTTGGTTGGTGTTGATGACCTGCTCAATCTAGAGGGAATTAATTAGGTCTTTGAAGCAGTCATCAGAAGGTAAAGACAAAGAGGAAAATAAAATGGTTCAATTATCTAAGTCCCATACCTATACTCATGATTAACAAAAATTACCAGAGTCCAAAATATAGGAGCTATGTGGTTGAAAATCTGTGATGGCAACCCATCTTATTATTTATATTTTTCAGACACTTTCTTATACTCAAAAATTCATTTTGTATAGTTCAGCATTTGCCCACAAAATGAGAAGAAAAATAAAAACCTTCTAATTCTCAATTTAAATAAATGCTTACAGTTCCTATCACTAGTGTTATAAAAATCTGAGAATTTCTGTTATAATTCTTTTCAGGATATGTTGAAATAATCCTTCCTTTTTTCCCCTCGCTTCAATACTTAAATGAAATGTCTTTGTTCTGTAACACATTTTTTTCTACCCTTCTATCTTTCTTAACAGGGTGCGAATTACTTGGTGGGATTGGGTGAGAGAATGTTTTTTTGTTAAAGGCTATTTTCTTCTCAGTACTCCACTGCCCTCTAGCGGTTTCCAACTAGACATCTAGAGGCTTCCATCTGGAATAAAGAAAAGACACCATTTTATGCTTCACTGAGAGACGAGGAATATTCCTGTTGAGTCGTCACAGTGATTTCATCCCTCCATGAGAAGACACAGTCTGTATTTAGTCAATTTTTTATGCTTTTTGCTTAAAACACTTAAAAGCTCTTGGATTCTATTATTGCATACCTGATTCTTTATAAGTTCATTTTTCTTCCTTCTTCCCTTCGTCCCTTCTTCCTTTCCTTCCTTCATTTATTCTTTCCTTCCTTATTTCCTTCCTTCAATATAAGTTACTGAGAAAGAATGTGTGACATATGTATACTGGAAATCATAATTAGCTACAAAATTGTTTGTAGCAATCTTGAAAAGTAACCAGAAGAGCAAAATGAATAAATAAAGTAACCAGACAACCAAGGGATAAGAATACATCTATTTTACCAGAGAGACTCATTTTAAGCATTTGGAATGGTGTGATTTTTAACAGCACTTCCTTTTGTTCTAGAAATGAATTGATTTGAATAAAAAATTAAATGGTCACCCTGATTAGCAAGTCTCAAATCTTACTATTTTAATTCTTTAATAGCAAACATAATTCTTTCCCTTTTTTCCCTTCCAGGCATTATTAATAAGTAGAAAAAATACTAAGACAATGGATAAAGCAAATTAGCAAAGTGTTACCAACAATGGTTATTTAATTTGCATTTTACTGTTCTATATTTAAATGTTCATTATTAAAATTATGTGAGGGCCTTGGCTGGTTGGCTCAGTGGTAGAGCATCAGCCCAGTGTGTGGATGTCTCAGCTTTTATTCCCAGTCAGAGCACACAAAAGAAGCAACCATCTGCTTCTCCAGCCCTCCCCCTCCCCCTTCTCTCTTTCTATCTCTCTCTTTTCCTCCCACAGCCATGGCTCAGTTGGAGCAAGATGGCTCCAGGCACTGAGGATGGCTCCATGGCCTGCCTCAGCTGCTAAAATAGCCCGGTTGCCAAGCAACAGAGCAACAGCCCCTGATGGGCAGAGTACTGCCCCATAGGGGGCTTCCTGTGTAGATCCCAGTAGGGGCACATGTGGAGTCTGTCTCTCTGCCTTCCCACTTCTCAATTAAAGAAGTAAATAAATAAAAACTATGTGAGGATAAAATAAACCCTAATACTGACACTTTAACAGTAGTATACAGTATATCGTTACCTTATTAAAGCAACATAAATTTTTATCTTATCTATATAAATAAGTGCTTTGTTAAAGATAATATAGATTTTTCTCTTCGTGTCCTTATTTGTAGCAGACGTGTCTGAAAAGTTAAGTGCAAAAGGGAGAGGCAGGAAGGAATTAGGGCAACTTGAACTTCATAGGTTGTCCATGTTACTAAAGCTACACTGATCTTTCTAAATTCGTTGACTTATTGTTTACATGAAAACTGGACCATTTTTCTGCAGAACCATGTCACCCACTCCCAAATACTAAGTGCTCCAAATAACTGAGAGTTTAGAGAAACATTTGAAAAATAGAATCTAAATATTTTGCCTTCCTGGCTGGTTGACCTAGCATGTGAAAATACTGGGTTTGATTCCTGGTCAGGGCACACAGGAGAGCAAACAATCTGCTTCTCTTCTTTACCCTTCCCTTTCCCATTTACCCTACCCCTCTCTTTCTCGCTCTATCTCCCTCCTCCCACAGCCATGGCTTGATTGGTTCAAGCATATCGGCCCTAGGCCCTAAGGATGACTCCATAGAGCCTCCACTTCAGATGCTAAACATAGCTTGGTTGTGAGCATGGACCCAGATGAGCAGAGTATCAGCACCAGACAGGGGTTGCTGGATGGATCCCAGTTGAGGTGCGTGCTGGAGTCTGTCTATCTCCCCTCCTCTCACTGAAATAAATATATATATACACATACATACATACATACATACATACATAAATATTTTGCCTTTTAGAGCTAGATACCAGTTGGGATGTCCTCTCAATGCCACTGCCTCTCTCTGTTAATGGGGCTATACTTGGTAAACTCTGAAATGTTTAATGAGAAACCACCATTACTTGAAACCAGAAACGCAACACTATCAACAGGATCCTATCTGGTCTCTGAAATTTCTGTGATTTCTGAAAGTTTGGGTTTTTCTGGCCTCTAAGGTATGATATGCTGGTACCTACCAGCTACTGTTAGAGTCTATGGTTAGTCATTTGTTTCAGGTCATAAAGTTTCCATACACAACTGTCTCTTCATTCCTACTCTCACCTCTGCCTTTTCATTGACTCTCAGCACTTCTCATATTCTTATTATTAACTGGAAACTTCCAGAATCCTGTACCATTCACTGAAGTAATAAAGAGTTAGCCATGGGCTGCCTCAACTTCATCTATTTAGGTCACTAAATCATATATCTCTTCCCTTTAGAGAATATAAAGTATAATTTTTTAAACTACAGCAAAGAAGTAAATTACCAATTAGCAAACCTGGCACTCTGCCTAGCAGATTTTTGTTAACACGCTTACGGAGCAATAACACTTGCTATTATAAGCAGATTTATTAGAAAAGAAAAAAGAAGAAAATGCAAATCATAGGCCCAAATACTGTATATTCACAATCTAAATCCACTTAGAGACATTGTAATTTGGAACAATTAATCAGTTAGAATTCAAGGCGTTTTGAATGTGAATTCACAGTTATTTGGAAGTACATGAACTCTTGTCTCTCATTTTTTATATTTGTATGAGTAAGCAAAATAGGACTGTGTTCTTACCAAAGCAAACCTGACCAAGTAGGATACCTTCAGATAGACAAATATGAACTATGACAGCCACAAAGGTGAATGAAATTAAATTGAGTTTGTGGAGAAGAAAGCTCTATATAAATCGAATAAATAAATTAATGGAAAGAATGGTAAGTATGCCAATATTGAGTATGTGTCAAGACTGATATTTTTGTAACCAAAATGTGAGATGTGGTTTTTCATTTTAACTGGTGTCAGTTTGTTATTAGGACAAATTGTTTTTAGACTAGTTATACTTTTACCCTTGGATAGGACTTTTTAAGACAAATTTTCTAATCAGGACGTAGAGACAAAATGAAAACAGCAGCTGTCTAACTTGTAAATGAGAGCACATTTTAAAGCATTATATTAAAGAAACAATGCATTTAAATGCAAGCAGATATCTAATAAAACTTTTATCTAATATATGGATATCCACTAGTCTTCAAATATATATATATATATATATATATATATATATATATATATATATATATATATATATATATATATATATATATTCCAACTGTAAAGTAATAATACAGACAAAAAATGGCAACCAAGTAAAGCAATAATTATTTCTTAACACCTTAATCTTTCTTCTTGCCCTGATATCTAGAGTTGAGATAGCCATGCTGCAACTCTGATGGACAGGCCCAGAAACATGGTCTCTGTCATTCTGAGTCCTGAGGCAGAACAAGGTACTGCCTATCCTTCAGGTTTCTTGTTATTTGAAGGAAAAAAATTAAAATGACTTCTATTTAACCTGTTGTGAGAAGACTTTTCAGAGACTTGCAGCCAAACACATTCTTAAATGACACCCAGTTTCAGGGTAATTTAGCAAGGTGAAATAGATTAACCCACCAGCAGCTATGAACAGAAGATCTGGAAATCCAGCCATAGGCTGCAATCAGATGCCCAACTGAGAGAGCAGTTTGACATCAAAGAAGTCTGGCAGCAGAGACCAAGCTTTGGGTTGATCAAAGCAGCACTCACATCCACCACAGGGAGAGAAAAAAACAACAGCAAAAGAAACAAGACCTGGGTAGGGTCTCTCCTGGCTCTAGAAGATAATGTATTAATATTTCAGTTATCAGATCTGAACCAAAAATCAGAGTCAGGTAATGAGAAACAGTGCTTCATGTTGAGCCTTGGTTTGGCAGCAAAAGCTTCTCAAAGCCTTTAAGGGTCAGGGCGTGAGAGGGGATAGATAGAAACTCTGGGTACTAGGAATTCCGGACCATTTCACACACTATGTAAATTACTGGCAATATAAAACATAAATCTCATAAACATAACTGGTGCAAAAAACTATATATGGTAATATTGGCATTAACTCGGTTTAGACTCTAAAAATTTTATCAATGATCAATAGTCCATCCTTTCTCTTATAAAAGAGTTATCAATTTCAATTTTTGTTTTATTTGTGTCATTTGTGGGACGGATGGAAGACTTGGCTATGGTGTATAATTCTGTAACACATTCTTTCAGACATTTCAGATCTCCATGTCATTACTCACAGTGTTGCTTTCTTAAACATTTGTGTGCTACTCTACTTCCTACAATACACTTAAATGTACTACTACAATGCGGCAGCAAATGTGGATGTGGTTGTGAATCGATCTTTTAGCAGGCCCTCTTGCTTTCCCACAAGGGGACTCCGATTTTTCTTACCAAGTCTTTAGAAAAGAACTTAGTGCTGTATATGCATCCCTAGCAACTGAATGGAGAGGAATGTATTAGATATTGAGAGGTTCTTTTCCTTCAGTGGAATGTTGTACTATGAAATTGAAACTGCACTATAAAGTGTATAAAATAGCATATAGTCTAGTCTAGCTGGCAGAAAGCAAAACAAAATAAGACAGGTAGTTAAAACATAGGCTTATAAATACCTCCGTGGAGGGGGACATATTGGGTTATTTGGAAATTCATAACTATAGGACCTAACTCAGGTCATAGGATTCAGTAAAGATTTCTGGGGAAAATAACCTCTTAGCTAAGAAAAGAACACATGAATAGAAGTCAATGACATAAAAGGGGTGTAAGGGCAGTGAAGCAAGTGGAGGAATCTGTTCATGCAAAGGCTTCTAGGTCCGAGAAAGTACAGGATATTTGAAAAACTAAAAGATGCAAGAAACAAGGGCATATTCAGCTGACCTTAATTACCCAAAGTTTATTTTATCACAAGTGTAAATGGAAAGTGAAAAATGTTAACAAATGTTTGCAAATGTCAGAGAGTTAAACCCCTTAAAAAGTATATGTAACATGATTGAGAGGAAAGCCTCTTAGGCTTTGAAATGCATTGGAACAACAAAAATTTATTGTGAACTTAGTATATTCCCATCTTTGTCCTAGTATAACATTATGGCAATGAAAAAGGCAAAGTTTCCACTTCCATGGAACTCACTTTCTGTTAGTGAACAACAAGAAAGAAATATTAGTGCCATGCCAGAGATTTTAGATAGGTGATCTGTCGGACAATATATGGATTGTCCAATTGCAGATTGGGTGTTTGTGAAGGAATTTCTGAAGGGTGACATTTAGTAAAAACGAAATGTCAAGATGGATCCAGCCTTGCTCACATTAGAAGGAAGAACAACCCAGGTAAAAAGAATGGGCATGTAAAGGTCTGCTGGCAGAAATATGCCTAGCAAGTTAGACAAAATGTAGGGCAGTGTGGCTGACCATAGTGTTCACAGAGCAAGATGGACCAAGATTTTGTGGTGAAGGCGCAGAGTGTGGATTTTAAGTGTGATTAAAAGGGTTGAGAGGGTGTTTTAAATTGAATAAAATAATCTTATTTACATTTTCACGTAGATCACTTGGCTGATGAATGGAGGATGAAATGGGAGTAAATGAGGGTCAGATTAGAAACAGAAGTTCTATTGTAATGCTCGAGCAGAAAACTGTAGTTTAGAAGAGCAGTAGTGAAGAAACAGAGAAGAGGGCTTATTTGAGACTTGTGTATTTAGCACTGATGGATTGGATGGGATGGGAGAAAGAGGGACCAAAAGTAAGTTCATAACTTTAGACTTAAGATACTGGTGGACGGTGGTGTCTACCTGAGATGGGCAGAATGATGGAGGGGCCATCTGTAGGGTGGAGAATGAAAGGCTACACACTCAGTTTTGGCTACGTGATTATCTTGAGCCACCGTGTTTAAACTTGGACTTCTCTTAAGCATAAATAAGGAGTCTGTGCAACAATAAACCCATGGCCATCTTGCAGCTATGGAGTTAGAATATACTGTTTCTGGATTGTGATGATCCAGCCATTCTGAATCGCCTGTCGTTACATCCCTTCCAATGAGCTCTTCTATTACCTCTGCAATCTGTTTTATACCTGATGGCACTTGGCTTCTTTTGTCCCATGAATTCCACTCAGTACCTTTCTGTCTTATTTCTTCTTCTCTCCATGTTTACTGATTCATTCTTAAGATTCACATTTTAATTCTTTGAATGAGTTTGAGAGGTGCTAGTCAGAAATCCATATAAAGAACCTATACTGGACAGAGAGCTCATAAAAGGCAACGTCATAGGTATGGCTGTTATTTCAAGACCTACTCTCTGGTTCAGTCATGTGTACCCAAGGTAGTGAAGTTAACTCTTAAACTACATAGTACCTATGGGAAACCATCAGCTGCTTCTTTACTGAGATATATGACATGTGAGTGTCAATTGCTAAGAACATCAGTACAATTAAATCCTGTCACCCAGTTCAAAGACTCCTTCCTCTTGTATAACACTGGGGAACAATTTTTGTTTTTCATTTTCTGTTGCATGACATTTTAGAACTGTTTCTATATATGTCTGCATCGCTGATTCCAAATATGAAATCCGTTTTTTGGTGCATGCTCTAGGTTTTCTGCAATTTTAATTTTCTTTTTGTTACAGTTAATGGCATGCATTGGTTTTTAAATTGAAGGTAAAGGGCAACGACTCTTAGATTGAACATAACCACCAGGCAATTCATGTTTTACAAACATCACTTTTACATAATTGTAGTGGTATTTAAATGTAAAAAATTATTATCTGATGAAAACACTCTATTTTGTTTTAAGATTGAATCATGGCTTCTTCAAGTAGGCATAAATGTAAAAATAGTCGTGACACCTTCTGTTATATATGTGGCTGTTACACACTTCAACGTCAAAGGCGCATTATTTCATCATTTGTGACACGTGCATATATTGCCTATTTTCAAGTTCCCCTTGGTGATCAAGACAAGAATTGGACTCCTCATATTGTGTGTCATAATTGTGAGAAAATGCTTCATGACTGGACAAAAGAAAAACTCAAAGGAATGCCTTTTGGTATTTCCATGGTTTGGCGTGTACCTAAGAACCACAGCAGCGACTATTATTTCTGTCTGATCTATACAAGGGCATCGGCAAGAAAAAAATGGCATATGATCACATATCCTAATATTCCTTCAGGAATACGACCTATCTCATTCTCTGAGACACTCCCGAATCCAGTTTCCAATGGTTTTCTTTCTTCTAAGGATGAAGAAAGTGAACATGGTAATCAAGTGTATTTTGATAAGATGCATGAGGAGATGATTGTAGAATCTGAAGGGTCTTCTTCTGATGCCAAGCAGTCATTAACCCCTCAGCAGTTTAGCTAACCCAAATCGAATGACATAGTAAGAGATTTGGGCCTATCAGAGAAAGCAGCTGTGTTATTAGCCTTCAGGCTTCAAGGAAGAATGTACTTCACCGGTCAGCTAAAGTATCCCATTTCAGGAAGCGTGAACAAATTTTTGTGGACTTTTTTCCAAAGACAAACACTTTGTTTACTGTCATGATATCAGTAGTCTTCTCAGCCAGCTAGGTGTGACCACTTACAGTCCAACAGAATAGCAGCTTTTTCTTGACAGCTCTAAACGAAGTCTGAAATGTGTTCTCCTACACAATGGTAATGTTTATGCAGCAGTTCCAATTGGTTATTCAACTCATCTACAAGAAGATTATAATTACAGTAAAACTGTCCTCGACTTTCTGAAAAATGAGGAGCATAACTGGATCATTTGTGTGGATCTTAAAATGGTAAATTTCCTGCTAGGACAAGAGAGAAGTTTCACCAAGTATCCTTGCTTTCTGTGTTTGTGGGACAGCTGAGCTCGAGAGAAACACTGGACACAGAAGGAGTGGCCAAAACGTGAAGCTCTGGAAGTAGGGATGCAAAATATTGTGAATGAACCCATAGTTAATCGAGACAGGATCATTTTCCACCCACTTCACATCAAACTTGGCTTAATGAAGCAGTTTGTTCAGGCTTTGAATAGAGAAAGTGAATGCTTTCAACATATTGGTTTTGTTTTTCCTGTTTGTCTTTTGAGAAGATAAAAGCAGGTTTATTCAATGGACCTCAAATTCAAACCCTCATAAGTGACGAAGAATTTGCCAGGAAGATGAATAAGGAGGAGAAAGCAGCATAGCAGTCTTTTGTGGCAGTTACAAAGAACTTCCTTGGCAACAAAAAAGCAGAAAACTATGAACTTCTGGTTCAAAGGATGCTGTTGGCTTTCCGCAACATTGGATGAAACATGAGCATTAAGATTCACTTCCTGAACAGTCACCTTGATACGTTTCCTGAAAATCTTGGAGCTGTTAGTGATGAGCAGACTACTGAAGGAGCATCAAGTGAGATTGTCCTCAAAAGTACACAAACGCAAAACCTTTTTAGTTTGATATAGTCCCATTTGTTTATCTTGCCTTTTATTTCATTTGCCCGTGGACATAAATCGGCAAATATATTGCTGCTACAGATGTCGGAGAGCTTGCTGCCTATGTTTTCTTCTAAGATGCTTATGGTTTCACGACTTACATTTAAGTCTTTTATCCATTTTGATTTTGTTTTTGTGAATGGTGTAAGTTGATGGTGTAGTTTCATTTTTTTGCAGGTAGATGTCCAATTTTCCCAACACCATTTGTTAAAGAGGCTGTCTTTACTCCATTGTATGTTCTTTCCTCCTTTGTCAAATATCAGTTGTCCATAGGGGGGAGGGAGGGAAGGGTGGGATAGGGAGGAGGGGAGGGACACAGGGAAATCTAGATAGAAGGTAACAGAGGACAATTTGACTTTTGGTGACGGGTATGCAACACAATTGAATGTTAAGATAAACTGGAGATGTTTTCATTAAAAAAATAAATTAATTAAAAAAGAAAGTACACAAACGCAAGAGCTACAAATGCAAATTTTTGCCTGAATAGAATTTAAATAAGTTTTGCGCAAATTTTATGATTAAAATAAGTGTTTTAATATGTTCTATTTTGAAATTGTAGACAAATTCTGATCCAATTACATCTTTTAGTGTATTAGTGTATTTACTGCATTATATAAATTATTACATTTTCACAAACATGATGCCCAAGAAGGCATTCTACTTCATTAAGTTAAACTAAATGTAGAAAATTTTACAATAAGATGAAAACCTAAAATCTTGAATTGCAAGAAAAATGTAACTTACAGAGAAAAACTAATGTCAGATTTGAAATCAGCACACTCAAGTTAAGTAAGAACAAGTGTTTTTGTGGATGCAACAAAAATTTTGTTCCCCAGTGTAATGATCATGAGTAAAAATCATCTTTTTCTCTTCCTCTCTCTCCTTCTCTTTCTCCTTTATACTCCAATAACATTTGATTATGCAATAGCATGATAGAATGGAACTAATTTAGAGTCAACTCTAGCAGAAGCTACAAGGCAATTGATTTCCACTCTCCTTATGAGATGCCAATAATCAGCCAGAGAAAGCACATCAGACACATCAGAAAATGACAAGTTTCCCAAGAGAAAGAAAATGAGCTTTAAACATTCCATGGGTCAACACTCTAGAAGGCCCGCTCATGATAGTGTTATGTAAGAACCTCCCTGCTCTTTCCTCTTTCTCTCATATTATCCCCATTCAGGTTCGAACACTGAAAGGGTTAGAAATAGCAATAGGTAAGGAGAAGGATTGAAAATAGAAGAGACAAGAGACCCAGTTGTGACCCTTTTCTCATTAGAGGAAGACAACCTCTAATACCCCTAAACTAATAAAATGGGGTCATTTTATCTTTGAATAAAGTTTCAAGTTTTAATTATTACTCCAGGCCTATTTATTACTTACTGAGAGATTTTTATTAATGAGAATGACTGGCAAAATGTGATGACTAGCCTTCATATTTACCCAGTAGGAGGCAAGAATGCCCCCATTGAATAAATGTGAAAGAAGATGAAGACGAGGTTGGTTTATGATAACATCCCAAGAGTCCTGTTTGCTCAACACAGCAGATCCATTTGTTAGAGCCCTGATCAGGTTCAGCCTTGACTTAGTATGCTCCTCTGTCTCCTTCTCCAGATAGTAAGCACCTTGCAAGCACAACACGACTTTCATGCTTCTTATTTTGCTGACAAGATAGGAACTGTTACAAGAGCTTCCACAGCTCCCACCTGCACCTCTTCCCCCATCATTTCAACTAGGAGTATCGAACTCTCCATCTCACCAATTTTAAAGAAATCATTTTATTTACTTGTTGTGAATGCTAAGCCCTACACCTGTGCATGAGATCCTGGCACCTCTGACTCAGGTTGTAACCTCAGACACTGTCCTCTCTTCAGCTTCCTCACTTATTTTTTCCTCTCTGCTGGGCTAGTTTCCTCAGCATAGAAAATGGACTAATTATCCGTTCTGAATTTATGTCTTCCTTCTTGATTCCTTCCTTCATGTGCCCTTTCTTTCTTGCTTTTTTTCTTTTTTATTTATTTGAGAGATGAGAAGGAGAGAGAGAGAGAGAAGGGGGAGGATCAAGAAGCATCAGCTCCCATATGTACCTTAACCAGGCAGTACGACGGTTCCAAACCAGCGAGCTCACTGTTCCAGGTCAATGCTTTATCCGCTGCACCACCACAGGTCAGGCTCATATTCTCTCTTAAACCCACACCAATCAGACTGTTACACTCTCATTCAAAATTATTCTTTAAAATGTTGCTGAAGAGTTCCTGTTTCTAAATCCAAAAGCAGATAGATACTCAGCCTGCACCTTACATGATTCATCCAAAGCACTTGGCACAGCTGATGACTGCACCTCATGGGAGCTTCTCTAGGACACCACACTGGCTTTCCTCCTCCCACACTGACCTTTCCAGCTCAGTCTCCTTTGCTGCTTGCTCTACTTCCCAAAACCCTTAATGTTGGAAAGTCTTAAACCTAGCGAAAAGAAAGAAACCATTTCTGTTTTCTAAGTATACTTCTTCCCTTGGTGATATCATCCCATCTTAAATATTACATAAATATACAATTTCTAAATATTGTATTCCAGTATAACTCTGGTCGATGCCTTTCTCCTCATATCCAGGTTCCTTGTCCAACTCTTTACTCTCATTTTACTTAGAAGTCTAATCACCACTCAGCATGTCCAAAATCAGCCTCCTAATCTTCACCCTAAACTCTGATACATTCATTTCCTACTTCACTGCTGTTAATGGAAACACCATCCTTCTAGTTGCTGAGGACTGAAGGCCTCCAGTTATTTTTAATTTCTATTTTATCATACTACACATTTATTCATTAGAAGATCCTATAAGGTGTATTTTTTCTATTACAAAGTCTAAATGTGTCTTACCACCTTCATTCCATCACCTTGGTTCAATCCAATACCAACTCTTGAATGATTAATAGCTATACCAGTGATCATCTCCTGTTCCCACATGTACTTCTTGGTCTTTTAAATTTTTTAAGTGACTCAATAAGAAGGAAACATCCACAAGCACCCACCTCATTCTTCCTATTAAAAATTAGTCATAATATCTTGCCGTTCTGCTTAAAAATTACTGACTTTTTATATCATCTAGAATGGAAGCTAAAGTCTGTGTCATTGCCTATATAGCCTATGTGATTTACTGTCCTCTTTTATGTCTGATACTATTCCTGTTACTCTCCTTCTCTCCAAATTTGCTTCAGTTACACTGACCAATTAGTTGTACCACTAATCTGGAGCAGGTTCTGGTCTCGAGGCCTTTGTACTTTCTGTTGACTCTTCCTGAAATGGGTTTCCTTCAGATATCGTCATGGCTGGCTCCTTCATCTTTTCATTTCTTAATATCATGTCACCTTCTCAGAGAAGTCTGCCTTGTCCACTCTATTTGAAATTGCAGCTCTCACTCTGGGCTCGCTACCTCCATGCTTGCTTTATTTTTCTCCACTATTCTCATCACCATCTAGCATGCTATACTTGCTTTTCTTACTTACTGTCTGTTTCTCCATTATAATGTCAACTGCATCAGAGTAAAGATTTTATTAAATGATGGCCTGACTACCCAATAGAAGGTCAAGCACATAGTATATGCTAAAAAAATTTTTTTTGGAAAAGAAATCTATGCATTCCTCTACCTCTACCAACCTCCCCTACAAACACAAAACTACACAAACAGGAATTTCCTAGCAGAGTATTTTTGCATTTAACAGGTACTTAATAAATGATATTTGGCTTGTACATTAAAAATAACTAAATATGAGAAATGATATGTACTTCCTTCATTGACTGCATCTTCATAGTGTGAGCAAGGGCAGAATCCAAAAATAACATACAATTTTATTCCTTAGGTTTATACCTCACAGAAGTATTTAAAATTGTCAATATTTTTACAGATTTTCAAAAATTACAAATGACATAGCATAAATAATAAATTATTTAGAATCTTGTATTTGCTTTAGTGTTTATATTGATTTTGCCTATTTTGGTAAACTTTCTTATTTAATTCATTGAGGTGGTTTAATCATTATTGTACATCATTACTGGACAGAAGTAGGAAATTTTCAGCAACTGGTCCCTCTGAGGGCTTGCCATGGATTTTTATGCTATGATAACTATTTTACCACATTTTTAAAGGAACCATAACTATTATATTGATCTATAATGGCCAGTTCAATGAAAATAGAAAAAACAAATGCCTAGTTACTCTTTAAAACTGAAGTTGTAAAGGATAACTTCACAAAATTAAAAGTCAATATGGGGTTGAATAATATAAAAATCTAAAGATCTTCATAAATAGAATAAATGAAGCACGATTATTATTAGACATATGAAAGAACTATATTACCATATATATTTAATGTAAGAGCTAACAATCAGCAAAGAAACCTTCAGTAGATGGAATCTGCCCTTGAACACTAAGGAAAGAATGTAAAACATTTTCTGGAATAACAGTGACATTCACATCCTGAAGTCAAAAAGCTTTCTGTGAAGTTTAGAGAAACTAGTATTTCACAAATCCAAGTGTTTTATTAGTTTACAATAGCTCTCTTCTGCAAATGTAAGAGCACTTGGCATGTAGGCTCAACAACTCTTTAAGCTCAACTCTGTCTGAGACAAAGGGATGTGAAGGCTTCATTAGCAACTCAAGTGAATTCTGTATCAAGTCATTCTTGCTCTTGGTCTAGCTCTGACATCTTGTCCCTTGACTAATAAGGAGACAATGTTCTTATTCTTCACCCATGTGTGAATACCAATTATATAATTAGGTTCTTATCTTATTTTCATTTCCTGTATGACTTGGGATGAGGCTTGTTTTTACCCATCCCTTTGGAAACTCAAATCTACTTTCTGAACTCCAGCTGACCACAGAGATCCTATTGTCAGCTTTTACTCTTCCTGAAACTACCACCTGCATGACTTTGTCTTTTTCTAAGGAAAGAACCTTCAGCACAGAAGTGCTCAATATTTCTTGAAAAGAAATATATAACAAGAAATGCGTTAATATATTTGCTTCCAATACAACTTATAGTCTAATAAAAAAGATAAAAATACAAAACTAAGTGTTACAGATGCTATAATAAAAAAATAGAGTGCAAAACTAGCATAAATAAATGTTTTCTTTACTAGCAGAATCAGAGACTTGATGGAGGAGATGAGAAGAATAAAATTAAATAAAAAAAAAGAATAGATCTTTCATAAAACAGTGAAAAGACAAGCACATTTTTCAAAGACAATGTGTAAAGTTATTTATATGAGAAAAGTGGTTGTATTAAAACTTGGTAGAAGATAAGCCTGGAAATTTGGATGAATTATAGGTGGGTTGGAAGTTTACATTTTTAGACATTTGAAAATATCTGGAGTATTTTGTGCAGTGATACAATCAGATGATGTCTTAGGGCTTTTTTTTTTTTATGATAGTTAACCAGACATATTAGTTGGAGAACAGAATTTGAGGGAAAGGAGCTAGTTAATAATAAACCAATTTAACCATCACAGAATTAAGTGATTAAGATGTGATCAGCCTGACCAGGCAGTGGTGCAGTGGACATAGCATCAGACTGGGATGCAGAGGACTCAGGTTCAAAACCCCAAGGCTGCCAGCTTGAGCATGGGCTCATCCGATCGACCACAGACTCACTAGATTGAGCACAGGGTTGCTAGCCTAAGCATGAGATCATAGACATGACCCCATGGTTGCTGGCTTGAGCCCAAAGGTCACTGGCTTGAAACCTAGGGTTGCTGACTTGAGCAAAGGATCACTCACTCTGCTGTAGCCTCCTGGTCAAGGCACATAGGAGAAAGCAATCAATGAACAACTGAGGAGCAATAATGAAGAATTGATGCTTTTCATCTCCCTTCCTGTCTGTCTGTCCCTATCTGTCCCTCTCTCAAACTCTCTGTCTCTATCAAAATAAATAAATAAATAAAAAGGTGTGATCAGAGGAAATGCCAATGTGATAAAAAAAATGGGGGGATGGACTGAATGTAGGTCAATCATGTAGAATTAACTCTCATTTCTTCTTATAACTACACAAAATTTCAGTATAGAGTTCTATTTTAATTGAATATATTGAGGTGACATTGGTTAACAAAATTATATGGGTTTCAAGTGTACAATTCTACAACACATTTTCTGTACACCATATTGTGTGTTCACCGCCCCCCTCCAAGTCAAAATTCCATCCATCACTGTTTGTTTCCCCTATACCTTCCCCACCACCCCTCATTCTCCCCACTGGCCATCACTACATTATTGTCCATGTCCATGAGTTTCTTTTCTCTTTTTCCTTTTTGTCTTTTCTTTTGCTCAATCCCTTCAATCCTTCTTCCAGCCCTTCCTGACAGCTGTCAGCCTGCTCTCTATCTATGACTTTGTTTCAGTTTTTCTGGTTAGTTCATTTTCTTCATTAGTTTACAAATATGAGTGAAATCATATCATAGTTGTGTTTCTCTAACTGGCTTTTTCACTTAGCATGATGCTCGTCAGGTCCATTCATGCTGTTGCAAAAGATAAGATTTCCTTTGCTTTTAAAGCTGGTATTATTCCATCATGTAAATGTATCAAAGCTTTTTTATCCACTCATCTACTGGTGGGTGCTGGGGCTGCTTCCAAATCTTGGCTATTGTAAAGAACACTGCAATGAACATAGGAATGCATACATTCTTTTGAATTAGTGTTTTGGGGGGGTTTTGGATAAATTCCAAGAAGTGGGATCACTGGGTCATAAGGCAGTTTCATTTTTAATTTTTTGAGTTAAGTCCACACTGCTTTCCACAGTTGCTGCACCAAACAGCATTCTCACCAACAAAGCACGAGGGTCCCCTTTTTCCACATCCCCAGAAACACTTGTTTGTTGATTTGTTGATGACAGTCACTCTGACAGGTGTGAGGTAATATCACATTGTGGTTCTAATTTGCATTTCTCTGATGATTAGCATTGAGCATCTTTTCATATGTGTATTGACCATCTATCTGTATGTCCTCTTTGGAGAAATATCTATTCAGGTCCCTTCCCCATTTTTTAATTGGATTTTTTTGGTATAGGGTTTTAAAAATACATAAAATTCCAAAAAACAAAAAAGCAGAAATGGGAGCAACAAAACTGAGATGTAAAGAAAAAGCTGAAAGACCTAAAGCAGAAAATTGGTTGGAATATAAGGATAAAGGAATCTTCCAGAAGGTAAAAGCCAAAAGATAAAATAGAAAAATAGGTAAGAAAGGATAAAATTTTAGGTTTAATCTTCAATTTTAAATAGTCAAATAGTTGGGTCCCAGGAAGAAACAAAGAAGAAATTGAAAGAAAGAAACAATAAAGAAATAAATAAGAAAACACCTAGGACTGAAATTTCTGGATTTACAGACTAAAGGGACTGATTAGTATCTATCTCAATGAATGAAAGCTTTTCACAACAAAGCCCAGTATGATAAAACTTCAGGGACATGAGGTACAAAGGAAAACATGTAATCAGAATGGCCTCAGACTTCTCAACAGCAGCCCTGAAGCTGAAAGAAAAAAGGAATGATGCCTTTGATATAATGTAAAAAATAATTCTCAGTCTAGATGTTGAACCCAGACAAACTATCAATCAAATAAGAAAGGTAGAATAAAAAAGCTTTCTTAAATAAGCAAATTCTAAAACAAACAAACAGCAAGAGTAAATAAACTCCCATATAATTATTTTCTAGAAACTACAGGAAGATGAATTTAAAGTGAACCAAGGAGCAGGAAACTTAGAATTCTGATAGTAGGTCTAAGAGAAGAGAGAAGCATATAAAACTCCTGTGATGATAGTAACTGGACAGCCCAGGAGAACAGTTGTACAACAGTTCTAGAGACAAAACTACCTAGATCAGCATATGCAGGAGAGTTCCCAGAAGGAAATCTCGAAAAGTAAAACAAAATTGATAAATCATCTGATATGTTTCATGTGTTGAAAAAGAAGTTACGCTTCTCTCCACACATTTATAGACTAAATTTGGTAGATAAATCAAAAAAACTAACAAAAGAATATAAAATAAGTACTAAGTCCCAAGAAAACCAAAAGTTGCACAAGAAAGAAGAGGCGACCAAGAGATTTGACCGACAAAAGAGGAGGCAACAAGGCCATGGGGTGATGCTGCCATAAGTCAAAGAGAGTTTGCAGTCACCAGAAGCTAAAAGTGAAAAAAGAAAAAGCATTCTTCCCTCGAGCCCCACAGGGCATGCATTCATGCTGACATCTTGATTTAGAACTTCCGGCCTCAGAACTGTGAGAGAATAGATTTCTGTTGTTTTGACTTAATCAATTTGTGGTAATCTGCTAAGGCAGATGTAGGAAACTAATATACTCAGTATTGGTCATGCTTCGGACCTGCCATAAAATCAAAACTAGCGCACATATAGGCATTTTAAAAATATGTGTTGGATGAATGTAACCAAAACTTTTCTTCCTCCCTCCCTCTAGTTCTCTTTTAGATAGAATCTGCAGTGTTTTCTAAGTTTTTAAAACTTTGCCAACTCACTAGCACTGGGAAAGAGAAGAAATCCGCAAGGTTTTTCAACATATCTTTCATACATTTTGCCTGCTTAATTTATAGTAAGACTATTATTACCAGTTTAGTAGTAATATTATTCTCATTTCAACTGAAAATATCTTATTTACCTAACAGCTGACTAGCTTTTTCTATGTTTTTTTCTTTAACATTTTATTTTTAAAAACTTTGCGGTGACACATCCTCCTAGTTTCCTTTCATCTGTCAATGTTTATTTATTTATTTATTTATTTATTTATTTTTATTAATTTTAATGGGGTGACATTAATAAATTAGGGTACATATGTTCAAAGAAAACAACTCCAGGTTATCTTGTCATTCAATGATGTTGCATACCCATCACCCAAAGTCAAATTGTCCTCTGTAACCTTCTATCTGGTTTTCTCTGTGTCCCTTCCCTCCCCCCTCTCCCTTCTTCTCCTCCCTTTCCGCACCTCGTAACCACCACACTCTATTTCATGTCTCATAGTCTCGTTTTTATGTCCCCCCTATGTATGAAATCATGCAATTCTATGTTCAACATCACTAATCATTAGAGAAATGCAAATTAAAACCACAATGAGATATCACCTCACACCAGTCAGAATGGCACTCATCAGCAAAACAACACAGAATAAGTGCTGGCAATGATGTGGAGAAAAGGGAACCCTCCTGCACTGCTGGTGGGAATGCAGACTGGTGCAGCCACTGTGGAAAACAGTATGAAGATTCCTCAAAAAATTAAAAATTGAACTGCCTTTTGACCCAACTATCCCACTTTTAGGAATACACCCTAAGAACACCATAGCACTGTTTGAAAAGAAGAAATGTGCCCTCATGTTTGTGGCAGCATTGTTCACAATAGCGAAGATCTGGAAACCGCCCAAGTGTCCGTCAGAGGACGAGTGGATTAAAAAGCTTTGGTACATATATACAATGGAATACTACTCAGCTATAAGAAATGATGACATCGAATCATTTACAACAAAATGGATGGACCTTGATAACATTATACGGAGTGAAATAAGTAAAACAGAAAAAAAACTGACTAGCTTTTAATTAGCAATAAATACTTGCTTTGAAAGTGTTTTTTTTTTTACCTTTAACAATATCTCATATGGATATATTAAAATATTTTTATTTCTAAAAATAATTTTCAGTTATCTATAATCTTTCCAAGTTATTCCCATAGTTAAGAATGTAGTTATCTCTCCTTCCTTAAAATTCTCCCTTTCTTCTCCTGCCCAATAGTGTCCAAAGATCACCAGTTCTCTAGTTACATTTCATATGACAGTAAATAATAATTAGAATTTTATGTATCCTCTAGCTAAGAATTCATGATCACTTTCTCATTTGAGATAAATAATATCTACTAATTTACTGAGACATTACTTAGTAAACTTTGTGTCCTAACCGGTTTTGAGAAATTCCATAGTTGTGATAAAAAGATGGAATCTTTCAATAAACTGCATTGTTTTCTTGTCTTTCTTTTCCCTAAATTCATGTCTTTTTTAAAAAAAAAAATTGTTTTTTATTGATTTGAGAGAAACAGGAACACTGATCTGTTCTGTATGTGTCCTGACCAGGAATTGAACCAGCAACCTATGTGCTTCAGGGTGACGCTTTAACTGATGGAGCTATACAGCCAGGGCAACTCATGTCTTTATATAGTTTTTTTGTAATCACTGGTGTCTCCTGGTAAATTATCTTCTCCAATTCAACCAACCTCTTGTTAGTCTTTTTCCTAAAGATAATAAGACATTTAGTGGTAACTCAATCTAAGACCCACACCTATGACATTTAACTGAAGACCTCACACAATTTATTAGTTCACTGACATTAATCAACACTCTTCTTTTTATTTCCTTACCAGCTTTACATTTCATTTACAGTGTTTTTAAAGCCAACTCAAATTCATTTTGCAATCAAAATTTCACATGATGTTGTTTCTAGTATGTTGCTAGAAGTCAAGATGTATTATATTTACTTCACTTTGTTCATTTACTAAAGCTGTAAAGCAATATCAAAAAGCAACCAGCATTGTATACCACAATGTTTTTATATTAAACTATTCGTTCTCTTTAAAAAAAATAAAGAAGAGGCAACCATAGCATAGCTTTGTGACATAGTTATAAGTAACATTTATATAACTACTATAATAAAAATACTAAATGTTTATTTAAGCAGGAACTGAAATAATTATATTATGATGATTAGAAAGGGCTGAGAAAGAAAAAAGGTTTAGAGAAATAAGTTCTTATCTTACAAGGAAGGAAATAACTACATTTAAAAAATAAATCATAATAAATTCTATATGTGTTTTTTAGAGACAAGGAAATGACTATCAGAAGAACCAAGTAAAAGATTAAAAACTATCTTCCTCTTAGAACAGAATTCAAAGATGAAAAACAAATGTAAACCTTAGCCAAATAGCTTGGTTGGTTGGAGCGTCGTACTGGAATGCAGAGAGGTTGCTGGTTTGATTCCCCAGTCAGAGCTTATAGGAGAAACTCAATGTTCTTGGCACTCTCTTCCTGCTTCTCTCCCCCCCCCAAAAAAAGAGAAAGAGACAGAGACAGAGAGGAGGAAGGAAGAAAGGAAGGAAGGAAGGAAGGAAGGAAGGAAGGAAGGAAGGAAAGAAAGAAAGAAAGAAAGAAAGAAAGAAAGAAAGAAAGAAAGAAAGAAAGAAAGAAAGAAAGAAAGAAGAAAGAAAGAAAGAAAGATGGGAGGGAGGAAGGGAGGGAGGGAGGAAGGAAGGAAGGAAGGAAGGAAGGAAGGAAGGAAGGAAGGAAAAAGGAAGAAAGGAAGAAAGAAAAAATAAATGTAGATATGATTTATCATTTTTTGTTATAAGCTTTGTAGAACTCCTTGACATGAATTGATTTGACTAAAATTTTTCAAAGAAAGGGGCAAGTACAGATGTTACTGCAAAGAAGAACCAATGGATCAATGGAATGGGATAGAATGGAGCAAAGGAGACATTTAAAAATGACTCTGTGATGTCATGCCTAGATGGCTAAGAGAATTTGAAAAGAATTAGATACGAGGGGAAATCCAAAATTAGCAAGGGAATGAGGAGTTTGGTATGGTAGGACGCATAACAGGCTGTTAGTCAGGTGACGTGATTTCTAATCCTTACCCATCACCAATTAATGGGTAGCTTGGTCAAGTAAATTTACTTCTAAGCCTCAATTTTTTTTGGTAAACAAATGAATTGAATTGAGTGATCCCTAACATCCTTCCAATTTTTTCGAGAGGAACTTAATTTTATACTTGTGTTGGAATTGACAGTAAAACAACCAAGGGCCCCATGTGCAGGAGACCACTATAAATGCACACTGGGAACTGAGGAAAGCAGTCATGGTTGGAGAGGCTGACTGAAGTGGTATCTATGTGGAGATAATTCTTAATGAGAGTAAGAACATAGAATTAGAAATGGAAAGACAGAGGAAAAAAAACTTTAGAAAATGCCTACCCACACATACACACACACACACAAAAAAAAAAGGTAGCAAAAGAATGATAGAAATGATAGATGAGTATTCCCAAGAGGAAAAAAATAGAATAGTAGAGGCATGAGTTTCAAAACAATATAGAACAAGATAGCTTCAGCTATGCATCCATTTGGTTTTAGAATAGAATGAAAAGTTTCGTGGTGTTATAATTTCAGTGATGATCTCTGAACTGAAACAAGTGGAAAAATTGTGGTGGTAAGTGAAATTAAAATAAAAAGTTTTAGAATTTACCAAAGATGAGATTTTCCTTGCTTTTTTACTTAGTCATTGTAGCATTATGAAATAGAAGCTACCATTTGGGGTATCCATTGAATAAAAGTGAGCTTTCGATTATTCACCTTTAAAAATGTGGCAATGATTAAAATCTTACTTGAAACCATAAATTTTTCACAAAAGCCAGGTGGCTATTCAACCCAACACTCAAAACCTATCAGCCCCAGTTGTGATCCAAGCAAGGTTAAGGGGAAAAAATATTTGATGGTATTTCACCAAGTCCTATCATGCATGCATATACCACTTTCTTTCATTTGTTTTTCATGCAATAATTACTCATCTATACAGTAAAAAAAAATCAGCAAAAATACAAATTTGCTTTTCACTTACAAGTGGTAGAACACATTTCTGAATTTTATTGTTCTTTATTTTTACATACTACTTTATATTGTACTTTAAATTCTATATTCTATAAATTCAAGAGTGCCATGTGATTACATAATCTGTATATTTTTAATGGCAATATATTCAATTTTATTATATATATAACACAGATACTACCATGCATATGAATTTGTGTGTGTGTGTGTGTGTATACTCACTTTTATAAGAATTTCTCAATTTAGGCCATATACTCTTAATTTCTAATTTTTGTGTGATTATTTTTATCAAAGTTACTAATATCTTTGTAAAAATACTTGTGTTTATTTTACTTTATATTTTATATTTTCTTAAGTATTAATCGTACCTAATATGGCATTACTCAACATACGAAGTGAAATATTTTATGATTCTATTAAGTACTGTTATATTGCCTTCATCCCTAAAATAGTATGCCAAATAACACTTTCACTGCTATTATTATAATAACTTGGAATAGTATTTCTCTTTTCAACAGTTTTGTCACTATTGGTGAGTAATCCAATTAATTCATTCCTTGAGACCACTGAGTTTAACCTTAATCAAGGTGAATATTTTACCTATACAGTATATTAAAGTCTTAAAATATTGGCTTTCCATAAATATTTAGTTCAGCACAATTATTAGAATATTAATTATAAATTGTCAATTTAAAAGAAAAAGAAGTGCAATATGAGTCACTAGAGGGCAGCAAAGATCAGACAACAGACATGAATTCAAATGCTGATGTTTAATCCAGGGTAATAAAAAACTGAAAGTTCTAGAGATACCAAAGGACCAGTGCTCTCCCAAATGTTTCTGTAAATCTTAAAGTCTTAGATCTTATGTAATCTTGGAATAAAAAGCTGCACAATTCTTCCATCTTTTGGAAAGTTGACTGACATTTTAATTTGGTTATCTGTGAACAATGAACATTCTCAGGCTTTCTTAAGCAATAAAATAACTACTTTTATGGGTAACTTCCCACCAGTATGGCATTTCCAATTTTTTTTAAAGAAGTAGTTATGAAATAGGTCAGTTGAGATTTTATGTGGGATTTCTGTTTTTCAGAAGGCCAGATGTTTCCTAATGATATTTGTTTCCCTATCTAGAGCACTAAAAATGAAACAGATTTTATATTTCTTTAAATATGGAGTTATTTTCTAGGTCTTCAAGAAACACACAAATGTTTATAAAGGCAAAAAATATTAAATAACTTATCATTCCAGTGTCTGTTACTACTAATGGAAAATGTTTAACATACTTTTTGATAAATTAATAGTAAAGTCCAATACTATACCTCTTCTTTTTTGAATTCTCAACTTGTTGCGTATATATATATGAACACAAATTTATTAAATGAAATTTATTCTTTTAACATCAGAAGGGGATTCCAAACTTATAACAAACTTTTCTTGTGAGTGATTTAGCCTATACTTTTTTTGTTTTTTTTGTGACAGAGAGAGGTACAGATAGGGACAGAGAGACAGGAAGGGAGAAAGATGAGAAGGATCAACTCTTCATTGTGGCATCTTAGTTGTTCATTGATTGCTTTCTCATATGTGCCTTGACCCAGGGGGCTACAGCAGACTGACCCCTTGTTCAAGCCAACAATCTTGGTCTCAGTTTGTGAGCTGTGCTCAAACCAGATGAGCCTGCTCGAGCCAGCGACCTTAGGGTTTCGAACTTGGGTCCTCTGCGTCCCAGTCCGATGCTCTACCCACTGAGCCAATGCCTAGTCAGGCTACTCAATACTTATTCTGCATTTCAAAATTCATATCGGAAGTTCTAATTCTTTAGCATTATACTAGTATTTATTCTAGTGAATTTTAAGATTCCCCCAAAGACATCAAGTTATGTAGGGTTTCTCTAGAAATAAAATACACAAAGTAACAGAATGCTAGAGTTGTCGATTAACAACATAAAATTGTGTTTGTTTTATAACATCACTCTTCTAATGCTAACCTTGACTGTGTGATGTTGAGTTTGTTTAGTGTCCATTCAACACCCTGGCAACATCGTAGTTTATTTCCTTGGAACTTAGAAATTAAAGGAGACACAAAAGGTACTTAAACTAATAGATGTGGTTGAGACTTAGCAGTGTCTGGTTCATTTGAAAATTGAGAAACACAAAAGTTTAAAAATGAAGACCTCTCAATATCATTATAGGTTTATCATTTATCTGCATGGAGGGGGATTATATTGGCTTGAAGACATCTTAAGAAGACATAAAATAAAACAGAGAAAAAGAGGGCATGGTGCATGAAAACCCTTTTTCATTATGACTGCAAGCAAAACTTTAAAATTTCATCTAAATGCTAACGGCTCCCAAATCTATTTTCCAGCTCATATTTCTCCTGATAGCTAAATTACTGCTGCACATTTCCACCAGGGTTTAAGTACTTTGAACTTCCTCAAGGTCAGTGTGTTGAAAACTGAACTCATTACTGTCTCATCTGAACATACTTCTCCTCATATTTTCTCTACTTTATGTTGGGGCATCACAGTCCCCCTCCTTATCCAAGATTAATACCTGAAAATCATTCTTGAGTGTTTCTTCTCCTTTATTCCCCAAATAAACAATCACTAAGTCCCACTATATTTTTTAAATTTTTATTTATTTATTTTTTTAGAGAGGAGAGAGGGAGAGAGAGGGGGGGGGGGAGAGAGAAAGAGAGAGAAGGAGGAGGAGCAAGAAGCATCAACTCCCATATGTGCCTTGACCAGACAAGCCCAGGGTTTCAAACTGACAACCTCAGAGTTTCTAGGTTGACACTGTATCCACTGCGCCATCACAGGCCAGGCCCCGCTATTTTTATTTTGTAAATATTTCCTGGATGTTTCCTCATTTTTAAAAGACCTGAATGTCTTCTATACTAACTTCTTAGCAGTTCTCTCAAAAACATTATCTATATTGTTATCAGAATGCTAATAGTGATACCATTTATACTCCACTGCTTAAATATTTACAAAAGTCTCCATTAATCTACAGAATAGAGTACAGAATGCCCTAATATGGCCTATAAGGTTACCACTACTTTTGCATATAAAGTACGGTCTTGATAAAAATTTGTTAAATGAAAAAGAACTCAATGTGCAGTATTTTAGTGTTGAGGCAGTTTACTACAATACCAGAGTTATTGTTAGGGGTTATATGAAAGAATTTAAAATAAGAAAATTAAAACATATAGATAATGTCAGCTTAATTTATTTCTTAGCCTTGGAGAAAAACCTGGTGAAAAACAAGCAGAGTGGGCAGTAGCCATGACACAAACTGAGAAGGCAAATATTGCCCAAAATACTGCCAAAAGCAATACAGAGAAGCACAAAACTGTACTGGAGATGTGTAGATTTAAATCCAACACTATAATCCAAATACAGTATTTCGGTCTCTTAGCTACATTCTTTTTTTCTCCCATTTCCCTTTCATAAACAATCATCAGCTCTGAAAAAAACTAATTCCCTGACACTTTTATAAAACAGTGAACAGTCATGGCTGGGCATTTTCTCCGAAGAGAAGATGGAAACCCAACAAAGACACTTCCATCTTCTGTTTGCACTTGGTAAGCAAGCCGCAGTGGGAAAGCTCTGTCCTCCGTTCTGTCATCTCCTCCTGTGCCCCGGCACCCACAGAAGGTATTCACAAAGCAAAACAACTCATTTCTCTCTCCGGAAAATCAAACCACTGTAATGGGTAGCAATTAATTAGAACAGCATGAGTGTGGAAGAGGAAGTGTCCTATTAACTAGGGAAGAGTCAAGGTCAAATAAGCCAATCTTTCATTAAATCTTTAAAAAATGATCAAGATACTTGTTTCTCATGAATTCTAAACTCATGAATACGTATTTCTTTTTTCCTGCCTTGATTGATTTTCAATTTGTATGTAAGTGTATTCTTAACAGCAGAATGCCCTTTAGTTGGTCCAACTATAAAGAACTTGTCCTTTCTGTTATTTTATACATTGTAAATATTTAAATGAATAAGCTTAGTTTCCTCCTTTAATTTGATCATTTTGGTATCATATGTGCCTATTTAATCTATGATATTATCCCAAAATTACTGGTTTTGACTAAATTTAACATAATCTTAAAGATACTTAAATGAATCAGTAAATAATATTAAAATAATTCAACGTAAAAAATCGCAATGATAGGTACAAAATGAGATAAAGGAAATATATGATGAGGCACTGTTTTTCAATAACTTCAATACACTTAGAGTAAAAAGAAATAAACACATGAAAAATTAAATAACAGTACAAAAGACTGGTATAAAATAACATAAAGCACTGGAACATTAGGCGATAGAAAACCTGTTCATACTGAAAATTACTACTGAAATCTTGAGTTCAGATTCATGCCATGTACCAATTTTGTCTTTTTCTTACATTTAATTTATTCACTCAACACAACGGTGAATGATCTCAACACATGATGATGCTTATTGATATTTAAAATACTATCGTTTTCCCTTTCTTCTATTGAACATGAGATGACTACATTCACTTTTCTTAATAAGTAGATACCTCATTATTAACTATTCACATTAAGAATTTTAACCTAAGTCTACATATTTTATTAATATTTCTTTTTTGTCCCTAAAACTCACAATTAAAGAATTTGAGTTCAAATGAACAAAATGAACTAACAAGCAAAATAGAGACAGACTTATACACAGAGAGCAGGCTGACAGTTATTGGGGGAGCTGGGCGACAGAGTTGGAGGGATAGAGAAAAAACAACAACTCATGGACATGGATAACAAAGTGGTGACTGCCGGGAGCAGGGGAGGTGGAGAAGAATGTGGGGACATAAGGAATGATGGACAAAGATTTGACTTGGGGAGGTTGGTGAACACACAATACAGTTTACAGAGATGCGTTACAGAATTATGCACCAGAAAACTATATAACTGTGTTAATTAGTATCACTCTAATAAATTCAATTAAAAAATGAATCTTAAAAAAAGAATTTGAGTTCATGTTCGATGATTTGGGGGAAGGTTTGAGGAAATGGGGTTTTGATATAGATTAGATGATGACAGGAAGCAGCAGTAATTCTATCATAATTATCTTGTTGGGAGAAACAATTGATTTTGATTGTTTCTCTTAATACAGCTTATGTAGAAGGAGGGAAGACTAGGCTGAGACTAAAACTCTAAGTAGAAAAGCAGAAGCAAGCATTCATCTTAGCCAGGACAAGTAAATGGTTTGGTGTCTTGCAGCTTATGTAACGTTTATGTTTTGTCTATGTTCAGACATGATCACTAAGTGGTATTGCTTTTTTCTTGACTTATCCTGGTCACACAGTAGCCTTTTCTGATGTTGATATTCTGTGAAATTGTTTCTGATCAAAGAAAAAACACAAGGCCTAACAGCAAGTGTCAGGCTAGCTTGTAGGACCAGCTGAACTGATAGAGCCAGGCTGACCGGAGATGTCAGGGGATGCTTTCTCTTTCTTTCTCACCTTTCTCTTTGGGCCAAGTGAGCTTTTTTCTGATTGGGGGTTTTTCAAAAGAACATAGACTAAAGTTGTACTAGGATTAGTCACCTGCTTTTCTTGTTGCAGGATGATTTTGTTGAACACTCCAATGTGATATTTTCTGTCTAGTAGCATTTGAAACTCAGGACAGAATACCTCTGCCAACTGCAACATGAGCAATTATCACATACAAAATGATCATTAGTCCTCAACACTAATCTGGAAGCCCGAGTTCTAGATTATAAAACCCAGGCTATAAGTAAGGCTGCCTGTTTTTGTTTTAGAAAGTTAGGTAACTTTGTTGTTCTTTTCAGTTTAGACATGGGTTTATGCATTTGTCTTATAATACAGAGAAACATCTAAAATTGTTTTATTGTGGTATAATCCTTGCTAATGTAGACTCGTGTTTTGAGCATTCAGAGTAGAAGCTATATTATTTTCAGCTTTTGGAAATATATTATTTTCAGCTTTTTGAGTCAAAGTCAAGTTCTGCACCATTGTGCCAGGTATGTTGTCTCAAGTGTGAAAATTACAGAGCACGTAATATATCTGAAGGTTTTTTTAAGAAACATGCATGCCCATTCTTTTCGAGGTTTATGGGCAATTCCTCATCCCCTCCAAGAAAACATAATTTGATAGAAGGATGATAGTTTTAAATACCTAAAAATGACTTGAATGCAATATATAAGACAGTGTGTGGCAGGCCACGTGAAGTCACTCGGGAGAGAGTGTAGCCAGGAAAAAGATAAGGACCCAAGGGTATTGCAACACTTGAAAATCAGGTAAGAAGGAACCGTCAGCAATTAGAGAAAAAGCCCTTGGTGAGTTAGGTTAAGAAATGCTGGAGAATATGACGTCAGAGAGGTCACAAAAAAAGAGATTTTCAAGGAGGATGGATTAGAAATATGGTCAAATGCTGCTGAAATCAAAAGAAAGAGAGAGAAGTGATCACCAGATTCTGTGGAAGAGAGGTTAGAGTAATCTTGCCAAGAAACATTTCAGTGACTGGGAAGGACAAAAGCCACTCCTGAGTGAAAGAGTGATTGAAACAATAAGAAGCCAGAAAGTATAATTTTTTAAAATTCCTGTTAAGCATCAAATTATGAAGAAGTCTAACAACTCCACAAAATCTATATTTATAAAATATTAAGTAAAATGACCCAAGTTATAAAAGAGAAATTAAACAAGTTGAACTTTCTACTGTTTGTTCTTTGATGAAATGACTCATCATAAATATATCTATTTTCCCTAATGTAATTTATTTATCTAACTTGATCTTAATAAATTTACTCCAGAATTTTTCATGGAACTTTGCAAGATGTTTCTAAAGTCTATAAAGAAAAAATAACTCTAGACCCAGGTTCGAGACCCCGAGGTTGCCAGCTTGAGTGCAGGCTCATCTGGTTTGAGCAAAAGCTCACCAGCTTGGACCCAAGGTCACTGGCTCCAGCAAGGGGTGGCTCGGTCTGCTGAAGGTCCACGATCAAGGCACATATGAGAGAGTAAGCAATGAACAACTAAGGTGTCACAACGAAAAACTGATGATTGATGCTTCTCATCTCTTTTCATTCCTGTCTGTCTGTTCCTGTCTATCCCTCTCTCTGACTCTCTCTCTGTCTCTGTAGGAATAAAAAAGAAAAAGAATAACCTTGCAACAATAATCAGGTAAGTCTGAAGCTGAAGAAAAATGAGTATTAGCCATATGAGGTGCTAAAACGATTGGAAAACAACAGGTAATATTAGTACTGGCCACAAATATTCAATATAACAGAGAAACCAGACATAGTCCTGAATACATATGAATTGTTGGTTACTAGTGAAAGCCTCATTCTAAATTAGTGAGGTAGGGGAAGAAAGTAAGTGTTGATTTAATGGTGCTAGAATAATTGGATAGTATCTGGGGAAAGAAATGAGATGGATTCCTCCTCTCAACTCCCACACTAATTTTAAGAAAGACCAATGTTTATTTTTTGTTATTTGGGTTTTTTATGTCAGAGAGACAGTGAGAGGAACAAATAGGGACAGACAGGCAGGAAGAGAGATGAGAAGCATCAATTCTTTGTTGCAACTCTTTAGTTGTTCATTGATTGCTTTCTCATATGAGCCTTGACTGCGGGGCTACTGGGAGACATTTTAAAATAAAAACAATAAGAGGATTTTAAATTGTTTTTCTTTTACATTTATAGTTTATTTATTTTTACTTTTAAAACATTAGTCTTTTGCCTGGCCAGGTGGTGGCGCAGTGGATAGAGTGTTGGACTGGGATGCAGAAAACTCAGGTTTGAAACCCTGAGGTCACTGACTCACTTGGCTTGAGCACAGGCTCACCAGCTTGAGCATGGGGTCTTTAGCTTGAGCATGGGGTCACCAGCTTGAGCATGGGATCACTGGCTTCAGTGTGGGATCACAGAAATGTCCCCATGGTCACTGGCTTGAGCCCAAAGTTCATTGACTTGAAGCCCAAGGTAGCTGGCCTAAGCAAAGGGTTACTCGCTCTGCTGTAGCCCCTGGTCAAGGCACATATGAGAAAGTAATCAATGAACAACTAAGGAGCCCCAATGAAGAATTGGTGTTTCTCACCTTTCTCCCCTCCTCTCTATCTGCCCCTAGCTATTCCTCTATCTGTCTCTGTCTCTCTTTCTGTCTGTCACACACACAAAAAAGAATACCTGTCAACATTTTAAATAAACATATCCTTTATTAGACACTTCCACTTAAAGAGTTTATCTTTAAATACATGTCATACAAACATAATTAAAAATATTTTTAGAGCGGCATTCATGTGACCAAGGCATGAAGTTCTTAAAAGGAATGAGGCATAACTATGTACATGTCCCTGAAACACTCCTTGGTAAATTGTCAAGTGGAAAAGTAAGTGTGCTCTAATATGTGCAAAACAAAACAAAAACAATCAAGAAGAGGAAGCTGAGATCAATGACAGGAAAATAGCTTACTTTTTACTGTTTAACATTTTGTGCGGCTTGACTTTGATACCAAGTAATGCATTGCCTTCTCAAAAAATTATCTTAAAAAAAAATCTTTTGAGAAGGACAAAACCATGAATAGGGGTAGTGAAATGATGGCAATGAGTAAGGACAATTATTTGTAGCTGGCTGAGAAGGACACAGAGAAACTCAAGTTTTCATGGAAATTTGGTTGTTTTTGTTGTAATTGTGGCTGCACTTTAAAAACAAATGAGACATTCTGAGGGTTTGATTGTTTACCCACAAGAATCAACCAACTGGAGAGGAAGAGATGGGTGATACAAATACAGGCAGGTAGAAAAGTCCTTGAGGAGGCTCAAGGGATTAAATTCAGGTGAACTGAAGAAACCACCTTTGATCAGAGCAGGGGTACTTCTATTTTAACAAGTAGAAAGAAAAAAGTTAAAAAGTTATTAGATGTGTGTGTGTGTGTGTGTGAAAGCAACAAAACTATGGTGGAGAAGTTGGCTTTGTTGGGGCAGAGACGACTCTTCCATTTAACAAGCAGAATACAGCATTCTAAATACAAAATCTTCTGAGAGCGAGACTGGATGGAGACAGCTGGAAAATGTTGAGGAAAGATCAAGGGTAATGTACTCAATGAGATCACAAGAAATTGAGTCGAAGCATCAGATAAGGTTGTGTTTTGAGATTTGTGGTTAACTTGCAGTGAAATTAGTTAAGATTTTTTTTTCTGTGTTCAGCTGTTAGGTTGCAAGTGTAGTCAGTGGAAAGTCAGTGTAAGTAGGTGGTTGGGTTCATTGAGGTTAGGGTATCAGCAATTACACAAAGAAGTCAAAGAGGAATAAAGGAGATGAATCTGTTTACCAGAGAGTGAGTATGATGATTTACCTTGCAATCTAAACTAGCCTACATGGTAAATGGAGGTCTGAAGACTGGAGAGGAGAAAAATGATGTAGTGGTGGGATAAATGGATTGAAAACCTGTACTAATTCAAACAACAGTTATTCTGGGGACTGGTAAAAAAAAAAAAAATAGCCAGAAGGATAAAAAGTAGGGCTAGAGTGGGATATTTGAAATAGCAATCTTCATGACACAAGAGCACAGAGTAGAACCAGGGAAGTTGGTGGCCGGTGTGAACTAGAGGAAAAGACTGAAAATAAAACTGGACTTTTCTCTTATTTTCTAAGAGCTTTGACAAGTAGTAGGTATTAAATGTTATAAAATACATTTTAGTGTCTTTTGAAATGAGCTCTTATTTTTCTCATTGACTATATATATACATGTATTATATCTTATGTTTTTAATGTTAACTATTCTCTCATGAAATAAAACTAAAAATTAATAAGATTTTTTTTTCTTAAGTGAGAAGCGGGGCAGCAGAGAGACAGACTACCACATGTACCCCAGACCAGGATCCACCTGGCAAGCCCCCTATGGGGTGATGCTTTTCCCATCTGGGGCTGTTGCTCTGTGGCTCGGCAACCAAGCCATTTTAGTGCCTGAGGCGATGCCATGGAGCCATCCTCAGTGCCCAACCGAGCCATGACTGTAGGAGGAGAAGAGAGCGTTAGAGAGAGAGAAAGGAGAGAGGGAGGGGTAGAGAAGCAGATGGTCACTTCTCTCATGTGTGCTGACTGGGAAATGAACCCGGGATGTCCATACACTGGGCCAACACTCTACCACTGAACCAACCAGCTAAGGCCAAGATTTTCTTAGTCGTCTATTTTATGCAATTTGCTGGCGTTTTACTTTGTATGTTCACATTTATAATCATAAAAGTGATTACACTTTCAGAACAGTATTATCATCAAAGGCTAAGCTGCATAATTTTTCAACCTCTTCTATATTCTTGACCAAGTGACTTGGTATGAAAATGTTAAATCTGTTCTTTGTAAATTTGTAATAAATCATCTGTTTTTATTTAAACTTCTATGTGGAAATAATTTTTCAATCTGTATTTTTCCTTTTATTTCCTAATTCATGGTATATTTTATTATCTCCCATAAAATCAATTATTTCATAAAAATTTTCTAATGTATTATCATTGACAAATATATAGTATTATCTTATAATTTTACTCTTACTTACATGTTATTATATTCTTTCTTTCATGAAAAATTTTAATTTCATGATTACAATTTCCAGCAACTTAACTTTTCAATGGTTCCCAAAAAATCAACTCTTATGGTTCCCCCAATTTTTCTTGTTTTTTAGTTCACTTATTTTAACTCTTTCTTTGTTTTTTCTTCTTTTCCTTGCATTTGTTTATTTGTTTGTTTGTTTGTTTATTGCCTTTATAATTCTTTCTGGACTATTCTAAGTTAAATGCTTAGTTTATTTTTGTGTTCTTTTTTTATGGGGACAGAGAGTCAGAGAGAGAGGGATAGATAGGGACAGACAGACAGGAACAGAGTGATATGAGAAGCATCAATCATCAGTTTTTTGTTCTGACACCTTAGTTGTTCATTGATTGCTCTCTCATATGTGCCTTGACCACTGGCCTTCAGCAGACCGAGTAAGTAACCCTTTGCTCGAGCCAGTGACCTTGAGTCCAAGCTGGTGAGCTTTTTGCTCAATCCAGATGAGTCTGCACTCAAAGCTGGTGACCTCAGGGTCTCAAACCTGGGTCCTCCGCATCCCAGTCTGACGCTCTATCCACTGCACCACCACCTGGTCAGGCATTGTGTTCTTGATTAATCATGAAATCAAATCTAAGTTTGGCTTTGAGCCAGTTATATCAGTTTTGCATTGTGTCCTGATTTTTATTATTTTTGAGCAATTTAAATGATGTATTTTAATGACTTTTTATCTCAAAAGTCAGATCGATGAGAGTTTAGTTTACAATTTGTGGTGACTTTACTGTTGCTTTACAAACTATTCACATTTTAAACTCTGGCTTACATAGCATCAGACTTTTATTTTTATATGTGTTAAAAGAGCTAACCTGGAAATCTTATGTGAGGAAGAGTCGTTGTAATTCCTTCCATATCTTTGGCACTGAAATACCTCAGTAACATTATTTCACTTCTTGGACCATCTCTAAATAGCAGTTAACTAATTGTTCACCTTTTCTCTTTTTATTTATTTACTTAGTTTTTTTATTTTAATTTTGCTTTATCATGGTGGGGTTTTTTTATGTTGTTGCCTTTTATAAAAAACTTAGCTCAAATAAAACATTCTGGGCATAGGTAAGTTTTAGTACCATGGGCAGAAAGAACAAAGGACAGATAAGATACTGTTGTCACTGAGGCAGACATTATCTTACTAAAGGGATTTAAAATATATGTGGCATGGCAATAATTGTTGCCCATATGTATTCATATTCTGAGAACAAAATAATACTGTTAATATCTGTGTAATGCTTTGAATTTTATAATTGATACTTGACAAGTGCCAATTTTATGTTTGAAATTTCTGGATCAATCATGACATAATTTGTTTTGAAATGTCTGTAATTACAGAGTCAAGCCATGAGAAAATAGCTCACTATATCCATAAGAAATAGACAACACAAAGACATTACACAATTTTATGCCATTTTCCTGAGAATCTGTAATACAATAAATACCACAAAGCTTGAATTTCCCTGAGGTCCTCTGTTAAGGTGGTGGCCTTTGGTAAATGAATACTCAGAAATCAATTTTTTAAATTAATTTTAGAAGTCAGAAGTAACCATAGATTATTTATTTATGATGCATATATTTCTTGTTCTGAGACATTTGGAGATATTGTCGATAAATAACAAAGTTAAAGTATTCTAAAATGTGACAGTACTTTGACTCCTAGTTAGATTCAAATACTGTGAACTTTTGTTCTTGTTGTCTAGAATATCTTCGTATCTTTTTATGTATTCCCATTTTAGTAAGTACTGAAATTAGCTTGAAAACAATACCAATCCAAAGGCTCACAAACAAGGAGAGTATTTTAAGATCGACAACACACTAGTGTGAAGGTCGAGGTTTCAACAACTTACTGTACATGGCATGATATCCTATCTAATGCTTAAGGGAAAAGGTGCTGCAGCCACAAACTATGATTATCCAGATTATTTTAGCTCCTATCCTGGTGACCAAAACAGAAGACGTTTATTTTTAAGTTGAAATGTTACAAAAAATATCATATCCTCTGTTTTCTTTCAGTACAAAACGTTCCAGATTGGTGTGTTTTACAAGCTATTTTTCATATCTTTGTGGCACAATGCTGTTTTGATTAGGAAATGGCCTGCTGGCTGACTGCCCATTCATTCTATTACAGCATTTTTCTCTCAGCTGTATCAGAATAACAAACCAAGAAGTTCATACTTCCTCATTAATTCTGGAAAACCCATTATCATGAATAACATAGCATGAACCGTTTTATGCCTTGACAATTGCTGGAAGTGTTTTATTTTATCACAGAATTCAAGAATATCCAAGTTAAATAGCAAACAGTGGTTACTGTGGAAACCAAGTCTATAAGTCTCACAATTCTCTTTAAGGATTATAATTGTCCTTCAAAACCCCGTGAGTTAGGTACTAATAATTTTTAAGCCTGTTGTTTTCTTTTTCAATGGTTTCTCACTTGCTGAATATAGTCCCATAATTTGTGGCTGTGAAGGATACTATAAGGGATCATTTTTAAAGCCTTGATGTTTTCTACAATTTATGGGAACAATTCAAATCACTGAAGTCCTAAAAGTAAGACTAGAAAACTTGTGAATATCAGCCTCTAAGTGAGACATTTAGGATAAAAATAATATCAAGAAATGAAAAAGTGTGGATTAATAGGAAATAGAGTTTTAGCCTATTTATACATTAGTTCCCACCCACTAGTTCATCCATTTTCTGCCCTTGTGTCAATTAGAATCTCAGTCTTTCTACATTAATATTCATAATTCAACGTAAAAGAATGTCCTATGGCCCTGGACACACACAAACCTGTGTTTGATTTCTGACCTCCTGGCCTATCTCACTGAGTTCTTTTAATTTAATTCCTCTCTAAACCACAATCCCATTGTATATAAAATGAGAAGTTGATTTTGCTCACAAGTGTGTTATGACTGCATTAGAAAAAAATAGAAAGAACACTGGGGAAAAAAAAACCCTGGTGAGACTCAAGTAGACATTAACAGTAGTGAGACTCAACTGAAAACATCAACAACAGCAGCAGTATTTACAATTGTGAGTAGTTACTTTGGACCAGATGTCATTACAAATGCTATCCACCCCATCTATTACATAAAGACTAGAAGATGCTGTTGCCTACTTGCCATTGCTGCTGTTTTATTATTTTTCCATTATGCCTCCAAGTTTACTAATGTTTTCTACTAAGTTAGATTATTAGATTAGAGTAAAGGTCGTTGATATTCTGGAAAGACAAAAGAAATTTAAGAAGACCACACACATTTTCTTTCTTTTTTTCAAAAACAATCCACCACTTCTTGATGTATTTCCCCGATGAGAATCAATACTAGTTGTTTTAGACATATATTTATTTGTTTTGGTAGAAGAAGCTCCAGAGTGACCATTAAACAAAGATTACAGAGAGATTCATGGGCCCTCTCAGGGCATGCTGCTGAGGGCTTTGAGTGAGGTCTGTTCAGTCAGTTTGTCATTTTCATCCATCAACCGCATCTACTTCCTGCTGACCTACACTAGCGTATAGCTGTGTCAGAGGTGCCACAAGAAATATTTATCCTCAGAGACCAAAAAAAAAAAAAAAAAAAAGCAGAGAACCCTTTCTTTTGAAATTAATGAGCCCCATTTTCGGTTCATCACTGAACTTGACACAGCTGAGAAACAGAATAATGGCTCAGTTTGTCAGCTGCAGCCCTGCCACTTGACAACCCAGGGGGCAAGTTCATCCACCTCCCTGCCAGGACTTCTGTTCTGATTGTTTCATCCATGTTGGGCATTTTGAGACTTCGAAAGAATCCTGGGCACTTTAGGCACCAATCCGCATGTGTTTCACAATCTAATCTAAACTATGTGCCAGTGAACACACAATGCAATGTACAGGTGATGTATTATAGAATTGTACACTTGAAACCGATATAACTTTATTAACCAATGTCACCCCAATAAAGTCAATAAAAATTTTAAAGTGATAAAAATGTGTCCAAAAAATGTAAGAATATATATAAAACACAACTAAATAAATAACCATTCTAATTTATAAAGTCAAAAGAGTAAGTTTTGTCTAAATTTTCCAAGCTGACAGGTTTATACTGTTGTTAAGAACAAGTTGATAAGGTTCAGTCCTGGCTCCACAGCTAACTCTCTTTGAGAGCTTGGGCAAGTTACTTAACTTCACTGTGTATCATAATTCATATACTATCCATATACTTATACTCAGGAGTTTGTTTTGAGAATTAACTTTACTGAAATGAGCTTAAATTTCTTTTTTTTTTGGAAAACATTTATATACCAATCTATATTGTCCAGATTCAATTTTTTTAAATACTATATTTGAAATTTAATAAACCATAGCATTTGATTGTAGAAAATATAAACTAAATTTTTGGAAAAATGCAACAATCTCTTTTGGGTTTACATTTGAATATGTAGAAACATGACAAAGTATTCAATCTCCAAGTAATTCATTACAAACTTTTATTAAGTTACATATGCTGAACTTCTATTATATATATATATATATATATATATATATATATATATATACACACACATACATACACACAATGTGTTCGTAAAGTCATAGTGCACTTTTGTCCTGTGACCAGTCAAAAGTGCACCATGACTTCATGACTTTTTGGATACACTGTGTGTGTGTGTGTGTGTGTATTATATATATATATATATATTACATATAGCATATATATGTAAGTATAAAGCTTGTTTCCAATTTTGTTTCCAATTCAGATTTTCTGTAGCTGGTTTCTCTCCCCCAATTCAGCTATCAATTCCTCAGAATGGAGAATGGCCTGGCTTGATTACTCTCTCTAAATTAGACCCTGGCTCCCAAGAATTCTCTGTAACATTGCTGTATTTTATCATCTTTGTAAACTTAGTTACAATCAGAATAGATCTGCTACTTGTTTCAGTCTGTATCCCTCCACTATTGTTTACTACTTACCACCAGGGCCCCATTAGTGCCAGATTTGTAGAAGTAATAATAGTAGCTAACATTTCTGCATTTTGTTCATGACTTACCTTATCACTCCACGTGTATTGACAATTTAATCTTCACAACAACCTCGCGAGATAATGCTATATTACACTCATTTTACAGATGAGAAAAGGGAGGCCGAGCTTGGTAAAGCAATCACACAACTGAAGAGTAGTCCCATAGTTGTTAAGTAAGTGACAGTTTTGCAAGGTTTGATGCAAGGAGTAGAATATGCATAAGTAACTAAGACCTAAACTCTCAAAGCATGCCACATGGGTCTATGTAAGGAAAATAGATATGGTAAGTTAATGAGCAAGATAATATCTCAAACTTATATAGACAGTGATGTATATCAATTATACCTCAATAAAACTGGAAAAGAATAAGCAAGATAGATTCCATGAATCGCTAGAGATGCTCTGATGGATGCTTTCACAAGGCACAGGAATAGTATAAATGAAGGCACAGCATGTCCTTTGGTGCTAAGGTCCAGTTTTCTCATGGGAGATGATGGCTAATGTCTATCTGAAAGAGAAGAGTGAACGTGGGTGGTTTAAATTGTACAGAATTGAGAATCTCTAAATAAAACATTATATAATGCAGAAGAAAACACCTGAAATATATAAGCTGTTGTGGCAAACCTCAAAACATTTCATGAGGTTTGTTTATACTGTAGCACCTCAGTGACTCTAGCTAATATGGTACAGCTGAAAGCCACACTGTTACCAAGGATGTGTGTACAAATGGCCAAGTAAAAATAGAATCTGTAACCATCGCTAAACTCAGAGAATAAATACCAATGACCATGTCTTCATTATGAGTTATTCTATCTTTATAAAGATTAAGTATAGAAATTACATTATTTATTTCAAGAAAAGTAACACATGTAGAAAATATAACCATTGGTTGTAGCTGTCACCAGAGAGTAGAATTTAAAATATTTATTTATTGTTATTAAAGCCTACATAATCATTATAGTTTATGGTTTACTTGAATATTGTTTTAAAATTTGTGGAGTTTGGTTTTGATAATCTCAAAAGGTATTAACAAGTTGTCAGATTTTACAAGGTACTTTGTAATAAAATAAAAATGTGTATTCAGTTTGAGAACACTAAAATGTTAACATATAACAACCATTTGAAGAAGAAATAGAAATAAATAGCTGCCTAATAATTGTTAAATTTTAATCTTCAATAAGCATTGACTTAGTCAAGTGTGGCCTTAATCGGCACTAAATAACATAAATCATATAAGATATTTTGTAGATAATTAAAATTTTATTTTCCAACTTTTTTTTTATTTTCTTTCTATTTTTAAATTAATTCTTAAATTCAATCTAGGTCATGTACTTAAAGAATATTTTAAGAGTATTATTTTAAGAATACTATTCTTAATCAACTGTAGAGGACTTAATTAGATTATTTAGAGAGGACTATATTTATAGATTTATGATCCTTCTCAATTTCTTTAAGAGACTGAAAACCTGGAGAGCTTTCATGCATACTGTGAACTGCATACTGAGCTCACAATTAGCATATGTTTAATTAGTTAGACTGTTGAAGACAAGAGTTCTTTTTCATTTACAGTATTACAATTTATTAGATATAAAGGTGGCATTTAAACTGTCCAACTATATCTACATACATGCAAATATAAATTTAACATGATAGTCTTTTGTAAATATTGAGAAACACTGAAGTAATCTTTAATAGCTGATCTTTAAGATACTTCGGGGAAAGAGGTTCTTCCTTTGAATGTCAATGCCTTTCTGCCATTAGCAATTAGTCTTATAGTTTCATAACTTGCTTTTTTGTCTAATATATTCCTGGAAATATTTTATTCTCTAACCAATCAATCAGAAGACATTTTTAAGAGTTGAAGGATGAGTTCTTTTCCTTTTTCTTTTCCTTTTTTTTTTAACATAAATCAAAGTGGCATAGCAAGTTGGATTATCATGCTGAGCCAGGCAACGTTGATGAAAGAGTTCTTGATCTTTAGTAGGCAATAAAAAAATGTATTTCTTCTGTTGAAAATTTTCTGCATTAACATTAGGATAAATGAATAAATGACCTTTAAAGTGAACTTTCAATTAGCCTTAAGATTTATATTATATAAAGCAAAAATTCTTTAGAAAAAAATCAAACTTTAAGAAGACATGTAGTATCCTAACGATATGCTAACATACTTTACTTTAACTTCATTAAACAGCTCATTTTCTGCCATTTAATAGTGATTGAAGGATCAGGAGAATGAGAACAAAGAACACATGAAATATGAGCAAAAAGAAAGGAAATTAAAGGATGTGCAGTATTTATTCTGAAAATGGGGAAACAAAATTCTAAGGATATTTGATATTAAAATTTAAAAAAAAGAGAGATAGGAAAAGAATCCTAATGTTCTCAGTGGATAGTGATTAAAAGAAAAAAATGGTTTAATTTTTAAGAAATTAAATTTCCATTCAAACTCCTCATTTGAATTTGCCTAAATGGGTCTGACATACCCTTTTAATAGGAGACAATTTTATTCACTCACTTTAGAAAAAAAAAATCAACTTATTAGGACTTTTGTAGGTTCATAGTGCAAGTTACTGTAAGCAGAAAGAACTAAAAGACAATGGCTTATTTGTGAGTTTTTATTGTACTTTTTTCAGAGAGCACTGAAGGGTCCTATTGCTAGGCATTTTCAGTCCCTAGGTAATTTTCCTTGAAAAGAGCTAATAACAGTCGTTGTGAATCTAAAACCCTCAGACAGTGTTAAGGAGTTAATGAAAAGGAACAGCCACTGGCAGCAATGGTCCTTTACAACCCATGGCACAATGTCTCGCTGCACACACTGTTGTTGGATGGTTGTTCTCTCTTTGGATTCTAACGACAATACAATGCCTCACTTGAGACCTGGCCACACACAACACCTGATTTGGTCCTGTTTAATGTAAAGGAAGCCATCCTTGCTCTAACAAACAGAACGCTTTGTAATTCATTTTAAGAGCCTAGAAGAGGAGAAAAACTGCAGTTGCTATGAAACAGAGAAAGAAGATACACACCCAACTCCTAAAAATAAGCCAGTGAACTCTAGGAACCTAGTGTCAGTCAGGTTGGGTTGACAAAGTTAAGTTTAAATGACAAAAAAAGAAAAAGGAAAACAACCCTGTATTTATCTTAGATATTTATTTCTTTTCATTTTATTCTTTAATTGAAGCTATATTGTTTAATATTTTAATGGATGCTATATTTTGCCTGTCAAATATATTTTACTTATATTGTCTTTACAAACACAAAATTCTTCTATTTTTGTCATATATTTTTATAAATTGCACATATTTTACACACCGAAGCTGTTAAAATTCCACATGCAAACAATCGATGCCCACTTGATTCACTGGTATCACTTGTTAAAGATAACCACTCTAAGCTCTTTTTATTTTTCTTCAGTTACACTAGTGGTTGCCATAGATTATATTTTTGATATATTTATAGTTCATGAAAGTTGTTGCCCACACAACTCTAGGGACTGATTAGGGAGACAGAAACCCTTTGAGTTATATATAAACTATTGGCCTTAACATTTTTAACATTCTCTTTCATTCATTTAACAAATATGAATTTGATGCTACTACTCTGTACTAAGTATATATAGTTCCAGGTACTTTGCTTCCAGAATATTGTTTCAGTAATAAATAATTATTGGTCATTACTGTATCTTTAGTACTTGGACTAACTGTTTATTAGTCCTGTTTATTACTATATCCTCAGTAATGAGAAAAAACTTAAAATGTGTAGTTTTAAATGCTATATGGTCTGCCTCAAAATACCACTAGAAACAGTCTTGAATTGTAAGTTATTTGATAGGTAAAAAATTTTTCGCCCTTCCTGGCTGAGTGCTCAGTGGATAGAGCATCGTCCCAGTGCACCATGGTCACAGGGTCGATCCCAGGTCAGAACACATAGGAGAAGCAACCATAAATACACAACTAAATGGGACAACTAAGTAGAACAATGAGTTGATGCTTTTCTCTCTGTCTCTCTACCTTTTCCTTCCTCTCTCTAACTCTCCTTTCTCCTCTCTCTTTCTCTCAAATCAATGGAAAAATTTTTTTTAATTTTTTTAAGCTGAAACATGAAATTTATGATAGTACCACAATATCACATATCTTGTTTTCAGTTATTTATGTAATTAATTGCCCTATCAAAAGACTGCATATTTTAATTCCTGGGAACTCCCTTTGCAAAATAATAATAATAATAATAAGTAACCTGATACATATTCATTTAATTATTAAATTTAATTGTAATCACAAAATATTGATATTAAAACTGTCAAGCCTCAAAGTATAACCTCAAGGTTCAAGACCGTCATTATCATTTGAATATTTTAAAAGAAGTTGTAAATTTTTCCAAGTCTCTCAGTTAGCAACTGACAGAAACAGAAGAAATTCAGGTCTCCTACTTTCAAAATACATTCTCTTCACTGAAACTTTTCTTCTATCAAAGCTTTTGATGGAAAAATTTTCCAGTGCCCACATCACAAAATAAAGTTGTCACTATATTTTAGGTTTAGAGCAATAAAAATGAATGAAATGGGGTTGACTGCCAGGCAAACCCAATATTTTTAGTATCCTTTAAAATTTATTTCCTTCTGAAAGGTTAGTGCTAGCTAGAAATGGTTACTTGTTTGTCAAGGATTCTGGGTAAAATCGGGTACAGAAGAGCAGAATTCTTTCCAGCAACTGGCTGTTCTCACTAGTGTGCATTTGGGTGGGATCATATTATTGGGTTCTGGCCAAGACAATGTGAGTGGAAGTGATGTGAACTATGTAGTATTTTTCAAACTATAGTTTGTCTTAGAATCACCTGAAGAGCACGTTAAAATATATAATCTTGGGCTCCACCTATTAAGTTTCTAATTTGGAAGGTCTAGAATAGAGCCTGTAAATTTGCACTTTTTACTCATTAGTAGGTGGTGACCCACAGCTTGATAGATATCACTACTACTATGCCCATATCCAGGGGGGGAAAAAAGACAGTTTTTTTAAGAAGTCATTATTTTTTTGTTATGAACATCTATTTATAATTAAACACATGAATATATTCTCGACTACAATCAATTTTTAGTTATAGAAGTTGTAGGCATTTACAAATTTAGTTTTTGATGTGGATATTTTTAAAGAAGCAAAATCCTATTCAGCCACAGGACAGTTATAAGGAAAAAGATGTAGGAGGGAGATGAAAACTAAGAGCTGTGAATTTAAGGCATAATTTGTCATCTCTACATTATTTCATACTTATAGCCAGAAGGAAAAAAAAGATACAAATAGAGTAAAAAAATTACCAGCATATATAATATGGAATTGAGAAAACCTTTACTGACCACCATGATGATGTTACTACTTTCTGATATAAACTACAACAATCACACCATCCTTAGTAGACTCATGATAAGCTTCAGAAAATCATAAGCATGTGAACGCAACTAAGCAGCTTGAATGCCGACTCCCATTTTCAACACAAAACAAAACGTTCTACATGTACGCTAGGAAAAAGTCTTTGGCTTAGGAAACTCTCCTTCCAGAACCATAGTCACTCACTTATCTTTCAGTCCGCTTTTCAGTTCATTTGTAACCTGTCCACAGCTCAACAGCTTCACTCTTCACCTTCGTCTTTCCACCCTGGCACACTGTGTAAACAGCTCATCCAATGTGTCTGTTTCCATGGTTTCAACACATCACTTCAACATCCTTAGGAAAACAAGTACTCTATATTTTATTTCATAATATGCCTACTACTCCAATCCTCTATATCTGCTTAAACCTGTAACCTTTCAAATTAAGCTCACTCAGCTCACTCCCCATTATTATCTTGAGATTAAAGATTAGACTCACCTTGGTAATAAGTACTCAAGGTGGACTAAGGAGTTTGTGTTTGTCTCCTTGCCCTACCGCAGAGCTGAGAACTAACTCTACCAAAAACTTAATCATCATTTCTCCCAATTCTGTGGTAGATAGTATTGTCATTTTATAAATGAGATACTTGAAATAAAACATAGTCACAACTTGCCCAATAATACAGTCAACATTTTTAGCAAAGCTAAAGTTAGAATAAAAATCTCAAAAACCCATTGTATATATATTTTAGGGTATTTAACCTTATAATATAATAATACCCATGTTATAAAAATTAAAATAGACCCAGAACACCCAGACCTATGATCGTAATACATGAAAAACTGATCAATGATTTATATTTCATGATCTCTCTAGATCCATGGTTCTTAACCTTTTTTGAGGTACCAAACCCACCAGTTTCATATGCACATTCACCGAACCCTTCTTTAGTGATAAACAAAATATGATTTTTTTTCCAAATTCAAGACATAGGTATATGTTTTTTTACTGGCACACAAAATGAGCCGTGCATGAACATCACGTTGCTCAAAGAACAAAACCAACAAAGTGCATGAACTCACAACAAATTACGGTATTATTTTATTCTGGCCTCCGCGGCAGAGGCTTCTCCGAACCCGAGACCGACTCATCGAACCCCTAGGGTTCAATAGAACCCAGGTTAAGAACCACTGCTCTAGATTATATATTCCATCTTTTAGACACTGTGTGTCATTCACCATGAAATGCCAGTATAGCATGGTACTTTAAACTATTAGATAGCTATTAGTTGAATCAGTGTTGGAAATATTAAATAAAATCATGGGGTATGATTAAAGAAACCACATTTATTCCTGGCTTGTATTTCTTTTAATTAATATGTTTATTAGGAGAATAAATTCTAGAATCAGACTGTACACCACTACCAAGTTATCTTTGTTGTTCAGTTTCCCTATCTGGACAATGGCATAAAAACACCTACTAACTCATGGAATATTTTTTGAGAATTAAGTGAGAAAATTCAATTTAGCCTCATAGGTTAGTGTTAAATACATTGTAGTAACTTATTAACACTTCACTATTACGGGACTTTCCACTTGATACTGGTGAATAGCTGGGTTTTTGTTTGTACTTATAATAAATGTACCAATCATCAAAAGTTAGAAAGAATGGAAATCAGGTTGGAGAATATCACACAAAATATTTTCATCATAAAACAAATAAAGGACTTCATTATTATTTTGAAAATAATTTTTATAACAGTGTCTAAGATACATTTCATCCGGATAAGGGGCTTACTAGGTAAATGGGAGTTTCTTATTATCTTGCTCTTTTGTTCCAAGACAGAAAAATAAAGGTATGCCATATTTCAATATTGCATATATTTAAGGAAAATACTTAAAATTCAGCATTCAGTCCTAGAACACCCATACTAGATCAAGTCCCATAATTTATTCACTACGCCTGAGTAGAACATCTATATACTCCTCACTGTATGTTCCTCGTACTGAATTTCCCTGCTTTTTCCTTCTTTTGCTTTCTTTTGTCAATTTTACCTGCTGTACTGTTGCCATTGGATCTGAGGGTTTTATTTTTGTTGATGGTAGTACCTTTTGAAATAGTTTCTGGCCTGACCTGCAGTGGCACAGTGGATGAAGCGTCAACCCGGAACACTTACGTCAATAGTTCAAAACCCCGGGCTTGCCCAGTCAAAGCACTTGTAAGAGTTGATGCTTCCTGCTTCACCCACCCCTCTCTCTCTTCTCTCTAATATAAATAAATAAGTAAATAAATAAATATATTTTTAAAAAAGAGGTGTCTTTAAAAAAAAAGAAAATAAAGTTTTCTTTTTTTGCTCACTATCCTTTTACTCTCTTCTTTCCTTGAGCTAAGAAATAAAAGTACCCAGTGATACACAAGGGTCTTGCTTTGCAAGGAGAATTTGGCATTTAAACTATGTATATGACTTTCATAATTATTTTCGCTGAAGAATCTTCTTTAAAGTTTCATTTAGGAATAATCCAATATTCTCAGACATTCTCTGGTCACTGGCAGTATTTGCCATCCATCTTTAAGTGAGTAATTCCCTTGTCAAAGTCCTAGTCTCTCATATAATTCTATACAGTGCATCATTATTTATTTTCTTCACAATACTTTGGAGTCATACCAAATAAATCATGCATTGTCGTAAATCTTGTGTCTGGTGAAATAATGAACATGAGGCTTTAGAGTGGCATGCCCTAGGAATCAAAGTCATTATGATTGGATATACTTATCTTACTTGTTCAGGAGCTGACATGGGGGTAGTAACTGGAGGGGAGCATCATAATATCACAGAGGATAAATGCACTCACTTCCATTGAAAAGATTTCTTCCTGAAGAGGGTAGTCACTTATTTGGAAAGATCTGGACTGCTCTCTTGATACAGATAGTTTATATAGCTGTTGAGCAGTAACTTAGGTATTTCCAGACAATCCTTCTGACCATGTTAAAGATACAAAGGACACGTTAACTCTAAAACTACTACACTGGCTCAGGTTAATATCATATTCTGAATAATAATGGTATCAGATATCACAGAGAATTCTTTTCTCTTCAAAAGATTAAATGGGACCTGAGCAGGTGATGGTGCAGTGGATAGAGTATCAGCCCAGGATGCTGATGACCCAGGTTCAAAACCCTGAGGTTGCTGGCTTGAGAACAGGCTAACCAGCTTGAGCACAGGGTCACAGGCTTGAGCATAGGATCACAGACATAACCCCATGGTCAGAGGCTTGAGCTCAAAAGTCACTCAAAAGCACAAGGTCACTGGCTTGAGCAAGGAGTCACTGGCTCAGCTGGAGCCCCCCAGTCAAGGTACATACAAGAAAGCAATCAATCAACAATGAGGGTGCTGATTAATGAGAATTGAATAATTGTAACACTATCCCATAAAGTAGTTAGAAATATGAAAGAGGTTGCCAGAACATCTGGAAAGAAGAGAATCACATCTTTGACACCTGCTATCGGGGTATATTAACAGAATTCATCTCACAGTTTGATATAAGATTAAATGAGCTAGTCAGTATAAATATTTAGGATGGTGATTCACACATATTAAGTTCTATACAAGTGTTTGTACTAGTCTAAATTTCAGTGAACCTTTCCATATTGGCTCTCTAACTATATAAATAATGATCACTTCCTCTTAGCATTTCTCTAGTGTTTCTAATAGATTCCATGATGGCAGAGGACTTACTGGTCTTGTTTACTCCTGCTTTCATAGTATTATATATACCTGACAACTAGTAGGTACTATAGAAATATTTGCTGTCTTCATGGAAAGTAAGAATTAACATAATTTAAGTGTCCATACTACCCAAAGTAATTTATAGATTCAATGCAATTCCTTTCAATATACCAATGGTGTATTTTACAGAATTAAAACAAATACTCCAAAAATTTATATGGAAGCACAAAAGACCAGGAATAGCCACAGCAATCTTGAGAAATTGGATCAAAGTTGAAGAAATCATGCTACCTGATATCAAACTATACTACAAGGTCATAGTAATCAAAACATCTTGGTACTGGCATAAGAAACAGACATATAGATCAATGGAACAGAAGAGAGGGCCCAGAAGTAAACCCACACCTTTACAATTAATACTTCATAAAGGAGGGAAAAACATACAATGGGATAATGACAGTCTATTCAATAATTGGTCTGGGGAAAACTGGACTGATACATGCAAAGAAAATGAAACCAGACCACCTTCTTACACCATACACAAGAATAAGCTCAAAATGGATTAAAGACTTAAATGTTAGCCTGGAAACCATAAAAATTCTGGAAGAAAATATAGGATGTAAAATCTCAGACATTTCTCGGGGCAATATTTTTTCTGATATATCTCCTCGGGTAAGGGAAATAAAATAAAAGAATAAATCTGTAATGAATATTATTGTCTTGAAGCTGTGTCTAAAAATGACATTTGACGTAATAATCAGTTTTTAAAAATTTCAAGGCAACCTCCATTTTGCTAAGAGCAACTAAAAAGTGTTTCAGTTGAACTATTTTGTGGACTCCTTACACTATGGGTTATGCATTTCAAGTGAGATTCTGTTGTTCTTTAATGACCTTGCATTCTTTGCTGATATAAAGCTTTTGCTGAATCTCAGGGAAGGGTCATGTTTTCTGAATGGGATCAACATGTGTTTACCATCTGACTTTTGTCTGTGCTGCTTTCAAAGTCCACGTATTGAAGGATGGTAGAAGTCTCTCCACGCCTCGAGAAGAACTTCACACTGAGGAGTTACACTGGCTAGATCCCCTGACGATGAGTCATAGTCAGAACATTGCTTGAGAATAACTTTACAAGGTATTAAAAGCACAAAAGTTTAATGACTGGCCCAAAATGGTCTGGAATTGCAAGTGCTCTCAAGAATCCATGGATGTTGTTTCATTCCATGCACTTGAAATCTAGGGGCATGCTAGGGGCATGTATCATTTTCTTATACTTGTGGAGATAATTTATAACTGAGTATGAGAGTAGATTAGAAGCTCACATGTGCCTGTTAATCATGTTTAATACTTGTTAGTAAACTTTATTTTCATATCATTAAGTATATTTTAACCCTTGGACCCAGTTCAGATTGTTGAGATCTTTTCAGTTCTGATTTAATACAATTACAGGATGTGGGAGGATTTTAAAAATATTTAAGAGGTTCTATAAGCCTGTGGCTGGAAATGAATCATGGAACTATTTTTCATCTTGTCAGTCGTCGACATCATGCTTAAAGAATTCTTATAGAAAAACAAATGCCTATTCAGAGAACACTAGTCATTCCATTCTCTGATATCAAAAGTCAAAGAAGTAGTCCCTATAAAGAGAGTTTAAAAAGATTCAATTACCACTTCTAGAAGACATGCATGTGTAAAATTCATTAATAATCAGGATGTTCACATTTCACAGAGATAGCACTAAAACAACAGGAATGAATCTAATGACCCTCACACCCTGGCCCAAAGAGACATTAATCCAGGCCCCCAAAAATGTTAAGATTATAAAGCTATTACTAGGGGATTTTATCTAGCATAAAAGAGTTGCAAGTCTGAGCAGAGTGATTTGCTGTATTGTTGTTGACTTCCAGATATTCTAAGGAAAAGCCATAAGATTTAGTGGTCAACAAGTCTTTATTCACAACTAGTCCAATATTTCTCCAGCTTTGACTGCACTTTAGGATTAGCTGGGGAGGCTTTATAAATCCCTTTACTCAGGTCAAATCCCAGACCAATGAAATCAATCTCACTAAGAACCCAGGGATCAGTACTTTAAAAAAAACCAAACCCTTATATTAAAGTCAAGGTTCAGAACCACTGCTCTGGTTATATTCTAGTAGTATGACCCAGTATAGGAGATACTTTTGGGCATGCTGGTAAGGGGTAGGTGACTCTTGAGCATTTCTATTAACACATTGGCACCTTCTTGAGTGTTTTGCCTGTTGTAACACTTAATCCATCCTACTGCGTAGAAACTATTATTATCACCATCATTTTACAGTTGAGGAAACTAAGGGAGAGGTCATACTACGAGGATTGGTGGAGTGATAATTCAAATACACCATTACAAAATGTTATCTACTTAACAACTATTTTTAAGCTCATATAATATAACAAGAACAGTGTCAAAATACTTGTTGGAGTCTCCACATGCTTAATTCAATAAACAAGGAGATGCCTTCTACCAATAAACACGTAATTTTCAGCAACTGCCTCACCACATGTGCTGGAATGACACATGAAGAAAGTTATGTTTCCCTCAATAGTATCTTGGAAGAATTGATAATACTAACTAAACTAATAGATAAAACCAACTAAAGATGACAAAAATTCTATTTCCACTGACTTATGTCTGGCTTCTAGAACATCAGCAAAGTAGAATCACAGATATTGTGGTTTCGGCAACATTGAACCAGACTGTTGTATTATTCACACATATTCAGCACCCAGATGAACAATGTTCAAGGAACGGAATTTATAAGAACAGAGAACAGATATCACAGGGTAATTTACAATTGCACTAACCTTCTATAAATGGAGTACTGTTTAAGAGATGTCCTCTGCAGGGGTATTTCCAGGAATAAGGTGGCTACAGGTAAAATGACCTCATTTATGTGCAGAACAAAAAACTCATCCCCTCATTTTATGTACTGATGCTGACTTTCTGCTTTCACAAAAAGGAAAGGTATAAGAAGCCCAATAAAGACAACCTTCATTTTATGTCATTGCTTACATGAAGAGTGTTTTCTATATGTAAAAGAATCCCATAGACTGAAAAGCAATGGGTTGAAAAGCTCAAATACATTCTTCTCTTTTATCTAGGGATGAACAAGCCAATTTAGATCCCAATCTGAATAAAAATGATCTTATATAAGAAAATGTCAGGAAATTAATAAATGTGAGTTGAAAACAAACTTAGTTTTCTATCCAGTGACCACCTACATGGATTATTGCAGAACCACTCAAAAGAACTAATGTCACTTTCAAAAACTTTCATCATATGCTGTAAACCTATAACGAGATCTTCATTTCTTTAGCTGTTTTTTCCATGAAAAATAATGTGTTTCTGCCTGACCAGGTGGTGGCACAGTGGATAGAGCATCTGACTGGGATGTGAAGAACCCAGGTTCAAGACCACGAGGTCGCCAGCTTGAGCGCAGGTTCGTCTGGTTTGAGCAAGGCTCACCAGCTTGAACGTAAGGTTGTTGGCTTGAGCAAGGGATCACCCGGTCTGCTGTAATTCCCCCCACCCCCCAACCCTGTTGTTGGGCAGATAAAATATATTATGCTCACTTTGCTAAAGATGGCACTGCCCACATGCAAGTTTTAAAAGTAAGCTTTTCCCCACACCCTTGACTGATTGGATGATGTAGGGTGGTGCACTCTCATGAGGAATCCTCCCATTATGCCTCAGATGAGTGACTTTGTATCAGAGACTTTCTTGTTTATAGATTAGATTAAGTATTTGGATTTCTACACTATAAGTGGGACAGACCAGGAGCTTGCTCTCTCAGTTCCTGAGGTTAGCATTAGAGAGGAGAGCAGATTAAGGCCACATGGAGGAGAGGAGAAGCAGCCAAGATGGCGGAGTGCTGAGGGAGAAGCCAGGTTGTGCAGAGTTTGTGTAGAGAGAAGGAGATGGGGAACAGAGGTGAATAAGTCTGGTGAGCTAGAAACCTTTGATGCTAGGAAACTCGGATAAGTCAGTAGCTTTGTGAGCACTGAATGAGTGGGTTTTAGAGCCCAGTGTGTGTTTTTACTTGCCTGCCGGGTGCAAGATAGAATTAAAAATAATGGCCCACCAGTTCTTGGTTCTGTTGTTTCATTACAGACTGTCCGAATCTAATGTGAACCTGCACTGGCCAGGCAGCCCTGTTGGTGACTGTAACTACTGGCTTTACACCCATCTAGGCACATATGAAAAAGCAATCAATGAACAACTAAGGGGCCGCAACAAAGAATTGATGTTTCTCATCTCTCTCCCTTCCTGTCTGTCTGTCCTTACCTGTACCTCTCTCTGACTCTCTCTGTCTCTGCCACACACACACAAAAAAAATTGTGTTTCTGAAGGAGTTAAATGTATATCACTAATAGTCACTAATAGTTCAGTGTGAATTAATGATTTAAGAGTAAGCTTTTATAGGAAAGAAAACATATGGGTCCTGAGACCTAGAAATGATGGGAAGAAGAGCTAGTAGTATTCAGAACAGGAGAAAGAGAGCATGCAAATTCTGGAAATGCCAAAGGCAAACTGCAGTCATTTCACAAGTTTATCTTAGAATCAGGGTCAATAAGGAAGCAGGATAAGAAGGAAACTAGGAAAAATAGTGTTTTTCTTTTTTCCTTGATAATATACATTTCCAAAGGCTAATTAAGACTATGAAATTTACAATATGCAAAGAGAGTAAAGAAATTTCAATAATAGGTAGTGTATTACTGACCGAAATTTGAAAATGAGCATATTAAAATCCTTTAAAAATAAAGAAAGAGAAAAAAAAAAGAATTCAGATCCTTATTACCATTGTTGTCATCATTATGATCATTTGAGAGATTAGGTGCTTCTAACAAACAAACAAAATCCAGACAGTCTCATTAACAGAGAGAAGACTGACAGCTGTTGGGGTGGTTAGGAGGTTGAGGAGGGGAAGGTGGAAGGATTGAGCAAAAACGAAATGAAAGAGAAAACCTCAGAGACATGGAAAATAAATTTAATATAAAATAAAATATTAACACCCTAAAAAAAGAAGTGTGGTCACATGAGGTAAGATGGAAAATAAGAACTATATTGAAATAAATGAAAAAGCCACTGACCCTACTAAAGTGCAGAGAATTCACACTACAAAATAGAGGAAGAGTCAACCATGCATGAAAATTAGGTCAAAATAATGAGGTTTACCAAAGTATAGAACACACAAAAAATACATAATTATCTCCAAATGATAGAAATATTTAAATATATTGAAGGTACACTACACATAATAAAAGATAACTTCAAATAGTCTTATGTTAAAAGAAAATATTGCTGATTGTAGTAACTATACTGATTCAGAAACTAATGTGTTGACCTTTTGCTGTCAATTTCATCTATGAAATTCAGATTTATTTTCTCCAAGAAAGATGGAGATATGGAGATAAAGAAAAAGAAGTTAGAATTACAACTCTCACAGATTAAAGAAAATTAATATCTAGCAATAAACATAAAGAGGAAAATCATGTCAACTCTAGAAATTAAGCATATCATTCTTAAGACAATAAATGTAATCTGATATTACAATAATTGTACTCTTTTTATTTATTGAGAAAAACTTTTAAGAAATAAATTTGAGCCTGACCAGGCGGTGGCACAGTGGATAGAGTGTCGGACTGGGATGCAGAAGACCCAGGTTCGAGACCCCGAGCTCGCCAGCTTGAGTGCAGGCCCATCTGGCTTGAGCAAAAGCTCATCAGCTTGGACCCAAGGTCACTGACTCCAGGAAGGGGTTGCTCGGTCTGCTGAAGGCCCGCGGTCAAGCCACATGTGAGAAAGCAATCAATGAACAACTATGGTGTGGCAACGGCAATGAAAAACTAATGATTGATGCTTCTCACCTCTCTCCGCTCCTGTCTGTCTGTCCCTATCTATCCCTCTCTCTGACTCTCTCTATCCCTGTAAAAAAAAAAAAAAAGATAAATTTGAGAAAGGGTGGAAAATTTGTCATATCAGTTATTAGTTCTATAAAAAGAATCGCTCAAAAACCTAGTGGCAAAAAAGAACCTAGTGGGATTAAAATAACAATAAGACTATTATTTCTCATGATTTCAATTTGTTAGGAATCCATAAATAGGTTGATTGGGCAGATGTGGTTCAAAGTCTCTCATGCCATTGTGGTCAGATTGTAGGTAAAAATGGAGCTGCTGAGGGCTGGCCAACCATATTTGTCTCTTCACATACTATTATGGCTTTTCCATGTAATCACCTCAGATGGGTCATCTGGGCTTCCTTACAGCATGGGGTCCTCAAGGCAATGGAAATACTTATACTGTGACTCCAAGATGAGTGTTTCAGTAAGCAAGGTGGAAGTTGACTCCTCTTTTATGACCTGACCTTGGAAGTCAGCTAACAAAACTTATGTCAAACTTTATTAGTCAAAATAGCCTCAGCAGTCTTCTCTGTTTCAATGCATGAGATAAAAATCTAATCTCTAAATGGAAAGCATATGGAAGACATTGTAAGAAGACTATGCGTGATGGGAGATGGTGTTGTGACCATCTTCGGAATGTCCAGTCTGTCACAACAGTATCTCCTATCCCACATGAGCCTCCCACAATATGTCCTTCATTCTCCTTCCCTTGGGAGGACAGAATTATATCACATGCAGGTTTATTTTTATTTTACTAGATTACAGCAACAATAAAAACAATAATACAATAATAAAAAATAACAAGGTATCTCAGTTAATCCTATTACTCCATTTTATTGTTGCAAAAATTGAGCTTCAGAGTCTACTTGGCATGCTCACAATCACACTTCAAATAGCATAGCCAACATTTAAACATAGATCGGCTACAAATTCCAGGTGCTTTCCATTACACGAGATCATTACACAATTACTTTAACCCTAAAATAAACAATCGCCCTCTTCAATCCAGTTCACCACTGAATTCTTACTTGTAAAGATGATTTCTCAACATCATTTTCAAGTGGAAAATTAGCACTAACCACACACCGCCACACACACACCAAAAAAAAAGAAAAGGTGGGGAAAATGTTCAGCTTGGTTCCATAAACAGTTTAATACATCTGCAAAAATTAAACCCTTGCACACCTGTTAATACTGCTCTATAGATAATTTAACGTTACCCATATCATTTTCACATTTCATATCAGTTGTTACAATTTTGTGTTTATTTTATTTCATCTAAATGTCAGGTTTCTCACTCTTCACAGACAACTAAGTCTCCAACTTAAAGTAGAAAATATTGTCAGGTATAATTTCAATTTCTTCCAATTCCCTCCCCTCCATGTCAAGTTTATCTTGAACCATTTTTATCTCTTTTCAATCTATTCCTACTGTGTCCAAAGCTAATTCTTTCCCTTGTACTCTGGATTCCCTCCCTTCCTGTCTGCTCTAAATTTTCTTTCTTAATTATATCCACTTATTTTACCCTCATCCTCCCTCTCATTGGCTCATTCACTTTTAAAAACAAGCTTCATTCTTTAACCTGGGAAACACAAGCCTTCCCTAGTCTGGTCCCCTCTCATTTTAGCTACTTCCTATCCCAGTTTCTTTCAAGTCTACACTGCTTGTCAGAATGGTTTGCGTTGGATAGGCTCACGTTATTATCTCCTACTCTGTAACTCATTTTGGTCTTGTTTCAGCCTCTCATTTCCTTCAAGCTATTCTTTCAACACAGCTCTTTAATACAACTAACTCTATGACCAGCTGTATGACCATAGCATGAATAACTCTTTCAGTAGATGTCCTTCTCATAGTATTCATCCAAAAGTTAGTATTTGTCATGCATAAAGATTTAGCTTCAGGAGCTCCTCATTAAACTCATTTATTTCCTTTCCTTTTGGGATATACTCATAAGTTGAATTGCTGGATCACAGGGTAGTACTCTTTTTAATTTCTTGAGGAACCACCATACTGTTTTCCATGGTGGCTACTAGTGTATGTTCCCACCAACAGTGCACAAGGGTCCATTTTCTCCAAATCCTCACCAGCATTTCTTAGAGCTCCTTTTTTTATATACAGTGTGTCTGTAAAGTCATGGTGCACTTTTGACCGGTCACAGGAAAGCAACAAAAGATGATAGAAATGTGAAATATGCACCAAATAAAAGGAAAACCCTCCCAGTTACTATAGGATGATGTGACAGCATGTGCGCATGCGCAGATGATGACGTAACACCGTATATACAGCAGAGCAGCCCACGATCATGCCATTCGAGATGTGGGCGGTACAGAGGAAAGTTCAGTGTGTTCTGTGGCTCGCTAAATTCAAATCCGTGACCAAAGTACAATGTGAATATCGGCACGTTTATAATGAAGCGCCACCACATAGGGATAACATTACTCGGTGGGATAAGCAGTTGAAGGAAACCCGCAGTTTGGTGGAGAAACCCCGATCTGGTAGGCCATCAGTCAGTGACCAGTCTGTAGAGGCTATTCAGGATAGCTACCTAAGGAGCCCTAAAAAATCTATGTGTGCGTGTGCTTGACAATTACACCTAAGCAAGACTACAGTTCATAAGGTGTTAAAGAAACGTCTCTGTTTTACGGGGTACAAATTGTGGCTGTTGCATGCTATCAAACTGGCGGATAGAACCACACAATGCATGTTTACTACAGATATGCTTCATGAGATCGACAATGATGAAAGATTTTTGCAGAAGATTGTGTTTAGCGATGAGGTGACCTTCCATATCTGTGGACATGTTCATCGCCATAACGTCCGAATATGGGCTGCTGAAAATCCTCATGCCTACGTTGAGTATGAATGTAACACCCCTAAAGTGAATGTGTGGTGTAGCCTGATGCATGATAAGGTGACAGGCCCATTTTTTTTCACAGAGCAGTCTGTGATGGCAAACACCTATCTTGAAATGTTGAAATTGTATGCAGTGCCAAAATTTCCAGAAGGTGTCATCTTTCAACAGGACGGCTCTTGTCCACGCTACGCTACCATTGTTCGTGAGTTTCTGGATAGAACATTCCCCCAGCAGTGGATAGGCAGGTCAGATAAAATATATTATGCTGCCTGACCAGGCAGTGGCGCAGTGGATGGGGCATCAGACTGGGATGCCGAGGACCCGTGTTCGAGACCACAAGGTCACCAGCTTGAGTGTGGGTCCATCTGGCTTGAGCAAAAGCTCGTCACCTTGGAACCAAGGTCGCTGGCTCCAGCAAGGGGTTGCTTGGTCTGCTGAAGGCCCACGGTCAAGGCACATGTGAGAAAGCAATCAATGAACAACTAAGGTGTTGCGACGGCAACGAAAAACTAATGATTGATGCTTCTCACCTCTCTTCATTCCTGTCTGTCTGTCCCTGTCTATCCCTCTCTCTGACTCTCTCTCTGTCACTGGAAAAAAACATATTATGCTCACTTTGTTAAGGATGGTGCTGCCCACAGGGAAGCCCATTGCCCAGGTGATATTGGTTACCCTTATGCTTGGGATGGGTGTAATTATATTGTTGTGGGGGGGGGCACAGGCTGTAAGTGGGCAGGGTCATTATAGCCTAGAACTTGGTTATAAGAGTAGGCTTTTTCCCACACCTTTGAATGATTGGATGATGTAGGGTGGTGCACTCTCATGAGGAATCCCATTATACCTCAGATAATTGGCTTTGTATCAGAGACTTTCTTATATGTAGATTGGCTTAAAGGTTTGGATTTCTACACTATAAAGTGGGGCAGACAGGGAGGTTGCTCTCTTGATTCCTGGGATTAGCAGTAGAGAGGAGAGTAAGGCCATGTGGAGGCCAGGAGAAGCAGCCAAGATGGTGGAGTGCTGAGGGAGAAGCCAGTTTGTGCAGAGTTTGTGCAGGAGGAGATGGGGAACAGAGATGAATAAGTCTGATGAGCTAGAAACCTTTGATTCTAGAAAACTTGGATAAGTCAGTAGCTTTGTGAGCACTGAATGAGTGGGTTTTGGAGCCCACTGTGTGTTTTTACTTGCCTGCCGGGTGCAAGCTACAATTAAAGATGATGGTCCACCAGTTCTTTGCTCCGTTGTTTCATTACCAACTGTCCAAATCAAATGCGAACCTGCATGGGGCAGGTGGCTGTGATGGTGGCCTGGCCACTGGCTTTACAAGGTGATAGGCCCACTTTTTTTCACGGAGCAGTCTGTGACAACAAACACCTATCTTGACGTGTTGGAATTATATGTAGTGCCACAATTTCCATAAGGTGTCATCTTTCAACAGGATGACGCTCCTCCACACTACGCCACCATTGTTCGTAAGTTTCTGGATAGAACATTCCCCCAGCAGTGGATAGGCAGGGGTTCTGTCAAGCCATGGCCACCACGATCCCCAGATCTGATGTCCTAAGACTTTTACTTTTGGGATTATGTGAAGCAACATGTGTACATTGAACGTATCAATGACATTAATCACTTAAAACAGAATCACAGACGTTATTCACTCTGTTGCACCAGACGTCCTTACCCGTGTGTGGAAAGAACTTCACTATTGTTTGGATGTGTGTAGGGCAACAAATGGAGCCCACATCGAACTGCACTGAATAGTTATGAAACTGGGAGAGTTTTCCTTTTATGTGGTGCAGATTTCACATTTCTGTCGTCTTTTGTTGCTTTCCTGTGACCGATCAAAAGTGCACCATGACTTTATGGACACACTGTATATAAATGCCATTTTAATAGGTACAAGGCAATATTGTTTTGTGGTTTTGATTTGCATTTGGTTAGTGTAAAGCCCGTATCCAGGGCCACCATCACAGCCGCCTGGTCAATGCAGGTTCACATTTGATTTGGACAGTCAGTAAGAAACAATGAAGCCAAGAACTGGTAGGCCATCATCTTTAATCCTAGCTTGCACCCGGCGGGCATGTAAAAATACACACTGGGCTCCAAAACCCATTCATTCAGTGCTCACAAAGCTACTGGCTTATCCAAGTTTCCTAGAATCAAAGGCTTCTAGCTCACCAGTCTTATTCACCTCTGTTCCTCATCTCCTCCTCTCTGCATGAACTCTGCACAAACTGGCTTCTCCCTCAGCACTCCACCATCTTGGCTGCTTCTCCTGGCCTCTTCCACGTGGCCTTTCTCTGCTCGCCTCTCTAATGCTAATCTCAGGAACAGAGAGAGAGAGAGAGAGAGAGAGAGAGAGCAAGCTCCCAATCCGCCCCACTTTATAGTGTAGAAATCCAAACCCTTAATCCAATCTACAAACAGGAAAGTCTCTAATACAAAGCCACTTATCTGAGGCATAATGGAATTTCTCAGGAGAGTGCACCACCCACATCATCCAATCAGTCAAGAGTGTGGGGAAAAGCTTACTCTTAAAACTAAACCTTACGCTATAACTTCCCGTTCTGCCCACAGCCTGTCCCAGGACACACATTAATATCAACGAACTTCCATGTGGGCAGCGCCATCTTTAACAAAGTGAGCATAATATATTTTATCTGCCCAACAGTTTGTGATGTTTAAGCACTTTTGCATGGACCTGTTGGCCATTTATATGAAAAAAATGTGTATTTAAATCCTTTGCATATTTTTTATTTGGTTTATTGCTCAAATAATGAAGGTTACTGGGGAAAGTAGTGCAGGCTCCCAAGCATGTCTGAAAATGTCGTGGAAGGCAACAGGAAAAAGAAACTGACTAGCTTGTACTCTAATGAGCCAGAGGCTAGGGTGAGAGGTCTAGCAGGTAGATCAAGGCTGTGTCATTCAAACTGCCTGCTGGTGCCTAAGGAGAGAAAAAAACTAAATTTTCTTATCAGTTTGTCCAGATGCAGGGCAAAGAAGAAGAAGAATGGTGGGGCTTGAAAGTGGTCAGCAGTCAAATATCATCTATGGAGTCAGATTTTTTATTATAATCCAGTAAACTGAATTTTGAAATGGCAAGAATTACACTTAAGGAGAATCTTATTTTTGGAGATTGTAAATGCTAAGATAGTGAAGAATATATATAGGGCTGACTATTGTCTTCTTGAGAGTCTGTGACTATATTCTTGAATGATAAGTGAGACATCATAGAAACATCCAATTATCTCAATTCCTAGATTAAACATAAGTGGTCTCAAATGCAGAATCTTGAAGAAATATTATAATTTGCTTTGTACAGCAGCTAATACAACATTACTGTTGGGAGAATTAAATGGTAACTAAGTCGATAAGTATTTTTACCACTATTTCAGTTCCAAATCAGATAAATCCACAACGATTTGAAAAAATAATACAAATAAATGTGAACTGGGTTTCAATCACATAAAAACAATCTGCAAAATTCAGAAATGTACTTAGTTTAAAGGGAACTTTAAGTTTGACAGTTCTCAGATGTCAGTTTTAAGGGAACATTGCCCTTTCAATACCTATTTCATACTGTTTTTGAATTATTGCTTATTTTGCATAATACTCCTTTTGCAAGAGTAAATACACCTTTGTCCTGTAATTTTATCTGACTGGCTAAAACCTCTGTGTCAAGGAGTACTTAGTCAGTGTCCAATGTACTTCCTTCTGAGAAAAAAAGAAAACACAGATACATCAGAAATGACACCTGCTAAATACTAAATTTGAAGCCGATGAATAAATACATATCTTCAAGACTATTTCTGTAAGGGGATCTATAGTTCTACCTTTGAAAAAAGTCTTAAATTTAAATATTAAGACTAAGCCCTAGCTGATTGACTCAGCAGTAGAGCGTCAGCCTGGCATGTAAACATCCCAGGTCCAATTCCTGGTCAGGGCACACAGGAGAAGAGACCATCTGCTTCTCCACCCCTCCCCCTTTCCCTTCTCTGTCTCTGTCTCTCTCTTTCTCTCACATAGCCATGGCTTGGTTGAAGCAAATTGGCCCGGGCTCTGAGGATGGCTCCATGGGCTCATGTCAGGCACTAAAATAGCTCGGTTGCCAAGCACTCTATCCACTGTGCCACCGCCTGGTCAGTCTGTATTTCTCAATATTTTTAATGAGGATTAAATCAAGCATGTGTGTATTATGTCAGTAAACTACTTGGTGCAATCCTCCCCATCTACCCAATCTTTGTAATAGATCAAAATCACCTAGGTAGAAAGGCCTGACTTTTCTGACCCAATATTTTCAAGGTCATTACACAGGCGGTTCTCAGGAAAGATAACAGTTTAAGCCTGTGTCTATGTATGACTAACACATTTCCAGTGTTGTCTTAAAGCAATCATTCAGTCCAATCACATGTGACTAAAAGAGCATCAGTGTTCATAGAATACTCCAGTACACTGCAAATTGAGATGGTGCAAACCAGCCCTAACAAATCTCCAGACTAGTATTATTTTTCATAAGTTAAAGAAAAAATTCTCACCATATGAACACTCTGGTTGGACAATCACATAAGAATGCAGATCTCAACTTAATTTTCTTTTTTTTTACTTAATTTTCAATTTATACTTTTAATAAAAGGTACATTTAAAGATCAAATTTTTCTCTGTATATATTTTATTGCAATAAATATACCTAGTGCTGTTTTTTTTACTGCTGCTTATTATCATTTTTATCCTTTTTCTTTATTCTTCATGGTCTTGCAGTATGGCTACTTAACTTGTATAGAGAGACCTAGAATCATTCTTTGTTTTGTTTTTAGTCACTGGGAAGGAAGGGAAGAGATAAAAAGCAAGATGTTTGAATCTGTGACTAATCACTGAAACTATTATAAAACTGAATGCAATAAAGTGATTATGGCTTATCTGTAATCCTGCAAAAATGACAAAACTAAAGGTAAATAAGAAGTGTAATAAATCCCCTTAATAAATACCCATTATTAAAATTTTTCCTTGTATGTTCTCAGTAAAGAAACTGTGCAAAATACTTAAGAAAAAAGTTAAATTATATAATCCTATTACCTAGAAATATGTACTTTTAACATTTTGGAATTTTATTTCCAATAAATAATAGTTTTAATGCAAGTGTGAAAGTGTATTCCTTAGAACATTGCTTAACGCTTTATCTGTATGTAAAAGTAAAGATAAACCTACAAATAGAAGTGAGCAGCTAGCCTTAATTTTACATAGTGTTAGGCTATATTTCTCCATGCTGATAAATTTCCATCAAAATTACTAATTTTATGCAACTATATAATATCCTATATTATAAATATGCTATAATTTATTTAATCTTATCTCATTATTATACATTTAGTTTATATCCATGGAGGGGATTGAATGTCATTATCATAAATAATATTTCAATGATCATACTTGTATATAAAGATTAGCACTAATTTCTAAGTGTTATCTTTAGATATGAGAATTGTTTTATGGGTCATGGTATTTTGCCATTACATTCACATATAAATTTCCTAACAAATGAGTTGTGCCAATTTAGAGTCCTGTAAGCAGTCTATCATAATGTTCTTTCTTAATATTTTTAAATTCTGTGTTCATTTTATCAAAATCAAACGAGTTTGTGTCAAGCAAGCAATTGTAATTCTTCAATTTTGCTAAATAGGCACAAGATTACACATAGAAAAGAAAACATCAAAAAGAACAGTTCCTGCTTCCTTCTTTCATGGTGATGCCCTAGGCATATCTTTTGTATTTGCATCTTTAACTTGAGTAGGAAACATACATCTTGCATGAGAGCAGGAGTCATCATTTTTCTCTGACATCCCCTTCATCTTTTGAAGCCCTCACTCTGCATAATAGATGTGCCCACTTACACAAGTACAATGAAATTTGATGAATTGTGCAAAAGCATTCTTTTGTGGGGAAAGAGTGACACACATTTCTTTGGAATGTAAAAAATTTGACCCTAAGTAGACAGGAGTCACACTCTATACAAATAGCCCTCTATGGCAGCAACTTACATCAACTTGAACTATTATGTTCATTTTAAAGGAATAACGAAAGAATTGCTAAAATTTTTAAAGCTTTCATTAGAGGAGGGGAAGGTGTTCATGAAGCAAGACTGGGTGTTGAAATTACAAATTCAATATCATGACAGAAATTCCAAGTCCAGATGCTGCCCTCTTGACAACAGGACAGTTTTTTGACCTTTGACTTTTAACAAATTGTGGTTAAGTGAAACATTATCTGAAAATTCTCCAGTTAACATCTGCATGATATTGCAGCTATGTTAAAAAAAAAAGGAAAGATACAACAATATAAAAATCATTTGATCAAAATAATTTCAATTTTGTGAAATGGCTTGATATACCCACTATATAATCATTTCTTATAAAAGTTCACTTTTATTCTTATTTATATTATACAGAAATATAAATAAGAATAATAAAGACTAAACACATTTTTTAAAAAGTAGATCTGATGCATATATGTTCCCTGATAATAAGCACAAAATTCTGTGTCATATGTATCAAAAATATATATAATAGGTAATAAAAAACCCTCAAAAAACCAAAATATAAAAATAATACAAAAAACATTTCTTAATCATAATAGAATAAATCCATAAATTAAACCAAAGAAAAAATGAAAATTCATTACATTTGGAAATAATTTTATTTATTTGCATTTTCAAAATTTAAATATTGTCATAAAAGATCAATAAAGAACTGTGAATCAAAACTTAAAAAATATCCAGAAAGTAATGATAATGATGATACTATATATTTTGGATATAAATCATTAAAAATAGAAATGAGAAAATATAGAAATGAAAGCAAAAATGAATGAATCAGAATACAAAATGGGAATAAATATATAAAATACAAACTAATAACAAAATTAATTAATTATAATAAAACACTAAAGGTAATAAAAATTAAGGCTCAATCTTTTTAAATTAATAAAATGGATCAAAACTTTATCTATTATGATCAAGAAAAAAAGAAGGAAGTAAGCTATGTGTACAAGAAAAGAGATGACAATAACAAAACTAAGCATAGAAGGAGAGTAATTTTAAAACATTTAAAGATTATTTTCATAACTCAAAACAAAATATATTTAAAACTTGGATAAAATAAATATTTTCCAGGAAAATATAACTCACCAAAATTAGCCATAGACTCTACATAAAATCCTAAAAGAAAACTAAATGTTAGCTATAAAAGACCTAACCCCCCAAATAAATAAAACTAGGCCTAACCGTTTCACAGAAACTTTCTTCTAAATTTAAAACCAATAATTAAAATTAAACTATTCTACAGCACATTATGTAACAAGGTTGCAAATTATTTTTAAAAAGTGTGAGTTACATTGATATTAGAACATCAAAAAGATTGCAGGAAAATCAGGAAAAAACAAAAAATGCTGATCAATTTTTACCATTTAAGAAATTCCTAAATAAAATAGTAGCAAGCCCATCTAGCAGCACATAACAATGCATCAAAATCAAGTAGAATTTATCCGAGGCATAAAATGATGGATGAATATTAGAAACTCTTTTATTACATTTAATTCTTTTTATAGATCTAATGCAAAAAAATATGTTATGTGATCATTTTCCTGGATGCTACAATGGTATTTGCTAAATTCTACACTAATTTTTATTTACAATTAAAATAAAGAAACACACAAAAATAAAAACCGATGAAATACTCACTAACACATACATGAGCATCATCATATCAAGCCTGAAAACCAACATAGCAAATTGGGAAACAACACTGAGGGCAGAAACAAGATGAGAATGCTCACTGTCACCATGGCTAATGAACAAGGTGCTAAAGGTAAAAGCCACTGCAATTATGGTAAAAAAAAAACCCAAAACACTATTTTTATTAGAAGTTTAAAAATATGAAATAAGTGAAATTAATATGCATTTCCAACGATATAATTGTACAATTGGAAAAAAATCTAAGAAAAGTTACAAATGGAAGGAAAATAACTGCAAAGCATGAAACCATCAAAGTATTAAAGAAAATATGAATATTATTTTTTGATAACGTTGAAGTGGAAGGAAGGCCTTTCTAATCATGGCATAAAGTGCACAGATCATTAAAGTAAGACTCCTAAAACTATCAGTGAGATTTTTTTAAATGCCACTATAAGAAATATGCATCACAGGGTATCATAAGCAAAAGGAAAAACAAAGGGAAAACCTAAAAATAAAAACAAACTTTATTGTGGACAAAGTATAATCTCCCAAATATGTAAATTTAAAATCAAGAAGAAAAAGGCCAACAACTCAACAGAAAAATAAGCAAAGTCATGAATTGTTCATTAAAAATCAAATAAAAATATTCCCTGAGAAATAAAAATTGTGCAGCCTCATTCATCATAAATAAAATCTTAATTACAATATAATATTTTTTCTCTATCACATTGGTTGAAATCTAAAATGTTTGACAATATACTGTGTTGCTGAGTTATATGAATAAAGCATTCTTGGTGGGAATATAAACTTACTCGACCCCGTGAAGGGCAATTTAATAAAATCTAACAAAATTTAAAATGCACTTACCCTTATATGCAGCAATTCTTCTAATAGAAATTTATTTACTGGAACCTAAAATGATTTACATACAAGGTTATTTTCTTGCAGTAGTTTTTGTTAGCAAAAGATCCAGTTACAACTGGTCATATCCATTTAAAGGAGACTAATTAAATATGGTGTAATTACATATGTGAATACTTTTTAAAAGGCTAAAGAAAGTTTCTATACTCTGATATGAAAAAATCTCTAAGATTTATAGTTATATTAAAAAACATATTCAAATGACATAAGTGTCATATCTTTCTGTGGGAAATACAGTGTGTCCGTAAAGTCATGGTGCACTTTTGACCTGTCACAGGTCAAAAGTACACCATGACTTTACGGACACACTGTATTTTCATAGAGAAACACTGATAGGTTACACAGAACATAATAAAATATAGTTCCCCAAGAGTGGCCAGGGACAAAGGTGAGTGGTGATGACTAGATATCTGAATGCATATATTTTGCCTGGCCTGTGGTGGTGCAGTGGATAGAGCATCGACCTAGAATACTGAGGTCGCCTGTTTGAAACCTTGGGCTTGCCAGATCAAGTCACATATCACAAGCAATCAATGAACAACTAAAGTGAAGCAACTATGAGTTGATACTTCTCGTTCCCCACCTTCTCTCTGTAAAATCAATAAATATTTTAATGCATATAGTTGTATATTTCATTTGGAATTTTTAATTCTGCACTACAAACTGAAAATTTTAAAATTCAATAGATATAATATTTTCCCAAACTACAGACTATTATATAATAAAGAATCTGCATAGCAGGAACTCATTGACTATTTTGTTAAGACAATAAATAATAAGAATAAAAATTATCTTTCACATAAACAAATGAAAGAAAGTAAAGAAATAGTAATAGTGTAAGAGTAATACAGTAAAGAGATGAAATAGAGATGAGGATGGGAAAAATACCACTTGACTTTTATGTTCACACCTTTTATTTTTATTTAAAATTAATTTTAAGTATAGTATTCATTGTCTTATCAGTGAGTGCCAAAGGAGTTCTCCTTAAGTAATGATTTATTAAACTAAAAGCATTACATCCTCTTATGAATAGATCTTGCTTGAGTTTTTGAGATATTATTTGAATATATATGTATATGTTTATACATATATGCAAGTACATTAAGTACTTTATTCGAAAGAAAATTTGAGACAGAGAGCACTATTACCTAACTTGAGTTTCCAATGAGGATAAAACTAATTTGAAATTTTTAAATTATTTTCCAAGAGTTGTATATCTATCTGTTCAACTTGGCTGCACATTTAAAATTTGCTTCATCTTCATTTTACAAGTGATTCCTTAAGAGGATGTTAGAAATGTGTTTTATTTTTCAGGCTGGCACTATGTATGTGTGTATGTAGAGATAAGAATTATTGTGTTTTTATTACTAATACTAAAATATTTTACCCCAAATAGAAAAAGTAAATTTCAGGCAGCATAATACAGTTTGAGTGAAAGATTCAGATAGTAAAAAAAATTAGACACTTTTGAGAAGACAGAGAATTTCACTGGTTCATCATCCCAATTATGAATCTCCGCATGAGGTTAGCTTCAGTAAGCAGTTCCCAACTGAGCTTTAATCAACAAATTCAATAACTGCTAAGCGTGTCCAGCCATGTGGGCATGGCTCTAGCTGCAGACGGAATGAATCTGTTCTACAGACAGCACACTCTGCCCAGAGCAGAGCAGTAGATATGGCAAGCAGTTAACATTCAGACCACAAAACACGTGAGTGTGTGAGAAGTGCAAGGGTAGAGGGCCCTCCATGTGTTGCCCAGCAGGATGTCTTGTCCACTGTAGAGACAAGAAGTCGGCTGTGTGACTCCCATTCTTCCCCTATCTCACCGGGAGTGTTAATCCTGAACCTGATCAGTTATTGTAAATTGAGTACATGCAAGGCAAATTATTTTTTATATTCAGAAATCTCTGCATCCAGAGGTGCCACACCTGCTCATGACGCTCAGCCCCTGAGGAGGAGACCACTGCACGTCAGCAGAGACGTGAGCTTGACGCTGTGATGGGTCTGGCTTTTGGACTGTTTCCCTTAGAGAAGTACTGGATTTTTAATATTGATTATTATCAACTTGATCCCGCATGTGCACAGGAAGTAGATGTATTCTGAATCAGAGACAGGCTATCATTACATCACTTAAAAAGCAAATAATGACATTATGGTCCCTCACACTCTGATTTTGTGATTTTCACCCAAGGGGTGACACAAGGAAAGCCAGCTAAAAGGTTGTACCTATACACACTTCAAAGTCTGTATCTCCAAAGCAATGGAGAACAATGGATTTTTCTGTTTATATCCAATAGCCAGTTAGCTGTCCATATTTCCTCTTGGGTGAAGAAAAAAAGAAAACAAAAAACTAGCTCCTTTGACAGGCAGAGGCAAGGATTCTGGATTCTCACCCTAAACTTTTGGAATGTAAACACAATCTTTCCAAAGGACAGATAAACACTGGATGTCACATGCTTTTGTGACCTAGAGCTGTTGCCAAGGTCTGGATTTCACAGACTTGGAATGTAAATTCCTAGGAAGAGAGTTCTCCAGTCTTTCTGGCATCTAAGGGCTTAACTTAGGGACCTTTACCAAATGGCCACAAATCTAATTTTCATATGTGAAGAGTAAAATACTTCCAATAAAAGTAAAAGCAAACATTTCCTATCTTTATACCTTATACATTTATGTCTTATACATATGTCTTTATGTCTTATATATTTCTATGTCTCAGAAGGCTTTTTATGGAAGAACTGAAAAATGTAGAGTTTTATTTCCCTATAAGACAGAGAAAGTATATTTTAACCCTTTGAGTAGTGAATTTTTATCATGCTCGCTGACCCCCAGGAGTGAGGGGTTTCTTTCTCAAAAAATGAAACTAGTTCGAGTTACAATTTTATTAACTTAAAGTTATGTTTGTTTGATAACCAATTTATGGAAACAAGAAGAACATACATTTGCCTTTTTTAATGTTGCCTTACACATTTTTAAAATAAAAATATTTGTGATCTGAATGGTCAGGAGGCACGAGGATGTACATGAATGTTCGTGCTACTAAAAAGATTAATGCAACACAAATAATAAACTCAATATTTGTGACTGATAGTAATCAATAGTATTGTTAATTAATATTTTATTATCACTTCTTATTCTCCTCTTCCAGTCATATGGTAAAATTTTGCTTAAATGCCCCTTGAAGCTAGGAAGAATCATGTGACTATGTCAGCCAATGATTTAGAAGTGGCAGAATTATGTGTTATTTGTAGGTAGAAAGTTTGAAAAACCAGAGTACTGTGATGTCTTTTGTAAATGGTAGACACGTTGACACCTGGCATCACTGTGTGAGGACAGTGTGGCACAGAGTCCAAAGATAATCCATGGAGCAAATAAACAATGAGCAGAAAGCTAAACTCTTTTGATACATTAAATCACTGAGATACTGTGGTTGGTTGTGATAGATAACACACACAAAGTAATTGAAAACTGCTATTGATCTAAACTTCTAGAAGCTGATGTGCTTTGACCTACTTTCTCTGCTGAGATACATCACTTCCTCCACCTAAGTGGCATGAAATGCTGCAATATTTAATATTTCTGATTGCATCTCTGGTGTCAGCAACAACCCAAAGAGGCTAATCCATTTCCCATCAAAATAAAATAGATATTAAAGCTAACAAGATTTGAATTCTGTGACAACCCTATGTCAACTGATTTTTATTATATGTATACACGCGCAAAGTAAAAGTTAACTTTTTTGCAAGAAATTTGCTAGGTTTAAGAAAATCAACCTTAGTTCATGTGCATGTGAAAATTGATACTTAACATTATCTTTAGCTTACTTAGGTACAATGAGAATTGATTTCAACATACCAGAGAATGAATCTGAAGAGCCCATGTAACACAGCTGTCCCTTGAACAAGGCAGGAGTTAAGGGCACAGAACACACGCATTCAAAAATCTGGGTGTAATTTTGACTTCCCAAAAATTCAGCCCCCTCTGGGTATCCACCAGGCATGAGTTCCAGGAGACCCATAGATCCCTGGCTGCCCAAGCCCCTTATATAAAATGGCATAGAAGAATGCATACATGTCCGCTCTTCCCATCCACAAATTCTCAACCTCCAGGAAAAACAATCTTTTCCATCCCACTTTGCTTGAATCTGAAAATCTGAAACCTGGGCTAGGGAGAGCCAATTAATTGGGTAGAAAAACTAATTCTCATAATAAGTGGACCCACACAGTTCCGACCTGTGTTATTCAAGGATCAACAGGATTTCTTTGGCTTTTTAATATTCTATAAATACGGTCATTTCAAAAGAATGGTTTTAAATATTTTCGGAGAAAAAAGGTTTTCAACTTCATGTGAAGATTCTACTCATTCCCAAAGTTAACCCTTCTTCATCGGGTTCTCACCTGTGAGGTTCATTTACTTTCTTGTGATGTCCTATTGGTAATTAATGACAAGAAACCTTTTAACTGTCTATCATATGCTTACATTTTAAACTCTGAGCAGCTGAAATGCACAAGCTATCATGACAATTCAAGCAATATTCTGTATTAATAAATTGTATTCATGATGATAAGGGGAATTCAAGAGCTAATATTTTAGCATGAGTAATGGTAACTTTGGTTATGGTCAGTGGGCATAATATCAATAATTGATGCAAATAGAAGCTTTGTTCCAGGAACAGGGACACCTGAACAGGCCTACAGGACTTAATGACATCTGCGAGTGATTCACCTTTGTGTCCCAGAAGATCTTGAAATGTACCACATTTCTGCTCCAAGGACAGGACACCCAGAGACCAAGAATACCCACTGATTTTGATCCAGTGGTGGGATTCATTCAGTTCGCACCAGTTCAGCAAAACTGATGCATAATTTTTGGTTGAGTTTGGCAAACTGGTTGTTAAAATGGCACTTGTAATCTGGGGTCTCTCTAAGGTGGGTGCCTAGGTAACCACCCAATGTGGAAATCACAAATTTACATTCCTTACTCTTCTTTAACAATCATCAGCACAATAGCGTATTCTAAAGCACCCGGAGTAATGTTCATTTCGTCCATAGGTGAAAAAAAATTGATGGAACTGTATTAGTAATATTTATTTATTCCTGTCATAAAACTCATTATTTCTTTGATGAAATACTACATTTTAATACCCTCATGTTTGCTACTTCAGTAAACGAACATAAAAGGTAAGAGAAAAAGTGCCAAACAACCAGGGATGGCAACTTGTATTGTTTTTCACAGGTACTATTTAATATTTTTCATTAATATTTTAAAACTCATTCTTATAACATAATCTAGTTTTGTGTGTGTCTTTTATTATTCTTATTTAAGTATTAAGTGCTTGAAATAATGAACTACATTTCAGTATATGAAGGGGTTTTTTATACTTAAAATAGTCATTAGGGAAGAGAACCAGTTGTTAAATGATTTAAATCCTACCACTGCTATGACCCAATTAACTTTAACTACTATCTGATTAATACTCCCTTGAAATTCCAAAACCCTTATCTACCCTTTTCTTCTCCTTATAAAAAGATTGGCTAATAATAGAGGTTGAGACGATTTGGAATATAACTCTCATCTTTCCGGTTTGCTGGCCATCTGGATAAAGCACCCATAAAGATTCAATCTCTGGCTCTACATATTTGCCGAAATGGTGACAGGCACCACAAACGGTTTCAATGACACACCCAAACTGGAATCCAGGAAATAAATGTAGTGATAAGTTTAATTTCTCATTTTATAATCTCAAATTTAAAACTGATGTTTTTAATTTAAAGAAATAGTTTTGCTTCAGAGAACAACAGATAATTGTTCATTTTATATCTGAATTACAGTGTAGAAAAATAAATTAATTACTATCTTTAAAATTATGACATTAAAGGGCTTGAGATTAAATGTGCACACAGAGTAGGCAATTAATTATACAATTCAACACAAAAAAAGAAATGCCCATTATTGAATTTGAGCGTTAAGTGTCTGAGAGGCCTCCATATATAACGACACTGTCTACCTTGCTATACAATTTTTACTTATTTATTTATTGTGTGTTAAGTGAAAGAAACCAAAACCTATTTCTGATGACTAAGCAAGCTGTTTTATTACTTTTACCTTCATATATATTACACTGTGGAACAATTCCTATTTTCATTTTCTGTTGCATGCGGTTTTAGAACTTTTCTATATACCTCTGTATCACTGGTTTCAAATCTGAAATAAGGTTTTTGGTGCATGCTCTAGTTTTTATGCAATTTTAATTTTTTTTTTGTTACAGTTAATGGCATGCATTGGTTTTTAAATTGAAGGTAAAGGGCATCAACTCTTGGATTGAACATAACCCACAAGGCAATTCATGTTTTACAAACATCACTTTTACATAATTGTAGTGGTTTTTAAATGTAAAAAATTATTACCTGATAAAAACACTTTCTTATTTTGTTTTAAGATTGAATTATGGCTTCTTCGAGTAGGCATAAATGTACGAATAGTTCTGACACCGTCTGTTATATATGTGGCTGTAACACACTTCAACGTCAAAGACGCAATATTTCATCATTTGTGACACATGCATATATTGCCTATTTTCAAGTTCCCCTTGGGCATCAAGACAAGAATTGGACTCCTCATATTGTGTGTCATAATTGTGAGGAAATGCTTTGTGACGGGGCAAAAGGAAAATGCAAAGGAATGCTTTTTGATATTCCCATGGTTTGGTGTGAACCTAAGGACCACATCAGTGACTGTTATTTCTGTCTGATCCATACAAAGGGCATTGGCAAGAAAAAAATGGCATATGATTGCATATCCTAATATTCCTTCAGCAATATGACCTATCCCACACTCTGAGATGCTCCTGGTTCCAGTTTTTAATGGTTTTATTTCTTCTAAGGATGAAGAAAGTGAACATGGTGATCAAGTATATTTTGATAAGGTGCATGAGGAAATGGTTGTAGAATATGAAGGGTCTTTTTCTGATGCCAAGCAGTCATTAACCCCTCAGCAGTTTAGCCAATCTGAATTGAATGACTTAATAAGAGCTTTGGGTCTATCAATGAAAGCAGCTGAGTTATTAACCTCCAGGCTTCAAGAAAAGAATGTACTTCACCGGTCAGCTAAAGTATCCCATTTCAGGAAACGTGAACAAATTTTTGTGGACTTTTTTACCAAAGACAAACACTTTGTTTACTGTCATGATATCAGTAGTCTTCTCAGCCAGCTAGGTGTGTCCACTTACAGTCCAACAGAATAGCGGCTATTTCTTGACAACTCTAATTGAGTCTGAAATATGTTCTCCAACACAATGGTAATGTTTATGCAGCGGTTCCAATTGGTTATTCAACTCATCTGCAAGAAGATTATAATGACATAAAAACTGTCCTCGACTTTCTGAAGTATAAGGAGCATAACTGGATCATCGGTGTGGATCTTAAAATGGTAAATTTCCTGCTAGGACAACAGAGAGGTTTCATGAAGTATCCTTGCTTTTATTGTTTGTGGGAAAGCCGAGCTCAGGAGAAACACTAGACACAGAAGGAGTAGCCAAAACGTGAAGCTATGGAAGTAGGGATGTAAAATATTGGGAATGAACCTGTAGTTAATCGAGACAGGATCATTTTTCCCCCACTTCACATCTAACTTGGCTTAATGAAGCAGTTTGTTCAGGCTTTTAATAGAGAAAGTGAATGCTTTCAACATATTGTTTCTGCTTTTCCTGCCTTGTCTTTTGAGAAGATAACAGCAGGTGTATTTATTTGATGGATCTCAAATTTGAACCCTCAAACATGACGAAGAATTTGCCAGGAAGATGAATAAGGAGGAGAAAGCAGCATGGCAGTCTTTTGTGGCAGTTACAAAGAACTTCCTTGGCAACAAAAATGCAAAAAACTATGAAGTTCTAGTTCAAAGAATGCTGTTGGCTTTCTGCAACATTGGATGGAACAAGAGCGTTAAGATTCACTTTCTGAACAGTCACCTTGATAAGTTTCCTGATAATCTTGGAGCTGTTAGTGATGAGCAGACTACTGCTGGAGCATCAAACAAGATTGTCCTCAACAGGTACACAAACGCAAGAGCTACAAACGCAAATTTTTGCCTGAATAGAATTTAAATAAGTTTTGCACAAATTTTATGATTAAAATAAGTTTTTTAATATGTTCTATTTTGAAATTGTAGACAAATTCTGATGCAATTATATCTTTTAGTGTATTAGTGTATTTACTGCACTATATAAGTTATTATATTTTCACAAAGATGATGTCCAAGAAAACATTCTACTTCATTATGTTAAACTAAATGTTGAAAATTTTACAATAAGATGAAAACCTAAAATCTTGAATTGAAAAAATACTATAGCTTACAGAGAAAAACTAATGTCAGATTTGAGATCAGCATACTTGAATTAGGTAAGAACAAGAACTTTTGTGGATGCAACAAAAATTTTGTTCCCCAGTGTTATCAGAGATGCAAACTCGGAAAAATTGAACTTTCACTTTTAGTATATTATTTATTACAACTTTTTAAACATTTAATGCAAGTCAAGACTAATTTATTTTCACTGGTATATTTAAAGGTAAATTAAGATTTAAAGATATTGAGTGGGACACTTGAAACCATGTCAACACAATAAATTAAAAATTAAAATAAAATAATTTAGGAATATTATGATATTAAATTTTTTCAGTGTTTACTTCTACTTTCAATCACTAAATAAATCATGTCCTGAATTAACTGAATAAATAATTGATATTTCTAAATTCTTTTGTTTTTGTCTAGATCAGTGCTATGCTTTTTTTCCGTGTTTTCATTTTTCTTTACTCAAATCTAATTGAACCAACTCTCGGTGAATATATAGGCCACTCTGTTGATAAAAAAAGGTGCTATACATTGATGATTAAAAAATAATGTATCAAATTACATAAATATGCTTTTGTACATAAAAGAAATTCATTTGGGGAATAACGTAGACATGTTAATATGAACCTCATTTTTAATTTTGAAATAATCTAGCTCAGACCAAACTGTAGGAGAGTGAATTGGTGTTTGCTGCCTAAAGATCGTGGGTCTTGTGCTGTGGGTGACTGGAGAAGGGAGACTGACAGATGCCACCACTTTGTTTGTTCAAAAAAAGAGATAAAACCCTTCAGTTCCAGAATGAGGCTGAGAATGACAGAAGAAATTAGATACCATAGAAAATTTTTGTTTTATATATGTATAGTTGTCAAAAATCTACAAAGACAACAGTTTTAAATTCTAAATCATTTGCAACAATTAGTACACAATAGGCTAAATATGTAATTTGGAATCAACTTAACCTCTTGCGACCTGTGTTACATCATCAGAAATTAAACAAAAAATCATAATACTTTAACTAAGTAGTTGTTTGGATAAATAATCAGTTTATTCTTTTTTTTTGCATCTGATCTTTGACTTTATAATGCACAAAAAAAAACCAAAGGAATTTGTGTTGTTTTTAATTTTTTCCCCCTTATTATCTAAACTGTCATTTTTTTTTTTTTAATCTCAGTGAAGTGATTAAGAACAGATCTCAAGTTGAGTCCCAACTTTCCCAACCATGGTTCCCACACCATCTCTTGGGAAAGAGTTCCCTCCCTCACTTGAGTGTTCAATGAATCAACTCCTTGCCAAAGGCCTTGGAATTCAAGCCGAAGTTATGTAATGATACTCTGAGGTTTTGGCTCTGAGGAAGAGCACAGGAATTTTAAGAGTTTTGACATACTGAGTATCATTTTTGTCTTAGGTCTACCATAAGTTAAAAAAAAAACATTAAAAAAAAACTTTTCCAAATACCCTGGTAGCATTGAGATCTCTGGTAAGGAACTTGAAAGAAATTCTCATAGCCCTGGCCACTTGGCTCAGTGGTAGAGCCTCCCCTGGCGTGTGGAAGTCCCAGGTTTGATTTCTGGTCAGGGCACATAGGAGAAGCAATCATCTGCGTCTCCATTTCTCTCTTCCCCATCTCTCTCTCTCTCTCTCCCTCTCTCTGCTGCCATTGCTGGAATGGGGTAAAGTTGGCCCCGGGCACTGAGGATGCCTCTATGGCCTTGCCTCATGCCTAAAATAGCTCAGTTGCCAAGTAACAGAGCAGCAGCCCCAGATGGGCAGAGTGTCCTGGGTAGGAGGCTTGCCGGATGGATCCCAGTGGGGCACATACTGGAGTCTGTCTCACTGCCTTCTGCCTCTCACTTAAAAAGAAAAAAAAAATGGAGTACTCACCCCCCAACCTAATCCCTGAGCTGTTCTCATGACACCTGTATTAAAGAGCATCAGGAGGGGGAGAACTGTAAGGTAACCCAGCGCTTTTGCATTCAGGCAGCTGAAATCTGCTAGGACCCCAATTCCTCACAACATTGCAAAACGGTACCTCTCAACCTTCTGAGGGACCTTGAATATTTTAAGGTATTTCTGTTGGCATCACAGAGCACAGAATAGAAGGTCTATAATAGGAAAATAGAATAATTCTGTCCTCTCTTCACCTCGTTTCCTCACTACTTCCCAAACTAACAGCAGAACAATGTTGGTGATATTTCAGAAAAGGAATGTGACAAGGCCTGTTTCATTTTAAAACAGTAGCTGTTGAAGCTATGTCCTTTGACTAAGCATCATGACGCTATCTTACATTCCTTCCAAAGAAGTGAGGCTAATATTGTTTGTTTGCTTTTTTCAATCTACTAAATTACATCTCTGAAAAGAAGTTATTGTCACCATGGCTATAGAAAGGTCTGGAATAGTGTCTGGCATTTAGAATCAGTTAATAAATATGCATTTTATAAAAAATTACAGAAACTATTAAACTTATTCAAAAAACAAAAATCTACCTTTAATAGTTTCTACATGCTTTAAACCAGTGGTTCTTAACCTTTTTTGAGGTACCAAACCCACCAATTTCATATGCGCATTCACCGAACCCTTCTTTAGTGATAAATAAAATATGATTTTTTTTCCAAATTCAAGAAATAGGTATATGTTTCTTTACTGGTGCACAAAATGAGCCGTGCCTGAACATCACCTTGCTCAAAGAACAAAACCAACAAAGTGCATGAACTCACAACAAATTACGGTATTACTTTATTCTGGCCTCCGCGGCAGAGGCTTCTCCAAACCCCTGAGACCAACTCTTCGAACCCCTAGGGTTCTATAGAACCCAGGTTAAGAACCACTGCTTTAAACCATTGCACTTCCTAAACCTGAGTCTCCATCCAAGTCATCTGGAGACTTAAAAAACAGTATCATGTTTTGCGTAAAGCAAATGACCTCTGCCCTCATCTTCAGGCAAAGTCACCCCACAGAGCTGAGAGAAAGAGCTGTTGAGAGTCAAGGCTTTACAATAGCATAGAAATTTTACATCAACAAAAGAGTATGAAAATATGACATATGATAAGCTCATCGGTATGAAAAGTGTGTATGACTTACATGGTAACTCCTAAAAGTTGTCTTTAAATCCTATAGAAAATTAAGATATTTTTAAATAAAAGTTTGCTTATTATACAAATTTTTCATCTTATATAGCATTATAATAAAGTAAATGGGATACTATTGCAAATAATTTGTTTAGGAATAAAATGTGAGCTTATGTAAAGACCTTATAAGAAACCAAGGTTATTATAAACATGAATGCCTGAGCAATTCAATCATATAACTGTCAAATCTAATCCCTGAGGATAAAGTAACAGGTTACAGAATAATGCAATGAGTGATTGATGAAAATATACCTTACTTTGAATTACATTTCATAAATAATTGACTGCATATCAACATTAACAATTTTACCAAGATAATAAATATATAGATGAGGGACAAAGAACATACAATAAAAGGTTTGGTACACTGTGCTCCTATTTCTCAGGATAGCACTGATGCCAAAAGTCTCCCCATGTTATTTCAGAGCCTCCTCAGGTCGGAGAGTGCTCTATGTGCTGACTGGTGTCAAGGGCAGTAAGCAGTTATCTCTGTGATGTGATTCAAGGATGCCAGGCAAGCTAGGATGCCCTTCCAAACTTTCCACGTGGGCTGACTGATGCCTGACACTGCAGAATGCTTTATCCCTCAGATCAGAGGTTCTAAACAGGAGTGTCCTTCTTAAGTGTTTTCAAATACTCTATTTAAAAACACAGATGTCCAGGCCACACCCAGAATTGCTGAATAAGAATATTTGGAGATTGGATAAAGTATATGTGAAAACTTTGATCTCTACTAAGTACTATTTCCTCTCCCCACCCCAACACACTCCTAGCAGAGTTCTCAGCTGTCATCTTCAAGTATTTGTATTTTATATGAATCATCTGAAAGAAGGTTTTGAGGAGGTAGAGAGGAGGAAAGCCCATCACTATAATTGTGGAAAGACCAAAATACAAGTTTCAGAAAATTTAATAGGACTTAACAAAATGAACAAGCCCTCAGCTTATTTTATTTCTACAAAGTATTTATAAAACAGTAAATTTCTATAATAGTTTGAAAGATTTTCAAAAATTTACAAATTAGAAGAAAAATAAAAGTCAACTGGAAAAATTACCAAAAGTCCCCTTACCCACAAGTAGACACAATAATGTAAAGAGATAAATAATATTTTACAGTACTTAACAGTATTTATAAAACAATACAATATTTTACAGTATTTACAAAGCACCTTTTAGATATATTGTGTCATTTAAGCATCAGAACAAGCCTATTGTTGAGTAGAATTAGGTGTAAGCAGATGGTGATTAATGTTATTTTACAGATGCGGAAACTCAAAGAAGTGGCTTTGCCAAGTCCTGTCACCAGGACTTAATAATCTATACTTGCATCTGTTTGCCTAATGTTAAATAGCCCACTTACCAAATTACAGAGTTTCCTGCAAAATAAATAGAATTTGATCGATTAAGGCACAATTCCTGTCCTTGTAACCAAATTATTAAAATATATGAGCAATGTATTTGTCAAAAGGAAAACATTCTTCTTGGGTTCCTCATCAAACCCTTGAGGATCTTCCTGCTAATTGCTACTTTGTTAGGCTCCAAATCTTTCTTCCTGGCATGGAGAATGTTTGGATGCTCTTCTGAAACTCATTGGCATTGCAGGAGGCTGGGAACTGTGTCATGTCTTCTCCACTGTTCCCATGTCATTACAATGTAGGGAATATCTGTTTGACTAACATTAGTGTTCTAAACAGAACTGAGACACTAGTGGCTTCCAATCATGGATTTTCAAAATTATCTTGATAGTTCCATTATATGTAATCTATATCTTGCCAAGATAAGATCAAGATCAGCATTTAATGTTTGACTCTCCTTTTCCTGCTCCAGCGTCCATCACTCCCTCTTATTTTTATCAGTCTAGCAATATATCTATTGACTGTGTTCATCTTTACAGAGAACTAACTTTTAGTTTCATTGATTTTCTTTAATGTTTTTCTCGTTTCTCTTTTGTTGATTTCCACCTTGATTTTATTATTTTCATCTTCCTCTTATTGGCATTGGCTTTGCTGCTCTTGTTTTCCTAGCTCTTTAATGTGGAAGCTGACATTATTGATTTTAGATTTTTCTTCCTTTCTAATATAAGTGTTTAAAGTTATAAATTGTCCTCTAACCACAGATTTCTTACTGTTGTTTATTTCCAATTTAATTCTATTGTGGTTGGAAAACATACTTATGATTTCAATCTGTTTGAAGCTATTGAAACTTGTTTTATTCCTCTATAAGGTCAATCTTGGATAATGAGTCATGTGCCCTGAAGAGAATGTGGATTCTGTTGTTGGGTGAAAAGTTTTCTATTTGTCAGGCCAAGTGGGTGACAGGATTATTCAAGCCTTCTGTATTCTTACTGCTTATTTTTGCTAGTTGCCTCATCAGTTACAGCAAAAGGAATATTAAAATTTCCAACTGTAATTCTTGAGTTGTCTACTTCTCTTATAATTATGTAAAATTTTGCTTAATTTATTTAGTTTCTAAGTATATTCACAGCTGCTAAATCTTCTTTTTCCTTTTTGTTTCATTATAATTTTTTTTAGGTGAGAGGATGGCAGATAGGCAGATTCCTGCATGTGCCCAGACCAGGATCTACCTGGCAACCCCATCTGCTGCTGATGCTCAAGTACCAAGCTATTTTTAGTGCCCGAGACTGATGCACCCCAATGGAGCTATCCTCAGCACCTAAAGCCACACTCAAACCAATCGAGCTACTGGTTGTGGGAAGGTAAGAGGAAGAGAAGGGGGAGAGGGAAAGGGGAGAAGCAGATGGTTACTTCTCTTGTATGCCCTGACTGCGAATCAAATCTGGGACATCCTTATACCTTGCCAACATTCTATCCACTGAGCCACCAGCCAGGGCCTAAATCTTCTTGATGTATTGGAAAAGTTCCTTTCTGTCTTAGTAAAATCCCTTGTCTTAAAGTCTACTTTGATACTAATACAGCTACTTCATGTTATTTATTGTTAGTGTGTGAATGGCCTGATTTTTTCCATCTTTACCTTCAACTATTTCTTTGGATATAAAATATTTCTCTTATAGAAAATATAGTGTTAGATCTTGCTTTGTAATTTGGCAGTCTGTGCCTCCTGATTTGAGTGTTTAGTCTACTTATATTTAAAATCATTATTGTTAAGGTTGGACTTACATTTTGCTGGGGTTTTTTCATATTTTTTGTTTTTCTTTTACTGCCTTCATCTGTTATAGGCAAATATTTTTAGTTTACCACATTAGTTTTTTAATGTTTAGTTTTATACATAATACACACACATGCACATAATATTTAATTTTTCGTTGACCTTATTTTTCCATATTAACACTTTATATCATTGAATCCTGCCATTTGAATTTTATTTACTTATTTTTAATTTTTAGTATTGATGAAAGATAGAAACATTGGTCTGTTATTGTACGTGCCCTGACCGGAGATCAAAATGGCAACATCTGTGCTTTGGAGTAATGCTCTAACCATCCGAACTATCTGGCCAGTGCAGGATCCTGCCATTTGATTTACATTGGTTTTAGTAAGAAATCAGTTGTTAATCATATTATTGTAATTCATTTTTCGTTTCCTGCTTGCAAGATTTTTTTTTGCCTGTAGCTTTCAGCAGATTGTTTTGGTGTTTATTTTACATAGGTTTCATTGCATTTATGGAATTGATGAGATTCTATTTTTTATCACATCTGGCAAGATTTTAGCCATATTTCTTCTTCTTTTCTTTTCTTTTTTTCTTTTTCTTTTTTTTTTTTTTTTTTGTTTGTTTATTTTTCTATCTCCTAGTTGGAAATAGAAGATGACTGGAATTTATAGTTGGAATTCATGGCATTGTGAAACAGTGCTCTGAGCCTATCTTCATTTTTCTTCCATCTCTTTTCTGGTCTTTAAATTGCTATTTTCATACGTACAAATGCCAACTCACACTCATGGGGATTTCGGACTTCTTTTGCCAGATCAACTCGGCTGTGGATGCCCCTATTTCAGTGACTGTAACTAAGCAGGAGCCACACTTCCCCATTTCTTTGCATGTCCTAGGAGTTTTGTCTAAAAGTATACATTTTAGATTATTTGTTGTAGCCACTTTGGACATTTTCTTTTCTTTCTTTCCATTTTTTCTTTTTTCCTTGGAAGATTATTGAACATTTCTTTACGTCCTTGTCTGGTTTTAAAATTCAGAATCTATGTGCTCCATCGTGTGACATTACTAATGTCTCTGCTGCGGGTTTTTGTTTTTATGTTTACATTTTTCGCCTGACTTCCTAGGTGCTTCCTCCTGTAGCTGCCCAAGAGGTTAGCTGACACTTTGGACAGAGGTTTTGCTCAAACATCTTGAACGTGTAAGGTTTCCACCTCTGCTCATTTATCTTGTGTGGTTTGAGAAATTCATTCAGAGTTTCCCCCTGTTCTCAAGTCTCCCTAGGCTTGCTCTTTCTTTGTTTTGTGTTGTTTTGCTGGGCTCTGTTGGGTCCCCCTGAACATACAGAGGTTGCTGCCAGCCAGTGAGCATGTGAACGGCTTATCTCAGCTCTTCCATGGCTTCCTTATTTCCAGAAATTCTCCCCATGAAATGTCTGGCTGGAAGGGCTTTCCTGCCCATTCCCAAGTGAGTCCATTACCTCAGTTAATTAACAAAGAAGAGGTTTTCGCCTCCTAGTCTGAACTGAGTCAGTCTGGCCCATCGGCAGCAAAGTCACAGGGTTTTGTAACCAGCCACAGTTTGTAAAATGAGACCTCTTGTCACACAGGCAAAGACTGGGGAGGTGAGCAGTTCCAGGGAGGTAGCCAGAGACTCCTGCTGTCCTGACTTGGTGTGCTCCCAGGTTTTTAAGAATTAATGTTTCTCAAATAGTAATAGGCTTTTGTTCACCTTCCAGTGCCTCAAAAGATTGTTTTGAATACTTTGTCCCGTTTCTACTATTTTTTTGTAGAGATAAATTGTCAAGCTATTCAGAAAACTATTACCCCATTGATATGTCAATTCTGCAAAAGGAAAGATTATAAAAACAAAATATGCCAGTGGTTTGCCAGGCACTTAGGGTGAAGAGAAGTCCTGACTATAAAGGGGGTACAGGGAAAGTTATTGGGGTGATGGAAATATCCTTATCCTCTCCTTGGTTTGGTTACATGAATATAAATATTTGTCAGAACTCATGAAATTGTACACTAAAAAAGGGTGAATTTTACCATGGGTAATTGATACCTTACAAAATCTGGCTTTCCAATAACAATAATATAATCTGTAGAGTAAGACTACTCGAGTTCAATTCCCAGTTCTGCCTGTGAATATCTATGTGACCTGGGTCAAGCTACTTAACCTGTGCTTCTTATCCCATCATTACCAAATAAGTATAATAATTGCATTACTTGCCTATCGCTGCCAGAACAAATTACCACAAACCTAGTGGCTTATAACAACACAAATTTATTACCATATCATTTATTATTAGTTCAAAAGTCCAAAATAGATCTCACCAGACTAAAATTAAAAAGTGTTGATGGGGCTGTGTCCTTTCTGGGGCTCTAGAGAAAAATCTGTTTCCTTGCCTTTTATAGCTTCTAGAAGCTTACCTGCATTCCTTGGCTGTACCCTTCCTGTATCTGCAACGCAACGCGTAAGCAGAATGTCTTTAAATCTCTCTCTGAGCCTGACTTTCTGCCTCTCTCTTTCACATTTAAAGAATGTTGATTATATTGGGTCCACCTGGATATTCCAGTATACTCTCCACCTTGTAATAGCTGGTTAGAATCTTTTGCTCCATCTGAAACCATTTCCCTTGTCATGTAATAGAATAGATTCACAGGTCCTGGGAGTTAGGAACTGGACCACTTTGGGATGCCTAGCACAGTTATATGGGTTGTGAAGAGAAAACCTAGAACAATACTAGCACACAACAAATACTACATCAGCTCTATCATTATAATCATTATTACTATCCAGCTCCTTATATTGGGGTCCGTTGTGGAGTAAGCAGGGAGTGTGGGAAGGGAGGCAATGCAGATGAACACAATCCCACCACACTCTCAGTGAAACTGAATGTGAAATGGACAACATCATAATGTTCACCCAAAGACGAATTGTCATTTAGCCCTGTATTCCTCCGCCTTTTTGTCCAAATGTCAAACCTATGCATCACAAACTCGCAATACAAGTCAGCCAACTAACTGTCTGAGGGAGATACAGTTTTAAATCCTAATTTCCTGATCCTCAGGCTATTGCTGAGGTGAATAAAATGACTATGTATCATGAAAAATGGGCTTCTTCTCAGAATTCCCATAAAACTCAATTTTACTACTTTTTAATGAATCCATAGACATACACAGCCTCCAGCACTGTGGGGTCTTTGTTACACTATAGCAGGATACGTCATTCTCAAGCTCGTGGGTGCATGTAGACTGGCACAGGAGCAATTCAGTTGTATTTTTCAAATTTCTGACAGATTGTTTAGAATAAAAGTCATTATTCTAAGTCTATGGATATATAAACCATGTAAACAGAAAAGAACATTTATGATTCATATCCAGAACCTTTGTTTATTCATTGCTATATGATTGGTGTTCCATGCAATAAAAAGACTTTATTCTCTCAGATAGAAAAAAATACTTTTTCCATGTATGTATCTGGTACCTTATCATGTTAAGTAAAAACGTTTTTATTTAGTAATTGTAAAGAGCCACTCCAGAGTAACTAAAGTACTTTAAAGCAAATTTGTTTCAGTAAAATCAAGCATTAAAAGTGTATTTAGCATAAGGAAATAACTGGTGAAAGAAATGCATGTTTATACTGGGGTAGCATAATTTGAATGAACTTGTGTAATACAACTGAAGTGCTGCTCAGAGGAAAACCTATAGTTTTAAATATCACATTAATACACAAAATAAAAAAATAAATGAATAAAGCATTTGTTTTAAGAGATTACAATAGCAAAATAAACTTATGGCAAGTAAACGGAAGAGATTAATAAATATATAAACAGACTCTGACTGATTAAAATTACTAAATTAGTAGAATAAAAATAAATATAAAAATTGTTTTCTCATCTGACCAGGTGTTGGCTCAGTGGATAGAGTATTGGCCTGAGACACTGAGGACCCAGGTTTGAGACCCTGAGGTCGCCAGCTGAGCATGAGCTCATCCAGTTTGAGTGCGGGCTCATCAACTTGAGCGTGGGGTCGCTGGCTTGAGTGTGGGATCATAGACATGACCCCATGATCGGTGACTTAGCCCAAGGTTACTGGCTTAAAACCCAATGCTGCTGGCTGGAGGCCAAGGTTGCTGGCTTGAGCAAGGGGTCATTGACTCAGCTGGAGCCCCCCGGTCAAGGCACATATAAGAAAGCTATCAATGAACAACTAAAATGCCACAACTACAAGTTGATGTTTCTCATCTCTCTCCCTTCCTGTCTGTGTGTCCCTGTCCGTTCCCCACTCTCTCTCTCTCTCTCTCTCTTAAAAAAATTGTTTTCTCTAAAATACAACAAAATAAGTAAACCATTAATAATTTAATCAAAAAAAATAAAAGTATAAATACAAAAAATTGAAATGTTTTTGTGGAAATAACTACAGATAGAAAGGACACTAACAGAATCATGAGAGAATGTTCTATTCATTATTCTGCTCAATAACAATGAGAACTTGTATGAAATAAATTATTTTCTGGAAACATACAAATTAATTAAACCTGGAAGCACTATACAGTATTGCCAGACCAATTACTCCAGAGAAAGATAACTAGTTAGCTGACAGACAGCAATGGGAGGGGAAATTTACATTTTACTGCATATTGTTTCTTTTAAATTTTATACTCTCTTTGCATTATCAATTCAAACAAACAAATAAAATGTGTTGTTAAAGAAAATTTACACCAATAAAATAATTATCTACTTTCAAATTGGCAATGAATTTATTATAGGCTAAATAATTGGCAAAAGTTAAAAATTTAAATATTATAAATATTTTGATTAAGGTGACAAATGATAGTAACCAAAGCAGGATGTCTGTGAAAGTCAGAAAGTTTAAAAATGTTATGCTTTATTTCAAGTTTATTTTATATTCAAACTCAGAAATCTTTATTCATGCCTGCAATATTATGTTTTTATAATATTTACTGTATTACAATCCTTGGAAGTAAAACATTGGAAATAATGCTTTTGATGAGTCAAGATTTCAGCAGCATTTTCTATTTTAAATAGACAAGGATCACTAGATACTAAAGAGCTCAAAAAATTCCTCAGGACAATGTGGAATGCCCCACACTGCCGATGTAATGGGAAGCCTTAATATAAAGAACCTTGTCAACAGGAGAACCAATTCCAACTCTTGTCTCTCCTTTGTGTACTTCCATTTAGATATTCACTTTAATCTCAAAAGACAATCACTTAAATTGTTCTTGATATGCCCTTATTCACAACTCTCTGGTACTGTCTCAGAATTCCATCAACTTGAACTCAAAAAAGCTCTGAATCATTAAATTGAGGATAATTTCTTTCTTAAATTTCTCTACAAACCTCACTTAACTGATAGGGACAATTTTATCTTACGACAGTCCTACAAAAGCTTCATACGCATAGTCTGTATTTCTAGAGCAGAATCTATCATTAGTAGAGTCATCAAAAATTGCCTTGTCTTAGGAATTGAACATTGACTTACTCTGATCACATCATAATCTTGTCAAGGACAATAATATTCCACATTCTGAGCTTAAGGAACTATACAGGAATCGCAGAGAGTAAGTGAAAATAATTAAGAACAAGTGTATTGCAGATATATACTTCCCCAGATCTGGCTACCAGAGAATTAAAATGATTAGACTAATAAATATTCAGCTAAAAAAAATCAGCTTATTTACTCTTTAAATGTTAGTAAAGATATTCAAATATTTCTTTGCTTAATGCTTGAGACTATAATTACTAACATGGATAGTAACTAGGAATGTGATTAGTATGCTATTTGCAGAATTTCAGGAGACACCTAGCACCATTAACTTTGGAAATATTTTCTAAAAGAAATATTCATTTTTTTAGTTAGCTGACAGACAGCAGTGGGAGGGGAAATTTACATTTTACTGCATATAGTTTCTTTTTAAATTTTATACTCTCTTTGCATTATCAATTCAAACAAACAAATAAAATGTGTTGTTAAAGAAAATTTACACCAATAAAATAATTGCCTACTTTCAAATTGGCAATGAATTTATTATAGGCTAAGTAATTGGCAAAAGTTAAATATTTAAATATTATAAATATTTTGATTAAGGTGACAAATGGTAGTAACCAAAGCAGGACTTCCAGAGGGAAGACACATTGAGCTGTTTCTGTAGGTCCCCTGACCAGGGATGGAACTGGCAACCTCTGCACTTCAGGACAATACTCCAATTAACAGAGCTACCCGGCCAGGGCTTAGTTTTGTTTTTTGTTTTGTTTTAATTATTTGATTGATTTTTAGAAAGACAGAGAGAGAAAAGGAGAGAGAGAGGATAGGAAAGGGGAGCATTCATTTGTTGTCCTACTTAGTTGTGCATTCATTGATTGCTGCTCTTGTGTGCCCTGACCAGAGATTGAACCCACAACCTTGTTGTTTGGGGATAACGCTCGCTCTAACTGACTGAGTGAACCGGCCAGCTACCAAAAGAAAATACTCTAAAGGAAATACTCCCATATGTTTTGTAGATAAAGTTGGAAACACAACATTATGCCCAACTTTTGCACATAATAAAAACAATAAAAATTAAAACATCCAGATGAACAGAAACCAATCAGTATTGACTTTTTCTGTCACATAGAAGGAAAATGAGGTGAGCTCTCCTGTTGTTTGTTTGATTTTTAACTGCATGATTTATTCAGGCATCAGCAAGCTCTTTCTGTAAAGGGCTGGGTGGAGAGCATATTAGGTTTTGTAAGCCACATGGTCTCTGCCACTGGAGTGCAGAAGCAGCCACGGACAGCAGGTAACAGAATGGGCATGATCTTGTTCCAGCAAAATTTTATGTACCAAAACAAAAGGCAGGACAGATTTGGCCTGCACTGTATGTTTGCCTATCCCTGATCTATTTGAGAGAAATAAATGATTTGTAAAGGTATAGTGGAAAGCAAACAATAGCTTAAAGCCCCAAATCTCATCAGTTGTGTGCCTTTTGGGACTGAGATGTCATGAATCCATCTGATATGGTTTGACATCACTTACTATTACACATTAATTCTCCTCTCCTTTCAGGTTCACATTGGTTATCAGTGATAGAATTGGTAGATTAATTTATTTTTCATTTCACAATTTGTTTTCTAATCCGTTGTAAAGATTTCACAAAGAAAACCATACTGTGTTAGACAATATTCTACAGAATTCCAGTTCTGTTATGAGATTATTATAATATAAAGGGTAAATAGATGACAAAATAGCTGAAGAAAATTTGAGGGAGGGAAGGAAACCCTTTTACATGGTTAAAGAGATGTATGTTAAATAAATTATTAAATTTCATTTGATTCAATAAGATGAAATAAGATCGCTCAGTGCTCCATGCTTGTATCACTGAATAAATGTTTCAAGATAGCATGTTGAAATAAAAAGAATTAGTATTAAATGTAGAAAATTAACTTTTATATTTTTTATTTTTCTCCCTTACAACTTTCTTATTTTAGTTTTTTAGGGGAAAAATCGAGTCATGAGGGACAAAAGATTCTTAATTCTACCTTTATTTAATTTTTCATTGCCCAGGTTAAGGAAAAAAATCAACAAAAAGAAATCAAATAATTGAACAAAGCTCAATGTCTACATCCTGTATTTTGAATTTTCTTCTTAAGCCCTTTGAATTCTGTTCTTTCTTTTGAGATTATATGTGATACATAGAAAATGTCAAGGTAATAGGACTGTGAGTGATATATAATAGTAAGGTGACCAATCGTCCTCCTTTAGGGAGTACTTCTTTTGTAAGTTCTGTCCTCCCTCGAAAAGTGTCCTCCTACATGTCCTCCTTTTTGATACTGGAAGATTAATCTGTAAATGTCCGTATTCGATTGATGCTGAGTCGATCCATGGTGTGTGATGTGATGATGTATTTGTATGTGACATGACAATTCGTCAAGGATCAGTACAGTGTGGCAAGACACAATTATGAGACGCATGCACTCCACACGGGAGACCTTGAGAGAGCACGCAATTTACCAAGCACACAGCTTTGAGAGTACTTCTTACTGAAACACGACACGGCACATACAACATTGTAGACTCACGATTATTTCTTTCTCAGTGAATATTCAATCATAGACAGGTAAACACAATCTACGTTATATTAATTCATTATCTATTTAATTTCCAAATATGTATAATTTTATTTACAAGTATTTTCCCGAAATTTGAATTTTAAAGTGGAAATCTAACTGCAAACCATATCTATTAATAATGAATTTTGATTAAATAGTTGCATAAAACAAATGTTTTTTAATTAGAAAATGATAAATACACCCAAATATCACTCCAAGTTAATGGTTTTGATATTTAGTTTTACTAAATGAGTATTTTTTCTTGCAATTATTATTAAAAATTAATAGGCATGTAAACATAATTACAATATAAAATATTACAAATATTTTTATTATGCATTTATCATATTATAGTATAATATTGTTGTAATGAATAAAATGTTTCTTTTATTTATGATATTGTTTTCTTCAATTTATTTTTGTCCTCCTTTTCATTGTAAAACAGTTGGTCACCTTATAGATACAAAGATAAGTTTCTATTGTTCTAGTCTTTTTATTTTTTCACCCTGGTACTTTCCCTATCTATAACAAATAACAATTATTTTGTAATAATTATTCAGTAAAAAGTTTTTCTCTGTGCCCAGTGTGGCTAATGAACATATCTAAATAATTAAGGAATACTATGAGAGAATTTTAGACAACTCATTATATTGATTAATATTTTATGAGGAGAGACCTTTTAAATATAGCGATAATTATATGACCTAGTACATTGTATTCAGCCTCTGTCTGTTCTAGACTACTGTAAAATAACTGATTAGTAGTGGAAATTTTAGTCAAACTTATATAACATTTCCAAATACTCATACCATTATTAACATGCTTTATTCTTTAAAAATCTTTGAAGCAGTTAGAGTAGGTAAAAATGTATTCATTTTGCAGATGCAGAGATGGGATCCCAGGAGCTAAGTGATACATATAAAATCAGAAAATTAGTTAATGATAGAATCTGAATTAGAGTCTCAATGTTCTTCCTTTCTTATTGGATGTATTAGTCTACTAAACTCCAATGCAATGAATAAGTCATGAGATGTGCCTACCATAATGCGCACTATACATGTGAATCGAAACACAGCCAGTTAAGGTATCTTCCAGCAGGGTGAGGGGAGGCGGAGGCTCAATTCAAAAAAGCTAGATTAAGGTACAACATTAAAAAACAGGAACAGAAATGGTAGAAACATCGTAAAGATGAAATAGTCTGAGCCACTTTATCTAATAACAATTTTAAGGACAGAAAAACAGTTTTCAAAACAAGGTTGATTTAGGGTGGTGAGCACACAATACAATATACAGATGAGGTATTATACAATAGTACAACTGTAATCTCTATAATTTTATTAATCAGTGTCACCTAATAAATTCAATTTTTAAAAAAAGTTGGCTAGAATGAGACTGGCCCCAGGCAGTAGGTTGGGACAAACAGAGGTCTGATCTGTACCCTCTGCTTCTCTATACCCTGGAAAGAGTTGGAGATAGCATCCTGGTTTCTCTGTAAAGGTATTTAATGAGGCTGTCCTATCTATCCTTCCTGGAAAAACGTGAGACTTCAATCCTCTAAGGGGAGAAAAAGTAAACTTATTCTCAACTCCTACTGCCTGTTGGGCAAAGGGGCAATCACATTGATTTATACAGGCCACCCAGTTTGACTTGTTTAGTCCGGAGGAGAGGCAGGGTGATTTGCTGTTTGGGGATTTATTCCTAATAATTAGGAAGGAGCTAGAACAGTGCTGAAAGAGGGAAAGGTGTTTAATGATGCCCCTGGTAGTCTTCCATGACAAAGGTTTCTAATTTGAGATAGTCATATCTAGCATATACCCCAGTGCATCTCAACCAAGTTATTACCTTAGTGTATGGTCCTTCTTCACCAAATAGAGTGATTCACTTGACTGATTAATTTATGGACTTAGTGAATGCTTTAAAAGATCTGTCAACCCTGACCTGTGGTGGAGCAATGGGTAAAGCATTGTCCTGGAATGCTAGGATTACTGGTTCGAAACCCTGGGCTTGCCTAGTCAAGGCACATATAGGCATTGATGCTTTCTCCTGCTCCACCCCACTTTGCTCTCTCTCTTTCTCTCTCTCTCTCTCCTCCCTAAAATGAATAAATAAAGTCTTAAATTTAAAAATGAAAAGATCTGTCAAAACAGAGTTTTGAGCAAACTTTTCGTCCAATTCCTAACCACTACTCTAAATAGTTTATGTATATTATCTCATTTAATCTTTATGACAAATTATGGTTATTATAATTGTGCTAATTTTACAAATGAGGAAACTGAAGCTTAAAAGAAATTAAGTAATTTGAAGTTTTCACAGCTGTTAAGCAGAAGACCAAGGACTCAAGTCCAAGTCTATCAAGCTCCAAAAACCAAGGGTTTGCCCCTTATTCCACCAGTGACATTTATTTATTTAGAAAGTCAAGGCTCAAACAGAAAAAAGAAACTAACTGCAAGGCAGTGCAGTTGTCAGGTGGCACAGACAGTACACAATTTTTGAGTTAAAAAAGATGACTATGATTAAGAAAAAGGAGTGAGGGGATTATGAAAAATTTGAATCTTGAAAGTTAAGAAATGTACAAGTAGATTGTAACAGTTGGGGCACTTGGCACAGGGAAATGTGGAAAGGAGATAGGATAAAAATACAAAAGAAGACTGAGAAGTACGAAGACTTAAAGCATGTTCAAGAATAGAAAATAGCCTGACCAGGCGGTGGTGCAGTGGTTAGAGCGTCGGACTGGGATGCGGAGGACCCAGGTTCGAGACCCCGAGCTCGCCAGCTTGAGCACGGGCCCATCTGGCTTGAGCAAAAGCTCACCAGCTTGGACCCAAGGTCGCTGGCTCCAGGAAGGGGTGGCTCGGTCTGCTGAAGGCCCGCGGTCAAGGCACATGTGAGAAAGCAATCAATGAACAACTAAGGTGTCGTAATGGCAATGAAAAACTAATGATTGATGCTTCTCAACTCTCTCCGTTCCTGTCTGTCTGCCCCTATCTATCCCTCTGTCTGACTCTCTCTCTGTCCCTGTGTAAAAAAAAAGAAAGAAAGAAAGAAAGAAAGAAAGAAAGAAAGAAAGGAAGGAAGAAAGAAAGAAAAGAAAGAATAGAAAATAGACCAGTCAGTGGAAATAAATAAATAAAAATGTACAGCCACATGCATACACATGCAATGTCAAAATACATATGAACAAGTATAACCAAGGTTCCCATGCCACAGTAAAAATGTTCTGCCTTACTACCTAGAAAGCATCTGCTTCTCTTATGAGAGTCCATAAAATAATAAACCCTACTTAGATAAAAACAAAGAAGAGAATGAACAGGCACCGAGCCCTGGCCAGTTGACTCAGTGGTAGAGCATCGGCCCAGCATCTGTAAGTCCTAGGTTTGATTCCCAGTCAGAGCACACAGGAGAAGCGCCAATCTGCTTCTCCATCCTTCCCCCTCTCCTTTCTCACTATCTCTCTCTTCTCCTCCCGCAGCCAAGGCTCCACTGAAGCAAAGTTGGCTAGGTGCTGAGGATGGCTTCATGGCCACCCCCTCAGGTACTAGAATGGCTCCGGTTGCAACGGAGAAACACCCCAGATGGGCAGAGCATCGCCTCCTAGTGGGCTTGCTGAGTGGATCCCAGTTGGGCACATGTGGGAGTCTGTCTCTCTACCTCCCCGTTTCAAACTTCAGAAATAAAACAAACAGAAAACAGACATCGGTGTGATATAAAGGTTGAATATAGAACAGTATAAGAATTTAAACAAATATTATAATCATAATGAACTATTTGGTGTATCAGAGCTTCTGCCATCAATAGATTCCAGTTAGCTACAAGGTAAGAGGTGAAAATGGCAAAGAGGTGGTGAAGAAAAGATCAGGTCTGGAGCCAGATTGCCTGGGTGGGCACAAGGCTTCTGGGGCCTCCAGGTTCTTAGCACTCCACTCCTAGTGTTGACCAAAGGGGAGATAGACGGGCTTTCACAGGAATGTGCTTACCGTCATCACTATACTTAAACAGGGAAGTTACTGTCAGCATTCCTAACTCAGTATCCTTCTTCCCTCTGAATATCCTGTACTGTGATTTTTCTTATGTGCTCGTGGCCTCTCTTGGTACTAATGAGGCACAAAGACTGCATTTCGCAGAACTCAAAGAGGCTTTAGAAAAGAGAAGGGAGGGTAGAGTCAGGGCATGGAAAATTCTTGTAAAAGTTATCCTTGCTCCCAGTGAATAGAGAATAATTCTCATTTCTCTTTCAAACAAGGTTTTCCATTGTCCATGAATGTCTGCATGCAAAAGACAAGAGAAAGCATTTGCTTTCCATGTACAACAGGAAACTATATGTAGAGAAAAACATAATCTGCTCTCCATGGAAAGAATTGTAACAATAGAGGTGTGATTTTTTCCAGAAAAACGTGTGTGTGTGTGTGTGTGTGTGTGTGTGTGTGTGTGTGTGTGTGTTTCCCTACGACTAGGGATGGATGCAGGACACAGAGCTCTACCCCCTTTCACATATTGCCATATTTCCTCATGTACAAGATGCTCCCACTTATAAGATGCATCTTAATTTTGGGGCCTGAAATTTGAAAAATATGTGTTACATAAAGTTATTGAACTCAAGTTTTACTAATCATAATATTTATACAACTCCTCATCACTGCCCAAACTCCCATCCATTAGCTCGTCCTCATCTGTATCTGATGACGAATCACTCTCTTCCGCAAAAGCAAGCATGAAAAAGCGGGAAACACAAGTAAAAAATCTACAACCGCTGTATAAGACGCTTCCAGTTTTTAGACCCCTCATTTTAAATAAAAGGTGCATCTTATACATGGGGAAATATTGTATATTCTCAGATAGCATTCTGGTCCTACAGGGAGAAACTGAAAAAAAATTAATTACGTTCTTTACAGATACCACAACACACTATTACAAAATAGCTTTGGTAGACCACTTCCTAAAAAAGACTAGACTTAAATAGTCTGCTCAACTACATAGAATCTAAAATCAAGCCCCTGATGTTCAGGCTCACCAGTTACCCATGAAGAAACCCTTTAGCATCAGCACTTGTTCACTGCAGGCCTACCTGCACAGGTGCACAGGAGAGAAATGGCTCGGCAGGAAAATGATAAAATGAAATGATAGAGCCATTCATTACCTCAACTTGCAGTCTATTCAGCTACCTGTGTTTTCTCCACATGGTTTTATGTTCTCACATCGCTCCATGAACCTCTCAACAAGGATCTAAAACCAATAGCTCAAACTTATCAGTTTCACAGCCAAACAATTCATCTTTTCATTCCCAAATCTATCCTTCTCTGTTTCCTAGTTCACATAATGACAGTAATACCCTCCAAGGCTAGAAAACTCAATAGCAGCACTGCCTTTTTCTTTATTCAAATTCAGATGATGGTAGTTTTTCACGCTTTCTATTCCTCTAGCCTTGACCTTAATTCAAACTTCCAACATCTTTTACCAGGAACAACACAATAGACCCCTACCTTAATTTTCCAATCTCCTGTTGTCCCATTTTATTACCTTCTTCATATAACAGCCACAATTGGCTTCCTAAATTTCAGATTTGATAATATTAATTCTCTTTTTTGAAGCCCTTATTGATTTTTCACTGTTTATAACAACTTTGGGAAATTAGGTTTGACTAGAAAACTATCAAATAATGGGAGGGAAGGAAGAAAATAGAAAGGAAGGGAGGAAGGAAAAAGAAAGAAAGGGAGGAAGGAAGACATAAGGAACAGTAAAAGTCATGTGGAAGTCCTGGATTCAATTCCTGGTAAAGGCACACAGTAACAGTTACCGTCTATTTCTCCACCCTTTCCCCTTCTTTCTCTCTCTTCCCCTCCTGAAACCGTGGCTCGAATGATTCGAGCAAGTTGGCCCCAGGCACTGAGGATGGCACCATGGCCTCACCTCAGGTGCTAAAATAGCTTGGTTGCCGAGCAATGGAGCAGTGGCTCCAGATGTGCAGAGCATCACCCAGTATGGAGCTTGCCGGTGGATCCTGATCGGGGTGCATGTGGGAGTCTGTCTCTCTGCCTCCCCACCTCTCACTTAATTAAAAAAAAAGTGTAAAAGTATTTCAAAATCTACTAAAATATTTTTACTTCAAATTTGGCTTTGTATTTTATTTATGTTTAATGGACTTATACTGCAAAACAATTCTATTTAGGGAAATAATAAAGCTTATATATCTGCTTATTTTTTCAAAAAACAAAAAAATTAGAAACTAATAGAATTAGTTATCTGCAAGGATGAAATGTAGATTAGATCAAAATGTTAACTTTCCTGAATTTGCTAACTGTACTGTGTTTATGTAAGAGAATATTACTGTTCTTAGGGAATGCATAATGTAATATTAATAGATATACATTCTACTGTCAAATGGTTCAGATAAAACAAATTATAATACTGTGTGTGTGTGTGTGACAGAGCAAGGGAGAGAGACAGAGACAGAGAATATAATAAAGCCAGTTTTGCAAGTACTAAAAAATTGGTCAGTTAAGATCCAAGAGTCTTTTTTTTTTCCTGACAGAACATCTGTTATTTCTTGCTGCTGAACTACAAGACGTTCCCCCAGTCCTAATATCTATTTCTCATCACTAATGGACTTGGACCCCTGATCATTTCCTGTTTGTTCATCTTTGGTGATGTGAGTCATATGTTTAGCAAGAGATTACTTTTTGCATATTTTGTATTTGGTAGATGTGTAGCAGATAGTTATTGTTACTGCAATCTCTTGTCAGCTTTTTTTCGCCTGGTTTCTCGTGTTCTTGTGAAATGAACATTGCTAGGCTTAAATTTTCTCAAATGTAGAATAAGAACAGTTGAGTAATCATTAAATAATATCTCTAAGCTTTCTTCTCCCCCAATATCTCTGACATGTTTTACTTCCTTTCTCTTTTATTAATGCAAATAAAATGTAAACATCTTACCTGCTACATTTCTGTATTACTAAGGAAGAAAAAGCAATGCATTTGTGTTTATGATTGAGGTGAAGTGAGGTTTGTTGTCATGCTTATTTCTTTCTATATAATTTCTTAACTGAGCCTAGACTTGAAAGAACTAATTATAACTAGGATTCTAAAAATACCAACTCATGCTTAAGATGGCTTGCATTCTTACAAGTAAAAGAAAATTGCTGAAATAATTGATATGTTGCCAGTCAAATGCTTTTAATTTTTATTATTTCTCAGCACTGGCTTGTCTAGTCATTGTTACACAGCTTGGCTGCTGTACTAATTTAGTATTTGCTAAAAATATTCAGTAGCAGGAAGGAATGATGTGCAAGACGAATGCTTTATAGTCTGCTACAATATATCCAGTGGTAACCAATGTTTATCTGTTTCGTAAAGCAATGGCTAAATAATGAAAAGAAAGTAAATATATCTCCTCTTCTTTTTATTTCCCAAGGAGAATATAAAAGGAAAGGAATGCAAGCTGCATCTGAGAAGCAGTGTGAGTGGCAGGCCTGTGACCTTTGATAGACCTTGGGTCTAGTTAGAATTCACAGGGTCACCAAGGTTAGATGCCAAAAGGATCAGAGACTTCTAATCCAAGCTGCAACCCTGCCTGCAAACTCTGTAGATGAGCGTCTGATGCTTCTTTGCATCAGTAACGCTCACAGATACCCTGTGCCATATTTGAGAGCTTACCTTAAAAAAAAAATTAATGTGTAAAATTTTAATAAGAAAAGCAAGAAGGAGAGGCTGATGTTAAGCTTCTGGATCCCTGCGTTTCCATGCTTTATAAGCCCAAATGATCCATGCTAGCTCCAAAAGTGCCAGCAGGAAGCAGCTGACAGGGATCAAGCAGGAATTAGAAGTAAAATTTAGGAGTTGTTCAAGGACCACTGAACCCTAGTAGAGAAGCTGGGGGCATTGCCATCATCTCCCTGAACTGCAAGCCTTTGTAAGTCTCTCCCCAGAGGACTTCCTAAAGCAGCTGGCAGCCACAGGGGAGGGGGGGTCCTGCACTCAGCCCCTCTTGCCAGACTGAGGGGCTGGGAGGTTCCCAGCAGGTAAAAGTCCCTTCACCCAGCCTTCAAACTTCACCTGGACCTTCCACCTTGCTCCATCCCTGAGCGTCAGGCCTTTCCAAAGGAATTTTAACATCTGATTTTTCTTGAGTTGAAGCAGACAAAGTTCTGCTTCCCAGCTGGGGTGTGGGGCTGTATTTTATAAAGTATAAAATTATGTTGACATTTTCAAATAAAATCTAGGTTACATATTAGACTTATTTGAACAGGCTCTACAATAAAGTAGAAATCATTTTCTTAAAGTCATTTAAAACTTACTAATTAAAAATAGTTTTAGTCTGATCTGTGGTGGTGCAGTAGACAAGGCATTAACCTGAAATGCTGAGGTCATTGGTTTGAAACCCTGGGTTTGCCGGGTCAAAGCACATAAAACAAGCAATCAATGAACAACAAAAGTAAAGCAACTAGGATTAATACTTCTCGTTCCCTTCCCCCTTCTTTCTATTTTCTCTCTGTAAAATCAATAAATAAAATCTTTTAAAATATAGTTTTAATTTAATAAACATGTATTAAGTACTTTTTATATGCCAGACCTAGTGCCCGCAAGACTGGTCTCTGACCTCAAAAAACTTACAGGTAGCCTGACCAGGAGGTGGTGCAGTGGATAGAGCGTCGGACTGGGATGCGGAGGACCCAGGTTCAAGATCACGAGGTCGCCAGCTTGAGTGCGGGCTCATCTGGTTTGAGCAAAAAGCTCACCAGCTTGGACCCAAGGTCGCTGGCTCGAGCAAGGGGTTATTCGGTCTGCTGAAGTCCCGCAGTCAAGGCACATATGAGAGAGCAATCAATGAACAACTAAGGTGTCAGAATGAAAAACTGATGATTGATGCTTCTCATCTCTCTCCATTCCTGTCTGTCCCTATCTATCCCTCTCTCTGACTCTCTCTCTGTCCCTGTAAAAAAAAAAAAAATAATAATAATAATAATAATAATAATTCAAAACATAAACAACTTATAGGTAAAAAAAAACTAAGAAAAATTTGGCCTTTAAGTATGATTTAAAAAAATAAAAAATGATGTTAATCTAGATAGTTATTTTTTAATGTGCTTTACTGTGAAAGAGAAATGTGTTTAATGATGAAGATAAAAATGCCACAAATATAATTTTAAAAATTTTTTACAAGTAACAAGTGACATTATTCCCATTGAGAATAGTCTCTAAACTAGATTAATAATACTGCTCTCTTCTAAACCTTTATTTTAGTATTCTATATACATACATTACAATTTACTATGCTGCTCTACAAAGAGCTTCCATGTTAAAATCAACCATATAATTCCAGGGATCCTCGGGATCAATATGTTTGAATATTGCTGTTTTACAGAAAATATTTTTATTTCTTGCTATGTCATCCAGTCAACTTTTAATTTCTTAAAAATCAGACATTTAGCTAGTGTTGACAATATCATTAACCTTTCTACATAGACATTCGGGGGAAAATTATCAAGACAGGGTAGGGAAAAGTTAACGTCATTGAAAAATGACTTCTACTCAAATAATATTGTTATTGTCTAAATGCCAAGGTCTTCTTGGAACGGTAAAAGTTTTCAAGATATGAAGTCCTACTGTTTGTTAACCAATAAGCTGTTCTTGCTTTCTAAAATATTTTGTTTCTTCCCTAGAAATATTATCTTTGAGAAAAAAGTATTATTTTAAAACTATTACTTAATAAAATTATTTTAATTGATTTTTAAATATGGTATAAAAGTATATTAATACTTTTGTAAAAAATGTTATATATTATTAGGCTTACATAGAACAGGCTCTACATTAAGAGTGGAAATAATATTTTTAAAAGTCAGTTAAAACTCGCCTGACCTGTGGTGGTGCAGTGGATAAAGCGTCGACCTGGGAACACTGAGGTCACCAGTTCAAAACCCTGCACTGGTCTAGTCAAGGTACATATGGGAGTTGATGCTTCCAGCTCCTCCCCCCCTTTCTCTCTTTCTTTCTCTCTCTCTCTCTCTCTCTCTCTCTCTCTCTCTTTCTGTGTCTCCTCTCTAAAATGAATAAAATAAAAAAAAAAGAAATTAAAAGTCAGTTAAAACTCACTGATTAAAAAGTAGCTTTAGGAAAGCCACCCTCACTGACTTAAAAGAGTTTATAACTCAATCATAAAATTACAAATAAACCAATTAAAAACTAGTCAAAAAATCTGAAATGGCATTTCTCCAAAAACGATATACAAATGATTAATAAACACATGAAATTATTCTCACCCCATCAACCATCAGAGAAAAATAAATCAAACCTAGAAGATACCACTACCTCACCCTCACTAGGATGACTATAATCCAAAAAAACAGAATATAATGTAGTTTTGCAAGGGTGTGGAGAATTCAAGTTTTCATATACCTTTGGTGGGTGTGTAAAATAGTGAAGCCACTGTGGAAACAGTCTACTAGTTCCTAAGAAGGCTAAATATTTAGTCACACTGTGATGAGCAATTCAACTCCAAGGTACCTACCCACAAAATGAAAACATATTTCCACACAAAACTTTCTAAAGAAATTTTCATAGTAGCATTATGTGTAATAGATAAAACATGGTAATAACTCTATTGGTTATCAATTGAAAGTAGATAGCTAAAATGTGGTATATTCATACAACAGAATATTATTCAGCAATAAAAATGGGTGAAATACTATACATGCTATTGTACAATATTGAAAACCTTAAAAACATGCTAAATGAAAAAAGCTAGTCTCAAAATATTATATATTGTAGATTTTATTTATATGAAAATTCCAGAACAGGCAAACCTACATAGATAGAAAGAAGATTATTGATTGCCTAAATTCAGAGCTGGGAGTGGGGAGAAATGGTGGATGATTGTTAATGGGTATATGGGTTTCATTTGGAGTGAAGAAAATTCTAAAAATGATTACAGTGATTGTCACACAATTCTGTGAGTATACTAAAAACCACTGGACTGTATAATTTAAATAGATAAATTATATCTCAATAAACCCATCTAAAAAATATTTGAATTGGTCTGAACAGGTGGTGGCTTAGTGGATAGAGTGTCAACCTGGGACAGTGAGGACCCAGGTTCGAAACCCCAACAGTTGCTGGATTAAGCTCAGGGTCACCAGCTTGGGTGTGGGATCATTGATGTGACCCCATGGTTGCTGACTTTAGCCCAAAAGTCGCTGGCTTGAACAAGGGGTCACTAGCTCAGCTGGAGCTCCCTGGTCAAGGCACATATGAGAGAGCACTCAATGAATAACTGAGGTAACATAACTATGAGTTGATGTTTCTCACTTCTCCCCTTCCTGTCTGTTCCTCTCTGTCTCACACACACACTTGTTAAAAAAAACTGAATTGTATAAAATGTTAAAAAATTATAATTTCCTAGTATATATATTATCTCAAAAATAGTTGGAAAAGAATTACTAAATAAATGTGAACATTGGGGTAGCTTTAAAATATGCAAGATTCATTTATTATTAACACATTTATTTAATAAAACTTTATTAAAAACCTAAAAGTAAATTAATCTCAAATAACAATATTTTCTGAGTGTACACTATTAATTTATTTTCATTTTCCTCTGAACCATTAAATAATTATTCATTTAGCTAAGCCAGATTTGACACAAAATTTTTAATTTTTTTTTTACAGGGAAGTAGAGAGAGAGAGAGTCAGAGAGAGGGATAGATAGGGACAGACAGACAGAACAGAGAGAGATGAGAAGCATCAATCATCAGTTTTTCGTTGCAACACCTTAGTTGTTCATTGATTGCTCTCTCATATGTGCCTTGACCATGGGCCTTCAGCAGACCGAATAACCTCTTGCTCGAGCCAGCGACCTGGGTCCAAGCTGGTGAGCTTTTGCTCAAACCAGATGAGCCCGCATTCAAGCTGGCGACCTCGGGGTCTCGAACCTCGGTCCTCTGCATCCCAATCCTATGCTATATCCACTGCGCCACCACCTAGTCAGGCTTTAAATTTTTAATTAGTGATTTTTATAAAGAGAAAAGAAAGAGAGAGCCAGACAACAACATTGATCTCTTCATGTATGTGCCCTGACCAGGAATCAACCTGGCAATCTCTATGTTTCAGAGTGATGTTCTAACCAACCAAGCTATCCAACCAGGGCTGACATAAATTTTTAAATAATGTCATGTGCATTACTGGAGCTCTTTGGGAACAAACTTTAAAAATTTTTATTTTAAATGCTAAATTTTTAGTGTCTATTCTCCAATATTAGTGTTAGAACATTACAATTAAAATATTGTTACCAAAAATATTAAAATTTTAGGATACATTTATAATACATACATTAGTAATAATATATGTTAAAAGTATTTTAATAAAAATAAGTAGGGTGAATGAGAGATGTTAATATTTTTAGATACTTGATTGAAATACTTCAGTCATGCCTCATAACTAAGAATGCATGCCAACTTTTCTTAATTAAGACTTTGCTATAAGAAAAGGATGGACAAATTAATTTCATTCCAAAAATTATTTAGCAAATAAGGGAGCATCTTAGCAGATGCAATGTTAAAAGTACATTTGTCTATTTGTAACTCTACACTGAATAAAATGCCACCTAGAGAATGATCACTTCTGACACAGATTGTGACAGCCGTTCACTACCACCACAGAACAGACAGGAAGCAAAGGAATTGCAAAACACAGGTGCAATGGATGAAACAAAAATTAGAAGCATACTAGTAACTAAACTAAAGAAATATAAAGTAATAAAACTCAACTGGGCACTGAATCTTAGGCGGAAAAAGTTCTCAAATTTTCACACACATAAAAATTGGTCACGAAGAGATTTATTTCATCCAAAGTTTGCATCATTGACTGACCAGGTGGTGGCACAGTGGATAGAGTGTTGTCTTGTGTTGCTGAGGACCCAGGTTCAAAACCACCAGGTCACCAGCTTGAGTGTGGGATCATAGACATAATCCCATAGTCGCTGGCTTGAGCCCAAGGTCCCTGGCTTGAGCCCAAGGTTGCTGGCTTGAGCAAGGTTGCTGGCTTGAGCAAGGGGTCAGTGGCTTGGCTGGAGCCCCTCACAGTCCAAGTACATGTAAGAAAGCAATTAATGAACAATTGAAGTGCTGTAACAACAAGTTGATGCTTCTCATCTCCCTTCCTGCCTGTCTATGTCTCACTTTTTCACTTAAAAAAAAAAAAAGGACCACAGATCATTCACAAACACTTAACTCATGGATAGTTTCCATGGTGACACAGAAGACCCAAATGAAAACAATTTTTTTATAGGTTCTTAACCCACATAAAGGCCAAAACTGTCTAGAATAATGGTTACACTCAAGATATAATGGCTATAAGCAAATCCATAGAAAAGTAATTTTACTAACAATAAGGAAATGATAAATCACAGTACTCTAAAGCAATACACCATAAATATTAAAACATACACGAGTTGCTATACAAAAGAACACTTTCATATTTCTTAAAGTGTAGATTATTTTTATAAAATTGTTAATTCTGTTCTTTTTCTTTTCTGTATTAGGTATGTCTCACTGTGGTTGAATAAAAACAACATAAGCTGTTGCTATGGTGTTTATGTGTTCAGTACACATCCCTACAGAAGAGTTCATGAAATTAAATTTATAAAGACATTTTTATTTACATGTTTGGCTATACACACAAGAAATAAAAGGAATTATTATTACAGGGCACTGATGAACTGGTATTTGATTCTCGTTACTCTTGACCTGTATTAAATTATGACCACTGCACTTTAGACTTTCCTCCTCTGTCATTTAGTGGAAAGAAAATTGCTGTGCTGCTTTGTGCCACCAACACAGCCCTTTCTAGGTGGGAGAATTGCTATAATTAATTTGCTTTCTCTTTGGCTATCTCTAGCCTATCTGCTCTTTCTATCCTGGAAAGAGAAGGCAGAACATAAAGAATGGATTATTTGGGTTGTCACACTGTGCAACTCTCTTTACTTCATGTCTCACCTCTAATTCTTCTGCATAAATTGAGAACTAAAATGATTTCTAGATTTCCTTGTAGGAGTCCCAGTTATATAATACTATCCATTAGCAGATAGGACCTAGTAATTTATTTTAGTCTTTCTTGCATTAGTCCCAGAGTGAATAAAACCCAAGGACTAGAATTATGACATTGCTTATTTTTTTCCCTATCATTATTCTATAATGCTAAATATCATCACGATGCTCTTTATCCCTAATTAAATTTATTAAATAAAAGGACAGTGAGTTCATTTCTGTTAATTATTACTTTGTAAGTATTAAAATGTTGGGTCTCTTATACAAAAGCTGTTCAATCATGTAATGAAACATCTTTAATGGAGTATTTTGGAAAGCAGGCACATTCTGGCCCTAGCTGATTGGCTCAGTGGTAGACTGTCAGCCCAGTGTGCGGATGTCCCAGGATTGATTCCTGGACAGGGCACACAGGAAAAGCTACCATCTGTTTCTCCCCTTACCACCTCACTCTCTCCTTCATCCCACAGCCATGGCTCAATTGGAGCGAGTTGGCCTGCCTCTCTGCCTCCCCTCCTCTCATGAAAATTAAAAAAGGAAAGGAAGGGAAGGGAAGGGAAGGGAAGGGAAGGGAAGGGAAGGGAAAGGAAGGGAAAGGAAGGGAAAGGAAGGGAAAGGAAAGGAAAGGAAAGGAAAGGAAAGGAAAGGAAAGGAAAGGAAAGGAAAGGAAAGGACCATATGGAATCATATAATTCCAAATGAAATCATCAAGTATACTGCTCACACAAAGTAGGAGATATTTCAAAATAAACATGAAGCTATAAAATATTCCCTAATTTTTGTGAGCAGTATATTTCTCTTTTTCTGCTTGGTTTCTTTCCCTCAGCATAGTTATTGTGAAATTCATCCATTTTAATACATGTATAACTAGTTCATTATTTTATTGCTTAGTAGTGTTCTATAGTATGAATATACCACCACTTGTTTATCTAATCACCTGTTGATATATATTTGGATTATTTCCAGTTTCTGGTTATTATAAATCAAGTTTCTATAAACATTTGTGTAAAAGTCTCTGGGTAATTTTCTTGGGTAAATGCCTAGAAATGTAATAGTTAGATCATATGTTTAACTTTTAAAGATAAAATACTAGACTGCTTTTCCAAAGTGGTTGTATCATATTATATCCTTGAGTGTGCCAGTTCTTCCAAATCTTTGTCCACGTTTGGCATGGTCAGTCATTTAAATTTTAGTCATTTTTGCATAGTCTATAGTGACACCATATTGTGGTTTTAATTTTCATTTGCCTAATAGTGAGGGAGCATCTTTTTGTATTCTTATCTCCCTTCTGTGAATCTTCTTTTGTGCAGTGTCTCTTCAGATCTCTTGCCCATTTCTTAAGGGTTAAATTCTTTTAAAAAATTATTTTTTAAGTACTGAGTATTGAGAATTCTTCATATATTCAAGATACAAGTTCTTGGATATTCTCTCAGTAAATAGCTTACCTTTTTATTCTCCTAAGTGTATCTTTTAAAGATCAGATTTTTTAAAGTTTAATGATTTAATTCAAATATATCATTTTACTCTTTTGTGAATTATGCTTTTGGTAATGTATCTAAAATATATTTGTCTAACACTAGGTCACAAAGATTTCCTTCTATGTTTACATCTAGAATTAGTACCATTTCAAATTTGACATTTAGGTCTATCATGTATTTTTAGTCGATTTTATATATGGTGAGATATATTATGAATCAAAGTATGGTTTTTTTGTTTTGTTTTTGCATACAGATATTCAATATTTACAGTTGCTGAAAAGATTATCCTTTTTCCATAAGATTACTCCATCATCTTTGTCAAAAATTTATTGTCCAAATATGTGTGGGTCTATTTCTGAACCTTCATTCTTTCCATTAATCTACTTGTCAGTCTTAGGGGCAGTATCACACTACTTGATTGCTATAGCTTTATTAAAGACCTCAACATCAGTTGGTACTAGTTTTTTAAATTTGTTCTTTTCAATATTGTTTAGCTATTCTAAAACCCTTGTACTTCTATGCAAATTTTAGAAACAGTTTGTCAAATTTTACAAAACATCTGCCGAGATTTTGATTAGGATATGCTTTATGGATGAAGATATAATTTGTCTTGGTAAATATTCCATGTACAATTGAAAAGAACATAGCCTGACCAGGTGGTGGTGCAGTGGACAGAGTGTCAAACTGGGACACAGAGGACCCAGGTTCAAAACCACGAAGTCACCAGCTTGAGAACAGGCTCGCCAGCTTGAGAACAGGGTCACTGGCTTGAGCATGATATCATAGACATGACTCCAAGGTCACTGGCTTGATGAGCAAGAGGTCACTCACTCAGCTGTAGCCCCCAGTCAAGGCACATATGAGAAAGCAATCAACAAAAAACTAAGATGCCACAACGAAGAATTGGTGCTTCTTATCTCTCTCCCTTCCTGTCTGTCCCTATCTATGCCTCTCTCTGACTCTCTCTGTCAAAAATAAAAGAACATATATTATTTTGTTGTTGAGTGTTCTATAAATGACAAATAGATCAAGGTGGTTAATTGTGTTAAATAATACTCTTGGTGATCTTTCTTTCTGCTTGTTTTATCATTTACTGAGAGGAGTGCTGACATTTCTGACTATCAATGAGGATATTTCTATTTTTCTTTGCAGTTATATCTATTTAGCTTCATGTATTCCAAAGCTCTGTCACTAAGGTCATAAATGTTTAGAATTTTTATGTTTTTGATTAACTATTCCCTATTTGTGGGGTAAAAATATTCATCAATTTGGGGGCGAATGACCATTATTTTTTCAAATACCTTCTTCTTGCCCTCTACTTCTCTTCATCAGGAACTTGAATTACAGGTACATGAACTTACCAGAAAATTTCCTACAACTCACTGATGTTTTTCATTTTTAAAACTTTTTCTCCCTGTTTATCATTTTTAGTTGCTCTTACTATGTCTTCAAGTTCACTATTTGTTTTCTTCTGCAATGTCTAATCTGCTAATTCAACACAATATATTTTTATGTCATACATTGTAGCTTTCACTTCTAAGATTTTGCTTTACACCATTGCTTCTGCCTCTACAGAACACATCGTACAGCTAAAATATAGTTATTACTGTTTTAACATCCTTTTTTTTTCCAATTCAAACATTTGTGGCAGTTCCAGAAAAATTTCATTTCCTAATTATTTTTCTTATCATAAATTATGTTTTCTTATGTCTTTGCATGCCCAGTAATTTTCAATTTAATAAAAAGCATGGTGAATTTTGCCTTGTTTGGTGCTTTGTGCAGTTAGGGTACTTGGATGTGATGTGGTTTTTTTGGGTTTTTTTTGTTTTTTATCTTGTTTTCTGATTTTTTTTTCTTTTTTAAGGCAGATCCAGAGAGGTGCTTACTCTAGAGCTAGTAATTTCCTAGGGCAAAAAATTTCTTGAATTATGACTTTTTCTAGTCTGGCTGGTGAAAATGGCAACTCTTCCCAGGCCTGTGTGAGTGCCAGTCACTGTCTCCTCTAATCCACTTGGTTGGTTGTCTTTTCAGCTTGGTATAGTTTTTGTTTTACATGCAAGCATTGATCAGTGCTCCTTTGGTTGCTCAAGGGGCCATCTTCAAACCTTCAGGGATCTAACTCTGTAGCTCTCTAGCCTCCACCACTCGGTCCTGAGAACTCTATCCTCCTTGGTCTCCCCAGACCAACCCCCAAATCCAATTCCTTAAGTCAAGGAGCACAGTGGGCTCTGCCTGGGTTCCCTCATCCTGTCCTCTCACTGGGGACTGTCAACTGGGGAAGAGGGGGTTTTCAGGGATCACTATGTTTCCATGACTGATGCTCCAGGTCTTAAAAACAGTTTTTCTATACTGCCTGTCTTATTGTTTTTGTGTTTCTCTGTTATTCTGGATTTCATCAAGGAAGGGGGTATTTTCCCAGTACCTGATATTCTTTCTTGTGCAAAAGAGGAAGTTCTTAACCTTTTTAATAAAATAAATAAAAGCAAAAAAAGCTTTATTTTTAAACGAAAGAAACAAAGACAAAAGCAAAAGATAGTTTAAAAGAGAGCAGGGAAGGGCTGCAAAATGTCTTCTTCCTTGCTTGTTTTAATGATGTGCAGTAGCTGATGGACTAGCTTTCACTTTCTGTTGTTATTAATTACCACGAACTAGTGACTCAACACAACATGAATTTATTATTTATAGTTATGTAGGTCAAAAGTCTGACACAGGTCTCAGTGGGTTAAAATAAAAAAGTCAGCAGGGCTACATCTTCTAGAAGCACTAAAAGAATATCCAGTTCCTTGCTTTTTCCACTTCTAAAGACCACCTAAATTCCGTCTCTTGGCTTTCTCGCTCTCTACAAAGCCAGCAACTTTATATCTCTCTGACCATTCCTCTGTAGTCCTGTCCTCCCTCTGAACACCACAGGGGAAAGATTATCTGTTTGTTGCATATGATTAGATTGTGTTCAAATAGAGGATCTAGTCTGCTCTCATCCCCCCTTCAAGATCTTTAACTTAATCATATCTGCAAACTCCCCTTTGTCACGTAAGATAAAATATTCATGGTATCTAAAGATAAGGGGAATGGATAGCTTTTAGAAGATCATTATTATGCTAATATAGATAAAATTTTGTGACTTAAAATGTACTATTCTGCTCACTGTTAAGCAATGAGAATGACATTTTCAGAAATCTTTTTAAAAACATTTAATCAAACAAAATTTTAGGAAAAGAAATTTACCAGTTTTTGTCTTCTACATAATTAATGAAAAAAATAAATAGGGCAGATGGCTTTCTCCACACTTCCTGCTGGTAAGCCCTCTTTTTTTGGCCTATGACACTTGTTTCTTCTCAGAAACCAAGATTAAAGTAACAAAGTCTAACATGTGATAATGTGTTCTGTATATTTCAGAGCTGAATCATGCTTCTTAGCATTTATTCCAAAGAGTCTTCTCTAACTGTTTTTTTTTTTAAACTTTGGTTAGTACTATTTCTCAAACCAATTTCATTAGCAATATCAGTAACATAACAATAGCCAATACTTATTAAACACTTACTATAAATCAAGCACTGATTTAATATAAATAAATCATTTGGCATATAAAGTAGCTTACAATCATTATCCTCATTTTATAAATAAACAAATGAGGCAAAGAGAGGGTAATCTGCCCAATGTTTTAGAAACAGTTTGCTTGCAGGTTGGATAAAAGCCAGGGTAATCTGACTCCAGGGTCTGCACTCTTGGTACCTATTTTTATTGCATTTTATGTTGTTAAAAGACAGGACTATGCCTTAATACTTTGTTTACTCCAAAGCATCTAGCAAGTACTAGCACTTAATCATATAACACTTGCTTGATTAATATTTATTTCTTTTATGTTTTTAACTATTGATCCATTTACATAGATTCAAAACCCCAAAAGTGTCCTGCTGGTCTAACTGGGAGGTGCGGGAACATCCTGTGAGAACATGCCGCCTTAGGATAACAATTAGAGACAGCGAGGCATCCTAGGGCAAAAGCCCTGAGCGGAAGAGAGTCCAGGGGCTTCTCTGACCCCATAATGGAAACAGTGTGTGCTGGAAACAGCAAAACAGCAGGATAAGATTCAGCTACAGAAAATGTTTAGGCTCTCACAACAGAGATTAGCAGTCAGCATGTTCTTTGCAATTGATTTCACCCCCTGAAAACTTCTTCTTTCTGTTCCCTTGAGTTATTTGTACTTGCTAATAAATATCTGAGTAAGGCTGGAGACAGGGTTACAGTCTGCTGACCAGCACTGTTACCCCACTTGGCCCCTGAGTGCATTTCATCTGGTTTCCAAGTAGTTTTTTGTTGCCATGACAAGTGTTACCCCATGTGAGGAATGGGAAACAAACGACAGGTTTGTTACTCTGAGTAGTCATTGTCTCTGTGAGAGGAAGGAGGTGTCAGAGAATATAATATGTAACTACCACCACATATTAATACAATAGAAAAATAGTGTCATATGGTTGTTATGAAAGCCAGTCAGCCTTACTAGGATGCCTCATTATAGCTTGCAGAAATTTGTGGTTTGCCTTCATAAACATACATATATGTGTATACCTGAATCTGGAATACGGGTATGATTCCTATCTTTTAACCTTGAAATAGTTGAACTTTGAAATCGTTTTCATTAAATAGTAGAAAGCAGAGAATCTTTTAAATTATACTCATTGTTGATAATTGGATATTGTTGTGAATAGCTTTAAAAATGTGGTGCTGGCCGGAAAGGGACTCCCTCCCTAGGGGTTAGTGAGAACATTTAGCTCAAGGCTACAATCTTCAGGATTCTCACAATTTTGTTTCTCTCCATTAAGAAGGAAATATTTAACTGATTACCTGAGCTCATTTTCATACTTGAATGTATTTTATGTTCCTCATCAAAGACAAAATGACTTGGAGGAGCTTTTTACCTAGACTAGTTTTCCAAGGCTGACATACATAACAAATTATCACAAACTGTGTAAATTAAAACAGCATAAATTTATTCTCTCAAGGTTCTGGAGGCTAGAAGGTTTCATCAGGGTTGGTTCTCTCCATGGGCTCTGGGGGAGAATCTGTCCCATGCCTCTCTTGGTGGCCAGTGACAGCCATCTATCTTTTGTGCTCCTTGGCTTGTAGCTATATCACTCAAATCTCTGCTTCCATCTTCACATAGTGTTTTCCCTTGGGTCTGCCTCTGTGTCCACATCTCCTCTTCTTACAAGCATACTAGTCATATAGATTAAGGTCCACTATTATGACCTTAAATTGATTAAATCTATAAGGACTCTATTTCCACATAAGAGCAAACTTTAAGGTACTGGAGATTAGGATTTCAAGATATTTTTTGTAGGGTATACAACTGAACCCATAACACCACCCTATGTGTTGAAGAATTTCAAAGTTATGTTAAAAATCACATAAGGCAGGATTCCATTTAGGCCTGATTATCTGGATACTTTACCAAATTCAATGATTTGGTTTTACTTTGAAGACCATCACCTCCACTATCAAAGTCCTGATAGAAATAGAGGACAATGCTCAGTTTAAACATTGGTTGTTAAATGTGAAATGTGTAATTCTACCTTCCTCAATGCCATTTATGGAGTATTTATCAACCATGGAAAGCTTGTATTTCTTTTTCTCTTGTATTACTTGGTTACTCCCAAGTTTTTCTGCTTTTGATTCAATAGCCACTTAAATCAGCAACTATTTAGTGGCCTCCTATGTGCTTAATACCACGCCAAGAACAGTGAGACTACTGAAAATGCAATAATGTGATATTAGGAGAGACCAACTATTCCAGCCTTCTCATTGTGGGAAACTAAGACTCGGGAAAGGTTCATTGTTTCTGAAGTTAACCCTCTAGTTAGTGACAGAGATATCTTCAGGTACCAACTACATCTAACTTACTCTTATTTCCAAATCACTACTAGGGTGATGCCTATATTTCATAGCACCCTATATATGCGGTAGTGGCATATCAGTTTTTTATTTTCTTTGCTTTCTAACCTGGATTATACTGTATATAGTCGATGTGAAGGAGAGGGCTCCCAATATTGTCTCCAAAAGAGAAATTCTTCCTTCTACTTTTCACTCTGAGAATCTAGAATATATTATAACATGACAATATGGCAAACATTCATTATTATCACTCTTTATCTAATTAATAAACTTGAAGAAAAAACCAAAATCTCTTCCAAGTTCTGTGCAGCTGCTTCACCATCTCAAATCAGTTTTCTTTATACAATTCTCCTAATTCTCAACATTTCAATTTGTTGAAAAAGCAGTTAAGGGTTTGCTTGGGCAACTGTTCTTGCTAGCTCTGAATATAAAAAAGATAGTTGCACAAAGAGCAATCACATCCTTAATCAAATAATGATTTATGCCCCTAAAACTGAGCAATAAAAATTCAGATTGACTTTTTTGTAAGTTATGCCTTTCCACTGCAATTCACTTATCCATTTCTCCAATTTCCATTTTCTGTGCAATCAGAAATCCCAGGCAAAATTGTGGCTTTAAACTTGCAGAAATAAATTTTAAAAGGAAACATGATTAATTTTGTCTCAACCTTTTACAAAAATCAGAGAAAATATTTCAAAGTATGCAACTATCTTTGCAGCATGAAATGTGTTCATTTATTAAGTTAGGTGTCCAGCATCAAAGAAAAGGGAAGGATTGAGAAACCACGCAAGAGAAGAAAAATAATTAATCAAAATTAAAGGTGACACAATCTATTTAAGCCTATTTTAGCTCAGTTACTAAGCCAAATATTTCTCAAGGATATTGCTAACCATAATTTTGATAAGAACTAGACCAAAAAATTTCAACAATCTAATCACTCTACATAAAGTAGCGTGGAGCCCATAATTCATATCCTTAACAAAGAGACATGGTAGAGATTTTTTCTGGAAATAGCCAGATAATTTTATTTTTAATCTACATAAACTTCATCAAAAATAACTTTGCAGAGACACACTATAGCATAACATTCTGATCAAGAGCTCTAAAGTTAGGACTCCTGTATTCAAGATCAGATGTAATTTACTAGTCAAATGACCTAGGATAAGTTAATTAAACTTCATAAACCTTCCTCAATTTTCTTATCTGTAAAAGAGAGATAGTAAGTATTAGTACCTGCCTCACAGATATGTTTCTACAGATGTCCCCCACCCCAAGCTCCTTTGATCTTTTACAATTTGTGAGATGAAGAGGTAACCATGGACACTTTTGAAGATGACAAGTGGAGTTTTAAACACTGACTGCACACAATGTCATTTTTATTCACCTGCAGACAGGGAGCACCTCCTTCTCTATCTCCCTGAAACATCACACTCCCAATAGTACCCACATTAGCACAAAGCACGAGTCAGCCTGGAGGCACAGGTATGAGAGGTACCTTAGCATGAAGAAGTGTGAACAGATAAAGTGCTATTTACTCCCTACAGAGACATGTGATACCAACCTAAATGAAAAAGCACTACTGAAAATATTGTTTGGCCATAATTCTGAACTTTCTACAAGATCCAATGCAGACAAGCATTCGACTGAAGAACTTGTGCAGACATCTCTAGGAGGGAAGGTGAGATAGAGATTTTATGCCCACACAAGAAGCAAGTGTATATTTATGAATATTTTTCATTTCTCAAAATAGGAACCATGTTTTATATTACATTTAAGTGCAAAATACTCTCAATCCCATAAAATCCATTTTTTGAAAAGAGTTACTTATTTGCAAGAAGTTGAGAAACCTGCACTCTGTTCTTGGCAAAGAACTTTGGCGTTAGCAACTGCAGAACCAGATGCTTGTCCACCGTTATCCAGAAAGAATAAAACAATATTCCAAGGTCAGAGCTATCTGAAAAAATCCAGTAAATGACAGATGAAGAAAATTACAGGAAATGAGGGATGAACTAGAAAAGCAGGAACCAATTATTCTGTCAGTGACTTACACTGAATTCAGTCATGTGCATTCAGGAGAGAGGGAAACCCGGCTGCCAGCAGTGTTCGTTAGGATTCGTTTTTACTATGAGTGCCTCACCTGGAATTATAAAATTTGAGCCAACTTCTGTAATTCGGTGAAAGTCGGTACACTTAATTCCAGCTTTGTGAAATGTTGCAGAATTTTCCCCACTATTCGTTCAGATAAAATAATTTTTTTAAAGTATGATTAAATCCAAAGTCCATTCTGCAAAACAGAATAGTCACCCCGAGAACCAAGAAACAACAGAAATTTATCCAGTGTCAACTTGCTGGAACAAAACAGGACACCTTTGCTGTCATAAAAGATATCGCTGCAAAGAACAGGGAAGTCTGTCTCATCTGGACAAAACTCATCTGAAAGACACATCACACAAATGCTGCTCTTTTACTAGTTTGTTTAGACATTGCTTCTTTGTACTTGGATTTAAGGAACAGATTAATCCTCAGAAATAAAAAATGGACACAATGTCAAGGTTATCGAGGAGCTAAACTAAAATCTATCAAGTAATTATTTACTCTAATTAAAAGTAATTCTACAGAAGCTTTTAGAAATTTAATGGTCTGTAAAAAATACCAAATAAATGCTTCTTGATCAGCTGTCACATGTGGTTTACATGATTCCAGCACTTACTCGTGCTTTTTAATGCTTTTCTGATGTTGTGTATGTCAGCTGGGTAATAAGTGTGCAGGTTAATTTCCAGGTTTCAGACCCAGTTTGTGTGGTTGGAGATGGGGATCACACGAACAGGCTCACTAGCCAGAAGAGAAGCACACATTTTATTTCCTGCTAGTAAATTCCAGGAAGCAAATCTCCTGACCCAGATTCAAGAGTTCCAGGAGGGGGTGCCCCAGGCAGGAAATTCTAGTTTTCACAGCGGGGGACGCAGTCCGTTTACCTCTCTCCTCCAGAGGACTGGTGATTGGAGGGTGTTAGGAGCACACAGGCCCAGGGGCAGAGTCAGGAGCTGTTATTGCTTCACTTCTTCATACTTGCCCAGACTAAAGGGGAAGCTCATTTTCTCCAAATTGGTTGAGAAATAATTGGAGATATTCCTAAAATATTAAAGATAACTCAATCTTCAACGAGGAGGCATTTCATAAATCGAAATGTTTGACACAAATTTAACTAATACTTCAGTCATATGAATTCATCCCAAATTACTTATATTAGAAAGCTGCTTAGGTCTGACCATGCAGAGGCGCAGTGGATAGAATGTTGACATGGCACACCTCCCTTTACTGACACTGCCTCTACTGTGGTCCAAACCACCATCGTGGCTCCCACTGCACAGTCTCAAATTGATCTCCTTCTTCTGCTTTTTCCCCGTAGAGGGCATTCTCCACACATCAACCAGAGTGAGCCTGTTAAAAGGGAAGTTAAGATGATGTCGTCCCTGAAATCTTTCAGTCCGATAAAAGCCAAAATACTTACAATGGCACACAAGTCCCTATGCCTCCCAGCCCTTTGTTACTTACTTTTCTGATCCTATCCTTTGCAACTCATCCCATGCTCCTTTGCTCCAGTCATGCTGGCCTTCATGTTCTTCCCAGAACACAAGGCTGCCGCCACCTCAGGACCTTCGGGACAGATGGCCTCAGTTTGGAAAATTCCTCTCCCAATTATGTGTGTAACTCAGTCCCGTGCTGTGTTCAAGTATTTCCTAAATGTCACCTTCTCATGGAGGTTTTCCCAAATCACTCAATTTAAAACCACAAGCCGCACCTTGGCACTCCTGGTCTCCTTTAACTAGCTCTAATTTTGTCCCTGTTCCATTTAAAATCTTTCAACATTCAATGGCATTATTTGTTTTTGTTATCATCTGCCTTTTCCTTTAGAATAGGAGCTTCAGGAGGGCAGTAATTTGTAAACTGTTATTTATCAATTAGTCACTCAGTAAATACTTTTAATAAATGATTAATATGTAAAAATAACACACTGCTTACTCACGAAAATCTGAGAAATAGTACCCTACTATGGCCCTGATCACTGTCTACTCTCTCTCTCTCTTTGCATTTCGTTGCCCGCCACCTGATTTTTCTCATCTCAATAGTTTTCTTTCAAATAAGTGTCTGGAAAACATGCATCCACAAAGTTTGGAAACTGCTGATCTAAAAATTTCAAGTCTACCTGGTCTGTGGTGGCACAGTGGATAACACAACAACCTGGAATGCTGAGGTCTCTGGTTCAAAACCCTGGGCTTGCCTGGTCAAGATACATGCAGGAAGCAACCACTATGAATTGTTCTTTTTCTCTCTCTAAAAAATCAATTAAAAAAATTTAAATAAAATAAAAATCTAGAGTCAAATCCACACCACCCAACAAAGGATTCAACTGTTTCTACTCTAACTTTATCAGAAGGAGAGAATTTATGAATAGCTCTGATTGTGAGAAGTTTCTTAAGTTGAACTGAAATTATGCTCCCTATAACTTCCAACCACAAGATCTGTGTTTGCTTTCAAGGAAGGCCATGAATATTGTCCCCCTTCTGCATGACATTACCTCAGATATTTGACTATGAAAGTACTTTCCTTTTGCTTCCAAAGTCTTTACATTTTGCAAAATAGCATCCATTTCTCCTATTAAATGATTTAGAATTTTAAAACACAAAATTTATTCTAAAGCAAATTATAGCACTCAGGCACTATATTAGTAAGCATATCAAATGCCTTATCTTACTTAATTCTCTCAATAATTTAATAAGGCAGGTACTACCATTTTCATTCTCATTTTACGGATGAAGATCCCAGGGTTCAGTAGAGTTTGGCAATCTGTCCAGACACATAGCAAGGAGAATGGGCCTGCTGGGATTCAGTGAGAAGTTTTGAGTAGCCCCAGTACTAGATTCTGACCTACACTTTGCAGTCTCTTGACAACTTACTAAACAAGTAAAACATTCAATTGTCCATTACCAATTTATAGTCTGTTCAAGTTACTGTTTCAAATGATTCTATTTACTGTGTCTGTAAACCAGGTTTCATGGTCAAGAAGTTGTTTATATGTTAATTTTTAATTTTGCACTTCTTTCAAAGGGGCTTGTTTCATGCTGGGGGTCTACTGACAGGTTAACCTTTCCTTCTATGGAAGATTTGCATTACTTATTCTATGTATCCAAGGATATCACAAAGAGTTTTCTATTAATATATCATCTGGGTGATTTTGGTCTTCTCAGGTACTGCAAAGTAGACTACAAACCAAAAGAGGACACAGGGTCAGGCTTCTTATTGCTTAGGGTAGCCTTTTTCTGTCAAATGTTTCCCTGTTAAATGTTGGGTCAGAGAGCAGATATTTCATGCTCACCTTTCACTGACACTTGGGCTTCTTAAAGTCCAGGCTTTATGAAAATATTTTTCATAAAAATAAGTTATATGATATAGATATGCACACAATATGCACACATATTATAAATGCATGTGTATATATATATGTTATATGCATATTTATAAATATACATGTGTGCATATATATAGTGTATTTTATGGGTATATGTGTATTAAATGTATACATATGTATATCATATATATGTATACATAGCATATACATATATAGCAACATATTTAATATATTAAATTCATATGTTATATGTATGCTATTTAATTTAAATGTATTTTATATATTATAATTTGATTCTAATCTTGAAAACTAATATTGGAAATAGTGAAATTTTTATGTAGCTGTGACATTGGGAACTTCTCTCCCACATAGTCATTCAATCTGCTTACACTTTGATTGTTCTGGTCCTGAATGACTTGCTTTTTTTTTTTCTGATTCACAAAGTTTTATACATAACACCAAACTACTTCACAATAATCAATTTACTCCTTATTTTCTATTTTCCAAAATTCAGGTTTTAAGTGTTCATCATTTATTTATATTTTATAGCTTTAAATATTTTGTTACTCTGGCCTGAAAACTCGGTGCTTCAAGTCCTTTTCGGAATGATAGATAAATATATTAATAGAAATAACTCAGTCTGTTATACAAATGCATACCTTCATATGTAGAATGTATGGTGCTCTGTTTTCCAGCCATAGCCTCCCATAAAATGGTTTTTGTACTAACCGGTTCTTTGGGAATGGCTTCTCTTTCCAATTTCCACATTATGGCAATGGAATGAATTTGATAGAATATCTTGGCTTTATAAGAAAGAACATTATATTCTTAAAAAGCACCTCATTCCCCTTAAAAATCTGAAACGAAGTCATGAATTTCATATTACTTTCTGTGTCGTGTTCTCACATATCCCATTGGCTATAAACATTGATGTGGCATAATATTCATGAAGAGACAGCTGCAGGGAGAAACCCAGTGTTTTTAAAAAAACAAACAACAACAAAAGAAAAAGCTATATAGACCTATGTATAAAAGAGTATGTGTGTGTTTCTACCTCTCAATCTCCCACAATCCTCAATATAAAGTTTTGAAACTTTATATAAGCCAACCAAATAGAAACTGAATTATTGAGCATATGTAGGGGACTCAGTAAAAATTTAAGGTTGTTTTTACTCATAACTGGCAACAAGAATGCAAAAAAAACAGTTTTAATCAAATCAGTGGTGTAAAACAGGGGTGCTCAATACATCGATAGTGATCTACTGGTTGATCCCGAAGGAAGTGCGGGTAGATCGCATGACATTATAAAGACATTTGTCTTTTGGTTGGCATACAGGGTAGCCAATCTGACGTCTGAACTTTTGGCACCCAATGCATGCGCGTTAAACCGCGCTAACTTGTTCAGTTACATTGCTGCGTAGTTAGTCTTCAATTTATTTAAACTAAATACAACAAAAGGTATAAAAATGAGTGCCATAGCTGGTTCGAGTAAGAAACCTAAAACCTACTACTTTCATACAGAATGGGAGGGGATTTTTTTCACTATGTCATATTCTAAGTGCGTTTGCCTCATCTGTCTGTGTGCCATTGCTATTCCAAAGAAGGGAAATGTGGAGCGGCTTTTTTCGGACTGTTCATAAAAACTATGACATTGACTTTCCTCCGAAAAGAGAGCTGAGAAGGAGAAAGGTGAAAGAAGAATACACAGTATTAAATAGTAATAATAGTAACTTAAATAATGACAATATAAAAGAAATAAATTTATGTTTTGCATTTTTATTGTAGGTAGATCATTTTGACTTGGTCATCTTATAAGTAGCTCGAAAGCTGAAAAAGTGTGGGCACCCCTGGTATAAAATTTTATGAAGTATCACTGTTTGGTTATGAAAATAAACTGTCTTATATGATATTAAGTGAAAGTAAATGTTTCCCAGCCTAGAGCAGGTTTTCTGGTTTTAATTCTGCTCTTTGTGTTTTCAATCTTTTGCTTTAAAACATACTAACTAATCTGCTGACGAAAGCTTTAGTGGCTATTATATCTACTTGCAAACTAGCAAATTCAATTTTCGACATAACAACACAAAGTAAAATGAAGTGGAATGCTGTGATTTTTAAAGGGGCTTTGCCCTCCTTTGTTCTGTGAAGTTGACCAGCTTTCACACCATAGCAGTTTCACAGCCTTTTGTTCAAACTCACAACATTGAATGTAAAGAATGGCTTTACATTGTAATTTTATTACCCGAGGAATCCAAATGCATCAAGAAAAATGTTCATCGAGGCTTGGAACAGAAAGAGGTATTTATTTTACATGTGCCCTATTCTGTGTAACTCAGCACCTATACAAATGAGTTGAGACCGCAATTGAGAGCTGAAATTCTCTGTCTCCTATGAATCATGAAACCCAACATGAATGTTACAAACTGATACTGGGGAACATTAAAGATTACCATCTCACATAGCATGAGTAGAACCAGACACGAGAGAGATATTGTAAATTTGAGTGGCTTATGCTTATCTCTATCAAATGTCTGTTAGACAATTTATCTGCTTAAACACCTAGCCATGGTTTCTGCAATTTATCTCAGTGTGTGTAAGAAATACAAATTATCTCAGAGAAGTAAGTCACTGTGACAGAGTGGAGATAGCACTGGATGGAGTTGGGAAGGCTCTAATTGTAACAAGTGTAAGTTGTGAAATCAAGTAGATTTGGACACAAATATCAGTATAGTCATTTCCTGGCTGGATGTTCTTGGACAAATTATTAACTTCTCCATTCTTCCATTTTCTCATTTGTCACAGTCATCAGGACTGACGTAGATCATATTTTTGAAGTGCATTGCACCACAATAAGAACGTGGTATTGTATTATTATAAGATTAAGACATTTGCCACATTGTTTTCTATGACAACTCTCTAGAATTCATAGATAATCATTTTATTTTCTTCTTTTCCAAGTGAGAGGAGGGGATATAGACAGACTCCCTAATGAGCCCCAATCAGGACCAATCTAGCAACCCTCATCTGGGGCCATGCTCTCTCTGCCCATCTGGGGCCATGCTCGCAACCTAACTATTTTTAGAGCTTAAGGCAGAGGCTCTAAGGAGCCATCCCCAGTGTCTGGACTGTGCTTGAACCAATAGAGCCGTAGCTGCGGGAGAAGAAGAAAAAGAGAGAGAGAGAAGTGGGAGGAGAAGGGTCAGAGAAGCAGATGGTTGCTTCTCCTGTGTGCCCTGACCAGGATTCAAACCTGGGACATCCACACATGGGGCTGATGCTCTACCACTGAATGAACCCACCAAGGCCATGTATAATAATTTTTAAAGTGTAAATAAAAAATATATACCAAATGACCCTCAATAATGAGATCTCCAACTGTGTCATTCTAGTCATTACTTGCCTCTGTCTTTATCTCATGCTTTTTCAGTTGATTTAAAGTGTCCAATTCTTACATAAGAAACTTTCAAAGCATTAAAAGGTGAGACAACCAAAAGGTTGGCAAAGGTGTTCAGAAACACCAGGCAATTTAGCTGTCATTAACGAAGGCAGTAGAAACAAACCTATGAATTTCTTGAGAGCAACAATATGGGAAGAAAAAGTGGATAGAGCCTTAGGGGAAGTGGGGTAAGCATGAGAATACAATAGAATATTAAAGCCCCTTCTGTGTCCCAGAGAAAGAGGGGAGAAATGAACAACAGTAAAAAATGGAAAGAACTACTGGAGATTTTAGAGATGAAATGGATGTATATTGCAGAAAAGTTATTCCAGTTGTTAGAAATTGCACTGAAGGGGGTTCTAGGAAAAATAAAACAGAGATAGTGCTTCTTCCATATACTTAAAAACAAAATGTAAAAGAGGGAAAAAGAAGATTACTAATAATGAAGAAAGGGACCCAGGATGTCGAAGGCCCGCCCTTGAAAGGGATTGTGTTGCAACAAAAGGAAGCAGTCTTCGAGAAGATGACTTCTTGAACTTTGCTGTCTGGTTCCCATCACTCCTCTTCAAAAAGTGTCATTTGTTTCTTTCAGGGAAGAACATTTTGCCAAATATGCTATTTAAATATTGATTTTAGGACATTTCCTTGATTTAAAAGCACAGTACTACAATTGGCAAGAATCCAAACTATTTCTTCCTGTGCTCTTTGTTATGATTTATACAGGCAGTTTTTTCTACCAAAGATAAAATGTAAGAAGACCAGAATGCAAACTGTGTAAAACACACAATTCCTGATAATAAAATGCATTGGCTAGAGCTATTATGAAGAATATTTGAGCTATTACTCAAGAGATTCTGATTATGCCACAAAGATGTCTGAAAAGTAATGTTTTTTTTTCTTTTTAACAGAAGGGAAGATGAAGGAAACTCTGTATAAAATTAGTTTTTCTTTAGTAAAAAAAAAATATTTGCTAATGCTACCGATATCGCTTATATCACATATACACAGATGTTAACTTTTACAGTTTAATGATCAAAAATTTGAATAAAGGCAGTTGCTTAAAATGAATGTACACTTTTCTCTCTCTCTCTCTGCTATATCCCAAGACCTAAAGCAGTGCCTGGCACATAGTTATCACTCTACAAAGATTTGATACATGAATGAATAAATAAAGCCCTAAAGAAATTAAATTATCAAACAGATTCTCTAATCATTACCAGCTGAGAGCAAATTGGGCCAGAAAATCCTGAGAAATGGATTTAATTTCATGGTTTTGAACACTCCAATATGAGTTCAGAGCCTCAGTCCTGAAAACAGCAAATAACTTGATTTATAATCAACTGTAAAAAAAAAATCAACTCTTTAATAAAAAGGGAAAGCAATCTAGCTCATCTCTATTTCTTCCATGTATGTGTGTGTGTGTGCGTGTGTGTGCGTGTGTGTGCGTGTGTGCGTGCACATGCGCCCATTCTCTGAATCTTTCTCAGCGATACAAACTCAGGTGACTTTCTTTGGTTTAGACAGGTCTCTCGAGAAGATTACTGGTGTGACGACCTTAGTTGAGGAAAATATATTTGAAGCCCAGAGAAGCCTGTTTTACATAGTGTTTCTAGAATATCTTTTCAAATTGTCTCCCATAGCAATATTTTTTCAGAGTGGTTAGTTAGTTCCCTTTGAATCTTAACATATGTAATGATCCACAATTATGTATGAAAAATACTTCAGACCTAGACCCATCCTACCTCATTCCTTGATTATTTTATGGCTAAGTAATTTCCAGAGCTTCCTAAATTACTCTGTCTTCCCCATTCTCTTTCCCATACACACTCTAATCTACTCTAAAAAACACTAAGTCTGCAAAAATTATTTGATGTTTAAGCCATTTGACAAAGAGGTGAATGAGATAAAACAGACAAACAAAACCCTCAGAAATGAGAAAACTCTTATCGATGATGGGCAGGAAATAGATTTAAATATGGAACTAACCACCTGTGACAAAATGGAAGCCAGGAGGTAAATATTAGGAAGATTAACAATGTAAGCATGATGATAGCAAGATAATAAATGTTTTAGAAGTTGGTTTGTGAAGAAGAAGGAGAAGAAATTTAAGGGCATGGGCATCTGTTAGAAAAACAAATCATGATATACCTTCTTTTTTTCTTTTTTTTTAGCAAGAGAGAGGAACAAGATAGGAACAGACAGACAGGAAGGGAGAGAAATGAGAAGGATCAATTCTTCATTGCGGCACCTTAGTTGTTCATTGATTGCTGTCTTGTATGTGCCTTGGCTGGGGCAGGGGTGCCTCCAGCCAAGCCAGTGACCTTGGGCTTCAAGCCAGTGACCTTTGGGCTCAAGCGGTGCCCCTTAGGTTTCGAACCTGGCCCTCTGCATCCCAGGCCAATGCTCTATCTACTGCATCACCACCTACCTGGTCAGGCATAACATACTTTCAAAACATGATAAATGAGAAAATAACCTAATTACCTCAGATACCAAGTTTCAATTTTTGATGTTCCATTTGTTGCAAGTATCAGAAAAACAACCTAGATTAAGTTGAATCAAAAAGATGAGATAAAAAAGGATAATGAGCCATTTAAAGGGCACCAAGAACTGGAAGAAACCTCTAGAGTAGGGGTCCCCAAACTTTTTACACAGGGGGGCCAGTTCACTGTCCCTCAGACTGTTGGAAGGCTGGACTATAAAAAAAACTATGAACAAATCCCTATGCACACTGCACATATCTTATTTTAAAGTAAATAAACAAAACGGGAACAAATACAATATTTAAAATAAAGAACAAGTAAATTTAAATCAACAAACTGACCAGTATTTCAATGGGAACTATGGGTGCGGATGCATCCTGTGCTCCTCTCACTGACCACCAATGAAAGAGGTGCCCCTTCTGGAAGTGTGGCGGGGGGCGGGGGGGAGTGTGGATAAATGGCCTCGGGGGCCACATGCAGCCCGGGGCATAGTTTGGGGACCCCTGCTCTAGAGTAACTAACGCAAAGGAATCAAAGGCATGAGACCTCTGCTTCCTGCCTCTCAGCCCCTCTGTGGATTGTTGTCTATCTCTCCATCCTTTCTCTACAAATTAACTTTCTCCAGTTCACTTAGGAAGAAAGTCTAACTAAGGTCTCCAGAATTTTACCCATTATGACTTTGTCCTGGATTTTGGTTACTTTTCCTTGTTTTCAGTTCTAAAATTCTGAGGCAAGTTTTTTGATTGACCCATGGAACCTATCAATTGTGTCCTGGGAAGCCTAAGCCAAAGTAAAATAAGGTGGGGCGGGTGTTCTCCAGAAAGAATAAAAGAATGACTGGATAGACAACAATAGATTTAGGTTATACAACAGTTGTCCCTCGCCATATCATGGTTCACTTCATTATCCCGCTGTATCATGGATTTTTAAATAGTATATATCTAATTTTGTATTGCAGATTTTTTGCTATATTGTGGGATTTTGTGGTATATAGGTATGTTTATATATTTATTATTTTAATTATTTTCCCAATAAAATAAGCATTTTCTAGCTTAAAAACTTGAAAACAATATAATATAAAAATATTAACTAAAACACATTAAAAGAATATTAAATCAAAATAAAGCCTTAAAATATATATAAATAATAAAATAAGGTTGCTACTTCATGATTTCCACCTATCGTTGGCGATTCTGGAACCTCATCCCACAATAGATGAGGGACCACTGTATTTGCCTAAGATATAATCAGATTCACCACCTTTAGCTTTCACCATGTGCTGTAGTTACCAATGATATTTGTCAGGTAGTTCAAGTTTTTCTACTTTACGACTGTGTTTCTTTAGTGAGTTATGACTAGAAGTGCACTTTTCACAACTTTCACTCAGGCACAGAAATGGAAACCGCCAGGCTGCCTCATCAGCTTGGGTCTCCAGGTGTCTATGAAAGCAGAGCCCTCTCATCCAGCTAGGATGGACAGATGCTATGAGAAATCTATTTTTATTGTTTTAAGCCACTGAGATTTGAGGACATGTTGTTATTGCAGCATGATAGCCTAGTTTACCAATAGTCCATCCTGTTCTATTTCCCACTCTGATTCTGCACTCTCATTGACTGCTAACTGTATCATGGTTGAACAGTTCCACTCTAATGCTCTCCTACTCTTCTTCCCCTCCTGCTCATAAAGAAACACCTTTCACTTCTTTTGACCCTCTGCCAGAGGAGGTTCCCTCGGGGCCATAGGGGTCCTGATGAGATTATGGCTTCTTTGTATTCTAGGCATCTTCTCAAAGGATGCAGATATTGGACCCTGGGACAGAGGAAAGTAATGTATAGATTTCTAAGCACTTTTACCTCCAGCTTCCCCCGTAACAAAATTTTTGTCATGATACTTTATCATAAATTCTAGATTTATTTTTCACCTATTTTTTTTTCCTAGAGCCTCAGCATGTCTCTTCCTCTTGACTCACATATAGTGCCCTCCAATGATCCCTTTCCCCAAGCTACCAGACCCCTTTGGGTTCTGATTGACGTCATACGATGTGGCAAAGCATTCTAATACAAGGATTTAGAGAAAGTCTTCATAAATTGACCGTGAGAGGACCAAAAAAGTGTTAAAGGTTTACCTTTTATGAAAGACTTTCTATCAATGGACAAAAAACAGTAATTCTCAACTAGGGCATGGTCTTTGCCTCTCAAGGGTTATTTTGTAATTTCTGAAGACATTTTTGGTTGTCACAACTGGAAGGGGTTTTACTACCGGAATCTGGTAGGTAGCCTGGGCTAAAGTCAAGATTTAATTAGGAATTTGTGTTATTAATTAGAAATTTGCTACTCTGGGTACTGCTATGTCACTTCTACTTAAACACAACATATTATCTTTACTTGCAAATAACATAAGAGTAGGATGAAGAAAATGACACAATATTAGCAGCAAATAGCACTACCACAATAGTCACCAAAACTCTTAAGATAGTCCTTATTTTAACTGTTACTTGTTATCTGATTAAAAGAGAGGGCGATTGACTCTCTCTTAGGAGATGCTATGAATTATTTCATCATTCTCTTTTGAAAGATCTAAATCTTGAAAGCTTAATTGTACTGCATTCTCACAAAGTTAGAAAGCATATCTTAATTATTGCTCATTTTTCTTAAAGTACTATGAAGAAAAAAAAATGTTGACCTCAATTTTTAATACTCCCAGAGGCCTGAAATGAGGATACAGAACAAGATCTCTTGTTCTCCTAAACAGAAATTGAGCCAATAACACAGGGTACTTTATGAGCCAAACAATGTCTGGTGTCCTGGAGCTAAAGAAAATGTTGGCATTTCATGCCAAATCACAGCTGTTTCAGTCTCATTTAGTGACTGGTCCCACTCTCTGAGCCCAGTTTGTCTTCTGAAACACAGCACAGCTAGCTATTCTGCAGCCTGTGATTATAGCCACTGACAAGAGAGGGCTTCTTTATAGTTTAGCTCTTCGTCTCAAAAGCTTTAGAAATCTTGACAAGTGCTGCTAAGAAATACAGATTACTATTTTAGAAAGACAATGCATGGAGATTTCTTAATGTGCACATAATTGGGCATATTTTTATCAAAAGATTAAATGCAAACGTGAGGGTAAAAAGACACCTTTCTAAGCTGAAAAATAAATAAGTGAACTAATTTAACTATACACTATGCTGTTATAAGAAAGGATTTCTGTGACTTCATTCACTTACCATGTGCGTTTTAGGTTGCAAAACAGAGGTTGCCAACAACCCGTCAGAGGCAGACCCTTCCAGCAGCGGAGCCCTATCCCAGGGGACTAAAGAGCTTAAAAATTAGGGAAGATGCCATGTTTTGACTTAAAACAGCTGTACCTCAATGAGAAAAGGGATCAAAGGTGAAGTGAGTCTAGACACTCAATCCTTTGGCCAAAAGAACAGTAAGAAAGGGTTACAGCTATTTCCATAAATGTCAAGGAAATAATTCCATTGGGGAAAGATCATTTTCTTCTTCTTTTTTATTTTTATTTAGGAAATTGTTTTATAAAAAACAGAAGCATTATGTCCATGCCCAGAAAAGCACTGGTAGTAAATCAAATTATTTCATTTAATTGTATACATTAACATTCCTCATACTCTAAGACAGGGGTCCCCAAACTATGGCTCATGGGCTGCATGTGGCCCCCTGAGGCCATTTATCCGAGGCCGCACTTCCGGAAGAGGCACCTCTTTCATTGGTGGTCAGTGAGAGGAGCACAGGATGCATCCACACCCATAGTTCCCATTGAAATACTGGTCAGTTTGTTGATTCAAATTTACTTGTTCTTTATTTTAAATATTGTATTTGTTCCCATTTTGTTTTTTTACTTTAAAATAAGATATGTGCAGTGTGCATAGGGATTTGTTCATAGTTTTTTTTTTTTATAGTCCGGTGCTCCAACAGTCTGAGGGACAGTGAACTTACCCCCTCTGTAAAAAAGTTTGGGGACCCCTGCCTAAGACACTGTATAATAAATGACTATCTCAGATCTTTTATATCACCAAAAAAGTTTAAAACCAGGTAACTAATAATCTTATATAACCTAATTTGCATACTACCTAAAACACTGCTTTATTTACACCAAGAGAAAGTATATCACCAATAATAATATTAAAGATATGCCTATACAAACACAATCAATAAAATTCTTGACTATTCAATTGTTTTTTTTATCATTGATAAAGATAGCAAACATTCTTCTATACTTCTAAAAAGTAACCCATCTACAAAAGAAAACGAACCCATCTACAAAAGAAAAATCGTGCATTTTTAATTTCTAATATTTTTATTAATTTTTAAGATAACATTTATTTTTATATCAACATAAAGAAAATAAATCACATGAGAACAGCTTTTGTATGTCTGCCAAGGTAAATTGTTCTATTTTAAAATTATCAAGTTATAAATAAACCACATAATGTGCTTATGTGAACCAAACCACAGAATAATCTGAGTACGATTGAAAGGCACAGAGTATTATCATTGTTTCAGTAAGAGAAATGAAGAGCATTACTTATTAGAATTAAAAGCCTAGTCTTCAGCTATCCATTATTCAAAAATAATATGCATGAATTATTCACTGAATATAAAACAAAATACATTGTTAAGAAACAAAGGTGACTAAAACTAACATGTGTCCTTGGACCTTTTGTTTAATATTAAGCATTTCGGAATAACCAAAGGCAAATAAACAAAGCCAGACCCAAAACACAAAATTAAAGCTCACTTCTAAGAACCTGGAATTCCCACCACCAATACCACAATATTAAATGAAGATGACATTATTTCATAAAAAGCATATTAAAATGCAAATATGCCACCTTGAAAAGACAAGGTGTAAGGCAGCTTAACAAAGTGTAATTTCAACTCAATGGCTCAAAGTACTATTTGGATCCCCAAACTTTTATTAGGCCACTTTTTTATTACTATAATGATTAATCGGAAGAAAAACAAAAGCAAACTTAAGCTTAAATACAGCAGGTAAAAGTGGAGACTCAGGAGCACCAAAGAACGTGTAGCGCCAGAGGGAGGCACTCAGAGCAATGGAGGGAACATTGAATGGGACAATGGTCTGAAGACCAGCTCTCCAAACTGTGCTCAGCAAATAAGTGTACCAAATAGTAGTAGTTGAATACAAGTCTAAAAACTCATGAATAAATGATACAATGATTCTTTTCACCTTGGTCTATCTTCTCCAGTACTTAACATGTTATTTTAACTTTTTGACTCTATATTTTGTATAGATTAGAACCTATGGACATGTTCCCATTGTTTTTAAAAAGCATTCTTAAATTGTTTTAGTATTAAAAACATCCTTAAATTGTATTTTTAATCTTTTAGGAAAAGGAAATGTCAGCCAACCAGCTTTTAAATAAGGGGTAGGGGTGTATGGAGATGGGAGGTAATAACTTGGTCAAGAATCGAAACCCCTATGAACATCGGTCATACATGCTGATATGGGTGTCTTCGAAGGACATAAAGACCCAACACATAAATACTGTATGTCCACATCCCTCCACCTAACTAAAATGTTGGTAGAGTTTGGGGACAATTATTTAAGGCATAATAATATCCAAATATGCTGTTTTGGTTCTAGTTGTGTGCTTTCTTTGAGGAGAGATGACCGGGGTCAAGTTTTAATTCATGTTGTTCATTTTCTCATATTGGAATAAGCCAAAAAAATATTTAAACAGAGTCAATATCTGATCCTATTGTCAATATCTGGGCAATATCAATTAAATCAGTTTAAATATAATTACACAAAACAAATTTAAAGAACTCCACTATTATTAATAAAATATACAGAAATTATAGTACAACCCTTGTAAAAATAGAAAAACTTTTTAAAAAAAGCATCTATGTTTTTTAAAGGATGCTCTATAAGTACAGTTTCAAATAGGTAACTTTAAACTTAAAATTGTTTAATTTCTAAGTCACTAGACATAAATTGGACCAAAACTGAGAGAGCAAAACTATCTAAGATAGATTCTACACTGACAACAAAATTAATTTCTTAAAAGGAATGGAAAATGTGATTCTCAAATGCTCAGAATCACAGAACTAGCTAATTAATTGTAGATACAATAGAATATAAACTGGTAGTTCTGCAAGTAACTCGCCATTTCTATTAGAAATATTGTATGCACTGATACATTTGCTGGTCATGAGCCTCAGTTTTCCAATGTAGAACGCCGCTGGGTAAGGGTGGTGACTGTTCTGTTTTAACAATCAGCAACAACAACAAAAAATTTCAAGATTCATTCCCATTAGTATTTGGTCAGACCAGTGAAACTGGCATAAAATCTAATTTTTATTTTATTTATTTTACAGAGACAGAGAGAGTCAGAGAGAGGGATAGATAGGAACAGACAGACAGGAACAGAGAGAGGTGAGAAGCATCAATCACTAGTTTTTCGTTGCCGTTGCGACATCTTAGTTGTTCATTGATTGCTTTCTCACATGTGCCTTGACCGCGGGCCTTCATTAGACTGAGCAACCCCTTGCTGGAGCCAGCGACCTTGGGTCCAAGCTGGTGAGTTTTTGCTCAAACCAGGTGGGCCCGCGCTCAAGCTGGGGACCTCAGGGTCTAGAACCTGGGTCTTCCGCATCCCAGTCTGACACTCTATCCACTGCTCCACCGCCTGGTCAGGCCATAAAATCTAATTTATTAAAGGAGTCAGTTTACACTGTTGCATTAAACGTGAGAAATGTTTTAACAAAGCTAGCTGGAGTAATAATTGCAACCATTCTGTAATTAGATGTTAGACTCACATGACAATGGTAATGAAATTTATAAACAAATAGTTTTTCAATACATTTTTAAAGCTTTATTAAGTCTGCTTACAGTACTCAGGCCCATCATATATACTTGGTTAAATTCTTTCATTTTATGTATTCATCTACTCTGTCTCATTCCTAAAAAGAGTGGAGGTTTGTGTACTTGATTTAGAAACAATAATGCATAAGTCTGTCTAGTAATCTAGCCAGAAGATGGTTTTGTTATTCATTCATAGGTAGTACTTTGGCCCCATGGGCATTGATGTAGGTGATAAGGATTTTGGCTCTTCGTTCTATTACGTCGATAAGCTTTTCAATTCCTGGTCTACCTCCTTGACTCTCCCAATAAACTCTATCAAGAAACAGAGATTGAAGGAGCTTCTGCCGTAAGTGCTGGCTCTTCAAAACAGAAACTGCAGATTCGGGAAACCTGAGAAGATAAAATGATATGATATTTCAGTCTTAGTAATAGTCTGGAAGTGTTATGCCTTACCCAACTGCTCTGCCTTTCATTAATCTGACATAAGTCACACTCAAACAGTACCTTGAAATTCAAAACTTTCTGTCACTGTCAAGCAGATACTTCTCTTAATAATAATATATTAGAAAAGGTGTGTCAAGATGACTGGATTTTCTATACCATTAACAACTTGACATCAACTAAAATTTGACCTAAGGTCATTATATGTGGGCAAGGAGAGCCACAAAATTAAATAGGTCCTTGTTCACCTGGCCCAAAAATACTCTTCTCAATCTTAAATTCCATCTCACCCACGGAAACCATTTTAATCCGTCATATAGAAGAGTATTCTCAGAAGTATCAATGTGGGGTTTTATGCAGGATAATATGAGAAACTAAATGCTGACCATTTCAGTAATGTTCTCTTCCCGAGTAGAAGTTGTATGACTGAATTTAACGTGAACTAATCCAAAATATATATAATAAAAAGAGAAAGGAATCATTCAAACATTCCCAATTTAATAAAGAATTGCCTTTTAGAGCATCAGCCTGGTGTGTGGATATCCGGGTTCAATTCCTGAGGGCACACAGGAGAAGCAACTATCTGCTTCTCCACCCCTTCCCCCCCCTCTCTCTCGGCCTCCTGCAGCCATGGCTCAATTGGTGTGAGCACATCGGTCTGGGCACTGAGGATGGCTTCATGGAGTCTCCGCCTCCAGCACTAATAATAGCTCAGGTGTGAGCATGGGCCCAGACAGGGATTGTCAGGTGGATCCCAGTCTGGGCCCATGCAGGAGTCTTTCTCTCACTTGAAAAATTAAAAAAAATAAATAAAAGGAAGAAAGGAAAGGAGGGAGGGAGGGAAGAAGGAAAGGAGGGAGGGAGGGAGGAAGAAAAAGAAGAAAGAAAGAAAAAGAGAAAGAAAGAGAATTGCCTTTGATTCAGATTATATTTTAGGAATTCTGAGGATCTGGGAGCATTTTATGAAACTGGAACACTAAATTTTTTTCAAATGAATGTAGTAAAACTCAAGTTTTAGAACCAGGGCATCCACAGTGAACCATCTCCCTGGAAAACCAGAGGCCAGTTTAGAAGGGTCCTTGCTGAATTACCTCCAAAGAGTTCATTGTGCTTCTGGTCTTCATTCAGAAAGTACAAAGCCAGGGATCTAGTACATACATTGTCCAAAGTACTTCATAAAATTTCTGGTTCAAAATCATAACTAATGTTTTGCTGAATCAAAACTTTGTCCTCTCCCAGATTTTATCAAAATGCTGATGAAAGAACAGTAAAAATGTTGGGGTTTAATAGTAATTTACACATAAACTTAGTTGTTCTTGAAAAACTAAAATAAGAACATATACTTGTTTTAGTAGTACAGTTTGCCAGAAGTTTCAGAACTTCTAAGCACCTTTTCCAAATTTCTTTTCTTTTTTGTTTTTGTTTTTCATTCAGTGAGAGGAGGGGAGGCAGAGAGACAGAATCCCACATGTGCCCTGACCAGGATCCATCCAGCAATACCACTAGGGGGCGATGCTTTGCCCATCTGGGGCATTGCTCTGTTACTCAGCAACTAAGCCCTTCTTAGCACCTGAGGCAGAGGCCATGGAGCCATCTTCAGCAATTGGGGCCAACTCGCTGCAATGGAGCCATGGCTATAGGAGGAGAAGAAAAAGAGAGAAGTGAGAGGGGAAGGAGTGTAGAAGTAGATAGGCACTTCTCCTGTGTGTCCTGACTGGGAATTGATCCTGGACATCCACAGGCTGGGCCTATGACCTTTTCCAAATTTCAATGGAGCAAAGTGGGGATGGCTTTCAAAGGGCATGAAAGAAAGGGACTCAGATGATCCGCCTCTCTGATGCTGCAGAAAGACCAAAGGCCACAGGCCTGGATGTGCTTAATGAGTCTGAACATCTTATCAGCATTATTTAAGTGTAGACTTAAATAATGCTGATAAGATGCTCTGAGCTCCCTGAACACAGGCACTATGTAATTAGTGGCCAGGTATTAATTAAGTAAATATTTTCCTCCATAAAGTATTAATATCCCATGCTTAGAAATTCTATGGCCCTTAACTAATTTAACTGTGGCGGAATGTATAAGATAAAATCGTTTAAAGTCATGATTCTTTTTAGTGACGAATATTTTTCATAAAAGAAAGTAAAAAAATACCTGTCTTGGCATTACGTTAATTAGTAGGACAATACTATCCATAAATCTGGATTAGTAAAGTTTTCATTTTTGCTTTTCAATGTATAAATTACATATTCAAAACAGACTTCATTTCAACCTCATTGCTCTTCATAATGAACTTAAAGTTCAATCGGACAACGCTGTGGTGATTGCGGGTTGGTGGTGAAGTAAAGGAGGGACTGGGGGGATAAATAATGATGGACGAAGACTTGACTTTGGGGGTTGAACACACAATTATGGTATACAGAAATGTGTTGTAGAATTGGGCACCTGAAACCTGTATAATTATGTTACCTAGTATCACCCCAATAAATTCAACTAAAAAATTCTAAAAATTTCAATCACCTTTGAAAGCACAGATAAAACAGTACTTATACATATATGAATGGATGGACTATATTTTCTTTGCACTCTTAATTCAAAGAGGAAATTTAGGGTTGGATATTTAAGAAGATCCATAATATCAACTCAGTAAGTGAGGCCTTTGGTTTATAAATTTTCCTACACATAAAATTTCCTTAGTTTAGACACTTTAGGAGAGAGAATATGCCATGTATACTTTCAATCCTCGAAGAGATGTGAGGAATAGGGCAAGACTTGGCAAAAACCCGTGAAATTGGGCTTATGAAATTCTCACAACAAAAGCACTATCTGTAGTGTTGAAAGTTCACAAATTCACATTATCTAACTGTCACTGCTAGCAAGATCTACTGAAATGTGCTCCAGAGTATTATTTCCAGCACACACATTACAAGTTATTGCAGAAAAATTATTGGACTTGGATTCAGAAGACTGGGGCTCTTCCCTAAATTTTAGACTGTGGATCATGTGGTTTCGAGCAGTCACTCAGCTTTGACTATTTTTACTAATGCACTCCTTTATTTTCAGGTCTCAGCCACAGCCCAGTTTCTTAGTCACTCTGATTTCTGACTAAGGTGGGAAGACGAGAAAGAGTGTCTGTAGGTGGAGATTGAAATCTAGCCTCAATCTCCATAGCGGACTGAATAGCTCAGACTCGACATCAGGGTGTCTGCCACAATTAAGTGTCCTACTTTCCTTGATTTCCAATTAGAGGTAGGTTCAAGATACTTTTTTCTATAATCTATGTCTATTAGGATTTCCAAACGCTCAAAACCCCTCCCACCTCATTAAATAGCTGCTGTCCTTGGAGACTGTGTTCTTTCTACTTGGCAGATTGGCTCTAATTTTTCACATTTATAGAAGTCTCTTGAATTTATTATGACTTTGGACATCCTGCCATGTCAATATCTGCATGTCTGTTGGCTTCCCTGGTCCATGGCCTAATAACAGAGCCTCTGCCACCTGCTTATCCCTGTTCTGCTGGTTCCTATTCTAGAAATTCTTCCATGCTTCCAACCTAATCCACACAAATTTTCACAGTGAGGGCCAAGCCACATGCTGGATGTGAGATGGAGCGGGAACTTTGTAGACTGCATGGTTGGTGACAGTGACACCCTGGCTGCTCTGTTGTTCTGTTCCACTCGGGTTTGTTTCCCTTGTTTGGGCCTCCAGTCCCAGATTCCACAACCACAATTCATTTCAAGGATTACAGTCCATCACACATAGGATGTAAGTTTTCTCAAAACCTGACTCCTCATATAATATAAATCTGATGTTACTACATTATCAAACTTACTCTTTGATGCCTTTTAACAATTTGAAGTTTAAGTTATCTTCACTTCTATCAAAGAAGCCTTTGTTGTCTATAAAGACCAAATGCCTTGGGTCGTGTTTTCTCTGGATAATGTGTGCGAGAGCCACAGAATCTTGGTTGTCACATGTTGGCCTCGGTCCATTCTGCACACAGACATCTTCCTTTCGAGGTCGGAACCCACAGCAATTTGTATCTAAGCGATTATAAATCTGAAAATGGAAAACAGGAACAAAATCCAAGATGCTGAGTACAAAACAAAACTTGGGGAAGTTAGAGGATTTCCAAAGAACTAGTGCTTTCTAAATAGCTGACTTGCCAGAATCTAATGGGACCAAGCTCATTTAATTAAAGGCAACTGTCAGAGTAAGTCCAAGGTTCATATCCTTCTGACTCAGCCGTGGTTGTAAGCATTTCCAGCTCCTGCTAACAGCTCCATCGGCAGGTCGTCCAAGTTAGGCAACTCCACCCTAATAGTCAGAGTTCCCACTGACGTCACATGTGGATGAACAGCCAGAAGAATCTTGACTCTATTCATGCGGGAAGACAGGAACTGCTATACTTTTACATAGCCAGAACACTGTAGATCTTGTTTTCTCCCTAGAGTTGGGGTTACAGAAAGCCTGAGTTATCTCAGTGGCTTGAAAAGTTTACTACATCCCCAAACTTCTCTGGGCTTCAGTATTATTTTAGCTAATCTGAAATAACATAGAACAAATCTACTGAAAATAATGACGACTAAAAGCATTACTTGCATGGAGCACAGAACTAGATTCTAAATTAAGTGAGCAGAATGAACAAAACTATTGGGCTAATAGGGGTTTCTTATGGGGCTACTGTCATATAGAAGAGGGTAAACAGATATGAATTAGAAAGGAGAGAGTTGTCTAATTTCCATATCTTCGGAGCAAGGAAGGAAATAATATTTATTAATTGGGGTAAATTAAAGCCTGGCCTCAGATATAATATAAATTTAAAGTCAAATCTCTGCTTTCACACTTACTAGCTCTGTGGCCTTGTACAGATTCCTTTATATCACTGACTCTCAATTTAATTACCTGCATAGGGGGAATGATACTATCCACCTTGCACAGTTAGCAGGAAAATTAATGGAAATGTTTGTATGCTCTCCCGCCCTGATCCAGGCATCTAGAAGATCTCCATTTTAAAGAAGGAAAACTGAACCTCAGAAAAGTTAAATAAGCTGCTCTGGGTAAAATATTAGTATCAAAGTTAAGATTTAGACACAGTTGTGTTTGTCTCCAAATTCCATGATTTGCCCCCAATATGTCATGCTAGATGGTTCAAGGCTAGTTGAAGACTGTATAGATGCTCACGATTTCAAAGATGGTTAGACACAGACTGTCCCTTTTATGTTTTTGGCACCAATTCCCATTCTTTCTCCTCCTCCTGTGTGTTTGCATATCCTGTAGGGCTGGTCACTTTAGGGGGTCAGTTGCTAAGACATGAATGCAACAAGAGCAGTACCAAAACTTTGCCTACTTTGAAATGATCATTCATTCATTCATTCATCCAACCAAAGTTGATTAAATATCTCCTACCACCGATAAGTGGACTAGGCACCAAGGCAAAAGCTGGCCGTGGACAGCATCTCCCACTGCCACTACTCCCAAAGAAAAATAGTCATTTAATTTTGTTTTACTACCACAGCAAACTTTAAAAACTTGGAAAATGGACTTCCTTTCTGTTTTATGCATTCATGTGGACTATGTAGCAAATGGCATACTTTCAGAAGCAGATATCATAAGAGAAGTTAGTCTAAGCAAATTTTCTATGATGTTTATGTAAAACCAGTCACCTGAAGCAGGGGTGGTCAGTGCGCATTTGGACATATCAGAGGGCACACTTCTGGTCTAGAAACAATCTGTAGCTAAGGGCAGCCTCTGCCAGGATTGGTTCCAGGCAACTGACCCACTGGGGCCATAGTCTACCCAATGGTTTATCCAAAGCATCACAGGCTGACTTCAGGAAACAGAAAGTTCTGACTGCTGTTTCAAATATATTTGTTTCACATGAAGATAGGAGAGTTTCCCAAAAGTCAGCAAGAGTGCCCCAAGCAAATCACTATAAATCAAAAGAAAAAAAGTATAAATTAGAAACTATTAGAAAAATTTATTAAGCCCTTTCTACTCCATTTCATTCATTTTATATAGTACCATGACTGCCTTTGAATGTAATAAAAATCAAATGATACAGAGACTGTATTTGACTGTAAATTATTTAAGATGGAGGGTCAGGGAGAACATGAAAAATAACTCTTCCAGTAGCCACTTTTAATCCAATCTCCCTTTTTAAATGTACATTAGTTAATAATTCTCAAAGCATTTCTATACCACTTTTCATCATTTCCATACATTTATATCCAGTTATAATGATATTACATGTGGGGAAATTGACTATGTTCTATTTAATTTTGACTATAACATCAAGGTCTGTTATGTTAGATATACATGTTTAGAACTTAACCCTTAAGAACAAATCTACCAATCGCTTTCTAATTACTGTTGTAAATCCTAAACTCTTCCTTCATTGTTGATTTCACAGAAGTGGAAAAGGGCTAATACAGCTATAGCTTTATTTCTGCTGTTTCTACCACACAGCCATGTGAATCATATATATTAATGTCAAATAATAGGCACTTTAGAATTTATGCCCTAGCTTTCCATATTTCTGTAAATATATACTTTTCTATTTTTAAACTACATAAAAAGCATTAAAAATTAGAGGTGGAAAAGAACAATTTAGGTCATCCTTTTATTGCCTTCCCAACATTATATTGTTTCCTACAGGGTATTTTTAAAGTGCTTCGTCTGATCTAATTTTGAATCACTCAACAGTCTGTGATGATTTCACCACTTCCCCGACAGACTGTTATGCCATTTAAGTCTAACAGACCTTATTATTGAAAACGGATGTGTGCGTTCAACTTAACTTCTCTTGCAGAAAACATTTACCACTCCTTTAATTCAGTGTGTACTTGGTGGGAATGTTTACATGCACCGTGTGTGTGTGTGTGTGTGTGTGTGTGTGTGTGTACTCCTACAGATATAGAATTCAATTCAAATCTGGGACTCACTTTATTTTTCTCATCCTCCAACTATAGTGAATTATGCCTCTGTATTATTGCCCTTGTCTGGTAAGGGCTTAAACGGCTCTTAAATCTTCTTCCCTAGCTCTTCTCAGTATTTTGTTTATAGTCTTCCTTTTGAATTCACATTCAATATACCAAAAATAATTTGTCCACAAAATCATAATCTACTCCCTTAAATTTAATGTTTTTTTCCTTGGTATTAAATTCAATAGAGTTTACCTATTTTTTTAAAGCCTAATAAAGCATACTCTAGATAGCTATGAGTCTATAATAAGGTTCTAATACACTTATTTAGTGAACACATTAAAATAATCACTTCATTTAACTATAGCGTGATTAATACTGTAGTTCGTGTCTGTGTTCTTACATAATTATCCTATGGGGCAAATTATTTGAGGGTAAATTTTGTCAGTGAAGCAATTGTGAATGTTGAGCATCATTTTACCATAGTTTTTTTCAAATTTACATCTGCTCACTCCTTAAAACAAGAAAAATCTTCCAAAATTGATCTGCTGAATCTGACGGTTACTGCCAACCATCATTTTCCATAAAATTACTCTTTGCGCTTTTAGGAAAAATACATCTTTTCAATGTTTACCTAACTAAAATTGTACTCAGAAAAATACAGGTGTTTCAGCCAAACTTTTTGTTGGTGAGATATTTTTAGATACAGTGCCTTCTTCTGAAGTTTCTTTTTTTAGTTCCATTTTCCTTAGTGTTAGTAAGTTTAGCCTGCAGGAAAAGTATCTTACAAGTGACATATTACTCTCACAGTGCCTCAACATGAATGCCTCTGCTGTCTGACTCACTCTCCAAAGCCCCTGAAAAATCTACAGACGTCCAATGACTTTCCACCCTTTTACAAATATCACCCATTCTAGCTGTGTCTCCAAAAAGTGGGCCTATCAAAGCAATTGTGGTAGTTTCTTTAAATGTTCTTTTTCCTAAAAACAATGTGATTAAATGATTTCAGGTAATTCCTGAACAAAGGCAATAAAAAATTCTAAAAGTGCTAACATGAATAATGAAAAATTATAATAGAAGTCATTTATTAAGTGATTAGTAAATGCCAGGAATTATATACTTAATGCTTTACATGTAATATATTATTTAATTCTGATAGAAACGTTAAGGTGCTACTTTCCAGGTGTTACCAATAGTCCCATTTGACAAATGAGAAAGCTGAGGCAAAGAAAGGCTAGTTGACTGAGGCGAGGTAGCTCAGCTCATAAATGACAGCACTCAGGATTCTAACCCAATGTCTGTGACTTCAAAGTCCATGCTGTTATCCATCCTGATTGTATCTCTCAGGTGTGGCCTCCAAAGAGGCATTGCAGAAATGCAAGTGCATTTGTACAGAATATTAAATGACATTACATTCAATAAATACTGGTTAAAAGGTTTCAGCAGAAATAGAACTTTAGCGTAAGAGAAAAGCTCATGAAGGAGAGAATGCTACAGTTGGGTTTTAAGAGACAGGGAGTATTAGCTAAAAATAATAGGCAAAAACCAAAAGGTAGGTAATCAAAAGATATGTTCAGGGAAACTGAAAATACATTAGATCAGTGCTTCTCAAATGGTCATGAAAGATCACGTGTTATTTTGCACTTCTTTTTATCTCCCATGGCCCCACAATATACGTACACTGTTGCTTTCTTGAAATAAATAAGTAAATAACTAAATAAGATAATGTGTTACTAGAGGAGAAAATGAAAATAACAATACTTTTTTTTGTGGCAGAGACAGAGAGAGTCAGAGAGAGGGACAGATAGGGACAGAAGAGATGAGAAGCATCAATTCTTCGTTGCAGCTCCTTAGTTGTTCATTGATTGCTTTCTCATATGTGCCTTGACTGGGTGGTTGCAGCAGACCAAGTAACCCCTTGCTGGAGCCAGCGAACTTGGGCTCAAGCTGGTGAGATTTGCTCAAACCAGATGAGCCCGCGCTCAAGCTGGCAACCTCGGTGTCTCGAACCTGGGTCCTCCGCGTCCCAGTCCGACGCTCTATCTACTGCGCCACCACCTGATCAGGCGAAAATAACAATACTTTGTTAGATTCCATAAACAAAATTGTGAAATTGCTATCAAGTGTTTAATGCTTACTTGCAAATTTTGTACTAAACCTGGACTAGCATGAACAGGCACAGGTCCTTGAATCGCATTTTTTGTTTTCTGGTTTGTTTCTTTTTTTTATTTTAGTGAGAGGAGGGGAGCTAGTGACACAGACTCCCACATGCACCCTGACCAGGATCCACCTGGCAACCCCCGTCTTGGGCCGATGATGTAATCAACTGAGCTATTTTTAGTACCTGAGGCCGATGCTCAGACCAACCTAAGCCACCCGCTGCTGCAGAGGAAGAGAGAGAGAAGAAAGGGAAGTTGGGGAGGGAAGCAGATGGTCACTTCTCTTTTGTGCCCCAACCGGGAATTGTACCTGGACATCCATACGCCAGGCTAATGCTCTACCACTGAGCCCCCCAGACAGGGCTGAATCACACTTTGAATTAGCACAGTACAAGACTCTGACAATGAGGTTAAGGAAAATGGGAAAGTATGTAGTTAGAGCAAAAGGTGAATAAAAATATTTTGTGTACAAGAAAAAGCTAGAAAAGGTGATGTGTCTAGAAGTTTCATTCTCATTTCCTCATGCAAAGTTGGAAGAAAGGTAATAGGCAAGGGAGCGGGGCATCCCTTGTCTCATGTTTCAAAAATGAAAACTGGGAGAAACCAAGGCCGAATGCATTTGGAAACTAAAGACAAAGTTAAATGACAAAGATCTTCTTAACACAGATTATAAATTGCCTTATCCAAACATTTTTCTCATTCAACTATTTTAGTTAAACTACATAACCCTATGTATTTTTCTACTTTTTATTTTTTTACACTTCTTTAAGGTTCTGAATGAGAGTGAATATGCGTGTATGTGTTTCCTGTTTGATAAGTCAGTATCTTAGGATTCTCACCATCTCTTCTCAAGCTATTCGTTTATGCCATTTAAAAACTGCACCTCTGCCAAAAAAAAAAAAGAAAAAGAAAAAGAAGAAAAGAAAAATTGCATTTCTACAGAGAAAGTTTAAATCATAAAAAATAATACGTAATGAATGGAATTTTACAATTCACTGTAGAAACTCATCCAATGTCTGGCACACAGTAGGCACTTGATCAATGTTTGTTATTGAAAAAACTCCAATGAAAGTTGATACCCACATTGTTCTTTGGTACAAAATATTTCAGAATACTGTCTTCTATTGGGAAGAATCAAATAAACTGAATAATGGTGGCATATGAAGGCATAGGTCTTTTTTTTAAAGTAGCATCCAGTGAATGGAGTCGGGGAAAATAATTAGAAAGGAAACAAACAATGGAAAAGCCTGTGCTTGTCATTTGCTCTTGGTTGGCTTCTTTATATGGGGTTTATTTCAGTAACCATGAACCATATCCCATAGAGAGTCTGCCATACACCTTGCATGTAATAGGTATTTGATAAAAACACAAGAAGCATATGTGGCAGAAATAGGACATTTTTCCTATAATTAGAATTTCTTCTGAAAGTTTCCTTTGAAAACTAATTATCTCATAGGATGACTCATTTATTTTTAGAAAATGCATGGAGAAAATGTCATATTTTCAGCAATTAATTTATTCCAAAAAAGAAAAAAAAAGCAGTGAGAATCACTACCATTGTCAGTCCCACCCAAGGTACAGAGAAGCTCAAAAACATATGGTCTTAGTTATCAGCTAATAACTCATTTGAAAATTCTTCTCCATGACTTTGTCTGGATGTAAATCGGTGTATGGTGCCATGTTGTCAGAGACACTGGAGTTGGACCCCTGTAGTCTAGTGACTGTGAGAAGGCAAACCAGATCTTAGAAAAGGGCAACTTTCAGACAAATCCCACAGTCTCCTTGGGCCTTGTTAATACAGACCTAGCCTCCTACGTTCCGAGCTATACAGGACACGAGCGCTCTCTCTTACCAGCTTGCACCTGTATCGCTTGGAAACTCTCACCTCATTAAACAATAGATTTCATTTTTGCTCCGTGCTGCCAAGGTAACAGGTCCCTGTTAAATTAGTATGCAGGCAAATGTGACTGGAGGAGCAGCTGGAGAACAATGAGGAGCATAGAATCAGGTTGCAGTATACATCTAACCGTGCAGGCTCCCTCGGGCCTCTGCCTCTGTGTGGAACAGTCATTACCCCATAGCACTGACACTTTGGAATTCTACTTCTAAAAATAGCTATCAGTGGGCACCGATTCAATGCAGAGTCGCTAGTTTCTTCCACAATACTGAGCCATAAGTAAAAACAAAACAGTGTTTCTTTATGTATAAGTCAAAACATTGTAACCGTACAATATACTTAAATCGATTCCTAGAGATGTGGTGTTTAGAACCCATACGCTGTGCCTTTGAATAATTTCAGAGGTCAGACATCTTTCTGCCACTGAAAGATCCTTGAGTCACCAGGCAAGTGACCATCTATTTTTAGAGAAAAAAATATCACGTTCTATAATTTGCAAAAGCAGAGACGCAGGAAATAACCTCTGCCAAAGACACCCCCACCTTCCCATAAAGATTTACAAAAAACCCTCAGACTAAGAAAAACATTAATTTTTACATTTTATGTAATTCTGATTTATAGAATGGGTTTATATTAAGCGTATAAATTTAAAACAGGAATAAAATAATATTAATATAAGTAAAATATTTAAATGATTTCTTTCAATGAAATAAAACACCAATTGAAACAATTTAATATTAAACAGGGTTGTTGTAAATAAGCTTATATTGAGGGAACATTGCCATTGAAATCATTTCCCTTGCTTGAATTGATGTATATTAAGTTTTAGTATTCTTATAGAATTTCTATCAATTTCATCTTCCTCAAGAATATAACATCTTATTATAAGGAAACAGATAAAAATAAGTAAAGATAAATTAAATGATTACACTAAAACACAGTTCTTATAATGATGACAAACATTTTTTTCTTGACCAGACTTTAGGCAGGCTCTTGAATCTTCTCCCAGTCCTGTCTGGGAGCTTCCTTATAAAATCTAATTTCAGCAAGAACCCTGTTAAGTCATTTTAACAAGAACTGCCCCCATCCTTGACATCTAATCGCTCAGTGTCTAATCAGGTTCCTCACCTTCCACCATTCCCCTGACCTGTGTTCAGCAAGCATCTGGTTCGGCCAGTTTACCCAGACCTCCCCTCTTAGTCCATCCACTGACCCCTTCTCCTTGGCTTCAAATTCTCACTTGCACATGCTGTATTCAGAGCTGAGCTTAGGCTCTCTCGACCGCTGTAAAATTCTATTGCAGTGGTCCCTATACCTATTGTAACAGTCATGAATAAAGTCTGCCTTACCATCTTTAGCAAGTGTCATTCAATTTTTTTAATAATAATTAGCACAACCTAATATAACATATTGAAAAGCTATTTAAACTTTTTTTCATGAAAATCCATTCTGTTTATAAAAATTTAATTAATTCTAACAGACTATTTTCTGGTTATTTAAAAATAAATAATGCTTGAGAGTGTAATAGTGATTGTCAGAGGTGTGGAGTGGGGGAATGGGGAGGTGTTGGTGAAAGGGTAGAAATTTCCAGTTAAAGCACAGGTAAGTTCTGAGAATCAGGCTGCAGTTACTAATACTGCACTAGATATTTGAAATTTGCTAATAGCATAGGTCTTAGGCATTCTTACACACACACAAAAGGTAACTATGTGAGGTGACAGGTGTGCTAATTATATTGATTGTGGTAAATATTTCACGAGGTATATGTATATAAAATTATCATATTGTATACTTTAAATGTATACAATTATATTTGTCAATTACACTTCAAAACAGCTGGGCGAAAATGTAAATAAATTCTGCTTTACTAAATTAAACTTTTCAAAGATTATGTTTACATGTACGTATATTATTTCCTAAATGACAAAGACTTGTTGCTATTCTCTTTGGGTTAGCAAATAGCCACAAAATAAAGCCCTATATCAACAGTATTACAGAAATAGTTTTGACTTCATTAGCCCCTGAAAGAGCCACAGAAAGCCATTACCCCAAAGAGTCTCATTCAATCTGACCATAAGGAGCAATATTTTTTAAATTATTACTTAGTCATTCATCTGAGTCTATAAGCAACAACTTGAATATAATTGAAAAGAATATGGAATTACTAAAATCTTTATGAACCAGCTCTCAGTTAACCCTCTCTGAATCTACTTTATCGGGCAAAATGAACAACAATTTTTCTTAAAATAAATTATTTTCATTGATTTGAGGCGGGTAAGGGAAAGAGAGAGAGAGAGGAAGAAGGAAGGGAGAGAGGAAGAAGGAAGAGAGAGAGAGAAAAAGCATCAACTTGTTTCACTTTTCACTTAGTTTTTCCATTTAGTTGTACATATAGTGATTACTTCTTAATATTTATTTTTTATAATTTACTCGCTTTAGAGAGAGAGGAGCAGGAAGCATCAACTCCCATATGTGCCCTGACCAGGCAAGCCCAGGGTTTCCAACCTGCAACCTCAGAATTCCAGGAAGATGCTTTATCCACTGCACTGCCACAAGTCAGGCCATTGATTACTTCTTGTACATGCTCTGACCTGGGGTCGAACCTGTGACCTCTGGCATGCAGGGTCAATGCTTTATCCACTGAGCCACCTGGCCAGGGCCTTAAAATTAGTAGATACAAAAATATGTTGAGTCAGATGAATATGCCTGCCCTCTCAGGTAGGTGTTCCTGTGGAAATACTATCAAGTTGACTTTTTCAAAAAATGGTTTACTTATTTGCTTCCTGGCAGATTTATCTAGAGAGCCAAATCTTCCCCCTCCTGTTTGAACCTCAGTCAAACCTCAGTCAAGGTTAGCTTAAAATTCTCTATGGTTCAATGGTATAGAATTAGTGGGAAACCCAATCCTAAAAGCTAGGTCAAACAATGCATGAAACAATTTTTGAGTATCTAAAGGTTGTCTTATGGAATCACACAGGACTCCCTCAAGTCCCCAGTCCCTCCAGCCCAGCTACGTACACAACAAAATTTAGGATTGAAGCATACTAAGTATGATCAATTTCAGCACAGGATAAAAATTACATGGTAAGGACTGAAATAAGCAAAAATGACATAGAATTAAATAGCATATGCTACACTTTTGACTAATAATTAAATTAGAATTGACCTAGAAAACATTCAGTTGGTTGTCACTTGGCAATATGAGGTTTATGAACATACATTATTTGACCAGACATTGTCCCCTTTGATCCAAACCAACACAAGAGCAAAAACCTGCTGTCAACCAATTTCCTGACCCATGCTTTATGCAAATGAGGCTTTAGCATAACCAATGCCAAAAGAAATGGAAATAACTGTTAGACAGTAAGTGTAAAGAATATACAGGGTGGGCCTGACCTGTGATGGCGCAGTGGATAAAGCATCAACCTGGAACGATGAGGTCACCAGTTTGAATCCCTGGGCTTTCCCAGTCAAGGCAATATGGAAAGCAACTATTACAAGTAGATGCTTCCCGCTTCTCTTTCCTCTTTCTCATTCTTCCTCTCTTTCTCTCTCTCCCTCTCTATCCCCACCCCACTCTCCAAAAATCAATAAATAAAATCTAATACACACACACACACACACGCACACACACAGGATGGAGCAAAGGTAGGTTTACAGTTATGACTATGCAAAACATAGTTTATTCTGGTATTATTACTATTAAATTATTTCCCATACAAACAACTGTAAACCTACTTTGTCCCACCCTATATAAAATCCTAAAGGCTTTTCATTTGGAAGTAGACATCCAAGGAATCTGGATGCTCCTTAACAGGAGGGATATGATCCGAGACACAGAGAACTTTTGAATTTGGCCAGATTCCAGAAAAATATGATGATCTGGTTGTAGAGGCCAGGTAGCTGACAAGCTGTGCCTTTGTGACAAACCAGGGTTAGTGTGGCTAGACCACTTTACTTCCATGAAAAATCAAATACATTAAATTCTGTGAAGTGAGAGAATGTGGCCTCTAAAAGTCAGGTTTCCACTAGAGAAATGACACCAAATCTTAAAAGGGAGATTCAGAGATCCATGCCTTTGTGTATATTTTCTCCATTCTGTTGTATTCTTGCAGAGTATTCTTAGCAGCAGAAATACATTCCCCATTTAAGGGCCATAGAAAGAGAAACTATACTGCTCACAAAAATTAGGGGATATTTTAAATGAATATGAAGCAATAAAAAAAGCATTTGATTTTTTTTTATTAAACAAGAACATCAAAAAAGTAAATAGCAAGTCAAAGATAGTTGTTCAATTATGCAAATGAGATGCAAAACCAACTTTTTTTTTTTTTTTTTTTTTTTTAATATATATATTTTTTATTATTATTAATTCTAATGGGGTGACATCAATAAATCAGGGTACATATGTACAATGAAAACATCTCCAAGTTATCCTATCATTCAATTGTGTTGCATACCCATCACCAAAAGTCAAATTGTCCTCCGTCACCTTCTACCTGGTTTTCCCTGTGTCCCTCCCCTCCTCCCTATCCCATCCTCCCCTCCCTCCCCCCACCCCTTAACCACCACTCTCTTGTCCATGTCTCATAGTCTCACTTTCATGTCCCATCTCTGTATGAAATCATGCTGTTCTCAGTTTTTCTTTTTTTCTGATTTACTTATTTCACTCCGTATAATGTTATCAAGGTACATCCATTTTGTTATAAATGATCCGATGTCATCGTTTCTTATGGCTGAGTAGTATTCCATAGTATATATGTACCATAGCTTTTTAATCCACTCGTCTTCTGACGGACACTTGGGCTGGTTCCAGATCTTCGCTATTGTGAACAATGCTGCCACGAACATGGGGGCGCATTTCTTCTTTTCGATCAGTGCTATGGTGTTCTTAGGGTATATTCCTAAAAGTGGGATAGCTGGGTCAAAAGGCAGTTCAATTTTTAATTTTTTGAGGAATCTCCAAACTGTTTTCCACAGTGGCTGCACCAGTCTGCATTCCCACCAGCAGTGCAGAAGGGTTCCCTTTTCTCCACATCCTCGCCAGCACTTATTCTGTGTTGTTTTGCTGATAAGTGCCATTCTGACTGGTGTGAGGTGATATCTCATTGTGGTTTTAATTTGCATTTCTCTAATGATGAGTGATGTTGAGCATTTTTTCATATGCCTATTGGCCATCTGTATGTCCTCTTTGGAGAAATTTCTATTCATTTCTTTTGCCCATTTTTTGATTGGGTTGTTTGTCTTCCTGGTGTTGCGTTTTATAAGTTCTTTATAAATTTTAGTTATTAACCCCTTATCAGATGTGCTGTCGAATATGTTCTCCCATTGTGTGGTTTGTCTTTTTATTCTGTTCCTATTGTCTTTAGCTGTGCAAAAACTTTTTAGTTTGATATAGTCCCATTTGTTTATCTTGCCTTTTATTTCAGTTGCCCATGAAGATAAATCGGCAAATATACCGCTGCTACAGATGTCGGAGAGCTTGCTGCCTATGTTTTCTTCTAAGATGCTTATGGTTTCACGGCTTACATTTAAGTCTTTTATCCATTTTGAGTTTGTTTTTGTAAATGGTGTAAGTTGATGGTCTAGTTTCATTTTTTTGCAGGTAGATGTCCAATTTTCCCAACACCATTTGTTAAAGAGGCTGTCTTTACTCCATTGTATGTTCTTTCCTCCTTTGTCAAATATCAGTTGTCCATAAAGCTGTGGGTTTATTTCTGGGTTCTCTGTTCTGTTCCATTGATCTATGTGCCTGTTCTTATGCCAGTACCAGGCTGTCTTGAGTACAATGGCCTTGTAGTAAACCTTGATATCAGGAAGAGTGATACCGCCTGCTTTATTTTTTCTTTTTAAGATTGCTGAGGCTATTCGTGTTCTTTTTTGGTTCCATATAAATTTTTGGAATATGTGTTCTATATCTTTGAAGTATGTCATTGGTATTTTAATTGGTATTGCATTGAATTTATAAATTGCTTTGGGTAATATAGACATTTTAATGATGTTTATTCTTCCTAGCCATGAGCACGGTATGTGCTTCCACTTGTTTGTATCTTCCTTGATTTCTTTTATCAATGTTCTATAATTTTCTGAGTACAAGTCCTTAACCTCCTTGGTTAAATTAACTCCTAGGTACTTTATTTTTTTGGCTGCAATAGTGAAGGGAATTGTTTCCTTAATTTCTTTTGCTGATATTTCATTGTTGGTGTATAGAAATGCCTCTGATTTCTGAGTATTAATTTTATATCCTGCCACCTTGCTGAAATCATTTATAAGGTCCAGTAGTTTTTTGACTGAGACTTTAGGGTTTTCAATATACAATATCATATCATCTGCAAATAATGACAGTTTTACTTCTTCTTTTCCAATTTGTATGCCTTTTATTTCTTCTTCTTGTCTGATTGCTGTAGCTAGGACTTCCAGAACTATGTTGAATAAGAGTGGTGAAAGTGGGCAACCCTGCCTGGTTCCTGATCTTAAGGGGATTGCTTTTAATCTTTGTCCATTTAGTATGATGTTTGCTGTCGGTTTATCATAGATGGCCTTTATCATGTTAAGGAATGATCCCTGTATTCCCACTCTACTGAGAGTTTTGAGCATGAATGGGTGCTGGATTTTATCAAATGCCTTTTCTGCATCTATTGAAATTATCATGTGATTTTTGTCCTTCCTTTTGTTTATGTGGTGTATCACATTGATTGATTTGCGAATATTGAACCAGCCTTGCCTCTCCAGAATAAATCCCACTTGATCGTGGTGTATGATTTTTTTCATATATTGCTGGATCCGGTTGGCTAATATTTTGTTGAGAATTTTAGCGTCTAAATTCATCAGGGATATAGGCCTATAATTTTCTTTCTTTGTGTTGTCTTTGCCCGGTTTTGGGATCAGAATTATGCTTGCCTCATAAAAGGAGTTTGGAAGTCTTCCTTCCTCTTGAATTTTTTGAAATAGCTTGAGGAGAATAGGAGTTAGTTCTTCTTTGAATTTTTGATAGAATTCACTTGTGAAGCCATCAGGCCCAGGACTTTTCTTTTTTGGGAGTTTTTTGATAACTATTTCGATCTCATTTGCTGTAATTGGTCTGTTTAGGTGTTCTGATTCTTCCAGATTGATTTTTGGAAGGTTATATGATTCAAGAAATTTGTCCATTTCACCAAGATTGTCTAATTTTTTGGCATATAGTTCTTCATAGTATTTTCTTACAATGCTTTGTATTTCTGTTGTGTCAGTTGTTATTTCTCCACTGTCCTTTCTAATTTTATTTATTTGAGTCCTCTCTCTTTTTTTCTTGGTGAGTCTAGTTAAAGGTTCATCAATCTTGTTTACCTTTTCAAAGAACCAGCTTCTTGTTTCATTGATCCTCTGTATTGTATCCTTAGCCTCTATGTCATTTATTTCTGCTCTGACCTTTATTATTTCCTTCCTTCTACTTGTCTGGGGTTTTATTTGTTGTTGTTTTTCTAGTTCTTTTAGATGCAGGGTCAGGTTGCTTATTTGAGCTTTTTCTAGCTTCTTATGATATGCCTGTAGTGCAATAAACTTCCCTCTCAGAACTGCTTTTGCTGTGTCCCATAAATTTTGAGCTGATGTATGCTCATTATCATTTGTTTCTAGAAACTTTTTTATTTCTTCTTTGATCTCATTGTTAATCCATTCATTATTTAAAAACATGCTATTTAGTTTCCAAGTGTTTGAGTATTTTTCATTTTTTCTTTTGTGGTTAATTTCTAGTTTCATGGCATTGTGATCAGAGAAAATGCTTGATATGATTTCAATCTTCTTAAATTTATTGAGACCATTTTTGTGTCCTAACATGTGGTCTATCCTAGAAAACGTACCATGAGCGCTTGAGAAGAATGTATATTCTACTGCTTTAGGGTGAAAAGTTCTAAAAATATCTATTAAATCAAGTTGATCTAGTGTATCCTTTAAGTCTGCTGTTTCTTTATTAATTTTCTTTCTTGAGGATCTATCCAGTGTTGTTAGAGGGGTATTGAAATCCCCTACTATGATAGTATTGCTGTTAATCTCGCCCTTTATATCCATCAAAGTCTGCTTTATGTATGTCAGGGCTCCTATATTTGGTACATAGATATTTACAATAGTTATATCTTCCTGTTGAATTGTTCCCTTTATCATTAGGTAGTGTCCTCCTTTATCTCTTACTACAGCCTTTGTTTTAAAGTCCATTTTGTCTGATATAAGTATTGCTACCCCTGCTTTTTTTTCATTTCCATTTGCATGAAATATTTTTTTCCATCCTTTTACCTTCAGTCTATGAGCATCTTTTGTTTTAAGGTGTGTCTCTTGTAGACAGCATATGTATGGGTCCTGTTTCTTTATCCATGCAGCTACCCTATGTCTTTTGATTGGATCATTTAATCCATTTACATTTAAGGTTATTATTGATATGTAGTTGTTTATTGCCATTTTATCCTTTAAAGCTGTATTCTTCTTTTGCTCTATTCATTCCTCCCTTTAAACTGTTCACAAGAGGCCCCTTAGTATCTCTTGCAGGATTGGTTTGGTTTTTATGAATTCCTTGAGGCTTTCTTTTTCTGGGAAGCTCTTTATTTCTCCTTCAATTTTAAACGTTAGCCTTGCTGGATAAAGTAGTCTTGGTTGTAGGTTCTTGTTCTGCATTACTTTGATTATTTCTTGCCATTCCCTTCTGGCCTCAAGTGTTTCTGTTGAGAAGTCCGATGTCATCCTTATGGGGGCTCCTTTGTAGGTGATAGTCTTTTTTTCTCTAGAAGCTTTTAAAATTTTTTCTTTATCCATTAGCTTTGGTATTTTAACTATGATGTGTCTTGGTGTAGATTTTTTTGGGTTTCTCCTTAATGGAGTTCTGTGTGCTTCTTGAATGTGTGGAGTGTTTCCCAGCCTTAATTTAGGAAAGTTTTCTGCTATGATTTGATTGAACAAAGTTTCCATTTCCTGTCCTCTCTCCTCTTCTTCAGGCACCCCTATGATGCGAATGTTGTTTCTCTTCATGTTGTCACAAAGCTCCCTTAGAGTTTCCTCACATTTTTTAAGTCTCTTTTCCTTTTTCTTCTCTGCTTCTGTGCCTTTGTTTATTGTGTCCTCTAACTCGCTTATTCGATCCTCAGCGTCATCCATCCTGCTTTTAATTCCTTCCATTGCGGTCTTCAGTTCTGATACTGTATTTGTCATTTCTGTCTGATTCTTTTTTATTATTTCAATTTCATTTTTTATACTTGTTATCTCTTTGTTTAGGTGTTCATAATGACTATCCATTGTTGCTCTAATTTCTTTGAGCATCCTAACTATCATTATTCTAAATTCTGCTTCTGGTAATTTGGTTATATCTGGTTCATTCAGGTCCTTCTCTGGGGATTTCTCTTGGTTCATTTGGTTTGCATTCCTCTGCCTGCCCATTTTTTCTGTGTATAAGCAAGTTGTGGCCACTGGCGTCCAGTAGGTGTTGCCTTTGTGATCTCTAGGTGTGGTCTATCTGCAGGCCCCCCACCCCCTCTGCCGGTGCCTAGGGTGTTTGGGTATGAGCGTTGCCAGCGCCGGCCCACTGTGGCTTTTGCTATGATTTCTGCCTCTCCTCCGTGGGAGGGGCTGTGACTGAAGCCACAAGATTAGCACCAAGGGTAGAGGTGAGCACTTTTCCTCAGCTGCGGACCCAGCCTATTTCCGGACTTCCGCCCAGAACCAGCAGTCGGAGCCTGCTCACTACAGTTCCGCGGGTTAGGCGGGGCTTTTGACGTGCTCTCAGCTGTAAGCTTTTGCCCGTCAGGAGCTTTAGCCCCGCCCTCAAGGCCAGGGCCCTTTGCGCAGGGTCGGAAACCAAGGTTTATTGGGGCGGACGTGTTTGCTGGCTTCCGCCGAGCTGCGTACTTCCGCTCGTCCCGGACTCTACCCCGCCCCCGCGTTCGGAGCCGCTCGTGCACGTATGAACGCTATCCGCGTTTTCTCCGGCCGGGCGGGGACAGCAGCGTGGTCTCAGCTGCGAGCCTCCACTTGTCTCGGGGTCCACCCCGTTCCCGCGCTCGGAGCCCGCTCGCGCACGTATACTGGCCAACCGCGGTTTCTCCGGCCCGGGTGGGGGGGTGGGGTACTGTTAGCGTCAGCTCAGCCACAGCCCCTGCCCGTCCCTGGTCCTAGCCCGGTCCCCGCGGTCAGGGCCGGCTTGCGCAGGGCCTGCCCGTTCCTGGCCTCCCGCTTTGTCCCCGTAAGTGGGATTAAAGGCGGGCCCGCAGCTTCCGGACCACTCTCGCGCTTCCCCTCCGACCCTCTGGGCTAGACCGATCTCCCACCGGCTTGGCCTCTGCCCACGCCGACAGAACCGCCTTTCAGCGTCCTGCCGCCCCAAACCCTTAAGCAGCCCTCAGCAGAGTAGGAAGGGACCTAATACTCCACACTGTAGGCCTGGAAGCTCCCTCACTTGTTTCACAGCTCAATACTGTCCATACGCCTCTTCTAGGCTCTGGAACTGCAGGCTGGGGCTTGGTTCCTGGGACCCAGGTCCCTCCCTCTCCGCCAAACTCTCCTCCCGCCACACGGGTCTCTCTGGGCTGCCGTTTGCTCCGGGGAGCTGGGCAGCCCTCTTCGCGTTTTCGCTATTCCTACCAGTCTCAATATGGCTTCTTCTGTGTTCCTTGGTTGAAGAGTCCACTTAGTTTTGTTCAAAGTTGGTTTATCTCGGTGATGGTTCTTAAAATTGAGTTGTAATCCACTTTGGTTCTGGGAGTTGGAAGCTGGTACGTCCGCCTACTCCGTCGCCATCTTGCTCCCTCCCAAAACCAACTTTTATTTCATTGGTGACAATGCACTCTACAAAAGGCTGAAAGTACTGAGTATCCGCACGTTCCCTGATCCCCTCATTTTTGTGAGCAGTGTATTTGCCTGTTAAAGTTGAGTCCGATATAATTCTACTATCGGTTTCTTAATATCCCCAAGATTTTGAGAAGGCCTAACATCTCAGGAAGAAGGTATAACCCAGCAGGTCAATTTCTGCAGGGAGAGGTTTTACAGACTTCCTAGATCAGACTCTCTTTGGAAGGGGGATTCTGAAGGAGCCGGCCTGTGTAAATGGAAGGTACTTTATGACCAAAATGGAACTGGTTGTGTGAATCAACCAAGAGGACATCTGGGAAGGAAGGAACTGTTCTGAGAAATAAGAAGACAATAGTTCCCAGGCATGAAAATGGCACTGTGTCAGAGTCAAGAGCCAAGTCACAAAATATCTAATAATGACTGATGGCCACAGATTGGGAATTGTCTAGATAGAACACAGAAATCCCTCAATTCAAGTTTGTTGAATTTAACTAAATCACATAAACAGCATGCAGTATGATTATAATTCCTAATTTTGTTTACCAAGTAAATAAAAAGTATTAAGCTATGTTAACAGGAAACATGAAAAAAACATTATAAAGCAAACTATTTCAATAAAACAGCTATGAAGTCAAATGCTCTGTGGTGTTTGCCACGTTAAGATTCTGGTAGTAATCTAAGGAAAATTTCTTGGCTGCTGCCTTGTAGATCTATGTTCTCAGGAATAGACCCCCTGTAATATTTATTACTGGCATCATAAAACAACAGCCTGGCTAGACTCTGCCCCATTCTAAGTGTTAAAATAGAAGTAATTGTTAAAAACAGGAGTAACAAGTTATATAAAAATATATGTGACCAATTGCACTTACAAAATGTAATTTTTATTTCAGTTGTTTTTTTTTTCCAAGTTAGAGAAGAGGAGATAGAGAAACAGACTCCCGCATGTGCCCTGACCAGAATCTACCCAGCAAACCCCATCTGTGGCCTATGTTCTGCCCATCTTGGGACATGCAGACAACAGAGCTATTTTTAGCACCTGAGGCAGAGGCCATTGAGCCATGGTCAGTGCCCAGGGCTGATGTGCACAAACCAATAGAGCCATGGTTGCAGGTGGAAAAGAGAGAGAGAAAGAAGGGGAAAAGGGAGCAGTAAAGAAGCAGATGGTCACTTCCCCTGTGTGCATTGACTTCCACATGCCAGACTGATGCTCTACCACTGAGCTAACCAGCCAGGGCCCAATATGAAAAAACATAGACATACACTTAATAAACATGTAAAATTATTTTTGAATTGGCTGAAGAGACGCATACTAGTCTCATGAGAGTGATAGCCTCTGGGAGAAAATGCAGGCAGAAGACAAGAAGGGACAAAAGGGACTTTAACTTATTTTTAATATATTTATATCTTCAAAGTAAATAGTGAAAGCATATATTCACCAAGAACAATAACAAGATAATTCTAGAAGATGGAAACATGATATTTATTATATTAGTCTTTGTTCTTTGGTATTTTATTTTTAACATCTCAATAGAGGCTATGAAAACTTTGAGGAACAGAATCTTAACTAGCTTCCCAAATTCTGTAGGTTGAGAACCCTGAAATTAACAAACAGCTCCACCATCCATCTATACAAAAAATGATATCCCCTTACCTCAACCTGTCTAAATGGCATGGCCATGGAAACTGCCTTACCTGATCTCATGTTTCCCTACAGCACCAATGTCCTAATGAGCAGCTCTACAGTACAAAAAATTCAAGAGACCTACATAATCCCTACCATTAAAGGCCGGGGATATTTGGAGATGTATAAAAAATCATAGGTATGGCCTGAACCAGGTGGTGGCGCAGTGGATAGAGTGTCAGCCTGGGACACTGAGGACCCAGGTTTGAAACTCCAAGGACCCAGGTTTGAAACACCAAGGTCGCCAGCTTGAGTGTGGGATCATAGACATGACCTTTTGGTCACTGGCTTGAGCCCAAGGCCACTAGCTTGAGCAAGGGGTCACTGGCTCAGCTGGAGGCCCTTAGTCAAGACACATATGACAAAGCAATCAATGGACACCTAAGGTGTCACAATAAAAAATTGATGCTTCTCATCTTTCTCCCTTCCTGTCTGTCTGTCCGTCTCTCCTTTTCTTTTGCAAAAAAAGAAAAAAATCATAGGTATGTTTACATATAAGTTCAAGTTCTCATACATGGGTTGGTTCTAGATGATAACTAGGCTGGTCTCATGAGTACTCGCTATCTGTGTCTTAGTCCCTTTGGCTTCTATAACAAAATACACACCCTGGGTGACTAATAAACAAGAAACAGTTCTGGAGGCTGGAAGTCTGAGATCACAGTGCCAGCAGAGGCCATTCCGGTGATGTCTCTCTTCTGAGTTGTAGGATTCCCACTGTGTCCTCACATGGCACAAGAGCCTAGGCAGCTTCGTGGGATTTCTTTCCAATGGCACTAATCCCATTCTTGAGGCCTTTGTCCTCATGACCTAATCACCTTCCAAAGGCCCCACTTCTTACTATTAGGAATTTATGGGGAAAACATACATTTAGATCATAGAATCCAGGTACTGTGGTAAGTAAGTAAGTACTTCAAGTGCATTATTTCATGTTATTCTCAAAACAAATTTCCAAGGGAAGTAAAATCAGTGCCATTTAAGAAATAAAGAGATTAAATATTAGCAAGATCATAAACTTGCCCAATATTACAGAGCTGACTATTGAAGAAGCTGGGATTTGAACCCAAGTCCTGTTCTATGACACTTTTCTATAAATTTAATGCACTAAGAACTTGTAGAATTTTTTTAAATGGGGGATTAATCTGTTTAAATTTACTCCCAGAAGGCTTTACAGAGAGAGGATTAGAGCTGAACTTTGAGGGATGGCTAGGCTGTCCATTAGACAGGAAGGTTAGGAGTGGTGTTCCAGCAGTAAGTAGGGCATGTTCAACTGACAGTGCATAGAACAAACTACAAAGGACACATGTACACACACGTACACACATGTACACACATACACCCTGCAGTTAACAAATACACATTACTCCTTATGTATTTGTTAACTCCAGGGTTCTCAGCCTGTGGTACACAATATTGTGTGATACACAAATATGGTATGAGTGAATCCTGACAGATGAGAATGAAAAGTTAGAAGGCCAGGTCATAGTGTTTCTTATGAGTAATGTTGGTTTTTTAAAAATATACAAACTGTACCACTAGATAACTACATGTTATATAAACTGTATTACTAAATAACTAAATAAGAGAGGAGGGGAAATTACTCCATGAAAAGGTATTCCAACTGATAAATGAAGAAGTAATGAAAGAATTAGAATATTACCAGTTTTCAATGCCTAGTGAGTTAATGGATCAACATTGAACAAAAAGCTTTTACTATCATAAGAAGAATTAACCAGACATTATGTATCTCCCGGTAGAAGAATATACCACTATCTTTCACTATATTTAAAGAAGTCATAAGAAGACAAATTAAATATAAATCTGATCAAGTCTGTAGACCTGACACCAATGTAAATAGCACATAGATGACATGACACATAAAGTCACCATAGAAGTGCAACCAGCCAAATCCAGAGTCTAGAACCTTACAAAACAAGCAATCTGTTTTCTTTAATAAATAAACTGAAACGGAAAAAAAGAAAAGCTGATAGTAGAATTTACAGATTAAAAGACATACCAATTGATCACAAAATATAGGCTTTATTTGCATATTGATTCAAATAAACAAACTGTGAGATAGATTGATAGAGGATAGATGGACGGAGAGAGAGAGACATTTATGAGACAATTAAAAATTTGACCACTGACTGGATGTTTCCCTGGAATTAGTGCTAATTTTTCTTTGGGGTATGATAATGGTACTGTGATTGTGTGATTTATGCTCTACTGATTCAACACATTGAAATATTTGCTGCAAGTTAATGTGGGCATAGTAAATAGGTGGGAATAGAGATAAACAGGACTAGTCATGAGTCAACTGCTTTATTTGGATAATAGGTACACAAGGGTCCATTACAAGTATTCTGTCCACTTCTGTATATGCTTAATTTTTTTCATAATAAATTATTTAAAGCATTAAGGCATTTCAATTTTATTTTTTAATCAAATGGAAGTCTGGAAATATTTTTTTTCAAAAAGCAATGTGACTATAAGAAAAGTAGAAATGATGAAATCAGCAATAATGTGCACAATATTGAACTTGGGGAAGACTAGAGACAAGGAGATCATTTAGGAGTTTCTTGTAACATCTTGACCCATATTACTAAAAGTCTGATTAGAGTAGTACTAAAAGGAATTTTAAAAAATGTGACTGGCTGATTTTGAGGAACTGTCAAAGTTTAGTGCTACTCAAAGATGAGGCACTAAGCAAAAGGAGATTCAAAAGATGACTCAAATTTCAAACCTGGCTGATTTTTAAAATAATAATGTCATGAATAGAAGTAGGTAAGTCAGAATGTTAGGGGATGAGGTGACAAATCTACTTCTAGACACCAAGTTTGAGAGGCTGAAATGGCAACTTGCTATTTAAAGTACCTTATTTTTTAACTACATGTGCACAAATGTGATGTCAAGTGCATTTTCTCCCCAACTTTTAAAAAATAAAGTCATAAGTTAAAGCCCTATAATAAAATAATTAAATAAATAATATAGGTCAAATCTTTTTGAAACTATTATGATAGCCCAAATACTTCTTTAATAAAAATACTTTTTTGGCATATCTTCGTCATTTAATTTATAATTATTTTTCTGTAAAAATCTCTATATTTTTTAAATTCAGAATCAAATATGTATGCTTCTTTATATCCCTTCCCTTCTCTACACAATTAAGCATATAAAGCAATAAAGACATTGTAGGTGTCTACTAAACACCAAGTTTTCTGACCAATTTGCTCATGTATTGCAAGCAGTACTCAGAAGAAAATGTGGTGTCACAAGATAATTGGAGCCTGATCAGGCAGTGGCACAGTGGATAGAGCGTCGGACTGGGACTCTGAGGACCCAGGTTCAAGACCCCAAGGTCAGCAGCTTGAGCACAGGCTCATCTGGTTTGAGCAAGGCTTGCCAGCTTGATAACAAATGAACAACAAACTATATCATTTGCTTGCTTGGACACTACCAATAAATAATAGGTAGAGGCTATTTAGATTGGTAATGTGTTAATTCTGCAGAACAATAAAACTGACCCAAACTACCTGAAATGCCAGTTTCTAGTACCCTGGATAAATATGCCTTCTCCTATCAGAGTTCTTGCCTGTAAATGATTTTCCTCACTGATCTCTGAATGTTGATCACTGAGCAGAGGTATAAGAGAAGTGAATACTTGGAAGACCCTCATAATCTATCATGGTGGCCAGAGTTGGAATCTTTCATTACCTACCATAAAGAATATTCCTGCAGAAACAAATATTCTTTTACTGAAAAGTAATATTTCCTCATTTAGATTACAGTTAGAATTTTTAATTAACTATTATACATTAGGTGGAAAAAATGACACAAAGACTAAAAAGTGGTAGGGAATACCTCAAAGATTAACACCTATTAGCCTGACCTGTGGTGGCGCAGTGGATAATGCATTGACCCAGAGTGCTGAGGTCGCCAGTTTGAAACCCTGGGCTTGCCTAGTCAAGGCACATATGGGAGTTGATACTTTCTGCTCCTCTCCCCCTTCTCTTTCTCTCTCTCTCTCCTCCCTAAAATGAATAAATAAAATCTTTTTTTAAAGAAAAGAAATACTTTAAAGAAAATTAGCACCTATTAATCTAATTCATTATATTTAGTAATCAAATCATTATAAGGGAGGTAAGAGTTGAAGAGTTAACTGAAGAGAGACAACTGTAGGGAAAAAGTCATACCAATCAATTCATATTTGTTTGTTGAATTTATGAACACAGGTTTATTACTCACAGTCATCTGAGATGAAACTACATTCATGGAACAGGAAGTTCCCATAAGCATCATTTTTCCCACTCTGAATGTTTTCACACTTTCGGCCCCTTGTTAGAATCCCTCTCTCTGAAACTCTCTTCCTGTCTTTTTTTATTTCTTTTTAATTAATTGGGATAACATGGTTCTTCCTATCTTTTGTATTCACCTGATTTTTATATTAAATGTCACATTCTCAGTTCACATTCTTTCAATTTTTTTAAATTATTTCTTTTTATTTATTTATTTTAGAGAGGAGACACAGAGTGTGTGCGTGTGTGTGTGTGTGTGTGTGTGTGTGTGAGAGAGAGAGAGAGAGAGAGAGAAAGGGGGGAGGAGCTAGAAGCATCAACTCCCATATGTGCCTTGACCATACCAGTGCAGGGTTTTGAACTGGCGACCTCAGTGTTCCCAGGTCGACGCTTTATCCACTGTGCCACCACAGATCAGGCTTCAGTTCACATTCTTTTACATCCAATTCCACAGGAACAAATACCATACAATTAGTTTCTATAAGATGTTAAACTGAACTCAGTTATGACACTGGATATATTTTGCTATGATTATCTCTCTTTTTAATTGGATTGCGTAACTCTTGAGGGCAGAGATACAGTCTGATGCATCTTTTTATCATGAACACTAAACCTGCTAAGTGTCTGAAACAGGAAAGAGCTCAAAATCTGTCAAATCTAAGTGAAAAGAAATATATATATATCTTCTCTTATTGATGGTGGAAGCAAACATCTCCCAAGATACATCTCTGTTGGTCCCCTCTCTGAAAAAACACCTGAATTTCTCATCAAATAAATACTTATTCTTAGAAAATATAAGTGCAGTAAGAACTCCACTAAATAGTAAAAATATTAAATATTCTTAATTTATTTAATTTTTATTTTCTAAACTTCTGCTTCTCTTTCTTTAACAAACTTTATTTCTTATTACAAGGGTTTATTTCTTTCACTTTCAACATTTTTAATTTGACATTTTGTATTTAATATTTAATATAAGTAGACAGTTTTCTTTGATCAAAACAAAAGTGCCCTGGGAAACTATGACATTTTCAGACATTCTGATGCTAATTGAAAGTTTACAAAGTTGAATAAGACAGGGATGGCCACTGAGAAATTCATGGCTTATTAAAAAGACAGGCTAGTCAAAAATAATCAATGTAATATGCTAAGGTCTATAAATATGAAAGTACATAAGAGTAGAAAAAAAAATATGATTTGGGAATGACACAATTTACTGAATAAAAATAATTATAAAATACTATATTTAATTCTAATATTGATATTTACCTCTACTATTATTTCTAGATGATCAATTTTCTAATTAATATGTAATAGTTACTGAACACCTAGTATGTACCAGGCATGTCCTAAATCCTTTATTTATATAAAAATATAGAATCTTCTCAGTAGAGCTTTACACAAACAATATTATTCCTAATTTTACAGATGAGAAAACTGAGGCAGAAAGGGGTTAATTCTCAATGTTAAAAAAAAAAAATTAGGCCTGACCAGGCGGTAATACAGTGAATAGAGCATCAGCCTGGGATGCTGAGGACCCAGGTTTGAAACCCTGAGGTCGCCTGCTTGAGCACAGGCTCACCAACTTGAGTGTGGGGTTGCTGGCCTGAGAGTGGAATCATAGACATGACCCCATAGTCACTGGCTTGAGCCCAGAGGTCGCTGGCTTGAGCAAGGGGTCTCTGACTCGGCTGTAGCAACACCCATCCCATCAAAGTACATATGGGAAAGCAACAATGAACAATTGAAGTGCCACAACAAAGAACTAACTGATGCTTCTCATCTCTCTCCCTTCCTGGGCTCTCGCTGAAACAACAACAACAAAAATAATAATATTGGCAGCTGGGATTCAAATTTAGAAGGCTGAGTTCTAGAACCTAGTGTCTAACCATTATACAATCTCTGAAATCAAAAAGCAAGATTTCTACATCCTAAATTTTTTCCTATTATTTTTATATATAATTTTGAAAGAAATTTGACCAAACCTTCGACACTAAAATGCTCTCTAGAATACTACTCTTTGTCATCCTACTGGCGATGAATTTTTATCTATGAAGTTCATACCCCCACGCTTATGAATAAAAAGTTACTGTGTCTACCACATTTTACAGACCCAGTAAAATGGCATAGCCTTTGTAAATGTAGATTTGTTCACTGGGTGAAACAAAAGGAATATTATGTGCAGAAAATCAACAACTGGGTTCCGTATTCTCTCATCCTTGCTGTAGAATGATGTAACAAGGAATTTTAGTTTGCTTCAGGCGTAACAGTTCTAAGATTGTTCACAAATCCACTCAGTACACTCCAACACTTTCCCAAACACTATTTAAATAAGGCATGCATCGACTTTAAAGTAAAAATTTTAGTGAAATTAAAGAAAAGGATTATTATATAAAAGATTATCCTTATGACACTCATGAAAAAGGAACTGTTTATTTGCTCAGTAAACATCTCTATACGTAGTGTATGATGCTAAATACAAGAACTAAAGGTCAATTAAGATATGATTTATTTAAAAAATGTACAATTTCTCTGGAGTAAAGTCTAAAGTAAGAAAGCAAGGTCTAAAAGTAAGAAAAATTATTTGAGATATATAGGATTGATATAGGCAAATTTCATGATACACAAAATGTTTTATGATTTGTTTTTGGTTTGCTTGTTTCTTTTGAGAGCAGAGCAGAGAGAGAGAGTGAGACAGGAACATCAAGCTGCTCCTGTATGTGCCCTGATCGGGGAATCAAACCAAATGTTTTTACAAATCAATAATGTTATGGAATACATTATAAAAGGGCAATGATTTGCATAAATAATTCACAAAAAAAATACAAATAATCATTATTTGAAAATATGTCCATCTTTAATCTCCCTCATATTGAAAGAAATAAAAATATAAACAAAACCCCATTACTTTCCATAAAATTAGCAAAATTAATAGTTTTTCACCTCCCAAAATTGGCAAGAAAGAGGGACACAGGCACTCTTATACCTTACTGGTGAAACTGTAAAATGCTGCAACATCTGAAGGAAATTAGTTTTTTGTCTGCTGTGCAGTGGGAAGTAAATAAATATTGGATAATTGAATAAATGTAAGTCCAGTCTCACAGATGCCATCTTCATATGTATAATTTGATAAACTTTTGTAAATAGTAAGCCAATTAACTCTTAACATCTTGGTTCATACAGTATGAGTGGATTGAAGGGAGTCACCCAGGTAATAAACCCAAAAGCCTGAACTTAGATAGGAGCACGAGCTATACCTAAAAGGTAGATTTCACTGTGTGGACGCACAGGTATGTATCACAAAGCATCTAGGTGACTCTCAAATTTTTGATTTAGAAAATTGGATGATGGTGGTACCATTGCCCCATAAAATGAAGAGAAGGCAGCATTGTTCAGAAGTTTGTCTCTTAAACTAGAACTCCTGAGTCTGACTCCAAATTCTACTACATTCCAGCTATGTGACCCTGCCCAAGTTACATTATTTCTCTTTGTCTAGATTTTCTCAAATCTGAAATAATAATAATGTCTACATCATAGGGCTGACATGCTGATTAAATAAATTAATATTTTAGTGCTTAGCATCAAGTGCTTAGAAGAGTGACAGAAACAGCAAGTGTTATATGATTATTAAAATATAAATAGTATTAGCCTGGTGAGGCCATGGCACAGTGGACAGAGCATCAACCTGAAACACTGAGGACCCAGGTTCGAAACACTGAGGCCACCAACTTGAGCATGGGTTCATCTGGCTTGAGCACAGGCTCACCAGTGTGAGCGCGGGGTCGCCGGCTTGAGCGTGGGATCATAGACATGACACTATAGTCATTGGCTTGAGCTCAAAGGTCACTGGCTTAAATCCAACGTTGCTTCTTGAGCAAAGGGTCACTGGTTAAGCTGGAGCCCCCCAGTCAAGGCACATATGAAAAAGCAATCAATGAACAAATAAAGTGTTGTAACGATGCATTGATCTTCTCGTCTCTCTCCCTTCCTGTCTGTCTGTCCCTATCTGTCCACCATATATTTATATATATGGCATTAGCTTAAAGGTTTTAAATATTTGTGTTTGTTGGAAATTTATAATAATAATTTCTGTGCCCATATTTGTCCTCAAGACCACAGACAATGGACACAATGATGATAACAGTTGCTAATGCACTCAGAAGGAGACTGTCACTAAGTGGGAATTTGTTCTCGCTCATTCAGGGTAATGAACAGAAAAGTGAACAGACATCTTGTAAAAACAGCTCTTTTCCTCTGTGTTCTATCATACCTTTTATAGGCAGAATGTATCACTTCTCGCCTAAACAGCTCTGCTTCAGACAAATGGTATATTTAGGATGCTTTAAATGTCATATGCAAATTGCCAATCCCATGTCCCTCCTCATGTGTTTCTTTATCCTGTAATTTGTAGCCTACACTCCCACTCAGACTCTTCATCCTCCGTATGCTATTTTATGTCAAAGTGCTCACCTTCTTTTTGACCTCATAGCAATAAGGACTTGTATTATTTCAGCCAACCAGTCTTACAAGAATACATCTTTTGTTTCATACACTATATTTTTCAAACTAAATGTTTTTTTAAATCAAACTTGGGGTGGGGTAATAGGGATATACTCTTATACAACTTTGGATGAGATTTAGTTGAACATTCCAGAATTAAAATAAATATCACTAGAGACAACTTCTAAAAGGGTTTGCCCCCTATCCAGTATATATTAGCTCTATGTTCATAAGCTACAAATCTCAAGGTCATTCCTTTCTCATAGACTTCACTACCAGGTTCATAGGTTTCCCATCCACTCTCTCCCTAGTCATCATACTTGGGACTTCAACATCTATGCTGACCACTCCCCAAACATCTGGCTTCATAGTGAGTACCTTTACTTACTTAACCCTAGAAATCTTTATTCATTCTCCACTTTACTGCTAATACATTTTCATTACACCAACTTCTTTTATTAACCTAAGAATAATTTGTAAGTTGTTATATAATAATGTTTAAAAAATATGAATATTAGAGTAAATGAAATTAGCTCAAATCTCTATTTGTGAACTTAGAAGTCAGGTCACTATTTAGATACAATTCTCATGGTATTTCTGTACATCATATGTCAGGGTTTGCACCATTTCTACAAGAATATTAGTATAGCACACAGCCTTGGAAGATATAAGGAGTAACTCCCTCTGTGATAGAAGACAGATTTGTTTCCTGACCAAGATATTAAGAATACTATCTCCTTTGGGGGCAAATTTTAAGCAAGTTTGCTAGCATTCTCTTATTTAGATCCCAGGGAATCTCTCCTTCAGCTTTTAGTAATTTTAAGAACTTGGGTTAGTTACCTAAGATTAGAGTTCCCCACAGTGATACGATGGCACTGTTTGCAGTATTCACCAGAGCCACTCTGTATCACCCCAATGGGACTTGAGGGGCAAAGGACAGTGGAGCTCATGCCACCTGTCCATGAGTATTGTGGTCATTTATGTCTGACTTGGGAGTCTTTTGTGTCTGCTAGCATCCACGAACATGAGGCTGGCTAATTAGTTAGCTTGCAAGAAAGGTAAGACCTCATTCCTGTTACAGTGCTTGATAATAACTTTTTTTGCCTCAGCTTTCCTATTTAAAAAATGGAGAGGCTGTTTAAGGCCATTCTGAACCTTGGAGCTGGGCTCTTCAACAGCATTTGGTGATTTCCGAATGCCTCCTTGCCAAACCAAATTTCATGGTTTCCAGCTCAGTCTCACTGGTGGCTTGGTATTGACACCAGAAGTCATTCCCTCCTTCTTGCCAGTTTCTTATCTCTAGGCTCTGATTTTGCACTAAACTTGTTTTCTTCCTACATTTTGGTCCCTCTTTAGTTCCTTCCTGAAATATCACATACACACAAAAAGAGAATGTTTTGCAAATGTCCTAAGACAGTCTTAAATTTCCACAAAATACTAATTTATCATACAACAACAGGAAACTAGGGGTTTTTTTTAAGTGTAGGAATGAAAAAGTAGTAATCAGAATGAGGAGGAAAACAAAGTCATGGGATCTTTATCAAAAGGAGTTGAGTTATAAGAACCCTATAAAATGATGTCACTCAATTATGTAAGCAGTCAATATTTATTATTCTCCAATGCCTAATCTTCATTAAATATTTGCAAAAAGATTACAGGAAAGAAAACAAGGGCAGTGGTGGCAGTAAGTTATGTGGCTAAGTGACCACGGAAACACAGTGAGGAATGATAGAAAGAAAATAAACTTTTTCTATTGACAGATCCCAGGGAATCCCAGCTCCAGATTTTAATAATTTTAAGAACGTGGGTTAGTTAGTTACTTAACCTCACCAAACTTCAATTTACTCACTTCCCAAATGAGGTAAGTCTGCCGACCTCAAAGAATTGTTGATGGGTTATTCTAATAAATTGTATGTATGGTCAGTATAACTATTGCAAGATTGAAATGCTAAAGAACTTCTCCTTCAGAAATTAATAAAAGAGCTGAGGGACATTTCTAAATATTTCCCCAAAGGACATAAAATCATATGATATAGCACTATACTTGCCAAATATAGCATTATAGAACTCTGGCTTCATAAAAACTCAAGGTGCAGAAATCTCCTTAGTATCAGACTTATAAAACTCAGTGTCATTCTTAGAACACCACTGACTGGATTTGATGAACTTACCTGTAACAAGAAGTCGAAGAGGGCCATCTTGGACCACTCGTGGTGATGTACCTTGGTACAGCCCCATTCAGGTTTGGGGACTCGGCCATTCTGCCAGCACTTGTGCTTTAGCAACTGCTGGTAAGTCCCCCAGGTGAGCTTAACAGAGGAGTGGGTCTCATTACTTGTTGGAGATAAAGACGAGTCCCAGAGGATGACAGGACATGGGCGGCCATCTAGGGAATTGGAAAAACAAATGCGCTTTCAGAACACTATTGCTCAGTGCTCAACCTTGGGCAGCCATAGGCTCTTCCCCAGTTACCCTCTCTCACCTGTCAAATGCAAGAGTTTCATTAGATGGTACCTTATGATCCCTATTTTATACCACAACGATGCCTCCTGATAAAATTCTTATAAAATGTAAACCTTTTTGCCAGACAGCGAAAGAAAAAGAAATTTCAAACAAGATACTTCATAGATGTGGCAACAATTGGCCACTAACCACCAATAACAACGTCCTCTGGTTAATGTGGTTTTATTCCACATCTAAAAGTAGCAACCACAAAAAAAGGAAAGAATCCAGACATTTTTAATTGTCTATTCAAAGTCTGAGTGGAGCTCTCTATTTGTAATAACAACTGTCTGATTTTCTGACGCTGCATTATGTCAGGAAGAAAAAGAATTTTTAGAAGTCGCAGATTTAAAAAGTGAAATTGTATGGTTCACATCAGTCACAAAAAAAGAAGCAAGAATGACTTTTTCTTTTCTGATAGAAACATCAGTGTCCTTGGTAATATATCATTTACTCAAATAAAACCTCACAAAGTATATTTAAGCAAACATCATTTTTTCAACTGCACGTGTATAGATGATTTTTTAAAATATGTCACTAGAAGTGTTTTTGTCTCTTGATAGTTCTGCATAAAAATGACAAGCCTGACTGAAGTCAACAGAAACAGGGAAGACTATGATGGGGTACACTGAATGACACTTCAAGCTTAAAACCAGTAACATTATTCCCAAGCCCCCATTTGTGCCAAATAAAGTCAGAGAAAGATGATGTTGAGCAGCTGTGCTTATAACTCAAAAGTCAGAAAGATGTTCTTAGGGAAAAAAAATAAAGTAAGCCACAAAGATCTGAAAAAGCCTACTTAACTCATTCTTAACAGGCCTGGACAATAGAAGCTTCTGAAATTATGACTGGAATGTCTACACACATCACAGGAATTTTTAAAAGCCCTTTGAAATAACCTAAGAGGTTCACAGAATGTAACTGTTTTCCTTTTTCTGTCAAAGACTTTCATTTTACCACCTCTCTCGCCTGCCATTTTGTAGAGTTCTTATCTCTGGTCTTACACACATCTTCTCTAACCACTCTGGAAGTTGGTGTTAAAATGACCTCAATAATTTTAACAGCATTCACTTCATCATTCTAATCACCTATATGCCTGAAAAAAAAACAACACAAAAATGCAAAAAAATAAACACACAAAAAACTTTCTTTCTCCTCTTAGCCTTGAAATTTAAGCCAAGGCATGGGAAAAATCCTTTAGAATGTGAAAAATATGCACAGTCATTGACCTACAATTAAGAGAAAGGAAGAAAATGTTGAAGAACAGCTTTAACATTACCACCCTCCTTTTTTATTTATTTATTATTATTATTATTTTACTTTGTTAAATGATTTCAGGCTACTGAGACCCAATTATCTTTTAGATGTAATATAACTATAATTTTAAGTGTGTGTCCTCCAAATATTACACCAATTAAAATAATAATAATATATTCCAGGCAAGAGCAGGCCATTATGCAGTGGAAGACACACATAGATCAGTGTAACCAAATATGAACAGAAGACACAACACAGCTTTCAAAGGCATGGGTCCTTCAGACTTCCAAAGATAAACACAGAGAAGCTCTCCCAATCAGGGTTTTTGGACACCAGACAGCACTTTGCATCCTCCGTGCTAGGAAGCATTCAAAGGGAGTTGAAACCTAACACTGAAGTTTAACAACACAAGTCAACACCTGAGGCAAACAGGCCAGCACCGTTTTCTCAGCAATCCACTTAAGTTCCTCAGAGAAACAAGGAAATTACCTACATAAACAATTGACATGATTAACAACCTTCGGAGAGCTGCCTGTCCTTTCCTTTAAAAACATTGGCTTTTTATTTTAAAAGTAATTAGAAGTAAATCTACTCACATTAATAAATGTGGGAAAACATTAAAATGTGTACCTAAAAGAACAAAAATCATCTATAAAGTCCTATCCCAGTAATTGGTTCTGTTATTTGGATGGTTACCTCTGCTATTTTCCCATCCATTTCTTTATCACCTGAAAGACAGGTTAAGAAAATTATTTTTCTGTTTTTAGATATTTAAGGAGTATAGCTAATGGTTTGAGCTCAGACTCGGGAAGCCAACAGACCTTTTTAATTCTAGTCACATTACTTCTTAGCTTTGTCATATTGGACAAGTTCTGCGACCTCTCCTTGCTCTTTTCTTCTGTAAAATAATGGTGATAATGTACCTTCCAAAAGGACTTTGTTAGGATAAAAGGGTTCACACACTTAAAATTCTTGACCTGGTACTTACCATATATGCATACCCCAGAAAGGTTTCTCTATGATATTATTGCAGATACACATTGTACAATTACCTGATTCATCAGTCTTCAATGTTATTTGTTTATTGAGCATCTACCATGAGCCAAGCACATTACAGACTTGAATTAATGAATGCTTTCTTTTCTTCCATAAGCTTACATTTCCACCAGGGGAAAAAAGCAAAAATTACACATAGAAAATAAACTATTTGGGATCATCTTTTATACACAGTTTGTTACAATTATTTCATTAAATACTATATCACAAGTATTCCTCTTCTAATGAAATATTTTTAAATTGAGTCACTTTAACTATGATGCAGTAATCTAATCCCATGGTCAGCAAACTTGGTCAAGGGCAAATAGTAAATATTTGAGTCTTTGAGGCCCACATGGCCTCATTGCAACCACTCAGCTATGCGAGCGCTTGACTACTGTGGCATAGAAGCAGCCAAGACTCTAGATCAAAAAATGGGCCTCAACTGTGCTCCAATATTTCAGGCATCAGAGTAATATTATTATCCTTATTTTTTTTCAACCATCTAAAATTGTAGAAACCACTTGGAGCTTACTGGCCATACAAACACAAGCAGTGGTCCCTCTTCGTCCTACAGACTGCAGTGTATCAACCCCTGATCTCATCTACAATACACTGTATTTCATTTAGTACTTCTCTACTTTAGATCATCACATTCTTTGGATGGTACATTGTTGGGCAGATAAAATATATTATGCTCACTTTGTTAAAGATGGCGCTGCCCACGCGCAAGTCTGTTGATATTAATGTGTATTGGGGGACAGGCTGTGGGCAGGTCGGGTTGTTATAGCCTAAGGCTTAGTTTTAAGAGTAAGCTTTTCCCCACATCCTTGACTGATTGGATGATGTGGGGTGGTGCACTCTCATGAGGAATCCTCCCATTATGCCTCAGATAAGTGACTTTGTATCAGAGACTTTCTTCTTTGTAGATTGCATTAAAGGTTTTGAATCTACTCTATAAAGTGGGACAGACGGGAGCTTGCTCTCTCTCCGTTCCTGAAATTAGCATTAGAGAGGAGAGCAGAGAAAGGCCACGTGGAGGACAGGAGAAGCAGCCAAAATGGCAGAGTGCTGAGGGAGAAGCCAGTTTGTGCAGAGTTTATGCAGAGAGAAGGAGATGGGAAACAGAGGTGAATAAGGCTGGTGAGCTAGAAACCTTTGATTCTAGGAAACTAGGATAAGTCAGTAGCTTTGTGAGCACTGAATGAGTGGGTTTTGGAGCCCAGTGTGTGTTTTTACTTGCCCACCGGGTGCAAGCTAGGATTAAAGCTGATGGCTCACCAGTTCTTGTCTTCGTTGTTTCATTACCGACTGTCCGAATTAAATGCGAACTTGCATGAGCCAGGAGGCTGTGATGGTGGCCCCAACTACTGGCTTTACATACATTTTCTATCCTATTGTTTAAAAAGTTCTTCAACTGCCAAAGGGAGCTTTCAGCTCAAAGGAATAATTGATTTTCAATTAATATTCTGTTTTTCTCTACACCCATCCATGTTCCTTGAGCAAATACTTGGAATGCTATCACTTAAAGACATCACATCCTGCCCTGCTGGCCACCAGGGTGTCAGGACAAGGAGACTTCCAGACAGCAAGGAAAAGGCAGGGTGAGCAGTCGTTTGCACGCTGAGCCATGAGTGGCCAGGGGCGTCTTCCTGTCCTGTAGCGGCACTGATGGCCCTTGAGATCATAGTAGTCAGTGTGGCTGTAGACCTCAGAGCCATGATTACTACTGGGAGAATTCCACTTTTTAAAAATATAGCTGCTAAAAGAATCAACTAAACCCATATAGATCTGCAGGATGACAGAAAAACAGCCTCTGAAACCAGGGAACTGGTTTAAGCAACTTCCCCTGAAATTGTTCAGAGATGAAGAACATTCATCCCTCTGCATTCAGGTTTGTCAGATTGATGCAGTAATGTACTCTCTAGAGAAATCTCAACAGTGAGGACAGAAAATTCTAACAGAGCGGGGAGAAAGCAGGTTTTAAAAGATATGTGGGCGTTCAAGTGAATTGAACGTGATACAGCCTTCTTTAAAAATGAGATTTGCTAGGGGGGATCTATCTATGTAAACACAATAAATTAAAATCAATTTTAAAAAAAGTATAAAAACAATAAAAATAAGACTTGCCAGTGAAGCTATTTCCCCCCAATTCTGAATATTTTCCCTGAATCCTAATGTTCTCCCAAGTTGTCCTTTACTCAAAAGCACAAAGAAGACATTCTTTGGAGAAGATAAATGTGAAAATTCACTGCAAATAAATGTTCTCCACAATCTTCCGTGCCTGGATTTATGAAACGCCCTTCACTCTGAACACTGGCTGACTGGTTCTGTTGAACTGTAGGTGGTGCTGAGCATGTGGGGAGGAGTAGGGAATGTCTGTCTGTATTTGTCATTGAGCAAAAACAAATCATAAATGGCCTGAGCACTGAAATCAAAAACCTTTTCTACCTCATGGGCCAAGTTCCAAGACTCCTTGTGAACAAGGCAAAAAAAGAAAGTGACAATCCAACTGAGAGCACTTCATTAAAAACAACTCTACACCCTGGCCTGCTAGTTCAGTTGGTTAGAGTGTCATCCCTATAAACAAGGTTGTAGGTTCAATGCCCGGTCGGGGCACATACAGGAATCAACCAATGAATACATAAATAAGTGAAACAACAAATCAATGTTTCTCTCTCTTACTCATCCTTTCTCCCTCTCTATAATCAAACAATACAATTAAAAAAAAAAAAAAAAAGCCCACAGCTCCACAAGAGCTACTAGAGAAAACAAGGGCCAGATACGAGGCTCACCTTTGTTACAGGGAATAAATTCTGCAGGGTTCCATTGCAACTCCCCAGCATCCTGCAGGAAACCTTAATGCTGCAGGCCCCTAAGTGATACAGGCAATTGCTGATGCTGACGGCAGCAGGGGTCAGTTGTTAGTGATCCCTCAGGTACTATCTGCTCTATTTTTCAGCAGCGGGGTTTTGGCAATTAAAGATATTAGACTAAAGTGTAAAGAAAGATCAGAGCTCTTGATGTAGAGTGGTTGCATGTAATGAGTTAGTCAGTGTGAACCCCAGCAGAACAGGAATGCAGGATTTTGCAATTGCCTGGAGGAAGAAGGCACTTTAAAGGATTAGATGAAATTTTACTTCTGGTCAGGTTTTAAATACTGTTAATTCACTTATTAAAAAAGTAAGTATTGCCCTGGCTGGTTGGCTCAGTGGTAGAGCATCAACCCAGCGTGTGGAAGTCCCAGGTTTGATTTCCAGCCAGGGCACACAGGAGAAGCACCCATCTGCTTCTCCACCCTTTCCCTCTCCTTTCCTCTATCTCTCTCTTCCCCTCCAGCAGCCAAGGCTCCATTGAAGCAAGTTGGCCCGGGCGCTAAAAATGGCTCCATGGCCTCTGCCTCAGGTGCTAGAATGGCTCTGGCGGCAACAGAGCAATGCCCCAAATGGGCAGAGCATCGCCCCCTGGTAGGCATGCAGGATGGATCCCAGTCAGGTGTATGTGGGAGTCCATCTCTCTGCCTCCCTGCTTCTCACTTCAGGAAAGAAAAAAAAAAAGTATGTCTTTATAATTGCCCTCAAATGGGCCTGTTGGTTCGTGTTTCAGATAAAAAGAATTCAGCGTGAGGCATACTAAAATGGAAGCCTTAGAGTTTACTAGAACCAGATAAAACCTCATGCATAATGATGAGCAAATGAAGTGTTTGCCAGTGTAAGGAGTGTTTTGAAGGGAACAAATGAAGGCTAACGCTTGACTCTCAGTGTAAAGCCAAGAAATGAAGAAACACTTTGCCCCGGAATAGCAATGTGGTGACGTGCTGGTTAACTGGGAGAAAGAACCTTTGCTGGAAAGGAGCTGAAAGTAGGGGGTAGAAAAAGCAGCCACAACGTTGATTCTATTCTTGACTCCACAGGACTTGGTCCAAGCCCTTCAGCCACCCTGAAAGGGGCACTGAGTTCTCTTAGGCATGAAGAGTACCTTCCAAATCTGTCTGGCAGGGCTGTGTGCCAATCCAGTGAAATTCTGAAAATGCAGCTCTGTCAAATATTAAAAAGAGCCAAGTGTATGTTCAGATTCTATGACTTAAAAATGGAGTCGGTGGCAAAGAAGCAGAATCCCACGAATTTTACACATATAGATTCTGAACTGCCAGTCAAGTTCTGGATATAGAACATACATTTCTGGAGGATTTAAAATACCTTTGTTCAAACAACAATAAAAATAACTATATTTGCTTATCTAATTGTTTATCAGTTCAGAACTTGTTTTCTCTAGATTGGACTGAGTTGAAATAATCTCCACATTTTCCTCAAGCGTTAGCTAAGTGTGAAGCTGAGGGAGCAGGCAAGGAGGGAGCCTTGTGACTTCCTGCACCACAAACTACTTGAACAATCTAAATCATCAGTTATAATTTTAAAACAGTGTCCTTTGTTCTTAACCGTTGACTAATGACAGAAACTTCTGCTTTCTAGGTCTGCCCTGGACTTCTGCTATATGAATGGAAACTCCCAGATGCTTCCTGTCTCGATATTCCATTTAATAAGACAGGAATCAAACTTGACTCCAGAGGGTGATGATAATACGGTCATCATGCCAGGCTCCACAAACACTCACACTTTGCAAACAAAGTGTAGGTCACATCAGGGTGACCTAGCCCAGGAGAATTCAGTGTTTATTGAAGTAGATGAAGGAACCGTGAATTCCTGACCAGAGTGACCTTTAGACAGTGCAAAGCGCATCACTATTCTTCTTAAAAAACCCTCCAATAATTCCCCATTATCAGCAAGATAATGTCTATGTCTTTGCTGACATCCAACCCGCCCACTCTCCACAACTTTATCTTACCTCTCCTTCACCCACAACCCTAATCTCCCTTTCACAGAGCTATTTGCAGTTTCCTAAGCACATTTTGCCTTCACAAGTTCTTTACACATCTATTTTCCATCCTTTCTACGCCTACCCCATCTCACTCCACCCACAATGACTTTTTAGAACCAATGCTGACGTTACCTCTTGCAGCACACACACCTCTTGCCCCCACCTCCCTCTATACACACACACACACACACACACACACACTCACACGCGCGCGCGCGCGCACACAGCTAAATTCTCCCCCTCTGTGCCTCCTGAAAATGTCTCCCGAGGTCCTTATCATACCCTTGTGGCATGGGCTGCTACCCTTCAAGCTGACAGCTCTGTGAAAACAGGGACCAGTTTTTAAATCATCTTTGGATCTCCAACTTCTGACATAACGTCTAAACCAAAGGAAGCATGCAAACTTTGATTAATGAATGAATGAAATTTTCAGAACATCCCAATTTTCATCTGTAGCCCTTCAGTTCTAAGGAAAAGGCAATGAGCCATGAATAAATGTTTGCTTTTTGTGACAGCCTCGTAAGCAGTAACTTCACTGTCCTGACTCTAAATGAATTGAGAAGGATGAGAGAGAAATTTGAGAAATAGAGGTGCAGATATGCAGAGATTTCCACACTCTCACTGTACCCAGCTTGTGCTCAACAACACACACTTTACATCTCCATTATTCTATGATACACTAGAATGATGAAAACAGAGCTGGTGGAAACACTACTGCCTCCCACCTCCTGACCCCAAATCACTGTCATGAGAAGAGAAACAGTGAAGGCATCATGGCTACATTCAAAAATAAGACCAAAATGCAGTGAGGGAAGCAGGTTACATACAATCTGGATGGAGGATGAATAGGAAAAGCCCCAGGCCACAGCCACTAGAGGCCACCATGCAATGTGACAGACTAATGGCACACAGTCCACATAGTGATGAGGAGCGGCACTCTGGAGTCCTTCTGACCCACATCCACATCCCAGCCCGACTACACACAGCTGTGGGCCTTTTGAGGACTCTAGCGTCGTTTTTCCCATAGAAAAGTTTATCCAAGATTATCTGAGGTATGGGGCTGTTGTAAAATTTAGCAAGGTAATGAAATGCCTCGCACTCCACAAATGAGACAATGGCATTATCCACTGTCAAATCCAAGCACTTGCTTTAAATGACAATTTTAGGTGCCCGTTTACTTAATTCAACTAAACATCAATCTAGATAAACTAAGAAAACACATCACAAAGAGCTGAGTCTGCTTAAAAATGAGAAAAATGAAAGGTCACATTTACTGAGTGATACCATGTGTTAGGCATTATTATAAATACTTTATACCTATCAACTCAATTTTCAAAATACCTCAATGAGATAAGTACTGTTATCATCATCATTACTTTTATGACCATCATCCTTACTATACTAATGAAGAAATGAGGTACAAAGAGACTAAGTTAATTGTCCTCAGTCACACAGCTGTCAAGAGGTAGGACCAGGATTCAAACTCTAAGAGTCTAGATTATCCGTTGTTATGGGCGGAATTGTGTCCCCTCAAAATCCACATGTTGAAGCTTTAACCACAGTACCTTAGAACGTAACTGTATTTAGAGATAAGTCCTTTAAAGAGTACAGTTATTAAGTTAAAATGAAGCCATTATGGTGGGCCCTAATTCAATCTGTTGTTCTTATAAGAAGAAATTAGAACACAGAGGAAAGGCCATGTGAGGGCCCAGCGACAAGGTTGCCATCTGCAAGCCAAGAAGAGAGGCCTCAGAAGAAGTTAAATATACCAACACTTTGATATTAAACTCGTAGCTTCCAAAATTGTGAAAAAATAAATTTCTGTTGTGTAAGTTACACAGTCCGTGGTATTCATGAGCAAACTAATACACCCATCCATGTTCTTAACTGCAAAGCTGTTTGAAAGACTACAGCAGGGGTCGGGAACCTATGGCTCGCAAGCCAGATGTGGCTCTTTTGATGGCTGCATCTGGCTTGCAGACAAACCTTTAATAAAAAAAATAATAACGTTAAAAATATAAAACATTCTCATGTATTACAATCCATTCATTTCCTACCACTCATGTTCATGGTTGCGGGTGGCTGGAGCCAATCACAGCTGTCCTCCGGGACAACACCAAATTTTTATTGGATAATGTGTAAGGTACACGGGTAATTGTATGGCTCTCACGGAATTACATTTTAAAATACGTGGCATTCATGGCTCTCTCAGCCAAAAAGGTTCCCGACCCCTGATATAGTCCTTCCACACCTGTGCTGTCCTTAGGGACAGAGGCACCAACAGATTCAGTTCTAGCCTTGAGATCAGTCTGGTGTTGGGTGAACCCTGAAACCAGCAGCAATAAGGAGATTGCCTCCAGGCCACTGAACTCTCACATGGCCCACTAGTGTCACCTCCACAGGGGCAAGTATTCTTGATAATTTTTCACACTAAAACAGTGGCTGGCACAGAGCAAGTGCTCAATAAATATTTCTTAACAGAAGAAGAAACAGAGGTGACAGTGAGGAAGGGAAAAGCTTACGTGTAGCTGAGGTCCATGCATCTTTTATGCTGGGAGTCCCGTTTCAGCTATTTATTACTGTTCCTTCTCTCCCAGTCATATGTGAGATCAGGGGACATGCTGCAGAGGCACGGCAGAGAAAGCTACTTGGCTGCCCTACTTTGTCTAGGAAGATATGTAGTGAGCCAACAAGCAGACACAAGAGCAGAGCTGCTTAGAGCATAAGCTCAGAAAACTTGTTTGCTGTGAATGAAAGTACATATTAAGCTCACCAGCTCTGTTTGATTGTGAAAGAAATACCCTTAAGGCTCTTCTGATTAAAGAACACAATGTGTTTTCAATCCAGATTTTTAAGAAATAAAACACTAGGGGGTAGGGGGATGCAATCAGGGCAACACTAGAATCTATATAATCACAATAAATTAGATAAAAATAAATAGATAGATGATAGATGATAGATAGATTGATAGATAGATAGATAGATAGATAGATAGACAGATGATAGATAGATAGATAGAAATAAAACACTATTCTTGCGCTCCTGAGTAAATATTGTAAGAAAGTTTGTACATATGTCCAAGGTTTCCAGGATATCGAAGTCAGTATGTTTCTAAGTCGTGAGGGCATCTGCGTTACTTTCATAACTGCCTACAAAAGCGCCTCTGTCCTTACCTGGGAGCCGGAAACAACAAAAAATGCACAGCTGCCATCCCTCCGCCCTGGAAACTGCACCACCACCAGCAACTCACAGTGCTGTGCACACGGACTCCAAAAGAGAGTGGGAAATGTGCAATGTATTTCTCCTGCTTTATAATAAGAGGAAGAAATACAAGTTGGGAAACAGTGAGTGACTTGAGACCTACAGTGAATTTAAATGGAGGCTAGTGGGATGGCTGCAGTTTGTCATCTACACAGCTTTGACATACAGAATTCCTGGAACTAGGCTGCCTTAATTCAGCATGACAGCTCTGTCGTAATAGAGCTGCATCCTAAAAATAAAGCCTACATAATGCATCTTCCATGCTGGGCATGAAAAATAGTACAATGCTTAAATGCTACCAAAATGATGTCCCTTGGGATCCGTTCACATTACGATGTGGACTGCTACGGACAGCTTTGACAAAACTGCTAAATTGAAGATCACAGAGGGGAGCTAGGTTTTCTTGTGCTCTTGACTCTTACACAGACACAGTCCGCTTTGTCTTGTCTTAGACAAACATTTTAAAATATTTTGTTAAAATAATTATCTAAACGTCTCAGCACCACACAGTTTCTGGTGACCTTTGTAATGATTTACGACTTTCGCAAGACTAGTTTGGCAGAAAACACACTAATATGTTCAGTTACATTTGCATGCTTGTGATTGTTTTTGTTGAAACAAGAAAATCTGGTAATCATTGGTTTGCATTAAAAACTAAAAACAAAACCTCGTAGCAATGTTCAGAGTAGTATGTCAATACTTCCCTTGACTAAAAAATATTACCAATGTTAAGGGAAAATGGAAGTTAAACAGAAATGTTGACATGGTGGTAAATCAGAAATCACCATGCTCAACTTTGCGTGTTTTTGTCACTATCCTATAATTATGTCAGGTTATATTTGAGAGGTAGTGTGGGTAAAGTAAAACAACATAAGAAGGATTTTGTATCATGCAGAATTGGGTATAAATTCCAGTTCCACTACTTATTAGCTGTGTGTTGTTGGGCAAATTTCATAACCTCTCTGAGCCTCAGGATTGCCATATTTAAAGTATTGCTACTATCTGCAGTGTAGGAGTAGTAAGTGACTTAATAGAAAAAAGATAATCCAAATGTAGTATAGCCACTAAAGTCTTTATAAATTCACAATTGAAAATTTTATCATTGCAAATATAGATTATTTTTAAAAAGTCCTTTGATGCTACATTTTAAATCATTTTTGCATTTTCTGCAAAAAGATTTGTAGTGTGAGACTCTGTTCCAATGATAATTGCTGGATTTTGTTTGTAGTATGGTGTACTGTAGGCTCCTATGTAATTACAACCTTGCCCTCCCCCAACCTAGTGCAGCCTCGTAATTTCCTGGGTTATCTCGGGGGGAATTAACACCTGTCAGAGAATGGTATGGTATACAATACAAAGCCAGTAAGTGCACTAATTTCACATATATTCAAGGAGAATCACCTAGAATTCATTGCGTTATACAATCAAGAACCTGTCTCAGACTAACCTGAGCTCACTGCGCTTGTGCTGATGAGATGGCCCATGTCAGTTTTTAACTAATTAAAAAAAAAAAAAAAAAAAGAGCTGCCTGACCAGGCAGTGGCGCAGTGGATAGAGCGTCGGACTGGAATGCAGAGAACCTAGGTTCGAGACCCTGATGTTGCCAGCTTGAGCATGGGCCCATCTGGCTTGAGCAAAAGCTCACCAGCTTGGACCCAAGATCGCTGGCTCGAGCAAGGGGTTGCTTGGTCTGCTGATGGCCCGCGGTCAAAGCACATATGAGAAAGCAATCAATGAAAAACTAAGGTGTCACAAGGAAAACCTGACGATTGATGCTTCTCATCTCTCTCCATTCCTGTCTGTCTGTCCCTATCTATCCCTCTCTCTGACTCTCTGTCCCTGTTAAAAAAAAAAAAAAAAAAAGAGCTTTATAATTGGGACCTTTTGTCTTTGAACAGAGTTTTTATTTTTTATTTATTTATTTATTTTTACAGGGACAAAGAGAGAGTCAGAGAGAGAGAGCTAGATAGGGACAGACAGGCAGACAGGAACCAAGAGAGAGATGAGAAGCATCAATCATCAGTTTTTCGTTGCGACACCTTAGTAGTTCATTGATTGCTTTCTCATGTGCCTTGACCACGGGCCTTCAGCAGACCAAGTAACCCCTTGCTTGAGCCAGCAACCTTGGGTCCAAGCTGGTGAGCTTTATATTCAAACCAGATGAGCCTGCGCTCAAGCTAGTGATGTCGGAGTCTCAAACTTGGGTCCTTCCGCATCCCAGTCCGACACTATATCACTGTGCCAACGCCTGGTCAGGCGGGACTTTTGTCTTTGGACTGAATCAACAGAAAGCTTCATCTGAGAGGCTGGGGGCAGGGAGATAGATATTCAAATCATAGTATTTGATTCCCTTACATCTCCCTTTTCGTGTCATGTACCTTTTAACATCCAGGCAATTTATATGACTTTGAGCAAGGTATTTAGTATTCTGGGCCTCTAGTTCCACATCCCCAAAATGTCTCTCAGAGTATACCTACCTTGTAGCATTTTTATAAGAAAATGAATGCACAGTACTTTAAACAGTGCCTGGTATATAGTAATATCAGTATTATTCTTCCTATGGTAAAGACTGTTGTGTTGTTGAGAAAAAAAAATAGAAAAAGGTTATCATAGCCTCTGTGTGCCAATGACTAAATCATCTGTTTCTAGTTATATTAAATAACTAGCTAAACTCGCTATACTAATAGGTTGTGGTGATGGAGAAAGAAGACATACCATAAGACCCCTTAAAGGATTTGTTGAGGGAAGAAGGTTGTTGAAAAGAAGAAAGACTTGGAAGTTACAGACTAGGGTTTAATTTTTTCTGAACAACTAACCTACCATATGACCCATGAGCTGTCTTCATATTACTCTTCCTTCATCTCAAAATTGAGGTAACAAAATCTACTGTATAGATTTCTTGGAAAGGTTAACTGAGATAAGCCAAGTATCTGTATTCAACTAACAACACAGACTAGCTATGTTCTTGGTACTAGGCATGAATTTACTTCTACAATGTTAATCAAAAGTCAGAGAACAGAAACAACATTTAGATAAAATAACTTACAAGATTTTCTGGCTACCCACTCTCCCAGATATTAAAACATTTACTTCTAACCAAGACAGATCATCAGAGAAATAGATATCTGACCTAAATCTTACTGTTTGAAAACATGTTATCAAGTTACACTACAGTGTGAGGCCAGCAGACCATAATGAGGCTCCTTATAAGAAAAAGCTCTATAAATCTTATTATTTGCATTATACAGAGTCTGCCAAAAAGCTTCATTACCTCTACAATGAGCTCTAAATAAAATCCTCCAGGAGAAATCCTAGCCCGGATTTAGGACTAAAATCAGTAGCACTTGTCCTAACTATTGGAAGCTGAAGGCAAATACTTATTTGTTGTTTAGAGTCAGTGAAACAGGCCAAGAAGGCATTCCTGCATTATTCAAAAATATTTAAGAACAACTACTATTTGCCAGACTCTCCAGTAAGATCTATAAATGCAGTGATAAACAAGACAGGAAATGTCTCTGCCTTCACAAACCTAGAGACTAGTGGGAAGAAACAGATTATTAAACAAGAATTATAATACAAAGTAATGATATAGAATGAGCCAGAAATAAGTGTTGGATAACCAGGTAAGAGCTATCACCTCCTTAGGTGGAAAGGGAGGTGAAAATAAAGGAACGCTTGCTTGGACAAAAAAAAAAAAAAAAAAAAAAAAGGAGGACCCTAAAAAAAAAGACACACTTCTGTAGAAATCAGGATAAAAACATCAGGAAAAGAATAGAAATAAGTGGATGGAGAAAGATAACAAGAATCTCATGGAAGGATCTTGATAACATTATATGGAGTGAAATAAGTAAAACAGAAAAATACTGAGAACAGCATGATTTCATACATAGGTGGGACATAAAAATGAGACTATGAGACATGGACAAGAGTGCGGTGGTTACGGGGTGGGGGGAGGGAGGAGAGGGAGGGAGAGGGGGGAGAGGAGGGGCACAAAGAAAACCAGATAGAAAGTGACAGAGGACAATTTGACTTTGGGTGATGGGTATGCAACATAATTGAATGATAAGATAACCTGGAGATGTTTTCTTTGAACATATGTAACCTGATTTATTAATGTCACCCCATTAAAATTAATAATAATAAAAAAGAACCTAAAATTGTCTATATATCTCCTCCTATCACCGGAAACGATCTATTTATATACTTTATATCAGCATAATAGTCTACCTAAGCAGAACTACAGTAATGCCTCGGTTTTCAAAAATGATCGATTTTAGTTTTCATCGATTTTTTCTGCAAAAATTTGTCTCAGTTTTCATAAGTTGCCTCGCCTTTTGTCAGCCTGCCCAAGTGACCTTGCTGCTAATTTTTCGAAAACAAAGGGTGACCCATGGGTTCTCCTGCTCAGTATGGCATTGTTTCTCGTTGTGTGAGGATCACCCCGTGCGCCAAGCAAACAATTTTATTGTTTTCCAGTGTTCTTGTGCTTTTTTTATTGATTGCAAGTGCTAATACTACAATTACATGTAAGTGTTTACTGAGTATACAGCATTCAGCGAAATGTGTTTATTTTGTGTTTTTCAGTTTCAAAATGTATGTAACACACATAAGATAAAATCACATGTGCTCAAATCTCATTGTCCCTGTACAGTATTTCCCTTGCTAATAAGTTAAACCTTTCTTTTTAGCTCCATCATGGGACCAAAGAAAGTTTCCAGAGCCAGCAGCCCTTCGAATAAGAAGGCCAGGAACACGATCGAGTTAAAGAAGAAAATCATTGAAAAATACAAGAGCAGCTTCAAGATTGCTGAAATTGGCTGCATGTACAGGAAGTCACCGTCCACGATAAGTTCCATTCTGGTGAAAAAGGGAGCAATAAAGAAGGCTAATGTGAATGTGCTAACGAAACAAAGATCACAAACAACTGAAGATGTTGAACAGTTATAACTAATTTGGATCAGTCAAAAACAGTTAGATGGAGGCCCTGACCAGTTGACTCAGTGGCAGAGCACTGGCCTGGCATGTGGATGTCCCAGTTTGATTCCTGGCCAGGGCACACAGGAGAAGCGCCCATCTGATTCTCCACCCTTACCCTTCTCTTTTTTCTCTATCTCTCTCTTCACCTCCCACAGCCAAGGCTCCATTGGAGCAAAGTTGGCCCGGGTGCTGAGGATGGCTCCATGGCTTCTGCTCAGGGGCTAGAATGGCTCCAGCTGCAATGGAGCGATGCCCCAAATGGGCAGAGCATCACCCCCTGGTGGACATGCTGGATGGATCCTAGTCGGACGCATACGGGAGGCTGTCTGACTACCTCCCCACTTCTAACTTCGGAAAAATAAAAAACCAATTACATGGCGATTCTGTTTTGAAGGCCATCATATGTGAAAACGCGACTGTTGTGTGCCAATCTCACTAAGAAAATGCTTGGGACAACTGCGAGAATACTTTAGTGATTTTAAGGCCAGCAGAGGCTGGTTCGAAAAATTCAAGAGGCACCCTGGCATACACAGTGTTACTAGGCATGGCAAAAGTGAAAGTTCAGACAAGTCTGGGGCCGAAAAATTTGTGTCCAAATTCAAAGATTACATAAAGACTGAAGGATTCATCCCCCAACAAATCTTCAACTGTGATGAAACTGGCCTCTTTTTGAAGAAAGTCATTACACAGGAGGAAGATGCACTGCCAAGACATAAGTCTATGAAAGATAGGCTAACTACAGTGTGTCCGTAAAGTCATGGTGCACTTTTGACCGGTCACAGGAAAGCAACAAAAGATGATAGAAATGTGAAATTTGCACCAGATAACAGAAAAACCCTCCCAGTTTCTGTAGGATGATGTGGCAGCATGTGCGCATGCGCAGATGATGACATAACACTGTGTATATAGTAGAGCATCCCACGACCATGCCAGTCGAGATGTGGACAGTACAGGGGAAAGTTCAGTGTGTTCTGTGGCTCGCTAAATTTGAATCCATGACCAAAGTGCAACATGAATGTCGGCGCGTTTATAACGAAGCGCCACCACAAAGAAATAACACTACTTGGTGGGATAAGCAGTTGAAGGAAACCGGCAGTTTGGTGGAGAAACCCCGATCTGCTAGGCCATCAGTCAGTGACCAGTCTGTAGAGGCTATTCAGGATAGCTACCTAAGGAGCCCTAAAAAATCTGTGCGTGCGTGTGCTCGACAATTACACCTAAGCAAGACTACAGTTCATAAGGTGTTAAAGAAATGTCTCTGTTTTACGGGGTACAAATTGCGGCTGTTGCATGCTATCAAACCAGCAGATAGACCCACATGATGCGCATTTGCTACAGATATGCTTCATGAGATCAACAATAATGCAAGATTTTTGCAGAAGATTGCGTTTAGCAATGAGGCAACCTTCCATATCTGTGGACATGATCATCGCCATAATGTCCAAATATGGGCTGAACATCCTCATGCCTACATTGAGTACAAACGTAACACCCCTAAAGTGAACGTGTGGTGTGGCCTGATGCATGATAAGGTGACAGGCCCGTTTTCTTTCGCAGAGCAGTCTGTGACGGCAAACACCTATCTTGACATGTTGGAATTGTATGCAGTGCCACAATTTCCAGAAAGTGTCTCTTTCAACAGGATGATGCTCCTCCACACTACACCACCATTGTTCGTGAGTTTCTGGATAGAACATTCCCCTGGCGGTGGATAGGCAGGGGTTCTGTCAAGCAATGGCCACCACTATCCGCAGATCTGATGCCCTTAGACTTTTACTTTTGGGGTTATGTGAAGCAACATGTGTACATTGAACATATCAATGACATTAATCACTTAAAACAGAATCACAGACATTATTCACTCTGTTGCACCAGATGTTCTTACCCATGTGTGGCAAGAACTTCACTATCGTTTGGGTGTGTGTAGGGCAACAAATGGAGCCCACATCAAACTGCACTGAATAGGTATGAAACTGGGAGAGTTTTCCTTTTATGTGGTGCAGATTTCACATTTCTATCATCTTTTGTTGCTTTCCTGTGACTGGTCAAAAGTGCAGCATGACTTTATGAACACACTGTATTTTGTTGTGTGGTAATGCTAGTGGTGATTGTAAAATGAAGCCCTTACCATTGTACCATTCAGAAACTCCTAGAGTGTTCAGCAGAAACACTGTGATTAAAAGTAAATTGTGTGTGATATGGAAGGCAAACAAGAAAGCATGGGTGACGAGGTCAATTTTCACTGAGTGGATGAATGAAGTGTTTGGCACGAGTGTGAAAAAATACCTCCAGGATAATAAGTTGCCTCTTAAGTGCCTCCTGGTGATAGACAGTTCTCCTGCACATCCTCCAGGTTTGGAATCACTTTGTTGGAGGCATTCAGTTTTATCACAGTGAAGTTCTTGCCCCCTAATACCACACCACTCATCCAGCCCATGGACCAGAATGTCATTTTAAATGTCAAGAAACTATACAGAAAAGCAATGTTTCAAAGGTGTTTTGAGGTGACATCAAATACAGAATTGTCCTTAAGAGAGTTCTAGAAAAAACATTTCAACACTCTCAATTGCATTAGCCTCATAGATGAGGCTGGGCAAGGAGTGACATCCAGGACGATGAACTCTGCTTGGAAGAAATTATGGCCAGGATGTGTGCATGAGAGAGATTTTGAAGGGTTTGAGCCTTCCCCTGATGACCTTACATACGCGGTGCATCAGTTGTTAATTTGGGGAAGTCCGTGGGTTTGGAGGTGAGTGGTGAGGATGTGGAAGAGCTGGTGGATGACCTCAGTGAAGAACTCACCACTGAAGAGCTGCAAGACCTGCACCTAGAAGTGCAGCAGATGGCAGATGAAGAAGTTGCTTCAGATGAGGAGGAAGAGATGAGGGAGAATGTGCCTTCTTCAGGGATTAAGGATACCTTCTCCATGTGGAGTGAGGTACAGGGGTTTGTGGAGAAAAATCACCCAGACAGAGCTGTTGCAGGCCATGTCTGAAACTTGTTTAATGATGATGTCTTGCCCCACTTTAGACAAATCTTTAGAGATGGCAGAAACAGACCTCTTTGGACAGCTTTCTTGTGCGACATGGGTCCACTGACTCTGAAGCTGGTCCTAGTGCCAAAAGACCAAGAAGGGAAGTGACCCCAGATAGTGCTTTGACACCTAAGGTCCTTGTGAAGGGAAATTTGCATTACAAACAATAATATCTGCACCTCTCTCTCCCCTCCTCACCATCTTCCATATGCCAAGAAGAGTCTTTAGAAAGGTAAATGCCATGTTAAATGTTCATTTATTCTTTACATTAGTTTTTTATATTCATTTTATATTATTTCTTATTCTTTTAGTATTAAATACTACATTTATTTTCAATAAAATGTGTTTTTGGTATGTATTTAGGTGTGTCTAGAATGAATTAATTGGATTTACACTGATTCATATGGAATAATTGCCTCAGTTTTCCATCGGTTTCAGATTTCACCAACTGTTTTTGGACAGATTATTGACAAAAACTGAGGTACCACTGTATATTATGTGGAGTACTCATAGGTATATTTAAATCATTTCATAGACTCTTGAAGAAATTGGCCTGATTTTATAACTCTAAATAACTACCTCAGAGAAGGCAGCAAAGAAAGAACAAAGAAAGATCTGATACTGTTTGATATCTAATCTCGGATATTTAATTCATCACATTGAGAGTAATCTCAATATGCCCTTGTTTGTTTCTTTCCATCATCACTTACTTCTGAAAGGAGGGAGGACCCATCTAGACTGGGATTATAAATCCTTCCTTTATGCATGACCAGAAGGTAGCACAGTGGATAGAGCATCAGCCTGGGATGAAACCCTGAGGTCATCAGTTTGAGCGTGGAATAAAAGACATGACCCAATGTTTACTGGCTTGAAACCCAAGGTCACTGGCTTGAGCAGGGGCTTGTTGGCTCAGCTAGAGCTTCCCAATCAAGGCACATGTTAGAAAGTAATCAATGAACAACTAAGGTGCTGCAATGAAGAACTGATGCTTCTCATCTCTCTCTCCCATTCTGTCTGTCCTTTTCTGTCCTTCTCTCTCTCTCTCTCTCTCTCTAATAAACTTTTAAAAACACACAGAAAAACCTTCCTTCAAACTGAATACAACTGCATTCTTTATTAATAAAGATGCCGGATATTCCAAGTAGAGAATTAAGGATATAAGTAGAATCCTGGCATCAAAGATTTAACTAATCTGTCAGGAGACCTGGGTTTAGTCCTAGTTCATCACATAAAGAAATGACATGTGAAGCTTGAAGGCTATGTGAGTAATTCAATAACATAGTATTTTGTGTGCTTAGTGTAGTGACAGAAATAGCCAATATCTAGTGAAGATTTCTTGTGTGACAAGCACAGGTTCCATGCACTTTCCATGTATTAACTAACAATAACCTCAAGAGCTATTATTGTCATTTATAGCTGAGGAAACTGAGGCATACAGAGACACTGTGACATTTCTAGGTCACAGGGCTGGTAAATTCAAACACAAGCAGTTCATCTCCAGAGCCCAAGCTCCTACCCACTACTGTATTCTCCCAACTTGCATCTGCGACCATCCCAGGGAAGCTAAAAGGACTTACTAGGATATAGTCCAGAGTTCACTTTCTTGGGATCCTATGAGGTCATAAAAATGAAGGGCAATCTAACAAAACAAGGGTGACCCTATGCCCTGCTTTGCCCAGGACAGCCTTGGTATATGCCTGCTGTCTCAGTGCCCACCCAAATCTTCCCTTCCTCCAGGGTGTTCCAGTTTGAATAATAACAAATACAGTCACCCAAACGAGTGGTTAAGAGCTTATGTTCTAAAGTTTGCCACTCCCAAGAGTTTTGATCCATCCTAGCCCAAACTCCATGGGAATCTCACTAAAATACTAAATTTCCTGGTGGCAGGAAATAAGGGAATATCCTCTGAGTTCATAATCTCCTTAGAGTCCTTTTTTAGCCCCTGGGGAAATCCTGGATAACCAGTGGCGATTTCTAGGATTCTCCTGCTTTTAAACACAAGCTACTGACCCACCGTACTTTGTATTCACACCCTGGAAGAGCCTCCAGACTCAGAGAATACCCGTTATATGGCAAGAACCCGGCCACAGCCCAACCCCTTTGCCTGCAACGGAAGTGACTGGCTACATCCTCACAGCCTGCCAAAACCTTTGTCACCTGAGAGATTCTTGGAAATCAGGCTCAATAAACCACTGTCACGGACCTGAACAACCTATATGGCTAGTTGGGATATATACGGCGAGCAAATCACCTATTTTTGTTTCGTTTTCTTAGTTCAACAAAGGGGTTAAATCCACTGTGGAAAATCAAGGGGTTGAATCTAACATGGTCTGGCTCTGAGCTTCTTCAAAGGATTCTAGGTATGAAAGAAAGATAACCTATTTCCTCCTTACTTTTAAAAACAAACAAACAAAATTTCACTTACTTCCATAGTAACCTATCTAATAATATGCCTGTCAGCAAGATCACCGCCCCCATCCTGGCTTCCTCTCCTCATCATGCAAATTGCCATTGGCTTTAATTAGACTTAATAAGCCACTGGGAGGTGCAGTTAGGGAAGTGGGGAGCCAAGTTTATACAGTATAAGCTTACTCGTGCAAGTGCAGTACAGAATTTCCCTAGAGCTCTCATATCCTCCCAAAGCTGGGAAAATAAAGAATGCCAGGCATATGGAAAGACATGCTGCTGCTGCTTCTGCCGTCCAAATGTGAAACGTGGGTGGGGAAAATCATTTAGAGAAAGAGAGTGAGGGAAAGGAGAAAATCAACCCCAATTCCCAACAGCTGCAAACAACAAAGCATGTGAAGCTGTTACCTTGGATGAACTCTGATTTCCTGCTCACAGAAGGCAGGGTCCTGTTGAGCCCCAGGATCCTGTCCAGGTGGAAGGCAAACACCTCACTCATGTCCAACGGCTGCTTGACCAGCCCGCAGGGACTGCGGCCGCAGCCAGGCACAGAGCCAGGGGTGCTCCCCTCCAGCACCAGCAAGTGCACTTGGCTCTTAGAGGACACTGGCTGGAAGCCCACCACTGCACCATCGGCCAACAGGCGCATTCTGCGGATGTCTTCTTTGCTCAGCCACGAGGGGGCGCTCTCGCTGTAGATCCTGATGTTGCTCTCCTTGGCCTTGGGCAGCTGGAAATCGGAGGCCCCAACTCGCACTTCCGGGGCTGGTATCCATCTCCAGGGCCTTTCCTCATCCTTGGCCCGGTTTCCTCTCTGGACGTACCCAGGCACTTCGGCATCAACCACCCTTGCAGCCTCCTGCGGCTGAAGAGAGGGTCCGACCAAAGCCTCCTGTCCAGGGGCCAGTGATGCCACTGCATACTTCCTCCTGCGCTTTGGTTTCACAGTGCCACGGATATTGGCGGGCTTGCTTCGCTTAGAGCGTAGGGTAATGTACACCACATTGGGCTGCAGGGTGGTTCCATTGTCCTGGGCCTCGGGAGGGGCGAGGGTACCGTCCAAGGGTATCTCAGGGAAGGGTGCCTCAGCGGTGTCGCGGCTCTGCTGCGGCCCCTTTCCCGCTGCGGGCTTGTGCTGGAGCGATGCGCGCCCCACCTGGCTGACCAGGAAGCCCAGGTAAATGGCGCAGGCAGTGCCCAGCAGCAGGGTCCTCCGGGTCCTTGGACGCCGGCTGCTCCAGAGTTTACACACCCGCGGGACGCACAGGGAGCAGATGAACCAGTTTATAAGCTGTCCTGGCTTGTCTGGACAGGTCATTTCTCTGCCGCATCCACATGTTGAATAGGGTTTAAAATCTGCAATTGTCTCCTGATGACATGATGCATGATTTCCTGAATTCAGCTGTCGCCTAAGCTTAGGTGTCTAAGTGGTCTCTGGTGGGTAGAGATAGAAGTGAAAGGTTGGTGATGCAGTTAGGAATGTGCGTGACACTCCCCGCAACCAACCCTTTAAACTCCTATCGCCCTCCCCAAGGGGAAGCGTGGCTTGTGTCTGGGAATGAATGGAAACAGAGTTAACTGAGTCACAGTCTCATTCCAGTTCAGTTCTTTTACAAGAGTAAAGGAAAAAAAGTTAGGATTTCCTTTCGTAAATATCACCGCTAAATGCTTTTTTAATGAAGTTTAAAAAATATAGAAACAAGATGGATGTATAGATTTGCTATTCCGTTTAAACTAGTGTGAACAAGCCACAAAAATCCAAGAATATTTTATAACTTGTAGTGAGAGTCATTTAACTTGATTTGAAGGAACAGCATTAAAATTTGACAAATCCAGGCTTTTTCTTTTCAAAATTCAGAAATAATTAAAAATAATAAATGGTTTTCAAAAATCTATATTCCATATTCATTCTTAAAATTTTATACTAACTAATGAGTTAATTAAGTAACTAACATTCAAATTCAGTCTCTTAATCTAACAGTACAATTTTTTATAACATAGTCCATTATCTTACATTAATAGTCATTATAATATAAAGCCATAAATGCCCATATATCTTGAAAGCAGTTACATTAATTGTCACACACACACACACACACACACACACACACACACACACGTAAATGCAACACACAAATCCGACTGCTTTTTATTCCTTTTCTTTCCACCAAAGTCAGCTGAAAGAAAATAAAAGGATCTCTAGCTCTATTTTTTCATATTATTAAAAAGAAGAAGCAGTAAGCAATCTTACTTACACAGCTGCCCCCATGCTTGATTCCAGGAACAATGTAATCCCTGACTCTAATGCAAAGAACTTTTAAAGGCTGAGGCAAGTAAGTAGAACATATTTCATGGTCAAGAGTGTTCCACATTTCAAATATTTCAGCTCGGCTTTAAAAGCTTCCTTGAAAACTACTGATTGCAAAGCAGAAAAAAAAAGGCCAGTTACTTGCAAACTGGCAGTTTATAACCCAACTTTAAGACAGATAAAATTTGTTTTTAAAAAATTGTTCAGAAAATAAACTTGAATTTTAAATTCTGAAAAGGCAAATGCGGTAAAGAAGCAGTTTTCATTGAAATAATTTTGTACTTATTTTTAACCCCTGGGAGCCCCCTAGTGTCCTGTTTGGAAACAGACTCAGAATGTCAGTCTCGGGGAGTTCAAGAGGACGAGAGTGTTTGCTTAGCCACAGAATAAATAAATACCGTATAAAATGAGGAATGCTATCGCCCCAACGTGTTGTCCGTCCCATTTAGCTGGGGATTAAAGCACTTGGGTTCCCAGGGACTACGACTCACCTTACCATCTTGGCCGTTTGCAGGGGAACGTTTGTCTCCCACCACTTCTGAGAAGAGAAGGCCTGGAGGTTCCAAAAAGGTGAGAAAGGGTTAACACAAATGAGGAAATAAATAGAACAGTGAGATAAGGGTACGCACAGATAGGGAAAGACTTTTGGAGTGTGCAGTTGCACGGAGCAACAGTTCACAAAAAGAAGTCGTGGGTTCACTCTGATTGGAGGTTTTTTTAAAAACCGGTGAGTAATTGGCTTAGGTAGTGTGCTTGTCCTGGCACAAAGGCAGGGAGGGGTTGATGACCTCCAGGCCTTCCTTAGGCTTCTGCTTTTTGCTCCTAGAGCCAAGAGAATCAGAAGTCGGGGAGGGGACGGGGCTATTTTCCCCAATGGAAAAGAAGTTTCTGTGGGTAAGAGATCAGAGACGGTATATAACCCTCGACGTGCATTCTACAAAGCAAAAGAGATTGAGGAGCTGGAATATATGGAGAAGAAAAGAATAAACTTCCAAGTCATAAAGTGCCAAACATTATAACAGAAGTGTTACATTAACTCTCAAACTTAGACCTTGCTTCCTCTGTAAACGTCTGCCACGCGGAGGAAAGGAAAGGAGCAACTCCAGTATTGACTGAGGCCCAGAAGTACCTGCTGATTTGGGATAAACTTCCTAAGAATTCAAGCATCAAAGCAATTTTCTTTGGACTCCTGCACTCTTAAAGCACACTTTCATAAGCATGAAGTTATTTTCTAGATAATGTGCTAACTTCTTGAAAGGAAACCATGGCAGAGCAGTTGTATTATAACTAGCTTAATGTTTTCACATGTTGAGAAGAATAAATGACCGTATTCTTCAAAAATTAAAAGGAAGTTTTGGCAGAAGCCAGGTTATAAAAAGCTTCTACTGGCTGTTTATAAAGCAGCTTTTTTTTTTTTTTTTTTTTTTTTTTTAGTGGATAGATGCTTAAAAAGTATATAAGAATTGTGTGACTTCGTAAATTTTTTTGACCACCTCCTCACTTTCCCCAAATTGTCTCTTTATTAGAAGAAGACCAGTGCGTTGTCTCCCTTTGTAGCCAGGAGAGGGATTAGTGGGAACTCAAGTCTATAATGTTTAGAGGAGAGGCTCCAGAGGAAGAAAGGTTTGCTTTAAAGTTTTCCTCCTTCACTGCCTAGTTTGGGTCCCTTATGGCAAGTAATCTGACCTCTCTAATCCTCAATTTTCACCTCTAAGAGGAATAATAACCACTTACCCCATCAGTTTCTCTGACGGTTAAATGAGATAGTGGTGATGGAATGATCACCAGCAATAGGATTTATCCTTCTAAAAGGCACTGGACAATTTAGATCACTAAACCCTTCTGTTTTAGCTGCAGGTGTGGAAAGGCTCAATACTCTGCCTCCCACCCGCCTCCCTGACCACACACACAGAGGCCAGGACAGACACCTGGCCCAAGTCATTTTTCGCTTAGTATAGAATAACCCAAGCAGCAGTGGTTTTTCAGCCTGGGGAGAAGAGTCAAGATCGGATAAGGCTGTCTCAGTTTCTAGGTTTCTTGTGGGAAATTAGAGCAGAGCTACAAATGATCTCTTCCCTCCTCACCTAAGGCATAGTTTGTATAAAAGAAATAAGGCACAGAGTACATTTAAAGGAAGGATGAACCCCGGATTCACGAGATTAAGTCTGGCACCTTAGAAATGCACTGGGGTTTTAAATAAACACCTTCGAAGTACAAGAGAAGAGGGGTGGAGAAAAACTTGAGGCCTTCGTTTCATTTATAGCTAGTAGTTTTGAGACTCAGTTGTGTCCCCCACTGAGATTCAGACATGTATGACATATCTGATAGTTGTTAGTGTGCAGAAACTACACATGCATGTTTTATAAATTGGTGTAGAACCTGGATTAGAAAAAACAGACTGTGTAATAACACATACCCTGCCTATCCACCAATATGCACATCCCCAGCCCTATAGATTCAAGCCGCAGGAAAGAACTCGAGGCAAAGACCGATGGAGATATTTGCCTGTATTATTCTGTGAGATACCGAGGCACCCACCAGCAGCACAGTCTGGATTCCAGAGGATATGAGCTGCAGGGTCAGGGTGCATGCCATCCTGCCCACCACTTCCAGGTGTTGTCATTTTGGAAGCACTGGTGAGCAGCACGCCTAGCGTGAACCTCATGGTTCCCATGGCGGCAGGTGGCGGCAGCAGCAGCGGGCTCAACAGAAAGTTACCTTTAAGTAGCTGCACAGACAGAAAACACCCACTCGTGTGTGGTAACAAGAAATGACTGGGTTATGGCATGTGAATGACAAGCCCTGGTATCCCTATGACACAACGGAGTGCTTTTGAGAGGTGCAGGAGGTCTTGTTTTATGAAATCAAGAACAAGAGCCAGCGCAATTTGAGTCACTCCCACAAAAAGGTGCTTGGTGCCCATAGGCTGTGAAGACTAGAGAAAAATGTAGGTTACACCGTGTAAAGCCAGTAGTTGCGGCCACCATCATAGCTGCCTGGTCCGTGCAGGTTTGCATTAGATTCAGACAGTCAGTAATGAAACAACGGAGCCAAAAACGGGTGGGCCATCATCTTTAATCCTAGCTTGCACCCAGCGGGCAAGTAAAAACACACACTGGGCTCTAAAACCCACTCATTCAGTGTTCACAAAGCTACTGACTTATCCGAGTTTCCTAGCATCAAAGGTTTCTAGCTCACCAGACTTATTCACCTCTGTTCCCTATCTTCTTCTCTCTGCACAAACTCTATACAAACGGGCTTCTGCCTCAGCACTCCACCATCTTGGCCGCTTCTCCTGGCCTCCACGTGGCCTTACTCTGCTCTCCTCTCTAATGCTAATCTCAGGGACCAAGAGAGAGCAAGCTCCCGGTCTGCCCCACTTTATAGTGTAGAAATCCAAACCTTTAAGCCAATCTACAAATAAGAAAGTCTGATACAAAGCCACTTATCTGAGGCATAATGGGATTCCTCAGGAGAGTACACCACCCTACATCATGCAATCAGTCAAGGGTGTGGGGAAAAGCTTAGTCTTAAAACTAAGCCTTCGGCTATAATTACCCTGCCTGCTTACAGCCTGTCCCCCACACACAATAATATAATTATGCCCATCCCAAGCATAAGGGCAACTAATATCACGTGGGCAACAGGCTTCCACGTGGGTAGCTCCATCTTTAACAAAGTGAGCATAATATATTTTATCTGCCCAATACACCGCCACTCAACATTTATTAAAAACCCACTAAATGCCAATGGGCACAAAAGCTGCGTTCTCTGAGCGGTATGCAGTGTCTGAGGCACTGCTTGGCTCAGTCATGTGTCAATAAATATTGGCTGAATGAATCAATGAATGAATAAAAAATGAAAATATTGAGATGATAAAGCACAATCCCTAGACCAATGGTCCTCAAAGTGTGGCCCCTGCCCAGCAGTATGGGCTTCACTTGGGAATTTGTTAGGAATGCAGATCCTTGAACCCCACCCAGACCTACTGGATCAGAAAGTCTTGGACCAGCGGCTCTGTAATCTGTACTGTTACATGCCCTCCAGGCAATCTGATGCACACTAAAGTTTGAGAACCATTGCCCTAAGTAAGGAGTTCCAGAAAGAATGGGCAGGCCAGGTAGAAAATAGGAACATGCCAGAAGAGGAAGGATAGAATACAGTAAAAAGTTGGAGCTCAAAACATTTTCAATTTTTATAAAACTTCTCTGTACCTTTCCCTTCTTTATGAGAGTTCCATATCCTTCTCAACATATCACCCAGTGGTTGGAAAGGACAGACTACATAAATATCACATACCCTGCAAAGCCAGCTACTCTTACCTATCAGCCCTACAGAGTCTAGTCCCTTTCTCAAAGCAAGGTAACAGCATGTAAATACTGGGGAAAGGAGGAATTTGATTGTCCCAGTAGAGCCTGAGCTCTATATCGGTCAGGCTTCCCCAATTCGACTTCCGCATGCAGTGAGACACTCCTGCTTAATAGCAAGGCTTGAGACTACTCTTGAGGTGGCTATGAGGATTCTACTTATTGATACCAAGACCAATTGCCACCACAGGAAAGACACACCAACACACAAGTTAGTTTCAAGAATCATACAAATAGTTTATTACTCACAAATCCTGTGGCGTGCCTGGGTACAGCTTAATGGGGCCCCATCGGTGTGCTCCTCAGCTGTTCTAGGTCAGAGCGGTGTGGAGACAGTCCACGTTCAACGTTGGAGTCTGGACAACTATCTACAGCCGGCCCCCTTGGTTTAAGTACCCTTTCTGGCATAGGCCTTCTAACAGGTGTTAATCTATGGGATTATCACATCAAGCCACTTTAGGGGGGGGGGGTTCCTCACAGGGAGCTCTTTTTATCTATATATAATTTCACACACAAACTGACTGGGCCCTGCACAGAGGGCATAGTCTGCCTATTATATCCCTACATACTAGATTAGTTCCCACCCAGAGGGTGTAGCCTTATTCACTTGCTTAATGGCTTTTAGTATTATATCCTAACTTATTTCTATATATCTTCTATATTTTTCTATATTTCTATACATTTAATTACTATAACATTATATTAATGTAACATTGAGAGACTAAAATTCACAACCCATGGAATAAAAAATAGGAACACTCATAGCTGGGTGTGGAGGGACTATCTAAGAAAATGGCAGGAACAAATCAAATCCTCTACAGGTCATTCCCAATTCTGTACCCATAAGGATACCTTTTATAGCAAAATCACACTGTTTCCTAAAAGCAATCATGGTTCCCATGACTATATAATGTGTATCATCCGCAAAAATTATAAGCCACAATGCTTTGTTGAGAAGCCTGGCATGGGCTTTGAAATTAAAAAGATGAGCAGGTACAAAGGACTAAAACACATAGAAAATTAAATGTTTTGATAATATAATGAACGTGTCTTTTAAATATAACACACCTCAATTATTTTTTTCCCAGGAAATAACCAATGCTTTGGTTAAGAATACATATTGCTTGGCAGTTCTTTGAATCATGAAGACAACCTTGAGATATTCCATCACTAGTTCAAAGGCCATACACCTTTTTTATCTTTGCAGCAATTGCTCACAATATAGAAATAGCCAGGCAATACAGTTTGTGATAATAGAGCTGCATTTAATTCAGTTGAGTTGAGGAATTTGTAAATAAAATAGTCTTAACCTCTGCAAGGTGCTTTTGGTGAGTGCTAGAGACTGAACACTTGTGTCCCTTCAAAATTCACATTTTGAAACTTTTAATGGTCAATATATTTGGAGATGAGGCCTTTGGGGTGCAGTTGAAGCCCTCATGATGGAATCAGTGGCTATGTAAAAAGAAACAAAAAAGAGCTTGCTTCCTCTCTCTCTCTGCTCTCTGCCCTTTGAGGACACAGCAAGGAGACACATTTGCAAACCAAGAAGAGGACTCTCACCCAGATGCCCCTCCCCCATGCACTCTGAGTTCAGATTTTTCAGCCTCAGATTGTGAGAAATAAATTTGTGTTGTTTAAGCCACTCAGTGTATGGTAATTTATTATATCAACTTGAACTAAGACATCAAGATGCTTAATTTTGCTGAGTTTTCTAATCTGAAAAGCCAGGATTTGTATATCTAGTTCCCAGGGTTGTACTAAGAACTAAATTATATGTTATATGGGAAGCACTTAGCACAGTGCCGACTTGATACACAGTAAGAAGTAATGGCTCATTCCCTTGCTCTGTTTTCCTTCCCAGGATGATGCTAATGACTAAGCACTCTAAAGAGAAGATAAGAAAACACTGATGGATAAACCATGATGAACACATCATTTCAAGTTCAAGAAATAGTTGTCAGTTGTACTTAGTTACTAAATGCAGCAAATTATTCAGCATTTGCTCCCTATCTCCTTCTATACCTAACAAGGGAATTAAAAGATAATTGAGAGTATATTCTGCATTCTATTTATAATTCACTTCTTTGATCATTTTGCTTTGGATATTTAGATTAGTCTACAGTAACCACTGTGAGGCTATATAAATAGTAAGGTGGGTGCTTGAATGATGTCATTTCACTCAATGTCATTTCGTCCTAAGGCAGTGGTTCTTAACCTGGGTTCTATCGAACCCTAGGGGTTCGATGAGTCAGTCTCAGGATTTCAGAGAAGCCTCTGCCGCAGAGGCCAGAATAAAGTAATACCGTAATTTGTTGGGAGTTCATGCACTTTGTTGGTTTTGTTCTTTGAGCAAGGTGATGTTCATGCACGGCTCATTTTGTGCATCAGTAAAAAACATATACCTATGTCTTGAATTTGGAAAAAAAATCATATTTTATTTATCACTAAAGAAGGGTTCGGTGAATGCACATATGAAACTGGTGGGTTCGGTACCTCAAAAAAGGTTAAGAACCACTGTCCTAAGGTAATGAGACATTGTAGGCACTTAACTCATGTTATCAGTTAGCCTGTGGTAAACTAGTTTCCCTATTACTCGTTTCACATCAAGTCCCAGAACTTATCTATGACATTAAGTGAGGACTCACTGTAATTACAAACAGGGGGCATTTGTCGTACAAGGTATTAAATGTAGATCACACATTGAAGAATTTTTCTTTGGTGACTTATTACCTTCAGACTTCTTAAACACCACTCTCCCCAAGCCTCTGGCAATATTATCAGACCAAAATTAACTGAAGACAACATGCAATGTTGGTGGACAATGGGGACAGTCACCTGAGGAACTCAGACCTGGGACTTTTGATTAGGGCTGCCCACACAACCAAGCACGCCAAGAAAGAAACTTCCCAGGAAACCTTGGGAAAACAGCGACTGTCGGTCACCCAGTGAGATTTCACCACTGAAATCATAATTGCTCGCCCACCCTAGAGGACCCCTTTAAATACCTCTCACTCTGTTTAATTCGGGCGACTACTCTGGCCTCTGTACCCCGGGACTGGAGGACATCGTCGGTCAGGATGCGTGGTACTTAATAAAGCCTTTGCTATTCCACACTTTGTGGCTCCAGCCCCCCTTCCTTCTCTCTCGGGGGGGAAAAATACCTTACATTTTGGTGCCAAAACTCGGGAATGAACCAGGGATCTTGCTGAAACCCGGAGAGGAGTTAGAAGCCCGCTGGGGCTGCTTCTCTTCCCGTCCCCTCTGAGAAAGAACCAGGACCTCTGACCTTTTACTTCGGTGCACAGTACTGTAAGTCCCATGCCTCCAAACTTCCCTCAGTTCTTTCCGCCAAGACTCCGTGTTCGAAACTGTAGCTATGTCAGGGAAGTCTTTTCCATCCGAGTGTGTGTGTGCCCGTGGAGACATCCCAAGCACATCCACTTTCCCTATCCATCCGTGGCCAGAGCTTGAGTTTTGGAATGCCAATTATCATCTCTGACCACTACGTGGTCTGAGGGCAGCCGTGGGGGCACAGGAATCCCAAAACACTCTGGGAGTTGCCTTATCTGAAATCTATCCCTCCCTAAAGAAGAGGAAACTGCTCTTCTTCTCTTCTGTGGCCAGGCCACAGAACCCACTGGATAATCGGACCAGGTAGCCTCCTGAAGGGACTTTCGGTTTTAACACCCTTACCAATTTAACTATTGCCGAAAAAGCTGGGAGCTGATTGGAGATCCCTTTACATTCAGGGCTTCTAATTATTCACGCGCCTGTCCTTAATCTCTGTGCTGCCTGTTCAACCACACAGGCCATTTTTAGGCCAGAGAAATTTAAACCCTCCGCTCATAATCTTTCCTTCTCCACGGACTCCCAACTTTCTCTCCCTCCTGCCTGACCCCTGAGGGCACCCCTCTCTCAGCCACTCTCTGGTCCCTCTGTGGACCTCTTTCACTCTGGTCTCTTCCCTCCAGAGAGCCTCCCTGCCCTCCCTTCGCTAAATCCTGTTTCTCATTCACCTGCAAATACCAGTCTTTCTCTTCCCTTGCTGGCCAGGGGCCCCTCCCTTCTCTGTTGTGTTCCTAAGCTCCTCCTCTGTCAAGTCATTCTCCGCCTACCATTGGCTCTTACACTGGTTTGCCGGACGCCCAACCCCAATCTGCTTGCAGGAAGTTCTGACCCTGTCCTGCCAATGGCTCCAGCGTTTCCAGCTGGATCTGGGTGCCGGGCTCCCTAGGAGTCCTCCTCCTCTTATTCTCAACCCCCAAATCCCTATCTGGGACCTGTGAACATGGCATTTAAAGTTTTCAGTGGTTATGGCTAATAGGAATAGGCCAAGGCTGTTCACCAGGCCTGCATGAAGCAGAAGGTAATGCTCCAAACCCAGGCTCTTGTGGCAGCCCAGTCACTGGCAGAGCAACAGGGGTAAGGCACAGGAAGTGCCCGGCCCAAGTCTGGACCGCAAAGAGAAATCCCACCAGCAGCTTGCTTTAAGTTTGGCAAGCAGGACCATTGTGCCCGACAGTGCCCCTGCCCAAGGCCACCCACTAAGCCCTGCCCTAACTGCAAGCAGCCCAGTCACTGGCAGAGTGACTGCCCTCTCTGGACAGCAGGCACATCCTCGACATCTCAACATGGAGGACAGGCCGCTCAAATTGGAGGCCAATCCAGCCATGTGGGCTCATTGCTCGAACTCCTAGGACATGGCCTGGACTCAGAGAACCCAGGGTATGATGCAACTATCAGGTAAGTCCATCTCATTTCTTGTGGACACAGAAGCTGCCTTCTCTGTTTTATCACCACACTCTGGACCTCTAATTCCCTCACAGGTTTTGGTTATGGGAATGAATAGGACCCTTTCTTTTCCCCTTCGCACTGCACCGCTGACATGCAGTTTGAACGGAGCCCGCTTTTTTGCACTCCTTCTTGGTTATGCCATCATGCCCTGTACCCCTTCTAGTTGAGACATTCTACATAGTCTCAGAGCCACTATCCAGCTGACAGTATCTTCCCACTTACTCCTACCATTCCTCACTACCAAGGGGCCCCCCATAATCAATGCTACCCTCATTTCTAACCATGTCTCTCGCCTCAAGCTTGCTCCCATGCAGGATCGCTGGCAGTCAGAACCACTGGGCCCTACTCGTCTGTGGCTCACCAAAAGGTTGGTCCCTGCAGACCTTCCTGTTGCTCCTGTCTCTCCCACCAGGAACCTGCCACCAGAGTGAGCTGAAGCAGGGAGCAATGCTGTTCAAACCGGATCCACAAAGTTTCTCAACTCATGGCCAAACAGATGTTCTTCCTGACATCCCCTCAAAGTCACTGCCTTACGACCTCCCCGCCCCACAACGCCCCTAACCAGCAGGAAGTAGCCAGACAAATAAAAGGCACCCCTATTCTATTTAACAAAAAAGGTCAGAATGTAACGTCGATGGACAATGGGGATGGTCACGCGAGGAACTCAGACCCAGGACTTTTCGCTATGGCCACCCACACAACCAAGTGAACCAAAAAGAAGCTTCCCAGGAATCCTTGGGAAAACAACTACTGTCCATCAGCCAGTGAGATTTCACCACATCATAATTGCTCGCTCACCCTAGAGGACCCCTTTAAATACCTTTCACTCGGTTTAATTCAGGCGACTCCTCTGGCCTCTGTACCCCGGGACCGGAGGACATCGTCAGGCAGGATACGCGGTACTTAATAAAGCCTTTGCTATTCCACACTTTGTGGCTCCAGCCCCCCTTTCTTCTTTCTCGGGGGGAAATATACCTTACATTAACAGTAGTATAATAGTTTAATATTAGTTTTACTATTCTTGAAAATAACACCGCATAGGGTTGGTGTGAAAATTAGATGAATTAATAAAAATACTGGCATACCCCCCCCCAACAAAATGGTTAACTTTGTTATTACCAGGACACTGTGGTGGGGGAAAATAGATCTTAGATATAATCACTTCCTATTTTCATGCCTATTTACATATCAATTGGGAGAGAGGTCACCCAATTATCAGATTAATTTAGTTAGCCAGTTCTCATGGCATTAATCTCCCTATTATGGAGAAGCTTATAATGTGTTATCAGAGACTGAGGTACATATTGTTGTATCTTTAGATGTCCATATTATTCTTTAATTTTTTTTTTTATTTAAAATACTTTGGAGCAACTACTGTCACGGGTATTATCGAGTTACTCTGGATGTAGCCATGAAAAAGATATTCAATGGTATAACAGTTAAAGAGCTTATAGGATCCAACCTTCCAAGTTAGGCTCTCTTATGAAACCCTCAGCTCTATCAGTCTCCATCTTCCTCTCCATCTACCTCCTTTATAACCTACCCAACCTTAACACACGTGCCTGGTTTCAGAGTTCAAGTCTTCCCATTCTGTGTCATCTCAATACAGTTGCATAGACCATGCCTACAAAGAGTCTCAAATACAAAACTTCTAATGGGCCAAATGTGCTGCCTGCCAAGCGATAGTAATAGATTGGTTTGGTTGGTTTTATAGATTATTCATTTCAGTTTGATGAATAATTCACCCACCAATCTGTCATATGTTTCAGACTGAACAAAAGCTTATTTTTACTTATTCATTTATTGAATCTTGGGTGGGAAAAAAGACATTTTCTTTAAGTAAAAAAAAAAAATCTAAAAGATTAAAGCAAATTAGTTCAATTTCCACTAATGGATAAACTTCCCTCTAAAATATATAAATATTTAAAATAAATGAAAAAAATTTAATAAGATGGGTTTGGAATTTCTGTAACTAAAGCTTTTAAATTTCTAAGAAGTTTGGTGAACCTAAAGTTATCACTAAACATTCTTATACTTTTCTAAGTTTTCTGCAGAAAGCATAATTGAATTTTACCATGTGTAACTTCTGCTTCAGCCATGTTGGGCTAGAGACTTTCAGAGGCCTTCTTTAAACCGAGACACAGGATTAACTAAGAAAAACGTATGATCCACTGTTTACAAGTTTCTGAAAAGAAGGGATTTTCAAACTTAAAAAACATCCACAAATTAATATCAGTTTATATGAGGTGAATATAAGAAATGACCAAGCACATAAAGAAAAGAAAAACACAGAGAGAAATTTTAGAATTATCAGAATCCCAATAGTAATATAATATACATAAAAAATATTAAAAAGGCAAAGTGAGCATGCAACAAGAAAAAATTAAAAATGATTGAGCACATGTTAAAAATAGAAAACAACATTCAGAAATGATTTTAAAAATTGTTGAAATTAAAACTCAAAGGATAACATTTTTAGCCCTGGAAACAACAGTGTATCTTGTTGAGCTACGTTTACCAAAATTGCTTTAAAAGTTGGAAAAACATATAAACTAACCTTTGAAGGCACTGAAGAACCAACACAAATAACATTGAGCAGCTAGAATCCTTATGCAAGGAGGCCCAGAGTTACAATCCATATTCATCTCAGAATTTTCTAGAAGGCATTTTTCATATTGTGGTGAGGGTGGGTAAAATAAGCCCAAAAGTACAGCAGCAGTGTCGTATCTCTGAGCACAAAGAGTTCAGGGATGCCAAATGAAATGAGAGTTGAGGAGCAAAATATTGGAGAGAAAGGATCTTCAGAGAAAGTATCCCAAAACCTGCATTCAGATGTCCCTCCATCACTGGTCAACTTCTGAGCTTTGGCTGTGCCAGGCAAGCCCCAAAAGAATTAATTGCAGGGAACAGCAGACAGGAAGCACGAGTTAAACTGGATTTCAGCAGCTGAACAGCACTGGAGTATTAAAGACTATTACTCAATTCAGAGGAAACTTGATCAGTGTAGGCCTGAGACCTGGGGAAGAGCATTCTGTAGGGTTAATGGTCACCCCTATGAGTAAAGCAAAAACCGAAATAAGTTAGGGAAGTCTAAGCTTAAAACCAAGTCATGACTAGTTTTCATGATCAAGGTCATTCACTGAAACTTTTTTTAAAATCTTTTCTATTGATTGATTGATTTACTTATTTATTTTAGAGAAAGAAAGTGAGGGAGAGACAGGGCCAGACAGAAAGGGAGAAGGATGAGAAGCATCAACTTATAGTTGTGCCTCTTTAGTTGTTCATTGATTGCTTTCTCATATGTGCCTTGACTGAGGGCATCAGCTAAGTCAGTGACCCCATTCTCAAGCCAGTGACCTTAGGCTTTCAGCCAGTGACTTTTGGGCTCAAGCCAGTGACCATGGGGTCATTTCTTTGATCCCACACTCAAGCCGGTGACCCCCATGCTCAAGCCAGTGAGCCCATTTTCAAGCTGGGGACCTTGGGGTTTCAAACCTGGGTCCTCTGTATCTCAGGTCAATGCTCTATCCACTGAGCCACTGCCTGGTCAGGCTGATTGATTGATTTTAAAGAGAAAGAAAGGGAGAGAGAATAAAAGAGAAACAGTGATATGCTGTTTTGTTTATTTATGTATTCATTGGTTGATTCTTGTATAAGCCCTGACTAGGAACTAAATCAACAATCTTGACATATTGAGATGGCATTCTAACCAACTGTACTACCTTGCCAGTATTGAAACTTTTCTTTTTAACATTCATTCTTATTTTTTACAGGGACAGGGAGAGAGTCAGAGAGAAGGATAGATAGGGACAGACAGACAGAAATGGAGAGAGATGAATGAGAAGCATCAATCATCAGTTTTTCGTTGCGACACCTTAGTTGTTCATTGATTGCTTTCTCACATGTGCCTTGACTGTGGGCCTTCAGCAGACCGAGCAACCCCTTGCTGGAGCCAGCGACCTTGGGTCCAAGCTGGTGAGCTTTTTGCTCAAGCCAGATGAGCTCGCACTCAAGCTGGCGACCTCGGGGGTCTCGAACCTGTGTCCTCCACATCCCAGTCTGACACTGCGCCACTGCTTGGTCAGGCCTGAAATTCTTAATCACTAAAAATCTTAACACTTTTTGGAAGAATATCATATAGAACCTTTACAGTTTACCATCTGTAATCTGAAAACCAACTGAAAATTATAAAATATGCTAAAAATAACCAAAATAAATTACTAATATAAAGATAAAAGGCAAGAAATGAAGAGATCCAGGAACCACAGGGCCGTCAAGGAGACAGGAGTGCTGCTGACCCTGGCCACCTAGAAAAGCCCCTTCCAATGCTACCTGGCCACTTCCTGGATTTGCACATGCACGCCGGCTTCACGCCCAACTTCTGGGTGCTGTGCAATGGAACTACTGGCTCTCCTGGTTGCCACGCCCTACTGGCCACTGCCACAGTTCTTTTCTTGTCCACCTGCACAAGCCACTGCCTTCTACGCACTAAAATGACCCATGTGGTCATCTTCCACAAAAGCAACTGAAAACATTGTGTCAGAAGAAATTTGGCTGGCATTCTCCCACTTCTATAAAGTAAGACTTAAGAACATTGCCCCTCTCTCTGACTTGCATAGATTTTGTTTAGATTACACATTAGAAGGCAGGGAAAGATGGCTCGTCATCACATTATTAACTGCTGCTAAGGCTCTCCTGCTTTAACCAGGACATGGCCTGTGCTTATGAGACTCAGACATTTTAAAAAACCAGTTAGTCACTGTAAAAAAAAGGGAGGGGGGTGGTGGTTAAAGAAATCATGGAGGCAAGAAATTCACCAAATGTAGTATAGTCTTTATAGCATCCAGTATATAAAAAGTATACAGGTAAAAAGAGAATTTCTGAATCTGGCTGAAAAGAGACTTTATAACCTGAAACATGGTTCAGAAGAAAACATCCAAACTGAAGCACAGTGAAGAGAATGGGAAATACAGAGAGGAGCATAAGACACTTGTCAGACATGATGAAAGGTTTAGAACAAGTATAATTTATTTGAGGTATGGAAAAAAGGAAAACAAAAGCAACGTTTGAAGAAACAAAACTGGCGAAGAATTGTTCAAATTCAAGAAATGCTACAAACCCAGGAAGGACTGATACAGGCATTTTATATAAAGGAAACAATAGAAAGCTTGGATAATTGACGCACTGTAGAATGGAGTCATAGAACTGAAACTGCTTTTATAGAGGGGAAGTTTCAGAACTGCACAAGGACATGACTTAAAGCAAGTCAGACAAGGCAGAGCCAGAATCAAAATTCTTTTCTTTTTTTATTTATTGATTTCAGTGAGGGGGGGGAGGGAGGGAGAGAGAGAGAGAGAGAGAGAGAGAGGAATATAGAGCTGCTCCTGTATGTGTCCTGATCGGGGAGAGACCCAGCAACCTCTGCAGTGTGGACGATGCTCCAACCCACTGAGCTATCAGGACGGGGCAATTCTTTTTTTTTTTAAGACCACAAAAATACTGCTTCTACCTTAACCTTTATCCTTAACAATTATTTTGTGATTCTTACAGTTTCTTTTTTTTTAGTGTCTTTTTTCCAATTGTATTAAAGTACAATAAAATTGTATATATTCAAAGGGTACAGACTGACCTGCGGTGGTGCAGTGGATCAAGCTTCGCTCTGGAACACTGAGGTCGCCAGTTCAAAACCCCGGGCTTGCCTGGTCAAGGCACATATGGGAGTTGATGCTTCCTGCTCCTCCCCCTTCTCTCTCTGTCTCTCTGTCTCTCTTCTCTAAAACGAATAAATTAAAATAATTCAAAGAGTACAATGTGATGATTTTATATGCATACACATTGTGAAATGACTAACACACACACAGCTTCTCCAGCCGCTAGTCAAGCTCAGGCATACTTCACTTCCTTTCCTCACCCTTTCAGTCCAAGGACGTGACACACTAATAACAATCACAAAGCCTAATTCTTAGTGTTCAAGGCAGAGATGAGAGCAGGGAGAAGTTCAGATCCTTATCATTGGTGTCAAAGATAAGGTCCGGGTACCCCATGGGGCTCACTGGAGGAAAATACAAAAATCATGAAGATAGCCCACCCACACTCCGCCCTCAGTCCAGAAACTCCACCAGCTTTAGAGCATCAACCAGTTGCTAACATACTGGGGCTGCTACTTTCATCCCCAGCCCAAAGGGCCAGTGTAAGTGAAGGGCACTTGAGTTGAAGCTTCTTTAGGCCCATGATACACCCATCTTTGCACAGAGCCTGGGATAAGAGAGGCCCATTTTGCTAGTAGCCCGCAGTCCCAAAGAGTTGAACAATCAGGAGCCATGCTGCCAGCAAAGCTGAATTGTCTACCTCATGATATAGAAAACTCCGGATTTTCTGCACTCCTTTCTCCAAGATACAGGTAGTTAGTTGTTACGTCCTCTCTCTCCCTCTGATTTCTTCTTTCTCTGTACACTCATAATTCCCTCAACTCATTTCCAATATTTCACTTATTCTGTGGTATAGTCTTTCAAAGTTAGTTGAATGGTTTTTCTGTTTGTTTGTGTGTTTGTTTGTTTTCAGGCAACAAAAATCTTGAAAACCCAATTCAAGCTTTCAAAAGAATAAATTCTATTGGCTAGTGGCACTGAAACATCCAAAGGCAGTATGCTTCAGTCACATCAAGTCAGGTTTCTCTGTTGTTTCCTGACTTTGACCTTGTCTAGGGCTCACTTCATCCGAGGGCTGACTTTCCTAATGATCACAGGGGCTTCCTGAAACAACAGACTCTACATGGTCCCTCTTTCGTGTCTGGGTGAACAAAATTGGAAGCATCTGACAACCACTAAACAAGCTTTCTGAGCTTTGTGCAGAAGTGAAATCACTATAGATAAAAGAATGTCACATAGGTTTATACCTTGGTTACATGCTTACTGCTGAAACAATAACTGTAGTAAATGATTTTGCATTGTCTCTGGAACTGGATGTGATACCAATTCCATACAAATCCTTAACCTCCTGGCTGCTACATGAGAAAAAAGTTAGAATGGTGCCAGGTAGACAAATAAGACATCTGTTATAATTATGATAGATTTTTTTTTCCTATTACTCCCATAAAATGTGGAAAGCCTAGAAGACAGTACTGACTTATCTCTGTATCTTGGGTCTTACCTCATAGCTGACATATAATCATTATTCACCAGTCACCTGAATAAATGAACAAACATAATAATTGATTTTCCTCAAAAATGTATTTGTCACCAATAATTTGTCACCAATAAAAATTTGTCACCAATAAAAATTCCAATAATTTTTAAAGCATATTATAGTTGCAATAATATTTGCACAATATTGTTCAGTCCCACCCTGCATGGTTATAATTTTTACCTATTGACTCCTAGTTCTTTCACTTGATTTCAACACATTACTGATTATTTTTAGAGATGCGATTAACAAAGACCTCAATTGCTATCCTGTTTTCCCTTGAGCAGTGAAGCAGTTGCCATGGAAACAGAATTGAATACCTCTCTCTAGAGCCTCACATCAATGCAATTTGATGAGAGGGACTAACATACTACCTCCTACCTCTATTTTATAAGTCTGAAGTTCTGTTACTTCAAAAGATGCAAGTCAATACAGGGGAAGGCATATTCGATGAAATAAGTATGACAGCTTGTCCCCGAAGATGTTTCAGACCTCTCACCTGGAAATAATTCCCTAATCAGACTTGGAAAAAGTTCTGAATGCTTGAATTGACAAGAAATTCCAATTCACAAGGAAGATTTTGCTTAAAGGTGGGAGAAAGAATCATTTTAATTGCTACCATTCATTCGGCACAGTCATAAGCTTGTAGCCTTTTTCAGAGAACTGTGCATGGTGATTAAGTGGGGGAAGCATCCTTTCCCCTATTCCACCTACACAAAGAATGAGATTTGAAATATAATCAAGGTACACTGATGGCGGGGGTGGGGGTGGGGGGGATAGGTTCCCAAGTTTCTCTAGGTGAGGCAGCTCCCATTAGCCAAGGGCGATTTTCCGGACAAAGTTGTATTTCTAAGCCCTAGCTGCTATCCTCTCGGCAGCTGGGGGAAGGCTATATTCACTATGTGGGGAACTTTGGAGGGCACCAGCAGTATCAACTACATATGAGCAGAAATAATTCATCCCCAGGTCCCAAACTGTCAGCTGGAACAAATTTGCATTGCATAAAGCCAAACTTTGACCTTGTTAGCACTCCAGAATTTTTATTTGGTAGCTCAGTGTGCTGTGATGGAATTTTCTATCTCGTTGTGAGCTTTCTGCACAGTCTATCTATCGCTGTGGGTATATCTCTGAGAGTAATCTGGGTTAACCCAAAGATGTGTTCTTGAAAAAGCCGGGATGGGATAGATGCAGGTGACAAAGGGGCAGTGGAGGGCAGATTACAATACTAGAGCCAACTGTATCAACAGGTACCTAACGCATAGGACCTAAGCAGAGCCGGCAGTGAGTAGACTAGTCAGAGCCAGGTAATCATAAAGGTATTGGATCTTAGAAATAAGCAGGCAACGGTGAGTTTGTGGATGAGAAACAAAGCCAAAAGGCACATGTACAGACTGGAGCATGGTCAATAGACTAGATCAGTACCAGAAAAAAAAGAAGAGGCGGAAGTTGAAGCTGGAGTACAAGACAACACCCTGAATTTGTTGTGGAATTTTTTGCTTAGTGCAATGGTTTTCAAGTGAACAAACAAAAGGTTTGCTTTTTGATTTGTTTTTTTATTATCTGCTTGTTTGGTTTACCATCCTGGCTTTATCAAGATGATATTTTAAAGATGACACTCAGTATATCTGCTCTTATTCCATGCCTTCTCCATCTCTGAAGAAAAAGAAAGGCTATCCATGAACTAGATCAAGACTGATTCTCCCAAGTGCTCTGGCCATCCCAGTTTTGATCTTTGCTGTTAAGCCTTGCTCTCCTTGCAGCCCCATTCCGGCAGTTCCCAAGGAACACTAGGTTCTCATGAGTATTGTTCTAGGAGAGAAGCAGGTCAATGTTGCTAATGGAGTTTGTTCTACATACCACAGGATTGGAAATACCTTTGTCAAGACATGCACAGGCCTCCTAACACTGAAGACCTCTGCAGCAAAGCCAGACCACACTTGGCCCGTTTCTGCTTGGGACTCAAGCATCTTCAAGGTTGCCAGGTTCTCTGCAGGTACTAGTTGGGGCTGTTGCCTTGCCTTCTTCACACTAGGCCCACTTCCAGGTGTCTGGGGACAGATCTTGTTTTTACTTGACTTGCTCTGGACAAAATTCCTGACCTGCTGTTACTCCTGACTCTGAACCTTTTTCTCTGTATTACTTGAACCCTACCCTCCATGCCTGCACCCACTGAATTCACTATGGCCATTCTTGGTTTCTTGCCCATTCTTGTTTTCACGGTCCTACGATACTCCCCTCCCTAACTCTATTACAGAATGGCTACAAATGCTAGGCTGGAGGGAAGTAGTATCACAGGAGAAAATGTCAGAGGAGAGCTCACAGCAGGACCAAGGCCTTGTAGGTCATTGTAAAGACTTTAGGTTTTTAATCCTAGTAAAATGGAGAGCCATTGGAGAGTTTTCAGCTGAAAAGTGAACATGGTCTAAAAATTATAATAAAGGATCGCCCTAGTTGTTATTTTAGAAACAGACTACAGCCTGACCTGGGGGTGGTGCAGTGGATAAAGCATCAACCTGGGATGCTAAGGACCCACATTAGAAACCCCAAGGTCACTAGCTTGAGTGCAGGCTCACTAGCTTGAGCACCGGGTCACTAGCTTGAGTGTGGGATCAAAGATATGACCCCATGATCACTGGCTTGAGCCTAAAGTTTATTGGCTTAAAGCCCAAGGTCACTGTCTTGAGCAAGGGGTAACTGGCTTGGCTGAAGCCCCCTGGTCAAGGCACATATAAGAAAGCAATCAATGAATAACTAAGGTGCTTCAACAATAAGTTGATGGTTCTTATCTCTCTTCCTTCTTGTCTTTCTCTCTCTCTCTTTCTCTATCGCTAAAAAAGAAAAAACAGACTACAGAGTGGGTAAGGAGTGAAAGCAAGAAAACCCTTCATGGAACATCAAAACAATTCAGATTGAAATGATGGGGGCTTCATCCAGGATGGTTGCAGTAGACATGATAAGATGAGGTCACATTCAGATATGTATTTTTTAAATTGAGGGAAAACAATTTCCTGACAGATTAGATGTGGGCTATGACAGAAAATAATGAAGTCAAGGCTGACTCTAAGAGTTTGGGGTTAAGCAATTATTTAAACATATACTATTTCAGGAAACCATTATTGTGCCTGGCATTAATCCTTATAATAATGCTACAATACAGATGTCATTAGAGTGCCTGTTTTATAGATGAGTCACTTGCACAGATTGCTTGAATGACTTATGCAAGGTCCCAGTGAATGTTGTCATTAACTGAGATGGATCGGTATAGGAGTGAAACTGATTTGGAGCAGGGTCGGGAGCTTACAAGAAACCACTAACTACCGACCTGTCCAGGCTCAGTCCACCTTTTCCTTCAGCTGGTATTATTCTATTTTATACACTTTGTCGGGGAGGAAGAAACTTTCCTTTACCCTTAAGGTTCTTCTTGCTGGTCTAATAATTAGATCTAGATGAGACAAATTAACAAGACAACATAACAAAATTTAATTACATACATATGTATGGGAACCCAACATACATGGGAAAGTCAGAGACCCCGTCTATGTGAGCAGTTCTGGGACAGAAAGTTAAAATGAGGTATATATAGCATCTGAGCTAAGAATGAGGTAAGACACCTGGGGCCTCAGAGGGGAGTAGGGTCACTCACAGGACAGTAAGAAAAATGTCCAGTAATTAGGAGTTTACCCTGCTCTATAGATCGGCCATAGAGAGTTGTTTCTAGTAATAACTCTTACTATGAGCAAGATCCAATTTAAATTCTTTAAGGAAGAGGTAAAAGTTTCTCATGAGTCTGCAGGGTCTCAGTTGCCTTTAGCTCAAAGTAATCTGTATACCACAAACTCACATCTTTGGGTGACTCGTTCTGAACCTCTACAACTTCTTACCTACAATGGTTTTATCAAGTACTGTAGGCTGGCACCAGGACTCCAACAGCTTGGCATTTTCCTGTGTTATGCTGTTAAATGTTTACCAGTCCCTTGGGGGAAAAAAAAGTAGTACTTGCTGACCATTTGGGGATTTCTGTGGTAGGAATATTCCCGCCATAGCCAGTTTCAAACAACTTGATTTTGTTGACTTTGGAGTTTGGAGAAGCACACTATCTGTCCTCAGCAATAGTACACCACTAACTGGAACCTTTATGGTAATTTTAAAGTGCTTGTGAATATCTCACAATAGTACTTCTGGGCTCCTGAATAAGGGGGAGAATTTATGGTTGAAGATGTAGCCAAATAGTTGGGAAAAATAATTTAGACTGGAACTAGAGATTGAAATGTAGATGAAAAGCAAATATAAACAGTAATTCAAAGGATATTGATTAACAAAGAGGCTATTTAACCATAGGAGAATGAAATGATTAAAATAGTGATTCTTGTTTGATGGCACAAAGATCCAGTGCAGAGAAAACTAGGGTATAAACCTGAAAAGACTTTAAAGTCAGGTCAACTAAACAAATGTCTTAAGAGTAGGTAGAGGAGGAAATCCAGGCAGTGCAGAAAAGAGGCATCAGAAAACTCCTTATACCTAGCAATAGCAGAGACACTGAAGCAGTGTTTGCTTCTGCAAACCAGCTGCTTCTGAATCTCCAGGAAATTTTTTTCTTTATATTGAAGTTATTGGGGTGACACTGGCTAACAAAATTATACAAGGGTCAGGTGTACAATTCTACATCTTCTGTGCACTGTATTGTATGTTCACCACCTCAGTCTAGTCTCCGTCCATCACCATTTATCCTCCTACCCTCTTCCACCTCCTCCCCACCCTCTAGGAGTTATTTTTAAAAATATTTCTGATGCAGTGGGTCTAGGCTGGATCAAGAAAATATATACTTCTTAAAAGCTACATAGCAATTTACATACATATATATATATATACATATATATATATATATATACACACACACACATATATATATATATTAGTGATTTTTAGCAAGAAAGGATGAGAGAGAGAGAGCAACATAGATCTGTTCTTGTATGTGCCTTGATCTGGGATCAAACTAGCAACCTCTGTGCATTGGGATGATGTTTTAACCAACCGAGCTATCTGGCCAGGGTGCATGCGTATGCACATGTGCGCACACACACACACACATTTTAGGTGACAGTAGGGGAGATTGTGAGGCAGATTCCCACATGTGCCCCAACCTGGATCCACCCAGCAACCCCCATTTGATGCCAATAATTGAGTACCAGGCTATTTTTAGTGGCTGAGGCTGATGCACTCCAACAGAGCCATCCTCAGTGCCATGCTGAGACGGCCACACCCAAACTAATTGAGCCAATGACTGCAGGAGAGGAAGAGGGAGAGGGGGGAACAAAGGGGGAGGAGGAAGAAGCAGATGATTGCTTCTTTTGTGTGCCCTGACCGGGAATTGAACCTGGGATGTCCATACACTGGGCCAATGCTCTGTACACTGAGCCACCTGCCAGGGCCACGTATATATATTAATAACAGGTTTGGGTACCTGGGAAATACCAACGGCTGGACCAGTGAAAATATGCAGGAGTCCCAAGAGCAAATAAAATACACCTAATTATGAGATGAAAGTTTAGAGCCAGAGCAGTAATGTCCAAAAAGATAAGACAAACTAACACAGCAGCCAACTAAATACATAGGTGAGAACGGAACTAATCACCAAGGACATGTTAGGCATCCTTAGCAGAAGTTCACAAAGGATCCTATACATATTATCAAGAATTTGGCAATAGGAACCAAGAGAAAATTTTGATCAGGAAAATAACATTATTATTTTACTTTTGCAGTACGGGAAAAGGATAGAATGCAAAGAGACACAACTGGAAGAAAACTAAAAGGGCAATCAAGCAAGAGATGATGAAGGTGCGAACAATGACTGTGATGAGAGGGATGGAATCATGAGGTTGGTTTGGGAGATATTTTAGAGTTAGAATGAACATGGATATGTTATTATATATGGAGAAGGAGGGATAGGCAGAAACTGGGAATAAGTCCCACATTACTAGATATGGAAAGGGAGGAATGGGGAGAAACTGAAGAGGGTCTCCTATCTAACTAGGGTGATTCAGTAAACAGTGTCATTTGGAGAAACAGGGAGAAAAAAAGATAAGGAAATATGTATTCATCAGGACTCGTGATTGCAAATTTGAGAAAATAAGTCAACTGGTTTAGGCCAAAATACGGCTTTTCTTGTGGCATGAAATCTAAGACAGGATTAAACCAACAATGGGACAGTGGACTATAGAAGCTGTAATGTTGTCTTCTCAGAATGTATTTTAATATCACTTCTAATAACATGTCCATGTTTTGAGTACAGCTGTGCCTGACCTACCCACAGATATAATACCAGCATATGAGCTGGGTCTGGCCAATCAGAGAATGTATGCTTTTGAGGAGAACGATGCGATCAGAGGTGGAGAGCAGACCCGAGTTCCGCCAATCAGGAGCACTATGAGCCTTTTCCAGTAGAGCTGGCAGAGACCTTTCCCCTAGAGCTTTTGTCTTTGAGGTCACTGTTTAGGAAGGATCAAAGACTGAGCCAGCCTGCTACCCTCCTCCTCAGCCCCCTAAAAATTGCCTAAGTGCATAGAGCTCAATTAACCAAGTTAAAAGTTGAGACAAAGATGAGGGATGGATGAAAAAAGGAACCTAGCAGTTTTGAAGTGTCAGTTCCCAACATTAATAGAGTCCTGGTTGATACAGCTCTTCTATTTTTTGTCATATTAGTTTCTTCAATATTCTTCCTAACCATATAAGAAAAGAAACTCCATTTCCCCCCTTAAACTAGTTAGAAATAGTCTCTGTAATATAAGATTCCTCATTAATACCTGCTGGAAGTCTAGATATACAGCTGAGCCTCGGGAAAAACTCGATCCAGAGACTGGAACATCACCAGACTCCAGTCCTCCACTTTTTATCTGTGCCTCTCTCTGGGTAATGGTTTTATTCTCTCTCACCTCAGACTGCTTCCTTTTACATAGTTGGAAATGTGACTACTGACAACAGTGATCAAAAAGAGGGCTTTTCCCCCCTCCTTAGTAATATGACAGTGACCACTGTAACTCTTGAGAGGTACTGAAAAACTTGAAATATTTATGAAGCTTCATAACCTCCTTCCAGGATCTCATTCTTTTTTTTTTATTTTTTTTTACAGGGACAGAGAGAGTCAGAGAGAGGGATAAATAGGGACAGACAGACAGGAACGGAGAGAGGTGAGAAGCATCAATCATTTGTTTTTCGTTGCCGTCGCACGCAACACCTTAGTTGTTCATTGATTGCTTTCTCACATGTGCCTTGACCGCGGGCCTTCAGCAGACTGAGCAACCCCTTGCTGGAGCCAGCGACCTTAGGTCCAAGCTGATGAGCTTTTTGCTCAAGCCAGATGGGCCCACGCTCAAGCCAGGGAGCTCGTGGTCTCGAACCTGGGTCTTCCGCATCCCAGTCAGACGCTCTATCCACTGCGCCACCGCCTGGTCAGGCCAGCATCTCATTCTTGACCTGCGACCTTGTTTTCTGTCTCACAGAGAGGCAGGAAAACACATCAGAAGAGAATGTGTACAAGCTCCCACCACATCTTCCCACCTTCCTTCCTGCAACTGCACCAATACCCTGTTGCTATGGATGACCTCCCTGCATCTAACAAGGACTCCTCTCTCTGCTGTTGTCCTAGATCCCATCTGTTTGCACCCACACAAGGACATCATGCCAGCAATTCTCTTTCTTCTCCCTGGTAGTCAGCGTCCAAGACAGCCCACAGTGATCCCAGCTCCTGGTAGCCACACCATTATGTAATCTCTTCTCACACCAAATCAGGGATGAACTGTGTGACCAAGAGACTACTGCAGAAGTGACGATGTGTGACCTCAGAGGCTAGGTCATAAAAGATAATGCCACTTCCACCTTCTTGGATTTATCACCCTGGGGAAAGCTGTGCCAGGTCCTGAGAAGATGCCAGCAGTTCCCTGTGGAGGCCCATATGAAGAGGAACCGAGCTCTCCCACCAGCAGCTGCAGCCAACTTGCCAGCTATGTGAGTAAGACACCTGGGATGTTGAGCCCAGGCCTAGGCACATCCTTCCCTCAATGACTGGACACCCAGCTATCTTTCTGAGAGACTCGGAGAACCCCCTACCCCAGTTGCTCCAGAATTCCTAACTCTCAGAAACTGGGAGAGAAAATAAAAATTAATGTTCTTTAAGCCACTACATTTTGGGATCATTTGTTACACAGCAATAGATAACTAATAGATCTCCTGTGATCAAAATACTTCAACTGCTCCCCATTTTCCTCATAGAAAAAGCCAAAGTCTTCTTGATGGCTCACAAACCCCTCACATGCTGTTCACTGGCTATAACTTCTCTAGCTTATCATCTTCCTCCTCACCACCCTAGTTCCACTATAGCGACCTCTTTGCCATTCTTCAAATATGCTCAGGGCGTCTGTGCTCGCCATTCCTCCTCCCCTCTCCCAGCTCTTTCAGGCCTCCGCTCAAATGTCTTTCTCTCCTGTGAGGCCTTCCCTAATTACCCTTCCAAAAATTCAGCTTTGCTACATGCACCCCCCACCTCCCTCACCCCCCACTCCACATTCTGCATTCTTCCTCTCTCCTTTCGTTTTTCTTAGCACATGTTACTGTTGTATACACCACATACATTATTATCTGGCTTGTTTCACTAGTTGAAACCTGAGTTGGTGCAGAAATGTTTGTCTGTTTTCAATGTCTAGAACAGTGTCTAGTTCCTAGTACATACTCCATAAAGATTCATCAAATGAACACACAAAACTTAAGGATGGAAGGATACCCAACTTTTAAAAATGCCTCAAATATAAGAGATCTCGTGTAGCTCACCCCTACTTTATAAAGCTGCTTCTAAAGTTTAGTGCTAGTATTTGTAGTGTCTACATAGGTCCATAGAACCCATATCTTTTGGTTCATTTTATCTTTATTATTTTTCTTATCTGTAATTTCTCTGTTATTATCCTTTATTCCTATTATTCATTATACATGCTCATTCTACAATGCTTCAAAGAATTTATAAAGTTAATATAAATAGTATTTTTCTTAAAACTCAGAATAGAGCTCTACTGGTGAAAAATTTCTCCAGTTTTGTCTGTTTGAGGAGTCTCTATTCCCTCCTCACTTTAAAAAAATGATTACATTGGACACAGAATTCTGAAGGTGGATTTTTCTTCAACACTAAATATTTCTCTCCATTCTCTCTTGTTTGCATGATTCCCAAAGAGAAATCTGATGTAATTCTCAGTGCTCTTTGAGAGGTAAGATGTCTTTTATTTTCCTCCAGCTTATTTCAGTATTTTTTCTTCGATTTTCTGAAATTTGAATATGATAGGCCTTAATATAGATTTTATTATTATTGTTTATCCTGTTTAGTAACCACAGCTATTGGTAACTGTGGTTTGGTATGTCATTAATTTTTTAAAACTCTCAGCCATTATTATTACTTCAAATATTTCTTCTTCTTTCTTTTTTCCTGGTATTCCCATTATCTATATGTTATACTTAGTGTATTTTTTCCATAGTTTTTGAATATTCCATTTATTTTCTTTTAATTCTTTTGTGGGTTTTTAAAAATTTTTTTTTATTGAATTTACTGGGGGACATTGGTTAATAAAACTCACACAGGTTTTAGGTGTATAATTTTTAAATACCACATCTGTATATGCATTGCATTGTGTGTTCATCAGCCCAAGTCTCTCTTCATCACCCTCTAGACCCCCTCTACCCCCCTCCCCCTGCTCCCACTCCCCTTCCCCCCTGTGATCCCCACACTGTTGTCTGTGCCTAGAGGCTTTTCCCTTTGCTTAATCCCTTTACCTTTTCTTAAATTCTGTTTTTACATTTAAATTTAGAAAGTTTTATTGATGTATCTTCAAGCTCGCCAATTATTTCTCAGCTGTGAAAGGCATTCGTTTCCGGTGTGCTGTTCTTTGTGTTCTACCATTTCCTTTCATTTCCTGTTGATTCTGCGAGTTTTCATCTCTCAGCTAATATTACACATCTGTTCTTGCATTTGTCCACTTTTTTCTAAAAGAACTCTTAGCACGTTAATTATAGATATTTTGAAGTCCCAGTTTAATAATTCCAAATTCCCTACCATATCTGAATCTGGTGCTGGTGCTTGCGTTATCTCTTCAGACTGCATTGTTTCATGCCTTTTAGTGCACCTTGTAGTTTTCTGTTGAAAGCCAGACATGATATATTGGACAGGAGGAACTGAGATAAATAGGCCTCCAGTGTGCAGTTTTATGTTATCTGAGAGGAGTTTGGCCCTGTCTAATGTTTGCTCTATCTGTAGGAATCACAGGCTTAGCTCCCTTTTCATCTCCTCTTTTGTCCTAGGCTTTTCTTGGGATCTCCTCCAACAGTGCATCTTACAGATCTCTCAGCTGTGATCCACTCTTATTATGCTGTTGCTCCTTTACTGTGGTCATAAAGTGCGGGGGAATTTTATGATTAAATCTCCATTTTTATTGAGCTAGAATCAGTGGACTATGACCTTCAGGAGAGTTTTATAACCATTCTAGATAAAAAGGCAAGAAGGAGCTCAAGTTGTCTAATTGTTCTTCCTCTAGGTCAGATGAAACTTTCCAAAAGCAGCTTCCCTTGAGGGCTAGCCTTTGTTTTCAGAGAATTGAAGGCACTGGGAGGAGGGGGCGGGACCAGAATGATCACTTTCCCTCCTCTTGCTAGAAGCAAGAGGAAATTGTTTTTCTGATCTTCACTGTGAGGACCTCAAGTGGCCCCTAAAGGTAAAACTTATTAAAGTGTAGATGCTCCCTTAAGACTGGGTGCTGCTTCCCCAGGGTTTCAGTGCTTAATTCAGTCCACATCAGTCTCCTGCAATTCACCAGTTACTGTTTATTTTTTATTTTGAGTTTATTTGATTGATTTTAGAGGAAGGGGGGCTGAAGGAGGGAGGGAAGCATCAATCTGTAGTATTAGTAGTTGCTTCTCATATGTGCCTTGACCAGGCAAGCCCAAGGTTTCGAACCGGCGACCTCAGCACTCCAGGTCGAGGCTTTACCCACTGCGCCACCACAGGTCAAGCCCACTGGCTATTGTTTAAGTGCCCTTTACCCGTTATTGGCTTCAGGGGCCTCTGCTTCTCATAAGCTGTGATTCTCTGCATTTACCTAATTCTTTGATGTTCAGGGCAGTGATTTGTAATAGGAATTATTGATTTTCAATTTGTTTAGATTTTTTTTCTTATTGTGATCACAGAGTTGACAGCTTTCAAGGTCTTCAAATGTTAGAGCAGAAAACAGAGGTCCTGATAATATTTTATATAGATGATAGTTTTTGACTATATAAAAGGGTGAAGTACACAGATCTTATTATTGACATTTTACATATGAGAGAATGGAGGTGAAACTAACCTTGATCTCCTAATCCCTGCTAGGAGTCTTCCAAGGCAGACCTTATGTTTAAGCATTAACACATTTGGAACAATCTGAAAGAAATATTTTAATTTCAGCAGCAGACCATCTATAGCAGGGGTGCCCACACTTTTTCAGCTTGTGAGCTACTTATAAGATGACCAAGTCAAAATGATCTACCTACAATAAAAATGCAAACCATAAATTTATTTCTTCTATATTATCATTATTTAAGTTACTATTATTACTATTTAATATTGTCTATTCTTCTTTCACCTTTCTCCTTCTCAGCTCTCTTTTCAGAGGAAAGTCAATGTCATAGTTTTTATGAACAGTCCAAAAAAGCCGCTCCACATTTCCCTTCTTTGGAATAGCAATGGCACACAGACAGATGAGGCAAACGCACTTAGAATATGACATAGTGAAAAAAATCTCCTCCCATTCTGTATGAAAGTGGTAGGTTTTAGGCTTCTTACTCGGACCAGCTACGGCACTCATTTTTATACCCTTTGTTGTATTTAGTTTAAATAAATTGAAGGCTAACTATGCAGCAATGTAACTGAACAAATTAGCGCGGTTTAACGCGCATGCGTAGGGTGTCAAAAGTTCAGACGTCAGATTGGCTACCCTGTATGCCAATCAAAAGACAAATGTCTTTTTAATGCCATGCAATCTACCCACACCTCCTTCTCAATCGACCAGTAGATCGCAATCGACGTATTGAGCACCCCTGGTCTATAGTATATGTGGTTCGGCTCTGAGGCATGATGTAAAAAGTACTGAACCAGGATATCCTGCCATAAATACCCTCAAGCCGAACTTAGCCCCATACTCACTTTTAGGTTTTAGAAAATTCACAACAATGAGAGTCTCAGCTTCTCAATGTGAATCTGAAGCAAGAACAAACCACATGATCCCTGAGGTCTCTTAAAATCACAGTGAAACAACTGTATTTAGACCCTTTATTTTTTTAAAGAGAGAGAATTTGTGCATGTGCATATCTGTGAGTATGTATGTGTGGCAAGGGGAACTTGAAAATTTTCCTGAACTGCTTAATTAATCCTTCCCCTTAAATAAAAAGCATTAGCTTCTTTAATTCTTTAAAGGACATAGTACTGTACCTTTTCACCTGCTTATCATACACTACAGTCTATGAATGTAAAGAATTTTTAAAGCAGGACTTGCTTCAAGGACACCTCCTCTTTGGAGAGTCCTTAAGTTTTCTCTGTGTAACTTCCCAACCAACCGTTACTAACCTCTGAATTGTCTCAGCTAACTGCCAATTCCTCAGAAAGACCTTTGAACTCTTAGTCTAGGAACACTTCCCGTGTGAACTAATTTGGCATGTCTGTGTCCCTTGCTATTCTGGAACCGACATGAAAGGGTTGGACCCTGCATCCCCAAAGCTCACTATCAAGAACAGGGTGATTCAACAGACTCTCTGTGATGACAGAACTAACTGTTCCATCATCTGCACATGTGGCTACTGAGCACTTGAAACGTGTCTAGGACAGTGGTTCTTAAACTTTTCTGAGGTACCGAACCCACCAGTTTCATATGCGCATTCACCGAACCCTTCTTTAGTGATAAATAAAATATGATTTCTTTTTCCAAATTCAAGACATAGGTATATGTTTTTTTACTGGTGCACAAAATGAGCCATGCTTGAGCCACACCCCTAGAGATTCTATTTCAGTTGATCTGGTGTGGGGTCCAGGTATCAGTATTGTAAAAAACAAACAAATAAATAAAATGAAAAGCCTATCCCTGCAATTGTAATGTGCAGTCAAGCCCGAGAAGCCGAGAACATATGTTCTCATATGGCACTCCATCCATATTCCGTAAGTACACGGATCGAGGGTCTGGAGCATTTAGAAAGGGTTAACAACTACAGTACAAGTAAAATCCTGTGATGTCTTAAGAGATGTCAGTGTGACATCTGTGGTTCAGATGAATTTCTTGATAGTGAAAAATAAATTCAGCTTTAGATAATCTCACAACTGTGTGAAATTCCTCGGTTTTTGGTTTTATCCTTGAGTAGTACAAATAATACCTAGTTCTGTGATGTTTAGAGGGAGTCACATACTCAGAGTTCCTTTGAAAAATCACCTCTTCAAATACACAAAAGCCGTTCAAATTTGCTGGTAGATTGACTAAGGGTCTAAGGACTCATCAGAATCACATGAGCGCCACGACCAGGTGCTTAAAGGAAGGTGTTCCCCCACGTGCTGCTCTCTGCCTCTAGCCTTCACATCTCCTTTGAAAGAGCCGCCCTCTTCCTCCAGCCGGGTGGGGAAGGCACTGACTGTCCCTGCAGAAAGTAAAGGCTGCGAGAAGAGCCTTAGGAAACAAGGCCTTAGGGTCTTGAGTGCAAGAGCCCTTTCCTCCCCTCTCCTACTCCCCGCCCCGCGGGTACATAGGTAACTGTCCCAGAAGGAAGTAGCGGCTGGCGAGGTTCCCCGGGCGGGCGGCGGAAGGAACGAGAACAGAGCAGGCTCGGTACCAGCAGCTCTGTGGAGGCGGATCGCGGGGGTGCCGAGCAGGTGCGAGTTTTGGCCGCAAGCTCTGAGCGCGGTGAGTACAGCTACTCACTCAACGGAAATCCAAGTGACTTTGCAGGGAGTGTCTCATGATTTTTCAAAATGTGCTCATGATTAAAAGGAAAAATCAAGGTTCAAGAGAAGTACGTTCGAGCACTGCTAATTTTAGCGGAGACCCTGGCAGAAATTACCAGGAGATTTGAAGAAATTAACATAAAACTAAAACTGAAATCTCTGTTGAAGTGGAACAAGCAGTATTGATCAGAACATAGCAATTACCAACAACAACAAAAAAGGTCAACACAGAAATATAGGAGAAAAAGATTTACTAATAAAGTACTACAAAAAAATGAATGAATATAGTTTAATAAAATATCAGTGGGCATTTGAGAGTAAGCATTTAAAAAACTACTTTAAAGTATTAAAGTTTATTTACAAGTAATTTCAGATTTGTCAACAGGTTTACAGTAAAAAGAATTGATAAAGTGATATTGCTTCCACACAAAAAAAATTTCATTGACTTAGAAAGAGATAGACTCTTCCTGAAAGGTAGTCTTTCTTGCCAACCCACACTGAAATTGCACTGTGAGCTTTCTGAAATGTACCAGACCTATATGCAATAAACTTCATCTGTCTGCAGGAAATAACTTTAAATGAAGTAACGTTGATTAACATTTATTCAGCAGTCAAAATGCAGTTCTTGCACTCTGATTAGCACTTCAAATTATTCTTTCAATTGGGTGCAATCTGGGAGGTTTAGGGCTGTCAGTATTCTTTCTGTAAAAGCGATTTTTTCACTGAAGTGATTTGCCACTTTTGAATGTTTGACAGTTTCATCAATATGTTTATAAAGGTTTTCTTTCACTTTGCTTATTTTAATTAAAATGGAGGGGAAATGGTTTCTTAGCTAACACCTAATTCTGTGTTTTTTAGTCCCATATTTTCCCCAGGCACCTGCTACCCTGTGACCTATAGCAACTGTTATATCTTAGTGAAATTTCACCTACCAGCTTGAACCTTGAGCAGTGGCCCAGATAAGCCACAGCAGGGTTAAAACTTGCTTTGGCCTAACAGTAAAACTGTTATTTTTACTGAAATAGTGTTATAGTGACAGTGTTTAAATATGCCTTAGTGTCTTTTCCTCAACTTCACCCCCAAGGAGGATGCTGTCTTTCCAGCTGTGTTTTGTTGTTGTTTTGTTTTTCTAAGAAAGCACACACAATTTTAGATAGCTATTTTTCTTACTAAAACTAATGTAGTAGTTTTGAAGTTATACTCATTTTCAGTTAAATTATCTATAATAGTGCCAACAAAGAACATGTATTGTAGGTAGTTGGCTATCTAATATTTTCTGTAAGAACACATAAGGAACAACACCTAGAAGAATGAAACACTTTTAAAGTAAATGTTTATCGTAAAATAACAAGGAAACGTCACTTTGGATGTACTTTCAACGCATATCTACAAGAAGTTCTCACTATAACATTAAATTTGGAGGGAGGAAGAAAAGACTGGCTATCCTCAATTCTATTTCAAAGGGCTTACAGGGTGAACCAAAAGATCAATGTGCAGAATATAAATTCAAGAAGGTATTGCGGGGAGACTCTGGTTTCAACTGTGATAAAATGACTCTTTTATGTTATTTTTTTCTCATGTAGCTTGTACAACTAAAAAGGTGACATAATTTTAGTAGCCTTTTCCAAATGTTATCTTATGAAAATAGCCTGATTCTTAGCTATTTGTGATTTGAGATTTTCCTTCATAGGGTAACCAGAATTTCTTAAAAAGTTTAGCAATGTTGTGCAATAGAACTTTCTGCAATGAGGAAAATGTTCTGTACCTGCCCTGCCCAGAATAATAGCTACTGGCTATACGTAGCTATTGAGCACTTGAAATGCGATTAGCATAGTTGAAGAACTGAATTTTTTTTCTTTTACTTAATTTTAATTAATTTAAATGAAATTTTGTTATCCATATGTGGCTAGTGTCTGCCGGATTACACAGAGAGTTAGCTGCCTCGCACTGTTCTGCTGGCTGGCTGATAGTATTATGCAACATGGCACGGCTGAACATGTACTTGAGGATATTCCCGAAGAGAGTCCTCAGGAATCTAAATCTTGAAGAGATTTAGGAGATTCTTGAGATCTGTACGATATTCTTTTATTTGTTCATTTAAAAAAAAGTCATAAAGATATAGGGTTTTATGAACTATTTAAGTTAACACACACTGTGAGAGTGCTATTGATACAGAAAAGTACATTTACCTCTAGGGATTCCCGAGTAGGTAGCAGCAATTCAACCAAAATGTGCCGAGAAGCTCAGGTCAGAAATATAACAACAACTTGTACTTTGTTAAGGCACTGATAATTCTGAAAGTCTTAACACGTGCTCTCTCATTTGATTATCACAACAACCAATTGAAATAAACATAGCCCTAGTCAACAAATCATTTCATTACAACTGTCTACCTACACAGAACTTTGTTTATAAAAAAACCCAAAAAACTCTATCTGGATCTAGAAGAGGTGAGGTTTTCAAAATCTGAAGACAAAGTTTTTTTTTTAGAGAGATTCAGGGATAGACAAAGACAGAAAGGAAGGGAGAGAGATGAGAAGCATCAACTCATAGTTACAGCACCTTAGTTGTTCATTGATTGCTTTCTCATATGTGCTTTGACTGGGAGGCTCCAGCAGAGCAAGTGACCTTTGCTCAAGCCAGCTACCTCGGATTTAAGCCATAGATCTCAGGCTTCAAGCCAGTAACCTTTGGGCTCAAGCCAGTGACTATGGGCTCATGTCTGTGATCCCATGCTCAAGCTGGCGATCCCATGCTCAAGCTGGTGAGCCCGTTCTCAAGCTAAATGAGCCTTTGTTCAAACCTTGGGGTTCTGAACCTGGGTCCTCAGCATCCTAGGCCAATGTTCTATCCACTACACTACCACCTAGTCAGGCTGAAGATAGTTTTTTTCTTTAATTGTAGATTAGAGATTAAAAAAAATTTTTTTGATAAACAAATGAAAAAAATGGATTAATGAAAATGGCATATTAGCATAATACCTAATTTCATATTGTCCTGTTTATCTGGAAGAAAGAATCTTAGCATACTTTTGAAAAACTCAATCTTGTATATTAATCACAATTTGTTTATAGATTCACAGCTTCTTCATGGTTTCATTTTTATTTCTTTTATTGCAGAAGCTCTTGAGAACGACATCAAGTCTGAAGTGCACCAGCTCGCTCTCAGGCAGAACTGAAACCATGAGCAACAATGGAACAGACCTCACCGTTGGTTTCATTACCTCTTCTGTAGCCATCCTTTTGTTTGGCTCCAACTATGTGCCACTTAAAAAATATAATACTGGGGATGGTAATTATTTTTCCTTCATTGTTAACCTTAAATTATTTTTAAATACCAACTTCTCTATTTGAGTCTTCTAAAAACGATGGCTACAAAAGCAAATTTTGTTGAACCTGGTGCCAAATGAAAAGAGCTTAAGCTAAAACATTTGATAATGCCAAACCAGATTATTTGAGAGTTAGTAGAGGACAACCTTAAGATTGTGTTTCATTGTAAACTGAGGAAGGATAGTGTCAGGAAAGCTTTTTAGCCATACCTGTTCTGTTTCCAAAAAAAGATGGTCAGTACGTCTACTGACAACACCTGTTTTGAAAACACGAATTACCAAAACAATAGATGGAATAGAGAGTAATTTGAGCATAACATGAATTTTGTATTTGCGTATGTGCGATTTTGAGTCAGACAAAACACTGGGTGAACACAGAAAACTACACCCAGATGGATACAGATGCATAACAATACATAAAATGTGCTCACACACTCACTCCTTACACTTCCACCAGCTCCTGTAGCACCATGCCCTTCCTCATCTGGTATTAGAACCCTCCAGCCACTATCACATAAATTTACATGCTGCACCACTTTTGATGCTCACTTCCATAAGCAAACTCCAGGTCTTTTTAAGTTAAAGAGCCATATTTATTGTAGCATTGTGAATTTCTTATAACCACTTAATCTGTGTAAAACCGCACTATCGTTTTTATTAGGTCCCTGACCTTTTTTCTGACAGGTTGTTGATTAAGTTTCTGTGTTGTACCCTAGGCCCAGTTTCTCCATCAGCTTGTGGTTTTTGTTACATGATTTTGCATAGTACAGTGATGTTTTGGACTGTAATGTCACACTACAGTAGAAGTGACTATAATGTGAAGACGCAACAGCTGTTTTTTGTTTTTGTTCTTGTTTTTTTATGTATTTTTCTTTTATATTAAAGTCAAGAGAAGGAATTGGAGATGTTATGGTGAATACCTGTTAGGAAACAGAAGTATTACCTTCGCAATTCTTATGTGTTGATACAACTTAGAATTACAAATCTTTTTCCTCCAGAGCCTTTCTTTTCCTTTGAGTTAAGACAGGAATAGAAACTATTAGGAGAGGAACAAAAAGCACACTAATGGGTAGAAGACCTGGCTTTCAGTTGTTTCACAACTGTGTGATCCTGGGCAAGTCTCATCTGTCTTTGTTCTCAGTTTCTCATTGTTGGGCAGATAAAATATAGTATGCTCACTTTGTAAAAGATGGCGCTGCCCACATAAAAGTTTTAAGAGTAAGCTTTTCCCCACACCCTTGACTGATTGCATGATGTAGGGTGGTGCACTCTCATGAGGAATCCTCCCATTATGCCTCAGATAAGTGACTTTGTATCAGAGACTTCCTTGTTTGTAGATTGGATTAAATGTTTGTATTTCTACACTATAAAGTGGGGCAGACAGGGAGCTTGCTCTCTCAATTCCTGAGGTTAGCATTAGAGAGGAGAGCAGATTAAGGCCATGTGGAGGAGAGGAGAAGCAGCCAAGATGGCGGAATGCTGAGGAAGAAGCCAGTTTGTGCAGTTTGTGCAGAGAGAAGGAGATGGGAAACAGAGGTGAATAAGTCTGGTGAGCTAGAAACCTTTTGATTCTAGGAAACCTGGATAAGTCAGTAGCTTTGTGAGCACTGAATGAGTGGGTTTTGGAGCCCAGTGTGTGTTTTTGCTTGCCCGCCGGGTGCAAGCTAGAATTAAAGCTGATGGCTCACCAGTTCTTGGCTACGTTGTTTCATTACCGACTGTCCAAATCTAATGCGAACCTGCACTGGCCAGGCTGCTGTGATGGTGGCCTTGGCTACTGGCTTTACACTCATTTATAAAATAAAAAACTTGTAATATTATGTTCCTTCCCCTTTATCTTTCTGAGACTGTTTAATTTTTTTTTTGTCTTAAATATCAACAGCCATTTTTTTTCTTCCCTTCAGAAAAATAAGCAAAAATCTTTGACAGAGTCAGAAGTGCTACATTGAGTTATCACTGCCTTAGTATTTCTTTCAATGTTGACTTTTTCTTTATCCTTTTAATCCCTAAACCCTTTTTGGTGCAGAAGCCTCAGAAAGGTACAGATATACCTCACATCACCCTGTGATGTTCAGATAACTAGCAAATGGCAACCCAGAGCATAGAAAAGAGAGTAGGGCTGACCTAGAAACTAATTCTCAGGTTTGTAAGGTCTGGCTTATCATGGGCATGCAACTCTAACTGGATGGGTTCTACATGTTGCCATAAATGACTTTATTTTTATCCCAAAGGTAGCATAAATGATCTCCAAAGGTTTAAATCACTGTTGTACTCTTCTGAAGTTCTTATTGCCATATTTTTGGTGATGGACAACATTGGGTGTGGCATCTGAATAAAAATACAGAGACTCGGCCTTGCCAGTACTCTCTGGTAGAAAATCTTTGATTTGTCTAAAAGGTGGGAAAGGTGTTAATGCACTGCTTAGTAAGCTTTAGAATCAAATCTAGGTTTACATTCCAGTTCTACAAACTGCTAGCTGTTTGGACAAATTGCTTCATCTCAGATTAATTTTCTGTCTTTGAACTAGGGTTAATTATGATGGACAGTAATTGTAAGAATTACATTAAAAGCACAAAGTTCCTGGCATATAGGCATTCAATAAATTGTGGCCATTCCTATAATAATATCTCACTGATATTCCTAGGCATTAATTTACTCAAATCAGCTTGAACCACTGACACTGATTTTTTTATTTCCAGGAATGTTTATCCAGTGGGTACTTTGTGCTGCCATATGGTTGGTTGCCTTGGTGACCAACCTGATATTACGCTGCCCTAAGTTTTGGCCTTTTGCAATGGTTGGGGGCTGCATTTGGGCAACAGGTAATGTATGAAATAATTTATTATTTAATACTTTAATCAATTTATACTATGATCAACATAGTTCTGGCTCATAATAGAAGGAAATGCACAAACAGTAATTCTGAATAGCCCTTTGTCATAGACCAGTGGTTCTTAACCTGGGTTCTTATCGAACCCTGGGGGTTCGATAAGTCGGTCTCAGGTTCAGAGAAGCCTCTGCCACGGAGGCCAGAATAAAGTAATACCGTAATTTGTTGTGAGTTCATGCACTTTGTTGGTTTTGTTCTTTGAGCAAGGTGATGTTCATGCACGGCTCATTTTGTGCACCAGTAAAAAAAACATATACCTATGTCTTGATTTTGGAAAAAAAATCATATTTTATTTATCACTAAAGAAGGGTTTGGTGAATGTGCATATGAAACTGGTGGGTTCGGTACCTCAAAAAAGGTTAAGAACCACTGTCATAGACACTAGATATTGACAATTTCGTTTCTTTCATTCAGATCCTCCATAAATATTTTTGCAGTGCTTCTTTACTCCTCTTAATGATTTCTTTCTCATTAGATTGAAAAAATAAATTGCAGTTACTCTTTATCTGCTCAAGCACAAATATAAGTTTTTTTCTCTAGCATGCTTATTAGAAAATATTAAATATTAAATATTAAATATTAAAAATATTAAATATTAGTCTAGACTAATACCATATTTAGGACTTGTCTTGTAAGTAGGCAAGCATAGATACATTATCATTTCATAAGCACTGGCAGAAGAAAAGGAAAGATAAAGCTTTCTTCTGTTGCCTTATTAATACCTGAAATTGTGTAAGTAGACTTTATGCCTTTGCTTGGCCAATCAAGAATGTATAAGTACATCCCCGGAGAGCTTCTGTTTAGCAAAGAGAATTCCAAGTATCAAGGAGCTGTAGAGGTAATTGGATTAAAAGCAAATAAATTTTAAAATATTTAAAATTTATTGGGTACTCAATTTGAATTTTGGCAGAATAATGATTTAGTGAAGTTCATGTATTGGAGGATGTATGGCCAGTAGTCGAGGCCACCATCACAGCTGCCTGGCCAGTGCAGGTTCTCATTAGATTCAGACAGTTGGTAATGAAACAGCAGAGCCAAGAACTGGTGAGCCATCAGCTTTAATTCTAGCTTGCACCCGGCGGGCAAGCAAAAACACACACTGGGCTCCAAAACCCACACATTCAGTGCTCACAAAGCTACTGACTTATCCGAGTTTCCTAGAATCAAAGGTTTCTAGCTCACCAGACTTATTCACCTCTGTTTCCCATCTCCTCCTGCACAAACTCTTAACAAACTGGCTTCTTCCTCAGCACTCTGCCATCTTGGCTACTTCTCCTCCATGTGGCCTTAATCTGCTCTCCTTTCTCATACTAACCTCCGGAACCAAGAGCCAAGAGAGAGTGAGAGAGCTACTGGTGTCTCCCATTTTATACCATAGAATCCAAACCCTTAATCCAATTTACAGACAAGGAAGTCTCTGATACAAAGTCACCCATCTGAGGCATAATGGGATTCCTCCCTACATCACCACCCTACATCATCCAATCAGTCAAGGGTGTGGAGAAGAGCTTACTCTTAAACTAAGCCTTAGGCTATAACAACCGAGCCTGCCCACAGCCTGTTCCAGAACACACTTAATATCAACGAACTTCCACGTGGGCAGCGCCATCTTTAACAAAGTGAGCATATTATATTTTATCTGCCCAACAACGACCCAGCCTGCCCACAGCCTGTCCCCGAACACACATTAATATCAACGAACTTCCATGTGGGCAGCACCATCTTTAGCAAAGTGAGCATAATATATTTTATCTGCCCAACAAACTACAAAAAAAAAGATTGTGGTTTTGGCCCTGAGTGACCCTCAAGAGTATAAAGTAATGAATGCAGAACGCAAATCAGTGAGGTTGGGAGGGCAGAGTCTGGGGTCCTAGTGAGTCAAAGACTTCTACCAGTGGTTGGCTCCAGTTCCAGTCTTAGAGGATAGACACTACTAATTCAATCATTGATGACTATTGCAAAAAGAGAATAGAGACCTGCGTTAATACTGAAGAGTATTGGTGCAGTTAGGCAAGGATCGACTCAATATTTTTTTGGTATAATTTTGTTCTAAACCTAGTTCTTTTAGTAGTTATAATTATGAGTTTAATACCCAAAAACTGTCTATTCTATTTTTAAAATGAGGAATTATGCTTTACTAAATATTTCCAAATCCCATTGTTTCAATTGAAGTTAAAATAAAAATTAATTAAATTTATAAATGTATTTTCTGCATTGAAAATAATACTTTTCTTCTATATATTGCATTTGCAGGGAACATTGCTGTTGTCCCAATTATCAAAACCATTGGTTTAGGCCTTGGACTCTTAATCTGGGGATCATTTAATGCCTTAACTGGTTGGGCAAGCTCAAGGTAACACAAAACTATTTCAACTAATATTCTCTGAGCTCACGCTCTATGTAAGGCTAGTAGTGCTAGAGACTAGTTGAGCTGAAAGTAATGATATATGGTTCTTATTCTTTCAGAGATTACAGCTAAGATAAATGCATAAAATATAGTACCTTAAGTGTTACCGTAAATTCTAAAGACATGATCTAGATATTTGATTAAGATATAGTAAAGAATTATCTCCAGGGGGAAAAAGTAGGAAGAGAGAAAGGAACCTGCAGTTTATCTTCCTTTCTATTATGTGACAATTTGTTGGCCTTGTTGTATGCATCATTCTTATCTCATTCCCACAAATATATGAGATAAGCATTATCTTACAGGAGAGCTGATGCACAAAAAGTTTGAGCTTGCTGAAGGTCACAGAGCTAATAAGCCAGGATTTGAGCCCAGGTCTTCTAGTTCTGAAGCATATATTTTTCACTCTAGAGTCTGAGCCAGGGACAGCAAACCAGGGCCCAGCCTCCCAGACATTTTTGTAGAGAAAGTAATATTGGAACAGCCAAACCAACCCATTTAAGTATTATTTATAGCTGCTGTTAGACTACAGTGACAGAGTTGGGTAGTTAGTTGTAAGACACCATCTGGCCCACGAAGCCTAAAATATTTACTCTCTGCTCCTTTAAAGAAAGAGTGTCAACCCAGTTCTAGAGCTAAGCTGTCAGCACAAGCCACATTTGTGGGCATTTATATTTAAAGTTACAACAGTATGGTGGTTACCAATGGGAAGGGGCTGGGAGGTAGGAAGGGGTAAAGGGGTCAGACATATCATAACAGAAGATCTGACTTTGGATGGTAAACAATGCAGTTTACACATGATGTATCTTAGAACTACACACTTGAAACATATAATTTTATGAACCAACGGCACCCCAATAATTTAATTTGAAAACATTAAAAAATATAAAAAACCAAAAAATTCAATTTTAATTTATTAAAATTTGATGAAATGAAACCTTTAGTTCCTCAGTTGTGCTAGCCACACTGCAAGCGCTCAGCAGGCCCATCTGCCGGGGAGCTACGCTATTGTCTGTCTGGTCGGCTGTAGAGCAGCCCCCGGGTGCCGGAGGTTCACTGGACGGCACTGCTCTGCTCCGGGTCAGCAAGAAGATTACCATGTGTAAAGCCAGTAGCCGGGGTCAGGATCACAGCCACCTGGCCAGTGCAGGTTCGCATTGGATTCGAATATTTGGTAATGAAACACAGGAGCCACGAACTGGTGAGCCATCAGCTTTAATTCTAGCTTGCACCCAGCGGGCAAGCAAAAACACACACTGGGCTCCAAAACCCACACATTCAGTGCTCACAAAGCTACTGACTTATCCGAGTTTCCTAGAATCAAAGGTTTCTAGCTCACCAGACTTATTCACCTCTGTTTCCCATCTCCTTCTCTCTACAAAAACTGTTCAAACTGGCTTCTTCCTCAGCACTCTGCCATCTTGGCTGCCTCCTCTCCTCCACGTGGCCTTAATCTGCTCTCCTCTCTAATACTAACCTCAGGAACCCAGGAACCGAGAGAGAGCAAGCTACTGGTCTGTCCCACTTTATAATGTAGAAATCCAAACCCTTAATCCAATCTACAGACAAGGAAGTCTCTGGTACAATGCCACCCATCTGAGGCATAATGGGATTCCTCAGGAGAGTGTACCACCCCACATTATCCAATCAGTCAAGGGTGTGGGGAAAAGTTTACTCTTAAAACTAAGGCATAAACTATAACGACCCGGCCTGCTTACATTACATCCTTTTCCAGAACACACATTAATATCAACGAACTTCCATGTGGGCAGCGCCATCTTTAACAAAGTGAGCATAATATATTTTATCTGCCCAACAATCCACCCCTATGCTCACTTTACTACCCACAATCTACGCCACCGGCATCCCTGTACAAAGAAATTAAGTATGTTACACAAATTACAGCAATAGCACAAATCATACAGATTCAACAATTACAAAGGTACATTTCTCCAGTCTCTAAGCACTTTGCCAAAAGTGCAAAATGTCCTCAGCCTCCTTTCTAGCCATGGGAAAGGCTTCCCGGGGCAGGAGGGCCTCCAGCAAAGCCACCCCCACCCCCATCACGGTATTTCACATTGTCCAAAAACCATAAGTCCATTCAACAAATGAGCCAGTGCTCACTCGGTCATAGTCCAGGAAATCAGTCCACACACATGGGGTGTTAGCCTCCCCCCTCATTCCTGCCATCATTGCAGGTCTCACAGTGTCCTAAAGAGAAGCATGTGGCAATGGCAGTCAGCATTTCCATCTCTGCTCTGGGGAGCATGATGGCATCCACCCTATGTCCCAAAATTGCAGACCTACCAGCAGCGTAGCTACTCCTTGCTTCTGGGCTCTCACCTTCTGGAGACTGCAGATTGCAACTCCAGCCTGATTCTCCTCATCCTGCAAAGAGGAACTGAAAACATCAGCTCCTGCTGCTGGACTTGAGCCCCAGGCCACCGCTGCCTTCTGCTCAGCAGGCCTTGCAGCTCCAGCCCCAGCCTCAGCCTCAGTCTCCCACCGCTGCTGGCTCTCCACAATGTCCAGGGCAATCTCCAACTCACGAAACTGTGGTTCCTTCTTTAGGGTCTGCTCCATTTCCAGGCGAATCTCGCAAACCTGGTCGGCCTCCTCCTCCAGCGCTTCCTCCAGCTCCAGGGTTGGCATCTCTTTCTCCCACGTTTCCTCCAGCTCCTTCCACTGCTCGGTTTGCAGGTCCCAGGCAGCCTCCTCCATAGAGCTCTCGGTTTCCTCACGCATGGCTGTAAAAGTCAGCCGGCCAACAGTCCCCAAAAAAACAGCCATAGGAAACCATAACAGCAGCCAGTCCTCTACTCCACCGCTCAAAGGTGGTGGTGGCTCCATGCCGATCTGTATCGAATCCTGCCACAGACTACGCCAAATGTAAAGCCAGTAGTCGAGGCCGCCATCACAGCAGCCTGACCCGTGCAGGTCCACATTAGATTCGAACAGTCGGTAATGAAACACAGGAGCCACGAACTGGTGAGCCATCAGCTTTAATTCTAGCTTGCACCCAGCGGGCAAGCAAAAACACACACTGGGCTCCAAAACCCACACATTCAGTGCTCACAAAGCTACTGACTTATCCGAGTTTCCTAGAATCAAAGGTTTCTAGCTCACCAGACTTATTCACCTCTGTTTCCCATCTCCTCCTGCACAAACTCTTAACAAACTGGCTTCTCCCTCAGCACTCTGCCATCTTGGCTGCCTCCTCTCCTCCACGTGGCCTTAATCTGCTCTCCTCTCTAATACTAACCTCAGGAACCCAGGAACCGAGAGAGAGCAAGCTACTGGTCTGTCCCACTTTATAATGTAGAAATCCAAACCCTTAATCCAATCTACAGACAAGGAAGTCTCTGGTACAATGTCACCCATCTGAGGCATAATGGGATTCCTCAGGAGAGTGTACCACCCCACATTATCCAATCAGTCAAGGGTGTGGGGAAAAGTTTACTCTTAAAACTAAGGCGTAAACTATAATGACCCGGCCTGCTTATATTATAGCCTTTTCCAGAACACACATTAATATCAACGAACTTCCATGTGGGCAGCGCCATCTTTAACAAAGTGAGCATATTTTATCTGCCCAACACCATGCAAGTAGTGTTTGGGAAAACGAGTAAAAGGGAGGCTACTACTCTTCTCTTACTTTTTGATCTCACCTTACCACTTACACACTACAACAACTTCAATAAAAACAAAACAAACTGAATCTCCAATATATTCTTTCCCATCCTTTCCCCATTTCCCACCCTGCTTTTTACAGGTACTATTTTTTTTTTCTTCTTGCCTCCTTTTCTTTCAGGCCTCTGGATGTTTCACAGTGATTGTTGATAACGATCACTACAATAAGAAGGCCTGAAAATAAAAGGAATTTAAGGTGTTGCCTAATAGTGGGAGTCTAACCAAGCAGTATATACAAGTCTGTTTAAAATTTAAATACAACCCCCTCCAACCAACCGATTAGCATTCAATTACCCACTTAATCTATATTTTTGTTTTCTTTCTTCCTCAGTCTTAGTAAGCAAGGGACATTCACAAGTACTTTAACCTATACTAACTCCTTTAATCTTCATAAGAAACCCATCAGATAAGTATAGTCATCCCATTTAAAGATGGGAAAATGAAGCACAGCGAAGAACACTTACCCAAGTCATAGTAAGTGAGGAACTTAGGATCTGAGTCCAGAATCTGACCATGAGTTCATGGCCTTCCACACTAGGATGAACACATTTTCAACGCTGTCGACTTTGATGTGACTGTCTCAATTTCCAGGTTTGGCTGGTTTGGAATGGATGCGGAAGAAGTAGCAAGACCATTGCTAAATGACTTGGGAGCTGGGCTATCAGTAGGAAGGTATGCAGCTGCGAGGCCGGTGGCCGTGGCCATGCAGGTTCACAATGAACACCTGCAGCCTTATAGGGACTACACACACATGGCGCTGTCCCCATGCCAATTAGGCAAAATACAAGCGAGCAAGCCTGACACACTTGTAACACACTTGTTTGCCCAACAGCAGTGATTTCTATTGATTTAGCTCTTCTCCTAAACATTTAGAATACTTTTTAAAGATCCTGATGAGTTTTTTTTTTTAACGTGTTTTTTTGAAACCCGCACTTCATAAAATGACATGATTTTCCTCAGATCCTTCACTTCCACTGACGCACTTGGCTTGAGAGGACAGATAGTGACAGCCCCAGGGTCAGGAGGCCGAGCTCTGGCTCTCAGAATCTCTGAGCCCCTGGGACAATCAATTAGCTCCTTTCAAGCTCACTTTCATTATCTGTAATATTTAGAAAATTGTAATATATCAATCAAAAATTAGAATTCAATAGCACATTAAATACCCACTGAATCTCTCTTATTTTTGCTTGCTTACTTCTTTGTCACCCAGATTCCATCTCCCTGTCACCTCACTCTTCTTAACCCAGTTAGATAACCCACTCGGTCACCTCTACAAACACAGCCATTTAAAATATTTTTATATGTATCTGTGTCTAGTTGTATGCTCTATGTGAATGAAGATGAAATGACTTTGAAATTTTCTATATGGCAGTGTACAGTCAACACAACTCTCACAGAAATTAGGTCACCTTAAATTCAGTCCCCTGTCGTCCCCAGACTCCATTTATATTCCCTGTCAGCGCTTCACATAATGGATAGCACTGCCTGGAAAGATTTTAGTACTTTGTTTAGTCTTCAGGGACAGAACACCATATTGTCCTTCCCCTGCAATGATAGCTTTTCCCAGCCGCATTCAAAAACAATCTCTTTGTCATTGAAATGTTGCCTTAGAGAGTGCTTCCAGGCCAATCGGAGAAGAAATAACATAGATTGTTCTAAAATAGCAGATTCCTGACATTTTTTGGTTAGAGGCTATTTTATGGATTTTTGTACAATTTACACAGCATTCTGGATTTGAATAGCTCTCTCAAAAACAATTCCTTTACACCCAAAATTCGTAATGTTAGCATGCTTTAGTTTGGACTCAATGGTCATTTAAGGCCAATCTGTCCAGTCCATCAGGCATTGTTTTTCTCCACGTTGCTTTCTTTAGAAAGTGTATATTCTCTAAAATTAAAAATTACTCATGTTCTGCTAACTCTACCTGTGTGCCCTTGGGGAAAATCCTTCATTTCTCTAAGCTTCGGTTTCTTCATCTGGGAATGAATGTGGGATAATAATTGCACCAGCCTCATCAGATATTTTGAGGATTAAACAAAATATGTTACATGCTTTGTATAGTGCTAGACCCATTGCTTGCTCTGGCTCCATATGTTGTATAATTTTTGTCATAATAATGATTATTTTTTTAATAGCTATTTCATGTTCAATTACTGTTTCCCTTTTGGACATGTGCTGTCCAGCTCCATGGTTACCTAACCTGCGCCCCTGGGAGACCCAAGCAGCTTGGTTGGAGCTTGGTCTGTGGCAGAGGAAGGCAAGGATTCTGTAGTGCATCCTGGCTCCCTTCTGTGCTCCTTTACGAAAAGGAATTTCTTTTCTTTTTTTCCTTTGTTTTAGCAAGAGAGAATGAAAGAGAGAGAGGGACAGATAGGGACAGACAGACTGGAAGGGAGAGGGATGAGAAGCATTAATTCATAGTTGCAGCTCAGTTTATTGATTGATTTCTCATAAGTGCCTTGACAGGGGGGCTCCAGTCGAGCCAGTGACCCCTTCAAGCCAGCGACCTTGGGTTCAAGCTGATGAACTTTGGGCTCAAGCCAGTGACCATGTGGTCATGTCTGATTCCATGCTCAAGCCAGAGACCCCGCACTCAAGCTGGTGACCTTGGGGATTTGAACCTGGGTCCTCAGCGTTTTGGCCAACGCTCTACCCACTGCTCCACCCACTGGTCAGGCAATAAATTTCTGAAACTTTTCATTTCCTTATTTTAATTCAGTTATATCAGTTTGTTCTGACGGACATTCACTTAATAAGCTCAGAGTTTTGTGGTTAGTAAGAGGAAGCTTAGAGTATGGTTACACTGGTTTAGAATGTTGCTTTTTTTTTTTCCAAAATTAAAATGATTGTTCTTCTGTAGAATCCAATTTTTAAAGGATTGGGTAGATCATTCCTAGCCTTACATTTTCCCTATATGAAATCCAAGGTAAGTACCAGTTAGTCTTTACAATGAAAACTGCTCTAGGTATGTTAAACAGCAGAGGACTTAACACAGGGACTTGTTTACAGAAGTGTTATTGGGCCCAGCGGAATGGAGCAGGAGGAGGAAGGGGACACAGCCATATACCCTAGAGCACACATTCATGCCAGCACTGCCTCTGCCCATGCTATTTCAGCCACATTGTATTGAAAAACTTATTATATTGTTATAATTTTGAAGCGTGCAAATGTATTAAAAAGGAATGTCAAAAGTGTGTCCGTAAAGTCATGGTGCACTTATAACTTTTGACTGGTCAAAAGTGCATCATGACTTTACAGACACACTGTATATCCAAGTTGTGAGTTTTCTTACATTGATTTAATATTTTAATACATTTGTATGGTTCAGAAGTTAAGAGTAAATGACTTTGTGACAAGTATTTGATACAAATATATTGAACATGAACAGACTGTGCATTATGAGATAGATTTTTTCTTTTTTGGGGGAGAGGGAGACAAGGAGAAAAAGTGAGGGACAGAAAGGAAGGGAGAGAGATAAGCATCAACTCATAGTTGTGGCACTTGAGTTGTTCATTGATTGCTTTCTCATATGTGGCTTGACCGGGGGGGGGGGCGCTCCAGCTGAGCCAGTGACCCCTTGCTCAAACCAGTGACCTTGGGTTTTAAACCAGCAACCTTTGGGCTTAAGCCAGTGACCATGGAGTCATGTCTGTGATCCCACACTCAAGCCAGTGACCCCATGCTCAAGCCAGCAAGCCCGGGCTCGTGCTAGCAACCTCAATGTTTCAAACCTGGGTCCCCAGTATCCCAGGTTGACACTCTATCCACTGCACCACTGCCTGGTCAGACTTTCGCTCTTAACTATACTCTAGAGATGTTTGCTTATCGGAGCATTGAGGGCATCGCCATTCCTTCTTTATAACTGCATAGTATTCCACTGGGTAACCATGAAAGTCACCTCACCTGATTGTGGATGTACCCGTGTCATAGGACCGGGAACAATATTGGTAAAGTCAGGTGTGGACACACCTATGGCTTTGGTAGATGATGGCCCCAGAGTCTCCTCCATGGATGTTGCACAATTCTGCAATCCCATCATAGAAACCTGTTATCTATAGTTGTCCAGCTGAGGATGTTATTAAACTTTGGGTTTGTTTTGTTCTTTTCAATATGCTAGATAAAAAATATTATTTCAAGGTAGTTTGTTCTTTATTAATTTTAATGGGGTGACACCAATAAATCAGGGTACATATGTTCAAAGAAAACATCTCCAGGTTACCTTGTCATTCAATTATGTTGCATACCATCACTCAAGGTCAAATTGTCCTCTATCACCTTTTATCTGGTTTTGATTGTGCCCCACCCTTCCCCCCTCTCCCTCCCTCTTCTCCTTCCCCCCACCCAGTAACCACCACACTCTTGTCCATGTCTCATAGTCTTTTTTATGTCCCACCTATGTATGAAATCATGCTGTTCTCAGTTTGTTTCTGTTTTATTTATTTCACTCCGTATGTTATCAAGATCCATCCATTTTGTTGTAAATGATCCGATGTCATCATTTCTTAAGGCTGAGTAGTATTCCATAGTATATATGTACCAAAGCTTTTTAATCCACTCGTCCACTGACGGACACTTGGGTTGTTTCCAGATCTTCGCTATTGTGAACAATGCTGCCACGAACATGGGGGTGCATTTCTTCTTTTCAAACAGTGCTACGGTGTTCTTAGGGTATATTCCTATAAGTGGGATAGCTGGGTCAAAAGGCAGTTTGATTTTTAATTTATTGAGGAATCTCCATACTGTTTTCCACAGTGGCTGTACCAGTCTACAGTCCCACCAGCAGTGCATGAGGGTTTCCTTTTCTTCACATCCTCACCGGCACTTATTCTGTGTTGTTTTGCTGATGAGCACCATTCTGACTGGTATGAGGTGAAATCTCATTGTGGTTTTAATTTGCATTTCTCTAATGATTAGTGATGTTGAGCATTTTTTTCATATGCCTATTGGCCATCTGTATGTCTTCTTTGGAGAAATTTCTATTCATTTCTTTTGCCCACTTTTTGATTGGATTGTTTGTCTTCCTGGTGTTGAGTTTTATAAGTTCTTTATAAATTTTAGTTATTAACCCCTTATCAGACGTATTGTCGAATATGTTCTCCCATTGTATGGTTTGTCTTTTTATTCTGTTCTTATTGTCTTTAGCTGTGCAAAAACTTTTTAGTTTGATATAGTCCCATTTGTTTATCCTGCCTTTTATTTCATTTGCCCGTGGAGATAAATTGGCAAATATATTGCTGCACCAGATGTTGGAGAGCTTACTGCCTATGTTTTCTTCTAAGATGCTTCTGGTTTCACGGCTTACATTTAAGTCTTTTATCCATTTTGAGTTTGTTTTTGTGAATGGTGTAAGTTGATGGTCTAGTTTCATTTTTTTGTTGGCAGATGTCCAATTTGCCCAACACCATTTGTTAAAGAGGCTGTCTTTACTCCATTGTATGCTCTTTCCTTCTTTGTCAAATATCATTTGTCCATAAAGGTGTGGGTTTATTTCTGGGTTCTCTGTTCTGTTCCATTGATCTATGTGCCTATTTTTATGCAGTACCAGGCTGTCTTGAGTACAATGGCCTTGTAGTAAACCTTGATATCTGGAAGAGTGATACCTCCTGCTTTATTTTTTCTTTTTAAGATTGCTGAGGCTATTCGTGTTCCTTTTTGGTTCCATATAAATTTTTGGAAGATGTGTTCTATATCTTTGAAGTATGTCATTGGTATTTTAATTGGTATTGCATTGAATTTATAAATTGCTTTGGATAATATAAACATTTTAAAAATGTTTGTTCTTCTTAACCATGAGCACAGTATATGCTTCCACTTGCTTGTATCTTCCTTGATTTCTTTTATCAATGTTTTATAATTTTCCAAGTACAAGTCCTTAACCTCCTTGGTTAAATTTACTCCTAGGTACTTTATTTTTTTGGTTGCAATAGAGAAGGGAATTGTTTCCTTAATTTCTTTTGCTGACAGTTCATTGTTGGTATATAGAAATGCCTCTGATTCCTGAGTATTAATTTTATATCCTGCCACCTTGCTGAATTCATTTATCAGGTCCAGTAATTTTTTGACTGAGACTCTAGGGTTTTCTATATACAATATCATATCATCTGCAAATAATGACAGTTTTACTTCTTCTTTTCCAATTTAAATGCATTTTATTTCTTCTTCTTGTCTGATTGCTGTGGCTAAAACTTCCAGAACTATGTTGAATAAGAGTGGTGAAAGGTAGCAACCCTGCCTGGTTCCTGATCTTAAGGGGATTGCTTTTAATTTTTTCCCATTTAGTATGATGTTTGCTGTGGGTTTGTCATAGATGGCCTTTATCATGTTAAGGAATGTTCCCTGTATTCCCACTTTACATAGTTTCGATCATAAGTTTTGATCATGAATTGGTGCTGGATTTTATCAAATGCTTTTTCTGTATCTATTGAAATTATCATGTGATTTTTGTCCTTCCTTTTGTTTATGTGATAAATCACATTGATTTGCGAATATTGTACCAGCCTTGCCTCTCCAGAATAAATCCCACTTGATCATGGTGTATGATTTTTTTCTTATATTGCAAGATCTGGTTTCCTAATATTTTGTTGAAAATTTTAGCATCTAAATTCATCAGGGATATTGGCCTATAATTTTCTTTCTTTGTGTTGTCTTTGCCTGGTTTCGGGATCAGAATTATGCTCGCCTCATAAAAGGAGTTTGGAAGTCTTCCTTTCTCTTGAATTTTTTGAAATAAGTTGAGGACGATAGGTGTTAGTTCTTCTTTGAATTTTTGGTCGAATTCACTTGTGAAGCCATCAGGCCCAGGACTTTTCTTTTTGGGGAGTTTTTTGATAACTGTTTCGATCTCATTTGTTGTAATTGGTCTGTTTAGATGTTCTGATTCTTCCAGATTGATTTTTGGAAGATTATATGATTCAAGAAATTTGTACATTTCACCTAGGTTGTCTAATTTTTGGGCATAGAGTTCTTCATAGTATTTTCTTACAATGCTTTGTATTTCTGTTGTGTCAGTTGTTATTTCTTCACTGTCCTTTCTAATTTTATTTATTTGTGTTCTCTCTTTTTTTTCTTGGTGAGTCTAGTTAAAGGTTCATCGATCTTGTTTACCTTTTTAAAGAACCAGCTCCTGGTTTCATTGATCCTATGTATTGTTTCCTAGCCTCTATGTCATTTATTTCTGCTCTGATCTTTATTATTTCCTTCCTTCCACTAGTCCTGGGCTTTATTTGCTGTTGTTTCTCTAGTTTTTTTAGATGCAGGGTCAAGTTGCTTATTTGAGTTTTTTCTAGCTTCTTCTGGTATGCCTGCAGTGCTATGAATTTCCTACTCAGTACTGCTTTTGCTGTGTCCCATAAATTTTGAGTTGATGTATGCTCATTATCATTGGTTTCTAGAAACTTTTTTATTTCTTCTTTGATCTCATTGTTAATTCATTCATTGTTTAATAAGATGCTATTTAGTTTCCAAGTGTTTGAGTATTTTTCAGTTTTTCTTTTGTGGTTAATTTCTAATTTTATGCCATTGTGATCAGAGAAAATGCTTGATATGATTTCAATTCTTTTAAATTTGTTGAGATCGCTTTTGTGTCCTAACATGTGATCTATCCTAGAGAATGTACCATGAGCGCTTGAGAAGAATGTATATTCTACTGCTTTAGGGTGAAAAGTTCTGAAGATATCTATTAAATCAAGTTGATCTAGTTTCTCCTTTAAGTCTGCTGTTTCTTTGTTAATTTTCTTTCTTGAGGATCTATCCAGTGATAGATGTTAGTGGGGTATTAAAATCCCCTACTATTATAGTATTGATGTTAATCTCACTCTTTATATCCATCAAAGTCTGCTTTATGTATGTCGGACCTCCTATTTTTGGTGCATAGATATTTATAATGATTATATCTTCCTGTTAAATTGTTCCCTTTATCATTGTGTAGTGTCCTTCTTTATCTCTTACTACAGCCTTTGTTTTAAAGTCCATTTTCTCAGATATATGTATTGCTACCCCGGCTTTTTTTTTTCATTTCCATTTGCTTGAAATATGTTTTTCCATCTTTTTACCTTCAGTCTATGTGCATCTTTTGTTTTCTGGTGTGTCTCTTGTAGACAGCATATGTATGGGTCCTATTTCTTTATCCATGCAGCTACCCTATGTCTTTGATTGGATCATTTAATCCATTTACATTTAAGGTTATTATTGATATGTAGTTGTTTATAGCCATTTTATTCTTTAAAGCTGTATTCTTCATTTGCTATATTCTTTTCCCCCTTTGAACTGTTCACAACAGGCCCCTTAGCATCTCCTGCAGAATTGGCTTGGTTTTAAAGACAAATAAAGGTCTTTTTTTTTTTTCTGGGAAGCTCTTTATTTCTCCTTCAATTTTAAATGTTAGTCTTGCTGGATAAAGTAGTCTTGGTTGTAGGTTCTTGTTCTGCATTTCTTTGCATATATCTTGCCATTCCCTTCTGGCCTCAAGTGTTTCAGTTGAGAAGTCAGATGTCATTCTTATGGGGGCTCCTTTGTAGGTGATAGCCTTTTTTTCTCTAGTAGCTTTTAAAATTTCTTCTTTATCACTTAGCTTTGATATTTTAACTATGATGTGTCTTGGTATAGATTTCTTTGGGTTTCTCTTTAATGGAGTTCTCTGTGCTTCTTGAACGTGTGAAACGTTTCCCGGTCTTAATTTAGGGAAGTTTTCAGCTATGATTTGATTGAACAAAGTTTCTATCCCTTGTTCTTTCTCTTCTTCTTCAGGAACCCCTATGATGCAGATGTTATTTCTCTTCATGTTGTCACAGAGCTCCCTTAGAGTTTCTTCAGATTTTTTGAGTCTCTTTTCTTTTTTCTGCTCTGCTTCTGTGCCTTTGTTTATTTTGTCCTCTAACTCACTGATTCGATCCTCAGCTTCATCCATCTTGCTTTTAATTCCGTCCATTGTGTTCTTCAGTTCTGATACTATATTTGTCATATTTGTTTGATTCTTTTTTATTATTTCAATTTCCTTTTTTATACTTGCTATCTATTTAGGTGTTCGTAATGACTATTTATTGTTGCTTTAAGCTCTTTGAACATCCTAACTATCTTTATTTTAAACTCTGCATCAGGTAGTTTGGTTATATCTGATTCATTCAGGTCCTTCTCTGGGGATTTCTCTTGATTCATTTGGGTTGCATTCCTCTGCCTTCCCATTTTGTCTGTGTGTAAGAAGGGTTTCGCTACTGGAGTCCAATTGGTGTTGCCTCTGTATTCCCTAGGTGTGGTCTCTTTGCAGGCCCGCCACCCTCTTTGCTGCTGCTTAGGGCGGTTGGGTGTGGGTGTTGCCGGTGTTGGCCGCTGAGGCTGCTGCTGCTGTCTCTCCGCTTGCCTCCATGGAAGCGGCTATGTTCTCATGCCAGACTCTATAAGCCTCAGCCGGTCTCGGCCTTTGCCCCTCTCCCATGGGTAGGACCACACACCACACTTGGGCCACAAGCCTGGGCACCAAGGGTAAGGGTGAACACTTTTGCTGAGCTGCGGGTACCTATCAGCCTGTTCCTTCAGCTTGGATGGGCTTCTGGTGTGCACTCAGCTGTGAGCCAGGCTTCTGCCTCACCCCCGCCAACCTCGGCTCCTCGGCTGTGTGGCGCTCAGCCGTGAGTCAGGCTTCTGCCCCTCCCCCTCCAACCTCGGCTCCTCAGCCAGGCTGCTGGTGCACACTCAACTGCAAGCCTAGGCTTCTGCCCCACCTCCGCGGGCAAAACCGGTTCGTGCAGGGCTTCAAGCGTCGGAGGTCGGGTGAGGCTGCACACCCGCTCGCCTCTGCCCGGCGGCAGATCTCTGCTCATTCCAGGCTCCCGCTTTTCCCCCACAGGTGGGGTCGCAGACGGGTCCACAGCTGCCGGACCACTTTCGCACATCCCCTTTACCCCACTGGGCTAGATCGAGCTCACACCAGCTGGCCCAGCCTCTGCCCCTGCCAACGGAACCTCACTTCCATATCCCGCCGCCACTCGCCCTCCAGCAAACCCTCAGCAGTGTGGGTGGGGGCGCTGCAGCTCAGACCCTAACACTCCATACTGTAGTCCTGAAAGCTCCTTCCTTTTAAGCAACTGTCCTCTAATTGCCACAGGGGAGACTGTTTGGCTGGTGTCCTGCTTCCCCTTGCTGGTTCTTGGGGAAATATTGTTTCAGATTTGTGGAGTGACTCAGCCTAGGGTTTAGGGTGGCTGTCCCTCAAAGCTTTTCTCCCTGTGCCTTCCAGATTGCACTCTCTTCCTGCTGCTCCTGTCCTCTCCTTTCTCTCTGTCTCCCAGAGTCCTGGGTGAGTGGTTGTAAGAGAGATTTTCTTTGCCATCCCTTTAAGAAGAATCCTGGGTCTGAGACAACTATCTCTTTTTCACAAATTGTATCCTAACCTGTTTCCCAGGTAAATACTGTCCATACACCTCTTCTAGGCTCTGGGCCTATAGGCTGGGGCTTTGTTCCTGGACCCAGGTCCCTACCCTTCCGCTGGCCTCTCTTCCTGCCACACGAATCTCTCCGGGCTGCCTTTCACTCCAGAGAGCTGGGCAGCCCTTTCCGCGTTTTCACTTTTCCTACCAGTCTCAATGTTGCTTTATCCAGATGATGATTCTTAAAATCAAGTTATAATCCACTTTGGTTCTGGGAGTTGGAAGTTGGTACGTCCGCCTATTCCATCGCCATCTTGCCCCTCCTCTCAAGGTAGTTTTTATCTGTGTTATTTTACCATGCAATTCCAGGGTTAAGCAGGAATGAAAAGAGTGATGGAGCCATTGACTTAAACAAGAAAATCAGGAGAAAGATCTGATTTAGGGGTAAAGTTTATGAGCTTAGCTTTTCACCGGTTGCAATGAAAGACAATGAGACACCAAAGAGAATGTCAGTCCTGGAGAAAGGGCAGGACCACTAAGAGGCAGTTTGAAAGTAATCATCATGTCAGTAGAACTTGATGTAAGCTGTGTTTTTTTCTTAAAATTTAGGCAACTTGATATGAACCAGGATTCATGAGAAATATCACTAACATTTATTATTCTCTTTACAGCGCTTTCATGTTTTTGTTCATCAAAAGTGAAGTACCAAATAACACATGTTCTGTGGATACCACACCATTAATGACAGAGCATGTGAGTATAGTATGAGAGACAGCTTGATTTGAAACACAAAATTAAGATAAAAGACAAATGCATAGACTTCAAACAAAGATGAGAAGGTAGTGGTTTTTGTGTTTTCTGTTTTGTTTTGTTTTTCCAACTAGGGCTATCTAAAATATTTTATTTATTACAACTAGGTCTGTGTAGCAATCACTGTTTCTCTAGGAATGCTTCTTAGCAAACACAGAAGCCTATTTATTTCTATTAACAGTAGATCTGTACTAGAAGATGTATATACAAGGTCATATTTTGCAATGATTTAAGGATTTCTATTTTTAGAGAGGCAGGGAGAGAGAGAGAGACAGGAACATCGAGCTGCTCTTTTATGTGCCCTAACTAGGGAATCAAACTGGTAACCTCTGTGCTCCGGGATGATGCTCCCACCAAATGAGCTATCCAGCCGGGCTTAATTTTTATTGATTTTTAGAGACATAGAGAGAGGAAGAAAGAGAGAGAGGAGGAGGAAGGGAATCGTTCATTGTTCCACTCAGTCATGCATTCATTAGTTGCTTCCTGTGTGTGCCTTGACCGGGGATCGAACCTGCAGCCGTGTCATTTTGGACTACTCTCTTAACCAACTGAGCTAACTGGGCAGAGCCAATTTAAGGATTTCTATATTAGGATAACCCTGAATATTGTAGAGACGTATGAAAGTTACTTTAGAAAGGAGGAGGAAGGAGGTTTTAAAGTAGGCCCAAGTTGGGAAGGGGGAAACAGATCAGAGGAAGCCAATCAGAGGAAAGTGTAAGTCAAGTCATACAAAAGCAGGAATTGGACTTTATTTTCTTCCTATTTCTCTTTTTTGCCATATCCTGTTCCACGCAGAGGTAAGACAGGAAACATGTAAGGAGTGACTGTTTTGACTTGGATGAACCTTGGTTAATCTGGAATAGCAAATCTAGATGACATAGGAACAACCTATAAGAGAAATCTGACACAGCAGAAGTGTCACAGCTACTAATACAAAAGTGACTTCAGGGCAAAGCCCTACTGCCCTGAGCCCAGACCGTAGTGCTTTCCTATTTCAAGTACCTCTCCTACCTGCTGGCTACCCTCTGTCTCCACCTTCACACTAGCACTGAGGAGTTGCCTTCCTGGAAGGTGCTGCCTCTACTTGAGTCTTCCTTCAAAATTAACCCTTTCTTCCCCCTTTCTTCTTCTCCTACAAAACACTCATCAGCTAACTGAAACCTCAGTTCAATTGACACTAAAGTTAAATAAAATTAGCTTAAGTGTCAGAGAAAAGAGATGTATTAATCCAGAGAAGCATCTCTAGTCAGGAAAATGTTTTCATGAAAATGGAGGTGTTAGGGTTGCAAGAAAGTCTCTGGTGTTCCTGGCTGACTTTAAGGATCCAGATGTACCTACTAACCAGCCACCCTTCAAACAAAGGGAAAGAAAAATAAAATAGCATGATGCAATCTGGTAATAGATATAGAGTAAGCTAGGTTTTTCTGTGCACGATGGGAGGATACAAATCAACCAAGTTTAAAGATGCATAAACAGCATGATCGGTTAGGGTGCACGCATACACCCTGAGCTTCTTAGGGATTGCCAAAGAAAAACTTGACTTAGCACAGGACAAAGATTTCAAATCTAGTTTTGTATCTCTTACAAAAGCCGTAGGATTATAACATCAAGAAACTTCAGCTTAGAGGCAAGGATGATTATATACAAGAATAGAAATACTATGAATTTACTCATAATTTTTCTGACTGAAAATATTAGCCTAATCTTGAAATGTGGCTGGAAGCGTTTTATTAACTAATTTCTGTTTTTAAAAAAAATCTGACTAAAAATATGCCTATTGAGCTAAGGCAGTGCATGGTAGAAGTCTGTTTTCTTTGGTTCTCATTTCTCAACAAATTCTGAAAATATGCAAATGAAACACAAGCATTAATAACTTTTGTTAATTTTGATAGATGTATCAAAATAGCCATTTGTTAAAACTGTAAAAGAATTTACATGACGACTTACCAACTACCAAACATTTCTGAATTTAAAAAGGATCAGAATCAGACACATTTGAGTCTAGAAATAGCTACAAAATCAGAACACACAGTATAAAATGTTTGTATTTCAAAGTATGTTTGAGAGACTAGAAAAAAAACACTGAAAATCTTTTTGTCACCAATGTGATGATCAATTGAATGCTGTTTTTGTTTTAACTTGTGCTGTTGTTTTTAACAGGGAACCAACAAAACTCGAGATCCCTGTCCTGGCTATTCCTGGGTGGATCAACTTTCTGCAGTGCAATCCCGTCTAGTGTAAGAAGGTCTATTATTCTGTTTTATATTTGGGGAAAGCAAGGATTACTAGAGATAAGTTATATTCAACTGAATCCAAGAAGAAAATGGTAACACAAGCTCTGACTTTGTTAGCTCCATGGTGGAGAGAATTTTTCTTGTGCCCTGCTGAATTTTTAGATACAGAGGTCTTTTGTTTCAGTGCTTCAGGGAATGCCTAAGCCACTGCAGTATCCTCAGCCAATAAGTAGCTGACAAAAGCAATCTCATTTTGAAGACTTCTGTACCTGAAGTAAAAGAGACAGTAGTACAGGCCGCAGCATACAATGAGCAGCATGCTCTCAGCAATCACAGTTGAACAGGGCAGTACACTTCCCTAGTACTGCACCGCCCAGGATGTCCGCCTTGCCCAGGAAATCTCTCCACTCACATGTGAGAGAGTTTTATAATCCCAAGACAGTCATTGTCAGATAGAGTAGAATATTTTGTTTCTATCTAGGTCAGTGGTTCTTAACCTTTTTTGAGGTACTGAACCCACCAGTTTCATATGCGCATTCACTGAACCCTTCTTTCGTGATAAATAAAATATATTTTTCCAAATTTAGTTTTGCCGGTGCGAGACTAGAGTTGCTCAACTTGGCACTGCATATCATGCAGATAGGACGCTGACTCCCATCCCGTTCCATGATACATGTGAATCCATGTTGTACATATTCATCCGACCACTTTCTTTTTTTGCTCGAAATATTTAGTATGGATTAACATATTAAGAAAGTGCTTGCTTCAGCAGCACATATACTAAAATATTAAGAAAGAAACCACACGACGTACAACTACGACAGCCGTTGACTACTGCGCGCACTAAATTCCCCGCAGCACTGGTTGGCCAAGCAACGTTAACGTGATCCTCTGCAGCAAGTGATGGCCAAGTGGGGCGTGTCATCACGACTTTACACAAGTGTGTCTTTACCTCTGCGGTAGAGGCTTCTCTGAACCCCTGAGACCGACTCATCGAACCCCTAGGGTTCAATAGAACCCAGGCTAAGAACCACTGATCTAGGTCCTATCCTCTCCGCCATATGACTTCAAAAAGTGTCAACATCAGCCCCTATATTTTAGGGTTTGGGGGGCTGGCAAAGAATTATGAAACTATGTAATAGTATATAGCATTTTAAAACTATATGGCTGTTTTGGACTTATGTGATGACACCTTCCTTTGCCTCAAGAATATAAAGTTTTTCTTCTGTGAACATATTCAATATCCTCACTATGGGAAAGAAGTAGTACCTGGTGCATACTAAATGCTCAATAAACACATGAATAACTAGAACAAATAAAAGACTAACAAGTTTGGAAGAAATAAATGTTGCAGTCTCTGTCTCGGAATAAAACAGATCTCTCAAACAAAATGTTCTTTCACAAATCATCTCCTTTGTTCAGGAGATATTTGCTCAGACAAAATGTGTTTCATTATCTCACAATTAGCCAGACTTAGGCTTGGTCCATGCTGGGGACACCCCTCCAGAACTGTCACGTCCAGGCTTCACCATGACATAGGATTTCCCGTGTGAATAGAGCTCATTGCTCATTTGGCCCTGTGAGTTTCTACAATCTTATATTCTTTAAAGCTCTATTAAAATAGACTTTAAGAATTTGTTTTCTAAGTTTGGAATAGAATGGTTTTTGCCTAAAACTCTTTTTTATTTTATGCCATTGTCTTCTTGTAGTAAGTTAAAGGGATGGTTCCAAAATACTAATCACACTCCTGCCACCCAAATCATTGGAAATGCTTGCTTCAGGCAGCTATCAAGTCTGAAGAGTCAACATGACTACAGTGCTTAAAATGAAACATTTCCTTCTTACAAAAAGTAATGTTTTTCCTTAAATATCTAGATTATTTGGTTAAATCAGCACTTCTTCGTGACCATACCATACTCAACTAAGACATAGGCAAATCTGTGGATCTCCATAGTCGTTTTGAACAAACCTATGTTTAGTACTTAGTCTGTCCTAGCCCTATACTAGATATTATATGCTATTAAAAAAAAAAAAAAGCATAGGGCATGGTGTCAGCCCACAAATATTTCATAATTTGACTAGAGAGCCAAGTTTATTTATGGAGACTATATAATATGATAGCAATATTTCCATCAATGTAAAAACAATTTATAATGATGATTTGTATATAACTTCTATAAATCATGTATTTCCAAAATTACACAGTAAAGAACCTAAGCTGAACTCTTAGTCTTGATGCCACTTTGATACTACAGGGTATTTTTTTTACTTCTGCCAGTCATAGAGTTTAAGATAGATGGGCAATTTCTGCATAATTGCTTGTGATTTATATTTTGAAGCATGCTTTAGTTATGATTCCATTTGTGTGTTTGTCAGAAATATTGCTTTCAACCAAGATTAATAGTGATTTATTTCTTTTTTAAGGGGCTGCAGTCTTGCAGTGATATCCGGAATACTCTATGGATCTACGTTTGTGCCAACCATTTATATCAAGGACCACAGCAAAAGAAATGATAGCATATATGCAGGGGCAAGCCAGTTTGGTGAGAATAAAATGTTATTTTACTTTACCAATGAGCCCAATACCTATTTTTCTACTTAAGGATATAAAAAGAATGTGATTATAGTACATATTGGTACATATATTTGATTCTACTTTTTCATTTTAAGTGGTGAATTAGAAAGGCACCGAAGACTAATAGCAATACAGTGTTTGAGTATTTTGATGTGATCTCTGACATACAAATATAATCAACATTAGTCAGCATTCATTTCAGCTCATTAGATCTTAACACATGGTTTCCAGCTTTACACTGTGATATGGAGATTATTTTCTGGTTAGATGATCACTGGAAAAATACGTATTCTTCTCCTCTTAAAAAAATAAAAAGCTAAAGTTCAGCACATAGTATTTTAAAATCAAGGAAAGGTCAAAGCATAGCCTATTTAGTCAGAGGATATTACTTTTTAAGCATAGAGTGGTACTAATAATCTGTTTTCAGTGATAGAATTCATTTGAGGCATAAATTCAGCACTATGTGCAACAGCCTTGTGGAGTCTCAAAGATGAAAAAGTATCTATATCAGAGGTCCTATAATTATGTTGCAACATGGCTTGCATCCATGAAATGATAAAAGAATGAGGTCATGGATAACAAAGTTCTAAATTGGAAGGTGCAGAAAACTGATGTGATCTAAATAGAGATAAAGGAGAAGTTTGGAGGGCAAAAGTGATGGGGGGAAAGATTGATGAAAAGGCTGGGATTTTTACTTTATTTAAATGAGTAGATAGACTGAATAGATACCATAGTTGCTTTCTTTTATATTCAGCTCCACAAACAGTAGTCAAACCTTTTATTAACTTCTTTTTTCTTTTAGAATTTATACAAATACTGTTTGTATTTTTATACTTTTAATTAAAGGATGACAACTAATAAAAATAGAATAGCAAAGAACCAATTAAAAGACAGAGAGAAACAAGAGTAAAAAAATAAAATGAAACCAGAGATGAATCTAAAAACTGGATCACACTTGGGCCTGGTCCATTGGCTCAGTGGTAGAGTATCGGCCCAATGTATGGATATCCTGGGTTCAATTTCCAGTCAGGGCACTCAGGAGAAGCATCCATCTGCTTCTTTATCCCTCCCCCTTTTTCCTCTCTCTCTATCTCTTTTCTTTCCCCCCTGCAGCCATGGTTGAATTGGAGCAAGTTGGCCCCAGGCACTGAGGATGGCTCCATGGCTTCTACCTCAGGCGCTGAAATAGCTCGGTTGATGAGCAATGAAGCAATGCCCCAAATGGGCTGAGCATCACTCCCTAGTGAGCTTGCTGGGTGAATCCCAGTTGGGGCGCATGTTGGAGTCTATCTCTACCTTCCCTCTTCTCACTGAATTAAAAAAGAAAAAAGAAAAAGAACTGGACCACGCTTGTATACTTGATAGAAATCAACCATAAATCTTGTTCTAAGATTTCATGTAGCCACAAGAGAAATCTGATCAGTTCCACAATTTAGCAAACACAAGATAAAAACAACTAATTGTTCAGGAGTACAGTTATTCTTGGTACTGGGACATAATAAAAATGTCCTCAACTATTTCTTTATATAAATAAAGTTCTCAGGGACCTTTCCTATGAAAACTCAAATGTGGTCTGAAAGGAACACACTTTATTAAAAAATAGTTCTAAGGGGACATAATTTTTTATTTCATTTGTTTAAGAAACACATAAGTAATACATGCTCTGATAGACACTGTCCTAAGCACATTACAATAATAATTCATCTGCAGCAATGTAACTGGTTGAACTCCATTATTATTCTTATTTAATAATTGAAAAAATTTAAGACAGTAAGAGATTAGGTAATTTACCCAAGTCTCAAAGTTAGCAAGTAGTGGACTGAGGATTAATACCCAGATGGTCTGTGCTTTTAATTGTAATTTTATGCTGCTGTTTGCAGTACGTGGATGGATGCATTGTTCTTATATGATCCAGAAGTAGGATTTAACATGTTTGAAGAACTCTTTGATCTTCAAACTTTTTTCAGTACATATGGCTGTTTATCCTAGCCAAAATTTTAGTTGAGAGAAACATTGAGTCCAATGTGGCCTTCCCAGCCAGAACCTGTAGTATACTCTTCTTTATGGCCAAAGTACCACCTGCTTGCACGGTCAGTAGAGCGGGGGTTTCTCAGACACAGGGCCATCATTATGTGTCATTAAATCTCTCATGTAAACAATTGAGTAAAACTCTCTTTGGGGGTAACCTCCTAAATATTATTCTGTGTGGATGTCATCTGCAACAGAAATACTGGTCTCCAGATTGATCAATAGACCATATACCTTAGCAGTACCCCCAATTTTTCATACACCCCCTTCCACCACAGTCTACTGGAAATTTGCTGCAATTGCTGTAGCCATTAGTGAAATATACTAATTTCTGAATTATAAGTCTGAATACCTATTCTTAAAAAAGAGATATTAACATTGTAGTCACATGGTGCTTCTTGTTTCTTGTTTAGCCTTCCAAGATAATCATAAAAAGGAGCCTTTTATATTTGATTATAGTAACTAATTTGCTACTTAATATATTCAGTTTTTAAATATGTTCATTAAAATTCTATAGAAAAAGCATGTAGGAAACTAGGGTGATAAAATATAATTAACGGTTCTTTTCTGTTTAAGGTTAAATTTGATGAGCTTGTTTTGTTTTAAAACTCTAATTATATTTGAAATTACTAAAATGATACACTTGAGAGCTTTATATTCTGTATTTTCAGATTTAGACTATGTTTTTGCACACGCCAGTGGCATCTTTCTTACAAGTACAGTCTACTTTCTGGCTTACTGTATAAGCATGAAAAATAATCCTAAACTATATCCTGAAGCAGTCTTGCCAGGTAAGAATATTTACTACAGGAAATCTTACTCTGGAAAGCTTCATTCTCTTGTCACTTAAGTAATCATCTTCTGAAAAGCAAGCGTGTGTGTGTGTGTGTGTGTGTGTGTGTGTGTGTGTGTGTGTATTTTCATTCCCTTAATAGTTTTGGCCCAGTTGACCACCAAATATGAAAGATTTAAAAACCATGAAACAATATAAAATGCTAGTCATTATTACAGAAACTAAAACTGGAACAATGACTCCAAGACCATTTCCTATGCCAAAACATCCTGTGTATTACCATCAGACTTTATCTTTTCTTCTTTACGGTCTAAGGATTCTTATTAAAAGCCAGTTCTGTGGCTATTTTTATTATTTATTTATTTATTTTAGGGAGAGAAGCAAGGCAAAGAAACGGGCTGCTGCATGCGCCCTGACCAGGATCCACCCAGCAAGCCCACTAGGGGCGATGCTCTGCCCATCTGGGGCCATTGCTCTGTTGTTCAGAAACCGAGCTATTTCAGTGCCTAAGGAGAGGCCATGAAGCCATCCTCAGCACCTGAGGCCAACTTTGCTCAAACCAATTGAGCCATGGCTGAGGGAGAGAAAGAGAGAGAAGGGGGGGGAGAATTAGGGGGATAGAGAAGCAGATGGGCATTTCTCCTGTGTGCCCTGACTGGGATTTTAACCCAGGTCATCCACATGCTGGGCCAACGCTCTACTACTAAGCCAAACGGCCAAGGCATTATTTATTTTTTTAAGTATCAACAAATAGGAATCTGCAGTCACTTGGGAAAGCAAACAATTTTTTCCAAAAAGTAAATAAAAATAGTTTTAGAGCTCAAAAGGTATATATATGTTAAATACACATGCTTTTGAATTTAATTCAGTAGGCATGATGGAAATATATATATATGATTTCTCACTAATTTATGATTTTGCTACAATTAATAAATTTGGAATAAAAGTCCACAAGTAAAATTTTTATAGGACAAATAAGGCATATGTCAGAGAGTCATTTCTGAGTGCCTGATTGGAGCCAAACTGTGTCTCTATAACCACTATACCATTATAGAAAATGGTAAACTATTGAAGTCTTAATTAAATTATCATAAAAATTTTAGCTGGTATATTTATACAAATGCGAGGAGTTTTTCCGCTTGGCTCTAAGCATCATTGTGAATCTGACATAGTTGATGTCAGTGGTTTAGAGTAAATGGTGTTTGCAGAGCTTGTTCAGGTCCGGTGTCTTCCCTTGGCCCCTCTCCACTACCCAGTCTTCACTCAGGGACTACTTTGGGTACTTGATTCATGTCAATAAAGTGCAAGGATTGATAATTATGCCCACAGCAGTGAAGAGAAATCAGGTGGTTTTCAAAATGATCATAAAGCACAGCTCAAAAGTCCATGTTGGCCAGTAACATTGGTAGGAATGCATTGATGTGTGTTTTAGTAATCCTGCCTAATCTAGAGTGTGAATTTTCATGAGGGGAACATGGCTCGTTACCTCTGTGATCTCTGTGTGTGTTTCAGGATTTCTGTCAGGAGTACTTTGGGCAATAGCTACCTGCTGTTGGTTCATAGCTAATCACTCTCTCAGTGCTGTGGTCAGTTTCCCAATAATCACTGCTGTAAGTACCTGAAGTTTTGTTTTCCAAATTTTTGTTTTTCAAATGTCAATCTAATTTTTCTGAAGTATTCTTAGTGAATCACTGAAGACTGTTATGGAATTTGATATTTTAGGAGGACAATTAGTATAAAAGATTCGTGTAATCTTTGGTCATTTTACCTAATGCCATTTTGACTACATGATAATTTACTATTTATAACAATATTTGTCTCTATATAACAGTTTTTAAATATAAAATGCTTTTGCATATATTATCACTCTTGAATCACATGGCAGTCTTGTGAGATAGAAAGTACTTATTACTCCTCTTCTTACTTGAAACTTCAATATTTTTAAAGAAAGCTTTTAGAAAACTGCTAAATCAAAGTATTGTCTCTGGATAATGCCATTTATTGTAGCACACATAATACAATTTGCTTCATCTGACTTTTCCTGTTTATTTATTTATTTATTTATTTATTGAGAGAGAGAGAGAAACAGGAACAGACAGCAGGCAGACAGGAAGGGAGAGAGATGAGCGCATCAATTCTTTGTTGCACCTCCTAAGTTGTTCAGTGATTGCTTTCTCATATGTGCCTTGATGGGGGGCGGGGGGGGGCTATAGCAGACTGAGTGACCCCTTGCTCAAGACAGCAACATTTGGGCTTAAGCCGGCAACTATGGGGTCATGTCTTTAATCCCATGCTCAAGCCAGTGACCTTGCATTCAAGTTGGTGACACCATGCTCAAGCGGCAACCTCGAGGTTTCAAACCTGGGTCCTCAGTGTTCCAGGCCAATGCTCTATACACTGCACCACCACCTGATCAGGCCTGACATTTTTTTCTTTTATTTTAGTGAGAGGAGGGGAGGCAGACAGACTTCCTCATGCACCCTGAACAGTATCCACCAAACAAACCCTCTAGGAGGCTATGCTCTGCCCATCTGGGGTCCTTGCTCTGTTGCAACCAGAGCCATTTTTTAGCACCTGAGGTGGAGGCCACAGAGCCATCCTCTGCCCCCAGGGCCAACTCACTCTAATCCAGCTGTGGCTGCATGAGAGAAGAAGGGGTGGGGAGAAGTGAGAAGGGGAGAGTTGGAGAAGCAGATGGGCACTTTTCCTGTGTGACCAAGAATTGATCTGGGACATCCACACACGGGGCCAACACTCTACCACTGAGCCAACTGGCCAGGGTTGACTTTTTTTTAAGGTACCATTTATGTAGCACATGATTGGGGAGCAAAAAACCAAAAATAATTCTTTGACCTGGCAGGACAGGTGTTAATAGGATTGTCCCCATTTTGAAGATGAGAAAATGGAGACTATCATTATGAGCATTTGTCAGAGTGAGAAAACTAGTGGAAATCTCAAGGCTTCTCAGTACAGAGCTTCAAGTACACAGTGTTGCTTTCTGCCATCAGAACAGAATCCAATTTAAAGTTTGTTTCAGATTCATTTTGGTAATAGGACTGACATATGCACACAGGAGTTAACAGCTTTAATACTGGGCTCTTACATCTACCCTGGATATCTGAGATTGCTGACCAGTTGTTCACCTGCATCCCCTGCTGCCTAAAAACCAAATCTCCCTGAAACATTTTATCAGAACACCTGTACAAACCTAGAAAACTTTTAAATATATTGCCTCATCTAACACACATTGCATTAAAGTTTGAAGTATCCTTAAATTTCAATATAAATTCTGGGTTTCGAACAGTATCTTTTTGATGGTTTTACTGTGGTCATAAAATAGCTGTAAAAGTATAAATACAAATAAATTATTTTTTAATTTAAAGAACACACATTTTGATGTTTTTTTTATTTTTGTGACAGAGACAGTGAGAGAGACAGATAGAGATGAGAAACATCAATTGTTCGTTGCAGCTCCTTAGTTGCTCATTGATTGCTTTCTCATATGTGCCTTGACTGTGGGGGGCGGGGGGTGGCTACAGCAGAGTGAGTGACACCTTGCTCAAACCAGCAAACTTGGGCTCAAATCAGCAACCTTGGGCTTCAAGCCAGTGATCTTTGGGCTCAAGCTAGCAACCATGGGGTCATGTCTATAATTCTGTGCTCAAGCCAGCAATCCTGCGCTCAAGTTGGTGAGCCCGTGCGCAAGCCAGATGAGCCTGGCTCAATCCGGTGACCTCAGGGTTTTGAACCTGGGTCCTCTGCATCCCATTCTGATACTCTATCCACTGCATCACCACCTGGTCATGCACATTTTGACATTCTTAATCTCTGCTGGGCAAAAATGTTATCAAACCAAACATGTTATAAGGATTTCTTTTTAGGTTTAAGTCCTCATCATTAGAATGGAAAGGACCCAAATTCTTTCCATAAAGAGCTTTGTTTCTTAACATTTTGGGGATGTTTAATGCTAGAAGTGACCATATAACACAGGGAAATAGAATGGGCAATGGTGTATAAAGCTTACCAGTTAAATGCTAAAAAATAAATTTGCATAGAACGGAATACTATCATATTATCCTTAATTAACTAAGGATGCTTTAAACAGATTTTATCATATGGGACCTTTTACAAGGGAGACTGAACAACAATAAATAATATTTGTTACCAACTTTTATAGTAGACAGAGATATCTTGTATAATAAATTATGATAAAGATGTAGTGTAAAACACTAAGGCTGAATTTAGTGGAAATAAATTGCTGAGGTAGGTAGAGTGTGGGCAGAGGGGTCAGTGGGAGTGATCACTGAGGCTTTTGGAGACGTGCCTGTCGAAAGGATTATTCTTGAACCTCTGTGACAGAAGCACAGTCATCCCACCAGGCAAGTGTAGCTTCCTCTGGTGCTTGAGGATTATTACCTGGGAAGAACACGTATTGCTGAGAGATGAAGTAATAGGTCCTTATTGCCACTAGGTTCTCGCTTGGTTTTACTTTTGTTACTCTATTTAAGACAACCTTATCCACATGCAGAAAAAATTCAGGCCTTGCCCTCAAGGCTGTTACATTCTTTTTATTTTATGAGCAGAGTAGATTAAATTTTTGAACTTTAACTTTTTCTAATGGAAAATTTCAAATATACCCATCACCCAGCTTCAATAATTATAAATATGGTCATTCCTATTTTATCAAAAAAGTACATTTTTTCTAATCTCAGCAGCTCTATTTTTTCTATGTATATTTCCATTTTTGTGTATCTGTTGGTGACTAGACAATGAGTCTCTTGAAAATAAATTAATTAAACAGCAAAAAGAAAAGGGAGGAGGAAGAGGAAGGAAAGAAGGGAGAGAGGGAGGGAGGAAGGGACACACATAGCATGAGAAATAGCTTATAATCTCTGCTCCAAGTCCTTCCTATAAGTCTAAAAGCTGAATTCAACCTTATCCAGAAGGTTCAGGTTGCCAAGATGGCTCAAGCTCACTTTGTTTTCAAGGACTGATTTACAAATGTAATTTGTATGAATTTACAAAAGGAAACTATACAATCTCAATTGCCAAAATAGTTATGGCTCTTACCCGGGACGCCTTTCCTATTGGCTTGCCTTTGCCTGAATCAGAGTTTGTGCACACTTTCACTTATGTTTGCATTTAGCAAAGCACCCACTTCCTACAACCACATTACTCGTCACAATAAACTTTGGGTGCTGTGTGAGCAAATATTTAGAAAAGCATCAGCCAAAAAGCCACAAAGGTCAATGATACCGTTTGGTATTATCTTCCACCATGAACTGTGAAGGGAAATTACTTTTCTGATTAAAGAGGATAAAATTCTTAAGCAAACAACATGATAACACTCGTATTATAACCCCTCTTCTGTTGCTTTCTTCCATCCTGTCCCCATCAGTATAGAACTGCCTGAAGGACCCAGATGCTTCTTGTTTAGTTTGGATTTTGAGGTTTAGGACCTATGTCATTGATATCGGACAGTTCTTTAACCTAATTCTCTGGCTCTTTTGATGTAGGCTTTTCCAGATGCTGGCAAAGAATAATGTATTTTTATTGCTTCGCTCACACGCCAGGAGTGGAGTCAGACATTGTTGACCCAGTCACGTAGACAGTTGGAGTAGTGAAGGAGGGAAAAGCATGTTGAAATTGTTTATTTGAAACTTTCAGAGTTTGTGCAGCTTGAAAAGGAATCATATAAATGCTAATGCGATACATCTTCTCTACAAAAACCATGAGGAATTCAAATTCCTATTTTTTCCTTTCTCGGCTAAAAGAAATAATAGACTTTAAGAGCTTAAGTTTTCAAATTGCACAATCATCCTTTTATTCCCATCGCCTTTCTTCTCATTTCCTTTATATTATTGTATTCATGTCTTTATCTCCTGTTCACAAAGCCATTATTTATTTTTCCTTCCATGGTTTTTCTGTTACATAATGCTATCTTTACTTTTTCTTAGACTTTAATGTTAGATTAAGTAGTAACAGTTTTTTAAAAAATTTAAAATACATGCTGCTTCCATATGTACATTATTTGTCAGGTCTAAAAGAACATACCAAAATTTCTTCAGTTATAAAATTAGCTCATGCCAGAGAAAGTTATAAATTTCTTCATACACTTTTTCCAATTAATGTTATTTCTAGTGCCATAAGGAACTAGTTCACTAGAAAAAAAATAAAACTAGTTTTTTATTAAAATAGTTTATTATAAATAGATCACATTAAAGAAAAGCATTCTATGGCACAAATTTGTATAACATCATTATAATAAAAATGAAAACCATAAACAAAAAATTTTAAAATCTTTATTTTTTACCTAATATTACTTAATGTAACTTAATGTTGAGTTAAGGCTGAGATTGTTTTCTTGACAATATTGTTATATCACTTTTACAATAAAGAAGTTATTTGATTAAAGTGTCAGGTTAGCTCTCCAATTTACTATGCGAGTACAGTCACAAAAAAAATCAATTTAATTAAATTTCTCATTTTTGTTAAGGGTCCAGGATTTATAGCTGCAATGTGGGGTGTGTTCGTGTTTAAGGAAATACAGGTATGTACAAGAAAAGGAAGAGTTCTAAAACGTGTAGATTTATGTATGAAAGGTATTTAATACCATAATTGTGTTGTTTTCTGAAAACTGCATATAACTTTTAAAGCTAGTACAAAAACACATGAATAGAGTTGACAGGTCAGATGTTCAAAATGTTTTTAATCCCTAACTTGGAAAGAAAATACTAAAAATATGATAATTATTATAAAGCATGTTTCTCTCTACCCCAAACCCCAGTGGAAAAATGCTTTAGTTGATTTTATATTTCCATAAGAGATTTGGTTACATAATCCAATAAAATATAATAGAGAGAAATTTTATTTTGTGTAAAATATGGTAGATTAACAAATAAAAGATTTTTTAATCTCAAAAATTAAAATATTCCTGAGGTGTCGGGCAGATAAAATATATTATGCTCACTTTGTTAAAGATGGTGCTGCCCACATGGAAGTTCGTTGATATTAATGTGTGTTCTGGGACAGGCTGTGGGCAGGCTGGATCGTTATAGCCTAAGGCTTAGTTTTAAGAGTAAATTTTTCCCCACACCCTTGACTGATTGGATGATGTAGGGTGGTGCACTCTCCTGAGGAATCCCATTATGCCTCAGATGGGTGACTTTGTATCAGAGACTTCCTTGTTTGTAAATTGGATTAAGGGTTTGGATTTTTACAATATAAAGTGGGACAGACCAGTAGCTTGCTCTCTCTTGGTTCCTGAAGTATTAGAAGAGAGGAGAGAAGATGAAGGCCACGTGGAGGCCAGGAGAAGCAACCAAGATGGCAGAGTGCTGAGGGAGAAGCCAGTTTGTGCAGTTTGTGTAGAGAGAAGGAGATGGGGAACAGAGGTGAATAAGTCTGGTGAGCTAGAAACCTTTTGATTCTAGGAAACTCGGATAAGTCAGTAGCTTTGTGAGCACTGAATAAGTGGGTTTTGGAGCCCAGTGTGTGTTTTTGCTTGCCCGCTGGGTGCAAGCTAGAATTAAAGCGTATGGCTCACCAGTTCTTGGCTCCATTGTTTCATTACCAACTGTTCAAATCTAATGCAAACCTGCACGGGTCAGGCGGCTATAATCCTGACCCTGGCTATTGGCTTTACATGAGGCCAATGGAATTTGGAAATAGATATTTCTGTGGCTTCCCCTGTTTCCCAAAGAACTCCATATCAAACCAACCACTTTATAGGAAAACAGTACAGTAATAAGTGACTCCTCACCCTTCCCTCCCAAGTGTAATTGATGGTGACTTAGACACTATCCCAAGACAGCATAGACATAATAGTTTCTGTCTTAATATGCAGCTGTAATAGCAAATAATTCCTGGTTCTAAGAAGATCTGATGTTGTTCATCTCTGGGAACCATGAAATGAACTGTGTCCCTGGTGAACCCTTAAAATGATTACATATTTCATTTTTAGATTTAAGAAATCATTTCATTAATTCTAAGTGAAATGTTTTGATTTAGAGAGCCTTAATTTGATAATACAAGTAAGATTCTCAGATGAAATGAACGTGTTTTGATGATATTTGGACCATGATCTTAATTTTTTTAACTACACAAGACTACTTAGGACATTTATAGACTCATAAGTTACTTTTATGCATATGTTTCTCATTTATTTTAGTTAGGCTTGCTTTCCACAAAAATAATTTTATGCCCATAACACGCTGTAAATCTCTTTGCAAATATTTCATCTGTCTCACAAAGGATAATGATTTCCATTTCAGAATTATTACTTGTAGGGAATCACCCATCTAACCTTGAACCCTCTAAGACTTGGATTGGGAAATTTAGTTAAAAGCCCTGAGTGAATGTCTCTTGGATGCAAACACCAAGAAAGTGTGAGTGAGTGACCTTTGTGCAGACACTAAGGAATGCATGGGAACTAGAAAATTAACCTAGAGGTTCTGGATTGCCCCTTCATTTGTGCTTGTTAATTAGAAAAAGATAAATAAAGTACTGACCTAAATTAGCCCTTTCTCCATGTCAGCAAAATGGCAATTAGTCATTCTTTCCCCTTATCACCTGGCCTCCCTCCCTTGTAATCCTATTATCTCTGTTAAGGGAAAAGAAAGTTCAGGAGGTCTTCTTTGCCTCCCTTGGCAAGCCTCCCCCTCTTCCTCTTGACATGAGTTTGTGTCTTGAGTAAGTTTTTTCCACGCAACACTAGTAGTTCCCATAGGGGCAGAATGCTACAATTACTCAGTATAACATACTGAAGCTTTAAAAATTACAAGTTAGTGACAGAGCTTATTTGAAATTAAGGTATAAAGAAATGTAAAATAAGAATAAAGTTATTTTAAGCATTTGAAAATGATTTTGCTCACTACTACAGTAATAATGATACTGCATTAAAAGTTCTTATAGATATAAGAACTGCCTTGAGAGAATCTCTAACCATTAAACCTAGAGTCCTCTAAAAAGATACTAAAAGACATTCAAAAAGGGTTTTTTAAAAGATATCTTTAAAAAGACAGCTCAGACCAAACATAGGAGTAATCTTTAGGAATGATAAGCCATGCCTGACCAGGTGGTGGTGTGATAAATGAGCCCTTCTGGGATGCTGAGGACCCATGTTTGAAACCCCAAGATCACTCACTTGAGTGCAGGCTCATCCAGCTTGAGCACGGGCTCACCAGCTTGAGCTCAGGGTCGCCAACTTGGGTGTTGGACCCTAGATATGACCCCATGGTCACTGGCTTGAGCCCAAAAATCACTGGCTTGAAGCCCAAGGTTACTGGCTTGAGCAAGGGGCAACTATGCTGTTGTCCCCAGTCAAGGCACAGATGAGAAAGCAATCAATGAACAACTAAGGTGCCACAACAAAGAACTGATGCTTCTCATCTCTCTCCCTTCCTGCCTGTCCCTATCTCTCTCTCTTTCTCTCTCTCTCTCTCTCTCTCTCTCTCTCTCTCTTGACCAAGTAGGGCTTAATTCAGGAATGCAAGGGTAGTTCATACTATCTGTAAAGCCAGTAGCCACGGCCACCATCACAGCCACCTGGCCCACTGGCCCGTGCAGATTTGAATTTGATTTGGACAGATGGTAATGAAACAATGGAGCCAAGAACTGGTGGGCCATTACATTTAATCCTAGCTCGCACCCAGCAGGCAAGAAATACACACAGGGGGAAAACACTTCCTTTTCCATTCAGGGCCCACAAAGCCACTGACTCATCCAAGTTTTCTAGAATCAAAGGTTTCTACCTCAGTAGCCTTATTCACCTCTGTTCCCCATCTCCTTCTCTCTGCACAAACTGTCTTCCCCTTCAGCACTCTGCCAGCTTGGCTGCTGCTCCTCTGCAATGATAATTTCAGGAACTGAGAGAGAGAGAGCCCCGGTCTACCCCATTTTATAGTGTAGAAATCAAAATCTTTAAGCCAGTATACAAATAAGGAAGTCTCTGATACAAATCCACTTATCTGAGGCATAAATGGGATTCCATGAGAGTGCACCAACCCACATCATGCAACAGTCAAGGGTGTGGGGAAAAGCTTAGTGTTGAGAAGATCTTAGGATTAAAAGGGTGGGAAAGGCTTAGTCTTAAAACTAAACTTTATGCTATAAGGACCCTACCTGCTTATAACCTGTCCCCCACACCCAATGCAAATTATAAGCTAGCAAACATATACATCATATTTGTAACTTATTTGACCCACATTATGCAAATGAATTAATGTAACTTATTATAATATTAGATAAACAGGGAAACTATGTGATAACGTATATTCAAAAGAAATTTACTAAAATTAAAAACCAGTTTTTAATTAAGAAAATAACTTCTTAGTAAAGCTACAAATAGGAGGAAGCTTTAGATATAAGATGTACGTCAAAAACAATAGCAAATAAATAACTACAGTAAGATGACACAGAAGAGTTCCCTATCAATTATACTTCAATAAAACTGATAAAAAAAAGAGTTCTCTATAAGTTGGAAATCAAATATTTCTCCATCACTGCCATTATTCAGTATTTTCTGAAGACCTTAGCCAATGTGGTAATATAACATTAAGAAATAAGAAAAATAGGTATAGAAATGAGATGAAAAAATTGTCATTTCAATATATATTATATCCTTTAAAAATTTATGAAATTCTCTTAATTCAATATTATTTAGTAAGGTGCTGAAATATAGCATAAATGTAAAATCAAAACTTTTCCAATATGCCACTGATAATTAACTAAAAAGTGAAAAATAAGTGCTATTAATACATACGATGATGATAAAAATATATGAAAATAATTAATAAGAAGTATGCTAGAATTATAAAATATTTTACTTTACCATAAACATTTTCAAAAGACTGAAAGGAAAACCAGAACAAATGGTAGACTCACCCTATTCCTGAAGGAACATCTTACTGTTATGAGGCAGTTCTTTCCAGTTACATTCAGTGAAATTCCTATAAAATCCCAATGGAATTCCTTTTGGAATTTGAGAGTAAGTGTCAAAGTTTGGCCAAGTGTGTATGTAAAAATGAAGAGGAAGGGCCACGCTAAAAGCAAAGAGTGAGTTTTGTTGACCTTCCGAGAGTTAAAATTTTTTATGAATCTGTCTATAAATGAAGCTTGAAGGGCATCCAGAGATATTTATTGTTCAGTGCAGATGCCTAACTGCCTCTTGACAACTGAGTTAAAGGAAAGTTTCAACTACTTTATATGCCAACAAGTTTAAGAAGAAGTTATCAACTAAACACAGAACCCAAAATAAAATATTATTTTTCTTATAAACAACACAAAACCCTAGAGTAAAACAAAAGTAAACTATTTATCTTTATGACTTTAAGGTCCTATCAGTTATGTCTTGAAGGAGTCCTTGAAGACATATATTTATTTTATTTACTTAGTTTTTTGTAAGAGTATAATGCTTTTTATTTTCTTCTTTATACTTTTCTAGATTTTCCAAAATTTCTTAACAAACATGTTACTTTATAATCAGAACAAACAGATGACCCAGTCTTGGTACAATAAAGTCAGTATAATTATAATACACATTCTATTTTGTGATCTGCTTTTTTTGCTTTTAACAACAGAAAATGTATTTCCTTTTTTTAATTAATTAATTTATTGGGATGACATTGGTTCACAAAACCATACAGGTTTCAAGTGTACAACTCAATAAAACGTCATCTACACACCGAGTTGTGTACCCTTTGTCCCAACTGAAGTCTTTCTCCATCCTCATTCCCCCCACTTTTACCCACCTCTGCCTCTCCCCTCCCTCCTTTCCCTCTGGCTGTTACCACACTGTTGTCTGTATCTATGTTTCTGTATATATGTTTTTTGGCTAATCCTTTCACCTTCTTTCATCCAGCCAGCCCCGTCCCCCAATTCTCCTCCCATTTTTTTTTTTTTTTGTATTTTTCTGAAATGAAAAGCAGGGAGGTAGAGAGACAGACTCTTGCATACGCCCAACCAGAATCCACCCGGCAAGTCCACTAGGGGGCGATGCTCTGCCCATCTGGGGTGTTGCTGTGTTGAAACTGGAGCCATTCTAGTGCCTGAGGCAGAGGTCACGGAGCCATCCTCAGCGCCCAGGCCAACTTTGCTCCAATAAAGCCTTGGCTGTGGGAGGGGAAGAGAGAGATAGAGAGGAAGAAGAGGGAGAATGGTGGAGAAGTAGATGGGTGCTTCTCCTTTGTGCCCTGGCTGGGAATAGAACCCGGGAGTTCCACACAATGGGCCAATGCTCTACCACTGAGCCAGCCAGCCAGGGCTCTCCTCCCTTTAGACAACTGTCAATCTGTTTCATGTATCCATGCCTCTGTTTCCATTTTATTTATTAGATTTCACATATACATGAAATTATATGGTATTTGTTTTTCTCTGACTCCTTATTTCACTTAGCAGAATAATCTCTAGGTCTGTCTTCCATGCTATGGCAAAAGTTAAGATTTCCTTCTCTTTCACAGCCACATTGTATTCTATTGTGTAAATCTGTCACAGCTTTTTTATGCACTCATCAACTGATGAACACTTGAGCTGTTTCCAGATCTTGGCTATTGTAAATAATACCGCAGTAAACATAGGGGTGCATATATTCTTCTGAATTATATTTCAGGTTTCTTAAAATATATTCCCAGAAACAGGATCACTGGGTCAAAAGGAAGTTCCATTTTTAATTTTTTTGAGGAAACTCCATGCTGTTTTCCCCAGTGGCTGCACCAGTCTGCGTTCTCACCAACAGTACAGAAGGGTTCCCTTTTCTCCACACCCTCACCAGAACTTGTTGTTTGTTGACTTACTGATGATAGCCATTCTGAAAGGTGTGAGGTAATATCACATTGTGGTTCTAATTTTCATTTCTCTAATGATTAGTGACATTGAGCATCTTTTCACGTGTTTATTGGTCGTCTCTATATCCTCTTTGGTGAAGTCTCTTTTCAGGTCCTTTACCCATTTTTTAACTGAATTTTCGGAAGACACATATTTAAAAGTCTACAACCTAGAGCAGTAAGAACTTAATCTGAGATGCAAGCACTTTTTTGTGTGTGGAAGAATTTAATGATTTTATTTTGTTTTAATGCCATCAGTGCTCCATTTGGATGCTTTGTATTTCGGATGTTCTTTTATATCTGATATCTGTTCCTTTGGGGAAAGTTTTTTAGAATTTTATATTTAGCTATTTTAACCTAGATAGTCATATTTTTAGCAACACACCTTTTTATAGTCAGTCTGTCTACAATAATACCAATACAGGGGATCATCACCACAACACTAATAGGTCAGTAACTACCCCCAGATAAAGAATAAGGTGATTTTTAAAAAATATCAATAGCTATTTCAACAATTCAAGTTAAAAACTTTTGCTTTTGGTGAAACCATAAGCATCCTAGAAGAAAACATACGCGGTAAGCTCTCCAACATCCTAGCAGCAATATATTTGCTGATGTAATTCCACGGGCAAAGGAAATAAAGGACAGGATAAACAAATGGGACTATATCAAACTAAAAAGCTTTTGCACAGCTAAAGACAATATGAACAGAATAAAAAGACAAACCACACAATTGGAGAACATATTAGACAATACACCTGATAAGGGGTTAATAACCAAAATTTATAAAGAACTTGTAAAACTCTACACCAGGAAGATAAACAATCCAATCAAAAAATGGGCAAAAGAAATGAATAGAAATTTCTCCAAAGAGGACATACAGATGGCCAATAGGCATATGAAAAAATGCTCAACATCACTAATCATTAGAGAAATGCAAATTAAAACTACAAATTAAACTCACACTAGTCAGAATGGCACTCAATAACAAAACAACACATAATAAGTGCTGGCAAGGGTTCATAGAAAAGGGAACCCTCCTGCACTGCTGGTGGGAATGCAGACTGGTGCAGCCACTGTGGAAAACAGTATGGAGATTCCTCAAAAAATTAAAAATCGAACTGCCTTTTGACCCAGCTATCCCACTTATAGGAATATACCCTAAGAACACCATAGCACTGTTCAAAAAGAAGAAATGCACCCCCATGTTCATGGCAGCATTGTTCACAATAGCGAAGATCTGGAAACAGCCCAAGTGTCCGTCAGTGGATGAGTGGATTAAAAAGCAGTGGTACATATACACAATGGAATACTATGCGGCCATGAAAAAGAAGGAAATATTACCTTTTGCGAAAACACAGATGGACCTGGAAACTATCATGCTAAGTGAAATAAGCCAGGCAGAGAAAGAAAAATATCATATGACCTCACTCATTTGAGGAATCCAATGAACAATGAGAACTGAGGAACAGAATAGAGGCAGAGGCAGGATCAAAGGGTCCAGAGGGAAAGGGACCGGAGGGAAAGGGGATGAGAGGATGGAATCATAGAAGGGAAAGAGAATGGTGAAATTATATACACATAACACAGCGCTATAGAGAGCAGGAAAGCAAATCCTGGAGGGAAAGGGGGAGGGTGTTGCGGGGAGAGGGGAAATGGTGATGTTGTGGGGAACATGGGGGAGGGGCGTGATTCGAGGGGAGGGCACTAGAATCTATGTAAACACAATAAATTAAAATTTAAAAAAATTTTTAAAACTTTTGCTTTGGGGAGAATGCTAGTGTGAGCCTAAGAACTTTCACCTTTGACAAAGGAAAACTATTAGCCAAATATAAGCAATATTTTTCCTCTAGGAGAATAGGCAGTTTTAGGCAGATTCTTGACCTTTAGGGGGAAAAGTATTTTATTCTTGAGAACATTATTCTTCTCTCTACATAGGCAATAAAATAGAAAACTTATCAAAATAGGTACATAATTATATAGTAAAATACTGACCACTGAGGGCCTATAGTTTTTTCTTATTTAAATAATCACACCAAATTGTTTAAAGTACAATTAGCAATCACCTGAATATATTCATTTTTTTAAACAAATTTTATAGAGTGCCCATTCTGCACCAGAACTGGTATGTAATTAAAGGTTACTGTATTTAAAAATAAATAAAAAACATGTCAGGGAACCTTAATGCAGGATTCAAGTGTGTGTGTGTGTGTGTGTGTGTGTGTGTGTGTGTGTGTGTGTGTGTTTTGATCTGTACTTGCCAAGGCTTTGTAGTACTATCTTTCACTTGTAGAACTTGTAGTAGAGTGATTTCTGATAGTGTTAATGCTCACAGTGAATCAGACAGTACAACTGGCTTCAACCTAATTTACATAGACCTCTCTGTGGTCATCAGACAAATTAATCCACTCTAACCCAGTTCTTTATTAAGTTGAAAAGAATTGTATTGTATTTGAACTATATATTAATTGGCATTAATCTTGACACAAGCTAATAATAGTATTATATAATTTGATTGTCAGGAGATCGCAATGTAATTTTAGACCATATATCTAAAAAATTAGAGAGGCGCTATCCTGTTTTATTTTGTGATGTTCAAACCTCCTTTTAGAATATTGAGAACTATATTTAAAGAGGGACATAGACAACCTGGCAATCTATCACTCTGAGGGAAACAGCGAGGATAGAGAGGAAACTTGGAACCATTTATATTAGAAAATGGTCAAATAGGCTATAATACTGACCAAAAAATATGCTTCAGGGATATAAGACAGTTATTTTTTAATGTTTGAGGGATATTCTCGTGGGAGAAAGATTAGAATTGACCTGTTTGTACACATGAGAGATAGAACTTATAGGAAATAGAATATTTCTAGTTAACACAGGAAGATATTGCTTTGTTAATCTAAAGATGGACTGTCTACTTTGGAAAGGGATTCTCAGTTGTTTCCCATCTTTGTGACCTTGTGCCAACATAGCTGGACAAGCCAAACTTGTCTCTCTGTTTCTTCTTCACCCTTTGGATTGATCTCTACATACTTTTCTGAACTTTTTAATCTCTCCTGAAGGACTATAGTTGCCTCCTTATTGGTCTCCTTCCACTTATCTCGCCTTAAAAAAAAAAAAAAAAAAAAGGTAGGCTTTATCAATGTTTTTCCATCGCTCAGAAAAATAAAACTCAAAACGCATAACATGACCTGTTAGATCCCTGATGGCTCAGGCCCATAGCCTTCCAAAGCTCCTTTGCTCCACCTAGCTCTCATTGCTCTAGTCCAGTGGTTCTTAACCTGGGTTCTATCGAACTCTAGGGGTTCAATGAGTCGGTCTCAGGGGTTGGGAGAAGCCTCTGCCACGGAGGCCAGAATAAAGTAATACCGTAATTTGTTGTGAGTTCATGCACTTTGTTGGTTTTGTTCTTTGAGCAACGTGATGTTCATGCACGGCTCATTTTGTGCACCAGTAAGAAAACATATTCCTATGTCTTGAATTTGGAAAAAAAATCATATTTTATTTATCACTAAAGAAGGGTTCGGTGAATACGCATATGAAACTGGTGGGTTCAGTACCTCAAAAAAGGTTAAGAACCACTGGTCTAGTCATACTAACCTTCCTTCAACCCCTGGCAAGGGTTATGCTTTCTCTTACAACACATCTTTGCCCATAATCTTCTTTCTGCCTGGAATTTCTACCTGCTCCCCTCTTTCCCAGTCCAATTCATTGATACTTATAGGTAGAAACTCACCACCCACCAAACCACCTTGTTAAAATTCTTTTACAACAGTCAGAAACAACCATGGTTGGTTTCTAATGAACACCTCTCTCATGTGGTGACATTCTTTTCTGTGATTATTGGGTCAATTTCTGCCTCCCATATGATAGGATTGGCTGAATAAGGGCACGTTGTGCCCTTTCTATTGCATATTGTAAGTGCTGATGTACAGTAGGGGCCAACCTTTATTTACTGAATGGGTGAATTAGCAAAGATCTTGTGGGTTTTCAAGGGAATCTGCATGATTTTTTAGAGAAATAGCAAAAAAGCATGTAGGTGGCTAAAGAAGATGGTCAGTAAGGTCCCTAGTAATCTTGAGAGTCTGTGCTCTTTGCGTGTTTGATTCAAGTGTTCTTAATTACAGTTATTCTTTTTTATTATTCAGGGTCGGCAAAACTACCTATTAATGATACTTGCATTTTGCATCATCTTGACTGGAGCATTATGCACGGCTTTTTCTAAAATTTAACAATCACATGACCAGTAGGTGGCAGCAGTGTTGAAGAGAACGCCTCTCCTGGATACTAGCCAGATTATGCTGAGAACAGTGCTCATTTTCTTTCATACAGCAAATGGATCTCAACTCATCTCGCAGTGGGCAAATGATTTTTTTCCCACAAGTGTGAGAATGAAGGAAAACTGATTTTCAGTTAAGTATAAAAATGAAAAAAATAATTTAATTAACTATTTATGAAGAGAGGCAGAGAAATGAAGTGGTGTTGGGGGAAGAAGAACTATCTCCCAGTGGGATTAGATTCTATGGATACCTGGATCCTTTGCTAGAAAAAGTAAATGTCAGAGCCGGTAGCTGAATGTTAAAAAGGTCATTTTATTATTTTTAGCCCAAACTTAATTTTTGCTTCGCCATATTGCCCAACTCTACCTCACCTGCCCATCTTACTTAGCTGAAAATGTTTTTCATTATCTGCAGATAAAAATCCATCTTCAGAGAACAAAAATTTCCCATCATTGAGAGTATGTGTATAACTGAAAAGATGTGCATACATAATATGCAAGTACGTATACATACACACACATATATGTATGTATTATTCAAATTTGGGGGAATTTCTGGAGTTGCTAAAGTGAAGTTCAGGTTTAGCAGAGAAGCAGTTTAAAGAGACCAAGAATATATATATATATTTTTTCCCCTGAAATATACTTTTCTAAAATCTCTCTTTTAACTAGAGATTTTCTTCCTGTTTTCACTGGTTGTTTTCACTAAACAATAGAAAATAACAGACATGTTAGTTTTATTTCTTTAAAAAAACCAAAGTGGAACTGCTAGTACGTTCATCACAATGGTTCCCAAACTCTCAGACTAATACAACCCCTGGTGAGGTGTAAGTTTCACCTATGTCAGCTGACAGTATAGTACTTGGCTGTGCAGAGGAGACAGAATAGTGTTCTGCTTAAGTTCATGCACTCCAGAGTTAACCTGTGTGGGTTTAAATCCCACCTCTGCTTCTTTGTACTGGTATGACTGTGGCTAAGTTTCTGAGCCTCCTGTATTAGATTCCTCATCTGTAAACCAGGGGTAATGAGAATATCTCTCTCACACAGTTGTTTTGATGTTCAAATTAATGAAAAGCTATCAAGTGTGTTCATGGGCATTGGGCACTTGGCAAATGTTCCATAATTCTTAGCTATCATTGTGTTTTTTATAAAGAAAACACGTGTGTAGGTTGAAGAATATTTCAGAGTGACTGCCCTCACCACCAACCCATCCAGACAACTACCTGTTATTCCTCTATATGAATGCAATTTAAAAATTATACTAGAGTCTCTGTTTAACTGTTAAATTGCTAAAATAAATATTTAATTGTAATATCTTACAAAAATTCATTTTCATTTTAACCTAAAATGTTACTATGTTGATAACTGAATAAATTGACATGACACAAAGGCTACTTTTTAATTTAATTATATTTTAAATTTTATATTAATAGCATTTAATTATTCTTTAGTTGAAACCTCCATTCACTAGGCCACCACTGATCTGTTTTCTGTCATTCTAGATTACTTTGGCCTATTCTAAAGCTTTATATTAAAAAAGGTATCATATCAGTAGGTTTCTTTTTGTGTCTGATTTCTTCTGTCTTATAGTCATTTTTAAACTAGTTTTAAAGATCTGAAACAATTATAATTCATTCTCAATTATTTCCCCTTGTGGAAGAAAGCCTATGTGTATATTCAAAGTAACAACTAGGAGCAAAAATGATTCACATTTGGATTTGTTATATGTAGGTGTGTGATGTCTCATGTTCCAGAAAGTGACGGTTTCAAACTGCTAGTGTGGTGAAGAATGCTTAGCTACGCTTTGCATCCATCTCCATTCTATAATATTCCTGCTTGAGGGGCTGTGAAATTTTAAACTGCTTAAACTAGATCACCTCAATTTTCTACATGTTGAAAAAAAGTGCATATTCTTGGGTGTTCTACAATGACCTAGTGAATTGTATAATCTCCATGGCTGGAAAGTGTGAATTTGCATTTCTTACAAGTATTCTTGGTTATTCTATCACCCCTGTGCTCTAAATTTTTTGTTCTGTGACTTTTATACCTTGATAATCAAAAGATTTCAATGAACTAAGTTAGTAGAAAAATACAAAAGAGGCCCTGGCTCTAAAAAAGAGTTGGCCCAGTGGTAGAGCGTTGGCCCAGTGTGTGGAAGTCCTGGGTTCAATTCCCAGTCAGAGCACACAAAAGAAAAACCTATCTGCTTCTCCCCGCACACACCTCTCCCCTCCTCCCCTCTTGCAGCCATGACCTGATTAGAACAAGTTGGCCCCAGGCGCTGAGGATAGCTGCAAGGCCTCGCCTCAGGAGCTAAAAAATGGCTCTGGTTGCAATGAAGCAAAGACCCCAGATGGGCAGAGCACTGCCCCCTAGTGGGCTTGCCAGGTGGAACCCGGTTGGGTCACATGTAGGAGTCTGTCTCTGCCTCCCCTCCTCTCACTAAAAAATATTTTTTTAAAAAAATTCTATCTTCTACAACTAGAGAAAGAGAATAAAAGAATGGTTATCCACTTAATTTTATGAAATAATTTTAGGAGAAAAAAATGAAATGCTTAAGTCCAATCTTTTAAGTGGAATTTTTGACAAAAAAAAAAAGGAAAGAAAAAAACACTTATAAAAACTGTATATTATCTTCTCTCTCTTTTGGCTCAAACCACTTAACTTCCACATGTTAAATCAAGTCCAAGGGGTCAGTGGCCAACTCTGTTTTTATTTCAGATCCTGCAGAATAATTACTCTTTCTCCAGTAATAAGATCTCTAACACAATTCACCCTGACAAGATCCCATGAAAACATACAAAAATTCTTAAATGGAGATTTTCCCAACAAAACCTAATGGAACAAAGCACTTGAAAGGAACCGGAGAGAAAGATGAGATGGTAGGCTGTAAATTAGAACCTGATTCAGTAAAGCGTTCCTCATGATTTTCTGAAGTTCCCAACAGCTTCCTCCAATTTCTTTTTATTTTTCATTTTCCCTTACCAACAAGGTACTTGTGTGCTCTGTTTCTAACTCATTCATACCTTATATAATGAAAGAGTTTCTAAATCTGTCTTTCATAAATCTGTTTCTCATAAATAAAGTTTTGATTTCTGAAACTCACCTCAAATAACTTTTTTTACAACAGAAAAGACTATATTTTCTCCCTTTCTTCAAAAATATTTGAGAATTATATTGGCTTTATATGCATGTGATAATTAAATATATTGGGAGTTCCTTGAGAATAGATGTTGTTTTATTTATCTTTATATTTCAAGAACCTACACATGCACACATACGCAAAATACACAGTGTGTCCGTAAAGTCATGGTGCACTTGTGACCGGTCGACCTGTCAAAAGTGTACCATGACTTTAAAGACACACTGTATATGTATGTACAAAGCATGCTTACTTGCTGTCTGTTTAACTAAGGAAAGCTGTTGGGGTCTGTTTATGTTTCCCCTTCCTGCGCTGCAGCCTGAGCAGTTTATCCAGGCAACAGACTCAGTTCACTTGTTGTCACTCAACAGGGATCACAGTTCTGTTCTACCTGTAGTCCAATGTTTCATTATATACCCATTTTTAATTTCTTTAGCATGGAAGAATTAACCTTGTTTTTATTATTCCAATGTTGCTAAAAGCAGAAGTCCTCTAATTAGCATTCTATTAGATTTTGATTCCAACTTTTCTTTTAGCACATTTTCATAAATAGCAACCTCAAAAAATAATTAAGTATTGTAATAAATTGAGTATCACCTTTTTTAGAGAAAGATTTTATTTGTTGATTTTAGAGAGAGAAGAGGGCTGAAGTTGAAAGCATCGATTCTTAGTAGTTGCGTCTCATATATGCCTTGACCAGACAAGCCCAGGGTTTCGAACCTGCAACCTCAGCATTCCAGACATCCTCTGCACCACCACAGGTTGAATATAGCCTATTAAGAAATATGTTCAAATCCTAATTTCCAATACCTGTGAATGTGCCCTCATTTGGAATAAGGTCTTTGTGGATATAATTAAATTAAGAATCTCAAGACGAGATCATCCTGGGTTTAAGATGAGCTCTAAACCCAGTGACTGGTCTCTTTATAAGAGAAAAGAGAAGGGCAGTGAACACACTCAGAGACACAGAGAAAAGAGTCATGTGACAGTAGAGGCAGAGATTGGAGTGACTTAACTACAAGCCAGGGAATGCCAAGGATTGCTGTAAACCACTACAATCTAGGAGACAGGCATGGAAAGGAATTTTCTTTCAGATTCTCCAGAAGGAACCAACCCTGCTAAGACCTTAGTTTCAGACATTTTGCTGCTGTAACTGTAAGAAAATAAATTTCTGTTGTAAGCTATCAGATTTGTACCATTTACTGTGGCGTGCCTACAACACGAACACAGGTGTCTTTAATCCAATGAGTATACAAGACACAGAACAAAATCAAGTACACAAATGCAAGCCATGACCTTTGGTGCTGGCAGTACTACTGCTAAGATAAAGATGGTGACTAAATTGCAAAGCCAACAGAGCTAGTAGAAAAACATAATACATGTTGCAAATGTCTCAAAAAGCGGCTTTTTTGCCTCAACAAAATTGAGCATTTTATCTTTAGAGCAGGGGTGCCCACACTTTTTCAGCTTGCGAGCTACTTATAAGATGACCAAGTCAAAATGATCTACCTACAATAAAAATGCAAAACATAAATTTATTTCTTCTATATTATCATTATTTAAGTTACTATTATTACTATTTAATATTGTGTATTCTTCTTTCACCTTTCTCCTTCTCAGTTCTCTTTTCGGAGGAAAGTCAATGTCATAGTTTTTATGAACAGTCCGAAAAAGCCGCTCCACATTTCCCTTCTTTGGAATAGCAATGGCACACAGACAAATGCGGCAAACGCACTTAGAATATGACATAGTGAAAAAAATCCCCTCCCATTCTGTATGAAAGGGTAGGTTTTAGGCTTCTTACTCGGACCAGCTATGGCACTCATTTTTATACCCTTTGTTGTATTTAGTTTAAATAAATTGAAGGCTAACTACGCAGCAATGTAACTGAACAAGTTAGCACGGTTTAACGCGCATGCGTAGGGTGTCAAAAGTTCAGGCGTCAGATTGGCTACCCTGTATGCCAATCAAAAAACAAATGTCTTTTTAATGTCATGCAATCTACCCACACTTCCTTCGCGATCGACTAGTAGATCGCGATCGACGTATTGAACACCCCTGCATACCTCTTCCTCCGTGAAATAAAACACAAATGTGTCAACTTACTTTGGTCTTCCTGTAAGAAAGAAATAAACCGAGTGACCCAGAATGTTATGTAAATCATTCCAGGCATCCATCTCTGTGTAGAAAAAGCTGTGACAGGAATTAAATACAAAAAATAACAGGATTTTAAAGAAGTGTCTTGCTATTGACATAAGATTGTTCTAGCCAGCGGAGGACAACAGAGTGAATTTGATTGTTTTTCAGCTACTGAAGTCCTCATATGGGAACTCATGTCATTTCTTTTTTACATTGAAGACAAACTCTCTCGGAAAGACTATTATACTTTAAAAAAGCTATCTTTTTTAAAATCCTGAAAAAAGTAAAAAATAAAATAAAAGTGTATGTGTTGTGACAGGAGTAAGATACACACACACACACACACACACATACATACATACATGAAGATTCATATATATATATATGGAGATTCATTATCCATAATTGACTTATGATTGTGGAGGCTAAGAAGTCCCAGGATCTGCAGTTGGCAAGCTGGAGATCTGGGAGAGCTCAATAGTATAGTGACAGTCTGGGTCCAAACGCCTGAGAAGGAGAAGCAGAAGGGCTGATGGTATGAATTCCAGTCTGAGTTTGAAGACCCAAGAACCAGGAGAGCCAGTGCTCTAAGTTTTAGTCTAAGTCCATCTTCCAAAGGCAGGAGAAGACCCAAGTCCCAGCTCAAAGATAAGTAGAGTGAATTCTCTTACTCAGCCCTTTTGTTCTCTTCAGGCCTTCAAGGGGATTAGATGAGGCTCACCACATTGGCAAGGGCAACCCACTTTTCTCAGTCTGCCTACTGAAATGTTCATCTCATCCAGAAACACTCTGCATAATGTTTCACCAAATATCTGGGCACACTATGGCCCAGGCAAGTTGACACACAAAATTAACCATCCCACATACAGTAAGCCATTAATGGAATTTAGCGCTTCAACCATAAAAAGATTTTGAGTTTAAACTCGAATACACTGGTAATACAGTTGACACTTAAACAATTCAGGAGTTAAGGGTTATACACAGTTTAAAATCTATGTATAATTTTTGAGTTCCCCAAAACTTAACTGCATACTTGTCCTTCTGTTTTCAAAGAGAATTGATTCTAGGACCTCCCACAGACCTATGTATCTCATAGATTCATAAATCTATGAATGATCCCTAAAAATCAATGAATGCTCAAGTCTCCTATATGAAGTGGACTAGATGAGGGGTCCCCAAACTATGGCCCGCAGGCCGCATGCGATCCCGAGGCCATTTATCTGGCCCCCGCAGCACTTCTGGAAGGGGCACCTCTTTCATTGGTGGTCAGTGAGAGGAGCACAGGATGCTTCCGCACCCATAGTTCCCATTAAAATACTGGTCATTTTGTTGATTTAAATGTACTTGTTCTTTATTTTAAATATTGTATTTGTTCCCATTTTTTTACTTTAAAATATGTGCAGTGTGCACAGGGATTTGTTCATAGTGTTTTGGTTTTTTTTTTATAGTCTGGCCCTCCAACGGTCTGAGGGACAGTGAACCAGCCCCCTGTGTAAAAAGTTTGGGGACCCTGTTGTAGATCAATGCTTACACTCAACCCTCTGTTGTCTTGGAGTCCCAACAATACAGGTTATTTACTGAAAAAATTTGCCTCTATGTGGACCCATGTTATTCAAGGACCAACTGTACTATTTTATGAATTGTCTGGGGCTATAGTAAAAATATGTCTATTATAAACAAATAAATATGCAATTTTGGGGAAGTTTCTCAACTTTGTTCATGAAAAGTCTACACACTAGCCTGACCTGTGGTGGCGCAGTGGATAAAGCGTCGACCTGGGAACACTGAGGTTGCCAGTTCAAAACCCTGCACTGGTTCGGTCAAGGCATATATGGGAGTTGATGCTTCCAGCTCCTCCCCCCTTTCTCTCTTTCTCTCTCTCTCTCTCTCTCTCACTCTGTGTCTTCTCTCTAAAAGTGAATAAAATAAAAATAAAAATAAATTAAAAAAAAAAAAAAGTCTACACACTTAAGCTCATGCCCTTATCATTTTTTAACAATTCCTCAGTATATACCTAAGAGGAATGAATGAATATATCCACAGAAAGTCTTATACAAAAATGTCCATAGTAGCTGAAAACTAGAAATAGTCCCATGCTCGTGAACAAGAGAATAGATAAACAAATTATGATATATTCATAAAATGCAATGAAATACTACTCAATACACACAGTGAGGCATCTTAATCACTCAATTCCACTGTATACATTTTTTAATTTGACCACCAGAGGTCAGTATAGGCTTAACTGTAATAGTGTTCGTTTTGTTTTGTTTTTAATTTGGGCTTCTTCTCTTCTTTTTTTTCACTTTGCATTTCTCCTCTGAACTGACTATACTTTGCCATTTATGGATTTTTAAAATATGAGATCAGAAAGAAATGATCTTATATCTCACATGTACCAATCAAATTCTCAGTGTGATGTCTCCTTTTCAGTTACTGAGTTTTTATTACATTTTTACTTTATTATTTGGACTTGATCATTTAATTTTCTAAAAGTTAAACACATCACAAAATAAATCCATTTTCAGAGTTAAACTATGGCCTTAGAATATTCGAGACATAGAATTCTCATAGCCAGTGCTACCAATATTGATGAACATTGCTGAATATATACTAAGCTAGAGGCCTCATGTGTCTCTCACCCAGTGACAGAAACATCATTACTAAATCATTAGGCTGAATGGCCTCATGTTTCTCTAAGATGTTCTAATAATTCTTCAGCTTTATTAGACATTTTAGGTCACAAAGACCTAGAACGATTTGCCCCGTTATTTTTGAAGACTTTTCTACAACCAAGAAGCTAAAATGTTTCCCAATAGACTATTAAGTAATCATTTGCAATCGTTGGATGGATTCTGCATATGGATTCTTATGGGTTTTGCCATCACTGGTAGACTGGCTGGAGGAAGGTGTGTCTTCAGTTCTATTTCCTGGATACAGAATGATGGTTTCCTAAAGTATATAAATGCTTGGTGTGAAATGGGGTAGCAAATGAGCATGAGGTTTGTTTCAGTTCTGAAATGCCTCGTGGAAAATTACCATGGCACAAATTCCATGGAACTAGGAATGTTGAACATGTCTAAAATGCTCAAACTGTAAGCTGAGATATTGTCCCGACTCTTCTTCCTTTCTCTTTATTTACCCAACAGAAGCCCTCTAGAATTCTGTTTCTTCGCATGTATCATCTTCACTGTGATGCTTCCCATTGAGGACCTCAGGTCCGAAATTCACAATCACATGTATGTGTTGTCTTGATCATAAAACCATCAACTTTAATATAGGAATATGATCTATTTCTTAAATGTGTGGTAAGAAAATATACATAAAACTAAGTCACACAAAGTATTTCAATACATTTTTGTGCATTTTATTATGGGGGTAGCATTGATGGCAACTTGGTATTAGAAAGTTTCATACAGAGGGGATTTTTCCAGGTTTCCTAATGCTCTGCAACACTTTATTTAGATATTTGGCACTATCAATTTAATAGCCTATTTTACACAATATTAAGATACATTTAAAATTTCTAGGTGGTTAGAGTTTTTACAATTTTATTTTTCTATTTTTCATATAATGTAATTTATATTCTGTTTACTAAAATTTATTGAAGCAGCTTTTGTACATTATATGAGAATTCATTTCTGTAAATGTTTAGTAGAAGTTTAAAATAAGATGTCATAGCTGTTCTCGGGTTTTTAAATTCAGCATATACTCATTAAATCAATATTACTTATGTCTTTTTTATTTTTTGCATCCTTTAATAAAGCCAAGTAATATTTTTTAAATTTAATCTGTCAGTTGTTTCCCAAAAGTATTGTTTTTCTGTTAATTTCCTTTTGTATTTCCTGTAGGTTTACTTCTTGAATTCTGGTGTTATACTACTTAACTCAGAAAGATTTATTCCTGTTAGATCTTCATTACAGAAAGTAAAATGTATTTTTATAAAATTCCACTTTTGTCTTTTGAATGCATTTTTTTCACTTAACTTTAGATGAGTTTCTTGTAAGCAGCATATAGCTGAGTTTTGCTTTTTGATCTAGTATAAGTCGTATAATTTAACAAATGAGTTTATCCTGTTTATAGTTACTCTTATAAGTACTGTGTTTGGCTTCAATTCTTCCATCTTATTTTATGTTAACTTGTCATTTTTAATAACTTCATTTTTTCATCTTTTTTCTATATAATTAGTATTTTCTGACCCTCTGTCTTCCTTGCAATTTAGAAAGTATTACTGACCCACGTTTTTGTAGTGTAGTCCAGTGTCAAACTATGAACTAATAGAGTCACCTTAGTCCTTGTTATACAAGCAGTGCTACTGAATCCAAGATCTTGATGGTGGAAAGATATGGGCTTGCTCTTCACAAACTCAACAGGGGTTCTTTTGAATTTCACCAAGTTTTATTTTTCAGAGTTTCAAACCTATTGAAAATTTGTGCAGCACATCTAGGCTTGAAAACTTGAAAGAACAGTAATATAAACATCTGTGTAGCCCTCATCTAACTCTGATGATTGTTAATAGCTGCTCCCTTTCCACTCTCTTCCTCTCTCTCACCATCTCTCTCTCTCTCCCCTGTCTCTCCCCTTCTTCCTCCCTTCCACCTCTCCCTAAAATATCTTAAAATTAATTCCACAAATCATGTCACATTACTTTTAACTACTTCATCCTTTATTGCTTAAGACTGGAATACTGTCTTTTATGACCACAATATTATTAACATCCAAAAAATGTAACACTGATTTAAAATTATCTAATATAGTATCTGTGGCTGGTTGTTACATTAATGGCTCCTGTGAACCTCTCCTGCCACTATGCCTTCATAAAACTTCAATCAAGAAACTTACTGTAAGCAGAGACTCGATAGGCATATGCATCTTGGGGCCTGCCCTCTTGGAAAACCGCTGGAAGCACAGAAGCCCTAATCTAGCCTCCTTAAGAATAAAAGAATTTCTAAAGAAAGGAGTCCAGCCTTCCAGTGGTGCCTCCAGCTGTGTTGAGTGAGTACAGGCAATGTCAGCAGAAGAAACTCCCAACCAATCCACAGAACCCTGAGAAATAGTAAACTATTTTCTTAAGCCACCAAGTTTAGGTTTGCTGTACACCAGTAGATACCTGATACATAGTCTATACTTAAATTTCCCTAATTGATAAAATAATGTCCTTTATGGCTGCTTATCACGTGCTTTGATCCAGGATCATTCAAGACTCATACATTGGCCCGACCAGGCTGTGGCACTGTGGATAGAGCACCAGACTGGGGTTCAGAGAACCCAGGTTTGAAGCCCTGAGGTAGCGGGCTTGAGCGCGGGCTCATTCGACTTGAGTGGGAGCTTACCAGCTTGAGCACAGGGTCACTGACTTTAGCGTGGGATCATAGACATGATCCCATCGTCGCTTGCTTGAGCCCAAGGTTGCTGGCCTGAGCAAGGGGTCACTCTGCTTTGCTGTAACCCCCGACCCTGTCAAAGTACATATGAGAAAGCAATAAATGAACAACAAAGGAGCCACAAGAAGAATTGATGCTTCTCATCTGTCTCCCTTCCCGCCTATCTGCCTCTGTCTCTCTCTCTTTCTCTGTCACACACACACACACACACACACACACACACACACACACACACACACAAGACTCATACATTGAATTTAGTTATCATGTTTCCTTAGTGTCTTTTTATTTATACCTTTCCCCTTTCTTAAATTTTTGGTCTATGCCATTGACTTTTTTATTAAATAATCTAGGCCTATTGCCTTATAAAATATTCTATAATCTTGATTTCTCTGATTATTTCCATATAACCAGTTTCAGTTTGGATTTTTTGTCAGAATTATCATAGTCAATGTGTACTTCACATTGTATCATGTCAAGAGGGATGCAGAGTTTGATAACCTCATTAAAGTGGTTCCCACTAAGTTCATACATTATTAAAAATACTTTGGGTTTGTTAATATTCTGTCCTCCAATTAACTGGCACCCAATGGCTGTAACACTCTGATGATTCTTGCCTGAATAGATGATTGTATCAGTGACTGAAAAAATTTTATATTATCATTAATTACGTATTTTCACCAAGCATTCTTCTGAAAAATAAACTTTCCCTTCTTCTTTCTCTGTTTTTTGTTTGTTTTGTTTTGTTTTGTTACGGACACCTAGAAACATTTTATTTTTGCTTAATGTGGTAAAAATCCATTGTCATCATGTTGTTTTGATATTTAAATTCCTCGGCCTCACCAGGCAGTGGTGCAGTAGATAAAGCATCAGCCTGGGATGCAGAGGACCCAGGTTCAGGGCCCCAAGGTCTCTGGCTTGAGCACGGGCTCATATGGCATGAGTGAAGGCTCACCAGCTTGAGTGCAGGGTTGCTGGCTTGAGTGTGGGATGGTAGACATGACCCCGTGGTCGCTGGCTTGAGCAAGGGGTCACTCAGTCTGCTGTAGCCCCCGGTCAGGGCACATATGAGAAAGCAATCAATGAACAACTAAGGTGCCACAACAAATAATTGATGCTTCTCATCTCTCTCCTTCCTGTATGTCTGTCCCTATCTGTCCCTCTCTCTGTCTCTCTAGCAAAACAAAGAAAAAAAAAACAAAAAAACTCCTTGCATTGGTCAATAGGACATCCTCCATGTGTCCGTCAGTGTTTGTTCACTTCTTCCTTTCTGGCACTAACCTTGTACCTCCTCTCACCCAAACCTTTATCAATTCTTTCTCCTTCTTTGGTCTTCATTCTAACATGTGAAATCCTCTCTGTACATGTAAAAAGATTAACATCAAATAAAATCTGTATGCTTTTCTACTGTTAATCTCTTTTCTCAGTTTACTTCTTAGGCTCAGTCACAGAATCTGAGAGGATCTAGTAAAGTCTGTCTTCCTCTATAGCCCTATTTGTCATATTGACGTGCATTCCAGACACTCTGGAGGGCTCTTGATTCAGACTGAATGGACATTCTCAACCTTTGCCTCCACTTGGTCTTTCTCTAAGCCTTCCATTATCAATCAGCTTCCTCTTCAGTTGACATAATACATGAAGAAAGGCAATATTAACTTTCCATTACTTTATAACCAATTTTTTCAGACTCAGGGGCCCTTTTCCTTTTAGAATAATTTTTCTGAGTTTGTAAATTAGTACTATTATTTCTCTCCCTTCATAATTTTTGGAACATTCCTCAGTGTCATGATCAAGCATTAACTAAAATACCTACCTCATATTAACTGGTGTTTAGTAAGTTTTTGATAAATGTTAGTTTATTGATTATTTTCCTCAAACATGAATTTATCCTCACCTGTACCACTACTCTGCATTAGAGAAATAAAAGTCAAATTTTGTCAACAACCTCATTTATCTAAAATCTCATATTCTGCCAGCGGATGTTCGTGACCACTAAGTGTACCATGCAGCTACTGCTGCAGAATCAGCCTATGAGAGAAGCACAGGTGGGTCTCCCAGCTGGCTCCCATTACACTGCCATAGGAAAGGGAAGAACTGTTATTGCAAAAGGCTCTGATGGAGCTCTTGCTCTAAGTAGTAATAATCTGCCTTGATCCAGAAATGTGTAATATGAATAAATAGAGACATTAAAAACTTATCATATGGTAGATAGGTAGATAGACAGATAACTACAGACATAGATAGGCATATGAAATGGTCATGTATATTTTGTTAACACTCCTTCACACTATATGAACATGTTCAATTTTCGGTAATTGAACTTCCCAACATGACTATTTGAAAGTAGAGTAATATATAGAAAATAGTCCAAAAACCACAATGAGTCTAAAAAATGGGGCTTGATTGCACATATATAAGCTTTTGCAATGGACACCAAGGTTGCTTAATCTAGTCTACACAAGAATGTCCTCACCAACCAAGATAGCCATAAAATTTTAAGGAAGGTATTTAGTTTCTATATAGTATTATTAAAAGTTGCCTACCAGTCTCTTATTCATTACAATGTACAGTATTCACTTCAGCAAAATATAGGATTGTCTTGCCTGTTCAGGCAGTGGTGCAGTGGATAGAGCATTGGACTGGGATGCGAAGGACCCAGGTTTGAAACCCCAAGGTTGCCGGCTTGAGCACAAGCTCACCATTTTGAGTGTAGGATCAAAGACATGACCCTACACGGTCACTGGCTTGAGCCCAAAGGTCACTGGCTTGAAGTCCAAGGTCGCTGGCTTGAGCAAGGGGTCACTCACTCTGCTGTAGCTCTAGTCAAGGCACATATGAGAAAGCAATCAATGAACAACTAAAGAGATTAATGAGCTGTAACAAAGAATTGATGCTTCTCATCTCTCTCTCTTCCTGTCTGTCCCTATCTGTCCGTCTCTCTGTCTCTCTGTCTGCCTCTGTCAACAACAATATATATATATATGATTGTTTTTCAGTGTGTTACAAGAGATTACTTTATTTTTAACGTTGTATGATTATAACCAATCCAAGCAATTTAGTTTCTACAAAAACATCACGGATGATAAATAACTAAACCATTCACAGATGTAACTAGCTGTCTAGTGTGTGCAGAATGTTGGACAAGACACTGTTATGTGGAAAGAAGTCTTATATTTTTTAAAATTTATTCCCAATGATTTGAACAAAAAGCAAGCTGTATGTCAAGATTTAGGCCAATGGAGCTATCAATACACAGTGTGAAAGCACTTCCCAAGAAATGGAATACATTATAGATAATGAGATGTGCTTCATTATATTTGGCAATAATTAGGTTGAAGCTGGGGTAAAGTCTGAAAATAAGCAATTGTCCTCTGGCTAGAAATTAGAGAAATATACTGGTTGAATATTTGGGGAAAAGAAGAAAGCTACAAGTTTATCTTTTAAGTTTTAATGCCATCATAAATGTCTTTTAATATCCTGCTGAATTTCTGACTATTTAAAACCATGTTTATCACTTCTTTTCATTATTTTAACACCATACTTATTTAAAAAACCTTTGTATTGCTTCAGTAATAGCTTGGTATCTTTAAATGTTTTATCATAACAGTATGTACGATTGCTATATATACACCCATTTTAATCATTTTCATCAATTATTTTATTTCCATAAATTTTTATTTTTAATATGTTCTAAGTTACTGAGAAAAAAAGTCATTTGGGAGGAAAAGAAAGGTATGTGATTTATTTTAATTTTCATTAAATTTTTAAAAGGTAGATTATAGTTACCAGAATTTTGTGTTCAGCTCTGTTCATTTCTTTAAAGGTGGATATATTGTATTTAGAGCTTTTATATGTTGAAGTTACTTTAATTAAAAATTTTAAATTAACCTATAAATTACTTCACATAAATCAAGAAAGCAAAGCAAGACAAAACAAAAACAAGGCTTAAACTAGTTATCCTCTCCCATGATCTTCTCTTAGGTTCTAAAATGTTCAAAATGTTAAAGTAAAATTAGGAAAAAAGTTAGCAAATGATTTCAAAACTCAATAAAAGACAATTTATTGGCAAACAAGATAAGTAAGATTACAGGAGAAAAACGTAAACAGAGAAGAAAAATAGGGGAGAAGGAAACGGGGGAGTCGGGAGATAAATGCGACACAGGAAGCCAACCAACTTCAGAGGAGACAACATCATATTCTGATTTTGAACTTGGGAGTTACTTTACATTTCATTCAAAGAAATTAAGAGTGGGTGAGTTATTTAATAAAGCTTCATCTTCACTTCTGCAAATCAATAATGTGATGAAATTGGCCTCTACCACATCTAAGTCATTCTGGCCAAAACATACCATTATTATTAGGTTTCTTCTTTGTTTGTATTCAAAGAATTCAGGACTTGCCACTTGGGTATATTATTTTTATCTGAAGGCATTTGAAAAACAAAATGTTTAGGTAGAAGCTTTCTCTGAATCCCCCTTATCTCCCTAAAGAGAGAAAGGGAACTCAAGGGAATTCAATTATCAGAAATCCCCTTTCATTGACCAGGGAAGATTGACTCATTACAGGAGGGACTAGAAGTCACCACACTGAGACAAACTTTCTCACAATCACACTTCCCATGTATTCTAAAGGCCCATTCATGTCTCCTAAAATCTCATTTACTCTCCCCATAGTGGCCTAGGTCTCCTCTTCCCTTATTAAGATGATATATAAGCTCCCAGATCTCAGCTTTTTGGATATGTTTGTTTTCCTGTGATGTTCCATGCACACATTATTAAACATTCATAAGTTTGTATACCTTTTCTTCCATTCATTTTTCTTTTGTCAGCATGTTTCATAGACCCAGCTACCAAACCTAGGAGGATAGAGGAAAGTTTTTTCTTCTCTACACATGGAAGCCTTCATGTTTACCCTAGAATTCAGAACTATAAAATTTTTTACACTGAAATCTGCCAAAATATTTTAAAAGCATGTTCTAGTCGAAGTTTACTGAAGTTTATGATAGTTACAGTGATAGATGAAAAACTAAAGAAGAGGTTTAGCACTGAAGATAAGAGCAGGAGCCAGTTCATAGGTCCCTTAAGGCAGATGTGATGAGGAGCCACCAAGAGCCTCGCCTAGTCGTCCCAGAGTCCTGGGCCAAGCTAAAGGCAGGGAGAATCAAGCATTTAGTTCAGAGAATCACAGCAGCACAATGTCAAGGTTTGCCCATAATTAATGAAAGCAATAGACTTCAAGTTGGTCATGTGACTGCCCCCCCCAGGGTTATTAAACTGGGGGCTATTATACCTAACACTCAGGATAGGAGAGATGTGTCTCTTTTGGGCTGAAGAGTGGCAATTTTGAATGGGAAGGTGGGAGGGAAGAGTATACTTGAATAGCTGATACAATTTTTTCCTCTAATCAGCATCAATTTTTGAGGAACAAAAGTGCAGTGAACATTCATTGTTCAGTGTTGCGCCTAATCTCTTGAGTTGTGGGTGAGCAAGCTTACCACAGTCTTCCCAAATACTTGAGCAAGTTCCTCATAGGAGAGCAGGTCTATGAAAAGAAAGGGGCATTCTCTCCCAACCAGGAAAAAGAAATCAGCCAAGGCCAATTCTAGACATGTTGTCAATTTTGTTGTGCTAAGGGAAGTAGCAGGAGACTGAAGACTCTCCAAGGCATCACATATTTCTGAAAATAGCCATGGAAGCCTTTTCCACTGGAGCCATGGTGCATAGTGAGTTTCAAACTGCCCCTTGGTCAGAGACGGGCTCACACACAGGGCCCAGCAGCTTCACTTTGCCCTGTCCAGACCCTGGGTGGACATTGTATCAGTCACACAGTCTGTGATCACTTTCCAGCACACTTGACCGTGTTCGGTTATAATACTAGCGCTATCATGATTTTCTCCGACTTTAAACCCAAATTTACAGATCATACAGTGTGTCCGTAAAGTCATGGTGCACTTCTGACCTGTGATGGGTCAAAAGTGCACCATGACTTTACAGACACACTGTATTTATACACTGAAAGAGAAAGACATGTGAGCAACTTGAAGTCTATTGCTTTCATTAATGATGTGTAATAATTACAATGCTAACTTATTCTCGAATACAATTTGAACTCTTTAAGGAGGATATTACAACTTTATTCAAAAATATCAATATTTCTAACATAAAAAATTATGCCTTTTGCCAATTCTACAAATTTATGGTGAACAAAATTTAAATGTCAGAAAAGATGCAGAGCTATATATTTTTTTCAAAATCTCCTAGATCACCCATGATCAAGACTGTTTAAGACTAATGTTTAGGCAACTGAATGAGGCAGGGTCAAAGTGAAGAAAAAAGCCAGGCACTGTCAGGTAGAAAGGGAGCCTGCTCAACCAGAAAGGCATTTGCAAAAATTGCATAATATATTATAGGCTTGACACATTATTTTGGGACAGGACATTTGCTTTCAGTAAAGCTTTTCCACTCTTTATGGTGGTCCCTTATCCCTTGTCATCTTGAAGATTTTCTTTTGTGGAGACTATGAAATAATGACAAAGTAAAAATAAAAACATAGCAAAATAAAAAGCGAATTTTATTAGACACAAAACCAGAGGTTCTGGCGGTTGGCTCAGTGGCAGAGTGTTGGCCCAGCATGTGGATGTCCCAGGTTCGATTCCTGGTCCGGGCACACAGGAGAAGTGTATATGTGCTTCTCCACCCCACCTGTACTCTGTACTTCTCTTCTCTCTCTCTCTCTCTCTCTCTCTCTCTCTCTCTCTCTCTTCCCCTTCTGCAGCCATGGCTCCATTGTAGCGAGTTAGCCCTGGGCTCTGAGGATGGCTCCATGGCCTCTGCCTCAGGCGCTAAGAAGAGCTCAGTTGCTAAGCAACAGAGCAACACCCTATATGTGCAGAGCATCACCCCTGGTGGGCTTGCCAGATGGATCGTGGTACGGGTGCATGCGGGAGTCTGTCTCTTTATTTCCCCTCCTCTCACTTGTAAAAACAAGAAAAAAGAAAAAGATTGGAAGTTGGTAAATTCATTTTGGCTGATTTGAGCTGACATGAAGAAGGAAAATGTACAATAGGCAGTCTGATGAGCACTTCTAAAGTTAGAGAGGGCCACAGCGCAGAGCGATAGCCTGAAGTTTATGCGACCACAAAGGGAAAGTATCTACAGGGGAAAAACAGTACAATAGCATGAGTTGTGGGAAACAGCCAAATTTAGAGGACAGGGCAAAAAGGAATGTGCAAATGGGACAGAAAATTCATAGAGGTATCAAGGCAACCCGGGACAATTTGGAACTATGGGGTCCATATGGAAGAAAGACTTTGAAGGAGAAAGCAGCAGCCATATGTGCACGATGAAGAATCCTGAATTACAGTGGGCGGCTCCTACGAAGTAAGAAAAGGAGATGGATAGAGCAGGAAGCAGCTTTACAGACAATCCAGTCTAGTCTCATTCTGATACACAATTGAAGTTCAGAGAAATTCAGTGTCCAACTCATAATTAACTTTTTTTTTTTAGAAAGAGAGAGAGGGGGATAGACAGGAACAGACAGGAAGAAAGAGAGATGAGAAGCATCAACTCATTGTTTGCGGCACCTTAGTTGTTCATTGATTGCTTGCTCACATGTGGCTTGACGAGTGGCTCCAGCTGAGCCAGTGACCCCTTGCTCAAGCCAGGGACCTTGGGCTCAAGCCAGCAACCATGGGGTCATGTTTCTGATCCTACTCTCAAGCCAGTGACTCCGCGCTCAAGCTGGTGAACCTGTGCTCAAGCCAGGACCTCAGGTTTCGAACCTGGGTCCTTTAGTGTCCCAGGACGACACTCTATCTGCTGTGCAACCGCCTGGTCAGGCCATAATTAACTCTTATTAACAGAGCTGGAGTAAGAGCCACATTTCCTAATAGTGAGACTGGGATTCACAAAACTGTTGTTGAAGGATAATGGTTAAACTACCCGAGGTCAGTACTGCAGTCACTGTAAATTTATCTTTCACAGTTTTGACAGATGTTATGAAATTTAAAGATTTTAATTTAAAAAGTTGGAATATCATAAATTTTATAAAGGTGAAACATTTTAAGGTCTTCCACTTGGTATGGTATTTGTGGGCTGTTTTTGAGGGAGGTATGTGAGTTTTGTTTTTAATCTAGAGTATAATTTTAAAATATATACTGTCAAGTGAGGATTCCATGTGAAATAATCATTTCAGAAAAGAAAGTCAGCTCTTGTCTCACGGATTTTAAAGATTTATGAAACCCAATTCACAAAAACAAACAGCTTGGTAATTTTCAGAACACAAAAACATAAGAAAGGGAGTATACACTATATTTTGCTTTTCGTATCCACTGGTAAAATGGAAGCAGCAAGAGAAAAGAGTTGTATTCTCTTCACAGGTGGTGGTGTAGTTTTCGGGAGAAGACAGGCTCTTTTTGATTTTCAATGCAATATTTACTGTGAATAAGAGTAATAGCAACATAAACATTTTGTTAAAAATTTCTATATTCTATCATATAATCCAGATCTCTCTATTAATATTTTTTAAGATAACTATTAAATGTAAAGCACATTATAATTAAGACTTAAATAGCTATTGTACAAACGTAGTACTTCCATTCTCCCAGGTATTTTTGTTTAGTAAAAAATAATAATAATAAAATAATTGAATCAATGAAGAGAAAGATGTCAAAACACTATCAATTTAGACAAAAATATAGTTAGGTATCACAAATATATTAAAGATACCTAACTTATTTCCAAATGTTAAAATTCTTAAGGCCTAAAATAATGTTCAGCTTTTGGAGGAATCTGTGTGCACAGCAAAGTCTGCAACCTCATCCATATAGGAAAGAAAGACAATGTCTTTAAAAATTGATTAATATACACAGATCAAACCAGATATCAAAAATAATGCTTTTTAAAATTTTTTTCAAAATGTTACCACATTCTTGGCATAAAATGAAATGAAATCCCAAATATAAATGGTCAACCAGAGTAACCTAAAGATCAGTGTTGCTCCTGAACAGTTCTATGTATTAGACAGAAAGCACAAATGATGTGTACTCACTCTATAAAAGGCACTGCCTCAGATGTAACCGAATACAACTACACTCTGTACTTACAAGAGAAGCAACAGTGTGTCTTAGAAGCTAAGTGGCAATCTGAGCCCAAGCAGTCTCACCGCTGCCCTAATACTCATCATGTACTGGGTCAAATCACTTTTTCACTTACTCATTTCATTACCATTGAAAAGAAATAGCAGTAGTACATTACTACAGCAAGTGCCACAAACATAACCCCTGAGAATTTTCTGAGAAAGATACAAGCTCTTCTGGAATTGGTCCACTAACAGAATTCTCCTAACATAGTATTATGAAAGGCAATTTCTTTATGAGCTGCTAAGAAAATGTCTTGGAATAATTAGAGAGATTTATGTATTTGAAACTTTGGGGGAAATTTTCTTTCCAAAGACACTTCGTTGATACTTATTTGAAAAAAAAAAGCCCTCGTCAGATAGCTCGGTTGCTTAGAGCATTGTTCGGAAGCATAGAGGTTGCCGGTTCAATTCCCTGGTCAGAGCACATACAGGAACAGATAAATTTTCCTCTCTCTCTTTCTGCCTACCTTCTTCTCTCACTAAAATTAATAAATAAAAATTATTTACAAACAAAAATACAGGACAAAGTAGATTTAGCCAAACTGAGGTGATGTCTTAAGTTTGAGACCATCTGTAAAATTTTGTTTAGAGTTAGCAATCTATTTCTCTTGAGATATAAAGTCAGGTATCTAAGATAAAGACTATTCAGCTACATTTTTTAAATGTACCAATTAATTATCATTATGACTTCCTAAGATGATAAAAATATAACAATTTTTAAGAAAATTTTTAATTTTTTGAAAGAAGTTTAGATAGTACTAGAAAATAGAAACTACTGCTAATCTCAATAGTCTTATCAAGAAAATTGTATCATTAAGTCCTGTATTCGAATTATTGTTTACTTGGCCCTCTGCTTGCAAAAAAATTAAAGTCTCTTGAAATATTGTCAAAAGTTTCTTTCAATGTCACACTAAAGTTGAAGCTAATAAATATTTACAACTTGGCCATTTTCTTTGGAAAAAAAATAAAAAATAAAATAAATAAATAAAAATCATTGACAGTTAGCAGTGGGCATCCAGTCCCACTGTCCTTATAGCTATTATTTCACCTAACCCTTTCAAACACTCAAGAAATTACACTACCTAACATATTCTCTTTCATCTGTATCACATCCCCACTTACCACAGGTAAAGTCTTTGAAAATCTTATAGCTACAGTATGCTAGGGGCTATCACTATTTCACCCACCACCAATAACAGATGAGAGTAAGGAATTCCTATCCTTATGGTCTGTTTATAGGTCCACTTCTGGCACCAATCATCTCCAATGTGGTTCCCTAGAAGCAGAGCCTAATGAGAAGATTCTTGTTCAAGATTTATTGACTGAATATTCTCAAGAGGAGGGGAAGGAAGTCAGGCAAGGGCAGGGAGGGAAAATAGTTAAGAGAAAATAGTTTCAGCTGGAGACTGGTTTCAGCCTGATTTCACAGAAAAGCTCCAGATTAACCTATGGAGTTGGCCACCCTTAAGGTAAGAAGACTGGCAAATTACCCTATGGAGTTGGCCACCCTTAAGGTAAGAAGACTGGCTTTTTGTGCCCTCTTGTAATTTAGACACTGGCCGAGGACTTGACCCTGGAGAATCCTGCATAACTTTCCAGGTAACCTGGAAGCCATCATCTCAGGAAATATTTTTGAGAGAAGAGGAGCAGCTACGAGTTGTTAGTAGCCAGCAGTTGAGACATGAATATGTTGGTCAAATAAAGAGGATCTGGTAAAGTACAGTATAGGAAATATGGTCAATAATATTGTAATAGTTATGGAGGATCCATACTGGGAATACCAGACGGAACACTCTGTAAAGTACATAACTGTCTAACCCCTGTGTGGCACACCTGAAACTAATACAAAGTAGTATGGAATGTAAATGGTCATTGAAAATGTTTAAATTTTTTTAATATAATTCTGAGGATATTTGCATGGAAAAATGGAACATTCTCTTATATTCAAAATGCCTCATATTTGGTGGGTCACATAGATACTAAATTTATTCTGTTTTTTAAAAATAGGCAGGTAAAATATTTCAGCCCTGGTAATTTGGTTCAGTGGTAGGGAATCGGCCTGGCATGTGGATATCCTGGGTTGGATTCCCAGTCAGGACAAGCAACAGGGGAAGCAACCATCTGCTTCTCTACCCCTCCCCCTTCTCTCTCTCTTTCTTCCCCTCCCACAGCCATGGCTTGATTAGTTAGAGCAAGTTGGCCTGGAGCACTGAGGATAACTCCATTAACTCTGCCTTAGGAGCTAAAAAAAATGGCTTTGTTGCTGAGCAAGGGGGCAACAACCCCAGATGGGCAGACCATCACCCCCTAGTGGCCTTGCTGGGTGGATCCCAGGTGGGGTACATGCAGGAGTCTGTCTCTCTGCCTCCCCTCCTCTCACTAAAATAAAAATAATAATAAAATAAAATATTTCAGATTAATTAAATTTAAAAAATGGTTAAAATTTTAAAAATTAAAAAGGATCTCAGTAAGGTACAATAGCATACATATGGCCACACTTCAGAACTGGGTCATTAAGAGTTGCTACATCTTTTACAATAAAGAAGTCACGATTCTGGGAAAATGGCGACGGAGTAGGCAGACATTATAACTCCCACCTCCCAGAACCAAATGGATTACAACTTAACTTAGGAACAATCACCTTGAAAAACCAACTTTGGACTAAACTAAGAGGAATCTATAACCAAGTATCACTGAAGAAGCCACACTGAGACTGGTAGAAATGGCGGAGACGTGGAAAAAGCTGCCAAGCTCTCAGGAGCTAGAGGCGGCCTGGAAGGTCTCTCACAGTGGGGTGCATTGCCTGGAGAGTTGTGGGTCCTCAGCCCCAGGACCAAAACCCCAGCATGAAGTCCCAGAAACTAGAGGAGTCATACAGACAGTATTTAGCTGAAAGAAGAGCCGGGTTACTGTTTACGAGAGAAAGACAGAACTCTCAGACCCAGGCTCCATCTTAAAGAGACCGTGCAGAAAAACTTATTCATAGCCACTTACCTGGGCTCCAGGAGCAGGGAGTGCCAAGATGACTGGAGTTATGAGGGGAGAGTTTAGTCTTGGGGGCACAGAGAGAGACTGTGGGGGACAGCCACCCTGAACCCTGTACTGGGTCACTCCCCAAACCTAAAGTGGCCATTTTTCCAGGGAGAACCAAGCCAGCAAAGAGAAGCAATTACTCTACCCACCAGAGGTTCTCCTGCCCTAGTCAGTGCAAAGAGACACTTAGAAGCAGGGGGCACATCAGGGACACAGATTTTGAGTGCTGAGGTCTGGGACACCCCCCAAAAAAACTTCTGAAGGGTGGGAGGGCCTGGCTGCAGTGGCAGCCGTGGTGCTCAACCCACGTAGCAGCAGGGGGCAGAGCCCACCAAGGCAACCCATGTGAGCATCAGCTCAGGACCTAACAACCCTAGTTAGAGTGGTATTAAAAGGAAAGGCTCCTCATACCTGACCCAGCTAAGACATAGAAAATGCTGACACAAATAGCAAAAAAAGGCAGTAGCAGCAGACAAGCAGCCCACTGTGGATTACAAACAACAGCTGAGGCCAACCCAAGAAGATCCAGAAATAACACAACTGAAAGCGGGAGGCAGACAACACCAACCCTATACTCAGCTAGCTACACAAACAATACATCCAAAGGAGCAGTCTATACAGAGACAAAACGGAAAGACGAAGAAATGCAATTCAAATGAATCAATGAGAAATACTCAGAAAAAGAACTGAATAAGATGGAATAGCCAAGATACCAGATGCAGAGTTTAGAATAATGATTGTTAGGATGGTCAAGGATCTTAGAGCAACAATAGATGGACATAATGAGCACCTAGACAAAGAGGTAGTAAACATCAAAAAACACATTGAAATCGTAAAAAAGAATCAGACAGAAATGACAAACACATATCAGAAATGAAGACTATACTAGAAGGAATTAAAAGCAGGCTAGATGAAGCAGAGGATCAAATCAGCGATTTAGAGGACAAGATAAGCGAAAGCACAGAAGCAGAACAGCAAAAAGAAAAGAGGATCAAAAAGTTGAGGAAACTCTAAGAGAGGTCTGTGACAACATGAAGGGAAACAACATCCATATCATAGGGGTCCCTGAAGGAGAAGAAAAAGAACAAGGGATAGAGAAGCTGAAGAAATCATAGCTAAAAACTTCGCAAACTTGATGAAGAAAAAAGTCACACAATTCAAGAAGCACAGAGAATCCCATTAAAGAGGAACACAAACAGACCTACACAAAGACACATCATAATTAAAATACCAAAGCTAAGAGATAAAAAAAGAATACTAAAAGCTGCAAGAGAACAGCAGTCAATCACCTACAAAGGAGCCCCCATAAGAAGGATATCCAACTTTTCAACAGAAACACTTGAGGCCAGAAGGGAATGGCAAGAAATATTCAAAGTAATGCAAGACAAGAGCCTACAACCAAGACTTCTTTATCCAGCAAGGCTACTGTGTAAAATTGAAGGAGAAATAAAGCTTCCCAGACAAAACAAAAAACAAAAAAACTTAAGGATTTCATTACAACCAAACCACTGTTAAGGGGCCTATTATAAACTAATCAAAGGAGGAAAAGAATATAGCAAAAGAGGAATACAGCTTTAAAAAATAAAATGGCAATAAACAATTACATATCAATAATAACCTTAAATGTAAATGAATTAAATGATTCAATCAAAAGACATAAGGTAGCTGCATGGATAAGAAAACAGGACCTGTATATATGTTTTAAGAGACACACCTTAAAACAAAAGATGCACACAGAATAAAGATAAAAGGATGGAAAAAAATATTTCATGCAAATGAAAATGAAAAAAAAAGCTGGGTTAGCAATACTTATATCAGACAAAATGGACTTTAAAACAAAGGCTATAGTAAGAGATAAAGAAGGACACTACATAATGATAAAGGGAGCAATCCAACAGGAAGATATAACCATTATAAATATATACACACCTAATATAGGAGCTCCTAAATATATAAAGTAGACTTTGATGGATATAAAGGGCGAGATCAACAGCAATACTATAATAGTAAGGGATTTCAATACCCCACTAACATCACTAGATAGGAAAATTAACAAAGAAACAGCAGCCTTAAAGGACACATTAGATAAACTGGATTTACTAGATACCTTCAGAACCTTTCACCCTAAAGCAACAGAATATACATTCTTTTCAAGTGCTCATGGTACATTCCCTAGGATAGACCACATGTTAGGACACAAAACTAGTCTCAATAAATTTAAGATTGAAACCATATAAAATCTCTTATCACAATGGCATGACCTAGAATCAACTACAATAGAAAAACTGAAAAACAAACACTTGGAAACTAAATAGCATGTTATTAAATAACAAATGGGTTAACAATGAGGTCAAGGAAGAAATAAAAAATTTCCTTGAAACAAATGAAAATGAACATACAACAAATCAAAATTTATGGGTCACAGCAAAAGCAGTCCTGAGAGGGAAGTTCATAGTATTATAGGCCTACCTTAAAAAGAAAAAGCTCAAATAAACAACTTAACCCTGAATCTGAAAGAACTAGAAAAACAACAGCAAGTAAAAAACAAAGTAGAAGGAAGGAAATAATAAAGATCAGAGCAGAAAGAAATGACATAGAGGCTAACAGAACAATACAGAAGATCAATGAAACCAAGAGCTGGTTCTTTGAAAAGGTAAACAAGATTGATGAACCTTTAAGCAGACTCACCAAGAAAAAAAGAGAGAGGACTCAAATAAATAAAATTAGAAATGAGAGTGGAGAAGTAACAACTAACACAGCAGAAATACAAAAGATTGTAAGAAAATATTATGAAAAATTGTATGCCAAAAAAATTAGGCAGCCTAGGTGAAATGGACAAATTCCTTGAAACATAAAATCTTTCAAAAATCAATCTGGAAGAATCAGAAAACCTAAACAGACTGATTTCAACAAATGAGACAGAAACCATTATCAAAACACTACCAACAAACAAAAGCACTGGGCCGGCTGGCTTCACAGGCAAGTTCTAACAAATATTCAAAGAACTAACTCTAATCCTTATCAAGCTATTCCAAAAAATTCAAGAAGAGGATAAGACTTCCATGCTCCTTTTATGAGGCGAGCATAATCCTCATTCCAAAACCAGATGAAGACACTACAAAGAAAGAAAACAATAGGCCAATATCCTTGATGAATTTAGATGCTAAAATTCTCAAAAAAATATTAGCAAACTGATCCAGCAATACATGAAAAAAATCATACATCATGATCAAGTGGGATTTATTCTGGGGAGGCAAGGCTGGTTCAATATTCGCAAATCAATCAATGTGACCATCACATAAACAAAAGGAAGGATAAAATTCACATGATAATATCAAAAGATGCAGAAAAAGCATTTAATAAAATCCAGCACCCATTTGACCATACGATCAAAACTCTCAGCAAAGTGGGAATACAGAGAACATACCTCAACATGATAAAGGCCGAGTATGACAAACCCACAGCCAACATCATACTCAATGGGCAAAAATTAAAAGCAATTCCCTTAAGATCAGAAACAAGGTAGGGGTGCCCCCTTTCACCACTCTTATTCAACATAGTTCTGGAAGTCCTAGCCACAGCAATCAGGCAAGAAGAAAAATAAAAGGCATCCAAATTGGAAAAGAGGAAGTAAAACTATCATTATTTGCAGATGATATGATACTATACATAGAAAACCCTAAAGTCTCAGTCAAAAAACGAGTGGATCTAATAAATGAATTCAGCAAGGTGGTAGGTTATAAAATTAATATTCAGAAATCAGAGGCATTTTTATAACCAACAATGAACTGTCTGAAAAAGAAATTAAGAAAACAATCCCCTTCCCTATTACAACAAAATAAATAAAGTACCTAGGAGTAAATTTAACCAAGGAGGTTAAAGACTTATTTTTGAAAAATTATAAAACATTGATAAAAGAAATCAAGGAAGATACAAACAAGTGGAAGCATATACCGTGTTCATGGATAGGAAGAATAAACATCATTAAAATGTTTATATTACCCAAAGCAATTTATAAATTCAATGCAATACCAATTAAAATACCAATGACATACTTCAAAGATATAGAACACATATTCCAAAAATTTATATGGAACCATAAAAAGAACATGAATAGCCTCACCAATCTTGAAAAAGAAGAGTAAAGTGGGAGGTATCACACTTCCTGATATCAAGTTATACTATAAGGCCACTGTACTCAAAACAGCTTGGTAATGGCATAAGAACAGGCATATAGATCAATGGAATGGAACAGAGACCCCAGAAATAAACCCACACCTTTATGGACAATTGATATTTGACAAAGGAGGTAAGAGCATGCAATGGAGTAAAGACAGTCTCTTAAATGGTGTTGGGAAAATTGGACAGCTACCTGGGAAAAAAATGAAACTAGACTACCAACTTACAGCACTCACAAAAATAAACTCAAAATGGATAAAAGACTTAAATGTAAGCTGTGAAACCATAAGCATCTTAGAAGAAAACATAGGCAGTAAGCTCTCCAACATCTCTCGCAGCAATATATTGGCTGATTTATCCCCACAGGCAAGAGAAACAAAGGACAGGATAAACAAATGGGACTATATCAAACTAAAAAGCTTTTGTACTGCTAAAGACAATATGAACAGAATAAAAAGACAAACCACACAATGGGAGAACATATTCGACAATATGTCTGATAAGGGGTTAATAACCAAAATTTATAAAGAACTTATAAAACTCAACACCAGGAAGACAAACAATCCAAAAAAAAAAATTGGCAAAAGAGCCTGACCGGTTGTGGCTCAGTGGATAAAGCGTCGACCTGGGAACACTGAGGTTGCCAGTTCAAGACCCTGCGCTGGTCTGGTCAAGGCACATATGGGAGTTGATGCTTCCAGCTCCTCCCCCCTTTCTCTCTTTCTCTCTCTCTCTCTCTCTCTCTCTCTCTCTCTCTCTCACTCTGTGTCTCCTCTCTAAAATGCATAAATAAAAAGAAACTTTAAAAAAAAAGATTTATAAAAAAAAATTGGCAAAAGAAATGAATAGAAATTTCTCCAAGGAGGACATACAGATAGCCAATAGGCATATGAAAAAATGCTCAACATCACTAATCATTAGAGAAATGAAAATTAAAACCACAATGAGATATCACCTCACACCAGTCAGAATGGCGCTCATCAGCAAAACAACACAGAACAAGTGCTGGCGAGGATGTGGAGAAAAGGGAACCCTCCTGCACTGCTGGTGGAATGCAGACTGGCGCAGCCACTGTGGAAAACAGTATGGAGATTCCTCAAAATTTCAAAATCGAACTGCCTTTTGACCCAGCCATCCCACTTTTAGGAATATACCCAGCCATCCCACTTTTAGGAATATATCCTAAGAATACCAAATGACTGATTCAAAAGAAGAAATGTGCCCCCGTGTTTATTGTAGCATTGTTTACAATAGCCAAGGTCTGGAAACAGCCCAAGTGCCCATCAGTGGATGAGTGGATTAAAAAGCAGTGGTACATATACACAATGGAATACTATGCGGCCATGAAAAAGATGGAAATCTTACCTTTTGGGACAACATGGATGGACCTGGAAACTATTATGCTAAGGAAATAAGCCAGGCAGAGAAAGAAAAATATCATATGACCTCACTCATTTGAGAAATCCAATGAACAATGAGAACTGAGGAACAGAATAGAGACAGAGGCGAGATCAAAGGGACCAGAGGGAAAGGGGACAGAGGGAAAGGGGATGAGAGGATGGGATCAGAGAAGGGAAAGAGATTGGTGAAATTATATACACATAACACAGCTTTACAGCAAGCAGGAAAGCAAATCCTGGAGGAAAGGGAGGAGGGTGTGAGGGGAGGGGAGTAAGGGGGAGGTTGAGGGAAACATGGGGTGGAGGGGATGTACTCAGTGGGACACTTGAATCGATGTAAACACAATAAATTAAAATACATTAAAAAAAAGAAGTCACTTGCTTCAAAACTATCTTTTTACAGCTATAATTTGTCACCACAGTGATGAAAAGAAAGCATACAAAAAGGCACCACAAATGGAAAATCCCCATAATCCTGCTATTACTATTGTCCCAACATCCAAACCAAACTGGTCCAATCTGCATCCAAAAAAACAGATGCTCTCCACAGTGCTTTTTAATATGGACCCCCCCCCAAAAAAAAAAATAGCTCATGGTCCCTGGGGTCTCTGCTAACACTTGAGGAAGGGAAAGAAATTTCCACCAGTCTGCTTGCCAACAGAAGGAGCCAAAACAGCAAATCCAGATCCTGTGTGAATGCATCTTATTGAGCCTAAATTACTCCTGGACTCTATCTAACTCTAAAGAGCCTGGGAAATACAGTCTTTTAATCCTCTGCCTCTTCATTCTGAAAGGCACACCAAAAAGGAGGAAGTAAGTAGATGGGTCAGCATCAGCCCACCAAATTCATCTCTGTTTAACCTTGTTATTTAGAATCTACATCGCAATACTTAAACTTCCAAATAAGAACATCAGTACCCACAACAGGCTGACACCACAAACAATCCAATTTATCTCTAAAAAACATATCCTCTCAATTTTTATATGGTTTTAGTTTTGCCTTCATTCTCAGGTTATAGGTTGGCTGTATAAAATTCTAGGTTGACAATGATTTCATATCAGAACACTGAGACTGTTATTTTGCTGTTTTGAGGCAGTGGTTATGGCTGCTTAAAAATCTGCCAGTCTAATTATCGTTCCTTTATAACTTATCTGGTGTTTTTTTTTGGTGAACTAAGTTTTTCTCTTATTTGATATTCTGCAATTTTACTGTGGTATTTTTTAGGTGTAACGTATTTTTCTCTTTCCTGAGGGACCCTCATGTACTCTTTCTACCCGAGAACTGTCTTCAATTCTAGGAAGTACTGAGCTGTTATCTTTTTAAACATCACCCTTCGCCCTATTCTCTTACTCTTTTTTTTTCTGGAATTTTATCAACATATGTTGACAGATTTTTAAATTTATCATCCATGGATCTTAACATCTTTTTTTGTACTTTTCAGTTCTTTATCTCGCTTTATCTCTTAATAAATTGATTTTTATTTTTATCAATCTTTTAATTCACTATTTTTCAGTTCAAATAGTCCATTGTTCACTCTTAGTTGAGAGTTTAAAATGTTAGTTTCTACAGGTTTTACTATGTTTTTTTTATTTTATTTATTGATTTTACAGAGGGAGGAGAGATAGAGGTGTGGGGAGAGTGAGAAGTATCAACTTATAGTTGTTTCACTTTAGTCGTTCCTTGGTTGCTTGCTGTATGTGCCTTGACTGGTCAAGTCCAGGCCTTCGAACTAGTGAATTTAGTGTTCCACGTTGACACTCTATCCACTGCACCACCAGTTACTATTCTTAAATATCCTTTTTTGGTTTGTTTTCAGAGTTACCTGTTCTTTTTTATATGTCTACAATATGCACACAAACTCTTGTTTATTGCTTTCTCTGACTCTTGTTCATGTCACTTGCTTTTGCTTGTTTGTCACTTTTAGCTTTATATGGGGAGAAGATTATTTTCCAAGGGAGTCCAAGGTTCTCTGGATTGTCAGAGAATCCTACAGAGCAATTTTGAGTGCTCTTCTTCCAATGACTCCGCGGGTCTCACAAATCCAGCACCAACTTTGTGTGACTTTTCTACCTTGGTGTCCAAGTCAACTGAGGACTCCCACTCTGGCCTCTGCAGACACAGGGCCCTGTCAGGCCTTCATGACTCATCTAATTCACCAGCCTGAGTCTGAATTCCCTCTGCAGTAATTTACCTGATGATTCACACTTTCTTTGGAGCTCAAGTATATGTTTAAGGGTTTGGGGGTGTTTTGTTGTTATATTTGTAATTTTTATATATTGAGACTTGAGAAGAATTCCCCATATCTGCTTAGTCTCTCATAGCAATAAAAAGTATTCTGTCAATAAGATACTTGTCTTCAACTGAAGAAGAAGAAGGAGGAGGAGGAGGAGGAGGAGGAGGAGGAGGAGGAGGAGGAGGAGGAGGGCGGCAGGGTTAGCATTCCTTTGGAACTCGATGAACCAGAACTGTTAGCAATATAGATAGAAGATGATCTATGGAGAAAAAGGAGAAAGATCCCCATTACACCTTTTTTCCCCTGAAAACACTCTCAGTTGTCACTGGGGGAAAAAATTTCTTATTTTGGAAAAATAAAATATTTGTCCATGTCAAACACATTTTCAGTTAGAATGCAGACGTCACACTATCTTGTGGTAAGAAAAAGTATTTCGTTTTTATTATAAAGGCAAGGTCTTTGATAAACAAAAGGTTAATGAGAGTCAGCCCAGTTGCTGAAATTTTTAATAATTTGAGAAAAACCTTTGTCATATGAGAATCCTTAGTCTCCTCCCCATGCCACCCAGTCAACTCAAAAGCAACCTCATGCAGAGGTGTTTCATCACAGAGCCCTGTCCATCCAGCCCCCAAATCACAGCTGACCAAGACAAAGCAGGCAACTACACTGCATAATGAGTAAGGGTGGTCTTCGGGGGACCATGGGCCTGCTTCATAAACTGCATTGACACTCGCATAAACTAGCATTGTCCCAGCTGGGCCATCTCTGTGGTATAGAACAGTAAGCATGGGGACCTGTGGGAGCTCTTCCTCCACATGACATCAAATGGGATTTCAAGTTCTCCTTTGAAAAGGGGGAGGAGTCAATAAGTTTGAACTCTCTTGGACCCCAAAGTCCCTTCTACCAGTTAGTCATATGTTGCAGCAAGTTGTATAGACTTTGAATTGTAGATGTTTGTTTTTTCTCCTTTTCTACTATTATTTGATTTTGATACTACTGTTTGCATTTTTTGTAGAAGTTAGCACACTCTCTCTTCTTCAGTCTTTGAAAAATGCAATGTTAGGATGAAGTAGAGCAGTAAGGGTCCAAGAGGGAACTGGAGATAACTCTTCCAAAGTTAGTTTCTTTGTGTTGATTCCAGTATGTTACAGGCCCACTGCAGGTGTGCTGACATTCCAGAAAAATGTTAGAACATGTACTTTAGCTACTTTTATATAATATTAAGTTAAGGAAACCACCACTAACACAAATGCCTTTGCAATAAAAAGGCAACATTCGTTGTTGTTCCTTTTAAAATCAACCATTACATAAAGAATGAAGCAATTATTAAGAGAAAATACTTTGTCCTGGTTGAGTGTTGAACACCAGGAATTCTTTAATAAGACATTTCTCTGTATTTTAAGATTAAGTTTTGAAGCAATGCCTTTATTCTGAGGACAACAGACTAGAACTTGAAAATGGGCCATGTGCAAGTATTTTAGAATGAGAATATGTGTTCTCTTTGAAAAACACACTTTGAATAAATGTCTCAAACAAAGTATAACTCTGCTGTTTTGGAAATTTTCTTTTCCCCTTAGTGTCTTGTAACATTGTCTTGTGATTCTACACTCAATTTTATCTTCTTGAAATGTGGGTATGTGATTGGCCAAGAAATTCTCAATAGATATCAATCAGAGCTGAATTTCCTACATGGTTATTGATTCAAGCTGGACAGCAAACTTCAAGAAAGCACTGGAATGCATTTGACTACATTTAGCATTTTGACTCAGAGATTATTCTATACAGAGTAATAAAAACTTTCACGTGCCAAATATTATTCTAGGATCTGAGGGGTCAGTGTTGTGTTCTCACACTTGGACTTAAGGACCCTCCCTTCCAGTGAAAGAGACAGAAAATAAGCAAGTATATAAAGAAACACACATACCACACACACGAATGTCAAATAGCACTAAGAGCAATGGAGAAGATTGAACAGGTAACGTAATAATGAAAAGGTGAAAGTAGGGGGCTATTTAAATTGGATAATCAGAAAAAGACTTCCAGAAGAGGTCCTATTGTGCTGAGGCCTGACTGTCAAGAAACCAGTCATGAGAAAGTTGGGGGAAGAACACTCCAAGAAAAGCAAAGCACAAGAGCATCAGCCCTGAAGCAGAAACAAGCTCTGAATAGAGAGCAATGGCAAGAAGACTTTGTGACTAGTGTGTGAGGGAGGGGGAAAGCGGTTGCCGATGGATTCTGGACAGATGGGCTACAAAGCCATACAGGGCTTTGTACACACTGGTAAACACTTTGAACTTGATTGTAACTGTGACAGGAAGTCAGTTGGGAGTTTTCAGTTAAGGTTTCCTTGATTGTATTTATATGATCCCAGTATAAATTAGAATTAACTCTAATCTTTTTACTTTTGTATCTTCTTCAAAGCATTTACCATAAATGTGTTTATGTGTTTGTGAGGTTTTGTTTTTGTTTTTCTTATATCCATCTGCCTTCTCCCTATAAGCCCCAAGAGAGTAGGAACGAGATTGTTTTGTTTACCATTGAATATCTAGAAGAGAACTGAGGGTGCTTAATATACAGTGTGTCCGTAAAGTCATGGTGCACTTTTGACCGGTCACAGGTCAAAAGTATCTTGGTGGAGTAAATGACTGAATTCAATTCTTTTTTAGGTCACAGAATACTGAAATAATCCTCTCCATGTAATGACTATGAGACAGTTGCACCAGGTGAATCAAGACACATTTTTGTGTAATTCTCAATATTTGCAATCAGTGTACTTGTTCCTAATAAGACATAAAGAACCCAAAGAATAAAACATGTTTCTAACAGAGACAGAAAATAAAGCTGTATCAGGAGCTCTACAGGTAAGGATTTTAATAGCTATTGTTTTCTGTGGTAGAAGCTCTGGAATGGTTTTGGTTAGAAGCTGCAGTTCAGTGAATTAAACAGACTAAAACTACATTAGTAAGAAAAAGAACTAAAAGGGTTTTATGGCCATTTCCTCCAAGTAATTCTGCTCTGAATGAGATCCAATACAGCCTAAAACTCCAAAACAATAAAATCCACAGTAGTTCTGTTCAAGAAGAGACTCTTTTTTCTCTAAAGATATTTAGGACCATTTCAGTGAATCACACCTGTGTATGTCTTCCCAGAAAGACAGCGTTATAAGAACCATTTTCAGCGCCACGGCCCAGCCTCTCTCCTCAAATGGCTACATGCTGACGCCATCCCAACTTCCAGTCTACATGTGTGTATGTCTGTGTGTTTCCAAGTTGGGATGGAGCATGCTTTTTTAGTTCCTTAGTTTTAAGAACCACCAGCCATTAACTCATATTTGAGTTTGCCAAGGGTGACCACTAAAAACAAACAGAAGAATATGCACAGAAATATTTATCTTCTATGGTTTCGGGGAGGTAGGGAGAATTCTTATTATCAAAAATGTATCTCTTTACTTAAAATTCTTAGAATCACAGCTTTCCATTTGTCTACTAGAATAAACACAGATTCGGTGGAAAAGGTAATATCCTTTCATATGTTCACATATTCTCACTCAGATGTAAATAGCCACCTGATATCACAATGTCAGAGCCTTCCCTGAAGGAGAGTTTGGCTATGAAGAATGGGGTGGATTGAGTGTCCAAAAGAGGACTTGCCTGGAATAAAGAAGAGAGGGTTTGAAGTTAGTCAAGATGGAATCTTTGTTCCCTCTCAATTTTCCTAGGACCATCTATGCTTAAAAGTTACACTTCTTCCAAGATACAGCATCATAATTTCTGAATTACCCAGAAGAGGAGATAAAATAACAAATGCAAAGAAAGAAACATCAAATAGAGATTGCTTTAGGGTACAAGATCATTAGATTGCGTTACCTTCATCTTCAAGGTAAAACAAGACAACAGTTTTGAAAAGGAGTCTGTCCTTTGACGTAGTAAATTTCTCCTTGATTAAATTTATCCTTTGGAAATTAATATAAGGTTGTATATTAGTTATAGATTGTTGTTCAGTTTCTGCTATAGCCCAGACACTGTGCTTGGTACAAAAGATATAAACATAATTACTATCAAGGCCCTGATCTCAAATTTTATACTAACCATTGGCAAGACAGAGATCAAATTAACAATCATAGTATAATTCATCTCCTCAAGAGCAGAAACTTTTGATATTTTAATGTATTTTTTTATTTCTAGTATCTAAAATACTGTCAAGCATACAGTATATGCTCAATAAATATATATTGATTGTTGGGTGAATATAATGATTGCTATAAAGGCAGTAACATTGACAGTTACATGCAGATGATAGTGTTTGGATTGAGATTTGAAGCATTAACAGGAAATTGCCAGGTCAACAGGATCCACCTAGAGAGAGGGCATTCTTGGAGAAGAGCATCAAAGGGCACAGGAGTGTGAGAGGGCATGGCAAATTCAGAAATATAACTGGGTTAGTAGAGAGGAAGCATTAAATTCCAAAAAAGGGAGTGGCATGAGATGAAACAAGAAAGCTAGGCAGAGCCATATTGATAAGGGCCAATGGGTTCCTGAAAAAGACTTAAAATTGAATCTGCAAATGTAAAAAGAAACAAACAACAACAACAAAAAATGAAGAAACTTTGATGAAGTACTATATTATAACTTATATGTACTGAACATGGCAGTTAGAAAAGAGGGGTGGGTGTCAATACTTGAGGCCAGGAGACCAGCTAGGAGCCACTGCAACAGTACTTGCAACAGACCATGGGGCCTGAACTAGGGGAGTGAAGGTGGGGATGAAGACGAGGCAAGAAGTCCAGTGTCTTTTAAGTGAGACAGAAGGACTTGGACATTTGATCAGGAAATGAAGAACATAATTCCAGGTTTTTCTCTCAGGAGACCTAGGCAAAGCAGTAAAATGAATGGTGAGGAAGTTATGCCGGTTCTCTCCCTTCTATTCACAGGGGATACATTCCAGGACGCTTAGTGGATGACTGAAACTATGGATAGTACCAAACACCATAAATGCTGTATTTTTACACATACATACCTACAACAATTTGATTTGTAAACTAGGCATGGTAAGAAATTAACAACAAAAGAACAATAATAAAATAGAACAATTATAACAATACGCTATAATAAAAGTTATGTGAATGTGGTCTTTTTTTCTCTCAAAATATCTTACTGTACAATAAATCCTGAATTAACATTATGGATAGGTTCTTGGAAATTGTTATATTAAGGAATATGACATATAATGACACCAATTGTACCACAGTCTAATTGATATAGAATTTAGTTCTTATGGCATATTTCCAGTCACAAAAACATCGTCGAAGTTGTAAATAAAGTCCCAAATTTTAAACTTTGAAATAACAGTGAGCTGTGCATACATTTAAGAAAAATAAATAAAAACAAGTAGACAAATTATTTTCCAAACCTGCTTGTTCCAGTTCAGGGTCACTAGTGGCAGCAGCCTCACCTAGCAGCTCAGGGCACCCATCTACCACAGGGTGCATCACAAACACCCACACGTAGACGGGGACAATGTTGACACGCCAGCCCACTCATGTGCACACCTTTAAGATGTGGGAGGAAACCAGAGTCCCTGGAAAGAACCCCGCAGACATGGGGAGAACGTCCACACCCCACACAGGCAGTGGTCGTTTTTCTCTCAACAACATTATAATGAATCAACATTGAATGATATGCCATTTTTCAAGAGCCTGCTATACAGCACTCACCCTTCATGTGATGATGTGAGATGATACAACAGCTACGTGACAAGATGAAGTAAACTGAATAGCATAGCGATTGTGACACAGCTACTATAAGGGTTACTTGAACACAACCACTGCAGCATGGTCACAGTTGACCTGTGTAACGCTGGTGCCCGAGGCCAGGCAGGTCCAGTTTGGATTCGGGCAGATGGTAGAGAAACTGCGGAGCTGGAAAGCAGTGGGTCATTCAGTTTAATGAAGTCTCACAATGGCGGACAAGCACACAGGCAGGGGGAAACCGCTTCCAGGCAAACAAACAGCAAGAACAGTCCCTCTCAGTGGTGGGCAGGCAATCCACCATCCCCAATCTCCCATCTCTCTCAAGCATAAGCATCCATCACTTTACATAGGTCATATGCATGTGACACAGCTACATGCTCACACACCAGTCAGGCAAAGTGCTTGCAGCTGATACACCAGCAGGCAAGCCTAACACAGCTAACCCACAACCTGATAACAGACAATTGGTGAGTGACAAACAGACCAAACTGCCTATGGCATGGAGACACTGGACAAAGGGATGGTTCACATTGGGCGGGATGGAGCAGACAAGGCAAGATTTCATCACACTGCTCAGAATGGTGTGCTATTTAAAACTTAATTCTTTTAATAAAATGTTCCATTTAATATTTTTGGCCTGTAGTTGACTGCTGGTAACCGGGACCAAGAAAGCAAAACCATGGATAAGAGGGTCTACTGTACTTATCAAATAGCTCCACCTTGCAAACAGAAAGATGGTTTTTCATGGTATGTTTGATAAAAACTAAAAAAAGAAGCTCAAACATGCATTTCTCATGGAGTCTTTCATCATTACACTTTCAATGTAAGCTACGGGAAGAAAATTCTAATTGCTTTTTTTCTCTACAGTTCAATATGGCCTAGAATGCCCTCCCATTGGCGCTGCCACATAATCACAGCTCATTAGAGTTCTATGGGCTTGTTCTGCCAGAGGTTCCATTCAAGCCCTTATTAACATTTACAGCTTTTGCAGCTATCTCTAGCCCTGATGTTACCACCTAATAACCCTTTTTATAGTATTTAAATAGTTCAGTTAAAAAGTCCTTAAGCAACTTGGTCTATTTTATCAAAAGCCACCAAACTTTTGAATGCCTTTAAGCTACTATTTACTGGGGTTTATTAGGATTTTTTTTTAAGCGAGAGAGAGACAGAAAGACAGAGAGAGGAACACATAAGGACAGCAGACAGGAAGGGAGATATGAGAAGCATCAATTCTTTGTTGCAACACCTTGGTGATTCATTGACTGCTTTCTCATATGTGCCTTGACTGGGAGCTCCAGCTAAATCAGTGAGCCCTTGCTCAAGCCAGCAACCGTGGCCTTCAAGTCAGCAACCTAGACTCAAGCCAGTGACCTTTGGGCTCAAGCCAGTGACCATGGGGTCATGTCTGTGATCCCACGCTCAAGCCCACAACCTCAGGGTTTTGAACCTGAGACCTTTGTGTCCTAGGCTGATGCTCTACCCACTGCACCACCACCTAGCCAGGCATTATTAGGATATTTTTAAAAACAGAGAAATCATTTCTGGTCCATTGCTTTAGTCTGGTTCTAATAAGTATGAGACTATTTATACGCATGTATATTTAGGTTGCACAATGTATAACAATGCTCAGGCTCATCTCTGTGCCTCTGGACGATCCAGAAGGATGCCCTGGGGTTACCCTAACTTCTTGTTATTGTCATAAGAGAAAACATAAAGGCATATGACTAAGCAGATCTCAACCAGAATGATTTAACCTTAGCAGTTGAATCAAAAAAGGTCAGGCCAATTCTTTCACCTAAAAATGTGTAAACTTCAATGATGCATGCTATTGTCAATGCCAGTCCAGTCTATAAGTTAAAGATCTTTTTTAAAAGAAATTTTAAGACTTTATTTATTCATTTTATAGAGGCAAGGGAGAGGGAGGGAAAAGGAGGGAGAGAGAGAGGGGGAGAGAGATAGAAGGGGGGAAGAGCAGGAAGCATCAACTCCCTTATGTGCCTTGACCAGGCAAACCCAGAGTTTCTAACTAGTGACCTCAGAATTTGAGGCTGGTGCTTTATCCACTGTGCCACCACAGGTCAGGCTAAAGATCTTTATGTTCTAGTAACTTTCAAAAAATCATAAATCTTAGTACAAAAAAATAATCCAAAAGATCTAAACTTTCATACAAACACAAATCACAGGGTCAATATAGACTGTACAGATAAAGTTTTGCTGCCAAATTTTTTAAAATTCTACCCTTATGAATCTGGAGACCATAACCCTGCCTCAGTTCTGAACATTGCACTGTTGTATAAAAAAAAGTCAGTTACCTTATTTAGCATACAAGCACTTTAGGATAGCCTAAAGCATCCTTAAGGAGACCTTAGTGAAGACTCACAGCATCTCTATTACCTCCATCCTGAGTCAGGGTGCACACTGCAGGGGTCCCCAAACTTTTTACATGGGGCCAGTTCACTGTCCCTCAGACCGTTGGAGGGCCGCCACATACAGTACTCCATACACCGACCACCAATGAAAGAGGTGCCCCTTCCAGAAGTGCGGCTGGGGCCGGATAAATGGCCTCAGGGGGTTGCAATTTGGCCCGCGGGCCACGGGCCGTAGTTTGGGGACCTCCACTTCAGAGGTTGTATTACATAGTGTAGGGAAAACGGCTGTGTTAGGCTTGCTCGCTGGTTTACAGGCTGCAAGCACTTTGCCTGATTAGCGTGTGAGCACGTGGCAGCACCATGTGTATAGTCTATGTAAGGCTATGGGTGCTTTCCCTCAGGGTGATTCTCCTAGATCGCTCTCCTGACACTGCAAGGTACAGTTCCCAGATTTCCTCAGCGGCTGCCACCATGAGAGAGTTTTCCTGATCCCTTGCCCTCCACTGTGAAAAGCAGGTTCTCTTTTGTTTATTCGCTGACCTGTCTTTGCGAGCCTCCAATAAATGATGCTGTCTGCCTCTGCAGTTCCTCTACCATCGGCCAGAATTCAAGGCAAACCTGCCTGGCCTCAACCACTAGGATACACATAGCTATAATTTGTTTCATTGGTGACATCATTCTAAACTGCAGCTATTCTTCATGACTGAGCTGAAATGGTTAACTGCTTAGCATCATATTTATACACTATATGTTTCTTCTTAAAGAAGATTGGAACCCTTTCAAAGGTAAAAGCTGAAAGTAACATCTTCAATAAAGTGTTAAAGTGATTCCAACTTTTAGCAATGACCCATACTGCATGCAGATTTTAAGTCAACTGCAATATTATAAAAGATCTATCATTAGGTAAAGCCATTTGAGGTTAAAATATTTTGCCAAGCGATAAGTACAGCTTATTCTTTTTATTTTTAATTTTGTATTTTGAAATTCAATATAATGGGGTGACGTTGATCAATAAGAGTACATGGATTTCAGGTGAACATTCCTATACCATTTAAATCGCTGATTCCATTGTGTGTCCAAGACCCAAAGTCAAATTATTTTCTGTCCCAGTTTATTCTAATTACCATTTATCTAGAAGCTTGAGATTTTAAAAATCCTAAAAATTTAAATCATCCAGGGCATTTTAAATACCTATGTGACTTTTTCTTTATTCTTAATTACAATAGTTAGAATGTATAGACTTTCAGAAGTAAATAAGGATTTGTTGAATTAAGCTGCCTACTTTTTCCTTGAATAGCTGAGATGCTTTTACTAACCTGAAAACCCTAGAATATTCAGTATATAGAAAAAAGAAAATAAAATATAAGAAAAATTAATGCTTTTCTTTCCCTATTTTTGAAGGTGTTTTCTCCAGCCAATGCAAAACCTGTAACACAACAATTTGCTGAGCAAAAGCAATGCGAAATGGTTTTCTTAAGTTGCTTTTTCTACAAAAAGTAAGTTCTGTTACTACAAAATTTAAAATAAAAATTAAATAAATAAATAACTGTTCGGACTAAAGTTTATTTAATCACATGTGAGCCATTTTATCCTAAAGTCAAAGTAGAATTTTGACTAAGGCAAGGTACCAGTGGCAGTTGCAGATTAAACTATCTAGAATAGTCTGAGAAAAAACAACAACAAATTATACCAGCAAACTCTGGCTTTCAGGTACCATAAAATTTTAAGGCCAGAAAACTTTTATATTTACAAGAAATGTTTTCAAAGTGAGTGGGAGCCCTAAAATACAAGAAACATAATGCTGAGATTCAAGTTGCCCTCTAGTGAAAAAGGCAGGCTGTTTAGAATTTTGTATTTTCATATTTGTCGGCTGAGCTCATTCTGTGTACTGGATAAACCAAACAAGCCACTAGCCAGTCGTATTCTCCCTTCTAGACATGCCACAGAATGCCTGCCATATATACATGCTTCTCCAGCTCATGGCACCGGACAGAATCACAGCTGACTAGAGTAGGGCTGGATGTGTGACCCAAAAAATGTCCATTCATGGCCATGGCCACTAGCCTATGACATCAGCTGTTTGTAGAGGTTTGCCAAGAGCTCAACAAGTCCTGTAAATATTTTCTGTCCTTTTGGAAGTACACTATCAGCCAAAGGAAGAAGCAACAGCTGGTAGGTTTAAAGCATTTGGATGACCTTCATCCATTAGCTAAAATATAGGACAAAGCATCTGATTAGACAAAGAAAGTAGGTGCCTCTGTACTCCATAGCAAAGGATTCATCACTTACCTCTGCAAAACTTTTATCCCCAATTTATTATCATTTGTAATAAAAAGACTTGGTAATTTTGTGTATATATAACGAATATACTATATGCATAATGTATACACATTATAAAACAATAATATAATGAACACCCATGAAGCTATCACCCAACCAAAAACTAAAATGTTATTTGCTTCTATTTTTGTATTCCCTTCTCATCTCATTTTCCTGCTTCTTGACCAGATCAGCATTTCAGCATTAATCACTATCCTAAATCTGTGATTTTCCATTCTGTTAAGTTTTTAAATTGTCACAAATATATATATATATATATATACACACACACACACACACACACACACACATACATTCAACAGGTGTATGCACATATTAAGCATACACAATTTACCTAGGAGGTGGTCATGTTATTTTATTTTCATGATTATATACTTGATTATTTTAACCACCACAATTGATTAATCAATTATATTTTTTATAATAGAAAAAAATGCCACAATCTGTGCTGCCATGAGCTTTCTTCCAATTACTGCTGTTAAATAGGTACAAATTTTCTCAATGGTATGCCTAGGAGAGAAATTGCTGGGTTGTATTGTGTGCAAATATTCTGCCTTTCAAAGTAATGCCCAGTGGTTTTCCAATGTAATGGTATGAATCACCTTGATCTTACCAAAAGGCCAAGAAGCAATGGTTTGAATCTTCTTTAGTGAAATATGTGAAAACGGAGTTAATGGTAGCACAGGTGAACTGACATGAAGTAGAAAATCAAATAGAAGACATGTGGAAATCAAAAACACAAGCCAATACCAGTGTAAGCCAAGCCCTGCAGTAGAGAAGAGTGCTGTTCCTGGCAGGATTCCCTTCTTGAGGATGTTACAGCTACGCATATGAGATAAATTGGGCTTTAAGTTTTCTTTTTTGAAATACCCTGGATAAATTTGGTATCAGTGTTACACTGGCCACAAAATTAATTAGATATTTTTTTTTTCTCTAGAGATTTTATTTAAGATGTTGAGTTTCAGTATCGGAAAGATTTTTTTAGTAAGTCCTTCTGAGCCTGAAATTGTTGTTGTGGAGGTTTTTGTTGTTTCTGTTTTATTTTACTTTTTTAACTTTTATTTATTGATTTTAATGAAGAGAGAGAGAGAGAGAGAGAGAGAGAGAGAGAGGCAGGAACATCGATCTGTTCCTATATGTGCCCTGACTGGGGAGCGAGCTGGCAACCTCTGTGCTTCAGTGCAACACTCTAGCCAACTAAGCTATCCAGCCAGGGCTGTTTTATTTAAATGTCTAACAGAAAATAGACTATTTTAGATTTTCTGTTTTCTCCTCTACAGTTTATATATTTTGCCTAAGTTTTTAAACTTATTGACATAAATTTGTACATTATCTTTTTCTGAACAATATCTGTGGGAATTTGTTGATGATTTTTATCTTCTCCAGTTTGTGTCATGCTAGATATTTATCACTATTAGTAGTACTGATTTTCTCTAGTATATGTTTATTTAAAGTTTAATTAATATTTGTTCTCAATGTTTCCTTCTACATTTTTTAAGTTTAATACACTGTTTTTTATTCTAACTTTCACAATAGCTACCTACATAATAAAATTTTAGACTTTTCCTCTTCTAATATATGCACTTAAGATTATAAATTTTTCTCTGACCATTGATTTAGTTGAAACACCCAGATTTTGATGACACATCTTTATTATACTTTATTTGTAAATATTTTTAACTTTTGTTGTGATTCTAGCTTTGACACATAGGTTATTTAGAAATGTATTACTGCTTTTCCTGCTCTACCCAGAAAGGAGTTCATATGACATTGTTCTTGGTTTCCTTCATAACTTAAAGGGAAACTCACAATTTCCGGAGCCCTTAATGTCCTACAATTGAAAGAGAAGTATGTCCACTAATTCTTTACAGCAGAAACCCACTTGTGTGGCACCGACCTAGACTGTGGAATGGAACAGTGCATTTATAAAAGGAAAAAATGATGGCATCTACCTCATAAATGATGGCTCGTGCCGTCGTTGCTCTTGAAAACCTGGCTGATCTCAGTGTCACGTTCTCCAGGAATGCTGGCCAGCAAGCTGTGTGAAGATTGCTGCTGCCACCGGACACAGTGCTACTGCTGGTCACTTCACTCCTGACACCTTCACTAAGCAGATCCCAGCAGACTTGCAGGAGCTCCAACTTCCCATGCGTCCTAATCCCAGGGCTGACACAAGCCTCTCACAGAGGCTTAGCATTGGTCTGTGTAACACAGCTTCTCCTCTGCACTAAGTGGACATGGCCATCCATCCCTTACAACAACAAGGTAGCCACTCTATGGTGCTGAGGTGTGGAAGCAGGTCCCGGAAGTTCCGCCCACGCATGCCAAGATCTCGCACGAACACGCACAGGAAGTCTCGCCTCCTTTCTACTGAAAGGAAGGAAAGGCCGCTCTTGAAAGGCTGTGACCTGGGAGAAATTCCAGGGTACGAGAACTGCTGTAGCTCCCGAATTTACTGCTATTCCACCCGAGGCTGCAGACTGGGCTGTAGGCACATGGGTGCCCTGCTTCGTGGGCAGTTAGTTCCCTTCTGAAGACGAGTGCTCAGCCTGCCACTGAAGACTGGGCGGCAGCTAACAGGTAGGTCACCACCGAGTGGTCTGAAGCTGTTCTCTTTAGACAGAAAATAGAAATAAGGGTGATGGGGGAAAAACAGCTTCTAAAGGAAGAAAAGTAATACATTACTTACTTTCTAATTACATAGGGATTTTCTCATTGTATCTTTGCTGTTCATTTCTAACTTAATTCCACTGTTATCAGAGAAGATACTTTAACACTCGGAAAAGTTGTGACTTTCTTTACCGTCCAGATACATATATGATTATTTTAAATGTTCCATGAGAACTTGAATATGTATTGTATAATACAGATTGTCCCAGTGGAGCCTGAGCTCTACATGGATCAGGCTTACCTAATTCGACTTCCCGGTGCAGTGGGACACTCCTGCTTATCAGCAGGGCTGGTGGCCTCTTCCAGACTACTCTTGAGGCGGCTATGATGATTCTACTTATCAGTGCGGAGACCAACTGCCACCAGAGGAAAGACACGACCGACACACAAGTTAGTTGCAAGAATCACACAAGGATGTTATTACTCACAAATACTTTTGGTGTGCCTGGGTACAGCTTAATGGGGCTCCGTCCGCGTGCTCCTTTCGGCTGTCCTTGGTCAGAGCAGAGTGGAGACAGTCTGTTCAAGGTTGGAATCTGGGTGACTACCGCAGCAGGGGGGGCCTCTTAGCTTTAGTATCTTTTCTGGCCATTGCCTTCTTACAGGTGTCAGTCTACAGGATTATCACCTCTAACCACCTTTTTGGGAGTTCCTCATATGGAGCCCTTTTTATGTTAATCTACCACAATGTCACATCAAACCACTTTTAAGGTGTTACTAGGGAAGCTTCTTGTTTATGTTAACCTACAGAGTTATGACATCAAGCCACTTTTATCTATATATAACTTCACACACACACACACACACACACACACACACACTAACTGGGCCCTGCACAACAAGCAGTCTGCCTATCATATCCCTACACACTAGATTATTTCCTATCCGGATGGCATAGCCTTATTTACTTGCCTTAATGGCTTTTAATATCATATCCTAATTTATTTCTATATATTTCCCATATTTTTTATTTCTATATATTTAATTACTGTAACACAGATGGTGAGTGCTATGGTCTAGCAGTGTGTTTTACCCCTATGTGGTAAAGTTAATCAGTTGTTCCAGATTTCTGCATGTCTGTTGATTGTTTTGTCTGTTTTATCAGTTATTGAGTTGGGTATGTTAAATTCCATAATCTTGCTTTTGCCTATTCTGTCTTTTGTTTCCGTCAGTTTTGTTTTACATGTTTGAAGACTATGCATACAAATTTAGGAGTGTTATATATTCCTGGTGGACCGTGTCTTTCACCATTTGCAATGCCCCTCTTTATTTTTAGGAATAATTTTTGTCTACCTTGTCTGTTATTAGTATAGTTCAGCAAACATTCTTTTTGTTGGTGTTTGCATGGAATAATTTTCCATCCTTTTGCTTTTAACTTTCCTGGGACTTATATTTAAAGTATATTACTAATGTTTGTTCATTTTAATGCAATCTTACAATCCTGTATCTTGTGTGGTTTCCCTAGAACAGAGAAAGAATTTTAACTGGAACATTTTGGCCAATGCATATTTAGTGTAGACGGAAATATTTGAGATTATATCTACTGCCTTAGTCCTCTTTTTCCCCTATCTTGCCTTGCTCTGTTGACTTAAATCTGACCAGCAAGAGGCCAAATCTAGCCCACTACATTTGTTTACATATTGTTTGTTTATGGCTGCTTTTGCACTGCAATATCAGAGCTGAACTAATAGTTGTTAAGTAACGAGCTATTTATATAACCATAGAGTGGTATTCTAACATATGAGAAATAAAGTTTTCTGAAAATTCTTTTGATACATAAAATCTTATGAAAAGAAGGATACGATGTTTTGGTACATATATACAACAAAGGCTGCTATAATCAATATGTTGGGAAAAGGAGATAAGGAAAGCAACCCCAAAATAAAATGAAGAAAATATCTGGGCTTGTATTTCATGAATAAAGATACCCAAATGGCCAGTGAGCTTAGAAAATATGTACTTAACTTTATTAGATATCAGAAAAAATGCACATTAAAACCACAAGTTAGTAAAGCTCATCTACTAGAATGTCAATTTTTGGAGGCAGAAAACACTTATTAGTAAGGCTATGGAACAACTAGATTATTTTATACACTGCTGGTGGAAATATAAATCGATACAGTCACTTTGAGAACTCTTTGGTGGTATTTACTGAAACTGAACATGTACTACCTTACGACTTAGCAATTCTTTGCATACCAACAAAACTTCATGTAGGAAAAGAATGTACCTAGTGGTGCTATTTGTAATTGCACAAAACTAGAACTACTCAAATGAACATCAACAGCAGAATGAATAAATTGTGCTCTTTTTCCAAAGTGGACTGTAAAAACAATAAAAAGAAGCAAAGTACAGTTTGAATGAATATTAAAAACATAGTATTGAGTAAAAGAAGACGTACACGAAAGAATGCGTATTAGGTGATTTTGCTTGTATGAAGTTTTAAACCAAGTAAAGCTAATTGCTGCAGGAAATCAGGAAAAGTGATTTCCTCCTGGAGGGGAGTACTGACTTGGAGGGGCTGAAGAAAGTCTCTGGGTACCAGTAGTGTAATGTTTCTTGATCTTGGTGCTAGTCTTAAGGACAGTTAGTTTCTGAAAATTCTTCCATCGGGACACTTATGACTGGTGTACATTTCTCTATTATGGTATTCTTTAATAATTTAAAAAAATGTATGGAGATTTAACTTGATTAAGAGTACACTTCTAGCCTGACCAGGCGGTGGCGCAGTGGATAGAGTGTCGAACTGGGATGCGGAAGACCAAGGTTTGAGACCCCGAACTCGCCAGCTTGAGCGCGGACCCATCTGGCTTGAGCAAAAGCTCGCCAGCTTGGACCCAAGGTCGGTGACCCCAGCAAGGGGTGGCTGGGTCTGCTGAAGGCCCGCAGTCAAGGCACATGTGGAAAAGCAATCAATGAACAACTATGGTGTCACAACAGCAATGAAAAACTAATGATTGATGCTTCTCATCTCTCTCCGTTCCTGTCTGTCTGTCCTTATCTATCCCTCTCTCTGACTCTCTCTCTGTCCCTGTAAAAAATAAATAAATAAATAAAGCTTTTAAAAAAAAGAGTACACTTCTAGATTTAGTCATTAAGAAATAAGGTGATTATTTAGGCAAAAATTTTAAATGTGTTTTTGCTATGCATCTAATTTTAGTTTTCTTTGAGGCAAACTAGCATATTTAGTGTATATAGTACAGAGTGGTTATCAGTGCAAATTACAATTAAAATAAAATTTAGGGATGGGAAAAATATTAATTCTACTATGATTGTTGAATGCATATTTGGATGCCTCCATTTCTAAAGTATATATCATTAGATTAAAATTACCTGACTATTTTTAGGACAAATAAATGACATCAACTTTACTCAGAAATATTAAAATTAGGGGAAATTGTGTGAGACTATATTTCTTAGTTCATACTGCATAGGGAGAAATGAGTGTTTCCTCTTTGAAGTAATTAGGCAATTATTTGATCACCAGAAACTAAAGTGTAAATAATCCAGATTCTTTTAGTTCCTTTCTTTTACACTGTATAAAAGTCCATATTTTTAATGAATGAAAGTTAGTTGGACAGTAGAGTGAAAGCTATTATTGAACAAAACTATTCATTATAGCAAAATTCCTGTGACCGGGATATTAAATAATTTTTTTCAAGTTTACTACAGTTTATATTATTTGATACACAAATTATTACCTACTAAGGAAGAATACTCTTTTATCTTCTTCCCATTCCATCTTAAAGTCTGCTTTATAGTGTTAAATGTGTAAACAACGAATTTCCATCACCATAGAGTTCCCTTGAGCCTCTTCATAGTTTATCTCTCCCACCCCCCAAAACCCTCATAACTATTCATCTGCTTATTATCGCTACAGTGGTGCTTTTTGCAAAATGTTATAAAAATGAAATCATGGAGTATGAAGACTTAGGTGTCTGGCATATTTTACTTACATTATATTTTTGAGATTTATTCAGGTTGTTAAAAGCCGTCTATAGTTTGCTTCTTTATATTGCTGAGTAATACTCCATTATATGGGTTTATCACATTCGTTTCTCCAGTCACCAATAGATAGACATTTGGGTAGCTTTCAGTTTGAAGTTATTGAGAATATTATGTATAAAGTTGCTATGAACATTTGCACATAAGTGTTTATATAAACAAATATTTCTATATCACTTAAAAAAATAGGAGTGAGTTTATTGGGTCATATGGTAAATGTATCTTTAACTTGATTAGAAACTGCCAAAATATGTTGCAAAGTGGCTGTACTTTTTTGCATTCCTATCAGCAATGTATGAGTGTTATAGTTTTTCACATACTTGTCAAAACTTAAAATTATCAGGCTTTTAAAATTTTGCTATTTTAATTGACGTATGAAATTATCTTGTTGTGGTTTAAATTTGCATGCTGATAATCTTATGTACTTATTTGTTGTTTATTTATTTATTTATTTTACTCATTATTGAGTTGTAGAAGTTATTTCTATATTCTGGACATAAGTCTTTTTTATCAGATATATGTTTTGCAAATATTTCTTCAGGCTATAGTTTGACTTTAATTTTGACTTTTTAATTTGACTTTACCTATGTCTTAAAGTTTTTCCTCTGGTATCATGCTCACTAATTCATTTATTCATTGGTTAATTCATTTATTTGCTCATACAGCAAATGCATGTTGGATGTGATGCCTATTATGCATCACAGTACAAAACATTTTTTAAGAATAAATCTTGCTCCTGTTATAGGAGGAAATCACCTTGGATTAACCATTCGTCACTGTTAAATGTAAGTTATAAAATGCCAACTATGTTACTAGTCAACATTTTGACAAAAATGATGCCTGGAGGACAACAGTGAACCATAAATATCTAGTGAACAGCCATGGCTTTGTGGCTTCCCTGAGGGCATTGCTATTGTAATGGGTGTACTTTTTCTCATGGCTTTCTTGTGAGACAAATAAAACAAATATTATGGGACATGGCCCTTCTGAGCAAGGACTGTATGTGCATCGATCAATGGGGTCTCTTTCCCTAAACCTGACTGTCACCAGGAAGGTGAGAGAAGAGGTTCCTGATTGGTTGCCAGTCCTTCTGTTGGTGGTATACTTGCTGTTGTCATTTCACTGTCACCCATCCGTGTCTGACAAACCTGAATGAATCTGGTGCCACAATGGTTTTTTGGGTTCCACAAGTATCATTGGCTAGCTGAAGCAGAGTGAGTGATTGAAGCTCCAGCTCATTGCATGCAGAAAGACGAGTGACTAAAATAAAGACCCTGCTTTGGTCTCCGTCATCTTCCATCCTAGAAAAGGGAGACAGACGACAAATAGGTTTAAAATCATGTCAGGTGGTAATGCTCTGTTAAAAATCAAGCGGTGAATAAGAGATAAAGGACAGTGAGGAGAAAATGACCTTCTATATATAGTGCTCACAGAGTCCTCCATGACGAAATAACATTCGAGCAGAGATTTCAAAGGTGTGCAAGTACAAAAGTGCACCATGACTTTACAGACACACTGTAGATATTTCTGGTAGAACTTCCCAGGCAAAGGAAATAGCAGGTGCAATGGTCCGTAGCAGAAGTGTGCTTAGCATGTTCAAGAAACAGCTGTCACACAGGAGCAAAGGGATGGAGAAATGAGGCCGCAGAGGTGTGGGAGGGCAGAGCCAGTGATGGGACTCAGCCGGTTCGCACCAGTAAGCAGAACTGATACCTGGTTATTTGTTGAGTTCAGCAAACTGGTTGTTAAAATGGCACCTGTAATCAGGGTTCTCTCTAAGATGGGCACCTGAACAGCTGCCCAATATGGAAATCACAAATTTATATTCTTTACTCTTTTTTTAAGGTTCATCGGCGCAACAGCATATTCTAAGTGCCAGTAGTAATGTTCATTCCATCCATCAGTGAAAAAAATTGCAAGTGAGGACGGCAATCAAGAAGCAATATGGAAATATCCTAAAAAAAGTTTTATTGTTTTTGTCAGGTATTATTAAATATTTTTTCATTAATATTTTAAAATTCTGTCTTATAATCAAGTTTTGTGTACCTCTTTTATTGTTCTTATTTAAGTATTAAATGCATGAAATAATAAACTACCTTTCAGTATATCATTTTTTCATACTTAAAAATGGTCATTAGGGCAGAAAACCGGTTGTTAATTTATTTGAATCCTAGCATTGAGCAAATCTTATAGTGCCTGGTGGGCCCTCTGAGGTGAATAGGACATCTTGGAGGTTCTGAGCAGCGAGTATGACTAGGCCTGCTGTATGAAGAAAATCTGGGAGGTCGAAGGTGGAAGCAGGGAAACCAGTGACGCTATTGCAATAATCAAAATGGGGGACAATGGGAGACACAACTAGAACACTGCAGTGCTAGTGGTAAAAAGTGGTCAGATTCAGCCCTGGCTGGTTGGCTCCATGGTAGAGCGTTGTCCCATGTGTGGATGTCCTAGGTTTGATTCTCAGTCAGGGCACACAGGAGAATCGACCATATGCTTTTCCACTCTTCCCCCTCTTTTCTCTCTCTCTCTCTCTCTCTCTCTTTCTCTCTTACCCTGCCATAACCATGGCTTGATTGGTTCAACTGGCCCTGGGAGCTGAGGATAGCTGAGGATGGCTCAGTGGAGGCTCTGCCTCAAGCACTAAAAATAGCTTGGTTGCGAGCATGGCCCCAGATGGGCAGAGGATTGGCCCTGGTCGTGGTTGCTGGGTGGATCCCGGGCAGGGTCATGCAAGAGTCTGTCTGTCTTTCCTCCTCTCACTTAGAAAAGAAGAAGAAGAAGAAAGAAAGGTGTCATATTTAAGATATGCTTCGAAGGCTGGGTTTTGTTTCTGGGTTGACTTTTTGATGTGAGAAAGAACATGAAGTCAAAGTTGATTGTAAGATTGTGATTTAAGCATCCATATGGATAGGTTGGCATGAATTTAAATGGAAGAAATGCCCATTATATATATAACTAGAGTTGTGATAAGTATGGATGGTAAGTGGAGCCTAGGACTGGGCCCAGATACTTAGTAATAGCTTGATTGAACTGAGTATAGAAATTAAAATGGCTTTACAAATCTTTTTATGTTTTAATTCTTCTGAAGAATTTCATGGTGTTCAGTAAAGTACATGGCCTAAGGGGCTCTGTAAGACACGTGTGTGAGAACATAAATAGTCTTCACTTTACCTGTGTGCGTTTTGTTAGTAAACAAAAGACAACCACAAATACACAGGATTTCAAACTGGACATCAATCTTGGAAAATATTTTTTTCTAATTTGCCTCAAAGGGAAAAAAAAGAGCCCTCATTCTAGAATTCATACATGCATGGCAGGATATAGTTCACATGAAAGTGGACTGTTAATTCAACACAAAGCATATTACCCAACTTAATTTTTATTGCCTCCACCACCTGTTGTTATGAAACAGAAAATGAGGTGTGCATAAATGTCACATGTACGGGGTCACCATGACTGATGATTTCATCTACATTCTATATGAAAACGATCAGAAGGAAATCTGCTTATAGCCGAGATACTTAGATTCAAGCATGAAAAGGTGAAACTTCCCAATCTTCCCAAAAAGCTTCCAGAGTTTGCCTGAGGAGTGGGGAACTGAGAGTCTAGAAATAGCCAAGTCTTACTTTTCACTGTCTGCCCTTTGTGCTCATTGTGGATATATTTCCTTTTTAAAGAAATACACTGTTCACTAAATATAAATCAGGCTCAATTAATTAAATTAAAATCAAGCAAAAGATCTTAATGGAGCTGAAAATATTGAGATCATCAGCTACTGTTAAGCCAGAAATGATTTCCACCACCATTAAACTTATTGCTTTAGGTTCTATCAATCGTAGTGTTCTTCTCTCCTTTTCTATTGTGCCTGCAAAGCAACTTTACCTTTTATTTCTTTATGTTCTGTCACTTTTTTCTTTCCTCCTCTTCTATTCGTCCCTGCAAGACTAGCTTCTAACTATATTAACAATAATAGAGAACATAAACATTTGAAATATTACCACAAATAGCTCAAAATAAAAATGACAATGTGCAAATAAAAGCATTATTTGTAAAAGAAAACAGAACATACATATATGGGGAAATTCATGTAGCCCCTTTCTAGATTACCAGATTCTTTTAGGGGCCCTTCTTTGCAAAATGCTTTAAGTAACTGCTTAGTCTATTACATAGACCAGCAGTTTTAACGGAGTCATTATCTGTGTTATTCATTTCCCTCCCTTCTCTACTTTTCTTCATGATTCTTCTCTAGTATTTTGTACATACTCTCATGCACCTCTCCCTAGATCATTGTCAGAAACCTAAAAGACCCCACTGTATGACATCAGAAATCTACCAATCAAAAAGTATGGCATAGGGCATTAGAAGTAAAGAAAATATTTCACCATGAGGATAATACAACACCTAAACCATCTTATCTCCACAACAGATTAGTTCAGATATTGAGTGGTACTACACTGGTATTCATTTAGGGGTCCTGCTGCTATTTAAGAATATTACTCATCTGTAAACTTAAGACTTGGGCAGCCTTGCTCCTTCTCCCCTTGGCTAGAATGCTAAGCATCTTCACATTAGACTTGTTTCTTTAATTTTTACAACTATATGTTAGAGGATCCTACTGATACCCCATGTCTTTTTTTTGCTTTACTATATTTAGATTAAAGAATAATGGGTCTAGAAATTTAGATGCAACAGCCATGTGACACTGTGATTTAGCTTTGCCATCCTGTTCTTAGGATTAAGAGAATGCGTGTGGGGACAATAGTGAACCATAAATATTTAGTGGGAAGCCATGGCTTTAGGGCTTCTCTGAGGGTATTGCTCTTGTAACAGGTGTACTTTTTTATGTGGATTCTTGTGGGACAAATACAACAACTATCTCAATGTGGTTTTAATGTACATCATATTAAGTATCTTCTCATATGCTTACTTACTATCCATATATCATTGGTGAAGTGTCTATTAAATCCTTTTACTGTTTCTATTCAAGTGCTTTTATTCTTAAGCATTTTTATATTCTGGGTAGAAGTACTTTATTAGATATGTGTGTTGCAAATATTTTTCCCAGTCCACAGCTCATTTTTCATTCTCTTAACAGTGTCTTTAGAATAGCAAAAGTTCTTAGTTTTGATTACATCCAGTTTTATTGACTTGTTCATTTCTGGTTGAGGCTTTTGGTATTTCAAAAAAATGTGGTCACCATCTTTGGTATCATATTGAGGAAATCTAAGATTAAAATTTTTCTCTGAGCTGTTTTGTAGGTTTAGGTTTCATATTTGGGCCTGTAAATCCATTTTCTGTTAGTTTTTGTCTATTATTCCAGATATGAATCAAAGTTTATTCATTGGCACATGAGTATCTAATTATTTCAGTAAAATTTGTTGTAAAGATTATATTTTCTCCATTGAAATTGCCTTGCACCTTTGTCAAAACCCAAATAACCATATATATAAAATTTTTATGGCTTCTTTATTATAGTCTATTAATATTTTTCTTCACCTATTTTTATACCATTAATCCAACAGTATAGCTATTGATTTGTAATAAGTCTTGAAGTCAGTTAATGTACATCTTCCAACTTTATTATTCTTTCCAACATGGTGTGACCTATTCTAGTCTTTTGCATTTCCATACAAATTTTAGAATTAGCTTGTTAATTTCTACAAAAATATCTACTGGGATTTTGATTGAAATTGACTTACATCAGTAGATCATTTGAGTTGGAGTGGGTAATGAACTGGGAAGCGGGCAAAGAGATAGACTCCTGCATGCACCCGATCAGGATACACCTGGCAAGCCCACCAGGGGGCAGTGCTCTGCCCATCTGGGGCATTGCTTTTTTGCAACTGGAGCTATTCTATCTAGCACCTGAGGTGGAGGCCATGGAGCCATCTTCAGCATCCGGGCCAACTTAGCTTCAATGGAGCCTTGGCTGCGGGAGGGGAAGAGAGAGAGATAAAGAAAAAGGAGGGGGAAAGGGTGGAGAAGCAGATGGGTACTTCTCCTGTGAGCCCTGGCTGGGAATCGAACCCGGGACATCCAGAGGCCAAGCCAACGCTTTACCACTGAGCAAACCAGCCAGGGCCTCAGTGTTTTATATTTTTAATGTCAGTGCGGTACCTGGAACCCAAGATTAATTCCCTTTATTGTACTAAACTGATATAAACGTGTAAGGAGAGAAAACGAGCCTTATTTTCAACTTTAAATAAAAGCATGCAAGGTAAAATAGCCCTGCAAAAGTTATCTTAATTATGCATACATGTTAACAGTAATGGCATTTAGAATTTATACAGCTTCATACTGAATAGATAACACCTACATAGAAAATCTTGGTAAATTCCCAAATCAATATTCCTTTGACTTTTTGCAAAGTTACTCAACAGGTTTACATTTTTAATTCTATTTTGATCTTATTTCATTTTCAATCTTAAATTGTCTTTCCTTAGAGATACTGGCATAAAGTTAGCCTTTCTCTATATAACTTTTATTATTAATTCTCATTTTATATATTCTTACAACCAATGGTCATAATCTGACCCATTTCTTTTCCTCTACCCCCCCATACATAGTTTCTACTTTCTGAATAAATAACTCAATAACTATAAATTATCAGACTGTTTTATTCAGCATATGCCAATATTCATGAGTCATAGAACTGAATCTGTTTCTCCAAAGCTGCAGTATGCATTCAATACCTGAAACAATCATTATTAATTTTTGTTTTTCTTCCCTCACTCTAAAATGATACCTGAGGCAGGTTTATGCATATTTTAAGTAATTTATGTCACAGTGTTTTTCTTTCCTGAAACAATTTTTATCTTGAAATGGATTCCTAATTTCTTTCTTTCGTCTAGATAGAAATGATATGTCTTTAAAGTTAATTTTTAAATGCCTTAGTTAGGGATAACAATATAATCTGTAGTACCATATAATAAGAAGAATAAAATAAAAACAAGGCATTTAGCTATGATATCCCTTTTTGCTAGGAGAGAATAGAGGATGCTGGGAATTTTTATATAAAAAATGTTTTAATTTAGTTTAAAAACTTAAGCTGTGAATTCTGACTTACAAATCAGATAAAAAGGACTATAGGGTAGTTATATACTTCTCATCACTTGCTGACAGAAAGGATTACAGTTAGGAATAAAATATATTCCTGCTCTGTGGCCATTAGCACCCTGAACATGCCCAATCTCCTCTAAAATATATGCCTGAAGAACAAATTATCTAAAATAGTTATTTTAAAGAAATATGCCACAGCATATTTTAACCAAGATTTCATAATAAAAAGCAGAACAGACAAGAAAAAGCTGTTATAAGCAAATATTGAAAATTTATTTTGTCTATTAAGTGAAAAATAAGCCTAATTTTATAAAGAGTTTTATTCTATCTTCTTGTTTTTTTGAGTTTTAAAGGTTTTGTTCTTAAATTTTATTTTTCTTTAACTGGTTTTAGCTATTTTACTGGAGGACTATTTTTATGAACTGGAATCATGGGCCAACAGAATGGCACCATCTTGCCTCAAAAGAATTTACTCCTGTGTAGGAATGGAAGATCTTACTGTCTTCTAGAGACAGTGATAACACATTACAGGAGAGAAAGAAACTGTTCCACACATCTGTTGAAAACAGAGTGGATACAGTTAACTCTAAAGTGACATCATTGATTATAATCTAAAGTGGTATCTAATTTTTCTGGTAACTAGCAGTTTTTATTTCTTACCAATGTCTGTGAGATTCCAAAACTACCTCAGGTCTTTATCAATATATCAACCAACTTAGGGAGTATGAGTAGATAATGTAGTATTTTATGTATCCTGAAAAAAAAAATGAGTAAATTGTAGCTGTACAAAACTAAAGCATTATTTCTCATGGTATGGTCCATGACTGCCTTTATCAGAATTATCGATGGAGGCTCTATAATCTGCATTTTAAATAAGCTTCCCACGCCATTGTCATGTACATTATACTTTGAGATCTTTATTCTGTTGTTTTTTACTTAAACCATTAGCAAATAACATAGAAGATACTTCTTATAGCATATACACTATACATATGAATGAAGTTAAAGAAGGAGAAATCTATGGCTGTTAGAACTTGTCACTGAAAATATGAAGCTAAGCTGAAACTTAAGAGAAAAGAAGAATATATTCTCTTTAGATTTGAGAAGCAGAATAATAGAAGGCAAAGAAAAGAAGGAATAAGCCTGTAATGTGAAAAGTCTGAAAGAGAATGGCCAGAATCTTACATAGGACATAGGTGGGGGATAGTGATGGTTAATGCTGAGGTAAAATTATATAGATTGGTTGGCAGTGAAAACAGCACCAAAATGTTACTAGCTATTGGACCTCAGTTCAGCCACCTCAGTACTTAAGTTATGGCTAAGAACGAATTGAGAGGCAAGACTCAAACTATAAAAGAAACTTTATTTAGAAAGTCACAGAGGTAGAACAAGTGACCTGTAGAAGAAATGGAGTTGGGAAACAAGTTACTGAGGCAAAAGTGGGGTCCTTGGAGTTTATGAAAGAGAAAGGTAAAGGTAGCTGACTTGGTGGGGAAACGTGGGAAGATAAAGATGCCCATGTGCTCCCAGGAGAGAGGGAGAGCCTCACTGTGTCCTCTGTCCTAAGGGCTTTGAAGGGCAGGCATTTTAAGGGAGGTCCCCGGGGAAGATTTCAATAGAATATTTATCAGTTTTCCAGATGTGTCCTTTCAGGGTGATGGTCTCCACTGATTGGTCAGTGCCAGGGCACAGCGTCATTACTCAATGCAGTTGGCCATGATGTCAGCCATGACATTGATTATTTTGTTTTGCTGCTTTTCTGGGCCTGGAACTGAAACTCAACTGAGGCCTAGATGTTATCGCTAGGGGTTAATGCTTGAGGGAGTCATTGTGCAAGGGCCTGCATGGGAGTTGCAGGAGGCCGCTCTTCGCCCTTTGTTCCTCCTCCAAGGATACCACATGACTAGTGACATGCCAGGGAAGGAATGGTCCAGGTAGTTTCTGAACCACATGACCAGCAATACAAAACATCAGGGAATCTAAACCTCATGACCAGTGATACCCTGGTGACCTCTGTACCTGACCCATCCTCCCTGCTCTGCTCATGTCTGTCTAACTGCCTACCACAGGTCAAGTAGAGGTAGTCAAGGGGGTTTAGTCTTGATGTAGTATTTATTCTTCTTATTAAATTTGATGATATGATAAAAATCAGTTAATTTAATCTGGCAATTGTACAGATAAAAGTATACACACACACACACACATTTATGAATCAGTCAAAACAGAGAAAAGAAGTTGAACCAAGTAACAGCATCAACAATAATGCACTGTGGGAAGAAATACATCTAGGCTTGATGTGTTTCAAGTTTAGTGCCCTGCTATAGGGATGGATTAAATGTGAGAGAAATCTTTTGATTGTCTCCACTGATTATTCCTTATACCAAAAAAGAGAGTAAGAAAAGCACTATTTTTTTTTCATTTTAATGGAAAGAAGAGAATTAAAAACCTAAAAAGTCTATTTCTATTGTTATCTATACTAAATAACTCCAGATATTTAGTAGCCAAATGATTTCACAAAGCTTACTCTTCCATTAAACAAATCAGACTCAAGAAAAGTCTTTGCTGTATAAAGCTGATATTACATTAAGATAAGAAAGATAATAATATCTATTCACTGCCATATTCTGCTTTTTCCCTGAAAATGCTCATTTTGATTTATTTAATTGGCACATAACATATAAAATATTCAGCCAATCTTTAGTAATCCAGATGTTGAAAATAAACACATTCTCAAAGATCTCATTTTGCATGTTACTTGCATGTTTGAAGGGGCTGTTGGCTTTATAAAATTTACTTTGTCACCCATCTTTTAAAGATTCTTTAGAAATTTACTCTTGTCATTATAGTAATATCTCTTTCTATTTTATATTTTTAGGACCTGATGTTATATATATTTTGAAAACTCTTCTCCTCAAGGGGTATTCTAAGACTAAAACACTTAGAAAACATTGCCTTGGGAAATCATTACATGCACTTCAGGCAAAGCTGACAGGGGAAGCAATCAGTCTAAAAGGAACTCTATGCAAAGAAAGTGGATAAGGCTTCTTCTAGTCATGTGTATGTGAACCAACTCCACTTATCATTGAGCTTTTCATGTTTTTTGTTTACTCAGTATTAACATTATGTGTGTAGCAGATGATTCCCCTTTCCCTCAGCCCACCTGAGTGTGCCTGAAGTTAGGGTACAGAGTACCAGGCCAGCTGACTTCCCACCTGAAGGGTCTGTCTCTCCTCTAGGCTTGAGAGTTTTATTTTTTTACCCGACAGGACTGATGAGTACTCAAGTGCTGAAGAGTTAAGACCAGAAGGGCCATCTTCAAATAATAGGGACTGAGATTTGGCGAATAAATGCCCCAACCTTCCTGTCCTCTAGAGGGACAAGCCCAGGGATCTCCCTCTAATTTCCCGTTAATTTCTCTAATGTCCCATTAATTTCTCAATATGTTCCCCTTAAGACTGAACCCTAGTTGCACATAGCAATAGCCCAGATGTCAACACACTTTTTTTGGCCTTTGTTCCTTCCCTTTCTCTCTCTCTCTCTCTTTTCATTAGTTTGGATTCTCCATGAAGGTTCACCTCTGGGGGACTCCACACTAAGCAATATAATACAAAATGAGAGATGTTTATAGAACATATCTCCAAAAAACCCTGCTGCACACAGAATTAAATTAAGTCAGCTCTCCAAGGGTACCTAATATTTGAACAATCATTTATCTCAGCATTCCTTTACCATTCATAGAGTATATTATTATCATCTAGGAAATCAAACCATCATGTTTATTAAACATCTCCAGAAATTTATTCGTGGTTCTTATGCAGGTGTTTTGCAAGTGCTATTGTAGTCAAACAAGACCTGGGTCTCAGTCCCTGATGAATATGGTCTAGAGCAGTGGTAGTCAACCTGGTCCCTCCTGCCCACTAGTGGGCATTCCAGCTTTCATGGTGGGTGGTAGCGGAGCAACCAGAGTATAAATAAAAAGATAGAATTAACTATATTAAGTTGTTTTATAAAGATTTATTCTGCCAAACTTAGCAAAAATCCGACATAAAGTACTTGGTAAGTAATTATTATATGCTTTCACTTGCTGTAACTCTGCTTTATTAATTTTATAAAGTAAAGTTACTTCCCTACTTTATAAATCACTATTACTGTGGAACCGGTCGGTGGTTAGAAAATTTTACTACTAACAGAGATACAGAAGTAGGCGGTAGGTATAAAAAGATTGACTACCCCTGGTCTAGAGTATATTGAGAAAAAATGCTTGCCATCTTTGATAGCTAAAATATCCATGATGAAATATATCAATAATTATGTATTTAGGGGGCTTGACATTTAAAATCTTGCTAGATGTGGACTTAGCTGGTAAAGAGGTGTGCTGGTGGGATAGTTAGGGCTTAGAGTGGAAAAGGTAAAAGGATGAAAGAATGTAGGGGGATCTAAGTTTTTTAGTTTCTTTAAGATTCTATGTCTAGCCTGACCAGGCAGTGGCGCAGTGGATAGAGCGTCGGACTGGGATGCAGAAGACTCAGGTTCGAGACCCCAAGCTCGCCAGCTTGAGCTCAGACCCATCTGGCTTGAGCAAAAAGCTCACCAGCTTGGACCCAAGGTCGCTGGCTCCAGCAAGGGGTGGCTCGGTCTGCTGAAGGCCCGCGGTCAAGGCACATGTGAGAAAGCAATCAATGAACAACTATGGTGTCGCAACAGCAATGAAAAAACTAATGATTGATGCTTCTCACCTCTCTCCATTCCTGTCTGTCTGTCCCTATCTATCCCTCTCTCTGACTCTCTCTCTATCCCTGAAAAGAAAAAAAAAGATTCTATGTCTATCTCTCCAATGGATAAGCCCTATTAGGGGGCTTGACATTTAATATCTTGCTAGATGTGGACTTAGCTGTTAAAGAGGTATGCTGGTGGGATAGTTAGGACTTAGAGTGGAAAAGTTAAAAGGATGAAAGAATGTAGGGGGATCTAAGTTATTAGTTTCTTTAAGATTCTATGTCTATCTCTCCAATGGATAAGCCCTCTGGGTTGATAGTTTTCTTATTTCTTGTCTTCAGTTGCTTTCACTTACTCTTACACATTGACCTATTCTCTAATTCAACTTTTAAAAAATCAGAATGGATATTAAAAATGGAAAAATAAACACTAAAGATTGTCACAAAGGCAGAAAGGGATACTAGTTTACAAAAACCATCATTTTTCCCTTCTTATTTTCTTGTCCCCTATCTTCATGTTTAAAGCAACTTCCTTAGTTTCTTTTTTCATTGATTTTTTTTTTTGAGAGAGAGAAAAAGGGAAAGAGAAGTATCAACTCATTGTTCTACTTAGTTGTGTATGCACTGACTTCATCTCATACTTGCCCTGACTGGGACTTGAACGGGCCATCTCAGGGTCCAGTCAGGGACTGGAATCCAGCCGGGGTACAACTTCCGTGGTGGTTTTAAATAAAAAGTCTTTTGTTATTAGGGAAGTAACATTTTACACAAGCGCCAAGGTGCTTAAGACTTGACATTTTAAACCTTTGATAATTCTAGCCTCATTTCCCAATTGGAGAATATGGTGGTGGGAAACGCCTATTTACAATAAATAATTTACATCAAGCATGCTTTTTTTTTCCTTTAATATCTCATTTTAACTTTTGCAGTATATCTCTGATAATTTGCAGAGTTCTCCCAAAGCATGCATAGTATATAATGGCAATTATGAGAAATTCTTCGTAGCATTTCATCACCACCTCTAACTTCCATTCCAGAGTCACTGATTTTAGAGCTTGTTTTCAGCAATAAGAGTTTGCTTTTTTATGTTTCCTAAGAATATTTTAAATTATAATAACAGTGAGTGGTAAAACAACAGCACTGCAGTCAGTGCAGCCGCCAGAACCAAGTCCCAATTCCCATAAACAATAACTGGGTTCGATCCAGCAACTGAAGTGGTGCTGCCATGTGACAGTAGTGTAAACACAATTGACAGGTCCTTGGCCAGGCCACACCAGACCAGATATTTCACATTTTTCATAAATAAATATTTCAGTAATATTTTATGTTACTTAAATGGTCAGTTTACATGATTTAAATTCACATTAAAAATGGCAGGACACAGTATATTTAGATTAGCTTTTCAGAAAATTCTAAATTATAGTGTTTATAAATTCAAGATTAGTAGTAAATAAAAAATATGCTGTCTAGTAATAGGATAATCTAAACTCTTACAATTGTGACAAACATGGGTTCTTATCTATTGTATTAACAGTTTAAGAACATGTAAGAAACAAAGTAAAGATAATTAAAAAAAATACATCTGGATTATCTGCACATAGGTGGGTTTGGAACCAAAAAGAAATAAAAAAGGGAAAAAACAACTGCCTAATCTTGCCTGAGAGTCCTAGCAATAAGCACAATGGGGTACAAAAATATATGAAAATTTTGTTATAATCTTAGCTTTGACTAAACCACAACAAAACCATATTTTTCTTATACTAAAACTTTCTCCAAGTCAAAAGAATTTGTATATTTATGTTAGGTATAAGCTATATTATGTTAACAGGAAATTGAGTTCATTTTCATGTTTCTTTAGCCCAGTATGGCCTGTGAAATGTTGATAAATAACTTGGCATAAGTAAATTTGGCTTACTTTGTAGTTGTTATCTATTTTCTGAACAATAGCAACAAAAAATTATACAGGGAATGTGTTGATTTTAAAAAGGATACATTTCTCTATAATTATAGTCCCTTATCTTGCTTGGCTGAGCAAGTGTGAAAAAGAAACCACTCTGCCTGTATGAAGATAAACTCACTGCATAGACTAATAGGGAGTTATGGTGGATATTAGTAGAAAAGCTGAATATGAAAAACCATGCTTCATTTAGTTAAATATACTGTGAAATAGTAAGTGTGTGCACACCAGCGGAATTGACTTTGCAAGCGTCTTTGAAGATGTGTATTTAAAAAGCATCACTTGCTCTTTTCCCATTTAGTTTTTAAGTGAAATAAATTAACATCAGAATCCTTGAACTTTGAAAACCAGCCGCTAATAAGACACCAAGTTACCTGAGATGCCCATCAGGAACCAGAGACTTATGACCCACGGAGCCATAAAACTGGACGTTCCCAGCAGCCATCCATTACCAAGTGGGGACTGCATACATATTCGATGGGGCTCAAGCTAATAGTGAAGTCACGAGTAAGTGGACTGAGCAATACCCCAATGCCTGTCGCACAAGCTTTCCCACCAAGGCCCCAGGATGCTCTTGACATAGTCCCAACTACATAGAAAGGAAGAAGGAACAAAGAAAGTAGCAGAAAAATTCACAATGGAATGACTGGAACCGTGATTTACAGCAGGATCCAACCGTTCTATGGAGCACTGTTTCCTAAAGCATGCTCCATGGAGCACCATCTTTGACACGGCTGGTACCTAGTACACATGTACAGTATACAGTTACGTTTGATAAATTCTAAGTTTAACAAATCAAAGTTTATTTGGGGATCCTTGAATCCTCATATGTAGTTTTCCCTCAGCTCTGAAATAGCTATTCTAGGTTTGATTGTGTCACCAACTAGTTACTCTCAAAAAAAGCAACTAGTACATCCCAGAATCATGTTTGTCACCTCTTTCCTACCCAATCATATGGCTCGTGAGACACTGTAATTATTCCTGTTTTTTTTTTCACTGTTGGCACTAAAGAACGATAAACATAACTCTGCCAAGGGCCTGTGCTCTCTCCATCCCAAGTATAGTACATTCATATTCCAGGGACATCCCTGGTGATCCACCCGAGAGAAGCTAATGCTCAAGTAGAAACCACAGCAAAGTCAGATGCCCAGAATTTGTGTTCCAGTTGATAAGAGCCACCATAACCAATACAGCTGCTACTTTTCATATGTGGCTATTAAAAGGTTAAAGGTTTCTTCTTTGCTCCTACTAGCCACCTTCCAAGTGTTCAGTAGCCTCATATGATCAGTAGCTACTGCACTGGACAGGGCAGATATAGTAAATTTTCATCATCAAAGAAAATATTGTATAACAGCACTGAACTAGTGTTATTCCACCTGTACACACGTACAGACAGATGCCTTTCTTCTGGTGAAAGCTCACTAAATCTCAGGAATCTACAGAGTCTCACAAGGAAATCTTAACTTTGTAGCCCTGCCAAGTAGCTCAGCTGGTTAGAGGTTGTCCCAATATGCCAGGGTTGTGGGTTCAGTCACCTATCCGGGCACATACGGGAGTGTCAACCAATGAATACATAAATACATGGAGCTGCAGGTCGATGTTTCTCTTTCTCTCTCAAAATCTTGACTTGATGTTTCTCATTCATACCTCTAACGTGCCTCATTTAAGTGACTGCCAGCACCAAGCAAACAGGTAAAAGAAAATACCCACCAGAACTGTTTCTAGTCACTCTTGCCTCCCAGAACAAACTATTATAAACCACAAGGAGGTCCTGACCAGTGGGGATGCAGTGGATAAAGCATCCACCCACAGTTCTGAGGTTACCGGTTCAAAGCCCTGAGGTTGCTGGCTCTGAGCATGGGCTTATCAGCTTGGGTTTGCTGGCTTGAGTGGGGGATCATCCACATGATCCCAAAGCTCTCCAGCCTGAACCCAAAAAGGTTGCTGGCCTGAAAAGCCCAAGGACACTGGCAAGGCCCTGGTCAAAGCATGTATGAAGCTGAATATACAACTAAAGTAAAAGCAACTACGAGTTGATGCTTCTCACCCTCTCTTTCCCTTCCTCTCTCTAAAAACAAAACAGAAGGACACACACACACACACACTTTTCTCCAAACAGAAGACAATAGACTGATGTATAAAAGACTCATGATGATTAAACTATCCAACTGTTTTGTATCTTCATTGTTCATATCATCTTTGGCTTTCTAAAAACTGCTTTATTTCCTTTGATTCCATCCTTATTTTATGTACATTAGCAATAAGAAGTGGGCAAACCTTTGTAAAACTGAGCCGCAGTGATTCTACCCTGATATAATAGGGTCAGCAGGACAGACCACAAACCACCAGGACTCACTCTGTCTTTGTGATTTGTCTCTTTGTTGATGAACTACATATTATTTACCAATTAAGCTGATTTTATGTTTATTTTATGTTTATGGACTTACATGATTTGTGTTTCTATGTCTTTTTACTCTTTGTCTTGGTCTAGGGGCCACTCTCTAGAGCCTAAGTGCTGTTGGCTGTATTCCTAAGGAGAGCCTTGGGCCTCATACCCAGAATATGACACATAGCTCTATGTTACTGAAGAAGAAAATGTTCCGGAATAGAAGAAGAGGAGGCAGCTCTAGTCCAAGCAGAGAAAACAATCAAGCTGATCACCAAAGAGATCCTAAAATAAAACATTTCTGAATGCTAAACACACTGAATCATTTATTGTTTGATCACCTTAGTTAAGTGTTGCTCAGCTCTGCACTTAAATAAGCCTATATGGAAGATGTAGAGATGCATTTCTACAAAGCCACAAAACTAATTTTTAAACAAACCTGTCTGAACCCTCAGCATGAAATAAAGGGTTCTCTTTTAATAATCACCCAGGAAAGCTGTGTACGCTTATGGTAAGATGTCCAACTTCAAATGAAACTTGGGTTTCTCTTTTTATCTTTTTCTCCTCTCTGGTGTGTCAGATGTTCTCCTAGGAGTTACTGGAGGTGCCCAACCTGAAGAGCAGTGGGCATCTTGGAATAATGGGAGGCTGATGCCAAGAAAAGTAAAGCATTTCTTGAATCACAGAAGATAGCCCACTTCAGAATAGGGGAAGGATGTATTCAGAAGTGAAAGGCCTGAGAAAAGTATCCTTTAAAAAAAGTATTTAATAGTTCCATTGCACAGTAAAAGGGGCTTATTTAAGTATTTTTTGTTTTCAGTGTTTACAAGAAAAAGCTTTTTCTCTCTTAACGATCCCTGTGGGTGTGGAAAATGGAGCTTGTTGTTAGATTCCTGAGAGGCAGATGCTCAAGCCGATCCTGACCAGTGTCTTGAGCACTGGGAACCTGATGGTGTGCCAGTTAAAGAGCCCGGCACCTCAAAGGGAAAGTCAAAATGTCTTGATGTGACTACATCAGAATGGGCTGGGAGGGTGCATTCACCCAGCTGAACCTTTATCTGCCAAAACAGGAAGCCAAAGCGAAGGTGTAAAGCTGATCAAGAAAAATAACTGTATGTAGCTATCACTGAGACATGTGGAAGTAAACACCAGAAGCAACAGCTAAAGGAACTAAAAGTGGTTGCCTTTGGACACCTGCAATGAAGAACAGAGCAGGGTAGGCCAAGAGACATCCCTATTTTTAATATAAACCTTTATTATAAATAATGAACATGCATTCCCTTTTAATATGTTTAAACTTAAGGAAACAATTCTGTGTTATCTGAAAAAAATCCAAAACTGATATTTAATAATAATGAGATCCATTTTAAGTAAATCAATGTGCTTTCACCCCTTTTTTAAAAAGCTAGTAATTTTATGTTGTTTACATAGCTCCTCTACCTGAAAACACATCACAGGCCTCATGGCTCAATCCAGCATAGAAGACTAGCTGCTCAGGCCACTGATCAAGGTTGATGAAGTACCTGCCTCTCAGGACACCTGCCTGTTTGCTCTGTTCTCTCTGTCTCCTTGTCATTCATGGCTTTGACTTCGTCTCACTGTTTCCATAGCAATAGATCAATGGGTCTGATATGACTAACCACTAGATCACCTAAGGGGGATTTTTAAAAATATTGATACCATACCCTGCTCCCAATAGATTATATGCCTATAACTGGATGAAGGACTCAGGCATTAACATTTTAAATTTCCCAGATGATTCTAGTGGGCCACTAGGTTTACTAACTATTGCTGTAGACACTTGTTTCTGTTGAGGCTGTGTTATCTAGAAAGCAGTTTGGTGATAAAGTCATGATGCAAGACAGAAAGAGTCTGGAAGAATATTTTTATCCTGCTTGGCCCTTACCTACATCAGGTTCTTAAAACATTCTTCTATAGACTGAATGTTTCTGTTACTTCAAATTTTGTATGTTGACACCCAATGTGATGGTATTTAGAGGTAGGGCCTTTGGGAAGCAATGAGGATGGAGCCCTCATGAAGAGGATTAGTGCCCATATAAAAGAGGCCCAAGAGAGCTTCCTTGCTTCTTTCATCATGTGAGGACACAGGGAGATTATGATGTTGTATGAACCAGAAAGGGAGTTCACAATGACCACAAGTCTGTTGGTGCCCCTGATCTTGGAATTTCTGTTCTCTAGAGTTATGACAAATGTTTGTTGTTTGTTGTTGTTGGTATTTTGTTACAGTGGTACAAGCAGACAATGCTTACTCTAATAAGGAATCTCTTTTATGTCTCCATTATTACAAGGGCTTTTGCTATTATTTCTTTGCTTTTGTTATTAGTGTCTCCGATATGTTTTACTGACCCCAGTAAAACATTTAGAGAGAAACACCTAGATGACTGAGGATAATAAAAATGTACACCAGATATATATGCAGGTTTAAAAAAGTCTTTCATTGGATTTTGTGTAAAGTGTCTCAGTTTTTAAATTTATTTTGGTAGCCAGAAAGGGATCTGACTTTATTTATAAGCTATTTCATTTCAGCTAGCATCCCAGAAACTATGTGAGATTTTACTTTTTTAAAGAAAATTCTTCGATTTTGTATTCGCAGAAGCAGGAACCCTTATGCCAAAAGTACAATCACTTCTAGTTTGTTCAATAAATTTTCTTGTTAAAGTTAAATTTTATGGCATTTTAAGAAATACCACAGTTCACAACACTTGGTTTTCTGAAAACTAAATTATATGTGTGTGCATAAAATATGTCCCCAAATAAAAAGAATTTAATAATCATTTGACTATTTTTACCAAAATGAAAATTAAAGTAGATGTTTACATTTCACTCTCCTGAAAATTTTCTTCAAACAATTTAATGTGACTATAACTATAGAGTTATATATAATTATGGCAGTTCAGTGTCTACTTTTCAAATTCTAGAACTCATATTTTGTTGCCATTAAAAAATAATATCTAATCCAAAGTGAATCCCAAAATTTTATTTTTTATAAATAACTTCTTACCTCAGAAATATATATACATGGTTTAGCAGAGCAATAAGGAGACAAATAGATTCATTTTAGTTTAATCCTTTGTCTTGACTTTGCCCACTTTCTGATGTAAGTAATATAAATGGAAAACTAAAATAAAGAATAGTGATATGAAAAAAAGCAAAAAGACAAAAAGCATTTATATTCACTGCTATTTTTTTTTGCACCACTAGTGGATTCCTATTTTATGTAATATAGAAAAATATGAACACATGAAAGACTAAACCTATGGTTAACATAATAACAGATGAAAAATTCTTTGCAGAATTGGCACTTCTGGGAGTGAGATGTATTCATTATCTATACTCAGGAACTTAACTGTGGTCTGTCTAGTGCAAAGAATGTGTTAAAATTAAAGCCTTTACCTGGCAATGTGGTTTGTCTATCACCTTTTAAAAGTTCAAAGTAGATTATAGCCATCTGGCACAAATCATAAGGCTTAAAAAATATATACCATTTCTATTTTTAAAAAGATTAGCCTCTAGAAACAAAAATCTAATGAAAATTAACTTAATTACATTAGTAAAATTAAAATCAAACTGAAGTTAAGATTGTTTTTAAAATATAGTGTTTATTTTGTTTTTGTTGTTGTTTTACTTTTTGGGCACCCTGTTCGACTTCCACTCTTGGAAGTACAAATTCTCTTCAGGACACACCCAACAGAGATTGTATTTGGATCACATAATTTGTTGTAATACACAATATATTAGCATAAAGTGTTCTTCACAAAATTGACTGAATTAGATACAGCTATTAAAAATTTAGGTTATTTTTACAGTAAGTTTGTTGTCCTGATTTATGAGAGAAAATAATCTTTTTCCCTAAAAAGGTTTTACGTACTATTCTGTAATTCTTAAAAATTCCAGCTCTCCTCTTTTTAATTATTTTGTTTTATAACCTGTTTCATTGAAAAGAAAAGCTGCCCATCTAAATTTTTGATACATTTCAAACCCCATTTTAAGTCTCACATCCTTGGAATGTTTCATATTAACTTTATTCCCAGAGATTTCATGTGGGTTGGTTAAAAAATGAAATGAGATGTCTGGGTTGTAATTCCAGGAGCTATGGCTGAGGACAAGGAGCAAGGGATGGACTGGCCTGTGAGCTGCAAGGAATAGTGCAAAGAAGCATCTTCAGTACAGCAGGCAGCAGGCATTGGGGGTTCAGTTGGTAACCTGCCCAGTATCCATTCCCCTCCTCTTTCCTCACCCTTTTTTTCTTTTTCTTTTTTTTTTTTTCCGAAGTTAGAAAGGGAGAGGCAGTCAGACTCCCGCATGTGCCTGACCGGGATCCACCTGGCATGCCCACCAGGGAGCGGTGCTCTGCCCATCCAGGGTATTGCTCTGTTGCAACCGGAGCCATTCTAGCGCCTGAGGCAGAGGTCATGGAGCCATTCTCAGTGCCCAGACAACTTTGCTCCAATGGAGCCTTTGACTGCGGGAGGGGAAGAGAGAGATAGAGAGAAATAAGAGAGAGAAGGGTGGAGAAGCAGATGGGTGCTTCTCTTGTGTGCCCTGACTGGAAATCAAACCCGGGACTTCCACACGCCGGACTGACACTCTACCGCTGAGCCAACTGGCCAGGGCTTCTCATCCTTATTTTCAATTGCCCACTCTGTGCTGAGTTCTAGTGATAGATCCTGAAGAGTAAGCCACCCAGACATGGCATTACTCTTCAAAAATTCTTGATCTAGGTTTGGGTGTGCATCAGACCCAACCAGAATGAAGGAAATGATGTATTTCATGGTTTGGGAAAAGGAAAGCTTTCTATTTTTCTTTACTGTATTATGAGTCATGAAAGTAATACCCCTTTGCTGCTGGTTGCATCTTATAACCATGCAAGAAGCCAACCAAAGGACCAAGTTTGTCAATGAACAAGGGAAAAGCAGAGTTAGTCACAGAGAAAGTAAATCTGACCTCACTCTGATCATATCATTCCTGTCGTACCTATAGAAGCATGTGTATGTGTGATAAATTTCCTTTTAGTTCAAGCCCACTTGAGCTGCCATTCCTGTTACCTATAGCCAGAAGCATACTAATCTATACAAAGTTATAATCAAGCCAAAGTTGACAGTCACTGAAGCAGCAATCTGACATATGGCCACAGAAAAAGAGAAAGCAAGAAAAGAACATGGGACAGAAACTAGAGATGACAAATGAAGGAAAGCAGATTCAGAATTGAGAGCAAGAGGGAGTCCAGAGCAGAGTTTCTCAACATAGTACCACTGATATTTGGGACCAGCGAATCCTTTGTTGTAGGAAGCTGTCCTGTGCACTATAGAGTATTTATCACCATCTCTGGCCTCTACCAACTCCAACTAGATACCAGTAGTGCCTTACACAAAAACACACAGTACGACAATCAAAAATATCTCCAAACATTGCCAAACATCCCCTGGGAGACAAAAATAACCCCTGTGGGAAATAGTGGCCAAGAGGAATTTCTTGAAGCTCTGGACCACAGCTCTATGGCTTTAACTGCAAGCTTCAAGTTTGCCTGGGTGGGGACAGAGAAAATAATGGTACTATTATTCAAATAATCTCCTCTGTGTTCAACAGTGAGAAATTCCTGTGACATTTATTTTGGACCTTAAATTCTATGATCTACCGATTAAATAACTTCACTGTGCTCCAGTTCCTTTGTAAAGAAAATGGGCATGACAACAGCAGTTGCATCATAAAGTTGTTAGAAGCATCAAATAAGATAATGCATGTAAAATGCTTCTAAAAGTGCCTGGCACAAAGTAATTTCAAATAAAAATTATTATTAAATGTTATTATTAACATTTTATTGTTATTATGAAAACCATCCCCTTAGGAGCCATGGATTCAGTGAAGACCCTCAGATAATTAGGGAGAGGCTGCTATGGATTGCAGAACTTGGAATTATTGATTGATTTCATAGCAGATAAGAGTATACATTGAAAATATCTCAGGTTCAAGGTATGTGCATTAGATTTTCTTAAGGTTTACATTGGCAAAAAACTTTCCTCATGACGAAAATCTTTCACTGTGTCTTCCAAGTTGACTTCTTCCTCATTCCACTGACAATCCATACCCATAGTGAATTGTAAGAGACAAGGAGAGAAATCTTGTATATATAACCAGTATCTCCAATATAAGCATCTTTAGCTGGGCAAGAGTTATGGGGGAGGAGAATAGAGACTCAGTCTTACCTTCTTTATGGCTCTCTCTTTCAGATCTATTGTATTTCTCTTCACCTTGCTAAGCACAAGGTACATTAATTTATTCAAGTGATTCAATAAATAAGTATTGAAAATCTAGCATGTACAAGGGAGTGATAAATATAGTTGTAGGATATCTGGTCAGAAAGCAGTGGGGGTCGAAAGAGGGTGCAGATCTTGTAGAGCCTGGTAGACCATTGACAGAACACAGACATCCTACTTTGAGAAAGATAAGTGTGTGGGTTTTAAAAACTTTTGTCAGAAAAGTGATCTGATTTCACTTTATATGCCTAATAGACACTTTATTAGTACTTATATGAATGGCACTATTAGCAAGTGTTTACTAAGAATTAATTACCTGTTAATGGCTATACCATCTAAAAGCAAATCCTTAGAGGGACTTATAATTTGGGGAAACATGAAGAAGTCAGTGATTTCTCTCCCCACAGAATAATATAAAACTAGGGGAGCCTGATCAGGCAGTGGTACGGTGGATAGTGTCAGCCTGGGATGCAGAGGACCCAGGTTCAAAACCCTGAGGTCAGCTTGAGTGTGGGTTCATCCGGCTTAAGCAAAGGCTCACCAGCTTGAGCATAGGATTGCTGCCTTGAGCATGGGATCATAGACATGACCCCATGGTTGCTGGCTTGAGCCCAAAGGTCGCTGGCTTAAAGCCCAAGGTCACTGGCTTGAGCCTAAGGTTTATGGCTTGATCAAGGGGACCCTGGCTCAGCTAGAGTTTCCCTGCTCCATCAAGGCACATATGAAAAAGTAATCATTGAACAACTAAGGTGCCACAATGAAGAATTAATGCTTCTCATTTCTCTCCCTTCCTGTCTGTCTGTCCCTCTCTCTATCTCCTTCTCTCTTTCACACACACACACACACACACACACACACCAAAAAAAAAAAAAAACCTAGAGGGAAATGTCAAAAATGATGAATATGGGGCATTGGAAATTGCCAAAGGCAGACAACTAATTGAAGAGCATTTTGTACTTGACTGCTAGGACAGCAGGAATCAGTGACAGGAGACTTTCCTAGAGCAAAACCCTCCTTCCTCCAAGTGTGGTGGTTAAATACCAGCGGCTTTGCTGCCACAGGGCAGATTCAGTTTGTAGCAAGGGTAAAAATTTTTTCTCTGTCATCTGAAAGTTGTAAATAGAGTTGAGAACACATAGGAAATTACCAGGGCTTTGAAAATTTGAAATTTCACTTTTTGCCAGTAATTTAACACAGTGGTTCTCAAAATGAGAGATCTTAGATAATGGCTAGTATAACTGAAAAGCATAATTGCTTTATATTTTATTTTAATTTATTTAAAACTTAAAAGCCATATGGGACAACTATATTGGACAGTGCAGATTCATACAATTAAAATTAAGCATGAATGATTAGGAAGCTGAGGGCAAGTGCCCCAATTAAAAACCAGGACCCACTGCCTGGTTTCAGAATGTAAGCCAACTTTCATACCTGGAACTCCATAAGTAAGCACTCCACACCATCACAGCAAAGATACATGGCAATGATCCCTCCAGTCCTTCTTCAGAAGAACTTGCAACCGTGTATCCAGGTAACTACACTGGGGAAAAGGAACAGCGACACATTGAGGATGGTAAGATATAGAACTTGAGTTGAATTAAGGTTAATTAAGAGTTCTTTTAGACCACATGGAAAATATGCTATATGTGAGAAATATAACCATAAATAAACCATGGACCCCCACCTTCAAAATGCTTATGTACTTCGTTTTTGTAAACAGTGACCACTGTACCATTTTACACCAAAACAGTTCAGGCCTACTGGTGATATATAGGTTGTACTGATGAGGAAGGAGTATAAATAATGTGTTTCATAGCTTCTAATGTAGAATAGTGTGTCTCAACCTTTTGTTCATTGTCAATTCTAGGAGCCTTTTTCAACACCTTTTTTCCTGATTTGCCTCTTTCCCATGAAATTAAGCATTTAGTCATAAGATGTTGTTGGGTAGAGTTTAGTGTGGAGGGTCACAAACTAAGAATTTTTAAGAGCTAAGATTTTTTCACTCCACCCTACCCAAGAGCCAACACTTGCTGTAGGTGAACAAGGTGCAGAGCACTATTCTAGCCACCCTAAGGAATAAAAGTCTAAATAAGACACAGTCTCTTCAGGTCTCTTACTAGCTAGGAGAGGGAAAAGCATAAGAACACAAACTGCCATAGAGGTACACGCTGTCATATTCAGAAGATGCAGTAAGAGGCTCATTCCAAGTGAGGTTTCTGCAGCACAGACCATTGCACCTGATGTTTCTCTGACTTACAATTGCATAAACCCACAGACAGATGGTACCCACATTTCTTCTAATCTTCCCATAAACTGAACAGTTCTTCAAATAGCTACCTTCATATTTATACCCTATGCATCAATCAGACACCACCCATGAGCCCAAATGGTGATTTATTTTATAGTAGACTATGGGACAAAGTTTACTTTTTAAATTCCTAAGATTTGAGTCAGGATTAACTGACATTCCTTGAAAATGGCAAGAAACGTGCTCTTAAAATGGCATCCTTAGGTTTCAGTGCAAATATTAAGAAGTAGAAGGAAGAAATTTATAAAGCCCCCATGCTTTAACAGAATTAGGGGGAAGCAAAAAATAAAAATTTTAAAAAGATTTTATATAGAAAATGTTAAAAAATACAAGTAAGCAAAAATAAAATGCAGTTTGAATACTTATAATTTCAATGACCCAGTAGCAATTATTGTTAATTCTTTGTTATATATCATTTCAGATATTGCCATGCACTAAAAACAAAAATTAACTATATAAATTTATATATAATAAAACTATATATATATATATATATATTGTTTTATAGCATAATATTCTAAACAACTTTCACCTACCAAATAGACAGTATCATCTCCTCAAATGGCCGCACAGCAGTCCAGTGCATAGGTATACATTGACTTGTTTAACAACTTGCCACTGTAGATATAAATGTCCTTATTTTCTTTTATAAGTAGTATTTAAGAAATATATCTGGTGCTAAGTGTGAGTGCCTCTTTATTTCCTTAAGAAAATCTATATTTTGGCCTTGGCCAGTGGCTCAGTGAATATAGCATGGGCCCTGCATATGGACATCCCTGGTTCAATTCCCAGTCAGGGCACAGAGGAGAAGCAACTATCTGCTTCTCTCCCTCCCTTTCCCCCTTTTATTCCTCTTCCCCTCCCATAGCCAGTGGCTTGATTGGTTCGAGTGTGGCCCTAGGTCAGTGGTTCTCAAAGTGTGCACTAGGGCACAGAAGATTTCCAGGTGCGCTCTATGGTATTCCAGAGAAATATGTGCCTGTTGGGGACCAAAAAACCAACAGGGTTTTTGAAGTTTAGATTTTTGGGGGACAGAGGTGTGGGGAATTGGCTGTAAGCTGACAGTCTGCCCAACCTCCCTCCTCACTTGCCTGATTAGGTTTCAAAAGGCTGTTAAGCTGTGATGCTAGATTGTTTACACTGCCCCCCCATGTTCCCTAGAAAGACTGGAGGGAAGTTTCTTCTATCCTTTGGTGTAAAGTTAACATGATATATATGGTGGGGGTTTTCTGCACTTGGTAAAATTCTTGCGTTGCCTTGGAAATGTGATCAGAGACCACTGATTTGCTAATGGCCTCACTTTGCCCTATAAATAAAGCAAGATGCGGTTTTTGAGTGCACTTTTTTCTTGCCAGCAGCAGTTACAGGGCCCTCCCAACCCCGTATTTTCTTAATTCTGTGTATTTCCTTAATTCCGTACCATTCCCACTTGGGATCTGGAATTACTAGCTGCACTGGTTCGCAGCATATGCCCAGATATAAAAATAAATATAGTTACTCTGTTATATCATTTCATTACGAAAATACCACTCTTTTTGTTAACACATCATTATTATATTTATTATTAACAGATCATTATATTATTTTTAGATAAATACACCCAAATAAAATGGATAGATTTCTCAAAAAAGAAGCATGATATTGAAGAATCCAATTCTGGAAGTGAGCAAAAGTTAAGTGTAAATAAAATAGGACTTGAAGGCTGATGGGCAGAATTTAATTTATAGCATTTTTCATCACTGAACGCTTAACAATTGGATTAGAAACTCATTCATGGAGGCTTCAAGTGATTTTGATTTAACATCAACAGAAGAACTGGCAACTATATCCACTGCTCATGGATTGATGATTAAACTTAAGGAATTGTCTTTTGAAACCTTTTTGATTTCTATAAAAGAGGAATATGTGGCAATATCTAAAAAAGCTTTGAACATTTTACTACAATTTTCGACATCCTATTTATGTGAATTAGGATTTTCTACCCTCAATACAATTAAAAGTAAAAAGAGGAATTCTTCAATGTATTGATGAGGAAATGAGAGTTTGCCTTTCAAATATATGTCCAAACATTGAAGAAATCGCTAGGACATATCAGGCTCATGTTTCTCATAAACACAAGAATGAAAAACTTAACACATTCATGCCGGAACCTGCCAAATTTACTAAATCTTACTAAGAATGTATATATATATAGATAGATAGATAGATAGATAGATAGATAGATAATATTTTTGTCTTTTTTTTTTTAGAAACCTGAATGTTTTGCTTTTTTTTAAGCCAAGCACTATATTTTTATTTATTCATTTTAGAGAAGAGAGAGAGAGAGAGAAGGGAGGAGGAGCAGTCATCAACTCCCATATGTGCCTTGACCAGGCAAGCCCAGGGTTTTGAACTGGTGACCTCAGCATTCCAGGTCGACACTTGATCCACCGTGCCTCCACAGGTCAGGCCACATTTTTTTATTTTTTATCCCCTCTTTTTTATGAATTCTAAAAAACATAAAAAATGTAACATAAATTTTTTTAATGTCAGAATAAATTTAATTTTGTCGTATTTATTTCTTTTAATTACCATATAAGCATGGTTGGACTTTATATTTTTTCTTTAATATTTGACTTAATTATTATAACATATTTCTCAGAAGTTAATATATAGTGTGCCTACAATTATCTGTAGGATTTTAAATGCGCCCAGACTTCAAAAAGTTTGAGAACCACTGCCCTAGGCACTGAGGGATAGCTCCATTGGAGCACATCAGCTTCAGGTGGTAAAAATAGCATGATACTCAAGCATTGGCCCAAGATGGGGTTGCTGGGTAGATCCCAGTCCAGATGCATGTGAGAGTCTGCCTCACTGTCTCCCCTACTCTTACCTAAAATAAAACAAAACAAAAGAAAAAACCCAAAGATCTATATTTTAAAACACTAGATTTTTCTATACTTTTTCCTGTTTGTTTAAAAAAAAGAGAGGAAGGAAAGTAAGACAAAGGCCCCAAAATTTTTTAGTTATTTGGCATTACAATACAGCTATATTTCATAATTAATTATTTATTTACAGTTTTAAGCCATACAGTTTCAAAAGGTCATCGAAATTGGTCACAAGCAAATTTATACACATACATATAAAAAAAAGTATTAAACATAAAAGATAAATGAGAAACCATATAGAGAAAGTGGAGAGTAACTATGTAAAGAAGCAGCCAGGAGTTAATTTTCAGTTAATTTTAATATTCTGACAGCCAGGGTTAAAAAAAAGTTATAGGTAAGGAAATTCTCATTGTCTAATAAGAAGACGCACACCAATTCACAAGAGTCAATCTTTTTTCCAGCACTAGGAATAAAAAAATGCATCCTATGTGTCTTTATATGAAGACATTGAACAATGAAATATTTTCATTTAACATTTCTTTTTTCTTAATGCTTATTTTATTGATTTGAGAGAGAGAGAGAAATTGGAACATTGATCTGTTCCTGTACGTGCTCTGAGTGGGGATCAAACCAACAACCTCTGTGCTTCAGGATGATGCTCTAACCAACCGAGCTATCCAGCCAGGGCTAATTTTCTTCTTTATAATGCCAAGAAGACAATACTATGTTTTATTTCAAGGAACAAAACCATTTTTATAGTAAAAGATAATATAGTTCAAATAGATGGCTTTTGATCTAACTTGCTACAAGGAGACAACCTAGAGGAAACTTATCAAAATGCTCCTGTATACGGGTTCTGCCCAACATCTCTCATTTATTCCCAAATTGGAAGAAGCTGAACAGTTGGGGGCTCCAAAACTGCTTGACAGCAGGGTCAGTATTTACAGTGGGTCTTTGATTTTTTTTTTTCAAAAGCTTGTATCAACACTAAGGTGAACCCTGTAGACCAAGATGTAGGTGATGGGCCTGGAAATGTTTCAGGTCAGCTATTATATCAATGAGTTACCTTGACTATAGAGGAATCCCAGGAGAGCTTGAGTAGAATGAAGATTGCCAATTCAAAAGCCCTCAGGTGTCACTAAATGTATAATGGGGCCCCGTATGGACATTGGCAAATTGGAGATGCCTTTTACCTAAAGGCAGCCAGTCTCCTGGCAGAATTTGACCTTCAGGCAGCCAGTTGGAAACCCTGATGACAATAATGAATTTGGAGCAGCAGTTCTTCCTGTTGAGCCAGCCAGAATAAATTCACTACACAATGTACAGCCAAGTTGATGGATAAAAATATTTAAAAAATTCAATATTTGAATGTTGGACTTCGTCAGCTAAGAAGACTCATTTTAGTTGTCACAACAGTAGCAGAAAATCAAGAAGGGCTTCTTCTGATTCATGAGCGTACCACCACATCATCAGTATAGAGAAGCTGTTTGCTTTTCTGTCTGCTGTAATGAAAGGATATGCATTCAATTAATCTAAATAATAATGATGAGACCATTGGTTTACATTGTTAAGAAACTGAGGAGAACATAGCTTTCTTTTATCTCCCATCTGAAATGGAGCAGAATAGCATCTTACCCATCTTGATTCTGTCAGGGGTATTATAAAGAATCCTTTTTTTTTCTCAAGTGAGAAGTGGGGCGGGGGCAGAGAGACAGACTCCCGCATGTGCCCCTATAGGAATCCACCTGGCAAGCCCCCTATGGGGTGATGCTCTCCCCATCTGAAGCTGTTGCTCCGTTGCTCAGCATCGAGCTACTTTAGCACCTGAGATGAGGCTATGGAGCCATCCTCAGTGCCTGGGGCAACTTTGTTCCAACTGAGCCATGTCTGCCAGCAGAGAAAGAGAGAGAGAAGGGAGAGGGGGAGAAGTTGAGAAGCAGATGGTTACTTCTCCTGTGTGCCCTGACCAGGAATTGAACCTGGGACATTACACTCTGGGCCAACAACGCTCTACTACTGAGCCAACTGGCCAGGGCCTGTAAAGAATTCATATGCACTGGAAAGGTACCTGTCAATTATAGCTTTCATAACTTCTTAATTTAACTATTCTTTGATATAAACAATCAAACTGAAGACAGAAATATTGAGAAACATAATAAATTTAAGGGAGGGGTGATGATGTTTAACCTTACTTTAAGGTCAAAGTCAATATTTCTGGAAAAAGGACCCTTGAGAAAATAATCTTAAATGAAGATTTTCTAAATAGCTGTTTTTAGCAGAGTTAAATCTAAGTATTCTGTTCTTTTAATACACCAACAAATGAGTCATTAAACGTGTAATTTATTTTTAAAATGGCAGAGATCTTAAACTGGATTAAATTAAGTCCTGGCCAAGATGGTACACATTGCTGCGTCTATACTAACCTTTTAGAAAAGAATAAATAAGTGCTGTATTTCCCCATATATAAGACGCACTTTTTTTTTCAAAAATTTTGGCGTCTAAAAACTGGGTGCATCTTATACAGTGGTTGTAGATATTTTTACTTGCATTTCCTGCTTTTTTGCACTTGTTATTGTACTCATTGTTGAAGACAATAATTCATCATCAGACACAGATGAGGACAAGCTAATAGATGGGAGTTTTGACAGTGATGAGGAGTTGTATGGATTTTATGATGAATAAAACTTGAGTTCAGTAACTTTATGTAATACGTTTCTTTTTTTTTTCAAAATTCGGGCCACAAAATTAAGGTGTGTCTTATACATGGGAGCATCTTATACATGAAAATATGGTAAGTTCACAGGAAAAGAAAATATATATTAAATATATATTAAGCCTGGCCAGGTGGTGGTGCAGTGGATAGAGCGTCGGACTGGGATGCAGAAGACCCAGGTTTGAGACCCCAAGCTCGCCAGCTTGAGCGCGGGCCCATCTGGCTTGAGCAAAAAGCTCGCCAGCTTGGACCCAAGGTCGCTGGCTCCAGCAAGGGGTTGCTTGGTCTGCTGAGGACCCGAGGTCAAAGCACATGTGAGAAAGCAATCAATGAAGAACTACGGTGTTGCAACGGCAACAAAAAACTAATGATTGATGCTTCTCACCTCTCTCCATTCCTGTCTGTCTGTCCTATCTATCCCTCTCTCTGACTCTTTCTCTGTCCCTGTAAAAAAATAAAATAAAATATTTAAAAAATGAAAAAAGATATATATATATTAACATAGTGTATGGCCAGGAGCCACCATCGTGGCCATTCACATGCAGGTTCCCATTGGATTTGGGCAGACGGTAAAGAAATGGCAGAGTCGAAGGATGATGGGCCATTCTGTTTATTGGTGTCTCACCAAGACAGGCAAGCCACAAGAGAAGACAAGGGAAAAGCAGACCTGCTTTTCCCATGGAGGGCAAGGGATCAGGGAGACCCCTGAAATGGTGATAGCAGTAACGGAGAGAGCTAGCCCCCGGTCTGTCCCCATTTTATAGTGTAGAAATCAAACTTTTAATCCAATATACAAATAAGGAAGTCTGATACAAAGTTACTTATCTGAGGTATAATGGAATTCCTCAGGAGAGTGCACCACCCCACATCATGCAATCACTCAAGGATGTGGGCAAAAGCTTAGTTTTAAAACTAAGCCTTAGGCTATAATAACTGCCAGCTTACAGCCTGTCTCCCACACCCAAAGCGAGCAAACATATATGTCATATTTAAAAACTTATTTGACCAACACATAGAACTTTTTTTATCTTTATCTTTGCTTCTACCCCAATTTTTTTTCAAGAGTCTAGAATAGCACTATTTAATACATTAGCTACTAGCCACATGGTACCATTTATACTTCAGCTGTGCTCACCAACAATACTGTATAAAATTGGCTTCTCCAGGTGACTGCTACCGTAACAATGTCTTAAGTTAGTTCTCGCTGTTCAGTTACTAGACCAATGTTTTTCCCAGTTTTTCGGACTTGGTGCTATTCTTTTTTTTTTTTGTAAACTTGAATTTCACACTTAACTCGGAGCTCTTGTCCTCTCTTACACTCTTTCACCACCCCAAGCAAGATTTATGGTTCAAAGTGGAGAAGAGGTTGTGGTTTGTCTCCGAGACATTTCTTTCTCGTCCTTCTATAGATTTTTGCTAATCCGGATTTGGGGACAAATGGAAATGGGAGTGGAGATAACATTTTCCATATCTGACTGCCTCCACGATGTTGGCAAGGGGATCCCTGCTTTAACTGCTCCTTTAGGCTGAATACGTCTGGTTCTGGTGTCCTCTCTGAATGTGACAGCTTATCTTCTTCACCCTGACCACGAGGTGTCTTCAGACATCAGAGACACAGTCCAGCACTTCCCTTTCTTTCCTGTAGTGAGGGAAAATGGAAAAGTGTCAGAAAGGAAAAACATTTCCTCTACTTGCCTAGATTAATTACATGTGGGGGAGGAGAGCTAACAAAAGACACATCTAACATACTTTTTATTAATATTTACATACACAGACATTCAGAGAAAATAAGAGAAATGTAAAGAAGTAGTTAGATTCATGGGGAAAATGGGTTTCAGCTTCAAGAGACCACTTTCGGAGAAACAATGAACAAATATGTGGTGTAACCAGAGGAAAATAAAGGCTAATTAGTAAGATTTATTTATGCAAACTCATCTTGGTGTCCACTTTTGGTTTGCAGTGACAAGAATTGCTCTTCTCACCCTGGTTCAGGGCGGGAACTGAAGTGAATTTATGCCCTAGGCAGATACGGGGAAGACAGAAAATTCTTCCGGCATCTGTTAGTTCTCACATCTGTTGATTTGCCTGTAGCCAAAGTGCCATGTTTTAGAGTGGCATATTCTGATACCCTTCAAAAGCAAACTGTACTTTTAGCAAGAGAATAAGTCTCCAGATTCCGCATTAAGCAAATATCCAGAGTCATTCTCCCCTTTATTGAGACACCCCCAATCTCCATGAGATTTTATGGAAGCTGACTCACTTGGCTCCGTCGATATAAAAGCACCACTGTCTGCTCCTCCACGGGCAAGGGAGGGAGAAACCTCCAGTCATGAATTGTGTTCTTCCTCCCTCATGTTCTGGAACAACAGAAGGAAGTGGGGTGTGTGGGGAGGACGAGAGATGATAACTAGTGGTGGTGGTAGAAAAAAATGCCACTTAATCTCTGGCCGCTGTTAATGGCTTAGGATATACTTAATGCCTTATGTCTTCAGCTTTGGGTTTCAGCCATAATTCTGAAGCTGTATAAAGTTACACTCCACATTTAGTTACTCATGCAGTAGATATTAAAATCAAATTTATGCCTTAAATTTTCCATCCTACCACAGTAAAGAATATTTTTAGCCGTTTGGAGGTATGTTCCAGAACAATTTCCAAGTCATTAAAAGTTAACCGTTTGATACTTGATGTTTTATGGTTTCAAATTTGCTGTTTGAGTCAACCCTAGGAGAGAAAAACTATAATTTATTTGGATAGAGAAACAGTGTAACCAACCAGTTTCTCACAATGAGAAATCACACAAGCTTCTTTGACCAGGCTGCTTGAGATGGAGCCAGCCAACTGAGAAAAAGGGGGCCCTGGCTGGACAGTTCAGTGGATAGAGTGTAGTCCCTGCATGCCGAGGTCCTGGGTTAGATCCCCAGTCAGGGCATATACAAGAATCAATCAATGAGTCCACAACCAAGTGGAGCAATGAGTTGATGCTTCTTTCTCTCTCCCTTCTGCTCCTTTCTCTCATCAATGGAAAAACTTAAAAAAAGAAAAGAAAGGAAAAGAAAAATAGAAGGTAGTCAATTCACATGAGAGGAGGATTCAGTGAAAGGCAAGTTCTACTTGAATATCTGAGGTTTGTCCCTGAATAATAAGTATTTATATTTGAATGGATCAACTCCAACATGAGGAATCACTGGTAATGAAGAAAATACATCAGATGCTAAGTGCCCCATTAACTGGACAGAACATCATTGACCTCCCAGACCACCTTCACCTCTGTGGCTTCACAGTCTGCTACTTGTTTGGTTTCTCTGAGAGTTTATTTTGGCTTTCAACTTAACCAGGAGAAAAATATTTGTGTTTTGACCAGGACTCTGTAGTTTCTTAACACCCAAACTAGGGGTGTTTTATTAATAACAAAACATCCCAGAATCCCTGGGCCAGCCAGCACTGCATTGTGTGTACAGACAAGTCAAACCCAGCTAATTGGAACTGATGCCTGAGGGGTGAGGTCAGGGTAAGCAGGACAGAAGGACCGGTACTGGCATCTGCTACTAGCCTGGGCACGGGCCTCCCTGTGGCCAGAGATGGCCACTTTGCCTTCAAAACTGTGTTTTTTAATGGTAAAGATCCTTGAAGGAAAGTAAGAAAGTAAGTAAGTGTCAGGGATTAGGGAAATGCAAATTAAAACTACAATGAAATGCCACCTCACACCTGTTAGTATGGCTATTATCAACAAGACAGGTAATAACAAGTGTTGGAGAGGCTGGAGAAAAAGGAACCCTCGTTCACTGCTGGTGGGAATGCAAACTGGTACAGCCACTATGGAAAACAGTATGGCAGTTTTTCAAAAAGTTAAGAATAGAGTTACCATATAACCCAACAATCCCTCTTCTGGATATCTACTTGAAAAGCATTTCTTTGCAAAGATATATGCACCCATGTTCATTGCAGCATTATTCATGGTGGCCAAGACGTGGAGACAGCCAAAGTGCCCTTCAGTAGATGTTTGGATAAAGAAGATGTGGTACATAAATACAATGGAATACTACTCAGCCATAAGATAATATGAAATACCGTCATTTGTGACAACATGGATGGACCTTGATAATATTATGTTAAGCAAAATGAGTCAATCTAAAAAACTACTAAGAACCATATGATTTTACTCATGTGGGATATAAAACTGAAACTCATAGACACAGACAGCAGTATGGTGGTTACCAGCGGGAAGGAGGTGGGGAAGTAGTAAAGGGTAAATAAAGGGAGCCAAATATATGGTGAAGGAAGACGATTAGACTTCAGGTGGTGGGCACACAACGCAGTATACAGATCATGTGTGATGGAGGTGTGCACCTGAAACCTATATGATCTTGACCAAGATCACCCCAAAACATTTAATTAAAAAATTAAATTAAAATGAATAAACTACTTCTGGTAAGAAACCTGGTTCTCTGTATCTAAGATAAATTACTTGGCCAAATCAGACTCATAAATTGAATGGCAAAAAATAATTTTTATTTGAAAACATCTGAAGTCTTTAGCAGAAAAATGTTCCACTCACTGAGCAAGTGGCTTTTTGGCAGACAGTCACTAAAATAACAAGTATCTGGGGAGCAGATTGCAAGGGCTAGAGTGAAGTCAAGTATGCTTCTGCAAAAACAAGGCTGGCAATCCACTCTGACTAGTACTTGTTTATAGGAGATACAGTTGTGTTTTTCTGCAATGAATCTGTTCTGAGAAGTTTGATTCCTGCAATTGGGCTTGCACGTCCAATGGGTGTCCTCGCTGAACAAGCACACGTTTGAGGGAGATTGTCATGCAACTGTGAGTTGTCATAGGAACATGAAGAAACACTGTCTGCTCGGGGTTTCCTTCAGTCCATTTCACCTCAAGCATTTGTTCAACTCCCACTAAATAAGTTTGTCGTGTGGAAATAAAAGAAAATCATCCAGATAAAAATCGGACCAGATCCTGCCAACAGATTTCCTCACTGGATTTGTTTACACGTGTTTGCAGCTTACTGGAAGGCCTTTTATTATCTCTCTGGGCAACAACGCTTCTTATTTTGTAGAAACAATCCCAACAGGGTTTTTATAAATTAACAAGATCTTTTTATTTTCTGGTTCAATAACAAAATTAAGAGATTTATTTACGAGTTTCTCTTTAATACAATCCTAAATAGAATTCACGAACCAAATGGAAAGCTTAGCTCCATAGGCCCATAACAGAGAAAAATGTGTCATATCTGAAAAAAACTTGGAAAACTTTAAAAATTTAATAGAATTTGTGCAGTGTGTTAAAGAGACAGTGTTGGGCAGATAATATATATTATGCTCACTTTGTTAAAGATGGCGCTGCCCACATGGAAGCCCGTTACCCAGGTGATAATATTAGTTGCCCTTCTTGCTTGGGATGGGCGTGATTATGTTAATGTGTGTTGGGGGAGGGCTTTCGCACCAAAAGGTTTTAAAAGGAAGAGAGATTGTGTTGTCCAAGGGAAGAGTGATTACATTCTAGGAGAGCAGAGAAAGGCCACGTGGAGGAGAGGAGAAGCAGCCAAGATGGCGGAGTGCTAAAGGAGAAGCCCTTTTATGCAGAGAGGAGGCGATGAGGAACAGAGGTGAATAAGGCTGGTGAGGTTAGAAATCTTTGATTCTAGGAAACTCGGATAAATCAGTGGCTTTAGGAGCCCTAAATGGAAAGGGAAGTGTTTTCCCACTTTGTGTATTTCTTGCCCACCGGGTGCAAGCTAGGATTAAAGCTAATGGCCCACTGGTTCTTGGCTCCATTGTTTCATTACCGTCTGTCTTAATCAAAAGCGAACCTACACGGGCCAGGTGGCTGTGATGGTGTCCGCAGCTACTGGCTTTACAGACAGTAAAAGACAAAACTAGGTTTGGTTTAGAGTCATGCAATAGCAAGATAAACTAATAGTTTACACATAAAACTTACTCCCTGCTTTGAGGGAAAGAAACAGAGAGAAGGCAGGAACTTTCAGAGAACAATGATGGGAAGTTATCTTTGAACTTCAGTTAGATATGCATGTTGCTGTGTCTGGCATTAATTCTAACTGAAATTCAAATGAATCTGGCCAGAAAATTAGCATATTGGAGATATTAGAATAAAATATATAAAATATCATGTTCAACTTGTCCAGGACTTTTGGCTTGTTCTGAGATTCAGATAGATATGAGACAAGTACTAAGGGTTAGTGACCAGGTCTGTTTATACAGAGCAAAGCAGTTATACAAAGCAGTTAGTCCTGAAGGGAAATGATTATGTCAAAAGGCTTAAGAGAAGGATCAGGTGTACACATGAAAGAGCTAGGATTTGTTCAAAGGGTCTTAGGTAATCATGGTTACACTGAAATTAAAAAAAAAAAAAAAGCAAATGCCCCTAAAACAAAAGAACTGAAACCAGTGTCAGCATCTCACACAATGTCAGCACCCTGACTCTTGTCCAGGACTGCTCATTTAAAATGTAAAGCACACCACCTGACCAGGCAGTGGCGCAGTGGATGGAGCGGTGGACTGGGATGCAGAAGACCCAGGTTCGAGACCACGAGCTCACCAGCTTGAGCGTGGGTCCTTCTGGCTTGAGCAAAAAGCTCCTCAGCTTGGACCCAAGGCCGCTGGCTCCAGCAAGGAGTTGCACGGTCTGCTGAAGGCCCACGGTCAAGGCACATGTGAGAAAGCAATCAATGAACAACTAAGGTGTTGCAACAGCAACGAAAAACTAATGACTGATGCTTCTCACCTCTCTCCGTTCCTGTCTGTCTGTCCCCATCTATCCCTCTCTCTGACTCTCTCTCTGTTCCTGTAAAAAAAAAAAAAATGTAAAGCACACCAAGGAGGAATAGCAACTGCCTCTGTCTCCCCACCCGTATCCTGACACCTGAGAATAGGACCCTTTCACCAATAAAGTTCTGCCCCAGAAAAGGTCACCCAGGCAACCGTGAAAGAGTAAACAGTTGCAAAATAGTTTTTGTCACTTGATAACTGTTTCCAATAAACTCTGGTTAAGAATTATTCCTTATATATTTATCCTTCTTTTATAAGTTATAGTCTTCTGCCTAGGGCCAAGACAGAATCACAGTTCACGTTTACCCTCCTGCCTGAAGCACTCAAGAATATCAGACAAAATATTTGGGACACCAGTTTTAAAGACACAGAACATGAGACAATGAAGGACCACGTCTTTAAGAAATAAGAAATATATGACACTATGACTGTCCCTGTGTACTGCTCTGAGAGGATTTCCAGGTCCTGGTGTAGGAAAGGGAAACTCAGCAAGACCCACCAGAGGTCGAAGCCTTCTGAGACAATGGGAGCAAGGGTCAGAAGGTTAAGGTAAGGTGACCAGATTTGAAAATTGGTAAAGCGGGACAGCATTGGCGGGGGGAGGGGGGGATTCTTGATTAAAAATTTGGTCTATATGGAGCAAAACAAATTTTCATAGAATGCAAATATAGTATTGTAATATATTTTTTTAAATTTCAACATAAGTACAATTTACAAATATAATACATTAAAAATTATGTATAGTATTATTTTATTCTTTGGCATATTTCTCATTTGAGTGAATTTTTTTTTAGTAGATTGCTGTCATTGTTTAAAAGGTCATGACATTTTTCACAAGAATTTGTTAAATTATATTTCACACATAAAATGGCTTTCAGAGTCTCAACACTTAATTGTGATTTTTCTAATGTCCACACTTTATTTACCATAGAAAAAACGCATTCAGTCGCAGCATTAGTTCCTGGTAAAGACATCGTGTATTCCACAAGTTTTAGTGCATTATTGTATGGAACATGGTTTGTTTCCAAATGATGAAATATTTCTAACCATTTGTTATCTATTATGATTTTTGCCAATGCCCAAGATATAACCTTTTCCTTATCAATATTTTTTTAATAATGATACCTCATTAAAAAGATCATTTTTGGAAATATTACTATATGGGAAATTTTGAGTGAGTCAGAGGGATTGGGTTACACAGTCCCGAAACCGATGCCCGAGCTGCACAAGCGGGCGGGAGCAGGCAGGGCAGCACCGCCAGCACGCTCTGCAGCTGCGCTCCCCACGTCCAGCCCCGCCACCCACTGGAGACCAAGCAGCTTGCGCCTCGCAGAGCCCAGAGCTGCACGCAGGCGCCCAGGACATAGGCCTATGGGTAGTTAGGGGACTTGACAGCCGCCACCCCAGCAGGTACAGTCTGGCCGAAGTTCTTTGTTTCTGTGCCCCACACAGCTCAGCTAGCTCTTGCGGCAGTACGGGCGCTTCCAGGTCGAGGTAGGGTCTCCCTGCCAAAAACCGTATATTCCCTTCCCGTTCTCCCGCCGTTCCCTAGCTTTTCGTGCATTCTTTCCAAAAATCGGGACTTTCTTAAAACGCCGTGGAACATGGGACAAATTGTTAAAAATCAGGACTGTCCCGCCTAAAGCGGGACGTCTGGTCACCTCAGGTTAAGGAAGCTAGAACTGGCAAAGCAGGGAACTGGAGAAGAAATTCAATTCATGAAGCTATGATACAAATTCAACCACCACCTGGCAAAAGTGAGGAAAAAAGCCCCAAATGACTTCCAATATCTTGTTCAGAACATGCCCCCTCATGCTGAAAATTAGAGCCTCATCATTATTTTGAGATTCTGATACATGAAAGTTCAGGTACATTCAAAATTCATTAACATTAAAAATAATTTCAGTGTTTTATCTCTGAAGAAAGAAAATGAAGAGCTACTTTAAATTTCAACTGTTGAGGGGGGAGCAAGATGGCGACGGAGTAGGCGGACGTACCAACTTCCAACTCCCAGAACCAAAGTGGATTACAACTCAATTTTAAGAACCATCACCTGGATAAACCAACTTTGAACAAAACTAAGTGGACTCTTCAACCAAGGAACACAGAAGAAGCCACATTGAGACTGGTAGGAATAGCGAAAGCGCGAAGAGGGCTGCCCAGCTCCCCGGAGCAAACGGCAGCCCGGAGAGACCCGTGTGGCGGGAGGAGATTTTGGCGGAGAGGGAGGGACCTGGGTCCCAGGAACCAAGCCCCAGCCTGCAGTCCCAGAACCAAGAGGAGACGTTTGGACAGTTTTGAGCTGTGAAACAAGTGAGGGAGCTCCCAGGCCTACAGTGTGGAGTATTAGGTCCCTTCCTACTCTGCTGAGGGCTGCTTAAGGTTTTGGGGCGGCAGGACGCTGAAAGGCGGTTCTGTCGGCGTGGGCAGAGGCCAGGCCGGTGGGAGATCGGTCTAGCCCAGAGGGTCGGAGGGTAAGCGCGAGAGCGGTTCGGAAGCTGCGGGCCCGCCTTTAATCCCACTTACGGGGACAAAGCGGGAGGCCAGGAACAGGCAGGCCCTGCGCAAGCCGGCCCGGACCGCGGGGACCGGGCTAGGACCAGGGACGGGCAGGGGCTCGTGGCTGAGCTGACGCTAGCAGTCCGCCCCCCTCCACCCCCCCCACCCCCCCGCCGCCCGCCGGAGAAACCGCGGTTGGCCAGTATACGTGCGCGAGCGGGCTCCGAGCGCGGGAACGGGGTGGACCCTGAGACAGGCGGAGGCTCGCAGCTGAGCCCACGCTATTATCCCCATCCGGCCGGAGAAACCCCGGATAGCGTTAATACGTGCACGAGCGGGCTCCGAACGCGGGGGCGGGGTAGAGTCCGGGACGAGCGGAAGTACGCAGCTCGGCGGAAGCCAGCAAACACGCCCGCCCCAATAAACCTTGGTTTCCGACCCTGCGCAAAGGGCCCTGGCCTCGAGGGCGGGGCTAAAGCTCCTGACGGGCAAAAGCTTACAGCTGAGAGCACGTCAAAAGCCCCGCCTAACCCGCGGAACTGTAGCGAGCAGGCTCCGACTGCTGGTTCTGGGCGGAAGTCCGGAAATAGGCTGGGTCCGCAGCTGAGGAAAGGTGCTCGCCTCTACCCTTGGTGCTAATCTTGTGGCTTCAGTGACAGCCCCTCCCACGGAGGAGAGGCAGAAATCACAGCAAAAGCCACAGTGGGCCGGCGCTGGCAACGCTCATACCCAACCACCCTAGGCGCCGGCAGAGGGGGTGGGGGGCCTGCAGATAGACCACACCTAGAGAACACAAAGGCAACACCTACTGGACTCCAGTGGCCACAACTTGCTTATACACAGAAAAAAATGGGCAGGCAGAGGAATGCAAACCAAATGAATCAAGAGAAATCCCCAGAGAAGGACCTGAATGAACCAGATATAACCAAATTACCAGAAGCAGAATTTAGAATAATGATAGTTAGGATGTTCAAAGAAATTAGAGCAACAATGGATAGTCATTATGAACACCTAAATAAAGAGATAACAAGTATAAAAAATGAAATTGAAATAATAAAAAAGAATCAGACAGAAATGACAAATACAGTATCAGAACTGAAGACCACAATGGAAGGAATTAAAAGCAGGATGGATGACGCTGAGGATCGAATAAGCGAGTTAGAGGACACAATAAACAAAGGCACAGAAGCAGAGAAGAAAAAGGAAAAGAGACTTAAAAAATGTGAGGAAACTCTAAGGGAGCTTTGTGACAACATGAAGAGAAACAACATTCGCATCATAGGGGTGCCTGAAGAAGAGGAGAGAGGACAGGAAATGGAAACTTTGTTCAATCAAATTATAGCAGAAAACTTTCCTAAATTAAGGCTGGGAAACACTCCACACATTCAAGAAGCACACAGAACTCCATTAAGGAGAAACCCAAAAAAATCTACACCAAGACACATCATAGTTAAAATACCAAAGCTAATGGATAAAGAAAAAATTTTAAAAGCTGCTAGAGAAAAAAAGACTATCACCTACAAAGGAGCCCCCATAAGGATGACATCGGACTTCTCAACAGAAACACTTGAGGCCAGAAGGGAATGGCAAGAAATAATCAAAGTAATGCAGAACAAGAACCTACAACCAAGACTACTTTATCCAGCAAGGCTAACGTTTAAAATTGAAGGAGAAATAAAGAGCTTCCCAGAAAAAGAAAGCCTCAAGGAATTCATAAAAACCAAACCAATTCTGCAAGAGATACTAAGGGGCCTCTTGTGAACAGTTTAAAGGGAGGAAAGAATAGAGCAAAAGAAGAATACAGCTTTAAAGAATAAAATGGCAATAAACAACTACATATCAATAATAACCTTAAATGTAAATGGATTAAATGATCCAATCAAAAGACATAGGGTAGCTGCATGGATAAAGAAACAGGACCCATACATATGCTGTCTACAAGAGACACACCTTAAAATAAAAGATGTTCATAGACTGAAGGTAAAAGGATGGAAAAAAATATTTCATGCAAATGGAAATGAAAAAAAAGCAGGGGTAGCAATACTTATATCAGACAAAATGGACTTTAAAACAAAGGCTGTAGTAAGAGATAAAAGAGGACACTACATAATGATAAAGGGAACAATTCAACAGGAAGATATAACTATTGTAAATATCTATGCACCAAATATAGGAGCCCCGACATACATAAAGCAGACTTTGATGGATATAAAGGGCGACATTAACAGCAATACTATCATAGTAGGGGATTTCAATACCCCTCTAACAACACTGGATAGATCCTCAAGAAAGAAAATTAATAAAGAAACAGCAGACTTAAAGGATACACTAGATCAACTTGATTTAATAGATATCTTCAGAACTTTTCACCCTAAAGCAGTAGAATATACATTCTTCTCAAGCGCTCATGGTACGTTTTCTAGGATAGACCACATGTTAGGACACAAAAATGGTCTCAACAAATTTCAGAAGATTGAAATCATATCAAGCATTTTCTCTGATCACAATGCCATGAAACTAGAAATTAACCACAAAAGAAAAACTGAAAAATACTCAAACACTTGGAAACTAAATAGCTTGTTATTAAATAATGAATGGATTAACAATGAGATCAAAGAAGAAATAAAAAAGTTTCTAGAAACAAATGATAATGAGCATACATCAACTCAAAATTTATGGGACACAGCAAAAGCAGTTCTGAGAGGGAAGTTTATTGCACTACAGGCATATCATAAGAAGCTAGAAAAAGCTCAAATAAGCAACTTGACCCTGCATCTAAAAGAACTAGAAAAACAACAACAAATAAAACCCAAGACAAGTAGAAGAAAGGAAATAATAAAGGTCAGAGCAGAAATAAATGACATAGAGGCTAAGGAAACAATACAGAGGATCAATGAAACAAGAAGCTGGTTCTTTGAAAAGGTAAACAAGATTGATGAACCTTTAACTAGACTCACCAAGAAAAAGAGAGAGAGGACTCAAATAAATAAAATTAGAAAGGACAGTGGAGAAATAACAACTGACACAACAGAAATACAAAGCATTGTAAGAAAATACTATGAAGAACTATATGCCAAAAAATTAGACAATCTTGGTGAAATGGACAAATTTCTTGAATCATATAACCTTCCAAAAATCAATCTGGAAGAATCAGAACACCTAAACAGACCAATTACAGCAAATGAGATCGAAACAGTTATCAAAAAACTCCCAAAAAAGAAAAGTCCTGGGCCTGATGGCTTCACAAGTGAATTCTATCAAAAATTCAAAGAAGAACTAACTCCTATTCTCCTGAAGCTATTTCAAAAAATTCAAGAGGAAGGAAGAATTCCAAACTCCTTTTATGAGGCGAGCATAATTCTGATCCCAAAACCGGGCAAAGACAACACAAAGAAAGAAAATTATAGGCCTATATCCCTGATGAATTTAGACGCTAAAATTCTCAACAAAATATTAGCCAACCGGATCCAGCAATATATGAAAAAAATCATACACCACGATCAAGTGGGATTTATTCTGGAGAGGCAAGGCTGGTTCAATATTCGCAAATCAATCAATGTGATTCACCACATAAACAAAAGGAAGGACAAAAATCACATGATAATCTCAATAGATGCAGAAAAGGCATTTGATAAAATCCATCACCCATTCATGCTCAAAACTCTCAGTAAAGTGGGAATACAGGGATCATTCCTTAACATGATAAAGGCCATCTATGATAAACCGACAGCAAACATCATACTAAATGGACAAAGATTAAAAGCAATCCCCTTAAGATCAGGAACCAGGCAGGGTTGCCCACTTTCACCACTCTTATTCAACATAGTTCTGGAAGTCCTAGCTACAGCAATCAGACAAGAAGAAGAAATAAAAGGCATACAAATTGGAAAAGAAGAAGTAAAACTGTCATTATTTGCAGATGATATGATATTGTATATTGAAAACCCTAAAGTCTCAGTCAAAAAACTACTGGACCTGATAAATGAATTCAGCAAGGTGGCAGGATATAAAATTAATACTCAGAAATCAGAGGCATTTCTATACACCAACAATGAAATATCAGCAAAAGAAATTAAGGAAACAATCCCCTTCACTATTGCAGCCAAAAAAATAAAGTACCTAGGAGTAAATTTAACCAAGGAGGTTAAGGACTTGTACTCAGAAAATTATAGAACATTGATAAAAGAAATCAAGGAAGATACAAACAAGTGGAAGCACATACCGTGCTCATGGCTAGGAAGAATAAACATCATTAAAATGTCTATATTACCCAAAGCAATTTATAAATTCAATGCAATACCAATTAAAATACCAATGACATACTTCAAAGATATAGAACACATATTCCAAAAATTTATATGGAACCAAAAAAGAACACGAATAGCCTCAGCAATCTTAAAAAGAAAAAATAAAGCAGGAGGTATCACTCTTCCTGATATCAAGGTTTACTACAAGGCCATTATACTCAAGACAGCCTGGTACTGGCATAAGAACAGGCACATAGATCAATGGAACAGAACAGAGAACCCAGAAATAAACCCACAGCTTTATGGACAACTGATATTTGACAAAGGAGGAAAGAACATACAATGGAGTAAAGACAGCCTCTTTAACAAATGGTGTTGGGAAAATTGGACATCTACGTGCAAAAAAATGAAACTAGACCATCAACTTACACCATTCACAAAAACAAACTCAAAATGGATAAAAGACTTAAATGTAAGCCGTGAAACCATAAACATCTTAGAAGAAAACATAGGCAGCAAGCTCTCCGACATCTGTAGCAGCGGTATATTTGCCGATTTATCTTCATGGGCAACTGAAATAAAAGGCAAGATAAACAAATGGGACTATATCAAACTAAAAAGTTTTTGCACAGCTAAAGACAATAGGAACAGAATAAAAAGACAAACTACACAATGGGAGAACATATTTGACAGCACATCTGATAAGGGGTTAATAACTAAAATTTATAAAGAACTTATAAAAAGCAACACCAGGAAGACAAACAACCCAATCAAAAAATGGGCAAAAGAAATGAATAGAAATTTCTCCAAAGAGGACATACAGATGGCCAATAGGCATATGAAAAAATGCTCAACATCACTAATCATTAGAGAAATGCAAATTAAAACCACAATGAGATATCACCTCACACCAGTCAGAATGGCACTTATCAGCAAAACAACACAGAATAAGTGCTGGCGAGGATGTGGAGAAAAGGGAACCCTTCTGCACTGCTGGTGGGAATGCAGACTGGTGCAGCCACTGTGGAAAACAGTTTGGAGATTCCTCAGAAAATTAAAAATCGAACTGCCTTTTGACCCAGCTATCCCACTTTTAGGAATATACCCTAAGAACACCATAGCACTGTTCGAAAAGAAGAAATGCGCCCCCATGTTCGTGGCAGCATTGTTCACAATAGCGAAGATCTGGAACCAGCCCAAGTGTCCGTCAGAAGACGAGTGGATTAAAAAGCTATGGTACATATATACTATGGAATACTACTCAGCCATAAGAAATGATGACATCGGATCATTTATAACAAAATGGATGTACCTTGATAACATTATACGGAGTGAAATAAGTAAATCAGAAAAAAAGAAAAACTGAGAACAGCACGATTACATACATAGGTGGGACATGAAAGTGAGGGTATGAGACATGGACAAGAGAGTGGTGGTTATGGGATGGGGGGAGGGAGGGAAGAATGGGATAGGGAGGAGGGGAGGGACGCAGGGAAAACCAGATTGAAGGTGACAGAGGACAATTTGACTTTTGGTGATGGGTATGCAACACAATTGAATGATAAGATAACCTGGAGATGTTTTCATTGTACATATGTACCCTGATTTATGGATGTCACCCCATTAGAATTAATAATAATAAAATATATATATAAAAAAAAAAAAAAAAATTTCAACTGTTAAAAATACTTGAATGGTCAATAAAATTATTTTATTTAAATCACATAGCCATGTGAACAAAATTTATCTTTGATAGTAACTAGCAAAAAGTGAAAATGTCATCTTCTGAAAGTATTAATCAAGAACTAAGTATGAATTAAATATAGCCATTGAAAGCATAAAACTTGATATTAAAATGTTATGCTCATGAAAGCAAGTAGTTTTTCAATAAAACTCTGATTTTATTTTGATTTTTTTTTTTTTTTTTTTGACAGAGACAGAGAGAGAGTCAGAGGGACAGATAGGGACAAACAGGAAGGGAGAGAGATGAGAAGCATCAATTCTTCACATGGCACCTTAGTTGTTCATTGATTGCTTTCTCATATGTGCCTTGACTGGGGGGCTACAGCAGAGTAAATGACCTTGCTCAAGCCAGCGACCTTGGGCTCAAGTCAGCAACCCCGTGCTCAAGCTGGTGAGCCCGGCGCTCAAGCTGGGGATCTCAGGGTTTCGAACCTGGGTCCTCCGCGTCCCAATCCAATGCTCTATCCACTGTGTCACCACCTGGTCAGGCTTTATTTGGAAATTTTAAGCACATTCAATATTTAAATCTACAAAGTATATGTTTATATCATCTAAAATAAATGTAATGATCTTTTCACTAAACATTGTATAGAGTCCCCAGTTCACACCAGTACTGGTATATCACATTATATATTATAATGTGATAATTTTCTATATATTCCATAATGTTAAAAATAAAAATGGTCATCAAGGGCTATTTTTTAGAGTAAAGGTTAGTAATGTATATTTCTGTGGGATCAGAGAGACACAAAGGAATCTTGCAGCTCTTAATTCTTTATGTGCCATTCCCCCTCCCCAGATACCAAGGATGACTGACGTTTTTGAAGACTCAGAAGTTATACATAGGTTTTCAACTACACTGGGGATATGCACCCCTAACTGCTGCATTGTTCAAAGGTCAACTGTAATAGCAATTCAGGCAATAAGAATTTAAGTAATGGTTCTTTTTGTTCTTATTGTTGTTTTTGTGACAGAGACAGAGAGGGACAGATAGAGACAGACAGGAAGGGAGAGAGATGAGAAGCATCAACTTTTTGTTGTGGCACCTTAGTTGTTCATTGATTGCTTTCTCATATGTGCCTTGACTGGGGGGCTCCAGCAGAGCAAGTGACCCCTTGCTCAAGCCAATGACCTTGGGCTTAAGCTGGTGAGCCTTGCTCAAACCAGATGAGCCTGTGCTCAAGCGGGCGACCTTGGGGTTTCGAACCTGGGTCCTCCGCTTCCCAGTCCAATACTCTGTCCACTGCGCCACCATCTGGCCAGCTAAGTAATGGTTTTTTATATTCAGAAGGTTTATTCCATGTTCTGTGCTCTTCTTCTGTACAAGAAACTTGTAAATACTTTTTTTTAATTTTTGTATTGATTTCAGTGAGAGAGGAAGGGGAAAGAAAGAGAGAGATAGGAACATCGAGCTGCTCCTGTAGCTGCCCTCAATGGGGATTGAACTGGCAACCTCTCTGCTTTGGGACAACCAACTGAGCTATGTGACCAGGGCCAAGCTTATAAATACTTTTGATTTCCCAGGCTGTACTCCTTAGTCTAACCTTGAAAATTACCTCATATAGGCTACATATAAAGGCAATAAGAAATTTGTTGGGCTGCAATTAGCTTTTAAAGAAATTCTTTAATGCCTGAAATCTTTCTCATTTCTAGTGTTTTCTTTAAAGGATTTTTTATTTTAGGTATAGCAAGTATTAAAAATGTTGATATTACCTCTGAACAAATAGCACAGCAATAAAGTGGGAAAATGTATTCATAAGTCTCTTCACAAAGTATCTCTATCAAATATTGCCTCCATGAATAAGAAGTAATTAAACAGTATGTTAGCTTCCATATTATAGACAAATGTGAAAATAATTCACCATCCTGCTTAAGGTTAGTGGTTGGGAAAACAGCAAGATAAAATCATAAGGAAATATGTTAAAGCTCTTGATCACATTGCAGATGTGAAAACTCAGTATGAACAGAAGTCTCAGCAAGACCGAATATATTCCTTTTCAGTGAGGTGATTATAATGGCACTGAGGGAAATACCTTTCAATATGCATCCTTGACCAGGACAAAAGAATACATTGAAGCAAAGTATTGTGATCCTTATCAGACCCTTTTCTTTCTGGGGGTGTATACTGTCATAGAAAAAAAAGAATGTAGATTTCGCATGAATTGCAGACACATTACATATTTAATGAGATTTAAAAGAAGCAAGCAATACTTGGTTGTTTAGCTGAAATGATAGACTGATCATTACAATCCTCTTTTTAATGTATTATATAACTATGCTTTCTTTGTTATAAAAAATGTGGAGCAAGACAAAAAATTACCCTCTGTGACTGTGTAATGGTTTTGCCACTTTTAAGTAACTATTGAAGTAGGTCATAGGGCTGGAAAGAAACAGAAAAGGAGGCTGATAACTGCTATATTTATCCATTCTGTTTAGCATATGATTAGTCACCAGAAAAACCACTGAAGTATAACAAGTTTTTGCAGTTTTACAATTAGTTGAAGATTGGGGGTGTAGTTTTTTGTTGCTTTATTTTTTTAGTAAGTTACAATTCACATTCAATGAGTGGCCCATATTTTTTAAGTTAATTGAGTTCTGAGGACTCTATACATCTATCTAACTCAGTGGTTCTTAACCTGGGTTCTATCGAACACTAGGGGTTTGATGAGTCAGTCTCAGGGGTCCGGAGAAGCCTCTGCCGCAGAGGCCAGAATAAAGTAATACCGTAATTTGTTGTGAGTTCATGCACTTTGTTGGTTTTGTTCTTTGAGCAAGGTAACATTCATGCACGGCTCATTTTGTGCACCAGTAAAAAAACATATACCTATGTCTTGAATTTGGAAAAAAAATCATATTTTATTTATCACTAAAGAAGGGTTTGGTGAATGTGCATATGAAACTGGTGGGTTCGGTACCTCAAAAAAGGTTAAGAACCACTGGTCTAACTGTCTACACACATCACTGGGCAAACGGGCCCCACATTTAGTTTAGTGCTCTGCTATTATTTGCTGTTTTGCAACTCTTACTAATTTTATGCCTGAATTTGTGTTTTATAAATGGAGTCTTTTTGGACAGTGGACTAATATGTGGGTGCAGCTACTTGCTGCCCCAGATGCACACAGTTTTTGCCATGCCCCGTGAGGACAAACTCCTGGGGAACAAATAGTGAGTGAGAGTTCAGCAGGACTCAAAGTGAGGTAAGTATGGCACCAATGGCCGCAGAGGACACGTTTTCCTTTCTAACCAGCACTCGCTTCAAACCTGGAAAGAAAGCAGTGGTATTCTAAGAAACATCAGCGACTGAGGAAACTGGAAGTGGCACATGGCTTGTAGATCCCAAAGCAAAATTTAATTATTACAGCAGATCAATGTAGAGCTTAGTAATTCTTCTATAAATTGGTATTCCAATTCAGTCCACATCATTATGTGAGAAGTGTATTCTGGTTTAATTTTAGTAGGTTTTATACTATCTTTGGCATTCTCTGAAATCAAGTGCCCACCTTACTGCCAATTCTTACTGGAAATCATTTATCTTCCTCACAGCTGCTACCAAACACCTGAACTATTAGGTTGATCTAATGTGTTACAATAGCCCGTGCCCTGCATCCTCTCCTTCACCTTCTTTAGTCTTTCTCTTTCTCTCTCTCTCTCTCTCTGTATGAACGTAGCATAAACTTATAGAGAAAAAAATAGAATAGTCATTCATTACAGCCCATGTGTTGGTTTATTTTGTTTTTTTATTCTTTTTCTAAGTGAGAGGAGGGGAGATAGTGAGAAAACCCCTACATGTGCCCCAACTGGGATCTACCCAACAAACCCCTTGTCTGGGGACAATGCTCTGCCCATCTGGGACCATGCTTGCAATGGAGCTATTTTTAGTGTCTGAGGTAGAGGTTTCATAGAGCCACACTCAGTGCCTGGCCGACGCACTCAAACCAACCGAGCCATGGCTGCAGGAGGAAAAGAGTGAGGGAGACAGAGAGAGAAGGGGGTAGGGGTGGAGAAATAGATGGTTGCTTCTCCTGTGTGCCCTGACTGGGAATCGAACCCGGGACATCCACATACAAGGCCACGCTCTACCACTGAGCTATCCGGCAGGGGTATTTTGTTTGTCTACAAAAATGTATGCTATATTTTCAAATAATCCATTCGTTTGTTTGATTAGTTTCTTACCTTGGTCTTGACAGCAAAAAGTTACATTTCATATTTAATGTGCAAAAAATCCAAAAGGCCATATATTTGTGTTCAATTAGCTCTTTGGGATTTGTGTGTTCTTAGGAGATTTTGTTTCCAAGTTTTGAAAAACACACTGGTCATTAGAAATAATTTAAAATATTTATTACAAATAAACATATATAAACCAACATGTTCCCTCCCCCAAACACCTGAGGTACTTCTAACTCTGAAACTATGCATTGGCCTTTACAAAACAAGATAGGATAAAAATATCTTTGTTAGCCTGACCTGTGGTGGCGCAGTGGATAAAGCGTCGACCTGGGAACACTGAGGTCATCAGTTCAAAACCCTGCACTGGTCTGGTCAAGGCACATATGGGAGTTGATGCTTCCAGCTCCTCCCCCCTTTCTCTCTCTCTCTCTCTCTCTCTCTCTCTCTGTCTTCTCTCTAAAATGAATAAAATAAAAAGAAAAATTAAAAAATATATCTTTGTTAAATTCATTTATTGATTTCATTTTTTTTCTTTTGACCATCAATTTTCTTGGTTTTCTTTTTATATTATTATTATTAATTTTAATGAGGTGACATTAATAAAGCAGGGTACTTATATTCAAAGACAACATCTCCAGGTTATCTTGATATTCAATTATGTTGCATACCCATCACCCAGAGTCAAATTGTCCTCTGTCACCTTATATCTGGTTTTCTTTGTGCCCCTCCCCTCCCCCCTCTCCCTCCCTCTCCTTCCTCCCCCGGCCTCCCCCCCCCTCTGCCGCCATCCCATAACCACCACACTCATGTCTATGTCTCTTAGTCTCTTTTTTATGTTCCACCTATGTATGGAATCATACAGTTATTAGATTTTTCTGATTTACTTTTTCACTCTGTATAATGTTATCAAGATCCATCCATTTTCTTATAAATGATCCAATGTCATCATTTCTTATGGCTGAGTAGTATTCCATAGTATATATGTACCACATCTTCTTTATCCAGTCATATATTGAAGGGCTATTTGGTTGTATCCATGTCTTGGCCACGGTGAACAATGCTGCAATGAACATGGGGCTGCATGTGTCTTTATTTACCAATGTTTCTGAGTTTTGGGGATATATACCCAGTAGAGGGATCACTGGGTCATATAGAAGTTCTATTTTTAGTTTTTTGAGGAACCACCATACTTTCTTCCATAATGATTGTACTACTTTACATTCCCACCAACAGTGGATAAGGGTTCCTTTTTCTCCACAGCCTCTCCAACACTTGTTATTACCTGTCTTGTTGATAATAGCTCATCTATTGATTTCATTTTTTAACTAAACATTTTTGAATGTTTGAAATTAAAATTGACCTTCACAAAGTACCCACACAGACAGACACATACATACCCTATGCCCAGCATTACACTTGTTGCTATGAAATGGTCTCCACCTCCTTGCTCTCCCCAGCCTCACTCACGTCATTATCCTCACTGAGGCTGGAAAAGAGATCATGGAAGGCCATATTACCAAAGCTTCTTTCAATGTTAAATATCTTCAGCCATTTCACAAAGGATTGGAATTTCAAGCACATAAGTCAGATGGGTTAGAGGCTGGTTCCATGATGCTCTGAAGAGTAATTTTAAAATCCTGCAAAACTATCATCTTTAGAAGAAATAAAACCATTAAAAACTGGAAAAAAAATCCTGAAAAACTGTATTATTTGCCAAGAAACTCTGAATCTCTCTAGACTTAAGAGTTTGCATAAGCAGAACCAGAAGAATTACTGAAGGTTTTTATTAAAAAATCTATTTGAATCAAATTCAGCAGCTATTTTTCATTTATTCTTTTTGGAGGTGTAATAGCACAGTGGCTAAAAATATGGACTTTGGGTTGCACTGTTCAGTCACTTGCTGGTTGAGTGGGATTAGCCACGTTACTAATTTATTTATTTAGAAAGTAAATATTTTAAAATAATTTATTTACTTTCTAAGTCAGAGGTTGGGAACGTATGGCTCGCAAGCCAGATGTGGCTCTTTTGACGGCTGCATTTGACTCACAGACAAATCTTTAATAAAATAATAATAATGTTAAAAATATAAAACATTCTCATGTATTACAATCCATTCATTTCCTACCGCTCATGTTCATGGTTGCAGGTGGCTGGAGCCAATCACAGCTGTCCTCTGGGACAACACCAAATTTTTATTGGATAATGTGTAACATACACGGGTCATTGTATGGCTTTCACAGAATTACATTTTAAAATATGTGGCATTCATGGCTCTCTCAGCCAAAATGGTTCCCGACCCCTGCCCTAAGTTATAATTTTCTTATTAGCAAAACGGGAAATCAAAGTCAATAATTTGTATAAATAATTTAGCAATGCCTGGCAATAGTAACCATTCAACAAATTTTATTTATTAAATTAACAGCAAATCACACTCATAGTCTTTGCTAGTATACACGGTATATTTAAATCACTGATCATCAAAACAAGGAAAAGTAACTCTTAGAATAAGTTTTCAGCTGATCTGTTGCCATGAATTAGATACAGCTTGAGGAAATATATTTTAGTCCAGATTAAAATTGCTCAGGTCATTTGAAAAATTCACGCAGGGTAAGCAATGAAGGGCTTGCACACTGTGATTTTATTCTCTATAAGTCTCTTAAAAATTAGAATTCTTTTCACAAATGGTCAAAGAGACTTGCAATGAATAAAATACGTATTGATAAAATATAAGGTGGGACAAAAGTTGTTTTACAGTTGTTGGTGTGGAATAACTATGCAATAATAAATAACAATACAAGAATAAACTGTGTTTTGTGTACTCACAGCTGTAAACTGACTTTAGCCCTACCTGTATTTATAATTGTATTAAATATATCTGGGTCCTTGGATCATAGAAATTATAAATATACTCAGATATTTTAAATATCACTTCAAAAAAATTTTTGGACAGTTTCACATCGCTAACCAGTTCCTCCCTGACTTGCCTATGCCTGGACTTCCGTTCCATACCCTACATCTTTCCCCGTTTGGTATTTGTGATCTTCTAGATGCTTAGTATTTTTTTAGAATCCAATATACCTACAGAATTTTGTATTTTACTGGTTCCTTTCACGCATAGGCAATCACAACAAATATTTTAAAACTTTTTCTTTCAGTTTACTTTCTAATATTACAAGTAATTGTATACTTATGTGTACATTGTATGTATAATGTATACACACACATGATGAAGAGCAATAAAATTTGGTGCTTAAAAACATACTACTGTGCCTGACCTATGGTGGCACCATGCATAAAGCGTTGACCTGGAATGCCAAGGTCGCGAGTTAAGGTACAGATGACAAGCAACTGCTGCATGTTAATGCTTCCCCACTCTCTTCTTTTGCTCTCTCTTCTCTCTCTAAAATCAATGAATAAAATCTTTAAAAAGAAAAAACAAAACCTGCACACTATTGTTCAACTTTCAACTTGGGTGGACAATGGGAATATTAAGAACCTTTTGTCCCACTAAGTACCCTGATATATATATATTTTAGTTTAAAATATTTTACCTAAATCTTTGAGGAACTAGAAGATAAACTGCAGCCAAACAACTAATGAATGGATAAATTACTGCAAAAGGATTGGCATTGATTATAGATTCCACTTAATTAGAGGACCAAGAATAAAAAACAAAACAAAACTAACGTTTTAGTCTAAATTGACAAAACCTAATCAAAAATAAATTAAAATTTGGCAAAAAGTGTCCATTTAAAACACAAAACAATAATTCCTATAAAATTATGACATAGGAAATTGCTCCTATGTCATAATCTAAGTGTGATAAATTGAATTACATTTTAAAATATTCAGTCCTGGCCTGACCTGTGGTGACATAGGGGATAAAATGTCGACCTAGAATGCTGAGGTCACCAGTTCAAAACCCTGGGCTTGCCTGGTCAAGGCACATATAGGAGTTGATGCTTCCTGCTCCTCCCTCCTTCTCTCTCCCTTTCACTCTCTCTCTCTAAAAATGAATAAATAAAATCTAAAAAAATAATAACAATAAAAGATTCAGTCCTCTTTCTAGGAGATAATTGTACATTGCTACCCTGTTGGATGTTGAGCCGCCTTAGTTTTGACCCATTGAATACAGGCAGAATTTTCATGTGACTCTTTCAAACAATATGTAATCTCTTTTGCTGGGCTTCAGCCTGGACACAAGATTTTTGAGATTTGTTCCTGTTCTTACATATCAGTAGTTTGTTCTTTTTGTTGCTAATTAGTATCCTATTGTAGGATACACCACAATGTATGTATCGATTATTCTGTTGATGAACATTTGGGTTGTTTCTAGTTTTTGACTATCATTAATAATGTTGCTTTGGACTTTCTTATGCAGTTCTTTTTAGGACATGTATTTTTAATAACTCCTTAGGAAAAGAATTACCAGATCATAAGAGATTTATGTTTAATTTTTGTATAAAATTACCTAACTGATGGAGGAGGTCATCGAGACTGCCAGTTGACCTGCGACGTGGACTCGGGTGTACAAAGCTCCTTATTCCCCCCCTACCTGGAACGTACATTTTACTCACCATTTCCCACACTAGGATCCATTTCAAGGACAGAGCCTTGACCAAGTAATGCGCGTTGTTGTGAACATCTGTTGTGAATACATGACTGATTCTCATTCAGGCTTCGACATAACCTTTTAGATCTGGCAGACACCTGTGGAGATCTGTTCATCTTGCAAACGAGAAGTTCCCTTGCTTATTAAACTTGACACCTACGAACCTGGTGTAGTTGGTTGGCCTCTTTCTTCTCTCTCCCTGACCTCTGAGTGTGAAGGGCAGTTTCGGATTTTACCTGGGGAACTTCCAAGGCTGAGAAGCAACACTAACAGATTGCCAAAGTGAAAGTGAGTTTCTGTTGTACTACCTAATTGCTCATGTTTTGTGTTATTGATCTTTTTAATTTTAGCTGTTCCAATGGGAGTGAAGTGGTAATTCATTATGAACTTGATTTGCATTTCCTTGATAACTAATAATGTTGAGCACCTCTCCTCTTTTATTACCAGTCATTTGAACAACCTCTTTAGGCTTGAGGTATCTGTTCAAGAGCCTCATTTTTATTGGTCTTTTAGTATTTTTACTGTTGAGATATTCCTTATACAGTGGTACCTTGAGATACGAGCAGACCAACATACTTTTTAAGATACAAGCTGCGACTCTGTCCATATTTTTCTTTGAGATCCGAGTGAAATTCTGAGATATAAGTTGTGATTCAGGAAGCTGCCACTAGTTGGTGCGTTGGCGCACGGGTCCAGTATTGGCAGCCCAACACCAGTATCTCGTTCTTTCTCACGTTACCCACAGAGTTAAGTCGAATCTTGTGCGCTGTACTCGTTCTTGCATCATTTTTGCATTTTTTTACTAACTTTTTGTGTGCTATCATGGGGTTGAAGAAAGTGAGTGTAAAGGACAGTGGTGAGAAGAAGAGAATGATGTCGATAGAAGTAAAGCAAGAAATAATAGAAAAACAGGAGCGTGGTGTACGAGTGATTGAACTGGCAAGGCTGTACGACCACAATACATCTACAATTTGTACCATCCTTAAACAAAAGGATGCCATCAAAAGCACAAATTCAGCAAAAGAAACTACAATTCTTTCCCAATTAAGGACAAATATCCATGAAGAAATGGAGAAACTTCTGCTGGTCTGGGTGAAAGAGAAAGCTGGCAGGAGATACAGTGACGGAGACTGTAATATTCAAAAAGGCACGTATTATTTAAGGCGACTTGAAGAAGAAAGAACCATCAACCTCAAAAGAGGCAGCAGAAGATACATTTAAGGCAAGTCATGGCTTGTTTGAAAATTTCAAGAAGAGATCTGGCATCCACTTGGTGGTGAGGCATGGTGAAGCTGCGAGTGCTGACGTTAAGGCAGCTGAGGAGTACATTGCACGTTTTGCTGCACTTATTGCAAAGGAAGGCTACATCACCCAACAAGTGTTCAACTGTGACAAAACAGGATTGTTTTGGGGAAAAAAATGCCCCAGAGGACTTTCATCACTGCAGAGGAGAAGCTGCCAGTCCATAAACCCATGAAGGACCATCTGACCCTTGCATTGTGTGCAAATGCTAGTGATGACTATAAAGTAAAGCCACTGCTAGTGTATCATTCCAAAACTCTTCGAGCCTTTAAGACTCACAAGATTCTTAAAGAAAAACTGCAGGTTATGTGGTGCGCCAATGCTAGGGCATGGGTTACACAGCAGTTTTTTATTCAATGGGTAAATCTTGTCTTTGGCCCTGCAGTGAAGAAATATCTTCAAGAAAATAAACTCCCAATCAAAGCATTACTAACCCCTGATAATGCTCCAGCCCACCCACCTGGTCTTGAAGATGATAGTCCCAATGAGTTCAAGTTCATGAAAGTCCTCTACCTCCCACCCAACATGACTTTAATCTTGCAACCTATGGCTCAGCAGGTCATTTCCAACTTTGAAAAGCTTTACACAAAACACTTATTCTGCCACTGCTTTGAAGTGACTGAGAATAAAATTCTAACCCTTCGAGAGTTTTGGAAAGATCACTACAACATCGTGATATGTTTACGCATTATTGACTTGGCATGGCAAGAGGTTACAAGAAGAACCTTGAACTTGGCATGGATAAAGTTATGGCCTGATGTTGTTGCAGACAGGGATTTCGAAGGATTCAAACCAGAGACCCAGACCAAGGTAGAAGCATTGGAGGAGATTGTGTCCCTTGGAAAGTCAATGGATCTGGAGGTAGATGAGGGTGACGTAAACGAGCTTGTTGAGGATCATGAGGAGGAACTCTCAACTGAGGAGTTGAAGGAGCTACAGATGATGCAACATACAGAGCTTCTGCAGGAGATTAGTAGTGAGCAGGAGGTAGAGTCAGAGGAAGTGATTTCTATAAGTGAAATTAAAGACATGCTGGCAATGTGGGAGAAGCTTTCAAGTTTCATTGAAAAGAAACACCCAGAAAAAGTTTCAACTGGTCGTGCTTCAGCACTTTTTAATGACACTTGTTTGTCACATTTCTGTAACATTTTTTTTATTAATTTTAATGGGGTGAAATTAATAAATCAGGGTACATATGTTCAAAGAAAACATCTCCAGGTTTTCTTATCATTCAGTTATGTTGCATACCCATCACCCAAAGTTAAATTGTCCTCTGTCACCTTCTATCTGGTTTTCCCTGTGCCCCTTCCCTCCCCCCGATCCCTCCCACTCCTCCCTCCCTCGACCCCATAACCACCACACTCTTGTCTATGTCTCATAGTCTCACTTTTATGTCCCACCTATGTATGAAATCATACTGTTCTCAGTTTTTCTGTTTTACTTATTTCACTCCATATAATGTTATCAAGGTCCATTCATTTTGTTATAAATGATCCGAGGTCATCATTTCTTATGGCTGAGTAGTATTCCATAGTATATATGTACCAAAGCTTTTTAATCCACTCATCTTCTGACGGATACTTGGGCTGTTTCCAGATCTTCACTATTGTGAACAATGCTGCCACGCACATGGGGGCGTATTTCTTCTTTTCGAACAGTGCTATGGTGTTCTTAGGGTATGTATATTCCTAAAAGTGGGATAGCTGGGTCAAATGGCAGTTCGATTTTTAATTTTTTAAAAGGCAGGCAAAAGCAAACCTCTTTGGGTAGATTTTTATTCAAAAGTCCTGCAAGTGGAAGTGCCGAAAGTGCAGCCAAAAGGCAAAAACAGGTGATGATTAACTGAAAAATATGTAATGTTAAGCTTAGGTTAAGTTTAAAGTTAAGAAAGTGCATTTTTTTACAATTAAGTTTTTGTGGTTTCACTTTAAGTAAAGAAAGTACAGCCTGACCAGGCAGTGACGTAGTGGATAGAGCATCGGACTGGGATGCAGAAGACCCAGGTTCGAGACCCAAAGCTCACCATCTTGAGCGCAAGCCCATCTGGCTTGAGCAAAAAGCTTGCTAGCTTGGACCCAAGGTCGGTGGCCCCAGCAAGGGGTGGCTTGGTCTGCTGAAGGCCCGTGGTCAAGGCACATGTGAGAAAGCAATCAATGAACAACTAGGGTGTCTAAACGGCAACGAAAAACTAATGATTGATGCTTCTCACCTCTCTCCATTCCTGTCTGTCTATTCCTCTCTCTGACTCTCTCTCTGTCCCTGTAAAAAAAAAAAGTGCAGTTTTAGTATTGTTTAAAGAAAATTCAGTTTTACATTTAGTGTTAAGAAAGTGCAGTTTTAGTTTACATGTCTACAGTGCCTGCATCCCTTCCTCCCTCCCTCCTCCTCCACCATTCACCTCTGTTAGCCACACTCACCTGTCTTCAAGGTAAGAATACAGTACTAAATAACACTTTCTTTTATTTCATATATTTTGTTATGCATTGGTAAAGTATACATGTGTGTTTCTTAATTAAAAACATCTTTTTTCATAATTTAGGATGGTTTGGGGATGTTTCACAGGGCTGGAATGGATTAAATCTATTTCAGTTATTTTAAATGGGAGAAATTTGTTTGATATACAAATTGACTGACTTACGAGCTCGGTTACAGAACAAATTAAACTCGTATCTCAAGGTACCACTGTGTATTAATTTTAGTAAGGTAAATTTCTTAGTTTTCTTTTTTTTCCTTTATTTCTTTCAACTTTGTTTTTAGAGAGGAGGTGGGGAGGAGCAGGAAGCATCAACTCCCAAATGTGCCTTGACCAGGTAAGCCCAGGGTTTCGAACCGGTGACCCCAGCATTCCAGGTCGACACTTTATCCACTACACCACATGCCAGGCCCTTAGATTTCTTTCCATAACAGTTTTTGTCCTTAGAAAACTTTGCCTTCTCCAAGATCATTTTTTTTAAATCTTCTCATGGAAAAAAAGCATTTGTCTAAAAATTTTATAATTTAATTTTTATGTTGGGTTCATTTTTCACTCAAATTAATTTTGAGTGCAGTATGAAGTAAATGTTAAGATTCACTTTCTCCCCATATATATACCAGTTATTTCAGCCTTATTTGTTAAAAAGACTTGTTTTACCATTGAATTGAATTGGCAACGTTTTCATAAATCAGTTGGTTTCTGTATGTCTATCTGTGAACTTTGAATTCTGTTCAACTAATTTTTTATCCTTATGCCAGTACCACTGTGTCTTAATTATTGTAGCTTTATAGTAATTCTTGAAGTCAGATCGTGAAAGTCCTCTAACTTTGTTCTCTCTTGCAAGACTGTTTCAGCTATTCTAAATTATTTCTCTCCCTCCCTCTCTCTCTAAGCAAACAAAATTCACTAACAAAACAAAATTCTCATGACATAAAACCTCACAAAGAAACAGTGATGAGAGAAAATTGATGATTCAAGAGACAAAAGAATTGTTCATGGTATTTGTTTCAGCATCTGGGGCTGTGGGGAAAACAGCTGTGTTAGGCTCGCTGGCTGGTTTCCCTGCTGCAAGCACTTTGCACAATTAGTGTGTGAGCAGGTGGCAGGAAGCCACGTGTGTGTCTCTGTGCAAAGCTACGGGTGCTTTCCCTCGCTCTCCTGGGTGATTCTCCCAGATAGCTCTCCTGCCACTTCAAGGTACATTTCCCTGACTCCGTCAGTAGCCCCCACCATGAGAGACAGTTTTCCTCCACTGTGAAAAGCAGATTTTCCCTGTTTATTCACTCGCCCATCCCTGCAAGCCCCCAATAAAGCGTATGGCCTGATGCTTTCCAGCTCCGCAGTTTCTCTACCCTCTGCCTGAATTCCATGTGAATCTTCCTGGCCTTAACCACCAGCATTACACAGACCTTGCTGATCAGGGAGGAACTGCCCCTCCCAGAGTTAGCTATTCCTTGGCGATAGTAAGTGATTTTTGCCTGGAAGCATGTCTTTAATATGTGAATCAATCAATCTCAGTCCATACCCCCATCTGCTTCTTCTTATCAGGCTTTTGTATTCTGGGAACACTATCCCCCTACCGTAATCATCCAGGGTTAGTTACTGGACAACTAGGGACCACCTCTAACAGTCCAGGGATAGTTGAGGTGAGCTATGGGAAAAGCAATTGATTAGAATTAAGTCAGAGTGCTGCTGAAGATCCAGATAAAGTAGGAATTCATAGATGTGTAACGGTGTCAATCATGATGGTTTTACAATATTCTCTACCAACAGGCAGTATATCAGGAAGGTAAGCTTAGTGTTAAAACGTACTGAATTCTCTGTTGGAATTATTTTGTCTTTTCTAAACAGCCAGACTGTAAGTTCCTTGAGAGTGGAGATGTGAGTACACAACTGCTAATGCGTTCAGCTCCTTGATCAGTGCTTCGTGCAAATGAGTGCTTAAAATGTAAATATTAATAAATATGATACTGGTATTTCTATCCTATTTTTAAAGGGTGGACTATAATCATATAAAAATATCTAATATCATTGGAAGTTCATTTTTTCATTCCTATCAACTGAACTAAAATCTCTTTCCCAATTTTTTTGCATATTATAGTAAACGTTTTCAACTCTTAACAAAACAAAATTTACATAACATAAAAATCTTAGGCATATAAAGTAAAAAAAACTACTCTCTGAACTCCTTCCCAAATATATAACAGTAATCATCCAGCCTCCTGATAAATATATCAGTCAAAATGAGGAGCACTCCTGTAGCCTATCACAAAATGAAGAAAGTAATATACCTAGATGGATGGATAGAGACCCAAAGACTGAAAGAAAAAAAAAAAAAGCTTAGAAGAGAGAATCAGAGAAGAGTACTAATAAATTGAGGAAAGAGAAGACAGGAAGTAAAACTTATCTCTGGCACCTGTTTATTATAAAAGAGTGGTCTCCAGGCAACGAGACAGAGGTTTTGAATAAGTAGGGTGGATTTTAAAACCTGGGAATTGGAGATCTTGAGATGAGTTCTGACCATGAGCCACATGACCAAGACTCAAAGCTAACCCAATTAAATGGTAAAGTATCAAATTCATACCATGAATAAGAATAAGATTTCTGTTCTAATTTGAACTCACAATAATTTTGCTTTTAAAGCATACTCCAATTTGGGATGAATTACACTGACTTGTTATGTGAGGATTGGATAAAAAAGAAGCATTAATAAAGTTCATGACAAGCATAAATTGAAATCTAACTTCAAAGATAGCTAGACGTCATATTCTGAAAGTGGTATTTCATTATCAATAACCTATCTGTACCACAGGGCCATCCGAGGTATTTGTTTGAGGTGACATTATATATACAACCTTTGCGTTTCAGAAACCATCTGTTCTCGGTCATAACTATTACAGAATTAAGACAAAATGAATAGGAAACTGCTGAAAGTCATTTTGATTTCACTAAGCTCCACATAGTCTCCATTCCACATTATTCACGGCCTCTTGAGTAAACTGAAGTGGAAGGGGAAAAAATGAAGAACTAGGAGATCAGTGCATGAAACAGAGGAGGCCAGTGGTTACCTCTATTCTGGATTAAGTTATTACAGAAGTGGGAAAAAAATTATTACAGCAGTTTATTTAGTTAGTCTTTAGTAAGGGGAACCAGACAGGGACAGACAGACAGGAAGGGAGATGAGAAGCATCAACTCATAGTTGGGGCACTTTAGTTGTTTGTGGATTACCGGCTCATACGTGCCTTGACTTGGGGGGCGGGGGTCCAGTCGAGCCAGTGACCTGTTGCTCAAGCCAGCTACCTTGGGATTTAAGCCAATGACCTTTGGGTTCAAGCTAGCAACCATGGGGTCATGTTGGTGATTCCACCCTCAAGCCATCAACCTTGGGGTTTCAAACCTGGGCCCCCTGCATCTCAGGCTGATGCTCTATCCACTGCACCACCACCTGGTCAGGCACATAGAAGTCTTAATATATTAAAAAGCCTTTTGAAATTAAATATTTTATAGAAACAATAGCTATGCTATTATAGTTTTTAAATGCCCTGTTTTTTCTAAATTGCACATGAAGAAATTTTTATGTGCTATAAGAATTGGCTATAGTCTGAGGCATTTGTGTATAAAAGTTGGTACCAATCTTTTAAGATAGTTGTCCATAGATCTTCTCCCCCCTTCTACTCCTCCTCTTTCTCCTACTTCTCCTCTTCCTCCTCACATATATCTCTTTTCTTTGGCAAACAGTAGCAACTACTATTGCTGTGGTTTTCAACCCTAGATGTGCATCATAATTACTTGCATTGTTATTATTGTTATTACGCTAATTGAAATAAACCAGTCAAAGAAAGACAATTACCATATGATTTCACTTGTAAGTGGAATGTAATGTACAAAATAAACTCTAAAAAAAAAATAGAAACATAATAGGTACAGAGAATAGAATGGCAGCTGTGAGAGTGGAGGGGGTTGGGAAGCTGGGTGAAAAAGGTGAAGGGATTATGTAAAAATAAAACCTTAACAGACACAGAACACAGTATGATGGTTACCAGAGGGAAAGAGGGATGGGGGAGGTAGACCAGGGTAAAGGGAAGATGAAGGGTGATGGAAGGAGTCTTAACTTGGCGTGGTGAGTGCACAATACAACATACAGATGATGTATTAGAGAATTATACACCTGAAACCTATATAATTTTATTAAACAATGTCGTCCCAATAAACTTTTTTAAAAAAGGAATTCCCTACCTGAAGCAGACTGAGGTGAAGTGAAAGATAAAGGGATATGTAGGGGGGTGGGGGGTGGAACTGAAGAAAGGGGTCCAAAGACAGAGAGACAGACAGGGGAAGGTGTGTAAAATTAAAAAAAAAGAAAGAAAGAAAATAATCCATTTTCTTTACACAACCCATTCCTAATCAGCACTCATCACCCTTGTTGTGACAGAAAACTCCAATTCTGATGGCAAGATTAGAGTTACCAACCACTTGAGATCAGCAGTATGATTAATGGGTGCAAACCAGCAGTTTTTGGAAAGGCCAGGGGCTGGTTTAGGCAGTTGGTCTGATGACAGACAAAGCAGATGGCTCCAAAAGGCAAACATTGAAACACTACATGTTGATCTTTCCAGAAACATGAAAAATTGGTTCAGTTTGCTGGTTGCGGTAGTCCTCTTCAGGGATGACTGTTTCCATTCACCAATGTCAAAAGATGAAAACTCACCATTAGTTTTGGAAATCTCAAAGAGCAAAGCTATACTAGAGGTGTAAATGTTTCCTTCATTTAACAGCATTCCTGGAAAAAGAGGTTATTGTGTAACCTACTGGGATTCTGGGATAGGGACACATCATTATTATAATGCCAAATTAGTAAACTTAGACTTTACTTCTCTTCCTCTCATACTAATTGAATAAACTGGTTACCTTAAATGAGTCACTTAATGTTTTTGTACCTCAATTCTTCCTTTTGAAAATCTAAATTAGGTTGACACATAGTTTAAATAAGACTATTTCTAACCCCTGGATCTTCAGGTATTCTACATACACTTATAACATTGTTTATCAAGTGAATTTATAAATCAATCAGATTTCAGAAGAATCAGATATGGAAAAGACAAGCCCTATTTACTTCTCAGTTGACACTGATCCATGAGAGATAAGATTTGTTATTCATTGCTTTCCCCCTAAAATGCCAGTTTTCTTGAACAAAACAAAATTATTGCTTTTATATTTAAGTTGTTTTTTCAAGAATTATTTGAATTTGCTCATTGTGTTTTATTTTGAACAAATCATGTGTTTTGGGGTTCCCCCTAAATATTTTATAAGCATATTTTGTCTTTTAGATTGAGTCTATGGCCCTTCCTTTATTTTAGAATAATTCTTTGTCTCTGAATCTCTCTCTAAAATTTAAGCTGAGTATAATATTTCTCAAAGAGTATTCTTTATAAAATTAATAATAAAAGGTTTTATAGAGCCCTGGCTGGTTAGTTCAATTGGTCAGAGCATCATCCTGATATGCAAGTGTTGCTGGTTAGATTCCCAGTCAGGGCACATACAGAAACAGATCAATATGTCTGTCTCTCTCTCCCTTTCTCTCTCTCTCTAAAATTAATAATTAAGTTTAAAAAAAGATTTTATAAAAATTTTCCATTTTTATCATTAAAACACTAATTCCAGTTCTTGTGTTAATTTCAGGATAAGGAAATATCAGTATTAAAAGGAGGATATGTTACCAAGAGTGATCCCTAAATTAAGTTATTGCATGGTTGATTGATTGATTGGGTTATTCATTCTGTAATTTAATTCTTGATTCTAATTGTATATAACTTGAAAATAATTTAATTAATTGGTTTTATATGAAGTTGGACATCAAATTTGATTGCTTAATGTAATCAGCCAAAGAGCTTAAAAGTTGATGCATAGGTCTTTACTCCAGGTATTGTGATCCAAGTGGTCTGGATGTGGCTTTGGTATTAATTGTTGCAATGCCGGTGGCCAAGACCAGGCAGGTCCACATTGCATTCAGGCAGACAGTTGAGGAACTGTGGAGCCAGAAAGCATTGGGTCATTACTGTTTAATAGATTCTCGCAAAGGTGGACAAGCAAACAGGCAGGGGAAAACCTATTCTCCAGCAAACAAACAGCAAAAATGGCCCCTCACGGTGGCGAGCAGGCAATCCACAATCTGCCATCCACAATCCCTCCTGTGCACAAGCACCCATAGCCTTCTATAGGCTATGCACACATGCCTCTGCCAGGTGCTTACACACTAATCAGCTAAGCGCTTGCAGCTGGTACACCAGCAAGCACGCCTAACACAGCTATTTGCCCAACATTCCCCCCTTTAGGGTTGCTCACCTCACAATCTATGCTACATGTATGTTCTGCGGTTGGTCCCTGTGCATGGAGTGAGGTATATTACCTAAACAAACAAACTACAGCAACAGCACAGCTTATTCAATAATTACAAAGGTGCCCTTTACAATGTCTCCCTAAGCACTCTGCCTGAGGAGCTAATTGGAGGTCCACCTCTAGCCCCCTACCCTGCGGTAGGTGGGAGGGCCTCTATAGTCCAGGGCTATGTCCATTGAAGTAAGTGACCTTGGTGTGCCTCTGCAACTGGGTAAGGGCAGCTTCCCGGTACAGGAGGGCCTCCACAGCTGCTGCCCCCCACTTCCTGGCAGGGTCTCTCATAGTACTGTCTACAAGCAATGTGTCCATCCATCAAGGGAGCCAGTGCCCCCTTCTGGTCACAGTCCAAGAGTCCATTATACCCCTCAATGATCAGTCCATGATAGACATCCCAGATGTCTGTGCAAATCACCAAAAGTGAAGGTTCATTACAGCAACTAACCATACGGCTCTTTATTAATGGACCTCAGTGCCTTTCCATAAGCACTCTGTCTGTTGCCACAAGCCTCAACCAAACCCCTTAGAGGTCCGAGCTCACAGGGCCTGGTGGAGTCAAACACATTCAAGGTCTGTGCCACCTTCACAGTTCTCTTAGCTGCTGCTGCCACTGCTGCTGCAAAAAAAGCACTTATCTTCTAATGCTAACACCTGCTGCACCTTACAAGGGGACCAGTGGATTGCCAATTTCACATGGGCTCTCTAGTCCCCTGCCCTTCTCTGTTGGACGGGTCCCTCCCTCAGCCTTCCCCTATTCAAACTGGGATAACAGGTCTTGGGAGGAATCTTCCTCTCCACATCTGTCTCCAACAAGTAATCTTGCAACTGAGCAATCCGAATCCTAGCCATTTCCTTGGCAGCTGCCAGGGCCACCCAATTCCACCACTTTTTCAGCGGCTAGAACCTCTGTTCTGGCTCAAGCTGCCACCAAAGCTCCAACAGAACTTTATTACGCTTGCCATCTAATTGCTCCCTATCTGCCCCAACTGCAATCAAATCTACCCACATCTGTGTTTGGGTAACCTTTCCAGGCCCATTTCTCTTGTTAGTCATGGGGGCAGCATGGGCAGCAGCCATCACAGCATTATGGTCCAGCTCTGTTCCAGAGAGCATGATGCCATCCACCCCCATGTCACACAACCTCAGCAAACAGGCTGCCAGGGGCTTGGAGGGTTTCTGCCTGAATTGCGCCCCTGATTTCATCAGTTCTGCCTGGGTGTAGGGCCAGACCACAGAGTGCTCCACTACCTGAGGATGTGGCTGTGCCTGCCTGCCCCTGAGGGACTCTTTTGAATGCTGGGTTTTTACCTTCTGGGCAACCACTGGCCGGGCTCTGAGTCTGCAAACAGCAGTTTTAGCCAGAACCTCTTCCTCAGAAGAGAAGGAGTTGGAAATGCCTGCTCCCACAGACTCAGAGCCACTCTGCTGGCATGAATGCGGCTCCATCTTCTGCACTCACTTCAGCCCTCCCAAAAGGGAGCCACTGGGAACAGCCACTCTTCTGTTTTACTCTTCAGTGGTGTTGGCAGCTCCATGCCAATCTGATCTGAATCCTGCCCACTACACTAGATGTAATGCCATTGGCTGAAGACAGGCAGGTTCACATTGGATTCAGGCAGATGGTAGAGGAACCGTGGAGCCAGAAAGCATTGAGCCATTCTGTTTAATAGATTCTCACAATGGCAGACATGTAAACAGGCAGGGAAAACCTCTTCTCTTGCAAACAAACAGCAAAAATGGCCCTTACAGTGGTGGTGTATGAACAATCCACAATCTGCCATCTGCAATCCCTCCTAAGCACAAGCACCCATATTCTTACATAGCTATGCACACGTGCCTCTGTCTCATGCTCACACACTAATCAAGCAAAGTGCTTGCAGCTGGTACACCAGCAAGCAAGACTAACACAGTTGTTTTCTCAACAGTTGTTAATTAAAACAAGGCCATTAGGTTGATGTGGCTCTGATACCAAGAGGGCCTTCATTAACAAGCCAAAATCTAAGCCTGTAAATGTCACAGGGTTATGAAATTAAAACCTAAGGGCAACCAATCACAAGCAGCCAACTGGGTTTTAAGCTGTAGCCAATCAATAATTTCATTTCAGGTTAGTGAGGGCTAAGTGCAATGTTGCCAACCATATTGTTATGGCAAAGCTGGAGCTTCTGGGAGAACCAGAGGCCCCTTAGGCCACGCCAGGCTAGGCCATGCCCAGTTGGGCTCTGGTGAAGCAGCAGGAAGATGAAGGCAACCAGGCAGGGAAACTGCGAAACTTGGCCTAGGGAAAAGTGCCCAAGTCAGTCTGCCTGAGTTCCAGAGCCAGAGTGCCCTGGCTGACTCAAGGCAGCCCTAGAGGTGAAGTCACGGACTGGAATGAGTGGAGCTGGTGAGTTGAAAGCCTAGAGGATTTAAACTCAAATGGGATTTTCCTGCCTATATTTTCTTCTAGGATTTTTATGATTTACATTTAAGTCTTTTATACATTTTGAGCTTATTCGTTTGTATAATGTAAGTTAGTAGTCTAGTTTCTGTGTGTGTGTGTGTGTGTGTGTATACCTGTCCAATTTTCTCAGCACCATTTATTGAAAAGACTATCTTTACTCCATTGTATGCTCTTGCTTCTTTTATCAAATATTACTTGATCATAAAGGCATGGGTTTATTTCTTGGCTTTCTGTCCTGTTCTGTTGAACTATATATCTGTTTTTATACCAGCATCATGCTGTTTTAATTACTATGGCCTTGTAGTACAGTTTTATATCAGGTAGTGTGATTCCTCCAATTCTATTCTTCTTTTTCATGATTGCTGTGGCTATTTGGGGTCTTTTGTGGTATCATAAAAGTTTTTTGGAATATTTGTTCTAGTTCTGTAAAATACACCATTGTTATCTTGATTGAAGTGCATTGAATCTATAGATTGTTTTGGGTAATATGGATATTTTAATGATATTAATTCTTCCTATCTATGAACATGGTATGTGCTTCCACTTATTTATATCTTTTTCAATTTCTTTCTTCAGTGTCTTATAATTTTCTGAGTACTGGTCTTTTACATCCTTGGTTAAAATTATTTTTAGGTACTTTTCTTTTAATGCAATTATAAATGGGATTGTTTTTTTAGTTTCCCTTTCTGATAGTTTATTGTTGGTGTATACAAATGCAACTTACTTCTGAATCTTTCTTTTGTATCCTACTGTTTTACTGAATTTATTTATTATGAATGGGTTGTATAGGGAAAGTGGAGTACTTATTTTCATGAAAATACTAGCCTCAAACTAGAACTTCTCTAATAACTTTGTGTTTCCTTCTTTATTTACTGTAGTGATATATTTTAAGACTATTGAAAAGCAAAACCGCATAATATTTATAGCTGAACTCCAGATCATAGACAATTTAGCTGGTATCTGGTATCAAAAAGACTGACATTACTTCACATGCAAGCAAAACTATCTCTATCATTTTTAAATGGGCAACTCACTGATGGGCAACTCTAAAAATAATAAATAAATCCTAGAGAGAAAAACAATGTGTCACAAACAACAGATGGTCAAATAATACAGCACATATGAAACGTCTGGGTTAAAACCAATTTGCTGAGTAGAGTAGAAAAGGCCAAATCAAATACACTAGAGATCTTTGTAAACAAAACAAGATGTGCATTTTTCAGAGTGCATTGATTTTTTGAACTAGAGAGATATTTGAACTAGAGAAATTTAAACCTATGATTTAAAATAGTTATTGGGCTTCTTTTAGAAATGTTTTACAAAATTTGTAATTTTTCCCCATGCTAAGTCTTTTATTAAATAATATAAAACTAAATCATTTTAACTGGTGCATTACTCAGTGTGACCCTCTGTAATTAGTTTCACATGTGACTCTTGTGCAATTACTAAAGAAAATGGAGAGATCTTAAGATCAAAATGATTTATCATGTTTTATGTTTGTACTCCCAATGTGTATGCACAACACACACACACACACATATGCACACAGAAACCCTAAAATCATGCTGAGAATAAACCAGGGTCATGTAAGTTTATATCCTTAGAGGGGCCAGGAGTCACAGCAGGTTATACAGTAATTGCATAAGGACACTTCAGCTGTCCCTTTGTTCTTATGTTAGTGGGGAATTAGGCAAAATCACTCCTTCTTATCAAACTCGTGTTATACCTTTGAAGGTAACATAGTATAAGGACAGTCAACCTAAAACTGGGAGTATTTATGGGAAACAGGCCTAAGAATGTGAAGCAGAGTTAAATAAATGCCTAAGAGCAAGCTGGAGAAAGGGATTGAGCAGTTAGAGGCAGCTACTGACAACTTGGAGCAGTGCTGCTGAGGTATTTGCTCTAGGACAGCAGTTGTGTCCATCATTTCTCAAATGTAATTTAATAACAACGGTTATCTTCTAGTCACAACCATGTGCTATAAATGTAGACTGACCTTGGTTCAAATTCTGATCACTCACAGGTCATGTAAACTGTGTGACTTTTAGCAAATTGCTTAATACTCTAAGCCTTCATTTCCTTATATGAAAAATAGAGACAATAATACCTTCCCCATGATTACTGTTAAATATAAAGACCTTGGCTCTGGTGTTTGGCACATAATAAGTGCTCAACAAATCTCAGCTAAAAGAATAAACATTAATAATAATCTGATATTTAAAAGAATTCTATTTGGCCTGATCAGGCGATGGCGCAGTGGATAGAGCATTGGACTGGGATGCGGAAGACCCAGGTTCGAGACTCCGAGCTCGCCAGCTTGAGCACGGACCCATCTGGCTTGAGCAGGGGCTCGACAGCTTGGACCCAAGGTCGCTGGCTCCAGCAAGGGGTTGCTCCTTCTGCTGAAGGCCCGTGGAAAAGGCACATGTGAGAAAGCAATCAATAAACAACTAAGGTGTAATGGCAATGAAAAACTAATAATTGATGCTTCTCACCTCTCTCTGTTCCTGTCTGTCTGTCCTTATCTGTCCCTCTGTCTGACTCTCTTTCTCTGTCCCTGTGTAAAAAAAAAAAAAGCAGAACATTGCCTTTAAAAGAATTCTATTTGTTTTTCACCAAGTTTCCTTTGGTTCTCAAATGACTTGACCACACCAGGCATTTGTAAGTAGGCTGGGAGGAACCCACTGAACTGTAAGCTCCCTAGACAGCCTCAGTACAATTGTTAAACTGTTTGAATACATTCTCAATTCAGGCAACTAATTATGGAAACATCATCTATATTTCTATAATGTCTGTAATATCTGCTGTGTGTCTAGCAATTTGGTAGGTCCTTAAGGAGTAACAAAAAATCCTGTTGCCTGACCAGGTGGTGGCGCAGTGGATAGAGTGCCGGACTGGGATGCGGAAGACCCAGGTTCGAGACCCCGAGCTTGCCAGCTTGAGCGCGGGCCCATCTGGCTTGAGCAAAAGCTTGCCAGCTTGGACCCAAGGTCACTGGCTCCAGCAAGGGGTTGCTCGGTCTGCTGAAGGCCCGCTGTCAAAGCACATGTGAGAAAGCAATCAATGAACAACTAAGATGTCGCAATGGCAATGAAAAACTAATGATTGATGTTTCTCATCTCTCTCCATTCCTGTCTGTCTGTCTCTGTCTATCCCTCTCTCTGACTCTCTCTCTGTCCCTGTAAAAGAAAAAAGAAAAAAGAAAACCTGTTACGAGATTGTTGGCTGAATTCAGCACAGGCTAAAACAAGTGCCATGATCCTTCCTAGAAAGGGACATATAGTGAAAAAGGGACATAAATCTATTCTAGGACAAGAGGCTACCAAGCAGGACATGGTTAGTTAGGAAAGCTATAAGAATTATGTATCATGACTTAGTGACTGGTGGAATAGCAACATGGAATGAAATCAATCAAGTTCTAGAAAGAAGGCAGAATCATGGTTGGGTGGTTGTGATGGTTAGTTTTGTTTGTCAACTTGACTGAACCTAGGTATGCCCAGATAGCTGATTACACATTAATTTTTGGTGTGTCTATGAGGATGTTTCCAGAAAAGACTAACATTGGAGTTAGTGAACTGAGTAAAGCAAATGATTCTCCCCAATGTGAGTAGGCATCATCCAACTTTTTGACAACCTGAAGAGAACATAAAGTTAGAGAAAGATTGAATTCACTCTCGGCCTGATTGATTAGGAACTTTGCATGCCTGGTTCTCAAGCCTCTAACGCAGATTGAAATCTCTACCACCAGCCTCCCAGCTTTCGGGCCTTGGAAGTATACCTGCTTTCCTGAGTCTCCAGCTGGCAGATGGCAAATCATGTGACTTCTCAGCTTCCAAAATCACTTGAGCTAATACCCATTGTAATAAATCTCAATCTCTCTTTATATATCTATATCTAGCTATCAATAGAGATAGATAGATATATAGATATATAATACATATAGATAGATAGGTTGATAGATAAATCTTCTATTGGTTCTGTTTCTCTGAAGAACCTTACTACCATTGAGGTGTACCATATTTTCCTTTATACCCAATGTTAATATTTTTATTTAGTCATTTTTTAGCGATAAGAGGGAGAGAGAAACAGAAAGAGAGAGCAGGGGGGTGGAGCAGAAAGCATCAACTCCCATATGTGCCTTGACTGGGCAAGCCTGAGGTTTTGAACCAGCAACCTCAGCATTACAGATTGACTCTTTTACCCACTGCGCCACCACAGGTCAGGCCCTTATACCCTATGTTAAAAGATGCAGTTTAGTAGCTCTCCAAGTTCTACAGAAGAAGAAATCAGTTTAGATGACATCCAAGGCAGAAAAACCATTTAATTACCTGCACTAACGTAAGAAAACGGGATATGAACTCTAAACTTTTCTTATAGTTTACCTACTTCCCATATGAATGAGTCCACCATGAAAGTGGCCACTAAAAAAATATTTTTTGTATGATCCCAGTTGTGTGACTTCAAGAGATAATTTTGTTTAAGTTAGCTCTATAATATTAAAGCATAATAATTGCAGTGGAAAACCAGAAATAAGAAATAGTAAGCCTTTCAAATAAGAAGGACTCAAGCCCAGTAGAGGGCAACACCTCCAGGTTATAAAGAATGTAGCCTGGGTTCTTTCCAAAGCTCAACAAGCAACATGTTGTAGATCTGTTGACCTCTCTGAGACTGTAACAATGCACAAAGGCTCCGTTTAGCAATTTCATAACCATGGCATCCACTCAAGTCAGTCAAACTTCATCTTGTCAATTTTTTTTTATGGTGACCATAATGTAAATATAGCATAAAGTACATTTATATCCTCACATCATTTCTTAATGTTTTGCTATTTTTTAGTAACAAAGCAGGCCACTTGTTATTAGTTATTATTTTATTTCTTTTTATTTTAGAGAGAGGGAGAGACAGACAGGAAGAGAGAGAGATGAGAAGCATCAACTCATAGTTGCAGTACCCTAGTTGTTCATTAATTGCTTTCTCATATGTGCCTCACCAGGGGACTCCAGCAGAGCCAGTGACCCCTTGGTCAAGCCAGCAACCTTGGGCTCAAGCCAGTGACCTTTGGCCTCAACCATGGAGTAATTTCGATGATCCCACACTCAAGCCAGTGACCCTGCACTTAAGTTGAATGAGCCTGAGCCCAGCCTGGCAACCTCAGGTTTTCAAACCTGGGTCCTCAGAATCCCAGGCCAACGCTCTGTCCTCTTCACCACCACCTAGTCAGGCTGTTATTCACTTTTTTAGATGTTGCCCATAAAACACATCTTTGAAGCTTAATGACTAAATATGAACATTTATTACCTAAAAAGTATTTGTGTTTTCCTCTTGGCTTCCAAAGCACATCATCATGGGTTTCAAGTACCTAAAGAAGTGTGAAGAAACACATCTGAAACATTTACAGTTTTATACAAGGTACATGGAAAATATCCAAAGGACTTATTCACAAAGGATGCTGCTAGCTTAAAAGAGATCTCTAGAGTACTTCATTGACATGTCAATGAACATGAGGTCTGCTACAGCGAAGATAACGAGCATTTTTTATACCACATTCCCAGTTCCTCACTGTGTTAAACTTTCATTCTTTCCAATCCCATTTAATTCAGTGGGATAGGAAAAAGGGTTTATCCTTCCCTTGCTCCATCTCATTATTTATAAACCATTAATTTATCATCTTCCTTCCAGTTGTCTTCACTTAAATTTCAAATTGACTATTTTTCCCAAATCATCAACTGAACTCTGAGAACTATTTTGACCCTTAGAATAAGCTAACAACTAATTGCAGTGTCTCTTGTTCTCCTCAACCTGAGAGTCATTCCCTCTCTTATGCTTTTATTTATTCATTTATCTACTCAAATTGCCATCTATTGACTTCCTACTATTATGGCCAGTGTATTTGTTTCCTGGAATTACTATGATAATATCCCACAGATTGAGTTGTTTAAAAAGCAGAAATTTATTGCCTCATGATTATGAAGGCTAGAAGTCCAAAATCCAAGTGTCAGCAGGGTTGATTCCTTCTGAGGGCTATAAAGGAAGCATTTGTTTTAGACAGCCTGTCTTTAGCTTATTGATGACCATCTTTTCTCCAGGTGTCTTCACATTGTTTTCTTTAAATGTGTGTCTATGTTCAAATTTCCTCCTTTTCATAAGGGACACCAATTGGATAAGGAGCCCACTCTACTTCAGTATGACTTAATTTTAACTAATTACATCAACATTGATTCTATATACAAAGTTACATTCTAAAGTGTTGGGGATTAGGACTTTAACATTCAGATTTGGGTAGGAGGGTCACAATTTAACCCCTACTATCCAGGTGCAGTAATAAACACTGAGGATAAAAGACTCCGTGTAATGCTCCCATCCTCCCTGTCTAACCAGAGGGCTCTGCCTTTTACCCAACGTAAAACCAAGGCTCAGTCCATGGAAGTTCCATCAGCTCTCATCTTCACCTCTTTATTATTCATAATTCCTCTGGTATTCTTTCTCCTTCTATCCTTGTCTAAAGTGAATTCCTCCCATGTCTGAGATTCCAAACTTCCCCAACTATTAAGGAGTCTGAAAACTCATATCTTCTCTCTCTAGCATTCTCACCTTGACTCATTTCCCTTGTAAAAACCAAAGATTTTCTCCAATGTGAAAAATTTATGTTGGGGAAATTTGGATACACAAACTCTGAATATACCAGACACTAGCCAGAAATAAGCCACACTAAGTAGGTGCTTCCAAATAGTTTTGATGGTGAGCCCACCATTACTTTCTCAAAAAGAGCTAATTTTTTGTTGTTGTTCTTTACCATCTTAGATTCATTGCCTGGGGGCCTGAAGATTTAACTGAAAAAAATTAACAGGCGAAAAGGAATATATATTTTATTAATATATATGTGGGGCCAGTAACCACGGCCTCCATCACGGCCGCCTGACCTGTGCAGATTTGCAATGAATTAGGATTGATCGTAATGGAACAATAGAGCCAAGAACTGGTGGGCCATTACCTTTTATTCTAGACTCCTACCAGCCGAGTAAAAAAACAACTCACATGTTCTCCTGTTCCACAACCAGGAGAATCTTTCCGGTTTTCCTAGAATTAAAGGCCCCACCAGCTTATTCACCTCTGTTCCCCATCTTCTCTCTATACAAACTCTGCACACACTGGCTTCTCCTTCAGCACTCCACCATTGTGTTGTCTGCCTCCTCTGCCACCATGTGACTCTCTGCCCTGCAACAATGTGGTCTCCCCTCTCACAATGTGGTCTTCTCCTCCTCCAAAATGGCCTCCTAGCTCCTCCTTTTAAAACTTCCCCAGGAGAACCCCTCCTTCAGCACACATTAGTATAACCGCACCCCTTCCCAAGCAAGAAGGTAATTAATATTATCACCTGACAGTGGCCATTCACTTGGGCAGCGCCATTTGTAACAATAAAAGTGAGCAAAACTAGAAAATACAAATTTTACAAGCTCATTTGCCCAATAATATGCATAAGAGTTCCAGAAAATAAATAAAACTGGAAGAAGTGCTTAGATTCAAAGATTTATATATCATTTTAACAAAGGAAAGAGGATTAGGGATTTGAACAATAAATTGTGGCAAAATCACAGCAAACAGTGTGGGGTAACTAATGTAAGATAAGGATTATGTTAGTAAGGTTTGTTCATGCAGACTCAGTGTGTTGCCAACTCTCCCCTGGTGATAAGAGTTGCTCTCGCCTTCCTGGAAAAGGAGATGGGACACCTTCACAAAGGGAAATTCATGCCCTGCTTTAAGGCAGAAAAGGGAGGAAAGAGATCTCTTCCTGCATCTGTTGATTCTTAATTGCCTTCACCTAAAAATAATCTTTATGCCAATCTAGCATATTTTGGGGTCGCACATTCTGATCCCCTTCAGTTTCCACATACTTGATTTTGTAAAAAGTGACTTTATGTACTGTGTTGGTTTGCCCACATTTCCCGCTCCAAAAGAAATAATTTCAGTGTGCACCAGCATATAACTTTTCTAACCTGTGGAAAGTGTTAAGTGTTGTGGCCATCAGGTCACCCCATATCTGTCATTCTGTGTATTAAATTCATGGTTGAGATAGTTTCTAATTTTAGAATTTAAATAGTGGGGGTATTTAGAATATGCCTGATTGAGATAATAATTTCAAGGTTTAAAGGTTTACTATAGCATATATCTTCATTTTTCAAGTGTATTTCCAAAATTTTTATCTGTTTAATTATATTTTGCCTTTGTAGATATAATTCTTTATTATACTTCTAATTTAAAGCTTATCTTCTTAATCTTTAAAAATGTCTTATTACAAGACAGTACTGAGAAACCAGGAGGCCCCAGAGAACAGCAAATCATACACATTCATTGCCCTGAAAATAGAAAGTAAGATAAACTTAAAAGTGAGAAATGTTTTTTTCCGGCAATGAAAGAAAAAAATTCTATTCACAAGCAAAATTTAAGATAATGGGTTTTTAATAACTGAGTGAGATATGTATTTTCAGTCAAGAGCTGTCTCTTGAAACATGACTAACCTGATTTAATATTCCGACATTAAAAATATTAAAATCTTCCAAAGGAATACTAAACACAGCATTCATTTATTTATTCAACACTAAAAATATGTTTTAAGCTTCTGCTATGTTCCAGACATTGTACTAAGCACCAGAAACATAATATTGTATGAGATAGACACATTTTTTATTTATTCAAAAGAAAAGGCTAATAGGGGAAATTATACTATAAAACTAGCTACTGTTGTTATAGGTAGAAGTTTGAGGTAATGTGGAAATACTGTTAGCAAGAGCATATGATCTCATATGCAGGGTTCTTTCCTATATTCCTTTAGGAAAACTGCCTAAGAGAGAATTGCCTAAGGCTGTGATGGCGAACCTATGACACGTGTGTCAGCACTGACACGTGTAGCCATTTTGATGACACGCGGCCGCGTACCAGAGAAGTATGGAGTTGCATGCCAAGGACGTTCCATCCTCAGCTCCTGCACAGCCAGGTGCAGGAGCCGAGGATAAACATTTGCTGTAGTGTAGACACTCTGTGCCAGAGGTCTCTAGGCCAAAACCCCAGAACTCCGGCACAGAGCGTCTAGTTCTGGGACTTCCGGTTAGGCCGTTTTTCCCAAAGTGACACACCACCCGGTATTATGCTCAGTATTTTGGGGAATTTTGACACACCAAGCTCAAAAGATTGTCCATCACTGGCCTAAGGGATCAAGCAGAGCAAATGGAAAGGAAGATGTGGCACAGCAGAAGTAAAGAGAGTCAAAGAGACTAGTTGGGGAACTGTTGGCATAAGTCAGATGATGGCTTCAGTTAAAATAGTAGCAGTTGATGGTGAGAACTGAGGGAATGAAGAAATGAAAGGAGTCAAGGGTGACTGGCAAATCCCTGGTTTGAGCAAATACGGTGTGTCCGTAAAGTCATGGTGCACTTTTGACCTGTGACCGGTCAAAAGTGCACCATGACTTTACAGACACACTGTAGATGGTTCCGCTCAGGGAGGCTGGGATCACATGAGGAAAAACAGATTTAGGAGCAAAGAGGGATGTGGCTCTGTCCATGCTGGCCCTGCAATGTCTGTGAGTCTGCCATACAGCATGTCTACTAGGTAAGAGAGCGGCTCAAAAGAGATCTCAACTAGTGACACTGATTTAGACTTATCAGCAAATGAATGGTAATTGAAACTAAGACATGATATTTCCACAAAACTCTAAAGATAAGTGAATAAAACCTAGAACAGGGGTCAGGAACCTTTATGACTGAGAGAGCCATGAACGCCACATATTTTAAAATGTAATTCCGTGAGAGCCATACAATATGTTTAACAAGTAAATGTGTGCATTTTATGTAAGACCAATACAAAGTAAAATAAGTCTCTGAATTCTTTTTCATAACGTTGTTATGCTGTTGCTAACAATTAATGTGACTTCTGGTGCTGCATAGTTTTGCTAATGGCTTTGTAATCTGGTTGATACGTGGTGAGGTTGAGCTTCATTCAGGCGTTGAGACTTCCATCTGTTAAACGTGATCATAGGTTGGTCTTCACATTCTTTAGATGTAAAAAGGACTGCTCACATGCATACATAGAGCCAAACATTGTCAGTACAGCAATTCTCACACGCTGCAGTGTGTGGTATGTGATGGGAAGCGCGTTCCAAGTTTTGACAATCAGCTGGTCCACGGGTTGAAGTTTTTTCATTTCTCCCCACTTGTGTTTGCTCACCAAGTCTGCTTGCTGTCGTGCAAGTCTTTCCAAATCTTCATTCAGTGATTGAACTTATTCCCCCACATGTCTGAGGCCTTCAGGTCAGCAGAGTGTAGTTCAAAATCTCTGACAGAGACACCAGGGATGTAACTCAGGTCGGCGCTGTCCACTGCACACTCATGTGGATGGGTGATGAACTTAAAAAGACGAATGTGCTCACAAAATTCTCCAAAGCATGCTTTGAATGACTACAGGAGATTAGATGTGAAGCTCGCTAGCTGCTGGAGATCAAGATGTTGAGCAGGGTCACTTGCTGTGCATGCATCTTTAAACTCTCCCAGTTTTTCAAGGTATAGTAAATGACTGTTTCAATGTCGGCGATGAAGAGTTCCAGCTTGTTTTCAAATGCAAACACTGCTTGTTGAAGGGATAAGACTGTATCTCCAACACCTTGCATTTTCACATTGAGCTGGTTCAGATGTTCAGTCATGTCCATGAGATAGTAGAACTTCCGGAGCCACTCACTGTTAGCTAACTCAGGATGCTCGACATTTTTCATTTCAAGAAAAGTCCGGATTTTGCTCAGACAAGCCGCAAAACGGCTGAGCACCTTCCCTCTTGACAACCAATGCACATTGCTATGCAGAAGCAGACCAGGAAAATTATTCCCAACTTCATCCAGCAGTGTTTTAAACTGGCGATCATTTAAAGCTCGGGAACAATAAAGTTGACCACCCAAATGACCAGCGACATCACCTCACCAAGTTGCTCACCACACATCTGAGCACAAAGCACCTCCTGAATTAAGATGCAGTGAAAACTTAGAATGGGTCTCTTTTCATGTTCACAAAGAAGCACTACGAATCTTCTGTTTTTCCCCACCATGCACGGAGCCCCATCAGTACACACCGAAATAAGTTTATCCATCGGTAGATTTTTTTTCTTTAGAGAACTCAGTGAAAGACTTGACTAAATCCTCCCCTCTTGTTGTCTCTTTCATAGGCAAAACAGCAAGACTTTCCTCACATAGTGTGTCACGGACAGCATACCTTGCAATCACACTGAACTGGGATAAATGACTTATGTCTGTTGACTCATCCAAAGCGAGAGAAAAGAATGGTGCTGCATTTATGTCCTTCACTTGTGTTGCCTCAATTTTAATTTGCCATCATGATGGCATGATCATGAACAGTTCTTGCCAACAGAGGCATGTCTTTTATTTGTTTGATTATCTTGTCTTTATCCGAAAAGTCATCAAAAACTTCATTGGCAACATCAAGCATGAATGTTTTGGCATACTCCCCATCTGTGAATGACTTTCCATTTCTCCCAATTGCTAAAGCACCAGCAAAGCTAGCCGAGTTCCAGTCACCTTGTTGGGGCAAACACGGAGTTGCTGCTGACTAGCTTGCACTCTGCACAGTAGCTCTTGACATGCTTTCTTATTGCTCTCCCCTGCTGGATATTTTGATGCAAATGTAGTATGGCATGTGTCGAAGTGCTGCTTTATATTTGGCCATTTCATTGATGCAATTTTATCATTGCATATTAGACACACTGCAGAAACTGCTCTCTCCACAAAGGCGAATTCCTCTGTCCATTCCTGCTGAAAAGTATGATATTCCTCATCTTTTTTCATTTAGCCTTCTTCATCAAAAGGGTTTCTGCAATTAGCTAGCTTACTACTTAATTAAAAGGAGGGAAGTTTACTTCCTGATCTCACAATGACTCACATACATTACGTATTATCCAATAAAAATTTGGTGTTGTTCTGGAGGACATCTCTGATTGGCTCCAGCCACCCGCAACCATGAACATGAGTGGTAGGAAATGGATTGTAATATATGTGAATGTTTTATATTTTTAACGTTATTTTTTTTATTAAAAATTTGTCTGCAAGCCAGATGCAGCCATCAAAAGAGCCACATCTGGCTTGCGAGCCATAGTTTCCCGATCCCTGGCCTAGAAGAATGAAATATGAGAGCAATTTAACCCATTCAGAAAATTTGCCTTTTAAGGAGGTACAGTCTGGGATAGGGGTTAAGTAGAAAATGAGTTCTGTTTCATACATATAAACTTTGAGAGGACTGAAAAAATCTAAAAAAGAAACTAGGTGAGACTTAGGTGCTAGCAAGCATCTTCCTACTTCAGTATATATATATATGCACTTGTATATTTGCCAAGGAGTAACAAAGGTTAAAAGGGAGAAGTAACCATTAATATTTACCTTTTCTTTTTATCAGACCCCTTCAAGTTGTTATATGTATAAAAATTAAAAAAAAAAACATTGTAAAGTCACTCTGAAGATACACAGATCCAGGGGAAAACTAATCAAAATATTTGTAGACTTGATAATGTTCTTAAGAAGTCTCTGAAAATATGATGTAACAAAGCAGTCCATGCAATAAATTAGAAACATTAGTAATTATAAAGCCAGTAGCCCTGGCCAGCATCAAAGATGCCTGGCCCTTGAAGGTTTGCATTTAATTCGAATTGATTGTAAAGAAACTGCAGAGCCTAAAACTGGTGTTCAATTTTTCTTTATTCTAGACCAGTGGTTCTTAACCTTTTTTGAGGTACCAAACCCACCAGTTTCATATGCGCATTCACTGAACCCTTCTTTAGTAATAAATAAAATATGATTTTTTTTTCCAAATTCAAAACATAGGTATATGTATTTTTACTGGTGCACAAAATGAGCTGTGCATGAACATCACCTTGCTCAAAGAACAAAACCAACAAAGTGCATGAACTCACAACAAATTACGGTATTACTTTATTCTGGCCTCCATGGCAGAGATTCTCCGAACCCCTGAGACTGACTCATGGAACCCCTAGGGTTGAATAGAAACCAGGTTAGGAACCACTGTTCTAGACTCACACTCAGCAAGCAAGTAAAAACACACAGCAGGAAAACACTTCCCTTTCTATTCAGGGCTCCCAAGCCACTGACTCATCCAAGTTTTCCTAGAATCAAAAGCTTCCACCTTACTAGTCTTATTCACCCCTGATCCCCATCTCCTTCTCCTTCATAAACTGGCTTCTCCTTCACCGTTCGCCATTTTGGCTGCCTCCTCCACATGGCCTCCCTGCCCTGCTACAACATGGGCTCCTCCTCTCTCTACCCTGGTACAACATGGTCTCCTCTCTCAACATGGCCTCCTAACTCCTCCTTTTAAAACTTTCTGGCGCAAAAGTCCTTCCCCCAACACACATTAGCATAACCAAACCCCTTCCCAAGCAAGAAGGGCAATTAGCTAGATCACGTGAGAGCATCACCACATGAGAGCAGTGGCCATCTTTCACAGAGTGAGCAAAAAATAACTTATCTGCCCAACAGTAATATCTTCAGAAAAAGAAAACGATGCCCAAGAAAGGAAATATAGTCATGCCATACTGTTAGCCAGAATAAAGCAGTTACATAGCTATAACAAAGTAAATAGTATTTGCTGATTTTAAAATTTCCAAATCAATCACTAAATAAAATCCTGAAAAGTTAATTAGAATTACTAAATAAAATTCTTATCATATCAACCGTAACAATTTAGCCAGAATAAAGCAGTTACATAGCTATAACAAAGTAAATAGCATTTGCTGATTTTAAAATTTCCAAATCAATCACTAAATAAAATCCTGAAAACTTAATTAGGATTGCTAAATAAAATTCATGTCATATCAACCGTAACAATTTAAAGTGAAAGTAAAATGCCAGAAATTTGGTGAAAGAAAAAAAGAAAAGACAAAAAAGTTTACATTACAATGTGGGAAATCAAGATTTATTGTTTGTGGTATAGAACAAGAATTAAAATAGTATTTAAATTTATCATGAAAAACAAAAGTAGAATAATAACTATTAGCATGAAGTAAAAAAATATAAATAAATTATGTAAGGGAGCTAAATTTTGTCTATTATTGAAAGGCGAAAACCATGGGCTGAACCAGAAACATGAGGCTAATGTGTTCTAAAAGGAAAATTTATTTTAAAAGTGTCTGGGTGCCAGTAGGCTGAGACCAGCAAAGCGTGTCAGATCTGAGGAAGGGATAGGGCAGGGGTTATATTAAATAATCAAAGGGTCTGGCTGGGGCAAAAGCGGCTGACATTGCTGCATCCTTTGGTGCAAGATAGTTTCCTCTGTTTGTGGATTGGAGTGGCGTCACAGCTCCTCAAAATCTGTTAGTGCCCTGACTCAACCAGCTGCAAGGGGGGATTTGGGCTGGGTTGCTGAGTAAGGCAGTCCTTCTTTCTCCTCCGGGCCTGCATCATTCTCTAGATGGCAGCTGAATAGTCATTTTATCTATCAATCATAGCAAAAAGTCAATAAAGCATCTAAAATTAACAAATCAAGTAATAATGACATGTGTATTCTATATGTGATAAACTAAAATTGCAAGAAAAGACCATTCAAAAATGGCTTCCTCCAGAGACAAGGAAATGGAGAGAGCAAAGAGGTATGACTGAGAGCTTTCATTACAAATCTTTAATTACTCTGATTATCAACTCAACCATGCAAATCAGCGACGTTCAACCTTTTTATCTCATAGCACATATAAACTAATTATTAAATTCTGCAGCACATCAAAAAATAGATGATATTTTTTACCAATAAACCAAAAAGAAAGTGTAATTTTGTTCCATTCACACTGGAGGGCTCTTGTTGTGTTGGCTGTTGTCACTTTTTTTGACAATCTAAGGGAAAAGAGGTCAGTGCCCCTGACTAAGTAGTCAGGTATTGTATGTTTTAAAAATTCTTGTGGCATACAAGTTGAAGATGGTTGCTGTTCATTTCAGATGGGGAACCAGAGCTGAGGGGCTTTGGGACCCCTACTGAGGCTGGTGGGAACCTTTTATTCCAGGAGGAACCGGAGAAGATTCTCCTGGTTGTGGAACCAGAAAATGTGTCAGGGTTTTCGGAGTCCTGTGTGTTTGCTCATCAGGTGGTGCAAGACATTTTAATAAAGGAATGGCCCACCATATTTTGGCCTCATTGTTTCTTTACCATCTGCCAGAATCCAGTGTAAATCTGCATGTGTATGACCATGACAGTCGTGGCCATTGGCCTTGCATCTGGCGTGGTTTGTGGCACAATTTGGATCAAATCAGTATGGAGCCCTTGAAAGGTGGGGTAGAGGACTGATTGTTGTGGTTCCCGATGGCTGTCCTTTTGGGGACTGTGGGCTGGCTGTTTTTTACAGACCTGTAAGAGGAAACTGAGAACTCTGTGCAAGAGACTGCCAGAAGTCAGAAGCTCCAGGATGAGTTGCCAACCGAGAGGCAAGCTGAGAACCAACGGCACCTGGAACTGGAGCTGGCTCTGAAGAAGGAGGCTGCATGCGTTCATTAGTTGCAGTTTTCCCTGGAATTTGAACGTTGACAGAAGCAGTTGTTGGAAAAATAAATGTGGGTTCAGCTTCACAAAAGCCAGCTGCTGCAGGAGCCTAAGCTGGGCCATGTCAGCAGTCTGGCTTTGAGTTGGTGGGAGCAGGCATTTCCAGCTCCTCTTCCGAGGGTGAGGAGGCTCTGGCTGCAGCTACCATCTGAAGACTCCAGAAGGTAAAGCCCAGCAGCAAAGAGTACCTACTAAACCCCAGGTAGGTTTGCTACGATTGTGGGACATAGGGGTGGATGGCAGCATGCTCCCTGGAGCAGAGGTGGAAATGTTGGCTGCCACTGCCATGTGCTCCTCCTTGGGGCAGCGTTTTTAGAGCTGCCATGATGGCAGGAATGAGGGGGGAGGACTGAAGTCCCATGTGTGTGGACTGACTCTTGGACTGTGACCAAAGGACGCACCAGCTCCCTTGTTGGATGGACATGTGGCTTTTGGACAATATGAGAGACCCTGATGGGGTGACAGCTCTGGTGGAGGCCCTCCTGCACCAGGAAGCTTTTCATCCAGTTGAAGAGAAGCTCTAAGGACATTTTGCACTTTGGGCAAAGTGCTCGGGGAGACATTGTGAAGGGCACCTTTGTAATTGTTGAAATTGTATGACTTGTACCACTACTGTAATTTGTTTGTATAATGTACCTCATTCCCTGCACAGGATTGCCTGTGGTGTGGATTGCAAAGCGAGCAAATGGGGTGGAATGTTGGCCAAATGAGTCTCTAAAATTTATATTTTTTGAGTGTGCTTGCTTTTATTGTTAAAAAATGGTTCTGGGCAGTACCAGGTATATGTGGTCCGTGAAATTGCAAATTACCTCCCTGCTTGAGAAGGGCCACTGTTTTGCTAATGTTTGCTGGAGGAGGGGGGTTTGTGGCCCCAGCCAGTTTTTGCAGGGAGAGCAAAGAGAATGCAGAGGGCTGAAGAAGAAGCCTTGTTGGCAGAGAGAAAAGGTGTGCAGATGGGGAACCAGAGCTGAGGGGCTTTGGGAGCCCTACTGAGGCTTGTAGGGGGTCTTTGTTTCCAGGAGGAACCAGAGAAGATTCTCCTGGTTGTGGAACCGGAGAATGCATCAGGGCTTTGGGAGCCCTGTATGTTTGCTCATCAGCAGTGTAAGACTTTAATAAAGGAATGGCCCACCATTTTTTGGCTCCACTATTTCTTTACTGTCTGTCCAAATTCAATGAGAACCTGCAAGTGAAAGGCCATGATGGCAGTGGCCCCTGGCCATACATTCATGTTTTATTTTGGATTAAAAAAATTAAAATATTTTTTACAAATGTATTGAGATATATAAAATTCTACTTCCAACCCACTTTTTTCCTATTTTTTATGTCTCTTTCTCCTTCTCTCTCTCTTTCCTTGTCCCTCTCTCTTTTACATAAAACCTAGTTGCAATCAAAATTAACCAGCCAACAGAAATTCCTCAGACACTTTTCCCTTAGATGTATTGTAAAATAGCACTGTGTGGTTCTGGCAAAGATCCAGTCCACCTGGAACACCATTTACATTGCCAGTAGAACTTGCCTGGTCTTCTTGCTTGGTAACTGCAACCCCATTCTGCTACCGTCACATGTTAACCATGTGACTTGTTTATTTTTTCCCCACATATTTACTTTTTATTTAATTTCTTAGTGTTACAGAGTTCTTGCACCACCAAACCATGCCTGAGAATTTAAAGAAAGAAATGGTACAATGGACAGCCTATCCATCCACTATATATTATATTAAAACATGATTTGTATGCATTTTAATAATTTCTCCATTTTTAAAAAAGTTCTAACAAGAGTTGGTTTTAAATCTCCCACCGGTCTTTATATTTCTAGTACGATATGCCATTGAATAAGTTCCACTTATCTATCTCAGCTCATTCCTCGATAACATAACCCTCAATGAAATTCTACTGGAGAAATTGCATACTTTTCAGGGAAAATATGTGGCTCAAGGCCCAAGAGTTTTGTTAAAAATTTTGGTTCCCAAATGAAGTCTTCAGTTTAACCAAGAATCCCTTGTTTCTCACTTAATCATTCAACCCCTCCTTGGCTTACTCAGCAACTTACTCAAACATATCAGAAGGCAAGTATCTTGCCTGCCAACTCAAATAACGCCAACGTTGTTGCCCAGGAATGGTTAGCAGGTTCTGTCAGGAGGTCCTGTAACCGCCCCCCACCTCCCACCCCCCGCCAGGAGTTTGATTCCTGCATTGAGACCTTTATCAAGACTAAACTTCCACAGAGATACGCACATAGGATAGTTTTACTCACCCATTTGCTTCACTCTTGCCAGTAGCAAGTCTGCAACCCCCGCCATTTGGCAAAGGGCTTTATTACAGAGAAACTCAGCCTCTGAATCAAGTGGTCACTTATCACTTTGAAATATTTCTATTGAACCAAAGATACAAAGCTGGGGAATTACCAGACTCATTACAGGCAGCTCCCGGGTTATAACCGAGATAGGTTCTGTAGGTTTGAAAATGTTAAAGTATTTATAGGCACAGAAAAGTAAAAATAAATACTACGTTAAGACAACATGTGTCTAAGTTGCATTTAATAGGTAAATATACCTGTTCCAACTTACATACATATTCAGCTGAAGAACAGATCTAGAGAACCTGCCTTGTTTGTAACCCAGGGACTGCCTGTAGATGGAAGAAACCTTTTCAGTAATCCTGGGAATCTCCCAGAGGTTCCCTTTAAGCACTAAAAGTTACAGGATAGTTTAAGCTGTCACTGTTAAAAGCAGAAGTGGTATATCACCTTTCTCTCACCCGACTTTCCAAATGAACAATGTAAAAACACACCAGACGGTTGATCACAGAGCTACCCTGGGACAATCACAGTAACTTAAAAATTTGGATACAGGTGTATCTGGATTTGTCAAAGATCATGCAAGATCCATGAAACCTGAGTGGGTTTTAGGCTGAGGTACTTACTGCTCATGTTCTTTAAATTTATAAAAACAGTTCAGCGACTCCATTGGCATGAGCAGAAACAGCGCTCTTTCCATTGCAATTAACTTTCCAAGTGAGACCCTATTTGAGGAGGCTTTCACAGCACCGGAAGTAGAGCTCACTGCACCCGTGCATCCACTGCCATTTACATCAAAGGCTAAATAGTTCCACTCTGGGGACTGGCCATTTCACAAGACATTTCACAATTCTAATGCGTATTTCAGGTCACTTGCTTGACCAAGCAATATGCTCTGTCAAAAAACTCCAAGTCAAAGCAAATGCAGTAAAGGCTTTAATATGAAACATAGAAAAAGCACTACCCAAATAAAAAATTTTACCAAAAGAAGATTATTCCCTCCCACGCCCCAATCCCATTTGGTGGATCCAAGTTTTGTGGAATTTGTGGTTAACTCAGAGTACAGCTCAAAGTTTAAGTTGTAAATCACAGCCCTACACAGAACATTGGAACACATCATCAGGTTGAGAACGGCATGTTCTGTGAAGTCTAATGCAGCGGCAGATCACGACAGAGAGTATTCCTTAAGGGAGGGGCATAGGGCAGGTGAACTAAGGATCACGTAAATCTTCATCTTTTACAGCAGATCGGAACCCAGATGGCTGACTTTCGGCAGGAGTTCTGATTGTTATCCAGTAGAGCTGGTTTCAAGTCTCAAGTTGACACTTAATAGCTGTAACCCTCTTATCCAGAAGATGTGATCCACATGAAGTCCACAATGAGTGCGGCAAATCTGAGGTAAGTCAACCTTATGAAGGCTCAGTATTTGAACATAAAATGTTTTGAGATGTTCATTGCTTGCAACTTTTGTGGGTTTTTTTTTTCATACTTGTAGAGTAATTATTATGCAAGAACACTGGAAGATCTAGTTCACACACGTATAACAATACCCACCCCACTCTCCAAATTCAATATACGTCGAGAGTGGTTGTGACACCTGTGACTTCCTTAGTGCAGGAGGGCCAGCCATAGTGACTGATGAAGGTGTCTGCATCAGTCACTATAGATCCAGCAGAAATCAGACAAAGCACAGCTTCCTTGAAGGCCAAGAATATGTAGTTCTCACCTCTTATTTATTAATTTATTTATTGTGTTTACATAGATTCTAGTGTCTTCCCGAATCCATCCCCCTCCCCTGTATTCCCCTCAACTTCTCCCTTGCCCCCCTCCCCATAGTACCCTCCCCCCTTCCCTTCAGGTTTAATTCCATTCCTCAGTTCACATTGTTCCTTGGATTCCTCAAATGAGTGAGGTCATATGATATTTTTCTTTCTCCGCCTGGTTTATATCACTTAACATAATAGTTTCCAGGTCCATTCATGTTGTTGCAAAAGGTAAGATTTCCTTCTTTTTCATGACCCTGTAGTATTCCATTGTGTATATGTACCACCACTTTTTAATCCACTCGTCCATTGACGGACACTTGGGCTGTTTCCAGATCTTCGCTATTGTAAACAATGCTGCCATAAACATGGGGATGCATTTCTTTTTTTGAGTCAGTGATATGGTGTTCTTGGGATATATTCCTAGAAGTGGAATGGCTGGGTCAAAAGGCCATTCAATTTTTATTTTTTTGAGGAATCTCTATACTGTTTTCCACAGTGGCTGTACCAGTCTGCATTCCCACCAGCAGTGCAGAAGGGTTCCCCTTTCTCCACATCCTCGCCAGTACCTGTCATGTGTTGTTTTGTTAATGAGCACCATTTTTAAAATATATAGAATACTTCTATGCATATACAGTGGTCTTCATCTATCATGAGGTTTAGATTCCAGAATCCCCCGGCAATAGGTGAAAATCCGTGAAATATCAACCTTATATTTATTTAATTATCTATAGATATCTTTAGGCTTTATAAACCCTCCCCATACTCTTATAAACCTTTTCCATACTGCTATTAACCTTTCCCACACTTATTTTGCTTATTTTACCACAAAGTAATTAAAATAATAAATAAATAAAAATACCTATACAGTATACCACAAAATCCCGCGATATAGTGAAAAATCCATGATACAAAATTAGATATATACAATTTAAAAATCCGCAATACAGTGAGACCACAAAAAGTGGACCGTGATATGGTGAGTGACGACTGTAATGCTCATTAGATGAATAACAAACTGCATTTCTTTTGGTGAGTCAATTTGCACAGATTTTATACATAGGGTAATTATAGATTTTTTTATGTAGGTTTTGGAGGGAAGCTCTTTTACATTTTCTTCACAGATGTTTACTGTAGCTTAAGTAGTGTACTGTGGCTCTTAAAAAAATTAAAGATGGCTTATAAAATAGTAACATTTAAGGAGGTTAATGAAATAGAAACTGAATTTTAATTGTGCAAAGCAATCATATATGAAAAACATGTTTTCTAAGATTAAACCTTAACCTTATTGAGCTTTCTTTTTCTTTCCAATATTTATACTGAAGAGAGAAATAGTCTTTAATATCAACCTGTATCTCTAGATATGATCTAATTTTAAAGTATTTGAAAATGACAGACTTCCCAGAGAACTTTTGAATAGAATGAGGGACATTAAAAAGTTTAATATATTAATTGCAATTGGGTAATTGCAATTCCAGAAGAAGAAAATGAAACAGAAAAAATATTTGATAAAATACTAAACAAATAATTCCCAAATTTGATGGAAGACATAAATTAATAGACCCATCACCTGACCTGTGGTGGCGCAGTGGATAAAGCATCGACCTGGAATGCTGAGGTCACCAGTTTGAAACCCTGGCTACCTGGTCAAGGCACATATGGGAGTTGATGCTTCCTGCTCCTCCCCATTTCTTTCTCTCTCTTCTCTAAAATAAATAAAAATTTAAAAATCTTTTTTAAAAAATTAATAGATCCAAGAAACTCAGAATACTCCAACAGGATAAATTCAAAATAAACACACTTAAGTATACCATAGTTAAACTACAGAACTCAAAAATAAAGAGAAAAATCTTAAAAGCAATGGTGGGATTCAAATAATTTAACAACTAGTTCTCTGCTTTAATGACTGTTTTAAGTATATAAAAAAAAACAATATATGAAAAGTAGTTTATTATTTCATGCAGTTAATACTTAAATAAGAACAATAAAAAGGTACATAAACTATATTATTTTATAAGAGTTTTAAAATATTAATGAAAAAATATTAAATAATACCTGACATAAAACAAGAAAACTGTTATTTAAGACATTTCTATATTGCATCTTGATTGGCGTCCTCACTTGTAATATTTTCATCTATGGACAGAATGAACATTACTACGGGTGCTTAGAATACACTGCTGTGCTGATGAACATTAAAAAAGAATAAGAAATATAAATGTGATTTTCACACTGGGCAGCTGCCCAAGCACCCGCCTTAGAGAGAACCCTGATTACAAGTACCATTTTAACAACCGGTTCACTGAACTCAACAAAAAAATAGGTATCGGTTGTGCTGAACTGGTGTGAACCAGCTGAATCTCAGCACTGCTTAAAAGCATCCAGAAAAAAAAACCAATAAATTACATCATTTGAATAATGATTCAATTGACTTCTGGCTTCTGATCAGAAATTAAAGAGATCAGAATGAATGCATTAACATCTCTAAAGTGCTGAAGGCAAAAGAATAGAAAACCCAAACATCTAAATCCATTGACATATCCTTTAATAAAAACATGTCCATATTTTTTTTAAGTAGTAGAAGTCATTATCAGCAACTGCACTAAAACAAAAGTCGAAGGAGATTCTTTAGGCTGATAAGAAATAATACCAGAAGAAAATTAAAATCTTCAGGAAAAAATAAGGAATATCAAAGATAGTAAACATATCAATATAATAAATAATTAATTTCTTTTAAATACATGTGATTTTAAAGGAAAAACTATAGCATTCTTCTGTGAGTTTTATAGAAAAACCAGATGTATAATACATAACAATTATAACAGAACAGGGTTATAAATGAATAGTATAAAGTTGTAAAGTATCCTCATTTTACATCAAGTCATACAATATTAACTCTAAGTAGACTGAAAGTTAATATGAGGATGTATATAGTAATCTGAAGAGCAACCACTAAAACTGATACAAAGAGGTAAACCCAATATATAAATGAAATGGAGTTCGCTCTGAAAAATGTGTTAGTTAATCTAATCAGAAGCAAGATAGGAGGAGCGGAGAAACAACAACAAACCCAATAACAAACAGAAAACAAAGAGTAAAGTGGTAGATCTAAATCTATATCAAAAATTGCATTAAATGTTATTTGGACTAATCATCCCAGTTATAAAACAGATTTATCAGGTGAATTTTTTTTTTGCTTTAATCCTTGCCTTTTTTTATTACTATTAATTTTAATGGGGTGACACCAATAAATCAGGGTACATATGTACAATGAAAACATCTCCAGATTATCTTATCATTCAATTGTGTTGCATACCCGTCACCCAAAGTCAAATTGTCCTCTGTCACCTTCTATCTGGTTTTCCCTGTGCCCCTCCCCTCCTACCTATTACACCTTCCCCTCCCTCCCCCCATCCCGCAACCACCACTCTCTTGTCCATGTCTCATAGTCTCACTTTAATGTCCCACCTATGTATGAAATCATGCTGTTCTCAGTTTTTTTTTCTGATTTACTTATTTCACTCCTTATAATGTTATCAAGGTCCATCCATTTTGTTGTAAATGATCCGATGTCATCATTTCTTATGGCTGAGTAGTATTCCATAGTATATAAGTACCAAAGCTTTTTAATCCACTTGTCTTCTGACGGACACTTGGGCTGTTTCCAGATCTTCGCTATTTTGAACAATGCTGCCACTAACATGGGGGCGCATTTCTTCTTTTCGAACAGTGCTATGGTATTCTTAGGGTATATTCCTATAAGTGGGATAGCTGGGTCAAAAGGCAGTTCGATTTTTAATTTTTTGAGGAATCTCCAAACTGTTTTCCACAGTGGCTACACCAGTCTGCATTCTCACCAGCAGTGCAGAAGGGTTCCCTTTTCTCCGCATCCTCGCCAGCACTTATTCTGTGTTGTGTTGCTGATGAGTGCCATTCTGACTGGTGTGAGGTGATATCTCATTGTGGTTTTAATTTGCATTTCTCTAATGATTAGTGATGTTGAGCATTTTTTCATTTGCCTATTGGCCATCATTATGTCCTCTTTGGAGAAATTTCTATTCGTTTCTTTTGCCCACTTTTTGATTGGATTGTTTGTCTTCCTGGTGTTGAGTTTTATAAATTCTTTATAAATTTTGGTTATTAACCCCTTATCAGACGTGCTGTCGAATATGTTCTCCCATTGTGTGGTTTGTCTTTTTATTCTGTTCTTATTGTCTTTAGCTGTGCAAAAACTTCTTAGTTTGATATAGTCCCATTTGTTTATCTTGCCTTTTATTTCATTTGCCCGTGGAGATAAATCGGCAAATATATTGCTCCTAAAGATGTCGGAGAGCTTGCTGCCTATGTTTTCTTCTAAGATGCTTATGGTTTCACGGCTTACATTTAAGTCTTTTATCCATTTTGAGTTTGTTTTTGTGAATGGTGTAAGTTGATGGTCTAGTTTCATTTTTTTGCAGGTAGATGTCCAATTTTCCCAACACCATTTATTAAAGAGGCTGTCTTTACTCCATTGTATGTTCTTTGCTCCTTTGTCAAATATCAGTTTTTCATAAAGGTGTGAGTTTATTTCTAAGTTCTCTGTTCTGTTCCATTGACCTATGTGCCTGTTCTTATGCCAGTACCAGGATATCTTGAGTATAATGGCCTTGTAGTAAACCTTGATATCCGGAAGAGTGATACCTCCTGCTTTATTTTTTCTTTTTAAGATTGCTGAGGCTATTCGTGTTCTTTTTTGGTTCCATATAAATTTTTGGAATATTTGTTCTATATCTTTGAAGTATGTCATTGGTATTTTAATTAGTATTGCATTGAATTTATAAATTGCTTTGGGTAATATAGACATTTTAATGATGTTTATTCTTCCTAGCCATGAGCACGGTATATGCTTCCACTTGTTTGTATCTTCCTTGATTTCTTTTATCAATGTTTTATATTTTTCCGAGTACAAGTCCTTAACCTCCTTGGTTAAATTTACTCCTAGGTATTTTATTTTTTTGGCTGCAATAGTGAAGGGGATTGTTTCCTTAATTTCTTTTGCTGACAGTTTATTGTTGGTATATAGAAATGCCTTTGATTTCTGAGTATTAAATTTATATCCTGCCACCTTGCTGAAATCATTTATAAGGTCCAGTAGTTTTTTGACTGAGACTTTAGGATTTTCTATATACAATATCATAATATCTGCAAATAGTGACAGTTTTACTTCTTCTTTTCCAATTTGGATGCCTTTTATTTCTTCTTGTCTGATTGCTGTAACTAGGACTTCCAGAACTATGTTGAATAAAAATGGTGAAAGGGGACGACACCCCTGCCTGGTTTCTGATCTTAAGGGGATTGCTTTTAATTTTTGTCCATTTAGTATGATGTTTGCTGTGGGTTCGTCATAGATGGCCTTTATCATGTTAAGGAATGTTCCTTGTATTCCCACTTTATTGAGAGTTTTGAGCATGAATGGGTGCTGAATTTTATCAAATGCCTTTTCTGCATCTATTGAAATTATCATGTGATTTTTGTCCTTCCTTTTGTTTATGTGATGAATCACATTGATTGAATTGCGAATATTGAACCAGCCTTGCCTCTCCAGAATAAATCCCACTTGATCATGGTGTATGATTTTTTTCATATATTGCCGGATCCGGTTGGCTAATATTTTGTTGAGAATTTTAGCGTCTAAATTCATCAGCGATATAGGCCTATAATTTTCTTTCTTTGTGTTGTCTTTGCCCGGTTTTGGGATCAGAATTATGCTCGCCTCATAAAAGGAGTTTGGAAGTCTTCCTTCCTCTGGAACTTTTTGAAATAGCTTGAGGAGGATAGGAGTTAGTTCTTCTTTGAATTTTTGATAGAATTCACTTGTGAAGCTATCAGGCCCAGGACTTTTCTTTTTGGGGAGTTTTTTGATAACTGTTTCAATCTCGTTTGTTGTAATTGGTCTGTTTAGGTGTTCTGATTCTTTCAAATTAATTTTTGGAAGGTTATATGATTCAACAAATTTGTCCATTTCACCTAGGTTGTCTAATTTTTTGACATAGAGTTCTTCATAGTATTTTCTTACATTGCTTTGTATTTCTGTTGTGTCAGTTGTTATTTCTCCACTGTCCTTTCTAATTTTATTTATTTGAGTCCTCTCTCTTTTTTTCTTGGTGAGTCTAGTTAAAGGTTCATCAATCTTGTTTACCTTTTCAAAGAACCAGCTTCTGGTTTCATTGATCCTCTGTATTGTTTCCTTAGCCTCTATGTCATTTATTTCTGCTCTGATCTTTATTATTTCCTTACTTCTACTTGTCCTGGGTTTTATTTGCTGTTGTTTTTCTAGTTCTTTTAGATGCTGGGTCAGGTTGCTTATTTGAGCTTTTTCTAGCTTCTTATGATATGCCTGTAGTGCAATGAACCTCCCTCTCAGTACTGCCTTTGCTGTGTCCCATAAATTTGAAGTTGATGTATGCTCATTATCATTTGTTTCTAGAAACTTTTTTATTTCTTCTTTGATCTCATTGTTAATCCATTCATTATTTAATAACATGCTATTTAGTCTACAAGTGTTTGAGTATTTTTCAGTTTTTCTTTTGTGGTTAATATCTAGTTTCATGGCATTGTGATCAGAGAAAATGCTTGATATAATTTCAATCTTCTTAAATTTATTGAGACCATTTCTGTGTCTCAACATGTGGTCTATCCTAGAAAACGTACCATGAGCGCTTGAGAAGAATGTATATTCTACTGCTTTAGGGTGAAAAGTTCTGAAGATATCTATTAAATCAAGTTAATCTAGTGTATCCTTTAAGTCTGCTGTTTCTTTATTAATTTTCTTTCTTGAGGATCTATCCAGTTTTCTTAGTGGGGTATTGAAATCCCCTACTATGATAGTATTGCTATTAATCTCGCCCTTTATATTCATGAAAGTCTGCTTTATGTATGTCGGGGCTCCTATATTTGGTGCATAGATGTTTATAATAGTTATATCTTCCTGTTGAATTGTTCTCTTTATCATTATGTAGTGTCCTTCTTTATCTCTTACTACAGCCTTTGTTTTAAAGTCCATTGTGTCAGATATAAGTACTGCTACCCTGGCTTTTTTTTCATTTCCATTTGCATGAAATATTTTTTTCCATCCTTTTACCTTCAGTCTATGTGCATCTTTTGTTTTAAGGTGTGTCTCTTGTAGACAGCATATGTATGGGTCCTGTTTCTTTATCCATGCAGCTACCCTATGTCTTTTGATTGGATCATTTAATCCATTTACATTTAAGGTTATTATTGATATGTAGTTGTTTATTGCCATTTTATTCTTTAAAGCTGTATTCTTCTTTTGCTATATTATTTCCTTCCTTTAAACTGTTCACAACAGGCCCCTTAGTATTTCTTGCAGAATTGGTTTGGTTTTAATGAATTCCTTGAGGGTTTATTTTTCTGGGGAACTCTTTATTTTTCCTTCAATTTTAAACGTTAGCCTTGCTGGATAGAGTAGTCTTGGTTGTAGGTCCTTGTTCTGCATTACTTTGATTATATCTTGCCATTCCCTTCTGGCCTCAATTGTTTCTGTTGAGAAGTCCGATGTCATCCTTATGGGGGCTCCTTTGTAGGTGATAGCCTCTTTTTCCCTAGCAGCTTTTAAAATTTTTTCTTTATCTATTAGCTTTGGTATTTTAACTATGATGTGTCTTGGTGCAGATCTTTTTGGGTTTCTCTTTAATGGAGTTCTGTGTGCTTCTTGAACATGTGGAATATTTCCCAGTCTTAATTTAGGGAAGTTTTCTGCTATGATTTGATTGAACAAAGTTTCCATTTCCTGTCCTCTCTCCTCTTGTTCAGGAACCCCTATGATGCGATGTTGTTTCTCTACATGTTGTCACAGAGCTCCCTTAGAGTTTCCTCACATTTTTTGAGTCTCTTTTCCTTTTTCTTCTCTGCTTCTGTAACTTTGTTTATTGTGTCCTCTAACTCGCTGATTCGATCCTCAGTGTGATTCATCCTGCTTTTAATTCCTTCCATTGTGGTCTTCAGTTCCGATACTGTATTTGTCATTTCTGTCTGATTTTCTTTTATTATTTCAATTTTTATTTTTATACTTGTTATCTCTTTATTTAGGTGTTAATAATGACTATCCATTGTTTCTCTAATTTCTTTGAACATTCTAACTATCATTATTCTAAATTCTGCTTCTGGTAATTTGGTTATATCTGGTTCATTCAGGTCCTTCTCTGGGGATTTCTCTTGATTCATTTGGTTTGCATTTCTCTGCCTGCCCATTTCATCTGTGTATAAGCAAGTTGTGGCCACTGGAGTCCAGTCGGTGTTGCCTTTGTGTTCTCTAGGTGTGGTCTGTCTGCAGGCCTGCCACCCCCTCTGCCGCTGCCTAGGGCAGTTGGGTATGGGCATTGCCAGCACCGGCCCACTACAGCTTTTGCTGTGATTTTCACCTCTCCTCCGCGGGAGGTGCTGTCACTCAAGCCACAAGCTTCAACACCAAGGGTAGAGGTGAGCACCTTTGCTCAGCTGCAGACCTTGCCTGTTTCCGGGCTTCCACCCAGCACCTGCACTCAGAACCTGCTCGCCACAGTTTCGCGGTTTGGGCGGGGCTTTTGACATGCTCTCAGCTGTGAGCCTTTGCCCGTCCGGAGCTTTAGCCCCGCCCTCGAGGCCAGGGCCCTCCTGCTCAGGGTCGCAAATCCCAGTTTATTGGACCAGGCGTGTTTGCTGGCTTTTGCTCAGCTGGGAGCTTCCGCTAGTCCCGGACTCCACCCCGTCCCCACATTGGGAGCCAGCTCACGCTCGCAGGATGGCAAACCGCGGTTTCTCTGGGCAGGCAGGGCTAGTAGCCTGAGTTCAGCCACGAGCCTCCGCCTGTCCCTGGTCCTAGCCCCGTCCCCACAGTCAGGGCCGGCTTGCGTAAGGTCGCAGAGCAGATCTCTGCCCGTTCTTGGCCTCTTGCTTTTTTCCCGCAGGTGGGGTTACAGATGGGCCCGCAGCTGCTGGACTGCTTTCGCGCATCCCCTCTGCCCCTGCTGGGCTAGACCGAGCTCACACCAGCTTGGCCTCGGCCCACGCTGACAGAACTGCGTTTCAGTGTCCTGCCGCCACCATACCCTTCAGCAACCCTCAGCAGAGTAGAAAGGGCCCTAATACTCCACACTGTAGACCTGGGAGCTTTCTCCCTCTAAGCATCTCTGCTCTAATTGCCACGGGAGAGCTTGCTTGACTAGTGTCCTGTCTCCCTTTGCTGGTATTGCTAGTTCCAGGGGAAATATTCGATTTTGATTAGGGAAGTGACTTAGCCTAGGGGTTAGGGTGGCTGTCCCTCACAGTGTTTGTCCCTGTGCCTTCAGTCCACACTCTCTTTCCTCTGCTCTGATCCTCTCCTCTGTCCCCATTCCCCTGAGCCCCGGGTGCATGGTTGTGAGAGAGGTTTTCTGCGCTGTCCCTTTAAAAAGATTCTTGGGTCTGAGAAAACTGTCTCTTTCTCACAAACAGTATCCTCACTTGTTTCACAGCTCAATACTGTCCAAACGCCTCTTCTAGGCTCTGGGACTGTAGGCTGGGGCTTGGTTTCTGGGACCCAGGTCCCTCCCTCTCCGCCAAACTTTCCTCCCGCCCCGCGGGTCTCTCCAGGCTGCCGTTTGCTCCGGGGAGCTGGGCAGCCCTCTTCACATTTTCGCTATTCCTACCAGTCTCAATGTGGCTTCTTCTGTGTTCCTTGGTTGAAGAGTCCACTTAGTTTAGTTCAAAGTTGGTTTATCCAGATGATGGTTCTTAAAATTGAGTTATAATCCACTTTGGTCTGGGAGTTGGAAGTTGGTACGTCCGCCTACTCCATCACCATCTTGCTCCTCTATCAGGTGAATTTTTAAAGATCCTAATGTATGCTGCTTTGAGATACAGCTTAAATTTAAATATGAAAATAAATTGAAATTAAATAGTTGGAGAAAATATGCTACCAACAGTGACAGAAAATGATTTGACTTTGGGTAATGGGTAATGACATAATCAACAGTTCAACAGCTATAGAAAGGTTTACCTGAAACCTATGTGCTCTTATTGATCAATGCCACCCCAATAAGTTTAATTTTCTAAATAAAAAAACCTATAAACATGAGAAGGGCTAGAGAATATATTAGTATCAGATAAAGTAGCTATCAAGACAAAGAATATTATCAGAGGTACAGGGACATTTTATAAGGATAAAAAGATCTCTATATCAGAAATACACTGCTCACAAAAATTAGGGGATATTTTATCGCTTCATATTCATTTTGAAATATCCCCTAAATTTTGTGATCAGTATATATAATAATCATAAATATGTATGCACCTAATAACTGAGCTTTTAAGTAGAAGAGAAATGAAAATTAATGGAGCAATGGACTCCAGAATCATAGATGGAGATTTTAAAACTCCTCTCTCAGCAACTGATAGAAGCATAACTAAGTATTTTCAGTCAAGAATAAATAATATGATTTTTGCAAAAATGCTAACACCTGACCTATATAATAAAAATATAGTTATAACAATGTTGTTGCTAATATTAATCTATGGAACAATATTTACTAATGATCAATAGATGTATATTATTGGCTGTGCTTCCTTACCCTTATAATATGAGTATATTGGTGTTTACTTACTGCTGCTTTATTTTTAAAGCAAAAAGAACCATTAAAGATTATTTTATTGGTACAAAATTGACAAGTAATATTCATTTTAGGTGTACAACATGATTTGATATTTGTATATACTGCCAAATGATTATTACAATAAGTCTAGTTAATATCCATCACCATACATTGTTACAAATATTTTTCCTTTTGATTAAAACTTGCAAGATTTAGTCTCTTAGCAGCCTTTCAAATATACAACACAGTATTATTGACTATAGTCACCATGCTGTATATCACATTCCTGTGACAGTTACTTTGTAACTGGAATTTTATACCTTTTGACTCCCTTCATCAGTGTCACCCACCCCATCTCCAATCACCATTCTGCCTCTAGCAAACACCATTCTGTTCTCTTCATCTATAAGCTTGGTGTTTGTGTATGCATGTTTTTTTAGATTTTATATGTAAGTGAGATCATACAGTATTTTATTTAGCATAATACCCTCAAATTCCATCTGTGCTGTGCAAATGGCAAGATTTCCTTCCCTTTGTGGCTAAATAACATTTCATTGTATAAATATACCATATTTTCTTTATCCGGTTACTCATCGATGGACACTTAAGTTGCTTCTATACCTTGGCTATTATAAATAATGCTGCAGTGAACATGGGGGTGCATATATCTTTTCAAATTTGTGTTTTCATTTTATTCAGATAAATACCCAGAAGTGGAATTATGGATCATATCATAGTTGTATTTCTAATATTTTTAAGAACCTCCATACTGTTTTCCATAGTGGATACAGCAATTTATATTCCCATCGACAATGCACAAGGACTTCCTTTTCTCCACATCCTTTTTGGCAACATTTATCTCTTGTCGTCTTGATAACCAGTCAGTCTAGCAGGTATGAGGTGATATCTCATTGTGACTTTGATTTACATTTCCCTGATCATTGTTTATGTTGAGCATTTTTTAATTACATGTTGGCCATGTGTAAGTTGTCTTTGGAAAAATATGTCTATTCAGATCCTTTGTTTTTTAGTTGGATTGTTTGAGGGCTTTTTACTGTTGAGTTGTATGAGTTATTTATATTTTTTTATATTAACCCCTTATCAGATGTATGATTTGCAAATATTTTCTCCTTGTCAGTAGGTTGCCTTTTTATTTGGGTGATGATTTCCTTTGCTGTGAAGAAGCTTTTAGTTAGATGTAGTCCTGCGTGGTTGTTTGTTTTTTGCTTCTATTGCTTCCACATTTGTGTCAAATATAATTATGACCAAGACCAGTTAAGGAGTGTACTGTTTATTTTTTCTTCTAGAATTTTTATGGTTCCATGTCTTTATGTTCAAGTTTTTAATTCACTTTGAATTTGTCTTCGTATATGGCTTAAGATAGTGGTCCAGTTTCATTCTTTTGCACATGGCTGGCAAGTTTTCTCAGTACCATTTATTGAAGAGACTGTCCTTTCTCCATTGTACATTCTTGATTCCTCTGTCATAAATTAACCTACCACATACGCGTGGGTTTATTTCTGGGCTCTCTATTCTGTTTCATTGATCTTTATTGTCTTAGTGCCACTATCATACTGTTTTAATTAGTATAGCTTTGAAACATAATTTGAAACCAGGAAGCATGATGATTCAAGCTTTGTTCTTCTCAAGATTTCTTTGACTATTTGGGGTCATAGCTCCTTAAAAACTTTTAAGCAAGAGAGTGAAATGAAAAAATTACCATTCAAGAACAACTACTTAGACTTCAATGTAAAGAATAGATTGAGGGAGTCAATACTGAACTCAGGGACCAATGTGGAGACTGTCATAATAATCCACACAATGGGTGAGGATACTCTCAGTAAGGAAGAAGCAGCAGGGTAAAGAGAAATTGATAGACTCAATATATTGGTAAGATATAAAAGTGACAACTTGGACAAAGGAAGGAGAAATCAAATCACCAATTTCCAACATAGATAGTAGGTGGGTGACAGTGCCATTGCCAATATTTTACACAAGAAGAGTCTGGCTGCACAGGAGAGAATGTTCTCATTTTTGGATACGGTGACTTCTTTAGGTGCTCTGGATATAGAAATGTAAATATTTATCTGACTGCTAGAAAGTTTCTGAAGCTTAGAAGGAAGACAGGACTTGAAGACAGAATTTTGGAGTTATCTGTATGTGGAACAAGCTTTTAGTCATGGGAAGAAATGAGAATTCTATTACATAAAGAAGAGCTTTGTACAGAACCTTAAGGAACACCAACCATCAGGAATGGGTGGAGAAAGAGAAATCCTCAAAGGGACTTTGAATAATAAGCCAGGAAAACAGAGAAACCAGGGTCATGGATGTCAGAGAATCTAAGGGAATGATGCAGTAAAAGAGAGGGAGGACATCAACGCAGCCAATGCTGATCAAAGGTTTCGGGGGTTATGGAGTTGAATAAAAACTGCAGCGGTCCACAAAAAGAATTGAAGATAGATGCTTGAAATAACCACTAAAGAGAATTTGAGAGCAAGTTAACTTGGGAAAATAGTAAATAATTATAATTGAGGAACACTAAGTATCCATATGAGGTTGGAGACCATGAATTCATAGTGGTCCAACTCTACACAATTATGCAAAATTCTCCAATAGCACAGAATAATAGAGCTATGAACAGAATAGTTCACTGTTAGACTGATCCAAGAAGTTTGTGGATTTTCCCAGCAGGAGGTGGATTAGGACAAAGATTTGCCTGGTTAAAGGTTGTCAAAAACAAGTGTTAACCAAGGAATCTAAATTGAATAGAGATAAAAGTCAAGATTGGCTGGGGAATATCAAGGATATAGATATTTAGTTAATAATAATCAGGGCAATACCAGCTGCTGTAACAAATACCAATATTCCAATGGCTCAATATAATTACTCACTTGATTGTTCCTGATCAGGAGCGATGAGGGGTTCTGCTCCAATAAGCAGGGACAGAGGTTATGATGACTTAATATCTTCAATATATGATTTACAAGGTAAATCATATTCAGCCAGCTAACTGGAGAAAGTATATTTGCTTCTTAACCACCTAGACTTGGAATTGCCACACATTACTTACACTCAGGTTCTTGGCAAGAATTAATGACCACACCTAAAATCAAGCTAAAATGAGCAATATAGTAACCTGGCTGGAAAGCCACTTCCTAGCAAAAACTCTGCATTAAGGGAGAACATGAATCTTTTGTACATAGCTAGCTATCTTGGACACAAATTTCCTATAAGATTGAAGAGTATAAACTGGAACCATATCATAAGGTATTCAGAAGGATTGGTGAATTGGTCCTAAGTGGAATTGTTTGTTTTTAATCAGAGGTGGAGCATTCTTGGTCATGTCCCCAATGTACCCACAGAAGGCCTGCTAAAATGAAGTAGAAAGAAAGGTCAAGGAGGTGAAAAAGTCAAGAAACTTCTAGAAAATGATATGAGTTGTTCATGTGGACCTGGAAGTCACTCAAGATAATGGCATCTTAGGATAGAGAAGCAGACAGCTAGCTAGTTGGTTAGTCTTTTATGAAGGAGCAGAAGTAACAGAGAGGTAAATGACAGCAACATAGAGGGGCAGAGAGAGGGCTAGCTGATAGGATAAGACTCAGATGAGCAAAGATAAGATTTAATCAGGAGGTATTAATGATAAGCAAGTGGCACTAGAAAAATAAAATGCAATCTTGCTGCAAGGGCGATAGTTTTGATATCAAAAAGAGGAAAGAAAAACATTCATGAAAAATTTTTTAAAAAATGATAGCTAGCGGAGGGGAGCAAGATGGCGACGGAGTAGGCGGACGTACCAACTTCCAACTCCCAGAACCAAAGTGGATTACAACTCAATTTTAAGAACCATCACCTGGATAAACCAACTTTCAACAAAACTAAGTGAACTCTTCAACCAAGGAACACAGAAGAAGCCACATTGAGACTGGTAGGAATAGCGAAAACACGAAGAGGGCTGCCCAGCTCCCCGGAGCAAACGGCAGCCCGGAGAGACCCGTGTGGCGGGAGGAGAGTTTGGCGGAGAGGGAGGGACCTGGGTCCCAGGAACCAAGCCCCAGCCTGCAGTCTCAGAGCCTAGAAAGGCGTTTGGACAGTATTGAGCTGTGAAACAAGTGAGGGAGCTCCCAGGCCTACAGTGTGGAGTGTTAGGTCCCTTCCTACTCTGCTGAGGGCTGCTTAAGGTTTTGGGGCGGCAGGACGCTGAAAGGCGGTTCTGTCGGCGTGGGCAGAGGCCAAGCCGGTGGGAGATCGGTCTAGCCCAGAGGGTCAGAGGGGACCGCGAAAGCGGTCCAGAAGCTGCGGGCCCGCCTTTAATCCCACTTACGGGGACAAAGCGGGAGGCCAGGAACGGGCAGGCCCTGCGCAAGCCGGCCCTGACCGCGGGGACCGGGCTAGGACCAGGGACGGGCAGGGGCTGTGGCTGAGCTGACGTTACCAGTCCCCCACTCCCCCAACCCAACCCCCCCAGGCCGGAGAAACCGCGGTTGGCCAGTATACGTGCGCGAGCGGGCTCCGAGCGCGGGAACGGGGTGGACCCAGAGACAAGTGGAGGCTCGCAGCTGAGCCCACGCTACTATCCGCGCCCGGCCGGAGAAACCCCGGATACCATTCATACGTGCACGAGCGGGCTCCGAACGCGGGGGCGGGGTAGAGTCCGGGACGAGCGGAAGTACGCAGCTCGGCGGAAGCCAGCAAACACGCCCGCCCCAATAAACCTTGGTTTCCGACCCTGCGCAGTAGGGCCTTGGCCTCGAGGGCGGGGCTAAAGCTCCGGACGGGCAAAAGCTTACAGCTGAGAGCACGTCAAAAGCCCCGCCTAACCCGCGGAACTGTAGCGAGCAGGCTCCGACTGCTGGTTCTGGGCGGAAGTCCGGAAATAGGCTGGGTCCACAGCTGAGCAAAGGTGCTCACCTCTACCCTTGGTGCTAATCTTGTGGCTTCAGTCACAGCCCCTCCCACGGAGGAGAGGCAGAAATCATAGCAAAAGCCACAGTGGGCCGGCGCTGGCAACGCTCATACCCAACCACCCTAGGCATCGGCAGAGGAGGTGGGGGGCCTGCAGATAGACCACACCTAGAGAACACAAAGGCAACACCTACTGGACTCCAGTGGCCACAACTCGCTTATACACAGAAAAAATGGGCAGGCAGAGGAATGCAAACCAAATGAATCAAGAGAAATCCCCAGAGAAGGACCTGAATGAACCAGATATAACCAAATTACCAGAAGCAGAATTTAGAATAATGATAGTTAGGATGTTCAAAGAAATTAGAGCAACAATGGATAGTCATTATGAACACCTAAATAAAGACATAACAAGTATAAAAAATGAAATTGAAATAATAAAAAAGAATCAGACAGAAATGACAAATACAGTATCAGAACTGAAGACCACAATGGAAGGAATTAAAAGCAGGATGGATGACGCTGAGGATCGAATAAGCGAGTTAGAGGACACAATAAACAAAGGCACAGAAGCAGAGAAGAAAAAGGAAAAGAGACTTAAAAAATGTGAGGAAACTCTAAGGGAGCTTTGTGACAACATGAAGAGAAACAACATTCGCATCATAGGGGTGCCTGAAGAAGAGGGGAGAGGACAGGAAATGGAAACTTTGTTCAATAAAATCATAGCAGAAAACTTTCTAAATTAAGGCTGGGAAACACTCCACACATTCAAGAAGCACACAGAACTCCATTAAGGAGAAACCCAAAAAAATCTACACCAAGACACATCATAGTTAAAATACCAAAGCTAATGGATAAAGAAAAAATTTTAAAAGCTGCTAGAGAAAAAAAGACTATCACCTACAAAGGAGCCCCCATAAGGATGACATCGGACTTCTCAACAGAAACACTTGAGGCCAGAAGGGAATGGCAAGAAATAATCAAAGTAATGCAGAACAAGAACCTACAACCAAGACTACTTTATCCAGCAAGGCTAACGTTTAAAATTGAAGGAGAAATAAAGAGCTTCCCAGAAAAAGAAAGCCTCAAGGAATTCATAAAAACCAAACCAATTCTGCAAGAGATACTAAGGGGCCTCTTGTGAACAGTTTAAAGGGAGGAATGAATAGAGCAAAAGAAGAATACAGCTTTAAAGAATAAAATGGCAATAAACAACTACATATCAATAATCACCTTAAATGTAAATGGATTAAATGATCCAATCAAAAGACATAGGGTAGCTGCATGGATAAAGAAACAGGACCCATACATATGCTGTCTACAAGAGACACACCTTAAAACAAAAGATGCTCATAGACTGAAGGTAAAAGGATGGAAAAAAATATTTCATGCAAATGCAAATGAAAAAAAAGCAGGGGTAGCAATACTTATATCAGACAAAATGGACTTTAAAACAAAGGCTGTAGTAAGAGATAAAGGAGGACACTACATAATGATAAAGGGAACAATTCAACAGGAAGATATAACTATTGTAAATATCTACGCACCAAATATAGGAGCCCCGACATACATAAAGCAGACTTTGATGGATATAAAGGGCGAGATTAACAGCAATACTATCATAGTAGGGGATTTCAATACCCCTCTAACAACACTGGATAGATCCTCAAGAAAGAAAATTAATAAAGAAACAGCAGACTTAAAGGATACACTAGATCAACTTGATTTAATAGATATCTTCAGAACTTTTCACCCTAAAGCAGTAGAATATACATTCTTCTCAAGCGCTCATGGTACGTTTTCTAGGATAGACCACATGTTAGGACACAAAAATGGTCTCAATAAATTTAAGAAGATTGAAATCATATCAAGCATTTTCTCTCATCACAATGCTATGAAACTAGAAATTAACCACAAAAGAAAAAATGAAAAATACTCAAACACTTGGAAACTAAATAGCATGTTATTAAATAATGAATGGATTACCAATGAGATCAAAGAAGAAATAAAAAAGTTTCTAGAAACAAATGATAATGAGCATACATCAACTCAAAATTTATGGGACACAGCAAAAGCAGTTCTGAGAGGGAAGTTTATTGCACTACAAGCATATCATAAGAAGCTAGAAAAAGCTCAAATAAGCAACCTGACCCTGCATCTAAAAGAACTAGAAAAACAACAACAAATAAAACCCAAGACAAGTAGAAGGAAGGAAATAATAAAGGTCAGAGCAGAAATAAATGACATAGAGGCTAAGGAAACAATACAGAGGATCAATGAAACCAGAAGCTGGTTCTTTGAAAAGGTAAACAAGATTGATGAACCTTTAACTAGACTCACCAAGAAAAAAAGAGAGAGGACTCAAATAAATAAAATTAGAAAGGACAGTGGAGAAATAACAACTGACACAACAGAAATACAAAGCATTGTAAGAAAATACTATGAAGAACTATATGCCAAAAAATTAGACAATCTTGGTGAAATGGACAAATTTCTTGAATCATATAACCTTCCAAAAATCAATCTGGAAGAATCAGAACACCTAAACAGACCAATTACAGCAAATGAGATCGAAACAGTTATCAAAAAACTCCCAAAAAAGAAAAGTCCTGGGCCTGATGGCTTCACAAGTGAATTCTATCAAAAATTCAAAGAAGAACTAACTCCTATTCTCCTGAAGCTATTTCAAAAAATTCAAGAGGAAGGAAGACTTCCAAACTCCTTTTATGAGGCGAGCATAATTCTGATCCCAAAACCGGGCAAAGACAACACAAAGAAAGAAAATTATAGGCCTATATCCCTGATGAATTTAGACGCTAAAATTCTCAACAAAATATTAGCCAACCGGATCCAGCAATATATGAAAAAAATCATACACCACGATCAAGTGGGATTTATTCTGGAGAGGCAAGGCTGGTTCAATATTCGCAAATCAATCAATGTGATTCACCACATAAACAAAAGGAAGGACAAAAATCACATGATAATTTCAATAGATGCAGAAAAGGCATTTGATAAAATCCAGCACCCATTCATGCTCAAAACTCTCAGTAAAGTGGGAATACAGGGATCATTCTTTAACATGATAAAGGCCATCTACGATAAACCGACAGCAAACATCATACTAAATGGACAAAGATTAAAAGCAATCCCCTTAAGATCAGGAACCAGGCAGGGTTGCCCACTTTCACCACTCTTATTCAACATAGTTCTGGAAGTCCTAGCTACAGCAATCAGACAAGAAGAAGAAATAAAAGGCATACAAATTGGAAAAGAAGAAGTAAAACTGTCATTATTTGCAGATGATATGATATTGTATATTGAAAACCCTAAAGTCTCAGTCAAAAAACTACTGGACCTTATAAATGATTTCAGCAAGGTGGCAGGATATAAAATTAATACTCAGAAATCAGAGGCATTTCTATACACCAACAATGAAATATCAGCAAAAGAAATTAAGGAAACAATCCCCTTCACTATTGCAGCCAAAAAAATAAAGTACCTAGGAGTAAATTTAACCAAGGAGGTTAAGGACTTGTACTCAGAAAATTATAGAACATTGATAAAAGAAATCAAGGAAGATACAAACAAGTGGAAGCACATACCGTGCTCATGGCTAGGAAGAATAAACATCATTAAAATGTCTATATTACCCAAAGCAATTTATAAATTCAATGCAATACCAATTAAAATACCAATGACATACTTCAAAGATATAGAACACATATTCCAAAAATTTATATGGAACCAAAAAAGAACACGAATAGCCTCAGCAATCTTAAAAAGAAAAAATAAAGCAGGAGGTATCACTCTTCCTGATATCAAGGTTTACTACAAGGCCATTATATTCAAGACAGCCTGGTACTGGCATAAGAACAGGCACATAGATCAATGGAACAGAACAGAGAACCCAGAAATAAACCCACAGCTTTATGGACAACTGATATTTGACAAAGGAGGAAAGAACATACAATGGAGTAAAGACAGCCTCTTTAACAAATGGTGTTGGGAAAATTGGACATCTACCTGCAAAAAAATGAAACTAGACCATCAACTTACACCATTCACAAAAACAAACTCAAAATGGATAAAAGACTTAAATGTAAGCCGTGAAACCATAAGCATCTTAGAAGAAAACATAGGCAGCAAGCTCTCCGACATCTGTAGCAGCGGTATATTTGCCGATTTATCTTCATGGGCAACTGAAATAAAAGGCAAGATAAACAAATGGGACTATATCAAACTAAAAAGTTTTTGCACAGCTAAAGACAATAGGAACAGAATAAAAAGACAAACCACACAATGGGAGAACATATTCGGCAGCACATCTGATAAGGGGTTAATAACTAAAATTTATAAAGAACTTATAAAACGCAACACCAGGAAGACAAACAACCCAATCAAAAAATGGGCAAAAGAAATGAATAGAAATTTCTCCAAAGAGGACATACAGATGGCCAATAGGCATATGAAAAAATGCTCAACATCACTAATCATTAGAGAAATGCAAATTAAAACCACAATGAGATATCACCTCACACCAGTCAGAATGGCACTTATCAGCAAAACAACACAGAATAAGTGCTGGCGAGGATGTGGAGAAAAGGGAACCCTTCTGCACTGCTGGTGGGAATGCAGACTGGTGCAGCCACTGTGGAAAACAGTTTGGAGATTCCTCAGAAAATTAAAAATCGAACTGCCTTTTGACCCAGCTATCCCACTTTTAGGAATATACCCTAAGAACACCATAGCACTGTTCGAAAAGAAGAAATGCGCCCCCATGTTCGTGGCAGCATTGTTCACAATAGCGAAGATCTGGAACCAGCCCAAGTGTCCGTTAGAAGACGAGTGGATTAAAAAGCTATGGTACATATATACTATGGAATACTACTCTGCCATAAGAAACGATGACATCGGAGCATTTATAACAAAATGGATGTACCTTGATAACATTATACGGAGTGAAATAAGTAAATCAGAAAAAAAGAAAAACTGAAAACAGCACGATTACATACATAGGTGGGACATGAAAGTGAGGGTATGAGACATGGACAAGAGAGTGGTGGTTATGGGATGGGGGGAGGGAGGGAAGAGTGGGATAGGGAGGAGGGGAGGGACGCAGGGAAAACCAGATTGAAGGTGACAGAGGACAATTTGACTTTTGGTGATGGGTATGCAACACAATTGAATGATAAGATAACCTGGAGATGTTTTCATTGTACATATGTACCCTGATTTATTGATGTCACCCCATTAGAATTAATAATAATAAAATATATATTAAAAAAAAAATGATAGCTAGCAATGAAGTAATTTATTATCCCCATGTTGAAATTGTAGAAATTTAATCCACTGACTTTTTTTATATCTTGCTAGATATTAATCAGCAAAGTGTCCAAAGTATGCACACTCAATCATATTTAATGCAAAATCTATACAAATTTATATGAAAGATCTAATTTTCACTGGCATTTATTGTCCATAACACATCTTGGACACGTCACTTTTTTGAGCCTTGAATATAATATATATCAAATTTAAATAATGGTAACTTACCCACCAAAGTCAGAAAGGTGGCCCAGACCTTGCCTTGAGTTTTCTTTCATTGCTAAACTCTATAATCCTACATAATTACAAGTAGAAAAAATGAAAGAAATTTTCACTTGAGAAATCTTACAAACCTTGGAACTCTCAACACAGACTCATCATATATTCATATAGTAAACACAGATAATGCTGTGTATAATAAAATTTTAACATTCTGACTTTTGATGGAAAATTCATGCAATGAAAAGGAATAGTTTATGTACAAAGTAACTTTATTCGTTATCCATAACCATGATTTTCCTTCTTTTTCTCTCCTGAAACTTGGTGTTCAAATACAATCTTTTAGAGAAAACAAATATATAAAACAAATGGGACCAGAACTGCTCCCTGTGGAAGGGAGAGGTAGAAGCCCAGACTTCATTCCATTTTAGGGAGAATCAGATCTCAGCTCCTCCCTGCAGGGGGCGCCTCTGAGCACAGTGGAAGATAAAACTACAGATGGAAGGATCACAGGAAAAAGTCTCCTTTGGCAGCTATTCTTTAAACTGCCACAATAATTTCCCATTAAGACTTCCCTGAAACCAAAAATCCCTGACCTGCATATAGTCAACCCTTAATCAGTGGTTCATGATTGGTCTCACTTTTTTCTACCCATCTCAGTGCCAGACATGTTGACTTGATTGTATATGTTTTTTAGCATTCTTTTTTTTTATTATTCATTTTAGAGAGGAGACACAGAGTGAGAGAGAGAGAGAGAGAGAGAGAGAGAGAGAGAGAGAGAGAGAAAGGGGGGAGGAGCTAGAAGCATCAACTCCCATATGTGCCTTGACCAGACCAGTGCAGGGTTTTGAACTGGCGACCTCAGTGTTCCCAGGTCGACGCTTTACCTACTGCGCCACCAGAGGTCAGGCTCAGCATTCTTATTACACTCTGTAATGTATGGCCTTAAGTTGCATTACCTAATTATATCATGTGTAAATATAATCAGCATTCTGTCACCACCTTCTACCATAGAATATTCAATTTTTTTGAGGACAAAGAATATATAATTGTTGGATTGACCAGGGTCCAACATCCAGTTCTGAATTAAACACTAATATGTATGAGGAAAATAGTGAAGAGATTCAAAAATAGAAACACTGATGAAAATATGCGGAAATTAGACGATGTGAACCTGTGTAACTGGCCAATGCAAAAAGCAATGAGAAAATTAATAACTCTCTTCAGATTAGGCAAAAAAATATTATTCATTAGTAACATTTTAACCCTTGCATTTTCATGAGGAAGTTATTTTAGGAAAAGAGGGAGAAAATTTATTCTTAATCAGAACTGACTGTACCGCTCGTTTACTCTGCAGTCCAAAATCAACAAACTCGTCCATTTTTCTGAATGGCTTTTCCAAGAACCCACATTCTTCAAGATGTCTACAACACTCTACTCTGAAAACATCCAAGGAAGAAAATAAAAGGCATAAATAAAGGCAGTAGGAGTATGACAAGCAGATGTGGCGTTGGTAATGAGGAGAAGCATAATAGCTGTAGCAGCACCTAAGAAAAGGAAAGGATGGTTGGTGCATAGCTTAGTCAGTGGTGGTGCTACCCGCCAAGACAGACAGCCTGTAGGAGCATTCAGAAGAGGGGGAGGTGAGGGACAAACGGTGATGAAAGCAGGATGTGTGTTACTTCCCTGTTGAACATACTATGTCAAGGTGACTTTGGGACATGCAGTGGGAATGTCCAGAATGCAGTCAGTCAGACATATAGAGTTGAAGCTAACACAAGGACACAGATCTCAGAGTTCCTGCTGTGCCTAACGCCATGGATACATAGGTGTGGTTGAAATTGGCCAAGAAGAACAACTAAAAGGGATCCTCAACTTGGAGTCTGTGCGCACCTATAAATTTCATGCATAGTCTTCAGCAGGTTCCTTTTACCCCCTAAAATGTAAGAGTTTCTGAGCATATTCATTTTATCTGGGAACAAGTTCTGTGTCTTTCTTTAGATTCTCAAAACTTCATTACCCGAGAAGGTACTGATCCAGAGGTCTAGATTGAGAAATGACAGTCTCTAGGAGGCGTGCCCAGAAAAATATAATATTCATCCGCATAAAGAGAACCAGGAGCCACGACGTAGCCCAAGAAGAGGCTGGCAGCGAGACAGCCGGAGAAGCCGAAAGATGCAGGGCTGGGTCCAAGAAGAGGAAGGGCTCCACGTATGAGATTGCTCCATCCTGTCCTTCAGGGTGCAGCTCTAATGCCAGCTCTCAGCAAGGTCTCCTCTGTCCACTTGCCACAATCCATGTGTAAAGAGGTGCTCACCAATGAAAGGAAAATTCCCTGTGGACAGGAACCCTGAGCCTCCAGAGCCTGGAATATAAAAAACATAGTATTATTGAGTGGTCTTGGAGACATCTGCAATTTTTTTTTAATTTAATTTTTAACTTTCCTTGTTCTAAACCAGATTAGATTTAGGTGGTTCAGGAACTTTTTTTTTTTTACAGGTACAGAGAGAGCCATAGAGAGGGATAGGGACAGACAGACAGGAATGAAGAGAGATGAGAAGCATCAATCATCAGTTTTTCGTTGCGACAGCAGATCGAGCAGTCGACCCCTTGCTCAAGTCAGCGACCTTGGGTCCAAGCTGGCGAGCTTTTGCTCAAGCCAGATGGGCCTGCGCTCAGGCTGGCGACCTCAGGGTCTCGAACCTGGGTTCTCCGCGTCCCAGTCCAACACTCTATCCACTGCACCACCGCCTGGGCAGGCAGGAACATTTTTGATTGACTAAATAATGAACACGTGAGCAAATATCTTTCCATTTGTTTTCTAACAATATAAGCAGTGTGCCATCGTAGAATGCAGATGAAAAGAGGAGAAAAAATAAAACAGTTAACTAAATAATAAAGTAACTAAAAGGATTAATCTCTACAATTTATACTGATTAGACAGTTTTCTTTTTCAGTAATAAAAATAATTTTTATTTATGTTATATACACCTTTTATTTTATTCTATAATTTATAATGCAGCAGTTGTCAAAAAACTGTTAACAAGCAGCCAAGTTGAACAATTCTAAAGGTGTTTATTATAAGCCAGATGTTGTGTAACATAAAGTCCTAAGGCATTTAAGTTATAAATGTTTATTGAGGAAAAATAAAGTCTGCTGTCTAGGCAATTTGAGTTACAACAACATTAAAGTCATTAAACAACATAAAAAGTCATTTCAACAATTTTAACATGCTACACACTCACCTCCAATAAAATATATTATTTCTCAGAATTGTAGAAAATTACATTATTAAATTACAGACATTTCCTTAGTTATGCTATCTAAGTCCTCTTAATATTTGCTGTAAAAAAACTATAAGACAAAAAAATAATCCCACCTTAGGGCAAGAATTTCACTTCCTCTCTCAGATATGCATAACAACATTTGAGATGCAGATGCAACAATACTACATCAATCTGACAAAAAAGAGAATTTGTATATATTAAACAGTGCAGAGAGAAGATGGTTTCTGCAGTCAAGCACCTTGTAAACCCATGCATATTTTTTGAAGACTCATCTTAAGTGTACATTGTGGGGGACAGCAGTATTATCAAAGTGGCTTCCATGTCCTCATTCAGGAACAGACTCAGAGAAGAAAGGAAAAAGGAAATTTGACAGCTGTGCATAGTTTCATGTTGGTACAGGCACGGTGCCAGGTACATAATTTACAAGGCTTGGTACAAATGAGAATGCGGGACTCCTTTTTTAGAAAGCAGGGGAAAGGTGCCCTTCAAAGTATGAAAATATAAAGGCTTTTTCTTCTTCCATGGCAGCTTGCTCTCTATCACTCCCCTCATTTTCTCCTCCCCCTCCCAGTCTTTTCCTCCCCAGCCACAGTGTTTTTTATTTGCTGCTTCATATTATAACTAAAGAGAAATTTTAAATTATTAACATGAATTTTGCCATCCAACTTTATAATGAATAATGCTGGTGTTAAATGCAAATATAAGAGGGGGAGCAAGATGGCGACGGAGTAGGCGGACGTACCAACTTCCAACTCCCAGAACCAAAGTGGATTACAACTCAATTTTAAGAACCATCACCTGGATAAACCAACTTTGAACAAAACTAAGTGGACTCTTCAACCAAGGAACACAGAAGAAGCCACATTGAGACTGGTAGGAATAGCGAAAACGCGAAGAGGGCTGCCCAGCTCCCCGGAGCAAACGGCAGCCCGGAGAGACCCGTGTGGCGGGAGGAGATTTTGGCGGAGAGGGAGGGACCTGGGTCCCAGGAACCAAGCCCCAGCCTGCAGTCCCAGAGCCAAGAAGAGGCGTTTGGACAGTTTTGAGCTGTGAAACAAGTGAGGGAGCTCCCAGGCCTACAGTGTGGAGTATTAGGTCCCTTCCTACTCTGCTGAGGGCTGCTTAAGGTTTTGGGGCGGCAGGACGCTGAAAGGCAGTTCTGTCGGCGTGGGCAGAGGCCAAGCCGGTGGGAGATCGGTCTAGCCCAGAGGGTCGGAGGGTAAGCGCGAGAGCGGTCCGGAAGCTGCGGGCCCGCCTTTAATCCCACTTACGGGGACAAAGCGGGAGGCCAGGAACGGGCAGGCCCTGCGCAAGCCGGCCCTGACCGCGGGGACCGGGCTAGGACCAGGGACGGGCAGGGGCTCGTGGCTGAGCTGACGTTACCAGTCCCCCAGTCCCCCACCCCAACCCCCCCCCCCCGGGCCGGAGAAAACGCGGTTGGCCAGTATACGTGCGCGAGCGGGCTCCGAGCGCGGGAACGGGGTGGACCCCAAGACAGGCGGAGGCTCGCAGCTGAGCCCACGGCTGCTATCCCCATCCGGCCGGAGAAACCCCGGATAGCGTTAATACGTGCACGAGCGGGCTCCGAACGCGGGGGCGGGGTAGAGTCCGGGACGAGAGGAAGTACGCAGCTCAGCGGAAGCCAGCAAACACGCCCGCCCCAATAAATCTTGGTTTCCGACCCTGCGCAAAGGGCCCTGGCCTCGAGGGCGGGGCTAAAGCTCCTGACGGGCAAAAGCTTACAGCTGAGAGCACGTCAAAAGCCCCGCCTAACCCGCGGAACTGTAGCGAGCAGGCTCCGACTGCTGGTTCTGGGCGGAAGTCCGGAAATAGGCTGGGTCCGCAGCTGAGGAAAGGTGCTCGCCTCTACCCTTGGTGCTAATCTTGTGGCTTCAGTGACAGCCCCTCCCACGGAGGAGAGGCAGAAATCACAGCAAAAGCCACAGTGGGCCGGCGCTGGCAACGCTCATACCCAACCACCCTAGGCGCCGGCAGAGGGGGTGGGGGGCCTGCAGATAGACCACACCTAGAGAACACAAAGGCAACACCTACTGGACTCCAGTGGCCACAACTTGCTTATACACAGAAAAAATGGGCAGGCAGAGGAATGCAAACCAAATGAATCAAGAGAAATCCCCAGAGAAGGACCTGAATGAACCAGATATAACCAAATTACCAGAAGCAGAATTTAGAATAATGATAGTTAGGATGTTCAAAGAAATTAGAGCAACAATGGATAGTCATTATGAACACCTAAATAAAGACATAACAAGTATAAAAAATGAAATTGAAATAATAAAAAAGAATCAGACAGAAATGACAAATACAGTATCAGAACTGAAGACCACAATGGAAGGAATTAAAAGCAGGATGGATGACGCTGAGGATCGAATAAGCGAGTTAGAGGACACAATAAACAAAGGCACAGAAGCAGAGAAGAAAAAGGAAAAGAGACTTAAAAAATGTGAGGAAACTCTAAGGGAGCTTTGTGACAACATGAAGAGAAACAACATTCGCATCATAGGGGTGCCTGAAGAAGAGGAGAGAGGACAGGAAATGGAAACTTTGTTCAATCAAATCATAGCAGAAAACTTTCCTAAATTAAGGCTGGGAAACACTCCACACATTCAAGAAGCACACAGAACTCCATTAAGGAGAAACCCAAAAAAATCTACACCAAGACACATCATAGTTAAAATACCAAAGCTAATGGATAAAGAAAAAATTTTAAAAGCTGCTAGAGAAAAAAAGACTATCACCTACAAAGGAGCCCCCATAAGGATGACATCGGACTTCTCAACAGAAACACTTGAGGCCAGAAGGGAATGGCAAGAAATAATCAAAGTAATGCAGAACAAGAACCTACAACCAAGACTACTTTATCCAGCAAGGCTAACGTTTAAAATTGAAGGAGAAATAAAGAGCTTCCCAGAAAAAGAAAGCCTCAAGGAATTCATAAAAACCAAACCAATTCTGCAAGAGATACTAAGGGGCCTCTTGTGAACAGTTTAAAGGGAGGAAAGAATAGAGCAAAAGAAGAATACAGCTTTAAAGAATAAAATGGCAATAAACAACTACATATCAATAATAACCTTAAATGTAAATGGATTAAATGATCCAATCAAAAGACATAGGGTAGCTGCATGGATAAAGAAACAGGACCCATACATATGCTGTCTACAAGAGACACACCTTAAAATAAAAGATGTTCATAGACTGAAGGTAAAAGGATGGAAAAAAATATTTCATGCAAATGCAAATGAAAAAAAAGCAGGGGTAGCAATACTTATATCAGACAAAATGGACTTTAAAACAAAGGCTGTAGTAAGAGATAAAAGAGGACATTACATAATGATAAAGGGAACAATTCAACAGGAAGATATAACTATTGTAAATATCTATGCACCAAATATAGGAGCCCCGACATATATAAAGCAGACTTTGATGGATATAAAGGGCGAGATTAACAGCAATACTATCATAGTAGGGGATTTCAATACCCCTCTAACAACACTGGATAGATCCTCAAGAAAGAAAATTAATAAAGAAACAGCAGACTTAAAGGAGACACTAGATCAACTTGATTTAATAGATATCTTCAGAACTTTTCACCCTAAAGCAGTAGAATATACATTCTTCTCAAGCGCTCATGGTACGTTTTCTAGGATAGACCACATGTTAGGACACATAAATGGTCTCAATAAATTTAAGAAGATTGAAATCATATCAAGCATTTTCTCTGATCACAATGCCATAAAACTAGAAATTAACCACAAAAGAAAAACTGAAAAATACTCAAACACTTGGAAACTAAATAGCTTGTTTTTAAATAATGAATGGATTAACAATGAGATCAAAGAAGAAATAAAAAAGTTTCTAGAAACAAATGATAATGAGCATACATCAACTCAAAATTTATGGGACACAGCAAAAGCAGTTCTGAGAGGGAAGTTTATTGCACTACAGGCATATCATAAGAAGCTAGAAAAAGCTCAAATAAGCAACTTGACCCTGCATCTAAAAGAACTAGAAAAACAACAACAAATAAAACCCAAGACAAGTAGAAGAAAGGAAATAATAAAGGTCAGAGCAGAAATAAATGACATAGAGGCTAAGGAAACAATACAGAGGATCAATGAAACAAGAAGCTGGTTCTTTGAAAAGGTAAACAAGATTGATGAACCTTTAACTAGACTCACCAAGAAAAAAAGAGAGAGGACTCAAATAAATAAAATTAGAAAGGACAGTGGAGAAATAACAACTGACACAACAGAAATACAAAGCATTGTAAGAAAATACTATGAAGAACTATATGCCAAAAAATTAGACAATCTTGGTGAAATGGACAAATTTCTTGAATCATATAACCTTCCAAAAATCAATCTGGAAGAATCAGAACACCTAAACAGACCAATTACAGCAAATGAGATCGAAACAGTTATCAAAAAACTCCCAAAAAAGAAAAGTCCTGGGCCTGATGGCTTCACAAGTGAATTCTATCAAAAATTCAAAGAAGAACTAACTCCTATTCTCCTGAAGCTATTTCAAAAAATTCAAGAGGAAGGAAGAATTCCAAACTCCTTTTATGAGGCGAGCATAATTCTGATCCCAAAACCGGGCAAAGACAACACAAAGAAAGAAAATTATAGGCCTATATCCCTGATGAATTTAGACGCTAAAATTCTCAACAAAATATTAGCCAACCGGATCCAGCAATATATGAAAAAAATCATACACCACGATCAAGTGGGATTTATTCTGGAGAGGCAAGGCTGGTTCAATATTCGCAAATCAATCAATGTGATTCACCACATAAACAAAAGGAAGGACAAAAATCACATGATAATTTCAATAGATGCAGAAAAGGCATTTGATAAAATCCAGCACCCATTCATGCTCAAAACTCTCAGTAAAGTGGGAATACAGGGATCATTCCTTAACATAATAAAGGCCATCTATGATAAACCGACAGCAAACATCATACTAAATGGACAAAGATTAAAAGCAATCCCCTTAAGATCAGGAACCAGGCAGGGTTGCCCACTTTCACCACTCTTATTCAACATAGTTCTGGAAGTCCTAGCTACAGCAATCAGACAAGAAGAAGAAATAAAAGGCATACAAATTGGAAAAGAAGAAGTAAAACTGTCATTATTTGCAGATGATATGATATTGTATATTGAAAACCCTAAAGTCTCAGTCAAAAAACTACTGGACCTGATAAATGAATTCAGCAAGGTGGCAGGATATAAAATTAATACTCAGAAATCTGAGGCATTTCTATACACCAACAATGAAATATCAGCAAAAGAAATTAAGGAAACAATCCCCTTCACTATTGCAGCCAAAAAAATAAAGTACCTAGGAGTAAATTTAACCAAGGAGGTTAAGGACTTGTACTCAGAAAATTATAGAACATTGATAAAAGAAATCAAGGAAGATACAAACAAGTGGAAGCACATACCGTGCTCATGGCTAGGAAGAATAAACATCATTAAAATGTCTATATTACCCAAAGCAATTTATAAATTCAATGCAATACCAATTAAAATACCAATGACATACTTCAAAGATATAGAACACATATTCCAAAAATTTATATGGAACCAAAAGAGAACACGAATAGCCTCAGCAATCTTAAAAAGAAAAAATAAAGCAGGAGGTATCACTCTTCCTGATATCAAGGTTTACTACAAGGCCATTATACTCAAGACAGCCTGGTACTGGCATAAGAACAGGCACATAGATCAATGGAACAGAACAGAGAACCCAGAAATAAACCCACAGCTTTATGGACAACTGATATTTGACAAAGGAGGAAAGAACATACAATGGAGTAAAGACAGCCTCTTTAACAAATGGTGTTGGGAAAATTGGACATCTACCTGCAAAAAAATGAAACTAGACCATCAACTTACACCATTCACAAAAACAAACTCAAAATGGATAAAAGACTTAAATGTAAGCCGTGAAACCATAAACATCTTAGAAGAAAACATAGGCAGCAAGCTCTCCGACATCTGTAGCAGCGGTATATTTGCCGATTTATCTTCATGGGCAACTGAAATAAAAGGCAAGATAAACAAATGGGACTATATCAAACTAAAAAGTTTTTGCACAGCTAAAGACAATAGGAACAGAATAAAAAGACAAACCACACAATGGGAGAACATATTTGACAGCACATCTGATAAGGGGTTAATAACTAAAATTTATAAAGAACTTATAAAAAGCAACACCAGGAAGACAAACAACCCAATCAAAAAATGGGCAAAAGAAATGAATAGAAATTTCTCCAAAGAGGACATACAGATGGCCAATAGGCATATGAAAAAATGCTCAACATCACTAATCATTAGAGAAATGCAAATTAAAACCACAATGAGATATCACCTCACACCAGTCAGAATGGCACTTATCAGCAAAACAACACAGAATAAGTGCTGGCGAGGATGTGGAGAAAAGGGAACCCTCCTGCACTGCTGGTGGGAATGCAGACTGGTGCAGCCACTGTGGAAAACAGTTTGGAGATTCCTCAGAAAATTAAAAATCGAACTGCCTTTTGACCCAGCTATCCCACTTTTAGGAATATACCCTAAGAACACCATAGCACTGTTCGAAAAGAAGAAATGCGCCCCCATGTTCGTGGCAGCATTGTTCACAATAGCGAAGATCTGGAACCAGCCCAAGTGTCCGTCAGAAGACGAGTGGATTAAAAAGCTATGGTACATATATACTATGGAATACTACTCGGCCATAAGAAACGATGACATCGGATCATTTATAACAAAATGGATGTACCTTGATAACATTATACGGAGTGAAATAAGTAAATCAGAAAAAAAGAAAAACTGAGAACAGCACGATTACATACATAGGTGGGACATGAAAGTGAGGGTATGAGACATGGACAAGAGAGTGGTGGTTATGGGATGGGGGGAGGGAGGGAAGAATGGGATAGGGAGGAGGGGAGGGACGCAGGGAAAACCAGATTGAAGGTGACAGAGGACAATTTGACTTTTGGTGATGGGTATGCAACACAATTGAATGATAAGATAACCTGGAGATGTTTTCATTGTACATATGTACCCTGATTTATTGATGTCACCCCATTAGAATTAATAATAATAAAATAAAAAAAAAATGCAAATATAAGATTATTTAACTTGCACGCAAAATCACCAAATTTACGTGATTTGCATTTTGTAGCTTGTACATCAATACACAGCAAAACAGTGAAAATACTGCACAAAGCTAAGCTGTTTTTTAAAATTTTATTGTATTTCTCAAGACAGCACATTCTACCAATACTATCTACCTTAGTCTTACTGAAAAGTGAAGAATAAAATTAAAATTAAAAATTAAAAAGAATATGAATCACCTTATTTTTCAAATTCTTTCTGTGTCATGATTTTCAAGGTCAATGGTTAGCTAACACTTGGGAACAATTTTCTTTTTCATTTTCTGTTGCATTAGGTTTTAGAACTTTCTATATATTTCTGCATTGCTGATTCCAAATCTGAAGTTCGTTTTTTGGTGCATGTTCCATTTTTTATGCAATTTTAATTTCTTTTTGTTACAGTTAATGGCATGCTTTGGTTTTTAAATTGGAGTTAAAGGACGATGACTCTTGGATTGAACAGAATCACAAGGCAATTAATGTTTTACAAACATCACTTTTACATAACTGTAGTTGTTTTTAAATGTAAAAAATTATTATCCGATGAAAACACCCTCTTATTTTGTTTTAAGATTGAATCATGGCTTCTTTGAATAGACGTAAATGTAATAACAGTCCTGACACCTTCTGTTATATATGTGGCTGTTACACACTTCAACGTCAAAGGTGCAATATTTTATCATTTGTGACACATGCATATATTGCCTATTTTCAAGTTCCCCTTGGCAATCAAGACAAGAATTGGGTTCCTCATATTGTGTCATAATTGTGAGGAAATGCTTTGTGACTGGACAAAAGGAAAACACAAAGGAATGCCTTTTGATATTTCCATGGTTTGGCGTGAACCTAAGGACTACTGCAGTGACTGTTATTTCTGTCTGATCCATACAAAGGACATCGGCAAGAAAAAAACGGCATATGATCACATATCCAAATATTCCTTCAGCAATATGACCTATCCCACACTCTGATACACTCCCGGTTCCAGTTTCCAATGGTTTTATTTCTTCTAAGGACAAAGAAAGTAAATATGGTGATCAAGTGTATTTTCATAAGATGCATGAGGAAATGGTTGTAGAATCTGAAGGGTCTTCTTCTGATGCCAAGCAGTCATTAACCCCTCAGCAGTTTAGCCAACCCGAATTCAACGACTTAGTATGAGATTTGGGTCTATCAAAGAAAGCAGCTGAGTTATTAGCCTTCAGACTTCAAGAAAAGAATGGACTTCACCGGTCAGCTAAAGTATCCCATTTCAGGATGCATGAACAAATTCTTGTGGACTTTTCTTCCAAAGACAAACGCTTTATTTACTGTCATGATATCAGTAGTCTTCTCAGCCAGATAGGTATTACCACTTACAGTACAACAGATTGGCAGCTATTTCTTGACAGCTCTAAACGGAGTCTGAAGTGTGTTCTCCTACACAACGATAATGTTTATGCAGGGTTTCCAATTGGTTATTCAACTCATCTGCGAGAAGGTTATAATGACATAAAAATTGTCCTCGACTTTCTGAAGTATGAGGAGCATAACTGGATCATTGGTGTGGATCTTAAAATGGTCAATTTCCTGCTAGGACAACAGAGAGGTTTCACAAAGTATCCTTGCTCTCTGTGTTTGTGGGACAGCCGAGCACAGGAGAAACACTAGACACAGAAGGAGTGGCCTAAACGTGAAGCTCTGTAAGTAGGGATGCAAAATATTGTGAATGAACCTGTAGTTAATCAAGACAGGATCATTTTTCCCCCACTTCACATCAGACTTGGCTTACTGAAGCAGTTTGTTCAGGCTTTGAATAGAGAAAGTGAATGCTCTCAACATATTATTTCTGCTTTTCCTGCCTTGTCCTTCAAGAAGATAAAAGCAGATGTATTTGATGGACCTCAAATTCGAACCCTCATATATGACAAAGAATTTGCCAGGAAGATGAATAAGGAGGAGAAAGCAACATGGCAGTCTTTAGCGGCAGTTACAAAGAACTTCCTTGGCAACAAAAAAGCAGAAAACTATGAACTTCTGGTTCAAAGGATGCTGTTGGCTTTCTGTGACACTGGATGTAACATGAGCGTTAAGATTCATTTCCTGAACAGTCACCTTGATAATTTCCCAAAAATCTTGGAGCTGTTAGTGATGAGCAGACTAATGCTGGAGCATCAAATGAGATTGTCCTCAACAAATACACAAACACAAGAGCTACAAATGCAAATTTTTGCCTCAATAGAATTTAAATAAGTTTTGTGCAAATTTTATGATTAAAATAAGTGTTTTAATATGTTTTATTTTGTAATTGTAGACAAATTCTGATGCAATCATATCTTTTAGTGTATTAGTGTATTTACTGCATTATATAAATTATTATATTTTCACAAAGATGATGCCCAAGAAGACATTCTACTTCTTTATGTTAAACTAAATGTTGAAAATTTTACAATAAGATGAAAACCTAAAATTCTTGAATTGCAAAGAAACTGTAGCTTACAGAGAAAAACTAATGTCAGATTTTAGATCAGCCTGACCAGCAGGCAGTGGCGCAGTGGATAGAGCGTCAGACTGGGATGCGGAAGGACCCAGGTTCAAGACCCCAAGGTTTGCAACTTGAGCGCGGGCTCATCTGGTTAGAGCAAAAGCTTGCCAGCTTGGATCCAAGGTCGCTGGCTCCAGCAAGGGGTTACTCAGTCTGCTGAAGACCTGTGGTCAAGGCACATATGAGAAAGCAATTAATGAACTACTAAGATGTCGCAACAGCAACAAAAAAACTGATGATTGATGCTTCTCACCTCTATCCGTTCCTGTCTGTCTATTCCTATCTATCCCTCTCTCTGACTCTCTCTCTGTCTCTGTAAAATATATATATATATATATATATATATATATATATATATATATATATATATATATATATATATATATATATATATATATATATTTGAGATCAGCACACTCAAATTAGGTAAGAACAAGTGTTTTTGTGGATGCAACAAGAATTTTGTTCCCCAGTGTAATCTATGGAATTAGCCTGAGTAAGAAAGGATATGCTTCCAGATTCCTGTTGTTTTTTAGGAGCCGTTGTCACTAAGAAAAAAGTTCTGGTTCCAAAGGTAAGAAAGCCTCTCAGGAGCACACCTAATGTGCCCAAAAAGTTAATTTTAATTAACTTCAGACATTGTATATTTTTATGTTTATTTGAAGCACTTTTAAAAATTCACAACACACATTTATTTACTGTTCAACTCTGAAACTAGCTTCTCTCCTGTACACAACTAGTGCAGGTAAAGATAATTCTGTGATGACAAAGATACCTTCAGAAAAAATGACTTTTCAGGACTTCCGATTGCTTTCCCTGTTGTGTTATTTAATAATTAAGCATGGTCTTAACAACCCTGCTCAGAAACTCATTTTAATGATATTGAGAACAACAATTTTCCCAGCCTTTCAAAACTATATAAATTATTATTATGAGCCTGACCAGGTGGTGGCGCAGTGGATAGAGCATCGGACTGAAATGCAGAAGACCCAGGTTCAAGACCCCGAGGTCACCAGCTTGAGCGTGGGCCCATCTAGCTTGAGCAAAAGCTCGCCAGCTTGGACCCAAGGTCGCTGGCTCCAGCAAGGGGTGGCTCGGTCTGCTAAAGGCCCGCGGTCAAGGCACATGTGAGAAAGCAATCAATGAACAACTAAGGTGTTGCAATGGCAACAAAAAACTGGTGATTGATGCTTCTCACCTCTCTCCGTTCCTTTCTGTCTGTCCCTATTATCCCTCTCTCTGACCCTCTCTCTCCCTGTAAAAATAAATAAATAAATAAATTACTATTGTGATGTGGAGACTTATAAAGTCTAAATTCTAAATTGACTTATAAAATTAATTTTGGCAAAATAAACAAAGATGAGTAAATGGCATTAATTTCTACTTATGCTAGAAGGAAAAGAAGTTGAATCCAGTCACAATCACAAAGAATATTCGAGTAGATAAAGTTGGCTATTAATTGACTAATTTGACATAATGCACCAGGATTCATTATCTCTCCAACCCAACTCTTCATAATTTGTTAATCATCACTATTTTTCCAGGCTTCCCTTTTCCAGGAAATCACCAGGTATCAGGTACCAAAGTCTAAGGTATCCCATCACCTGAGTAATAATAGCCTCAGAGACAAGAATAGGTTGGGTCATTTAGGATCCAACCCCATCCTCCTCCTACCTGCTCTTTTTTTACTTTAGTGATTGTTAGTGTCCAGTAGTTGACTAAGTTTTTGTTAAGTGCCTGTTTGATTATTGCTGATTCCAATTTGAATTCTCATGATTCCACTTGGCTTTATCTCATAATTTGCCCATTTATGCCCTGCTTGAAGCTGCAGTTTCTCACCACTTTTTGGTTCTAACACTTACACATTTCCGGCAATATTACACACAGAAAGTTTCTCATCCCCCTACATCAAATCTAGTGAAGTATTTGACACTTTAAAACAGGGGTTCCCAAACATTTTACACAGGGTGCCAGTTCACTGTCCCTAAGACCGTTGGAGGTCCGCCACATACAGTACTCCATACACTGACCACCAGTGAAAGAGGTGCCCCTTCCGGAAGTGCAGCAGGGGCCGGATAAATGGCCTCAGGTGGCCGCATGCGGCCTGCGGGCAGTAGTTTGGAGACCCCTGCTTTAAAATACGCAATTGTTTGGTATGTTTATGGATTGACAAGTTATGAAGAAAACCCAACTTCAGGCTAAAGGGGGAATAGCAACCGATAACCATGATAGAAATGAGAAGCTGCCTGAATCTGTCTTTATTAAGTTTTTATCCTCAGGCCCAATTACATTTGCTTAGTCTCTAGAAAACATGAAAGCTGAAAAATGCCCTATAGCTCTTTCATGAAATGTAACCTGTGCGATGGCCAGTAATCTGGGACATAATTCAGAAATCCCAGGAACTCAGATTTGGACTCTAGCAATTCTAAAAGAAGATTAAATGTGAAACAAGAAACACATTTCTGTTTTCACAACTAGAATTTCTTTTTCCAACACCTTCTGATTTCAGTAGCACAGTCTGAAGAGTGTTCTCTCACCAGAAGGAACATAATATGACAAAATCGATCTGTCTTCACATAGTGAAATGATACTTTCATAATTGTATATCGCTTCTTAATATTTGCATTTATTTATGACTATTATGATCATCACAATTGCTTTCCATATACTTGACAAGTTCACAACACACCAACTCATAAAGCCTGACAATATTCTCATTCAGCTTACATTAGTCCGATCCATTTATTCATCATCTGTTTTTCCCTTTGCCAATCTTTCTTTTACTTAGTACTTACCCCGGTTCCCTGCCCCATTCTCCTCCTACCTATACTCAATAATTCTGAACATTGCCTAAATGTTTGAAGCCTTGGAACCATTTTCTTTTATACTTACTGGCATAATAAACATCTGGATTGTATCAGACCGTGGACCTGCCCACCAATCATACCCATTCTCCATCTTCTGGTAATGTATCTTATACAAGCTACTAGGCCTCTAGATAAATACATAATCTAGTCTCGGATATTTATGAAATTCTATTTCCCTAGGCACAGTGCTTTGTTCATGGCCAAATATATAACCTAAAATCTTGCTCCAATAATTCTTCTTTTTTAGAAAAGGTGGGGGGAGAGGGGGCAGACAGAGACAGATAGACAGGAAGGGAGAGAGATGAGAAGCATCAACTCATAGTTGCAGCACCTTAGTTGTTCACTGATTGCTTTCTCATATGTGCCTTAATGGGGGGAGGCTCCAGCCAAGCCAGTGACCCTTGCTCAAGTCAGTAACCTTGGGCTCAAGCCAGCAACAATAGGGTTATGTCTGTGACCCCATGCTCAAGCTGGTAACCCTGCACTCAAGCTGGTGAGCCAGTGCACAAGCCGAATGATCCCACCCTCAAGCTGGTGACTTAGGGGTTTCGAACCTGGGTCCTCAGAATCTTATGCTGATTCTCTCTTCACTGTGCCACCACCTGGTCAGGCTGCAATAGTCCTTTTTCTTTCTTTTATTAATTTTTCTTAAGTGAGAAGCAGGGATGCAGAGTGACAGACTCTCACATACTTCCTGACCGGGAGTCACCCGGCAAACCCCCTGCCAGGTGATGCTCTGCCCATCTGGAGCCATTGCTCTGTTGCTCAGCACTATTTTAGCGCCTAAGGTGAGGACATGGAGCCATCCTCAGTGCCCAGGGCCAACTTACTTCAACTTGCGCCAGCCGAACCATGGCTGTGAGAAGAGAAGAGAAGAGAGAGAGAAATAAAAGGGAGAGGGGTGGAGAAGCAGATGGTCACTTCTCCTGAGTGCCCTGACTGGGAATTGAACCAGGGTGTCTAAATAAATGCCAGGCCGATGCTCTACTACTGAGCCAACCGGCCAGAGCCCCAATAGCTCTTTAATTAAACTAGGAGTTGTTTCCTTTCTTTGAGCATCATGGACCTGAAAAGATAAGAACCAGAGGTTAATAGCAGCCATTATGTCAACCATATAGAGAAAGTCTATCTAAAGAAATAAAGCAGGAAAAGAGAAACAAAAGAGAATGACTGAGAGAGCAAGGGAGAGAGAGAGGAGACAGAAATAGACAGACTTGACCTCAACTGAGTTGGATTGCTGTCACCTGCACCTCAATGAGTCCTGACTAATACAGAAATGGGAAGTAGATTGTCATAAGTAAGAGATGTAACTTCTGGAGTGTTTCCCTTGGAAAAGAGATATTAGTATATTATGCCTACAGGTGGTCAGAAGGCGGATTGAAGCTGTCATAAGAGCCATTCATCCACGTATTTCTGCCCTTCTCCCAGCCATGGGGTGGATTGCCTTTCCCATAGCACTTTGAAGTTAGGCCAATGAAATGTGAGCAGACATGATGTATGTCACTTCCAAGTAGAATCTTTAAGAACTAGTGTGAAATTTGACATGTTACCTTTGTCACACCATAGTGAATTTTTAAGTTGACAAAATTAAGTTTGGTAACCTTATGCTGTCCCCCTTGTTGTTAATTAAAATTCTACTTAATTATAAAACATTTTGTTTTGTTTGATCATTAGATCTAAAAACTACTGAACAGTTTAATGTCCTGTTACCGATTTTAACACAGTAGGTTGAAATCTAATGGAATTGCACAACTCTCAAGCTGCACTGTCTAGTATTGTGGCTACTGAGCACTTAAAATAGGGCTAGTGCCAATTAAGATGTCCTGCATCTTAATAATAAAATACACACCATGTTTCAAAGATAGTAAAGAAAAGGATTAAGTATCTCATTAATAATTTTTAGGATTTGGATATATTAAGTTAAAATATATTATTAAAATTAACTTTACCTGTTTCTTTTTACTTTTTTTAATGTGGTCACTAGAAAATTTTACATTGCATGTGTGGCTTACATTGTATTTCTTTTGGACATCCCTGTTCTAAAGTCAAAGTGTGTTCATGATTAACCATGATTAAGATTGTGTTCCTTCTGGCAATGGCTTGTGTTTGCATGCCTTTGGAGTCAGTCATACCAGACCTTAATAGCTGATTTACATCTGTTACACAACAGCCTCATCTCCCTAAGTGTCTGCTATTTCTCATCTTTGCAGCACATGGTCAAGAGACTAGTGTTTTTTATTAGTCTTTTGATTATATTAACCCATTGCTGAGAAATTAATATCAACTTTTATATATACACGAATCAGCCTAATGTCTGATGTTTTCCAGCAATTGATTGCCCCTTAGTTCTTCATTACCATTTATTTTTATTTTCTGTCCTAGACTCATCCTGACTTGCTATTTGCATATGCTTATCCTTGGCACTCGCTTGTTTTTAAAGTACAATGTTGTTTCTATTATTTTCTATCGATCCCCGACCTTCTCTGTCTTTCACATTCTCTACACAGATTTTCTCCCTTAAAATAATCTTCCATAGTTGACCTCACATAGTATCTGTACATCTCCTTGATGGTCTCTCCTGCTCCCTTACTACATTTTATTTATGGCACGAATATTCAATCATCAAGAGATTTCATTAAAATATAGTTTATGCAATTCATATGCATGCATTCTGTCTTCATACTAATTTATTAATTACTTTGAAGCAGAGTATTATATTTCATAAAGTGACAGAGCTATAGTGCATCTAAAAGGTCAACTATTTGTTTTACAAGTTAGGCAGCTAAGCTAAGGACCAGAGCGTATGAGTGACTTATCAGAGGCTACATGTCTAATCAGTGGCAAAGCAGGGATTAAACTCCCCATCATCTACTGGTACTACTGGAAAAAGCTATCTTGACTTTTATTCTCCCTTCCAATATGTAGAAGATGTCCCTTGCATAAATCAGGTAGTCTCAAGTGAGTCATGCAGAGGTATCAGCCACAGACTGATAGTGCCTAAAGGGAAGACCACTGGGATTATTAGGCGGGAGCTAAGAGCACTGAATCTCCTATAAATTGACTTCATGGAGCAAAGAGCAAGCTAAATCATAGGCATGTGGCCTGGGGTTAGAGGCAAGGCTCCTAGCGCAGCAGGGGAGCTGCTGTGCAATCTAGATACCTGCAGAAGCTGAAGCCTAACTATACTGACTGAGCATGCTCAGTGGGTTTGTGGGGACGGAAGACAGGAAGGTGGGGAGGAAGGAAAGGAGGGAAGAAAGGAAAGAAGGAAGGGAGAAAGGGAAGGCAGGCGGCTCCTGAGAGAGTGCACAGCTTAATAGACATGAAACAGTAGGTTTAGTTTCCAAATCCCATCCACTGGCTCAATCAACTTACTGTATTACTCCTCTGATAGTGTCAGTCTTGAAATAGGTAGTCTCAATCTAAACAGAATGAGCCTGAAACTTGCATGTCTTAAATTACAGCAGTTTGAGGAAACAAGTAAAGCAAGGTTGATCATGCTAAGCTCTGCACAGTTTGCACTTAACAAATGCAGTCAACTGGTTTTACTACATAACATGATTAGATAGGTAGGCAGGTAGAAAGATAGATGATAATAAATAGATGAGAGATAGAGAGATATATAAAGAATTGAGCTTATAAACCCTGTCCCATTTTACACTATGAATTTTGAGAGGATCACAATTCTGTTTTGTCTCTATAATATACCTCAAAGGCAACACATGAGTTCCCATAAGACTTAGTTGAGCATTTAATGGTTGACTTTTTGCTAAAATGATACAATATCTTCTGATCACTTCCACCTAGAATGAAATTGTTTAGATTTTGTATAAAATATCTTTTGAAATACCTCTACTTATTCATTGTTGTGTTCCAGTTACATTTTTTGATTGATATCATCCCCAAGAAGTCACTTCATAAATTTTAAATTAATGCTAAATTGAAACAACTACCATCATGTTTTGGTGTGGCTTAGAGGTGATGAGCACCTCCACAGTGTTGCCTGACTGAGTTGTCGATTAGAAATGGGTCCATAGGATGAGTAACTTGACAGCATACATTTTAGCTCTTAAATTCTTAATTTATGAATTGGTTTAATTTATGACTATCTCTACATCATGAGACTCTGACAAAGATTTTACCAACCTCTTTCACTGAGATTTTCCCAGGTCTACAATCAAATAAACATATAATAAAATGGCTGTTTCTATTGTTGAAAATGATGGTGGCAAGTAGGTTCAGAACATGACCAAAAGCCCTTAAGTGTCATTATTATCTAATTTTAAAATATGATAATGAATGTAGTAGTGTTTTTCACTGGCAGCCGGATGATAAACCCAAAATAGAAAGTTGAATCTAGATACTGCAGACAGTTTAATAATGCTTGTCTGGCTTAACTCACTAGATTGTTCTGAGAAACTATTTCAAATGGAAGGTTTTGTTATTATTCAGACAGCTTCAACAAGTTTTTAGAAGAGTTTCCAAGATAAGAAACGGTGTTAAACTCTATTAACCTGAGTCAGCACCAAATATAGGGTAAAAAGTCCCAAGGTGCTCAGCCAAACAGAGGAAATGACATCACAGATTGTATCAGGCCCAGAGTGCAAGTTTATAATTGAATAATGTGGGCAGGAAGAGAAAGCTAGGAGCATGTGCCATCTGTTAGTTTCTAAAATTCTTTAATGTATGTCTTCAAACTACGGAACAAGAAAATGAAAAAACACTTTAGTTCAAATTTTACGAGAATTCTATCTTAATTATCTGCTAAAAATCAGTGCTTAAACATTGTTCAGGGAGGCCTTTCATTGCAGTGCCGTTGTTCTCAACCAGGAGCAAGTTTGCCTCCCAGCAGACATTTACCAAAATCTGAAGACCTTTTTTTTAATTGTAGCTAGAGAGTGCTATCGACATCTAGTGGTAGAAACCGGCAATGCTACTGAATATCCTACAATGCAAAGTACAGCGCCTTACAGTAAAAAAGTCCAGTTTGGTGTCAAATGAGTTCTAGATTTATTAGGATGACCATTTCAGAAGTTAAATAAATGTCTAACCATTATGTTGTACATCCAAAATGAACATAATATTATATATCGACTGTAATTGGTAAATAAAAACTATTTTATAAAAAATCCTCTTGTCCAATGTGCCTGCTATGGTATAACGTAGGGATTCTTTATTTTTACTTGCGGGGGTTTTTCCATCAATATACCTGTATGAAACTAATATTCCAGGCTCACGGTATTTGCCAAAATAAAGAAGTGATGTCCAAAAAAAGGTCTAAAATTGCTTCTTCACGTAAATACCTATTTAAGCAAAATCTAATGCAGCTTTAGTGAAATGAGAGATTATTTTGAAACTTTGCACTGATAATCTGAGATAAAAATACACTGCATGTATATATTGTTAAAGAGCACTTTCCGGTGCCTGGCCCATTAACTCTATATATCTGTGATGTCAGCTCAGGCAAAATGTTGAAAACTAACAAAATAGCATCGGGATTACTTTGAAAACTGTGTCTCGGCAGCTTGCTTTACGCCAGAATATCCCCAAAGCAAGTCCCTCAGCTTCCCTGTTGAGAAGCTTCTTTAGCGTCTCCCTTCAGATACTGCCCTTAATATGTCTCCCCGTATTCTTTCAGGAAACCCTATTTCTGAAATAAATAAAAAAGTGACTAGCCACTTAAAACATCTCAAATACGATCATAAATAATAAACACTTAATGAACGCTTATTAGAAACATTAAATGAGCATTTGAATTCGGCTAACCATAAACATTTCTGCCAAAAGAACAGTGTCATCACTAAATAAATCCACTGGTGAATGGATAAGACCTTGTGAAGATTCCTATATATCATTTCTCTTTTCATGCTATTAATTGCTTCTGCAGGAAAAAAAAAAAGAAAAAGAAAATCAGTGTTCATATAACCTTTAAGCAACCATTTAGAAATAGGCTTCTTATGTTGAAGTCGATGTTCTAAGGACATGTAATTTAAATAGATTCTATATGGGGAGTGGTTAGGAGATATTAGCCTCAAAAACAAATTTCTCGAAATGAGGATGATGTATCCTAGTTACAGGAAAATACATTCCGTGGAAATGCTGTTTGCCTTTGTGTGCTCTTTTACCCGCTGCTAAAAATAATAAAAATCATCATCACATGAATGGCTGCTATTTAGTAATCACCTGTTATGTGCTAGGGCTTATTCCACACATTCAGTACACATTACACTGATGGTCACAGCTATCTGGGTGGATAGATATTTTCCTCCAGAAAGCCAGAGCTCAGCCAAGAATAAACAACCACACAACTCCAAAGTTAACAGACTATGATTCAAACCCAGGAAGGCTTTCCTCCACAACCAATGACAGGTCATGCTCTCCACTGTAGTAAAACTCAAGAGCTCAAGAAAATTTAAGATTTGTTGTTTTTTTTTTATTCCTTTGTATTTTATTCAAAGAACAGCTTATCATTCAAAGGACTAAACTCAGACAGACCATAAAGGACTGATATAGTTACACTTTAATTCTTGCCCTGTAGTTAATTCCACAAAGGCATTTTACCCTGTTCTTTTGTCCTTTTCCTAGCCTCAAGTTATAGAAGGGAATTTATTTTTTGTTTGTTTGTTTGCAATATATCTCTAGGTCAATTTCTTTACAGTAGTGTAACTTTGATCAGTTCCAGCATTTGTCAGGGTTCATACACACCCTCATTTGTAGACGTTGCAGGACATAGAAACAAGATGTTTAGTATCAAAAAAAAAGCCTGAAACTTTTTCTTGCTGCTCAGCTCTGTCCGTGTTCGTGTGGGTGTGGGGTGTGTGTGTGTGTGTGTGTGAAGGATATTAAGACTTTTAGAGAAGGAGGGTGGAAAGAAGAGATTCTGAGAGGGAGAGAGAGAGAAAGGAAAAAAGGAAAGAAGAGGAAATGGAAAGGGAGAGAGAGGAAATGAGAGAGAAAGGAGAGAGGACGGCTTTATAGCTGCTAAGATTTCAGGCAGAAATAGCACACAACCACCGTGAGCCGTGTGCGACTCAGAAACCAAGACTAAATTGTATTCACTTTTCTTAATCAGTTGCTCAGAAAGAAAGAGATGCCTTCTGGTCCTGTCTTCTTCTACATCTTGATTTTTGGAAAATATTGTAAGTATGCTCAGTATTTAATTTTGTATACCTTAGTACTTGATGAAATTATCACAAGTACAAATGATTTTTACTTACATTTATGCTTTTAAGATAAAAATGCTATCTCTGACAAAATTGTAATCCCTTCAGAATTATTCTTCTTAATACATTTCTGGTATTGCTATTAAAAATCGGAATATGTTGTTATAGTCAGTAGTTAGGTAAAACTAGCATGCCATATAAACCTATGCTACATAACAGCCAATTTGTCTAATTAATATTAACAATTATTTTATAGGTAATTTTATTGATATTTCAAGAAGAATAATCCTTAAAAAGAGATTGGGTTCAAGGAATATACCTATTGAAATATCCTGGGAAGTTTTCACATCTATTCCAGTTATTGTGCAGTTGTAATGTTTCATGTACTGATCCTTTGTGATTTGATCTCATAAGTGTGCCTCCTCAGAGGAAAATGCACTCATAAAACTTCTATTTTAAATCGCAAGGTCTTTCACTGTTTCTTAAAAAAAACAACACAAGGGGAAACACAAAGCAATGAAAAAACTACAGACACACAAAGAGTCCCAAAGGACATTTTACTTTTGGTATAATGACAATTTTCACTTTCTCTGGGTGTGCCATAGTTTTACTTTTCAGAATATCTTTTTAATCAAGAGAAAGAGTCATTCTGCATTAAAGGCTATTTAAGTTATATTATGTAAATAGAAATGAAATGTTTTATGTCTTGGGTAATAAATGATGATAAAGTCAAAATGAATCAATAAACTTTCTGGGTACCTTTAATACTATGTGATGCTAAAAATGATTAAGCTTTAACAAGTTTAGAATTCACAAGCAAGTTTATATTTTCTTATGTCTTAGAAGTTTGTTTAAGCCCTGGCCGGTGGCTCTTTGGTTAGAGCAGCGTCCCAATATGCCAAAGTTGAGGGCTCGAGCCCCAGTCAGGACACATACAGGAGTCAACCAATGAATGCACAAATAAGTGGAAAAACAAATCAATGTTTTTCTCTTTCTCTCTCTTTCTCACTCTCTCTAAAATCAATAATTTTTTAAATTAAAATAGTTTGTTTACACAAAGAGATTCTCTTGAAGAATGGCTCAGAGTAAATTTTAATCCAAACTCTGCCACATCTACCTCTCCTCCTGACCTCACGTTAATGCTCAAGGTGGGAGAAAAAAACAAAACAAAACAAAAACAATTATTCAGAACCCTGAAGAAACATTCTAGTTCCTAGCTTTCTGCATCTTTAATCTTGATTACTGGCATTCCTATTTTGTAACTGGGGGGGGGGGGGTGTCAAATTACAAGCACCCACCAGAAATGGAATGTTTCTCGTTATAATCCAAGTGTTTAAACTCTCAGAGTTTTTTGAGATTTGCCACTAACACCCTCATGAATCAATAAAATATTCTGTTATCTCCTGTTTCATTTCAATAAGATTCATAGATCAAAGGAATATTTCCAAAATAAGAATACTAACTTGAGAAATTCAAGGTTGTGTATGTGAAAGATGTTTGGGGCAGGTTGACAGGCAATTTTGGCTCATGTGCTACCAGTCATTTCAGATTAGTAAGAAGTTCCATGCTTACATGTTCTCTTTTGTTAATAAAAATATTAATTACTTTTATGACCAGAAATAGAAAACAGTTAATAATGATGATTATGATAATGTCAAAAACACGAAAATGTTAAATTTAAGGTGTTTTTTTTTATTTAAAATGTTTTTATAATGCAGTTTGAATACTGGAAAGCTGTAAGCACTCATTTGTCTGCACCTTTCACAAGAGGATGAGTGCGTTAGCATCTGATACCCAGTTTGGCAAGCAAAATTTCTGGCTATACTGGTGTCAATTGAGCAGGTAGAGTGGAGGGATATTTGACAGGGACTCATAAATAGTAATCCACACCTATGACTCACCTTTTAGTTTTTCTTATCACCCAGCCCCACCTAAGAGAGGGTTCCTTGTATATGTAGCAAAAGAAGTCAACAGTGACATAAGGACAAAGTCTTAAATCTCTGTAACTCCATGTTTCTGTTTGTTTGTTTGTTAATCTACTTTTCTGTTGCCGGGAAGAGTTGTGATGGAAGACAGATGACCTAAGGTGCTTAGCAGGACTATTATTACTAGCTCTGTGATTTTTGACAATGACTTACCCACTCTGAACCTTATTTTAGAAAATGACAATAAAATCTTTAACCCTATATGCCTCCCACATCCCCTTTATTTATTTTTAATAACATAAATTACCTCTCTGAATCTTCAGAACAGCTCTGTTATGTAGATACAGTGAAGCCCATGAGGAAGGCAAGCCCAAGGACATCTGGTACCTTGTCAGAAGACTCAAGCTAAAAAATGCCAAGATTTGAATGCTGTCAAAGTCTATGCTTTTCCCCTACCCCATGAACATGCTCAGTAGAAATAACATATACAAAAGGGCTTTAAAAATGTAAAGCCCTTTAGAGACTTAAGCAAGTATTAGTCCCCCTTTTAAACAAAATTCCTTATTGAATGCCAATTACTCTAATAAGCAACAGGTCTGGAGGGTGGCTGTGCCATAATTCCTGCCCTGAAGGGATAGAGTGGAGAAGACAGAAAGCTGAGCTAAAATTACTAGTGACATAGGTGCACACAGAAGACAGCAACTCTCAGATTCAGTAAACGTTTCCTTGTAACCTTGAAAATTTTTCATTCTTAAAAAATTTCTGTCTATATTTTAGTTAGCTATATTGCTGATTTCTTTGTTTTGAAAATATACTATGGGCCCTGGCCAGTTAGCTCAGTGGTAGAGTGTTGGCCCAGCACGTGGAAGTCCCAGGTTAGAATCCTAGTCAGGGCACACAGGAGAAGCACTCTTCTACTTCTCCACCCCTTGCCCTCTTCCTTCTCTCTCTTTCTCTCTTCTCCTCCTGCAGCCATGGCTTGAATGGTTCAAGCAAAGTTGGCCCCAGGCTCTGAGAATGGCTCCATAACTTCACCTCAGGTGCTAAAATAGCTCAGTTGCTGAACAGCAGAGCAGCGGCCCCAGATGGGCAGAGCATCGTCTAGTAAGGTGCTTGCCGGGTGGATCCCAGTTCGGGCGCATGCAGGAGTCTGTCTCTCTGCCTCCCTGCCTCTCACTTAATAATAAAAAAAGAAAACGTACTATGGTTGTGTAAGATTTTAGCATCAGGAGAAATTGGGTGAAGGGTATATGGAACCTCTCTGTTCTGTTTTTGCAACTCTTTAGGAGTCTAGAATTACTGCAAAGTGAAAAGTTAAAAAACAATCCCTAGGAAGAGTGATATCATAAATCCTTAGCAGCAGATGCCTCACTCATTGCTACACATGTCACTAAGCAAAAACAACCATCTTACTGAACACTTTGGACAGGAAAGGAACAAGTGAGGAGACAGGAAATAGAAGGGACTCAAATATTAACTTGATCCACTTCACTATTTTGCCAAGGACTGACCCAGATGATGAGATCCTCACTTTCAGAATCCAAGTGGACACTTACAACACCATTTGGTCTTTGCCTTCAGTCCTGGTATTGACACATCTTCCAGCAATTCACTTCTCTAAGCATAAAGAAGAGAAATGAAACATTAGTACATGGAAGAGAATACTAATATATTTACCCACCTCCAAAAGATAGGAGAATAAACTTTCCAATATGAAAAAAAAGTATTTAATATTCCACCTTATATTTTTGAAGGTTGCTAACAATTTTGCATTGTTACTATGAATTTAGTCATATTTTTAAGTTTCAAATAGAAAGAAAATGAATAAATCTGTGCATCATCATGATTTGTACGAAAAAAAATTATTACACTTGTGAACTAAATAGTTTTGCATGCATAATTCACACATTAGGAAAAAATTGTTAAACTGAAATGCCTGGAGTTGGCTATTCTAATTAAATGTAATTTTTGCCTGAAAACACTGTAGACACTTATACCATTTTGAATTCCAGCCCTAAGATGATAGATAATGGGTGTGGTTGTTTTATATCTACTTTTCATTGAGAACTTTCCATGGACCATGAACTAACTGTGTCAGATGCTTTACAAATGTTATCTGATTTTATGCCTATAACAACCATAAGAGGTTTTCTCACTTTACAAAATAGGAAACAAAATAAAATATTACATAGCATAACTGACATCACCCCCCAAATTGAGTGTTGCAAAAGAGATTTCAATTCAAGTCTGTGTCTTCAAAAGGCCTCTACTAGTAAAAGCTGACTCAGTTCTCATACTTTCTAAAGCTATATTATGTTAGAATACAGGGGACCTGAACAGTCCCCCTGGTCTAGCCCACTGGTTGGACAAGATAGGTATTTCTCTATTTTACTGAGTAAGCAATAAAAAAAAATGAGTGACCAGCTCAAGATCACAAAGTTGGTAAACCCAAACAAAATATTTCTACAGCATAGAGTGAGGCCCTTCCCATCCCAGGGAAGTTTAAGAAATCCATGCTCGGTGTTGATGAATCCTCTCCTATGAGTTAGCACCACCTGCTTCTCTGTGCACACCAATAAGTGATGAATTAGGGTACACATGGAAGTAATTTGAATATATAGAAAGTTAGACTCAACCCTAGGATTTTGCTTAGAAAGCATGTTTGTTTACAGCACACGGAACAGAGCATACATGTAGGAAGTACCAACAAATAAGAGCTTAAACCTGTACAAGTTACCTCTTCTTCCTCTCGGATATCTTCCCTTCTGGTTATTGCCACAACGCCAATAGCTGTATTTTCTGTCTTATGTATAGTGATCCAACACTGTCTCGTCTTCAATTCTGTACCTTCACCCATCACCCTGGCCAGAGTGACAAGAGTCCATCTCTGAAGCCAAAAGCTCTTTCCTTCTTTGGAGATAAGCAGGGGCAAGTTGTGATTGTTTCAAATATAAGTTTTGTTGTCTATCACAACAAAGATAATGGAGAAGTGGGGAAAGGGCAGTATAAAGTGAGATCTCCTGCTACTTGTGTTAGAAATTAATATTATCTTGTTAAATAGTTGAATAGTAATTTGGATATTTGATTTCTTTATTACATAGGTTTTATTGTGTAACTATTTAAATACTACCTAAATTAACTAGAGTTACTTTATTTCTCAAATCTCTTGTAATAATGAATATAACTTTTAAAAATAATCAGTGCTTGCAAAAAAATTTCTAAGAATTGTTCTTAGGGAGGGGGACTTTTGGGGCTCCTTCCCCGGCTGCTTTCAGGCACATAGAGCCTTTGCTTCTGGTCACTGTGCCAGCGCCTCCCTCGCCACCCTTATTCTTCCTCAATTTCCCCTCCTCTATTGCCCCAGGAAAGCAAGTTCTCATTCTACAATGAAGAACAACAGCTTTCTCTCCTTAGCCCCTGTCTCCAGACTTAATTCTAGGTCTAACTTTAGTCAAAGTGCTCAGTTGAACCAAAAATCACCCTGATTGTGATTAGCTACAAAAAAGGACAAGAGGTCATCATTATATATTCTTTAATGTAAGAGTCACCCTTTCTTTAAAGGCAGCTGAAATTTTAAATACTTTTTTGTTTTAGTTAGAGTGTTGAGCATGGTATTGAACAGAGAGGCCATACAGTTTCACGAGCTATTTCATTGATTAAAACATTTCATTGTGCCATTGTTTCCCAATCATCTTTTCTTTTTTTATTATTGATTTTAATTTATTGTGTTTACATAGATTCAAATGTCCCACCGAATATATCTCCCCACCTCCACTCCCATCCTAATCATCTTTTCTTTTGACTTTTATCTAATTCATGTAAAGAAAAATAATGCAAAGAGTTTTTTCTGCTTCCAGCACACTAAGTCCCAAGTGGATTACTATCTAGTTCAGAGGTTCTTAACCTTTTTTGAGGTACCGAACCCACCAGTTTCATATGCGCATTCACCGAACCCTTCTTTAGTGATAAATAAAATATGATTTTTTTTCCAAATTCAAGACATAGGTATATGTTTTTTTACTGGTGCACAAAATGAGCCGTGCATGAACATCACCTTGCTCAAAGAACAAAACCAACAAAGTGCATGAACTCACAACAAATTACGGTATTACTTTATTCTGGGCTCCGCGGCAGAGGCTTCTCCAAACCCCTGAGACTGACTCATTGAACCCCTAGGATTCGATAGAACCCAGGTTAAGAACCACTGATCTAGTTAGATAATTTCCTCTAGTCTCTCAAGTACTTTTTAAATTTAAGTTTCATAAAATTAGACATTTTTGCTTTCTAGGGAAACTTAAAGCTTACAGAAAACAATCCTCTCATTTTCACATAAGAAGAAACTGAGGTTGTATAGCTTTGTTTCTTTTTATTTTCAGCTCTATAATCCTTCACTCATTTTTATTTTTATTTATTTATTTTTATCCTTTTTCCAAGTGAGAGGAGGGGAGATAGACAGATTCCCTATGAACCCCGACCAGGATCCACCCGGCAACCTCTGTCTTGGGCCAATGCTATGCTTCTCTGGGGTCATGCTCACAACTGAGCTATTTTTAGTGCCTGAAGTGGAGTCTCCACAGAGCCATCCTCAGTGCCTGGGGCTGATGTGCTCTAACCAATCGAGCCATGGCTGTGGGAGGGGAAGAGAGAGAGAAAGGAAGGGAGAGGGATGGAGAAACAGCCACCTCTTCTGTATGCTCTGCCAGGAATCGAACCCAGGACATTCATACGCCATGCCAATGCTCTACCACCAAGCCAACCGGACAGGGCTTCCTTCACTTACTTTTAAATATCGGTCTCCAAATGTCATATGTAGGATAAGAAGGGCAGGAAATTTCAGAAGGGTAAAATATCATCTTAAAATAGAAAGGATCTACCCTGAGGTTATAAAAATAAATTTATTATTCACCAAAACCCTAGCCTCAAGATTAAGACTTTGCCAACACACTAAACTAGTAGTATAATCATTTCTCACATACCTGCCTAGCAGATAACCATTTTAAATTATTCCCACAACCAAAGAGAGAATGGTCAGAGGAAAGAAGGGTTCTGAATACAGCTTTCCAAGTCCATGCTTCCAGTCAGGCATGGAAGAACTTGAATGAAAGGAGCTTTTAAAATTCTCAAAGAAGTGCTCGCTTCGGCAGCACATATACTAAAATTCTCAAAGAAGATTAAGACCCAGTGGTTGTTTTCACAATCTCTGCTCTCTTTCCCTCTCCAGCCCATGTTCCTATGCTGTTCCCCATACAGCTGAACTGTTTTTCAAGATACAGCCCTTTCTATCAAATGCCATGTAGATCATGAATCTGGCCCTTAGGACCATGTCTCTAAGGTGAGGGGGGTCTTTAGGTGCTGCAGGTTGAAAAAAATGGGAATGAGCGTTACTATACAAATGTCTGGTGAAGCTACAGTAGAAGAAATTTTGCCACTTTTTCAGTGGTAATTTGTAGACTATCAGAAACTCTCTGCTTCTAGTTTCAAGACAGATGCTGTCTCTTCCAGAGATCCCCCAAAATAAGCTGACACCAAATACCTAGTTGCTTAACCTCACCTCTAACCCACCAAAAAATGAATGCCATGTCTTCTATTTTTCTGCCTATGCTGAGGCCAGTACCAGGGAAACCGGGTGCAGCTGAGATTGTTCCCATTGAATAGTCACCCCAAACTCGCTCTCCACGCCCCCCCAACTCATCACACACACAATTTCCTGAGATGGAGTAACATGTTTTCTGACTTTGTAGAGATGGAGAGGCACTTAGAGAAGCAATGCAATGCCTCTTTGCCATTGAGTAAAGCTACCTGAAGTTATTAACAATGCATGATTTGGTAGCGAATAAATCCCACACTGGTAGTAACTACCCATTACCATCATTACCATCCAGTCTGATTTCCATTTTATTGTGTGGGATGGGACTATCTTTGCATTTTTGTTCAGGCTTTGAGATAAAGTGAGTACTATGAAAATTGTGGTCTCCCTGGCCACTGTCCCACTGCCTTCGAGTTTTAATCCTGCTCTGGGCTCCATTTCTCCTGTTCAGCTCTCCCACATGCGGACAATTCAGCACCCAGTGAGACTTCCTTTCCTTTGCCTGGGAAAATCTCCTTTCCTGACCTCCAATGGCCCAGGTACTGATTTCCAGTTCTAATCAACCAGTTTCTCTTTCTCCCCAGTACTCAATTTCTCCTTTTTTATCTTAACCATTCACTTTATTCCTTGGTCTCACAGTACCTCCTGACAAAATATACACAGAGAGAAGCTCTCCTCTCCTGGTCCAAAACTTGCAATGAGAATTCCTATTTCTACCACCGCTTGTCCCTAATATTCCCACCTGATGAATTAAGACTTCCATAGAAGACAGTTGTCTATTAAACATATTATATGCAGATTGCACATCAACACCCCTTGTGTGGTTACCAGGACCCAGGGACATTCTGGCTATTTTTTGCTGTAGTTAATACAGTTAGTAAGATCATTTCAACATCGGTTCTTTACAGGGTAATGAAATCAGAACCCTGCATTTTTCTGTAGTTGTAGCCATACAAACAGATAAATCTTACTTTAAAGACTTGAAATTAGTGTTATAGATTCAGGCATGCTCATGAACATGAATTGATAAATTATTAGGAAAGTTTATAAATGTATATGCCTGGCTTTACTGAGAGAAATCAGATAAACTGCTCCAAAAAAGATTTTAGAAAGCTTTTATCCAGGCCCTATATTGCAAGCATAAATTATGAAAATAACTGATTAAGCTCCCAGATACATCAGGCACTGGCTTCGGAGGTGGGACGCAATCCAGGCTGCCGTTACATCCACTCCCCACCCTCTTATTCTTATCTTCCTCCTAATCCTCTTCTCATATTCTGTAGCTCATCCCAGCCTTTTGATATTTTAATAGGTTTTTCCCAGAGCAGCGTAGACATATTTGACTCATTTTCAATAGGAAAATTTGCCATTTTTACTTTCCTAGTTGTGTCTGATTTGTTGGAAACCGTAAAACTGCTTCATGGTTTTATAAATGTTTCTACTTTCTCACACGTTTCAAACTTAGAAGAGAGGATATCGTCAGTTAAGCTTGCTGTTAGGCTCTCTTAACCTCTACTTAACCTCCTTCTTTGTGTTAAGATCAAGAAAGGTGGCTGGTTTGGCTAAGTTAAATTTAGATTTCTATTTTTGCTCTTCTGATTGTAGTCCTGAACCCTGATCTTTAGCTCACAGTACCATTTATGCATCCTGGAAAGAAGGATTATGTTTGCTTGTTGAAAAGCAATTCTTTTCTCAGCAACTGAGCATTTATCTGTAGTATTGACCTGAAATAATATGACAGATCTTTTATCCATCAAATCTATTTCAATGCCAAAAAAAAATCTATACTGTACAAGTCTTTTAGTAGCACTGCTGAGTCTTAGGCATCCTTTTTAAAGTTTTTATGCAAGTTTATATATCAGGTTCAATATTATCTTCATGGTATATTACCAAGGAGGAGCTGCACAAAAAAATTAAATAGATTTATTCCCTTCTCTCTAGGTGTTCACAGTTTAAGATGGATAGACACAAATCTACACGGGCTATAATTATTAAATTAAAATGTGAACAGATAAATCAAAGTTAAACATTTCATTATTATTATAGCCCCTCAACATCTTGCCTATGGTATTGTTATAATGAATGGATAAATAGATAAATGAAGAAAGAAAAACGAATGTGGTACTGATCAAGAAGGATGGAATTTAACAAGGCAGTATGTTATGGAGGAGTCAAAGAAAGAATGGTACTAAATGGTGTGGAGTAAAAATAGTGTTTGCAAACAGAGAGTGAGCCTTCAGAGATAAAAGAAGAATTCAATGAGATTACCAGTAGCCCACAATATAGACGCAGGGTAAGGAGTAAGCTAAGGTATATATGTGTTGGTGATAACATTAGTGTAATCCTTATAAAGCCATTGTAGGTGATCCAGTCCCAAAATGGGTTCACAGGTAAACTCATCTAGCCTGACCAGGTGGTGACACATTGGATAGAGCAGCTACTGGGACTCTGGGGACCCATGTTTGAGGACCTGAGGTAGCCAGCTTTATTAGCACAGGGTCTTCGGCTTGATGTAGGATCATAAACTTGACCCCATGGTCACTAGCTTGAGCCCAAAGAAGACTGGCTTGAGCACAAGGTCACTGGCTTGAGCCCAAGGTCATTGGCTTGACCAAGGGGTCACTGGTTTAACTGGTGCCTCCCCTGCCCTGTCAAGGCACATATGAGAAGCAATCAATGAACAACTAAGGTGATGCAACTATGAGTTGATATTTCTCTCATCTCTCTCCCTTTCCATCTCTCACTCTCACTACAAAAAAAGAGAGAGAAAGAAACTTGTCTATAACAAGGGTATTTACCTTTACTCGTGCCTCTGAAAAGATTTAAAGAATTGTCCATTATAAATGGTTTGCACAAGTCTTACTCAAGTTCCATGCCCTCTCCTCTCCTCTCATGGTTCTCCGGTCCCCAGGAGCCTTCGGCTCTTTTCACACAATATTTCTCTCTCTTTGATTCAAGGCCGTGGATGCACCATCTGTCTCTTGTTTCCCCATCACTCAGCCTCACTCCTGGTGCACTTCCGACTCCACCCACCCCTCTGCTGCACAGTCTTCTTGGGCACAAAGTTTGTAATTTATTCTGAATAATTCTGTCAGGAGAATTTGCCTCTCAGCTTTTGTCTTTTTCTTTCCCATAAAGGACACAGTGGGGAGGAGTTCAGAGAACGTTAAAAATGCAATGCCAGCATTCTCTGTCATTAAATTTGAGGGTGGAGGGAAATGTTCTAAACTATTACACACACACACACTTTAATCTTTAATAGTTTTATAGCATCATTAATATTAAGTAAATCAAAACCAGGTACAGTATATGGTAAAAAGAAAAATTTGTATTTTTAGAAAACAAATTTCAGATGTGCAGAAATAAAATTTTATGTTTCTGTGACAACTCAGACTGCATGACTCCTACATAACATGACAGAGCTTTAAATTTGCTAATTCAAAGTAGCTTGGCTGGCCCTAGCCAGTTGGCTCAGTGGATAGAGCGTTACCTGGCATGCAGACGTCCTGGGTTTGATCCCCAGTCAGGGCACACATGAAAAGTGACCATCTGGTTCTTTTATCTTCCCTCTCATCCCCTCTTACAGCCAGTGGTTCAGTTTTTTCAAGCGTCGACCCTAGAGGGGGTTGCCAGGTGGATCCCAGTTGGGACATGTGTGGGAGTATGTCTTATCTCCCCTCCTCTCACTTAAAAAAAAAAAAAAGCTTGGCCTAAAAATCAGACACTTTTATAAAAATATGGCCTAAATCATTTAAGACTTCTTACCCACTCCACTCTTTTCCCCTTCTGCCCAATAGAATCTAGGCTCAGGGGAAGCTTCTGAAATATCGAAGTGGAAGGCAGGCAGGGAGCTGAACGTCTACAGCAATGTAGTTCGCTTCCCGTGAGATTTAGTAACTTGTTCAGCTATGTGTTGGCATCAGCACCTACAGAGCATGCAAACACTTCTTATCCTCCCCAAGGCCAGATCATCCAGATGCTTCTCACCCAAATGACACTATTTCCTCTCGACTGCTGAGAGCCAGCCTTCTAAGGAAAGCTTAGGAAACCTTCAAATATCCTTCTTCCTCTGTTGGAGTCAAGGAAAACTTGGAACTGACTCAGACCCTCTATCTAGCGTACCCTTCCACCATTGCCACCAGTTCCACTCTCACAAACAGGGCATGCGACTTCTGCTGGAGCCTTGCCCTGTCCTTGGGTTGCACATTAGGATTTGAGATAAGACTCACCTGTGCTGGAGTAATTCCCCAGACTGGCCTGGTGCTTTTCACCTCCTCCTTTTCCCTGCGGGTTTAAAAAGGGGATAATGGTTCGTTCTCACACTTCACTCTCATCGAGTTCAGGAAAACGACTTCAAGCGCATCACACATGCTTTAGCCTCTCTACAGGTCGTGGAAAGATGCAATGCTCTGTGAGCTGTAGTCTCTGGCCTTGATATTCAAAGCTAAGATGGTAGAATTCAAAAAACAAATTAAAACAATTTCTCTCTCAAGCACCTGTTATTTTGCAGTTGAAAGCTTTGGAATTTAGGCAAGAATTTCACTATTTTGGAAGGTTCTTTTGTGCTGTGCCTTCCCTGGGCCATTCGAACAATCTAAGTGCCTAGTATTAGTGGAGGAAGAATAAGAGAGGAATGACCAAGAAGGAAACATATTTGGACATATCATTAAAGCATGAAACTGTAGGGGCAGAAAACTTTTTCTTTCTTCCCCCCTAGGTTCTTCGAGCAGTCTAATCATTACATTGACTAAGACAGATTTACAGGAAAAAACAATCTCATGTGTACAGAAATCCCAAAGACATGAGACACTGCCTTCACCCTCCCATAGCCTGTAAGGTATTTTTCCCCACTGAGAAAGAAGGAAGGAGGGGGCCGAGAGCCACACAGTGTGGTTCACTAAAAGGTTTTATTAAGTACTGCGCATCCCACCCAACAATGGCCTCCGGTCCCGGGGTTCAGATGCCATAGGAGTCATAAGAATTAAACTGCGTAAGAGGTATTTAAAGGGGTCCTCTAGGGTGGGCAAGCAGTTATGACATGGTGAAATCTCACTGGCTAATGGGCAGTCAATTTTCTCCCAAGGTCCTCTGGGAACTTTATTTTGGCGCGCAAGAATGTGGGCGGCCCTAGCCAAAGTCCGGGGTTAGAGTTCCTCATGTGACCATCCCCATTAGCCACCCCACATTCCAGCCTTTTTTGTTAAATAGAATTGGGGCACCGTGTATTCATCTGGCTGCTTCCTGCTGATTAAGGGCATTGTGGGGAGGGGAGGTTGACTGGTGGTGGCTTTGAGGGGTGTTAGGAGGAACATCTGTTTGGCCGTGAGTTGACAAACTTCATGGATGCAGTTCTGTAAGAATTTTAAAAAAAAGAAGAGCAAATGTGAGTTATACGCTGATAATTAGAAGAAGATTTAGGATGGGGCAGCCCAGGTAAGAATGGGTGGCTGCCATTAGGTGTTAAGCAGGTTGTAGGAGGAAAGATTTTTACTTAATTTTCTTGCAGACAGTTGAGGAGATTGAAGCTTCCTTCATCAGGCCAGTCCTACTGAACAGCATTGCTCCCTGCTTCAGCTCACTCTGGTGGCAGGTTCCTGGTGGGAGGGACAGGATGCAGGAGGAGGGCCTACAGGGTCCATTCTTTTGGTGAGCCGCTGATGAGTAAGGTCCAGTAGTTCTGAACTGTCAGCAGTCCTGCATGGGGGCAAGCTTGAGGCGAGAGACATGGTTAGAAATGAGGGTAGCATTGATTATGGGGGAGTCCTTGGTATTAAGGAATGGTAGGAGTAAGTGGGAAGATGCTGTCAGCTGGATAGTGGCTCCAAGACTGTGGAGAATGTCTCGACCCAGAAGGGGTACAGGGCACGATGGCATAACTAAGAACGAGTGTGAAAAAGGGGACTCCATCCAAACTGCATGTCAGGGGTGGAGTGAGGAGGGGAAAAGAAGGGGTCTCATCCGTTCCCATAACCGAGACCTGTGAGGGAATTAGAGGTCTAGAGTATTGTGGCAAAACAGAGAAGGCAGCTCCCATGTCCACAAGAAATGCGATGGACTTACCCACTAGTTGCAGCATACCCTGGGTTCTCCGAGTCCAGGCCATGTCCTAGGAGTCTGGAATGGCCTCCCATTTGGGCAGCTTGTCCTCCATGTAGAGGCATTGAGGATGAGCTTGCTGCCCAAAGGGGCAATCGCTCCGCCAGTGACCAGGCTGCTTACAGTTAGGGCAGGGGTCAGTGGGCAGCCGCGGGCAGGGGACCTGTCGGGCACAGTGGTCCTGCTTGCCACTCTTAAAGCAAGCTGCTGGTGGCGGCCCAGACTTGGGCTGGGCACTTACTGTGCCTGGGTTTGGAGTGTTACCTTTTGCTGCATGCAGGTCAGGCGAACAGCCTGGGCCATTTCCACTAGCCGTGACCATGGAAAATTTGAAATGCCATGTTCACAGGTCACGAATAGGGGTTTGTGGGTTTGAGAATAAGAGGAGGAGGAGGGCTCCTAGGGAGCCTGGTCCTCAGATCCAGCTGGAAATGCTGGATCCAGTGGCAGGACAGGGTCAGAACTTCCTGCAAGCAGGTTGGGGTTGGGTGTCCTGCAAACCAGTGTAAGAGCCAATGGTAGGCGCAGAATGGCCTGACAGAGGAGGGACTTAAGAACACAGTGGAGAAGGGAGGGGCCCCTGGCCAGCAGGGGAGGAGAAAGAGAGACTGGTATTTGCAAGTGAATGAGAAACAGGATCCTGCCGAAGGGAAGGGAGGAGGCTCTGTGAAGAGAAGAAACTGGAGCAAAAGAGGTCTGCAGAGGGACCAGAGACTGGGACGCCCTTGGGGGTCAGGCAGGAGAGAGAGAAAGTTGAGAGTCCGCGGAGAAGGAAAAATTACGAGCGGAGGGTTTTATCTGGCCAAAAAAAAAGGCCTGCACAGTGTAACGGGTGGCACAGAGATTAAGGACAGATGCGCAAATAATTAGAGGCCCTGAATGTAAAGGGATCTCCGAGCTCCCAACCACCTCGGCGATAGTTAAATTGGTGAGGGTGTTAAAACCGAAAGTCCCTTCAGGAGGCTACCTGGTCCCATTATCCAGTGGGTTCTGTGGCCTGGCCACAGCGGAGAAGAACAGTTTCCTCTTCTTTAGGAAGGGAGAGATTTCGGATAAGGCAACTCCCAGAGTGTTTTGGGATTCCTGTGCCCCCACGGCCGCCCTCAGTTCTCGAGGTGGTCAGAGTTGAGGATTGGCATCCCAAAACTCAACCTCTGGCCACAGACAGGATAAGGAAAGTGGATGGGCTCGGACGTCTCCAGGGTACACACGCACTTGAACGGAAAAGGCTTCCTTGACATAGCTACCGTTTTGGACAGGGAGCCTTGGCGGAAAGAACTGAGGAAAGTTTAGAGGCATGAGACTTACCGCATCATGTGCTGAAGCAGGTGGATGGTTGGAGATCCTGAGATCCTGCTTCTTTCTTGGAGGGGACGGGGAAAGGAGTGGCCCCAGCGGGCTTCTAACTCCTTACCAGGTAGGTCCCGGGTATCGGCACCAAAATGTAAGGTATTTTTCCCCACCGAGAAAGAAGTAAGGAGGGGGCCGAGAGCCACAAAGTGTGGTTCAATAAAAGGTTTTATTAAGTACTGCACATCCTGCTGACGATGTCCTCCGATCCCGGGGTTCAGAGGCCATAGGAGTCGCAAGAATTAAACTGCATGAGAGGTATTTAAATGGGTCCTCTAGGGTGGGTGAGCAGTTATGACGTGGTGAAATTTCACTGGCTAACAGCCAGTCAATCTTCTCCCAAGGTCCTCTGGGAACTTTCTTTTGGTGCACAAGAATGTGGGTGGCCCTAGCCAAAGTCCAGGGTCAGAGTTCCTCACGTGACCATCCCCATTAGCCACCCCACATAGCCATCAGGTAATTGAAACTTACAGCCATCCTGAGCTAAAGAGAAGTGGAGAGGGGCCTAGAGCTTCAAAAGGGAAGAAGACAATTCGCAGGAAGATGAGAAAAGCAAATGCTAGTTAAACAGATGTTTGCCCTACCTGACCAGGTGGTGATGCAGTGGATAGAACATTGACCTGGGATACTGAATTCCCAGGCTCAAAACCCCAAGGTCACTGGCTTGAGCACAGGTTCATCTGCTTGAGCATGGGCTCACCAGCTTTAGCGCAGGGTTGCCAGCTTGAGCGTGAGATCATAGACATGACCCCATGGTCACTGGCTTGAGCCCAGTGGTTGCTGACTGGGAGCCCAAGGTTGATGGCTTGAGCCCAAGGTCACTGGCTTGATCAAGGGGTCACTGGCTCGCTGGCCAAGGCACATATAAGAAAGCAATCAATGAACTAAGGTGCTGCAACTATGAGTTGATGCTTCTCGTCTCTTTCCCTTCCTGTCTGTCTGTCCCTCAGTGTCCCCCTACTAGGAAAAAAAAAAAAAAGCAGATGTTTTCCTTGCTGTGCAGGTACGTCTTTCTGATATAAAAAGTTATCTCTGGAGCCTGACCTGTGGTGGCGCAGTGGATAAAGCGTCGACCTGGGAACACTGAGGTCGCCAGTTCAAAACCCTGCACTGGTCTGGTCAAGGCACATATGGGAGTTGATACTTCCAGCTCCTCCCCCCTTTCTCTATTTCTCTCTCTCACTCTGTGTCTCCTCTCTAAAAATGAATAAAATTAAAAAAAATTTTTTTAAGTTATCTCTGATAAACTCTCTTCCTGGTACAGGCAGCTTATCTAAATTCTTCTAGGAGCTAAAGGAGTAACAAAAAGTTCTTCCTGAGTCTGCTGGGTGCTTTCAACTCAAAACCATTCACATGCCAAAGTAGTGCATTTGGGGGCTGTTTATTCAGTTCCTGCCTCAGAGCATTTGCTAAGTAAGAATTATCAACATGGAGCCACAATAATTTGAAATAATTATAACAAAACACCTTAGTAAATTATGAACTTGAGAATTTGCAAAATGTTTAGTATCAAATATTTTTGCTGTGTTTCTATATAGTATAAAGTGGACACAAGCGAGTATACCTGTTCAACTTCACTTTCAAACAACTTCTAAAGGAATATCAGAATTTTCATAATGGTGAATAGGGTTATTCACTTTATCAAAGGGGTGTCTTAATTTGATAGTATATTTTAAGTCACACAAAAATGTGCCCATCCTGTTTGGATTCTAACTCAAAGATTATGACTCAAAAGCCTATAAATACTCTTTCTGGCACTATTTCCTCCCCCTCTCCCATTCTGCTGCCCAAGCCGATTACTCTTATTCCACTTACTCCTACCATTTGTGTTATTTTTACTTCTCATTTCTTTCCCCTACATTTTACTACATGGCTTTCTTTTCCTGTTGTTCTAACCAAATCTAATCACAATATTATAGACAAAAACATCCAAATCTAAAAGTGTTTTTGAAATTAAAAAAAAAAAGAACAGATCCTTGTGTTTTCCTTTGAACTTTCTTCACAAATCCTGTCTGATGGAAAGTAAAAAACAAGAGTGTTTGTGATCAAAAGTCTGACATGATGCACACATTCTCCCTAGAAGTTACACTATCACAGTCTCCTCTAGTTAATCCCCAGGAATTTACACTCCTCTTAAATTTATTCTGGTGGACCTGTTACAGAGGGTTAATATATGTTATAATGTGCTTTATTCTATATACTTAGATACTGTTTTTATTATTAACATGAATTATTTACATTGCTATAGTTGTAGAGTCAGTACTTTACTGAAGTTCTGGTTAAAGATAAACACTTATAAGTGTAGTTTAATTAAATTCTCAACTCTGAAGAGGAAGTTTTCCTCATTTGTCTAAACGTAAGACTAAGTCCCAGATTTAGGAATCTACCAAGATCACAGGCTTATAATTGCTTAATGAAGAATGTGAACTCAGGTTTATCTGACAATGAAGTCTGACTTCTTTCCCTTCACCATACAAAGACCAAATTATAATACATAATTATGTACATTACCTCCCATTTTATACGACGAGTATTCTCATCTCCATTTGCAGATGAGCAAACTAACCAGATCAGATCTACCACTTTTTGCTTCACAGGGCAAGAGGAGAAGGCACCATAGGAACAGGTGGAGTGTGAAAAGGCTGTAGAAAATGCAAAGGGCCTGGCAGGTCAAGGAAATGATGAGAAATTCGGGGAGTAGGGCGGGAGCAAAGGATTACAGATAAAGTTAGAGATGATCATTGGAACTAGATCATGATATCTTTGTAAGCCACACTCCAGAATGTACTTCGGACTATAGTAAATAAGTAATTAGCATGGAGGTTTTACACAGAATGATATGAAGAGATGTATTCTTTAAGAAGTAACTCTGGCAACTTACCAAAAATGGACTAGAATGTGAAAAATGAAAAGCAATCCCTAAAGGAGGTGTGGCCATTGCATTCAAGCCGCTACACAAGTAGAGGCTAAGGACAAGTCAAGTCATTATTGGTTTTTACATTATTTTCCTAGGACCTTAAAGCATTTCTAATGTATTTTCTCCCTGACCAGTACCTATAAAATACACAAAATATGTGCTGAATACAATACAAAATTTTTATTTTTAAACTCTAAATATGATAAGACTGGCTTTTTTCACATTGCACTCCACAAGCATCCAACTATTACTCTACTTCTTGTACCCAAAAGAGTTGTTCAATCTACTCTGAGCCTGTGCTTACCACACCTCCTATTTGTCTTGTGTTGTTCTCTCTCCGCTTTCTTTAACTGCATAGGGCTTTTGGCTCCAATTTGCGAATGGGCAATTAATAAAACTACTAGAAAACATTGTTAACAAAGCTACATATAATTGATGGACAGTAGGTGGACAAATTGTTTATACAGTCGTTTGAATCAAACAGAAGGCATTGACTATCTAAAAGTATGATCTGTACTATTTCATCAACAAGTAACTTTAAAACACAAAAGTCTTACTAGGAAAGTAACAGCCAACAAATTTAAGAGATTCTACTCGGCCACTGTAACTTCCCAAAAGTGGAAAAACAACACATATAAATAATTTAAAATATTGTTTTCATAGGGCCAAAGCCTAATATCTATAGAAATATTTTACTCCCCTCCATTTTAATAAATTTACATTTTAATCAAAATCACTATCCATGATAAAGTTTTATGCACATATGTACATTCATTATTCTTGGATTTTTCTTTATAAAAATAATAAGAAGAATAGGATAAAATGATACTCAAAGTTTAATGCACATCATTGAAAATGCATCAGGAATAGCTTCAACCCTCAGCACATCTCTAATCTCCACAAAAATTGTAGAAGCCTGGACATGCCATCTGGGGAAATAGGTTGCCCCGAATATCTTTAAAACAGGAATGCATTATGTCATTCTTGCAGGTGATTATTAACTCAAGTATTGAACTAAGAGAGACACATGACTAAAGATGAGTTCTTTTTGCTAACGCTGTAAACATTATGTAAAAAAAAAGAAAAGAAACCAAGGCTAATAACTTTTAATATGGCTAGAAATGTTATAACTGTAAGTCACAGAAAACTAAAAAATACAGTGTGTCTGTAAAGTCAAAAGTGCACCATGACTTTACAGACACACTTTTAAAACTATTTCAGTACATTTATGAAAAGAAAAGTGCCTCACCTGTAGCTGGAACCGGTCAAAAGTGCACCATGACTTTACAGACACACTTTTAAAACTATTTTAGTGCATTTATGAAAAGAAAAGTGCCTCACCTGTAACTGGGCAAAGTCATGTTCTTCCCCTGGGTAAATTACTTTCTGGTGTAAATTAAATGTGCATTTGGAAGCCATATTAACTCTTTAAAAATAACACAGTCAGAAAATCATATACATTCTGGATTTGCGATAGTGGGTATACTGAAAGAAGTCCATGCATATAAAATGCACAGCTTTGTTTAAGTAAATGCCATGCCAATTTATCCATTTATAGAAACTAGGCTAATTGAAAAATATTTTTTCACTCATTTGATTAATACAAATGTATATTCTATCTAAAACTAAAATACAACCTCTCTTTAGAATTTTTACCATTATCTGATGACTTAATCTGTAGTCTGCAGACCTGCCCTGAGCTGCCCTTTAATGACAGTCAGAATTCTGCTTATTGTATTTCCCCCCCAAAGAAGTTAATATCCTCCTCACTGTGCATCATAAACATCAATATTAATAAAACTTGTCCAACTCTCTTAGCCTATAAGTGCCTTTGAAATTATTCTTTGTGTTAAAAATGGGGTAGAAATATTATAGACTCCAAGTCAGAAACACACAGATGATATGGAATAACGTATTTCATTAGAAATCCCAGGCATTAAAATTCTTTGTGTCTCACACCAATAATCCTCACGTACATCACACACATACGCAGATGTGTATGTGTCTAGGTAATTTCACATTTACTCAGAAATTGTGTGGGTATATGCCCAAATGCCAGGCAAAAAAGAAAGTTAAATATTTTTCAAATGCAAATTTTTAAACCTAGAAACTTTACCAACTGTTTCAGCTAAAATAAATTTAAAATATTTACAAAATTTTAAAATATTTACTCTGAAAAATTTCAAACCTACAAAAATACTACAGAGGTATTACAAAGAACACCCATATACCTTTTACCTGCAGTCAGCAATTGCTAACATTTTCCCATATTTGCTTTCTCTCACCAAATATACGTACATACATATTTATTTCTTTTGGAATGATTTAAGAATAAGTTGCCAATGTATGACCCTGCAGTCCTAACTACTTCAGCCTGTATATCGTAAGAATTACATTTTCTAAGCTCCCATAGACTTACTAAGTTCAGGAGGTTTAACATTGATAAAACTAACATAAAGTCCATATTCATATTTCATCAATGTTTCCTAACTATGACCTTTATAGAAATAAATTCTATTTTTTCTAATTCCGGCTCCAACCCAGGATTGCACCTTGCATTCTTCAGCCACAGCTAGGTAGTCTCCTTTAATCTGAAGACAATGACATAAATTTTGAATGTAGCCAGTGGGGTAGAACAGTCCTCAATTTGGGTTTGTCTGATCCGATACTCTTCTTTTTATCTACAAGTACAGCTTTTGCAAACATAAGACTGTTAAAAATGTTGTCACAAAAATGTACCAGTAACATGCTATTTGGTGGACTGATCTCTTATTAATGTGTCTCTTCACATTTGTATAAATTTTTCTTTAAAATTATAACTCAGAAGACTTTCTGTTTTTCCATCTCACTTATTATTTTAATTATTCTCAGCCAAAAAGACATCACATTTATCTATCAACTTTCGTCACTTCTGAAGCTTTGAACCTAAAATGCACACCTTGCCTTAACCTGTTGACAGTCATTTTCAGGGGTCCTGTACCTAGATACCCTCACAGTTCTCATGCTCCCCTCCAGGGTAGAGTCTGTATTACTATTTTCATCAGTCCCCTCTGAATGAGAAACATATTCTGGATGCAACCAAGAGAAAGACCTAAACAAGTGACCTAAACAAACAATAATTCACATAATACAGTCCATAGTAAGCATTTGCTGGCCTTGGAGCAGTGGTACAGCCATGTCATGAGGGTCCTAGGCTCTACCTGTCTTTCCTCCACTATCTTTTGTGCATTGCTTATTATGTTAAACAGTTACCATCTGGTGCATAAAAAGATGACTACTGTAATACCAGACATTAAATCCATGGTCAAAGCAGCAAGAAAGGGAAGAGTGGCATGAGCTTCATCTTTGCCCTTGTATCAAGAGAGCAATAGCTTTTCCAGAAATTTGCCCAAGAAGACTTCTACTTCTTAGATCTTATTGGTGAGAATTTGGTCACACACCAAACTTAACCTCCAAGGCAGCAGAGAAAGCTGGAAATAGCAGTACCATTGATGTTGAGCTTAGTCATCTCATCTTCTGGTGTTGAACACACTGCCACCATAAACAATATGGGAATCCATTATTAGACGGAAAGGGGAAATGGATAATGGGTAGGCAACTAAGAGTTTCTCTGAACCTTCCCAATCACTGTGCAGATCTATTCATTTTCTACTTGTCCATTCCATTGTCTATTTCTTTTCAATTTTTTTTATTGATCTTTTCTCCCTGCCCTTCCCCTCAAAAGTGAACTTTCAACATTTTTATTAACATTTCATCTTCTACATTTAGAATTATATAATATTACAATAGATGATACTATCTCCTCCTTGGACATGTGAGGAAATCTGAAATCCAGGAAGATGAAGTGACTGGCCCAAATTTACCCATCATTTCAGAGGCACACCTAAGAATAGAGCATAACTACTAAATCAGTACTGTAGCATCTGCTACTCAGAATACATAGTACATATTTTTTTAACTCTGCTCTGTTTGGTCCTTCTTGCCCATACCTTGGGAATTTAAATAGAAAGTTCTCAATGAGATTTCATCTGTTCACTCACTTATTTCTGGAAACTTTTCTAAAGGGGAAAAATAATGAGAGAACTCTATCTGCCCATTTTTAATTTTTTTGAAATTTATTTTCTGACTGAAGGAAGGATAAGCTAAGATAATAAACCATTGTCTTTATTGGAAATCATCACTCCATAAGAAGCATGACTATGCATTTATAAAGCTGTCATCTCTAATACCTCTGTCAAGAAACAATAAGAAAATGTCTATGTAGAGGCGTTGTGTTTGTCTTTGAACTTGTGGGTCAGTATCATGGAACACTCAGGACAACACAATCATAAAATGCGCTAAGAAAACAGCATCTTATCCTTACACTCAGAGATTTCAAGAGGGAAAGATTGCCCAGAGCAGAAGAGAAAGTCAGTTCGAAGGTATAATTGAGCTTGATTATGAAGGGGAAGACTTAGGTGAAAGAGAAAATATGAAAAGACACTGTCATAAGCCAAGAAAACGGGGAGCAAAAGTATGAATGATTTTTCAGCGATTCATAAGCAGGTTCATATGGGGACAAGTAGAAGCACTGTGGTTCAGAACACATGTTCTAAAATCAGACAGACCTGAATGTGAATTTTAGTTCTGCCACTTACTAGTTCTGTGATCCCCGAGTAATTCACTCCTCTATGCCTTACCTTCTTAAACTGTAACGTCATAATACTAATAATTATTTAATGGAGTTATGAAGGCGAAATAAAATAAGCACATAAAGTGCTTAGCCTAGTGCTAAAATATAGTAAATGTCAAAAACCTGGAAGAAAAAAAAACTTATTGAGTGAAAGGTTAATGAATGGACTCTTAGGTTTACAAAAGTAGGTTGTGGCCATTTGGAGATGCTTTGATTATAAGTCTAAAGTATAATCAAAAGGAAGCCATTATAAATTTATTACCCAGACGTGAGATAATACAGATTGGAATCACAGTTGAGACAGTAGGAATGGAAATGAGATGCTGAATGGAAGAACTATTAAAAAGAAATACAACTGCCTTTGATTTGCGATCTTTATTTCTTGGCTGCACAATTAGGTAATCAATAAAACAACTGCTGTCACATCAGTGAGCAGAAATACAATGTGATGGTCAGAGAGTCAAGAAAAAAGTTTTCTCATAGTATGAGAAATATGTTAGAAATATATAAATAAAATGTTTAGAAATTGTGACTACTCTATGTGTTGGGAAATATATGCATTTATTAAATAAATGCTTACTAAATGCTTATCATGGCAGAATACTGAGCCCTAGGCAATATTTACAATATCTCACCTAACTGAGTATTACTTATCTTAGAAACTCAAAACTTGGATTCTTGCCTGACCAGGCAGTAGTGCAGTGGATAGAGCATCGGCCTGAGACACTGAAGATCAAGGTTCAAAATTGCAAGGTTGTCAGCCTGAGTATGGGCTTACCAGCTTGAGCTCAGAGTCACTGGCTTGAGCATGGGATCATAGATATTGAGCCCAAAGGTCACTAGCTTGAAGCCCAAGGTTGCTGGCTTGAGCAAGGGGTCACTGACTCAGTTGGAGCTCCCCCCGCCCCCGGTCAAGGCACATATGAGAAAGCAATCAGTGAACAACTAAGGTACTGCAACTATGAGTTGATGCTTCTCATCTCTCTCCCTTCCTGTCTATCTGGCCCTGTCTGTCCCTCTCTCTCTCTTTCACTAAAAACAAAACAAAACAAAAAAACCCTTGGATTCTTGAAAACCCAGACATTTAAAAAAAATAAGACAAAAAAATTGTCCTTTTTCAGGCCCTCATTCATAGCTTATTGGCTCACTGTTTACGTAGACGTCTATTATGTCTGAGTATCTGCATTTTTAGCTACCGCAGATTCCAGCAATAAATTAGAAATGATTATTAGAGCACTGAGACTGCAGAGGCAGACAAATTAATGGCAGTTGAAGTGACGACAGCTAGTGAAGAATTGTGGAGAAAAATTATAAAAAGTTGGCAGAACTCCAAAAGCACAGGATTAAATTTATAGGACACAAGTCCCCTCAAAATTCCCTAAAGGCATTATCAACATGATAGCCTCAATTCACAAGGGAATGTTAATATTGTAGTCAATAAATTTCCAAAACTTTAGAAATAAAACTAAACGCAAAAATTGAGTCAGAGACACCAGTATAGCAACTTCCAACAAGTTTTGCTAAAAAGGAGAGAGAAGAAATGGGGATGTAACTGGCATGAGAAATTATACTTTGTTTTGTTTTTAGGGAGGAAGGGATGACAGCCTGTCTTCAGGCTGCTGGGAATGATTCAGGAACGAGGTAAAGATCGGTGATGCTAAGAGAGAAAGGAGAACCACTGAACGTGCCCTGAGTAGGAGAGAAGAGATGGACTCTGGGAGATCCGCTGAAGGACTGGCATTAGGCAGGAGCACAGCCGGCTCTTCTATAGCAACGACGAGGAGGCAGAGCGCAGGAGGGTCGTCCATGGGACATGCGATTGGGCTCCGCTGATCGCGCTGGTTTTTATCACTGAGGTAGGGACATGGGAGAGGAGTGCTGGAAGTTTGAGAAGTGAAGGAATAAAATAGTCATTTAGGAGACTGAGCCTATACAGATGAGGGAACAATGGAAGAGGAAACAACAGCTGATCAGCATTCAAAGCCCCCTTCGGTTTGGGTCCTAGATTTGAAGTGGATCGTGTGTTTTTCTCCTGCCAAGTTTAGCCATACAAGTGCCAGTCCAGGAGAAACAGTTCGATGCTCCTGTGGTTGTGACTTTGCTGCAAAATTAAGTCTAAAAGGGGAAAATTTTGAATGCTGCAAATTAAAATGGTCAGATTCATGAATCTCAACTACTCTGCTTAGAGATCTACTGGCTCACTCAGTAAAGATTTACTGAAGGCTACCCAGATAGAAGCCATCCCCGAGCATATAGAATAAACCAAGCAGGTGTTTCCCAGTGATGCTGGGTGAGCTAATCCTGTACTTTGCTTCAAGTGTGCGTTACCTTGCTCCAAAGGATTTGTATGGTGCAGCTGAGTGGGTAAGGATGGAATTCATCTTAGTGATCTGTCATGGAAAGAACCCATTTAAAATACATTTAGAGCTCAACAATGCTTGATTTTAAATCTGTTTTTAGAAATACATACCCAAAGCCCTGGCCAGATAGCTCAGTTGGGTAGAGCATCATCCCAACAAGCAAAGTTGTGGGTTCGATCCTGTTTCTGTCTCTCTCTCTCTCCCTTTCTCTCTCTAAAATCAAAATGTTTTTTAATGAAATAAAAATATGTACCCAGAATAGAATGTGCCATTTTTTAAATGCAGCTACAGCTATTCATACTGAAAAATACACAATTTAGACACAAGTGCAACAGAAATTGTAAAACTCCTTTTAGGAACTTAGAGGCAAAATCATGGAGCTTCCTATATTTCTCTGTAACTAAAATAAACTTGAATGCCTACCTCTCCATATAGGAGAAAACTTAATCTACTTCCAGGTAATCCCATCACTTCTGTTTTCTTCCTACTTTTTTTCTTACAGTTTGTTTTGGGTTAATATTTTGCCAGTTTGGGGCTCTCCACCTCCTTGGTCTCCTCTCCAGGAGTGCTCTAAGTCATGCTTTCTATGTCGTCTAGGCATTGGTGGGAGGGGCGTCTACTTTTGGTCCTTTGTGTCCACTGATGAGTTATTTGCACAGGAAACCACACCACACATCCTTGGTTCCTGGTCCGCTGTCCCTGTCATAGCTGAAGCTCCCCCACACGCTTCTGCTGACTGCATCATGTAGGTCAGTCTACATCTTCCTCCTACTACTCATGAGATCTCTCCTGGTCCACTAACTCATTCTGAGCTACTGTCCCCTCTGGGGAGCCTGGCAAACTTCTGGGTATTCTTCCATCCAGTCCAGGGTTTTATAAAATAAAAGAGTGTAAAAAGGGGCCCTTGTCTCCATCCTTACACACACCACCTCTCCTTTTATGTTCTGCTGTGGCTACACTGTGTGGAAGGTCCAGTTGAGGTTAGCAACCTCTTTTTCCTCACCTAAGGCATGGTGTCCTACTAGTTTTTCATTCCCTCTCTAGATTATCTGTTCGGTCTCAGCCCAGGGGAATGGAGTTTCCCTCTAATTCATTTCCTCTTGTCTTCTGGGGCATTCTTATATCTTTGGGGAAGGCACAAAACTTGTGGGGAATCAGTCAAGGCTCTAAAAGAAGCAGAATCTGTAGGAAATACATATACACACACATATTAAATAAATATACATATGAAATAAATTAGCATATATATACCCACACATATAAGAAGTAATTTTATGTTTGTATTATTTACACATATATTTATATGTATGTGTATATGCATATATATGTATAGGTAGATATATAGAGAGAAAATGATAAATTCCAAGAAATTGGCTTACTCAGTTGTGAGGTTTGGCTGGGCAAGTTTGACATTCATAAGGCTAGAAACTCTTGGGAAAGAACTGACTCTATGATCCTTAAGTAGAAATTTTTCTTCCTCAGGGAACCTTCAATTGCTCTTAAGGCTTTTGGTTGACTAAATGAAGCCCACCCACATTATGGAGGATAATCTCCTTTACTTAAAGTGAACTGATTATCAATGCTAATGACATTTACAAAATGCTGTTACAGTGACACCTAGCTGGTCCTGTAGCCTACCCAAGTTAACACATAAAAATAACCATCACATGTGCATTTTTCTCACTCAGTCATTTACACATAAACTCTAAGTCCTGCAGACAAGTTAACCTTTTGGAACGTAAAGGAAAAGAAACATTATCACCCAAAAAGCTTTGCTCTGGTCATGGAAATCAGGGCTTTCAATAGTGCGTCAGCTAAAATTTATAAATTAATTCAGGTAGTAATATATTTCTCAGTTCTCAGCTAAAATTGCCCTCCCTATGGAGCAATGAATATCACTGAATAAATGTTCAAAGGGTCTTTGTAATGAAAAAATTTAGGGAGAAAATAAAAAACTTCAGTTGTTATCATCAAATGTTATCCACTAATTTATCAGATGCCCATAAATGAGCCAAGATTTTTAAAAATCAGATAAGATTTAATGCAAAGATATGAACTTACTAAAATGTTAACATATTCTGCCTAGTTTTTTTAGCTTTCATGATTTCCATGGGAACTTATTTGCAACAGGCACGTCCTTATGTTCTCCTGGGCTAATGATATAAGGAGAATATAAGTGGAATATGGCATGGACTATTAAGCTGGTAACAACGTGTATGTAGATTGCACTAATAAAAAAATCGGTCCATTTTTGTTCAACTCACATCTTCGCATTTGTTATTCATAAATACTTATTGCCACCTTAAACTACCATACTAAGCAAAAGCAACACAACCATGGTTTGAAGCATGGTCTCTGTCCTCAGAAAGCTAACTGAAGAGGCATATGTGGCCAGAATTACAATATTCAGTGCAATAAGAGGTTGAAATGGGATTAGCACAGGATGCTAAGAAAACAGAAAAGAGGCATATAATTCAGCCTGAGGAGGAAATGAAAGCTTGGAGTGGGGGGAACGGTGATATCTAATTCTAAAAAAGCATAGGATATTTGCAGGTAAATAAGAAAACCACACTGTCGAACACCCATGGCACATTTAGGGGCAGCATATAGTTCTTATCCCTGGGTCAGACTGGGTTGGGAAAGGCAATGAGAAAGGCATAATTCTGGGTACACAAAGTATCTGCTTTATCTGGAGCTAATACTCTAAGTTATGTGAAATAACATAGGAGAAGATTTAAGATGACAATCTGGACTGAGGCAATATTATGAAGAGATATTGATTCACCAATCTGGATTTTGTCAGGAGATTGAATATTTTTGCTATTTTTTTCAACTTATTAAGGTAGATAATTGTATTTTTTCAGGGTTTTTTTGTTAGTTTGTTTGTTTGTGTGTGTGTGTGTATACATCTCAAAATCTCATATTTAAAGTCTAAAATGTTCCTTGAAGTGGTATCTTCTTTTAAACATCTGCTTACATTATTCACTGATTTGGGGAACTTGTTCAAGCATCCTGAAAATATTTTGTGTTTGATTTCTTTACTTTTGGCTAAATATATTTAAATTATCCAGGTTTTTTGAAGCCTCCAGAGATTGTCTTGGTAATCCAAGCATTGTTTAAAAATACTTGCGGTTAAATTATTTCTTATAAATAACATAAGTATCGCCTGACCTGTGGTGGCGCAGTGGATAAAGCGTCGACCTGGGAACACTGAGGTCACCAGTTCAAAACCCTGTACTGGTCTGGTCAAGGCACATATGGGAGTTGAGCTTCTAGCTCCTCCCCCCTTTCTCTCTTTCTCTCTCTCTCTCTCTCTCTCTCTCTCTCTCACTCTGTGTCTCCTCTCTATAATGAATAAAATAAAATTAAAAATTAAAAAAATAAATAACATAGTATCTTCCCTGGCATTAGTGGTCATAACAAACTGCAACCTCTTTCCCAAGTGACTTGTCAAAAACAACAGCAATCACAACCTTTCAAGAGATACGCCAGCTGCACTGGTCCCCTCTGGTAATGTCTATCCACTTGTAAATCTCTTTAAATCTATTAGAAAATCTCCACTAGAAGAGAAACAGCTGCTGAAATAATTAATTGTCTGTGCCACAAATGAGCTCACATGTTAGCTGTCTGTCAGTAGGGAATGCTTTCACTTTGATTCTTTATCTATGTGTTAGTCTTGGCTTTTGTTTCTCAACCTGGGCACGGTTGACATTTTAGGACAGATAAATCTTTGTTTTGAGGAGCTGTCCTGTATGGACTGTTGGATGTGCAGCAGCCTCCCTCAATTCCAACTAATAGATGCCGAAAGCATTCCCCAAGTTGTGACAGTAAGAAATGTCTCTAGACTTCTTCATGTGTCGCCTGGGGTAATTGAGAGCCACTGGCCTTTTTCTACCTTGTTCTAAAAGGTCTAAAGAAAACTAAACAATACAGGGGGTCCTTGGGTTACAACAGTCTCAAAAAACTGAAAAAAAATTGAGGCGTGTTTCAGTCTACACCGTTAGCATCATGCTGACGGACTACGTGGACCAACTAGTTGGGTTGCACTCGGTGGAAGACAACGCAGTAATACAGCATAGGAGTGAGGGAGCTGGCATCCCCCAGTACACTTACCAAACCATTATGGACTGTGGACTGTTAAAAGCACAAGTTTTCCATTTGTGTTAGACTGGGTTATGTTTCGATTTCCACCAAAATTCGGGTTACATCACTGTCATAGGAAGAGAAGTATTTTGTAACCTGAGGACTCCCTGTATCAGGGAGTTTTTATGTATAGTTTAACCAGGGTATTTCTATCTATAGTTAAGAAGTCAAATTTTCAAATATTTGAATTATCTGTAAATAGCTTCAGATTCCTTTTTCATTATTAAAGAAATACTCAAAAAAATAGGCCAAATTTTTCTAAGGATATAAGCTGCAGAGTAATATCTCTTCTTTCACTTGACATTATTAATTCCACTTCCCAAAGACGACCACTGTTAACACTTTCTTGTTAATATATCAGAATTTTATAAACACAAGTATTATATAATCCTTTATTTTATATAAATAAGATCAACCTGTAGAGACCATTGCTCAACATACTTTTTTACTTAATGATATGCCTTGAATATCTTATCTCAGAAAATGTATATCTACCTATTTTCAAATTGTTGAACTATGTATATAAGTATATATAGTATTATAATTATACCATATACTTTAACAGTCCTCTATTACGACTGATATTTTTATTTGTTTTGTTTTAGATATCTGAAATAGTTATTAACAGCCATCACTTAAGATAGAAATTATATTTAAAAGTAAATGGTTAAATGTAGGGAAAGTTTGTCTCTGTTTTTCAGTTTGGTTGGGTTTTGTTTATTTCTAACAAAGTATTTTAGCAAACTACCTCTATACTTTTGATGATGTGAGTAATTAAGAAAATAGGAATATAACATATTTTCCATAGTATGTAAAAATGCTGGAAATGAGTGATAGAATCCAATGAAACTCTTATCTTAGTGTTTACACTAGTCGTAGCTATAAAGAAACACTATAAGCATTTTAATTAAATGTACTCATCTACTTTATTTTAAATTTAAGTGAGAAGAGCTGCCTGTAATGCAGTGACTGCTATGATTTCAGAGAAATCATGTTAAAATTTTCCATTTTAACATTTAATGTTGTTACAGAATAAGGTTTATCATTTTGCAAAGTGGGTGTTTTTATGAGTTCCCTAGACACAATTGTAAGTGCTTTTGCATTTCTGTCAAGATATGTCAACAAGAAAAGCTAAGTTTTATTTTATTAATGATAAGTCACTAGGAACTTAGCTTCTGAGAAATGTTTATTAGATTTTATTTTTCAGAGAAGGACACAAGATTTGGATATAACCCAGGTCAAATCATGTGTTCCCCAGAAATGATAGCCAACCACAGCAATATCACCTTACTATATTGGAAACTAGTGCAATTTCCTCAAAACCACGTTATAAAAACTTTTCAGTGTACTGGTTCTCTGAGTTTGGCCCTTGAATTACATTGGTACCCCAGGAAGTCAAAGAGAAAGCTACAATATCTTCCTAAAGTCTAGACCATTTTTCCCTTCTCTCTGTACTATACATTTCACACAGACCCCTGAAACACATACGAAGTGTGTACACATTTTTTAGTCACAGGGTTATGCCAAATATTCATTCTCCGGCAGAAAAAAAAGTCACTGATATTCACTGAAAACTTATGTCTCGCTTGGCAGTCAACATATGTTACTGTTCCTCTGTTTTTCCATCCACTTAATCTCAAAGGATTTTCAGGAGTAAGAAGAGATTTAAGTGCTTCATCAAAATGATTCTGCTGTTGCTATTAAAATTTTTTAGCGTTTTTCCCAACTTGCTTCAACTATGACTGCAATAGTTATTTGAGTTCTTATGCGTTGGACTAATTTTTCATTTAGGGCTCTTTTTAAAAAATTTATTGATAAATTGAGATGACAAAAATTTAGTTTCAAGTACCACTAAAAGCAAGATGCATTTCTATCAACATGAAGTATTAACTTATACCATGCTAACAGAGCCAAATTCTTCATTAGTGTTTGCCGTATCACTAGAGCTCTGCTGTTTTAATCCAGCTCTGAGTCTATTTTGCTACCAAGTCTCAGTTGAAATTTTTTTTAGTATTTTTTTTGCAATTACAGTCTACATTCTGTATAGTTTTATATTAGTTTAATGTGTATTAGTTTTATATGCATTAGTTTCATGTACAGAATAGTGGTTAGATAATTATACACTTTACAAAATGTTCCCCCTGATATTTCTAGTACCCATCTGCCACCATGCAGGGTTATTACAATATTATTGACTGTATTTTCTGTACTTTTTATCCCTGTACCTAGTTTGTAACTGCCAATTTGTACTTCTTAATCCCTTCACCTTTTTCACTAGCCCCTGTCCCAACTCCCCTCCCCTCTGGCAACCATCTGTCTGTTCTCTATACGTAGGAGTCTGTTTCAATTTTGTTTGTCCATTTATTCTGTTCTTTATATTCTGCATATAAGTGAAATCATATGGTATTTGTCTTTCTCTGATTAATTTAGCATAATCCCTTCTAGGTCCATCCATGCTGTTGCAAATGACAAGGTTTCATTTCTTTTTCATAGCCAAGTAATATTCTGTTGCATATATGTACCATTGCTTCTTTACCCACTCACCTACTTCTGTGGGGCACTTGGATTGCTAACGTATCTCAGCTATTGTAAATAACACTGCAGTGAACATAGGAGTGCATATATTTTTTCAAATTACTGTTTTGGATTTCTTTTAATAAATGTCCAGAAGTGTAATTGTTGGGTTTCATTTTTAAGTTTTTGAAAAACCTCCATATGGTTTTCCAGAGGCTGTACCAGTCTGCATTCCCACCAGCAGTGTAGGAGGGTTCCCTTTTCTCCACATCCTCACCAGCACTTGTTCTATGTTGTTTTGCTGATGAGTGCCATTCTGACTGGTGTGAGGTGATGCTCGTTGTGGTTTTAATTTGCAATGCTATGATGATTAGTGACTTTGAGCACTTTTTCATATGTCTGTTGGCCATCTGTATGTTCTCTTTAGAGAAGTGTCTATTCAGGTCTTCTGCTTACTTAATTGGGTTGTTGGTTGAAATTATTAATTTCCTGATTCTTGGTGTTTTTTTAATTCTCATTACATAAATATAATCAGATATATTTAATATTTCATTCATTGTGGTCAGGAAGTCTTCAAACTTGTATTTAGAAAGACATCTACTTCTAAGCTGCGTATTTTCCCTGTTAAATAAGCCTAGCAACATTTGCACTACATCTCATTTTCTTAATCTTTTCTTTCTCATCTATTCACTCCTTATTCAAAAAGAACTTGCTGCCACCTTTAGAACTAAATAAATTTAATTTGAAAATAAATAAATAAGGGATTCAAATGAAGCCCTTTTCTTTCCATTGCTATCCTCATCCTTTTCTTTAATGCTTGTTGTTTGTGTTTGCAAACACAAATACACACGCCCACACCCAAGAGGAATGTACACAGAGATTAAATAGTATTGTTTCCTCCATTAGGCTTTACATCCAGAAATCATTGAACTTTCATTATTTAAATATTTTATTTTTATTCATTTTAGAGAGGGAGAGAGAGAGAAAGAGAAGGGGGGAGGAGCAGAAAGCATCAACTCTCATATGTGCCTTGACCAGTCAAGCACAGGGTTCTGATCCGGTGACCACACTGTTCCAGATCATTGCTTTATCCACTGTGCTACCACAGGTCAGGTAAACCTTCATTATTTATAGCCAAACTACATAGAAACATCTAAACAGCAGTTCTCAGTGAAGAGTCGCCTATCAGAATTGAAAGATGGATGGAGTAAGGTATGCATGGCTTAACATAGCATAGTCAATATTTTAATGTAAGTTAATTTTGGAAAAATGTTATTACTTTACTAATAACTACAAAAAAATAGAGCTGGAACAAATTTTCTTGGTTGATGGGGAACCACAAAACATCTATAATCTTAGGCAAGGTATATGTTCACCTACTGAGAAATATCAAAATCTCAGAAAAGGTATGTAAAATACATTGATCATGAAAACTGGATATACATTTTTTTAATTTATTTATTTATTCATTTTAGAGGGGAGACACGGAGTGAGAGAGAGAGATAGAGAAAGAGAGAAAGGGGGAGGAGCTGGAAGCATCAACTCCCACATGTGCCTTGACCAGACCAGTGCAGGGTTTTGAACTGGCGACCTCAGTATTCCCAGGTCGACGCTTCATCCACTGCGCCACCACAGGTCAGGCCTGGATATACATTTTTAAAGTGTGAGAAATCTTGAATTTACATGAATCTACCGTGCTGTGTGACATGTATAGAAAAATGAATTTGGGGGTACAGAAAGACCATTGTTATAAAAGAGTGAAATTGAAGAAGCACAGTAAGTGATCATTGATTTTACAGCTTCTTAATACATTTATAAAATGTACTTATTATAGAAATCAATGAGAATAACGAGGTCAAGCTGATGAACGCAAAAATTTCAGACTAGTAGTTATGAGTGTAATATTATAGTTGTAGTGATATTAGCCTCAACAGAATTTATGTACTCAGGATCAAGGCAAGTATTTAAGCACACAGCTCCATCGTCTCTTGTTTCAGGAAAGCTAACACATCCGGAACTTCCTCAGCAGGCTGCAAACTATGGGTCTTAGCAAGAACTGCGCCTTAGCCACCCAGAAGCAAGAGCACTAAGAAAGAATGTATTTTACTTTTTCAACCTCTATAATGGAAAGGTAGCAAGAGACCAAAGTTTAGGAATTACTATAGAGTCAGCAGACCAATAATGTCGACCATACTTGGGATTTAAATTAATACCAGTTTATTATAGCAACAAATTCAAAAACTTTGTTTTTGTAAGCCTTTAACTTCAATTTATAAACATTATTCTAATTATAAATCTTATAAAATAAAATTAATCATCCTCACTTCTTATTTTATTAATATTTAACTCAAGTTGAATAAACTAAACTTCTTTTAACACTGAGTCCCAGGCAAGACTAAGTTAAATACATCAAAATACTTTAAACAGCATTTTAAATGTAATGATTGATTTTATTGTAAATATTTAAATGCTTACTTAAAACTCTAGAAAATCCAAAGATATATATTTTAAATATAGTAAATGTTAAATTTTCTCTAATATTTTAATGCTGCTTATTAAATTAATCAAATTTTCTGATAACATAAAATCACAAATATAAATCAATAACATTTAAAATTAGTAAGTTCATGTTATTCTTTAATTATCTAATTTACTTAAACATTTAAACACAAACACTTTTTAAAATTAATTTTAATGAGGTGACATTAATAAATCAGGGTACATATGTTCGAAGAAAACATCTCCAGGTTATCTTATCATTCAATTATGTTGCATACCCATCACCCAAAGTCAAATTGTCCTCTGTCACCTTCTATCTGGTTTTCTTTGTGCCCCTCCCCTCCCCCTCTCCCTCCCTCTCCTCCCTCCCCCCACCCTGTAATCACCAAACTCTTGTCCATGTCCCATAATCCTGTTTTTCTGTCCCACCTATGTATGAAATCATGCAGTTCTCAGTTTTTTTCCGTTTTACATATTTCACTCCGTATAATGTTATCAAGGTCCATCCATTTTGTTGTAAATGATCCAATGTCATCAATTCTTATGGCTGAGTAGTATTCCATAGTATATATGTACCAAAGCTTCTTAATCCTCTCGTCTTCTGATGGACACGGGCTGTTTCCAGATCTTTGCTACTGTGAACAATGCTGCCACGAACATGGGGTCATATTTCTTCTTTTCGAACAGTGCTATGGTGTTCTTAGGGTATATTCCTATAAGTGGGATAGCTGGGTCAAAAGGCAGTTCAATTATTAATTTTTTGATGAATCTCCATACTGTTTTCCACAGTGGCTGCACCACTCAGCATTCCCACCAGCAGTGCAAGAGGGTTCCCTTATCTCCACATCCTCGCCAGCACTTGTTCTGTGTTGTTTTGCTGATGAGCGCCATTCTGACTGGTGTGAGGTGATATCTCATTGTGGTTTTAATTTGCATTTCTCTAATGATTAGTGATGTTGAGCATATTTTCATATGCCTATTGGACATCTGTATGTCCTCTTTGAAGAAATTTCTATTCATTTCTTTTGCCCATTTTTTTGATAGGATTGTTTGTCTTCCTGGTGTTGAGTTTTATAAGTTCTTTATAAATTTTGGTTATTAACCCCTTATCAGACGTGTTGTTGAATATGTTCTCCCATTGTGTGGTTTGTCTTTTTATTCTGTTCTTATTGTCTTTAGCTGTGCAAAAACTGTTTAGTTTGATATAGTTCCATTTGTTTATCCTGCCTTTTATTTCATTTGCCCGTGGAGATAAATTGGCAAATATATTGCTGCGACAGATGTTGGAGAGCTTACTGCCTATGTTTTCTTCTAAGATGCTTATAGTTTCATGGCTTACCTTTAAGTCTTTTATCCATTTTGAGTTTGTTTTTGTGAATGGTGTAAGTTGATGGTCTAGTTTCATTTTTTTGCAGGTAGATGTCCAATTTTCCCAACACCATTTGTTAAAGAGGCTGTCTTTACTCCATTGTATGTTCTTTCCTCCTTTCTCAAATATCAGTTGTCTATAAAGGTGTGGGTTTATTTCTGGGTTCTCTGTTCTGTTCCATTGATCTATGTGCGTGTTCTTATGCCAGTACCAGGCTGTCTTGAGTACAATGGCATTGTAGTATACCTTGATATCTGGAAGAGTGATGCCTCCTGCTTTAATTTTTCTTTTTAGGATTGCTGAGGCTATTCGTGTTCTTTTTTGGTTCCATATAAATTTTTGGAATATGTGTTCTATATCTTTGAAGTATGTCATTGGTATTTTAATTGGTATTGCATTGAATTTATAAATTGCTTTGGGTAATATAAACATTTTAATGATGTTTATTCTTTCTAACCATGAGCACAGTATATGCTTCCACTTGTTTGTATCTTCCTTGATTTCTTTTATCAATGTTTTATAATTTTCCGAGTACAAGTCCTTAACCTCCTTGGTTAAATTTACTTCTAGATACTTTATTTTTTTGGTTGCAATAGTGAAGGGGATTGTTTCCTTAATTTCTTTTGCTGACAGTTCATTGTTGGTATATAAAAATGTCTCTGATTTCTGAGTATTAATTTTATATTCTGCCACCTTGCTGAATTCATTTATTAGGTCCAGTAATTTTTTGACTGAGACTTTAGGGATTTCTATATACAATATCATATCATCTGCAAATAATGACAGTTTTACTTCTTCTTTTCCAATTTGGATGCCTTTTATTTCTTCTTCTTGTCTCATTGCTGTAGCTAGGACTTCCAGAACTATGTTGAATAAGAGTGGTGAAAGGGAGCACCCCTGCCTGGTTCCTGATCTTACTGGGATTGCTTTTAATTTTTGCCCATTTAGTATGATGTTTGCTGTGGCTTTGTCATAGATGGCCTTTATCATGTTAAGGAATGTTCCCTGTATTCCCACTTTACTGAGAGTTTTGAGCATGAATGGGTGCTGAATTTTATCAAATGCCTTTTCTGCATCTATTGAAATTATCATGTGATTTTTGTCCTTCCTTTTGTTTATGTGATGAATGCCATTGATTGATTTGTGAATTTTGAACCGGCCTTGCCTCTCCAGAATAAATCCCATTTGATCATGGTGTATGATTTTTTTCATATATTGCTGGATCCGGCTGGCTAATATTTTGTTGAGAATTTTAGCATCTAAATTCATCAGGGTTATTGGCCTATAGTTTTCTTTCTTTGTGTTGTCTTTGCCCGGTGTTGGGATCAGAATTATGCTCGCCTCATAAAAGGAGTTTGGAAGTCTTCCTTTCTCTTGAATTTTTTGAAATAGCTTGAGGAGGATAGGTGTTAGCTCTTCTTTGAATATTTGGTAGAATTCACTTGTGAAGCCATCAGGGCCAGGACTTCTCTTTGTTGGGAGTATTTTGATAACTGTTTAAATCTCATTTGTTGTAATTGGTCTGTCTAGGTGTTCTGATTCTTCCAGATTGATACTATCCAGTGATGTTAGTGGGGTATTGAAATCCTCTACTATTATAGTACTGCTGTTAATCTCGCCCTTTATAGCCATCAAAGTCTGCTTTATGAATGTCGGGGCTCCTATGTTTGGTGCATAGATATTTATAATGGTTATATCTTCCTGTTGAATTGTTCTCTTTATCATTATGTAGTGTCCGTCTTTATCTCTTACTACAGCCTTTGTTTTAAAGTCCGTTTTGTCAGATATAAGTATTGCTACCCCAGCTTTATTTTCATTTCCATTTGCATGAAATATTTTTTTCCATTCTTTTACCTTCAGTCTATGTGCATCTTTTGTTTTAAGGTGGGTCTCTTGTAGACAGCATATGTATGGGTCCTGTTTTTTTTTTTACAGGGACAGAGAGTGAGAGTCAGAGAGAGGGATAGATAGGGACAGACAGACAGAAATGGAGAGGGGTGAGAAGCATCAATCATTAGTTTTTCATTGTTGTTGCAACACCTTAGTTGTTCATTGATTGCTTTCTCACATGTGCCTTGGCCGCGGGCCTTCAGCAGACTGAGCAACCCCTTGCTGGAGCCAGCAACCTTGGGTCCAAGCTGGTGAGCTTTTGCTCAAGCCAGATGGGCCCACTCTCAAGCTCGTGAGCTCAGAGTCTCGAACCTGGGTCTCTGACATCCCAGTCCAATGCTCTATCCACTGCGCCACCGCCTGGTCAGGCTGGGTCCTGTTTCTTTATCCACGCAGCTACCCTATGTCTTTTGATTGGATCACTTAATCCATTTACATTTAAGGTTATTTTTGATATATAGTTGTTTATTGCCATTTTATTCTTTAAAGCTGAATTCTTCTTTAGCTATATTCTTTTCCCCCTTTGAACTGTTCACAACAGGCCCCTTAGCATCTCCTGCAGAATTGGCTTGGTTTTAATGAATTCCCTGAGGTTTTCTTTGTCTGGGAAGCTCTTTATCTCTCCTTCAAGTTTAAACGTTGGACTTGCTGGATAGAGTAGTCTTGGTTGTAGGTTCTTGATCTGCATTAGTTTGAGTATATCTTGCCATTCCCTTCTGGCCTCAAGTGTTTCTGTTGAGAAGTCGGATGTCATCCTTATGGGGGGTCCTTTGTAGGTGATAGTCTTTTTTTTCTCTAGCAGCTTTTAAATTTTTCTCTTTATCACTTAGCTTTGGTATTTTAACTATTCTTGGTGTAGATTTTTTGGGGTTTCTATTTAATGAAGTTCTCTGTGCTTCTTGCACGTGTGAAACGTTTTCCAGTCTTAATTTAGGGAAGTTTTCAGCTATGATTTGATTGAACAAAGTTTCTATCCCTTGATCGTTGTCTGCTTCTTTGAGAACCCCTATGATGTGGATGTTATTTCTTTTCATGTTTTCACAGAGCTCCCTTAGAGTTTCCTCCGATTTTTTTAGTCTCTTTTCTTTATTCTGCTCTGCTTCTGTGCCTTTGTTTATTTTGTCCTCTAACTCGCTGATTCGATCCTCAGCTTCATCCATGCTGCTTTTAATTCCTTCCATTGTGGTCTTCAGTTCTGATACTGTATTTGTCATTTCTGTCTGATTCTTTATTATTATTTCCACTTCCTTTTTTATACTTGCTATCTCTTTATTTAGGTGTTCGTAATGACTATCCATTGTTGCTCTAAGCTCTTTGAACATCCTATCATTATTTTAAACTCTGCATAAGGTAGTTTGGTTATATCCGATTCATTCAGGTCCTTCTCTGGGGATTTCTCTTGATTCAATTGGGTTGCATTTCTCTGCCTTCTCTTTTTGTCTGTGTGTAAGAAGAGTTTGGCTACTGGAGTCCAATGGGTGTTGTGTCTGTGTTCCCTAGGTGTGGTCTGTCTCCAGGCCCACCACCCCCTCTGCCGCTGCCTAGGGCGGATATGTATGGGTGTTGCCATCAACGGCCTTGGCTGCTGAGGTCTCCGCCTCACCTCTGCAGGAGGGGCTGTGTTCTCATGCCTGGCTCTACAAGCCTCAGCCAGTCTCGACCTTCACCCCTCTCCCACGGGTGGTACCATGCACCACACTTGGGCCACAAGCTTGGGCGTCAAGGGAAAGCGTAAGAGCACTTTTGCTGAGCTGCGGGTCCCTATCAACCTGTTCCTCCGGCTGGGAGGGGCTTTTGGTGTGCACTCATCTGCAAGCCCAGGCCGGAAGCCCCACTCCTGCCAACCTCAGCTCCTTGGCTAGACGGGGCTGCTGCTACTTTTTCAACCACGCGCTGGGCTTCTGCCATGCCTCTGCAGGCAAAGCCGGTTCGGGCAGGACTTCAAGCCCCGGAGGCCTGGTGCAGCTGCGCACCTACTTCCCCTTGCCCAGCAGCAGATCTCTGCCCGTTTCAGGCTCCCACTTTTCCCCCACAGGTGGAGTCGCAGGCAGGCCTGCAGCCGCTGGACCACTTTTGCGCATCCCCTTTGCCCTGGCTGGGCTATACCAAGCTCATGCCAGCCATCTCACCCTCTGCTCCTGCTGACGGAACCATGCTTCCGCATCCCGCCTCCGCCCGCCCTCCAGCAAGCCCTCAGCAGTGTGGGTGTGGGTGCTGCAGCTCAGACTCTAACACTCCATACTGTAATCCTAAAAGCTCCCTCCTTCTAAGCAGCTCTGCTCTAATTGCCACAGAGGAGCCTGTTTGGCTGGTGTCCTGCTTCCCTTTGCTGGTTCCAGGGGAAATATTGTTTCAGATTTATGTAGTGACTCAGCCCAGGGTTTAGGGTGGCTGTCCCTCAAAGCTTTTCTTCCTGTGCCTTCCAGACCGCACTCTCTTCCCGCTGCTCTGGTCCTGTCCTTTCTCTCTGTCTCCCGGAGTCCTGGGTGAGTGGTTGTGAGAGAGGTTTTCTTTGCCATCCCTTTAAGAAGAATCCTGGGTCTGAGACAACTGTCTCTCTCTCACAAACAGTATCCTAACCTGTTTCCCAGCTAAATACTGTCCATATGCCTCTTCTAGGCTCTGGGGCTGCAGGCTGGGGCTTTATTCCTGGGACCCAGGTCCCTCCCTCTCTGCTAAACTCTCTTTCCGCCACGCAGGTCTCTCCGGGCCTCCTTTCGCTCCAGGGAGCTGGGCAGTCCTTTCCGCGTTTTCACTTTTTATACCAGTCTCAATGTTGCTTCTTCAGTGTTCTCTGGTTGAAGAGTCCTCTCAATCCAGTTCAACGTTGGTTTATCCAGATGATGGTTCTTAAAATCAAGTTATAATCCACTTTGGTTCTGGGAGTTGGAAGTTGGTACATCCGCCTACTCCATCGCCTTCTTGTCCCCCCTTGAACACTTTTAAAACACTTAAAAACACTCTAAATTGCCAATAAGCACAGATTACTCCTACATTAAAAATATAATGCAATACTGTATATTTTATTCATTTCATTATCTCTATATTTAATTCTAAAATTTATCATGGTTGAAATACACATATCCAATGAGAGGAAAATTGTGCCATACCAGATGAATGGGATTTTTTGTCTCAAACAAGCTGAGGTTACTTGAGGTTACTAATTTTTTAGCAGGAGTCTTTTATGTCCAAGATGATTCTACCTGAAGCTCTAACAATAGGGAACACCCTCAATGACAGCTGGTCTGGAAGTCCACATTTTCTATGTTCAGGTTAGACCTTTGCCCTCTTGGGTGTACCACCTGGGGCCTGTGAATTAAAGTAGATTAATAAAAGGTAGATTAATAAAAGAAAATGGTTATTTGTATGCATCCCAACAGAAGCAAAGAAAAGAAGCTACCTTACTGTGGTTAAACTGAGAAGTTTACATACCTGAATTAGGGAAATAAAAGGTTTCCAGAAAAGACTTCCAGGGTAAAACAAGTAGATTTCTTTGGGAAAGTCAAGTAGATTTTTCAGAGAGCAAACATGAGCTGAGAAAGTTTGTGATAGTGTATCATATGCAGATAAAAGTAATCTTTCCCTCTTCTTCTTGGACATGAAATTCAGGGTAGGTATACAGTTGGTCTCTTTCCTGAGAGTAGTTTCTTCCCAAGAAGAGAACTTTGGGCAGCCTCATTCCCCAGAAGTTTCTGTGTATAGTCAGGTAAGCAAAGATCCCAGAATGCTTCTTTCTGTATCTATTGATTCTCAAATGTCTTCAGCTTAAAATAACCTTCATCCCAACAGTGGGGTTCAAAACAGGTTCTCACAGCTGTTAAACGACATTCTCACATTCTGGGAGAATGGTGGGAGGAATCCATAAAATTATGACTCTTCTACAAATATAAAATTAAAATGTCTCAAAGACTTTATTTGACTGATTTGCTAATGAGGAACCTAGTAAGCTGTTACAACCAATTCAAAGGAGAATTGAAAACACACACATATACACATGTATATATGCCAATAGGAATGCTGAAATAAATTTGCTTGATTCATGCAAGAATGACCAAGATCCAGTAATCATTGTATTTCACAATCTGTTTCTGTCCAACACAATTTACCTATGAACAAAGATCATTTGCATCACCATAAATTTTCTTCAGCTCTTACAGAGTTGTAAAATAGCTCAAAGACAATGTAAGGTGGAAATAACCTGGCCTAACCAACCTTATCTTTTCTTCCCATTTCAAATTCCTTCACAATTTTTCTTGTCATATCCTTTTATCTATAACTTTTTAATTTTATGACCTAGTTTGACTAGGCAGAGTTTTGTGCCCACATAAAGTGGTAGCCAACTTCCTTCACTAATGTCTTCACTGTGCATTAAACTCTTATTCTTTTCGTGTTCCTCCCCTCTGATAGGGCCACAATCCTAATAAATATTGTAATGTATTTTGAGTTATCTCCTAACTTTTTCCTGACTCTGCTTGCACTCACAACACTGGCAACCTGCAAACATGCAAAGAACAACACAGAAACTTCATGGACTTAACATCTTCCTATTTCACCTGTGATTCTTGGTAATATAACTAATCAACTCCCAGAGTGTGTGTGTGTGTGTGTGTGTGTGTGTGTGTGTGTGTGTGTGTGTGTGTGTGTAGTATTTTATACCAGAACATGGGTTCTCCAAAGAGTTGTTAAGTACTACATACTGGCTGCTCAGTAAACAATGACACATATTCCCATCACTGCACACTGCTCCAACTTTAATTATCAAATATAGTTACTAAATTATCGAGATTCAGTGCTCTAAGTCTAGGTCTGTTTTTACCAATTTTGTTTTTAGTGTATCCAATTTGTAGACTTTATAGGCCCATATGTATGCCAATTCAAATACAAAACTATTCAAAAGTTGACATTTCAACCACACTTAAAGTACCCTATTTAATGCAACCAGTGATTTCTCACCTTCAAATACCAAGACCCTTTTGTGAAAGAAATTCTACCCAAAAGAGAGAACTTGGATGAGTCTTGAGGACATTATGCTAACTGAAATAAGTTAATCACAGAAGGACAGTACGTCATAAATCTACTTATAAGTACTTAAAATAGTCAAACTCATAAAAGCAGAAACTAGAATGATGATTTCCAGGGGCTGGGAGCTGAGGAAAATGGGAAGTTGCTAATCAATGAATGCACAACTTCAGTTATGCAAGAGGAGTAAGTTCTAGAGAGCTACTCTGAAATATTGTGCCTATAGATAACAATACTATATTGTACACTTACAGAATTTGTTAGGAGGCTAGATCTCATGTTACAAATTATTACCACCATAAAATATGATTTTTTTAAAAGTGAAAGAACTGTAATGACTCATCAAAATAAAATTTGCTCAGTAAGGTAGTCGTATGAGAACAGTTATACTCCTGTTTGTTTAATGTATGAATACTTCTTTTAAAGTAGTGGTTCTCAACCTTTTTTGAGGTACCGAACCTACCAGTTTCATATGTGCATTCACCGAACCCTTCTTTAGTGATAAATAAAATATGATTTTTTTCCCCAAATTCAAGACATAGGTATATGTTTTCTTACTGGTGCACAAAATGAGCTGTGCATGAACATCACCTTGCTCAAAGAACAAAACCAACAAAGTGCATGAACTCACAACAAATTACAGTATTACTTTATTCTGGCCTCCGCGGCAGAGGCTTCTCTGAACCCCTGAGACTGACTCATTGAACCCCTAGGGTTCAATAGAACCCAGGTTAAGAACCACTGTTTTAAAGTGTACTAGTAGTAACCATGGCAGCTTTGGATCCAAGGGATTATGTCACTGAATAAGTTTGTCTAGTGTTGTATAAAAGGGGAGAAGCTTAGCATTCCCTTTGGCAAGGATGGGATGGAAGAAGCCCTAACTTACACAACACATATATGGTTAAGGCATTGCCACAGTTTTTGTGGCATCTAAGCTTTTTTTTTTTTCATTTTAACATGATGTAAAAGTTCTGGAAATGGATAGTAGTGTTGGTTGCACAACAAGGTAAATTTACTTAATGCTACTAAGCTGTGTGTGCAAAATGTGTTAAATTTTTCTTATTTATGGTTTTCCGCAATAAAAAATTAATTTTAATAACAGATGATGTTTGCTTTTTCTCAGTTGCCTTCACTTCAAAATAATCTTTTGCCAAAGTGGTATATTTTGGGATGGCATATCCTTCTCCCCTTCCACTTCTCCAAAGTTGTTTATAAACATCACTTACAGGCCCCTTACTCTAGCACTTCTCTTACTGAACAGTTGAGTCTTAAAGTCATTTGTCAAATTTGAAAAAGGTATTCACCTGTGCTGGGATGATAAGTGAGCTGTGGTAGACCAGAGATGAATTTGGCAGGCCTATTGGGGAGGAAAGGGTGTCCATGTCTCCATGGACCTGACACTATGTCTCAGATCCCAAACAGAGCAAGGAGAGTGCTTACGTGAGAAAGATGCCCAGTATAATAATCAGAGTCGAGTGGGGTCAAGGAGGACATCCATGCAGGAAGAGGATATGTCCAGGCTATAATCACAAGAAAAATAAAAGCTGGTTTCTCGTTGTAAGAGAAGAGAGTTATTGCTATGTAAAGGGAGAAAACTAGACTGAACCTTATAGTATTGTCTAGGAATTGGAGATGAAATCAAAGTGTTTATATCTAGAGACATAGAGAGAGATAAATAGATGTGTAAATGTGTGTATGTATGAACAATTATGCATGTATTTTGTAGTCTGTCCACTGGGAGGGCCTGGTAGCAAAGATACCCCAATATCAATGAATATACCTAGAGTCTACATCTTGACTTCTAAATGTCATTCTACTGTTAAAGGAACCAGAGGTCCTCAGAGGAATGGCTGATGTGAGGGCCATGGCAGGGAAAGTAAAGATGATCCTGAAACATCTTATTGTGTCAGAAATCAAGGAAGTACTCAAGGAATAATAACTACCAAAAGGTCACCAAAGCTAGGTTGAACGAGTTTTCATTGGCCAAATCTTGGGCAATTTGGACATCACAATTAATTCTGATGGTTAGTGAATTATAACCCATTGAATAAAGTAGAAAACTAACAATCCATCTGATAGAAATAAATAAATGAATAAATTGAGATTTTGTTGAATGGATTTTTATATAGTTTTAAATTAACCCTCTACGAATTGCTAACTAAAAATGTGTTAATTACAAAGGCTAGCTTTACAGTGAAGGAGTTTGGCGCACATCACCTTAATCAAGTGGCCAAAGTGATCACCATCAGTAATGGGACAAAACTTGCACTACCTGAGAGGTTAAAATGAACATCACTGTGAATTTCCTGCCAGAAGTGCAGAACCTCAATCTAATTATGATGCAACATCAGGCAACCAAAATTCAGGAACATTCTACAGAGTAATTAACCTGCAATTTTCAAAAGTGTTAATGCCATTAAAGTTAAGGATAGATTGAGAACCTATTCCAGAAGAAACATGACAATAAATGTAAGGAGTGATTGTGAACTAGATCTTTCTACCAGGAAGGATATTTAGGGGGCAATGTGGGAAATTTGAATGGATTCTAAGGTTTAAAAAATAGTAAGTTATCAATGTTAATTTTCTGATTTTGATGGTTATGTAGGAAACTGTTCTTGCTCACAGGAAATACACACCACACTTTTTAGGGGTGATGGAGCATCTGGAACTTACTCTCAAATTGTTCAGAGGGGAAAACATTTTTATACTATATTTGTAACTTGTTTTGTTTGAGATCATCAGAAAATTAAAAAGTTATTTTTTAACAGTCTCCTTAAGATTTCCAATACATCTGTTGAATCATAATGTTATAAAAATAGGACTAATTCTGTGGCACAGTCACTGAAGAGCTAGATCTGCTTCTAAATATAAATTTAAAAGACAGGACATAAAAGCATAATATTTATGAAAGTAAGTTACTCAGAAGAATTTTCAAAACAGCAGCATGAAAACACAGGCAGTTGTGTCTAGTTAAAACATCTTCAAACAGCAAATGTGGCTAAAGTTTGACAATTCATCAAAGAATTTTCCTGATAATTTATATCTTCATATCTTAATAAATATATAAAAAGTCACTCTTGACACAGATCAATTTATTTATATGTATGTATCTTTGAGGTCTCTGAAATGTGTGTTCTACTAGTGATGTCCTGTGATATAAAACTTCTTTGTTTTGGTCAATTAGTTGATAAAATAAATATTGATTAATAATTTCAAAATAACTTCTCATATGAAAAGACTATTTATAACACAACCCATTATTACATAGATTTCATTGTTTCCTTCATCAAATTATGTTTTCTAAAACAGTTAAGTACTGTCAAACCCTGAAACAAATTGCTTCTCTTTAAGAATGCTATTTGCCTCATTATTTAAAATGTCCCACTGTACAAAGGAAGTAGACACTTTTATTCTTTTCATGTGTTAATGATAGATCACAAATAAATTCTTACATAATAAGCTCTATTGACTGTTCAAACTATTCTGCTTTTATTTCTTTATAATTGAAAATTATTCTAAGAAATGTCAAAGATTCACAGACTTGGTGAAGGTAATTGCAACAGAGTGATACTAGAGTCTACAGTAACTTTTGAAATTATATAAATTTTTTTAAATGACCTGGTTAACTTACGTCCACATGAAAACCTGCACAGGAGTGTTTACAATAACTTCATTTATAATGGCCAAAACTTGTACACAACCATAATGTCCTTCAGTAGGAAAATGGATAAATACACTATGGTACATTCAGACAAAAACAAAACATTCAGCATTAAAAACAAATGAGGTACTAAGCCATAAAGGAAATAAAGGAACCTTAAATACATGTTGCTAAGTGAAAGAAGCCAACCGGAAGAGAGCAGGAACTCTCTCTGTTTTATTGTGCGTTTATTGTGCCGTCGTCACAGGGCCCTATACCTGGGAACTATCCGACATATGAATGAGCACATGGCATGTGCATTCCTGACACCCCCCACATCTTCCTCCTCCGCTACCAGATCAGCCTTTATTCTGAGCTCATAATAAGAATACAACAAATTCCTGATTCCCAGAATGATTCACTAAAACAATTTTGAAAGAGAAAGGAGACTTGAGCTAAACTGTAAAATACTGACAGGCATTTCATAGAAAAAGAGAATTGGAAAGGGCCTTCCAAGTGGGAAACAGAGAAAAGGTGAGGAAGGGAATTATGGCATCTTCTGAGGGCCTGGAAAAGAATGTTCTACTGGGTGGAGGTTCTTGGGAAATAGTTGCTATTAGGCAAGTAGGCAATGGAGGGTGCATGCCAGGCTGGGAAGCCCAAATGTTATAAAATATTTCGGTGGGCCACTTTTGGTAATGCCTTTGTATTCACCTTTGCTTCCCTCTCTTCCTCACAGTTGCTCATGGGAGTGGACAGGAAGTCAAGTGCTCGCTCGGCTATTTCCCCTGCGGAAATATCACCAAGTGCTTGCCACAGTCCCTTCACTGTAACGGCGTGGATGACTGTGGGAACCAGGCCGACGAGGACCACTGCAGTAAGTGACGCCCCCGTGGTCACCATAAGAACCAGGAGCGAGAGGACTGACAGTGAAGTCACTGAGACCTCTCATAGCAACAACAGAAATGGGAAAAGAGAAAACTGTGTTAGAATACAATATAAATATAAGGAAATCTTATATTTATTTCATTAGCTTGAAATAGCCGGGGGGGGGGGGGGTTCTATGTATTAGTATCACAGCCAATCTTTCAGGAAAGTAGTGATTGTGCATGTAGTAAATTTTTTAATGCACCAACCTGCGCAGTTAATGCCTCAGAGGCAGAATGCTATAACATTGAGGACACGTGCTCTGGAGCCAGACTGCCTGGTTTGACAGTTCATCACCCAGTTATACATTGACCAGTTACGTGTACTTGAGAATGTTTCTTACCCTCTCTTTGCCTCAGTTTCCTCATGACGTAAAGGGTATGAGAATTGTGCCTGCACGGAAAGACTTTGGGGGGACAGCTGTAAAGAACTGGAAGAGCACAGGCATGCAGCAGGCACTGTTGAAGTGTCTGCGATTGCTTTCTTATCATTTGCTTACTGCCGTTGTGAAGGAAAAATGAGACCTAGAAGAAGAAGGAAAGCTAAGTCCAGCTTCCCTACTAGTTAGCTAGGAACCATATTTATGACCCTAAAAAGCTCCCGGCCAATGTATATCTGGGAAAACTAGGCTGTTAGGATTTTTTCAAATGTGTGAAGCCTCAAAAACACAAATTTATAAAGAAACTTGTTGGCTAGATGTGACTCAGCGAAAAATGAGCTTTTGGTTTATCACGTAAAATAATGAGATTTTTCACTCATGAGAAAATAAGGTACTATTTGGGGAGTCAAAGACATACGTGACAATTCTAAGAGCTGCATAAATAACTGACACTGAACAGGCCTGGCTGTTATCACTCTCACAAGTATTACAGACATTTTTAATGTACCACATCTTGGAGGAACTAAACGTCTTGGAACACTGTCTCTGGGGTAAGAGGCAGTAACTTGAGTAAGCAAGCACACTACACCACTGAGTTTCAGCTACAATTACCTTTGATTTAAATGGCTATACATATGTGTTCTCTTCTTTAAATATACATATATAGACACATCATCTTGTTAAAATAACTGAATGCTACACAAAAGGGTTTTTTTGTTTTGTTTTATTTTATTTTTTGTATTTTTCTGGAGTGAGAAGCAGAGAGGCAGAGAGACAGATTCCCATATGCGCCTGACAAGGATCCACTCAGCAAGCCCACTAGGGGGCGATGCTCTGCCCATCTGGGGCTGTTACTCCATTGCCACTGGAGCAATTCTAGCGCCTAAGGCAGAGGTCATGGCGCCATCCTCAGTACCCGGGCCAACTGGTTCTAATCGAGCTATGGCTGCAGGAGGAAAAGAGAGATATAGAGGGAGAGGAGCGGGGGAAAGGTGGAGAAGCAGATGGATGCTTCTCCAGTGTGCCCTGACCGGGAATTGAACCCGGGACTTCCACACACCAGGCCGATGCTCTACCACTGAGCCAAACAGCCAGGGTTTGTTTTGTTTTGTTTTGTTTTGTTTTTAACTAACTTAAAGTGTTCTGTTCACTGCCAACCATGTCCTCCTCAGCAGGCGAGTAGTTCGGATAGGGAGATGGCCTGAGCACTCCCCACACATTGACATGGTGGAGGAAACCAGGAAGAGCACTTGCTAGGAGCAACAAATTCACCTCCAAAAGTAGTTTCTCCATGATAAAGGTTTAGGAACCCTTGCCCTTATGCTAAGTTTAAAGAGACTAAGTAAACAAAATAACAAATTGTAAAGTAATAAATCTTAGTTATATAAATTTCTCAGGATTCACCAACCAGCCAATTCCGGTGGAGGCAATATGACATTGGAGTGTAGTGATCAGGGTTGGAAGGCCTGGGCATAAATTCTGCTTGTAAGTAGGGTAAAAATGGCTATTTTCTTCATGCCAGTGGGAGCAATAAGAGTATCTCTGTCCATGGTTGTTAAAAAGATTCAGTAAAGGTAATGTATCTTAGATGCTTAGCAAAATATCCAAAATATAATTAGCACTCAAGAAATGTTAGCTGGTGTATGAGTCAGCTGTAACTATATTACCAACTTAGTGACAATAAGAAGTACCCACTTATATAACTAGCAATTCTGTGGGTCAGCAGCTCAGGCTGGGTTTGTCTCAGATCAGCCATGTGCTTTTCTGCTCATCGATTTTGTGTTTTCATCCCTGGGACCTTGGCTGAGACAAACCGGTGATTCAGCTCTGGTCCTGCAGCCGGCTAAGCTGGACTTGTTCTCATGGTAGACTCATGGCACCCAGCAGTGAAGTGGAAGTCTGCAAGGCCTCTTAAAGCCTCGGCTCACAGATGGCACACAGTCCTTACTAAACCAAGTCATAGGCCAGACCTGTTTCCAGAAGTGAGATTGACCCCTCCTCTCACTGAGAGGAGCTGCAGTCAGACTGCAAGCTCTGTACTTCCACCACAGTCCTTACTAAACCAAGTCATAGGCCAGACCTGTTTCCAGAAGTGAGATTGACCCCTCCTCTCACTGAGAGGAGCTGCAGTCAGACTGCAAGGAGCTAGCATTGAGGGAGGGCAGCAATTGCAGCCACTTATGCAGATTTTTTCCACAGTTGCTATTATAGTTGCTTTTCCTACAAACATTAACGTTAATTCTCAGTGATCAGTCTCCACCTGCATGACTTTTTTCCTGTCGGTTAAACAATTTAAGTACTTTTGGGAATAACCATAGTTTGTGCATTTAATGTCTTATTGAAACAGTAGCTGCTATCTGAAGGAATGATACTTTTCTACATTTTTGATTTTGTAGTTAAATGTAAAAGGTGTGTCTGTGTGTGTGTCTGTGTGTGTGTGTATTCTACTCACCCGGGATACGTAGGTGAGTAAGCTTTCCCACATCTGAATTATAGTTGATTTTGAGGCAAGATAAATTATGTAGACTTGTCTACTTGGCCCTTAATAATATTCATTTACTCTGACTCCTGGTGAATTTTAATAGACTATAACACTAGGAAAAAGCATTAAAGCCTATTTCTTTATACAGATACTTAGAATTAAATTCTGATGACAAGCGTAAGCTTAACTTTTCTTAAAACAAGACTTAATCAGAACAAAAACCAGATCAGAACTGTATGTTCATAATGACTTCTCCCCCCATCTCCCTGACTTTCTTTCTCCCAATGATTCTTCCACTTCCTGTAGGTTTGTGAGCCGCTCTCTTTCTGTCTCACTGTTTCCATGTCTATCCACTTCCGTTCTGCCTAACTGTCCCTCAGCCCTCTGCCCCCTTTTTACTCTCTCAACTTTCCTACTTTATACCTGTCTTTTTCTCTATTCTTTTATCCTTTAAAGCAAGCTGACCACGCTTATAAAGACATGTCTATATAATAAATACTATGTTAAACTATTCCTGGTCTTCTTATGTTAAAGTCATAAAACTCTCTTGAAATGCAACTAAATCAGCGGATCTCCAAATGTAGTTCTGGACCAAACCCATCAGCATTATTCACAAATTGGTTAGAAATGAAGATTCTCGGGCACCACCCCAGACCTGCTGACTCAGAAACTCTGTGGGGACTTGGCAATGTTTCCATAAGTTCTTCCTGTCATCTGGAAGCACAGTAAATTCGGTGAACCACTGAGCAGTGAACCAAGAGAGCAGAAACCAGGAATGCATGCAAAATGATCCCAGCAGAATTAAACTAGAATTAAGTTTTCAATTTGGTATGCAAGTATTTGAACTTGCTAACAAACTAAATTATTATTACCACTTATCTGAAATTTTTTAGTCTCTGTAAGAAAAACTGAAACTCTGCTAGTTACAGTCATTTGAAAATACAAAAAAAAAAAAAAAAAAGGCCATGGCCAGCTGGCTTAACAGTACAGTGTTGGCCTAGTGTGTGAAAGTCCCAGGTTCGATTCCCAGTCAGGATACAGAGGAGAAGCAACTATCTGCCTCTCCCCCCACTTCTCTCTCTCTCTCTCTCACTCTCTCTCTCTCCTTCTCTCCCTCCCTCCTTTCCCCTCTCACAGCCATGGCTCAAATAGTTCCAGCAAAATAGGCCCCTGGCTCTGAGGATGGCTCCATGGCCTTGTCTCAGGTGCTAAAATAGCTGGGTTGCCAAGCAGTGGAGCAGTGGCCCCAGACAGGCAGAGCATTGTCTGGTAGGGAGCTTGTTGGATCAATTCTGGTCCAGGCACATGCGGGAGTTTATCTGCCTCCCCACCTCTCAGTTAATAATCATTTTAAAAAAGAAAGAAAGATAAGAAAATACAAAAAAGAATTGAACTCTGCTTAAACCCTCGAAGATAGCCAGCTGGCATGCTGCTACTGTCTTTGCATGGGTAGATCGGAACATCCTAGGAAGAATGGAAGAGTGTCACCACTGTCTTTAGTGTTGCAGGGACTAAAAATAATGAGATGTAGTTATTGCTTCTTGCTTCTTGCTGCTTTATTTTTCTTTACCGGTTGTGAGCTTTCATTTTTCATTTTATAGTATTAGAGTAACTTATGCTATCCAAGTTTTCATTTGTAAGACATCTATATTTAAATTCTGCTTTATGTTAATTAAATTGTCAGAAAGTTGGTCTTTTTAGAACAAGGAAACCTTGGGCTTTTTTTTTTTTTTTTTTTTTTTTGTCATTTGTGCATTGACCAGGGAAGCCTAGGGTTTTGAACCAGTGACCTCAGTGTTCCACGTCGACGCTCTATCCACTACGCCACCACAGGTCTCTCAGGCTTTTTGAATAAGCAGCATTAAATATATTTACAGTCACATAAAGTGTAATACCTTAACATATAAATTCTTTTATAAACACAGCTAAAAATCACTTTAGAGTGATCATTTATAACTTAATAGTATATTGTGAAATTAAAAAAATTCTTTTCCTAATGAATAGTAGGACTCTTCCTTAAATAGATGTTTTAAAATATATCTTAAAACATAGCTTCAAACCATGGCTGGTTGGCTCAGTAGTAGAGTATCAACCCAGTGTGTGGATGTCCAGGGTTCAATTCTGGCCACAGCACACAGGAGAAGCGCCCATCTGCTTCTTCATCCTTTGCCCTCTCCTTTCTCTTTATCTCTCTCTTCTCCTCCCTCAGCCAAGGCTCCATTTGAGCAAAGTTGGCCCCAGACGCTGAGGATGGCTCCATGACCTCTGCCTCAGGCACTAGAATGGCCCCAGTTGTAATGGAGCAACTCCACAGATGGGTAGAGCATTGCCCTCCAGTGGGCTTGCCAGGTGGATCCAGGTCGGGCACATGTGGGTGTCTGTCTCTCTGCCTCCCTGCTTCTCACTGCAGAAAAATACAAAAGAAAACAAAACAAACAAAATAAAAACATAGCTTCAAAAACTTCTCCTTTTCTCTTTAGCTATTTAAACATTGACACCAATAATAATTATTAAAATGGAGAAATAAGTCAAATGTAAATAATGGTAATAAAATTTAAGGAAGCATTAAAAAAGTGAAACACATTCAGATAAATTAAATTGACTCCCCATATATTGAGCTAAATATGAAGTAATTATATTTAGAAAGAATTCATATTTTCACAGGCATCTTAAACAAGTACTCATAGTATTAAGTTTCTAGATTTCTTAAGAAACCCATAATTTCTTTGTAACAAAACACTTTACTGAATATTTAAAAAAATCTCACTCCAAAAAGCATAAGACATCAAGTCACTGAACATTTTTCAAGGACACAATGTAAGCAGAAGCAATAGATTTAAAGTTTTCAGTTGAATTCACAAGAATCCCTTTCTTCCTAAAATATGTGAACAATACAAATTTTATATACACATAAAGACATACATATGTCAAAGTTGATTGCACCCTTTTTATAATAATTTTGATCTCTACTGATAAACTTCAAATTGGAAATGTATAATTTTCCCCTAAATTACACCATTTGATATAATTCCCATATAATATTCATATGTTTCTGTCATATATCACTAACTGATTTTTCATCTCTACTTAGAATTGTTACAGATGCAGGGTAGAGGCCAAAAAAGTCTTAAAGGGTCATTAGAGCAGTTGTTGGTGCAACAGTGGCAAATAAAAAAGGAGGGACCTTTTACAGTTTCAGCTGAAATTCTCAGCTGCTTCAGAGAATACATCTGGGTAAATGCCAAAGGAACCTTATTACAAAAGGTGAGGACTTCATTCCGGAATCATTTATGTCCATTTTAAACTCAGGGCCAACTTAGTAGCAAAAATAAATTATTAATGTAGCATCAGATTTTCAGATGCTATGGAATCTATTTGCTGTACCTCGTTTTTATTTTAAAAGTAACTCTTTGCATTTCCAGAGTGAAATGCTAGCATTTCTTTTTCTATATCAGGGGTCAGGAACCTATGGCTCGCGAATCAGATGTGACTCTTTTGATGGCTGCATCTGGCTCGCAGACAAATCTTTAATAAAAAAATAACGTTAAAAATATAAAACATTCTCATGTATTACAATCCATTCATTTCCTACCGCTCATGTTCATGGTTGTGAGTGGCTGGAGCCGATCACAGCTGTCCTCTGGGACAACACCAAATTTTTATTGAATAATGCATAACATACACAAGTCGTTGTGAGGTCAGGAAGTAAACTTCCCTCCTTTTAATCAAGTAGTCAGCTAGCTAATTGCAGAAACCCTTTTGACAATGAAGATGGCTAAATGAAAAAAGGATGAGGAGTATCGTACTTTTCAGCAGAAATGGACAAAGGAATTCGCCTTTGTGGAAAGAGCAGGTTCTGCAGTGTGTCTAATATGCAATGATAAAATTGCATTGATGAAATGGTCAAATATAAAGCGGCACTTTGACACATGTCATACGACATTTGCATTGAAATATCCAGCAGGGGACAGCAGGAAGAAAGCATGTCAAGAGCTACTGTGCAGAGTACAAGCTTGTCAGTAGCAACTCTGTGTTTGGACCCAACAAGGTGACTGGAACTCAGCTAGCTTTGCTGTTGCTTCAGCAATTATGAGAAATGGAAAGCCATTCACAGATGGGGAGTATGCCAAAACATTCATGCTTGATGTTGCCAATGAACTTTTGACGACTTTTCAGATAAAGACAAGATAATCAAACGAATAAAAGACATGCCTCTGTCAGCAAGAACTGTTCATGATCACCCTGCCCAACATCTTGATCTTCAGCTGCTAGTGGGCTTCATGTCTAATATCCTGCAGTCATTAAAAGCACACTTTAGAGAATTTCGTGAGCACTCGTTTTTTAAGTTCATCACCCATCCACAGGAGTATGCAGTGGTGTCTCCGTCAGAGATTTTGAGCTACAAGCTGCTGACCTGAAGGCCTCAGACATGTGGGTGAATAAGTTCAAGTCACTGAATGAAGATTTGAAAAGACTTGCACGACAGCAAGCAGAGTTGGCGCGCAAACACAAGTGGGAAGAAAGGAAAAAACTTCAATCCGTGGACCAACTGATTGTCAAAACTTGGAACTCGCTTCCCGTCACATACCACACACCACAGCATGTGAGTATTGCTCTACTGACTATGTTTAGCTCTACGTATGCATGTGAGCAGTCTTTCTCACATCTAAAGAACGTTAAGACCAACCTACGATCACGTTTAACAGATGGAAGTCTCAATGCCTGCATGAAGCTTAACCTCACCACGTATCAACCAGACTACAAAGCCATCAGCAAAACCATGCAGCACCAGAAGTCGCATTAATGGTAAGAAGTACTTTATTCATCATTGGTTAGCAACAGCATAACGTTATTAAAAATAATTCAGAGACTAATTGTACTTTAAAAGTGTTGGTCTTACATAAAATACACACATTTACTTGTATTTAGTGGTAAACATATTGTATGGCTCTCACGGAATTACATTTTAAAATATGTGGTGTTCATGGCTCTCTCAGCCAAAAAGGTTCCCGACCCCTGTTCTATATTATCAACAGATGGCTGTACAAAGAGTGTTTCCTATTGCGGTTCAAGCAACCCAACCTCATTCCTGCCGGTGGCAGGTTGTAGTCCTTCCTCCACCATGAAGACCTGAGTTCTGATGCCTCCCATCTGTAGACTCCAAGCCCCCTCACCTGATCTGCACTTTAGAAGCTTTGTCTACAGGAAAAGGATGAATATGTTGGTCACTCCATTCCTGTGTTAGTATTTCAGTAATCCCTAGGGGAATTGGAAACCTCCTCTAATACATTTTCGGTGGAATAGTTTGTTAGCACCCACTAAATATTAACATCTGCCAGAATCGCAGAAGATGACCTTCTATGGAAATGGGTCTTGCAGATGTAATGAGGGAAGGAAGAGTTTCTGGTTTCCCCCAGATTCAGCCCAGGGAGAAGGAAGGAAAAGAAAACCCTTCCACTTTCCCTCCCTGATCCATGTCTCTTGTTCAGCCTAGGAATATAGCAAAGCCCACTTTTCTGCTTTGTTTTCCAAATCTATTATCAATGCCCAAACCTAGGCCTTTGAAAATCACATACTAAGAATTTGACTACTTTGCTATCTGCAAACTTCTGCATCATCCATTCCCCAGGCAATGAAAATGGAAAATTTTAGCTGCCTACTATAAGAAAAAGGGCAGAGAGTGCAAGTTCAAGGGAAGAAAAATTTTGTTAAAACCCCAAAATATTTTACTTAGCTATCAAAATTAGATAAAAACTATTTATAGTGTGTCCGTAAAGTCATGGTGCACTCTTGACCAGTCACAGGAAAGCAACAAAAGACGATAGAAATGTGAAATCTGCACCAAATAAAAGGAAAACTCTCCCAGTTTCATACCTAATCAGTGCAGTTCCATGTGGGCTCCATTTGTTGCCCTACACACATCCAAATGATAGTGAAGTTCTTGCCACACACGGGTAAGGACGTCTGGTATAACAGAGTGAATAACGTCTGTGATTCTGTTTTAAGTAATTAATGTCATTGATACATTCAATGTACACATGTTGCTTCACATAACTCCAAAAGTAAAAGTCTAAGGACATCAGATCTGGGGATTGTGGTGGCCATGGCCTGACAGAACCCCTGCCTATCCACCGCCAGGGAAATGTTCTATCCAGAAACTCACGAACAATGGTGGCGTAGTGTGGCGGAGCGCCATCCTGTTGAAAGATGACATCTTCTGGAAATTGTGGCACTGCATACAATTCCAACATGTCAAGATAGGTGTTTGCCGTCACAGACTGCTCCGCAAAAAAAAATGGGCCTATCACCTTATCGTGCATCAGGCCACACCACACATTCACTTTAGGGGTGTAATGGTCGTACTCAGCATAGGCATGAGGATGTTCAGCAGCCCATATTCAGACGTTATGGTGATGAACATGTCCACAGATATGGAAGGTCGCCTCATCACTAAACACAATCTTCTGCAAAAATCTTGCATCATTGTCGATCTCATGAAGCATATCTGTAGCAAACGCGCATCGTGTGGGTCTATCCGCTGGTTTGATAGCGTGCAACAGCCGCAATTTGTGCCCCGTAAAACAGAGACATTTCTTTAACACCTTATGAACTGTAGTCTTGCTTAGGTGTAATTGTCGAGCACACGCACGCACCGATTTTTTAGGGCTCCTTGGGTAGCTATCCCGTATAGCCTCTACAGACTCGTCACTGACTGATGGCCTACCACATCGGGGTTTCTCCACCAAACTGCCGGTTTCCTTCAACTGCTTATCCCACCGAGTAATGTTATTCCTATGTGGTGGCACTTCGTTATAAACGCGTCAATATTCACGTTGCACTTTGGTCACGGATTCGAATTTAGCGAGCCAGAGAACACACTGAACTTTCCTCTGAACCATCCACATCTCGACTGGAATGGCCGTGGGCTGCTCTGCTGTATACACGGTGTTATATCATCATCTGCACATGCGCACATGCTGGTCACATCATCCTATAGAAACTGGGAGGGTTTTCCTTTTATTTGGTGCAGATTTCACATTTTTATCATCTTTTGTTGCTTTCCTGTGACCGGTCAAAAGTGCACCATGACTTTACGGACAAACTGTATTTATAATGAGATGGTGATGACATATATTTTTAAATGGGATTTTAAGAATGTTTGAAATTTATTCGGGGACTCAATTTTTAATTGAGCCTGCATTTCAAATTCTAGAACACTGAAGATTTATTTCGTTCCTAAATATAGCTTTGTGTACAGCTGTCAAATCATGGCAATGCCAGGCAGATTGATGTAGAACTTAGCTGTGCCATTTTATTTAATTATTTTATTTTATATATTGATTTTAGAGGGAGAGGAAGGGAGAAAGAGAAAAGGAGAGAGAAACAAAGATTTGTTATTTCACTTATCTGTGCATTTATTGGTTGATTTTTCTATGTGCCCTGATCAGGATTTGAACCTACAACTTTGGTTGTGTGAGGACAACACTGTAACCAACTGAACTACCCAGTCAGGGCCAGCTGTTCCCATTTTAGACTATTCCATTAAAGATGGTGGGTTGTCTTTTTTTAAGGTTAAAAACACAGGAGGAAAAGTGACATGGGTCATAAATATGTGTGGTAATAAACAATCACACATAGTATCTTCAAAAACAAGTGGTTTTCTACTTATTATTCTCAAAATAGCAATTTTTTTGAGACATTTAAGTAGCTGATCCCTTGACTTTTCTATAAATACAAGCCATGTCTTCAGATATGTTTATGTTTTTATCTAACAAAGCTTAAATCATGTCTGGTTTAACTCCACCAAGATTTTCCATCTCAAGATACTTTCTACTAGATAGGACACTAAATAGTTTTTTAGTGGCCTCAGTTTTCTTTAAAATAGGCTCAGGATAATGTCACAACCTTAATTTCTGCAAAGAGTTATCTCCAAAGATATTAAAAGCCCAAAAAGAGGCAAATGCGCTCTGTCTGGCAGACTACTGTTTTCATTCCAATTCAAAGACGTTCCACGCTAGTTTGATGAATCGTTCTGCCTGGTCAGACTGCATCTGGAGGTTTATTCCAATGGCCCAGGGCCATTGGGGATTATTACTTTCTGAGAAAAAGATGCTCCACTGTGTCCCAAAAATGGATGCTGAGAATTGAGTAAAATCTTAGAATCAGGAATGCTTTGCTTTGCATAAACTAAAACTTTGTAGATTAACCACCTATTAATTAATTCATCCATTCATCAGTAAGCATGTGCACAGTGTAAGGGTAGGATTTATACCTTCATTTAAATAAAAGAGACCATTTAGCACAGAGTATCACCCCACCCTCCTTTGTTCTGGCCTCCTATCTGACAGAAGCACAAGTTGCTCCACTTTTGATTATTCAAAATCTAAACATCAAGGGAAACTGGAAGTGGCTTCTGAGTCTCTACGGGAGCATTTAGGACACTTACTCTGATGACAAGCTGCAGCCGAGTCCCCTGGGAGCTGGTGGAAGGTGCCGATTCACAGCCCCATCCTTGGAAACGCTGATCTAGTAGGAGGATGAGGAGCCCAGAAACCTTCATTTTAATAGACACTGCAGATGGATATCATACCTGTTAAAGTTCGGAAATTATTCACTTCGCAATGCAAACAATTTTATCACCTAATTCAGAACACCTAGAAAGTTGATTCGTTAGGCTAGCAGTGGTTTTCAAACACTAGCAGGCATCCAGACAGCTGAAGGGCTTAAAGTACAGGCTGCTGAGCCCCATTTACACAGTTTCTGATTCAGAGCTTCTAGAGGGGAGGCCAAGGATTTGTTTGTCTTTGAAGTTCACAAGAAATGCTGACACTGCTGGTTCAGAATCTACACGTTGAAAATTACTGATCTCGACATACTCTGTCAGTGCACATGCAAAAAGCAAGCACTTTTAAACCTTTATGGCATCTTATTAAAATAAGGTGACCAACTCTTTTACAATGAAAAGGAGGACAAAAATAAATTGAAGAAAACAGTATTATAAATAAAAGAAACATTTTATTCACTGCAACAATAATACATTATAATATGATAAATGCATAATAAAAACATTTGTAATATTTTATATTGTAATTATGCCTACATTCCTATTTTTAATAATAATTGTAAGAAAACAGTACTCAGTTAGATACAGATATCTCACATCACACACAATGGATTGACTCTGCATCGATCGAATACGGACATTTACAGATTAGTCTTCCGATATCAAAAAGGAGGACATGTAGGAGGACATTTTTCAAGGGAGGACGGAACTTACAAAAGAAGGACTGTTCCTAAAGGAGGACAATTGGTCACCTTATTAAACAAAATTAGAGATATTTCTATACTGCCTGAGTTCTTCTTTCATCCTACTAGCAAGTATTATTAATTTCCAAGTGGGCAGATAAAATGCAGTATTCCTCGAACATATTTTACTGCAAAACTCTCTTCTCAAGGAGAATCCTGGGAAACTATCTGAGAAAAGCCTAATATAGAACCATAACAAATAGTCTATTCAGGAAACTTGCACTTTCCCATTTCCATCCAGACCCCATCCCTTGAAACCGGCCTCCCCTCCCATGACAACACAAAGTGATTCTGAGAACACAGGAGAGGGAGGTGCATTGTCCAGAATTCAAATTCTAATGTCTAACCCACTTTTTTTCATAAAACTAAATTATAACTAATACTTGGTGTAAATGTTTTTGTATTTCATATACTTTACACACTTCATGAGAGCGAGGAAGAGCCACATTTTAACTATAAATTAAAAAGTACCTAAGAGGTCACTGAGACATATAAAAAAAATACATTGGTTAAGCAGTTTATTTCCTACCATATTGTCATAAGGAGATAGGCTACAATATATAAATGAGCATAGTGTGAAACATTTACAGTAAGTGTATTAAGAGAGCAATAAGCAAAGTGCCCTTAAATTAGGGACCACTTCTGTTCATCTTATTTGAGTGGTTTGGACCACCTGACAGTTAATAATCAGCAACTCTGATAAAGCAAAGAAATATGTTTCTTCTGATTGACAGGATTTTTCTGTTTCTAAAGCTAGCTCTTCTCCACTACAACATGAGAAGATTGATTTGAGATGAATCTCATAATGCAGTTCTTCCAAATCTCTTAGACTCACCTGGGGCACTTCTGAAAAATAGATGCTCAGGGCTCTGTACTTACCACATAAGTCAGAATCTCCAGGAAAGGAGCCTGAAAAGCTGTATTTTTGATAAGTAGCCAGGTTCCCAAATTTTATTGTATCATTAGAGATACGATTTTCTCGTCATATCTTTGAGGACATAACCTCATCATTCATCCATTCATTGAGTCATTCAATCAATTAGCAAATACCTATTAAGTCCATGTAGCATGCAAGACCAGATTTTCTTTTATCTATGTCAACAGTTTTTAGTTATAGATCCATTACATTCATTTTTAGCTTAAAAAAAAGACTTTAGTAAATGTATATATTTTTAACAAAGCTATTCATACAATACTGCCAATAAGTACTAGAAAACAACCCCCTAACAATATTCTCTTAGTACAGTGCTCTTAATACTTATTCTAAAAAGAAAATCAAAGAATCAAATTTCAGTGGGGTTATTACTAAAGTGTGAAAAACCATTCTGCTCATTGCCCCATACATTCTTAAAATATAAAGGATACAGGATTTAAAATATAGAAACACATACGCCAAAAGCTGTTTTCTTAAAAAAATACTAGCCTTCCAACTTTATAATTTTGGCTACATTTCCTGTATTCTGTATTCCCTTCCTCTTGTGGGAGGAATAAAATGTTTTGGAAATGCAGAGAGGAAGGTAAACGCTAATACTAAAAAGCTTGTTTGTTTGACAATGTTGCTTTTAAAAAGCGATCTTCACGCATAATATACGCTGTGACTTGGGGAAATATAAGCAGGTTGTCCTGTTTCAGCATTCTAAATGTCCCCATTTCCCTCTGACATCACCTCTGTTCTCCTCTTTCCCTCTTTTTTAACTGGGGGGTGGGGGGGGGCATAAGATCCAATGAGGTACAAAGGGAGAACAAAGAGGAGGCTTAAGAGAGAGAAGAAAAACAATACAAATAACAATTACCTCATTTGAATTTGTTAGACTAAAATGTTTCAACTAAGGCCACCTATATATAGTGAAGCCCTTAAAGTAGAAGGATGAGAAAGTTAGTTGCCGATGGGGGTACAAAGGATTATTAGGAAAGAACACAAAGCCCATGATTTTAATATAGCACCACACTAGCCATTACTGGTAAAAATGCAGCAAATTGAAATAGTTTATTCGTAAAGGTTTAGTTAAATACAGTCCTGTTAAAAAGAAAAAGAGTGAGAGATAAATCAGCATCTCTGGCGGTCACCCTGCCTCCCCATCTTACGAATTTCACAGCAGCTGTGAAGCCCTGCCCACAGAAACAGCCCTGCGCCATGGAATGCTATCAACTCACCTGATTCCCTGTGCTGTTTCCTGAGGTCTGGGCCTATGTGTCAGGAATATGAGCATGAACATGAGCACCTCCACCTCCTACAAAGAGCCACCTGCAAGGTTAAAGCCCCAGACACCTGCAAACTCACTTTTCACCCTTACTCTGTAGATACACAAAAAGATTATTTATAGAAATAATCAACACCTCGACATAGCCAGAGCCAAATGCTATCGCATATCTTAGCCACATATTTTATTTTATAACATTTATCAATGTATAAATATTTATAACAATATGAAGATTAATTTATTTGTATATTTTTTTTGTACTTTTTCTGAAGTGAAAGCAGGAAGGCAGAGAGACAGACTCCCGCATGCACCTGGCCCAGATCCATTCGACATGTCCACTAGGGGACAATGCTCTGCCCATCTGGGGCATTGCTTCATTGCAACTGAAGCCATTTTAGCCCCTGAGGCAGAGGCCATGGAGCCATCCTCAGCGCCCAGGCCAACTTTGCTCCACTGGAGCCTTAGCTGCAGGAGGGAAAGAGAGAGATAGAAAGAAACGAGAGGGGGAAGGGTGGAGAAGCAGATGGGCACTTCTCCTGTGTGCCGTGGCCAGAACTGAACCCAGACTTCCACATGCTGGGCTAATGCTCTACCACTGAGCCAACCAGCCAGGGCCAATTTTTTTTTATTTGTTTTCTTAGTAGTACCTTAATGACTTATGATACTTTCACTGATTCCATCAATAACAATAGTGATGAACTTAAATTCCAGTTAGTAATTACTTATTGTTGTTTAAATGCATTTTTGTATAAGTCACATAATTCTGATGTAAGAACCTCAGTAATGAAAATGAAACAGACAACAGAAATATAGAAAACAAATAGTAGTAATTAAATATTTAAACTTAATGTCACACGAAAGTTGGACATGTTCTATAGATAGAATATAAACTAATTTTTTGGCCTAGAAAACAATTAAATAATATAATTGTTCTAATTCTTTTGTTATTTTAACTAATTCTGTTAGTGAATCAAACTTCTCAGAATCAGTTTTTTAATTTTTAAATGGAGATGACAATGATGACCAAATAGAGTAATAAAAGGGTGAAATAAAGTACCCAGGACAGGGTAGTAGGTATTTGCTAAATATTAGTTCTCTCAGTGCCAAATGCTAATATTTAATTTCCCTGTTAAAATAGGGGAATGAAAATCTCTCACAAAATTTTTGTTTTTCTATATGTAAAGATAAGAACCAAGTTTTTAAAAGTAAAGCCTTGTCAAAAACTCAACAAACTCAGCCAAACCATGAAAAGGAGACAATTTAATGCCAAAACTTCAAAACCTGAGAGCATAGAAACAAATACCATATAATACCATATTTCCCCATGTTTAAGACGCACCCTCTTTCGAAAAAGTTGGGGTCTAAAAACTGGGTGTGTCTTATCCAGTGGCTGTAGTTTTTTTACTTGCATTTTCCGCTTGTTTTTGCGCTCATTGTTGAAGACAGTGATTCGTCATCAGTCACAGATGAGGACAAGCTAATGGATGGGAGTTTTGACAGTGATGAGGAGTTGTATGAATTTTATGATGAATAAAACTTGAGTTTAATAACTTTATGTAATACTTTTTTTTTTCAAAATTCAGGCCCTGAAATTAAGGTGCATCTTATACATGGGAGCGTCTTATACATGGGGAAATATGGTAGATGGTTCTGGAGCCCAATAGAGCAAACACACTTAGTGAGACTCTTGACTCTCCCCAAAGCCCATAAGGGAGAAGCAGGAAAAACGCTGAAAAATGTTGCCAACATTTCTGTAGCAAGACCGCAAAACTAAACTCCACTGAAACTCGTGTGTTCAGAAAAGATATATTACTTTGTTCTCATTCACAAGATTCCACTTGAGCTCCTCAAGCTAACTAAATATACACTCGTATTGCTGTTATATTTTGATCCAATAATTCAGTCAATCTCTGTATCTATCAGAGTTTAATATAAAAAACAGAACCCATGTTACCTATATCAAACAGAAATTAGTTACATTTTCATAAGGGCTGGAAAGTTGAGAATCAGCAAGGCCCCACTGATGCCATTAAATCCAGGAGCGAGCCACCACAGCTGCAATCCAGAGTCTGAGACGGCACTCCTCCTGCTGCCCCTCCCACCAGCACAACTGCCTCTTGACACACACAATGCTAGCAACACCCGAAATTCCCTGCTGTGCTACAACTGCCTCTTACACGATGTCTCTGTTTTAGACAGAGCTACAGGAAAGGGGCTTCTTTTTCTCTTCTACCAACCAAAATACATGTGCATACACCCCACATCCCGGTTATAAAGATGTGAATGTTGTTGTAAGCTTTTTAGTCTTTGCTCTACAGGTACACACCAGGGAAGGGGGTGTTGAATGGAAGCTGCGTGAGTCTATCTGTATTATCCCCCACAGGTCTGCTCCATCAGTATAAGCAGCTGTATAATACAACTGTCGCATCTCTCGTCATCTATTCCTTTGATGAGTCAACATCCACATGCGTTTGTCTCTTGACAATTCATATAGTTTTCGTTAGTTTTAAATTCAACTGTCCTGACCATGTATCCAGGTTAATAATCTCCAACATCAGTTTTTATATTGAAGAAGTTAGAGGGAATTATAATTAATAGGCCAAGAACAGTGTTATGTTTTCATACATTAAAAGTGCTGTTTGTTAAACTGTAGTCCAAACACTAGTTGCCAGACACTACTTTCCCCTAGAGTGCCAGTGAAGAATGGAGACCAGGAGACCCAGCTCAGACGTATGAAATCAGTATCTGTAGAAGTGGGGCCCAGAAATTCTCTTGGTAACGAGCTCCCAGATCATGTTTATCTCACTGAGTTTGCGAATCACTCATTTACTTTAAAGTGAAAACCTGTTTTCCCAACACACCAAAATTTTGTTTCCTTGAACTTTTCTGTTCTGACTTTATTTTAGAAGACACTAGCGGATGGCCTGTGCAATTTGAGAAGCATGTTTTCAATTACAACAGGACGACTTTCCCGTCTCTCTTGGAGTTAGAAACACCGAAATGTCGTAAGTCATCAAAGGGGGTGGAGCCTCCGTTTCTAGGAGTTTATAAGAGAACACTGTGTCTTTAAAAGTTGGATCCAACATTTAAAAAAAAGTTACAGTTTCCCTGTTGCAAACTCTATTAGACAGGCAGTCTTAGTTTGAGAATTTTATTTAAAAATGACTCAGGGATCTTAAGTGTAAAAGTAATAAATCATGTTAGGTATTGTTGTAAACAAAATTACTGTCCGTAAAAAAAAAAAAAAAATGTCCGTGAAGGTTTCCTTTTTATATGTCCCACTTTTACAGTCATTATAAACTCTGATACAAGGAAAATGGTGAAAATTGAAGAGCATATAAGCTGTTTGGATTTTGACAAATCTTCTGAGGGATAAACTATGCTTTAGAGCTACAAAAAAAGCCTTATTAGTTATAACCTACTATGTTTAGTGATATATCAAGTACTTACATAAACACTGGAGAGGGTGTGGGAGGGTATAACCTTGACCATTAAGTCTATAATACTTTAGATCAGGGATATTTATGCAAATAATTCCTTTTAAATAAATTTAGTTTGTTCTAATAAATTGTGTAAATATAAATTTGTGCTTTGGAATTGTCATTTTGATCCTAGCTTTTCAAAACCTTAGTTTAAAAGCAGGGGTTGGGGTGGGGGTGGGGAGTGGGATCCTTTATTTGTTTTTGTTATGTTCTATCACAAATTGTAAATTATAGCTTTTGTTTTAATTTTTAATGTTTTTAGTACTCAAATGAGATTAATAAAAACTACTAATAATCCCCAGTTTGAGGGGGTATACATTCTTCCTGTAAACCTCACAGGTTACTCAGCAATCTGGCTCAGCCTCACTTTTCCCAGAATATGAAGACCAAATTACTTGATCGTTGAAAAGCTAAAAGCTTTGGGGAAAGAAAAATAGTTAACAGGTATAATTTAACTGCTAATATGATGAATAAAAATTAATGGATTAAGCCACATTATCTCAAAACAGAGTTTTTATTTTCTTTTTATTGTATCTACCTTTCATTTTTTAAAAACAGTTTATGAGTTTAGTTGAGCCAAACTGATGACAATTGACGGCAGCAAAATCTCAACAGATTGAGAAAATGCTCCGGATATACTTTTCATTCCTTAAATTCTAATTGAATCTTTTTATATCTCACCTTTTTAAAAAAAGGATTTTAGACAGTTCACATTAAAAACAGGGCTACTAACAGACTGAAAACATTTAACAACAAAAAAGGCAAAAATTCAATGGTGAATGGGAAAGGGAATAAAAATGAAAAATAACAAAATCTTCACTGAGGAAAAGTTTAGTAGCTGCATCCAAGGCTTAGTTCTGAATTTTGTAGGTATTAGGTCAAAGATGGGGAAAAATTGGGAAGAATATAAAAAGGGACAAATATAAGGTGACGGAGGGTGATCTGACTTTGGGTGATGGGTATACAACATAATCAACTGTACAAATGTGGAGATGTTTGCCCCAAATCTATGTACTTTTGATGATCAGTGTCACCCTATTAAATTTAATTTTCTAAATAAAAAAACAAAAATAGGAAAAATGGGCTGTGTAACTTTCATAGTCTAGATCAGTGGTTCTTAACCTTTTTTGAGGTACTGAACCCACCAGTTTCATATACGCATTCACTGAACCCTTCTTTAGTGATAAATAAAATATGATTTTTTTTTCCAAATTCAAGACACAGGTATATATTTTCTTACTGGTGCACAAAATGAGCCATGCATGAACATCGCCTTGCTCAAAGAACAAAACCAACAAAGTGCATGAACTCACAACAAATTACGGTATTACTTTATTCTGGCCTCCGTGGCAGAGGCTTCTCGGAACCCCTGAGGCCAACTCATCTAACCCCTAGGGTTAAATAGAACCCAGGTTAAGAACCACTGGTCTAGATTATAAAGTAAAAACAAATGAGAGGAAATCAGATCAAGTCAGCAAGAGAAATAAATTTTTGCCTGATCCTGAACTCTGAGAGAAATTTGTCACAAGTATTATTACACAACAGAAATTGAGCTATGCAATAAAGATTGTATAAAAAAATACAGTTTAATCATATTAGTAAATAACAAATATATAATTTTTAATTTGTTTTTAAGAGACAGTTACAATTCCAGGAGAGGTGGTAATAATTAAATATCTTTCTGAAACTTAAAAGCAACATAAAAATGGGATAGCAAGTATAGTGTAAAATCTGGGAGTGATACTTGAATTAAGGTTCCTATTGTGCCACTTTTTCTGAATGAGATTATTATAATGATGTACTGGAAATTAAACTGAGAATGTATTATAATCATTTGTAGCTAAAGGAAGGAATGTGAGAAATTCACATTTATAAAGTCACCTCTCAAGAACAGTATCACAGAAAGTATACCTACCATTAACTAATATATTAATAAAGTTTAAATTTGAGGGATTTGGAATGCAGAAAGATTTGGAAAGAATTCTTTATTCAACCATAGTTTCACTACTCAGAAGCTACCAGTACTAAGGAGCTGGTGCGTTAGTCATTATTTTTTATTTTAGCATAGTTGATATTTCCTGTACAAACCATTATTATCATACTTTCAATTAGTATTTCAGCATAATCTAAAAGCAGCACTATGCTTATATTTCTATAAGCATATAATAGGTTATGTTATTATAAACCTTTTTAAAATATACTACAACATATGTTTTTAAGTGGCATAATTTACTTAATCATTCTTCTGTTAGATATTTAGGTGGTGTTTTTTATTTTTTTCCCGTTGTTGGTAACCCTGTATTCAGCATGTATGGATTATTTTAACTCAGTATTAAAAAAGAAAAAAAAAACCACATTGGAATAAATGCTAATCTGACTGCCCTTCTTACTCTCCCTCCCAGTACCTTCATCTTCCTGCCAAACCCTCACTGCCCCACAACATAAACACCCTCACGTTAGAATAGATTTTACTTCAAGAGTCAGAATCAGTTTTCAGAGGCCTATAACCTAAACGCTTACTATCATGATAAAAATTCTTGGCAGAGACTCTGTTTACAAGAAAACACAAAACCTAAGTTACTATCTTGATCTCTCTCCATCATGTAAAGGTGTTTGTCTGTAGTTATTTGGGAAGAGAGGAAGAATACTTGTCACCCTATATCTGAGCAAAGGAAAAACATTGCTGTCTCAAAGGCTGTGGCCAATTGTGCCCGTGAGCAGTCATCCACAGCGTCATCACAGGAAACTCTACTTTGCTCATTAAGACACATGTCTACGCTCTGGAAGCTTTCCTGTAAAAGTCAAACCTGGAAGCCTGCAAGCAGGGAATTCTCATAGTCTTATTCATCCTATGATCTTTTAAAATGTTAGCAATTATAATTTTTAAAATTAAATTTCTATAATTTTATAGAAAACATTGTCTTTCTGGCATCTTCAAGGAAGTTGGTTGACTTAACTATACATGCTCCTATCCTAATATGGCAACCATTAGGAGAAGCTGTTCCACTGGGACATCTGGACACATTCCACACCTGCTTTGCCTGTTCTCTGTAGACATTTGAGTCTGTAACCTCTGCTATACAGTTCAGGGCTTCAAAGTAAATGTATTGAGGAAGCACTCCCCATGCTCTCAATAATTGTCTAGTCCCCACAGAGGCAGGAATCAGACTTGATTTATTATGTCTAAATAATAATGCAATTTTATTGTTTAGTTTTATGAATGCATTATTGCAAGTCTCTCATAGACATAAGAAGTATTGGGTCACATCTTTAAGGTTATCACTCTAGCCACCCATGAAGTCCAGAGGCCTAGATCCCATTCTCCCTCTTTCTAACACCAATTAATAAAAATAGAATAGCTTTGTGTAAAAATATGTTTGCTCCTGTAAATGATGTTTTAGACATTCTTCCATCCCTGCAAAAGCCAAAAGGTTGGTTAAAAATCCTTTGAGAAACTTCTGAATTTTTCAGAATAAAAGAATCTACCAACACTGTAGCTTAGTGTTTACGTCTTTCCTTTCCTGATAGTTAAAAATGATTTAGTTCTCCATTAAAGTTTTGATTATACCATCAGTAAATACTTTATTCCTAAGCAGCAGGTTTAATGTGGACAGTAAGGCCCGTCACACACTGTCATATCACCCTCAGACATAGCTTCTCTCCCAAGATAAGAGCAGATGACTTCATGTATTTGCATAAAAAATGGAGGCATGCAGTCTGCTATTTAAATCTGCATATGTTCATACCTTAATGTTCTAATACCATTTTAATGTTAAATTAAAAGCAAACTTTGGAACCTTAATTTAAAGCACTGCCCACATTGCTTCGGTAAGACATGCTATAATTTTGTATTAAATAATTTTCGTGTCTTTCTTTTCACTGCCTTCCTTTTCCTGGTCCCTCCCTGTCCTCTTGCCTCACTGCATCCTCCTTATCAGGGCTCAGTTCTGTGCCCATGGAATGTGTTTGCCGAGGTTTGGAGTTTAACTGTGATGAGACTGAATTACGAGCTGTTCCATCAGTTTCTTCAAATGTGGTTTCAATGTAAGTAGAGAAGAATGGCTTCAACTTGGCAGCCATAATGGTACCTGTAAAACTATCAGAATCAAGGCCTTGTCATTATTAATAATGCACTTTTATTCAAAAATAATGTCTTTGCTCTATGGTCGATTATGATTACTGATATTTATTTTGCATTTATTAAATGCTACCCCCAGTCTAAATTATTCCACCTATTAACTTTAGTCCCTCTTAACAATAATATGAAGTAGTGCCACCATATCTCATCTAAACAAATGCTGTCATCAATTGTATGTGTTACTTTAAAAAAAGCTATCAGCCTGACCAGGCGGTGGCACAGTGGATAGAGCATCGGACTGGGATGCGGAAGACCCAGGTTCGAGACCTCGAGCTCGCCAGCTTGAGTACGGGCCCATCTGGCTTGAGCAAAAGCTCGTCAGCTTGGACCCAAGGTCGCTGGCTCCAGCAAGGGGTTGCTCGGTCTGCTAAAGGCCCGTGGTCAAGGCACATGTGAGAAAGCAATCAATGAACAACTATGGTGTTGCAACGGCAATGAAAAACTAATGATTGATGCTTCTCACCTCTCTCCGTTCCTATCTGTCTGTCCCTATCTATCCCTCTCGCTCTCTCTCTGTTCCTGTAAAAAAAAAAAAAAAAAAAAGCTGTTAATTAAACTATTATATAGAGCTTTCTTATTTTATTGAGTTTTTACTTGATGTATTGAAAGAACTCTTTTAGACTTTACTAAACATAAATTTTAATATATTCTTATGTATAAATTAAGAAAGGAAACAAGTAAAATAAATTGAATATAAAATATTCCCAGAACTTCACGTTTTAAATCTAACTCTTCTGTATCTTTTGTTGCTCTAGTACTAATGTAAACAAACTTCAGCAACACAAATATACACATTTGGCTGAAACTTTTTAAAGAAATCTGTGAAAAAATAGATATTTTAATCCAATATTTTTTTGAGGTTTTTGTTTGTTTGTTTTTCCAGATGTTTTAGTAAATTATGACTCTGACTTTTGGGTTTATGAGGGCAAAATAGGAGTAGTTGTTAAATTTATAAATGTTAGCAAGTCCTGCCTTTTTCAACCCACAACGAATTAACAGCAACTCATATGCTAGGCCCAAATAAGAGACGAGGAATAGCTATGGGGTTAGTGGTACCATCAAAATAAAAGAATCTGGGGAATTTACCTAATTAATAGTCACCTAAGGAGTTTACCCAAATTGATAATGAGCTGAAAGCACAAGGCAAGTTAAACCACAAAGACTTTGCCAAAGCGGCAACGTTCCCACCTAAAAATTGAGGATAGCATTCTATCCTATCCTCAGTTCACCAAAGCTTTTTTTTAATAGTTTTTAGTCTTATGGAAAGGAAAAATAATAATCCCCTCCCCCCCAAAGTCGGAGGTCCTACAGAGAGTTCCCATGATTTAAATTCTGACTGCAGTGGCTGGATTATATGTATGATGATTTTACTCTATGTTCTTTTTTATTTTTATTTTTTAAGACTTTATATATTCATTTTAGAGAGGAGAGAGAGAGAGAGAGAGAGAGAGAGAGAGAAGGGGAAGTAGCAGGAATCATCAACTCCTATATGTGTCTTGATCAGGCAAGTCCAGGGTTTTGAACTGGCAACCTCCGTGTTACCAGATCAATACTTCATCCACTGCACCACCACAGATCAGATGATTTTACTCTATTTTCAAAGAACAAAATTATTATCCCCACAGCTTATATCAGATTACTAGAAAATTCCTACCACAGCATACCTTGATGTTACCAATCTCATTCTGTATTTTTTCACAAATAAAATTTGATTTTATTCTTAAACAATTCAGCTAACCTTTGTAAAAGAGGAACGTAAGGAGAGAGCTGGTGGTATGGAAGAAGATAATGCAATGACTAACTAGAAAGTACATATCCCACCTAAAGGCATTCTAATTAATTCAATTAATAAAAAGCTCTTCTGACTCAGTACACACATACATATGTGCTTATATACATTCATTCATACATACATACGTCCATAAAGAGATGTGTGCAGACCTGAGAACCACCAGTTTTCAACCCTTGTTATAGAGACCAAACTGGGATCATGAATGATCTTGGTGAAGGAGGGGTCCAAAATGACTGTAGGAATGGGGAGACCGGTGATAGTAAGTGGGGAAGATTAAGACTCCAATTTTAGATGCTTCTTTCAATTTGAGGTTAACAGGTCACTCAGTGGAAATTTCCAACAGGAATTTGGAAATGTGAGAATGAAGCCTAGGAGTTGATAGCTGTACCACTGTATTTTATTTTGTGGGGGTTTTTAAAGCATTTTCTTGCACTTTGGGTTGAGCAGCTTGATTCAGGTTGTCCATTTCTACTTCTCTCTGCAGAACATCGACTCAGCATCACGTCTCGTCCCAGTGTTAGTTCAATTCCACAGAGAAAAGGAACTCTAGGCTTTAGAGAAAATACATTAGAAGAGTAAATATCAAATTTTATTATTGAGCTTTTTTCATATTTTGAGTTGGAACTATCATAGAAATTGACTTAATCTTAAATAAGTATTAAAGAAGCCAGTAATCCAAGTAATATTTATTGAAGATGGGATTTTTTGAAGATGTGTCACATAAATGCTAATGTGCATAGAGACAAACAGAGAAATATGGTTATTTATGCATTGTTCTAACTTCCTAAACATTAACTCTGAAAGCTGACTTGAACGTCCTGGAATTTAATCATTAAAACTATATAACCCACCTGACCAGGCAGTGGCGTAGTGGTTAGAGTGTTGGACTGGGATACGGAGGACCCAGGTTCGAGACCCCCAGGTCACCAGCTTGAGTGCAGGCTCATCGGGTTTGAGCAAGGCTCACCAGCTTGAGCCCAAGGTCGCTAGCTCGAGCAAGGGGTCACTCCATCTGCGGTAGCCCCCCAGTCAAGGCACATATGAGAAATCAATGAACAACTAAGGAACTGCAACAAAGAATTGATGTTTCTCATCTCTCTCCCTTCCTGTCTGTCTGTCCCTATCTATCACTCTCTCTGCCACAATACATATATATATATATATATATATATATATATATATATATATATATCCCAATAATAAGAGCTTTCTTTATAAAACGAGAGCCAGCTTTGACAATAATAATAAAAGCAGTGTTATCTTTCACTCACACACTTCACTTTGTGAAGAGTCAAACTTGGAATGTTGAATTTTAAAATACAAGAATCTATTAAAAAGTATTTTGGTTTGTTCTATTAAGTGTGAATAATAACACCTACCTCCTTCTATATCAATGGGGCACTACTCCAACACAGAGAATGCTATTTGTGAAAATGTTTGTCATCATTTAGAAAAAAATAGTCTATAAATCCTAGGCACAGTGAATTTCTAAGAAACATTATTTAAGAGACCTTTACTGATCCCTCCTTCCCTGAGTAACCTTCCCACTCAGGTGCAGTTAACCTCCTCCTCTTAGGTTCTCTCATAGGACCTCAGTTTTGTCTCTTTTGAGTACATCAAACATTCTTCTTGCAATGCAGTGATTGAGATCATAATCTTCTATACCAATAAAAAAGGAACAGCCATAACTCCATGGAGACCTAAAATTTGGTATTTCTATACATCCTCCAAAGCTTCTAAAAAAGTATAAGATATAAATACAGTTGTCAACATCCAGACATTTATCAATGAGCATCCATTCCATCATCTTATAGAATGTTAGTAATAATAATAACATCATATTATGAGAGCTAATCTAGTCCAAATCAATTCTTCCACAATTAAAGAAAGAGACTGACATAGGAAAATTATGTATGATTCATACAAAGGATCCTTGTTGCAATGTTTGAGAGTTTTTGCTTGTTTATATTTTGTTCCTACTATATTACATTGCTTTTCTTTAAAAAAAATATATGTCCTCTTCAATAAAACCACAATTAAGTAGACCTAGTTTGTGTAAAGCTGCTTTTCAAATTGTGATACAAGGGAAAATATTTATATATAATTTATTAGAAATTAAAATTGACCCTATTGAATAAAGATGGTTCAATTGTATGTATCAATTGGCAGTTTTCTTCATAACTAGCTTTATTTTTTTAAATTGAATTTTATCGGGAAGATACTGGTTAACATAATTAGGTTTCAGGTGCCCAATTCTATAGCATCTCTGTATTATGTTCACCCCCACAAGTCAAGTCTGTGTCGGTCACCATTTATTTCCCCTCTCCCCTCCTTTACTTCCCCCACACCAGCAATCACCACACTTCATAACTAATTTTAGAAAGAAGTAAAGGTAGTGGAATTTGAACAATGAAATATTCAATATATTGAATATTTAGTTATTTAAAAATATATAGTTATTTAAGTTCTTGAATGTGTTTTAAACAGAAGCACTATTTTTATTGTCACCCAAACACTGAGATATGTTCTCATGTTTGTTAGCTAAATATAAAAAAGGAAGATGTAACTAAAAATTGTTTTCTCCGTTTTATTATTTTTTAATTTTTTTGCCAGAATTACAGTGCTATAACCTGATTACATCGTTTTTTATTTTATTTTAGTGAAAGAAGGAAAGGCAGAGAGAGACTCCTACACATGCCCTGACTGGGATCCACCTGGCAAACCCACTAGAGGGCAATGATCTGCCCATCTGGGCTGATTGCTCCCTTGCTCAGCAATGGAGTAATTTTTTAGCATCTGAGGTAGAGTCAACAAAGTCATCCTCAGCACTTGGGGCCAACTTGCTTGAACCAGTCATGCCATGGCTATGTGAGGGGAAGGGAGAAAGGGGGGGGAAGGAAAGGGTGGGGAAGCAGATAGTCACTTCTCCTGTGTGCCCTGATTGGGAATCAAAACCAGGACATCCACACACTAGGCCAACATTCTACCACTGAGTCAACCAGCCAGGGAATAAGAACATCTGTAATACAAAATTGACAGACCTAGTTTAAATGATACTATGAATATGGGCACAACATCATAAAACAAAATGTTTCCTGAAAACTGCTGCTAACACAATGGTTCTTAACCTTCTTTGAGGTACCAAACCCACCAGTTTCATATGCACATTCACCAAACCCTTCTTTAGTGATAAATAAAATATGATTTTTTTTTCCAAATTCAAGACATAGATATGTTTTTTTACTGGTGCACAAAATGAGCCGTGCATGAACATCACCTTGCTCAAAGAACAAAACCAACAAAGTGCATGAACTCACAACAAATTACTGTATTACTTTATTCTGGCCTCCGCGGCAGAGGCTTCTCCAAACCCCTGAGACTGACTCATTGAACCCCTAGGGTTCAATAGAACCCAGGTTAAGAACCACTGTGCTAATGTAAATAAAGTTTATAACTATCCACATTGTTGTAGTTTAAAAATTAAAAAAAAACTTCAAGTAAAATAAAAATTTACCTTCATTTCAGGTCACTTCAGAGGAACTTAATAAGAAAACTTCCTCCTAATGGTTTCAAGAAGTACCATGATCTTCGAAGTCTGTAAGAAAAAGTTTAATTCTTGGAATTAAAACTAATTAACATATTCTGGCATGTCTGTTTCTTCCCACTTCTGTGGACACCAACACTGTACCACCGCTTACATCTAAGCCTTCTTTGGAGACTTACTTAGCTGTTAGCTGTTAGCTGGAGACTACCAGGTAGTAGTTGCAGAGGCCATTCTAGAAAAATCATAGATACCTGTCTCCAAAGAAACTGCACAGTGTGTGCTGTAAATCATCCTGCCATGCTCTGCCAAAACAAGGGCCATCAGGCTTTACTCCCTGCACTAGTTTACAGTGGACCGTCTCAACACACACCTCAAAGAAAGATGTGAAGAAAGTTTACCAGATCTGCAGTCAAGGTTAGACGGTGAAGAGTTCCCTCCCCCCCCCCCAGGTTTGTAAGCTCAGTCTCCACTGAACACAGCAAGTCATTGCGGATTGAAACCACTGAGCATGTTGTTTTGGGGACTTAATTCCATTTTCACATCTGCCTTGCAGGTTGAGTTTTATTTTTGCCTCAAGCAGCATCTGCCATGCTAGCTTCTCTTTCGTTTAGGTGGACTTTTGGGTGAGGTATGGACTCTCAAAATCCATAACGGCCTAGGTGATAACGTATTATTTAGGTCAACATGTAACTAAATCATATTGTCACATGCATGAACTGTTGAGTTTAAATATTTTGTGCCTGAATCATACTATCTAGAAATCATCTCAGAATTTTTAGTTTCATTTTTATACCTGTATTGGGTTTAGTTTGGGTTTCACACTAGAAAAACTTAGAACATAGATCTATATATATATCTGTACATTTTTCTTTCAAATAACAGGTAGTAATAAAGCAGAATCAGAAGAATCGAAATTAAACCACTTACATGAAATGTTCTTAAAACCCAGATAGTCAACAAAAAGTATATTTTATATCTGAAAATAAAAATGACTTTTTAGAACTTTATTCTGGATATTTATCAATCAACAGAAAAGAGCTTTTCAAAATTATGCCTGGTATAAAAACTTCTAGATGATACTTCCTTATGCTATCTTCTGATTTCTGTAATATGGAGAATTTTTCTGATCTGTAGCACCACCTTATGTTCACATGTTTAAAAGGAGTTAGGACTTCAAGTTAAAATATCAAGATTTAGGTTTCTGTATCAATGAACACTCAATTAATTTGTGAATAGCCAATTTGTTCCAAATAATATAAGATCAAAATAGCCTAATTTTTAAAAAAATTCTAATTGGTTAGTAGATGTGTAGCTTGGCTCATCCTCCACGAAATATAATCTATTGCTTGCTCATTACAATAGTTAGAAACCAATAATAAATAACATGTTAAAGTCTTTCTATGTATTAATGAGAAAGATGCATTACCTACTGTGTGATTGGGCCACAACATGTCCTGTGAAATTGCTAACTGCCTAATAAATAATAACATTTTACAATCAAAGTTAGGTTTTCTTGCTTATTGGACAATTAGGGAATCTCGTTTAGTCAAAATTTTTAATTAACTAAGAGTTCATTCATATCAGTTTCTCCCTTATTGTTCCTAAAATGTATACTGTAGATCTACACACACTCAGAATACCATAAAGGAAAATGGTGACCAGCACTCAGAGCAAGATTATGCTTGGAGCCCTTACTTGCTCACTGCCCACCACCCAGGGCCATAGAAGTGCAAAGCCTCTCCAGCTGAATATGATACAATTGCTTGTGCTCTGGTACCTGTTTCCTTTGACCCCCAGTTGACTCACGGCCCAACTTCCAGTGTGACTTCAGTTATGTAAGCCTATATGCTTGTCTTAATATTCCTATGTAATTTATATTCTCTTAGTCCTGACTCTGTTCATTTTCATTTTTCTCTCTGTCATGTATATTCTTCTTAAGTTTCCTCAGATATTTTTAGAGGGTAAGACTTTGGGTGTCAAATTAATACAATTAAAGTTGACTTGCTTGGCAGATTTGTGATTAACATGGAATATATTTGGGGGTCTTAAAGATGTCACATGCTTGTACTTTTGCCAGCACTTTGTCAAACACCTACAAGTTTAAAGAATTATAGCAGGAAATGCTAAAAAGTATGACTTCTGTTTTATTAGTGAGTGCCTTGCTGTGCATTAAAGTTTCATTCATGGAAAATTCAAATATTAAATTTGAACTACTACCTGTTTACCTTTATAACTAGTATTTGTTAAAAAAAAGAAAATAAAAAGAAACCAGACCTGTGATGGCGCAGTGGATAAAGCATCAACCTAGAACACTGAGGTTGCTGGTTCAAAAACCTGAGCTTGCCTGACCAGGCGGTGGTGCAGTGGATAGAGCATCAGACTGGGATGCAGAAGACCCAGGTTCAAGACCCCAAGGTCATTAGCTTGAGCGTGGCCTCATCTGGCTTGAGCAAAAGCTCACCAGCTTGAGTCCAAGGTCGCTGGCTCGAGCAAGGGGTTGCTCGAACTGCTAAAGGCCCGCAGTCAAGGCACATATGAGAAAGCAATCAATGAACAACTAAGGTGTCAAAATGAAAAACTGATGATTGATGCTTCTCATTTCTCTCTGTTCCTGTCTGTTTGTCCCTAACTATCCCTCTCTCTGACTCTCTCTCTGTCTCTTTAAAAAAAAACAAACCTGGGCTTGCCTGGTCAAGGCACATTCAGGAAACAACTACTATAAATTGATGTTTTCTGTTCCTCCCTCTCCTTTTCTACCTCCCTTCTCTCTTTCTCTCTCTCTCTACAAACTCAATAAGTAAATCTTAAAAAAAAAAGAGCTAGCCTAATTATGCACAAATATAATAGCAAAAGACCGTTGTATGATATGCGGCTTCACTAATTTCTTAGGTATGTTTAACTATTTTTTAACAAAGTTTACCCAACCGCAGATCTCTTTTCATGTTGCAAACCTTGAAGCCTGTTCCATTATATTTGCCTTTTAATGATCATTTTCACAGGTTCCTGCAAAACAATAGGATCAGATACATATCCATCTATTCTTTCAGAGGACTGTACAATCTTACAAAACTGTAAGTACCAATTAATTTGCCCATTCGGCAGTGTTCTGCCTGCCGGCCTGCCCCATTCCACCTTCTGCCAGCCCTCCTGCCACAGCAAGGCCTAGGAGGCGGGCAAAGAGCAGAGGGGCACGTAGTACTGGGGCTAAGAGCATGGGGTTCTGAGTCACACAGGTTCTCTCGTTCTGCCTTCACACTCAGGTGTGTGAACTTAGCAATTACTTTCCTTTCTAAGCATTAATTTCCCGTATGTAAAATACAAATTACAGCAGTACCTACCTTAGGTTTGTTGTGAGAAAAATTCATGGGAAGAATTAGGCACACTGTGCCTGGCACATAATAATAATGATTATTGCATACTATATCAGTCATGCTGACTAATTATTAGGAATAATGACTGAGTGAACTTAATCAAAATGAGAAAGCTTGAAGATAATTAAAATTTATGAAAGAGAAAACCCAAAGACTTTTCCAGTTATTATTTTTCTACTAATACTACTTTTATAAATATATAAAACACTGTTAAGTTAAAAGAGTAAAACTTTTTTTAAATTGGGGTAAATATACTAACATCAAATTTACCATTTTCATGATGTTAAGTGTACAGTTCAGTGGCATTAAGTACATTCATGGTGTTATGCAACCATCACCACCGTCCATCTCCAGAACTTCTTCATCTTTTTCAAGTAAAACCCATATCTATTGAATAATAACTCACCATTCCACCTCCCCCAAAGCCTGACAACCACCATTCTACTTTCTGTCTCTATGAATTTGACTACACTAGGTAGCCCATATAGGTGGAACCATAATTATCTGTCCTTTTGTGTCTAGCTTATTTTGCATAGCCCAATGTCTTCAAGGTTCATCCAAGTTGCAGCAGGTGTCAGAATTTTCTTCTTTTCATTGTTTGTGTAGACCACATTTTGTTTATCCATTCATCCATCAATAGACATTTAGGTTGTTTCTGCCTTTTGTCTATTGCGAATAATGCTGCTGTGAATATAGGTATACAAATATCTGTTTTAGTTCCTGTTTTCAATTTTTTTGGATATATACCCAAAAGTGGAATTGCTGGATCACAAGGTAATTCTATATATGATTTTTTGAGGAACTTCCATAATGTTTTCCACTGCATCTTCGCCATTTGACATTCCTGCCAGCAAAGAACATAGATTTCAATTCCTCCAAATCTTCATTAGCTTGTTATTTTCTGTGTGATTGTTGGTGTTTGGGTTGTTTTTTAATAACTACTATCCTAATGAATGTGAACTGGTATCTTGTGGTTGAGACAAAAGCTTTTTGAAATAGGCTTTCTCAAAGTTCCATTTCATTGAGTCTTACTAAGCAGCTGAAACTAATATTCTCAAAGAAGTTATTAAATGGAAATATAACCAAAAGAAATGACATGAATAAACCACTCCCTGTGTTTCAATTTCTGCCCCCTTGCTTTCTGTCATAACCCAAGAAACTCCTTCCAATCAGATACCTAACTTACCATATCAGAGTTTGGGATTGAAGGCCACCTAGACATTTCACAAGCAAAATGAAAGAAACCATGGTAGACTCAGAGCCTTAACAGTAATCACGTTAACCTTGTTCTCTTCCCTTCTACCCCATCCCTGTTCTTTTGTGGCTTAGCAAACTAGCCATCAGTCAATATTAGACTAATTCTCATGAAGCTCCTCACTATCTTTCTCTCCAGCCCTTTTATGACTGTTCAAAACTTACTAACCGTCATCTTCTTGGTTGAGTGTTGCATGGATGTAGAACGTGATATAGACCTAGGGAGTAAATGGAAGTATCTGCTATCTCTTTCCATGATTTTTTTTTATAGAACTGGAATATTGTTTGGGTACTAAAGATGTCACAGACTTCTAGTTTTTCATAGTTAATCATTAGATACCTGCTTTTCCTTCATCCAAAAATATTCATCAGCCCTTAAAGTGTGCATGTTCTTCACCCAGATCCCGTGCGGGGCATAGAAAGTTGAGTCACACTAGCTTCCTCCCAGCAGCCCTCCCACCAGTGTTTCTGGTGGAGCCCACACTGCAACTGGGGAGAGGTGTGCCTCTTGCTCTCCAGAAGCTTATATTATACTCTTGGGTAGAAAAGCAATGCCAACATATACCCAACAATAGAGAATGATAAAAGAGGTTAATGAATTAAGTCCTAAGCTTGTGTCTTTCAGACCAAATCTGCTATTATGATTCACTGAAAGAGGGACCATTTTGGGTCCAGAGCAGTGAAGAAACGGCTCAGTTGAACACAGAGCACGGATGGGTCAAATCTATACCAGCAGCGTTTCCATTGGCTTTTAAGGGAGTCCCCTATGGCATTCAGGGGAAGTGTAGAAGCTATCCTTGACCTCTTTTTGCACCCACCTGAGGCTCCACGTTTGCAAGGGAGGGAAGGAAGTGGTTCTAATGTGGGACATCATTCCCTACTACCCCTAAGCAAAAGTCAAACTTGGTGGGGGAAGGGACGATTCCTGACAGGAAAAATGTTCCAGGATGTCAAGTTAAGATCTGTCAGAGTGGAGAAAAGAGAGAAATCAGTGTGGTCCATATATCAGTGGAAGTGAAATTTGAACTAATAATTGTACATGAATCATAGGCAGAGAGGAAAAAGAAGAGCAAAGACACTGAGTGGGAGGCATGAGCTAAACCCTCGTTATAATACATAATACGTACTGAGTTCGGAGTATGACTGGCCAGTGCTGATGACATGCATCACCTCAAATGTTACAACCTAAAGAAGGAGGAAGTAATATTTTCATTTTATAGTTGGAGAAATGGAGACTTTCAGAAGTTAATTGCTTGCTTAAGGTCATATTATACATAAGGGACAAAGCTAGGAATCAAACTGTCTGGCAGCAGATTCAGAGCAGTGAATCGCTGCACTAAAGAGACTGAGCTAGACGTCAACAAATGAAGAGATCAACATAGAAGAGAGGGGTTTACTCTGCAAAAGAGTGAGAGGTTGGGTAGGGAAGGAGGGGTCAAACTCCTTAACGTGCAATGCCCTGTTATCCAGAACCCAGGCCCCTGCCTGCCTCTCGGGTCTGTCTCTTGTGTCTCCTCACAACCCCACAGTGAGGCCACGCTGAATTACCTGATGACCCCTTAACTCACCCTCTGCCTCTCACTTTTGCATAAGTGATCTCCTCTCCCCAGAATAATCCCTACCCATTCTTTGCATTGTGAATGACATGTCTTCATCCAACATTCTTCTCAGTTGTACCTCCTTTAGTGAAGCCTTACTGTTTCCTCACTCCTTCATGCTCTGCAGTCCTCATCCCAGCAAAGCCAGGTGCTTCCTCCTCTGCAGTGTCAGAGCAACCATACATTGTACCTTTCTTTTTCTGGTTTGCTGTAACCTGTTCACACACTGTCTTCCCTCTAGACTCAAAGCCCCTCAAAGACATGAATGGTGGTGTATCTAACTTCATGCCATAAAGTCCGTGCTCAAAACAATTTGATGAATAAATGAATAAATGAATACGTGACTGATTGGTTTATTGATTATGAGAGAATTAATAACTAGACATAAAAATTTAAATGATAAAGAACTTTTAGAGATTCAAAGGCCAGGAAATGGCATGATGAGAAGAGTATATAAGAAAATTTAAGATGGATAATTATTGCTTTTCATTTCTTTACAGTAGAATATCAGGAATATTAAATTTATTGTAGTCATTTCTCTTTTTTTTTTTTTTCAGGTTTCTTAGTCATAACAGAATAACCTTCTTGAAGCCAGGTGTTTTTGAAGATCTCCACAAACTAGAATGGCTGTATGTTTATTTTATGTGGCATTTTATAGTATTAGTCGTTATGTTTTAAAAATATATAAGTGAATCTATTTTTTTCTTCTGGCTGTTAGGGTAATTGAAGATAATCACCTCAGCCAAGTTTCTCCACTAACATTTTATGGACTAAATTCTCTTATGCTATTGTAAGTACTAAAATTAAAGTGAATATTTTAATTAAGAGAAAAGACATGAATGAAAATTACTGCTTTAAGTTTAAAAGCATTCAACTTGGAATTGTTTAAACCCTAAAAAGGCTTTTCAACTGAAAACCATTTCTTAATTAATTATAGTTTATGAGGCTATCTTGTAGTTCTAACAACTTTTATCACATCCTCTGTCTTCTACAATGTCAGCCCATCAAAATTGAACAGAGCCTCGTGGCGATATTTTATTAAAATACTCTTAAGCACAACATTACTACCCTATATTAATCTAGGTAAAGAAAAATGACATTCATTTAAGATCACTCCTTTTCACTTCCCACTATTGAAAGGCACAGCTTTTCTTTCAGCTACTAACATTACTGCTTCCTCCATATCAGATATCATTTTTATTACTAACAAGCACTTACTTACATATAACAATGCTTACAGAAAAAAATTAGAGAAGACACTAACTTAGTAGATTTTCATGATTTCATGAGAATAACAATAATGCCATGTCTGACTTAAGTTAAAAAAAGAACTAGAGAAATGTGACTTCTCAAATTTCTTTTTTTTTCAGATTGCTGACGAATAATGTTCTCACCCATTTGCCTAATAACCCTCTTTGTCAGCACATACCAAGACTGAACTGGCTGTAAGTTGCTGTGTCTTTTTTTAAAGAAGTCAATTAACTTTTCTTTTGCCTAGTTCATCTGGATATCCAGTTTTGTAAAATGATAAATTGTTAATATCATACCACATTTTCTCAAATTACTTTGCATGATTTTATTATTAAACATTCCCATTATCTAAACTAACTCCTCTAAACTCTCACAAAAATAAACATCTCAAAAACAAAATAACTTGGAGGCAGAAAGAAGATAGAAGGGGTGTCAGGGTGTCTATATAACATTTCCCCTTTCCCCCTGCTGACCTATTTACTTATTAATTTGGTACGAAAAGACTAAAGTTTATAAATTCTGCATAATAAGAATATGATGCTTAGAATTTATTTTTGAAGTCTAATCACATGGAATTTGTTGCAGAATACCTTTGCTTGTGGTATAAGTACTATTCCAGCTATTCAGAACTCAATTGCCCCACAAATTTGCCTATTTTAAATACAGGTAAAATGAAGAAATAGGTAACCAAAATAACTATTAAAATGTTTGAGCAATAAGTGGCATATGAAATATCATTTAAAAACTCCCTCTGTTTCTTATTGTGTAGGAAATTCTCAAAACTTTGGTGTTTAGTTTTTAAGCCCACAGTAAATTTAAAATGCCAAATTAAAAGTAAGGGGAAACATAAGTAAGAAATGCTGAGGCCCTGGCATGTTAGCTCATCAGTTAATAGGGTCATCCCTAAATAACAAGGTTGAGGGTTCCATCCCCAGTTAGGGCACACATGGGAAGGAACCCATGAATACACAGCTAGTGGACAATGAATTAATGCTTTCTTTCCCTCTCTGCTCTCTCTTCCTGCCTCTCTCTGTAAGAAGTGACAATTATCGACCTGATAATAAGTAGAGTGGGAAATGCTATAAAAGGCAGACACTAATTCAAAACATACAGTTTGGAACTAGTTAGGGGAAGCCAAACATCCCAAAAATCATTACTTAGCCCAGAGGGCATGTTGGTATTGTCACAGTGTCCTCACTGATGACAAGCTAAACTAATTAAGGAAAGGGCAAATTAAGTTTAATATCCTGTGTTAAATTAAATTTTGATTCAGATAAAACATTAATAGTTGTCCATATTCAGTAATCCAAACTTAGTCATAGAGAAAAATTAATATTTATATAAGTAAAATTAATTAATATTTACATAAGTAAATTAGCAATTAAAAAAATCATGCATTGAGACCAAAAGCAAATGTGAAAGATATTATGCATATATAACAATAAACCTTCCTTTTGCTTTTAAAAAAGGCAACCATTTATATAGTTCTGATAAAACTAAAAATGATTAAGACTTATTACTTAAGAAATGGATTTTTAAAATTTTTATTATTAAAATTGCCATCTTTAACTTTTAGCTATCCAAAATAACTCTTTCCATATGCATTTCTGATAGTTACTATCTCAATATTAATGTTAATAGTAATAATTTTAGCATTATAAGCATTTATTTATTTTAAAACTAACTGTAATTATCTTTATTTTGCCCAGTAACTTTTACTTAGCAAGTATAAACTAGAAAATCTGAAAGATTTTTTGGCCAAATATAGTTTTTAACTCTGACTTAGCAGAAAAATACACATGAAAAAGACATATGATAGCCCAGGATAATATGCTTGCAAAATATATGACAGACAACAGATTAAAACCTTTATTATATTCTTCTAAAGCAATTTAAAATTTTAAATACTGTAATAGAAGTAGGAAAATTTTGAAAAAACAAAATATAAGTAACAAATAAGCATATGAACAGATGGGCAATTGCCAAATGAAAGATCAAGATAGAAACATAAACTTTTAATTTTAAATAAGACAGAGCAAGTTTATTTATGGGTAGAAGAAACCAACAAAGAATTTGAATCTGTAGAAAACAGTGAGGAAATATTATGGAGTCAGTTACTCGAAGACATAGGAAAGGATGGAAAAATAAAATATAACGCACACAGAGCAATGAAAATGAATGAACTAACCTTACTTCATTCAACATGGATCAATTTCAAGAGTAATATGAATTATAAAGAAAATATACAGGGTATAATACAAATATATAATACAATAATTTATAACTAATAATACAAGAATAAACTCTGTTTCATGTACTCACAACTGTAAACCTACTTTTGCCAATCCCTGTATATGTCTTCTATATATGTAATATACATAATATATTACAGTTCCTTTTCCAACAATATTGTGCTTTAGGCTATAGAAAGCCACAAGACAATATTGCTCCCTCTCTACTGATGAGAAAGAACTTTACAATCTATAAAACCATAATAAATTCTTTAAGCCCATCAGAGTTCTAAGTTATAACCAGGAGAAATGAGATATATACTATATCGCACCTTTGGCAAAGCACAGGGAAAAGAACTGACTATCATCAAGCATGTATAAAGAAAACTGCTAAACTTTTAATAAACTCATAAAAGTTAAGTGTGGGCTAGTATAACTGAGAACCCCACACTCGGGGGAGTCAGCTGTTCCTAACAAATTGTTTTCTGATGGCCTCCACCAGTTCACAAGAAAAACTGGGAGCAGGTAAGTAAACTGCTTGAAAGAGTTCCTCCTTGGGGGCACATAGGCACCAAACCCCACCTTCTTCTCTAGCCTTTTCTTTTATGAAGCAAAACTTAAAGCCACTGGGAAAGGGACAGAAAATCCTCCTGCAACCTGGGACCAGGCATAGATTCACTGTCTCCAAAGGAGAGGTGGAAGTAAAAGCACTCCGCTCCAGGGAAGGGGCAGAAGATCTGTGCTGCTGCAGAGCACTGGGTAATGCTGACATGTGTGGGGTATTCTGGGGCAGGGAGGCCAGCAGTGCTGCTGAGATAGCCCCATCCCTGAAAAAACAAGAACAAAATCCCATGTCAAATTATAGAGCCATCAACAGAGCTAGACCCAGAGATAACTCAGATGTTATAGCCACCAAACAGGGAAATTAAAAATTCATCGTTTAATGATAGAGTAGAAATGGTGACCAATATGCCTGAACACCTGGAATGTGTGTGCAAAGAGGTGAAAGCTGTTAAAGAGAATTAAATAACTATATTGTAGTTCAGCAGGCTTAGCAGCAGACTGAACACAACTGAGGAAGGAATCCAGGACCTTGAACACAGGTCAATAGATAGTTTTCCATTTGAATCAAAAAGAGGAAAGAGAGTGAAATAAAGACAGAACAGAGAATCCAAAAGTAGGGGGATGATATAAAATTGCCTTAAAAATGTATAGAGTCACAGAAAAAGAAGAGAGGGAAAACAGAAAAAATATCTGAAAAGTAATGGCCAAGAATCTTCCAAAAGTAATATAGCTCAATAAACCAGAAATCTAAGAATCTCATGGACACCCAAGAAATAGTAAAAAAATAACTAGACAATTTATAGTCAAAATGCTGAAAGCCAAAAAAAAAAAACCTTATGGCAACCAGAGAAAATAGAAATATCGCATACTATAAAACAGAGGTAAGAAATGCAACACTAACTTTTTAAGAATCTGAAAGGGCTAGGTTAATACTTAAAAAAAAAAAAAACAGACTTCAAAACAAAGACTATCACCAGAAATAAAAAGGGATATCACACAATGATAAAACGGACAATTAAGCAAGAAGATATAATAATATTGAATGCAATAAGCAGTTTTAAAATGAAAAAGTAAAAACCAGAGAACTATAAAGGAAAATACCTAAAAGTCAAGAGATGTCATTTCAAACCAATAAATCTACCAATATGTAGATATTTGACTATTCTAAGATGTACATTAATAAAAAGCATATAATTGATAAAAATTATATAGTAGAAGAGAGAGAACAGAAAAGAAGATAGTATGCACTAATTTAATCATTTTGGTGATAGGGAACTATAAGTATTGTTATTCTCTAAGAATGAGAAAATCTAGTGTACTAGATAAAATTTTAATTATTATGATAATCATAGACTACATAAATCTTAATATTAGAAGAAATAATTTTTAAAAAAACAAACCATTTGTTGACTGTTTTTAATCTGTAAAACCATAGAATGTTTTCAAATAGCAGACTAAAATCAAATATATTAGACATATTAGTAAATATAAGTGGGCAAAACTTACCTATTAAAAAGAAAAAACGATTTCCAAATTGACTCATAAAATAAAACCTAACTCAGTACTATTTACAAAAATAAAATTCTACTATAACTAGGTAATTAAGATATATTAAAAACAAAAGCTTGGTCAAAAGTATGCATATAGATGCAACCAAATAAAAAGCAGGCATCATATTTTTTATCTAAATAGAAATCTGGCCAGTTTGCATTAAACAACAGTAAGAAGGATATTTAAATTAAAAAAATTATTGATTGATTTTGTGAGAGAAGAAGGGAGAGAAAGACAGGAACATCAGTCTGCCCCTCCTGTATGTGCCCTGACCAAGAATCGAACCAGCAACGTCTGTGCTTCCGGACAATGCTCTAACCAACCGAGCTAACTGGCCAGGGCAGAAGGATATTTAAATATAATTGTTTGCAATTTACAATATTACAATGTAATAAAAGATGTCACATTATGAGTATAGATGCCCCAGATTCATATCACAACCAAAACAGAAGCAAAATATACCTACATAATCAGTAAGAGATAACAATCCACCTTTCTCAGTACATGAAAAATCAAGTAAAACCATAAAAGGATATGGAGAACTAAATAACATACTTAATAAGTTAACCCTAATTAATGTATATTCAACTGCAATGTCCCTTCTTAATAATAGGCTTTATTTATTTGGGACAGCAATGTGCCCAACTAAGACACTACCTTCTGAAACTTCCCTATATCTAGATCTTAGCCACGTGACTAAGCTTTAACTGAGAAGGTTAAAGAAGTATAGTGTGGCACTGCTGGGAAATCTGCTTAAAGAGAAATAGGCTCACACACCCTTCTTTTTCTTCCTATGGATACTCTGAACAATGGATGCTATGGCCAAGCTTTAGCACTGTCTTGAACCATGAAGATTAGGACATGTGAACAGTGAATGTGAAACATCTGGGTTTCTAACAAGTTTGTAAACTACCATACTAGCCCTTGACTGCCTAATTCTAGATACTTTTTCTTGAAAAAAGAATTCCTTACATAGTTATGCTGTTATATTTGGGTCTTTGTTATATGTATCTGCATCTAATCCCAATAGATAAAAAAACTGCAAACAAAGAATGCCCAAAGAACATTCACCAAAATTGACCATATATTTTAGGACATACACATACACAAAGCAAACCCAAGAAAGCAGAAGGAGGGATTAGCCTAAAGCAGAAGGGCCATCTCTTCCTTTGAGACTAGAAGGAGACCAGGTGCATTTACAGGTAAGTCTGTAGAGGTCGGGTAGAAAGTCAAAGGCTTTTCCTTCCTTGATCACCTCAATATTTTTCTATAAAATAGGAGCCAGAAATGCTTAAAAGAGGAAGTAGAGGTTAAGGAGGTTTGCATGGTTAAAATGCTTCTAGGGGATTAGAGAGAAAGTTAAGAAGGAACAGGCAAAATTATTGGTGTTTTTGTTTCATTATTGTTGTTCTACAGATTAAAAAACCAAATTTTTACTTTTGGCAAGTTTTGCCATGCATAGAGAGAAAAATAAAATGGTTAGGTTTAGAGGTTCATTCATCAAGTAGGAAAAGTCATACAGGCATAAAGTAAAAAAATATATAATGAAAAAAGAAAGAAAAACCAAACAAATAAAAACCACCCTTTTCATCGCCCTGAGAGCGAGGGGCTGGGAAATGAGAAGCAGATGTGTAAGCCCCGCTAACATATGCTGCACACACATCTGTGCTATCAAGGACTGGAGCCTCTAATTTTAGGAAGAGAGCCAAAGCAAATTTATAACTCAAAGTTCAAATCATTTTAAAATTAAATAAAGCTAACAATGTCATCAAAAGTCCCCAAGTTATGCCTCAATGTGTATCTCCTACTGATTTTTCAAATTAGTAAATAATACTATTTTAAACATAAGTAGTAGCTTAACAGAAAAAAAAAAGTTTCATAAGTAGCTGCTAACAAGAAAAGATCACTAAGGTTTTTTTGTGAGGCTTAAGAGAGCATCACCGCCTGGTGGTAGATTCATGGCAACAGCAATAAATAGTAAAAGGAAACAAACATTGTCTGACATTAATAGGTGAGAAGCCAAAGCCTTGGCCAAACCTAATGACCAAAAACAGCAGTACTAGAAGTGCTTAGTTTCCAATTTAATAAAATAATTGAAAATTTTCTTTAAAAGGAGGTTCTAGAATCAAGATTTAAGATTTTAATATTCCATGTAGTATAGAAATCCTTTCTACAAAATTCTTGAGTTATGGTATCGTCTCTGTTAAATATCTATAGTGACAAGAAGCCTCTTCCCTGGACCCCACAGATTGTGAATTTAAATTTAAAATGTTTTGTGTCTTTCAACTAGTAAATCTAATTTTGAAAAGCCCTATGATATTTTCTACAACCTGACTTCAAATATATCTCTCTTGTTTTGATCTCCTCTGTTATAAATTCACCCTTTTCTCCAATTGACTTGATTTCTAGACCCCTTATGTGAAATCTGCCAGATATAGTTTGATTTGTCAATGTCTATTTTTTATTGCAGTGCCCAAAATAAAACTGGCTATCCCAGATGTAGTGTAGCCAGCAGAATATCAACACTTTTATTAATGCTACCCATATTCCCTTACAGATTTTAGTAGCTGTGTCACAGTTTGGCTCATTTTGGAGTGACAGTTATTCCTATAGCTCTGTTATATGGTGACCAGTAAACTAAATGTTGGTTTAGACTGAGTAAATATAAAAATTGGCATTTACTCTTGAAAGTATATCCCTAACCTCAGCTAACTCTGCTCTACAAACTTTCACTAAAAACCTAACAATAAAAGAGGGAACTGAAAGAATAACTTCGTGGTCGCCAGAAAAGGATGATAAAGCATAAATTTTTTGACAAATTTTGCTGCTCAGATCTGACTCCTGATGGTGACAGAGTCACACAGCAGGAGAGTTCAAGGAGGTCCTATATGCAGCTCCCTGAACTGGGAGTAGGCAACCAAGGGCAGCCTGTGGGTCTCCCTCTGCCCTGACCTGTATGGCAATACAGTAAAGCAAACGAGGTCATTTACAGTGCTAAAGGCTATTGAAATTGTTTTCTGGGGAGTGTTTAGGCAAGGGAGGTAGAGGCTGAAGATTGTTTTGGCAGTAGTAACTTCTTCAGGCTTCAGCAAGATAGGGTCACACCAATTTAGAGAAACACCACTGGCAACTCTGGACAGATATCTAATACAGCCCACTGTTAAATTCTGTTATTAGTCAGTGCTTACCATAACAAAAATTTTCTATGTGATTCCTCATTCTTTTCACATTTCTCAGGATAAGGTAAGTGCCCATATAATCATGAGATACAGATATGGTGATTCAAACCATTTTTACTATTAACACAAAAAAATAACATTAAATATATATAAATATTATTTTAGCTATTATGTCACTACATATAAGAATATATTAAATAAACAGCATGTGAAAAATGGTTTTATTAAAAAGCAGAGAATTCTCAACCAATTTATTTATGTCTCTGATTGCCATCTTTTATTTTTTTGTTTCAGAGACTTTGAAGGCAACCATGTCCATAATTTAAGTAATTTGACTTTTATTTCCTGCAGTGATTTAACTGCTTTGTAAGTAACATTTTATCCTTTCCAAATAATGTTAAATCTCTTTACAAAGAACATGAATCTTTTTGTGTATGCGAACAGAAGCTAGCATAAACCTGCAGAGTAATTATGGCAAATATTCACTCTTAACTTGATTTTTGAAACTGAAACATATGGGTGAAATCACTAAGTTCAAATCAAGGATAACCACAGAGTCACAATATACATAAAACATCGCAATGGTAGTATATTATTTGAGGCTTTTTTTTTCAAACTTAGGTTAATATTCTTTTTATTGGAAAGTAATTCTCATAGACTAAAATCTGTTTGGAACTCAGTTTGAGAAACACTAAGTTAAAGTCTTTTTTTTTTAAGTGTTTTATTTATTGATTTTTACTGAGAGAAGAAGCGGGAGAGAGAGACAGGAATGTCGATTTGTTCCTGTATGTGCCCTGACCAGGGATCAAACCTGCAACCTCTACAAGTCAGGATGATGCTCTAACCAATTAAGCTCTCTGGCCAGGGCTAAAGTTTTCATCTATAAGAATGTTTGCTCTTTACAATTTATTATTGCAAAGACTGTGGGGAGGGATTAATTACAATTAAAAAAATTTAAAAGTATCGCAGAATGTTTATACCTCTGAGTATATAATTATGGATACCAAGCTAAAGCTTAGAATGTTATTGAGTATAATTTATTTTTGTGCCACTCTGGCCTATTTTAAATTTGCATTGCCTCTCCCATGAAAGTGAAGGATTCTGGGGCTTCCTTTAATATTAAAATACATCTGCCTAATTTGTGGTTTATTTTTCCAGGACAGTGTTTTTCAAACTATGGGTTGCAATTCACAAGTGAGTGATGAAAGCAATATTGTATGCCCTGATCATATTTTTTTCATAAAATTGAATTGAATTGAATAAAAATATCAGAGTGCAATTCAGATAATTAAATGTATTGTTTTGAGAATCTTGGATTGTGTGATTGTATTTTATGTTCCAATGTAAAGTGCTTTATTTTTTACTGTAGGATACTATGAAAAGGTTGAAAACCATCAGACTAGAATACATAGGACCCCTGTGTCTAGGCAGTGTAATAACTACCACTGAAACAACACTAATTTTGTTCCAGTTATTCCTCCCCTCCCAATGAATTGAAGCCACTATAATATTTGAACTCTTCTACAGTAAATTCAAGTCTTTAGATGCCATACTCTCTATATTATCATGTGAGATAGTTCAGCTAAATTGCCCAAAAGAAATTAAATTGCACCTAAAACATATTCCTCAAATATATATCTTAAAACTTAGAACTTCTTTTCTGTTCTACTTGTATTTGTTTTTAAAGAAACCTCTGCATGAAGAAATTATTTATGAGTTTCCTCTTGGCAAGTGCTTGTGCTTTTCTGGTCCAGAGATATTGGGAGGAAGTGGTTATGATTTGGAGTGTGGGGAGGAAATAGATACTTAAGGATGGAACAGGACCAGTTTCCAAGAATGTCACAGAATGTTTAAAGGGTTGGGAATCCTTTGAATTTTCTATGAGTTAGTCCTTTGTGCCAGTTCATACACATGAGATCTGTGTAGCAATGCACTGGGAAGATTTATAGTCATTCAACCTTCCAAACTAGAGATCTAACTTCATCCAGCTTAGGTTGGATTTCCTTAGGCAACTTCACCCTAATTCACATCAACTACCAAATGTGTATAAGTGTTATCATTTGGGGGGTATTTTGTTAAACAGACACGCTGTGTCAATTGTTGTATGATATTCAGTCTGTTCTCAAGAGTTGAGATGTCCACTCTTTCCCTTGCAGAGTTTTTCCCTATTTTAAAATTTGAATGTTTTATTTTAATCATTATTAAAGTATTTGGAAATTTAAGATTAAAATTAAATTGGGTAATTTATCATACTACTTCATAATATCTTGATTTTTTTTTTTTGCAGGGTTTTAATCTCCTCTAATAACCCATTTATCAGTTACCTCAGGAAGCTACAATGTATGTTTCTTTTTACTTTCAGGATAATGGGGAAAAACAAAATTAATCACCTAATGGAAAATACTTTTACACCTCTTCAGAAACTAGATGAATTGTAAGTTTGATTAAATATGTTCCACTGCTAGGGGGACATCAAATTTCTTTTTAGGTTTCCTAAGGAGTTAGGATTCAGAGACCATTAAGATAAAAAGATTTTACTTTGCCGATTCTGAAACCAAAGGATAATTCTTGATTCATAAAGAAATGAGATACCGCCTTGAGTACATCCCAACCTATAATAATGGAGGAGAGAAATAAATTAAAACAGCTATTTATAATGTCCCTTTGTAAAAATCAATGGCACAGTTCCAAAGGGCTTTAAAGCACTCTGATAAACCAAAGCCTGTGGTCCAGACACATAGCACCTAATTGTCAAAATACAGTACCTGAACAATAGATGAAGTGCTTGTCCTTCAGACAATTTTTTTTTTCAGTATAATTTTTTTAGTTGGGTTTTTGCTAAAGTTGGGCGTTGAAACTAGTTTGATTTTGTGTTTTCTGGAAAGAATCAGAGGTATGGACAGATCTATAAGTTTTGACCGTTCACTGGGCAGAACATTGATTTATGAATACTTTTTCATAAAAAGTAAAGAACATAACTAGAGTGCATCTCTGAGCACCTTACCTGTGAACTGAGATAAGTGCAGGAAACATTCCTCAGGAAGCAGTCCTGAATTCTGCTCTAAAACATCGATAAAAAAGCCATTGAAACCTCAACATTTTTTTCATAACCATAAGCTTGAAACATTTTTTGATAGACAGTACCAATCACTCACAACATGTGCAAGAAGATCTCAATACAGATATTAGAAGCAAGCATCAGTCATAACAACTCCTGGTGTCTGGCAATAGAGCACATCTTCCTAACATAGGAAATTATTTCATTCTCAATAGTAGGGAGAGTTTTGTGTAGGGACACAAAGGCGTTATTGAGCTATTCAAATACAAGTTAGCCAAGGGCTTCATGCTTTTCCTGGTTTTATCCTACATATAACCATTATCTGAATATAAGAAGGCAGTTCCTCTAAATCCTAACCTTCACGGTGGCAGGAAGGGGAAGGTTTTACGTGAGTCTCGGTAACTGGCAGTGAACATGGAACATGAAAAGCTTACTCCATCGCCAGTGCTGATTCATGTTCAGAGGTCAAGGGAAGAGCAACCATTGCTGTAGAAAGGGCTCCCAAAGCCAGTAATCAGTCCTGCCTAACGCCTGCCTAATTCCATGTTAAACGCTGACCTGAAAAAATGAGATTTACAAGGATGAAAATGTCAATGGCTTTAAATGAATGGGTCTAAATGTAAAATAAGAAGATGACTCTCTTTTTCCGAGAGGACTGGAGACTACACTCGGTGCCCCTCCAGGCCTGATCACACCAACAGACTTAATAATGGCAAATAAATTGGCGACAGATGGGAATCACATGTTGCAGTAGACTTTAAGTAGTTCTGGTAGCCGAAAATATTTGCCATGTTCCTGATTGAATTTGTGCTTTTAAAAACTAACTACTTTCAGTGATAATGTGTTTCCGGAGCCTATTCAGAAATGGTTCCCAAGTCCAATTAAGTTAAAACCAACTTTTCTAAGCTGAAACTGAAAAAAATGGTCCTTTTACATGTTACTTAGGATCTAGGCCAACAGTATCCCATTACATAATGTAAGATGTAAGAACTATATTCCAGAATTTGCGCTGATAGCCAGCAGTCCCACCTGAAACTGTTGAATATTAAATATGGAGTTTTCATATGCTAGTGGACGGCTCTAAATCTGTTTTTTCACATTGCCTTACTACTATGATCCATATTTTACTTGGCTTCCCATACAAGGAACTGGAATTGTGCCACCACTTTTACTTATATATAAAGCAGACAGATTCAGTCTATTAATAGTCTTCTACCTGGGGATAGAAGGAATAACTAGTCCAATGATGTTGTACACCCGAAACTAATATAATATTGTATGCCAACTCTATGTTTATAAAGTTTAAAAAAGAAAAGAGCTACTTGAAAATTACGCTAGATACTTGGATTACCCAAGATGGATAAGTATAGTTCTTATACTCTAAGAACTTGCATCTGTCAGAAGAGGAGCACATATGTTCAGAAGCCATTTTAATATATTGTTATAGACACTGTATCTGTCATATGTGCTACGTGTGCTATGAAAGAAGTGTGCACAGGGAGTGTATTGGAGAACAGGGGACAGAACGCCCAACCTCCCTGGTTATGAAGGATTGACCTTTGAGAAGAATCTTGGAAAATGACTAGGAGCTCACCAGAAGGGCCAGAAATAAAGCTCCTTCATTACAGGCAGAAGGAAGCACCCATTCAAAATCATGAAGGTTAGAACACCGAGATGTATTCAGGCCACGGAGAAAGTCATCGTAACTGGATAGAAAGTGGTAGAAAACTAAGCTGGAAAGATGGACAGTGGCAAGGTATTTAGAATGTAGAGTGTTTATGTCACTCTAAGCAGTTTACACATTATTCTTTTAGGCAGTCATGAATTATTAAAAGATTTTAAGAAAGGGATGAAAAGAAAGATTCATTCAGTTGTCAAGTCAGAACAATCTATCTTTATAGACAATTCACCCATAATATGTAAATGATGAAAATAGTCTCAAGGTTCAGTTCAAACTGAAAAAGTTTACAGCAAAGATACTTACAGTGTTCACTAGAATATATCAGCTTTTTATTTTCAGTTTTAAAAACTCAGTCTAAAACTATCCTGCCCTTTAAAGTTGAATAATCTAACTTTAATTTATAATAACTTAACTTACACAACAAAAATATCTATTCTCCTTAATGTTCCTTGGCAACTAACAGTATTTGAATGTGAATACAGAAAGTGGAAAAGCTTTCTCCATATCTCTTGATCACACTGGAGAATTAATTCAAGATTATTGAAACATCTTGTTTAGAAGATCTCAAGACATTCTCATGACTGCTACCACTGTCAAAACCAGCACAAAAACTGATACTGTTAAAAATCTTCTTACACTTAGGCAATCTGACCTCTATACCTACATGAGGTAACACACGAAATATCCCACCCAAGGAGTATACATGATCCAGTGTGTATCAACTGTGAAAGAAACTTGCTCCTGAATATTCACTTCAATTTCAAAATTATAATAAACCCAAACAAAATGAAAAATAAAAGCTTCCAACCAAATTCTTGCTGACATGGAATAATGGAATGATGGATGAATGAAAGGAAGGAAGGAAGGAAGGAGGAAAAGAAGGAAGGAAGGAGGGAGGGAGGGAGGGAGGGAGGAAGGAGGGAGGGAGGGAGGGAGGGAGGGAGAGAGGGAGGAAGGAAGATGAAGGCGCACAGCACATATTGATTGAATTAGAAAATTGTACTTACTAGAAGCAGATTAAATGCCACCAAGTATTTATCTTTGAGGGAATGATAAAATGGAATAAAATATTTTTATCTTTTCCCATTTCACTCCCTTTTTTAAAACTTTTAGACTTCTGATAGTTCATATAACTCATTAATAGCATTGTTACTAAAAGTAGCATTATGATTTCTTAATCAATTATAGAACATTAAAGTCTTAAGAAAGTAATATGATTTTTGCAATTATTTCCCTAGGGATCTAGGAAATAATAAGATTGAAAATCTTCCATCACATGTATTTAAGGATCTGAAGGAGCTCACGAAACTGTAAGATTGCTATTAATTTTGTCTCTCCGTTTCTTTATTTGAAATTTGTTTTATGTTTTAAATAGTGATAAAAATATGCACAACATAAAATTTTTTTATTTTAACTAATTTTAAGTGTACAGTGCGATGGCGTTGACTATATTTACATTATTGTGCAACCATCATCATCATCTATTGATAGGACATTTTTTACTTTCCAAACTGAAACCCTATACTTGTTAAACAGTAGCTGTTCATCACCCCCACACATACCAGCATCCCCCACTCCATGTTCTGTCTCTATAAATTTGACTACCCCGGGTATCCCATATAGGTAATCACACAACCTTTATCCTTTTGTGACCGGCTTATGTCATTTAGCATAATCTCTTCAAGGTCTACCCATATTGTAGTATGTGTCAGAATTTCTGAAAAATAATCTGAATTCATTAATTGCATTTATTTAATTTTATAATTAATAAATTTATATTACTGTTCACAATAATAATCCACTGTGTGTATATAAAACATTGGCTTTATCCATTTACCCACTGATGGACATTTGGGGTGTTTCTACCTTTTAGCTGTTGTAAGTGATGCTGTTATGAACATTTAGCATGCAAATACCAATTCAAGACCTCACTTTCAATTCTTTTCAGTATATAGCCTAAGAAGTAGAGTTCCTGGATCATATGGTAACTCTATTTTTAATTTTTCAAGGACATGCCATACTATGTTGCATAACACTACCCCATTTTACATTCTCACTAACAGTATATAATGATTCCAATTTCTCCACAACTTCAAAAACGTTTTTTATTTTCTATTTCGTGATAATAGCTATCCTATTGGATATGAAATGGTATCTCATTGTGGTTTTAATTTGCATTTCCTTAATGATTAATGATGTTGAATATCTTTTTTAAAAATTTGTCCATTGATTTGAGAGAGAGAGAAAGGGTCAACTTGTTGTTCCACTTGGTTGTTCCATTTACCTGTGCATTCATTTATTGCTTCTTCTAAGTACCCTGACCAGGGATCAAACCCACAATCTCAGTCACCAGGATGACTGTTCACTAAAGCCACCCGGCCAGGGCAATATTAAATATCTTTTCTTTTAATATTAAATATCTTTTAATCTACTTATTCATTTGCATATATTTTTTGGAGAACTTTCATTCAGGTCTTTTACCCATTTTTATATTTTTTGTTATTAAGTTGTAAGAGTTCTTTATATATTTTATATATTAAATCCTTTTCAGATATAATTTGCAAATATTTTCTCCCATTCTCTAGGTTGCCTTTCACTCTGTTGATATTATCTTTTGATGAAAAAAAAGTTTTTAATGTAGATGTACAATTTTCTATCTTTTGTTAACTGTGCTTTTGGTGTAATATACAAGAACCATTGCCTAATCCAGCATCATGGATCTTTCCCTCTATATTTTCTTTAAAAGTTTATAGTTTTAGCTTTTATATTTAGGTCTTTGATTTATTTTGAGTTAATTTTGTAAATGGTGTAAGCCAGCAATTTTCAACTTTTTTTTATCTCATTGCACTCATAAACTAATTACTAAAATTCTACTGCACACCAAAAAGTATTTTATATTTTTTGCTGATATGACAAAATAGGTATACTTTTTATTCATTCACAACCAGACAGCAGGTTGCTGTGTTGACTATTTTGTTTTTTTTATTTGACAATCTAAAAGAAAAGAGGTCAGTGTCCCTGACTAAATCGGTATTTAATGTTTTAAAATTTTTTGCAGCACTTGGTTGAAAATCGCTGGTGTAAGTTAAGGGTCTATATTCTTTTTTTTTTTTTTGCATGTGGATATCTAGTTTTCTGAGTGATATTTGTTGAAAAGTCTTCCCTTTCCCCACTGAACAGACTTGACACCCATGTTGAAAATCTTTTGACCATAAACACACGAGTGTATTTCTAGACTTTCTATTCTATTCCACCGGTCTATACATATATCCATACATATATTCATCTTTATGCCAATATCACATAATTTGATTATTGTACCTTTGAAGCATATTCGAAAATCTGGAAGTGTGAGATCTCCAATGTTGTTCTTCTTTTTCAAGATTGTTTTAGCAATTCAAGCTCCCTTGAGATTCCACATAGGTTTTAGGATACATTTTTCTAGTTTTGCAATAGATATTGGGGTTTTGATAGAAATTGCACTAAATCTGTAGAATACTTTGATGGTAATGACTGCTTAACAATATTAAGCCTTCCAATTCATAAACACAGAATTTACTGATGTTCTCTTTAATATCTTTCATCAACATTTTGTTTTCAAAGTATGTCTTTCACATATATTGTTTTTTCTAAGTATTTTATCTTTTTGATGCTGTTGTAAATAGAATTGTTTTCCTAATTTCATTTTTAAATTGTTTGTTGTTAATGTATAGAAAGTATATGGCATTTGATTTTGTGCATTGGTTTTGAATTTAGAAACTTTGCTGAATTTCTTTATTATTATGTAGTTATAACAGTGTGTGTGTGTGTGTGTGTGTGTGTGTGTGTGTGTGCGTGTGTGTGTGTGTGTGTGAAAATCTTTAGGGTTTTCTACACCTAAGATCATTTCATCAAGCCCTGGCCAGTGGCTCAGTGGTAGAGTGTCAGCCCAGCGTGTGGATATCCCAGGTTCAATTCCCAGTCAGAAACACAGGAGAAGCCACCATTTGCTTCTCCACCCCTCCCCTTCCTCTCTCTCTCTCTCTCTCTCTCTCTCTCTCTCTCATCTCTCTTTTCCCCTCCAGCCATGGCTCAATTGGTTTGAATGCATCTGTCCTGGGCACTGAGGATAGCTTGGTGTGGAGCCTCCGCCTCAGGTGCTAAAAATAGCTCAGTTGCGTGCATGAACCCAGATGGGCAGAGCATTGGTCTCAGGTGGGGGTTGCTGGGTGGACTCTGTTTAGGGTGCATGCGGGAGTCTGTTTCTCTTTCTCCCCTCCTTTCAGTTGAAAAAGAAGAGGAAAATAAAAGGTCATTTCATCTGTGACTAGAGCTTATTTCACTTCTCCCTTTCCAATTTTGATGCTTTTTATTTCTTTTCCTTGCTTAATTACAGTGGCTAGGACTTCTGGTACTATGTTGAATAGAAGTGAAAACGGACATCCTTGTCTTGTTACTAATTTTAGAGGAAAAGTTTCAACCTTTCACCACTGAATATGATGTTTACTGTGGGCTTTCACACATAGCCTTCATATATTGTGATAGTGTCATTCAATTACTAAATTGTTGAGTTCACTTTTGTTTCCTTCATACAACTCATTTTTTGTTGTCATTCTTCCTCTCTTTTCCTTCTTTCTGGAATGCCCCAGCCCCAGTAGCCACCCCCTCAGCCACCTAACTAATAGTCTAATCTAAAATAAAATTAAAAAAAAAAACTTGTCCTGAGAACCTCCCTTTAATCAAATATTCTTGTTTCAAGGTATTGTTTGTACAAAGATTTTTAAATTTTCTCCATTTAGATTCTGCTGTACTATAACTCTGATCTACTCTTTGTTCTTAGCTAGAGCCTTTTACTTTAATTTTATGACTCACAAATTGCTAATACAATATATATAATATACCACTCTTTGGCATATAATTTATGTAAAAATATTTTATGTGATTTTATTAATTCAACTTTTGACTAAATAAGATGATTCTTCTCACACCTGATCCCAGGCAAAATGTAAAATAGGTGTGATTTCTCTCTGGGTACTTGATCACATCTTTTTGTGGGAGCTATTTTTTTTTTTTCATTTTAGAGAGGAGACACAGAGTGAGAGAGAGAGAGAGAGAAAAAGAGAAAGGGGGGAGGAGCTGGAAGCATCAACTCCCATATGTGCCTTGACCAGACCAGTGCAGGGTTTTGAACTGGCAACCTCAGGGTTCCCAGGTCGACGCTTTATCCACTGCACCACCACTGGTCAGGCTGTAGGAGCTATTTTTTGACAACTCTACCTCCATGATCATGCCTTAGCCTTCTCTCTCTCTCTCTCTCTCTCTCTCTCTCTCTGTACACACACACACCACTAACCCAATCATAGAGTACTTACTTAGAGCCAGGAACTGTTTTAAATGTTTTATCTCCATTGATTCATTTAAATATTTGATACACCCTCTGAGGCATTAGCGTATTACTGTACTTTTTTGTGTTTAAAAGTAATCCAAAGTCAACAGATACACTTTCTATTTTCTGGAAATGACTTATTGCTGCCTTTTTTTTTTTAACAAAAAACAGGAATCTTTCCTATAACCCAATCCAGAAAATGCAAGCAAACCAATTTGATTCTCTTGTCAAACTCAAGTCTCTGTAAGTAAATGATTATGGGGATGTTTTATGATGAAATTCTTATTGTTATACTAATAGCTAATAAATTCTGTAAAATAAGATTTATAGAATCTTTAAATTCAGAAGCTTTATTCCCAGGGTATTAGTTTAGCTCCACAAAACCATGTGAGTACTCACTGGACTATAAATTGATAAATATTAGTATATCTTATGTATTTGTAAATGAAAAATTAGATAATGATGAATCAGTTTATATTTTTTTATAATCACTGGGGGCTTATATTGGATTGGTTGCTTCAATCCTCTGAAGATATCAATGCATATTCATTTCTCCATTAGCCCTGGATTTCCAGGAATTTGTTTACCCATCTTTATCTCAAGATAGTATATCTAAATTATATAAATGATTACTTACACCATAAAGAAATATTCTGTTGGGATCTGAGAATTGCCTTAAAAGATTAGCTTAAGCTCATTTAATTTAAGTATTACCTCAGTAAAATAGTGTTTTATTAAAAACATATTTAAAAACTATTAGGAAAATTTCAAAAATGTTAAACTCCTCTGCTATTTTAAAATTGTCTGAAAGATAATGCCTGCTCATTTATTCCAAAAACATTTATTGAGTAGTTCCATGCACAAAGCATTGTGCCATGATCTATGGGCATTCAAAAAATTCAAGTAAGGGAGATATGTATGGGTAGATGCATGTAACTAACAGAATCAAAAAGGAGCTGGGGAAGTGCCTAGGGCAGGCTGAGTATGAATGTTTGGTTCAGAGTATGTATTGACTAACAACATTTTATTAAATTATCTTTCACAAAATTTCATTTTATTATACCCTGTATAACATATGTTATTTTGATAATTAATTTGCTTTTATTTAGCAGCCTAGAAGGAATTGAAATTTCAAATATCCAACAAAGAATGTTCAGCCCACTTACGAATCTCACTCATATGTAAGCAGATACTTTATTGTTCTTCACCTTGATTTTAATCTTTTATATTTCCACATGTATTGTGCTAATACATCCATACTCAATGTATCAAATCAATTATCATTTTCTGGTGACTAATTTTCTTAAACAATAATTAACTCTTAAGTGTTAATATCGAACAGAGTGATATTTAACTTTCTATTGTTTGGTAGAATCAAAGGAAATTTTTGAATGTCAGAGAACATGAGTATGGACAGAACCCACTCAGTCTTATAAGTTGTCTCAGCTCTGATACCATTCATAAATATTGATGTTTGATCAATTAGCTAGTAATGTGTACACATAGTATAAGTGCTACCAGATGATGTTGTAAGAATTTATATAAGCAACATAAGTAATAATTATAAATAAATATGTCAAGGCATGACTGAAGCAAATGTGTATGGATTCAATGGTAAACTGTAAAAAATGTTTTATCTAAACAGTGTATCTTCCATTGATTTTATACTTTAGAAACATTTTCTTTAATTGACTGCAATCTTACAACAGGTATTAAGCTGATCTCCTTGTCATGATCATTAATTCTCAATAATTTAGAAAGTGTCGCATCAGCCCCCACCACTCTATAATCTTGATTACAGTTTAAATCTAACATAGAATGCTCTGTTTTTGTTACCCATAATTCCTCAGAGATAATGCTTATAAAAGTTTCCTTGGTTCCACACAACATAAAACACTGACTACATGAGTAAATCAGAGTCTATTGGAAGAGAATGGTGTAGGTAACAAAACCCAAGAAACAACTCAAGGAACTGATTGGAACTTGGCAGAAACCATGGCAGATCTAGGGAAAGAGGCAGAAAGAGTTAAACAAAACAGCATACTGTAATTGTTAAGTTTTTGTCTTATATTACTACAACTCTTTATACTGTAAATATCATTTATATTTTTTGCAGAGTACATGGCTTTAGAGGCCAAAAAAAGTTTCTTATTTTATCCTAATTTCTACATTTATTATAAAATTTCCTAGCAAATAATTTGCTTCCATTGAAGATTCACCTCACCCTGATAATACTAATATCTACCTCACGGAGATCACTTGAGAAATTGAAGCCTACAAGAGCACTGTTCAATAAATAGTGTTGGTGTTGTTGGTAACACCATAATAATTTTTTATTATAGAGCAGTGGTTCTTAACCCTTTTTGAGGTACCGAACCCACCAGTTTCATATGCGCATTCACCGAACCCTTCTTTAGTGATAAATAAAATATGATTTTTTTTCCAAATGCAAGACATAGGTATATGTTCTTTTACTGGTGCACAAAATGAGCCGTGCATGAACAGCACCTTGCTCAAAGAACAAAACCAACAAAGTACATGAACTCACAACAAATTACGGTATTACTTTATTCTGGCCTCCGTGGCAGAGGCTTCTCCGAACCCCTGAGACCGACTCATTGAACCCCTAGGGTTCGATAGAACCCAGGTTGAGAACCACTGTTATAGAGGTAATGTCTTTACCAACAACGGAGGTCTGTCTATTGATGAAAGAATTCACTCAACAAATATGTACCAAAAGCAAGTATGAGAGACAGGCATGCTAGCAAGTAGCGATAGGACATGTAACTTCTGTAATAGGAAAGCCATGAGAGCACAAAGAAGAAAGCACTTCACTCTCTCTTCCCCGAAGGTTAAAAAGCAGGTATTAGTTGCAGCAACAGTAGGAGGCATGTAACAGTGTGCTTACAAATACTAGACACTGAGACCCAATAAAACTTTCCTTGATGGAGTCTCTTAATCACATACTAAGCTTATCTATATCCTAAGACATGTCTAGCACTTGGATATTCATTATGCCAAATTGCTGCTCTCATTCACATGTTTACAATAAAATCAAGGTAATGAGAATTAAACTTAGGCTTAAAGCTTCAGTATTCCTAATGTTTTACGTTCCTCTGAGTCTCATAGAAGGGCATTTTCTTTCTGAGAAAATGTAGAAATTAAATATTAATGGATAGTGAGGTTGAATTAAATTTAAAATCTATTCTTTGCACATCAGCTATTTTAAGAAATTCCAGTACTGTGGATACGCACCTCACGTTCGCAGCTGTAAACCAAACACGGATGGCATCTCCTCGCTAGAGAATCTCTTGGCGAACATCGTCCAGAGAGTGTTCGTCTGGGTTGTGTCTGTGGTCACGTGCTTGGGAAACATCTTTGTCATTTGTATGCGACCTTATATCAGGTCTGAGAACAAGCTGCATGCCATGCCAATCATATCTCTCTGCTGTGAGTATTTACTGATTGAAAAGAAACTAATTTCAAAATATAGAAAAGCATTGCTGTTAGACAATAAGTAAACACGGACAGGATTATGAGTTTTTAAAATTGGCTCCCTTTTGCTTATATGGTGTTTTTATATTCACTACAATGAAAATAAAATTACTTTAGTGATAAGAAAGACAATGCTTTAAAACACAAAAACTCAATCACCTTACACAGATTAATGAAGCTTTCATTCGTTACCTTTGTCTCATAATGAAGACTTCATTCATTAGCTCTCTTCTCTGAAGACATAATATAGTATAGTATTAAAGCTTGTAAAGTCTTTCACTATGAATAAAACTTTTAACGGTCACATTTTTATATTCAGAGCTGTGTTTACTTTTTTGTTGTTTAATGCCCAGTACATAAATATTGACTTAATAAATTATTTTTCTGGTCTGTGAGCTACTAGAATCTTTTGCAGTTATAATTTGAAATAGCTAATGAAAATTTTTGTAATTCATATGAAATTTTGAAAAAGTTATTGAAATTTAAGTGCAAAGTATTATGTTAAATGAGGATTACAAATAAAAATAAGCAAGAAACTAGCCATCAGGGAGTTTATAGTATAGTAAAGTGGCCTATAATTTGTCTGTATTCTCTCAAATTAACATTAATCTCTATGATGGTGTACTTTTTTGTGTGTGCTGTCTCATGTCTTACTCCCTTCCTCATTCAAAGTCTAGTGTCTTTTTTTTTATTGCAAGCAACCTAAGAAACAGAACTCAAAAATTATTTACTACTTTGTATTGTTAGTCACAAAATTTTGAGGACTTTCAATTTCCCTGGTGAAGCCTAGAATGTAACTTCAATGTTTAAGGATTAGGGTCAGCCTTATGATTTCTACAGTGATATGATTTTAAGAACTTTGTGTAGCTTGCTTGTGCAGTCAAAAAAGAATCTCACCTCTTTATAGATTTGTAATTAGGACATCGTATTGACAGCTGATTTGATTCCCCAAATTAAGGAGAGCCTAAAATGAAACAGATAAAGATGTAATAATGGAAACTGAGAATCAAAGAGAACAGGCTTGATTAAACCAGCTCTGGGTTAATAATTTAAACTTGTACTGACTGCAAAACACGTCACAATGATTCGTGTCTTCTTAATTGTGGGCTTCAAAATTCAGAGTCCTTACTCTATCATAGCAACTTCTGAATTATTTCTCTGGGATTTTGGATGATGTCTTTAGCTTATTAAGCTGAGAGAATTACAGTGGGAAAAGTCAACCAAATCATAACATTTCCATCTTCGTCCCTAATCTAGTGCTCAACATAATTGCATTTCATTCATTTATTACACAGTTCTAGGTGATGGGACCAGAATGAAAAACAAGACAGACAAGTTCCCTACACTCACAGACTTGCCTGTTCAAGGAGAACAGAGAAATAAGGGTGATACAGGAGTGATTATCAAATAAAGTTGATGAAGAGGTACTTACCTATAAATGAAATCTTAAAAATTAGCCCTCCCTCCAAGATAGAAGGAAGTTGGCTATTTTTTATTAAAATATTAAATATATTATATGTATATAGGATATTAACATATACTAAAATGTAACACTTATTGATAATTTCATTATACCTATTAAGTTTTCTGAATTTGTGAAATTTACTGACCCCTTAGGTGCCGACTGCCTAATGGGAATATATTTGTTTGTGATTGGAGCCTTTGACCTGAAGTTTCGTGGAGAATACAATAAGCATGCACAGCTGTGGATAGAGAGTTTTCATTGTCAGCTTGTGGGATCTTTGGCCATTCTGTCTACAGAAGTATCAGTATTACTTCTAACATTTCTGACACTGGAAAAATATATCTGTATTGTGTATCCATTTAGATGTTTAAGACCTAGAAAACGCAGAACAATTACAGTGCTGATTCTCATTTGGATTATTGGGGTAATAGTGGCTTTTGTTCCATTGAGCAATAAGGAAATTTTCAAAAATTACTATGGCAACAATGGAGTCTGTTTTCCTCTTCATTCAGAAGATACAGAAAGTATTGGAGCCCAGATTTATTCAGTGACAATTTTTCTTGGTAAGAAATTTTGTATCATAAGCCTTTTCATGCAAATGTTATAATAAATCACAACATAAACCTCTTTATACCTTCTAATTGGTTACAGAATTTTTATTTCAGGTTTATTAACCAGTTTTTCTCATTGGTATTGGGGGTGATTCTATAAGAATCCCCTAAAGGGATATTTTTAGTGTCCTTTTATCATATAAATCCCTACATGATGTACCTTAATAAAAAACAAGACCCGAATAATTCTAAGCAAAATATATATTTTTTTGCCTTTATAATATGAACAAATTTAAAGTAGCCAGAGAAGTCTTTGGCTTGGTTAGACATGCAAGTGTTTTCTCTTATAAATTTTCAAAATATAGCAACATAATTGAACTATTAAAAAATAATTTTAGAAAAATTAATTTAATAAGCCCAAGATATACATTGAATCACTATCTCAAATTTTAATATGCCATTTCAAAATTAAACATTTTGCCTGACCAAATGGTGGAGCAGTGGATAAAGCATTGGCCTGGGATGCTGAGGACCCAGGTTGGAAACCCTGAGGTCGCCAGCTTGAATGTGGGCTCATTCAGCTTGAGAGGAGGATGGCCAGCTTGATTGTAGAATCATAGACATGACCCCATGGTTGCTGGCTTGAGCCCAGAAGTCACTGGCTTGAGGCCCAAGGTTACTGGCTTAATCCCAAATATCACTGGTTTGAAGCCCAAGGTCGCTGGCTTGGAGCAAGGGGTCACTGGCTCAGCTGGAGCCCCATGGTCAAGGCACATATGAAAAAGCAATCAATGAACAACTAAGGTGCCACAACGAAGAATTGATGCTTCTCATCTCTCTCCCTTCCTGTCCATCTGTTCCTGTCTATCTGTCTCTCTCTCTCTCTCTCTCTCTCTCTCACACACACACACACACACACACACACACACACACACACAAAATAAATAAATAAATAAAATTTCATCATTCCTCACTGTGTCCATCATACTTCCCATTTTTTAAAATGAATGATTTCTGTGTACCCTACTAATTCTCATGAAGAAAATAACATGTCATGGTCTTTATATCTTCTCCTTAATAATAAAAGCTATGGATATGTTTTGATTTGAAAGAATGTTTCTATACATTAATCATAACCTTTGTGTTCTAAATAGGTATTAACTTGGTGGCATTCATCACCATAGTTTTTTCCTATGGAAGCATGTTTTACAGTGTTCATCAAAGTGCCATGACAGCAGCTGAAATACAGAATCAAGTTAAAAAGGAAATGGTCCTTGCCAAACGGTTTTTCTTTATTGTATTTACTGATGCATTGTGCTGGATACCCATTTTTGTACTGAAACTTCTTTCCTTGCTTCAGGTAGAAATACCAGGTACAATATTTTTCTTCTTTCTGTAAAGAAATAATGTTGTTTCTGCAGTGTTCCTCCAAGAAATAAAATTAAGATCCTTCACACTAATTTGTTTCAAGAAGTATAAGTCAGTTCTTGAGAAAAGTACAGTTATATGTACTTCAGGTTCTCTTCATTAATAAAAAATTTACGGCGAGGAGGCTGTTGAGTTCTTTTCATAAATGCCTAAAACCACATTTACTATTGGAACAAAGGAAGAATGATTTCAATAATTACAGTCAAGGTATTGATATTCTGGTCATCTCAGCCTGACCTGTGGTGGCGCAGTGGATAAAAGTTTGGACCTGGAATGCTGAGGTCACCAGTTCGAAACTGTAGGCTTGCCTGGTCAAGGCACATATGGAGTTGATGCTTCCTGCTCCCCCCCACCACCAAAATGAATAAATGAAATAAATAAATAAACTAAGTTAAAAAAAAATTCTGGTAATCCCATACTAACAATGACCAGAAAGGAACATAGGTCAAAATGCTTATTGTATAATTATGTCAAAAGATAAATATTTCTTCTTGGGATACATAGCAATTCAAAAGACATTACCCAAGAGTATGAGAGATAATAAAAGAAAACACTCTTTATATTTAAAAATAATGTGCATCACATTCATTAAGATGGCTGTTATACAAAACACAGAAAGGAACAGGTATTGGTGAGGATGTGAGAAAGTGGCACTTTTGTGCATTGCTGGTAAGAATGTAAATTGGCACAGCTGCTGTAGAAAACAACATGGTGGTTTCTTAAAAAATTAAACATAGAGTTACCATATGATCCAGCAATTCCACTAACGGGTACATACCCAAAAGAGTTGAAAGCAATATAACTCAGACATTCATACACGCACGTTCATAGCAGCATTATCACAACAGCCAAAAGTTGGAAACAACCCAAGGCCCATCAGTAGATGAATGGATGAACAAAATGTGTTACCTATGCAAAATGTAATTTCATTCACTCATAAAGGGAGAAAATTCTGATACATGCTACAACATGGATGGACCTTGAAAACATGATGCTAATTGAAATAAGCCAATCACAAATGGACTAATATTATATGACTCCAATTCTGGGAGGTTACTAGAGTAGTCACATTCATAGAAACAGAAAGATTGTAAATGGTGTTAAGGGTTGGGAGGAGAAGGGGCTGGGAAATTATTATGGGTACGGAGTTTCATTTTGGCAAGATGAAAAAGTTCAGGAGATGTATAGTGGTGATGTTTGCACAACAATACGAAATGTACTTAATACACTTAAAAATTATAAAAATGGTAATTTTTGTTATGTGCATTTTACCAGTTAATTGTAGGTATAACAGTATATATTCACAATTTTTTAAATTTATAAACATATTTAAAATTTTGTTTTATCCCACCATCAGTGGTGATAGTACCTTACATTTTATAAGCAACTGAGAAGACAGCATTGATTTATTAAATGTTAATAAAAATCTGAGTGTTTGGTAGTTTCATATATACTACAGTGATTTTCTAAGATAAGGTTAGTCAAAGATATATTTACTGAAATGGCTAGTGAAAAGCCTAAAAATGCTTACCTACTTTTTAAAACCAAATAAATTGTTGAAAAGTATAAAAATATTAAAGATAAGAATATATTCTGAGCAATATTGTATGTGCTATCTTGTAAATGAAACATTTCAAAGGATATGATTTAATGCTAAATAATAGTTTTTCTTAAAACGGTATCATATTATAATAATACGTAATCACTTGATGGAAAATATTTCTACCTAATGGAATACTTCTCTGCTGTTTGAGAAAAACTATTTAGCAATGACCCCTGTTACTTTACAGCACCAGCACTCCCCTCAAACACTGGCACCCTGGAAAGACATCCTGGAAACACGTATAGACTGGGTATTTAATTATGTGACATCAAATGGAAAAACTCAAGACTCGAAAGGGGCTGGGGTAGAAACAAGGAAAAGGGGTTTCTGTAACATGCAAATATCCATAAATACTAAAACTATTTTCTTTTCCTCTTCCAGGTACCATAACCTCTTGGGTAGTGATTTTTATTCTGCCTATCAACAGTGCTTTGAACCCAATTATCTATACATTGACCACAAGACCCTTCAAAGAAATGATCAATCAGTTTTGGAGTAACTACAGACAAAGAAAATCTATTGTCAGCAAAGGACGTCAGAAAACATACGCTCCATCATTCATCTGGGTAGAAATGTGGCCGATGCAGGAGGTGCCGTCTACGTTAATGAAGCCAGCTCTTTTCACAGACGCTTATGAATTGTCACTAATTTCTCAGTCAACTGGACATAATTCCTATTCCTAACTGACTCTGAACCCCACTGGGGTGCTTCAAAATGAATTTATTAGTATAAAATGAAGGCCTGCCACAAAATTCATAATTTATCTCAATGGCAAAAATAAATTAGGGAAATGAATTATATTGACAGTGTGTAGATACTAGCACATATTTTGCATAGGAAATCTACTTCAGAAAGATTCGCTCTTCTTGCATTTCTTGAGTACCCACCATGTGCATGGCACCACAGCAAATTCCTGGAAGTAGACAGTATGGAGACTTTTCAATCTTCAATGTTAAACTGTGTTTACAACATAATATACAAAGTCCATCTGCAGTGCCTAAGTTAAAGTAGAGCTTTGCCTGTCATGCATATCCACAAACATAATCATGGACACTTTCAAATAAGGGTTGAAGGTATTGGGACACTCAATATAATAGCATCAGAGAAAATGTCTGATTGTTTGCAAAATACAGATACTTTGTTTTAAGAAGTCGTGTTAACTCTTGTCAAGTCTTTATACATTGAGAGCCAATAAGTGTATTTATTACTATAGAAAAAATGTTGACATTAACTCTAATAGTACTTTTCTGTCACTTCCTGCCCAGTAGTTGTCTTTTTGCTATAGAATCATAATATGAAAGTGGAAAAGAAGAGTGAAAGGATGGCTAAGAAGTGAATCAGAAAAGCTAGGATGAGGAGGACAGACATTCGGATCAATGGAATAGAATTTGAGAGTCCAGAAATAAAATTCCCACATTTATAGTCAATTGATTTTCAGTGAAAATGCTAAGACAATCAAATGAAGAAAAAAAGTCTTTTCAATACGTGATGCTGGGACAACTCACATGGAAAAGAATAAGGTTGGACCCCTACCTTGCACCATATATAAAAAATTAACTCAACATGAATCAACAACCTAAATATAAGACATAAAACTCTGAAAGGAAAATATATGGGTAAATCTTCAAGACCTTGGACATGCCAACTGATTCTTAGATATGACAACAAAAGATAAGCAACAAAAGGAAAAAATTTGAATTTCATTTAAATTAAAAACTTTTGTGTTTCAAAGGACATTATCAAAAAAGTGAAAAGACAATCAACAGAAAGAAAATATCTGAAATTACATATCTGAGGTTTCATATGCAAAATATTTAAAGAACTCAACAACAACAAAAAAGAAAAGCAGCCCAGTTACAAAAAGGGCAAAGCACTTGAACAGAGATTTCTCCAAAAAATACACAAATGGACAATAAGCACATGAAAAGGTATTTAACATTACTAATCATTTGGAAAATGCAAATCAAAACCACAATGAATTAATACATCATACCTACTAAGAGGGCTGTAATTAAAAAAATAATATGTTGACCAGGGTATAGAGATTGAAACCCCTTCTAGGTTGCTGGTTTGAATGTAAATGGTACAGCTGCTGTAGAAAACAGGTTAGTGGGTTCACAAAAGCTTATCATTGAATTATCATATGATCCAGCAATTTCAGTCCTAGGTATGAACCTAAAAGTTGAAAACAGGACTCAAACTGGTACTTGCATGGAAATGCTCATTGCAGCATTATTCACTGTAGCCAAAAGATGGAAGCAACCCAAGTGCTATCACCTGATGAACAGATAAACAAAATGTAGTATATACATGCAATGGAATTATTATTCAACCATACAAAGAAATTAAGTTCTGACGCATGCTACATGATGAATGTGAAATAAGCCAGACACAAGAGGACAAATACTGTACGATTCTTTCATGAAATATCTAAACAAATTCATTGAGACAGAAAGATTAGTGTTTACTGGGGAAAGGAGGGTTGGAAGAAGTTGTCTAATTGAAGAGTAGCTTTGCACAAAATAAAAAGTTCTAAATTGATTATAGTAATGGATAAACAACTCTATGCTAAAAATATCACTGAATTATACACTTCAGATTGGTGACTTTTATGGTACATGAATCATATCTCAATAATACTAGAATACACATATTCAGGAACTTCAGGAAGGAAAGTTCTGTGTGTACGTTTTGCTTTAAAGAGAAAGTAGTTGTCAATGGAGGGGTTAACCTGCTGTTTGCATGGCTAGCCAGATCATAAGATATCTTTTTGCTAGTTAATTCTTCTGGTCTTGGAGCTATAGGAAATTTATGCTTTCATTCTTTGAAACGTTTAAAAAAGAAAATGTTTTCAAGTTTTAAATACAGCAAAAAATGTTTGAAACAGGAAAATACTGGAATAAAAAATATATTTATTGAGTGTATAATTGTATATTCTTTTGAAAATAAATTACTTGAAATTTGATTCTGTTAAAATTATGGGTTATTTAGTCCTTTCTCTTACTCGGAATGGTTCCAGGAAGTTTTCTACACGAGGAATGTGATATACTCTCAATAAAAACCAGAATAGAAAGCCGAAATTCGCCTGATCAGGCGGTGGCGCAGTGGATAGAGCGTCGGACTGGGATGCAGAAGACCCAGGTTCGAGACCCCAAGCTCGCCAGCTTGAGCGCGGGCCCATCTGGCTTGAGCAATAGCTGTCAGCTTGGACCCAAGGTCGCTGGCCCCAGCAAGGGGTTGCTTGGTCTGCTGAAGGCCGGTGGTCAAGGCACATGTGAGAAAGCAATCAGTGAACAAACTAAGGTGTTGCAACGGCAATGAAAAACTAATGATTGATGCTTCTCACCTCTCTCCGTTCCTGTCTGTCCTTATCAATCCCTCTCTCTGACTCTCTGTCTGTCCCTGTTAAAAAAAAAAAGATTAAAAAAAGCTGTAATTCTGCTTATAATATTCAATCCTCTATATATGTAATTATATAATTATAATTAAATTTTTTGAAAGCTTATAAAAGTAAAAAATACATTTGAATTATTTTAAATATTATGTTAGGATTATTTATTAGAGTATTATTACCAATATGAAATAATGGAATGGAAAATTATTTTCTTAAAGGTTATAAAATAAAAAGCAATAACCATGAAGGCAGAATAAAATGTTTTCCTATAAAAATTATAATTTTGACCTGCATGTAAGGGACTTGGAAATGCTAATACAAAATATACATCTGAAATTACCTTCAAGCATCTAAAATATTTTCAAATGGTTTTCTGGAGCTATTTGGTTTCCAGTCTATTCGGTGTACTCACTCTTCCATCATTCCACCTCTCTAAATAGAGTAACTTCTATATGTACATAGATCTGAAGAAAATATAGCCAAGTGCTAACATTTATAAAATCTTCATGGTGGAAATGCACTGTTGTCCTTTAAATCATTCACCTTTTCTGTTTTGTTTAAAATATTTCAATAAAACATTTTAGAGTAATGAGCCCAAAGACGTGGAAATAAAATTTGTTTTTATTTTTATTTTTGTACATTTTAAAACCTCAATTTTCATGACACGTAAGAAAAATATTTTTCTAATATCAAAATATACATCTCTATGGTACAGATACATACAATGTTTTCTTTAACTTAAAAAAGTTAATCAAGAAGTATGACCTAATATGTTAAAACTTACATTGCCCAAACATTTGTCCCCTTTCATAGCCCCATTGTGGAGCTTTAGAATATAGTTCTATGCACATCTCTATATCTATAATTAAGATGCTATATCAAAGATGCCCAGTTATATAGTAGAGAATTATTGGGCTTAATCATTGAACCACGACACAAGTAATGGTACAGAGCCATAATTGTGATGTCACTTTTTTTTATTTTTCCATTGATTTGAGAGAATAGGGGGGAAGTTAGGGAGGGGGGCAGACGGAGAGAGAGTCATCAAGTCATTGTTCCACTTAGTTGTTCCACTTAATTGTGCACGGATTGCTTCTCAATGGAATCCATGACTTTAGTACACAAGGATGATGCTTTATAAGGCACTTTACAGAGAACAAAGACCTAACAACATGGAATGCAAGAAATATCTGTAGAAGCAGTTAACCTTAGAAATAAATAGGGAAAAAAGATGCATTCCTTCTATACCTGCTTGCATTTCCGAAGTTGAAGACTTTCTAAAAAGCATCATAAAAGGGCAACAAATATTTATCTTATATTTTAAAAAGCTGTCATCAGTTAAAGTTCAAAAAAGCATTTTCCTTCAAGTCAATGAGGTTGACTCAAATATTTTTTAGAGAAACAATTATAATCTTCATGTTAAAAACAGGAAGAAAAAAATAGATTTTAATTATGTTGTCAACTCTTTTATCCAACAAACTTAGTGATTATGTGACACGGTTCTAGGTGCTGGGGATATGGAAGTATGGTAAATAAGATGCTGTGACTGGTTCTAGAGAACTTAGCCTAATTACTAACCTTAAAGTTACCTTCCTTTGTCCATAAAATGAAGCTCAACTTCAACCTCTGCCATTCTTGGCATCTTCTTGCAAATCGAATAGAATAATGTTCTACCTAGTTTACTTCTGGTAATACTGTGGTATTATTATCCACTGATGAAATTAACTTTCATAAAAGATTCTATGAGAGTTTAAACATAAAATATTTAAGGCAAACAAATACTAGCCAGCATAAAAAATAACATCAGTCTTCTCTCACAAGAGTGAAGAAAACCAAGGAGAAATTTATTTAGAGTACACAGAACTACCGGAGATTATCCTATACATATGGTACTTGTGCAAATATCAAAAATGAGCAAGTGTGAGTCATTTCACAGCCAAATCAGTTGTCAGGCTTCAAAGAATCATAGCCTTCTTTCAAGAGGTCCCGCCATTTTTTAAGGAAACATGCATTTTCTGTACATTTGAAGGCAAGCTCTTCCACTTGAGCTGATACTGCAGATGTGGCTTCAAGAAGTTTGCTTAATGAAAATGCTGCCTGAAATTTAAAAAAAAGAAATCAAACAATACAAGTTTATTCTTTAAATTCTCATTTTATTAATAGTCTAAAAAATAGCTTAAAACGTTAAATCTAATGCCTAAATTATTTTATTTAAAAGTAAAAAAAAATAAAAAACTTTAAACTAAAATGCCAGCTCCGTCAGGGAAACTAAATATTCTTTGACATAAAGTAAGCTTTGAAGAAATATGTGTGCCAGAAAGATACCCACTATGTATCAGACATGACAAGTCAGTTTTTTTTTTTTAATTGAAAATACATTGGAGTCTCATTTAACTCAACAAGACAAATTGGACCCCTTGGCGCTAAATACCAGAAGTACTAAAGGACTTCATCATAACTCTTCGTAATAGCTGGGTAACAAGGGCATTGTTCACTCTTTTTACCTGAGAACACTGGAGACCATGAAAATGTATGGACCAAAGAACAGACACTCTGAGCTGACAAAGTCAACTCTCATCAAACCACATACAGAGAATATCTAACTCTTGGTGGAAAACTCACTTCTTAATTAAACGTTTTTTTCACCTACGATATAAAATGGCATCGTTCCTAGATAACACAGCTGCACTCTATTCTATACATTCACTTGAACCAGTCTTGTTCAGCAAAAAGAGAAGCTCTAGCAGCACTTCGTAATTAAAAAAAAAAAAATACTTGAACCATGAGATAACTGGGTTCATTCATTTCCCAGTTTCCAATCTGCATAGAAGGGTCTATTCCACAAAATTCTCCCCAAACGATTACACCCTAAAACCTCATTCACCTGACCCACTCAAGAGTTAAAACACTACTGATATTGTGATCCCCTCCGACGGTGTGTGAGTGTGTCTGTGTGTGTGTGTGTGCGCGCGCGCGTTAGTTTCTGAAAATTCGAGATTTAACAGAAACCAACCAGACTATGAATTCTAGCAATTATAGGGAGGGATCTTTGACTAAACCGTTAACGAAACCAATCTGGGCTACAGAGGCGGGGCTAACCCCTCCAAACTGGGTCCAGCACAAATCAAGCCCGAAATGGACAACAGCACTGTCAGCCGGCTCTGGGCAGGTGGCCAACTAGAGCAGCGCGCTCTTAAGTCCCACGGAGACAGAAATCACCGCCAGGTCTGCGCGCCACAGGCAGCCAGGGGCGGGCGGACGGAGGGCACACAGAGCCAGCAGAAGTCCTCGCAGCAAAGCTGCTGCAGCGTGGTTTCGGGTTACAGGGAAGGCTGAACCACAAGGCGAGGCACAAAGAAAAGACTGAGGGATGGGGCGGCTGGAGGAAGAACTCCTAATCTCTCAAAAGCAAAGCTAAAGGCGGAATCCTCAGGGGGCAGAAGGACGGGACGCGCCAAGCCGGGTGTGCGGATCCGCAGCTCCTCCCGCCCTGGCCCCGCCGTCCGTCTTCCGACAGGCGCCGAGCGGGGACGCGGCCCCGGGACCTGTCCCGCGACACTCACGACCCCGATCTGCAGCTCCACTTCCTCCAGCGGGTCCACCGTTCGGCCGCTGCTTCTGCTCGGAACGGGCCAGTCCAAACTCACTGGGACGCCGGGGGATGATGTGGAAGAGGCGTCTGAAGACGAGGGAGAGTAGGGGGCTGCGGGGAAACCCGCACCTCCTCAGGGTCTGCCATAGAGAAGGGCTGGGACAACCGAATCAGAACGTGGCGGAACCGACACCGAACAGCTTTTCAATCGCTCGCGCCAAACCCAGAGGCCCCGCCTCTTCTCATTCAAAGTCCCGCCCAGTCTCCTTGTGGGTGTCGGCCCAATACCGCAGAGACCGTTCATTTTTTTCGAGACAACCAATAAGATGTCAGTCAATTCACCTTGGGCAGCTCACTACTCCTGCGCAAAGCTCCCTACAGGCTTAGAAGGCTCTTCAGCAGAAGACTATAACTCCCAGGATGCCGTGCGCGGCGCCCCGCCTTCTACTGCCTTTTGCGGCGTCTGTGTTGCATTATGGGACTTATGTGACTGTAGCGCAGACTCAGTCCGCATCCTGAAGCCTCGAGGCCTCGCTGAACCTTGGAGTCCCTTACTTTTTTCTCCTTGGGTCCATGACCCGGAAGCCTCTGCTGGCCAATGTGTCACGCGTGGCGCCGGCGCAGAACGAGAAAGAGGCGGGAACGGCGTGAAGCCAAAAGCAGTCGGCTGAGCAGAGAGGCAAACTTCAGCGGAGGGGTAGGTGCTTCCCGGCAGGTAATGGCGCCCCCCGAGGCCTAGAGGTCCAGCGCCCGTGGCGAACCACTGACAGCCCTTCCGCTGTGTTCGGCGAGAGTCTTGATTACAGTGAACATGTTGGTGACGCTGGCCAAGCTGTCCTGCCCAGGTGAGAGGGAATTGCGGGAGGGGAATACGTGGAGAAAGGTCGAATAGTTAGGGGAAATGGACAGGGTCACACCTGGGCACTGCAGGGCACCTCTCTCCTGCCAGTTCTCCTCTCGGCTTTCTCAAGCTAAGCTGGGACAAACGTCACGTTCTCTGCATCGGGCGGTGGACCCTAGAGTTGACAACTAGGCTAAAGGTCGTGGGCGGGGAGACTTATCCACACGGGGCTCCTGTAGACTCCTGAACTAAATCGTTCCAAATTCTGGTTCTGACCCTTTTTCCCAAAGCGCAGATGTTATCTGTCGCATTGTTGGAAAGGGATAAAATAATATTTGCACAGTGTTTCTCCTTGGTCTTGACCTAAGTTGCGTCTTTGCCGCCATCCTAGCCCAGTGTTTTAAGTATTTGAAGTCTGATCTGTTACATCATGATTAACATTCACATGCTGGAGCCAAATTCTGTCTGGAGCCAGGAATTTTTCTACATTGTCTAAAATTAACTCTCGGAACTTACCGTGTTTTGGGTGCTCCTAGAACCACCAGGATGACTTGTGAAAATACCACATAACCTCTCGTTTCACTTAAAAATAATTGTTTTACTTAAAAACAAAAAAGTTTTAAATTCCAAAAAATAAAAATAAAACGTTCATTACAGGATCTTGAATTATCTCACAACTGGCTTTTTTAAAATCGTAGTTTAAGTTAATTTTCAGTTATGGAATAAACAAGTCTACACATTGGAAATTCAAGGATGTTCTTATTGTGTAAATTTCATTTAAAGTGGAATTTTGTCAAATTTGCGGCCGTATATTAAATATTGTAAGTGGAGTTTTGTTTAAAGTTCCTGTTACTCTGCATGCACTAGTACACCTAATGGAAGTGCTCAGATGCTACTGCCTAATCTAGTTGAAGTCATTCTTGGGCCAAGTGCTAACAAACTCCCACCAAAATTACCATTTCCATTTTCTTTGGATGCTTATTTAATCGTTGCCATGTTCATGGCCTAACGTTAGTACTACTGGCAGCAAAGAGATGGGCACAAATGCACTGTCATTGGTGTGACTTTAATAGGGTGATGATAGTTCATTGGACTTTTGAGCTCACTTCTCTAACAAAATTCAGCCAAAGTGCCTAAGTGTACACTTCTTTAAAGTGAAATATCAGAATTGTTTTCAGAAAAGGAGTAAAGGTCATTACTTTTTTTTTTTAAAACCCAGGAGGAAATCAGACTACCTAGTTACAAATATTCTCAAGGAAATCACTAGCTGTATAAGCAACAGAATTACAGTTTTGTTTGATACCAAATCATCAGGTTTCAGAAGCAAATGATAACTTCTAAATATTAAATTAAAATGATACACTAAACTAAAACTTGATATATTTTTAATATCTTTTAATAAATATATAAATATTTAATAAGTATTATTAAATATTCCTTTGAATGATATTACTATATTTGAATGCTGGAATGGAGTTCTCCTTTAATATCCTTATGTATCTTATATACTTTTTTTTTTACAGGGACAGAGAGAGTCAGAGAGAGAGATAGATAGGGACAGACAGACAGGAACAGAGAGGTGAGAAGCATCAATCATTAGTTTTTCGTTGCCATTGCGACACCATAGTTGTTCATTGATTGCTTTCTCACATGTGCCTTGACCACGGGCCTTCAGCAGACCGAGCAACCCCTTGCTGGAGCCAGCGACCTTGGGTCCAAGCTGGTGAGCTTTTGCTCAAGCCAGATGGGCCCGCGCTCAATCTGGCGAGCTCAGGGTCTCAAACCTGGGTCTTTCTCATCCCAGTCCGACGCTCTATCCACTGCACCACCGCCTGATCAGGCTTATATACATTTTTTTAAGATTTAGAATATGTGCTTAAAAGGCTTTATTGGTAAGTCACTCCAAATTTCTTTTTCTCCTGCATTCATCCTAATCTTTATTGCTTGTCTAATGCCAGGTTTTTACTTTTGTAAAAAAAAAAATTATTTTATTGGAAAGAATAAAACAAAAATATATTAATTTTACATTGGATTTAAAGAATAAAAATAATTATCATGTGCCAGGCTGTCTTCTCTCCATTTAATCAGAGAAGAAATAAAGACCAGGTGGTGACGCAGTGGATAGAGCGTTGGACTGGGATGTGAAGGATTCAGGGTTCAAGACCCCGAGGTCGCCAGCTTGAGTGTGGGCCCATCTGGCTTGGGCAAAAAGCTCACCAGCTTGGACCCAAGGTCGCTGGCTCAAGCAAGGGGTTGCTTGGTCTGCTGAAGGCCCGCGGTCAAGGCACATGTGAGAAAGCAATCAATGAACAACTAAGGTGTCGCAATGGCAACGAAAAACTGATGATTGATGCTTCTCACCTCTCTCCATTCCTGTCTGTCTGTCCCTATCTATCCCTCTCTCTGACTCTCTCTCTGTCCCTGTAAAAAAAAAAGAAAGAAAGAAAGAAACAAAACTTGTTTTACCATAGTTAGGTTCCGTTACTTCAGAGATCATTTCAAATGATCAGAACTTGACTAATGATAGAAGGATTGAGACTGAGCTTGGCTGGGATCATCTTAATTCCTATTTATCTAGTGTAGATGGGGATTGTAGCTGCTCCAAATATCTCATAAGGACATTGTTGTGAAGGACAAAGTGTAGCATTAAAATTGAAAATTCTTAACTGTTTAGTACGTCTATGAAAATGTAAAAACAATTTTATATATAGGGTGGGGCAAACAGGTTTACAGTTGTGAGTATGGAGAACAGTCCTTTCTTGTATTATTATTTATTATTTATTACATTATTTTTCCATAAGAAAAACTGTAAACCTACTTTTGTCCAACCCTGCGTTCCAAACCCATGCATAAGTGTTGGTAGATCTTTACTATTTATTTGTTATGGTTCACATTTAGAAACGTGTTCATATGCAGATAGGTGCTTTGTTATAAGAGACAAGTTAAAAATTAGAAAAAGCCTCATTATTATTATTATTATTATTATTATTGCTCTGTAACTCAGGAATTAGTTTTAGGAAATTAAACCCGAGATTAGCACATTTCTGAATGACAATTGAAGTTTAACTAGGAAGGTGCCTGTCCACTTAACAAATATATTAGCTACTTGCTTTGTGTAAGGCATATCCGAGATCCTATACCATAATATTTCCCAGGTTTAAGATTGACCATAAACTCTAGAGCTGCTATAGTAGGGAGGAGTTAAATAACTTGCTGAAAGTTTCATTGTTGTTAATGAATTCAGGCACAAAGTAGACAGACTCCAAAGCCTGAGCACTTAACCACTGAAATTTTACATGTTACCCTTTTTAGTTTTTTAATAAACTCTAGTTTTTTGTTGTTAGTGTTTTAAGTTTAGAGGAAAATGGAGCAGAATGTCCACAGAGTTTCCATATAACCCCTTCATTCCCCATTAATATCTCGCATTGCTATGGTATATTGGTTGCAAGTGTGAACCAATATTGATGTTATTATGAATAATACTTTACAGTAGAGTTCACTCTGTGTTGTACATCTATAGATTTGACAAGTGTGTAATAGCATGTATCTACCATGTATTACATTTTCATACAGAATGGTTTTACCATCCCCCCAAATTCTTTCTGTTTGACTCATTTATTCAATCCTCTCTGTTTCGGAACCCCGGGCAACCACTGATCTTTTTAATGTCTGTAGTTTTGCTTTTTCCCGAGTGTCATATAGTTGGAATCATACTATATGTAGCCTTTTCAGATTAGTTTCTTTCAGTATGCATTTAAGTTCCCTCCATGTCTTTTTGTGGCTAAAAGCTCATTTCTTTTTAGTAATAAATAATTTTCCATTGTATGGATACACCACAGTCTATTTATCTATTCTCCCATTAACGGATATCTTCAAACTTTTAACAGTTATGAAAAAAGTTGCTGTAAACATTCATTTGAAGGGTTTTTCATAAATCCTGGATGTTTTTTGTCTTTTATTATATATGGACACTTCACATGAGTTTATACTCTCTTGACAACTTTTATAATATAATACATTATTGTTGACCATAGGTACAATGTTGTATAGCAGATTTCTAGAGCTAATTCATCTTGCTTGACTGCAGGTGTTTGTGTGGATTAATTTTTAACTCATTTGGGTAAATGCCAAGTAGTGCAATTGCTGGATCATATATTAAGAGCATGCTTAGCTTTGTAAGAAGCTGCCTGAATGAGAGTACCATTTCCTGCCAGCAATGAATGAGACTTTATGTTACTCCACATCCTCATCAGTATTTGGTGTTCCCTTGTTTGGATTTTGGTCATTCTAACAGGTGTATAGTGGTATCTCTAGTTTGCAAGTTCCCTGATAACATAAGAGGTACAGCATCTTTTTATTTATTTATTTTACCCAGTGAGAGAAGGGGTGACAGAGAGACAGACTCATGCGCCCCAACTGGGATCCACCCAGAATCCCACTAGGGGGCTATGCTCTGCCCATCTGGGGCTGTGCTTGCACCCCAGCTCTTTTTAGTACTTGAGGTGGAGGCCATGGAGCCATCCTCAGTACTCGGGGCCATCCTGCTCCAATTGAGCCATGGCTGCAGGAGGGGAAGCAAAAGAGAGAGAGAGAGAGAAGCAAGGGGGGAGGTGAAGCAGATGGGCACTTCTCCAATCAAACCCAGGGCATCCACATGCCAGGCCAACACTCTACCACTGAGCTTACCGGCCAGGGCTCAGCATTATTTCATATGCTTATTTTTCATCTGTATATTTGTATTTCTTTAGTGAGGTGTTGGTTCAGATCTTTTGCCCATTTTTTTTATATTGAGTTGTTCGTTTTCTTGTTGAATTTTATGAGTTCTTTGTATATTTTGGATATCAGCCCTTTATCAGCTTACATGTTTTGGAGATACTTTTTTCCACTCTACAAATTCTTTTCATTCTCATCTTGGTCTTTTAATGCTTCTCATTTATAACTCTATCCTGCCTTTACATAGAGAATGACACTACAAAAAGTACTAACCTATTTTATAATACCATAGGTGAATCATAAATGAGTACTCTAATGAAAAGGACTAAGGAAAAGAACTGATATTCAGTCAACAAATATTTACAGGGACAGAGAGAGAGTCAGAGAGAGGGATAGATAGGGACAGACAGACAGGAATGGAGAGAGATGAGAAGCATCAATCATTAGTTTTTCGTTGCCGTTGCGACACCATAGTTGTTCATTGATTGCTTTCTCACATGTGCCTTGACCGCAGGCCTTCAGCAGACCGAGCAACCCCTTGCTTGAGCCAGCGACCTTGGGTCCAAGCTGGCGAGCTCTTTGCTCAAGCCAGATGAGCTCGTTCTCAAGCTGGAGACCTCGGGGTCTCGAACCTGGGTCTTCCGCGTCCCAGTCCGACGCTCTATCTACTGCGCCGCCTGGTCAGGCCCAGTCAATAAATATTTATACGTATAAATATAGGCTAAGACTGGGATTTAATGTAAAACAAGGAAAAGATGAATATTCAAGGGCTATGCCATCTACTTATAGTATATATACAACTAAGCAAGACATTTGTGTTTATATCATTTTTGATCGTATAGATGTTTTATATTTTTAGTCAGATGATTTAATTATTTTTGAGAATTTTAACATACTTAGAAAAAACTTCCCAAATTCAAGATTCTAAAAAAGTTACCAGTATTTTTCCCATAATCTTTTGTATGTGGCTGTAAATGTTTTTTAATAACAGTTTTATTGAGATCTGTTACATACCTACAGTTTATACCATCTAAAATGAAAACTCAGTGGTCTTTAGTATATTCAGAGAGCTGTGCAACCACTGCCACAGTCGGGTTTAGAACGTTTTCATCCCCCTAGATAGAAACCCCATCCCATTAGCAGTCCCTCCCCAACCTCTCCAGGGCAAGACCACTACTAATCTACTTTCTGTCTATAAATCAGTCTGTTCTGGGTATTTCATATACACGGACTCATCTATGGTTTTTAGTAGCTGCCTTCTTTCACTTAGTGTAATGTTTTCAAGGTTCATCCAGATTATAGCATATATATCACTTCTTCATTTCTTTTTATTGTTAAATGATATTCCATTATATGGATATATCACTTCTTATTTATCAGTTTACTAATGAACATTTGAGTTGTTTTCATTTCTTGGATGGTATGAATAATGCAGCTATAAATATTTGTATACAAGTTTTTGTGTAGACATATGTTTTTATTATCTTAGTTATGTATAGTTAGGAGTAAGTCATGTGGAAACTCTATGTTTAACATTTTAAGGAACTGTCACTGTTTTCCAAACTGACTACACTGTTTAACATTCCCACCAGCAGTGTACAAGAGTTCCAATTTCTCCACATGCTTGTTATCACTTGTTATTATCTGCCTTATTGATTGTAGCCAATCTGGTAGCTATGAAGTGCTATCTTACAAAGTTTTTATTTGTATTTCCCTGATGGTTAATAACATTGAACATTTTTTCATGTGCTTATTGGCCATTTGAATACCTCCTTTGGAGAAATGTCTATTTAGATCCTTTCTCTGATTTTAATTGCTATATTTTTATTATTAAAAGTGAATTCTTTTTTTTTTTTTTTACAGGGACAGAAAGTCAGAGAGAGGAATAGATAGGGACAGACAGACAGGAACGGAGAGAGATGAGAAGCATCAATCATCAGTTTTTCGTTGCCATTACGACACCATAGTTGTTCATTGATTGCTTTCTCACTTGTGCCTTGACCATGGGCCTTCAGCAGACTGAGCCACCCCTTGCTGGAGCCAGCGACCTTGGGTCCAAGCTGGTGAGCTTTTGCTTAAGGCAGATGGGCCCGCGCCCAAGCTGGCGACCTTAGGGTCTCGAACCTGGGTCTTCTGCATCCCAGTCTGATGCTCTATCCACTGCGCCACCGCCTGGTCAGGCTAAAAGTGAATTCTTATCAGATAAATGATTTGCAAATATTTCCTTCCATTTCATGGGTTATTTTTATTCTTTCTTTTCTCTTTCTTTTTACTTTCTTGATGGTATCCTTTGAGGCACAAAAGGTTTTAATTTTGATGAAGTACAGCTTGTTTTCTCTTATTGATTCTGCTTTTGATGTGATAGGTAAAAAACAAAAATTTATCCCCATATGGGTTTGTTTGTTGTTTCTTTTTAAATCTTTATAGTTTTAGCTTTTATATTTAGGTCTTTGATCCTTTTTGAGTTAATTTTATATCATTATAATTTTTATTTTTGATTTTGAAATAATTTTAGATTTATAGAAGACTTGAAAAGAGAGCACAGAATTCCTGTATACACTTTGCCCAGATTAACTTCTACATAACTACCATATAATTATCAAAACTAAGAAATGAACATTGGCACAATACTATTAACTAAACTATGGGCTTTATTCAGATTTCATCTTTTTCTATTCCAGGATCCAATCCAGGGCACCACATTGCTTTTGGTTGTCATATCTCCTTAGTCTACTTCAGTGTGACAATTTCTCTGTCTTTTCTTGTCTCTCAATACCTTGACACTTTCAGTATCGACTGTCCAGTCATTGTGTGGAATGTCCCCCAATCTGAGTTTGTCTGATGATTTCTCATGATTAGACAGAAGTTATAGATTTGGCAGAAGGTATACTTCAGAGGCAAGAGCTCTTCTCATCATATATCAGGAGCATGTGACACCAGTAAGTCTTATTGCTGGCAATGTTAAACTTGGTCACTTGTTTAAAGTGTCTGCCTGTTTCTCCACTGTAGAATTAATAGTCTTCTCTCCATATTCTACTAGCTGGAAATGAGTTACTAAGTCTAGTCCACGCTCAAAAGCAAGAGAAATCAAATACCGTATTCCCCATGTATAAGATGCACCTTAATTTGGGGGCCCGAAATTTTGGGGAAAAAATGTATCATATAAAGTTATTGAACTCAAGTTTTATTCATCATAAAATTTATACAACTCGCCTGACCAGGCAGTGGCGCAGTGGATAGAGCATCGGACTGGGATGCGGAAGACCCTGGTTCGAGACCCCGAGCTCGCCAGCTTGAGCATGGGCCCATCCGGCTTGAGCAAAAAGCTCATCAACTTGGACCTAAGGTCGCTGGCTTCAGCAAGGGTTTGCTCGGTCTGCTGAAGACCCGCAGTCAAGGCACATGTGAGAAAGCAATCAATGAACAACTAAGGTGTTGCGACGGCAACGAAAAACTAATGATTGATGCTTCTCACTTCTCTCCGTTCCTGTCTGTCTGTCCCTATCTATCCCTCTCTCTGACTCTCTCTCTGTCCCTATAAAAAAAAAATTTCATACAACTCCTCATCACTGTCATAACTCTCATTCATTTCTTGTCCTCATCTGTGTCTGATGACGAATCACTGACTTCAACAATGAGCACAAAAACAAATGCGAAAAAGTGGGAAACACAAGTAAAAAATATATACAACCACTGTATAAGATGCACCCAGTTTTTAGACCCCAAATATTTCAGAAGTGTGTCTTGTACATGGGGAAATATGGTAATTTGTGAATGTATCACCATTATCTTTTATACTTTGACTTTCTCTGTTGAAATCATTGACCAAATGGAATTCATTTTGATATAAGAAGTATGCTTTTTGTCAAAGTGACTTTCTTCCTATGTGTGCACCATATAAGGAATAACTATCCCTTCTCCTTGATTTGAAATGGCATTTTTGTCACATACCAAATCCTTACCTTATTCTATCTGTGTCTGAACTCTTTATTCTGTTCCTTTGACTATTCTATATCTTCTCCCATAACAGACTTTTAATCCTTTGAGTAGTGAGGTTTTTCATGCTCACTGACACCTCAGGAGTGAGTTACTTTCAAAAAAAGAAATTAGTTACAGTTATAGTTTTATTAACATAAAATCATGTTTGTTTGATAACCAATTTTTGGAAACAAGAAGAACATACATTTGCCTTATTTGTTGCCTTACACGTTTTTAAAATAAATTGACGTACTCTGGATGGTTAGGAGGCACAAGGACGTACATGAACATTCGTACTACTCATAGGGTTAATTATTCCAACTCCAAAAATAAGTTTCTATATCTGTCAGGGCTAGTCCGAAAGGAGGAGTTTCTGTTCTCTTTTTATGATGGGCAGGATTATCGAGGAGAATACCAGAGAAGGGAGTCAGAAATCGGAGCTAGGGAAGAGTGCAGGGTATCAATCAGATGGAGGAATGTCCCGAGGAAGATGGGAGGCATAAGCCTCCTCAGCCAGGTGGAAAGATTAATCTAGTGAGGAGAAAAGACATCTCTCCTATTATTACCTGAGAGAATGAGCAAAGGATGGACCCAAATACAGATTACATAAGAGATTGTTGCCGAAGAATTGAGAAAGTTCCACCTAACTGCTTTTCTCTCCCCATGAGGTTAGATGTGCTAGATTACCTGATTCCAGTAAGGAGACGAAGGAGATGGAGTTGAAGATTTAAGAACAACAGAAGTTTAAGGAACATTCTTGCAGATAAATCTTTTCACACTTCTACTTATTTCCATAAAATTTTACTTGCTAACTGGCATTATATATACATTTTTAGGTGATGTATATGAGAGTCAGCCTAATTTAAAAAGAAGTTGATCATAAAACCCAGTTTGCGCCTGACCAGGCGGAGGCGCAGTGGATAGAGCGTTGGACTGGGATGCAGAAGACCCAGGTTCGAGACCCTGAGCTCTCCAGCTTGGACCCAAGGTCGCTGGCTCCAGCAAGGGGTTGCTCGGTCTGCTGAAGGCCTGCGGTCAAGGCACATGTGAGAAAGCAATCAATGAACAACTATGGTATCGCATCGGCAATGAAAAACTAATGATTGATGCTTCTCACCTCTCTCTGTTCCTGTCTGTCTGTCCCTATCTATCCCTCTCTCTGACTCTCTCTCTGTCCCTATAAAGAAAAAAAACAAACAAGAAAAAAAACAGTTTGCCCATTAGGTCTCAGCGTAATCATTAATGCTACCCTTTATTACTCTCAAAAGTATCTAGTTTGGACTATATATTACATGGTCATCCTGGCTTTAGCTAAAGCTTGGCATGAGCTAAATCGAACAAATTAGTTTATTAAATACTTTAAAAAGACATTGCTTTATGAGAAAAAATTAACTGAAGTGTTCGTCTGGGAAAGTGTACATTCTATTTCAGTTCATGTCTCAACTAACAGTTCTACAGCATGGATCTAACTGTTCACTGAATGTCTGTAGTTTTGATATGGTCAGACTATAAACAAGTTTCCAAATACTAGGCATCATGTGTCATCATACAATTTTAAGTCATGAAGGTACCTTTGAAATCATCTGTGACCTTTTACTTTTTTGTATGAAGATGCAAATCTAATGATTTAAGGTCTAATTAATTGAAACTAACCAGAAATCAGCTCTCATTTTCAATGCTAGATTTTTCAAAAGTATTTTTTTAATCTACTTCTGAGGAAAACTAATTAAAAGATAATAGTGTTTATAATTTTGTGCAGCCTATCAGTGCTTTCGTGCCTTAAAAATTAAGAAAAATTATCTACCTCTGCGTGCTACAAGATGGGCTTCAACTTCCGTTGTACCTCGAATTACTACCCACTATACTATTTATCCTCGGGAAAAGGACAAGCGGTGGGAAGGTAAGTAATAATTGTGGTGTGTAAAATAGTTGAAGCTTTATAGATACTTTGTATCATTCTGTAGAGGGAAATATTTTTTATGGTAGTGTAAATCATCTAATACAGATTTATATCTACTACATATTATATTTAGGAAAATAAAATTTACTAAATATATAATAATAAATCTTAAAGCCAAAAGTTGGGCCTGACCAGGCGGTCGCACAGTGGATAGAGCCCTGGACTGGGATGCGGAAGACCCAGGTTCGAGACCCCGAGCTCGCCAGCTTGAGCGCAGGCCCATCTGGTGTGAGCAAAAGCTCGTCAGCTTGGACCCAAGGTCACTGGCTCCAGCAAGGGGTTACTCGGTCTGCTGAAGGCCCACAGTCAAGGCACATATGAGAAAGCAATAAATGAACAACTATGGTGTCGCAACGGCAACGAAAAACTGATGATTGATGCTTCTCGTTTCTCTCTGCTCCTGTCTGTCCCTATCTGTACCTCTCTCTGACTCTCTCTCTGTCCCTGGAAAAAATAAATAAATAGAGATAATTTTTTTAAAGCCAAAAGTTGGTTTATGGAAGCGAAAATTAGACATGCACTGGAACAGAGTAGGAGAATAACCAGCTAATACAATAAGATTGGCAATTTCTATAAATAATGTTCTAAAGCGTAGTGGGTACTTATAAGCCAGCATTCATTTTATCAGATGTATTCACCCCAGGCTTTATATATTTTTTAAACGTTTTTTCTTCGCAGGAGTGAGCATGGAGAGGTTTGCTGAAGAAGCAGATGTAGTCATAGTGGGTGCGGGCCCTGCAGGGCTCTCTGCCGCTATTCATCTAAAGCAGTTGGCAGCTAAGCATGACAAGGACATTCGTGTGTGTCTGGTGGAGAAAGCTGCTCAAATAGGAGCGCACACTCTCTCAGGGGCTTGCCTTGATCCACGTGCTTTTGAAGAACTGTTCCCAGACTGGAAGGAGAAGGGAGTATGAAAAATTGGTTTTTATGAAAAGCCTAATCATTATTGTATTTCTATTTCCAAATTACTGAAATATGGGAAACCTTTTTATATCATTTTATCTTTTATAGGTTCACTATTGATTTTTTAATTTGAAAAGGGCAAAAATAGATTAAATCATATCTAGTTATAATTTTAAGTTATTAACTCATTTTTATATAATGCCTTCCACGTATTGTATTTATATACTAGATTTATAAGCAGGCATTATCTTGAGAAAATCTTTGAATATTTGTACCGAATAAAATACAGCATTTTAATTTGGAGGGTATTTCCTAACTGTCTCCATAGTTGTTTATATCATTGTTCTTATTAAGCAATGTTCTTATCTGAATTTCCTGGGGCATTGCAATATCTAAAACCAAAGTAGAGAATCTAATCTAATTTCCTAAAGCAATAAATCATAGTCACCCACACCTAAGCAGAAAAGGCACTGACTGGTGTGATGATATGCAGAGAACCAAGTGTTAGTTTTACTGCTCTCATAATTTATATGATTTGGTTAAAATTTTACACTCTCTATATTTCAATTTTTTCTTACGTAACATGAGTTACATTATAATTATCCTACCTTTAAGGTTAGACCATTTAGTATCTGTGAATATATTTTGTAAAGGTGAAACACTCTATAAATTTTTCTGTGCTCTTTCCACATCGAGCAAATTAAATTACAAAAATTTCAATTCCACTTATATTTCTAAAACATCAAGCTCCTTTAAACTAGAAATACTTTAATTATGCCTAATTAACTTTCTCTTTTCAATATTATAGCAGAAATAAATAGTATCATGGAATGATTATTGGCGTAATATCAATTCTGATAGGAACAGACTTTCATATCAAAGCCTTGTATACCCAGGCAGAAACAATCCATTACACACCTGTTAACTGTCATTATCCAAAAGAAAAATAAAACTTCTCTTATGTTTTCATCAAGCAGGATGTTAACTTGGAGCAAGCTCCTAGATGAAATTCCCACAGACAGGGAGACAGGAAGCCATTCTCCTTGATGCTCACATTTTAAAGATGTCTCCAAGGCCCCCAAGAAAGACAATCCTGGAATGCAAAACTGGCTTATTTAGCCTGACCTGTAGTGGCACAGTGGATAAAGTATCAACCTGGAATGCTGAGGTTGCCGGTTCAACACCCTGGGCTTGCCTGGTCAAGGCACATACAGGAGTTGATGCTTCCTGCTCCTCCCCCTCTCCTCTCTCTCTCTTTCTCTCTTTCTCTCTAAAAATGAATAAAAAATTTTTTTAAGAATTCATTTAAAAAAAAAAAAAACTGACTTATTTAGGTTTCAGAAAGATTCCCATACATCTCAAAGAGACAAAGAATAGAAATGATTTACAGTCCCAAGTTTTCTAAAGAAAATGATGAAAGAAAATTGAGGAGGGTAGTTCCCTTTACTTTTTCATACAGTTTATTATTATTATTACTATCATTATTATTATTATTTGTATTTACCCTTACAAATATGAACTAAAAATTTCCTTTTCTTATTTTATTTCTAGGCTCCACTTAACACTCCTGTAACAGAAGACAGGTTTGGAATTTTAACAGAGAAATATAGAATTCCAGTGCCAATTCTTCCAGGTAAGATAGAATAAATAATCATGGAATTGTAGAATTCTGCAACTGGAAGACATTACATTTCATCTGGTAGACTCCATTCCCTTCAAAGATGAGAGAGCTGAGGCCCAGAGATTTGTAGGTGTTGTCCCCAAGTTACACAGCTGGCTTATGGGAAAGCAGGACTAGAACCCAGTTCTTCTGTCTTCTAGTGTAGAAGAATTGAGATAGTCTTGTAAGCCAAATAGGAATTTTTAATTTAATGCTGTAATGTAGTTTTTAATTTAATAATTAGAACTGGACCAAAATTAGAGAAAATAAATTGAAATTGAGTCTGTAATATAATGTGTATATTTATGCAGAAACTATATAAACTGATTAGAATTTTTTAAGTTAAATATTTATGTTTGTGAGATGTTTTGTCAATAAAACGTTATATTTAACCTGACTGTTGGTGTCACAGTGGATAGATAGAGCATCGACCTGGGATGCTGAGGTCCCAGGTTCTAAACCTCTGAGGTCACTGGATTGAGCGCGGGCTCACCAACATGAGTGTGGGGTTCCTGGCTTGGGCCCAAAGGTCACTGGCTTGAAGCACAAGGTTGCTGGTTTGAACCCAAGGACTCTGGCTTGAGCACAGGGTCACTAGCTTGGCTGGAGCCCCCCAGTCAAGGCACATATGAGAAGCAATCAGTGAACAATTGAAGTGAAGCAAGTACGAGTTGATACTTCTCATTTCTCTTCCTTCCTCTTTCTCTCTTTCTCTCTCTCTCTCTCACACACACACACACACAAAAAAAAAGTCAGATTTATAAATTAAGCATTTATTTGTAGGTCTTCCAATGAATAATCATGGCAATTATATTGTACGCTTGGGACATTTAGTAAGCTGGATGGGAGAGCAAGCAGAAGCTCTTGGTGTGGAAGTCTACCCTGGTTATGCTGCTGCTGAGGTTGGTATAGTTTTGTTTTTAATATTTATAGAAAGTAATCTGTTTTTATTTTGGCTATAAACCAAGAATGGCACAGAGATAAAGAAATATTTTTTTAAAAGCAGGTCAGCTATGTCTTCCCCCACATTCCTAATACACCAAATCTTACCTCTATCCCAACCCATTCCAATCCATATGATGTGTTAGCTCTCTGTCATAGTAATCCACAGACACAGTAGATTAATACTGATTAATAGCTACTCTTAAAATTGTACCTCAGAGGCCCTGGCCGGTTGGCTCAGCAGTAGAGCATCGGCCCAGTGTGTGGAAGTCCTGGATTTGAATCCCAGTCAGGGCACACAGGAGAAATGGTTGACTGCTTCTCTACCCCTCACCCACCCTTCCCCTTCTCTCTTTTTCTCTCTCTCTCTTCTCCCACAGCTATGGCTTGAATGATTAGAGCAAGTTGGCCCCAGGTACTGAGGATGGCTCTATGACCTTGCCTCAGGCACTGAAATAGCTCCGTTGCTGAGCAACGAAGCAGCGGCCCTAGATGGGCAGAGCATTGCCCTGTAGGGGGTTTGCTGGGTGGATCCCAGTCAGGGTGCATACAGGAGTCTGTCTCTTTGCCACTCTTCCTCCCATCTCTCAATTTTTTTAAAAAAAAGTTGTACCTCAGGATTATTTAAGCTAACAGACATGTGGAAGAAAATATCAAACAAAATTTATATTTTATCTTCCAAAAATAACTCGCCTTAAACTATAGAATAAATCTCTTATTAGGATTTCACGTCTCAATAGGAAATACAGGGGAAAGTGTCTTATGCAGTACCTGCAGTTTCTGAAGTTGTTGCTTTTGTGTGATAGATTTATCAAACAAAATCTATTTGATAGATTACGTGACCTTTTTACACATAAGATATTTTAGCTAAAACGTTTAAGGTTTGCCTGACCTGTGGTGGCACACTGGATAAAGTGTTGACCGGGAAAGCTGTGGTCACTGGTTTGAAATCCTAGGCTTGCCTGGTCAAGACACATAGTACAAGCAAATACTGAGAGCTGATGCTTCCCACTCCCCCCACACACACCCTTTCTCTCTCTTTCTCTCTCTCTCTCTCTCTCTCTCTCTCTCTCTCTCTCCCCTTTCTCTAAAATCAATAAATAAAATCTTAATTTCAAAAAAAATGTGAGGACCTATTTTAAAAAAATTTTTAAGTTTTATCAAACACAAATATCTTAAATTCCGCAACATCATTTTCTTGCTAAAAGAATAATAATTTAATTAAATGAAACAAAATATTGCCAATCTAGTCATGAGCACAAGAATAAATAACTGATTATAGACTTTGTCCTGGAACCAAGCAGATCCTTTATTTCGAATGGTTCTTTGCATTAGGTATACTAGACATGGGCCACATTGATCATATCAGTCTGCTTTCAATATTCATGTACTAACCTGACCAGGTGATGGTGCAGTGGATAGAGTGTCAGACTGGGACGTGGAGGACCCAGGTTTGAAACCCTGAAGTCACCAACTTGAGTGTGGGCTCATCCGGCTTGAGTGCAGGCTCACCAGCTTGAGTGCGGGTTCTCTGGCTTAAGCCTAAAGGTTGCTGGCTTAAAGCCCAAGGTTGCTGGCTTGAGCCCAAGGTTGCTGGCTTGAGCAAGGGGTCACTGGCTCAGCTGTAGCCCCCTGGCCAAGGTACATATGAGAAAGCGGTCCATGACCAACTAAGGTGCTGCAAAAAAGAATTGATGCTTTTCGCCTGACCAGGCGGTGGCGCAGTGGATTGGTTTTCCCAGCCCATACAAATAGATTTGGTGTTTTGGGCCTTCACATTTCTCCTGGTTAAAATGTCCTTGGGATCAGTGTCACAGTCACAAATGGATGATTTGTGGGATCCATGACTTCCACTTCTGAGTACAGACTCACTCTTACAGTCCTGTACCTCCTCCTTTCCTCACTTCCTTAGTGACCATTGTCAGTAGATTAATGATGAGATTAATGAAATCCATGTTTTGGTGTGCTGAGCCAGACTTCTGTTTTAGTTCATAGCTACATTCTACTGTCGATTCATTTTCAAAATATTGAATAAAACATTTACTGTATATACTTTTTTTTCATACCCATTGCTGCTAATCCTTGTTTTACCTTTCCACTCTGTTCCTTCTGTTGCGTGATTCTAGTGCACGTTTTGTACTTTCCTCCAGAGAGGAAACTAACAGTAACCTGTTTCTTATCCTCAGAACTATATACTTTTTGCCAGTTTTTCCCCTTATTGCTCTAGAAGTAAACTTTTATCACCTTTGGGCTGTCTTCAGTCTCTGTTTTATTTTGTTGCCATGTTTTCTTTGTTTGAGGGTTTTTTGTATTTTTTTTCTGAGGGGGGTGGTTTGGGGACAGAAGCTTTTCTGACCCTATTCCTTTTCCATCCGTGCTGATGGTCTTCCTTTGTTATAGGCCTTGATTTCAGGTTCTGTCCATATGTTTTTGATATCTGAGCTCTTCAGACAGCTTTTGGTTTAATCTTGCTGGTGTTTTAATGACCTCTCTTGTAGCTTGCCCATTTTTTTCCTTTTGTTTTCCCCATTTTCTTCCTAATCAAGGTATAGCATTTCTTTCATTTCCAATTCTGTGAGCTGTGCTGTTTTATATGCTGAAAGAGAGTACCTTAAAAACATTCTTCCTTTTGCCTGAATACTTTAAATTTGTATTTCTATAATTTAGAGAACATGTTTACTTTCAAAAAGAAATCTAAGGCTGTTTATTGTTTCTTTTCAAGGTCATGATGAGCCCTAAGGTAGTAATAAAATATGTTTTCATTTTAGGTCCTTTTTCATGAAGACGGTAGTGTAAAAGGAATTGCCACTAATGATGTAGGGATTCAGAAGGATGGTGCACCAAAGGTAAATGTTTTAATAATTACGTGCTTAACAAAATGACAAAAACAGAGTAGATTTAAACTTAGTCTTGCTACAGATTACACATTAAGTGTATGTTGGAATACACTGCTCACAAAAATTAGGGTATATTTTATTGCTTCATATGCATTTTGAAATACCCCTAATTTTTGTGAGCAGTATATAATTAATATGGGATTTTTCTTTCATTAGAAAAATACAGAAACATCTTTGAGCTAAGCATCACTTAGACAAGTATATATAACATGCTTAAGAATAATTTTTAGCCTGACCAGGTGGTGGCACAGTGGATAGAGCGTCAGACGGGGATGCAGAGGATCCAAGTTCGAGACCCTGAGGTCACCACCTTGAGCTCAGGCTCATCTGGCTTGAGCAGAAAGGTCGCTGGCTTGAGCAAGGGGTTACCCAGTCTGCTGAAGGCCCGCGGTCAAGGCCCATATGAGAAAGCAATCAATGAACAACTAAAGTGTCACAACGAAAAACTGATAATTGATGCTTCTCATCTCTTTTTGTTCCTGTCTGTCTCTGTCTCTCTCTCTCTCTCTGTCCCTGTAAAACAAATTGAAAGAATAATTTTTTAAAAGATTAAAACGTGCCTGACCAGGCGGTGGCACAGTGGATAGAGCATCAGACTGGGATGCAGAGGACCCAGGTTTGAGACCCTGAGGTTACCAGCTTGAGTGCGGGCTCATCTGGTTTGAGCAAGGCTCACCAGCTTGGACCCAAGGGTGCTGGCTTGAGCAAGGGGTTACTCAGTCTGCTGTAGCCCCACGGTCAAGGCACATATAAGAAATCAATCAATGAACAACTAAAAAGTGCCACAATGAGAAACTGATGATTGATGCTTCTTATCTCTCTTCGTTCCTGTCTGTCTGTCCCTCTCTATTCCTCTCTCTGTCCCTGTAAAAAGAAAAAAAGATTAAAACATGACCTATACAAATATAAAACAAATGTGTCAAAGATTTATTTTACTCATTACTTAAAGGAATCAGGAAGATGTTAAAACCAAGTCAAAGAGCGTTCAAATAACATACACATATATAGGTTATCAATCAACTCCATTGCCACCTGCATAGCTTTCATTTCTATAGACAAGAATCATTTGCATTGATTTTAATATCTTTTGGTAGATATATATAACACTGATTGCCCTCCTTTCATTCAAATATAAGCCTGGATGGTTTTCATACCTTGTATTTTTGAATTTGCAAAAAAACTCTTAGGATATGGATCTCACACTATATAAGTAAGTACCCTTGGAAAGGACAAGGAAAAAATACCTTGCTTTCTTATAATAGCAAGAACAAAGTATAAAGTAACATTTCACTAAATTATCCATGTTTACTTTTTAAGTGGCTTAGTTCCTAAACTAGTTTATAACCTCCATGATGGCAGAGATCCTGAGAGGTTACTCCAGTACCCTGCACAGTCCCAGGTAATGTTAGGTCTTTACTATTGTTGAGCTCACAGTTCATCCTTCTCTCGGTCAACTTCAGTCCCCTCTAGCAGATCAGTGCTTTTTGCATAGAAAGCAAGTGACAGAGCACTTGGACTTGAGCTACTTTGTTGTTTTTTCCAGTGTTCTCACTGGCTAAATCAGTATCATAGAGGTCCTGTGACTCAGCAGGTCCCATAGTTAGCATCCAGAAAGCTGTTTTTTACAAGTTCCCAGGAATTCTGGTGCATAGCCAGGTTTACAGACAGACTATTATCTCATAATGCTTATTTTAATAATAAAAGAAGATTGTTTTTCTGATATTCTTTTCTTTGTTATGCTAATTCTTTTCTCTACTGTGATAACTATAAATTAATTATAAATTGTTTTTAAATGTTTATGTTTGATATTATAACAAAATTGAAGCACACTAATTCTGTCATTCTGATATTTCATTTTTGAGTGTTCTTATATTTGTTCAAATATATATTTTTGTGTTCTGTGCTTTGTATTTGTAAAAATGTTTATATTTTACATACTGTATTTATATCAATATAAAAGCATAAACAAGTACAGTAGTCTTAATAATTGGAGCTCCAAAATCTTAGCTTTTACAATAGATATTTTAGTACCACAAGTTTAGAATGAGAAGACCAGGAATTCTGTTTACTCCGTTGCTCCGTTCTGTATTGAACCCACTGTGGTTAGGCTCTCTTCCCTGCCATTCACTGAAACAGCCTCTCATCACAGCCATAACACCTCCATCTTGTTTGTCAATTCTGTCTTCTCTTCCTTGACCTCCTTACTAGGCAGCACTGACATAACTGAGTAACTTCCTTGTTGAAACACTTTCTTGACTTGGCTCTTAATACCACCTTCTCATGTCTTTCCTTGTGTTTTCCTTGTGTTAGCATTAAGCATGCTTTATCTGCTGTTTTAGTTCTTACAAACTTAACCGTTTAGTCAAGTACTTTTGAAGTAAAAAGAAAAATAACAGACACAGGATATATTATTACATTTAAATTGGATCCCACTTAAGTAGTACTCAGTTTGAATCATAGTTCAATTACAAACTGACCATAATGTGAATATTTTTTAAATTGTCAAATGTTGTGATTTAACATGTTTTTATTTTTTAGACTACATTTGAGAGAGGACTAGAACTACATGCCAAAGTTACGATTTTTGCAGAGGGTTGCCATGGACATCTAGCCAAGCAACTGTATAAGAAGTTTGATTTGAGGGCCAATTGTGAGCCCCAGACCTACGGAATTGGACTAAAAGAGGTATCCTGATTTGTTCTTGTAATTCTAATGTTCAAAGAAGAAGCTTTAAATTTATTTGTATTACACTGTAATTATAATGTTGATTTTGATTTTATAGTTATAGTTTTCATTGACCTGAAATATTCATATGACTAAAAATATTTGGGATATTTTTCAGAGGGCTAGAAAATATTACTAATCAAAATTATTATCCAAATTATATCTACATGTTGTCATTGGTTTATCAAATATTGCTGAGCGAAGGCTTGAACTTGAAAATATTTGTAACATTCTTTTCATTATAATGCCATCTCCGATAATAATAGTATTGGACCTTTTATTTATATGTTGGTTATAGGATGACCACATCCTACAAGAATTGTTTATTCAAAATTATAATGTGAAGGTAATTTAGTTTATGAAACAACTCCGTCATGGTATATTGATATGAAACTTAAAACACAGTGTTATATATATTCTCAATTTATTCAATCTCTAGATTATTATGTTTTTACTCTTTTTTCTTCTTCTTATTATTTTTTTTCTTTAGTGTGAGGAGGGGAGGCAGAGAGACAGACTCCCACATGCACCCCAACCAGGATCCAACCGGCAAGCTCACTAGGGGGTGATGCTCTGCCCATCTGGGGCCATTGGTCCATTGCAACCAACCGGAACCATTTTTTTAGCACCTGAGGCGAGGCTATGGAGACATCTTCAGCACCCGAGGCCAGCTTGCTCCAGCCAGTTGAGCCATGGCTGTGAGAGTTGGGGGTGGGGGGAGAAAGAGAAGGGGTGAGAAGCAGATGGTCACTTCTCCTGTGTGCCCTGCCCGGGAATTGAACCTGGGACGTCCACACACCAGCCAATGCTGTACCACGAGCCAACCAGTTAGGGCAGATTATTTTTTAAACCTTAGGCTTATTAGAATGTAAAAACTCCATTATAATCTTTTGTGTCTATTTACATTTAGGGTAAATCTCAGAAAGGTTTAAATTCTATATATAACTAGATTCATTATATTGTGAATAAGGGATTGTTTTGGTAGATTGCACATAATATCTGATTTTTAAACAATATTTCAGATAGAAATTGTTTAAAATTGAGAACTTGCTATTCTAAAAATAGGATGAATAATTTGCTTCAATTGAGGAGGGGGCTGGGAAGATACAGTAAAATATTTTATTGAAGAGTAACAGAGTATACTTTAAAGTACCAGATCTTAAGTCTACAGTTCAGTTAATTTTTATAATGTGAACACACCCATGTAACCACCCCCAGATCAAGACATAGAATATTACCAACACCCCAGAAGTTTCCCTCATCTTTTCTGTGGTGTTTCCCATAATCTCATGAACATCTCATTTAGGTCTTAAAACATTCATAACATCTCTGACCTTTTTTCTTTGCTTTATCATGCTCTAGTTTAGTATAATTTTCTTGATTTCAAATTATTTTAATTTATTTTAAAGAGACAGGAAGGAAGAGAAGGGGAGAGAATAGCATTCATTTGTAGTTTTACTTAGTTGTGCATTCATTGGTTGATTCTGTATGCACCCTGACCAGGGATGGAACCACCAGCTTGATGTTTTGGGACAATGCTTAAACCAACTGAACTAGCTGCCCAGGGCTGAAGTACTTTGTGTTTTCTTGTTACAGTTTTTTATTTGTAACTTTCATGAATAAGATATAAACTTGGCAAGTTTTATACATTGTAGTGACATAAAAATTTAAATAATACTCTAGGACTTTTCTTTTAAAGCTGTGGATTATTGATGAGAAGAAGTGGAAACCTGGGAGAGTAGATCACAGTGTTGGCTGGCCCTTGGACAAACACACTTACGGAGGCTCTTTTCTCTATCATTTAAATGAAGGGGAACCCCTGGTAGCTCTTGGTTTTGTGGTAAGTTATATGCCCATTGTGGAAAGTTCTGCTGGTAGAGTCATTGGATCATCAGTGTTACAAACGAGGGTTTTGAATCCGAAGAATGTGAAATGTTTATTTAAATCTTACATTCTAATTTAATCGATATATAAAGTGCTTATGATTATTACAGGCATTAGTCTACTTAAACACAGATAGCTTTAGTAATGGTAGCTACTACATGCCAGGCCCTGTGCTAGTGATTTCACTAAGACTCTGAAGTTTCAAAATGCCCTATGAAGTAGGTATAGACTTGTTTTACCAACAGGAAAACTGAATCCAAACACGTTAAACAACTTTCCCAAAGGCACCCCACGTGACAGGCAGTTTTACACCTGCACCTGTCTGACTTCAGAGCTCCTCCCCACTACGGCACGCTGCCCTGGAGATTCAGTCCGCACTGGCCTTGCCCCTATAACTTTCTACAAACAAGGTTTTTCTCCCTTTTTTAACCATTTATATCTTTATAGTAAATTACATCTTGAACATCACAAGGACTGGGAAAACAGTATGAATTTCTGTACCTTGGAATTGGTGGCAGCTTTATTGTTTGATGTCATGATTAAACCTACATAGGAACCATTGCCAAATTTATGTTTTTGGTGGTTTTTTGAGACTCACACCAACACATGTTCAGTGTGTCACCTTCGTATAGTTATTCTCGTGACTTAATCTTTTCAAATCTTAAAAGGCTTGGTTATTCATTTTAGCACTAAGTGTGATTGTATCCTGTTCATTTCTGACTCAGTAGTATTGCATATAGCTGATTTATTTGTGGAGTTTGTATTGCGAAATGAATAATAAATAATTACAGCTCCTTTTGTAGAAACACAAATGAGTGACACTTGCCTACAAATAGTTTTCTAATATGAACTTTGATATAAAAATGCCTTTGGGAAAGTTTTAACATGGTTGGACTTCAGTTTTCCTGTCAGTAATGTATTAATACGTTACAAATTTTAAAAAATTTCTAATTATAAACACAAGGTATCCTTTTGTTTGCCCTTTCTTTTCCAAAAAGACTTTATTATTTATTTAAATTTGGGTTACTCTGAATATTTCTCTTAAGTACTTTGAGTACAGGAAGCTTAACATACATGTTTACTGATTAAAAATTCCTGGTATAATTGCATGAATATATCAAATTTAAATATAAAAATTTTAAGGTTGGCCTGGACTATCAAAATCCATACCTGAGTCCATTTCGAGAGTTCCAGCGGTGGAAACACCATCCCAGCATTCAGCCCACCCTGGAGGGTGGGAAAAGAATCGCATATGGGGCCAGAGCTCTCAACGAAGGGGGCTTTCAGGTAACTGCAACCTTCTTATTCTTTATTTAGGTATTATAAATTTAACATTGAGAATGGGCTGCAAATTTAAATAAAGACTAGAAAATCACCTCATAGGAAAAAATTTAGGTAATTAAGCAAAGCACCTTGTATTTATAAAATATATTACATCATGAATTTAGTTTTAAGAATATATTGATTTCTACAGTTAAATTCACAGGCTTTTTGTTAGTTTGTTTTTAACCAGGAAGTTAAAACTATGTGAGCCAAGATATTTCCCTTTATTCATTAGCTGCCAGGAAACTCAAAGGAAAATTTAGTTTTCAGCAAAGGTAGTGAGTTCATCCCAGCTACCTAATAACACCCATGCCTTTCATGTGACCTGCGTTTCCCCTTACTTATTCGATTTTAGTATATGTAAAAAATAAGTTTTATCAAATACATTTAATGTATTAAAATATATACTAATTGAACAATGAAATAAGACCTAGATAGTCAACTATAATAAAAGTTGTTAGTGTTACACAGGAGAAATGATCTCTAAAAATATCTTCTTTAAAACTCATACCAAATGGTTTGGAGCAAGTTACGTACCTTCTCTGGACTTAAAAGGATCATCTGTAAAATGAGATTCCTTCTGTCTAGTATGGTAGGAATCGAGGACTATTTTTACAAACTGGGTATCTTTTTTAAAAAAATATCTGTTGTAAAAGTAACAAAAGATAAAATTGGGGGGGGTAGTTGACTTTGTTTCTAGTATAATAATTTGCAACAAATAGTTATTAAATTGCATACCTATGTTCAAGTTCATTAAACTCTTTTGAATGATGTCCATAATAACTAGTATCAGTCTAATTCTCTTTTTAATCTATAGTATAAAGATTTTGGTATATTCAATAGTATATACAGATTCTCATTTTAAAACATTTGCCTTGTGTGCTTCAACATCTCAGATAGACTTTAGATTTCCTGTGGTATGCAGGAAGCAGTAACCACACACACCCACATTTTACATAAACTTTTTATTTAATTAGTTCAAGATTCAGAAATTTATTTTCAGTAAGCTTTGAAGACCCATCAGAAGCAATAATTTGGAACATTTCGTTTTATTTATGTTGAGCTAACAAATATTCCACAACTTTTTATTTCTCTTTTTCTTCAATCTGTACCCAGCATCCCCCTTTTCCTGGTAGGTTTCTAGTTATATGTAGCCCTAGTTTAATGAATGTCCTAGAATACAACATTTCTGAGTGCCACTTTTCTTTGGTCCGTAGTTCCTTAACAGAATGCCCAGTGCTAGTAACACTACCCACACAGATAAGGATCCTCCCAGAAGTTAAAAACACACATTTTCATTGGGCCATATGATTTTTATTCTTAGGACTTAAACACCAGTTTGGAAGAACTTGTACTAACAATTCACATTCTGTCTTCTGGTTCTTGAATCAAAGTTAGTGTTAGCAAGGCCACAGCCTTACTTGAGAAAAGCATTGTCATTATCCAAGTTCCTCACCATTGTCTCTGCTCTCAGCTAGTGGCTTTCTGGAAAGTCCTTGACCCATTCTGTCCACTTGTGATCCTGATGCAATGCTCTTTTATCTAGGTGGTCTGGTCTTGAGTTTGAGAATCACAGACGTAAATTCATCCCCACGTGCCTTGTGAAAGGATGGGGACCCTGATCCTTCTTTTACCAGCTTCATCTGCCACCTCTCCCGCAAGTTAGAGTTCTCTAAGTGAAGGTAGCTGTGGCCACAGGTTCCTCACCGTGGCTCTGGCAACTGCTGGTTAGTAATTTCCAGGTTAGTCCCCATCCTGTGAGTCGCTTTCAGCACCATCAGCCAAACTTTCATCACCCACCACTTTCTCAACAAAGACCATGGCTTACTTTAGGAAGCTCTTAGAGAAGAAAAAAATGAAGGAAGAATGAACAACTCTGCCTTGGCTCCCTCTTCTTTACTTTCCAAACTGTAGAGTACATTTTCCTGTGCAAACAACCTATACTTTAGGTGCCACATTGTGGGTTGTATATAGGCTTTTATTGGCTAACCCAAAAATATCACCAGCCTTTATTACATTGTTTTTTATCAGAAATATAATATGCCTTAAAATTTATTTTGGAAATTCAGCTTATTCTCAAGTTAATTAAAATGTTATTTAAGGTAGTAGCTAATTGTAGTGATGCTATAGTTAGAACATAAAAGTTTCCATCTGTGGATATCAAAATCAAATAGAAGAATATATAGAGGTAAGATAATATCCTTTGTATAGCTTGTGTTACCCAGAATGCATGTAAAAGCCAATCACAATTTGGATAATAGTTATTCAAGTTTAGAGAATATTTTTCACTATGACATAAGTATAAAAAACAATTATATATGTTAATCCCCTGGTTGTAAATCTGACTCATGATGGTTAGTCATGGGGAAACAGAAAGAAAATTTCTTTTTTTTTTTTTTTCTTTTACAGGGATAGAGAGAGAGTCAGAGTAAGGGATAGATAGGGACAGACAGACAGGAACAGAGAGAAATAAGAAGCATCAATCATTAGTTTTTCGTTGCCGTTGCGACACCATATTTGTTCATTGATTGCTTTCTCATACGTGCCTTGACTGTGGGCCTTCAGCCAACCGAGCCACCCCATGCTGGAGCCAGTGACCTTGGGTCCAAGCTGGCGAGCTTTTGCTCAAGCCAGATGGGCCCGCGCTCAAGCTGGCGACCTCGGGGTCTTGAACCTGGGTCCTCCACATCCCAGTCCGATGCTCTGTCCACCACGCCACCGCCTGGTCAGGCAAGAAAAGTTCTTAATAGAGAAATAATAATAGTTCTAATCCTCATTCAGAGGGGAGGGGAAACTGGCCCTGCTCTGATTTTTTTCCTTCAGTATATTCATTTTCTTGTATTTATTTTTAATGTTTCCCTACATCTTTACAAGACTTACTTAAGAGGCTATAATTTAGAGTGGTTAGTTTTGCATATTTAATTTGAGCTAACAATACACTTTTAAATGTTTCTTTCCTCAGTCTATACCAAAACTCACCTTTCCTGGTGGTTTACTCATTGGCTGTAGCCCTGGTTTCATGAATGTTCCCAAGATCAAAGGTACCCACACAGCAATGAAAAGTGGAATTTTGGCAGCAGAAACTATTTTTAATCAACTAACTACTGAAAATCTCCAATCAAAGACGATAGGTAAGAACTTCCTATTTAAAGTATAGAAAATTGTCAGGTTCTTTAACATTAAAGAGAAGTTATTTAAACATACAGTGATTATATAGATAGAACATGAATATAAATACAATTAAAAATCATGCCTGACCTGTGGTGGTGCAGTAGATAAAGCATCAGCCTGGAATGCTGAGGTTGCCGGTTCGAAACCCTGGGCTTTCCTGGTCAAGGCACATATGGGAGTTGATGCTTCCTGCTCCTCCCCTTCCCCTCTCTCTCTTTCTCTCTACTCTCTTTCTAAAAATGAATAAAAATTTTTTTATAAAAAGAAAAATATCTTGAGGTGTTTTTAATAATATATTTCAATTGACATTAAAAGCTATAGTATCTATCCCTTTACACGAAGCATTAAGATGTGTGTAATAATCAACAATGCTATAGAGATGTTCACCTGAAATCTGTGTACTCTTATTGATCAATGTTTCCCCATTACATTTAATTTCACAATAAAAAAATAATCACCTTTAAAAAATAAAAAAGAGGCCTTGGCCAGTTTGTTCAGTGGTAAAGTGTCAGCCCAGCGTGTGAATGTCAGCCCGGGTTTGATTCCCAAGCAGGGCAGACAGGAGAAGTGACTATCTGCTTCTCCACCCCTCCCTGTCTCGCTTCTCTCTCTCTCTCTCTCTCACTCTCACTCTCACTCTCTCTCTCTCTCTCTCTCTCTCTCTCTCCCTCCCTCCTACTGCCATAGCTCAATTGGAGCGAGTTGGCCCCAGGCGCTTAGGATGGCTCCATGGCCTCCACCTCAGGTGCTAAGAGCTCTGTTGCTAAGCAATAGAACAGTGCCCCAGATGGGCAGAGCATTGCCCCCTAGTGGGCTTGCCGGGTAGATCCCAGTTGGAATACATGTGGGAGTCTGTCTCTGCCTCCCCTCCTCTCACTGAATTAAAAAAGAAAAAAAAAATGTTCAGTGCAAAGAAAACTACCTGACCTACTCTCAGAAATAAGAGTTTTACAGGAGTGTTCTGTTGTATTTACATCAAAAGCAGAATTCTGACAGTGGTGCCTGGCCTACTTAGAAGTGATTTTTCAAGTTGGACAGTACTGCATTATGTTACATACATGGACTGTATGCACTAAGATATCTCACTAGCACTGATACTTGTCTGAAAACAGAAAAGCTGTGCAAATCGCAGAACCCAGCAGTTCCATCCCTCGGCAGGCTGGGGCACATCGGACCATCTGCTGTGGGGAGAGGAGCAGCTAGCACTTAGTCCTCAGGAAACCCCTCTCCACTTCTCTCAGAGTAGAAGCCAAAGTGCCCTCCAGTGGCGGGACTCAAATAATTTAACAACCAGTTCTCTGCCCTAATGGCCATTTTAAGTATAAAAAAACGATATACTGAGAGGTAGTTTATTATTTCATGCATTTAACACTTAAATAAGAACAATAAAAGAGGTACACAAAACTAGATTATAAGAAAGTTTTAAAATATTAATGAAAAAATATTAAAAAATACCTGACCAAAAAAACAGTAAAACTTTTATTTAGGATATTTCCATATTGCTTCTTGATTGGTATCCTCGCTTGCAATTTTTTTCACTGATGGACAGAATGAACATTACTGTGGGTGCTTAGAATACGCTGTTGCACAGATGAAAGTTAAAAATGAGTAAGGAATGGCCTGACCAGGCGGTGGCGCAGTGGATAGAGCATCGGACTGGGGTGTGGAAGACCCAAGTTCGAGACCCTGAGGTAGCCAGCTTGAGCGCCGGCTCATCTGACTTGAGCAAAAGCTCACCAGCTTGGACCCAAGGTCACTGGCTCCAGCAAGGGGTTACTCAGTCTGCTGAAGGCCCGCGGTCAAGGCACATGTGAGAAAGCAATCAATGAACAACTATGGTGTCGCAATGGCAACGAAAAACTGATGACTGATGCTTCTCATCTCTCTCCATTCCTGTCTGTCTGTCCCTATCTATTCCTCTCTCTGACTCTCTGTCCCTGTAAAAAAAAATGAGTAAGGAATGTAAATTTATGATTTCCACATTGGGCGGCTGCCTTGGTGCCCACATTAGAGAGAACCCTGATTACAAGTGCCATTTTAACAAGTGGTTCGCCGAACACAACAAAAAATTACACATCGGTTCTGCCTAACTGGTGCAAACGGGCAGAACCCCAGCACTGGGGCTCTCCCATCTGACCTCGTCTGCTTTCACTCGCGCTGCAGCCACACCGGCCTCCTCACTGATCTGGAACCGGCCAAGCGTGCTCCCTTCTCAAGGCCGCCCTCTCTCCCTTCTCCTTTGCTCCAGTCCCACAGGGAATCCAACTGATTTGCAGCACATACGTACACTTTTTTCTGTTTTCCACCTTTGACACACTATATATTTGTCACCTTTGTCTTTGTCTTCTGCCTCTTGGATGCAGAACTCCAAGAGGAGCTTTGCTCACTATGAGTCCCAAACCCCTGACACAGTAGCAACTCGGTAGATATTTGATAAACAAGGCTTTTCCCATAGAATCCGGGTAATAGACGTCCGTCCCTCCAGTTACAAGGATTGGACCAGAATAGAGCTTCAGAGAGCTTTGTAGGAAGGGAGACCTGGGCTGTGGGAGAGGAAGGAGATAAGGTAGGTAGAAAAGGCAAGGTGGAGCGTGATGGTTGAGTAGTGGAATGTTTTTCTAATTTTCTTGCCAAATATCTTGCCTTTTGGGACCCCTTTGTCATGTACACATAGTACCACATATAGAAAGTACTGCAGCAAGTAAATCACCAAACCAGGCGAGGATTTACAGCCTGAAGGGAAGTGGGACCAGAGCAGGGGACAGTGACTGGAAAGAGTGTAGTCACTGTGTAGGTCACAGAAGTTAGTAACCAGCTTGTCCCGTTAGATATTAAATGCATGCACCTAGTTTTAGGTACTGTTATAATTTCCTAGTACTGCCTCACATAGCACTACAAACTGGGTGGCTTAGAACAGAAATGTGAGTTCTACAGGTTGACCATCTGGAAATAAGTACACTCTCTTAATAGTCTCAGGGGAATCCTTTCTTCTGTTTCTGAGAACCCCAGGCATTCCTTGGTTTATGACCGAATTAACTCCGGTCTCCGTCTCCCACCTTTACCTTCAGTGGTCTGTGTCTCATAAGAACACCGACCCTTAGATCAGAGGTCCCCAAACTTTTTACACAAGGGGCCAGTTTACTGTCCCTCAGACCATTGGAGGGCCGGACTATAAAGAAAACTATGAACAAGTCCCTATGCACACTGCACATATCTTATTTTAAAGTAAAAAAACAAAACGGGAACAAATACAATGTTTAAAATAAAGAACAAGTAAATTTAAATCAACAAACTGACCAGTATTTCAGTGGGAACTATGGGTGCGGATGCATCCTGTGCTCCTCTCACTGACCATGAATGAAAGAGGTGCCCCTTCCGGAAGTGCAGCAGTGCCTGATAAATGGCCTCAGGGGCCGCATGCGGCCATAGTTCGGGACCCCTTGCCTTAGACTGAGAGCCCTCTCTACTCCAGTATGACCTCATCTTAACTAGTACACGTGCAATCACCCTATTCTGACCCATTCTTAAATACTGGGGGGTTAGGACTTCAAATATCCTTTTAGGGGGAGGCATTTCAACCCATAACAGAAGTATTTCATTGATCAGTTATTTTATTTTACTATAGGTAGCGTAAATTCTACCTTAAGCTTCCTTTTCGGGTTCACTAAATTTTGGAACTTAAATTTTCCATGCTACTAGTATAGGAAATAAAATTACTGTCTGTTAACAAAATATATCAAAAATTATTTTTGGAAGATGGCGAACTTTTAATTTTTATTTATTTTAAAGAGGGAGAGACAGAGAAACATTGATTTGTTCCACTTTTTTTTGTGTGTGACAAAGACAGAGAGGAACAGATAGGGACAGACAGCAAGGGAGAGATGAGACGCATCAATAATCGTTGCGGCTCTTTGTTGCAGCTCCTTAGTTGTTCACTGATTGCTTTCTCATGTGTGGTTTGACGGGGGCTATAGCAGAGTGAGCCCTTGCTCAAGCCTGCTCTCAAGCTGGTGAGCCCGGGCTCAAGCCACGACCTCACGGTTTACAAACCTGGGTCCTCCACGTCCCAGTCTGATGCTCTATCTGCTGCGCCACCACCCGGTCAGACGTGTTCCACTTCTTTATGCATTCATTGGTTAATTTCTTGTATGTGTCCTGACTGGAACCTGCAACCTTGGCTTATGAGAAGGATGCCCTCATCAACTGCACTACCTGGCCAGGGCCTGGCAAATGCCAGCTTTTATACATGAAACATTCTTCATGTGGTCTCGTGTGACCACCTGTTTTAATATACTTATATTCACTCATCAGATATTCCAGTAGTAAAATATCTTGACCAAAAGTATTTTGTACTCCTTGAGGCAATCTCAGTTAGTATTTCATGTTTTCACTAAAAGGACTCCATGTAGCTGAGTATGAGGACAATCTGAAGAACTCCTGGGTATGGAAAGAGCTCTATGCTGTTAGAAACATCCGGCCCTCCTGCCACGGACCCCTGGGTGTGTACGGAGGCATGATCTACACTGGGATCTTTTACTGGGTGTTTAGAGGAATGGAGCCCTGGACTCTAAAACATAAAGGTAAGTCCAGCAGGTTCTGGATACGAATGGTATCCCTGAAGACTCACAAATGGGGCCCTTTAAGTAGCAGAGAAAGTGAACTTTTTTTTACTTTAATGTTTTAAACTTGCTTTGTTAATGACAAATGCATTATCTGTAAGACAGTGTATCATTATCATGAGACTAAAGTCTTATTCCTTTGGTTTCTTTTGAAATTTTTATAAAAATATTGTTTAAAGTACTTTAAAATTAGTGTTGTATAATTTTATTTAAAATTTTTCTCAATATGTTGAAGGTTCTGACTCTGATCAGCTCAAGCCAGCCAAGGACTGCACACCTATTGAGTATCCTAAACCTGATGGACAGATTAGTTTTGACCTTTTGTCATCTGTGGCTCTGAGTGGTACTAATCATGAACATGACCAGCCAGCACATTTAACCTTAAAGGATGACAGTGTACCTGTCAACAGAAACCTGACAATATATGATGGGCCTGAGCAGCGATTCTGTCCTGCAGGTCAGTGCTGATTTCTGTCATTCCTAAATATAGGTATTTGCTTTAAACATGTGAAAAATAGACTTTCACTGCTTGGAAACTGTACACCCAGCTCCTTTAGAAACATTATTTTATGGTTCTTACTCTAGCAATGTTAAAATAATAGGGATTTTTTGTGAAGCCTAATTCAGATTCCATTTCTCAAAAAAAGCCTTTCAGTATCTACCCTGGGACCAAGATAAGGATTATGAAATACCAAATAATACCTCCTTTTTCCACGTTCACGTGACTTAAAATATCATGTCATGACTGCTCACACACACACACGGTATGTGTAGATGCTAAAATACTAGGCTATAACCATATCCACCTCAAGAAAATGGCCCCAAACTTTAAATTCATCATGAATACGGTATCTCTTAGTGCCGAGTTTTCAACTACAGTTATAAAATATTAACTGGGTCTCAAATGATAGAAATAGTATTCAGATATGTAAAAATTAGGATACAGTGGAGATGGGGCTGGAATGCCTCTCTGAGGGCAGAGACTTTGTCTTTTGACTTTAATTACCTGTCATCATACTGGATTATAAACTAAGGATAAAGACTGGATCTGTTATGTCTTTTCAGCTCTAGTACCATATAGCACATTATATGTAAGTATCTGTGTGTATATATATGTAATTGAAAAGCAACCAAGGTCTTTGTATTATCCTCTATGGCTAAACATTCAGAAAACAAACCTTAACGGTTTCTGTAGCTACTGTTTCCAGGACTTCAATTTCTATTTTTGAATTTTAAGTTAAAAAAGTTAGGTACTTCACAGTATTTATTTCTCCTTACAGGAGTTTATGAATTTGTACCTTTGGAGCAAGGTGACGGATTTCGGTTACAGATAAATGCTCAGAACTGTGTGCATTGTAAAACATGTGATATTAAAGATCCAAGTCAGAATATTAACTGGGTGGTACCCGAAGGTGGAGGAGGACCTGCTTACAATGGAATGTAACTGCAGCTGATTGCATTTGCAGGCAAGTCTGGTAACCACCTGCTTTAATGGTAAGCTAACTTTAAAATGTGGAGAAGTTAGCAGGTGTCAAAACATCTTACAAGATATTATTGATCAGAAGGTTCATGAAATATCAGGGAAATAGAAATTTTATACTATACCTAATATTGTCCTATAAAAAATTATCAGTATTTATCTTAAATAAAACTTTATAAATGATGTAGCTTCTTCTTCAAAGATTCATTACCAATGGCAGAATAAACTATTGGGCTTTAATGTACATTTGACTCATCAAACTCAAGCCTTGAAGTATTAGAAATAGTGTATATATTCTAGACCAGAGGTTGGCATCTGGCTCACCACTTTTCTGGTGTTACTGGACACAGCCATGCCGTCCAAGCCCACTGGTCTATGTAATTGTCTATGGCCACAGCTGCAGAAATGAGCAGTTGTGACAGAATACAGTGGTCCTAAAACTTTACTATCTGACCCTTTAGAGGATGTTTGCTGACCCCCTGAACATGAATATCTGTATTATCTGTAAGTATCAAACACTAGCACAAACCAATTTACAAAGAATTGAGAGAATATAAACTTGAACTTTCATCTGTTTATTCAACAAGATGTGTCCTTACTTTAAAAATACATTGAGGCCCTGGCCGGTCGGCTCAGAAATAGAGCATCTGCCTGGCATGTGGAAGTCCCAGGTTCAGTTCCTGGGTCAGGGCACACAGGAGAAGCAAACATCTGCTTCCCCACCTCTCCCTCTCCCACAGCTATGACTTGAATAAGTAAGCTGGCCCCAGGCACTGAGGATGGCTCCATGGTCTCTCCTCAGGTGCTAAAACAGCTCAGTTGCCAAGCACCTGGGCAGCGGCACTGGGCCAGGGGATCCCGGTCTGGGTCTGGGAGCATGTGGGAATTTGTCTCTCCACCTCCCTGCCTCTCGCTTGAGATTATATATACAGCGTGTCCGTAAAGTCATGATGCACTTTTGCCCTGTGACGGGTCAAAAGTGCACCATGACTTTACGGACACGCTGTATATTAAATAAATAAATGGTTGAGCACCATTATTATTTGTGAATAAAGTGGATAGCCATGAAAAAAAAAAAATCAACTTCCTGTAATTTGTAACACTTTTATTAAAGAGTGAATAGATGCCAGTACTCCTAAACTGTAAACAGCGCAGGGAACTGAAGTCTCAAAGGAAACACATAAGGAATATGTAATAGACAAGAAACCTTTATACTTTCTTATTGCCTTTATACATCAATCAATGTGTAATATTTTAGCATAAATGAATGCATTTTTAAGCGAACATTTTTGCATACGCTGCCTTCTCTTTATCTTTCTGTGCCTTTATCTTCTGTCTGACTTTCAGCAATTCTGCCTGGATAGCTGTGAAATAAATTTGTAATATGAGTTATTTTTCAAACATCAAAAAATTAGGTTGACCAAGTTTTAATATAACTCCCCCTTGATAAAACTTGTCTTGCCCTATTCAGATTATTTTACACTGAGAAAGCAATCCCAAATACAAAAATCAAGAAACATCATTTCAGAAGACTGTCAATTGTGAGAATTCAAAATGAATTATACAGGTCTGCCTTCTCCATTAGAGAGGGCAGTTTTACTTCAGTTATAAAGAAACCAAAGATATATTTTAATATCTAGATCAGTATTCCTTTTAGCAGTTGGTGTATTTGAGAAACAAGCTTATTTTTGTCACCACTTCCCAAAGCTTTCCTAAAACACAAATCTGTTAGCTAGAACATTTAGGTTATGGCCACAATGAGCTTGAGGAGTGGTCCTAAACATTAAGTTCACTATAGTACTCTTTCACTACCGCACTTCTACTACAACTAAACAGGAACTAGATCCTCAAATGAAACAGTAGAACAACTAGTATTAAGATATGTGAGAACTGGTAGTCTGGGGAGGGACTAGGGTGTAAGGTCCCTGAGGGCAGGGACCCGGACTTGTTCACTGCAGTATGACCAGCACCTGGCCCAATGGCAGGCGTCCTATAACACCTACTGAACAAATCAACAGCTTAGTGGCAAAGGCTATAATGTTTAATTCTGATAAATTCCTAAAGGACAAATACTGCCAACTTACCTTTATCTTCTGGTGCTATCTCCTGAGCTTTCTTAAGATCAGCCTTTAATTAGAATAAAATTTTTTTTAAATATTAGATGTATGACTTATGAAGGTGGCTATTTTTAAGAACTGAAATTTAGAACAAAGTTTTACCAGTGCTTGTTCATATTCTTTTAATCCTTGCCATCCTTGAGCTCTACGGTACAGCGCTTTGGTATTTGATGGGTCTGTTTCAAGAGCCTACAAAAAAATTATCAAATTAATACTTTTACATAAATATTAAATGTTAAATATACGTGCTAGTTTTCAATTTATAGCCTGTAAGCTCCAAATCACTGCGCTGTGAAAATGCAGCTAGACCAGTGGTTCTTAACCTGGGTTCTATCGAACCCTAAGGGTTCGATGAGTTGGTCTCAGGGGTTCGGAGAAGCCTCTGCTGTGGAGGCCAGAATAAAGTAATACAGTAATTTGTTGTGAGTTCATGCACTTTGTTGGTTTTGTTCTTTGAGCAAGGTGATGTTCATGCACGGCTCATTTTGTGCACCAGTAAAAAAACATATACCTATGTCTTGAATTTGGAAAAAAAAATCATATTTTATTTATCACTAAAGAAGGGTTCAGTGAATGCGCATATGAAACTGGTGGGTTCAGTACCTCAAAAAAGGTTAAGAACCACTGTTCTAAGGATAGCTGGTCTGCGTATAGAGCTCAATGTGCAATATATGTTAAAATTACTGAAAGGTTCTTTCTGAAATATTACATGGTTTAGTTTGGAAAAATTTTCAACTATATATAGGGAGTCAGAATTGCTTTCTTTAAGGAAAGTAATGCTGTCACCTTTCTAGCTTTTACTGATAGTCTTCCTGGATGTCTCCATAAGGAACCAAATAAAAAACTCCTTGAGTATATGGGCTTGTCTTTTAATTAAATCCTAGTCTCTGTTAGGTACGTACCATGTGCCCAACACTAAATGCTTTGCGTATGTTACATAATCCTTATTACAATCCCATGAGGCAGGTATTATTTCCATGTCACACATAAATTAAGATTCTCTAACATTAGGAACTTACCCAAGATCACAAAGTAAGCGACTGAGGTCTAATTTTAAAAAGCCCATCCATGTCTGACTGACTGCACAACCCTCATTCTTAGTCATTCCCGGCTTTATCTCCCAATGCCTAGCAAACAACAGGTGTTCAATATGTTAAATGAATAAATAAGCTGGTACATGTGCTTTAAGGAAAAAAGTATCTTTATCTTCATAGACATTAAGTAACATAATAAGCTTAAATAAATGGTTTGAGAGGAGACCTGAAGGTCCAAAATATTTAGAGATAAAATGTTTTATCGAGTCTCACTAGGTCTTACACAATGACATATTAATGTATTTAAAACTGTTTTCACTCAGGTTCATTAGTCATAGTGCAACCCTGCCAAATGTTCACCATCAAACAGACTTACCTCCAAACAACTGTCAATTGCTCCCTGCCAGTTTGACATCTTCAGCTGACAAGCACCAATGTTCAGCATGCAGCTTAAAGCTACAGGCTGCAGCTTCAACCTGTCTGCTTCCTCAGTAACAGCCTTTGAACCTTCCACGTATCTAGAGAACACAGTAATAAAAGTAGCATGTAAGCCTAAACAAGACTTACTCTGCTTCTTCAACTGTGCCAAAAAATGTGATGTCATTTGATATAAATTCATCAAATGCTATATTAATATTCTTAAATATTCACATACTTTTCATTCAATACTACTTTCTAATTTTTTAGTTCCCACTTTTCCCTAGTGTTCAAACAAGCCAATTAAGAATAAGCCCCAAGCCTGACCAGGCGGTGGCACAGTGGATAGAGTATCGGACTGGGATGCGGAGGACCCAGGTTCGAGACCCCGAGGTCACCAGCTTGAGCGCTGGCTCATCTGGTTTGAGCAAAAGCTCACCAGCTTGAGTCCAAGGTCACTGGCTCGAGCAAGGGGTCACTCAGTCTGCTGAAGGCCCGCGGTCAAGGCACATATGAGAAAGCAATCAATGAACAACTAAGGTGTCAAAACGAAAAACTGATTGATGCTTCTCACCTCTCTCCGTTCCTGTCTGTCTGTCCCTATCTATCCCTCTCTCTAACTCTCTCTGTCTCTGTAAAAAAAGAAAAAAAAAGCCCCAATTTTTTTTTTATAATTTATTTTAGTGAGGAGAGAGAGAAGGGGAAAGGAGCAGGAAGCATCAACTCCCATATGTGTCTTAACCAGGCAAGGCCAGGGTTTCGAAACTGCAACCTCAGCGTTCCAGTTGATGTTTTATCCACTGTGCCAGCACAGGTCAGACAGAATAAACCCCAAATCTGAAGATAGTTACGCACAATTACCTTAACACATTCCATTTTTAAGAACCAGGTCTCTGTTATGTACTTTTTAGAAGCAAGTTTATCACTGATGAGAAGGGAAAGGTGGTTGGTCTTGAGTTGTCGTGTAATATAGTTCCTAGCTTTGTCCCTGAAAAGGGCTCAGAAACAATGAGCATGCCTGGTCCCCAGAACTTGTTTATTGAAGTCTACTGCCCATTGAAAAAACTCATGGTTCCTTTGAGAAATCACGGATACTAGATCTGGAAACAAGCATTAGATGAGCCTGGAGTGCTCAACAACTCGGTTGGTTAGAGAATTGTCCAAATGTGCAGAAGTTGCTAGGTCGATCCTAGGACAGTGGCTTCTACTGGGAAAATCCAGAACCCTTTGGGCTTCAAAAGAACGATGGCAACAGTAGGAGAGGCTGAACTGAAAAAATCCACATGTCTACAGTAATACTAAAAAATGGGGAGAGGGGAATCCCTTCAAACATTAGAATGCCAGCTAATAACTACAGAACAGTGACAAAATTAGAAAATCGCAGTCCACAACCATGAATTTAACTGATTTAGGCAGGGATGATCAATGATGTAAAACCACTGGGTGAAATGTCAGAAACTGAATATGCACACAATTTCACATACCACCTCATAGAGTACTTATTATTTACAAAAGGGAAAAGGCACTTTTATAACTTATATGGCTGACACTAATCAAGTGCCAAAACTCAAAATAGGCCAAAATAACTTGTCTCCAACATGCGATATCACGGAAAATATACAACATCACCTACTTAAGTCCTCTTGCCAAAATATTTATCCTCAGCCTGATCCTGAAGCAGTAAGACATCCTACTTAAGACTCTGCTAAGTGCAAATAACTAACAAAACCTTGTAGAATAAGGACTATTAAAGATTAGAGGAAACTAAAAACATAAAACCAAATGATACAATAGACTCTGGAGAAAAATATTTTTAATTGGGGAAACTTGAATATGGATTAAATTTAGATAATACTGTATCAATACTACTTTGGGGTGTTTTAGTGCTAGTAAGGCTATGTAGAAGGTCCTTGTTTCTTAGGAAATAACTGCTAAAATACTTAGGGGTTTAGTGTCATGGTATCTGCAAGTTCCTTTCAAAAATGATATGCAAAAACAAATATAGCAAAAGTTAACTAGTGAACGTAGGTTAAGGTACGTGAGCATTCATTCATGTAGTATTCTTTCAACTTTTCCTTATTTTGAAATTTTTCAAACTAAGCTATAGACAACAAAAGAAATGCAGCTACTTCAACACAACTGGTCACTCTGCAAATAATGTGCAAAAAATACAATGAACAACTCTTAAATTTCAGCTTATAATTTTACTTAAAAGTAATGCATTAAAAGTGTTTTACCTTAAAACCTTTGTATATTTTTTAATGGCCATCTCCCAGTTTTGGGATTTGAAAAAAGTATTTCCAATGTTTTTTAAGTCTTCTGTTATTAATAATATTTTATCTACCTGTACAAAATACAAACAGTTGTATTTTAGTAAGTGTTCTGGTATAATGCTAGGTTCTATCACTAAGACTGATACAAAAATCTCAACATTTCAATACTAAGTATTTTAAGTAATAAAAGTTTGACTAATGTGCAAGTACTCACGTCTTTTAAATCTACATCTGCATCCTCAGGGAAATCTGGATGACTGTCACCAGAGCCATCTTTTGGGAATATTCCCCAGTCGTCCCCTTCCTTCAGTTCTCCACATTCTGCAATAACGCACAACTGTAAAGATAATCCTAAATTGTAGAAGTGCACTACCATATTAATGATACATATAAAGAAAATGTTCTAGATTGAAAAGCTATACAGCTCCAAGTCATTTGTAACACAGGCCACGGCATTTCTAAAATGACAGACTGACTTTAGGAGGCTCATCTATCTGCTCTAATTACAAGAATGCCCTCTATAAATATTCCAAGAAATAGAACAATGCTTCTGTGTTTTACAAAATTATTTACTGCTAGTCAGCATCTCAAGTGTATACAAAATAAACTGAAAACTTGATCATCCTCTACATAATTTTCTTTAGGTGGGGCATTGCTTTCAATTTACTACTATCTCCTTCATATACTGCAGGCATCTAACTTTCCAGTTCTCACTCACAACCCAACTATTGGGTTAGGCAGTAGTATGGCATTTTGATTCAGTCATTTAGAGCACAAGGATCTTTAACAGTTATACAGTGTGTCCGTAAAGTCATGGTGCACTTTTGACCGGTCACAGGTCAAAAGTGCACCATGACTTTACGGGACATACTGTATAATGTAATCTAAATCCTTAATTTATGTATAATGAGGAATCAGGCCAAGAAAAGTTGAATTAAGATTAAGGCCAAACGGCCAATTAAATGGCTGATTTAGACAAGATTCTTCATTTTCTGTCCTCTCTCTAGGTTGGACTAGTATACAGACTCACTCAAAGTTTTGCAGGTACAGGAAGATTTAAGCCACCAAAACTGAAGTTGATATAATAAAAATCTTTTCTTAACTGCCCTATCTTTTCCTTCGATTTAAAAGAAAAAGTGGCAGATTCAAGCTTCTTTACCAAAAATCCTCCTTACATTTTCCAGCTAAAAATCATCAGATCCTTTTTACTTATATTTCATTAAGATAGCCACTAAGAGAATATACTTACTTTGGCAGGTTTTTCACCTTCCACTTCTACATTTTCCAGAATTCTTGCCACACCCATTCCTTTAATTACTTGGCCAAATACCACATGTTTCCCATCCAGGTGAGGCGTTGGAACTGTTGTGATAAAGAACTGAGAACCATTTGTATTGCAGCCTGCATTGGCCATGCTCAATAAACCCTCCTGGTCATGCTGCAGAGAAAAGAATCAGTGAAAGAAAAGCAAGATTAGAGGTACCAACCAGTGTGTTCTTTTACTGACCATTCACATAAAACTATGGTAGACTGTAATACCATTTAGATCAAACAAAGTGTAATTTTACTTTGAATAAATTGCAATCTTTAATTCACAAAGTGTAGCATTACTTAATTGTTTTAAAAAAGAATTATTGATTTGAGAGAGATGGAGGGGGAGAGACAGGACCATGGATCTGTACTTGTATGTGCCCTGACCAGGGGGATAGAACTGGCAACCTCTGTGCTTCGGGAAGATGCTCTAACCAACTGAGCTGCCCGGCCAGGGCTTAATCACTTTAAGAAAAGCTTATGAAGCCTGACCAGGTGGTGGCACAGTGGATAGAGCATCGGACTGGGATGCAGAAGACCCAGGTTCAAGACCCCAAGCTCGCTAGCTGGAGCCCAAGTTCGCTGGCTCCAGCAAGGGGTGGCTCGGTCTGCTGAAGGCCCACGGTCAAGGCACATGTGAGAGAGCAATCAATGAACAACTAAGGTGTTGCGACGGCTGATGATTGATGCTTCTCACCTCTCTCCGTTCCTGTCTGCCTGTCCCTATCTATCCCTCTGTCTGACTCTCTGTCCCTGTGTTAAAAAAAGAAAAGCTTATAAAGTCAAATAAAGTAACAGAAATAGCACTGGGGTGGGGAAGGCAGGTATTTGTAAATTGGCCATATCAAGAAAATGCTTGTATCTCACCTTCCAGATGCTACATTAAGGAAATATAATAATTACACTTTGCCCACTTTTTATGATGGATGCTTTTTTTCTGAGAAGCACTAAATGGTCTTCCCATTTTTATGGGCCTACATTATGATTCTTTCTTTACATATCAATAAACTGGGAACAGTAACAAATTATTCAGTTGAGACAGAACATTCAATTACGTAATCTCAAAAGAATCCAAAGTTTATGCCTTTCATCCCAGGGGAATCACTACTGCACACATACATACTGAAATCAAATTTCTGCCTTAGCCCTGACCTGTTCAAAGGTTCTGTAAAGCCCAGTTTCATATTTGCACTTGATCCTACATTTTCTACATTTATTCCTTGTTGGGCCCAGTACTGTAAGTCTGATGTTTGTCTTTTCACCTAAAATGCCTTTTACCCTACTCCAATCTAAATCTAACTCAAGGTCACCAAGTTTGTAGAAGGCAAGAACTACCTGTCCTTTCAGTGGGCCTCTTTTCTTTATAGCAATATGACCATCACATAATCTTAGTTTTCATCCTTCTGGTAGCTTCCCATTTTCCTTTCCAAAAGTTTGGTGCTTTTCCATGAAACTAGAATAGAATATTAATTTTCTTTCCTCAGCCTCCACTATGTCTTCCCTCACTCACATCCCTATTTCGTTTCTACCTAACCAAATCTCAGCCACCTTGCAAGGGCCCATTTGCCCACTGTATGTAACCATTCCTCCTCAGTGCTTCCTAATAATTGCCAACACTTAAGTCATACCTTTCTCTTACAGTATATACATAAAGTTTTAATCACTTTGGCATTTATTTGCATAATATTCTCCAGTTGTCCCATGTGTTTTAATCTTGTCTTCCCAGTAAGATTATAAAGTCCTTGTCATGAAGGCCTTTTTTATAAATCAGTGCCAGTGACAGTATTAAACACACATAGTTGCAGTCAATAAATACTGCTTAAAAGACTGATGAGATTTTCTAGTTATCCTGATTACCTGGTTCACATTCCTCATTTCCAAAGACATCACTTTACTTTTGTACTTACATGTCCATTCTTATAACTTGAATGATGCAATATAACCCGATTACATCTTGGGACAATGAAGGTAAGAAGGCACATGCACCACTAATGTCCTTTAGGAGCCTGGACATTAACCATATCCTCTAGTTTGCAAATCCCCTGACATCCTGGATATTAGCGATGGTTTTGTTGCTCTTCAAATTCAAGCATAAAGATGCACAAGTTACCATCCTTCTGATTATGAGAACATTCTTCCTGGAAACAAGTTTGCCATATGGTTGCCACACTTAAAAACCCCTAAGTTTTACTGAAGTATGTAAACTTGAGTCACACTGAAATAACTGTACTATTTTTGCCAAATCATTACTGCATGAAAATTTTCCATATGAAAGACACAAATTTACAAATAAGACACCTTTTTTAAAAAGAGGAGAATCTAAGCCCACGTGAAACACTTATCAATGTCTAAATCCAAAAAGTGTCCACACATAACCCTTTATTATCATAACATGCATTTTATCTACTTTACCTTGTAATAGAAATTTTCATCTTCAAACTTTTCACCATAAATACTTTCTCCACCTGTCCCATTCTGATTTGAGAAGTCTCCACCCTGAATCATAAATTTCTTAATAACTACAAATAAGGAAAATTGCTATTAGAGACCAAGATATCACTTCAGAAACGTTCAATAATGAATATGTGATAATAAAGACAACTGCCTAAAACAGGATTTCCTAGTAATGTTACTTCTCCTGCCTTTCCCTACCACCACTTTACTTTTAAAAGACTTCATAATTGAAGTCCAAACTACTTGTACTGACTGCTCCCCCACTAATACTCAGAAAATTCGTTCAAATGGCTCCTCTGTAGTAAAACTGTCACTGGAACCCTAAAGTTGGAGCTCCTAATTTTTCTCCCCCAGTAGCTTAACTCTATCTCCATTTTATAACATAGGTCATTATCTCCATTTTATAACATAGATCATTATCATCTCTTTCTTCCAGCAATTAACTCTGTAAGTAAAGCAACTTTTGGTTTTTATCCTTGTAACTATGTCCCTGGCTAGGCATATATTAGTCACTCAATAAAGACCCAGAGTTGTTATAATGCAATAGAAGTATTTTAGCAAAAATCATCTCTTGGTGTTAAGAATTCCTAAGGCCACCCTCATGTTCAGAGACTCCCTATGGCTCATGGGACTAAGCAGTTGGTTGTATTATAGCTACATAGTAAGGATACACAACTGGATGATAAAGGAAAAGACACAGGCAGAGTCTAGAGAAATCCACTGGCTTCTTTGTGCACAACTCTCCCTCAGCAAAGAAAGTATAGTAACATACATACAATGTTTCTGCCCAGGAAAGCCCACGAGACTCAGCACCCAAGGTTTTCATTAGGGATGATCAGATAGGCACTCTCTGCCTAACACATACCAAATTTCCAGACTCCCAAGAGGAAATCAAATTATTTGTGTAAACAATCTAGACAGGTAAGCCACCTTGATGATTTCAGGTAGGTTCAAGTTCCGAGTTCCCAAATTCCAACCAATCCCCACCCTTGTGAGTAGACCTTTCTAAGGATAGCAGTCCCAGACCTGCTAATGTTAACTCTTTTCCACATATACTTTATTAGCAGATTTTGATATTAAGCATAAAAGTAAATCAACAGTTTAAATATTTTAAAATCAATGTTAATTTTTTCTTCATCAAGATTTTTTTAATGTAACTATTCAAATGATTATAGCTCCACTTACTTGTTTATTCATTAAATATTTATTGAGTGCCTGACTACTCAATAACTAGACCAGATCCTGAAGACAAAAGATAGAATTCCTGGATAAGCTGGGTGAAATGTCATCTTGTAATTACAAATCATACCACGTGTCCAAGACACTGAATCTTTAAATTGACTGCAGCCTTCCCAAGAAATCCTGCCCAAAAAGTAGATATAACCTTTTAACACCAGGCAGTCAAGCTATCCAAGGTCTGCTTATTCATCACAGCCACTCCTTTTTATCTCAATCTAATAAAATTGAAGAGTTGGAGGCCTGGTGAAGCTGGGATAGCCCATTTCTCTATAAAAAACCCTGTTATCCTCCTATATTTAATTCTGCCTTTCACTCCACAACCTCTATGAAACTCAGGTATTTCCTCAGATGTCAAAGCATCCTCTTGGAAACTAACAGTAGTCTTTAATCTTTGCCTCACTGTTTTTTTCCCTATAGGACAGAATTTGATTCTAACAGCAATTTTCAACCAGAGCATCCGAAGAATTTTTAAAACATGGCAATGACCTCTTTTCCCTTAGACTGTCAAATAAGAAATGACAGCAACAGCCAACACAATAGCCATCTGATGTGAATCACAATTATACCTACATTTTTTGTCAGACTGGCCAAAAATATAACATTTTTTGGTGTGCCACAGAATTTTAGTAATTAGTTTATGGGTGCCATGAGATGAAAAGGTTGAAAATTACTGATCTATACAAAGAATCTGTTTTAAATTTCTTTTTTTTTTTTTATTTTATTTATTCATTTTAGAGAGGAGACAGAGTGAGAGAGAGAGAGAAAGGGGGGAGGAGGTGGAAGCATCAACTCCCATATGTGCCTTGACCAGACCAGTGCAGGGTTTTGAACTGGCGACCTCAGTGTTCCCAGGTCGACGCTTTATCCACTGCGCCACCACAGGTCAGGCACACAAAGAATCTGTTTTAGAAAATTTACATACTTCGATGGAACGGGCATCCTTTGTAATGGAGAGGTTTCCCAGTAGTGGATCCAATGCCTTTTTCTCCTGTGCACAGTGCACGAAAATTTTCTGCAGTTTTGGGTACAATATCTGCAAACAATTCTAAGACAATTCGACCAGCTGAAAAAAAAATTTTTTTAAGAAAAAAAATAGTGTCAGTATGCAACACAAACAACCAAATAAACAAATGATAAAAGGTCAGTTGGTAAAATTATAGTGACAATGATTCCAAGCTCTTTTTGGTCTTTTTTTCTAGAATTCAAATTTAGACTGCCTAATGTTAAGTGCCAAGCATCTAGATAAATCTGAAACAATTATTCTTCTACATCTTACAATAGAGTGGCCAGAAGATTAGCATTATATATAAGGGACACCATGAACTACAAATGATTTTAAATTCTGAGTGATTTCTTCAACATGTATTCAGAATTTGCAATTACCAAGTAACCAATAGGAAAATAAATTTTTTAACTTCTTCATATGGTCAAATTGGCTGAATTATATATACCTAAAACTCAGCTGTAACCTTTGTGCTCTGTGGAACCTGCCTGCTGCAGCTTCTACAGCAAAGGCTGGAGAAAAGCGCCCATTCTAGGTAACTGGTAAGGCAGATAAAAATACAACTGAAAATAGTTTAAAAGAAACAGAATGTACACATAAGTGTGTGTATCCACACAATCCACGGGAGCCCCTAAATCCTGATGTGTTCGTTTGCATAACATTCAAACACACAGTTTGGCCAGCGATTCTGATTCTAACATGTTCCAGAACAAGCGCAATTGAGCTACAAAGCAATATGCTAATCCTCAGAGTTTGGGAGTTCTGGGCTTCAGGTGTAGCCTAGGCAACCGCACTGCTGGATCGCACACACTTTACCCAATGCCCGACCAGAGAAAATGGTCGTCAATCTGGCTGGACCACTGAGTTCAGAATCAATAATAGGGGATAAAAGCAACAAGCAAAAGTGGCTTTATTTTATAAATAGCATGACAACTGCAGACATAGCTCGCGTGGCACAACGCATGGCGGGGCTGGAGTCCCACTGACGCACATCGATGGGTTTCCTGAATGTCTCACTGCAAACACAGAATAATCTTATTTTATTCCAACCTGACGGCGCAAGGTGGCGAGTCAGTGCGAACAAATCAGGGCAGACAAACCTCAAGGCCGCCACAATCCCCGAACCAGAAATTTCCAGAAACTTCCGCGCGGTCGGTGGCATTCTCCAAGGGCGCTGGCTCGACACAACCCCTATCGCCTAGATTTGTTCCGGCGGTCCAATCTGGGCGGCCATCCCCCCCCCCCCCCCACACACACACACGCGCACACACGCTGCACGGAGCCGCCCGAACCGAACCCCACCCCCGGAGTCCCCGGAATCCCGGGAAACCCAGCCCCTCGAGTTCTATTCTACGAATATCAGACTCCACTCACCTCGCTCGCCTCCGATGTCCACGTCAAAGAAGACTCGGGGATTACTGGGGTTGGAAGGCTTAGTCTGAGGGGACGGGTGAGACATTTTGACTTGCAGATGCCTTTGGAAGCGGCTTCGGAGAACCTCGCAGCCACCTGGCAGCTGAAGCCAAAGAACAAGTCTCTCGGCGAACACCTGGCGGCGGCGCTGACGAGCCACTTCCGGCTTTCAGGTCCGGAAGCCGCAGCCCGACTTCCGGCGCCGCCTGCTCGCGTTGGCTCCTTGAGCTAGATCTGGCGCGTGGCTGGTTCTCACCACGTTTTTTTTCTCACTGAAGTGGCCGCGTCAGTTCTTGTAATTCTTTTCGTATGTGTTTCATCGCTTTTCCTGCCGTCGTGCTGTAGAAGAGCTTTGGAGGTAGTCATCCCTATTCCAGCTTCAGGTCTGCCATTAACTGGTGTTTGCGTTTCTGGAACTCAGTTTGCTTGTCTGGAAAATGGGAATGAAAGTGCTTACCTCCGAGGGTCGTTTTAAGAATTAAAAAAAGTAAATCACTTAGCACAATGCTTGACACGGCTTGGTGGTAGCTAGTCAACAATTGCGCGTTTTTGTTGCCTTATTATTGTAACTTGAACTTCACGTTAACCGTGTGATCGAGATTAGGCTAAAAGCTCCAGACAGCTGAAGTGGAGTGTCCAGAAGAGAAAACAGTTTTGATTCCTGGTTAAACTGCATTATTGTAGTCCACCTTTCCCTTATTTAAAGCCTGATTTTGGAGAAGAGTAGTATGTGCCTTAGCACATTGTAATACTGTTTATTCATTTATTAATTTCCTCTTTCTCATCTCCTTAAAAGTAAACTCCACGAAGACAAAAGTTTTGTTCTCATTGCTCTGTCCCCAGTACTCCTAACAGTGTCTGACACATATCCTGTGCTCAATAAATATGTTTGTATGAATTATAGAATGCTAATGGCCTTGAGAAGGTCTATGAGACAATGCTAACAAGAAATACCATTTCTTTGTGTCTTTTATGTATAATTTGAGAAGATTCTTTATCAGCAATTCATGCAGATCCTTTCAAAGCCCAGCACATTAAAATTAGTATAAAATGTTGCCTGACCAGTGGTGGTGCAATGGATAGAGCATTGACCTGGATCTCGGAGGTCCCAGGTTTGAAACCCTGAGGTCGCTGGCTTAAGCAGGCAGCCATTGACTCAGCTGGTGCTCCTCCCCCACCCCCCAACGCATGTGTGAAACGAACAACTCAAGTGCCGCAGCTAGAGTTGATGCTTTTCATCTCTATCCTTTCCCCTCTCTCTCTTCCTCTCGCTTAAGAAAAAAAAATTAATATAAAATGTGAATTTCTTATGAGGTGGTGCCCTTCAATTCCATGGTGCTTGCCTGTGGTTTACTGAAGACCTTAGGACAACTGAGCGCATAACCTCTGTGTCTGTTAAGTAAGAGTCAAAACAAATTGTTCTCTAATCCAGTCTCATTTCCAGGCTGCATACTGGTAACTTACACTTTGTCTCACAAATATCAAATGAAAATTTCACAATAAAATTTTTAGATCTGTTTACTACCTTAAAATTAGCCGATTGGTTATTATTCAAAGAATTGTCACTTTTATGCCATAATCTCTTAACCATTATTATCATGATGAATATCATTATAATCACCTAGGCAGTGTAAACACTTACTTCTCCACCATAAGATTTCTGTGTTTTAAATTGAATCTCTAATAAATACTAACTTGTGACTTTGAACTTAGCCTTCTGGGCCTCAGTTTCTGCATTTGTAAATTAGAATAGAATGTGTAACTTAAGGTTTTCATAAGTATTAACTGAATTACTTAGATGTTTTAGTACCCAACACATAATAAGTACTAAGTAAGTATAAGCAGTAATTTATTATATATAGCTTAATACTTTATTAGAACAATATCTAATATCACCATGTTTTTAAATGAAAGTTAAAACTGGGAAAGTGCTTTGAGGATGTGTCTGCATTCTCAGAAAATAGAACGTGACTCTTCCTGTAATACAGGTTTCTGGGTATAACAGACTAAAGGTGCCTGACCAGGCGGTGGCGCAGTGGATGGAGCGTCGGACTGGGATGAGGAAGGCCCCAGGTTCGAGACCCCGAGGTCACCAGCTTGAGCCACGGGCTCATCCGGTTTGAGCAATGGACCCAAGGTCGCTGCCTCGAGCAAGGGGTTGTTCGGTTTGCTGAAGGCCCGCAGTCAAGGCACATATGAGAGAGCAATCAATCAATGAATAACTAAGGTGTCCCAACGAAAAACTGATGATTGATGCTTCTCATCTCTCTCCCTTCCCTATCTAACTCTCTCTCTGTCTCTGTAAAAAAAAAAAAAAAAAAAGACTAAATGTTACTCTCACTGTGTCTAGATTTTTCACAGTAAAGTAACAACTTTACATAGTGTCATATTCCTAGAACCAACCGGAAAAACAGAATCATACCTTTCAAAACCACTCCATCACTGATCTCTAGAGAAAAGAAAAGCCCTAGAAGACAACTTTCCCTGTTGTTAGTCTGCTTACTTAAAATACGGGTTCTGACTTCTGAAGTCTTCTTGCCAATATGTAGCAAAAATCAGAGCCAAGATCATGCACCATTTCTTAGGGCTAAGGATCCCATTTCATCTGGATACAGGGAGGGATATTTACTCTAAGAGCCCTTATTTTTATTATTATTTCTGTCTCTTCCTCCAAAGTATGGTGGGATAATATTAATAGATTGCCGCCTCCACCCATTATTCTCTCAATCTCTTTGCCTATCACTCCACTCTAACGAGCAGCTAGGCATTCTGTGCTTATTGCTTTAAAAAAAAAAAAAAAAACAGCAATAAAGGGGGAGAAAAAGGAGTCTCTTTCTGGCTTTGGTGTTGCAATAAGCTTGGCTTTGCAGGAACAAAAAAGACTCCTGGCATAACAAGAGATTAAGACAAAACTTTTTTATAAGAGCCTAGGTTTCCGGTGGCAGATAAAGCTAAAACAAACCCATCTCCTGTGCTGGAGAGCTGAGGGTTGTTAGATAGTAGAGGGGTGAGTAGGAGGGGAAGCAATGGATGGGCAGATTTGCAGTGTCCTGGAGATAAGGCGTGTAAACCACGTTCCTTGGTTGCATTCCTGAGAAGACAGCCAACCCACAAGGAGGGTTTGTGAGATCTGAGAGCAGAGAGATGTTGTTCCAGAATTCCTGAATGCAACAGCCCAGGAGCAGGCCCCAAAGACCGGTTATGGGTTTGTGTTGTGAGTAGGTAGATTTGAACTACAGAGACTCCCAAAGATACAGGGAGCAAAACAATGTCCCTGTAAACCCCCGAGTGTGCCCTGGAAGAGAAAAGACAGCCTCCACTCTGAAAGGGAGCTTGCAGAAGGGAACTCTGAACTCCAAAGAGGCCTGAGAGAACTAATGACTGAGTTAGGATGTTGAGTTTCTCATTGGATATCTCTGTAGACAGATGACAGTAAGACCCAGAGGCTTCCAACCCAAAAACTTGCCACGGTACTACTAGACATTCTCAAATTTAGATCCAACCTGAGGAGGAAAAAAGGTGGGGTACCAGAAATTGGCCAAGATTATGGTATTGCCAACCCTTTGAAATAGGCAATTCAATGCCTGACCTGTGGTGGCGCAGTGGATAAAGCGTCGACCTGGGAACACTGAGGTCGCCAGTTCAAAACCCTGCACTGGTCTGGTCAAGGCACATATGGGAGTTGATGCTTCCAGCTCCTCCCCCCTTTCTCTCTTTCTCTCTCTCTCTCCCTCTCACTCTGTGTCTCCTCTCTAAAATGAATAAAATAAAAATAAAATGAAATAGGCAATTCAAAATCAAACTTAAGGAGAGTTATGAAAAAATAAACGTGTTTTATACACATCTGAGTTTATAGCTATGTATGGGCATAGGTTGTAGATCCTTGAGTTTCTTACTAGGACCCAGACAACAATTACTTTCATATTTACTAACATACTCAAATATAATAAAGTGATAGTATTTGCCGAAGTACTTCTAGTAGTAGTATAAAATCCCCTGGGAAAACCTGGTCTGCATTCAGCAGACATTATTGAGTACCTAAGACATGTCTGGCCTGGATCAGTAGAGTTGCTGTTTTTAAGCAGGTCACTGTTTGCTAAATGAGAGAAATCATTATAACATATGTATAACATGGAGGTAGACGCAAGACTGGGAAAAATACGTAGTTGGGAGATCCAACTTTGGACATCTCTAATAATTTCATAGGGGAGATGCCATTTGAGCTAAGTCTTAAATTCCAGAAAATACTTCACCAGCCTGAGATTAGAGTCTAGAGAGACACAGGTTAATATTATATATATACCATGGCCTAAAAACTTTATGTCTAAGAAATTAAAAATCAGAAAAAAGAAGAGAACCTATTGTTATGAAAGTACAAAGGATAATGAGATGAAATGTAACGGTAGCATATCTGATAAGAGTGAGGAGACTAGATATAGTTTATTGAGAAAAAAGCTGTGCAGCCTGATAGGTATAATGCATATGTCAGATACAAGAAGAGTTCTCTATTTGTTATGAATTCATCCAGATTGGCTCAAAATTCAGAACTATAAACAAAACTTAAGTATAAATAATTCTAAAGCATGTTCACTCTCATCCTTTCTTCTTCAAAATCTAGTAGTGTTTGAGAGAAGCTTAAATGGTACCCGGAATCTACCAAAAACTTCAACAGCTCAAATACCAACTCATGAGAAATTTTCATTTATATTTTGAAAACTTTTCCTTCTAGTTATGTTCTTTGCATAAGTAGATTTCTTTTAAATTACCAGATATTTTAATGCCTTTATTAGAAACGTAAATGAAAAACAGGCCCAGACTGAAGAACTTCATGCCTAAAAGAAAATGCCTTTATAATCTGTAGTAAGATCAATTCTTTTGTTTAAATTATCTGTTATAAAATTTGTAGTATTTAGAATTTTAAACAGCTAATTTGTTAAATTCTCTAGATAACTTTATTTTAATGAAAAATAATTATCATTAAGTTGAAATTTTTACAAAAAGATTTTATTTATTGACTTTGGAGAGAGGAGCAGGAAGCAAAAACTCATAGTGGTTGCTTGTTTTATGTGCCTTGACCTGTTCCATACTTTGAAGCAGCAACCTCAGCATTCCAGGTCGATGCTTGATCCACTGCATCACCAGAGGTCAAATTGAAATTTTAAATACGCACTAGCCTGACCTGTGGTGGCGCAGTGGGATAAAGCGTCAACCTGGAACGCTCAGGTCACCGGTTCAAAACCCTCGGCTTGCCTGGTCAAGGCACATATGGGAGTTGATGCTTCCTGCTCCTCCCCCCCCTTCTCTCTCTCTCTCCCTCTCTCTCAAAATAAACAAATAAAAATATATATATATATTTAAATACGCACTAATATGTATTACATGCTTATTATGTGTCATGAGTGCTCTACAAACTTTATATTGATTTATTTTTTAATCCTTACTTTTTATTGAGTTTATTGGGGTGACATTGGTTAATAAAATTATATAGGTTTCAGGTGTACAATTCTGTAATACATCATTGGTACGCTGTATGGTGTGTTCACCACCCCAAGTCAAGTCTCCTTCCATCACCATTTATCCTCTACCCTATTCTACCTCCCTTTCCCTCTGATCATCCCCATACTGTTGTCTGTGTCTATGAGTTTATATTGATTTATTTTTTTAAAGAATAAATTACTCATTCACAGAATTGTAAAAAGATATATATAGTAAAAATTTTCAAGACACTGAAAATTCTTAGAAAATTTCCACCATGAAATACCAGCTTTAAAGGAAATTAATGCTTCCATGTTCAATGTTTTTCTTGTTCTGTAATTATGTAAACAATATGTGTGTGTGTTAGGTACTTTCCATCCCGTGGTTTTTTGTTTTTTTTTTACAGGGACAGAGAGAGAGTCAGACACAGGGATGATAGGGACAGACAGACAGGAACGGAGAGAGGTGAGAAGCATCAATCGTTAGTTTCTTGTTGCCATTGCGACACCTTAGTTGTTCATTGATTGCTTTCTCACATGTGCCTTGACCGCGGGCCTTCAGCAGACCGAACCCCCTCTTGCTGGAGCCAGCGACCTTGGGTCCAAGCTGGCGAGCTTTTGCTCAAGCCAGATGGGCCTGCGCTCAAACTGGCAAGCTCGGTGTCTCGAACCTGGTTCTTCCGCATCCCAGTCTGACGCTCTATCCACTGCGCCATTGCCCGGCCAGGCTCCATCCCGTGTTTTTACACCCTGTTCTACACTTGACTTCCTCTGATTAACAATATGTCTTGGCAATGTCCCGTTTGATAACATGTTTCCTTGTTCTTTATTACACCATGGTGTCTGATTATGTGAGTTTATCACAACAGCCCCTGACAGATGGAAATTTAGATTGTTACTCTTTTCTTACTGTGACAGTACTGCAATAAATATCCCCATACAGTTATCAATTAGTTCATTTGCAAGTATGTACCTCTTTTTAATAAATTCCAGCTAGAGGAATTGCCAGTCAGAGGTTTGCGTATGCATTTGTAATTTTGGTAGATATTGTCAAACTGTTTCTGGTGGTGGTTGGTTGTACCAGTTTACACTCCCCTAAACAACGTGTGATAGAACCCATCTTCACCATATTCTCACCACCAAATGTAATATTAAACTTTTTGATCTTTGACAATCAGGTGAGGGGTGCCTTACTTATGCTTTAACACTTTGAGCAGTATGAACATTCATGTATGTCCTAACTCAAAACGTTAACAAAGAACTCACTATTTAGAGTTTAAATGGATCTTCTTATAATCCATATAACAGTAAGTGCTATTATTATTATTGTTTATAGATGAGCAAATTAGGGTTTTTAGAAATTACATTCCTTGCTCAAAGTTACTCAGATAAAAGGTGGAAGAAGCAAAATTAAACCTACCCTGTCTGCTCTTGAATAAAACCCTTTTTATGTCATAAATCATTTCCATTAAGGAACACAGCCAAATAGCTTTAAAAACAACTTATAGTTATCAATTATGTTTGACAATTCATAACTTAATTCAAAAGGTATAGCCATATTTTGCAGTATCTAAGTGACAGCATTATCAGTATCATTATCACTGAACAATAGACATGTGACCTACGTAAAGAGTGCCAGGTGAACCAGCCTTAATGGTCCTATGATATCACCAGTTCTCAAAAGTATCATCCCATCCCCAAAACTTTGGCCCTCATTATCCATACCCAGTAGCCTGCATCCCCAGCATGTTGAGCACAGAGGGATGAATTTATACTAATTGAAATAAAACTTTGATAAGCCTAGAGTGCTAATGTCACAATAGCATGCTTGAAATCTAAAAGATAACTTGAAGATTAGAATGGCACTTTTCTCCATCATTCAAAATGTCTTGCAAATATTAAGATCTGGTCTTCCTCACATGTCGATGGAGTTAGTCTGTAAAACAACCAACCAAAAGTCATGTGACTCTTCCCTGCCACCTTTGACATTATTGGAGAGAATGTGCCTGGGTGGAGGAAGTAACTATGAAAATCAGGTACTCATAACATTTCCGGCTACAATTTGGCAAATTACATATGCATTGTCTGGGTGTAGGCTTTCAGTATGTTACAGGTTTGACTTGTTTGCAGCTTTCAGTGGCATGTTTGAGGTCTCTGCCAGTTAGGAGAGGCTTCACAAAGAGAAAACACTGTTACGTTGACCTAGGCTCACAACCACTAAAGTCTACCTAAGACTTCCGGGTGGCCCCTCATGTTAATGCAGAAAACGTGGAGCATTCAGTAAATGATGTTGGGGCAAATGGGTAGCCATCTGGAAAAGTAATAAAGTCAGAAGTATGTCTCACATCTTGTTCCAAAATGAATGTAAGATGGGTAAAAGATTTAAGTGGTAAAGGAAATAAAAAGGGTAATAAAAATTGTGTCAGGTGAGAGAGGCTTTTTATAGTATGACACAATAATCAGAACCTATAAAAGAAAATATTCATGAATTAGATGTCCAATTTTTAAAAATTCTGCATAGAAAATTCCACCATAAATAAAGTCAAAGACAAATAACAAATGGAAAATTTTATTCCAACTCATATCACACACCAAGTACTCATTTGCATACTGTAAAAAATTTTCTACAAATAAGAAAAAAAATTTTTAGAAAAGTGGACAAGGGATATGAATTTACAGTTTTCAGAAATGAAAAGACAAATGACTCTTAAACTAATGTTCAGAACTCCCCATAAGATAAGAAATGCAAATTAAAAATACACTGTGATTGTCAAAATTCAAAAGTTAATAGCCTGATTTGGCCAGGCTATGGGGGAAGCTTGTATATTCATACATTATTGTTGACAGTAATTTGGTAATATTTATTAAAAACAAATGTTTGCCTGACCTGTGGTGGCACAGTGGATAAAGCGTCAATCTGGAATGCTGAGGTCGCCAGTTCAAAGCCCCAGGGTTGCCTGGTCAAGGCACATACGAGAAGCAACTACTATGAGTTGATGCTTCCTGTTCTTCCCCATCATCTTCTCTCTCTAAAATCAATAAATCTTTTTAAAGAAAATATAAACGAATGCTTATACCAAAACCCATCAAGTCTACTTTTAGAACAGTGGTTCTTAACCTGAGTTCTATCGAACCCTAGGGGTTCAATGAGTCGATCTCAGGGGTTCAGAGAAGCCTCTGCCACGGAGGCCAGAATAAAGTAATACCGTAATTTGTTGTGAGTTCATGCACTTTGTTGGTTTTGTTCTTTGAGCAAGGTGATGTTCATGCACAGCTCATTTTGTGCACCGGTAAAAAAATATATACCTATGTCTTGAATTTGGAAAAAAAATCATTTTATTTATCACTAAAGAAGGGTTCGGTGAATGCGCATATGAAACTGGTGGGTTCGGTACCTCAGAAAAGGTTAAGAACCACTGTTCTAGAAGAATGTGATTTTGAAAAGTGTGCTCAGGAAAGGACTCCCTAAGAAGACAGCATCTGGAGGAGCTGAGGTAGTGAGCCGGTTTGATATCCCAGGCAGAACACCAAATGCCAAGGTGTGTTTGAAGACCGTGAGTTGTGATAGGAACAGCAAAATGGCCTGTGTGTCTGCAGTGAAATAAGCGAGGGGGATAATATTGGGAGATATGTCAGAAAAGTGTTGGTGGGGCAGTTATGTAGGGTCTTATTGGTCACTTTAAGGACTTCGGCTTTTCTCTAAGAAGTTGGGGGGGGAGGGAGTCACTGGGATATTCTGAGCCAAGGACTGACCTGATGTGACCTACATTTTAAAAAGAGCACTCTAGCTGCTGTGATAAAAACAAAGAATTGGATCAGAGAGTAGTGAGGAGGGTGTAGTATGAAGCAAAAAATGACAATAGATTGAATCAAAATAATAGAGGTAGTGATAAGTGACCAGGCTGGGGTATGTTTTGAATGCAGAGCCACCTGGATTTGCTGACAGATTCTATTTGGGGTAGAGGAAAGGAAGTCTAGAACGAGTGTCAGATTTTTACCTGAAATACTGGAAAGATGGAGTTGTCATCAACCTATAGAAGTCTAAGAGAAGAGCAGCTTTGGAAGGAGGTCAGGTGTCCAATTATGGACATGATTAAGTTGAGATGCTTATTAGACACTCAAGAGGATATATCAAACAAACAGTTGGCTATATGAATTTGGATTTCTTGGGAGAAATCCCAGCTGAAGCTATAAATTAGGAAGTCACCATGTAAAAAGTGGTCATTAAACTCCGAGAACTGAATCAGTTCTCCAATGGAGTTAGTGCAGTCAGAGAAGAGAACCAAGAAACTACCCTACAACAGCTTCAGGCAGGAATGAGAAACAGCAGCCAGCCAAAGGGACTGAGAAGAAGCAACCAATGAGGGAAAATAAAACCACAAGTGTGGTGTCTTGGAAGCCAAATAAAGTAAATGTACCAAGAAGGATGGAGTGATCAGGTCAAATATGACTGATGCACCCTGGCAGAAATGGGCTGAGAATGGGCCATTAGGCCTAGCAATGTGGGTCATTCGTGAACTTGACAACACCCACAGGTTTTGAGCAGTAATAGGGTGAATTCATGACTGAAATGGATTCAAGAAAGCAGAGACTCAAGCCTCAAAATACAACTACCAATTGACAGGAACAACAGGAGAAAGAGATACATTTTAGACAAAACCGTAAGGATGCAGGCAGCCAAATCCAGAACGCGGAATGTCCACAGGAAATATCACCTAAAAAACAAAACAACAACAAAAAACAAAACAAGTGGCATGAAAAAAGTGGGGAAGGAAAATGTTAAAGATGCAGAAAGACTTAAAGGATATACTAGTCTTTGTGTTTAATCTGCTGTGAGCAAATCTATTAGGAAAAGATGTTTATGAGACAATCTAGGAAACTTAACCCCTGATTATGAATTTCGATATGTTGGAAATGATATTGGTGTTTGGCATTTTTTAGTCATCATCTGTCAGAGATGTATACTGGAGTATTTACAGGTGAAATGGTACGATGTCTGGGATTTGCTTTAAAATACTCCAGAAGATTCGGAAAAGGCGGGTCAATGAGCGGAGATTGACAAAATGTTTATAATTGTTACCTGACAAAGTAATCACCCCAATTTTTCAAAAAGGTTATAATTGTTGATATTGGGTAATGCTATGTGGAGTGTTATTATCTCTCTACCTTGTGTACGCTTGAAAATTTTCAAAAAAATTCTTAAAATGAGACAAAAGCTAGTTTCAAGAAATACAGATATCTCTTTTAGTCACTTTGCTATAAACAGGAAGAGAGAAGGAGGGATGGTCGGAAGGAAGGGAAATTGAAATATTTTTATTTTTCAAGGTGGGAGAAATAAAGGCATATTTGTATACTCTGGGAAAGATGGGGCAGAGAAAGTTTGATGATGTTGAGGAGAAAGGAGATTCACTGGGGCAAAGTATTTGAATAAGAAGAGATGAGGCCTGACCAGGCGATGGCACAGTGGATAGAGTGTTAGACTGGGATGGGCAGGACCCTGGTTCGAAACCCCAAGGTTGCAGGACTGGGCACGGCTCACCAGCTTGAGTAGCAGGGTTGCTGTCTTAAGCGTGGGATCATAGACATGACCCCATGGTCATTGGCTTGAGCCCAGAGGTCGCTGGCTTGAGCAAAGGGTCACTCATTCTTCTGTATCCCCCAGTCAAGGCACATATGAGAAAGCAATCAATGAACAACTAAGGTGCCACAACGAAGAATTGATGCTTCTCATCTCTCTTCCTTCCTGTCTGTTCCTATCTGCCGCTCTCTGTCTCTCTCTGTCTCCATCACACACAAAAAGGAAGAAGAAAAAGAAGAAATGAGATCTGATGCAAGCATAGACGTGTTAATCTTAAACAGGAGTACGGACAGTTCACTTAAACAGCAATCGGAAGTGAGGCAAGACAGAGGTGGGCACAGACGGGAGAGGCTAGGGAGACGAGAAGTTAGGGGTTTGCTGAAATTTTCTCTTGAAGCCTTTATTTCCCTCAATTAAATCGAATGCAGGGTTATCAGGGAAGAGTAAGGATGGGGACGAAGTGTTGTTAGAGGTCTGAGTGAGAAAGGAGTAGAATAGTTTGTTCAGAAGGGCAGAAGGGTGAGTGCACCAGGGAGATATGGTATCTCCAGAATGCTGACTGTCAGGCAGCATTAAAAGCCTAAAGGAATTTAGTGACCCAGAAGTTAAAGTCAGCCTGATAGGCAATGATATTTCTCTGGCCAGATTCTATGAATGGATGAGTGCAGCTGAGAAAGGTGGAGTTTTCACCAGGATTGTGTTTTTGCTGGATGAGAATTAGGAAAAGCAAGAGCGCCCAATAATTAAGAGTGGTGTTATTTAGAATAATGCTAGATTGCTGTAATAAAGCAATCCAACATGAATTCTGTGACTTAAAGTGTATTTTATTTTGATTTTCAGCAACAGGCAGAGAAGTGACTTCCGAGGTCACTGGGTCTCAACCTCCAATGATAATTTAGGACGTCAAGCGGCCTTTTATTTCGTTTCCTTTTTATGTGCTGGGGCTTCTTTTCTCTTCTAAATCATAGAAACTGGATAGCAGGCACACCTGTTACTAGTCATCAGGAGGGGAAATAACATGTTAAAGGAAACATCACCCGTGTCTTAATGGCCTAGCTTGCAGATGCCACGCATTACTTCAGCATATATTTCATTAGCAAAGTTTTAGTCCTGTGACTGTAGTAATGTGTGAGGAAGTCTGGGAAATGTAGTGTGTATGGTCAGCTATGTGCTTAGCTACAATTCTAATAATACTTTGGAGAAAGGAGAGTGGATTGTAGCAGATGCTTAGAACTGTGTGTAAGGCAGTGATTATAATAACTGACCAAAGGAGTTATGCTACGGAATGAGGAATGAGGATCTGCGGAGGAGGAGGCATAACCAAAATGTGATAGAGTGCAGGGACTGTGGACCTCGATCCCTGCGAAATGAAAAGAACGATTGAGGTCAGGGGCCCGGAGGGGGTAGTGCTGCTACCAGAGGGATGCTTGACATTGCGGATTTAATGGAGGTATTGGTTTGAATAATGTCAAGGTCTAGGGTATGGTTTCAGAGTGAGCACCTGATATAGAGCAAAAGACAAAACTACAGGGGAGAAAAGAGGTTGACGAAGTGAGGTCCAGATATTTGAAGGCTGACCCAAATGGATATTGAAATGACTCAGAATCATGATAGATTCTGTTGGTGAAGGTGACCATGAGCCAACTGCTAAAATATTTGGGAAATGAGGGCAAAGGGCAAAATGAGGGATAGTAGGTGGTAAATAGTAGGTGATGAAGAGAATTTCAAAGCTGAGGATTTGGGGGGAGGTACAGTAGTTTGAAAGTGGCAGTGAGGAGCAAGGAGAACCCTCACTCCACCTCCAGACCTGAGTATCAGATAGAATGTGAGAGATGTAATGGCCACCACTAGAGAGAGCTACAGGGGAAGTGGTCATCTTGAGCAGATTTCAGGTGTAAGCTGGAGCGAGACAGTGAAGGGGGCCTTCTTAGAGCAGGTTGAGAGTGTGTAGGCATTGTTGCTGACAGACCAGGCATTACAGTGAACACGGGAATGTGTTAGGACTAGGGGAGGGGTGGGAGAGAATGAGATTACAGTCACATGGGGATTGGAATAAATGACATGGAGCATGACCTAGGAGTCCACTGGCTTCTTGTGGTGTTACTATAACCAGAAATAAAGGTCTACTGTGATTATACTGATGGTTTTAGGATAGATTAGGTTGGCAAGGCTGTGTGTGTGGAGGGGGGTGCTTTTTTTGCGCCTGCTACTGCACACAAAGCAGTAGTTCTTAACCTGGGTTCTATCGAACCCTAGGTGTTCGATGAGTCGGTCTCAGGGGTTCAGAGAAGCCTCTGCCGCGGAGGCCAGAATAAAGTAATACCGTAATTTGTTGTGAGTTCATGCACTTTGTTGGTTTTGTTCTTTGAGCAAGGTGATGTTCATGCACGGCTCATTTTGTGCACCAGTAAAAAAACATATACCTATGTCTTGAATTTGGGAAAAAAATCATATTTTATTTATCACTAAAGAAGGGTTCGGTACTAAAGAAAAGGTTAAGAACCACTGACACAAAGGGAGGTGAAGGGGCGTCTTGAATTCCGGCATGGAGTAAGAAAAGCAACTGTCATTTGTAAAGGACAAATTGAGGGGCAGGTTAGGACTGTCCTCAGGCTTCTCCATTAAAGCTTCTAGTGTTTTTAGTGGCTTCTCCTGGGCCTCCCTTCGCCACCAGACAACTGGGAAGCCTGTAGGACAAGCAGCAACAAGATCACTTCTTTCCCCACATTCCCCAGGCTCTGTTCATTAAATTTTGACATAAGTATCACTTCAGGGGACATTCCTGTCAAAATGAATTCCTGCTCCTGAAGTTGTTTTTCTTCCACTTTCAGCCTCCAACTTCAAGTCTGTCCTCTTGTCAGTGCAACCTCTGTAGTGCCTCAAAAAGGTGTTCCTCCCTGCCGCACACGGTGCAGGGGCTCCACAGCAATGTCTGCTGACCTCCTTGTGCCTGTCTGCTGGGATGCTAGGTGGGGACAGAAGGATGGGGCAGTCTGCAATGATGAGATCCTTCTAGGCAACAGACCAGATATGAGGGGATGAAGTGATAGGCAAAATAATCAGAGAGCTCCAGTCAAAAATGCCTTCACCACCCCGATACCAGTTAGTCTTTGAGTTTAACTTGTTCCTCTTTTAAAAGAACAATTAAGTCAGTGACATTTAGGCAGAAGACATCCTTTTTTAAAGAAAAGTTTAGCCTGACCAGGTGGTGTTGCATAGAGCATCGGACTGGGATGCCAAAGACCCGGGTTCGAGACCCCGAGGTTGCCAGCTTGAGCGCGGACCCATCTGGCTTGAGCAAAAGCTTTCCAGCTTGGACCCAAGGTTACTGGCTCCAGCAAGGGGTTGCTCGGTCTGCTGAAGGCCCATGGTCAAGGCACATGTGAGAAAGTAATCAATGAACAACTAAGGTGTTGCGACAGCAACGAAAAACTAATGATTGATGCTTCTCACCTCTCTCTGTTCCTGTCTGTTCCTATCTATCCCTCTCTCTGACTCACTCTCTGTCCCTATTAAAAAAAATATAAGAAAAAAAGAGAAAAGTTTAAAGTGTCCTTGATATTATGCCTGACCAGGCGATAGCACAATGGATAGAGTGTTAGCCTGGGATGCAGAGGAAGGACCCAGGTTCAAACCCCGAGGTCGCTGGCACATATGAGAAAGCAATCAATGAACAACTAAGATGCCACAACAAAGAATTGATGCTTCTCACCTCTCTCCCTTCCTGTCTGTCACTATCTGTTTCTTTCTCTGTCTCTGTCTCTTTTGTGAAAATAAATAAATAAATAAAGTGTTCTTGATATTCAATGAAAGTGTTTCAGGAACCCTCACTTGTAGAAAAGCTTGGGAATTTTTCTCATTTCAGGAGGAGATTAGAAGCATGTATTTATCTCCCCTGGATCTCAGAGCACGTAAGCACTGTGACAGTTAGCCTATCATCCAGATTATCTTTCTCTTTAGTTAAAAAAAAAAAGAGCTTCTCAAATATGGCCTCTTGACAGATATCAGAATACCCTCTAAATCTATAATAATTAGAATGTGATAATTGACTGAGAAAACAAATGGAAGAGAATAGGAAGTCTACAGGAAGGGAGAGAGATGAGAAGCATCAATTCTTTGTTGCGGTACCTTAGTTGTTCATTGATTGCTTTCTCATATGTGCCTTGATTGGGGTGCTACAGCAGACTGAGTGACCCCTTGCTCCATCCAGTGACCTCGGCCTCAAGCTGGTGAGGCTTGCTCAAACCAGATGGGCCCGCACTCAAGCTGGCAGCCTTGGGTTTTGAACCTGGGTCCTCCGCGTCCCAGTCTGACACTTCATCCACTGCACCACTGCCTGGTCAGGCTGATTGCTTTCTCATATTTGCCTTGATAAGGTACTCTAGCTGAGCCAGTTATCCTTTGCTCAAGCCGGCAGCCTTGGACTTTGAGCCAACAACCATCTATGATCCCACGCTCAAGCTGGAGACCACATGCTCAAGTTAGTGAGCCTGCACTCAAGTCAGCGACCTAGAGGTTTCAAAGCTGGGTCCTCGGCAACCCAGGTCGATGCTTTATCCACTGTGCCATCACCTGGTCAGATGAATCTGCCTCATTTTTTAATGAGTAGTCTTCATCTAGCTCCATTGTTATTAAGAAATGCGTTTACAACACAATTTTATTTTTTATGGTTAAGAATTACAAATTATGCCCTGGCTAGTGGGCTCAGCAATAGAGCATAAGCCCAGTGTGGAAGTCCTGGGTTCAATTCCTGGTGAGGCCACACAGGAGAAGTAATGATCTGCTTCTCCACTCCCTCCCCCTCCCCCTCTTCCCTTTCTGTCTTCCTCCTCCTGCAGCCATGGTTTATTAGAGCAAATTGAGGATGTCACCATAGCTTTGCCTCAGGTGATAAAAATAGCTTGGTTTCCAAGCAACAGAGCAATGGCTCCAGATGGGCAGAGCATTGCCCCATAGGGGGTTTGCCAGGTAGATCTCAATCGGAGTACATGTGGGAGTTTGTCTCTCTTCCTCCCTGCCTCTCACTTAAAATAAAAAAAATTTTTTAAATGTTATATTGAGGTATGACCTGTGGTGGTACAGTGGATCAAGCGTCGACCTGGAATGCTGAGGTCGCCGGTTCGAAATCCTGGGCTTGCCCAGTCGGGGCACATATGGGAGTTGATGCTTCCTGCTCCTTCCCCCTTCTCTCTCTCTCTCTCTCTCATCTCTCTTCTCTAAAATGAATAAATAAATAAAAATAATTTTTAAAAAATGTTATATTGATCATTTTTGTACTACTAATGATTAAAATGATAGAATGCTTTAATATCCAGAGCTTTATTAATCCAGGAAAAATTAATTCATACACATATTTTGATACAGTATAATAATTGAATAATCAGAGACTTTCAAGTATAAAAAATCTTTTATGTTAAAGTTATGTGGGAGAAGTAGAATAAAAATATTAGTTCAAGGATATCAAAGAATGCAAAATCTCTGCAACAGTTAGATTTCATTATTATATGTACGTGTGTGTATGTACAGGGATGTAACATGGTTTAACAAGAAAGAAAAGATATACATTAGCAATATTTAAATTCTACTTATACTTTGGTTAGAAATATTTAATTAAAACTGTAATTCAAAGAATAAGCATTGAATTAGGGGGTGAAGAAAGAGGAAGAGCTTTGTACCAAAGAGAGTACTTTGGTAGCCAAAGAGCTGCTGGAAGGTGTCTTTACTGAGTCTTGAAAGCGAAGATACTCAGGGGCCAAGTAAGTTCAGAGGTGCTGAGAGGAGGAACCATAGCCGGAGAGGAGCAACCCAGATGGAAAATCTAAACCATTATTTAGGCCATCATTTCAGAGGCATGTTTTCTGAAACCTAAACTTCGCACAAGATGTTGGTTGGTAGCCATTCTATGAAAAGAAAGTGTTTTTGTTAGTGATATCTTTCTTTTAAAATGCATCTTCAAAACATCTATATGTGAGAAATTGCCATATGTATTGACATAATTGTTTATGTGATGTTCTTCGACAATAATATGCCGTGTGAGAGAATAGTATAGTTGTCAAGGGGACAGATTCTGGTGCCAGATTGATAGGTTCAAATCACTGTGTCCATTACGTAACTTGGCGTATCAGTTTTCTCATTTGTAAAATGGGAATATCACTTCCCTCATAGTGTTGTTTCCTGGGGTGAAATGAGATAATGGAAGGAAAATGGCTTAGAACAAGGTCCAGGACACAGTAAGTGCTACAGATGGCCTTGCTATTATTTTTAAGATGCTACACCTAAGAATATCAGAGATGCCTTAATTATGAGTAAGGGACATTTGACATGCAAATTGGTGCATGTTCAACTTAAATTAATTGTCATCTATGTTATTTTTCAGTCTACCAATATTAACTTGTTGGCTACTGGTTTGTGCTGGTCTATCTGATGTATCTTTTTAAATGTTTTATAATTTTTATTGTCACTAAAATAAAGATATAGTTTCTTTAACTTTTTTTTTTTTTTTACAGGGACAGAGAGAGAGTCAGACAGGAACGGGAGAGAGGTGAGAAGCATTAATCATTAGTTTTTCGTTGCCGTTGTGACACCATAGTTGTTCATTGATTGCTTTCTCACATGTGCCTTGACTGTGGGCCTTCAGCAGACCGAGCAACCCCTTGCTGGAGCCAGCGACCCTGGGTCCAATCTGACGAGCTTTTGCTCAAGCCAGATGGGCCCGCGTTCAAGCTGGCGACCTCGGGGTCTCGAACCCGGGTCTTCCGCATCCCAGTCCGACACTCTATCCACTGCGCCACTGCCTGGTCAGGCTCTTTAACTTCTTAATATATGAGATCTAAAGAAATATATATGAATCAAAATTGAATTTCTTCTGTTGGTTAATCTGAAATCACATTTTGCTGTCTAGTTTAATCAAATCATAATTCATGAACTCCTATAATATTTATAAGCATAATTTTTAAAAGGTGGAAAGGTTAAATAAGTTTGAGTAAGTCTGGCTTGCACCATAAAATTACTAAAATCTTGAATAAAAGTACGAGATTATCAAAATATCTGCATTAAATTTTCTAATTGGACTCTGGCCCTATTATGCCATTAAAGGTATCATTGAATGAACAAATACGAATTTTTTTTAACTGAAGAAAATTTAACGGCTTGGTCAACAGCACTGGTAAGTGCCAATGGAATCGCATGACCTTTTTCAAGCCACTGTATTTATATTCAGTATATTGCTGTAGTAGTGCACAGGTACGCAGCTTGGTAGTATAGTAAGCAATGGACTGCAAATTTAGCCTGTGCCTTCTAGTCTATATGATGACTGAGTTAGTTTTATAACTTACAACAATCATTAGCTCTGCTTTTGATCTTAATTGATGGGAGAAAAGAAAGTAGGAAGACATGGAAGAGCAATTTTTAAACTTTTTTGGGGTTGGGGGCATCAAAGGATATGAAAATTATGAACTCTTTTCCAAAAACCTTCACATTCTTACAATACTTTGTACATAATTTCAGGGGATCTGAGTGATGTCTCAAAGTAGCGTCCCTGAACCATCTGCATCCAAATTTCTGGAGGTTCTAGTCAAAAGTCAGGATCACTGAGTTCCACTGCAGACTTACTGGATTGCAATCTCACAGGATCAGGTCTAGAAGTAAGACTTTTTTAACAATGCCCACAGGTGAGACTGTTTAAAAATAAACTTTTTTGTTTACCAAAGGAAAACTCATCCACACATTCATTGTATCATTTTAAAAGTCAAATAGTCCTAAAAGGTTTATAATAAAAAACTGCAGTCTCCTACCCCACCCTTCCCCACACTCAGTCCCAGCCTTAAAGGTCACCACCCTCAACTTTTCTAGCTGGTTTCACTGATATTTTCTTCCTTATCTTTAAAAATGATATGCTTTATATCACTATTTCATGATTTGCCTCTTATCATCCTTGTCTATTGACTTCCTGCCATTGTGAATAAATGCTAGAATATTGCTCCCCTCTCCCAGCTCCCTTTTCTCCTATTCTCCAATATAGTCATATATAATTATTTGTTAAATCAATAGTCAACATTACATTACTGAGACTATATAAATATTGTTCACTGACCAAGTGCTGCATTGCAGCCACACCTCTTTTCCTGTACAAGATATTTTTGTGTGTGTAGAGTTAATAATTGCCTCATTTTATCATTTGTTTGGTTTCCATCTCGCTATTGTTCATTTTTTCCCACTGTTCCAGCATCTCTGCCATTTACTAATTAATAATATATTCTCTACGCTCAAACACTTAGGTTCCGTTTCTCCCAGCTGCCTGGAGCTGTCTTCCCTGCGCTTCCCTCTGGCCTGCCTGTTCTCTGGTGGTCCTGGGTCCCCCTTCCTGCCGCATCACAGCTTTCCCTGCTGATTTGCTTTCTACGATCTTCTTTCTGATATATGTATTTTCCATTTCTTTTGTTTTAACCCTGTATTTTGCTAAAGGATATCTCCCAGTTTTCTAAGTAAGAATGGAGGTACAGTGTTTGAGGCCTGTGGATCTTAAACTGTGTGTCTTCTGTATTAGGTGAGTGGTAGTTTGTTTTGGTAAAGGGTTCTAAACTGAAACTTGTTTCCCCTCCAAACTTTGAAGGTAGCGCTCCATTGTCTTCTATCATCAAGAGTGCCTTGTGACAGCTCGGCTGCCATTCGGAGTCCTTTTCCATATTTTTGTGATCAGCTTTTTTACTCTAAAAGGTTCTAGAATTCTTTTTCTTATATAAAATGTTCTGAAGTTTAACAATGATATGCCTTAAGTGGGTTTTAAAATGACTTATTGTTCCTGGTGCACCCTATCAATAGAATGACTTCTGTCCTTCAGTTCTAGAAATTGTTTCTGGTTATTCTCTCCCTTCTGTTCTCACTGATTTCCTTTTCTAGACCTCCTATTAGAAAATCAATGAGTGAATTCTCTAATGTTCTTATCTTTCCTCTTTTATGTTCTATTTTTCCCAACTTTATCCTTCAGTCTTTTTAAATACAGTATTTTATTGACATCACCATATATTTAATTTTTAAGAGCTCTTGTTGTTTTCTTTTTATTGTTGTTGTTGCTTCTCATTTTTGTTTTATGAAAATACCTTCTTTAGTCTCTTTGATGACATTAATTCTAGTTTTTGAAGTCCCTTTCTCCTTGCATTGTCTATTCCCTCCAGATGCTTTTCACTTCTGTAATTGTCATTACCATAGTAAAGGTGTTCACCAAATGCTTAGTGATTCTTAGCCTGACCTGTGGTGGCACAGTGGACAAATCCTTTGTGATTCTTGGATTGGCCTTCACATTTAAGAATGAGACTATAAATCTTCTATTAGAAATTTTATGCATGGGGTACTGATTTGTGAAATTTACAAGTATATGCTCTAGTAGAGAACCAGATTTTCTCTGGGCTCTTCCAATTGTAAATGTCTGGAGAGCTTTTCTCTGTTGCTGTCTATTTCTCTGGGGACCTGAGCACGCACTCAGTCCTCCTCTTTGAGTCCACTGAGCTGGGTAGAGTGAGTACAAAAAGGAACCGATAGTCTAACTATTTAACAGACTTTCACTTATCCCTCTTCTTTTGAGCCTGCACACAACCTCCCCTTTGGTCACCTGGAACCTCCCAAATGCTGAGACTTTAGAGAGTCCCTGAAAGGAACTAGCCCTCATCTTTGTCCCTGGGTTTTGAACTCTTCCTCTCTGTTCAATTAATTACTATTCTTTTATCTACTTTTCATCTTCGAAACACTAATCCTTAGCTAAAAACTTGAAATCTGTAATCCTCTGCGTTGCCCTCTCTTTGTCTTTGTTCCTCATACGTTAATGCCATTTTTGTTCGGTGTCATTTTAGGGGGCTTTGCAGAAGTTGGGCACAAAAGGGAGGGTGCTTGTACACAACTCATAATTTTAAATTCCAAAGTAATTATTGCACAACACTTAAGAGTCACTGGCTGGACCAGAATACTGGATGACTACTAACTAAATGTGTGAACTAGACGAATTCACGTGAAATACTTTAAGAACAATAAACTACAATGTTTGTTGAACTGTTGATCTAGGAGGTTATCCAGCCCTGAAATAAAAATCCCTATCAAGCAAACAAATGAATGGAAAAGTAAGAAAATAAGGTCATGAACATATTAACAGTAGCTATTTCTATAAACCAAAGTTGCGGGATGGGCACATTATTATCTTGATTTTTGTACTTCTCTTTGTTTTCTAAATTTTACACACAGTGGATCACTACTGTTTGGGTGTGAATGAGTGTGGGAGAGAGTTTCTGTATTTCTTCAATATCTCACCTATGGAGGTAAAATAAGTCTATAGAGTCTGAAATATATTCATTAAATGAACAAATGTTTATTGAGTGTCTAGAACAAATTATATACCTCAGAGGCGTTAATAAATATTAGTAAAGATTTCCTGAATCATACCCTGAAAAGAAACTATTAAAAAATAAGTCTATGCCTGACCAGGCGGTGGCGCAGTGGATAGAGCCTCGGACTGGGATGTGGAAGACCCAGGTTCGATACCCCGAGCTCACCAGCTTGAGCGCGGGCCCATCTGGTTTGAGTAAAAAGCTCGCCATCTTGGACCCAAGGTCCCTGGCCCCAGCAAGGGGTTGCTTGGTCTGCTGAAGGCCCGCAGTCAAGGCACATGTGAGAAAGCAATCAATGAGCAACTATGGTGTCGCAACGGCAATGAAAAACTAATGATTGATACTTCTCACCTCTCTCCGTTCTTGTCTGTCTGTCCCTATCTATCCCTCTCTCTGTCCCTGTAAAAAATAAATAAAACCTTAAAAAAATAAGTCTAAAAGTGTCATGTGGGCAATATTTTCAACTGAGAAGGAACAGTATAACAACATTTTTACATTTAATTTTTTTCAAAAAACAGTATCTGGTGCCTATTATCTCACAGAATCCAGGTAGGTATAGGATTGAAGACACAAAAATTCATAATCCTCTGTTCTTTCTTTCCAGTGTAAGAAAGAATCCATTGTCATGATATAGTGGCTTCTTAAAAAACACTCAGAAGATAGAGGTCTGGGCATTTCACAACTTATAAATTAATGTATGTTGGGCAGGTTTTCCAGGTTATTATCCAATAGTCATTTTCCCCATGCCCCTCTTCTCTCTGTGTGTGAGAGTATGATTTGCTTCTGGTGACTACCCCTCCCCCAGATGTATTTGCCAGTGATTAAAAGCTATAGAGCTTCTGAGAAAGACACATAAGAAGAGACCACTCCCATCTTTCGTTGGACATTGTTGCATCTACATATGATTCCAGGAACTGTGGTGACCCATCTTGCCGCTAGCCTGAAGGAGAAGCTGACACAGGGAAAAGTAGAGCCAGGAGAAACCCAGAAAAGCAGAATCAGAGTTCTAACATGCAGTGTCTGGACTCTGCCCTACCTTTGGTCCTTTTGTTTTAGAGGGAAAATACCCTCTATCATTTAAGCAGTTGGGGGTTGGAGCTTATATACTTACAGCAGAAGACATCCTAACGGACAGAGTATGCTTTGTCTCAGGAAGAGGCCTTTGTGTAAGGGGTGAGGAGAGAAAAAGCAAATAGTACTATTAAATGTTAGGTGATACAGAAAGACTAAATTCACACCTGGGAGAGGATTCTCCGCAGAACCAAGTATGTGATGTCAAAGCAAAAATGTTTTGAGGTTAAGCCAGGAAATTAGGAACAAAAGTCAGAGCCCCGTGTATGATTAGTTTCCTATTAGGAACATATAACGGGCTATCAGTGACGTCTTCTTCCTTCCAGAGTAAGTAAGCGGAAAAAGTTCAAGAAGTCTTCTTTATCTAGTGATTACTACAGAGAATTATTTTGGATAATTAGAGCTTACATGAAGTAGGAACTGTAAACTTCATTCACTTATTGACTCATTTGTTCAACAGATACACATTTAAGAAGGTACTATGTGTCAGGCATATTAGTCAACAAGACAGACATAGTCCCTGATCTATGTCTAGTAGGAAACAAGGATTTATACATTTAATTATTGGTTAATTATATATTATAATAAGTGCTTTAAAGGAATAGAAAGGGGTGTTATACCCAGAAGCACTGTAGGGAGGTGGGGTCCTTAATTAAGAATGGAGATTGAAAGAGGCAGGCAGGGCAATGTGTGAGTAACATTAAATGGATAAATAGGAGTTAATCAGATAAAAAGTTGTTGGATAGGGGTAGCAGTCTTCCTGGCAGAGGAGTCCTGGTGGAAGTGAAAGCACAGTAGTGTGGCCAGCAGATAGCAAGGGAGTGGGAGGGTGATGTGAGATGAGTTTGGAGAGGAAAGGACGGATCGAATTTTATAGAACTTTGTTGACCATGCTAAGAATTTTTAATTTTACTAAGTGCAATAGAAAGCCACTGAACAGTTTTAATCAAGGAACAGATTTAATTTAAATCTTCAAATGATCCCTATGATAGCTGCACATACAATAGATTGGAAATGGGGTTAAAAAGTAACCAATTACCATTATTGCAGAAGTCCAGGCAGGAGATAACAATGGTTTGGACAAGGGTGGTGGCAATGGAGATACGTGAGAAATATTTTGGATGATGAGAAAAAGACAAGGGTCAAGAATGCTTCCTAGGTTTCTGTTTTAAACAAATGTGTAGAGGGAGACATTATGGGGAGATAAGAGAAGCTGACGTTGGAACAAGCGTAAATGAAGAATTCTGCGTCAGATGCCTATCACGTACTTAATTGGACACGTCAAATAGCTGGTCATAAAATCTGGGAGATACTAAGGTCAGAGGTAAAAAGCTAGGTAGCATCAACATATTCTTGGCATTTAAAGTCACAGGAATGGATGAGTTTATCTAGGGAGTGGTAGGGTATGGATGAGAAAAACAGAAGAGAAGAAAAGAGAAACGCGGAGGAAATTTATATTTTAAAGACTGGGGAGAGAAGCAACCTCCAGAGGAGACTGAGAGCATAGCTAGGAAAATGTTAAAACGAGTAGGTCAACAGTACCAATAAATAAGAGTTTCAAAAAGGAGGAAGTGTTCAATCGTATTGATTGCAAAGACAGGAAAATTACCTTTGATTTCAACACCATGGAGGTCATTGATTGCTATGGTAAGATTATCAAGTGGATTGAGTTCTGTTGAAATATCAGGGAATCAATGCATAGTAGATTAACCTTTGTACCATCAGAATCCATTACATTCAATTTTATTTTTTTCTAAGAGGTTCTACCTATTTATAAAGATGGATGTTTCATGACTTTTATTTTTTCTTAGACTTTCATTTTTCCAAAGAACAAAAAGTAAATATATTTTTAACATGTAATAAAAATCATTCTATCTTGCAATTGCTATATGGGTCCATTGGACCCTTTCATAACGTGTGAGATCTTAGTGGTCTTAATTTCCTCTAGTTGTAAAGATTTTACTATATTGTCATTCTAGGAATTATTTCAACATTACTTATCAATCATTCACAACTGTTAGGAAGACAAAAATAATAATAAAACAGAAGAATTTGGGATCACCTAGAAGGTTGATTCAATAGTAAAATAAATCATCACTTCTATTATCTTACTGAATTGCCCAAAGTACTGCATTTTTTAAAAGATTTTATTTATTGATTTTATAGAGGAGATAGGTAGCGAGAAGTATCAACGCATAGTTGCTTCACTTTAGTTGTTCATTGATTGCTTACTGTATGTGCCTTGACTGGGCAAGCCCAGGGTTTCAAACTGGCAACCTCAGCAATCCAGGTCAACACTTCATCCACTGCACCCACAAAGGCCAGACCATTTTTTAAGAAGGTATAAAAAAATCTGCAGACATTATCTTTGCAATTGTTTTTTTTAATTGAAGCTTCTTAATCATTGATGAGAATTCAGAATTTTCATTTTTTCCCATAATGGCAAAGAAAAAAATTAATAGAGGAAACACTTCAAAAGTATTAGAAAATCACCCTTGGCCAGTTGGTTCAGTGGCTAGAGCATTGGCCTGGCATCTAGACATCCCGGGTTCAATCTCTGGTCAGGGCACATAAGAGAAGCGACCATCTGCTTCTCTCCCTCTTATCCTCCCACAGCTAGTGCTCAATTGTCTGAGCATAGGCCCCAGGCGCTAAGGATAGCTCAACTGATTGGAGCATCACCCTCAGACGGGTTGCCAGGTGGATCCCGGTCAGGGTGTATGCAGGAGTCTGTCTCACTATCTTCCCCTCCTCTCAATTAAAAAAAAAAAAAAAATTAGAAAAAGTCAGAAGATAAACACAAAAGGCAGGCAGAAACACTGTAGATATTAACATAACACAAATTAATCATTCAAGCCTGACCAGGCGGTGGCGCAGTGGATAGAGCGTTGGACTGGGATGCGGAAAACCCAGGTTTGAGACCCCAGGTCGCCAGCTTGAGCACCGTCCCATCTGGCTTGAGCAAGGGCCCATCTTGCTTGAGCAAAAGCTCACCAGCTTGGACCCAAGGTCCCTGGCTCCAGCAAGGGATGGCTCAGTCTGCTGAAGGCCCGCGGTCAAGGCACATGTGAGAAAGCAATCAATGAACAACTATGGTGTCGCAACAGCAACGAAAAACTGATGATTGATGCTTCTCATCTCTCTCCATTCCTGTCTGTCTGTCCCTATCTATCCCTCTCTCTGACTCTTTCTCTGTCCTTGTAAAAAATTAAAAAAAAAAAATTAATCATTCAAGTGAAATTGTACATGATGAGTCTTTAGATTGTGAGATCCTATATAAATTTTCTCAAACTTAAGAATCAATGATTAAACAATATGTATCTAAAAATAGGAAATATGGCATTCTTTTCCATTTACCCATTCAACAGGAATGACTTCATTTAATATTTTGCAACAAGAACCTTATCTATCCTAAAAAGATGTGTATTTGGTCATCTTTTAAGATGTTTTGCATCAAATATACCTGCTATTGTTTGTAAGTCAACAAATGCTAAAGGTGATGTGCATACAAAGGTGACTTGAAGGAAATGCATGAAGTAGAGATGAAAAAATTCACTGAATTAATTCTTTCCCCTCCAGCCTGACCTGTGGTGGCGCAGTGGATAAAGTGTCGACCTGGGAACACTGAGGTCGCCAGTTCAAAACCCTGCACTGGTCTGGTCAAGGCACATATGGGAGTTGATGCTTCCAGCTCCTCCCCCCTTTCTCTCTCTCTCTCTCTCTCTCTCTCTCTCTGTCTCTTCTCTAAAAATGAATAAAATAAAATAAAAAACATTATAATACTTTCCCCTCCACCTTTATTGAGATATAACTGACATATAACATTTTGTAAATTTAAAGTGTACAATGTTTCAGTAGCTAATTCTAATTGGTGTTTATAAATCTAAAAGTGAATATGTTTTGCAGCTAACTAAAGATGAGGGCTGACCTCCCTTCAACATAATTACAAGCCATCAGAATTTTCAAAAGTATTGCTTGTGTTGGCTCAAGCGCAAGAAGCACAAACAATAGTAAGCTAGAACCATTAGCGATGTATTTGAAATCTAGAGTATTTACAAGATAATTTTGTTCCTTATTTATAGACATATGTTAATTGATCAACAGTTGTGGTCAAAGGACATGATCTGTTATTGTAATTTTCCTTCAAATGTAGAAAAATATAGATAAAAATTGAATTTGCTATGTTTAAATTCTTATTAAAATTTATTTAAAAATTATTTTTCACTATTCCTTTATTCTTTGGTTCTTATAAATGATTTGCAAATTGACTTAAAAATACAAAAAAATAGAGTAAGTCCATTAGTTAGAATTTACTTATCTCACATTACAAGCTATTGAGGACAGAAAATAGGACCTTCTCTTAGAGACTGCTTTTGGCTTCAGATAATACAAGTATCTCATCAAATGGGGGACGGTCAGTTTAGGGCAGAGAGACTGTAGTTCAGGGGTGCTCAATACGTCAATCGTGATCTGCTGTTCGATCGAGAAGGAAGTGTGGTTAGATCGCATGACATTAAAAAGACATTTGTCTTTTGATTGGCATACAGGGTAGCCAATCTGACTTCTGAACTTTTGATACCCTATGCGTGCGCGTTAAACCGCACTAACTTGTTCAGTTACATTGCTGTGTGGTTAGCCTTCAATTTATTTATTTATTTATTTATTTTTACAGGGGCAGAGAGTGAGTCAGAGAGAGGGATAGATAGGGACAGAAAGATGGGAACAGAGAGAGGTGAGAAGCATCAATCATTAGTTTTTCATTGCCCTCGAGACACCTTAGTTGTTCATTGATTGCTTTCTCACATGTGCCTTGCCCGCGGGCCTTCAGCAGACCGAGCCACCCTTTGCTGGGGCCAGCGACCTTGGGTCCAAGCTGGCGAGCTTTTTGTTCAAGCCAGATGGGCCCGCGCTCAAGCTGGCGACCTGGGGGGTCTTGAACCTGGGTCTTCTGCATCCTAGTCCGATGCTCTATCCACTGTGCCACCGCCCGGTCAGGCTAGACTTCCATTTATTTAAACTAAATACAACAAAGGGTATAAAAATGAGTGCCGTAACTGGTCCGAGTAAGAAGCCTAAAACCTACCACTTTCATACAGAATGGGAGGGGATTTTTTTCACTATGTCATATTCTTAAGTGCGTTTGCTTCATCTGTCTGTGTGCCATCGCTATTCCAAAGAAGGGAAATGTGGAGCGGCTTTTTCGGACTGTTCATAAAAACTATGACATTGACGTTCCTCTGAAAAGAGAGCTGAGAAGGAGAAAGGTGAAAGAAGAATACACAGTATTAAATAGTAATAATAGTAACTTAAATAATGATAATATAGAAGAAATAAATTTGTTTTGCATTTTTATTGTAGGTAGATCATTTTGACTTGGTCATCTTATAAGTAGCTCGCAAGCTGAAAAAGTGTGGGCACCCCTGCTGTAGCTCAATAATATTATCAAGGACACAGCTTGCTTCCACCTCTCTGTTATCTGCAGTCCTGGTTTCATGCTCAGGCTAGGAGAAAGATAGTTAGTTGTAGCATTACATGTAGACTTCCAAAGGAAGAAATAAAAACCACATTTCTCTTTAAGAGCGAGTAGACTTTTCCCAGAATCAACCTCTTCCAGCTCCTTTTCCTCATTTCCTTGGCTAGAATTGCCTCACATGCTCATTCCTGAACTAATGCCTTGTGAAAGGAATGAGATTACATTTAGGGCATTCAGGCTAGTGATTGGGGATAATGTCAGTTTACCCTGAGGCATGTTGGTCTGGGGAAGGGATGGACACCTGAACTAAACGGGTTCTGTTAGGAAGAAGTAGGTAACAGCTACTAAGTATAGTGTGGCCATGACAGGCTACTTGTAGAAGCAAAACTTCTAAAGCAGCTGATGGAATGTACATTAATTAATTGGAGAGGGCTGTCACCAGGACTCAGAATGGATATAGGATAAGTCAGCCCTTTTACAAGTCCCCCTTACGTGACTTAGTGTTATTTTGTCATCTCCAAGCATTGGTTCATTCCCTCCTCCTCTTGACAGCTGCATCGAGGAGCAGCCAACTGATACACGTTCTAAGATTTAGTGAGTGGGAGGAGGGACATGGGATGTATAGCATGGGGCAATGAGCCTCAAGACCAGGGCTGAAGACTGAGCTGACAAGCCTCAGGAATGAGGCAGTGACCAACGATAACAGGCAAAAACAAACAAACAAAAAGGTTTTGAAGAGTCCTTGAACAGCCAAGAAAAGAAATGATGAAACTGGGGTGGGAAGGCTGTTTACAGCTGTCTCCCAGAACCTTGCGGGTTAGGATTTTTTTGTACTGTTTTAAAATCCAAAACAAGCGGTGTGGCTAGAACAAGGGTGAGGAAGAATGTGGTATTGAGAGGAAGCAAAGGGAGAAAAGGGGGAGAGGGGAACCATTTAAGTTCCTTTTTTCTCCCCTAACTGAAGTCTGTCTTTAATCGTTTCAAATGCACACTCTCCCTCTAGAGTTGCACAGTCAGGACCCAAATCGAGAATGATGGCTGGGGCTGGCCATTTCTGTTACTGTCTCTTTTGGGTGATCCTGCGCACATGGACAGAGCTGGAACTGAAACAGTCCTTGGTAGTGTGGAAAAGGCGACTCCATATCAAAATCCTCTTTAGAATGCAATTGCAAAATTTGCTTGCTAGGCACATCAAGAGTTTGCAGATTTGGGTTTGAAGAATAAAGGACATTATTTTAGTTATATACCTTAAGGGAGGGCTTAGAGAGGGTGGTGTGTTGCTAGGACATATGACCTGGGACCCTAGCTTAATAAAATCACAACAAATTAGGCCAATACCTGCTTTACAGGATAACGACCAGTTCCAGGAGGTAAATGTTCCCAGTAAACGGAGAAAGAAGAGCAAATTTGTAAATCAGAGTTCTGTGTACACTTCGCTGTGTAAAAGGATGATTGCTCACCAGTATGAGTATTTAATCCATTTTAACAGTAAAAACCTGAAGGAAAAAATGGGAGCTTCATTTTCTAACAGCTTTACTTTTATGAAATTTCAGCACATTTTCATTCAGTTTCCTACCAAAGCCAGAAACCCACATAATAAAAATTGATAATGCAAATACAAATAAGCCTAGAAGAGGCTCTGGCCAGCTCAGTTGGTTAGCGCATTGTCCCCTTATGCCAAGTTTGCGATTTGATTGGTAAAGGCACATACAAGAAGCAACCAATGAACGAACAACTAAATGGAACAAATCGATCTCGCCCTTCAGAGATTTTTGATTACTTGTATTTGCCTCTGAGTCTCCACGGGTCCTCCTCTGATCAAGTCTATAGGTGAAAATCTGTTCATTGCTGATTAAGAAGCAGCCGGGAGAGGCAGGGGCAGAATCTTACTAATCTTTACTCCCATCATCAGAAAAGCTGGGGAGCTAACATTACAGGCCTAGATTGAGAAGCTGATTTTGGGTCTGGCAAGGTTTTCACCACCAGGGCTTTTCGAGAGTTCTTCAGCGGAAACTTAAGTTCTCACGGAGATTGGGTGGGACTGGGAATTAAAGTGAACTCAAATACAACTCCTTTCCCCAAATCAAATAGTATCTGCCGTTGATACCAGATTATGTGCCTCGACTGTTAATTCTATATTGGCATAGCATTCCTGTGTTATAAAACAGCTTCTCTTAAGTTTCTAAATCTATGTAGTAAATTCCCCGTGTTCACTTTCACAGGCAACTTTTTATGTAACTATGGTATGGTGGCCCACAATGCCAAACAGAGTAAATGATTCAAATAAAAAGTTTTTTAAAAAACCCACAAAGAAATCTAATCTGGGTATGGTAGAAACAAGATAACACCTTTGGTGTTGTGAGATTCAAATGAGCCCAGTAAAACGGCAACCTCCTGCATAAAACTCTCTCCCCCCTGGCACACGCTTTCTATCAACGAGCCCTTGCACCTGCACAAAGCGAGGACTCAAGTTCACGGGCTTTGTCTCAATAGAACAAAGATCCGCCCAGGGGCTCTCTCGCTGTTTCGAAATAAAGGCGCCGCCTCGGGATCCCCAGAAGCCACCCCAGTTGCGCCCCTGGGGCTCCCACCCCGGCCGAGCGGCGCCCGCCCCGGCCCGTCGGGCCCCTTTAAGCACCGCGTGCACCTCCGCCCCCGCCCCCCGCGTGCCGCGAGCACGGGGCCGCCCGATCCGGGCAGCGCCTCCCGCCGGGGTTACGTGAGCCCGGGGCGGGCAACCACCAGGCCAATGGCCGCCGCCGGGGCGGCCGTGCTCCTCCCGCGCCGCCGCCGCTGCCGCCGCCGCCGCGGTGGAGCTGCGGGCTCCTCCCGCAGGAGATAACTGTCAGCGTGCGAGGCGGCGGCGGCGCGGGCCGGCTCCGTCATATGACCGGCCGCCGGCGGCGCCGGCACCCAGCAGAGTTACTCAGCCGCAGCGACCCCGCGCTCCCGCAAGGCTGGGCGGCCGCGCCGCCGCCACCGCCCCCGCCGCCGCGATGGCCCCGCCGCCGCGGCCGCCGCCCCGGGCTGCGCGCTGAGCCACCGGCCCCCGGAGCGCCACGGCCGGAGCCGCAGCGGCGGTGGCAGCATCATGGCCCCGACCCTGCTCCAGAAGCTCTTCAACAAAAAGGGCAGCGGCGGCGGCGGCAGCTCCGCGCCGGGGTCTGCCCAGGGCAGGGCTCCCAAGGAAGGACCCGCCTTTAGGTGAGGGGGCGCCAGGGGCGAGGCGGGCGCGGGACCGGAGTTGGCTGCGGTGCCCGCGGGGATGGGAGGAGAAGTGGAGTGGGCTGCCCCGGGACGGCGCAGCCCACGGCCGGCACGGGGTCCCGGGGCTTGTCATCGGGGACGCGCCGCATCCGAGTGTGGCCCCGAAAGCCCCGTGACCTCTTCCTGCCCCTTTCCCCACTACCCAGGGTCCCTTCTTCCTTTCCGAGTTGTTGCTCGCGGTTCCCGGGCGTGCGCTAGCGTGGCCGTGCAGGTGGGAGATTGGCCGGGAATTGGGGGGAACCCCTTCCCGACAGAGCTGCCTGGGCGCTGCAAAGCCTGAGCTGTCATTTTGAGGGCAGCTCCAACCTATTGTGTACGTGACAGTATTTGGAAGTTGTAAAGGAGCAACAGTCACGAGAAAGGCATCTTCCTCCTTCCTTGCTGTATATGAAAAGCTCGCAATCGATGAATAAAAGTATGTAATTTCAGCATCATTTGGGAGGTTGATGCCACATGAAGAGTAAAATGCTTTTATGAAATGGCTGAGATTTCAGTTTAACAAAGCTGGTGCTTATAGTTAATACATTAGACCTCTGAACACCTTGGCATAATAATTACTAGCATTTATGGAGCATTGAGGATCTGAAATGCTTTATGTCGATTGCTCATTACAACCCTGTGAGTTCTGTGCTGTTTTAATTCCCATTTTACATATGAGGAAACTTAAAGTTGCAGAGCTTAAACAATTTGCCCAAGATGCATTTTGGCCCTAGTGTGACCACAGAATCCAGTCTTTAAAATCTCTTTGCTCTTCTGCTTTCAAGGGTTAACTTTTAAAAGATACCTTAAAATGCACACTTAGGTTGGGAAATTCATTTGTTTACATTCAACAGTTTTTTTCAGCAATTTTTTTATTGAGCATCTACTTCCAACTGTAACGCTTAGCTAAGGTGTTTTTTGTCGAAAATGTCTTGCAAAAGCAGGTTATTATTAAATAAGTCTAGTCCAAGTGTAATAAACCTTTTAAAACTTTCAGGTGTTAGAGAAAATTTTGTGCTGTTTTATATTCTAGGGTTTACTTTTCTTGATCTCCATTCATTTAAAGCTCACACAGCCCCTCAGTGCATTTATATGAACATTAAATACCAATATTTTGTATGCATGATGTGGGTGCAGGTTTGTGGTAGTGTTTGGAAGGTCAATTGGGAGGACTTTAAAGTGCTTTAGTTAAATTCTCGTATTTAGGCTAACTGAATCCTTATAACCTGAGTAGGGAATTCTATTCCTTTTGCTACTTTGAGTACTAGTGATGCTGTGTTCCTTCTCAGAATGGTAGAATTACTTCAGCACCAAGGTGTGTAATTTCTTCTCTTCCCTTTTAGTAACCCAGACTTCATCAAAGGAACAAAGCCTGCAGAGTAAAGGGCATGTGTGTTACAGGTGTCTTTACTTTGGCAGCCATTTGTCAAGGGCAGTTGAAGCCATTTCAGTGCTAGAGGAGATAGTTGAGTGACATTGTCATTGTTTCCGCGCTTTCTGCCCAGTCGCCCACCATCATTTCCTCTGTCCACAAGTTTGAGTGTATTTTGAACAAAAACATTGCGCCTATATTTAGGGCCTGGCCATATTAGGGATTAATTCCCACTTGGTGGGAACATTATCAGTGTGGAGTTCTAACTTTCCATTGGTGTCTGATGAAGATCACAAAATTGTGCCAAGGACTGTTTTCTTTTTTAATTGACCACATTCGGATTTTCTACAAGTGTTTGAGGTATGCATATGTCTTTGAGAGATTTGGAGATCTCAGTTGACTATCTCACTTGATGAAGGCCCTCCAGCAATGTCCCTGCTAGGGGTCATGTGAAGCAGCAGAGGTCACCTAGGACGTGCTTTTTGGAGAAAGAGATGCCTCAATCAAGGTATAAGGCGCCTTTGGGAGCCCACTTTGTAGTTGAATAGATTTCAAGAAATTAAGCTAAATTGCTTAGATTATAAGTCTAGTATTCCTGATATGGATTTGAATTTATATTTAAATACAGGATACAACTTGTAGATCCTGAGAATTGAAAGGTCCCCTGAAGATTCAGGTAGACTTTCTGGGCAGTTTTGTAGCTTGTATTGCCATATATTTTTGAGAAAAACCTAAGTTAAAATAGTATATATATATATATATATATATATATACACACACACACACACACACACACACACACACACACACACATAAATGTGTGTATCAAGTATATGTATGTGTGTGTGTGTGTCTTTTTGTTTTAGAGTTTGTGGAAGCCTTTTATATGTTATTTCTTTCTGTGTGGACTTAGACTAGGTAATTTAAGCTTTTCTCCATGCCTCTGAGCTCTTCATCAAGTTTTGCCCTGGATGTTACTTTGCTCACTCTTGAGCACTTCCTACTCACTCCCCTCGGTTTCTTACTGTTCTCTCACTCCTCCAGTTTACACATACTGTGGTTGATTAGAGAGGAAATTTGTTGTCCAGTATAAGTAGCTTCTGTCACTGGTCCTCGTCAGATCTTCATGTTTTTTGGCATTCCATCTAAAAAGAGAATCATCACAGGCAGTAGTCCTTCCCTAAGAGTATTTCTTTTAGGATCTTGACAAAAAGCTTTTTCTTCATAGCTTTGAGGCAAGAGGTTGCTAGGAAATCAGAAAGGGAACCAAAGAGATTGAATTTACATGTTTGGGAGCAGTAGTTAGGAACACTCTATGATTATGGTATTTGTGAAGAGTATGCTCTATTTAAAGTTATAAAATTGCATCGTGGTCTTGAAATTAGAGAGGATTCCCTATTTGCTGGTCTTCACAATGCTTTCACTTCTAATTAAGTGATACATAAATATATAGTTGAATAACCCTTTGTTCCAGAAGGATAAATTAGAACAAGAAGAGATTATTTGTTTAGTGGCTGAAGTCAGAACTAGAATTGGGTTCTTAGTTACTTGGGACTTAAGGTCAGCATGTTCATTTAGGAGTTTTTAAAAGCCAGGGTATTCTCAGCGACATGCATGTCTGGTTCAAGTTTAATGTTTTATCTTAAAAAGTTTTTAAAAATGTCTCTGGTGAATTAGTGGACTAGTTTCCACCTAAAAATGTATATGTAACGGGGAGATAAGAAAGAAAGATCATGGGTTATCAAATGTTTTATTTTAAACCAATTAGATGAAATGAGTAAGCATATATATCACTTGAATATGAGGGGTAAATAAAAGTATTTCAGCTACTTGGTAGCTAGCTGTGTCAATGCTGGAAAGAGTAGGCTCCGCTCCTCCCCTCCCGTCCTGAATGGCCTAGTTAGTGCTAATCCAGGTTCTCTCAGAACAACTTTAATCTGTTACCAGGTTAGCATCAATATAATTTAATCCACTTGTCATCATTACTGAATAGTGTCTGATGCTCACGTGCTGGTGGTTTTGTGCTCCACCTGTACGATTCAGGGTAGGACACCCTTGGCCCTGCCTGCTGGAGTTTGCAGTTTAAAGGACCCTAGCTTATACACCACGGTGAATAACCAGCAAATAACATTGGCAACTATAACAAGAAGATAATTTAAACACTGATAAAGGGTACATCTTTAAGTGCAGGGTTAAGAACTCGCTCCGCTCACCCTCAGTGTGACTGAGGTCAGGACCACGACTTACTCTTCTCCCCCACAGCAGGTTTTACACGGGGCTGCTGCTTCTCCACCCCTCCCATTACCAGCTCCCAGGATACAAAGCATTTCTAATGACATTTTTCTGAGGTAGGGTGGAGAATATTCTGAAAAAAACAAAACAAAACACACAGTTGAGTTTTACTGTACTCATATTTTTAATGCCTGTAAGAAACATGTGACAAATAAATAGTTTTGATTTCTTTTTAGTACTTTTGAAAAGACTTTCTGGGTGTTTCCTTCCTTGCCTGCCATTCTGTGTGTTGGCACCCTCATGACATCGCATGGCCTTGCCCAGAAGCATGCCATGCACTGCGGGTGGGGGGCTCTCAGAGAGTTTTGGTAGAAGTAAGGAAGGGCCTGACTTCCATCTAATGCAGTGGGTCCTGTTAGAAGCCTTTGGGAGGCAACTTAAGGAGACCATTGCTTTACTCCTGCTTCCTGTGCCGGGTGAGACCCAACCAATCTCTGTTCCTCCGGTGCTCCTCTGTAAAGGGGCAGCAGCAGTGCTCTGTAACAGGGTTGTGGTGAGGAGGCAGTGAGTTTGGAAATCTTTTGAACAGAATGAAATGCAATACAAAATGATTGAAATAGTACCAAGAACCTTTTAAGCCATGGAGGTCAGTATTATTCATATTGAGTCTTTACTAAAATTGAATTCGTTTTCAGAATGACTATGTAAAGGACAACAGATTCTATATTCATTAAATATACAGATCAGTGGGTTTTTTTTCTTTCTGTAGATGGAAGACTTGAGATAGAACTGAGGTGACATGTTTTTATTTACTTTTTTAGTTACCTTGATATTGTCAGTGTTAAAATGGAGACCCACGGTGTTCAGAGGGGTGTCAGAGACAGGCAGCGGACAGTAACTCAGACCTGAATGGAGGCAACTGGAAGTTCAGAAATATTTTTAAGACTCTGGTGTATTAGTTTTTCAGAATTATTTGCAAGTTTTTTAAAATCAAGAATAAAGTCTTATTTATTTAGCCATAGAGGGAAATTTGTTAAACAGATGATACAGTCACACAATGGATGATACTCTGCAGCAGCCAGATCTGTATACACACACACACACACACACACACACACCATATACACAAATAGACTTATGTACACACACACGGAAATGTGTTCTTAATAGAAAAAGTGAAAAGATATAAACATATGAATGATATTTAAAATAGGAGTGTGTAATTTGATTATGCACGTATGGACAAGGGTTAGGAACATTTTACACCAGCATATTAACAGGGGTTGCCAAAGCACTCGTGAAACTTTTATTTTACTCTTTTGTGTTTTATTTTTTTGTTGTTGATATTTTGGATTTTTCTCTAAGAAATTTACATTACTTTCATAATTAAAATTATTTTAAATGTGCCTGACCTGTAGTGGTACAGTGAATAAGGGAGTTGTCCTGGAACACTGAGGTTGCCTGTTCGATACCTGGGGCTTGCCTGGTCAAGGCACATATGGGACTTGATGCTTCCTGCTCCTCCTCTTCTCTCTCTCTCTCTTTCTCTCTCCCCTTCTGTAAAATGAATAAATAAAATCTTAAAAAAATTATTTTAAATGTTAAATTGTCTTTGGCATGTTTTACATTATGAAGAAGGGAGTCAGAATAACGTGTGGAGAAAACTGATTTGAATAAAAACACATAGAATTTTTCCTCTTTATTAAAATAACTGGTAGTTCCTGGTATGAAAAGTAATATGCCATGATTTTTAATGTGCTTAACACCTCAGTTCACCATGAATCTTAGGAGGCCAATTTAATTGGCGATTCTGATCATTGGAGGCAACATACCTGTGCGCAATTTTTACTAGTCTGGTGGAGCCACTGTTCCCCCAGCCTTAGAGCCCAGGGTAGTCTGCATCCAGGCAGGTCTCGAGTTAGTGATCGAGAGAGCTCTAGTTAATATTTATTTTAAATATGCTTATTAAAATGTGATGCAACTTTTTAGATTTGGGGGAAACTTGGGTAAGTCAGGGGCATTGGCTTGAATGTATTTAAAGCTAAAACAAGTGCATTATAATTTTAAGTTCTGAATCAATCATGTCACACATCGATCGTTATTTGACTTGGTAGGTGGTCTTGCAAGATTGCCTGGGCACATGGTCTTTTAATGCAACTATAGATCTAAAGAGAGCATTGTTTGTTCTGGTGGCTTTAGGTTGTGTTTCTCATGGTTTGCTTGTGAGGTCAGTTTAAGGAAACCACTTTGCTGTTGTGTTTCCTTGGCAAAGGAAGTTGTGAGATTGTCCTTGCCCTCATGAAGTGCTTTGGCTGCCCGCGTGAACCCCTGGTGGGTGAATCTGATTTAGGAACTGGTCGGGTACTTATTTCTCCAGCCACTGTTTTTCTTGGTGTGGGCGATAAGGAACAAATGTTTTATCCTGATTGTACAAGTCCCTCGCCTAGTGTGAATTGTTAAGCCTGCGCTATGAGATCATGTCCTTGGCTGTACAAGTCAGTCTTCCCCTTTGCGTATAACGGTGCTGAATTATTCGGTGAGTTTCTACTTACCAGCGTACTTTATCTCAGGTTTGTGAAAAATGATTATTATGTAAAAGAGGAAAAACAGGATGGACTTTTCCAGTTAACTGGGCATAAAATAGTGATTTCCCTCAACTCCACCCTGTCTGCAAATGGAACATCCATGACTCATTTCTCAGGGCCACACAGGCACTTTTGTCACCAGTGCTTGAATGGGAGGGTGGGATGGGGATGGAAGGAGATGGGCTGGCATCCCACTTGTGTTCAGCCAGAGTCTGTCCAGCTGGCTTTATAATGGACTTCTGAAAAGGACAATGTGCCTTCTCACACATCATGCTACATATTTTTTCTTATTGCACTTTCTGTTTGTGCCGAAATAATACAACATATTAAGTGCAATAAATACAGCCATTAATACTGTAATACTCTGGAATACGTGTTGTATGGCACAGTGATCTTTCTCTTGCATGAGACTTGACTGTTAGCATTAGTCTGCTTCCCTGACTGTCATAGTCCTCTCTCTTTATCTGTATGCTTTTCATTTCTATATATATTCAGAGTATTTTCTAGTTACGTGTCCTCAAATCTTGTTTAATTTGTATATTGTGCTCTAAAATATGTGGCCAGCATGTGATATAAAGAGATGCATGTACTGCTTTATGCAGATGATTTTATCACAAAACCTAAGACTTTTTGATCATAAATAAGTAATTTGTGCCTGGCTTGTGGTGGAGCAGTGGATAGCGAGTCAGCCTGGAATACTGAGGTCACTGGTTTGAAAACCTGGTCTGGTCAAGGCATATACGACAAGTAGTCAATGAAGAACTAAGGGAAGCAACTATGAGTTGATAACTCTCATTCCCACCCACCCATGTAAAACCAATACAGAAAATATTTTTTAAAAGAAAATAATAATAAGCATATTGTTGTATTTGATATATGACATTGTTGAATAAATGATCGTTAGTGTTTGATTATCCACTGATGCCTAATCAAAAATGACCACCAATTCATGGAGGGTGTCTAAGAGAGAGTAATCAATGGAGCAGTAGGAATTCATCCTCTAAAATCTGAGGGAGATGGATTGAAGACCTCTGGTGAGGTCTTCAGTCTAGTTTCCAGTAAGGATAAGTGTTTGTTGAAATGAAAGTTAATAATTTGAGTAAGCACCATATTGTCAACAACCATGTGTTTATGAAAGAAATACTTTTCTGGGAAAATTCATGGTCTACTTATTTGAATGTACCCTACATTGCATTGTGTATATCAATATCAGCAGAAATTAAACATGTACATGAATTTACCTGGCAATTTAACACAACCTAAGAAATATACATACTAACTTCAGAAGTGTCTTCTTTTCCTTGGTTTACGTATACTTGAGACCATGTAATCCTAAATGCAACATCACCAAGATTTTTTTCTTTTAACATTTTATTTATTTATTTTACAGAGACAGAGTGGGATAGATAGGGACAGACAGAAAGGAATGGAGAGAGATGAGAAGCATCAATCATCAGTTTTTTATTGCCATTGCGACACCTTAATTGTTCATTGATTTCTCTCTCAAATGTGCCTTGACCGCGGGCCTTCAGCAGACTGAGCAACCCCTTGCTGGAGCCAGTGACCTTGGGTCCAAGCTGGTGAGCTTTTGCTCAAGCCAGATGAGCCACTCTCAAGCTGGCGACCTCGGGGTCTCGAACCTGGGTCCTTCTGCATCTCAGTTCGACACTTTATCCACTGCGCCACCGCCTGGTCAGGCAACATCACCAAGATTTAATGGTCAAACAATTATTGATTAATTTTATTTGTGGGCTTCTCTGGCCAAAAGGTATGTTTGTGTTTGTTTAATATTTTATTCAAGATATATTTCCACAGAGCACATTAACATTTACTTTTACAGTTTTACAAACAGAAAATTAGAATTTGCTTTTAAAGTCTCATAATACCAGTTTAATGGAATTGAGTGGATTTTTGCATTTCATTGGATAAATTCTACTAACTAAACTTTTCATTTGGTTGTCATGGCAATTCTGTTTCTTCACAGCTTGAGGACAAGTTAGATGTTCACCGGCACATTCCTCAAGAGACGAAACAGGTGTTGATTTAGGATGTGTTAGGAAGAAGCAACAGAATCCACAGTCTGATCAGCTCCGCCTTTCACACCTTATAAATACCTCAGATTGCCAACTCTCTCTCTCTGGTGTACCCAGAAAACTGGACATTATTTCTCCTATATTACAGTTGAAAACTTAGAGGTGATGGGAAAAAAATTGAGTCTATCAGTTAGCTGTTAATTAACCATCCTCATTTACTCAAGATCTTTTATCAATATGATTGAGAAAGAGTGCCAATATTTTTAAATTTGCCACTTTAAAGCGTACATTTGAAAGTAACCGAGTGAAATAAGAAAACAACATGTTATGGTTGGAGCACCCATATGGGAATTCTCCTAAATCCTAGCCCTAAGATTCTCTGGTATTCCAGAATCTGATCTCTTGAAATAGTAATGTGTTTTTGTTGTTGTTGTTGTAGGGAACTGCCTTTCTTGGTGTTTCTGGCATGCACTGTGACATTTTTTGAAGGACGCTTATTAAAATCTTTTTTTCTTACCATTAATATTAATGAATTCTTTTTCTGGTATCAAATTTAGAAGATAAATATTCTAAAGGGACCTGCTACCTCCTAAAAAAAAAAAAAAAGAAAAGAAAAGAAAGAAAAAAAGGAAGAAGAGATCCAGTTTTAAAGTCTCACAGCTATTGAACGTGACTTACTGAGAAAAAGTACGGGTATATATCTGCAAACCTCTGAAATTTAGCTGTGTGTTGTTAATATAAAATTCTGTTCTATACTTTTTAGATTTATTTGAATTCTTGTGTGGCTTGGTAAAACTGAAATACATTACAGAATGAAATTAGCCAATTGGTTCTTTCAAATTTAAAATGCAGCACACTTCATTTTAAAAACCATATTGGTATTCTGAACCCTACTGACACTGTTTTCATGTTACATGAAGTGCTTTAGACAGAAGACGGAATCATCTCTGCTTTCCATGTATGATTTTTCCATTTGAAAAAATAAAAATGGGTTTATAAATCTGACATGTTCTTTAAGAAGAGTATAGTCCAGACCAGGGGTGCTCAATACAGTCGATCACGATCTACTGGTCGATCGCGAAGGAAGTGTGGGTAGATCGCATGACATTAAAAAGACATTTGTCTTTTGATTGGCATACAGGGTAGCCAATCTGACGTCTGAACTTTTGACACCCTACGCATGCGTGTTAAACCGCGCTAACTTGTTCAGTTACACTGCTGCGTAGTTAGCCTTCAGTTTATTTAAACTAAATACAACAAAGGGTATAAAAATGAGTGCCGTAGCTGGTCCGAGTAAGAAGCCTAAAACCTACCACTTTCATACAGAATGGGAGGGGATTTTTTTCACTATGTCATATTCTAAGTGTGTTTGCCTCATCTGTCTGTGTGCCATTGCTATTCCAAAGAAGGGAAATGTGGAGCGGCTTTTTCGGACTGTTCATAAAAACTATGACATTGACTTTCCTCCGAAAAGAGAGCTGAGAAGGAGAAAGGTGAAAGAAGAATACACAATATTAAATAGTAATAATAGTAACTTAAATAATGATAATATAGAAGAAATAAATTTATGTTTTGCATTTTTATTGTAGGTAGATCATTTTGACTTGGTCATCTTATAAGTAGCTCACAAGCTGAAAAAGTGTGGGCACCCCTGGTCCAGACTAACATATCATCATCAGTGATGGCTGAAACTGTTTGAGGGAGTGATCTATGAGTAAACATTTTCCCTAAGCCTGTCAGGCATGCCTGTTTGCTTTAGAATGGTACATTGAATAAATCAGTTGCTAGGGCAGAAGGAGGAGGTAGCAGGAACTCCTGTTTCTGCCCAAAGGGAGAAGGACCCTTGGTAGCCCCTGGTTGTTTCCAGGTGTGCAGGGCTCATGATTGGCCCTCTGAACACTGATACCTGGCCCCTGCTGTGGGATACTATACGTGGCTTAGTGCCATGTGTTCCTGAGAATTTGTTTACAGATTAAATTATAATCTTATTTTGTTCAACATCATTAATTTTTGAATTGACCTGAAAAAAAAAATCAAGCAATGTAAAATGATATACATTGAACTGTATCTCTCAATTCACACCCCTAATCTCTCTCCCAAAGGCTACTATTATATCAATTTCTTTTATATCCTTCCAGAAATATTCTATGCAAATACAGAGGAAAAAAATTCTCTGTCATCCGCACAGAATGGTGGGTTTTGCTGTACACACTGTTTAGCGTGTTGCTAATAGTTGCCCAGTATTCCCTTGACTAAATGCACGTATAAAACTTGAACCTAGTGGTTCTCAAGTCTGGATGGACATTAAAGTTACCTAAAGAGATTTTAAATGCTCACACCACTCTTGTAGAGATCCTGATTTAATTGGCCTGCGTCAGAGTCCACATGTCTGTCTTTATGAAATCCTCCCCAGATCATTTTTATGTGCAGCCAAGTACACTGATTTTAGCCAGTCCCCTGTTGATGGATATTTAGGTTGTTTTCGGGCTTTTTGTTAGGGTGTACTTCCGGGTCAAAAGATCCTTCTGTATATTTCTAGGATAAGGACCCAGGATAGAGTTCCTGCCCAGTTGCTCTTCAGAGACTTGCCTGTTTATACTCCTGTCACTGGCATAGTGACTATTCGTGGAGATGACTGAAGTACCCTACAGGAACAATGCTGGCGGGGTGGTGAAACTCTACCCAGGGCACTTTTGGTAGTTGTTGCTCATTTGTCTAGTTCAGTGTCTGTGCCGATTGTTTTACGCTCTTTTGCAATTTAATCTGGCTGTTCTGTGTAGACATAAAAATGCTCGTACTTCTTTGACCCTAGTCATTTAAGAGAAAAAAGTTCTCTGCATGAAGAAGTTGGATAAAAACAAAAACTTTTGTGTATGGAGATATTCTTTAGACATTATCATTATAATGATAAAAATCTTTTAAAAATCCTAATGGTTGTCTATCAACAAGAAAGTGGGTCAATTATGTTAGCTTAATGAGATATTATATGATGGTTAAATGATTATGAGGGTTGTATTAATGTAATCAAGTTATATTTAATATACTGTTAACATTATATAATTAAATATAACACTATTACTACATTGATTATATATAATTATTAATATAATTGACACATCAATATTTACTATAATGTTAATATAATCAAATTCTTGTTAAGTGAAAAAACCTAAACCAATTAGGACTCACAAATGAATATATTAACAAAACATGTAAACGTATGGCCTACAAAGAAAAGCAAAAATACAACAGTTGATGTGATATGGTAATGAGCTTGCAAGTAAATATCCTTTTTAAAAATCTTTTATTATAAAATTGTGTGGAGAAATAAAATTAGGAGAAAATTTGTTTTATAATGCAAATAGCCATTTATGGTTTTAAAGAAGTATTTTCATCTTCTAAGTCTTGTTAATTAGTGGGCATATTACAGAAGATAGGTGTGTAAATGGCTTCTCTTGATTAACATGCCAGTAGATAGCTACTTTTCAAGAATGTTAAAGAAGACCCCTCTAACATCTATGGAATATAAAACAGTCCACCATGTGCTGGGCACTGTGCTGAGTGGCTTCTATCTACTCATCTTACTCATGTCTCACAGCTATCCATTGAGCGTAGGTATAAGCTAATTTATAGATTACAATGTTAAAATAATTTACAGATAAAAAATTTAGGCTTGACGGCGATTACTGAGTGCTTAACTAGTGACGCTGGGAGCCCAAACCCAAGTCAGTGAATCTTTCCTATACGGGATCTATAGCCCCTCTCCACAGGTTAATATATTTGAACTACCAGCAGTTAAGAAGTATGAGGTCTAAATATTATTTCTAGGGAGCTTTCCATTTAATTGTGCAAATACTAGATGTTAAGTTTAAAAAAGGAATTGATACAAAGCAGTAAGTTCAGGACCAGATCTCTGAAATCAGATTCAGATGAAAGGAAGGAGCGAGGGCTCTTTAGTCTGGCCGATAGGGAAGGCTTTACCTAGGAGATAATATCTGTGGGTGGAATTCCGACAGTTGAGGAACCAAAGACTCCTTACCTTAGAGGTGCTCCTGGATTCATGAATGGACTATTCTCTGAAGTTAGAGTGCTCCTGGGAGGCAAGATCCATTGGGACCAGATTGTTCGCTTGCAAGTGTTAATAAATTTAAGTTTTAAATTTAGGTGACCCCAAAGAGTAGATGGGTGTCTTCAATCTAGACTTTGAGGGTTAATAGAGTGGGGACTCCCTTATGGATTTGTACCTTCGAAGATCAGACCTGGCTTCTGCACTTACAATATAGAGGTCTTTTTCACCTGTAAATGGATGTAAAATCGCTTTTCTTGCAGGTTGTTCTGATTAGAGATAACATGTCAGTCATACCTACCACACAGCCCTTGGCACCTGTTACACATTTGAGAAACATCAGCTCCTTTAACTCTGTCCTAAATATTACTTGTCTCTCCCTCCAGCTACTTCCCAGTGTTAATCCCGTCTCGGATGGCTGGGAAATGGCGAGCAGCTCGTCCTGATCCGAAGGTGGAGTTCCCCCTCTGAAGGCACTGGGAAGCCAGTGCACGTGTGGTAGTGGGTTGATGAAGCAGCTTGCTCAGCACAGGTCCCTTAACTTAAATGTTGGTGCTGGGATTCAAGTGAGTGAAGACACAGTGTCTGTGGGGTCAGTAAGCAGAACCGGCATCCATTAGTTTTCCCTCTGTCTCCCCATCCCGGACCTCTCTTATCTCCGAAGAGAAAATAAAACTCATATAATAGAAAACACCCTGCTCATGCTTTGACAGTTTCCCATCTAGCTGGTGTCAAAATCCGTATTTAATAAAACTATCAGATATCTCTCTCTCTCTCAGACTTTATTTATTTAGAGCAGGTTTAGATTTACATTAACACTGGTGGAAGGTACAGAGATGCCCCATATACCCCCTACCTCCAAACATACAGAGCTTCCCCACTCATTATCAAGATCACTCGCCAGAATGGTACATCATTTACCAAGGATGAACCTATATCGACACCGTGTAATCACACAAAGTCCGCAGTTTACCTCAGTTTTCATTCTTGATGTTATGTATTCCATGAGTTTGAACAAATGTATAATAAAATATGGCCGTCATTATAACATACAGAATATTTTTACCAGTCTAAAAATCCTCTCTGCTCTGCCTAGTCATCTCTCCTTCCACCCCCAGAATCTCTTTTTCTATTTTAGGAGCACCGTTTTTTTCTAAGTAGTTTCCTGACAGGTCTGCTTCTTGTATTGATTAATTTCCCAAACATTTGTGAAGAGTAAGTTGTAGCTGTATCCTAAAATTCCAGACTTCAGCCGAGATGAGTTTGTGTTTGAAGACTTTGATTAATTCCGTTACTCATGCTAGATTTTTCCAGCAGAAAGGTGTGTGTGAGGGGGGAGGAGGGGTGCAGGAATGAGAGAAAGGCATTTGTCTGAGAAGCTAGAAAAAGGGAAAACTTCCGATTGTCCAGTAATCTTATCTTGCTGAAGTGCTGAGTACTGCCCCTCATTGCGTGGGGGTGCTAGTTTAGATAACCTGCCAAGGGAAGTATGCGGCCTCTGCTGGCGCCAAATAAAGCTGTTAAAAAGCAGTCCAGTTCCGTAGGTGCAAACTTCCACTTTTATTTGTTCATCGTTTGTCTTCCTTCTTCCAAGCTTCTTCCCTTCAGGTGCAAGCTGCGTTGGACTTTGCTCTTAGAGCTGATCACTGTGCGGCACTGCTCTTTACACTACTCCAGCCAGTATTGAGTTTTACAGCTTGGACCTTTAAAGTCAATATTGTGTTTAACACAGCGAACGTGAGTTGTTTTGAGATTGCCTTGACCCTGCTAGCATGTTAAGTAGCTGTTTAAGAGAAAGGTTCTTTTCAGAATTATGTCAAAATTAGCACCTGATTGTCAGAATTGTTGTCCAATAAGCAGACCATAGTAGGTAACTTCCCTGGGGTTAAATAAAGGACTGAGTGCTATAATGTGTTAGACCTGTTCTCTTTCCTTTTATGTTAGAAACCTTTATGTGCAAAGTACTGCTAGGCTTTTAATACCCCAGAGATGTTTTTAGTGGGGGAGGGGCACAGTTATCCTCAAGGATAAAATAATAGGGCTTATCTTCTCCTTCAAATCAAATCCCAAAGTATTGTTAATCTATTAGTTATCTCCCCTCTGGTTGGAAGACTTCCCTTTTCTTTCCATCCGAGAAATATTTGGGATATGGGACCTTGACCAACTCTGCCCTAAGCATTGGGGCAAGGAGACTTCATATTTTTTCTCCCTCCCCCTCCCTCCCTCCTTCCCTTCCCTCCAACATTCCCAGTAGTGGTCCATCAGTTTAGTTCCTGTGTGGCCTTATGGGGACAGAGGAGGAGGTCATTTGACCTACATTGGTTTAGGCTCTGGGTGGCCTAAAATCCTCACAGCTGGACTTCTCCATCTGGTCCCATCCAGTCTGGAGGATGGCCCGTCTGATTTACTAGGCTGAGATTTGGCATCAGAGTTTAGCAAGTAATTAAGGGTTTATGTATCTCCTGTTACTTTCTCTGAATGTTGTGTCCTGTCCTCGGGAGCTAGCTGGCATGCGTGGAGGAATGAATGCACCCAAGGCTTATTGAAAGAAAAACTAGATGGGATATGAAAGTGAGAGAGAAAGGGAATTGTTAACAAAAAGGACAATTCTGAAAAAGTAGTAATATATAAAATAACTGTAAGGTTTTAAGCCAGCGTAACCTGGGAGAATTGCAGAATAATTAATGGCAATAACACGGTTAAAAGGAGAATGACTTCTGAAAAGGCAATATATATATTTGGTTTTGCACATCTTGAATTTGAGGGGCAATGGAATATTCCAGGTAGTGATGTTCATGAGACATTGTTATCAGGGGAAGTATTAAGCCAGTGTTTTCCAGGAGGCCCGGGAATTCCATATTTTGCCCTTAAGACTTTTTTTCCTATTCTCTTCACCAAAATTACTTTTGTCAAAATTCTTTTTGTTCTTCCCAACTCAGTTCAGATGCCACCTCTGATTGTCTTTGCTGATTGCCCCCAAACGGGCATGCCCTCTGAATTCTTGTACTTAAGAGCTCTTTCTTTTATGACCTCATATTCTCATTTTTTTTAATTATCCAAACACTACCAGATTGTACCTTGAGTGCAAGGAACATTACATGTATGTTCCTGCATGAATAGAATAGCATTGAGTACATTAACAGGAGTTCATAAAATGTTTCAGTGTCTTTATTTGAGCCTGTTTATTTTCAGCTAGTACCACTACTTAGAGAAATACTAAATTTCTCAGCCACTGTATAAAGTTCCTTTAACAATTTTGCGTGAGTTTGTCTCTGAAGCTTTAAGAACATCTTCCAATACTGGTGTTTCAGAATTTAACTAATAAGTGCGTTTACCTGTTCATGCATCTTATTGTGTCAACTTCCTTTTGTTCTTTTCAAAGAAAACTTTTTTGAATTTGAGAGACTCTTTTTTGTAGATTATTTTATTTTTTTCTATGCTAGTTTCAGTTTAGATTTCTGAGATTCACTGCCTCAGAAATACAAAATTTCCTCAATTGAGGATATGTTTTCTTAAAGCTTTGTTTTGTCATAAGAATAGCTTGAGTACCATATTTACCTAAACTGACCGGACGAGAAACTCATTTCCCACTTACTTATCTGTTCAAAGAACCCTGAAAGATCTTACTGTGTGTTCCCTCTCATTGGGCATTTTCCTGGTTAAAAAAAAAAACAAAAAACGTTTAGCACCAGTTGGAAATATGGCCCTGTCCCTGGCCAGTCTGTCGCTCAGATTGGTTATAAAAATGTTAAATTCAGTTTTCACATTCATCACTGAAAGACCATGCTATTTATATAGTACTTCTCCTTCTAGAGAAATGGTTGCTTATTCCTACTTTTGTTTTCTAGTCCTAATCTAGTTCTCTGTCCAAGATAAATATTCTACTGGCTTCATGCTGTTTTATTCTCATAAAAACAAGTGACCATCAGATAGATACCTGTGTGTTAATGCAGTTCATGTAGTAAAAACTTGAATGGTAGATGAGACTCACATGAATAAAGAAATACTTGTCTTGGTTTCCCATGTCTGTAGTTTAAAAAACAAACCAAAAAAACCACTAAGTTTGCTAGCGCATAAATCTTGTACTGCCACAGCTCCAAGGGACTAATAGAAGTTTGTCTCTCCCATTTGAATTTTGTGGCTGTCAATTTTGAATTAAGTGGGCCAACTAGGGCTTGAAAATATTTATTTCACCCATAAATTGTGGCTGTCCCCAAATAGTAATGTGGGTTGACAGGGTTTTTTTTTATCTTTCCAAAGAACACAACTTAGTTTTGAAAGAGGCTCCAGCAGTCACCCTGCAACCTTTATTCTGTGAGATTCTTGCTCCCTGTGTCCTAAAAATGTAGTGACAAATTAACCAGAGTGAAAGTCATTGTGATTTTGATCTCCTGGGGTTATCTTCTCCTGATGACTCTTTGTGATTTCCTTTTCGTACTGCTGTGCTCTACCTTTAATTTGCTACTTTAATGGACTTAGATGAGGTCATTTTTTGGTGTGGGGGGGATAGGAAACACAAGGGGGAGATATTATGTTCTGAGTCTTGCTTTTCAAGGCTGTAGAGTTTCTGTTAGTCCCCGGGTCTGGTCTGTGGCTTGAATTTCACGTCTGAGAAAGAAGCACCTGTGACACCAGGTGCCGCCGCCCCCCCCCCCCCTGCAGCCTAAGAGCGGACCCCGGGGAGCGGAGGAGCCTGCACTTAGGTGTTACTGAGAAAGTCAGGAATATGCCCTGTCCCCCATGAGAGCAATTAGCCAGAAGCCCTCTCCATTGAACCGTTTCTTTTCCTTAGCAAAGACGAAAAGATTTGTTTAGCCTATGAAGTATAGTGGTGATGATTCCAAAGCAGAAACAAGGCGTGCTGGAGGTCTAGGATGCCGAAGTTAGGAGTTACACGTGATACAAACCAATTTCTCACAGTTTTCTCTTCTGTAAATTGTGGCGGGAGAGGTATACATCGGTTACGTGTCCTGCTGTGTGTTAAAGAGCTGTATTTCAGAGAGAGTGTAATTGATAAGACAAACTTGACTATGATCATTTGCATTTACAGGGGTTTCATTTTCCAGAGTGGTTGTGTTTATTTTACACACTGGAAGACAGGTTCACTGGCCAAGGTCACAGAAATAGTTGTCTGTATGGTAAGGCCAGGTCTGAAACACAGGGCTCTCGGTTCCTGCATCGAGCCTTAGCCAATTTTTAGCCTTATGAGTATGGCAAGATCCTTTGTGTTGCCCTTGTTAAAAGCTGTTGTGAATTTATAGCTAAAATGCATTTTTTATATTTTTAATTATCATAAATCTGCATTCTTTGGTGTCTGTTGAAACTACGTCTTATTTTCATTAGATCTGTGCCGTGCTCGGAACTGTTCACATAACTCACAAATCACTTCTAAACTCCTTCACGTGGCTGTCCGGTCTCATTTCTCTTTGCTCTTCCCCTCATACTTCTTGCACCAGTCAAAGTGACTTTTCTTGGTTCCTCAAACAATTTTAACTTTCCCTTTATAAAGATTTCTTTGCCTGGAACTCTCCGCCTCCCTTCCACCTTTAACCTCCTGACTCCTTCCTAGGGTGTGGGTCAGGGGTGGGCTGAGTTCTGGAACCAGACTTCAGGTTTCCAATCTTGACACCATCGCTTAATAGCTGTATGCTCTGTGTGATCTGCCGAGCTGCTCCGTTTTGTGCTGCTGTCTTCCTTGTACATTGATGTGGTTATGAGATTCAGATGGGCCTGTTCTTGCAAAGTTAGAACGGTTCCTGGTACATGGTAAGTGCTCTGATAGCTGGTAGTGCTCCCCTCCCCAGGACTGGACAGCCCTGCTCTTTCTTGTACTCTCCGTTGTACTTAGCTTAGCATCCTCTCCTGCTGGCTTGTATTTGCCTCTGCACAACTCTACCACTCCACTGCAAGGACAGGGGACCGTACCTTGTCTGGGTTGTTCTCTTTGGGATATAGCACTTAGCATGTATAGGTACTTGGGGAATGTTTGAAGGAATGAATAAGCAAAGGACCTACCTGTAAGCTCACATTGTGAGCTTAATGTCTTTGACCTCAGCTTTCCTTTAGAGAAGATCCGTCTCAGCTTTTGTTTGGGGTTTTTGATGGGATAATATTATAGGGGAGATGAGGTAATCTCCTAGTTTAGCCCAGGTTTCTTTCTTTCTTTTTTTTTTTTTTACAGGGACAGAGAGAGAGTCAGAGAGAGGGATAGATAGGGACAGACAGACAGGAACGGAGAGAGATGAGAAGCATCAATCTTAGTTTTTCATTGCCATTGCGACACCTTAGTTGTTCATTGATTGCTTTCTCACATGTGCCTTGACCACGGGCCTTCAGCAGACCGAGCAACCCCTTGCTGGAGCCAGCGACCTTGGGTCCAAGCTGACGAGCTTTTGCTCAAGCCAGATGGGCCCGTGTTCAAGCTGGCGACGTCGGGGTCTCGAATCTGGGTCTTCCGCATCCCAGTCCGACTCTATCCACTGTGCCACCGCCTGGTCAGGCAGCCCAGGTTTCTTTATGGATACTTTTGCCATTAAGCACATGACTGCTTCATGTCAAAGAGGCTGTGCATATGGACAGTCCTCTTGAAATGTTGTTGTGTTCTTTGAGGAAAGGTTAAAGTAGGTTTCACAAAAACAGGCTAGCCTCCAGAGGAACACCCGCTTGCTGTTGACCACAGTCTAGATTTAACCTAATAACTGTCCCAGCCTCCCTGCCCCGGCTCTCTAAACACACACTCACAGGATTTCCCGGCATTCAGCTTTTGTTGGCAGTCAGGTATGCTATGGGCATATGTAGCAGTCAGAGCCACTTGATTTTTTCCCCTTACACGCTCTGTCCTTAGTTGAGAATAAAAACAATATAAAACGGGAAAGTTTATGCAACAGCAGAATCATTTCTAGTTGAAAGTAATGAAAAATTGTTTTCCTACTCTAGGGCTGGTGGTGATTTGTCTTAATGCTAACAGTTACTCGAGTGGTGAGGATGTTCTGGATTAAAATAATGCTTTACTGAAGGGAAAGGAGGAAGGAGATAGCTGTCTTGCCATGATTCCTTTGTTTAAAGCCTTGAAAGGTTTGGAGTGCTGGAAGGGTGAGGGCAGCAGTGAAAAGCCAAGATTAACTCAAACTGGACTTTCACAGCAGCATAATTTAAAAAAAAATTTCCCATTGATTTGATAGAAAGGAAAGGAGAGAAAGATGGGGGAAGGACGAGAAAGAAAGAGGGAGAGAAAGAGAAAAGCATCAACTCATTGTTCCACTTAATTGATCCATTTAGTTGGGCACTCATCGGTTGCTTCCTGTACGTGCCTGACCGGGGATTGAACTTGCGACCTCAGTGTGCAGGGACGATGCTCTATCCACTGAACCACCCGGCCAGCGCCCACAGCAGTATAATTTTAAAAACAAGGTTCGATATCTTTAGCTTGCTCCTGCCTTCCTACGTCTAGTCTGCCTTAGTAGAAAATTGATAACAATAAGATTTAGTGAGCATCCACCTTGGACAGGTACTGTTCTAAGCATTTTCTACATAGAGCCAACGTTCAGTACATATAGTTTGTTTATATTTTAAATTTAAATGAATTTTTTTTAAGGAAAGCAAGGCAGGATGTGTCGCAGTTAAAGGTATTTGTGAATACGTGTCAGATTTGAACCCCACCTCTTTTTTATTAGCTGTGTCCATTTGGGCGGGTTACTTTCCATCTCAGATTTCATATCTGTACATTGAAGTGGAGTCCCTATTAAATGAGATAGTGAGAGCAAAGTACTCCACTAAGCTCATAGTAAGTTGCTCAGTTGTCAGCTAAGTAAGCAATTAACCATTTGTTATACTGTCTTCTACTGGGTGTCATCTTTGGTTGTGGTTGGTGTTCAGGGAAGTTTATGAAAAATTTCAAAGCATTTCTTCCATGTCTTCGACTTGGAAGTTAGCTCAGTGCATTATCAGTGCTTCTGCCCATGTTGCCTTTGTCTGCGAAGCGAGGATGAGAATTCTGTCACCCTGCCCAGGCTTACCAGGCCTTTTCTGATCTCCAGCCACACCTTGTCATTGGTCCCTTATTTCTTTGCAGAATCCGACAAAATTGGAACAGTGTGTTTACCTAGGAAGTGGTGGTGCCTCATAGAGCCCCTCTGTTTGCCAGAGCTAGAGAGGACCACCTTGCATTCTCGGTGTCTCGGCTACTTTAGATTACTGTTCTTTAAACTCTGCCTGCCTTCAACATTCCCTTGATTCTCGAGCAGTCTCCTGCCAGCCTCTCTCAGCCTCAGAGCCTCTGAAGTAGAGTGGGATTGGTATGTGTGTGTTTCCATGTAAAAGATCTGGCTCTTACCACTTAGAAGGCATTTCTCATAGTTAACATGTTAAAGATGTTATTACGTTATGAAGACCAGTTAGTTCATTTATTTGTTAAAACAATGGCTGTACTGTAGGTCAACCTGGGTGGCCAGGTACTCTGGCTATCCTGTGTGATGTTTCTGACATGTCCTCTGAACTCTAAAAGTAAACTTACAAATGAGCTTATAGAACCCCATACAATAAATCTTCATGCAAGAGCATTTACTGAACATCTTCCATAGTCCAGGTACAACAGGTTGGTAGAATACAAGAATGAAGAAGATATATCCCAGCCCTTGAGCAGTTCAGTTCATGAAGGTTTAGTCCACAGCGTTTTGTTGTAACTTGTAATGGTGCTAACTGCTGAAAGACAGGGAGGGTCCAGGAGGACTTGCAGAAGTGCTCCCCAAACGCTTGTGCGTTGGGTTAGTTTACGCCTCTGAATTCGGTGAGTTCCTTTAGTTTTAGTTTTTATTTTATGTAGCACCTCCATAGGTTTTTGTCTTTCCATTTGGAGCGTTAGGTGCTAAATATGTGTATTTAAGTCATTTTGATATTTGAGCTCATAATTTAAAAATTCTTATTGTCTTTCTCTTTTACCTGTAGATGACTTTTTAAAATTAAAGACCAAGTTATCGTGATTTGAATTTGTTTACTCGTTTTCTGGAAACCTAACTCGCATGGAATGGGTAGGGCTGAGGGTGAGAGGTGGGTGAAGGAGGCGAGAGGTGGGTGAAGGAGGCAAGAGGTGGGTGTAGAAGGCGAGAGGTGGGTGAAGGAGGGCAGCAGTAAATGAGAAGGTGGAGTTTTCTGATAGGACTTTGTGGTTTCTCCCTAAACACTTAGGAGGTATTGCTTCCAGTCTCTTCTTATGCCTCATTTTTATTTTTAGTGTCCGCAGATACTCTAGGCTTTGGATGTTTCTTCTGCATGGAGAACCCTTAGGAGTTTCCATGTTGGTATGTTTGTGATACTAGGAATTTTACGAGTTACAACTGGCCACCGTTTAAATGCAGGGCATTCTCTTTTGGAAGGTCGTTGTTTTCCATAGGCTTGCAGAGTGTAGTGCTTCCCTGCCCCTGTGGACTGTCAGTAATGACGCCAGGTGTTTCATTTCCCACACGTTCTCTGCACGGTATAAAACCGTGATGGCGAACCTGTGACACCACGTGTGTCAGCAATGACACACATAGCCATTTTCAATGATACGTGGCCGCATGCAGCCACATACCAGAGAAGTACGGGGCCGCATGCCGAGAAGGACGTTTCATCCTCGGCTCCTGCACGGCAAGGTGCAGTAGCCGAGGATAAAACATTTGCCATAGTGTAGACACTCTATGCCAAATGGAGGTGTGTGGGCCAAAACAACAGAACTCCGGCACACGTCTAGTTCTGGGACTTCCGGTTAGGCCGTTTTTCTCGAAGTGTTACACCACCCGAGTTATGCTCGTTTTTTTGACAAATTTCAACACACCCAGCTCAAAAGATTGCCCAAAATGAGGGTAATTATTTAAGTCACCTTGAGTTCATCATGAGCCACCTATATACAAGGGTTGCAAGTAGGAAAAAGGTGGACATGGTGGGGCAGCTGATGAAGCAGTGTCCCTGCGCAGGTGAGGGACCGTGAGACCCAGAGATCAGGGTCTACTTAGTCTTTTTCTTAGACTCGAAGAAGCAAAACATTTTCCTGCAGAGAGAGGCAGAGATGGATGTGGGTGAGGTTCTGGTTAACAGACATGTATTGGGTGCCTTCTGTATGCTGAGCACTACGCCGGCTTCTGGAGGGTTCAGACATCTGCTTTCAGGGACTTACAATATAGTAGAGAAAGGGCACGGAAACCGCGGCAGGTACTAAGTACAGCCACTCCTCGTTACTCGTGCACTCCATGTTTGTGAATTTGCCTCCTCACTAACATTGGTTCATAAGCCCCAGTTCGATGCTTGTGATGCTTTTACGGTCATTCAGGTGGGCAAAATACTGAGTCACCCAAGGTGCATGTTCCCTGCTGAGGTTAAAAAAAGGCAATACTCTGCCTTCTTATATTCTTTTCACAGTCTATTTAGTGTTAAGGTGGCAACTTTTTTTTTTACATTTTTGTGCTTTTCCTTGGTGATTTTGCTGTTTAAAATGTCCTCCAAGCATAGTGTTTGATGTGCTATCTGGTGTTCCTAAGGCAAGAAGGCTGTGATGTCCCTTACAAAGAAAATTGTGTTAGATAAGCTTCGTTCTGGCATGAGTATACTAGTGTTGTGATTTCAATGTTTTGAAGCAGCAATCAATATATATTAAATAAAGTCTTTAAACAGAATCCCATGGCCTGACTTGTGGTGTGGAGCATCAACCTGGAATGCAGAAGTCACCGGTTCAGAACCCAGGCTTGTCTGGTCAAGGCACATATGGGAAGCAACTCCTACGAGTTGATGCTTCCCACTCCTCCCCTCACTTTTCTCTCTCTACTCTCTCTAAAATCAATAAATAAAATTAAAAAAATAAAAATCAGAAACACACATAAAACATGGTTAAGTATTATGAATCAGTTGATGAAAATGTTGTGGCCAGAGGCTTGCAGGAGCTTAATGCTGTATTTCCCTTAATGTCAATGGGTCATTATTTACCAATTCAGTTTACCAGAGACTTTATAGAAGTCAAGCACTGCGAATAACAAGAATTACTTGTACAATGAGAGTGCCGTGCAGTACCCAGCAGCCTTAGCATGGAGAAGGTAAATGGTCAGCCAACCCTAGAATGAGTTTTGAGGATGTTCCAACCGACCAACTGATAATGGTGGGTAATCAGAACAGCGACTTTGGAAGGCTCTAAAGGACAAAGAAGTAAAGCCCGGATGGGTGTGATAGAGGAAAACCGTGGAAGATTATATAAAGTCAGAGGTCAGGCTTGGAGAGAATAAGGCAGCTGTAAGGATAGAAGGGTAAAGTCAGAGTCATACTAGAAAATGGCATGGGTAGAAATGAAAGCTGTGAAAGAAGATAGAACAGCACATTATTGGTTCTTGGATCAATCATGCACGGAAACGTTGGGCTCCAAGGGATAAAGCAGTGATAGAGCAAAGGGCTCAAAGAGCTAACAGACAATTTCAGTGCCCATGAGTGCAGCTATGTCCATGTTCCCAGAGATTCCAAGAGCCTTGAGACATGATCTAGGAATCTTCGAAGTCCAGGCATAGCAGTGGGTGTAAGAGGCCTAAGCAAAGTAGCAAATGAGCTGCAGGGTTCGTCACTGCACAGAATGCAACGTACTCTTTTGGTGTACACCCCCTTTGTACCGTGGGAAGGACACGGACAAAAAGCCAGCGAGTTTACTCATTGATTAAGTTGAGGGAGAGGACGGAAGGAGAGGAGTGAAGGGTCAAGAGTTGCTCCAGGCCCTGGCCGGTTGGCTCAGCAGTAGAGTGTCATCCCAGCGTGTGGAAGTCCCAGGTTTGATTCCCAGGCAGGGCACACAGGAGAAGCGACCATCTGCTTCTCCACCCTTCCCCCTCTCCTTTCTCTGTCTTTCTCCTCCCCTCCCACAGCCAAGGCTCCATTGGAGCAAAGTTGGCCCGGGCGCTGAGGATGGCTCTGTAGCCTCCGCCTCAGGCGCTAAAAGAGTGGCTCCGGTTCCAATGAAGCATCACCCCTAGTGGGTATGCCGGGTGGATCCGGAGTCTGTCTCTCTGCCTCCCCGCTTCTCAATTCAGAAAAGAATTTTTTTTTAAATAAAAAAAAAATAGAGTTGCTGCAGAGTGTTGACTAATTGTCATGAGATGTCTTCTCCTTCTACGGAGAACTAGATTGATGTCATACTCTAGATTTTTCTTTGTTATCTCCTGGTATCCGTAATTCTTTAATTTTCAGTTCCCTTGTCATGTGACTTTCATTATTATAGCATTTGAGATGGGCGAAAGTGCATACTTATGGTTTGGTAAATAGAGGTAATGATTCCTCTCAGTTCTGTTTGTATGGGGGTTGGGGAGACAGCTTCCTCTTAGCTCTCTTAAAGGTTTCACTGACACTTCTGGACACTCAATTCTAGCCTTCCAGACTCTTCCACTGGGCTCCAGATTATGTTTTGTGTTTTTTCTCTTTAGTCATCATGGGTTTTGGAAATGAAACGGGCAAATCATACATGTACACCACCTCTACATTTCTTCTTAAGGGTTTTCTAGAGCTGTGCTATGCGATTCAGTAGCCACGAGCCACATGTGGCTGATGAATGCTTAAAATTTGGCTGATCTGAATTGAGATGTTCACTAAGTGTAAAATTCACACTGGGTTTTAAAGATAGTATGAAAAAATATTTCATTCATAATTTTTTATATTGTCACCTGTTGGAATAACACCTTATATATGTTTGGTTAAATAAAATAAATTATTAAAATTCATTTCACCTGTTTCTTTTTTAAAATGCGTACTAAAAATTTTAAATTATACGTATATATATACATACACACACATACATATATATATATTCTTTTTTTACAGGGACAGAGAGAGAGTCAGAGAGAGGGATAGACAGGGACAGACAGACAGGAACGGAGAAAGGTGAGAAGAAAAGCATCAATCATCAGTTTTTCATTGCCCTCGCAACACCTTAGTTTTTTATTGATTGCTTTCTCACATGTGCCTTGACCATAGGCCTTCAGCAGACCGAGCAACCCCTTGCTGGAGCCAGCGACCTTGGGTCCAAGCTGGCGAGCTTTTGCTCAAGCCAGATGGGCCCGCACTCAAGCTGGCGAGCTCAGGGTTTCAAACCTGGGTCTTCCGCATCCCAGTCCAATGCTCTATCCACTGCGCCACCGCCTGGTCAGGCTCACGGAATACTTTGAAAATGACTATTAGAAGATACTGTTACTAAAAACTAAATTATTGGTTTTAGTTATATTTTTTATGTCATCGAAGTTGGTAGTGTACCTAAATGTAGCTCTTTTAAACAATGAGTAGTAAAAACCGTCTCTGCTAAGAAAACTTCTCTCTAAGAAGTTAGGGTTTGGGGGGCAATCCTTTAATAAAAATATATAAAGTCAATAGTCACGACAGTTCTACTGGATGAAGTATAACTGAACCCTTTTAAGGACTGATACCCCAGGTTAGCTTTAGCTTGTGTTTTGGACAAATCAAACAGTCAGATTTTTTAAATGTGTAATTATTTTCGAGAGGATCATTTGAATGCGTGTCACCGCAAGCCAAGGCATAATGAGATTTTGTTGTCCCTGTGCAAGTGACCATTTCCAGAACTTAGGCGAACAGCTATTTGTGAGAAAGCCTGAGTAAATATGAGAGGACAGAGGTGACTTCTGACTTAAGAACAATTTAACAAGTGCCTTCACTCTGTTCAGTGTCTGCTTAACTGCACAACGAAACACAAAATGAATTTAAGATGTGGTGTCCCTGTCCTCAAGAAGTTCATGATCTGGTGTAGAATTGCGTCAGGGAGGGACAGTCTCATATTCTGACGTATGTGAAGTGCGAGGAGAGAGTAATACCTTACAGTAGTAGCTAAGGCATTAAAATCTGAAAACTTTGTTATAGAAACGCAGGCTCAAGGTTATTGTGGATCAACACCGCTTCCACGTGTGTGCTTTTATGGGAAGGGTCTGTCTACCCTACACCGTGACTGCCACGGTGTGTAAGACACACGGACTGCCATGCGGAGGCATAGGCAAGAGGGGAAGTTGAACTGGGGATGTTGGGGAGACTGAGCTGTAATAACCAAGTCGAGAATCCTTCCGAGGGATTGTCTATGGAGAGCCCAGTCTGTCTTCCCATTGTGGATGCTGAAGCATCTTTGGAAAAAGGTCACTGTGGGTGGTTTTTACGGGCTTGATGGCCCTTCCTTAGCATCCTGAAAGAACTTAAGAGGATTTGGCTTGGAAAGTGACATGAAGGGTATTTTAGGAGGGGAAACTGTCATGATGAAAGCTGCAATGAAAGCTGCGTAGGAAGAGGAAAAGGAATTTATCAGTGGAAGAAAGAATGCCTTATATGTTAATTTGAAGGCTAATTATTTTGCAGATAATAATTTTCTAGCTGTTGCACTAATTTGTTCTAGAGTTTATCGTTCACAAGGGGCTCCAAAATAAATCAGTTCATTTATCCAGGCTTAATTGCCTGGAGCTTTCAGAGAATTGGCTGTGTTTTAGGGTGGGGGATAGGTGACTGACTTTCTTGGATAAAATTATCATTTACCAGATGTCATTGTGGCCAAAGTTATTTATCTTGGCTTCATGTTGTGTAAACACAATGCAGTGAACTACAAGCTAAGCAACTCCAATAGGACAGTGAGTACTTTTGGATACATGCATATTTTTTAAAAATCACATTTGACTAAAGCTGTACAGTTTGTCAGAGGGACTTTCACATGCCCACATTTAACATTTTTAACACCCTTCTGAGAGAGGTGGAGTAAGTATGGTCATCATCCAGTTTTTTTGCAGCTGAGGAAATAGCCCTTCCTCAGAGGCATGTGGCTAGTGAATGACTGGGCCAGGATAGAGATTTTCCTGCCTCCAGTCCACAGTTCTTTTCCCTTGTCACCCTCTCTCGGCAGAGACGTGGCTGATGGTGACCGCTCCCCCGGCTGCTGCCGAGCTCCCAGTGCTCAGCCTTGTCATGAGGAACTGACTCAGAGAAGCGAGAGTCTGCTGATTCAGAGATGAAGAAGCTTTCTCAACCTCTCATTTCCCAGCTTCCTTGCCTCCCAGGTTGATTCTGTCCACTCCCTGGCAGCTTTCTTGGTCTCTGTTGCTTAGACCTCCTACAGCACTTTAAGAGTCTTTCTTACTTAACTTGCTGGTGATAGTTATATTATATGAGAAACTTTACATTTTAGCTGTATTTTGGTCATATCCCTACTGTTGCCGGTCAGACCCAAACTGAAGGAGGACAGGGGAGAGCACACCTCTGTCAGCACTAATTTGTCTCTTAACCTGACCTCTGCATAGGTAGGTTTATTTGAATACCGTTCTGCTGTGTACATTGCATTTCCCTTTGCGTGTGTTAGTAGCAGGCCAGGAATGAGCGGGATACTGGTAAGAAGGCTATTTATTGTGAGAGTCCTGGCAAAATCTGGGCTTGGACTAGGGAGGTAGCAGCAGAAGCTGTGATGGAGGTTGCCATCTCTCCCTGGACAGGGGTCAAGAGGGAGCCAGGAGCGCCACGGGACGGGCTCCAGATAAGACTCCTTCCCCTTCTCCAGCTTTTCTGTCACTAGTGGTGAGCCAAGAGTGGAGAGCCTTAGTGTTCTGGGCACTTCTAGTAAGTGCCTCTGTCTCCCCTGCCCCCCTCCCGACACCGACACTCCGTCACACTGTCACACCATCACCACATCGCCTTGACACTGTGAGCACGCTGACTCCACTGTTCTCTGTATCATCAGCTTCCTAAACAGGACCTGGCGCAGCCCACACGTAATTTGAAAGGATGAATGAAGCCCTAAGACTTCTGATAGCATGTTTTAAAAACAGGTTTATAAATTATTCTGCAAAACCAATCATATATCTTTATAAATTGTAGAAGAGTGTCAAATGCTTTTTATTTTGTTGGCTTATTTAATTACAGCATGAATTAATAAATAACTCCCAGTAGTTCCAAAACTATCCCAAAGGCTATTATAGTTGCAATCATAATAGCTACTGTTTCCAGTGATAGATGCTGTTTACAGTGATTTATTTATTCCTCTGTGAGATAGTTATATTCCGATGTTCTAATGTTTAAACTTTATCATTTAAAAACTATCATACGTGTAAGAGAGAGAGGGAGAGAAAGGTCCTTTGACAATAAAACTCTTCTCCGGAAAGACTCAAACCAGCCTAGTGTGGGACAGAGGTGTGAAGCTTAACTGAACAGAACAAGGTGTATTAGAAGGTGCAGACAATGAGTAGGCTTCTCGCAGAGGTCTCGGTGCTTAGCTAAGGGAACTGAAGCTTCACTTGTGGCTTGCGCATGGGAGGGAGCTGCTGTGTCTGAATACTGACAGCATCTTAGCATGCAACTTTGCCCGTCCAGCTCTGCATTGTGCTTTGAGTAATCAAAGCTGCAGCTCCCCATCCAAAGGAAGGGAGGTGGAGATCGCTGAGAGTTCTCCACTAGGTGTTTTCCAAACGTGCTTCTCATGAATTATACAATTTGGTAATAACGATGACAGTGTCACCAGGGAGAATGGGAGCACTGAAAACTAGCAATACTGCAGGACCATTTTTGGTCAGGTACGTAGAGTGAGCAAGTGTGTTGAACAGGAATTTCTGCAACAGCTCTTCAAGGTAGAGTCTACTTTACTCTGTAACTGTGCTTGGCTCACATGCTTCGTAGGGAATAAGAGACCTGTGAATGATTCCAGAGATGATGGCCCTAACCCAGTAGCTCAGCTTCCAAGTTCTGCTCAAGCAGATCTGGACTACTGATACTTTCGCTAAGGTCCAAATGCCAGCAACAGCCTGGCTTGAAATCAGAGTTAAACTTTAGAAGTTGTGTACCATTTTGTTGCAGATGTGTTTCTAACTTTCGGAAGTCTTTGAAAAGAGTGGCGTGGTTGTTATTGATTTCATGGAAACATGGGGATGGGTTGTAAAAATCATGCACAGGGAAAAAATACTGTAGACTGAGGTCTGATGTTGGACCTTCAAAAAAAAAGCGATGAAAGTTTTTTTGAAATCTAAATTGCTGATGATCTAGCAGATTCCAGAAAGGGCAGATGGTTTTATTGAGACAAAAGGACAAGCAGTGCCCCTTCTCATGGGTGGAGAGTTATACTGCAGAGCCTTCCAGACCTGACTGGGCAGACCTGGCCTGCCTCTTCTCCTTGTTAAAGGTTCGAAATGCAACAGTAACAGCTACACTTTTATTGTAACACACCTCCCCCCACTCCCACCCCATCCCCACCCCTGACACTGTTTCATTTATCAGGTTGCGACTCTCCACTGACTCTCCACTGACTCTCCACTCTCGTGGAGTCTCACCTTTCTTTTCCTTGAGTCTCACCTTTCTTTTCCTTATCTCCATTGTCAGCACGTCAGTACTTGGGTAGACAGCCTCTGAGTCGCACTTTTTCAATTAAAGTGGAATGTGTGAAGCTCTAAGAGCCTCATTGATAGGTGTTTTGTAAGTATTGCTGCTAAGTACTAACTAAGTCTCCAAATAAAGGGAAATTGGGGAGTGTTGTTTTTAGTGTGATATTTTAGAAGGGTATATAGTTGCAGGTATATACTTTTGCTGGCTTATTATAAATATTAATGATAGCAATTACATTGAAGGGAAAACTGTGAGTAGAATTGCACTCACTGTGTGAGAGCTTTTCTTTCCAGCTGTCTGAAATTGTCTTGACTCTGACAATCCCCTTGCAATAAAGCCTGCGGAATTGTTATGGAATAAAGAAATCAAGTGAACATGCCTGGTATGACAGCAATAATTTAAAAAAATAAAACAGTTCCTTCCATTGTTGGTAAATAATACATACCGCCTGTTGAAAAATGGCAAATAGGGGAAATACAAGGAAAAACATTCTTTTTTCCACATGGGTTTTTAAAAAGTACATGTGTTACCATAGTGCGGGTACAATTCTGTATCCTATTCTTTTTATTTAACTTTATAAGAATTTTTCTGCGTTTGACAGATTTCATGACGACAGGGCATTTGTTCATTCATTCTTTCAGGTACTGAGTCCCCTTTCTGTGCTGGGTGCTCAGCGCTGTTTTCTTCAACATGTAGGCTTACGGGAGTGGAATATAAGCTGGATTATAGTTAGGAACCACAGATAGTTTATCCTGAACTTTCATGTAACTTTTATCTGATCTGAAAGCCAGAATGTCTCCCGGGTAGTTCTTCACTTGAAGTCAGTGCAGTCATACTGCGTAGGATTGTCCCTTAGCTGCAGAGCTGGGCTGGGCAGGGTCAGGAGAAGAGGGCGGAGCGGGCATCCTGTGGGTGGCTTGCCCGGCTGGGCTCCTGTGCAGGGACTGTTTACCGGAGAGCTGGGCAGGGTTCATGGTAAGGTGGCCAACCAGAGACTTAGTCACCCACAGTACATGTGACTGGGGCCTTGTCCTCACAGAGCACTGAATGAGTGAGAATCTAAACATGGTGAGGAGCCCAAGGTTTGAGATGTAAGGGAAAGAATTCGACCTAATTCATCAGTAAGTGATAGCCAGCTGTGCCTTCTGTAACCTCTTCCCAATTTGGTCCTCAAATGGGCAGGCACAGATATGCACCTTTCAGTGGGACAGAGTGAGCATGAGTGGCGTGTCTTAGTCCTGGCTCTGCCATTGACAGACTACACGATTTTGGACTAGTTCCCTAACCTTTCTGTGCTCCGTGCTCCTCATCTATTAAAAGAAGATACTTGTGCTACCGACTTCCAGAGATTAAATGAAGCACTGTTAGAACAATCCCTGGCATGATGAGTAAACACTTGGTAATCTGCTAGTTATTATCTACTTTGTATGCCTGAGTTTGCCCCCACCTATTGCCAAATTTCCTGGGTGCCAACTTGTTAGATAAGTTCAGATGGCATTAGCGCAGGTGTGATATTTCCCAATTGCACACCGAACTGGTATTATGAGGCTGGGAAGCTGTTTAGGTATTTGGAGCTCTTTATGATCATGTTTCTGAAAACAACCATGTATTGACAGACTTGATCTTAATCTTGGATGCGTCTCCAAGGCCTGTTCCCCTAAATCACACTGCTTCAGGAACGCTTTCTCATCCCCTTACCTGCATCCTCTTGCTCTAGCCTAGCACAAGCACCTTTATTTAAAACTTTGGATTGAACTATAATATGCTTGGAGCATGTTCAGATACCAGTGCCCAGATCAAGAAACAGTAGTTTTCCATCCAGCACCTCATAACATTTTTGTGACTCCTTCTGGGGGTTATGTTTTGAAAACCACTAGTAGAAAGGCTTAGGATCTGTTGTTAATAGGCATATGGGAAAGGCGTTATGGAAGAAAGGAACTTACAGTAGTCCCCTTTATTTGTGGTTTTGCTTTCCATGGTTTCAGCTACCCATGGTCGGTGGCATTCCAAATATATTAAAAGGATAATACCAGAAACAATAAGTAGGTCCGTTTTCAGTTGCGCTCTGTCTGAGTAGCATGATGAAGTCTCACACCATTCTGCTCCGTCCCTCCTGAGAAGTCCCCCCCCCTTGTTGGTGTCTGGATGCTGTTGGTGATGCTGTTGGTGTCTGCATGCCAGATGCTCCTCAACTGCTAGCCACTTAGCAGCCTTCTCAGTTAGTGGATTGGATGTTGTTGTCTTGCAGTGCCTGTTTTCAAGGAACTTATTTTACTTAATAATGGCCCCACAGCCTGACCAGTGCAGTGGATAGAGCATGGGACTGGGATGCAGAAGACCCAGGTTCAAGACCCCGAGCTCGCCAGCTTGAGCGCGGGCCCATCTGGCTTGAGCAAAAGATCGCCAGCTTGGACCCATGGTCGCTGGCTCCAGCAAGGGGTTGCTCGGTCTGCTGAAGGTCCCCGGTCAAGGCACATGTGAGAAAGCAATCAATGAATAACTAAGGTGTCGCAACGGCAACGAAAAACTAATGATTGAAGCTTTTCACCTCTCTCTGCTCCTGTCTGTCTGTCCCTATCTATCCCTCTCTCTGACTCACTCTCTCTGTCCCTGTAAAAAAAATAAATAAATAAATAATGGCCCCACAGGGCAAGAGGAGTGGTGCTGGCAATTGAGATATGCCAAAAAGAAGCCGTAAAAGCCGTAAAGTGCTTCCTTTAAGGGAAAAAGTGAACATGCTTTCCATGTTCATGTAAAGGGAAAAGGAAAGAAAAATACTCATATGCTGAGGTTGGTGAGATCCACTGTAAGAATGAATTTTGTGAAATTGTGAAGAAGGCAAAGGAAATCCAGGCTAGTTCTGCTACTGCGCTTCAGACTACAAAAGTCACAGGCAGAGTGGGGGATAAGATGCGTGAATGGCATTAAATTTATAGGTGAAAGACACGACATTGGCATGGTTCACTGATCCTCCTACTGACGTGTCATCAGAGGGTCAGTCGCAGCCTCACACCGTACGACAGGGCCTGCGTCGTCACCTCACTTCCTCTTACCACGTAGGCTATGTGTCCGCATCACAAGAAGAAGGTGAGTGCAGCACAGTAAGATATTTGGGGAGAGACCACATTCATATAACTTTTATTACAGTATATTGTTATCATTGTTCTACTTCATTATTAGCTTTTGTTATTGTTAATCCCTTACTGTGTCTAATTTATAAATTCAACTTTATCATAGGTATATGTGTACAAATATAACCCCCACACAACAGCATGTGTAGGGTTTGGTACGCCCCACGGTTTGCAGCATCCCCTGGGGTTTTGAAACTCCCCCCCGCCCCCCAGAAGAGGTGCCACCTGTTGTTCACTAAGCGGAGCATCCCTTGTGGCGGCTGCAGATCATGAGCTACCACAGCCTCGCCTCCGTTTAGTTTTCCTTTTTTCTCATGAAGGTAATCTGAATAGGCAGAGAAATAGTATCGGAAGCTTCATTAGATAAGAATAGTTAGATGGGGCTTTTGGAGAAACTAGGTTAGGTCTTTGTTTTTTCTTGCTCCAAACCCATCTCTTTCAGTTGTGGCTTTTGGGTTAATTTTTTATTACATATAGTAATCACTTTTTGTTTTTTTCATCACCCCAAAATTGTGAAGTCTTGACTTCAGTGAATGCAAAATTTCATGAGTACCTACCTTGAAACTTTCTTGACTTCTCCTGACTCTAAATCAGTCATGAGAGTGGATTTTTTTTTTTCAGATGCCAAATATTTTGAATTGGAGGTGGGCCTCTGGAACACCGCAATGGAAGGATTTGGACGAAGTCTGGGTACAACAGGAAACAGTGTTCTCATTGATTAGATATTTTTGTTTTGGGTGAAAGAGACTGGACTGGTGTCTTGAGTCCCAGATATTTATTTGCCCTCGATGGTGCTCTAAATGACACTAGTGCTGTTTCTTTTTTTTTTTCTTTTACTTTTTTATTTATTTTACTTTTTTCAGAGAGAGAGGGGGGGGGGATAGATAGGGACAGACAGACAGGAATGGAGAGAGGTGAGAAGCATCAATCATTAGTTTTTCGTTGCCATTGCGACACCTTAGTTCATTGATTGCTTTCTCACATGTGCCTTGACCGCGGGCCTTCAGCAGATCAAGCCACCCCTTGCTGGAACCAGCGACCTTGGGTCCAAGCTGACGAGCTTTTGCTTAAGCCAGATGGGCCCGCGCTCAAACTGGCGAGCTCAGCGTCTCGAACCTGGGTCTTCTGCATCCCAGTCCGATGCTCTATTCACTGCGCCATCAGCTGATCAGGCTGGTGCTGTTTCTTGATTCATAATTTTAGCGTTCTTCTCTAGGCCACTCAGTACCTGGGCTGTAGTACTGGACGTCGTACAGTCACAGCAGAAAAAGCTGAGCCAGTAGTCTCCCTTTCTTACATAGTTCACGTGGATTCCTACTCCTTCCAACGTTCTCTGATCCTCACTTCCAACATCGGATAAAGCTCTTCTGTGTTGTGAAAGTGTCTGCCGTGGCCGCAGCAGTTTCTGTCGATATAGAGAACTGCAGGTGGAGTGTGGGAGTCCAGTCAGTGCAGAGTGTGCATAGCTGAGCTGTGTGACGGTAATAAGAGAACTTCACCAGGAGCAGGGCTATAGGTAGGGCTGATGATCTGTTTTAATATGCATATTACTTAATATGTAAGACCAGGGTATCCAACATGCTAATGAGTAATAGTGAAATAATATAAGAGTAGATTTCCATTTTGGAAAAGAGAAGATTGAGAAAAATGGAGATTGGATTGAGGTAGAGAACAGAATTTGGACCCCAAAGGTCTAAACATACTTTTTTCTTATGTGCTCTGTGAGCTGTTCTAACAGCTCAGAAGAATGGTTGTGATGATATAATAATTACTTGTCTGTTTCTTTCATTTACTGAAGAAAATTTAAAACTCCCATTTAAATATAAAGAAATTTGGCCTGACTGGTGGTAGTGCAGTGGATAAAGCATCGACCTGGGATGTTCAGGACTCAGGTTCAAAACCCCAAGGTCACTGGTTATGGCATGGGTTCACCAGCTTGAGTGTGGGATCATGTCAGTGGCTTGAGCAAAGGGTCACTGTCCTGGCTGGAGCCCCCCAGTCAAGGCACGTATGAAAAGCAATCAATAAACAACTAAGGTGCCACAACCACGAGTTGATGCTTCTCATCTCTCTGCCTCTCTCACTGTCTCTCTCACTTACTAAAATAGGTGGGTGGGTGAGTGGATGGATGGATGGATGGATGGATGGATGGATGGTAATTTGGGGCCATATAGTGTAGAATGGCTGTAGTTTTTATATTTATCATTACTTTATTACATCTAATCTGATTTTGAACTGTGGATTCTGGGTTATTAAGGGGGAAAACAGGGGAAATAGTATCTCACTTTTTAGAAGTTTTAAAGTCCTTTCTGTTAAGATAATATGATTCACATCAAATGGAGTGAACATTAGTCGTTAAAACTTCAAAATAACACTTTTAAAAGACTTTTATATAGTTGAGGAGGAGAGAAAAGTTACCCCTCATTTCTATTTATCGTTCTTCTGGTTGGCTAATAATTAAATTGTTATTAGACAGATTAACAGGAGAAAAGAACCAAATTTATTATGTATGTACTGCGGGTGGGAGGGAGTGGTTGAGGTTTATATGCCATCTTGAACTAAGGAGAAAGTAGTTCGTGCTTCTAAGGGAAGTAGGCAATTCATAGCGAGATGAGAAACAGCAAAATAGTGGGTAAACTAGTTCTTGTCGACCACCCAGAAACAATGGGAGGCAAGAGAGTCTAATAGACTTTGCTAGGTTCCTCCCTGTCAGCCATGCTTAGTTCATATTATGGTAGGGTGATGTTCCCTTCCTTTAAGCCGGTTTTCTTTCTGCCTGAATACTTCAAGCAGTCTTTTATTTATTAAAAATAACCAGCTTAAAATAATCAGTATCCCAAAAAGGCATATGTTGGAGTGGCAGACTCTTTTCCCTCTCATAGTGAGCTAGAGAAAGAGGAAGTGTATGTGTGTGAGCACAAGCACCCTCCTGGTCAGAGGATCTGCATAAAGAAGCACACTGTTTGTTGCAATAGATTGAGGTCATAATTTACATGTAAATATTCAGTGGTATTAAATATTGGGTGTGTACCATGTGTAAGACCTGTATGAGGTACAAGGATGAATGTCAAGACCCAATTTTGATGCTCAAAGAATTTATGATCCACTTAGGATCATAAGATAGGTGCACTACTCTTGCAAAGCAATTACATGTTGTGTTAAAAGTGTGGCTTAAAAAAGGTACACAGGAATCCAAGAGGGAAAGAGATCTTCCCGCCTAGGAAGGCTTCCTGGGAAAGATGGAATTATAACTGAGGAAGTGGTTCTCAAGTGTCCGGTTCCCAGGCTGGCAGCAGCAGCACCCTGGGAACCTAGAAATGTAAATTCGCAGTCTCCACTGAAGTGCTGAATCATAATCTTTGGGGGCAGGCCCGCCTGCAATTCCTTGTTATAAGCCTGCCCGCCCGTCCGCCTGCCGATGTGTTAGCCTCCCTCTGCCAAGGGGAGGACGGCAGAGACTTCTCTGGGGTTTCTGGAAGAGCAGTGGCCCGGCATGTGGTGAGCATCCAGTTAAAGATGGCGGGCTGAGTGAAGGGAGCACACAGAAGGGCTTCTGTTGAAGTGCAGTCTGATCCTTATTTCATCCAAACGTCCTGTATGGCCAGCAGTTGTCGCCATTGCAGCCATACACGTGCAGGTTCTCATTGAATTTGGATGGATGGTAAAGAAACAGTGGGACCAAAAAATGGTGGGCCATTCCTTTATTCAAGTCTCGCACCGGCCGACAAGCAACACAGGGAAGACACTTCCCTCTTTGTTCAGAGCTCCTAAAGCCCTGGCACATCATCCGGATCCACAACCAGGAGAATCTTCTCCGGTTCCTCCTAGAATCAAAGGCCCCACCAATCTCAGTGGAGCTCGCAAAAGCCCCTCAGCTCTGGTTCCCCATCTGCACACCTTCTCCCTTCTCTGCCAACATGGTTTCTTCTTCAGCACCCTGCATTCTCTCTGCTCTCCCTGCAAAAAATGACTTCTCTCTGCCTCTTCTCTCTTTTCAAAACTTTCTGGCTTGAATACCTCTGCTCCAGCAAACGTTAGCAAAACAACGTCCCTTCCCAAGCAGGAAGGTAATTTGCAATTTCACAGACCACAGAGACCTGGTGCCGCCCAGCCCCAAGTGCAAACTATAAGTGCGAGCAAACATAAAAATCATATTTTACAAACTTGTCTGTCCAACAGTCCTTTGTAACCATGTAGTCATTTCTACCTCTTATTATTCTGATCATTTAATGTTTGCATCATCTGAATAAGGGATAAAATTTGTATTTTTATAATAATCTCCAAAGCCTTTGGGAAATATAAAATATCAGAGTTATTGAAAAGCTTGGGGGCTAACTACTTGATAAATGTATATACAGAATCCATATTTTAAAGGAGGATCTCCTGTCTTTTCACCAAGTACTAGATAAAATGTCTTTTAGAGATTGAAGTTTTAAAACTAAACTTTAGTCTTTTTTTATTATTATTCATTTTAGAGAGGAGACACAGAGTGAGAGAGAGAGAGAGAGAGAGAAAGGGGGGAGGAGCTGAAAGCATCAACTCCCATATGTGCCTTGACCAGACCAGTGCAGGGTTTTGAACTGGCGACCTCAGTGTTCCCAGGTCGACGCTTTATCCACTGCGCCACCACAGGTCAGGCCTAAACTTCAGTCTTATACATAAAAAGCAGGATGTAATTCCCCCAGTGTTTCTTCAATAGAGCTTAAAAATTCTTATTTTGGCATCTTTAAAGATCCCACCCCGTCAACATTGAACTACACTTTTATTTCCGCTGTGCCTTTAGACTATGTATACCGGAGCTGCATTGGAGATGTTGTGGAGACGTCGATGTGGCGCTTGGCTTGGGCCACCTGTTAGGTGGGGCTGGTGGTGGGGGTTCACCTCCAGCGCCTGCTCACGGAGCTGGCCTGTCCCTACAGTGAGGAGGCTGTCCTGTTGGCATAAGGGGTCCGCTGAGTCTCTGGTAAAGGTAGTTCAAGGGGAATAGAGAAAAACCCACGCTCACACTGTGGCCATGCAGTTAAGCTTTAAGTTTAAAATGTATTATCTTTAAAAAAAGTAATAACAAAATAAAATGTGTGTTCTCCTTCCTGAAAAAATGAGCTATTTTTAGCCTGTTCTACAGCGAAGTCCAGTCACTGTTGTCGGTGTGTTGTAACCTTTATTTCTCAAAAGAGGATATATTTAAGATCTTTTGGGGGGTTTGTTATAGAGAAACTTGAGGGTCACAAACATAATAAAGCTCTAAGGTAATTGAGACCCCTATCACAGTACCGTGAGATTTTTCTCACACTTGTGAAGTGAAATACATGGTTGCCATGTATAAAGATGGGTTTAAACGCTTCTAAACCTAAGGACCCAGACAAGTGTTGATCACATATTAAGCATCTGTTAATATTTTCTTCAGCTAAATTCATGGATAAGGAAGGAGGAAAGGAATTGGGACAATACTTGAGCTATTTTTTTGTCAAGATTTGACCTGTATTTTTAGGAACCTTTGGTCTACTCTAAAAATGTATGTGTTCCTTGAACTCACAGCACTGTAGAAAAATCGTATTGGTTTTATAATATCCTCATTCTACAGATGAAGAATGTAAGTGTCAGAAGTCGCTAAAGTGCTTTGTCCTTGGGCTCTGGAAGTTCAGAACTTTCTCGGCTCGAATATGCTCAGGAGTATGAATCGGGAATTCAGTGTAAGAGCTCTGAGGGTTTATGGCTTCTCACTTAGTCCTGTTTTTCCGTGTGTGTGTGTGTGTGTGTGTGTGTGTGTGTGTGTGTGTGTGTATTAGTTTAAAATACGTATTTGGTGTTAAAGGAAGGATGTGTCCCTCGTCTCCCTATAAGTTAAGCCCTACATTGTCTGTTGTGGGAAACCGTCTCTCACTTGCCATGGGCAGAATTTTGCAAGGTTGCAGAGTAAGACCTGTCAGCTGATACTTGCTCACATGAGAGCCATTAAGAGGGTGGTGTGGCCAATGTCAGAACAACCTTGCAGCTGAAGGCAAGCCAGTGCATTTGCCCAGAGCCATATGAATAGGTCTTGTGACCAATTACTTGACTACCACTTAATCTCCTACAGCAGAGCTCAGATGGAGTGAGTCAGTCTGAGCTGCTCAACCTGTTGGGTGCTTTTCTTTTGCTAACAGGAGGACAAGCTCAGGAACAAAAGTAGGAAGTGGGATTTGGACTTGTTGGTTTATAATGGGTTTGCTGAGAGCATGTTTTATAACATGATGGTTGCATATGACTTCCTAAGTCATTGGCAGGCTTAATTTACATAGCAAATGTTCCTTTTTTCTTTTTTTTCTTAAAATCTGAAAGAGGAAATCCTTGTAGGCTGCTGCCAAGTAGCTTGTCTCACCTACTGTACAGGGAGAGCCATGATCCTTTGGGGCCGCTGGTCACTGCGGAATTTTCCTCACACAACAAAGGCTCTTCAGCGTTGGTGTCCAAGTCCATGTTGATTGTGAGGATAAACCGAAAGGAGGCTAAACCGCTCAGGAGATGTGTGGGGGCACAGCGAAGACGACAAACCGGCCAGGGGGCCGGCAGGACTCGGCCAGTCCTGTGAGTGACGCTGTTTCTGGTGCTAGGAAGACTTACAAGACACTTGTGTGCACAAAGATTGGAAAATGGGCCAGGGTAGAAAGAGGCACTGATCACACGGAACTCGACACCAGGTTTGAATTTTAGTTCTATTTCAAAATCTAAGCAGAATTTTTATTTAATTCACTGTGTACCAAGCCAATGAAATTGTATTGATCTGGAAGTCGTTTTTCAAGAGAACCTCTCTGTGGGAGGCATGGGGTGGTTGGAGAGTGTGGAGAAACAAGTTATTTTCTTTGTAGACAAGATATAGACTGTGTGTGTGTGAGTGACTATTTCTACTACCCATATGCTTTCATAACTTTTCATTACCTCTGCCTGGAACCGGCTTGCAAGTAATAGTTACATCCTTGTCCTGTGTTGCAGATTGAACTGTACTATTGACAATGATTACAAGAAAATGATTTGTAGCCCTGAAGTACCACCACAGCTGGTACATGGTTACAAGAGTGGGAGTTCTCACTTTTTAGTTTGAATGGTGGGTGCATAGTTGTGCTTTTCTAGTAGGAGACCTGTGAGCTCAGTCTTCCTCTTAATGGAAATCCTTTTCATGGGAAGGATAGCATTATGATGAACTACTTTAATAATGGTGCATATCTAAAAAGAATAATATATTTGCTATATTCTTTTAGGTTGATTATTTTACTCCTTTTAGAAGAATTCATTAATTTTATTAGTAGTTGCTCTTAATTTAAGCATTCTTTGTAAAGAATGTTATAGCCTATCAATGAAAAGGAAAAATGTCCTCTGAGAATTGCAAATTCCAATATTGTATAGCTAGATAGTAAGAAAAGCCATAAATATGTTTCTTGGCTGGCTTAAAATACAGTTTCATGATATATATACTTTCTGTCATAGAAAAACCTTTGTCTTTCTTTAAGAGAAATCTAATAAAATGGAATATAGATCACTCTAGTATAAGAACTCTGTAGGTTGGAGAGGCAGGGAGAAGTGTGGGAATCATTTTATGGGTGTTGAGTCACATGCTGTCCACTCAATTAAGGAGATAAGTATGCAGAGGAAGAGGTAATGAATGAGGTGGTGCATTAGAAAAATACATTGAATGTCAAGATAAGAACTTCACTTTTATACTCTCCATTGCTATCTGTTTCTTTTCAAGAAAGGGCAGCTGAGGGAAAAGAAAGAGTACTGGATTGACACTGTTTTTCTAGGTCTTGATCTCTGTTCTAATCTTGATTCCCAGCTCTGCAGTACAGGAGCCTTGAGGGTAACATGGGTGAATCTCTTGGCTTTAGTGGGTCTCACTCTCAGCTATTAAGCTGTGTAGTTGGTTCAGATTATTTACAAATTTCTTTCCTCCTCTGACATTCTGAGATGTAGCATCAGGATCTTCTGTAGTCGGTATTTTTGTAATTGATACAATTCCAGATTTCCTAAATAGGTGTTGGGAGGGAAGGGGTGACTTTATATGAGAATATGCAGGCCACCACCCCCCCTTATTTTAAAAACTTACAAAGGTTTTAGTGTGTGTACTTCTGCGTCTCACTTTTCAGTGAACTTGCTGTTCTTTGGTCGATTTTAATCATTTTCCTTTTAAATGACACTTAAACTTAATAAGACACGGTCATAACTACTATCTCCTTTTCTTATTTTAACTCCTTGAGATTTACCTCTCTGCTGCTGAAACTTTTGTAGAACCGTGTACAGTGATGCCATGTAGTTGCCAGTTAATTGGAACTCATCTCCAGCCAGACCAGTTGTCTTGGTAGAGCTCATTCACTTTCTCTTCCCCTTCCTACCGTCTGAAACTGCGTTCGTTAATTGCAGTGTTGTATTTGGTTTCCTGAATTTGTCTAGGACTTGGGCCGGTCTCGAGGGTAGAGTGAATGATTGACAGGAGCTTGCATGGTAAGGATCTGGCTCCAGAGTGCTCACGAGTTATCTGTTTGTCCAAGTCAGGTGGCAGTCAGTTAGGTGTGACTTCTAGTTCCTTCTTTCACCTTAAGTATCTTAAATCAGTAGTTTTACGCGGTCCTGTTAGCTGAGTGCACCGATGTTGAGAATCTTGTAGGTCATGGGTTGACTTTCAACTGCACTGTCACTTGACCCCTCTACCCTTGGGCTGTTCAGGGGTTAAATGTAGTTTTTTCCCCCTCCCCTAATGATTTCCAATTATTAAAGAAAGATTCCACAAATACCAGTGGCTATCATGTTGGATACAAAATAATTGGCCACAGTGTAAAACTGACACAGTTCAATGCAAAAAGAAACATTTCCCAGTTACAGTTCATGTGGAATAAAACATTTCAGGAAAGAAGTTTGTCCTCTGTGTCTTCACTTCCATTTTCCTTAAATCTCCAGAAAGACAGACATGGAGGTTCAATTTATTTCATAGAATAACAGAATGAACAAAAACCTGAAGACATTTAATGAGGCATCTTAAATGGTTTATCAATAAAAAAAAAATCCTTGCTAAAACTTAATTCAGATCTCCTGACTCTAAAAACCTAATGCTGTGTATATTGTGTAGCCTTCAAATAATGGTTTCCAATCTTTTTTCATAAAAAATCAACTATAGCAAAGCTGTTAGTAACTTGATTTTTCAAACTTTCCCAGCAAATTAGGTAAGTACAGGGAGCTGTTTGCGTGAGGAGCGTGGGAGTGTCTGCCAGGCTTATCTGTGATCAGTTTCCCTGGGGGCAAGAGGCAACTGGACAAAACCCAGCATTACAAAGCACACCCTGCACACACTGAGGAGGAACTGAAACAAGCACTTCAGAGTCAATTGTGCTGCAAGTTTCACATCTTGAAATTTGGACTTGGAAGAGGTTCTTTGTACTGCTTTGGAGTCACCAGAATGGAAGGAGCAGAAGAATGAATGAATGTAGCTATCCAACTTATCTACGATTTGGATGAACTGATTCTACTAAAAGAAAAAAAAAGAAAAGAAAAGCCGTTGATTCTGGTAATTGCTTAATAGGAACATAAGTGTGGAAACTAGGATCCGTTTTCCCCTAGGGAACTAACTGCTTCAAAGCCGTAAACTGAACATGATTTTACTATCAGTCTTTATAGTAGTTAGGATTACCTACTAGGAAATACAAAAGTAGGCACTGATTGAGAAACAAAGGTGCGAAGGCAACAGACCAAAGAATTCTGAAGATTTTAGTAAAAGGCTATTAAAAGAAACTCGTAATACAGGTTGTAGAAGTGGGGGGAGTGTTTCTGACTGTGTTATTCACTTAGAGCAGTGGTTCTTAACCGTTTTTGAGGTACCGAACCCACCAGTTTCATATGCACATCCACCGAACCCTTCTTTAGTGATAAATAAAATATGATTTTTTTTTCCAAATTCAAGACATAGGTATATGTTTTTTTACTGGTGCACAAAATGAGCCATGCATGAACATCACCTTGCTCAAAGAACAAAACCAACAAAGTGCATGAACTCACAACAAATTGCGGTATTACTTTATTCTGGTCTCCGCGGCAGAGGCTTCTCCGAACCCCTGAGACTGACTCATCGAACCCCTAGGGTTCAATAGAACCCAGGTTAAGAACCACTGACTTAGAAACACTGTGGGAAGCTCGTTCGGCTTTGATACTACTTAGCAAATGCAGCTGTGGGACAGGTTGAATGGAGTGGATAGAGAGAAAAATAACAAACCCTGGTCAACTGATGGTCTTGTGCTTCCTGACAGGCTTCGCAGGGAGCGTTGTCAGTCTCTGGGCGTGACTCTTTCAGAGGCATTGGGTATTGCTGTCACAAGTTCTACCCTTCCTTCTTTCCTTCCCTTTTCACTGATTTTAGGTGCCATGCAGAATTCTTTTTTGGCAAGTTAAAAAAGTGTGTTTCTGCCACTTGATGGTTGGGATGTAGAGGTGTAATTTGAGAAGGACTGAGAGAACGAATGAAGGAATACAGTGGTAATTTAGGATTGCTGCAAAATCATGTCTGGTTTAGGTTTAAAGACCTTTTCCCTTCTCCCCTCTGAGGCCACTTCTCTTCTCGGGAATGAATCACAGCAGTCTCACTAAATGGGTTTTGAAAGGAGTATGAACTCACTTCATAGAATCTGGCAGCTGACATATAACCTTTTCTTTGGGTTTTATTTTAAGTATTGATGACATAACAGATAACGTCTTTGTTATTAGTCACCATAAGTAACTGTTTCCAGAATGACAGTGTTCCAGACGAAAGACAAAGTTACTCCAACCCTGGGGTCCACAGGCCCGTCACTGGGCAGCTTCTGAGACCTTGTCCCCTCAAGTTCCTGCTCAGCTCTGTGATGAACTGGAACACTCACTGCACTAGCTCACAATTCCTGGTGCTCCTGCGTGACTCCTGTTGTGAGTCAGGCTGTGGCTTAGCCTTAGCCTTTTATTGTTGGAGTAACAAAAGCTGAATAACTGCTGAATAATGATGCAGTAAGTAAGCCCTGGTTGGAATTGGTGAGAGCAGTAATAACCTGTGACCCATCTAAAATTATAGTTAAACTCCCAATCCAAACTCATCTAAGGGAATCCAGCCTATGGGCTCTAGAAACACCAAGGTTCCTGGCAACCCTCTTCCCCTTGTATGGGATCCGAGTTTATGTGCAGTGTTGGGTAGGTGCCCATCCATCCATTAATGCTTGTATATCGAAGGGTCTAATCCTTCTCTTACCAATTTAGAAAGTTTTTTTTATAAAAAAACAAAACAAAACAAAACTGTTCTCGCCTGACCAGGTGGTGGCGCAGTGGATAGAGCATTGGACTGGGATGTGGAAGACCCAGGTTCGAGACCCCGAGGTCGCCAGCTTGAGCGCGGGCCCATCTGGCTTGAGCAAAAGCTCACCAGCTTGGACCCAAGGTCGCTGGCTCCAGCAAGGGGTTGCTTGGTCTGCTGAAGGCCCGTGGTCAAGACACATGTAGAAAGCAATCAATGAACAACTAAGATGTCGCAATGAAAAACTGATGATTGATGCTTCTCATCTCTCTCCGTTCCTGTCTGTCCCTATCTATCCCTCTCTCTGACTCTCTGTCTCTGAAAAAAAAAAAAAAAAAACACCAAAAAACCTGTTCTCAAGTCTTTACAGAACAGGTGTGAATTAAAATCCTGTCCTTTTTCTCACCGTGTCATATCCTTTTACTTTGTGACTTACCCTGCGCAAAGGCCAGTAAACAAACAACTGAGTAGAGCTAGTATAGTTTTTCCAGTTACTAGTAATTTTTTTCTTTTTTAATTAAACTTTCACAACTGAGACCCTAGACTACAGTGCCAGATATGGTAGAAACATCTTTCTTTTAAGATTTTATTTTATTAATTTCCGAGAGAGAAGAGAGAAAGTGGGGAGCGGAATAGAGACAGAGGCGGGATGAAAGGATCCAGAAGGAAAGCGGACAGAGGGAAAGGGGATGGTAGGGTGATAGGATGGGATGAGAGCAGAAAAGCAAACCCTGGAGGGAAGGGGGAGGGCTTTACGGGGAGGGGGACAGGGGGATGTACTGCGGAACATGGGGGAGGGGAAGATATATTTGGGGGGACACTAGAATCCATGCAAACACAAGACATTAATAATAAAAGAATTTCATGGCTAGTTGGCTCAGTGGATGGGGGCAAAAAAGGAGAAAAACGGGGGAAGGAACAGGAAGCATCAACTCATAGTAGTTGCTTCTCCTAGTGCCTTGACCAAGCAAGGCCAGAGATTTGAACCGGTGATCTCCCCATTCCAGGCCAATGCTTTATCTATTGTATCACTGCAGCTCAGGCTAAAAGCATGTAAGGAGCTTTTCTACCTTTATGATATCATGATTTGAGGGGTCACCTCTGCCTTGAACTTACTGTGTCTTTGGAAACATTCCTTCATGTCTCTGTTTCAATTTTTTCTTCTAAATTAAAAAAATTAAAAGTGGTGGGTTAGGTCAGTGATTCCCAAATATGTGAAGTGTTTTTAAAATGTAGCTTTCCTGAGCAGGAAATAAATTCAGATCCATTGGACCAAATCCCTGGGGGTGGAGCCTGTGAAGCTTTGTTAATTACAAAACAAACCAATCAACAAAAAAACAGTAGAGCTTCTAAGGTAATTGTAATGATGAGGTAAGCCTGGGAACTTCCAGCTAGGTGGTGTCTGTGGTCTCTTATACCTCTAATATTGTGATTGTTTCTCACTGACCGATGAGAACCAAAGATGTAAGAAAAATGTGAAGACCTTGGGTAATTGAGGGAGTCAGAACTGTCTCAGTGGTGTTGAATTCAAATGAGAAAATTTGAAGATCTAATTGGCTTTATTAAGCCCCAAAAGCTATGCAGTCTGGAAGGCTTTCCTAGGCAGAAACTGGGCAGGGCAAGAAAGTCATTGACAAAGGAAAGAAAGAGTTGTTTCAGGCAAGGTTACCTTGCATTGTGCAGGAGGCTGTCTTGTCAGACAGATTTCCTCAGCCTCCTTGGGGGGAAGGTGGAGAGGGCCCATGTGACAAGTCATCGGTACTGACAGGGAAATTCCAGACTGACCAATTAAGATTACATTCCTGGAGAAGGCTGAACTACAGTTAGGTCAGGTGTGAAGTCTAGGCTCTGTGTCATGGGCTTTCACACAAATGACTCCATGTTGGGCCTGTGGTTTTCTCTTTAATAGTGGTAATCTTTTTCCATGTGAGGGAACAAGCCATGCGGTTATTGGAGGAAGTACATTCTCAATAGAGGGACTAGCAAGAACAAACGTCCTAAGGCAGGAACATGTTTGGTATGTACTTAGAGGGGAGAAAAAAATCAGTTTCCTTCTACCCTTCTAAATTCTAGCTAGTCAGATAATTCAGATGAGCTACAGCAAATTAACAGATTAACACATGTGTAAGGGGAACTGTTGGGCAGATAAAATATATTATGCTCACTTTGTTAAAGATGGCGCTGCCCACATGGAAGTTTGTTGATATTAATGTGTGTTCTGGAACAGGCTGTGGGCAGGCCGGGTCATTATAGCCTAAGGCTTAGTTTAAGAGTAAGCTCTTCCTTACACCCTTGACTGATTGGATGATGTAGGGTGGTGCACTCTCCTGAGGAATCCCATTAATGCCTCAGATGGGTGGCTTTGTATCAGAGACTTTCTTGTCTGTAGATTGGATTAAGGGTTTGGATTTTCTATGCTATAAACTGGGGCAGTCCGGGAGCTTGATCTCTCTCTCTTGGTTCCTGGGTTCCTGAGATTAGTATTAGAGAGGAGAGCAGAGTAAGGCCACGTGAATGAAGGCCAGGAGAAGCAGCCAAGATGGCAGAGTGCTGAGGAAGAAGCCAGTTTGTTAAGAGTTTGTGCAGGAGGAGATGGGAAACAGAGGTGAACAAATCTGGTGAGCTGGAAAGCTTTGATGCTAGGAAACTCGGATAAGTCAGTAGCTTTGTGAGCACTGAATGTGTGGGTTTTGGAGCCCAGTGTGTGTTTTTGCTTGCCCGCCGGGTGCAAGCTAGAATTAAAGCTGATGGCTCACCAGTTCTTGGCTCCTGTGTTTCATTACCGACTGTTCGAATCTGATGTGAACCTGCGTGGGTCAGTGTAAAGCCAGTAGTCGAGGCCACTATCACAGCAGCCCAACCCACGCAGGTTCGCATTAGATTCGAACAGTCGGTAATGAAACAATGGAGCCAAGAACTGGTGAGCCATCAACTTTAATTCTAGCTTGCACCCGGCGGGCAAGCAAAAACACACACTGGGCTCCAAAACCCACACATTCAGTGCTCACAAAGCTACTGACTTATCAGAGTTTCCTAGAATCAAAGGTTTCTAGCTCACCAGACTTATTCACCTCTGTTTCCCATCTCCTCCTGCACAAACTGCACAAACTGGCTTCTTCCTCAGCACTTCGCCATCTTTGTTGCTTCTCCTCTCCTCCACGTGTCCTTAATCTGCTGTCCTTTCTAATACTAACCTCAGGAACCGAGAGAGAGCAAGCTCCCAGCCTGCCCCACTTTATAATGTAGAAATCCAAACCTTTAATCCAATCTACAAACAAGGAAGTCTCTGATACAAAGTCACTTATCTGAGCCATAATGGGAGGATTCCTCATGAGAGTGCACCACCCTACACCATCCAATCAGTCAAGGGTGTGGGGAAAAGCTTACTCTTAAAACTTGCATGTGGGCAGCACCATCTTTAACAAAGTGAGCATGATATATTTTATCTGCCCAACAGGGGGGATTGGTGGGGGGGAATAAGACAATTCACAGGGAGATGAAGAGTTTATGTTCAGTAAACAAATGTCTACTGGTTAATTTGAAACAGTGGGACACAGGGAGGACTTTGGTCAAATGGGCTTTGCTAATTCCTCCTTGTCTGTCACACCTAGTTCATACTGAAATACAGGTGTCCGGGAGGATAGCCCCGTTCTGGAGAAAGTCCTTCCTTTGTCTAAATTCTTTTAGGCAGTTAGGGGGAAAGGTCAAAGGTTTTCCCTGAGTTTTTCATTTCTTAAAAATAACCTGCATAAATATCCCAAAGAGGCATATTTTGAAGTGACAAACTGTGTTTCCCATCACACCCTAAAAAAGAAAAATGTTGCCTAAGGCAGAGATGATTTGGATGCAGAGAGTAAGTGACCCTTTGTGGGAACATCACTGAGACTGAGGTAGGCAGGGCCATCACACTGCTATACGAGAGGGAGGTGGCGGTGGCCGGCCCTCTAATTTCTTTTCCGTTGGCCGATGCTTGATAACAAAAATTCCCACTATTAGATCCTCATTTCTTTGTATTTAAACCTTGTCCTCTCTAGGCAGTAACTGATACCTTAGTGGAAACTAAAAGATAACTTGTTCCTCTGTCAGGGAGAGCAAGGTCACGTGAGAGGACTGGGCATGTTCTGTGGAGCAGCATGTGAGGACTGGCCTTGTCCTTTCCAGCTGAGTGGACAGGACTGAGGGGACAGTGCCTGGAATTCTGCTGAACAGGGACACAGACTTTTGCTGGCTCTATCCAAAGCTTCAATAATGTGTCCTTGGTTTTCATCTTCACAGCGAATTCTCCAGCCGGCTGGAGCAGACCAAAGTGATCTTTGGAGAATGATCCTATCACAGACTTTAGTGCTTATTACTAAAAGTTTCTATATTTTAATTGACAATTGAATTTTTTTTTCCTTTTAAAAGTCTGTATTTTTTAGAGCAGTTTTAGGGTCACAGCAAAATTCAGCAGAGAATACAGAGTTCCTGTCTATACCCTGCCCTACACACCCATAGCCTCCCCGACTGTCAACCTCGCACAGCAGAGTGTTACATTTGTCACAACAGGTGAACCTACATTGATTGACCCACCATAATCACCCCAAACCATGGTTTACATCAGGATTTATTCTTGGTGGTGTGCATTCTATGGGCTTTGACAATGTATGGAATGTATCCATCAATAGGGGACCGTACAGTAGTTTCACTGCCCTTACCATCTCTCCCTAGCCCACCATCGATCTTTTTATTGTCTCCATAGTTCTTCCTCTTATATAGATGCCTTTCGGCTGGAATCACACAGTATGTAGCCATTTCTGATTGGCTTCTTTCACTCAGTCACGTGCACTGAAGGTTACTACATGTCTTTTCATGACTTGATAACTCATTTCTTTTGGGCGCCAAATAATACTGCATTGTCTGGATGTAACACAGTTTATTCATTCATTACCTACTGACGGAAATCGTGGTTGCTTTTGCCAATTATTAATAAAGCTGTAAACATTCCCATGCAGGTCGTGTGTGGACGTAAGTTTTACTCCTTGGAATAAATATCAAGGAGTGTGATTGCCGGATCATAAGATAAGAGTTAGTTTAGTCTTGTAAGAAACTGCCACACTTTCAAAGTGGTTGTACCGTGTTGCTTTCCCACCAGCAGTGAATTACAGCTCCCACTAGTCCTCCTCCTTGTCAGTATTTGTGTTTGGGATTTTGGCCATTCTAATAGGTTTGTAGTGAATCTTACTGTTTTCATTTTAATTTGTGTTTCTCTAATGACATATGATATAGAGCATCTTTTTATATACTCATTTGCTATCTATATATCCTTTTTTTCTGAAGTGTTTGTTCAGGTCTTTCCCCCGCTTTTTAATTGGACTGTTCTCTTTCTTATTGTTGAGCTTTATGAGTTTTTTATCCTTTATTCATATATACCTTTTACAAATATTTTCACCCAGTCTGTGGCTGTCTTCTCTTTATCTTGATACTGTCTTTCACAGAGCAGAAATTTTAATTTTAATGAAGTCCAACTTATCAATTCTTTCATTTCACAGCTTGTGCCTTTTGTATTGTCATCGTTCTACCTAAGATTATCTTCTAAAAGTTTTATAGTTTTGCATTTTACCTTTAGCTCTATGATCCATTTTGAGTTGTTTTTGTGAAAGAATTAATGTCTGTGTCTAGATGCAGTTTTTTGCATGTGGGTGCCCCAATTGTTGCATCACCTTTGTTGAAATACAATCAGTTAACTATATGACTCTGCTCTCTGGGCTCTCTCTTCTTTTCTATTGATCTATTTCTTCCACCAATACCACACTGTCATTTTTTTTTTTCTTTAAGGGAGAGAGACAGAGACAAAGACAGGGACAGATAGGGACAGACAGCTGGAAGGGAGAAAGATGAGAAGCATCAATTCTTTGTTGCAGCACCTTAGTTGTTCATTGATTGCTTTATCATATGTGCCTTGAGCAGGGGGCCACAGCAGAGTGAATGACCCTTTGTTCAAGCCAGCGACCTTGGGCTTCAAGCCAGTGACCTTTGGGCTCAAGCCAGCGACCATGGGGTCATGTCTGTGATCCTGCACTCAAGCCAATGACCCCTCGCTCAAGCTTGATGAGCCCACAATTTTAGAGTTTCGAACCTGGGTCCTCTGCATCCCAGTCTGATGCTTTATCCACTGCACCACCACGTGGTCAGGCAGTGCCACACTGTATTTTTATTTTTATTTTTTCGAAGTTAGAAGTGGGGAGGCAGTCAGACAGACTCCCGCATCCACCCAACCGGGATCCACCTGCATGCCCACCAGGGGGCTATGCTCTGCCCATCTGGGACGTTGCTCCATTGCAGCTGGAGCCATTCTAGCGCCTGAGGCGGAGGTCATGGAGCCATCCTAAGTGCCCGGGCCAACTTTGCTCCAATGGAGCCTTGACTGCGGGAGGGCAAGAGAGAGATAGAGAGGAAGGAGAGGGGGAGGGGTAGAGAAGCAGATGGGTGCTTCTCCTGTGTGCCCCTACCAGGAATTGACCCTGGGATTTCCACATGCTGGGCCAACGCTCTACCACTTGAGCCAACCAGCCAGGGCCATACCACACTGTCTTGATTACTGTACCTTTATAGTAAATCTTGAAGTTGAGTAGTTTCAGTCTCCTGACTTTGCTCTTCTCCTTCAATATTGTTGGCTATTCCGAGTTTTGTGCTTCTCTGTATAAACTTTAGAATCAGTTTGTTCATATTTACAAAATAACTTGCTGGGGTTTTGATTGGGATTGCATTGAATCTATAGATCAAGTTGGGAAGAACTGATATCTTGGGTCTTCCTACTGATTTATGAGGACTGTTTCTCTATTTACTTAGTTCTTCTTTGTTTTATCAGTTTTCTCGTTTACCTTATACAGTATAGATCTTGTACATATTTTGTTAGATTTATATGTAAGTATTTGGGGGGAATGCTATTAGAAATGGTATTGTGTTTTTAATTTTAAATTCCACTTGTTAATGCTGGCTATATTTAAAAACTATTTTAGCATGTGGATGTTTCTGAGCATGGCGGCATTCATGTCAGACTAGCTACTCCCCACCCCAGCCCCTTTTATAATGCTTTCATCTTTTTAATGTTTTTATTTATTTTTTACAGGGATAGAGAAAGAGTCAGAGAGAGGGATAGACAGGGACAGACAGACGGAGGAACGGAGAGTGATGAGAAGCATCAATCATTAGTTTTTCGTTGCCATTGCGACACCTTAGTTGTTCATTGATTGCTTTCTCACATGTGCCTTGACTGCGGGCCTTCAACAGATCGAGCAACACCTTGCTGGAGCCAGCGACCTTGGGTCCAAGCTGACGAGCTTTTGCTCAAGCCAGATGGGCCCGCGCTCAAGCTGGCGGGCTCGGGGTCTCGAAACTGGGTCTTTCGCATCCCAGTCCGACGCTCTATCCACTGCGCCACCGCTTGGTCAGGCAATGCTTTCATCTTTTTTAAAAAAAGTTTTTCTGAGTATTAGAATGGTACAGTTTTATTACAAACATTTGGAAAATGCAAGAAAATATAAAATATAAAACCCCAAATTACCCATAATGCTATCACATAAATTTTGCTACTATAAACGTTTATTTTTTTTGCAAGTCTTTCTTGATATGGGCATTAGTCAACTACATTGCATTAACTGGATCATATTGTATATCAAGCTATATAATCTGCTTTCTAACTCAGTTTGGTATACAATGTTTTATTCATGTTATTAAAATGTTTTTGAGAACAATTTTTAAAAATATTTTCCATTGAGCCTGACCTGTGGTGGTGCAGTGCATAAAGTGACGACCTGGGAACACGGAGGTTGCCAGTTCAAAACCCTGCACTGGTCTGGTCAAGGCACATATGGGAGTTGATGCTTCCAGCTCCTCTCACCTTTCTCTCTTTCTCTCTCTTTCTCACTCTGTGTCTCCTCTCTAAAATGAATAAAATTAAAAAAAGAAAAATTTAAAAAGAAAACAAAAAACCAAGTGTCTCTATGACTCCAAAATTAAAAAAAAAAAAATTTTTTTCATTGACTTGAGAGAGAGAGAGAGAGAGGTGTCAAATTGTTCCACTTGGTTGTTCCACTTAGCTGTGTATTCATTGATTGCTTCTTTTAGGCGCCCTGACCAGGGGTCAAACCCACAGTCTCTGGTGTGCTGGATCCACACTTTATTCACTGACCCACCTGTCCAGGGATAAGAACAATTTGTAATGACTTTGTAGTATCTTCTTAAATAGATTCAAAGACTTAGAGTATGTTCTGCTAATGGATATTCAGGTTTCCAGTCACAGTGCAGCGAATGACCCTATTTTTGTTCAAATTTCTGATAGCTTTCTTGGGAGGAAATTTTCTTTGTGAGAAATTTGAAGAAGTCCCATTTTTATTCTTCAGTGGAATTTGAAAATTGAGAGAAATTGGGTCAGGTAGATGGAAACCAAAATAGCTGCATTTGGAGAACTGTTACCATGTATAACAACAAGGGTCTGCCAAATAATGAGCCTCAAACTTAGACTAGTCATCCACCCTGTCCGGAGCAGCCTGGACACCCAGCCACCACTCACATAGGGTCTTGCAGCATGAAACTTGATGCTGAGGAGTGGGTGACTACCTCAGCGTGTGTGTGCTCGGCAGGTGGATAGATGCCCACAAAGGCAGGGGAGTTTACTGTTCAGAATTGATTCTTCTTTCCCCGGGAACCAGCATGTGGAATGGAGCACAGTCAGGAGTGCTACGCTCTTCAGGATTGTGCCTCTACTTGTAGCAAAACTGAAGCGAAGACAAGTAGACCCCACCCAGCTCTGGTAGGTTAAGTCACCTCCTAAAGGATATGAACATGAGCGGGGCTTTTCTTAATATTTTATTTTATCATTTTTTAAATTATTTTTATTTATTCATGTTAGAGGAGACAGAGGGGGCAGGGGAAGCAGGGAGCATCAACTCCCATATGTGCCTTGACCGGGCAAGCCCAGGGTTTGAACCGGCAACCTCAGCGTCCCAGGTTGATGCTTGATCCACTGTGCCACCAGAGATCAGGCTTTGTTCTTAATATTTTAAAAAGCATTTTATCTATGTGTCTTTGGAGATAATGCATTCACTTGGTTCACCAATATAAATATACATTTGAAACATATTGTTTCGATCTCTTTATTCTTTCTTCCCCATCCCCTTTAAGTAATTAATTTTATTAGTTTCTTAAAATTCTTTTAATATTGTTCGTGCAGAAATCAGCAAATAGAAACCTGTATTCTTCTTCCTTCTTACACAAGAGGTAGCGTGTTCTACACAAGAAATCTGCTCTTTGCTGTTTGCGTTTTCCAGTGTAACCCGGAAACCTTACTGGTCTTGCTCTTGTTCTGACACTCTCCCTCCAACAGCTACTTGGTATTTTGTTGAGTGAATATAGTGTGATTCAGTTCGCCTCTACCAGTATTCTTTCCAGTAGTTTCCAGTCTTCTCCTCTTACCAAACGTGCTGCAATCACATGTATTTTTTTAAAATCTGCTTGGTTACAGAAGTGGGATTGGTGGGTCCAATATTAAAAATACTTGGAATTCTGATACCTGTGACAGCTACGCTCCATATGTGTATCATACCATGTTGAATCTCTGCCTGTATTTTTCTTATGTGAGACGTCTAACTTTTGAAGTTTTGCCAATCTACATATTTTGTATTGCTTTTCTCTTTCTAGCAGTGAGGTTGAGTATCTTTTCATGTTTTTAAAGACCATTGTCTCCCTGTGAGCTCTGTATCCATTGCCCATTTTTTCATTGGTTTGCAAGTCTTTTTTTTTTTTTTAATTCCTGGTTGTTCTTTATGTATTAGGGAGATTAATCCTTTGTCTGTAATATAACTATTTTTTGTAAACTTTTTAAAAAGCCCTTGATAACTTTTTTTACACACTAAGCTTTTATACTTTATACAAAATCCGCTGTTCTGCTTTTCAATCTTAACATTATATCACCAGAATTTTTATTTTTCAAATATGGCATGTTTTGCCCCAGAAGGCAATGCGAAGAGAGGTCCTGGAATGTAGAGAATGTTACCCTGACTTGTTTGCACTGATGTTAAGGTGATAGTGTAGGAGTTGGAAGAGCACAGAATTTGGAGCCAGGAGACAGAGGTGTGAGTCTTGATTTTGCCACTTCATAGTTATAACCTTGTTAAAGTCTCCTAACTTCTGTGTAAAACAGATTATGTAATACAGGCTCTCACAGGACATATTGAAGGTCAGCTCAGGTGAATTCTGTAAAAGTGTTTGGCAAACTCTGAAAAGTTAGGCAGTTATTTATGTGTGTGCTAGGCAGCTCCGATCACTGCCTTCCTGTCCTGTATCCGAATGTCAGACCTTGTGAAGCTCGTGTCCCTACGCTCTGTGAGATTATGCCATTAAAAAGAGGCAGTCAGTCAGTAGGATAGAAACCAGTTGGATACAGTAATAGAATAACAATAACAAACTGAAAGCCCTAATAGGTTTACTAAATGAGAAGAGGGATGACATTTTTAGAAACTTTGTTCTGTCCCTGGAGAAGGCAGGTAATGAAGCACAGGAGAATGTGGTACTGTACATGCATGCTGAGAAGAAAGCTCAATAAATCTCATTGTCTAAAGCCAAACTACATATTTGAAACAATCAGAATTCCTTGAATTTATTGAGGTGGTATCCCTGTAGGAGTTCACCCACTGCCTCATGCTTCAGCTACCAAGAAGCCTTGTAAAGCAAACAATAATTAAGGTTGTTTGTCTTAAGGCAATAATAGAATCTTTGATGGGTTAAAAAGAAAAAAAAAGCCCTATTTTCCTATTCTATTTCTGTTGTATTATTTATTTTTATTTTTTAAATTTAAATTTTATTGTACATATATTCTTAAATATTTTAATATTCATAAGAGATAGGACAGTCACATGGTTACATTTTCAAAAGACACAAAGTCATAGTGAGTACTTACGGCACACTGTTTTATGTGTGCCTGACTCTTTAGTAATCACTTTACATATAATCCTCAAAAGGACACTTAGGAGGTAGGAACTATTACCATGTTTTGCGGGTGAGGATACTAAGGAACAAAGAGTTTGGGTAAGTCACCAAAGTCCTTAGCTAGGAAGAGGCAGAGCAAGGACTTGAACCCAGGCTGCCTGGCTCCAAAGCCTACATGCTTTCTCACCATGCTCTTCTGACATATGTAGTAAATGGTGTAGAGAGAGCTCTGTAGAGAATATACAGTGGAGTCTGCTTAGTTCTCTTCCTCGACAACCCAGCTTTCTACTCCTGATTCAACCAGCCTTACCAATTCATTATACTAAATATCTTTCTAGAGATACTCAATGTATATATAATAAAATATACAGTTGCCCCCCCCCCCCATTTTTCTTTTTAAAAATATTTATGGTAGCATTCTAGCACAATGTTTTACTTTTTTTTTTCAGTTAAAATTATGTCTTAGAGCTTACTGTGTAATTATATAAGGAGCTTCCTCATTTACTATTGTATCAATACAGTAGTGTATTGTTCCACAGTTTAACCACCGCATGGTGGTTTCCGGTCCTTTGCTATTCCAGACAGTGCTATAGTGACTGCCTTATTGTACATAACTATTTTGGACCTGTACAAGGTGATCTGTAGAATTAGTTCCTACAAGGAGAATTGCTGGGTCAAAGTGTGTTTGCGTGTGTCCCTATCTCTCTCTCTGTTTCTCTCTCTCTCTCTCTCTCTCTCTCTCTCTCTATTTTGGTCTCACCTCTCCCACACCATTTCCCCACGTGCTCTTCTGTGCGCATCTCTTTTAGATAGGTTTTACAACCAAAGATAAATACAGCTTCTATTTATTTTTGGCTTTTTCATTTTGCAAAACAAAAGACCGTACAGAGACTCATGCTTTTGACCTCTGGAAACCTCTGGGAAAATAGAACTATTACCTTTACTTGTGTAGAATTGAAATGGATCGAGAATGAATATATATAAAGACAGTGTCATAAATATTTGGTATGACATTCATTCATCTACCTCTTATTAGTATACACTCTCCCCTGGGAGGGGATGGGAAAACCTTACATTCAAGAAAAGATTAAATCAGCCTGACCAGGCGGTGGCACAGTGGATAGAGCATAGGACTGGGATGCGGAAGACCCAGGTTCGAGACCCCAAGCTCGCCAGCTTGAGTGCGGGTCCATCTGGCTTGAGCGAGAGCTCTCCAGCTTGGACCCAAGGTCGCTGGCTCCAGCAAGGGTTGCTAGGTCTGCTGAAGGCCCGCGGTCAAGGCACATATGAGAAAGCAATCAATGAAGAACTATGATGTCGTAGCGGCAACGAAAAACTAATAATTGATGCTTCTCATCTCTCTCCATTTCTGTCTGTCTGTCCCTATCTATCCCTCTCTCTGACTCTCTTTCTCTGTCCCTGTAAAAAAAAGAAAGAAAAGAAAAGATGAAGTCATATTGATGCAAGTTAGCTTTCAGCAGAGCCATTATACAATTCAGTAATCCTGGAAGATAGTAGTGAATGTTGACTATTTGGGTTATGCTGACAACAGAATGAGAGCTCAGTGGATATTGAATAATACATCCATGGAGTGGAATAGCAAAGCTCTTTCTTGGGGGGAGAGGAATAGTTAGTACAGGTAATTTCTAGTTTATAACAACCAGAAGAGAGTAAGTAGTGCTCTTTTAAGAATTAAAGGAATCATTTTGGAAAATATGGCCATATTTAAAGATTCTGTGAGTTTTTAAAGGGGAGAAAAGGAAGAAACTATTACTAATAACAAAACCTAGGAAAGCTAGCGGGGGGCTGAATCTTGCTTGGCACAGAGACCTGCCTACTCAGTGTCCCTCTTGCTTCAAAAGGACCTGTACTTTTCCTCTTCAAATTTTGGTAGCATCTCCTGAAAGTACTGTCGATTGGAGATGTGTTTATATTAACGAGCATGCTCACCAAGGTATAAAGTACATCTAGAAGGGTTAACGATATGCCATGCAGTAATGTTGACTAATTCATTAAGATTGCTTTCACCTCCATACTTGGATCATCTATTCTGTCATACTATGCACACTTAAAAAGTAACTTGGGATTACAGTGTGTCCAGAGTTGGAAGGATGAGACCTTGAGGAATCATTTTGGTTCCTACCCATCATATTGCAGGAGGAGAAACATTGGACTAAGGGGTGAAGGAGTAATATTAGGATTAGACTACCAATCCTGCCTGGAACCCAGGCACTCTGACATTGAATACAGGTCTCTGCTGTTTCGTTGATACCACGATGACCCCAGGACAGTGTGGGGTGTGGGTAATGGCCAAGTGCCACGCACAAACTTGACCCATTTCAGAGTGTACCTGACATGATCCTGACCCCAGGAAAGAAGGAAGGAATTCTGTCTTCTCTTCTGTATTTGAGTTCCCTTTTCAAAGCAGCCAAACTTCAGGCTGTATTGTGACTCATATTACAATATTTTGTCATTGTTGTGTGAACACCTTATATAAAGACGTGATTTTAGCATGTGACCCTCATAGTCATTTATAGCATTGTTTAAGAGGAGAGAAATAGGCTCTGAGTTACACCCTACTTACGCATAAACTTCGGTGGTTGGTTATGTTAGGAAAACCCCAGGGACCTGCACATTACTTATTTCAGTCTTGACCCTCTATTAGACATAGTAAGCATTATACTGGTCAGCAGTCTCATATCCTACAATTCCACAATCCTGAAATCACTCAAAATATTTTTGGAACTGGCATGAACTAATGTGAGGCTATTATAGTCTGTATCTAATACACTTAGCATAAATATTCATAACTTGGGCTGGTGAAATGGTAACTTATTTGATTTGGGGGTTTGGCTATACCTCAGACCCAGTAGGAAGCATTGCATAGTGCGTGTATAAGTTTCTTTCTATAATATATAGAATTCTGAAACATCTGGACCCAAGGACTTCAGTTAAAGGATGGTATATCTGAACTTGTCTTTGAGTTATGCTTTACAGTATTAAAAGTATTTTCATGCTCATTCTCTGTTTTTCCTGACAGCCTTGTGAGATAGATAAGTCAGATACATTTTGGGCACGCTGAGCCTTGGAGTAAGCTAAAAGTGGCAGAGCTAGAGTTAGAAGTTCTGTTGATCCTGGTAGATACTAATCCATATTCCAAGTTCGTGTCTTTGCTGATTCACATTCACCCCCTGCTACGTGGACTTTGTTTTTTCGTCCTTTAAGTTCCCCCATAAGCCGTATAGACCTTTATCTCCATATCTGTAACCGTATAGTTTACTTACTTATTTATGGGTTGGCCTTCTCATATCAGATTGTAAGCATTTTGAGGTAGGAACTGTATCTAGTTAATTTCTAGTCCCAGTATCTGTCATGGTCTCAGGGTCAAGCCGGTGTTAAGGTGTGAGGAAGGAAGGACTGCAGGAGGAGTGTGGATTTGAACCCACTTTAGTGAATGTTCTTGCCATGCCAAGTGGCTAATCATAGGGATTTACTCTTCATCCACACATTGTTTTTGTTGTGATCTTAATTGTTTGATTTGTTTCATTTACCCTTTCTTGGGCCATTCACATTTCCCTATCATACCTGCCTCTTTAAACGTTCACTCTCTTGGGTCACAAGACTGCTGTCTTTAGACTCTTCATGTGAAATTATTTTTGACTGTATGGGGGTGTTTCCTTGTCTGAGAGCGAGAGGGAAAACATTTTTCAAGTAGTTGACTTTGCATTGATGATGCTCCAACCTTGGCATAGTTGAGCCCAGTTTTAGCCTGATTCCTGTAAAAGGTCAGGGGAGGGATCAAACACCAACGCTAGAACTTGTCCTGGCGGATGTCGCAAATCACCCAACCACTGCTCTCATCCTTTTTAGCTGTGACTCCTTGAAACCCTGGGTGTGCAAGTCAGTACCACCTCTCCCCTTGCCCTGAAAATGGTTTTCTCAAACAGCGTTAGTTCTCTCCTAAAACACAGGTGGTATCGTGTCATTCTCTTCCTCAGAAAGTTAGAATGACACACAACTGCTTGGGAAACAAGCGTGTATTCCTTGGCATAGCGTTCAGGGTCCTCCACCAGGAGTCCTAAACTGTCCTTCCAGCCTCGTTTCCTGTGCAATTCTTTTGCAGTTAGACGTGTTCCAACTACCCGAGGCTTTCACATTGTCCCGTTTCACTCCTTGTGCCATGCCTCAGCCTGCAGAGACTGTCCTCTGTTCATCATCACATGTCTAATCCTTGCCATTCGTCATAACTTCATTAGTGCACTTAGTTCTTCCAGGGCTTTTTTCCTGTTCTCTATTATTCTGCCTTGCCCTCTTATTTTCATGTAATTATCTACATGATTGTGTCTTCTAAATTTTAGGTTCTTTGAAAACAGGGACTTAGACATTTCTTTTCATTATATCCGCTTTGCGTATCAGCATTCCTTGGCTTTTCTTGACTTGTAGAAGCCTAATTCCAATCCTTGTCTCTGGCATCTCATAGCTGTCTTCCCTCTGTGCCTGTATCCAGCTTTCTGCCTTTTTATGAGGACACCAGTCATTAGATTAGGGCTGATCTTAATCTAGTAGGACCTCATCTTAACTTGATCACATCTGCCAAGACACTGCTTCCAAACAAGGTCATATTCATAGGTACTAGGAATTAGGAACTTAAGAGATCGTTCGAGGGGATGTAATTCGACTCCAGTACATGGCTATATAAATATATTTTACAGAGAATTCTGTTTTCCGTACCTAAAATGATTTTAACTATTGTTTACCTTTTAGGCAAGTAATTTAGACTTCAGTCACTTGCTTCATGATCTTGATGAAATAAGACCAGATGTAAAACCTGGCTTCACTTCCAACCATGCAAATTTTAGCATCGTAGAATTTTAAAACCTAAAAGGTTCCATATAAGTCTTTTTGTTTCCATTTTACAGTAAGAAAAGGTAGACAAATCATCTTATTTTCTTGTGCCTCAGGTCACACAGCTGAGAGTAGAAGAAAAATGATTTCCCTTGTCATGTTATGAAAATTAGGAGGAAGGAGCAATGGGCATGGTAGTTTAGAACATGGTAGCTTCGGCTGTTAAAGGAAGGTACAACCAGAACTTTGTGGGGCTTTTGCTCCTGGGATTTAAGAAAACAAATCTGCTACCCTGAGAGAGTATCTTCTGTATTAACTACCACTGCCTGAAAAGGGGAGGGCCAGTAATGCACAATTTGTGATTGAGTCCCAGGCGCTGTATCAATTTAAAAACAAAAATAGCAACATTACCAATTCTTTTTAAGTCATGATTACCATCTCGGGGCACCTGCTGTGTGACAACCTCTGGGTGAATCACTTTACATATTTCATTCAGTCCCTACTGCAGCGTGGTGAGGTGGGCTGCAATGCTCTCGTTGTGCTGGCCCTGAGGTGGCAGCTCAGAGCGGTGGAATTGGAATCCAGACTTGTCTGACTCCGCTTTAGTTATGCTGTCTCTTGGTTTTATAGCTTGCTTTGCTTTTGTTGGTCTGTCTGTCTGTCTTTCTAGCCATCCTCTGTCCCTTCAGGGCAACTCCTCTTCTGCCAGAGTGCTCTAAGCAGTGAGCACCCCTTTGGCCTCAGGCACCCATCCAGTCCACCACCGGATTTTATTAGTTCTGCCCCCTCCGTCCCCTCCCCCGGCATCTGTCCCCTTTTCTCCCCCTCCGTGGAGTAGTCTAAAGGGCGGGCACTCAGATAAACTCTCTGGCCTTCTTGCTTCCAGTCTCAATCTGCCCCCACCCGTTTCCCTTTGAGCAGTCAGATTGACCTTTAGAGACCGGAGCCTCCACCTTTGTTTACCTTGGCTTGTCCCGGCGTCAGGCAGGACCCTGCCTGCCCAGCCTGCCTTTCAAGCTCTTTCTCCCTCTGGCTATTTTTTTTCCTTTCTCAAAAGTTTCATTCTTACATCTTACTGTGTCCCTCCCTCTTCCTATTGTGTTCTTCATTCTCACACTTTATCTCTTTTGACTCTTCTTCAAATTTGTGTTTAAATGTCACTTCCTTAAATCCTTTAGGGATTTCCCTGCCCTTCTCTCCATCCCTGAAATCTGAAAATATGAGACATGTCACAGCCTTTACTTTTTCTTTTAGCACTAGTTATGCATTTACATATGCGTATTAGACCAGCGTTCCCCACTAAACCAGGAACTTACTCCACGAGGGCGGGGACCAAGTCTGTTTAGTTCATTAACTGCTGAAGCTCTAACGTTGACGACAGTGCCAGAAACATAGTAGGCACTCAAACTTATGTTGAATGGATTAACAGACTAATAACTGATGATGCCCAAGGCAGTGCATTTCAAATGATGACCCTTTTTCTACAATTCTCCCCATTTTATTTCTTTTTTTTTTCTTTAATTTTTATTTAGGAACAAGCATGTTTAGAGCAGTTTTATCCCAGTGGCTTTTGGTTTGCTTAGGAATAAACGATGCTTTCTTTATTTTTGATGGTTTTAGCAATTCGGGTGGCGTACAGTGATACACTTGGTTTTTAAAGCTTCTTTACCAGAGCCAGCCATAATATTGGAAAATACTAAACTTTAGAATATGTAATTCCTCCCAGTTTGATCTGAGCATGGGTGGATGGAAGAGGAAGGGAGGAAGCTTTACTGACTCTCTCCAAATGGCTCCCAGCTCAATGACACAAAGGCACGGACACTTCCTAGACAGGTGCGTCAGCCTCAGAACCCAGACATCCAAATTTAGCTCTTTGCACGTGTCCTCAGGATTCCTGGCTACCATCTTGCCCAAAATGCCTTAGGAAGGAGAAGCTTTCTCACCAATGATTTATTATGTAAAGTCCTCTTGCCACCCTTTGTCATGGCCCCTGGCGGTATTTGTGTGGCCTTGGAGTCCACAGACAGGGCTGTCTGCCCCAGGTCTGAAGGGAATCACTGTCTCTGCATACCTGTGGCCTTCTGATGTCTACACAGGCTCAGTGGTTGGGAAACTTCTCTCTCTGTGACTATTCCCAGTGCTGCAGATACCATAACTTCTTTCTCCCTTTTTAATCCGTAGTTGGGCGTGTTCGGAGTTTGACCTGAATGAGATTCGCCTGATAGTTTACCAGGACTGTGAAAGGCGGGGCAGACAAGTCTTGTTTGATTCTAAAGCTGTCCACAAGATTGAAGAGGCAGCAACTCAGGTATGAAATCTGGGTTTGCTTTCATCTTTTCTGCTTGTGCTTTTAACCACCTGTCTGATCAGTCATTTTTTAAGTCATAGTCGTCTCTCTGAGCTGTACTGTACACTGCCATTGATAGTTCAAGAGAAGCATAAGGAAAGCCTCCCCATTCTCAACCCTCTGGCTGCATTTGTAGGTGAAACTGTTAGCAAATAATCGTGACAGATGCTAAGCAGTGTACTGTAAATATTACTAGAGGTGCATTTGCTAGTGAGTTGCAATCTAGTAGGCTTTTGATACCAAGTATGTGCGGTGTCACGGGAAATCTGAGAACTCCAGAATTCATAAAGTGTTAGCCTGAAGGGAATTAATAGATCATTCTGTCTAGTACTTCTTCTCATAGGTAACAGACCCTGGGTTAAACAAAATTAGATAGCTTTCTTCAGTATGCTAACATGCAGTCATCGTTATTCAAAACGGAGTGCTTCTCAAACCTGTCTGACCAAGGAAGCACTTACTGAGTTCCTTTTCTTAGGGTAGGCAGGGTGGCGGAGGTGGTGGAGACCCCGCCCCGTGGCTGCAGCGCTGAGGGGCGGGGCATGGGGGAACCTGGGGATAGGTAAAGAGAAGACAGCAGCCCTTGATCCCTTGGAGCTAGAACTGGAAAAGGAAAGTGAAGTGTCCAGGTGAGGAGCAGAGTCCTCTTTTCAATAATTATTCAGCTGTCTGCAAATTAAATAAATCCATATTTGTATTTATTCTTTTCATGTTCAATAATTTGCTACCGATACTAACCAAATTCTGGCAGCTTATAGAATATGTAGCTAAGTAAATGAATAGTTTATATCACATTGTTTGTCTCATCAGAGCCAAGGGGCTGTTTTTCTGCTTTTGATGAGGATCCTTTCTGCAGGGAGGAAGTGTTCAGGTAAAGTCAGTTTAGCCAAATGGACACCATAGTGCATTAAAGTGGAAGTCTGCCAGGTAGCTTATTGTTACAGTGGTTGTTGGGCTTGTTATGTAGCTCTGCCGCGGCTGGGGGCTTGAAATCTCTTGGGTGATTCACCTGTAAGCTTTCATGGTAGATTTGCATCAAAATTTAGGTGAGCCAAGCCTTGGTGGATGGAACATGCTATCCCCTTGTAAAGCCAGTAGTCAAGGCCATTATCACAGCTGCCTGGCCAATGCAGGTTCGCATTAGATTCGAACAGTGGGTAATGAAACACAGGAGCCACTAACTGATGAGCCATCAGCTTTAATTCTAGCTTGCACCCAGCGGGCAAACAAAAACACACACTGGGCTCCAAAACCCACACATTCAGTGCTCAAAAAGCTACTGACTTATCCGAGTTTCCTAGCATCAAAGGTTTCTAGCTCACCAGACTTATTCACCTCTGTTCCCCATCTCCTCCTGCACAAACTCTTAACAAACTGGCTTCTCCCTCAGCACTCTGCCATCTTGGCTGCTTCTCCTGGCCTCCATGTGGCCTTACTCTGCTCTCCTTTCCAATACTAACCTCAGGAACTGAGAGAGAGATCAAGCTCCCGGACTGCCCCAGTTTATAGCATAGAAAATCCAAATCCTTAATCCAATCTACAGACAAGAAAGTCTCTGATACAAAGCCACCCATCTGAGGCATAATGGGATTCCTCAGGAGAGTGCACCACCCTACATCATCCAATCAGTCAAGGGTGTGGGGAAGAGTTTACTCTTAAACTAAGCCTTAGGCTATAACGACCTGGCCTGCCCACAGCCTGTTCCAGATCACACATTAATATCAACGAACTTCCATGTGGGCAGGGCCATCTTTAACAAAGTGAGCCTAATATATTTTATCTGCCCAGCACCCCTCATTTTCCATATCATTTCCTGTTTCCCTGAAGATCCTGCACGGATGGTTTAGTTCCTAATAGTTGTAACAGGTGGAGGGGGAAAAATTCTCTCCAGTTTTCAAAAGGCAGCTGGAATCTTCAGTATATCAGAGCAGTGATGACAATAGAGCAGTGGTTCTTAACCTTTTTTGAGGTACGGAACCCACCAGTTTCTTATGCGCATTCACCGAACCCTTCTTTAGTGATAAATAAAATATGATTTTTTTCCCCCAAATTCAAGACATAGGTATATGTTTTTTTTACTGGTGCACAAAATGAGCCGTGCATGAACATCACCTTGCTCAAAGAACAAAACCAACAAAGTGCATGAACTCACAACAAATTACGGTATTACTTTATTCTGGCCTCCGCGGCAGAGGCTTCTCCGAACCCCTGAGACCGACTCATCAAACCCCTAGGTTAAGAACCACTGCAATAGAATCTGGAACAAATGCTTTCTTGGAGGTGCTCATTTAATCAAAAGGCAGTGAGGTCCAGGGAGGTTTGCCGTGTGCCCATGGCTACAGAGAGAGCACAGTGGGTGCTCTGAACTGGACCAGGCGCTCTCTCCAATTACAGGCTGTTCAGAATGATGCAACCCAGCCAAAGGGTCTAGCAATCCGGGAGTCAGGTGTGGACTCCGGGTCATGTTAGGCCCTCTGAGGGGCTGTATTTCTGGCTTAAGTGGTATTTAAGTAACAGCTAGATCTGAAGAGGGTATTGAGGGAGGGCCAGGTGCTCAGGAAGAACCAAGCACAACTCTGAATGCCATTACTGCTGGAGTGACTGTTAGGGACCCTCCCAGTTTGTTTTCCTTACATTCTTTCCCATTTTCAGCCCTCCACCCCCTTGGCAAGCACAAAACATCATGAGGGTGTTTCAAGCACATGACCTCAGGCATTTGCATTAGACCACCAGTGTGACTGTCACATTGGAGATTAGATAAGCTGCAGTTGCATTCATGGTTTTCCAAGCAAAAGCTGCACACAGAGAAGCAGGAAAGACTCGGAATAGCAGCAACTTGTCCTAGCCTAGAGGGCACAGGACGCCTCTGTAGGGAGAAATGTATTTTGGTGTAGGAGGAAGGGAAAATTGAATCAAGGTGGGTTGTTTTTACCTTTGTGTCATAGAATTAGCAGGACTCTATTTCGGGAATGTATAGCAGTTAGCCTCCTATTACCCCTAACCTTTAAAGGCCGGGTTTCCATCACATGCCGTGGAGTCTGCCCCAGCTCCTGTTTCAGGGTTTGGCTTCAGCTTTCACAAGCCCAACCTCATGATTTTCTTTCCGATTACCTTCAGAGGAGTTAAAAACACAAACCTAGTCTTTCCAGATTAACAATGTTGCTTTCTTACCTCCGTTTGGTAAAAGTTTGAAACTGAAGCAATGTCTGTCTCCTCAGTTTTATAAATTATGACTCTGCAGAGTGAGTACTCAGCATCCTCTAATAACAAAAGCAGAGATCCGAGCTCATCGATGGTTTTAAAATATGAATTGGAAAGTAAATAATAGTTGCATTATTTAAGGAGAATAAGGCCTTAACACATAACCCCCACCTTCCGTCCAGGGCCCTTCTCCATCCGGCATGGCTCCCCCATGTCCTAGGCGCCCAGGAACCGTATTATTGTCCTCAGTAAAAGGTAAAGCTTCTGGTCTCCTGTGCACCTTAGGCGTAACATAACAGAATGTGTTCACAAAGGAATTCCCAGTGGGCAACGTGTGGAGGAAGCCTGGTATGTTCAGCAGTGCTTTACTTGCCCGTCTCTCCTAACCCAGAAAGCAGAGGACGTCCACGTGAAGGCTGCGGCCAAGTGCTGCCATGGAGGCAGCAGCGGCAGCCTGGGCAGCAGCACCTCCTCCCACGGCTCCTCCGGGGGATCCTCACACGCTAAGGAGCCGCTCCCCAAGTACCAGGTAAAACACCCCTTTCTGTGTGCAGTGCCCCAGGGGGCTGAGCTCCTCCACTGCCATTTCTCCGCGGGGAGTAGTGCCCGCTGGAGGTTCCACTCCGAGGCCGGGAGCGGCAGGGCTGCAAATTGTGTTCTCTTCCATGTTTCCATCGGGGCTTTATGGCGCCGTGGTGGCTTTTATCTCTTGGTAGAAACTGTCATCTAGCAGAGGGGACCCAGTATAATGCAGACTGAATGAGGAAGAAATATTGCAAACGAGGTCAAGCCTCTGAGTTTGCTTCCTTTGTTGTCAGAAGCAGATTGATAAACATGCATCTATTTTCCAGCTTTGTTATTAGCGCTCTAAGGATTCTGGGAGTGTACACGGGCCTTCTCAGAAAATAGCACTTGCCAGAGAAGGAAGGAAGCCCTGAAGAGAAGAATGAAAGGGCAAGACTTAAACTGAGTGAAGGACAGAGAGGGCTGGGAGTATTTCTTACAGTGAGTGAGAGTGTGTGTGAGTGTGTGTGTGAGTGAGAGTGTGTGTGTGTGAGTGTGTGTGTGAGAGTGTGTGTGTGTGAGTGTGTGTGTGAGTGAGAGTGTATGAGTGTGTGTGAGTGAGAGTGTGTATGAGTGTGAGTGTGTGTGTGTGTGTGTGTGTGTGTAGGGAGAGGGTGTAAGGCAGTAGCGAGAAATATATTGCTAACTAGATACCAGGGAAGAAAAGTTTTATAAGCATTGAATGGCAGAAGGCTGTTAATTGATGGAAGACATACCCACTTTTTCTTTTCTGACCTGTGTAGAGTTTTGTCTGTCGTGTTGCCAGAAAAGCAAAGCCAGGGAAACCACCAACAGCCACGAGTCTGGAACGTTACTAACTTCCTGCTTCAGCTTTGTCCCACGCGTCTGCCCTTCATTTCACAGTGCGCCTGCGTCGCAGAGCAGCTCGTGGTTAAAACAGTGCGGAGACAAGCTGTTAGCCAGTTGAGGATCACAGTTGGCATGTGGACCTTGTAGCTCAAGAAAAAGCAGATTATAAAATGGAGGCTGTGGGTGGAAGTTATTAATGATGAATGTCAAAGCCCATTGGTTCCTGTCTGCATGTGGTAGGAAGAGGTTAGTTTTAGCTGTAAACTGGGGAGGAGCCTGGTTAAACAAGGCTGATAGGTTTATGTTACTCTTTTCTATCTCTGTAAACATGTGCAGGTAGGTGTGTACACGTGTATATGTGTGTGTACTTGTGTGTATATATGTATGTGTGTGTGTGTTTAGAGTAAAGAAAAAAAGGATTGAGAAGAGAGTGCTACGGATGAGTCCCATGTTGTGCTTAGGTCCCACCCATCTAGCAGAGAATCGCTCTAGTGAGCTGCTTTTGTTTTGGTCAGGCTGTGCTGGGGTATATCTGTCTTGCTTGTCAGTGTGTCGCCAGCATTTAGAACAGGTGCTTAGAATCCTGAATTCAGTGCATTCACTCACATAGCATTGTCCATGATATTTAAATGTGATATGTGAATGAGTGCATTTTGGTTATAGGATTCTAGAATTCAAGAGAGCTTTGGGCCTAGAGCTCAGTGTGTGGGGGAGAGGGTACTGCTATGTAAAGAATATTCAAAATCGTAAGAATGGTTGAGAATGCAGACATTGAGCGGAAGGGCCCTCTGAGGAACAACGCTATGTAAGGGATTATATGGGGAAGACGAGGTTCAATGGACAGTTATTAAGAACATCAAGTACCATGATAGAGTTAAGAAAGCAAACTGAGCCTGACCAGGTGATAGCACAGTGGATAGAGCGTTCAGACTGGGAGGCGGAGGAGCCAGGTTTGAAACCCTGAGGTCACTGGCTTGAGCGTGGGGTTGTTGGCTTGAGCATGGGATCATAGACATGACCCCATGGTCACTGGCTTGAGCCCAAAGGTCACTGGATTCAAGCCCAAGGTCTCTGGCTTGAGCAAGGGGTCACTCAGTCTGCTGTAGCCCCCAGTCAAGGCACATATGAGAAAGCAATCAGTGAACATCTAAGGTACCACAACGAAGAATTGATGCTTGTCATCTCTCTCCCCTCCTGTCTGTCTGTCCCTCTCTCTGACTCTCTCTCTGTCTTTGTCAAAAATTTTTTAAAAAATAAAGCAAACGGAAAGTGTGCGTTGGAATTGACAGGGTCGTGGAGGCCATCCCTAGAGCAGCCTCTTCTATTCAACAAGCAAAAGAGAGCGGGCAAAGTGCAGGCAGCCCCGTCCAGCCTTTTGGATGACAAAAGGGACAAGAAAAACTTGTCAGAAGTTGGAGGGGTCAAATATTTAAAAAATATTTTTGTAAAACTTCAGAGGTACCAAGTCATGTGTTATCTTTTAGACCCTCGTAAACTTTGCCTGCACCAATTGGCATTTTTGTTCAACACTGTTCATTATTTGATTGACTAACGCTGAACCACATTTCTTTTCAGGATGTGTTTTTAGTACCAAGGGAAGAGTGACCCCGTTTCTCTCGTAATTTAATCTTTCTACTTAGAGTTTATCCATGGAGATCATAAAACTGTTTGTTTCTCATAACAAAATTAAAAAATAAACTGACAAAAAACACTGGTATCCTTGTGGTGATTCTGTGTATAAAGAAGAAATCAGGAACCTGCGTATTAATTTGAGAAAAAAATAGGCCCCCATCATTAAGATTGTAAAGTGATCAATCGTGTCTTTAAGAAAAAATTACCCGCTAAACTAAAGAGGGACCCAGAGGTTGATGACCACTATTTTCTGTGGCGTTGCACACCGTGGTGTGCCACACGCTGACCTCGGTTTCTGTTTCCACGTGCGTGGCAGTACACAAGACCAGCTTCGGATGTCAACATGCTCGGGGAGATGATGTTCGGCTCAGTGGCGATGAGTTACACGGGTTCCACCTTAAAGATACACTATATCCGGTGAGTTTGGGCTGCGTTTTCTACTGGTTGTGAGAAGTGGAATGGTGACGTGGGCACAGTGATTCAAAAGTGCATTTCTTCTTTCTTTCTTTCCCCCCAGCTCTCCTCCACAACTGATGATTAGTAAAGTCTTCTCTGCTAGAACGAGCAGCTTCTGTGGGAGTACAAATAAGTAAGCCTGGGATTTTGCATACCACCTCTTCCCCCATTTTTTATGTGGTTATTTCTGGATAGAGGCATTCTTCAAGGGCAGTAATCTGCCTTTCGAAATGAAAAGCAGGATGAGTCTACACTGACACAGGGGTCTTAAAAGTGGCTTTTGACTTAATCAGGTGGCCTTAAAGCCAAGGGACCATTTCTCTGTCTTTTGGGTCCCTGTTACCAACCGTGTTCTTACTGCCCTCATCAAGCTATCAAGCTTCCATTCCCTGTGAAATGAACAGTGAAGGGAAAAGGAGGGGCCCCACCCGTGGGTTTGTGGAACTTACCAATATTTTTCATTCTTCTAACAAGACTTGAAAATGTGTCTGTTAGTGTGTGTGTTTCTTTAGGGAATGAAGCCGGTTGAGCCTTTTCTCAGGACCTGAGTGGCAGGGCAGCTGTCCACCCTTGCCATCCAGTTTGCTGTCCTGTAGCCACTGCGATTGGCGGGTACTTGGGCCATGTGATGTTTGCATTTTCACGCCTGGGTTTTCTTCTAATTGAACACTTCCCTGTAAACTAAAAACACTGAAATAGAAAACGTAACTTGCATTCTGGTGCATTTGTCCATATATTTTGAGCTTTGCAAACAGAAATATTTTATATACTTTTTAAAATATTTGTTATACTTCAGTAAGTTTGAAAGGCTGGTTATAAATTAGAGGTACATGCTTATGAGTCAAATGAAGGCTGTTATCCTGGGAAATTAAAAATAGACTCCTTTGTAGATTTAGTTACCCTTGAGTTAATCTACTTACTCTTCAACAAAATAACCAGTTTACTTGTTTGAGCACTTAACATTGGACTGTCATGATGTATGTAAGTCAGTATGGGAAGTGATGTTTATTTCTTGTGAGAGGTTCTTTTTCTGACTCTTGCTATTACCTGAACATTTATTACATTAAGTCCCTGTAATAGAATATTGAGCTCAGATTTCACTAAAAACCATTTTGGCCTGGTTATTCTGTATTATTTTAAAAATGTTTATATTTATTTTACTTCCTATAAATACAATAAATTATTAAAATCTGCTTCCCTCACTTTTGTATGTATTAGTAATCCTAAATTTTTAGATATTCTGATCTCAGAGTTCTATAGGAATCATATTAATTTCTATCTTCCTCCTGAAAAAAGTTGCTGAATTGCTCATGGATGGTAATTTAAGACTTCAGGTTAATTTCATTTTGAAGGTTTATGTAAAATTACCTTTGAAATGAATAGTAACATCTTGGGTGCCAGTTACTAAGGCAGAATTTAGAAATGAATAGCAATAGCCTAGGTGTCACTCGCTGATCAAAATTTATAGAGCCCTGGCCAGAGAGCTCTGTGGGTTAGAGTGTTGTCCCAAAGCACAGAGGTTGCTGGTTCTGTCCCTGGTCAGGGCACATACAGGAACAGATCAGTATTCCTGTCTCTCATTCTCTCGCCCTTCCTCTCTCACTAAAATAAATAAATAAGTAAATTTTTAAAATTTTTGTGTCCCCTTATGTAACGGGAAACTGTTAGGGATACATTGTCTAGTTTTATAGGTTGGGCTACCTCCAAAAAGCTCTGCTTTTCTTACCCTCTAACAAATTCCCCTCGAGTTTCATTCCCTGTGGTAGCCGAGTTTCATTCCCTGTGGTAGCCGGGAGACTTTATTACAAGCAACTGAGCAACTGGTAAGTTGTCTAGGGTTGAGAGTCTGTTAGGAAGCAGCTTGATTTCTTTTGTCTCCTGACGTTGTTCTCCTCTCTCTCCCTTTCTCCCCGTCCCTGGATTTAGCCTGCAGGACAGCTTGGAATACATCAACCAGGATCCCAATTTGGGAAAACTGAACACAAATCAGAATAATTTGGGTCCTTGTCGTACTGGGAGTAACCTAGGTATATATCAGCCCCATGAATGGGGTCTTTCTTTCTGAATACCACGATTGTGGGTGTGTGTTTTGCTTAATTTGAGTTTGTTGTGTTGTTTCGTTTCTTTGCATTATCTTTAATCTGTGTTTATTTTGTTTTGTGTACACTGTCTGCCCTCGTCCCTGTGTTCCTGTCCCTAGGTCTGCCGCAGGCAGGTGGCAGCAAGCTGCTGCCTGGGGTGACGGACGGAGGACCTCTCCGGCTCACCCGGAGTGCTTCTTTCTTTGCAGGTTTGTGTGGAATGCCGAGTACAGTGTGACCCACACACATATTAATAAATTCTGTGCAGGATCTTAGGGGAAAAATCCTCTTTGGTACCTCTCTAGAAATCCGAGGGGCTCTTGAAATATTAGTTTCAAATGCAGCCAAGTTCATGGGGTTCTGCAAATTCTACCAGTGAACCTCTATTGTAAATATTTTTGCTAAAGCCCAGGGTAAGCTGATTTTGGTCTGAAATGAGCCCTTAGTGTTTCTAAGAGGATTATATTTTCTGATTTTTATAGGCTTCTGCTGCTGCTATGAATCCTTTTCCTTTGCCATGGTATCTTTTATCCATTTATTCACCTGCATTCGCACCTGCACAGTTTCTTCAAGTCACTCTAATAAGAGCATGGAAGACACCTCTCTCTTTGTGTGTGTGTCCCTCTTTGTCTCTCTCTTGCCTTTAAATAGTTTAAATGTAGTTTCTAGGTTCTCCACAGGTATAATCACCTCGGTCTCTGTGGGTAGGTAAGGTCTGAGATTTAATTGGCCTTGCCAGCTAAGGCTGTTAAATGGCTGTTGTAGTCTGGCATGACTAACAAGTGTGGGAACCTTCATTACTAACACTAAGTGTTGTGTTTACAACAAATGGTATATTCTGTTCTTTGTAGCCTGAACGAGGCTTAAGCACCATAGTTAACTGACACCCTAATAAAATTGACACCCTCCTGCCTACTTAGAGTGAGGATGACTTGTTTATTTACTTTCTTTAAAACTGTGAAAATAAACATGCTTCAAAAACTATGTGTATTAATCAGGCAGGCTTCAAGTTTCCTATAGCAATGTGGCATCTACCCTCTAGCTCAATAAGTATCCAGTTTAAATCAATGTGAAGCATTCCTAGAAGTCTGCGATACTTTAGTGTTTTCTCAGATTCATGCCAGGACATGAGTTTTTCTATGTAAACTCCGCAATAGTACTGTGTAGGGGAGTATTTGGAAAAGAGTGGAGGAAGAAATATTTGAAAATGAATGAGTGTTTTCTATCTGCCAAGAGAGTGGGTTACAAGCAGAGAAACATTTTTTAAATTTACGAAATGGTTTTCAAATATTTCTGTTCCCCGAGTTGCCTATAGTTACTACTGAAACTGATTGTGAAACCTTTTGAAAATACCATGCATGCTATTTAAATGCTACTGATAATGAGGGAAGTGGCTAAAAGATTCTGCCTGAGAATATTTGTTTGTTGTATCTACTGCATCAATAGTTGGATTATTCACTGTTTTATAGAGATGAGCATCACTCACAAAAATTTATATGCTACAGGACGATAGTGAAGGCAGGTGGTTACTTGAATCTGTTTCCTCATTACTCTCACTATTGTCTTTTTATGTATTTAATTTTGATTTCTAATTGATCTCTGTGTACACTTCATGCTGATCATCAATAGTAGTAGCCTATGTTGAAATGTAAAAATTATTGTACTCGTTTTCACACATCTCCCTTTACGAGCCCAGTAACGTGGTTTCCTTTTGCCTTCAGCACACAGCACCCCGGTTGACATGCCGAGCAGGGGGCAGAATGAAGACAGGGACAGTGGCATCGCCCGCTCAGGTATTTGTGCCTCCTTTTCTTGGTGTAACCAACAGATTAAACTGCCCGTAATGGGGACGTAGTTGGGGAAACAGAAGAGAGTCCTCACCTTCTGTATTTTTTTCCCTCGAAATTCTAAGATAGCCTCACGTGTCTAAAGATTTAGAACTTTGATGCCCAGCATCTACGAGTGCACAACATGGGCTGTTTTATTTCTAATGCTCAAACTGATGTGAGACTCGTGTATTCTGAGAAATGTAGTTTTAGAAGGAAGCTTCCTTGAGCCAGTTGCACTGGGAATTTGCTTGCTGAATACTGAGTGTGAACTCAGAAGGAGAGTGTTTGTGGAAGGAGGGTCTGACACTGAGGTGGTCACGCTCTGCTCTGTCCTAGGGTCATGCTGGTCTAGATTTTATCTCAGGTGCCTCTTCTCTTCGTATTTTAAGCCTTGAGCTTTTCTAATACTGCTTTTAAGATCTCTGGGTTTCTGCTTTAGAACGTGATTCTGCTATTGATTTTTGATTTGTAGTTCTGACTTGAGGTAGACACTATGCTGTAGAAGAAAGGTACGGACCTGATCTGGAATTTGAGGACTTGGAGATGTGTGGGGCTTTGTGTGATGAGCGTGCTTTCTACATGGAGCCTGTACCTTCCGCTGCAGACTGGGAGCGCCCTGCTGCTGGCACAGTGCTCCATGCCACCTTCACCAACTGGGCCTGCCAGTCAGTGCTCGGACGTGCCAGGGCTGGATCCGGGCCTCAGGTGCCTTTTCTTCTGACCTGTCACTCATTTCTGTTTCCAGCCCTTGCCCTAAGAAAGAGCGTGAAGGAACCCTTGTGTTCAATCTGGGTAGTACCAGAGTCCTGCACCTTACTTGGTACAACTTTGCTCCTAAGTTAGTAAATGTAATTTGTTACTGAGTCCCTCTGTTTGGTTTTTATAGTTACATAATGTAAAGTACACAGCATTTTATTTATGGTTAAATGAAAATAGTTGAGTCATTTTGGCCCACCTAAACTATTTGGGATTTTTCTGCATGAGAGATTTGTTTCTTTTCCCTTGTCCTTTCATTTATCCATCCATCCATTCATTCATTCAGTCAATCAGTCAGTCAGTCATTTACATCAATAGGGTATGGCTTCACAGGTATGTATTCTATACTCTGGGTTATGACCCGATTCCACTTTTTTTAGTTGCTCGGATTGTTCCAGCTTGGGCCATGGAAGCCGTGGAGCTCTTTCAGTTTGCTCCTGGGTTACTTTAACATACCCGCCCCCAATCAGTGTGTGTGTGTCTGTCTGTCTGTGTGTGTGTCTGTGTCTGTGTGTGTATTTTGAGCACTTCCTTTCTGGCTCTACCGGATGCTCCAGACTTGTCTATTTCCTACTCCTGCCCAGGAATCAGCTGTTTCTCCGTGGAGCCCTGTCCTTTGGGGAGTGGTGTTAGATTCTGAGATTTGCACACTAGATGTGCTTATTGCTACTGGAGTGTCGTTTCTTTCAGGCCCTCTCAGGTGACAAACAAAAAAGATGAGTTTATGCTGTGTATAGACAGGTGTAAATATTGCTGTAGGTAACATATGTATCTATAAGTTAAACATGAGTCTGTACTGTCTGTCTCCCATTATTCATAACCCATCACAAGGTGGATCATTTTACCTTCCTACGCTCACTCACCTTCAGCCCCCACTGCAGCAGTGAGGAGCCTGGCCCTCACCATTTGCTATCCATTTAATTGCTTCACTTCAGTGGACATTCGCAGCAGCGTTAGAACTGTTAACTGGTCCCCCTGCAGGAAACGGCTTTGGTAACAGGAGTGCAGTGCTCATACGCAATTGCTTTTATCTTTAGTCTCAGGCACAGGCCCTCATTTCCATAGCGACTTCGGTGGGCAGCTCTGGAGGGGAGGGCCGGTTGCGCAGCTGTGTGCGCCAGGCCAGCAGAAGCTCTGAAACCTCAGCTGACACCCGTTCACCTGGTAGCCGGCTTCCCACATGCTACCAGAACTTCTGATTACACAAGTCGGTTTTGGAGAATAATTTAAGGGTTTTTATTTTTCTCAATAGTCCAGTAAACAGGGAACTTTAGGCAAGCTTTTTTTTTTTTTGTCGTTTGTTTGTTTAAGTCATTACTTATAGAGAGAAACTTGTTCCGAGATGAAAAAGAGCTCTAAAGGAGATTTTGCAATTCTCCATCAAAGAGAAACCGGAAGTTCTCTGTCCTGGCCCATCAGCTCCTTCTGTAGATTTCCCCTTCTTCGGGCCAGCTCCAGAGGAAGGGACGGCGGACGGAGCTTGTGTCACTAGCTGCGAACTTGTTCTGTGTATAATATGCTTGGGATACAGAGAACCACCTGGTTTTAAATTCTTAAAGGGGTTTACTCTGTACTTAGACAAAGTACGCTGGTGGTTTCCACAGTAAGACCAATTGGGTAGTTGAAAATAAGGGAAGTACTTAGAAGGGTGGCATTAATTCCTGACTAGCCAGCCATCAAACTGCACTTACTTATTAAATAACAATTTTCTAGCTCAAGCAGAATTTGGGATGTTTTTGAAAAAGAGTAAAAATATAGCATCCGCTCTCAAGACGAGTTACAGAAATTCCCAGAGTTAAAATACAGTGTGATAGGTACTACCTGATAAATCACTGTGGGAACAAAGTCAGACAATGGCCTCGTAGTGTTGTAAAGTACCCAAACCTTAATTCCATGGGTTTACGTAGACACCAAGTCCAGATGAATTTTGAAGAGTTTTATTAAAGGAGGAGATTTATTAAATATGCCGACCACATATAGCTTTCATGGGCAATCTGGAAGGCCCAAATCATGTGTCTGAATAATATTCTAGGGGCTGGTTATATATCTTTAATCACACACAGACTGGGGAGAGCCTGACATCAAGGCATAAGCTTATAACCTTTGTTTTCACCTATATAGGTTTGGGGAAAGGGATGAGGGGGGATGGGACACAAATCATTAGCAAGTTTACAACATTTGTGTATAGGATTCATAAAAAACGTTTTTACACATTAAAATTTATAAGGTAACACAATAGTAAAAATGTCATTCTACATATTAAAAGATATTCCTGCCTTACCAGGCAGTGGCACAGTGGATAGAGCGTCGGACTGGGATGCGGAAGACCCAGGTTCGAGACCCCAAGCTTGCCAGCTTGAGCGCGGGCCCATCTGGCTTGAGCAAAAGCTCGTCAGCTTGGACCCAAGGTCGCTGGCTCCAGCAAGGGGTGGCTCAGTCTGCTGAAGGCCCATGGTCAGGGCACATGTGAGAAAGCAATCAATGAACAGCTAAGGTGTTGCAACGGCAATGAAAAACTAATGATTGATGCTCCTCACCTCTCTCCATTCCTGTCTGTCTGTCCCTATCTATCCCTCTCTCTGACTCTCTCTCTGTCCCTGTAAAAAAAAAAAAAAAAAAGATATTCCTATATTTTCTAGTGTTCATTCGCCATTCCCTTGTTTAGAGATAATTACACGCTTTCAGGAGGGGAGGGGTAGTTTCCATGGCGCTAGGGGATAAAATGCCTGTGAATGGCCCATAAGTATAAGAAAAGGTTTATTTTAATCTTTCTCTTCCTGCACCTGGCTAGCTATTTACCTGCTTCCTTACAGGTGGGGGGAAAGGCAGGGATTTAAATCTCCTTCCCCTCTTCATTTACAATGCAATGCTGTCGCCCGTCCTGAGTTGGTGCTAATCTCACAAGGACAGGAATCCCATTTACAGAATCTCTCTGCACGCCTACCCCAAATTAATAAAATGTTCTTTAAGCTTCCTAAACTATTAATATTAATTCTGTAGCCTTTTTGGTGCCTTACTACAGTAGTAGATGGGATATTTGAGTGGCAACTTGTAGGTAGGAAAACCGCATCAGAGTTTAGGAAAAGAACATTTCTGGAAATAGCTTGTGCTGGATTGGAGACCCTGGAGTGAAGGCTAGGTAGAATGCCCATTAGAATGTGGGAGCAGAGGGTTGGGGGGGCATCAGAAGGGGAGGCCAGTTGTGAAAGGCTCCTTTTGAAGGTGCCGGTGCTGTCCTGGGAATTTGGACTAAATCTTGTTAGTGGGGCAGCTAAGGGATGTAAGTTGATTGGCTGTATATTCTAGTTCCATGCTGCTTCACAGACTCTGCTCCCGAAGAAACTGGACCAATATAGTTATTGCTAAAATAGATTAATGGTGATGCTTTCTAATTTAGTGGGGGGTGAAGGAGCTGAGGGAGATGGACAATAAATAGATTTTTTTCCCATTAACTTTATTTCAATATAATATTCTGAAACTTACAGGGCTTCTTGCCACTGTGTGTGTAAAATTCATAAGAAATGATTATCTGATTTAGCATAAAATTTTGAAAAATAGTCCATTGTTTTTTTTTCCTCAACAGCCTTTTTTGGAATAGCATCTTAGAACAATATACTACTTTTTGCAGATAGGGGTTATCCAATAACTTTTTGTCATAACAGAGAGGAAAGAAAATCTCATTTCTGATTTATCCTTAATGTATTTTACTCTCATAATAAGTACTCCAGTGCCTCTTTGCATAGTTTGTAACACATACACACACACACACACACACACACACACACACAGTAGGAAATAGAGCGATAATGAGAGTATCTAATTCATATATAGCCTTAACTAGTTAAAAATATTATTGTTTTAAAAGAAGCTTCTTCAGTAAAGGAAGAAACTAACATGCCATATTTCCCCATGTATAAGATAAGATGTACCTTTTCTCATAAAATTTATGGTCTAAAATCTGGATATGTCTTATATAGTGGTTGTAGATTTTTTACTTGCATTTCCCGCTTTTTCATGCTTGTTGATGGAACTGAGGACGAGGCAATATATGAAGACAGTGATTTGTCATCAGACACAGATAAGAACAAGCTAATGGATGGGAGTTTTGACATTGATGAGGTGTATGAATTTTATGATGAATAACACGTGAGTTCAATAACTTTATGTAATACATTATTTTTTCAAAATTCGGGCCCCAAAATTAAGGTGTGTCTTATACATGGGGAAATACGGTAAACTCACAATGTTTTTTACATTATAATATTAGCAGTTTAGTCAAAAGTCTTTGTTGTACTCCCTGAATTTTTGGAGAAGGCAAGTGAGAAATGCATATTTCATTCAAAATTTAATATTCATAGGCTTTTACTTATAACAAGTTTGAGACCATTTTTCTCCTGTCGTTGTGGAAGGTGCGAAGTAGCAGTGGGAGGCAAGAAGAAATATTGGTGCTTAACAAAAGATTGGAAGCCAGCCACCTGCATGTTCATCAGTAGGAACTGGTGAAATGGTCTAGTTCCCAGTAAGGGAATGCCCCGTGCCGTTAGAAGGGTTCAGGCAGCTTGGCATGCCTTGAGGTAGGAATATTCCTTTAGGGTGTATCCACTATCAATTATGTCTCAAAGAAAGGCATTTATAAGGTCTCTCTCTCTCTCCAAACAGAGATAGATAAATATAATTATAGATGTCTCAGGAAGGGATGCACACTGGGACAGGCACGAAGAGGAAATGCATTCTCACTGTATCCTGTTAGAAATTTTGTTTATTGGCTTGAGAGAGAGAGAAAGGTAAGGAGCAGGAGCCAGAAGCATCAGCTCATAGTTGCTTCCCATATGTGCCTTGACCAGGCAAGCCCAGGGTTTTGAACGAGCAACCTCAGCATTCCAGGTTGACACTTTGACCACTATGCCACCACAGGTCAGGCTCTCTTGGATATTTTGAATGCCTGTCCTCTATGCCTGTATAAATCAAGAAGATAACTTATTTTTAAGAGGTCCTTTTAGTGATTGGCATTAGGAATTTTTAAAGTAAAGCCTTAGGAGAGGTCAGGGATGACTTTCAGCCATACTAGGAGGTGATATTGGTAGGGCTCAGGGACTGATGGGACGGGGGGGGGGGGAGGAGGGGGACCAGGGGCAGCTCCCAGCATCTGACTGGGGAAAAGAGGTGGAGGGTGCAGTCTTAACCAGCTTGGGGGAAGCAGGAAGCTGGTCTGAGACAGATATTGAGATACAGTAATTTCTTTATTAGATGTGTCAAAGTTCTCCAACTATGAGTAGTCAGCTGTAATTTAGAAATAGAAAACTGGCTCTGAAGAGATGGATTGGAGTATAGAAAGCTCGCTCTGAAGAGATGGATTTGAGTAGAAGCTAAAGTTTGGGAATGTTCAGTGCATGAGTTGAATAAGGTCCAGAGGGCCAGGACTGAGACCAGAGTCACTGAACCCTGCTACTCTGTTACCCTAATTCGAGGTTGGATTCTCTTCTTTATTGAAATGTTCAAGTCACTGACAAGAAAGATAATTTCCTCATTCTCTGAGGAGCTTCATTTTCTCTGTTCCTAAGATTAGTAAAGTAAACAATATCAGTACGATGAAAACTTCTAATATGTACTTTCAAATATTTATGTGTTTTAAAATGAACCTTCAGGCCTGGCTGGGTAGCCCCATTGGTTAGAGTGTCATCCCAATAGGCCAGTGTTACAGGTTTGATCCCCACTCAGGGCACTTAAAAGAATCAGCCAATGCCTGACTAGGCAGTGGCGCAGTGGACAGAGCGTCGGACTGGGACGCAGAGGACCCAGGTTCGAGACCCCAAGGTCGCCAGCTTGAGCGCGGGCTCATCTGGTTTGAGTAAACCTCACCATCTTGGGCCCAAGGTCACTGGCTCGAGCAAGGGGTCACTCAGTCTGCTGTAGCCCCCGGTCAAGGCACATATGAGAAAGCAATCAATGAACTAAGGTGCCGCAACGAAGAATTGATGCTTCTCATCTCTCTCCCTTTCTGTCTCTCGGTCCCTATCTATCCCTCTCTCTCATTCTGTCTCTGCAAAAAAATAAATAATAAAAATAAAAGAATTAGCCAAGGAATACATATATACTATATTTTCCTATGTATAAGATGCTCCCATGTATAAGATGCACCTTAGTTTTAGGGCCTGAAATTTGAAAAAAAGAAAAAAGTATTACATAAAGCTATTGAACTCAAGTTTTATTCATCATAAATTTCATACAACTCCTCGAGTGGGAAATACAAGTAAAAAAATCTACAACCACTGTACAAGACATATCCAGTTTTAGACCCCAAAGTTTTCAATAATGGGTGCATCTTATACATGGGGAAATACGGCAAGTGGAACAACAAATAGCTCTCTCTCTCTCTCTCTCTCTCTCTCTCTCTCTTCTCTCCCTATCCTTCCCCTTACCTTCCCCCCCTCTTCCCCCCTTCCCCCCTCTTCTTCCCTACCTCTCTCTAAAATCAATCAAGAAAAGTAAAGTAAAATAAAATAAACCTTGAGGGTAAAAATACGTATCATCATAGTGTTTAAATAGGCCGTGTGTTGGGGCCACTCTGCGGATACAGGATCCACACTCAAAATGTGGTTTGGCTGTCAGACTGATGACACCACACACACCAAAAGGATGGAAGAAGATTTTTTGCCCACATAATGAAGCTTTCTAGTGAGAGCAGGGTGGGCTTCCCAAGCTGGTCAGAAAATGGCTTGTGAGAAAAGGGAATGGAGCCCGCTTGGGGGTTTTATGGTGGTTGGGGGGTAGGGCCAGGATGAGGGATCCTGCATGCGGTGTGAACTCCCCCCCAGCTCCAGAGAGGGAGCCCCCAGGCTTTCTCATCAGTCTCCCAGATATGGGGCAGAAAAAAAGAAACTGGGTGCTGGTGAAGCTTTAGAATCTGTCAGCAGTCAAACATCAAAAAAACGGAATCCAATTCTTTATTACCATGTGGGTCACCATTGAATAACGCAAAATGACTCCCATTTGTAGCTGAACGCTTCTTGATCTAACTGATGCAGTGCTTTGTAGAGGGGTGCAGGAGTCAGGAGCGGACTGTTCCTGTTTCTTGTCCGTGCAGGGCGAAGGTCGTGGCACCCGGCTGACCTTGCATGATTCATAGGTAGCAGGTAAAGGCTTGCACTGCCACCTCCCTGAGTCTGGCCGGTACAACTTATGCTCCTCTGAGAGGTCATCTCCCACTCGCCTTTCCATCTCTCTGGGCCGTTGACACGAGACAGTGTCTCATCACCGCCAGGGTTCTGGTGAGACACGGGGCTTTCTGCCCGGCCCCCGCCACCCTAAAGCTGCAGGACATACAAACGCGTAGCCAGAGCCCAAAACTGGCTCCCAGCAGCAGGGCCCCCCCACTCCCTGTGTCGCAGGCATCTGACCCCTTCTGTGCCAGCCTGGTCCTGTCTGGGAACCGGCACCTTTGCCTGTCCTTCTCCTCACTGTCTATGTAAGTGATAAACTGTCCAAAGCTAAAAGCGTCTTGTATCTTTACTGTCGGCTCTTTACCTTGGCCTGTACCTTGTCTTATGTGCCTGAACTTGGCAGTCTGTGCTGTAGCTTGAGCTGAATGCAATTTCCTTGTTTCTGTAGACTCATCTTTCAGAATACCGTCGGTATTCTCCTGGACTGGATAGTTATTTTCTTCAGTGTCACAAATTTGTGGACTCTTTTGCTTTTTCTTTTCTAGACTTGCCACCGTGGTTTCAAATCACCTTCAGTTTTTAAAAATAGACTTTATTTTTTAGAGTAGTTCTAGGTTCTCAGCAAAGCCAAGGGGAGGGTACAGGGGTTTCCCATGTAGCGCCCCCTTCCGCCCCATGCACAGTCCCCCGTTAGCAACATCACCCACTGGAATGGTGCCTTATTTTTAGAAATAAATTCGTGCTTAGTCAGAGAGTCCTTCTCGGACACAAGTGTGGGGAAGAAAACACAGGTTTTTAAATTGAGAGTTAGTGATGGGATTTTGGCTAATTTTTACTTTCTGATTAGTGCACAAACGTGTAAAAGTCTCTGCAATCTATATATGTATTGACATTTTTTTAATTATGAAAGGATTCTTCAAAGAGAAGTGATACTACAAATATTAAGTAGTGTTAGACATAGCACTTTGAAAGCTGACATGTAGCCTATGAATAATTTAAGTCTCACGTTTTATAACTGTGGCACCAATTGGAGAATTTTTTTACTCAGCTCACAGAGCTAATTGGGGCACCACTGGGGCCAGAGCACCCCCTCACACTTAACTCCCGTGCAAAATCTACAGTGCCCTGTAGACGCCAGGCCCCAGAGCAAGGGTCGTGTGCCTCAGCTGGTCAGAGCCATGCAGCGCTGTTTGAAACAAGCCCCCCAGGTGAGCGGGGTGAACGGGGCGTGGCCTTGTACCACACTGCCCTGCCTTTCGCACCGTGAGCCTCGCCAGCAGTCAGATGCACTAAACACTGACTGAGCAGATAGCTAAGTCTCCCTTTCCTCATGAAAAATAGCCATAGGTTGTCGGGCAAAATTAGGCCTGGTTTTTCACTAGGGTGTTGTAACTGAATTGTTTTCCAGAGTGTCTGATTGATGATATGTACTCCAGTACTTTTCCATAAAAATCTTAGTAAGCAATATTAAGATATTTTTGATGAGGAAATATTGGATAGCTCTGAGCCAGCCATTTAGCTTAATATTTCATTTGATTGCCATAAAAATTCTTATTCAGCATTCTTTAATGAGGAGAAAAGGAATAGTCTCTTCTCTTTTTTATTTTAATTTTTTACCTTTTCATGTCTTCTACAAGTCGTACTTTCTTTTCATAATTAGCTAATCAGGATTAATAACCATTTGGTACTCCAAAATTTCTAAATGAGTCCACCTTTTTCAAGAGTTCCCGAAGAGAGTAAATAAATAGCTAACATTCATTGTATGGAGCATTGGGCTAAACGTTTTGTGTGGATTGATTTGTTTAATCCTCATAGGACCTTACCTAGGAAATAGATCCGTGTTTTTCAAACTTCTCTTTCATCTGCAGCACATGCTAATACATTTCACATCACGATCTAGTAACAAACATCTTAAATATAACAAACAAAAGTTTCATCAATTGCCTGACCAGGCGGTGGCACAGAGGATAGAGTGTTGGACTGAGAAGCGGAGGACCCAGGTTCAAAACCCCGAGGTCGCCAACTTGAGTGCAGGCTCATCCAGCTTGAGCGCGGGGTCACCAGCTTAAGCGCAGCATCGTTGGCTTTAGTGTGGGATCATAGACATGACCCCATGGTTGCTGGCTTGAGCCCAAAGGTCGCTGGCTTGAGCCCAAGGTCTCTAGCTTGAACAAGGAGTCACTCACTCTGCTGTAGCCTCTGGTCAAGGCACATATGAGAAAGCAATCAATGAACAACTAAGGTGCCACAACAAAGAATGGATATTTCTCATCTCTCTCCCTTCCTGTCTGTCTGTCCCTGTCAGTTACTCTCTCTCTGTCACCAAAAAAAAAATTTTTTCTTCAGTTAATATTAACACTGCGCTATACTCTGTTTTCTTCTTTTTTAAAAAAATACTGGTTTCTAAACAATTCATCATAACACAGCAGCAGATTTTGGCTCTCATGAAGAATACTGAGATGTGGTACTTCATTGTTCCCGTTTTACAGATGAGGAGACTAAGAGGTTAAGTCACAGCTGGTCAATGGCAGAACTAGAATTTGAACCAGGACCCTGGGCTCTTACCCAGTTTACTAAACTGAATTACTGTACATAGCAATTCGATTTCCAGAATAAACTCGACCTCAGGGGCATCTCCATCTGGTTTCTGTGATGAGAAAAAAATGTTTAAAATGCAAGTACTACCCTCAATTGTGTCCTCCACCTGCCAAAAGAGGCTTATTTGCTCAGCAGAACATAGGGAGAAAAGCAGAGGACCCTGATGATTTGATTAGGAAAAAAGGATCTTCTGGATCTCATGGGAGACTTTGAGAACTTGGGGAAGAAGCTGAGATGTCTAATTGGGATTGTAGGGCCAGTAGTTGTGGCCGTCCTGGCCATTCACACGCAGGTTCTCATTGAATTCGGACAGACGGTAAAGAAACAATGGAACCAAAGGATGGTGGGCCATTCCTTTATTCAAGTCTCGCACCAGCCGATGAGCAAACACACAGGGCTCCCAAAGTTACTGACATATTCTCTGGTTCCACAACCAGGAGAATCTTCTCCAGTTTCTCCTAGAATCAAAGGTCCCTCCGAGTCTCAGCAGAGCTCACAAAGTCCCTCAGCTCTGGTTCCCCATCTGCACACCTTCTCTCTCTGCAAAACATGGCTTCTTCTTCAGCCCTCCGCATTCTCTCCTCTCTCATTCTGCAAACATGGCTTCTTTCTCCCTCATCTTCTCTCCCTTTTCAAAACTTTCTGGCATGAAAACCTCTCCTCAGCAAACATTAGCAAAACAACGGCCCTTCCCAAGCAGGAAGGTAATTTGCGATTTCACAGACCACATATACCTGGTGCTGCCCAGCCCCCAATGCAAACTATAAGCAAGCAAACATAAAAATCATATTTTACAAACTTATTTGACCAACAGGGATTTTTTTATTAAGCAATTTTCTATAGCTTTGAGGGAAAACTTTCTTTTCTCTCCTTTCAAATTTTTCAGCAAAATTATCAACTCACCGATATTTGAAATGTGGATTTGACTTTGAAGATCCAAGTGCAGGCTTACATCAAGGCCGAAACCAGATCAGAGCAGTGGCCGCCCGCTGGGGCCAGCCACATGTACTACTTACTGTAGGCAGTGCCTGGGTGCAGAACTGCTGTGTATTCAGTGAGCGTTTATTAGTTGTCTGTTGTATTCAGGGCGCTGTCCTGGGTACCAGGGATGCAAAGCATCTCATAGACTTCTGTTGTAGAAAAAAATCTGAGTTATTATGCATCTAAATCAGTGGTTCTTAACCATTTTTGAGGTACCGAACCCACCAGTTTCATATGCGCATTCACCGAACCCTTCTTTAGTGATAAATAAAATATGATTTATTTTCCAAATTCAAGACATAGGCATATGTTTTTCTACTGGTGCACAAAATGAGCCGTGCATGAACATCACTTTGCTCAAAGAACAAAACCAACAAAGTGCATGAACTCACAACAAATTACGGTATTACTTTATTCTGGCCTCTGCGGCAGAGGCTTCTCCGAATCCCTGAGACCGACTCATCGAACCCCTAGGGTTCGATAGAACCCAGGTTAAGAACCACTGATCTAAATTTTGTATCCTGAGAAGTTTAATGATATTTCTCTAGACTTGAAGCTTCATGCAGGCCGATACATGTGTCACCACTGTTTCCCTGTTATTAACACACCTGGCACATGGTAGACAGCACTAGTTTACTGACTATTGGCTAATAGCTCGGTAACTCTTGTAATATTTAAGAACTCGGGGCAGAGAGTCAGGTTATTTCCATCTGCCTGTAAAAGTGTAAATGAAAAGATAATAGTAATTCAGAGAGACTGCCTTATCAAGTGATATCTATGAGAATAGTACATTGTGTTTTCTGAAGTCGGTTTCCTCTGCCCTGTGGTTTGCTTCTGAAAATGCTGGCCAGCCATCCGTAACACCCCGTTTTCTTTTCCAGTGGGCTGACATTTCAGTACCTAACTCCTTAGCCCTAGGGAAGTGAAAGAATAAAGTCGGTCCCCCTTTCATTCTTCCAAACCATTAGACATCCATCAAGCAGCTATGATTTGAAAGAAACACTTGGCCTACTTGGGAGGGGCCAGTCGGACCTCCATGCCTGGTAGAGAAGTCTGGGCCAGCGAGTCCGCTCACCCTTCCTGCGAGCCCGACTGCAGACATGTAATGCTGTAGCAAGGGGAAAGCAGATGGAGGCTCGGAGGCAAATAGATACCGTTTCCCCCATGTATAAGATGCACCTTTCCCCCAAAAATTTGAGGTTTAAAATCTGGGTGCGTCTTATACAGTGGTTGTAGATATATTTACTTGTGTTTCCCGCTTTTTTGTGCTTGTTTTTGCGCTCATTGTTGAAGACAGTGATTCGTCATCAGACATAAATGAGGGCAAGCTAATGGGTGGGAGTTTTGACAGTGATGAGGAGTTGTATGAATTTTATGATGCATAAAACTTGAGTTCAGTAACTTTATGTAATTTTTTTTTTCAAAATTCAACCCTCAAATTAAGGTGTGTCTTATACATGGGGAATACATGGTAAGCCAAGCAGAAAATATATTTAAGACTAGAGGCTGGGAGTGCGGGAAGGAAGGATAAATACTGTGTATTTGGAGATAGGGATCAGGAGGGAGGGAGGATATGTAGAGTAACTCCTCCTTTGCCTACATTCCACTTCAAAATATAGATGAAGAAGTAGTCAAGAAGAGACAATAAGTGTAAGCAAGCATGGTGTATGGCCTCGGTTACCAAGGAGCAATATAAACTCTGGTTGAATGAGTAATAATTACATCGTATTTGTAATATGGGACCAGATAATTGATGCACTTGCTTGCTCGGGCTGTAAGCCCTATTTTCCATTTCCTTTTTAAAGGATGTTTTCTTTGCTGTACATCAATCTTAGAAGTTATGTCTCCCCCTGCTGGAAATGACTGGTAGAACCTGAAACTTTAGGTTCTTGGCATATATCTTTTTCTTTATGTATTTTTTTAATGTAGTTTACAGTATTCATTCACCTCCACTTTCTACTTTTGACTTTGCCTCCCTACAGCCTCCCTAAGCAGCCTCCTGATTACACCTTTCCCATCTCCAAGCTCCTCCACGTCCTCTTCCAGCAGTTACCAGCGCCGCTGGCTTCGAAGTCAGACCACAAGCTTGGAAAACGGCATCATTCCAAGGAGGTGAGCTGCAGTCTTCCTCTTGCTGAGCAGGGTAGGCAGCCTGGGAGGGCACTGTGCTCGCCTGTTGTCAAGGGAACAAGAGAGCTGAAACTTTTTTGATGAGCTTCAGTGTAGCCTGAAAGTTTGCAAGTTAGAAGTTTCCTGGACAGAATACAGAAAAACAAAACAAAGCAAAATCTCCTGGTTTGGAAGACACAGGAAAATGTCTGGGTGGTTGTGTCACGTATAGGCTGCATTTGGTGTTAATTTAAAATGGGTGTGCTCTGTTTTCATTGGCTCCCTTCCAGATGTAGGTCGTGTACATCGGGAGGGGGGAATAAATCCTTTCCTTGGCTACGGTCACATCAGTGCGGTATTTGAAAATATATGAACTCAAGGCTTCTTACCCGCTCTCTTTGTAAAACTTGAATTTTGAAACTAAACAGTCATAAATCATATTATGAATAGAGATGCCTTTGTTTCGGTTGCTTTTTTTTCTTTGTTGTTTTTTAGTGGGAGAGAGAGAGAGAGTGAAAGGGGAAGGGAGAGAGATGAGAAGTATTAACTCATAGTTGTAGCACAACTATGTTGTTCATTGATTGTTTTCTCATATGTGTCTTGACTGAGGGGATCCAGCCAAGCCAGTGACCCCTTGCTCAAGCCAGCAACCTTGGGCTTTAAGCCAGCAACCTTTGGGCTCAAGCCAACGACCATGGGGTCATGTCTGTGATCCCACGCTCAAGCTGGAAACCCCGTGCTCAAGCTGGAAACCTAGGGGGTTTTTTTGTTTGTTTGTTTTTACAGGGACAGAGAGAGAGTCAAAGAGGGATAGATAGGGACAGACAGAAAGGAACGGAGAGAGGTGAGAAGCATCAATCATTAGTTTTTCATTGCCATTGCGACACCATAGTTCATTGATTACTTTCTCACATGTGCCTTGACCACGGGCCTTCAGCAGACCGAGCAACCCCTTGATGGAGCCAGCGACCTTGGGTCTAAGCTGGCGAGCTTTAGCTTAAGCCAGATGGGCCCGTGTTCAAGCTGGCGACGTCGGGGTCTCAAACCTGGGTCTTCCGCATCCCAGTCCGACGCTCTATTCACTGCGCCACCACCTGGTCAGGCCAACCTTACGGTTTTTAACCTGGGTCCTCATTGTCCCAGGCTGATGCTCTATCTACTGCACCACTTCCTGGTCAGGCTAATTTTTTTATGTTTTAATTACAGTTGACATTCAGTATTATTTTGCATATGGCATAGTGGTTAGACATTTGTATGATTTATGAAGTGGTACCCCTGATCATTCTAGTACCCACCGGCATGCTTTTAGATCTCAAGTTTAGTTGTGTGCAAAATGTACATTTGTGGCTTATAGTGATGTTACATCAGTAGCTTCCAACTTCTTCCTTCTACAACCCAAAATCTCAAAAGGGAATCAAGACAGGTAGTACATATGAAAATTTATGTGTAAATTGGTTGATTTAGTAAACTGACTAGTAATCACCAGTTTACTAACTCTGTGTAGGGAATCTGTGTAAAGATGATTCAGGGAGTTGCCTGTATTTAGGTCGTTCAAAGATATATGCCATAAATAATGGTAGGAAAGTGTGAAGTGATGAGTGTTACGGAGAGGCATGAAGCGCTTTGGAACTCTGAGAAGGGAGAGAACATTTGCGGGTGGTTGTGGAGAGGAAACTGGGGGTCCTTCATGAAAGAGACGGTCCTGAAGGGACAAGCTGGGAAACTGCGAAGCAGCGTGCGGGCGTATGTATGTTACACAGCAGGCTGCTGGTCTCTCCTGCTGATCTCAACATCGTAGGGGGTAGTAGCCTCATCACCCACAGAGGAATCGCTCTTTGGTTGGTGGCCTTTGAGCAGCATGGTTTAGTGTGGGGACACGTCCTAGCTCTGCCCCTCACTAGATGAACGTAACAGTGAGTCAACCTGGATTCTAAGTGTTGCTTCCTCACCTGCAGTATGGTAATTGGCCTAGTATCAGCCTCACAGCATTCTTGGAAAAGTCAAAAGAAATATCACAAGTCAAGTCACGTCAGGACAAGGTATGGTAAATGAAATATTGCCCAATGTGGTTTATTCACTATTGTTATTGCCATAGACATATTGTTATTACTGCAACTGCCAGGAGAAGGTATTCCATTGTCCTCACTGTCATTATGACGGCTGCTGTCATTGAAATCTTCCCTTTGCTAAAAATGCTTTTCCATCCCATCAGGTTTGAATCCAAAGTTGAATAGCATCACCCAACCCAGTCTTCCAAAATGCTTCAAAAACTCTTAATCTGAATTGAGACCTGGCACTGGGAACTAACGAACCTCTAGTGAGCTTACAACTAAAATGGACCTCTTGAAAATGCAGGGTCCTGTGTTCAAAAAACAGTAAAGGATGCTATTAAAGAAAAACTTTAAAACTAAAGTTTTCCCTTTAAAAATATTTTACTTACAAAATGTAATAGAAATAATAGTGATACATTTATAAATTGTAAAAAGTAACACTTTGGTGTCATAGTTTTATGTAATGTAAGAAATAGTAATAATGTGATGCCTTCATTTATCATAAGATTTTTCTGGCTTTTCTGCAAGTTTATTTAGGTTATAAAAATTTATACATCAGCCTGACCAGACGGTGGCGCAGTGGATAGAGTGTCAGACTGGGATGCGGAAGACCCAGGTTCGAGACTCCGAGCTCGCCAGCTTGAGCGTGGGCCCATCTGGCTTGAACGAAAGCTCACCAGCTTGAGTCCAAGGTCGCTGGCTCCAGCAAGGGGTTGCTCGGTCTGCTGAAGGCCCGTGGTCAAGGCACATGTGAGAAAGCAATCAATGAACAACTAAGGTGACAACTAAGGTGTTGCGACAGCAACGAAAAACTAATGATTGATGCTTCTCACCTCTCTCTGCTCCTGTCTGTCTGTCCCTATCTGTCCCTCTCTCTGACTCTCTCTCTCTGTCCCTGTAAAAAAAAAAAAAAAAATTATAGATCAGTTGCTATAATAGAAAGGCAGCATTATTAGCTTCTGTCAAATGCAAGATGGCAAATATTTTGATAATTTTCCTATTTTGAGAAAGATGTTGCTGCTGATGCAACTTTTCCTGGAGTTTTTTGGGTTATGACAAACAACATTGAGATACATTTCTGATAAACTTTCAAAAAAAGTAAATTTGAGTACATAATAGATCAGGGGTCCCCAAACTTTTTACACAGGGGGCCAGTTCACTGTCCCTCAGACCGTTGGAGGGCTGGACTATAAAAAAAACTATGAACAAATCCCTATGCACACTGCACATATCTTATTTTAAAGTAAAACAAAACGGGAACAAATACAATATTTAAAATAAAGAACAAGTAAATTTAAATCAACAAACTGACCAGTATTTCAATGGGAACTATGGGTGCGGATGCATCCTGTGCTCCTCTCACTGACCACCAATGAAAGAGGTGTCCCTTCCAGAAGTGCGGCAGGGGCAGGATAAATGGCCTCAGGGGGCCACATGCGGCCTGCGGATCGTAGTTTGGGGACCCCTGTAATAGATCAAATGATTCTTGTAGAACAGTTTTTCTTTTTTCTTCCCTTTTTTTTTTTTTTTGTACTAAGTGAGAGGTGGGAATGCAGGGAGGCAGAGAGACAGACTCCTGCATGTGCCCTGACTGGGATCTACCCTGAAAGCCCACCAGGGGGCGATGCTCCCTTTCTAGGAACAAAGCTATTTCAGCATCTGAGGCAAGGCCATGGAGCCATCCTCAGCGCCTGGGGCCAACTTGCTGGAATTATTCAAGCCGTGACTGTGGGAGGGGAGGGGAGGGGAGGAGAGGGGAGAGAGAGATGGAGGTGGTGATGGTGGCTCTCCTGTGTGCCCTCACCGGAAATCGAAACTGGGACTTTCACACGCAGGGCCAACACTCTACCGCTGAGCCAACAGTTCAGGGCTGTAACAGTTTTTTTAAAAAGGTTTAATTCTTCACTCAAATCCATACTGTGTAAGTCTGAATTTAGTTTTAAATGTAAATTTATGCAGAGTTATTTTAATGTTTCGTGGCATTTCCTGTAGCTTATGGAGGTCTTAAAAACTGTCTTCACGGGGTGTATATACTGTAACTTAATACCTTGTGCATTCTATCACTGCATCTTTAACTGATAGAAAAATTAATTTTATGCTGGGCTTCCTTGTTAATAATTTCTTCATCTGAAGCTTCATATGAGAACAGCGGGAATTTTTCTGTCCAGTGCATCAAAGTTTTTTTCTTTATTTCTTTTTTGTTTTTCTTGGTGAGAGAGAGAGAAAGAGAGAGAGAGATGAGAAGTATCAACTCGTAGTTGCGACATTTTAGTTGTTCACTGATTGCTCTCTCATATGTGCCTTGATGGGGGGGGGGGCTCTAGCTAAGCCAGTGACCCCATGCTCAAGCCAGCGACCTTGGGCTCAAGCCAGTAACCATGGGATCATGTCGATGATCCTGTGTTAAAGCTGGATGAGCCTGTGCTCAAGCTGATGAGCTTGGGGTACCTTAGCATCCCAGATCAGCACTCTATCCATTGCACCAGCACCGCCCAGGCTCCAGTGCATCAGTCTTTACATTTACTTCTGTTTCTGAGCCTGTGGGTATTTGATTTGTAATGTTGCTCTAGTTTTCAAAACCAGAGATTATAAACTCTGAAGAATTTAATAACTTCCTGAAATGCCTTATTTCACTCTCCACTCTAGGCCCTTACTTTGTGATTATTTACTATCCTGGGGCTCAGGTCAGAAAGTTCAGTCTTTGTACAGAGTTAGTAGGGATGGATTCTCATGATGTATGGACAAGTGGCCTCCCACCATGGGTCACAGCCCTGCCCAAGTCCTTCTTCTCGACCATGGTCATGACTGCTGCTGTCACAGCCACCGGTCTGGGCTCAGGCCCTAGCCTGGCCAAGTTGGGACCTTATAGCACCCTGGATTGCCCAGACATGTGGGTGGGTGCCTGACCGCCAGCCCGGTTACTCACAGTCTGGGTTGCATGCCCTCGGGCCTGAGCCAACAACGTGCTCCGCAATGAGTACCTTTACTGCTCACACACATGCTTCATTGTCCCGTCTGACCTCGCTGTGACAAGTTTAGTAATAAACTCAGTAAGAACCTGAGGTAGCAACCGCAAGAGCATTAACCCAACCCCAGGTCCTCAGAGCAGCGGGGCTACGCATGGGTGGGGTGCGTGCCCATCCAGCTGGCCCGGGTTCAGTACTACCTGACACTGAGAATGGAGCGCAGTGGGCGTTTTGAATTGATTCCTGTGCTTGTGAAGACTTTTCATTTGAAGGTTGTTGCAATTGATGGCTCCCTTTTGGCAGGTATGTGGGTGGGAAAAATTAGTGTCTTGTGCTAGACAGAGGAACAGTGGACACCGAAAATATGATTGCATCTGGCTTTGAGAGAAAATTCACAGTGGTCAGAAACTTTCTTCCTCAGAGAGTGAAAGGTAGTCAGGGAGGATGTTCAGAATCCTTAATCGGTGTTTGCATGCTGACACCAGGCCACAGGGCCCCCCACGGGGCCAGGTGGTGAACTCCGGTCCCCGGTGGGCAGTCAACCTGGGCCTCAGCAGCCGGCCCGAACCACGGCTGGTGTGGAGGGAAGCCATCCGCTCACATGCTCCATGAGGCCTCTCCGGAGGGAGTAGGTGTTCTGTCCCAGGAAAGCTTTTGACTTGAATTATTAAATGGAACCAAGCATCGAAAGTTGCTGATGGGTTGTTCTTTGACCTACAAACATGGCGATTTCATGTTTCTAAGGTGTTTATAGAGTCAGCATAAGTTCAGAGCTGACAGAAACAGTTAGACTAAGCAGTCCTGCTATGCAGTACTGATCATTGAGATGAACCAGAGTTTTGGCTTTGTTTGTGATCTTGCAGTACTTACAATGTTTGTAAATGCTTACTCATGGCAACATAATTCCTTTTTATTTTTTCATAAGGAGAGCCATTAAGTGGGTAGTGGTGCTCTTTCCTTGACCCAAAGGCCGGTCACCTGATGTGGTGACTCCCAGCTGTTTGCCCACAGGGCTCCAGCTGGCATGACACATTTCATGACACCAACGCCAGCAGCTGGATCAGACATGGGTGGAGTCCCTGGTCATTTCCTAAACTAGAAGACAGAAACCCGGGCTTCTGCTCTGGCATTGTCACTAAAAGGTTTTTGGTTCCTAAAGCAAATTGACTCGTCACTCTGCCTCAGTTTCCACATTTGTAAAAATGACTTATGGTACCTTATCTATAGGTGACTAAGGGTAAAGATAAGATGAAGTATGTTGGTGCATACCTGAATCTTTGAAAACCTCTTTTTATTGTGGTGAATTAAAAAAAAAATCACAGTACCACATGACCTAATTTATTTCGATTTGAATGGTTGATCCAGTACTACAGAATGAATCTCAGTTGCTTTCAAATTCGGTATAAGAGCTACCACACCACTACATACTAGGATAGCTATGGAAGTTTTTCAGATACTCAGTAGGGGGCGCTCTCTGCTGTGTTAAAGTGGAGTTAGTTATTGTTTACAGGGTAGAGATGAAGACACAGAAATCTGCATAGGGTTCGGTGTTTATAGCAATGTGATTAACTAAGACCACGTTGGTCAAAGATGAATGGGCTGATAAGTTCATTTTACTTTTGGAGAAGAAGAGAAATAGGAGATCGATTGAAAAGGGGTCGCAAGGAAGTATTGGTGTCGGATAAGCTCAGAATTTCCTGTACGGAGTAGAAATAGAGTGGTGTAGGAAAACAAATGCCAGAGCAGGTACTTTGGAAAAGAAGAGGGGGAGCACTGTGTGAAATGAAGTAAAACTTCAAGGGCCTCACGAATATTTTTCTGATGAGCTGATTGATCATTAGGATCTAGGAATTTCTCAGAGAAACCGGGTGATGGTATTATTTTAATGCAGTGGTTCTTAACCTTTTTTGAGGTACCGAACCCACCAGTTTCATATGCGCATTCACCGAATTCTTCTTTAGTGATAAATAAAATATGATTTTTTTTTTCCAAATTCAAGACATAGGTATATGTTTTCTACTGGTGCACAAAATGAGCCGTGCATGAACATCACCTTGCTCAAAGAACAAAACCAACAAAGTGACTCATCGAACCCCTAGGGTTTGATAGAACCCAGGTTAAGAACTACTGTTTTAATGCATCCCGTTTACAACAGCACCTGGAGATCTTGTCCCTGCAGAGGCGTGTCTGTTAGCGAGAGCCTTCACTGTGTATCGGCCACACCTACGTCCCCAGGACCTTGCTTGAAGTAGACAGAAACAATAACATGCCTCTCTGAGGTTAGAACAAGATGTCTATCTCCTTTCCTTTAAAAATAAAATAGCTTTCCTGACCATAAAACTTTTGATGTATGTATGTTTTTTTAAATGTACATATGCTTGAAACATTATAGACTGTGAGTAGAGCACTAAAGAAGAAATTAAGACTGAGAGTAGGTGGCTAGCCGCCTCAAATTCTGTGAAGCCTAAGTAATTGTGATGTTGTAGTTGGGAGTAAAGGAAATGGAGGGGTGGTACCCTCCCATTCTGGTTAGAGCGATGAGTCTAAGTAGTGGCCTCGGGAGGAAGAGAAAACTTAGTGCGTGACTCCCAGGTGTCAGACTAGGTGCTTTCAACTGCAGTGTTATGTCCTTGGCTTTGATTTCTTCACAGAAGAACAAAATCAGTGTTTTGCTTTCACCCTTGCTGTTCATTGCTATGTGGCAGCTAAGCTCATTTTTCAGAATAGCTAAGTAAGAGACCTGCTCAGCCCATTCCTGTGAGGCTTACCCATTGCGACAAATCAAATATGGATTCAAGATTTATTGGCTTCATGATTTTCTTGTCGTAGGAGCAGTCTCCCAAACCAAATTTTAATTTGTTTGAGAACTTGACTGTACCAGGAAGGAGGTGGGTGTTTCTGTCTGGGGAGTGTCCCAGAGAGCTAAATCAGCGGCAAGGCTTAATCTGAGCAGTGACAGGGATAACTTCATCACACTGGAATTGGAACAGCCTCAGGGAAGTGAGCCTACTACCAGTAGACATCCAAATATGTCCTTGGAATACCACCTGGGATCCTTGCTCTTCCCATAGTCTTATCTGTTGGTATCTACCAACCAGAACAAAGGGCCCGTGTTTTCAGTGAACAGATTTTTCACACCCCTTCCTAAATATCAACAACCTGATGCAAAATAGTTCAAGGGAAGAGAACTAAGTCTTAGTCCTTTTAGGGGGACATTTGAAATTGCTCTCAGTTTTTATTGTTATTGTTGTCAAATTTTTATTTTATTGGTTTTTGAGAGAGGAAGGGAGTGTTGATGAAATAAGTTTGTAAATATGATGTATATGTTTGCTCGCTTATAGTTTGCATTTGGTGTGGGAGACAGGCTGTAAGCAGGCAGGGTTGTTATAGCCTAAGGCTTAGTTTTAAGACTAAGCTTTTCTCCACACCCTTGACTGTTGCATGATGTGGGGTGGTGCACTCTCATGAGGAATCCCATTATGCTTCAGATAAGTGACTTTGTATCAGAGACTTCCTTGTTTGTATATTGGATTAAAGGTTTTAATTTCTACACTATAAAATGGGGCAGACCCGGAGCTTGCTCTATCTCTCTTCCTGAGATTAGCATTAGAGAAGAGAGCAGAGAAAGGCCACGTGGAAGAGAGGAGAAGCAGCCAAGATGGCAGAGTGCTGAAGGAGAAGCCAGTTTGTGCAGAGAGAAGGAGATGAGGAACAGAAGTGAAAAGTCTGATGAGCTAGAAACCTTTGATTCTAGGAAACTCGGATGAGTCAGTGGCTTTGGGAGCCCTGAATGGAAAGGGAAGTGTTTTCCCATTCTGTGTATTTCTTGCCCACTGGGTGCAAGCTAGGAATAAAGCTAATGGCCCACCAGTTCTTGGCACCATTGTTTCATTACTGTTCGTCCAAATCAAATGCGAGCCTGCATGGGCCAGGCGGCTGTGATGGTGGCTGTGGCTACTGGCTTTACAGGGAGAAACAGAAACATCAATCTGTTCCTGGATGTGCCCTGGCCAGGAATCGAACCAGCAACCTCTGTACCTTGGGACAATGCTCTAACCAACCGAGCTTTTAGGCCAGGGTTCTTTCTGGTTTTATTTATTTTCATGTTAGGATAGTATTGGGTTGAAAGCTGGTATTTTCATTTTCTCAAGACAGAGAATTATAGAAGAGCATGAATTAAAGGCAGATGAACTCCTGGTGTAGACTGAGTGTTTTGGATTAACTGTCCGAATGTCATCCCCTGACATCGGAGTTTGTCTTAAGTTTGATTTATTGACACAGTTCTTCAAATTTCCTTTCTTCCAGGTCAACTGATGAGACCTTCAGCTTGGCAGAGGAAACCTGCAGCTCTAACCCGGCCATAGTGCAGAGGAAGAAAATTGCCGTCAGCATCATCTTCTCCCTGTGTGAGAAAGAAGAGGGCCAACGGGATTTCCAGGACTTCTTTTTTTCTCATTTCCCCCTGTTTGAGTCTCACATGAACAGGCTGAAGAGCGCAATTGAAAAGGTAACAAGAATGTAAGCTTATTCAAAGAGAGAAGCGGTTAAGTGTCTTTAAAGATGGTAGAGTCTGTTTGGACAGGTGTCTAGAAAGTGTTTCTAGAGAACGTAAGTCACCTGCCGAGGAGATCAGCCCTTGGGCACATTGATAGTAGGTATCAGAGCCCGCATGGCTTTTGGGGAGGAAATCACTGCGTCCTAACGACTTCAGGCATCCCTGCCTCGAGTGCTTTGGTTATGATAGGATCTTTTATTAACAAAGCCCAGGAGATAGTTGCACAGCGGTTTCTTCGCAGAGAGTAACTCGGCTTGTTTCCCTTTAATGAAGGCCATGATCTCCTGTAGGAAGATAGCAGAATCCAGTGTCCGTGTCCAGTTTTATGTCAGCCGTCTGATGGAAGCTCTGGGAGAATTCAGGTAAGTCCGCAGTTGATCAGATCCAGTCAGTCTGTGCAGAGCAGGAGTGGTGGCCCTGGACCGAGGGAGACAGAAGGACCATGACCTAGGAGACCTGGGGGCAGGCAGTCGTCAGTCACTTCGGCAGCTCCTTCCTTTAAGATGGGAACTAAGATAAAAGGAGTGAAAAATTCAAGTCACCCAGCACCAAATAATCCTCGCAGGCAGTCCCTGATATCACTGTTTGTTTTGTGTTAATAGGGTGCATGGAGAAAGCTAATTCCCCAGTGTCTCTTAGAAGCCTGGTCATTACTTTCTGTCATCTTCACAAAAGCCCTGGCAGTAGGCACTGTTACCCCCTTACAGGTGGGGAAACTTGAGTTTAAGGATGTGCGTCCATAGCGTAGGCGAAGAGAGTATGTATGTCAGGGCAGTGCACATTCCTGCTTGCCAGGACAGTCCCGGTTTATAGCCAGTGTCCTCCCATAAATGCCCTGGTCTGGACATTTAAGTTTTTTTGGGTTTTTCTTTTGTTTTGTGTTTTTCTGAAGTGAGAAGCAGGTTGCAGACAGACAGACCCCTGCATGCACCTGACCCAGATCCACCTGGCAAGCCCACTAGGAGGCGATGCTCTGCCCATCTGGGCAGCTCCTCCGTTGTGACCAGAGCCATTCTTGCGCCTGAGGCAGAGGCCCTGGAGCCGTCCTCAGCGCTCAGGCCAACTTTGCTCCAGTGGAGCCTTGGCTGCGGCAGGGGATGAGAGAGACAGAGAGGAAGGAGAGGGGGAAGGGTGGAGAAGCAGATGGGCGCTTCCCCTGTGTGCCCTGACCAGGAATCGAACCCGGGACTTCCACACAGCGGGCCGACGCTCTACCGCTGAGCCAATCGGCCAGGGCTGGACATTCATTTATATGATCATTGTTAGTTTCTAATTGATGATCTTTGTACTCTGGACACCAGTTTTCTAGAATCCTTTGTCCCTAATGTCTGGGTAGAAAGGTACCCTTCTTTGGGTAGCCAGTGGGATTCTCTTTTACTGTGCTGAGCTGGGATTGTCGCACTGTTTCTCAGAGCCAGCTTCTCAATGGGGAACAGACTCCCACTCTAAAGCAGTCAGGAGCTAATGAGTGAAACTGTTCCTCTCTAGCTAAGGGATAAAAATTGTACAGTTCTTATTGTCAGAACATTTTTGTGATGTTTAAGCATATATGCTGATGAACTCTGTAATACCACCTGGAGCAAAAGCCCAGCCTTTTCTGAATTCTGAGTTATGTATAAAGTACTCAAGTAATATCTTAGTCATTATCTGCTACGGTTGTTAAGTCTAAGTCATATATGTCAGAAATAGGTAGGGTGAAGTTGTGCCTTTTGGTGGCAGTCTGATGATTAGTAAACTTTCTGTTGTTATGAGGAGAGCACTGAACTTGACTTGCTCTGCTGTGGTCAGACTAGAAGCTGGCTTGTGCTTGAGAGTTCTAGTCACTAGTTTAAGAAGAGTGTCGATTTCTCGGAGGTCAAGAATCTGAAAGTATAGAACCAGCAAGGCGCACTTACACTGTGTACATAGAGAGATCTTGTTCTTACTTTAACAACCTATCCCTCCAAAAACGAGGACAAAATAAAGTGTTTGCATTTGGAGAGCTTAGTTTTAGGAAAAGAAACTAAGGTCTCTAAATGCAAACACTTTATTTTTCACAGTTCCGTATGACCGTCACTTGGCATTGCTACCTAAGTCAGCAAATGCTTTTGTTATGCCAAGGTAGAATTCTGTTGTGTCTCAATTCTTCTCTGCACACAGCTAGAAAATTAAGTCAGAGTAGGCCTCATCTATTTTGATTTGGGAAGAGTGGATGCGTTCGAATTCAGAGATACCAGTAGAGTACCTAAGCTGAGTTAAGGTGCTCTTAGGAAAAACATGGGAGTCATGTTGCTTGGAGTGGAGCTCTTGGCTCCAGGAGTCGGTGACATGCATTTTCATCCTGACCTTGTCATTCAGGGTTTGTTTATCTTGTGCAAGTAGTACAATTTCTCTAGTGCTCATTCCTTAATCTGTAAAGTAATAGAACTAGACGTCACTTTCTCTAAAAGCTTACAGGTCTACAAATTGATGCTGTTTGTTTATACAGAAACTTAGTACGTAGCACAGTGAAGGGCCACTTGTATAGTTTGCTCATCTAAAATGAATTGGGTACTTTGGTTGAGGCAACTAAAGCAGTAACCAGAAATTAGAAGAGTTGTGTGGCCAGTCATATTTTTAGTATAGCATACACTTTATTTCTTTACTATAAAAATGGGCATAAATTGTGATAGAAGGCACTGTGAAAATAAGCTGTTTTAAAATGAGTATTTTATATCAAAGGTTGGTATACCTATTCTGTAAAGAGTCTCTGTTACAGCTATTCAACTTTGCCGTTGTGCAAAAGCAACAATATGCAAATGAATGAACATAACTGTGTTCCAATAAAACTTGATTTACAAAAAAAGGGACAGTCAGATTTGGCCTGTGGCTCCTAGTTTCCCGACTCCTGTTTGATCTTATGCGTGAATCCCGAGTCCTGTGGTGATTCAGATGGCTGTCATTTCCTTTATTCCTCTCTATAAAGGTTATCCTAGATACTATTTGGAACGGTTTTGTGTATCCCTTGTGTTTTCACAGAGGGACTATCTGGAACCTGTATGCTGTTCCGAGGATAGCGGAGCCTGTGTGGCTCACCATGATGTCCAGCACCTTGGAGAAAACCCAGCTCTGCCAGCGATTTCTCAAGGAGTTCACACTTCTGATAGAACAGATCAACAAGAACCAGTAAGCCTCACCTTCCCGGAGTACGCTGAGGAGCGTGCTGAGTAGGGAAACAAGTAGCCTGCCTCGTCCGTGGCCAGCGTGCATTCTGTGCGTGCCCTGCCTCTCCCTGCGCTGACTCACCTGGTCGCATTTTCTTCTATTTCACGAAGGTTTTTTGCTGCCTTACTGACTGCAGTGTTAACCTACCACCTGGCCTGGGTACCGACGGTCATGCCTGTGGACCACCCTCCTATCAAAGCCTTCTCGGAGAAGCGCACCTCGCAGTCCGTGAACATGCTGGCCAAGTCGCATCCATACAACCCTCTCTGGGCTCAGCTGGGTGAGTGCCTGATGTGACTGTTCAGAAACCGTATGGGATGGAGTAGGGAAAGTGCTAGAATGTCGAGGTGATGTCAGCTCTCCAACCCGGGGATGCAGGGAATGGGAGATGGGCCCACAAATGTCTCACTGTAAGGCCACCCCCCACCCCGTCCCATCCTTCCCTGCTAGTGGCGTTGTACTCTTCTGAAGCTGTGTAGCAGCACCGTGTTCTCCCACACCCCGCAGCAACCGCCCCAGCACAAGGCCGCTGAGCCGCGGCGTGACCGACCTCTGGCCCCGATCATTCTGTCGGGTGGGCGGTGGGGGAGCTGCCTCGTGTCCTGTGGAAGGGTTAGAAACGGCACTGCCCATGAAAACCCCCTTCCCAAGTTGTGATGGTCAGCAATTTCTCTGGATATTGCTGGGTGTCCCCTGGGCTGTGGGGGGGGGGGCACGACACCCCCTGGTTGGGAACCACTGCTCCAGCAGATTGACTGAAGAGGAGAAAAATAAGACAAAAAGGTAGAGCACTGTAATTTCACCACCTTTTAAATTTTAGCTTAAATCAGAAACCTTATCTTTCTCTACACTGCTTCCTTGCAGTTACTCTAGTTGTTGGCATTCTTTCCTCAGAGCTTTATACTGAGGCATGGGATAGGGGTCAGTGCTCTGGCACAGCTGAGGACAGCGTGTGGGACTTCGGAGGCCCACTGTGCATGTTTTGGGTTTGTGTGGAGAAGTGTACTGGAGGTCCTCTCAGTTCTCAGGCATCTCGAGTAACAGTAAAACTAGCCCACTTGCTCTGTCCGATGCCCTGGGCTACGTGCCAGGATGCGGGGTCGGGCAGCTCGCGGCTGACGGGGGAGTCGGGTTTGTGTTCAGATGACGTCAGGATGTCTGGAGTAGTCCTGGGGGGGGGGTGCAAAATGGATGCAAGAGAGGGACTGTGAAGTGTGGAGGCTGGGAGCACGGGTGGCAGAGCCCGACTGCGCAGGTCAGACCCGGCATCCGTGGACAGGTGCCGCGGCCGCTCCGTGCTGCAGTCTCCGCGTCTGTCACACAGGGTGAGGCTAGTTCGTGAGCGTCGTGGGAATTCAGTGAGCTGCGTATAAAGCACCTTTGTTGTTGGTGCTGCTGATGGCAATGTTAATACTGGAGGGGCTCTGAAGAGAGTGAGGGATGGAGCGGTGTTCGAGGGGGGCTTACTCGAGAAAATGTTAAAAGGGCATTTTCCAGAAAAAATTATGGTCTGTAGAAAAGCACTCTAATCTTAGAAAACAGCACACTATAGTAACAACAACAAAGAGGTCACTGTGAGCCAAGCGCTGCTTTCAGTGCTTTTTACACATACTAGTTAGATTGTCATTCCAAGTCGATTACCACTGCCCTCGTTTTACAGGTGATAAAGGGGTCTTGTCCTTGCGCCCTGGCTCAGGAGATGAGCAAGGAAGAGAATCCTGTCTCACCATTAGGGGATCAGAGCTGCATGTTAAATGAATCAAACAGTTGACTCATTAATTCATTATGGATGTTAAAATGGACTTAATAGAAACGATCAGTACTGAGCTCGCACAAGCACTCGGAACGCGCCTCACCTGCCCTGGGTCAGCCGGTTCTCTCGGGAGGACAGAGCATTCTGCTCCTGTTGGGGAACCGCAGTCCTGAAGAAAGGTAGTAGCATTAAGTGGTCACCGTGAAGGGAAGGGTACTGGGCATGAAGGAAACACGGCTTCCTGCCGCCAGGTCACCCATTTAAAAACAGTGCTAATTAAAAACATGCATTTAATTAAATAAATGTATTTATAATAGGCATGCTTATCATTTGAAATTTAGCTGGAGCCATTCATTCCCTTTGTTCAACCTAACAAGGCAAAGGCCCTCCCTATGGGCTCACGCTCCTTTTCAAAGGAGCTCCTGTGTCACTGAGTCTCTCTTGCTCCCTCCCCTACACAGCCCAGCAGAGCAGGCTGCTGACAGAATGGTGTGAGGTGGGGACCAGGACCTCGTGCAGTCACGCGGTGACTTTGTAAAGCCAAGTGTAAATAATGGTTGCCTTTCCATTAAGAAAATTGAGAGCCTTCATTAATTTGAGAGGGGAAGACACTTACTTCCAATTTTTAAATTTTTGTTGACTATTTACCAAGTCACAATAAACAGGAGAATAATAAAATTTCCGGGAACATACACTGATGCAGATATAGTTTTAATCCAGGTTCCTACGTGATAGAGAAGATTCTGTTTTGAATTATTTCAAAGGCTTACCTGAGAGCTTGCCGGGACAGGTGCCGCGGCCTTGCCCAGTTTCTCGGCATTCCCAGGGACACAAGTAGAGAAGCTGGCAGCAGCAAGCCCGTCACGTTCTCCTGGGCTCACTCCTCAGGAGCCGAGCCGTCCCCACCTCTGCCTGCACATGCTCCCTAGTACCAGGGTTCCACAGTGTGGCCAGCCACCCACCGCTGGGTTGCGGAAGCTGCTCAGTAGGTCAAAAGAGCATTTAAAAAGTACAATAGAATAGGAAATATCAGAGTGACACATATGTGTGTGTTTTGGAAATGTTGTTTCAGAAGAAGTGTGAGGTTGCAGTCTGAAACGAGTTCCTCCTTGGGATGGGTATATAAAAGTGGGAAACCACTGTCTCCCACCACTGGTTGAGGGGGCCTCGTGTGAGTCTCTTTTTGACCCTAATGATCTCAAAGATTTGTGGAAACAAAAAGCAGCCTTTTTCCTAAAACAAAACAACAAAAAAACAAGTTTGGGATCATTGGTTTAAATTAATATAAGTAAAAGAGTCTGAAATTTCTTCTTCATATTTTTCCTTCAGAAGTTTAAGTTGTATATTTCAAAATGCAGTGTAATTTGACTCTAAATCATAAAATGTCTAAGGACAGAATTCCCACTTGCTTAGAAATTAAACAGCCATATTTAAATAACTATAAGCCAAACAATAATTCACAAGGGAAATTACACAATAGTTTGAACTAAAGGCTAGTAAAGATGTAATAAATTGCAGTGTGTAGCATTAGGGCAACACCATTTAAAGGGGGCTTCATAGCATGTACACGTTGATTATAATGTAATCAGTAAATAAGTGGCCCTTTAAGACACCTAGTTCCTCTCCTTGTCTCTGCACACCCCATGCGGGCCCCTCGACGTTTCTCATTCCTGTTGCTGGGCTGCGGCAGCTTCTCCGCCTCTCATCATCCCTTCCCCCGCGACTCTCTCCTCTCTCTACTTGCTGCTTTGCTCTTTTCAGTCTCCCTTGATTCCTTCTTTCTTTCCCTCTCTCTCGGCGCTTTCTTCTCCTGTGCACGCGTTGTCCTCTCTGCTGCCCTCACCTCTGCTCCTGTCCTTCCTGCTTCTCTCTGCTTCCCCATCTCTTTCCTTTTTCCTTTCCTCCCCTGACCCTCCCTCTGTCCACTCTTCTCCCGTTCCTTCCTTAGGTCCCCTCTCTCTCTTCCTCCACTCGCTGTGTGCCCCCTTTGTCCCCTCCCTGACCTCCTCTCACGTCCGCACCCCTCCTGCTGCCCCACGTGCTGTCTCTGACCCCTCTCTCTGGTTCACCTGCAAACACTCCTTTTACTCCCCCCCCACACACTTGTTTTCTGTCTTTCTCCCATTTTTCTGTCATTTTCTTAAATTTTAAGTTTGTGTTTTAAGTTGTGCTTTAAAAAGAAGCACAGAACATAACATTTATCATTTTAACCATTCCTGTGTGTACAGTTGAGTAATGTTAAGTCTGCTCACATGCTTGTGCAACTAACTCACTTTCATTTTGCAAAATTATACTCAGGAGAATAAAGGAATCTCCTTTAAAATTGGTAGCTTCATCAGTCTAGGACTCAAAAAATTGCATTAGAGTTCAAGATTCAGTAAATCATTGATATTACAGATCTGTTACTTTAATGGTGCATTATTTTTATGAAGTTTGGCCTTAAATGTCACTATCTATACACATCGCTCTCATTACATTATAGAGTTCAAATATCAATTGTATTTTTAATGGCCATCTTTGTTTTACTTTTTTTCATATATGACTTAGTTATTAAAATATTAAATGTGGCCCTGGCTGGTTGGCTCAGCGGTAGAGCGTCGGCCCAGCATGTGAAAGTCCCGGGTTTGATTCCCAGTCAGGACACACAGAAGTGCCCATCTGCTTCTCCACCTCCCTCCATCTTTCTCTCTCTTCCCCTCCCGTAGACATGGCTCCAGTGGTTTGAACAATGTTGGCATCTTTCTCTCTCTTCCCCTCCCGTAGACATGGCTCCAATGGTTTGAACAATGTTGGCATCTTTCTCTCTCTTCCCCTCCCGTAGACATGGCTCCAATGGTTTGAACAATGTTGGCTCCAGAGACAGAGGATAGCTCCATGTCTCACATGCTAAAATAGCTCAATTGCCAAGCAATGGAGCAGCAGCCCAGACAGGCAGTGCATCCCTGGTAGGGGGCTTGCTGGGTGGAACCCAGTTGGGGCACATGTGGGAATATATCTCTGCCTCCCCACCTCTCACTTAAAAAAAAAAGTTAAATGAATTAAAATCTAATACTGTAATTCTGAGTGGCCCTTTGTGAATTTTTTATTTTTATTGTGTGTGTGTGTATGAGAGAGAGAGAGAGAGAGAAAGAGAGGGGAACAGATAGGGACAAACAGGAAGGGAGAGAGATGAAAAGCATCAATTCTTCATTTCAGCACCTTAGTTGTTCATTGCTTGCTTTCTCATGTGTGCCTTGACTAGGGGGGTACAGCAGAGTGAGTGATTCCTTACTCAATCCAATGACCTTAGGCTCAAGCCAACGACCTTGAACTTTAAGCCAATGACCTTAGGGCTCAAGCCAGCAACGATGGGGTCATGTCTATGACACCACGTTCAAGCCAGTGACCCCACACTCAAGCTGGTGAGCCCATGCTCAAGCTGGCGACCTTGGGGTTTCAAACCTGGGTCCTCTTTATCCCAGTCTCTTGTTCTGCCCACTGCGCCACCACCTGGTCAGGCTGTGAATTTTTTCTTATACCAGGTTGTGAATGTGTAATGCTATGTTCTTTATTAACATTGAGACTGATTGATGAAAGTGTCCCGTGAATGCCTGATGTTGCTGGGATGCCTTGCAGCGGTGGGTGATGTAATCACAGGGAAGTAACAATAAGTTCTGGGTCAAGAATGTTTTCTCAAACGGAAGTACGTGTCCCAGTGTTGGGCTACCGTTCTGAGTTACTCCTCTGAATTCTTGGATGATTTCTCAGTCAGTTGCAAAAGCCTCAGAGATAAAGCTCTATATAGAGCTTGTCGTCTGGTCATTTTATAGAAGGGATTGTTTAATATCATTGCTGTCCTGCCCCCTGAGTCCTTACACCAGGGAGCAGTCTCCACAGGAGTACTGCGTTCTTCCCCATGGTTCCCATAAATTTTCCCGCAGTCCTAATCTATCAATTTAATTGGCTTTATCTACTTCGTACCCTTATTAATGCCTTCCCTCCTCTCCCTAGATGCGCCCCTCAGATGAGATCCAACTTCCTGAGTTCTTATTTATAACTATTACCATGTTTCTCTCTCTTTTATTTAGTATCTTTTCAAGCTTTGATTTATTCCAACATTTTTATTATTTCCACAACAGTTTCTAACTCAAGGATTGGATATGCAGAGATGTAAATGAGATAAATCTCTCTACACCACTTAGCACTCTGCCTGCACAGTCTGAAAATGTTGACTGATGTTACTGTCATCAAAGTATATATATAACTTACCAAATGCAACAATTTTAATAGGCACTTGACCAAAACTTTTGATGAGAAGCTTATACTTGTAGGCTTGATGACACATTTGCCCTTCTTCTGCGTTTAAGCCAAATGTGCATGATTCATTAGCCAGTTTTTAATCCACTTGTCAGGATATAACTTATGGAACATAATTTTTTCCAGCAGAGTTTTCATGTGAAGTAATGCAAACATTTAGATTCGTTCATGTTCAAAATCATATTATTCATGACTAAGTGATTTTCTTCTTGCTAATTGGATTGAGTCTACCCGATGCATGTATGTCTACTGAGATGACGCTGAACAGGCCATTTCATTATGTATTTTGAATTGATTCACAGCACTGTAGTTCCAAGATGGCTGAATTTGGATTTCACCCCAAGGCCTATTGTCCAGGGTTTCTTCTAAAAAGCCTCATTGCTCTAGTTTCCAAGATACAATACTCGATTTGGTTACATAGCCAGGGCTCTGGCTTTAACCTTCCTTACGGGATGAGAGTTGGCCAGCCAGTGAGGTGTGCAGGCAGACCTAACAAGGGGCTGTGGATACAGGCGCTGTCCCCTTGCACCAGGGCGGCGGGTCGCAGCCTGTGCCAGGCCTTTCCAGACTTTCCACCCATTGAGTCGTTACTAGGAATTATGTCTGCCTCAATCAGTTGTGTAAAGAAACAATTCGAGTCTGAGACTGTCAGTCATCTGTTTTTCTCTTGTGAAAGCCATGAGATCCCTTACATGCTCACCCCAACAACCCTGTCTCTGTGTGCACTTTGCTCTGCAGGCGACCTATACGGGGCCATCGGCTCCCCTGTGAGGCTGACGCGCACCGTGGTGGTGGGCAAGCAGAAGGATTTGGTCCAGCGCATACTGTACGTCCTGACCTACTTCCTCCGCTGCTCTGAGCTGCAAGAGAACCAGCTGACCTGGAGCGGGACCCACAGAGAAGGGGACCAGGTGGTCAACGGGAGCAACATCACGACCGCCTTGGAGAGGGGAGAGGTGGAGGAGTCCGAGTATGTGGTCGTCACCGTGAGAAGCGAGCCTGCTCTCCTTCCCCCCATCCTGCCACTGACCATGACAACGGCGGCCGAGGGAAGGATCCCCAGGCCTGAGGGCTTGGCTGGGACCCCAGAGGACAATGACACTAGAGACCCATGTCCCAAACCTGACAAAGAAGGAAACAAGAGTTCTGCGGCCTGCAGCCCGGGCTGTCCGGCCCCAGCTCCGGACGGCTCCTGGGAACCTCGGGACGCCCTCTGTGGGGAGAAGGAAGGTGGAGAAGAGACCCTGCGAGCTGGCAGCCCCGGGTCTTCCGGGCCCGAGGGGCTAACAGGGCAGCCGCCCAGGAAGCTGCCCGACCGGACGGCGGCCTGGCCTTGCCCGGACAGACTCGCCCGGGAGAAGCCTCCCGTAGAGAAGGTCACCTTCCAGATTGGAAGCTCTGTATCTCCAGAGTCTGACTTTGAAAGCCGCACCCAAAAAATGGAGGAGCGGCTAAAGGTCTGTAGACAGTGTCCGGAGTTAGCCGGCTGTCCCTTGGCTGAGCCCAGGGGGGCCGCCGGCTTGGCTCAGGACTGGCAGGTGTCCAGGTGCTCCTCCCCACCTGGCTTCCGGCAGAACGGCCACTGTTCTCAGAACCTGTCGTCCGAGGGGGACACAGGGGACGTTGACAGGCCTCACGCTGAGGACAGAGGCATCAGAACCGAGGCTGAGGCTGCGGCAGGTGCGGCCGGGCAGCCCGCCCCGCCCGCCGTCCCATCTCTACCTAAGGCGGGTGCGGTAGGAGCAGGACAGAGGACGCCGGAGAAGACCAGGGGTTTGTACTCGAAGGATGAGGAGGGCCCTCCGGGAGAGCCTGTTCCCGGCAGGTGTGTGCAGCAGGACTCCGGCGTCTCGGTTGCTACAGATGTCCCCTGTGGGGACGCCGACAGGATGGCTGACTTCAGGACCGAAGGAGACATTCCCAGAAACGAAAGCTCCGACAGCGCTCTCGGAGACAGTGACGACGAGGCGTGCGCTCCGGCCGCACTGAGCCTGGGCCCCAGCAGTGACCGGATGGAAGGGGCCCTGGAAGTGGAGCTGCCTCTGCCCAGGTAACACTGGCTGGCCAGGATGTAGAGGGAGTGGGGTTCAGACACGGCCCTGAGCGTGTTAGCTCCTGCTGGCTGTTTTCCCATGGTGGTTTGCCTCCCAAGTATGAGAAGTGTTATCCAACCCTTACAGTCTCCAGCCTGCCCCTTCGCCAAGGGTGACCACTGGCTGCATGCACCGAGCGTCCTGATCAAGGAGGCAAGCTGGTGCCTTTGCAATGATGGTGCCATTTGGGGGAGGCCAGGGACCATGATGGGGGTGGCGGTGGGAGCAGGAGTGAGACGTTATATCTGGGTGGAGGCTGCACGGTGGGCAGCAGCTGCCTGGCATCGGAGGGGGCGGGTTGCACTCCCCGGGCAGCCTCCGTCTTGCCCGGCGGTGCAGCGTGAAGCAGCTGCGAAACAGCACCTTTTGCCTCACACCCCATCAGGCCAATGATTTGGTCTGTGGTGACTGGACGCGGCAATTAGAGACTTCTTCTGTTCTGCTCACTGTCACGAGCACCACCCTGTGAAGACGTGCTGGTCCCGAGGCCAGGCTTCTGGCAAGCTCCTCCCACCCACACAGATGTTCTCTTTCTTCACTTTCTGGACACGGACTGCCTGGGGATGTTCCGAATGAGACCAAGGACAGGCTCCTAACCAGCCATCAATGTGCTGTCTTCTGCCTGTACTACCTTTAGGAAGGAAATAGAAGCTCCTTTTTTACTCCCCCAACCTCCTCCCTTTTCCCACACCAATGATCCGCTTACTGGAGGACTGGTGGAATGGCCTACCCTGACTCTGACCTGTGTCCTTGGGGGTTTTGTTCCAATGGTAACACAAGAAGGGAGTCCGTTTTTAATTGTGCGTTCTAACAGATCAATGTCATTTTAGGTCCCAGAGCATCAGCAACCCGAATATAAGGAACTTTGGCCGCTCCCTCCTGGCAGGTTACTGTCCCACGTACATGCCGGACCTGGTTCTCCACGGGACCAGCAGCGACGAGAAGCTGAAGCAGTGCCTGCTGGCTGACCTGGTGCACACGGTGCATGTAAGTCACCCCTGCCTGGAGCCCCAGGGGGCTGACAGCATGTCGGCCCATGCCCTGGCCAGCCACAGGTGCCTTGACTGCCGTAGACTGAAGAGACTGCGCTGAAGGGTTGTTCGCAGAGATGTGGACAGGGCCGCAGGAACCACCTCGAGCTGGGGAGTGCCCAGGGGTTAGCAGCAGCTGAGCTGGGAGCACACTGGGCCTGAAGGAGTAAGGGGCGTGAGCACTGAGAAAGGAGCTGAAAGTGGAAGAGGGGCTCTCTGGCCACAGGGGAACTGAGGCTGGGGACGGGGCGCTAAGACCTGACATCTCTCCTCCACCCCACCCCCACCCCGACCCCCCAGCTCTCCTGATACCTTCCAGTGGCTGGGCCCAGCTGGAAGCCAGACCGCAAGGCCCTAGCTGATGCAGATGCGGTTCTGTGATCCACAGAGTCTCCTGGGGCCGACCCAGGACAGAGAAGGGCAAAGAGTGGATCTAGGGGCAGGTGGGACAGATAGGCTGGGCAAACAGAATAAACAGCACAGATGGTGACAATTATTTGCTGTCACAGGGAAGACCAAAGAGATGTCACATGTGGTTTGCTTCTTATCCGATCCTTACAAGTTCCTCAAAATAATTTGTTTTAACTGATTTGTCATTAAGTTTATTTTGATGGCTGCACGAGGATGACTGTATAAAGATTAGCAAGTCTAACTGGAAAATTGCCTGTGGCTGCCGTTAAGTGCTTTCCTGCTATCTGCAGCATGACAGGAACCGAGCAGTGAAGGCAACGGGGTGATGGGCCTGTTTTTAATTGAGCTGCATATTGGGCAGAGATATGCAGTATGAGATGCTTTGCATTGGAAACATATGCATCTTGTGCAATAGGGAAAGTTCCCATTCCATTAAGAAAGTTGGAATTTGGCTTGTTGTCGGCTTCCTCGCCCAGCAAGTATTTTCTGGGAGGTGAAACAGAGGCATGCATGTTATCTTTGGCCTTGAGCGCCTCCTCTGAGAAAAGCAAACATCCATTGGGTCTGGCTGAACCGGCTGACGGTTTGTGTGAAATGGGAAGGGAAGCTCAGCAGCAAAGCAGATGTCCTTGTAACCCCCTGGGTGGGGGGAGAGAGGCGAGGGCCGACCTGACGCTGAAAGGCCAGCCCAGTGGACGCATCAGTGCCCCAGCATTCCTAACCCTGCCCTGCTTGGTGGTCGGACACCACCCCTCCCCAGGGAGTTCCTGGAATGAGCGTGTGAAGTTGCTTTTGTCTCTATAGGAAAGTCGGATTTTATTTACATAGTTGTCGTGAGCACTGCACACGTGTCTATCAATTTAAAGGTCCATACGCCAGTGACCTTAGAATTAGAACAACATCCTCATTGTATGATGCCATCTTCCTGGGCTGTCCTAAACCATGTGTGGCCCAGGGACGTTAGAGACTCACCTACGTCTGTGGCGTTAAGGCAGAGAAACAAGGCAGAGACCCTCCTTTCCTTTCCTGTCCCCACCTAAGGTTTACGTCATATATGCAAAACCTGTGGGTTTTCTTTCTGCTCTGTTTGTGGTTTGATGCGTGAGAACGTTGGTGTTGCTTTTTGGACCTTATTCCACAAAGCCCCATGTTCTGCTTCTGAGAGAGATGCCAAGAGATGGTGTGTGAACCAGCCAGGTTGTCTTCAGTGCATCCATCTTGCCGGCTGCGCAGTGTTGCCTGAATGCCTCAGACTCGCTCGGCAGCCACCGGGGATATGTTATCTATTGATGGATAATTCTCCTCGAGCTTCTCTGCAAAGCTATGCATGACATTTTTTTATAGGCTGACAAGTTCCAATTTTTGTATATTAGGTTTTCCTGGTGACCATCTAGCTCTATAATTCTTATATTTGAAATAAAACCAGAACGATGTTTCCTCTATTTGTATTCTTAAAGGTTTTTCATATGTCATTTTCCCTTCCTTTCAAAAGTAGTATTTTCACACTGGAGCCTTTCTCATTTCTTTAGAGTACGTACTCACCCCAAGAGATCGAAAATTATTAAGCATAATAACCTCTATTGTGTCAAATTGTGGGTACATCCAAAGTGCAGCCATGCATGGGTGTTAATAGGAAATTGTGAAGGGTTCATAAAAATATCTTAAGAAGTTTAATACCTTTAGAATGTACCCAATTAGCATTAGTGGATTTCTAATTTCACTTGGCACAGTCATCATAGTGAATTCTTCTAAGTCGTGTTCCACTTGAACTGCCTCTCAGACTGGGACTCCGGTCTGTAGCAGTGTTTAAATATAAAAGCCTCACTTTCAAATGCCATTTACAAATATTTGTTGAAAAATAAATTAAGAGTTTTTGTTTTAAGAAAACATTACATTGAATTTACTGTTCCCCAAAGCCTAGTAATCAGTTAAATTCTTGAGTAGATTGCCAGAGGGAGAAGTAGAGATTCCAGAACAAGTACATGACCCGAGTTAGAGCAGAAATAATAGCTTTTTGAGGAAGAGACGATTGGGATAAATTGCTTTATCAGAACCTGCTTTCAAAAACCTGTTTTGGATGTTAGTAATTTTAGTGTTCATTCTAGACTTTCATTTGGGCTCTGCTAGTCCTAATTGTTTTTAGAGAAGGATTTTTAATAACTGTTTAAAAACCATTGATTTAAGTTATCGGTCTGTTTCCTAGATTTATGCATGATTGGATTGTAAAATCTATCTCACAAGAATGTGCATTTTTATAACCATGGTGGATTAATTTGTGGAGTTTCTTCCCCAGTTGAGGGCTTGCATTATGGGGCATCTAATGCTACATGTTTCTCTTCGTACCTGTCCTTACTCTAGTCTCATATGAAAGAAGATATATTAACTTTATTTCATGTATTTCCATTTTTATTATTGGCTTTCACATGTTAAGATGTGGTCTTTAAATTCTGAAACACATGGTCTTGTTTAATCCAAATACTACCTCTTTTCTATCATTCAAACTGTATTTCTCTGCCTCCTAATAAATAGATTATACAGCTGCCTTAAATCAGGCTAAAGTAGTGTTTAGTTTCATTCTTCTCCCCGCCACACCGAAATGAGCATTCTTTCCTCTGTTTTCCTTCTGACTTTAAATGGCAAAGTCGGAGAGAGAGAGTGAGGGAGCCAGCTTCACTCTGTACCTGTGACCTCAAGTAGCTCTTCCTCTTGTTTTTTTTCTCTTGTTAGTGTGTCTGCCTATGAAGACTGGTGACCAGGGTAGTGTCAGGGGTAGTAAGTTATGGGGCAGTGGAGGGTGTGCATGAGCACTGGCTTAACAGCGAGGGCTTAGGTTCAAGTCTCAGTATTACCATCCACTCGCTGATAGTCAGGTAGTCAGTCAGCATCGCTGAGCCTCAGAAAAATATATTTAGAGGAACAGATGAATTATAACCCTGTGGGCTTCAGAAGATAGACAAACCTGAGTTTGCATCATGGCCCACCCCTTTGTGGCTTTGTGGTCTTGGGCAAGGTTCTTTGATTTTTCTAAGCATCAGCTTTATCTTCCAGAAAATGAACAGTATGTAAAGGTCTGGTTGGAAAGGCTGTGTAAGATAATGCATACCAGGTGTTGAGCACATTGCCTGGCACATTCCAAGTGCCCATTTATGCCCGCAGTTACCAAATGCCCACAAATGGCACAGTACTAAATGCCCGCTGAACGGTAGCTATTAAAGTAATAGATGTGGAAGTGTTCCGTAAATGAGTTTCCCAGGAAACTCCTGTTGGAGATGCTGGGACAGAATCCAGACACATACTCGTTCGGAGCTAAAAGCGTCCACTTCCCTCTGCCTGTGATGTTACAAGGTGCAGGCCAGGCAGCTCTAATTCTGCAGGGTAGGGTCATCAATTTAGTTTTCTAAATAAAACTACGTTCCAAGCTTCAAGCATTTTATAGAATAATCTGTAAAGCAAAGTAACAGTTTGATATAGCAGCCTCTTTCATTTAATTTTGAGAGTAGCAACAGATTAAGTCCAGAAAAGTCATGCAGAAATCAGCAGCACAGATACGGAACTTTGCCAAAATTTGGCTGTGATATTTGCTCATGAATACCTAATTCAGCCGCGCAGCGTAATCAACCAGGAAGACTACAGAAGAACAGCAAGTCACATCAAGTGATAAACCAGGATTTAAGTAGCACAGAGAGCATTATGTGTCCCAAGTCAACAACTTAAATCAATAGTGTTGCAAAAGACACGTCCATGGAGGACAGACCCACTATTTTAGAATACCTCGTGTTGATTTCATTTCCCCGTGTTGGAGAATGAGCGTGGCAATGCCTTGGGCCTATAGCACTGTCTTACAGTTCAGTGAAATCTGTGTGTGTGCCTGTGTGTGTACATGTATATATATTTACACATGTGTATTCATATAAGCATGCACCCTGGGTTACGATGTTAAAATGTATTTCTTATTGTGTGTTGTGACTTTAAAATATTTTAAAATAATACTGTTCTCTGAGTATGGCCAGTACTCAGACATCCAGTCTAAAATGTCCCTTATTCTCTTCCCTTCTCATTATGAATGCCGTCTTATTGAAGTTCCCCTAACCTTCCCAACTATGTAGTCACCCTTGTGCCATTCTTTCCTCTTCCAAGCATCTTGCATTGTGCCACAAGAGGGCTCTTTCCAACATATGAATACATCATTTACACTTCTGCTCTCATGGTTTCCCCTATTTTTTGAGAGTATAAAATCTTTTTGTTTAAAATAATATATGTGAAACAATATGTGTTTATATGAAACGGTCACTTTTATGTTTTTCAAATGCACACACACGCACCCCTCACACACACACAGCCACACCCACACCACACCCTTACACATCCTTTGCGTAGCAGTCCTACCGTTTGCCATCCTTAAGGGGCCTACTTTTCCACCTGTGGACATTTGCTTCCTTTGCCAAAAGCACTGTTGAAAAAAATTTCTTTTCACTTTTGAAGACTCAGTTCAAATATCAGCTCTTTGAAACCCTCCTGGGCACCGAACGCAGCTGCTGTCTCACCAGGCTCCTTAGCACACTGCACCACAGCCTTGTTCGGGGCCCACCAGGCAGGCAGCTGGGTACAGAGGAGGGCACTTACGTTCTTTCATGTCCCCAGCACGTCACCAGGTGCCTGGCACCTAGAAAGTGCCATGACCATTTCCCATAGAAAATCTGTGTTTATTACTACAGGTGAAGTTATGATGGCTAATGTCTCTTCTGAAGTAAATGGCAGATAGTCTTTCTTTAAAAAATAAAATAAAAGAATAATGTGTTTAGACATGAAGTCTGAGGCTTTTTGTGTTCGTTTTCTTTCCCTACAGGATAGTAAAAAGCTTATTATAGGTCTCTCAGGCTTCATTTCTCTTGCATTTTGTAAATATCAGACACGTGGCTAATTTTGATGTTTTCCCATATTTTTGCACTGTGTACAAAATATTTAGACATGTATGCCATGCTCTTCAAAAACAGCTACCGACCTCATATTTTATTTTAGAGTCATGCACATCTTCACATAAGTTTCTTCCCATGATCCTTGTTTAACCTTGAGCATTTTTCCTTGACTGTAAATTGGTTCTTTTCCTCAGCAAGTGACCGCCTGACAGATAAGCTGTTCCCAAGTTGCACACTGTGTCTGCAAGGCTGCGGGTGAACTCAGGGGTCAGTTCAGTGAGCCTGGTGATCACAGCCAGGAGCACGCGCGCGTGCGCACACACACACACACACACACACACAGTTCGGATGTTTCCTTTGCACCCTCCCCCTTCCCACACCACCTGCCTGGACTCTCCCCTCCATCTCCAGGTCCCTTCCTGATATCTTTGGGCTTCCAAGAGTCCCCGGCTTGATGTCCCTACCAGGATCCCTCAGCAATGTCCCATCCCCCAAAATGATGGCTTTTCTCTTCTCTACCTGTTAAACTCGCAAGCGTTAGTGACTGACATTGACCTATATCCAAGAGACACAGCACGTAAAACAGAGAGCTCCCAGCAAGATGGGCTCATGTTCAGAAATTACGAAGCATGTATGAAACTGTGATAAGGAAGAATGAGCAGATACATCCAGGAGAGTTAACATTTCAATCTGAAATAACCGTTAAGTAACTGTTTAAAATAGTTCGATAAAAAGAGGGAATAGAAACATTAAAAAGGGTGGTTTGATGTGGTAGACAATCCCACACATGTAAAAGAACTAAAAAGAGCTTCTAAAATTGAGAAGTGTAGTGTTTGAAACTAAAACTCAAGGGATTAGTTAAACAGCAGAACAGATTAAATACAGCTAGAGCGAATTTGTTTTTGAAATGGAAGCCACATTTGAAACCATCTCGTTGAAATTAGCTCCAAAACAAAAAATAGATGAAAAAATAATGGAAAAGCAAGTAAAAGACATGGAGGCTAAAGTGAGAAAATGTTAAACTTACCAGCATTACTTTATATAGAGTGATTAATAAACTGACACTCAAATGACGCCAAACAATCTTGTTTTATTATCCAGACTATTTCAGAGACAAATGAAGTTATAGGGAGTTGTGTCTAGTTATCTGAATCCTAAATCACCGGCTCACTTTTTGTTCAAAAGAGGCTACCTAGTGGTCATCCCTAGTAATTAAATCTGCACTATTATAACTGGTGTGTGGATTTTAGAGCTGGTTATGAGTACAGAAGTCTGTCTGTATTCCTGTTGTCTGTAATACGTGTGTGTGCTAGACATCTCTGAGGACTCATAAAGGGTCAGTTTAGAGTGTGTTATTGGGCAATGTCAGCAGTGTAAAGACGGGGAAGTTTCTTAGCAAAGTCATTGCAGAGGAGAACTGTTTTCCCCTGCTGGCATTGAGACTGTCACTCACACTTCTTCTGATCTGACCTTCCGAGGGATTGCTTTTTTTTTTTCCTTTTTTTCTTTTTCAAGTGAGAGGAGGGGAGATAGAGAGACAGACTACTGCATGCACCCCCACCAGGATCCACCTGGCAACCCCTGTATGGGGCCGATCCTTGATCCTCGGATGTATCTCAGTTCCCAGGGCCGTCGCTTGAATCAGTTGAGCTACGAGAAGGATAAGGGGGAGAGAGAGATGTCAAAGTAGGGAGCTTGGCAGACTCATCAAGCTAAAAGTTGGAAATGCTTGAATGGATTCTGTTTCTGACATGCCAATATACTTAATAAGCACATACATGTTTTGTCCTCACTGTACCTGTCTGTAGAACAGGACTGTGATCCTGGTCATCTCACAGGAAGAAAGGCACGATGGATTAGTAAGTACTTATAGGAAGTATTCATGTAAGAATGGTATTTTCTGACCCTTAAGTTAAAAATAGGTAATCATGTGAAATGTTAGTCGTTTAAATATGGTACATGGGAAACAAATATACTAATAATTGTGCGGATGACTTAATAGAAATGGATTGAATCCCAAAATAAGGAAACCTGAGTAGAGAATTATTCAATGGAGCCAGCATGTATTAGCTATTTAACACATGCCTAGCAATTTTTAGGCTCATTTCAGAGGCTAAAGAGGAAAAATAAAATGTGATTTCTCTCCTTGAGTGACTTAGGAAATCACTGAGTAGACAAACAGATGTGAAATCAAGAGCAAGTTAAAACAGCGTCGTTAAACATCAAAAATGTACATAGTAAATACTTTCAGAAATCAAAGGAAGAGCAGTCAATGTAGGTGAGGGTAGTGGAGCGGAGAAGGTTGGAAATTTAAAAGGCAGCAGGCAGACACTGGGCACAGCCCGAGCCAAGAGGCAGGGGTGGAGGCCTGGAGAAGGGGTGTCCTTCAGGAGCCCTGGGGGTAGATGCGTATAGGTGAAAGTGGCCCAGGTGCAGCAGAGCTCTGTGTGTGGAAGAAGAAACGTTGGAACTTAAGTGTCTGGGTAGTATATGCTGAAGTAGGTTTGAGTAGGCTAGGGAAATGATAAAATGATACTTTGGGAAGTTGAAGGGTTTCTTGGACATGCTTCCTACAGAGAGGGGGTGTGGAAGAAAGCCCATCGAACGTACTAATAAATATCAGGTACTTTGCTATATGTCTCGTACACATTTATCTCATAGAAAGCCTCTGTGAATTAAACCTCGTGGGAACTCTGAATCAAGTGCTATCACATTACACAGGTGTAGAAACTGAGGCCTAGATTGAGTTGCTAAAGTCCCACTGCTAGTATGTAGCAGACAGCATGCAAGCCCAATCCTGTCTGACTTCAGAGCCTTTGCTGTTATCTTATCATTGCCTTTTGTTGAAATATCAAAACCACAGCTCTCTTATTACCCAAGCCTTGTAGACATTTCTTGTTCCTGGAAGTGGAAGGTAAGCAGAAGCCACGTGTGCACCAGTCAGAAGAGCATATTTTGTGTACTCAGATCTGATCTAGACCCTTGAAATTGGAATGTCCCAGGCATCCAGCACTCGCAGGACACAGACCCACAAAACCTTAGTTGCTATGAACTAACCGGACTTATTCTGTTGAGTCCACAAGATTTAATAGCCAACGGATATTTGGGAACGTTTAAAGATCTATCCTACAAAGCATTTCATTTGTTAATTTACCTTGAGAAGTCTTAGCAGGAAAGTAGTTTGGATAGATAAGATATTGACAAGGTAGAGCGAAGTAAATGATTTCTAACTCTCGTCGAGTAGTAAGGCAGAGATGATGGCATGTGGTCGCTACTTTGCTCCTCTGGCGGAGACTGGCCTGCAGCTGTATTGATCGTCAATGTTCTTTCCTCCTCCAGCCTCTTTCAGGAGTTTCTGAGTTGTCTGATTACATTTCTGAGGGAGGGACTGCGGAGGGCCAGGCTCTGAGGGGCAGCCTGGGTTGTGGATGGGCGCTCCATGGGCTCTGGACTCAGGGCAGGCGGCAATAAGTCAGCAAGCCCTGTTGGAAGTCCAGGATTATGGAGGAAGTAGAAACACACTGCAGACCCATTCTGATAAGAGAATTTAACAAACTCGCTGGGCAAGAGACTTCCTTTAAAAGTAATTCTCTAAAGCTTGAGAAAGAAAAGAAAAATTGATACATGTGTCTGTAAGGCTTGTAAGGTTTTCAACTAAACATGCATGTTAGGTGGAAATCACTGTTTTTAATATTAATATTTTCTTCAGATTGTCCTTAAAACTCAAATGTCAGAGGTCCTGTTTAATCTGAGACAATAATAGTTGGGAAGAGAACTTTTAAAAGAGCAAATAAAAAATTATATAGAATAGTAAGTAAAGGGTGTAGGCTTTTTTGTTTTTCTGATGATACCTAGTCAAAATAACAACGCCCTCTTTATAAAAAAATAGGGAGTGTTTGATATTAGGAAAAGGAATCTGACTTGCCAGGCTGATAGTTATTTTTATCATGTCTCCATAGGAGGCCAGACTCCCTTGGTTCAGGAGTCACTATTGGGATGCAGCCAAGCCTCACCTGCCCGTTTCTTTTTCTCTAGTCCCCTTGCCCAAACTCTAAGCCCTAAGAATGGCAGATGGTTGAGTCAGGCACTCACCAGATGTTTCAATCATTTCATCTGATGTTTTATAGCATATGTTAATGTACTTAGTTTCTTAAAAGTACTTCTCCATGTCTGTGATGGCTGATGAGCAGTGCATGTGTTTGCACCCTGGTGTGCATGTGAATGTGACAAAATTGTGAACTTAAAAATGTACCCGGCCCCAGCTGGTTAGCTCATTGGTAGAGCATCAGCCCAGTGTGTGGTTGTCCCGGGTTCGATTCCCGGTCAGGACACACAGGAGAAGCGCCCATCTGCTTTCCCATCCCCCCTCCCCTTCTGACTCTCTCTCTGTCTTTCTCTCTCTTCTCCCACAGCCATGGCTTGATAGGTTCCAGCGAGCACACTGGCTCCAGGCACAAAGGGTGGCTCTGTCGAGCCTTGGGCCTTAGAAATAACTCGGTCGCAAGCATGGCCCCAGGTGGGCAGAGCATCAGCCCCAGACGGGGGCTGCCAGGTGGATCCTGGTTGGGTTCCATGCGGGAGCCGTCTATCTCCTCTTCTCTCACTTGGAAAAAGAAAGAAAAAAATATACCCTAACAGATCACACTATTAATTGCTTCAGCAATGAAGATATGGCTAATAAGAAAAAGTTAGTGTTACAAAGTATGCAAGTATGCTGCATGTAATTCCGCGTTCCCTTTGTTTACTGTGGTTCTCTGTGTGCCTTAAAAGCAGGGCCTCTGCGAAGAGGAAGGTTACTTTGAACACCAGAGCATAGGGTGTGTGGGTGTGTGTGCGTTTCTGGGATAAATCCAACACGGTCTTCTGGATCTCAGCGTTCTTCAAATTCTAAAACAGCAATTTTCGAGCAGTGTGTTGCAAGGATTTTTTGAAATATGCAGTACCTGACTATTAAGTCAGGGCACTGACCTCTTTTCCCTTAGATTGTCAAATAAAAAAGTGACAACAGCCAACACCTAAGTAGCCGTCCACTGTGAATGAATCAAAGTTATACCTAGGTTTTTGGTCAGATCAGCAAAAAATGTTTTCTTTATTTTGTCAACAGAATTTTAGAAATTAGTTTACGTGCACCATGGGATGAAAAAAGTTGGAAATTGCTGCTCTAAAAGCTTAGAGATTGACTACTAAGCTTTTTGGTGGGGTTGTGTTTCCTTTGAGGTAAAAAAATATATAAATATATATCTCAGAAATTTCCAGAATCACCAGAACTTCTTTAGCTCTGTGACCCGGAAGAAGTTTAGAGCAGATTAGGTGTGGACAGCCAGCCACCCTGGTGCCCTTCAAAAGTAACTAAAGTTTTCACCGATGACATTTTTGTCTCTCTTCAGCATTCATCACTTCTTTTCTTGACTATTTACATTTCCCTCTGTTTCCATCCGCCTTTAAAAAAGTGTTTACTTTTCCGTAAATAAGCGAGTAGTTAGTGAAGGATGTAGTTATAGATAGGGGCAGTTGGGTGTTCCTGCAGACATATTCAGGGAATTGTTTGTTATTTAGTAGCCTGAGAATGTGTAATCCTCAGATATTTTCTAAGGTTCTCTTCTAAAATGATTTAGCTAGTTCTTTCTGTCCCTTGAGCCTACACACATAAAAGCCAGCACTCCCTCGCTGTGTTGGGGGATGCAGGATGCTCATCAGTTTTGTCATCTGCTTTTTTTTTTTTTTTTTAGAGCGAGAGGGACAGACAAGAAGGGGAAGAAATGAGAAGCGTCAACTTGTGGCACTTTAGTTTTTCACTGATTCCTTTCTCATATGTACCTTGACCAGGGGCTCACTGAGCCAGTGACCCCTTGCTCAGGCCAGCGACCTTTGGGCTCAAGCTGGCAACCCTGTGTTCAATGTAGATGAACTCACACTCAAGTTAGATGAGCCCATGCTAAAGCTGGCAACCTTGGGGTTTTGAACCTGGGTCCTCAGAGTCCTAGGCTGACGCTCTATCCACTCTGCCACTGCCTGCTCAGTTTTGTCATCTGCTTGTGCTTAGCCTATTTCATAGTTTTAAAACTTCAGGTTGAGTGTGAGGAGCTAAGAATACAGGGAGCAAAGATTCAGCCCCATCCTTCAAGGAATGGGCTCTCAAATTCCTGTCATTGTGTCCTCGCCCCTTGCACCCACCAGTCTTTCTTCTTTCCTCAGTTTCGCCTCCAGTTCTGCCTCTTTGCCCCAGTGATTTATGAATGATTCACACTCGTGTGTTGGTTTATATTTTTTGACATTCTCTTACCCATTCAATTCCTCCTTGTACAATGTCCCCTTCTGGTATCATGTGTGAATCAACCACCTTCTGAAGTAAGGATGCTTGGAGAACCCTCCCCCCAGTGTCCCCCAGGCAGCCTCATCGCCCCTCTTCCAGCACTCCATTGCTTAACATGAAGCTTCGTGTTGGTGGTGGGGCTGGTACCATGAAGTCCTAGTCTCTGTGCTTCCCTTACATGGACACACACTTTCCCTCCCTACCACTGTGGTGAGAAATCTCTTAGGGAAATGATTGGAATTAGAAACTGGGTCCAAATATCTACTGCAAATAATTGATCCATAAAAAAAGAGATTTTATACACCAAGCATTCTCAAACTCCGGTCCCCTTGCTAACAGGAAAGAGCAGGGAAGGAGCATCTGATTGGCCTAGCTTGGGTCATGTTAATTACCACCCCTTGGTAAAGGCGGGTGATTGAAATCTAGGGCAAAGGTGAGTAGCATACATTCAACTCCTACGTATGGGCAAGTGGTCATGAACGATTTTGTATACTCAGAATATAAACCTTTTGAGGGAAGGTTCATAGTGCAGATCTATCTGTGCTATACCCAGCACATAGTGAACTTCTGATAAATACAAAGCGTCCAAGGGGATTAAGTTCAAAACACAAATCTCTTAAATTTCTATATTTCCAGTTCTTTTGTTCACAAGGACCAGGTACATTAATGGGAAGTCATTGTCATCTTGCTATGAATTAATGACACATTGAGCAAGAACTTTGAGGAATTTGTAAAGGGAAGTCACTGAGGCCCCATCTTTAGCTTTGTGTTCTGAAGAATTATGTGTGTGTGTCAGAGAAGTAGGGGGAGGGGCCGTGAAAACCTTTGGGTGAGGGTGACAATGGGGCCATTATGTGTGTGAGAAAACCTCTGTACTCTGTGGTTAACTAGTCTAGAAAATGACACCCATCCTTGTGAAACTGGGCTTCATTAATTTAGGAATCTGCTTTGTCAACTTTTTCATTATTCATGCTTAAGATTATTTGAACATAGGCTTAAATAAATGTTGGACCATTAGACTTTGCCTGATTTGATCTTCTTTCAGTAAGAAAATATCTTAAACCCTAAAAGTTTCTCTCATGAATATACAGAAAAAAGTATTGGCCCCAACAAAGTGTGTGTCCAACCCACCAGTCACTTCTTCCTCATTTATGAGAAAGAATACAAAGCTGGACAGACTTCCCTTTTAATGAATAAGCCCAAGACCAGGAACTAAACCAGCTGTTACAGTGTGACAGCATATATCGTAGGCTTCTATCCACAGTCTCTCCACTACTAGTGTTAAGTCCTTAAAATCGTAGGTAGTCATGATCTGAGACCTTGTTATAAGCAGCAGGAACCAACTCCCATTAACTTAAGCAGAAGGAACTGTATTGGACAGATAGTAGGAAGGCCAAAGCACTAGTCTTGGAATAGACAGGAAACAAGGTAACTGAAAGTCCAGAGCCAAGAACTACCTAAAGGTATTTGTAGTCGTTGCTTTCTGGACAGGAAAGTGGTGACGCCAGCCATTCTCGGCCTTCTAGCCCCCTGATCATAGAGAAATCATGGGAAGAAGCATCTAATTGGCCTAGCTTGGGTCATGTTACCCCACCTTGCTGGAGAGAGGGTGTGGCCTTTCAGGTATTACCCAAGAAAGGTCGGTCTCCAAAAGGAAATTAGGATGAACTTATTGGGAGGAAGTTATGCTAAGTAGCCAAAAGCAACAGATGGCCACCAAAGGGTAGCAGAAGGGATTGAATGACAGAAGAAGGCCAGCACTAGTTTTCCTTTGGTAATGAGGGTTAGAAACATGGGCTCACGTACCCTGGTCATGAGTTGTCTGTTTCTGTTCCTCTATCCCGCCTTATCCCCACTCCCTTCTTTCTCTCTCTGCGTTTGGGCCCTAGGACAGCCCTGCTGTAATGTGGATTTGTGCACATGTGGGATACTAAACATGTATGTCCAGGTGGTGTTGGCGAGGCAGTTATACTTTGGTCAATATCTAGAAATGTATTGTTTTATAAGGCCATCTTCCTTGGTGTTAACCATTTGCCCTATAGCACAGTCAACTGGTTCCATGCTGTATCCCTAACTGCCCAGTTATTGAGGATTTTGCATTTTAAATATGTTTATCAGGAGCCATACTTTTTCCTTTTGGACTCTCTAAGGAGACTCATATTGCAATCTGATTTTAGTTGGTTGTTGGAGTTGATTTATGCAGGTAGCACAGTTATTAATATAGTTTAGCCATTAAAGCTATAACTTTCAGGGACTATTCATTGACCCTGCCGAACCTTCTTATTGGGCAAATGGCAGTAGAGTCCCACACCGATTCTAATATGCTCTACCTCAAAAGGAGAGGGTCATCTTTCAAAAGGAAATGAATTTTACTATCCTGGAATATAGGGAGAGCGTGTATGCTTTCACTTCTCTGTGGTCATTTAACATTTATCATGTACCTCCTGGGTGTGAGAAAATAATTATCAAATGCAATTTTTATCAAATCAATGATGGTTTGACAAAATATTAAGAGCTTGGCCCTGGCCGGTTGGCTCAGTGGTAGAGCATTGGCCCAGTGTATGGATGTCCTGGGTTCAATTGCCAGCCAGGGCACACAGGAGAAGCGCCCATCTGCTTCTCCACCCTTCCCCCTCTCTTTCCTCTCTACCTCTCTCTTCCCTTCCCACAGCCAAGGCTTCTTTGGAGCAAAGTTGGCCCGGGCACTGAGGATGGCTCCATGGCCTCCACCTCAGGCGCTAGAATGGCTCCGGTTACAACAGAGCAACACCCCAGATGGACAGAGCATCGCCCCCTAGTGGGCTTGCCGGGTGGATCTCAGTTGGGCACATACGGGAGTCTGTCTCTCTGCTTCTCACTTCAGGAAAAAAAAAAAAATCTTAAGAGCTTTACAGGAACTAAATGACACTCCCATTTTAGTCCCTGTAAAGCTCTAAATTTCTGTAGCTCTTCCCATCAATTGCTGAGCTGTTTGTTAGTCGAATCTTAAACAGAGACAGTCTGGACATTTTGAGTGTTGTTTGAATGTTGCAAAAACCTACCCCAATGCATTTCTCTTTCAGCACCCAGTGCTTGATGAGCCGATAGCCGAAGCTGTCTGCATTATCGCAGACACGGATAAGTGGAGTGTCCAGGTGGCCACAAGTCAGAGGAAGGTGATGGACAACACGAAACTAGGCCAGGACGTCCTGGTCTCTAGTCAGGTGTCCGGCTTACTTCAGTCCATCTTACAGCTTTACAAGCTTCACCTCCCTGCTGATTTTGTAAGTATTTGTTCTCGTATCACCAAGGAAATATAGTTCAAAGATACTTTTAACAATACTTTGATTATAAAATCACAAGTTCACATGTATTGTTTTTTGGTCTAATTAGATGTTAGCCTAAGTAAATATAGAACATTCAACATGAAGTCAGCAAACAGGATAGACTTTAGTAACCATAGCCCTTCTGTGCAACGTAACATGGAGTGATGGAAATCTTTTTGAACAGGTGTAGGGTAAAGGAAGTAGGGTATGGGGGAGGGATCAAGCATAACAGGAAATCTAAAATCCTCCATTGGAGAACTCACTGCTTTTTCTTTCATTAGATTTATACCAAGCAAGCTTGTTTCTGAAGGGACCACCCTGACACAGTTGTTACAGATCAGATTGAATATTGTTTGTGTGTGAACACTGGGAATGCTGAAGTACCATTACCCATTACCCAGAGAATATAGTATCAATTACTGCTTTTTCAATGGAATTCTCAGATCACTTTTATGGCATTATATTAAATTCAAACAACAAACAGCACCTACAAACTCCTGGGAAATGATCAACAGCTCTGCCTCAGTCACTGGAATTAATATTCAAGACAGATTCTTTTCAAGATGTATGTGTGTGTGTGTGTGTGTGTGTGTGTGTGTGTGTGTGTGTGTGTTAGAGATTGAGAGAAAATATATTTAGAGAGAGAGGAAGAAAGGCTCCCGAAGTGCAAGTGAGGCTCGGGGGCATGCAGCCAGGAAAGGCATGGATGAGCGGACCTTGGGGTCAGGGCCTGGGACGGAAGAACAGCCCTTCTCTGCGCCTCTCCCTCTGCAAAGTGTGGCTCTCTGCAGTAGGACCCAGGCCAGCACGCTCCTTACCTCCCTACTAGCCTCCCCAAAAGATACAACCAAGTCGGAAGCTGAGTACTAAGGACCCACACTGATTGCTAATGGGGGCTAATTTTCTGGGTTCTTATGATTGAATCTACAGTAGTACCACATCCCTCAGAAATAGTTAGCACTTTTATGGCCTTGGAGAAGGTGCTTTGAAATGCCACCCATCTGTCTTCTAAGTAGTGGCAGTGTGGCGTGACAAAGAGACCAGTGAACGTAACTGGGTTAAAGTATAGACCAGTGGTTGGCAAACTCATTAGTCAACAGAGCCAAATATCAACAGCACAACGATCAAAATTTCTTTTGAGAGCCGAATTTTTTAAACTTAAACTATACAGGTAGGTACATTCCTTATCGAGGTAGCGCTCGCACATGGTATTTTGTGGAAGAGCCACGCTCAAGGTGCCAAAGAGCCGCACGTGGCTCGTGAGCTACAGTTTGCCGACCACTGGGCTAGCTAGGCATTGCCATTGATTAGTTGTGTGGCGGACAAGGCCGAGTGCTTCTGAGCCTCAGCTTTCTCATTTATAACATGGAGATACTACCTATTCAACAAGCACATTGTGAGAATCCTCTGAAAATTGGGACTAGTTTTAAACTGTCAAAGTGGAGTTTAAATAGCAAGTATACCATAGTGGCCACCACTTGGTCATTAAAGTCCAATAGCCGGAAGTCAGAACAACACTCAGGTGCTTCCTACCTGTGTGGCTTCGCGAGTCTCAATGTCCTTATCTGTAAAGCTGGGGAAATACTAGAACCTAACTCGTATGGTTAGTAATTCACAGAAAGCCACTGGGGCAGTGTTAGATGTGATAAGCACTCTGGAAGCAGCTATTATTAGTATGATTGTTAATAACTAATTTCATAAAACAATATTAATGGTTGGAAACAGCGACAACACCCTCTCACTAAAATCTTTATTTGGGCTTTAACCTGAAGCTTCCTCTCGCAGGATACCTGTCCTTGAAGGGCCACGAGAACTTATGGGTCTGCGACCTTTTTTCTTGCATTTGGAGACAGTGTTTCTTTCTAGTAGTAGCAAGTCGACTCATGCTGTTTTCGAGGCCGAAATCTCCTCTTCTGTAAGGGAAGGGAGATGAGTTAGATTCCATAGTTCTCTGCTAGTATACATATTTACCTAACTTTTATATTCCCCAGTACAAAGATAGCTCTTGTTACTTTTGACATCTTAGTTTTCCAAGCAATAAATTACTGTAGCTAATTCTTTTTGTACTTCATTTGGGCAGAAGTATGTTTAACCACTTAATAATATGAATGACTTATTTAACCTGACAAAACCAAGATCAGAGGAAATTTCATCTGCAGTTTAAAATTCTCCTTAAAAATCATTTGAATGAAACTTGATTAAATGCCTATTAGACCCTTCAGTGCAAAAGGAGAAAGTTGCTATTTTACATTTCCAAAGTTAAAAGTTGAAGAGATCCATTTTAGGACTAAGATGCCAGAAAGGAAAAGGAAGAACCGAAACAGTTCTATTCAGTAATCAAACCTTTAAAAATTTTTTAAATACTCTGATTTCAAGAACAGTATACAAGCCTTATAGACCAGTGTTCTCTTTGTTTTGACATCGCAACATGAAATTTTTATGGAAACTATGAAAACACTGCAAATTAACTGTTTTAAAACATAAAGGATTTAATGTAATGTGAATATTCCTTTAAATATAACACTTTTACTAAAAACTTTCTATTTTCTCCACGAGGAACTAAAACTTAACAGGAGAGAGAACCTTTCCCCATGAAACGCGGTTTCTTTGGGGGAACACTTCCAGGAGGACTGGTGAGATCCTCCCCGCTCTATTCCTCGGAGTCACCTACCAGTTGTGTTTCATCCACCCCAACACAAGGCGTTTAAGATTTTAAGCCAATGAAAAACAAAAAATTACATCTCTAATGGATACGTTTCCCATGTCACTGATCAGCCCAGATGGTCAAGATCAGCATTCTCAAATGCATCTGTTAATCTTTTTTTACCTTGAAAATAGCAGGTGTAATGGTCTAGAAGAAAATTCTGTATGATAGAATTACCCTAGCCAACGCCATCAGGTGTCTCGCTGAAGACGCGTGGATGGCTCTGCCTGCCAAATGCGAAAACATTTGCCTCTGGTGAAAGACACAGATGGCTGCTATTCTCTAAAAAATGAAGTTGGACTCAATTCCAAGGGTAGGGATGTCCTGGAAATAACTGCCCGTTCTTTATTGTTATAAAAGACCTAGTTAAAATATACTCTGGAGAAGAAAAAATATAAAAAGAACTTCAGAATAACCTTGTTTCAGGCATTCTACTTCTGGGGATGTTCTGTACCAAAATAATCTGATGTATAGGGAGAAAACAGCATCAAAGATGTCCTTTGCAAAATTATTTATAATACAAAAATGCAAATTGCTATGTGGTTAAGTAAATAGTGGCAAATCCACCTTCTCGAAAATTACTTAAACATAAGATTACTTTGATAAATAATTTTTACTAACACGAGAGAAGGATTATTATAAACTTTTTTAGAAGCAGGAAATAATTGCACTTATAGAACGATTTCAACTCTATAAAGAACAAATGCTTTTAAGAAAAGACTAGAAGACATATATGAGAATCTTGGAGTAGTGAGTTTTTTCATGCTCGCTGACCCCCAGGAGTGAGTCTTTTTTCAAAAAAAAGAAATTAGTCCCAGTTACAGTTTTATTAACTTAAAATCATATTTGTTCGATAACCAATTTATGGAAACTAGAAGAATATATATTTTCCTTTTTTAAATGTTGCCTTACACATTTTTAAAATAAAAATTTTTGTTACGATTGTACTCTGGATGGTCAGGAGGCACGAGGACATACATGAACTACTCAAAGGGTTAATAGTCATTGGAAGAAATCAACTTTTCTGAAACCGAGTCTTATACCTACTAGTGATAGGGTTTGAGATGGCTTGTAATTTTGTGTGTTTGGAAGAAATGAGATTATAACTGTGTGCTTTGAAATGCATGGAGACAGCTCTGAGAATGCCAGCAGGGGTTTTCTCTCGCCCTCACTGGCAATGTCCTGGCTTTGCAGTGCGTCATGCATCTGGAAGACAGACTGCAGGAGATGTACCTGAAGAGTAAGATGCTGTCTGAGTATCTTCGCGGGCACACGCGAGTCCATGTGAAAGAATTAGGTGTCGTACTGGGGTGAGTTCCATGAAGCGTCACCATTTCTCCCTGTGAGGCGGTTGTCCCTAGCACTGTACCCATGACCCGTGTAGCCTGTGCCACCTCAGACCTGCAGGCCCTCCTGACCAGGCAGTGGCACAGTGGATAGAGCATTGGACTGGGATGCAGAGGACCCAAGTTTGAGACCCCAAGGTCACCAGCTTGAGCAAAAGCTCTCTAGCTTGGACCCAAGGTCGCTGGCTCGAGCAAGGGGTTGATCGGTCTGCTGAAGGCCCACAGTCAAGGCACATATGAGAAGGCAATCAGTGAACAACTATGGTGTCGCAACGAAAAACTGATAATTGATGCTTCTCACCTCTCTGCGTTCCTGTCTGTCTGTCCCTGTCTACCCCTCTCTCTGACTCTCTCTGTCCCTGTAAAAGAAAAACAAACCTTCAGGCGCTGGTGCCCCGTCGCAGTGTTTGGGGACCATCAGTCTTGTGCCTTTGCAACTCCCCAGTGAATAGCATGTTCTTTGTATCTGAGACCAGTAATAAGCACAGAACTTGAAGCATGTGGTTCTTTATGTTAGTCTTCTCCCTGGGTTATTTTATGCGGGAAAGTGAAAAATTTAGCCTGACTTTCTTTGCTCATTGCTGGTCATTTCAGTGGATGTCAAAGTCACCAGCTTGTGCTTACATTCTACTTCCTGGAGGAGGCAGGAAAGGCTGTCGTGGACTTTCAGGGGCCTGCCTGCATATCCCAGAGTGACGGGCCTTTCCTCCCTTTGGGGATAAGCCCATCAGAAGGGGCGAGACATGCTTATGTTGCTAAAAGGGTGTGATGTCTTCCTGAGGCCTTCGCCATGACTTCTCAAGAGAAGAACTTCTGGCTTTTGTTTTACTCTGCTAGTTTTCAACAGACTAACAAAAAAGATGTTACCTCCGACGATGATCCCCCTAAATTTGGGCAAGAAGATATTGTATATGTATTGTCGGCCTTGAAATGTGCTATTAAGCCTGCCAGTCAAAATGTGAAGACTCAGGCCTTTGCATTCTTGTCAGACTTTCCATCTTTCACACCCAGGAGAGGACTCACTGTGTTGTTGGCCCTCAGCATTTCCTGCTATACATGTTTCTTGACCTAGGTCATTTTTTAAATGTTTCCCCCTGTGGAGGCATTTGCTTTTGCCGTTAACTTACAGAGTGTGTCTTTGTTGTATTTTTTTCTCCGTGTTGGTGTCGATCTCTTTCCCAGCCTCATACTTGCATCTCGCTGCGTGAGGGTTCCCATTGCTAGGTGGCCCCTGACCTGGCAGGTGTCCCATTATCATCACTGTTAGATGGCTTGTAGGCTTTCCGTCCCCTTGTCATCTCCAGGCCCTCTTTGCCCGTGTTAATGGGAACTACCCCCGCCTCTCTTTAGCCCCCTGCACACGCAGTCAAGGGCCCACAACACGAATGTTGCCCCAGAGCCTCCGTCCACCAGAAATTAGATATGTAGGGAGCATTACTGGAGAAAGCGTAGATGAAACTCCATGTGGTAATGCCATTATCTTTTTAAATTTCATTTTCAATTTTTTGTGGAATTCAAGGGGAAGATTAGGATATATTTCATGGACTGAAGCAGTCCTCATTCTTTTTATTCTTCCAGGACATTTTTCAGCATTTAGCTAAGATAGTGGATAAACCATTTAAGTGTAACATGATGGGGTTGTACAGGGAACACAGGAACGTTATGGACTTATCGGTGACCCTGCCGTGGGAGAACAGGCTTGTGCTCACACGTGTGCATGGCCCCCTGCCACGTCTCCCTCTGTCCTCTGGGCACTCTCTCTGTCCCCCGGGAGGCCACAGAGAAAGAACAGGTTTATAGGCTTACCATCTCTTTTTCTTTTGTTTTAAGCAGTGATCTAGCAAGCCTGGTACCTAGCAATAACACCTGACTGCAAAATCATGCTACTTGACAGTATTAATGTTTTGTGTTGTGTTTTTGGTACTCAGGATTGAGTCAAACGACCTGCCCCTGCTGACTGCCATTGCCAGCACTCACTCTCCTCATGTTGCCCGAATCCTCATAAGCTAAAGCTCAGGACAGTTCTTCCTTGGAAGAAGGGAAAAACGGAATTCTCAACTGACGGAGAAAGGAATAAACTGTGACATCAGAAGTGTAAGAAGAGCAAACAGTCATTCCACCGCGTCGCTTTGTTGTGTTTTGTTGCTTTCCTGCGGATGCTTCATTGGAACCCAGGTTTCCTTGACTCAACGGCACGTGTGTTTTTCGTGAACACTGTAGGCCTTTTGTCATCACCCATGAATCCACAGAGAGAGCGACCTTTCGGAAGGAGAAGCATAAGCACTACATGAAACATGAAGCTGTGGGCACAGATTGCCTCGTGTGTGGGCCAAGCACGTGACTTCACAGCAGGAGAATCAACAGTGCACATGCCATTCCGGGGGGAGGTGTTTCAGAGCGGACGCATGCGCTCTGCACACTGGAGAAAGAGCCTCTGGCTATCCTAAGAAGACAGGAACAGGACTTCAGACTCCAAGTCAGAGTTGGCCTCCTTACTGGAGGTGAAGTAAAGAAGGCCACACCGTGCCATCTTCAGCTCTTGTGGCTGTAGGAGTTACTGTCTGACGTGAAATGTGAAAGAGGATTGACTATTGGGAAGAGAGCGCTGTAGGGACCCACTGTGTTCACATCTTCTTGGAGTTTACCTTTGTCTCAGAGGCAGCCACAGGTAGGTTAGAGGTGGATCGTTGGTGCAATAAACCCAAGAATCAATGTAGCATCTTAATCCCATCATGATGGAGGTTGTAGCCACCGAGTACACAGTCTGATACCATGTGTTTAGCCTGATATTTTAGAACTCTCAGCAGCTTCTTTAAGAGAGGCCATTTACCAAAGTTATTTCTATAAGCTCAAGAGTATTTCTGTTTCTGAATTCTTCCAGCCAAAGCCACTTTCTTCCTGTAATAGTTAATACAAATGACTGTTTATACTTTAAAAGGCACAGCTGCCCCGGTGGGATAGGAAACCCGCACCATTCAGGATGACTAATGAAAGTAATTAGTTTGAACATTTATAAACAGTTCCTACATGGTCTGAAATTCTCACATTATTATCTCTGTGCCTTCTCATTCCTGCCTACTTTTCAAAACACCGTTCCAGAAATTAACTCACCCATAGTATCAAACCTGCCAAAATGAGGAATTGTTAGTATAGTTCACTTTAAAAAAAGAAAAGAAAAAGAAAACATTAATTTTCTGTTGATATAAAAGAAACTTTTCTTAGTTTACAGACCGTGAACTATGACCATGTCAGACAATGTACTGACTGATATTCAGGATAAAGAAAAAGACTTTTAAAAAAATTGATCATTAAACGACGGGAGCTGATCTAGTAAAGCAAAACGTCATTAGCATCTTGATGATCTTAAATACAGCTAATTAGGACCAGGCTCTGATGTCCTTCCACTTGTTTGTAAATTAATTTCAGACCTTTCCATGTGTCCTCTGAACCTAAGAATATGAAGTAACATCCCTTTTAGGGGTTAGAATGACTTCAGATTTTCTATTTGATAAAATCCTATCCTAAACACCAAGTTACATAAATTTGTCTCTTCTTTTACACATGCTAATTATTTGTTTGAAAGAGTATAGCAGTAGCAGTACCAATGGAGAAATATGGGTGGATTATTTCTTAGGAATAAGTCAGAATTGCGGCCTTCCCTCTTCTCTCTCTCTTTCTCTCTCTCTCTTTTATGATGTGAAATATAGATGATGTATTAAAACTAACTCTTAAGATCTTTAGTTTTTATTTTATGTCTTTCATAAAATAGAAGTTTTCCATTTGTTTTAGATCTTTCTGTTTTCTTTTTCCTACCATCTGAGTTTAGTGTTGTAAATTCTCTAGTTCCATGACGTCATTGCTTGTGAAGTTACACAAGGAGAAGGGACCTTACCTGTGGTTCAGCTCACTCCTCCTTTGTTTTCATTACATGTAAATAAATGGTAATAGCTGACCTCCGTCGTTTCCATGGGCACCAGTTACCAGTTGAAAGCATTCCCTCCTCTCTAGCCCACTTTTCCCTGTTTACACGTTTGGGGCACTTTCCCTCATTCAGCGCCTTCCAGGGTTTCAAAGAAAATAACTAGACACAAAATCAGTCGCATTCTAACGTGGCATGTTGGAAATTAGACCCAGCCAGGGGAAAACTGAGCCTTTTTAAAAGGGTGATTCTAAACTTCCTATATAAAACGTTTAGCCCAGCCTGAGAAGAATTAATTTGCCTCTTCACCTCCTGTCCCAGACCCCCTCCTGGAACCGCCTGTTGGGAAACTACAGGTAGGTCACTGGACGGAGTCAGAACCTAGTCCTCCCGCCCGTCGCCTGCAGAAACACACCGAGAATGTTGCTGCTCTCTTATGGTTCTCCTTCAAATAACGTTCAAGTTTTCCTTGTCTTAAATTAAGTCTCTTCCCAAAAGTGGAAAAGAAAAAAACAAAACACCCTCATGGACTTGTGTTGAGACACACCCACCCCCTCACACACGAGCACCACCCCGTGGCTTCATTCTGTCTCAACTGAAGAGGCAAGGAGGGGACCCCACCGCTGCCACCCCCACACCCATCTCAGAAAACAAACAAAAATTTTAAAAAATGTTGAGAAAACTACCTCAGTTGACAGGATTCCACCTTTAGGGTTTCTTCAACTTTAAGTCTTACCTGTGAGTGTACCTTTGTGGCATCTTGCTTCTCTAAGCAAGCTAGTGAGGCATGGCAGAGCAGAAGCGTATGTACATGTTACTGTGACGGACCTCTTTCTAGCATGTTGCCGATGTCTTTTTATAGATGGACGGGTGATATGAATGTAAAAGATAACTGTGTACGTTTCAACATGACAATGAAAATTTACAATGTAGCTTCCATACTTGTGCATAACTCCAAAGTATTTTATTTTTATCAGTGTTAAATAGCTTTTTGTACAGGCTTCAATCCATTTTTCTGAAGTGTGCTGTTTTTTAATGAAAGTAACTAGAATCTTTCCACATCCCATGGAACTGCCGTTTACACATCACAACTTTTTAAACTTACCATATTTTTCAAATTAACTTTTTTGGAGGGAGGAAAATTCCCACTTGCTAAATGATACTAAACTGTTGTTTGGGCTCTTGTAATTAGGTCCTGAGATTTTATAAAAATGTAGGTCTGTAGCTTTTTACGTTCTTCACTAGAGTTGGTTGTACATAGAAATAAAGACTGTACAGTGACCCCAAAATTCTTTTAAATGTGTGGCTCTGGCCACTCTTCTGTACTTGTGAAAGTGTTTTGTTCCTCCCTGCTTTCACACTAACTCCCTCTTTAGTTCTCTTGATAAATGTGAACCTTTGTTTTGTATTGTGCTTTGGGGGAGGGGATTTTTTGCTATAATACTTGTCGAAAATCTGGCAGCCCTGTTTGAATGTTAAGTTTTAATGTCAAAATTTGGTGAATGACATACTTGGAAGCAAGACTGCAATATGCTTACATTTCAGTGGTCTTTATAAAAATGGAGACAATTCTGGGATTTGTTACAATTGAAGCTCCATGAAGACAAATTAATAGGGCTTTCTATTTTTGATCATTTAAATAGTTGTCAATGTCAAGGTATGGATGGAAAATTTTTCTTAAAACTTGTTCATGTATTAGTTTAATCCATTTTTTTTGTGGCATTTGGTGCAATAAACCTTTTGAATCTATCTTGAACATTTGTTTGTTACATTGAATCTTAGGACTTGACTTAAATGTTTCATTTCCATTAAGTCATGCTGCTGTAACAAGTTTATTATGTATGTCAGGGATTCCCCTGGGGTGCGGGGAGTTTGATATGTAGTGTTTAGCATAGTGAGGGGTGTAGGGTGTGGGGGCTGGGATGACAGGAGCAATCAATGTCTTGTCATTTGCGGGACACCCCATGGAATGAAGAATTGTCCCTCCTCCTGCATGACTTTGAAATGTGCTGGACATTCATGTAAGTAAAAACACCTGTTTATAATTATCTAAGCTGAGAACTTAATTCTGCTTTACATAAAAGCACAATGTGATTTTAATATATGCTAATTTTAAAGCACAAAATGATTTTAATGTATGCTGAATTTTCTAGGAATGCCACTGTTGTATATAAGTTGAGGGAAGATTTTACCTTATAAAGTTCAGAGTTTTAACAAGAATTGACATAATTTGCAACACATTAGGAACAGCTGTGGTACTTCATGGGCCTGTGAGCCATCGATAGAGTGTATAGTGTATATCTGTATCAGTCTTCACTTATAGCAGTTGCGTTCATGGAGACTATATAGATGTAAGCATCTGCCTGCTTCGTTATTATGTTCTATTCCAATCTAGTGCTCCAAAGCCTCTAGCCCGTTGCTACTCAAGGTCCCTGGACCGGCAACAGATGCATTGCCTGGGACCTGGAGAGACCTGCAGAATCCCACCCCCATCCAAGGCCTACTGAATCAGAGTCTGCAGCTTCCCAGGAGCTCCAGGTGATTCACGTGCACATTACAATTTGAGAATGACAGCTTTCACTCAGCGTGGCTGAATGGATGAGGGAAAGTGTAAATCCCTGCAATTCTATCCATACATGGAATGAAGGAGGTCAACGCGAATATTTATAAGCAAAGAAATGAAACAGAAATGGATGATGATGTTAAAAATTCTGTTGCATACACATAAATTTAATAACAGGTAAGTGGCTATTATGTGGAGAGGAAAAAACAGCTAACCAAAAATCAAGAAAGGAAAATAACAAAAGGACTAGAAGATAGAACTTGAGAAACATTTTGTTTTATTTAAAAAAAGAAAAATTTGGAGAACTAGAGTAGAAAATGTTTAGAAATTTGCCCAATTTTCAAAAATATTTGTAAGAACATTTTGAGTAAATGTGTATGATGATGATACATATTGTTAAATATCATAAATTGCATTTTAGAAATATTTTTAATTATGTTCCAAACTTAGGTTTACAAGTAAAAATCCAAATCTAAGAACCCGAATATATAAAATATCCCTATTTCCAACCATCTATTTTGATGAGAAAATAACGTGATATTATGTGTAGCTTTATGCTTTTAAGATTTCCCTCCAAATCACTCAGTGCCATTGACAAATTTTTCCTTTTTTGAGGCTGCTTTCTGAACATGGTTCTGAATCTTCTAGCATAAGAATGAAAAATGTGCTGGCATTTCTTATTAGTAATGATAGCCACTCACTGGCGACTAGTGTGAGACATTATGTTGGAGGCTTTACACACACTGTATCCATTATTTTTTAATTTAAAAGAACACTTGTTTCAAGTTATTTTCTTTGACCAAAGAGGATTTATATTAAATTGGGGGGTGCTGAAAGAAGTGCTTTATTGAGGTATCATCCCTGAGAACCCTATGGGGTGGTCCAAGAAAGTGGACTTGGGGAACAAGTTTCTAATGTATCTGGATATTTAGAAGAAAGCCTAGTTGATAAAAATATTATTTTTAATGATACAGTATTTTGTTTATCCCCGAAAGGGAAGAGATGTGACCAAGTGACCAATTACCCTCCCAACAATGAGTTAAACCAACATCAGTTACCTCTTGGATGTGATGCACTGGGAATGACATAACATCACTTAACTGGGATTCCTGCCCAAAACACCAAACCCGAATCTACTCATGAGAAAACATCAGATAAATCCAAATTAAGAGCTAGTCTACAGAACTGGTCAATACTCTCCAAAATGTGTCTGTGTTATAAAAGTCCAAGATGAAAGAACTGTTCCAAATTGAAAGGGACTAAAGAGACTTGAGGAGGAAATGTAATGCATGAGCCTAGGAGGGGTCTTGGCTCAGAGAAGAATACAAAGGACATTATAAGATAAGTTCATAAAACGATCATGAACTATAGATTGAGATCAGCCGTTTTCAACTGGTGTGCTATAAGAATTTTTAAAACATCCAACACCTGACTAGTTAGTCAGGGGCACTGACCTCTTTTGCAAATAAAGAAAATGAAAACATTTCCAAATAAAGAAAATAACAACAACCAATACAACAATAGCCATTCAGTGTGAATGACTCAAAATTATACCTTTTTATTTTGTCAGATTGGCAAAAAATATACTTTTTGGTGTGCCACAGAACATTAGTAATTAGTTTATGTGTGCCATGAGATGAAAAGGGTTGAAGATCAAAGATCACTGGATTAGATAATATTGTATCAATGTTAAACTTCCTGAATCTTAATTGTATTGTGGATATATGAGAAAACCATCCTTGCTCTTAGGAAATACACCCTGAAATATTTAGGCATAAAGGACCATCATATCTACAACTTACCCCCAAATGGTTCGGGAAAGAAAAACAAATGTGTGTGTGTGTAGGTGTATATATTCACATACATGTAGAAGGTATTAAAGCGAATTAACAACTGACTATTCTGGATGAAGAATATATCCGTTCACTTTCTAATGTTCTTGCAACTCCTCTGCAAGTTCGAAAAAATTTCAAAATAAAAAGTCTTTTAACAAAAGTTTTTAATGCACAGATTTTTTTTTTTTTATTTTAAAGAACCCACACAGGGTTGCTCAGTTGGGTTTTAGTGAATGATAGAAGGAGGCCTCAGGATCATTTCATCCACAATCGCTCTAATCCTACACAAAATTAGTTCAGTGATGGGAAGTAACTAATCCAAGCCTTGTCTACACACAACTGTAGTAAGTCATCTCATTTAGACCCAGCCCAAAATTCAGAGCCTGTAAGAATGTTAGCAGCTGAACTGCACCCAATTTCCATACAAAGTGTCCCTAGGGTCAGGACCTACCAAAGAGGACTTATACAGCTCCCTCACGGAATGTTTCTAACAAATAAAATTAATTGGTAATGAATCAGATTGCTGGTGACGATAAACTAGGAAGTTGGCAAGATTCTTCAATGGAGCAAGAAGACTCTCTTCATGTCGAGAACAGGAGTCTCTGAATGTATCCCCGCTACTCTGTTACCTTCCCTACCATAGAAATTTGTTGTCATACTCAAAACACTGCATGACTACAATGTGCACTTTGCTGTGGGATTATGCAAAAGGACTTCTGGAAATAGTTGATTTGAATATATGCTCAACACATCTTTACTTGGTTCTTAAGATAACTCTACAAAAAATTCAGGACAGATACTATTATTTTTAAAAAACCCATATAGGAAAATTATGCAACTTGCTGAAGATTCTATAGTTGTCATGAGAAAAAACTTGAATTTGAACTGTGTATTATTCTGCTAGCCAGTCTATAAGGGCTTTAAGAAGCATTAAAGATTTACCTACATTTCACAGACAGAACTTTAATGGGTCTTGGGAATCAAGGGGAAGGCCTCTCTCCAGGTGCCAGACACATGATCAATAGCAATTATACAGACTGAACCCCCACAACCTCTTGTTTTCAGCTATCAAATGGGAATAATACCCACCTACCCACAGTATAGACACTACTGTGGAAATTCAATATAAATTACAAAATGTTTTAATGGGATAAAAAGAGCTATAAGACATTAGCAGCAGCGTTACTAATTCATATATTGAAAGAGCTTGATGTTTTCTATGATGATTCAGAAAAGCAAATGATCATACCTCCTCCGTTTTGGGTGGCATTGACAGCTTAGGTGGTCTGGAAACTCTTGGCAGTGCTGCCTTACTCTGTCTAACGAGGGTGGCCCCTTTGGAATTTCTTCGGTTGGTGTCCTCATAATCACCCATATTCCAGGCAATCTGACCACGGCTGAATCTTCCTAGCATATTCATAATATAAGGTTTTGGTTGCCTGAAAGAAGAACAAATTGGTTGGTTCTCAAATTGGAAAGACCTAGCTAGAAATAAGGCCACCAGAGATTTGTCATTTCTCTTGTGATTCGAGGTGATTTCTAGTCACAATGCTTGGGAAAGCTAATGACCTGAGCTATCAGCCAACATTCTGAGAAGTTTGCAGACAACCTACTCTGCTTTGTTGGACATCCAGCTGTTAGTGATGGGGAACTACCTCCCAGGTGGCCACTACCTAGAAACCTTGCTGATGCGTCTATCCCCGGATCACAACGGTCCCTCATGTCCTCTAGGCCAAGCATGCAAGATGCTGGGAAGAAGAAGGTGAGATGCTCCAGCTGAGACTTCATGAGACCCACAGAAAATGGACATGGTCTTCCATGCTGAGATCTCAGGGAAATTCAGGAAAACACCAGTTCTTGACTCCAGACTCTGGCTTTGGGCAGTGTATTAGAAGAATGATCTAAGCCAGTGGTAGTCAACCTGGTCCCTACCACCCACCAGTGGGTGTTCTAGCTTTCATGGTGCGCAGTAGCGGAGCAACCAGAGTATAAATAAAAAGATTTAACTATAGTAAGTTGTTTTATAAAGATTTATTCTGCCAAACTTAGCGAAAATCCGACATAAAGTGCTTGGTGAGTCATTATTATTATATGCTTTCACTTGCCGTAACTCTGCTTTATATATTTTATAAAGTAAAGTTACTTCCCTACTTTATAAATCACCGTTACTGTGGAACTGGTGGGCGGTTAGAAAATTTACTACTAACAGATACAAAAGTGGGTGGTAGGTATAAAAAGGTTGACTACCCCTGATCTAGGCTCTATTCTCTTTCCTGGATGAAACCCTTATCTAGGTTCCAACACCCCTAAGTTAGAATATTATCTGCCGACTGCCACCCTGTTATAAAGAGCCAGCTGTGGGGGGAAAGACAAAAAGGATCTAGGATAAGAGTCTGCCGTCCCACGTGAAGTGAGACCCTCTTCTCCTGCTCTCTCTCTTCCTGGGCGCTCAGAGCCCCCTGGCCACTGCAGATGTCCCTTCCTAGAATCAGTTTTAGGGGTTTCCAAGTCCTTTGGATCAAGATTAGTGGCAGGGCTTCATCCCTCTCACTCATTCAGGAACATTTGCCCACGGCTATATCCGGCATAGTACGTGGCAGAAGAGACCGCCCGTGGGACAAAGTTCTCGTCCTCTTACCAGCAGGGGAGACAGACAATGAACAGACGTCAGTCAAATACTTGGGAAGTACCCTGAAGAAAAATAAATCCAGAGAAGGAACAGAAAGTGTGGGACATGCTATTGGGGGGGTGGCAGAGGAGATAAGTAGCTAAATGAAGACAGAAGCCATTGATTCTCAAGGCACACAGAGGCAGACTCCCCCTCCGCACCCCGTGGAGTCACAGAATACCTGCGTGAGGAGGGAGCTGGCCGCCACCCTCCAGCACACCCTCTACTGACACCATAGCCTTCAGGATCAAGTTCAAACTCTTCAGCAGAGCACACAGTTCAATTGTTGTTGCTATTTTCTTTTTGTCTGTTTTCTCTCTTTTAATGATCGGCCCACAGGGACCTCTCTGGCCTGCGGTCCAGCCCTTCCCTGTTCTAAGACACCAGACACTGCTTCACTGTACACTCAGCCCTCCGCGAGCTCTGACCACCCGGACATCCTGCTCAGCGGCCCCTCCCTTCTCGGGGAGGCCCCCCCTTCCTGACAAGCTGACGCCAAGCTTCACACTTCACCTCTTCTGTGAAGGCTCCTTGGCCCTGTCAAGCAGCAATTTCTCTCCTTCCATAGCATGTTCTGTTTGAATCCTTTTGTAGAAACTATTAGAACATACTTAAATTTCTAGTGCAGCAGGCTTTCTCCTCCAAACTCAGTGCTCCTTAAAGAACCCAGAATGTGCCCTGGCTGGTTAGCTCAGTCGGTTAAGAGCAACGTCCCAGAACAACATGAGGGCATATACAGGAGTAGCTTAATGTTCCTGTCTCTCTCTTTGCTTCTCTGTAAAAAAAAATAAAACCAGCCTAGAATATGTCTTATTCGTCATCAGCAAGTGCCCTCCCTGACATAGAGTTGACACAAGTGGTGGGATTCAGCTGGCTTGCACCAGTTCGGCAGAACCGCTACCTAATTCGTTGAATTCAGCAAACTGCTTGTGAAAATGGCACTTGTAATCAGGGTTCTCTCTAAGGTGGGTGCCTGGGCAGCTGCCCATTGTAGAAATCACAAATTTATACTCCTTATTCTTTTTTAATGTTCATCTGTGCAACAGCATATTCTAAGTGCCCGTAGTAATGTTCAATCCATTTATAAGTGAAAAATATTGCAGGTGAGGACACCAATCAAGAAGCAATATGGAGCCTGACTAGACAGTGGCACAGTGACTAGAGTGTTGGCCTGGGACGCAGAGGACCCAGGTTCAAAACTTCAAGATCACCAGCTTGAGTGCAGGCTCATCTGGCTTGGGCGCAAGCTCACCAGCTTGAGCATAGAGTCACTGGCTTGAGCATAGTCCGTGGTCACTGACTTGAACCTACAGGTCGCTGGCTTGACCAAGGGGTCACTGGCTCAGCTGGAGACCCCCCGTCAAGGCACATATGATAAAGCAATCAATGAATAACTAAGGTGCCGCAACAAAGAATTGATGCTTCTCATCTCTCTCCCTTCCTGTCTGTCTATCCCTATCTGTCCCTCTCTCTGTCTCTCTCGCTTAAAAAAAAAAGTGCAATATGGAAATATCTTAAATACTGTAATAGCTTTATTGTTTTTTGTCAGGTATTATTTTATATTTTTCATTAATATTTTAAAACTTTCTTATAAAAATCTAGTTTTGTGTACCTTTTTTATTGTTCTTATTTAAGCATTAAATGCATGAAATAATAAACTACCTTCTGGTATATCATTTTTTAATATACTTAATACGGTCATTAGGTCAGAGAACCGGTTGTTAAATTATTTGTAGCCCACCATTGGTTGACACTCAACTAATTTGTGACTGATGGAGTAATGAGGAAGGGAGGGAGAGATCAGAACAAAATATTTTTAATTAAAAAATTCTTTTCAGGTATAGTTTACATTCAGTATTATTTTATCTTAGATTCAGGTGTACAGCACAGTGGTTAGACAATCATATACTTTACAAAGCTTCCTCCCCAGTATCTCCAGTACCCACCTAGCATTACTTTTTACCTCTCCACTTACCTGCTTCTGTAGCCTCCTCCTCCCCTTCCACCAATGCAGGTGTGCAGGAATGAATCCCAAAAGTTTGGTTTGTCTGAGTTTTGTTATTTACAAATACAGATTAATAGCTGGGAATAATCTCAAGAAAGTTTAAAGCGCAAGAGAGCTAGTGGTTAGAATGTATGGGACAGGCGTTGTTTATAGTTCATATTAGCTTGATTAACATTTCATAGGAAAACTATTTCATGCAAATATGCCACATTTTCTTTAAAGTAATGTATTATAGAAGTAATTATACTGAAGCCTGACCAGTGGTGGCGCAGTGGATAGAGTGTCGACCTGAGGCACTGAAGTCCCAGGTTTAAAACCCTGAGGTCTCTGGCTTGAATGCTGGCTCATCTGGCTTGAGCATGGGATCATCGATGTGATCCCATGGTTGCTGGCTTGAACCCAAGTTTGCTGGCTTGAGCCAGGGGCCACTGGCTTATCTGGAGCCCCCCATCAAAGCACGGATGAGAAGCAATCAATGAACAACTAAAGCAACGCAACTACAAGTTGATGCTTTCCATCTCTCTCCCTTCCTGTCTATCTCCCTCCCTCTATCTCTCTCTAAAAAAAGAGGGAGGTGGGAAGAAGTAATTATACTGAATAGTTTAGAAGAAAAATTCTTGTGCATATTTTGTCTTAATTTACACACTAAGATATTTTATAATCTTTTATTTTAAATTCAGACTATCCTATGTCCCTGAATCTTGAAGCTTTAGGAGCAATGAAAAGTTAAAAATTAGTTGTAATTCAATGATGTTCAGGGTCTTGTAGAAATACTAGCCACGTACACTAGGGAGAATTAAGCACACTGTATTGAATTTACAAATGGGCCGCAGAAGTCAAACGAGGTGAACCAAGAAGCAGAAGGTTGGGCTGCAGATGGAGCGCGAATGCCAGGCCATCAGTAATGGCTCTGTTAGTGACAAATGCACACGCACAAACCCCAAACCTAATAAAGGCACCAAACATTCTTAGTGTAACGTTCTTACTATTAACTTTTAAGGGTCAGATTGTTTATTCCTTTTTGACATAATTTCAAGCTGATAGAAAAGTGGAAGCACAGTACAAAAGCTTCTTTTCCTGAACCATGTGAAGGTATGTTATTGACATGAGATCCATCATCTCCACACTGAGCATGTACTTCCTACAAACAAGGACTTTTCTGCAAGACCCGAATATAAGCATCAAAATAAGAGGAACCCAGGAAATCCACTTGTTTAAATTGTTACCATCGAATCCTCAGACACCATTCACGTTTTGCCAATTGTTCCAACAATATCCGCTCTGCTAAAAACCTAGTACAGAATCACATGTTGTGGTTTTTTTTTTTCTCCTCTCTCCAGTCTCCTTCAATCTGGCACTGTTGCTTGGTCTTCCTGCTACTTGCACACAGCTTCGATGCTTTCAAAGATCACAGACCAGTTATTGTGTAGATGTCCCTCCGTTTGGATTTATTTTGTTCTTTTCTTGATTAGATTCAGGTTAGACATCTTCGAGCAAGAGCAACACGGAACGGCCATGGTGTGACCTATCCCAGTTCTGGTGAAGTTCACTTGGGTCACCTGATTAAGATATTGTCTGCCAGGTCTCTCGCTTGTAAAATTGCTTTTCCCTCTTGTTATTAGTATTTCGTCAGAAAATATTTACTTTCAAATTATGTCAAAATCTCATCCTATGTCTAACTTGCAATTTCTTCATTTATTTCTTTATATCAGTAGGGACTCACGGTTTCCTATTTTATTCAATGGGCTCTAATCCATTTATAATGTTCATTTTCATGTTCAAGTTGTCCTAGATTGGCTAGTAGGAGCCCTTTCAATCTGACTTCTGTGTCCTTTTGACATGTCCTTGTACTTCTTTAAACATTTTCTTCTTAGCATGAAAAAATGGTTCCAGGTTCATCTTTCCCTTCCCTAGCCCTGGAATAATCCATTTCTTGAAGGAGCCCGAGTTTCTTTTAGTGGAAAATGGTATTTAGAACTCAAGATCTGAATGCTAGGGATGTCACTGACATGCAGGCATCTCAGATATTGTTATACAATGTTCATCAGAGAATTCATTCTTGTTTTCTCCCTTTTCATATTTGTTACTGTTTTCTACAGTGGGATACCTGGCTCCCATTCTCTGTAAGACTTATTTAACCAATCTGTGTTTCTATAACCAGTCTCCCATTGCTACCACTACCCCCTTAGTTCTTACATTACTTTATCTACAATTCTTTTGCTCCTTTACCATTGGTATTCCCACAGAATTCCCCATGATTCTCATTTTTTGAGGCACTACCACCTACCTCCAAACCAGGCAGAAGATAGCAGTTATACCTGAGGATCAACATAGTGATGTTCAAAATTTTTACTTTCACCTCTACAATCTAAACATAAATTCCTAGCTTCCTTTTTTTTTTACAGGGAAGAGAGAGAGTCAGAGAGAGGGATAGATAGGGACAGACAGACAAGAATGGAGAGAGATGAGAAGCATCAACCATTAGTTTTTCATTGCCGTTGCAACACCATAGTTTTCATTGATTGCTTTCTCACATGTGCCTTGACCGCGGGCCTTCAGCAGACTAAGCAACCTCTTGCTGGAGCCAGTGACCTTAGGTCCAAGCTGGCGAGCTTTTGCTCAAGCCAGATGGTCCCGCACTCAAGCTGGCAAGCTCAGGGTCTCGAACCTGGGTCTTCCGCATTCCAGTCTGATGCTCTATCCACTGCGCCACTACCTGGTCAGGCTAAATTCCCAGCTTCTTACCGAACACAGTACCAGGATATCTCATAGCTATAATAACTTATGGTATTTAATGAGCTGATTGAGGTTCCAGACACTATGCAAATTGCTTCATAGGCACTACCTCTAACCTTCATAATAACCCCGTGTGATAGGCATTATTTCCTAGTTTGTATATCTGAGATTAAACTGGAGTAAGTCATTTATCCAAGATCGAACAGTTGAAAAACAGCAGATATGGGATTTGAACTCAGAGTTGTCTGATTCTAAACATATGCAACTACTTCATCTGTAAAATGAAGATAATATTATAGTATCTCCTCTTTTTGAGGACTAAATAATTTTATACATATAAAGCACTTTAAACAGTATCTGGACCATAGTTAAAATTCAATAAATGTTGACTATATTGTCACTATAGGAAGCTGCCCCTCAACTCATCTCCCCATCTTCGTGCTTCCTCCCCCCATGTTCAAATGCCCTCTCCTTCCTCTGTTTCCTATTTTGGACAATGACATAACCATATACCCAGCCACCCAAGAGACAGAGCAGAATTGCTTTGACTTCCACATCTGCTCCATCCCTCCACACGTAGTTGTTTGCCAAGTCTTACTGAGTCGTTTTCCAAACTGTCTCATCATTGCAATCACCCCAAGATCACTTCATTTGTCTTCCTTCCTTCAGTCTCTCCTTTCTCTGCTCCATCCATTCAGCAGTTTTCTATGCCTATTACATGCCAGGTATTTTTTCCAACACACAAGCTTGAGTATATCACTTCCTCACTTAAAAATTTTAAAACAACAGTTTGTTGCCTATAGAATGAAGTTCAATAGTCTGGAGTTGAAAACACTACACAATGTGGCCCCTGTCCTGCAATTTCTATCCTACCCCCAAACCGATAATAATCTACGATTTTGCCACATCAGACAATGAGCCATTTCTTCAGCACACCAGGAAGGTTCACTTCCGCAGGGCTTTGCTTATATGATGTGATTCCTATGGCTGGAATCCCTTTCCTGGCTCCACCTCCAAGCTCTCCTTTTGATTTCCCACTCAGCCTTCAACATGCAACTCATGTTCACTTTCCCACAAAGCATTCCTCAGCAGCGACCCGAACTTCAACCCTGGGCCGCAGCCGTGATCTCCAGTGTTCCCCCAGTACATTGTTCACGCCTGTTGCACTTGGGGTTGGCCCACTGACTCTCGCTGTCAGCCTGAAAGTAAAGGGAAGGAATCATTTCTTTCTTTTATTCAGTGTCTGGCAGAGTTCTTGGACCATTTTGCTCGCCTCTATGAAGATTCAAACAAGTGTTTTATAGTTACCTCCAGTGAGAGAGACCGTGAGTGCCTCTGATGGAGGATTTGGAGTGAAGTGGAACTGATTTTAAACCCGCACACTCTTCTGCTGTTTGAGTTTCGAAAACTGTGAGCCTGTGCTAGTGTTACCATAAAGCATGTCCCCGTTTTCCTTAAACACTTGGTTGTTTGGGCAGTGACTGAAGTTTTCCTAGCAGGCGGACAGCAGAGAAATGGGGTGAGAAGATAAAGCCCACTTTGGCACTCTGCTAGGAAATGGCTGGCTGGGTCCTGCTTGTGTTAACTGTCTTAAAACCAACGGGACAAATTTGACTTTAATTTTGACACTTCTGCCAGAGAAAATACTCTGGACCGTGGAAGTGGGGACCTGTTAGGGAGCTGCTTTGCTTGATCCTTTGGGTTCCTGCCTTTCTGTGACTCGAACTAGTGTCTGGGAGCAGCCACTTTGATTTATGACCAAGCCACTCAATGAACTCTCAGTACGTTAGCGAAAGAACCGACTTGAATTAATGTTTACTTAAATCGATCAAAGTAGCTGGTTATTCTGGAGATTGACCACCCAGCATCCATCTTGCTCAAGAGCAAACCTTTTTCTACTGTTTGGACTTCTCCTGGGTTCCCTCTGGTTGGCTAAAAATAGTTCTAATAAGTGGTAAAATTACCATCTTGGGTATTCCAAAGTGAAGGAAACAAATTGCTAATTGTGGAAGTTCCAGTGAGTCAGTCTGGTTGCGCCCCCAAAACAATTCCTTACTTGAGTCTCAAATAGAGAAATATGAGGAAACTTCCCCTTAGGGCTTCAACATGTTCCTTGCAGCATCATAAAGTGATGTAACTCTGTGTATTTCCAGCCTGTGAAGAGGACTGTTAACATCTCTATATTGTGACTTAAAGGCGTGACTACCTGTTTTCTCAGCAAGCTAGTTCCCTTAAATGTTTGCTTTCTCACAGGGCCATTGATTTCTGCTCCTTCCATTTCCAGAAGTACTCTAAAGCCATTGATGGCACATGGAAATTTTTTTGAGAAACACATTTAGAAACCATTTGGCAGGATCTGTGCTTTCTGAGAGAACAGCCCTTCTCTCCCTGTTATTTTCTCCTTGGAACATTTGCAGGAAAACAAGGCCCCTGTTTTTTCAAGATCGTTCTGCATTTGTGGTGTCATCTACACCCGAAGTCAGAATCTGCCAAGGAATTAAAGCCCTAATTAGGGCTGTAACAATGTTTTTAATCACATTTTTGTTTTCTGAATTGACCCTCTACATAGTTGGAGTGGGTGTTGCTATGACACAGGCAGATACATATGTAATATAATTTCAGAGATACCAGTGCCCGAGAAAATACTCCCTTCTACCCTCCCTTGTTGTTGCCTTTCATTCTACAACCAGAAACCAGAGGTCCAGTGTCCACAGCCAGAGTGAGGTACTATGAAGCATTATTACCTGGCCCTTTTCTAGAGTATGGGTCTTGAAGGCTTAGTACCACAGAGGAGGACCTGAGGAAGTTGGGATGCTGCAGGTGAGTTTTAGTAATCATCTCTGAGTTTAATCCAACCTTGTTTCTTACACATTAATCTTCCTTCCTGCCCTGCCCTTATAAAATCATACACAATGGAGTCCTGTCTTGTTTTCAAAAGATTTTCATCTTAATTCTCTGGGATAACATTTATTTGATGCTGAATCAACAGCTGTCATGGAAATGACTAAAAACATGAAATTATCTTGATATTTCATATTTGGGTAAACACAAGTACACAACTAAATTTAGCAATTATCAGTAGAGAAAAATTCTGATGCAAATGGAATTTATGCTGTAGTTATTGCCCGGGAGATTCTTGGTGAGTGGAAAGAGACAGAAGTTTGTAAAAAGGAACTAATTTTTAGTAATTCATATTCAAAAGAATATATAGGGCTTTATCTAGAAGGCATGTGTTATGCTTGCTTGTTTAATTTTCAGTCTTTAGGATGCTGGGAAAGTTGAGGTTCTACCTCTGAGCTTAACTGAACCTATTTAAGATAAAGGTCCAAAGTAATATTCAACTGAATGATTAGGACAATATTTGAGGAAATTAATACTGTAGTTTCAAAGATCTGGATGCTGTCTATATTATTGATCTTGTCTTTAGACAAGAGTCTTAGCCAGTGTACTGAGCAGACACGTGGTCTGTATGCATTCAATGTCCCCTGGGAGAACACACAGAAAGCCAACAGTCTGTATAAGATAGACATATGGCAAAAGGACCAAGATCTCAGTACACAAATGGACAATTGCTCATTTACTGCTCTGCCTATAAATCAGTGGAATGGCTACTAAGAGGCTATTTGATTGCAATAAATTTCCAAGGTTAACCATTATGATAAATGTAGAAGATTAAATTTTACACCTACTTGAATTTTTTATTCTTGTTCAGTGGTTCCTTCTTTCCCCAAAGAGCAAAAATGCCTAGGATAAGTTTTATATCATTAGCAACTCAAAATCAAATTTATTAAATGGGTCTGTGTTATCTATAGGCACAAGCAATTTTGTGGAAGCAGATAGGATTAGTATGAAACATTACTGTCTCAAGGATAACAATGAAATCGCTTCCCAAATAAGTGTTTGGAAAAACACAAGAGAAATCTTTGCAAATTACAGTGTAGCTGCTACAGACAAAAGAACATTGTCTGAGTGCTATTTTAAAAAACAGAAAAAGAAAGATAACTAAATGTAAGATTATATTTTCTTTGAGTAGAAAAGCCCAGCCCTGGCTACAGCTGATTAATCCAGGGCAGGACCCAGAAAATGGAGGCTTGGGATGAAAAGACTCCAGTCTGGCGAGTTTGCACAATGGCAGCACTCTGCTGGATGGGCAGGTGAGGACTGACCTACCAATATCCATCTCTCCTTTCTGGATCACCTGTGGATGGCACTTGGGGCTTGGGATACATCTGAGGTTGACTGCTTTCACGAATATTTACAGGGACAGAGAGAGAGTCAGAGAGAAGGATAGAAAGGGACAGACAGACAGGAATTGAGACAGGTGAGAAGCATCAATCATTGCCGTCACAACACCTTAGTTGTTCATTGATTGCTTTCTCACATGTGCCTTGACCACGGGCCTTCAGCAGACTGAGCCACCCTTTGCTGGAGCCAGCGACCTTGGGTCCGAGCTGGCGAGCTTTTGCTCAAGCCAGATGGGCCCGTGCTCAAGCTGGCGACCTTGGGGTTTCAAACCTGGGTCTTCTGCATCTAGTCCGACACTCTATCCACTGCGCCACCGCCTGGTCAGGCGGAAACATCTTTTGAGATGAACTTTACCCATAGCCAGTTTACGGACTTTCCCAGAGGGCTACTGATTCGCACCATGGTTCTAGCAAGCTGTTACAACAGGTGAAATCAGAATTAGGTTCTTGTGCCCAACATGTATGTGCCCAAGGAAGTTATGCTAGCTAAGAGCACAACTATCCCACCAGTGATTAAAAGCTAATGCACAGCTGAGTGGTTCCCATAATTTTTAGAGACTTTAAAAAGAGCATCTTGTTCATAAAATAACTGTTAAGAGAATAAAATGGAAATTGCCTCCCACCATCACATTCTGTCGTTTGAAAATCCGTAACAAGTTCCTGGGCATTTCGTACTGACTGCCCCATCTTGAACAGATTGGAGGCCAAAGGAGATGGCAGAGTTTATTCAAACATAAATGCCACTCGACTCCATCACCAGCATGTGCAACTACTGGAGCCAAACCTCAGTTACATCTAATTAAACTGACAGGACCCTCTAACCAGAGTTCCTCTGCTCCCCGGAGGAGAGGTAGACAAAGAACAATAAAACAAGCCCACATCTATGATGTTAAGTAAAAGAAACGGAATTAGGGAATAACCTGGGGTCAATGTACACTCATCTAATAGCTTATGTCATCCCTCCGATGTAAGAGTTCATGTTGGAATGGTAGGCTGGAATCTCTACAGTGTCCTTAATCACAAAGAAATGAGTCTCCCACAGATACTAAACTTGATTTCTCCATAATGCGAGAGAATGTACTCATTCAATATAGAAAAGTGTTCTTGACTCTGAAGGGGAAATTTTCCCACCAGTTAACTCGGGAATTCAAATCAGCCTATTCCCCTGAGCATGTTCATTAAACAAGATTTAATTAAATAGTTTTCCTTTTATTTCTGCCATTTTTATTTTTAAAAAACCTGGGGAGGTATATTTGATAATTAGTACATTTTTAAATTTGCTTCATCTGTGCTATTAATGATGTGTATTGTATAAGGATGTAACATTGTTAATTATATTCTATTATAGAATCAAACAATGAGGTTTGATCATCTCCACTCTCTTTGAGTCATTTTGCCTATTTTATAACATGTCCCAAATACTGATGCCTTTGCTTTGTACGCTTGACTATTGAAAGAAAAGAAAACTAACCCACAAAGGAAAGGAAAGGGAAGGGAAAAGGAAGGGAGGGGAGGGGAGGGAAAGGGAGAGGAGGGGAGGGGAGGGAAGGAGGAAGGGAGGGAGGGGGGGAGGAAGAGAAGAGAAAGAGAGAGAGAGTGAGAGAGAGAAAGAAAAGAAAGAAGAAAGAAAGAAAGAAAGAGAAAGACCTGCTCTCAAGCTTTCTTCTAGAGGAGTGCATCAAAGGTTTTTGCAGTTTTGTAAAACTTCACATACTATATGCTACAGATCTCAGACAGTGATTATTTTGGTTTGACTTATTGTTTTTATTTCATAGGAAACACAACCACTGTGTTTGAAAGGTTTGTTAAATACTCTAGCACATGTTGAAGTAAAGAATTAACTGAAACAAACAAGATCTCACATCACCTGAATTGAACCTTCTTCCTTCATTACTTGGCCAAATTGTCTTCCCTGAGCTCCAGAATGTGAGAAATGCTGTCCTCTCTCCAGTGATGTCAACGGCACTTACCGGCTGCCCTCATGGGCGCCAGCTGGGCTTCCTGTGACAGCAGCTATACAATCTGAACCAAACATGTCACCTTCCTGTGCAGAATAACATACTCCAAAATGTTCCTGTTGCCACGTGTTTGTTCACGATGTAGAAATACACACAAGTGTTTACTGACTTCCATTCAGTATTTTTTAAATGATTGATATGAAGTGACTCCACTTTGTGCACATGGCCTCAGGGGCAGCTGTCCAAAGTCTTACCAGAAATGAAGCATATTTGATTGTCTGGGGTGGCATCCATTGAGAATGTTGAATATAATTCCTGATGTTGCCAGAGATATGAGAGAATTTAAGATATCCCGAGAGTTCTGACAATCTCCACAGTCGGGGCTTTTCTTCATGCGGTGCTTCGCAAGGCAGGTGAAGGTTAGTTGGGAGACTATCCTAGTATTGATTCGATTGAGTTTGGGGGCAAGCTTACCTATCCAAATGGTACATCTTGACCTTCAGTAAGTAAAGATAAAGTTGATACTGTTTATTTTTATTTCCTTTGGAAATCTAAAAATACACAAAATGGTTTAAAGATTCCTAAGTACTCCTCACTCAACTTCAAACATCAATGTATAGCCAATCTTATTTCATGTCTATCCTACTTACTAATCCTCCTATCTTTCTGTTTCCATCTGTTCTATAAAATTTCCCACAATACATTTTTCTGACTTCTCCACGTTGTCAAGTAATGTTTTCTGTTGTCCTCTTACCTCCATACATCACTAGTTGGATGCAGAGGCCTGATCTAAGTTGGGTTTTGGAGGCAGGATTACCATATCGTTTGCTAGGGCTGCCATAATGCAGTACCACAGACGGGGTGGCTTCAACAGCAGAAAGGCATTTCTCACCATCCTGGAGGCCAGTGGTCCAAAAGGGTGTCAGCAGGGTTGGTTCCTTCTGAGGCCTCTCTCCTTGTAGACATCCATCTTCTCCCTGTGTCTTTATGTGGTCATTTCTTTGTGTGTGTCTGTGTTCAAATCTCCTCATACCGACGCCAGACATATTGGATTAAGACCTCCCTTTAATTACCTCTTTGAAGAATCTGTTTCCAACACAGTTACATTCTGAGGGACTGGAGGTTAGGACTTCAACGTAAGAATTTTGGGAGGGCAATGATTCAGCTCATAACAACCACTAGGAGAGCTCACAACTACTGAGTTGGTTCCCATGTCTGTCCAGGCCTTTAAAATGAACAGAGCTACAAAAGAAATTTTTGTGAAAACACACACTATCCTACATATATATGTGTGTGCATATGAATTCCAATCAAATTCAGGCTTTGTTTTTCAGTTCTTTTATCTTACCCACAACAGGGTCACACGGCCAGCACTTCCCCAAACTCTCAGCAGTTCTTTCTGTTCTTGGACTATACCCCACTAGAGATTTATGCTCAAATTTCTGTGCTTTAAAATCCCTTGGAATAATTCCTCACTCTGGGTTAAATCAACTAGATACCTGCTTAAGATTATTTTTAATGTTTACATTAATTTATTTTATAAATTAGATGCCAGATATAAGTAATGTCTTATAGGTAAGATATGAGAAACCAAGTGTGGAGCCAGGAATGCTTTCCTACTTTCTTTTCTTATTTTTATTACCATCAGCATCTACCCCAGAGAGAGTTGGGTGGTGTCATGGTGTACTGGGGGAGATGATGCCTGAATATCTTACTGAATAGCTGCAAAAAGTGACTTTGATTCTGGGAGAAACTGTCTTGAGGGCCTTAGCTCTGCTCAGCGAGAAAAACATTTGTTCTGCCACCCACCATGTAATTCATCTTTGCATTTTAATGAACTAGCATTTAAATTGCTAGACAGAAAATAAGCTGCAAGGTTCTGTATAAACCCTGCCATCTTTGTACGTTGCTACAGAGGCTAGAAATGAAAAGTTTTTCTCAAATAAGTGGTAATTGTGCTCCAAGGTCATTCATCTGAACATGTAAATTTCCATCTCTAAAATGACAGCATCTTGGCATCTACAGACAGCAATTCTAGAAGCTAACTCCTACCTGTCCTTCAAGCTCAAGTGACCTTATGAAGATTTCCTGATCCCTCCTCAAAGTTTAGATTCCCAAATATGTTTCCATTGCATCTACTAAAATAGTCCCTATTGTAACAGGCATTGCAATTAATGGTTACACTTTGTTAAGTATCTAAACCCAACACAAAGCATGTGCCAGGCACAAATAGGTAATCAATACATACTGGTCAACCAAATATTTCGATCACTGCTTTCTAACACGTTCTAGTATAACAATCTGTCTATAGGTCTCTTCCTCCCACCACATGACAAGCTCTTTGAGGCATGAACTGTGTCTTATTTTCTTGTCCTACACTGGTCCATATTTGGATGGAATAAAGAAGAAAATAGATGTTACTGAAAACTGAATTACAATTATGGAGGATAAACACAAGATGCTCTTGAGGCTCATGCTATAAATATGAGGCAATATTAAAAGATAAAATGATGACATACTCATAAACTTTCAACTGTGGCTTTCTGCCACTGCCTGACCTCTGTACCCTCAGACCTCTGTGTCAGATCCATGCTGGGGACTTGATATACATTGACTTCATTCTCAAGACAATCCCATGTGGCAGCTATTATCATTCTCCCTTTTACCCTTGAAACTAAAGTGCAGAGAGTGTCTTCATTTTATAAACTAAGGGAATTAACCCAAAGATGTCCAACTGTGAAGTCTTGCTTATAGGATCTTCCAGTTATGGAAATCTGAAATTATCGCAGTCTTAAAAAAAAACAGTAAAAATGAAAAAGAAAAAAAGAAAAAAACCTGAAAAGCAGAAATGATAGTAACGTGTATGTATTAAATGGAACGGATGCTTATTATTTTGTTGTTTCACCTGGTAATATAGATATATGCTAAATGCTATTATGGACCTTTTGTTTGGTGGTATAAAGATGTTTGAAATTACCATGAGCAGGATATGTTTGTGGCTTTACAAATTGAATAGTTAATAGAGAAATAAAAACAATCAAGGTACTTTGTATTCTTTTCAGGACAGAACTCTTACTTGCCTGAGCCTAAAATTTTAGCTCATCTGATTATTTTTAGTTTGCAGTCAATCTTCCAATTTCATTGCCATAAACCATTGCGCTGGGTCTAGCGTCTACTCCATCGGTAAGCCTGGTCTCCTGAAACAGGTTGTGATAGGTACAGTTCTGATGTGTGAAATGCTGAGAAAATACAAAGAACAAGCCAGGGGATCAACAGCACCTCTTTCTGACACACTGTGACGTCAGTTTATTTCATCAATATACTAGGAGGAATTTGCGGTGAAGGGGCCACTTTCTGAAATGAACTAAACTTTTCCCTGTCTGGGCAAGTGATAGCCTAGACCAGTGATGGGCAATCTTTTGTGCTGGGTGTGTCAAAATTCACCAAAAAACCGAGCATAACTCGGGTGGTGTGTCACTTTGAGAAAAACGGCCTAACTGGAAGTCCCAGAATTAGACGCTCTGTCCCGGAGTTCTGTTGTTTTGGCCTACAGACCTCCAGCACAGTGTGTCTACACTACAGCAAATGTTTTATCCTCGGCTACTGCACCTGGTCGTGCAGGAGCCGAGGATAAAACATCCTTTTCGGCATGCGGCCCTATACTTCTCTGGTATGCGGCTGGATATGGCCACGTGTCATTGAAAATGGCTACGCCTGTCAGTGCTGACACGCTTGTCATAGGTTCACCATCATGGGGTTAGGATTTCTCTTCTGAAGAATACCACTGCTCTCTTCTTTAGCTAGTATTTCTCTCAAAAACAGTAGCTCTTCTAAAACTGTCGCATCTTATCATTTCACTGCAAGTGCTCCATCCTGAGATCAGCCATGTTCATTCATTCAACAACTAACCTTTTGGTGCCTCCTGCAATTCCACCATCAAGCGTATGTTAGGCTATTTCTGTTGTGTCTCCCCTGCTAGGACATAAGGAAGCAGGAGTTGAGTCTGTCTTGCTCACTCCTGAAAGCCCAGGCCTAGCATAGCACCTGTTGCTCAGTTGGAAGTTGGGTGTTTATCAAATGGATAAATGGGCACCAACTACTGGTGTGGCACTGCAGCGGTGACATGGGGACTCTGTATGGACCTGACTGCACCTGCAGTTTCCTGGGAGCTCTCCTCCCTCACCACTTAGTTGAAGAGAAGACTAGAGTTGGGGGAGGCTCTGGGGAAAAAAATTTTTTTTACAGGGACAGAGAGAGAGTCAGAGAGAGGGATAGATAGGGACAGACAGACAGGAACGGAGAGAGATGAGAAGCATCAACCATCAGTTTTTTGCTGCGACACCTTAGTTCAGGGGTCCCCAAACTTTTAAACAGTGGCCAGTTCACTGTCCCTCAGACCATTGGAGGGCCAGACTATAAAAACAACTATAAACAAATCCCTATGCACACTGCACATATCTTATTTTAAAGTAAAAAAACAAAATGGGAACAAATACAATATTTAAAATAAAGAACAAGTAAATTGAAATCAACAAACTGACCAGTATTTCAATGGGAACTATGGGTGCGGATGCATCCTGTGCTCCTCTCACTGACCACCAATGAAAGAGGTGCCCCTTCCGGAAGTGCGGGGAGGGGGGGCGGATAAATGGCCTCAGGGGGCCACATGTGGGCTGTAGTTTGGGGACCCCTGCCTTAGTTGTTCACTGATTGCTTTTTCATATGTGCCTTGACCGTGGGCCTTCAGTAGACGGAGTAACCCCTTGCTCGAGCCAGCAGCCTTGGGTCCAAGTTGGTAAGCTTTTTGCTCAAGCTAGATGAGCCCGCACTCAAGCTGGTGACCTCAGGGTCTCGAACCTGGTTACTCCACATCCCAGTCCAACGCTCTATCCACTGCAACACCACCTGTTCAGGCCGGGGAAGGAAATTTGAAGATAGCTTTTAAGACAGTGGTTCTTAACCTTTTTTGAGGTATCGAACCCACCAGTTTCATATGCGCATTCACCGAACCCTTCTTTAGTGATAAATAAAATATGATTTTTTTTCCAAATTCAAGACATAGGTATATGTTTTTTTACTGGTGCACAAAATGAGCCGTGCATGGACATCACCTTGCTCAAAGAACAAAACCAACAAAGTACATGAACTCACAACAAATTACGGTATTACTTTATTCTGGCCTCTGCTGCAGAGGCTTCTCTGAACCCCTGAGACCGACTCATCGAACCCCTAGGGTTAGATAGAACCCAGGTTAAGAACCACTGTTTTAAGTAATGGACCTGAAGGGCCAAAGTGGGAACAGGGGCTGATGATCTCAAAAATTGCGGAAGTTTGCTGCTTCATGCTTATGGAAATCCCTCCACTGTGCCAGGAATTATGGTCTTAAAAATAGAAACCTGCCAAAATGTATGGATGTTTGAGGAGAACAACTCGAAGAAAAATGCACGCCCTTATATACCAATGTGTTTTCAATCGTGGCTGCTATTTAGCCTGTGCGAGTTTAACAGCTGGCTTTGGCAGCAGTATTTCATTATGGAATAAAACAGGCAAATTTCTACACCCCATCTAACTAGTGCCAAATACAAGCAAGCACACCTTACACCTTTCTGTGGAAACAGAAAGCCCTGTTTACTCAGGTCAATGAATATTTCTTTAGTGCTAAAAGTCCTGGTTTTAAACAGAAATTTTTTAAACTTAAGAGCCCTTAACTACTGAAATTATCATTCAATATTGCTATTTCTCCCATTTTATAAGTATTATATTTATCAAAATAAAATGCTCGTACATTGTATGTGTAGTGCTTTCTCAATTTTTTTTGTTTAATTTTTCTTAAGTGAGAAATAAGGAAGCAGAGACTCCCATATGTGCCCAACCAGGATCTACCCAGCAAGCCTCTCTATGGGCTGATGCTCTGCCTTGCTCTGTTGCTCAGCAACCCGGCTGTTTCAGCTCCTGAGGCAAGGCCATGGAGCCATCCTCAGTGGGGGGTTGAGGGGGACAACTTGCTACAACCAAAGAAGGGAAAGAAAGAGAAAGAGAGAGAGAGAAGGGAGAGGAGGTGGGGTGAAAAAGCAGGTGGTTGCTTCTCCTGTGTGCCCTGACCAGGAATTGAACCTGGGACTTCCACACACCAGGCCAACGCCCTACTACTGAGCCAGCCAGCCAGGGCCATCATGTAATTCCCTTTTGAGAAATTTTCTTGTGCATGTGTGTGTCTCTCTCTCTTTGTCTCTTACTAGTTAGATATTAGACTAATTTAATTTAAATTTTTTTTTTAATGTTCATATTTTTTCCATCTCTTGGACTTGCTTATCTACTTTTGACAGATTAACTCAGCTATACCATACAAAATTTCTAACCTCTGTTGAATCACTGTACTGATTGGTTTTAACTAAAAATATAATATAAATTTTAATATATGCATTTTGCTACATTACTTTAATGTACTACATTGATTTAATTAATAGATAACATTTATTAATGAAGAGGCCTGGTTTACTCAGGATAGATTCAGTTTAGTCTGTTGTCCTTGTGACCATTTCAATTATCTTCCTGTTTCACTCTCCACAGCATCCTGTTTTGGGTGGTAAATGACATGGTCACACTATTATAGAGTATTTAGAGTACACCAAATGCTATTCTAAGTGCTGAATGGATGGATGTGACAACACATCTAAAGAACAACCCAGTGGAGTGGATTCTGTTATCATCATTTTAAAGGTTGGGAAACTGAGGCATAAATAGCTTAAATAACTTGTCCAAGGTATCAGCACTAACATGTAAGTGAACCTGGCACTTCACTCAGTAATCTGGCTTCTGAGCCCATGATCTTAATTTCTGTATAGATACTGCTTCACAACGGCTTACCATCCCCTATTTGGAGGATATTAGATGATTTCTAACTTTGTATTTCTGCAAACACCTTTGGGCATCCTTTTAGCCAAATCTTTGTGCCTCTCCTATATTATTTCTTTGCAAAAGATAGATTCCCAGTGAAATGAGCTTTCTTGATTCAGCGCTCTTCCAGCTGTGCCATGCCTCTTGACAAGGGGCGCTCACTAATAAATCTTATGGTTACGTAAAGGCGGGCGAGAGAGCAGATTGGGAGAGTCGAGGCTCTAAAAGAGCCATGTCTCTGTGACTCTCAAGTAAATGAAAAGTTAGGGGAGGTTGTGGTCAATTCTGATCCTTTAAAACACGTTGCTCTTCTCCTCTGTGGCTGACATCCAGTCTGGTTGTCCTTAATGACAATGGCAGATCACAGGAACTTGATGTGTTCCTTAAGACATTATCCCTAGGACAAGTCTATAAATCGGCACATAAGTAGCAAGCATGCCAAGCCCCCAGTTGGCCAAAGGCAACTTTGTTGTGACATTAGGTCAGAGGCAAGTCAGCATGTGAGTAATTCTGTTGGTTTCATAATTTCAACAACTCTTTCATGTCACAGGCATAAAAAAATTCACCCAAGTAGACAGCCAGAGTTTCTGAAACTAGCTGAAATTTGACGTCTCTCAGGAATTTATCGCGACTTACACTCTTTTGCCTCTCCATGAGAACGATACCAATTTGTACTGGTATGACTACAAGAAGAACTGACATATGCAAATATGTATTGAATGCCCCATTTTGCTGAGCACGGAAGGAAGGGGAAAGAAGGAAACAAAGTACTTCCATGCCCTGCAATTTTCAGTAATGTTGTGTTGCATCTGCGGAATTCACTCATGTCTTCAAACAAAACAAAAAGCCCAGTCGATTGACTGTAGTACATTCTCTTATGACCTCTTTTAATTTGACTGTAAACTGTTTTCCCATTTCTTATCTGTGCTTTCTATTCTTGTTCAAATTAGAAATACTGTATGTATATATTGGAAAACATCCGATTGCAAACAAAAGACTGTATGAAAATGAGTTAATCATCGGGTTACATATCAAAAGAAACTTATTAAAACAAGAGGATGTTTCAATCCAGAAGAAAAGGAAGAGTTAACCCACACCCAGTTACTGTAACCATTCTCCATCAGTATATTGCACTGAAATATTCTGTTTGTATCTGTCTGTCCTGAAAGTCAGTGAGCTACTTGAGAGTAAGGACCCTGCTTATTAATTTTTAAAATTCTGAGCACCTGGCATGGAGCAGATCTTCATTTCCTGTTTGTTGAAGTATACCTTTATTGGTCTTCAGGATACAATAAATTATATAACACACCATTGATTTAATAACAGGTTTATGTGGGAGGAAAAGAAAAGAGGAACCACATTTGTATACTGCATTTGTAAACTATTATATTAAAATATATTCTGAGTTCAAGAAAGTTAAAATTTAAAAAGCATGCCTCAGAGTGGAGGAAATCCTGTAACTGCCCTTTCCTGGACCTCTAATCTCAAAAACACCATGAACTTTGCCTCCACTATGTCAGCAGACAAAACTTCTTTCACGTTGGTTGTATTGACTCAAACCCATCCTATGCTTCCTACAGTGCTTTTTCTGAGACCACTGACAATTTCCATATATTTGTCTGTTACTGTTTTCTTGGGTTGTCATTTCCTTGTATTAAGCCCTCCTCTTCAAAATTCTTCAGTGACTTTTTATAGCCTTCTACCATCTCAAGGGCCCTACTGTTACGTTCCTTTTCTCCCTGAGTGGTTCTCATTCATCTTGTCCTCAGTGTGGGCACCCCTTACCCCCACCAAGGCTCAGTCTCCATTTTTTTGTCTTCTTAGTGGTACCTAACTAGCACATCAGAATCACCTGCAGAGCCCTTTAAAAATGTGCAAGCCCAGGTCCTGGCCAGTGGCTCAGTGAATAGAGAATTGGCCTGCCCTATGGACATCCCGGGTTTGATTCCCTGGTCAGGGCACACAGGAGAGTCAACTGTCTTCTTCTCCCCACCTTCTCTCCCTCTTCCCCTCTTGCAGCCAGTGGTTCAATTGGTTCAAGCATGGCCCTAGGCACTGAGGATAGCTTGGTCAGGTCAGTGCGAACACATCAGCCTCAGGTGCTAAAAATAGCTCAGTACTCAAGCGTCATCCCCAGATGGGGATTGCCAGATGGATCCCAACCAGGGTGCATGCAGGAGTGTGTCTCACGATCTCCACTCCTCTCACTTAAAAAAAAAGTACAAGCCCAGATCCCAACCCATATTAATGGAATCAGTCAACTTGGACTGAAATGTTAGCTCTGTGACACTCAGTCATGTGACTTAATCTCTGACATTCAATTAAGTTGATGTGAAAATCTGCTTTATCGCAGTGCTGGATCCATTCTAACTCCTCATCATTACAGCAATTTTTATTTCCATGTATTTCAAGCACACATTTCTTTGAAAGCCCAATCAAATCCTTCTTCTTTCCCACGGCCGTCCATAATCACTGTTTATTTTGGCTCACTTGCAAAGCACATTGAAACCTAAGACCAGCCCGTTAAAAATGAAAGTCTCCTAGCTGATCTTCCTATGACTGTTCCCGTCACCTTTCAATCCATTCTCCACATAGCATTCCAGTATTCCAGTGATCTTACGAAAACAAAGTGAATCATGTTTCTTCTTATTTTGAATCTTCTAAATAAGTTCTCTTTGTTTCTAGATTAAAATCTAAACTCTCCAATCTGGATCCAAGGTTCTACAAAATCTAACTCTCTTGCTACCTCCATTGCTTTCTGCAGTCCAGCCTCACAGGTCCTATATACTCGATGATATACTCGTTCCTATTTCAGGGCCTCACACGTGCTGTTCCCTCTGCCAGGAAAGAGCTTACACTCACCCTTTTGACATCAGCTTAATAATTACTTCCTCAGTGAACACTCTTCTGACCAGATAGATGCCGCTTGTAGAAGCCTTTCTTTTCACCCCATAAATATCCATTGTAATAAAATGTTTTATCATAAACTAGACGGAATAGGACAGAATATAAACTTATTCTTATATACCTCTTATATTTGATTTGTTGTCACAAACATGCATTATATTTGACCTTTTAGAAAAGTATTATAAAGCATGAAACACAGTACAATTGTCTTAAAAAGTCATTCAGTTGATTAATGTCTCTCTCCTTCCCTAGAATACAAGTTCCAGGAAGGGACATATACGGGGCCCGTTTTGTTCCGCACTGCGGCCACAGAATGCAGCATTGCTCCAAATACGGGAAGTGCAGAATTCAGTGAGTGAGTGGCAGCTATCCACTGAGAAGGATGGAACATGAACGTAATTGGGAGACTAAGCACTAACCTCACCCAGGAAGGAGATGGCTCTCAGTTGCCCACAGAGAATTCAAGGGACTGGGGCATGCGGGGGCCTGCGCTAGTCAGAATCCTGTTCAGGAGCATCTTCCCAGCCTTTTAAGCAGTCAGACGTGCTTAAAGTCTCGAGAGAGGCAGCATTTAGATTATTGACATCTGAACTAGTTACACCTAGGACCAGAGCCAGAGGCTACTGAAGAGTCCAGGGGTTATCTGCATACTAATTTTTTTTTTAATTTTTTTAGTTATAATTTCTTAGTTATAATTGTCTTCATTATTAATTTGTCACTCAACATAGGCAAACTTATTTTGTTATTTTACTTCATACATATACATACAGACACACACAGAGATATATAGGTATATCTATGTGTGTATATGTGTTTGTGTATACGCAATTTTCTAATTGAATCTACAATCCCTTAAGTACAAGGTCTTTTTCATAAACGTTTTGAATCCTCATGACCTAGTATAATTCATATCATATTCCCTCGAAATGAATGTTGCCTACATTCTTTCATACATGGGCAATGTTCCAAAGCTTTTATATATCTCAGATACTTTCTAACAAGTTCTTTATGTTTAAATAAATATAGCAAATTTTCACGTATATCATCAATGCTTGTTGAAATTTCTTTGATTTTCAGTGGCCTTTAATTTTATTTATTTATTTTTTGGCTTGGAAATATTTGATAGGACATTTGTAAGTAGATGCCTGCGATGTTATCAGAACAAAGCGGGATAAATTAATGAGAGTATATGCTTTGCATGCAATGAATTGTAACTATTTCTCTGTGCTTTTAAACATAGGATAGGCTTTATATATAAAGTATAGGAAATGCTCAGTGAGATCATTTGTTGTCCTGAGATTGTGTTGTAGTAATGAATAGACTTTTAACATGGGGCTGAGGGCTTGTCCCTTTTCGGTGCTGTTCATGTTGTGCTATAGCAGCAAGAGACTACAATCCATTAATTTTGCACATACTGATGCTGTATCCTTCAACAATTAAAAATGTGGTGAAATAAGCTAACCCTTGCCTCCCCAAAGCTAAGGCTAACAAAGGCATGACCAAATTTGCGGTCTTGTAAGAGCCGTGCCGATTGATCCTTCCCCTCTTAGGAATCCGAATTATATGTTACATCTGGATGACAAGCCTAGATTTGCTTGTTTTTCCTGTCATTTAACATACCTTGAGCCAGACATGTTTAATTTGGGTTAGAGGCTGCCTTAGATAGCGTGAATTCAAGCCATTGTGTGATTTCAGTAGGATTACGTTTATTAACCAAGATTACCCATTATGATGGTTTCTAGGCCAACAGCATGAAATACGCTTTTTTTTTTAAACCCAAAACAATTAGATGGTTGTTTTCCACAGAAAAAAGTATTGATATAGTTAAAGCTACCCTACCTATCCATTTGCTATTCTTAATTGCTGCAGGCTGGTTCTCTTTCTCCTTCCCTATAGTCTATGCTTGCTTTGCTCACTTCCTCCTCTTAATTAAATCCTTAGATAGTGAAAATTTTGTGTTTATTAGGAATAAAAAAGAAATAAAGCAGTAATATACTTAAAGTGTTAAAAAAAATTAACTCTTTTACAAATGTAAGAAGGACACTAATTAATTAAAAATGGACTTATATATGCTTACCATGGATTTTGGTATCTGTGGCTTATTTCATCAATGGCAGCTTGACTCAGTTCTTTATACTGTAAAAGGAAGAAAATGAATGCACCCTAATTCCAAGATAAATAGGCACCAACATGTCTAAGAGTCTATGTCCCTAATCAAATAGGAAGTCAGGGTAGGAAATTAAACAGGAAATTCTAAATTCAGTTCAAAGAAGATGACCTTTGATTCCTTTTTTATTTATTTATCTATTTAAATGAAAGTACTGCACCATTCAAATTTTTTAATAAGAACACATTCAAAGCAAATAACTAAAATTATAACAAGACCACTCTTTCTTTTGAGGAAACAAAAACAGAAATTCATCAGTTGTCTCTTTTGTATTTGGGCATAATTTCCCCTAAACAAAGTTAAATTTGCATTATAAAGACTCACCTTATCAAAAGTACATATCGTTTTATTTTTCAATCACACTTTCTAATCACTATTGCTTTGTATTAGTTTCAGATGTCCAGCATAGTGGCTAGATACTCATGTACTTTATAGGGTGTTCCCCTGATATTTTCAGTACTCAGTGGCACCATGCATGGTTACTACAATATTATTGACTATATTTCCTCTGCTGTACTTTACGTCCCTGTAACTACCAACTTGTACTCCTTAATCTCTGCCTTTTTCATGCAGTCCCCTAGTCCCCTCCCCTCTGGCTACCATCTGTCTGTTCCCTCTATCTATGAATCTATTTCCATTTTGATTCTTGACTGATGGGGTGGGGGAGTACAAGGAGTGAAATAAATATGACCCTTTGTGCTTTACGTTCTCTCTCTGTAGAAGGACAGATGTTGGGTGGCAGGATGTGTGTCATCAGGGATCTCTGGGTTCCTTTCTCTCTTTATGATTCCATGTCTAAATAAACAGGCATTTGAAACTATGGAACTACTATTATCATTTAGACTCAATTTAGTTCTTTTCACTTTACCACCACAGAATTAGAAAACGTGGTGGTAATAACATAGGGAAGAGCTCTATTGTACATAGCTAGCTGTGGTAAAGCATTGGTCTGAAAACTCCTTTCAGAAAGCATCATCTGAAATATTGATAAAATATTTGGCAGCTTAGAACCAGTTACCACATAAAAAAAAAAATAATCCCACACCCTCTCGTATACATTGAAATTATCCGTTACCATCAAATAAGTGTTAGAGTTGCAAGATTAATGGAGAAAAAATACCTAGGCAAGGCAACTTTAATAACTTCTGAAGAAGGGTGTGCTGCGGCTAGTGAAAGTTGGCCCGCAAACACCCCGGGGCAGGGTGTTGGGTTCTATTTTAAATCTTAGCACAGGCCCTTGGCTGGTTCTTACCCCAATGGCTGGGGTGGTGATCATACAATCTTACTCTTTCCTGATTGGCTAGTTTAAATGACCTCATGAAGCGAGAAGGGAGAGGTGGGGATAGCTTAATTTGGGGGAATCATTGCCTGAAACCAGATGAAGGGGTTTGGGGAAATTCCCGTTGAAGAAAAGAACATGAAGTAAACGAATAGTTTTTCCTTCAACAAGTGGCCTCTATATTCTGCCTCCTTTCCCCCAGGAACTAGCCAATGAACGGCACATCTTACCCACAAACATGGGGTATAAATAAGGTTGTCGAAAATATATTGCAACGGGTTTTGGTCCATGATAACTTCTAAGTTTTCCATACCAAGGTTGGGAAACAGTCACACAGGTTACCAAAGGTATTTCACTTCAGTTTTGCAGTGCATTTTTTGCTTACATTGATATGGAATTCTATATTCATATAAAATAGCAAAATCATATTATGATAATTTCAATATCAGAGGAATGACCTAGTACTTTTTTTTTTTATCTTCCTTCCCCCCCCCCCCGCCACTCAAGCTTTGGTTTAGAATGTTTTTTTTGATCAAGTGCTTCAGAATTACTTGTTTTAGAAAAGCAAATCTATTTACTTAAGTCATTGACTTGAAGAAAAAGACCCGAAACCTTGATCACTCCTGGGTCTTTAATGTCCATGTTCAGAATAAATTTAAAAAGTGACAAATCAGATTTTAATACAAGGTGGCCCCACTATTTCACAGAAAATTAGAAAAATCATTTGTATATAATGGGAAGATCATGGTATAATTTTTCTTCAATTGATTTCTGACACATTGATTCCCTGAAAATTGACCTTAGCAATTGACTTATAAATAATTTTATTATCAGATTCTGGACAAATTTTCCAGGAGTTGGACAATCTTCTCTGACCTTTTATTCACATTTTTAGTAACCAAAAGTTACATCTTCAGAATCTGGAAAGACTTTTCTTAGGAACAACATAACAGATTCCTCCCCACCCCCCAGTTTTCCAGTAGCTATCAGTGTATAACACTTCTGTTATCTAAAAAAATGTCGGACTTTCGCTATTGTAATTTATTAATGAAATTCTTCATAATTCATTTGCATAATCATGCTCACTGTGGTGTTCAATCTAGTGAAATTCAGAATCAAAAATACTATTTTTGCCCTGGTCAGTTTTTTAAAAGAGTAAAGAGAAACTGACCTGTGGTGGCACAGTGGATAAAGCGTCGACCTGGGAACACTGAGGTCGCCAGTTCAAAACCCTGCACTGGTCTGGTCAAGGCACATATGGGAGTTGATGCTTCCAGCTCCTCCCCCCTTTCTCTCTTTCTCTCTCTCTCTCTCTCTCTCACTCTGTGTCTCCTCTCTAAAATAAATAAAAATAAATTTTAAAAAAAAAGAGTAAAGAGATAACTGATTCAAAAACTAAGTCAGCCTGTTCATAGAAACAGGTAACAACTGATTGGATAGTCTCTATATTAAGAATGATTAGTGAAAATATTTTTTTATAAAGATTTTATTTATTCATTTTAGAGAGGAAAGAAGAGAGAAAGAGAAGGGGGAGGAGCAGGAAGCATCAACTCCCATATGTGCCTTGACCAGGTAAGCCTGGGATTTTGAACCAGTGACCTCAGCATTCCAGGTTGACGCTTTATCCACTGCACCACCATGGGTCAGGCATTAGTGAAAATCTTTTTTTTTTATATTTAAGATTAAACTTTTGTAGTTTTTATTTTATTTTATTTTATTTTATTTATTTATTTATTTATTTATTTATTTATTTATTTATTTATTTATTTTACAGAGACAGAGAGTCAGAGAGAGAGAGAGAGATAGGGATAGAGACAGGAACGGAGAGAGGTGAGAAGCGTCAATCATTAGTTTTTCGTTGCCGTTGCGACACCTTAGTTGTTCATTGATTACTTTCTCATATGTGCCTTGACCACAGGCCTTCAGCAGACCGAGTAACCCCTTGCTCAAGGCAGCGACTTTAGACTCAAGCTGGTGAGCTTTTGCTCAAACCAGATGAGCCCGCACTCAAGCTGGTGACCTCGGGGTCTCGAACCTGGGCCCCTCCGCATCCCAGTCCAATGCTCTATCCATTGCGCTACCGCCTGGTCAGGCATTAGTGAAAATCTTTTATGGTAATCTAAACATTTTTAAGCTAGCAAAAATAATCATAACTCAAAATTGGATATTTCCTATTAAGCTATTTTTCAAAAAGTCTAAGAATTAATAAAAAGGAAGCATCTGCTAACTACATTCATATACTGTGAATTAGACACAATTTCTGAATGACTTAATAGCTGTTAACTTTGACTTAAATTAATTGCAGACATCGGGGCCTGTTCTAGTTAACAATTAAGATCATTGCTTAATACCGCACTTTCAGTCCCAAACTGCCTCCGGTCTACTTCTAACATACTTCGGAAATCTTTTGGGGATTGGTCTCTGAGGAATCCTTTTGCTTTGTTGCTGTTCTTGACTCAACATGCTTTTCTTAATACTGTATATCCAGTTTTGATTTTCCCCGCTCGAAAGAAGCACTTTCCATCTCTGTGACTATGCGCTATTCCTCTCCAGTAGAGTGAACACAATGGCGATGCATTTTAAGAATTCATAGACACTAGGGTTTCTCTTCTCCACCCTCCTCCTTGGTAACATAGAGCTCTTAGTACCAAACATTTGAGTGGAAAATTCCCTAGGGCTACCTTTTCTTATGCTAATAGATATTTTTTCCCTTCACTTGCCTCAATTTGCAAAATATTACTGTTAACTCCTTAGCTGTCTTTCTTCCCACAGCCAGTGAGAAGCACTCTCATTGTTGTAGCTGGATCTCCAATGTTGCCTATTCTGGACTAGAACTATTGAAGGGAGCAAGGGGCATAAAGGCCTTTGTGTGAATGGAGCATTTCAAGCATTCATTTTATATTCAGAGCATGAGGAGAAACAAAACAATCCTTTCTGAAAAATGTCAGTGTTTAAGGCACAGATTCCGTGAGGCATTTTTTCTTATTAAAAAGCAAAAAATGAACAATGCAGAGACTCATACTTCATTTTATGACACGTTTATATATGGGCCACATTATGAATTATATCCTGGTCTCTCTCACTCTCTTTTCTTTTTAACTGCAGTGGTTTTAAATAATTTGAAAACATGCATCAGCTTTCAGCAAATAAACTTAATATTGGGTTTTGTGAGTTTGTTGGCCCCAGTATTTCTGTTTTTTGTGGAGTATTCAAATAATGAGCCACATATTCCATCATGTTTCTAATGTGCTTATTATAATTTAAAAATTCACGTAGGCAGCAAAATAGAGTGTATACAGGTATTAATGACACTAGATCCCATCTACTGAGTCTTATTACACTAAACACTAAGTACTTTACACATATATCTCACTTAATTCATCTAACAATCCTCTAAGGTATTTTATCCCTGTGGCAGACAGAATTCTAAGATTTCCCCACCACCACCAAGATTCTCACCCCTTGGTATACACACCATCTCCCAGGCATTAGACCAAATACTAACAAAGGTACTGCTGTGAAGGGATTTTGCAGATGTAATGAAGATCCCAAATCAGTCAACTTTAAGAAAAGGAGAGTATCCTCTGTGGACCTAACTTAATCAGGTGAGCTCTCAAAAGAATCCAGGCTCTTATGGGCAAAGGATTTAAAGAGAGAGAGGGATCTGACGTGAGGGAGACAGTCAGTAGCTAACTTTAAAGATGGAGGAGGCCACATGGTAAGAAATGTAGGTGGCTTCTAGATGCTTAGAATGGCCTCTGGCTGACAGCCAGCAAAGAAATGGATCTGCAGTCCTACAACCATGAGAAACTGAAGCCTGCTGCAACCACATGAACTTGGAAGACACCCTCTAGCCTCTGATGAGATCACAGCCATCACCAACACCTTGCGTTTAGCCTTGTGACACCTGAGCAGAACACTCGTCGTGCCTTCTCAGGACTTCTGACCTATATAGTATGTGAGCAGATAAATGGGTGTTGCTTAAGAACTGCTGAATTTGTGGCAATCTGTGTCCTGGTCAGATAGCTCAGTTGGTCAGAGCACGGACACAATGCACAGAGGCTGCAGGTTTGAGCTGTGATCAGAGCATTATGAATGCTAAGGTGCCTCATTTATTCCCAGAGAGAAGGCAAATAGGTTATTTTCCCCCTGTACTTCTCCAGGGAGATAAATGCTTTCCTTATTCACATATTATTATGAATTATAATTATTCATAATATTATTCCTATAATTCAAGATACACTAGGATTCTTTTTATAATTTTTGATTGAATACTTATAGAGAGATAAAGAAAGGGAGAGAGAGAGAAATTGAGAGAAACATCTATTTGTTGTTTCACTTATTTATGTATTTATTGGCTGATTTGTGTATGTGCTCTGACTGACCAGAGATCAAACCTGCAACCATGGGGGACGATGCTCTAACCAACTGAATTTCCTTTAAAGGCGATTTTCCTTTAAAGCAAGGCTAGAACTCATTCTGTTGGGAATTGGTAGGATTTGTAATGAGTGACCAATCATTCTGTTATGAGCCCCTTACTCAGAGTTGGTTGATTATCGGACCAGAGTCTGAAATCTGAGTGGATTCAACTAGTTAAGCTATAGAAAAGCTACACAACACTTCCCACATCTCTATTTGTACTCAGTGCACAGTTTCTGAAAATATATCAGATGTCTGTTTCACAACTGATCAGCCTTGGAGTGCATTTTTTGCTTACATTGATATAGGATGCTATATTACTACAAAATAGCAAAATTATATTATGATAATTTCTAGTTATTATAATATAGTTGGCACTATTATTGATTCCAAGTTTAAAAGTGTGCTTCTCCCAAGTTAATTGTCCAGTTAGTTTCAGAATACAGAATTACACAAGGTGGGGTTAGTTTAGGCATTGTAAACAGTAATAGTAGAACTGAATTTCAGTAAAAAATTATGTGGTAAGTAGTTTTCAAACAACTACTGAATGAACTAGAAGTAGAATAATTTTGAATCTATTGCTCATTTAAAAATTCATTTCTCTCCTTCTACAACTTGGTCTCTTAAAGCCATTGTATGAGAAAAGAAGTAGTTTCAGTCTCTGTCTCCCTTATTTATTGACAATCATCTATGCCATTCTAAGCACTAAGAGACATGGGGTTAGTGCTGTTAGTAAGAAGACAAATAAAACAGACCTCAGACTTCAAGTTGCCTAAACCCATTGAGAATGTGGTTGGGATTGTGCAGTCTAATTGCTAACAACAGTTGCACTAAAATCTTCAACACAAGGAAACTTTCTAATGAATTCTTCCCCAACTGAAGGAATTCACATGAATTCCTACGGCACTTATTTTCAGTGCCATTTTCTTTGTGCCCAGAGACATAGGTGGGATGATACAGCAAGGCCCCCCTATATTTAATAAATTATTTCCAATTTGCTCAATTAAGATTGCTTGATTTCCTAGGTTCAATCCTGGGGAAAGAGAAGGTATATCCAGATTCCTACTCTTGTTTGCTATGCATTCTATGTGTTTTTGTCAGCACAGCTTGTTGTATATGAATAGTAGGGAAAACTATAAACCTAAATTTGTAATGATTCTAGAATTTCTCCCAACGATCTTAAAAAGCCAGGATAAATGCCAGATTTAGGAAACAGGTGTTCTGGTATTTTAGCCACCTGTGCTTAAGATATTCAATCTCACCCAAGTTTCAAAATTCACTGACATTATATTGAAAGGAGCCTGGTTATGGAGTCAAAAACCACAGGTTCCTTAGAGCCCAATCCAATTCGTACAACCTTTTCTGAACTTCAAATCTCCCTATCATCATCAAATAATATTCATTGAAAACCTATGGCATATGCGTAATTACTAACTTTAAGAAGTGTAATTTTATAAAAAGGTGATATTTATATTTAGACACATACTCAAAATGTTATGTCAAGCCATACAAATGCTAGTAACCACCATGGTGTATTTTTAGCCTTCTTTAACTAAGGAATAAAATCACCCAGTTGCTCTAGGTTCTAAATTACACTGAGTTCCTTTTCCTTCTTGTTTTCCATAATTCTACATTTTAACAAATGGTATGGAAATGAATGTATTTTTGTTTTCCATTCACCAATAGCTATCTATAAAGTAACCTCAACAAGAGGGAGGAAACTTGGTTCTGTTTAGGAGCCAGGCCCTTGGGGCTGCGGTGCCCAGTAGAATGTAGAGGTGGCAGTGAGTGTCCCTAGCTGCCCACGGAGGTGCCTCCCTTTTCAAACGCATTATTCTTCACGGAACTGCTCTGAACGCAGAGCAGGGAGCACACGGCAGTGATGTATGCCTCCCTTGCTGTTTTCATGGTCTGTTAGAGAAAAGAGGCATCAGACGTCAAATTTCTTTACAGACGTTCAGAAACAAGTAAAATTTTGGAAGGAAATTACTTCCATTTATTTGAGGAATCTTATAGAGCCAAGTTTTGTAAAATGGGGAAAAGACAACATGTGCCTATCAGGAGGTTAATGGTGTTACCGTGTTATTTTCAGGAAAAAGGAGGGTTATGTGACCCCTTTGGTGAATATTTGTCCTCCCTCCCAGATGGTCCGCATGTGGCCCTCTCTTACTGAAGGCTCCCGCCGTATCAGAAAACACATTACTTTATACAACGCTTCAGGATGAAAGGTGCTATTGTAATTGTTTTTATATTAAACCACAGACTGTTGGGATGTAGATATGTCTAAGAAGGGCAGAGTAAGAATGGAACACATGTCCATCTGGGGGAGAACAGCAACACTTCAAAGATGTGCCTCGTTTTAGAAAAGCTCTTTTCTATTTTGCTTATATAACTCGGTTGGAGAAGGAAGCTTTATTATCTTCTAATTTTTTTCTGTATCGATGACACCATCTGGAGACTAGGAGTGTGAGACTCAACATTGGTGACAGTGAGTCATCCAAATGAACTCTAAGGTAAATAAGAACAGACATTTGGGGTAAAAGACACCCAGAAATTCTGAAATATGTAATTGGAGGTCTACATACTAATCAACTCCACACAGACAATATTTATTTTTTTCCAAGTGAATTTGGAAATTTTCCTGGACCCGGTACTGTGAAGACGGATGGTGTGGAAGAACATACGAGGACAGGTTGGGACCAGGAAAGGAGGTGCGCTTTGGTAGGACCTCCCTAACTGCTTTTTTCCGTAATGTCCAAGGTTGTATTTGAACATCTATTTTGAAACACTATCAAGTGTTTGTTAAAGAAAAGAAATTTTAAATAACTATTGCTAAGCCAGTGGTTCTTAACCTGGGTTCTATCGAACCCTAGGGGTTCGGTGAGTCGGTCTCAGGGGTTTGGAGAAGCCTCTACCGTGGAGGCCAGAATAAAGTAATACCGTAATTTGTTGTGAGTTCATGCACTTTGTTGGTTTTGTTCTTCGAGCAAGGTGATGTTCATGCACGGCTCATTTTGTGCACCAGTAAAAAAACATATACCTATGTCTTGAATTTGGAAAAAAAAATCATATTTTATTTATCACTAAAGAAGGGTTCGGTGAATGCGCATATGAAACTGGTGGGTTCCGTACCTCAAAAAAGGTTAAGAACCACTGTGCTAAGCTATGTCTTATTCTACCAAGTAGGTGGGTGATATCTACTAGTAATTCACTTTAATATTATAAATGACGTATACTCTGTGCCAAGAATGCAGATGGGAAGCAGGGAGCAAATTGAGCATACCCTAGTGGAAGGACGCACACCCTTCAAGACAAGGAAGTTGGAATTGACCCCAGCCAGACCCTGCTTGAAAGAAACATGGTAACAACACGGATATTTTATGCAGTGGTTTCAGTCTGATGTTCTGACTTCCTTTTCTGTCCTTCAAGTCATAGCCGCTCTACTCCCTCTAAGTCCTGAATTCACCGTCTGAGCTGAATTCCTTGCTCCACCACTTATTAGCGATGTGGCCTCAGATGAGGACCTCATCTGTCAGTACCTTAGTTCCCTCATCTGTCAAGTGGAAATAATCATTCTACCTTCCTGTTTGACCGCCATCAAGAAACTGAGAGTCTCATCAGAAGTCTGTTCAAATGTCCATAAAACTGTCCCAAACAAGCCCTCTGCATTTCATAACGGAACTTGTGCCCAAGTAAAAGGGTGACAGAAGTTTCAAAGATTTCACTTATATTATATTATACTGGATTACATATAAATAGATATATAAGTTCCCCTAGCTGGGTTCTCCTCATTACCTTCTGTAGACTGTTCAAGTTGCTTTACTGTATGATGATATCATGGTTGTAATATATGTTATGATTAGCTGACTTAATATTGTCTTTGGGCTCACACTGCTATGAAGAGTTAGACATCCAGTCCAGGATAACATTGTTTCCGTGGGAAGATCAAATGACTTAAACCATTTGTTCCCCAGGTCAGAGCACAGGAGCGGAAAATGGACGTGAGGAAGCCAGCTGATACTGCTCAGGTGTGGGTTGAAGAAAGGCCAGGGCAGCAGAAGTGTTCCCGGCTAAGCAGCAGTCAGAATTGTCATCAATTTAGCATGGGATCGAAACCAAAGGAACTGTTTCAATGGTCTCTACATATTCTTCCAGAAACAACACATATAGTTTGGCAGAGACCAAATCCATTTAAAAAAAAAAAAAAAAAAAAGAATGCACTGCTCTTAAATCTGAGATAATAACAAAAGCAGTGATCTTGGCTGGCTTCTAGCCACATGTAACATTGTGGCATTGTGACCCACATATGAGTGTGTAGGAAATAGCTAAACACAAAAAGATCCAGAAGAGAAACCTAATATTGTGATTTTACTGACTTCGGCCAAGTGGGGAGATTTTTCACGCGTCACTCAGCCTGGAAGTTATTATCTTTCTGCCGAAATCCAGAGGAACTAGAGAACCTTTCGGAGGGCCCCGGAGCGGAGAGACCATCCTAGGCAGGAAGCAGCTGCCCCAGGCCTTTTATCGTTTGTGTACTCCAGGTGCCTGAGCTGCCCTAACTGCCTGCCACTTGTTGCAAGCCGGGAACAGCTAAATTAGGAAGAGCAGCTGCGCAGGCTATAAAAACCCACTAGATAAGGATTTGTGCTTAAAATCAAAGCTCCAGCAATTGCAGCGAGAGACACAGAGAAAGCGCTGAAGTTAGACTGACACAGAGTGCCACCTCAACCTGGACAAGTAAGGGTAAGGACAGTGGAGGATGTGACAGAGGTTCACACATGATGGGGAAGCAGAGAAAGAATGGGACGGGGGTTGAGACAGTCCCTTAAATTGTATCACACTAGGGAATTTACCAGAGCTTCTTGCATATTATTTGTAATTAGGAGCTTGTTTTTATGTGTGTCAGTAGCGGCTCAAATGTCAATTCATGCCCAGTGTGATGGATCGGAGGTAGCTACGCAAAGCCCTAGGTTGGTAAGGAACCAAAAGTCTGAGGCTGGGGTGAAAGACAGATGCTGCCCTTGGCCTGGGACGGAGAGGGGCAACATTGTCTTGGGTACGAAGGAGAAGAGGATTCTCTATGATAAAGCCCAGGCCTTGCCATCGGAGAATCACACCCAGTTCTTTGCTAATATATATAATTATTCTCAGGGAATCTTTGCTCTCATTATAAAGTTCTAATTCCAAGGAACCCTTTAGGATAGTCTTCAAGATTGTAACCCTAGACAACTCCTTGAAAACGGTTATCATCAAAATGCCAGGGCCAAGGAAAATGCACAGGTGAGATGCCACAGCCCTTATAATTGTGGCAAACCAGACCAGCTCCTGAGCGTGCCATGAGTTGGCGAGAAAAATCACTGTGTGGCTCACACTCACTCCCACAGGGGTTACGAGGACAGTGCTGCCCTGCAGAGCGGTGACCTAAAACCACCTGTGAGATACGAATGGGAGAAACAAAATAGATATCTTCCTAGAAGGTGGAGTCGTGACTGGCGTTTCTGTTGGATTCCCAGTTTGCCTCAAAGACTGAGGCATGCTTGATTGAATGCACTTCACTCAAGCAGACAAATGCGTTCTTATGTTCAAGATGAAAAAGGAAGAGACTCAATAAACACTCAAGATGGGCAGACAGATTGAGCGCTGTGCACCAAGGTGGGGCATCGGCCAAAGAGAAGCCACACAGCAATGCAAGTTCTGGACTCTCTTCAAACTGGCCGCTTTGCTTTGAGGCTGTACTCTCCTTGCTGGTAACCAGTTTTGATATTAAATCAAATTTCTGATCTGCATTTTTATTGCTGACATGGATCAGGGCACAGTTGAGGCGTTGAGCATGCATGACATTTAACTGGCAGTAAGTAGTACTAATAACTGACACAGCCACTGTGCCAGAAGATGACATTTGGATGTCAACCACGTGTGACGCATCCTGGGTAGTGCTTTCCTTGTGTTCTTGTATCTAATCTTTGCTACACAACAATAATAACAGTAAACACGTAGAGCCCTTGATGTGTCTGGCTCTGTTCCAGCACTTTGCAAATCTTAACTTGTTTACTGCTTACAACAGCCCGATGAGGTCAGTACCAAGACTCATGATGAGGAAACTGACGCACAGAGGTTGAAGAGCTCGCCTAAGGCCACTCGCAGCTAGTAGATGGATGAACTGGAATAGGAAGTCAGAGATTTTATGATGTGGACCCTCTAAATACTGCCCTGTGGAAGAGAAGGGAGCAGAGACACAGAGAGGTGCACTCCCCAGGCCAAGGTCACAGAGCCAGACCTGCTCAGTCAGGATTTGAACCCACATCTGTCCGACGTCAGAGACTGAACTCCCTATCACTTTCCTGTACCGCTGTACAGGTTGGGCCAGAAGAAGGTTTTTCCTTTTGTTAACCATTACTGTATGAGGCTATACTACAGTGTGTCCGTCAAGTCATGGTGCACTTTTGACTTTACCGGTCACCGGTCAGAAGTGCACCATGACTTGACGGACACACTGTATATTATTGCCTTAAGACGCAAGGCAATCCAGTGATTGTGTAATTGATACATGCTCCATTTTTAGATAATGTAAAGACCTTCCTGGAAAAGAGTCTTGAGTTCTCAGATATTATTCCTAAAATTACCTACGCTGTCTTCCTTTACCGAGCCCACTGTATGGGCTCGTCCCCGCATCCTCGTCACCAAGGGAAATAAAGCAAGACTTCTAAGGACCCTCTGGATTACCTGTTTCGAAGACACCACCCACACAGTGGGGTTTGGAGGTCTGGGATTCATTTCTTAGCTCTGTGGATGCTGTCCACCCCCCACGGCCTGCTTTCACACCACCCACGCACGGAGGAGACGGGGAGGGTGTGTGAATGACGCTGTGCGTGTGAATCTGAACGCAGCCCCAAGCCAGACGCCAGTGCTGTCGCATTCCCCACGGCATCATTCTTTCACACCTCTCCCAGCATGTATTAAGGGGCCTACAGGGGAAGGGTGGCCGCAAGCGCACTTCTTCACACATTCACTTGTCTGCAAAACTCAAATGCCATCGTTTCTCCGTGACAGACCAAGAACGTGATGTTTCCTATGGAAGCAAACTCGGGAAGAATTCAATTCAGACAGCAGTGTGCTACGAAGAGCATAAATGTAAGAGCAATACCTTGATGTGAAAGCCACTTTCAAGCCTTGTTCTGTTGATAAAATTATACTCTGGTATTCCCCAACCAATTTCACCGACGTACTGGTGTTTGTATTTTGCCGGTAAGCTGTGGGAGGCGGGCCTCCATAAATATTTGAGGTCTCCAGTTTTTTCTAGAATGGGTCGCTCTTCACCTATATACGACACTTGCTGCTGGACTTTAGGTAGGTAGTCCCTTCTGTAATCTGGGCCTTAACAAGACAGAAAAAAATTATTTTTAAAAAATCTCCATGCTTTATTCTAAATGCTTTCGTTATTTTAAATGGTAAAAATAATAATACCTAGTAATTGCATGGCATTTATTATGTTCTAGGTGCTGTTATAAGCCATTTATACATGTCGATTCAATTAAACCTTATAGTAACCAAAGGAGATATGTAGTATATTTCCCCCAGTTTACAGGTGGAGAAAGGAGGCACAGAAAGGTTGATTACTTGACCAGAGTCACAGCTAACATGCTCTTTGTTCCCTGATAGACTGTCTCACACATTGAGCTTTTAAATGTCCCACTAAACCGCTTTGTTTACAATCAACTTAATACAGATGTGTTTTATGCATTAAAAATCCTTACTCATATCACATTTTCAGAATGGAGTCCTTCAGATGTGGCGGTGTTTTATCTACTTAGATAAAACCTGAAATAAGAATGAGAAAATTCCCCAAATATATCAGAAGCAACTGGAAAATGGACAAGACTGACAATTGAGGACAGCTTCTAACTGGTGATGACAAAAGCCAAGTTATTTAATAAATCTTGATATTTTAAATGTAAGACAGCGAATGAGGAAGAATCAATGAATTGCAAAAGTGGGTGAAACAAGCAAAAATAAGAGGAGGTCTGAGGAAAGATCACTGAAATAAACATTGAAATTCGATGATGTAAAAATATAAAGCAGAGCTAAGACTTCTGGGAAGAATGGTACTAACTGAAAACAGACAATGAGATGCTGACCCGGAAGAATTTTAGAGGTCCCAGGACTGTACGGGCAGATTTGGAACTCAAAAGAGGAACTTCATCCCCGTTACCAAAAGTCGACCAAAGACCTCAGAGGCAGAAGCTTCTGTGGTCACATTGTCACCTGGGCCCCTCATGGTCCTGTAGCTTCCTTCCTTTTGCTCTTGGATCAGGTAGCTCAGCAGTGGTGGGATTCAAATAATTTAACAACCGGTTCTCTGCCCTAATGACTGTTTTAAGTATAAAAGAAAATGATATACTGAAAGGTCACTTATTATTTCATGCATTTAATACTTAAATAAGAACAATAAAAAAGGTATACAAAACTAGATTATGTTATAAGAAAGAGTTTTAAAATATTAATAAAAACTTACTAAATAATACCTGACAAAACACAATAAAACTGTTATGTGTGATTTATCCTTAACCCTCTTTTCACTGTAGAAGTAGGATCCCAGTCCTTTAGGATGTAAATTTGCGCTTTCCACATTGGGCGGCTGCCCAGGCACCCACCTGAGAGGGAACCCTGATAACAAGTGCCATTTTTCACAACCAGCCAAACTCAACAAAAAAGTAGGTATCGGTTTTGCAGATCTGGCGTGAACCAGCTGAATCCCATCACTGGAGCTCAGTATTTGCAGAGAGCACAGATGGGCTAGGTCTCTGACCAGCTACTCCGATGGGACGGTGGTAACAAGTCTGTGCTTGGAAAAGTCATCTGAGCTGTCCAAGGAAGTTGAAAACGAGAAATCGCACATCAGACATATGATTTGGGCAGATGTTTTCACAGTTTCCTAATCCTCAGTGCTCCCCATGATGCATTAAGTCTTCACTGTGGCTAATTTCCCTTGATGAATACATTGTGGCTTGGATTTTATTTGCTTCAGTTTTTCACTTAGGTTTAACTGCTTTGGTAAAGTACAGAATGGCCAGAGTCTGAAAATCTGTTTTCTCTCTCAATATGTCAGATGTTGAGGTCTCACCTACAAAACTCCTGTCATAAGGAAATTTTTGCAATCTCCTCTAAACGGGATGAAATACAGAAAAACTATGTTAGTCTTGCTGGAATGTCGGTGTATGTTTCGGCCAGAGTTTTCCCAAACGTTTCATCAAATGCTGCTCCTGTGAGTGCAACTGAAAATGTGTGTGTGTGTGTGTGTGTGTGTGTGTGTGTGTGTGTGTGTGTGTGTAAGTAACTGGGGGGTGCTCCATAGTCAGTCAAATACATTTGGGAACACGGTTTGCTACATTAGCCTTTTCGATGTTCACAAGCATATGAAAGTTAATTAAAAGTCATGAAAAATCCCATGGTAAGTAAGCCTATTAATAATGATGTCATCCAGAGTTTCTCAAACTTATTTCAACATGGCACATTTATTCCCCACTGAGTCATGGGGTCCTACAGACCCCATGTATGAATCCTACAGACACCAACAGATTTAGGAAAATATTGATTCTGTGGCCAATGTTTCATTATCACTAAAATTTTGTCCATCACCACATTCTGCTACAAATGTTCGAGCAGATATACATCTGTAATTAGTTTCTTACTTGGTCCACTCTGTGGACTGCAATGCACTTTTTGAAAAAGCCATCCCTTGACAGCTGAGTTAAAAAGCACCAAGGTTTAGACAGTGTAGTGAAAAGTGCACGTGCCCTGCAAACGCACTTTTGTGCGTTTGTGTGTGTCACGGGTGGGAGGCTAAGGGATGCCAGTCAAGGTCCTGTGGCTTTAGTCAAGCCAGTGGACTTTTCTAAGCGACCATTTATTCATCTTCGCTTTAGAAATAGAGCGATGCAGGGAGCATGGCCTCAGGGATTCCTGGGAAGACCCTGCCCTGGCCACATAGCTGACCCAGGCCCCTGGCTGAGAAGCAGAGGTGGCTGGATGCCGTAGTCTAGGATGAACCCCACATTCACAGCAGGTCTACAGCCACCTAACCCAAAGATTCACACATTGCTACCCAACCAGCAACGTGCAGAAATTTGGTTCCCCTAATGAGACGGTTCCAGGGTTGTCTGTTTTGAACGACTTACTTTCCCTCTCCCAAACCTCAACCCCCAGAGCCTAGACTCCATGTGGGATCTGATCCCCTGCTTAAAAATAAAACATCCAATTCATGTTCGACCAATGTTCTTTCTTGTTTCTTTTAATAATGACCTCTGTTCAGTTACTACTATTACATCCCTTAGTGTGTTTCTAGAGGTTTTTTTTCGCCCTGTGGCAACTATGCTAGAAATTTTCATCCTCTTCTCTAAAACCTCCAGCACTCATTTTTGCCAACAGTGAAGTCGGCAGCTCCTGGCTTAATAAAACCCTCACCTGCCTGACTTCTTTGGAGTTCTTTTTCACTTCCAAGGGCCAATTCTAGTGGCATTATTTGCAGCTGTAATGCTTAAATAGAACTGCCCAGCATTACTCTATCAGCCCTAACTCCTCTTCTGCCATGATTGCTGGGGAAAGATGGCTTCCGTTAAACAGTGTGCCAGGGTTCGTGGTTCCACACCTGTGCATCGCCCTGCCCTGGAGAAACTGCAGTTCCAAGGACAGTAGGAAGATCCCACTTGCCCTCTCCCCTGGGTGCATGTCCAACGTTACTTGCTTGTTTGGGACTGGAATTCTAAGGTGACAGTTAAGGATGTGGTTTTGAAGCTAAACTAATATAGGTTCAAATGCTGGCTTTGTCCTGTGTTGGCTTGTGACCCAGGGAAAAATTATCTAGCCTCTGAGTTTTAGGGTCCCCCTCTGTAAAATGAGAAAAGTGAAGCCTGTCTTAGAGCTTTGTTGAAAGGAAAGGAGAGAATCAATTTTATTTGAAGAAGTGCTTAGCTGAGAACCTGGCTCATGATGTACAGCTGCTATTAGTAGTATCTTTTCCTCTTTTTTTGTTTGTTGTAATTTAACGACTGTCTTACTTACCTATTACCTTTTAAAATAGCTTTTATAGAAGATTTCACCGATGAACAATTTATTCCTTATTGTGAGCTAACTTGAAGTGTTTTCATGAAAGCTATTCTAGATTAAGAGGTTGGCAAACTTTTTTCTGTAAAGGTCCAAAGAGTAAATATATTTGATTTCACAGACCAAATAGTCTCTGTCTCATCTACGCAGCTCAGCCACTGTTAGGTCAGAGTAGTCACTGACCATATGTAAATACGTGAGCATGGCTGTGTTCCAATAAAACGTCATTGTAATTTTATGTCATTTTCAAAACATTATTCTTTTGCCCCCCCCCCAACCATTTCCATTCTTTGTTCCCTAGCCCCACAAAAACATGCGGCAGGACCAATTGGAGCCAGGAGCCACAGTTTGCCAGCCTCTGCTCTAGATGTGGGAAGGTGATGGGCACTGAGGAGGCAGATGCTGGCAAGAGCACAGACAGGTGCATCCGGGAGCTTTCCCACCAGCTTCATGTGTTACCAGCACTCAGGAAAGGGCCCATCTATGGCATGTGTCAACTGACAAAGAGAGTCCATCTCCAAGGCAAATGTCCCTTTCTGACCACTTTTCTGCACTTGCATTGTTTTCTTTCTTTCTCTCTCTCTCTTTCTTTCTTTCTTTCTTTCTTTCTTTCACTGTTCTTTATTCATTTACTCAACAAATATCTAGTGAGCTACGTATGTCAGGCTCTGCTCTGAGTGCTGGGAATAGAGCAGTGAACAAAGCAAAGGCCTGAGCTTCATGGAGCTTACGTTTTAGTTAAGAGACTGGCAATTAGAGTAAACAGTCCTCATTAGGTTTCATCTGGATATCCACATGACCTCATAACTAGTCTTGGCTCTAATTTTTCTCTTTTTCTACTCATCCTCCACACAGCTGTCAGGAATGATCTAAAACTCAGGTAAAAGAAGATAACTCCTTTTCTAAAAAAAACTTGAAATGGTTTTCTCCAGGGCTTATAAATATTTTCAGCCAGATTTCTTAGGGTTGCTGGCTGGTGTCTTCATCATCTGACCCTAGCCTACTTATGGATTCTTAGCTTCTTTCACCTTTTTCTTATCAAAATTTATTTTTCAAGGCTTACTGTGAGTACTACCTTTTCTGGAACACACCCCTGAATCCCCCAAGTCAAAATTTGGCATTCAGCATGCTGCCTTCACGGTAGTCATCTTTTACATTTCATTTTCTTTTTTATATTACACATATTGGCTTTATTGTATTTGTAAGCTTCTAGAGGACAAAGGCTATATCTTATTTATCTCTGTAAACATAAAGCAATATTTTAAATTGAAAAGTATTTGACATATGACATTGTATAAGTTTAAGGTACACCACATGTTTAATTGATACATTTTATACTATAACTTGATTGCTATTGTAGCAATTATTAAAACTTCTATCATGTCACATACAGAATGGAGCAAATGTAGATTTCTAGATTGTATGGAAAATACTACAATAATTAATAATATAAGAATAAACTTTGTATTTCACATACAACTGTAAACCTACTTTTGCTTTACCCTGTAATTATTTTTAGTATTATGTTTTTAGTAGCTAGTGTTTAAAAATATCTATTGTTTTAAGTTTGATGATTATAATGCAATGTCGTTGTCTATATTCGCTATTACTGTGCATTAGAGCTCCAGGATTTATTTACTGCTTGTTGCAAGTTTGTACCCTTCCCATCTCTCCTACCCCCAGCCTCAGCCTCTGGCGACCACTATTTCTGTTTTACTCTGTTTTTACAAGTTTGGTTTTTGTTTTTCTTTAATTCTGCATATGTGATATTAGGCAGTATTTGTCTTTCTCTGTCTGACTTATGTCACTTGGTATAATGTCCTCAAGGTCCTTCCATATTGTTGCAAATGGCACGATGCCCCTCTTTCTCATATCATGACACACACACACACAAGCACACGCGTGTGTGCACACACATACACACACACACATTCTTTGTAAACTCTTCTTGCCAGCATAGTGCTTTGAACACAGTAGGTCTTCATGAAATATGTGTTGAATGCAGAAGTGAATTGTATGCTGCATAAATGAATTCAAGAATTCCATCACAAGACTGAAAGTATGTAAAGTCATATAGAAAGAAAAACAAACACTTTTAAAAAGATCTTAAGAGCAATCCAACTTCCAGAACTGCCTTAAGTCCTCCTATTCGGGACTTTATGATCATTAAGAGTAAGGTCAGGGGAAGTACTGATTTCCACAAGATTTATTTGTAATAGCTAGAGGCAGAGAGAGAAGGGTGAGAGCTCATGGTAATATTGCATGATTCTATAATATTGCCTCCTGAGATCAATGCTCCATGTCAGTGACCAAAATAAAACATGCCAAAGAAGTAGTTCAAAAAGAATCAAGTAGATCATGGAAATGAGTGTTTTAATCAGTATATTTGAAAATCTGTTGACACTATGGGCATAAATTGGCCATTGCAGTTGCACTGTGCAGAACAGCTGGGCTTGATGCGAGAATCAAGGCAAGACCGAGGTCAGAAGGAGGTGGTGGGAACGTGAAACTATGAAATGCACTCTAATGGGCACATGATGTTAGAAATAAATGACTGCATCTGCTGATGTGACTAGGACTCCCCAGTTCTGCCAGTTACCACAGGATGGACTTGTGGACTGGAACTTTTTTTATTATTTTTATTTTCTCTTATTTCTTTTTTTATTTTTAATTTTATTTTATTCATTTTAGAGAGGAGACACAGAGTGAGAGAGAGAGAGAGAGAAAGAAAGGGGGGAGGAGCTGGAAGCATCAACTCCCATATGTGCCTTGACCGAACCAGTGCAGGGTTTTGAACTGGCGACCTCAGTGTTCCCAGGTCGACGCTTTATCCACTGCGCCACCACAGGTCAGGCTCTCTTATTTCTTTTTTTAAAAAAATTAATTTACTGGGGTGGGATTGGTTCACAAAACCATACAGGTTTCAAGTGTATCACTCAGTAAAATGTCATCTGCACACTGCACCGTGCGCCCGTCGCGCCATGAAAAGTCTCTTTCTGTCCCCCTTTGGACTGAAACAGTTTCAAATGCTGCATTTCAATTCAGTTGGTGCAGTTATTCCAGGGATCTAACCATGAAACAAACTGAAAGGTTCAGTTTGTCAAATTTCTGTAAGAGTCAGATAAACAGCAGGCAGAAACATCCTTGCTATACACGTTTGTTCTACTTTCAAACAACAAACCTCCTGTGGACAATGTGAAAACATTAGGGGCATCTTCCAAGAAATTCTAGACTGTCTCGAATAAGCTCATGGGATTATTGTATCAGTAGGGTCCTTTATATAATAATTATGCATAGAATGCATAGAATTATGGATTGGAATTCAGAGTTATAAAGAAGTAAAGAATTTACTCAATACTTACAAGTAGTTCAATCAATGATTCTCAAGTTGATGGCATCCTATCGTGTGCCTGGCACTGGGTCAGTGTAAACAAAGATTAATATCACATGGCGTCTGTTTTGCTGGTTTCTCATGTGCTATTGACTGAGTGTTCGGGTCCTCGCCCCAGATCCAGATGTCATCTCCTAAGGCCCAGTGTGAAGGCATTTGGAAGTGCAGACTGTGGGAGGTGATTAGGCCATGAGGGTGGAGTTAACCTGATCCGGTTTAGTGTCCTTATAAAAGAGACCCAAAGAGCTCCCTCACTCTTTCTGCCTTGTGAGGTTACAGTGAAAAAATGGCCATCTCTGAACCGAGAAGCATTCTCTCAGCAGCATAATCTGCCCCTCACCAGATGCCTTGATTTGGGACTTCCCAAACTTCATAAGTTGGAGAATAAATTTCTGTGGTTTACAAATCCCCAGACTAGAGTGTTGCATTATAGCAGTCCTGAACGAACAGACACACCATACAATCTGAGGAAGACCATGTCCTTTAGGAAACATTGCCTGCTCTCAAGACAGACATTATTATTCTTTGACTCTTTAAAGTACAGTACAGCTTGATCTATGTTGCCTGTGCACACATAGGTTTCCTATAAGTGTGTCTTGTTGTCTGCTGGTCAAGTAACATCTTATTAGTACCCTTTACAGACTGCAACTGTCTTCCACTTGCTCTGTAACGTCCACAGCCCCCTGGAGCAGTGCAATACTACAAGCAACTGCTTGGTAACGTTTGTTGAAAGAACAACCGCTTTGTCATTAAAGTTGCTGATGTAATCCAAAATATAAAAGTCTGTGTTTTTCCTGGTAAACAGAGAAAGAAGGCAGGATCGAAAATTTTATACACATTCTTGGGCTTTTTTTTTTTTTTTTTTTTTTTTACAGGGACAGAGAGAGAGTCAGAGAGAGGGATAGACAGGGACAGACAGGAACGGAGAGAGAGGTGAGAAGCACCCATCATTAGTTTTTCGTTGCCTTTGCAACACCTTAGTTGTTCATTGATTGCTTTCTCACATGTGCCTTGACCGCGGGCCTTCAGCAGACCGAGCAACCCCTTGCTGGAGGCAGCAACCTTGGGTCCAAGCTGGTGAGCTTTTGCTCAAGCCAGATGGGCCCGCTCTCAAGCTGGTGACCTTGGGGTCTCGAACCTGGGTCTTCTGCATCCCAGTTCGATGCTCTATCCACTGCGCCACCGCCTGGTCAGGCACATCCTTGGACTTTTAAAAACAACCCCAACAGACTCTTTTTGACAAAACTTTGCATCCATGTGATTGTGCACAGGCTCAGCTCACGGGAAGGAGAAATCTAAGTACATAATAAATGGGTTTCAGTGTTTGGGGATTTTTTTTTTATTTGTTTTGTAGTATAAATGTACATGAAATAGTCAATTGTATTATAAGAAATTCTTTACCATGTATAGAGATAGGCTCTAGACATTCCCATGAAAAGAGATAATAATAAGATCTCTGTGTATAAAACTGAGAAAAAGACTGTTAGGGTACTACTGCAAGGAGCCGGAATTCTATCACAAATAGATTAGAGAAGAAGTAAATTATTACGTCACATGATAAGATCTGAGGCAGGATGCATTCGGGGTTGTTTAATTCGATAGGTCAATGCTGTCTTGAGAAACACAGGTTCTTTTTGTCTGTGTGCTGCATCCTCCATGGACTAGGTTGCTGCTGGCCAAGCTCCCCTGAGGCGTCAGGGAGACTATCACAGTGTCAGGTGTCATATGCAGACGTCATAATGCCCAGGAAGGGGCATGTGTGTACGCCCAGTGGAGGAGCCATTCCCAGAAAAACCAGGGAAATTCCTATCTCGTTTTGCTGCCCAGGACCGAGTCATCCCTCTCTCCTGAACTCTAAGCAGTAGCAAGAGGACTGGGATTTCAAGGACGGGCTTGGATGAATCAGGCTTGAATCCTGAGTCATGTGAGGCCACGGTAGACACCCAAACAAGATTCAAGCTTTCTAGAAAGGAAGAAGGGTGCACTGGCTTCTGGGTTATCTGCTCCAAAGTTTAAAGAGCGACATTTCTCACAGGAAAAAAAAATCAGCACCTCTTTCAGGTACACACACAAAGCAACTTTGTCTTGCTCTGCAATCTACTTTGAAGATGACTTGACGTTATTTAAAATCACTATTTTGCTCTCCCGTGGTTCTTGATCACATGATAAATTATCAATTGTTTGGTGTTTATGCTCATACGTGGGGATATGGCTTTATACTGAAGCAATGCAGAGAAATGGGGCTCCTTCAGAAAATGTGAGGGAGAGAAAGCACTTGTTGGTGTTTCTCTCTCTTCAAACTCTTTGCCCATAAAGGGCCAGAGTGAAATACTTTAGGGTTGCGGGCCATACTGTCTCTGTCACAACTCCCACCTGGCCTTGCGGTATAAAAGCAGCTATTGACAATATGTGAACTCTTGTGTGCCTATGTTCCAATAAAACTTTATTCAGGAACACTGAAATTAGAATTTTATGTAATTTCACATGTCCACAGGTAGTCTACTTCTAACTTTTCAACCAAAGTTAGAAACCATTTTTAGCTGCATGCAACCAGGCATCAAGCCAGATTTGGCTCATGGACTGTAGTTTACTGACCCCTGATCTAGAGGTGCCTCATATTTGCCTTTAATCTTACATGTCCTCCGTGACTCTTTTAGATAGGAAACTTTCCTATTTGCTAGAGTCAAATGGTGGATCACATCACTGCAAGCATAAGTATTTCATTTATGTACTAGTATACTGCTTGAGAGAGTTCACTTTGTATTTGTACAACAGGTCCCAGCGGAGCACATTGCTCTCATCTACCTTGCTGATGCTAGTTCTGACTTTGGGATTGTTGACTTTCTATTTTTTTTTACAGGGTCAAAGAGAGAGTCAGAGAGAGGGATAGATAGGGACAGACAGACAGGAACGGAGAGAGATGAGAAGCATCAATCATCAGTTTTTTGTTGCGACACCTTAGTTGTTCATTGATTGCTTTCTCACATGTGCCTTGACCGCGGTCCTTCAGCAGACCGAGTAACCTCTTGCTGGAGCCAGCGACCTTGGGTCCAAGCTGGTGAGCCTTGCTCAAGCCAGATGGGCCTGCGCTCAAGCTGGCAATCTCGAGGTCTCGAACCTGGGTCTTCCGCATCCCAGTCTGATGCTCTATCCACTGCGCCACCGCCTGGTCAGGCGACTTTCTTATTATTAGAGTTCCATTAGTGGCCAGTGAGGAGATGCAAACATAGTTAACTTGCCAGTGGAAAGAAAAATTAGAAAAAGAGGGTGGGACACTAAATTATACAGATAGACCAGATATAATAAAATAGGTGAGAATCACACTGGTCTACCTCCACTGGAGAGAGCTGAGAGGGAATGCATTGCTCCACTAGCGTTCTGAGTATTGACAGTAATTACTGCCCAATCCAAAGAGAAGAGAGTAACTAATACTGGACTGTATGGGAATAGATACCCCAGCTATGGTGCTATGGGCTGTAAAGTGTACCATTGACTTAATACCAGCTTTGCTTCAAAAGAATAAAGGAATGTACCAGGTTAATTGTAGGCATTGATAGTAAGGCATGTCACAATTACAGACCAGTGAAAATGTAATTTATTAAAATAACACTTGTTAGCTTACATGAAATATGGCAATTTCCTCCTCTATTCCCTGGATAAACAGTACATCAGGAGAGGATTATCTGCTTCTAGATGGCAGGAAGTGACTTCAGTTTAGACCAGGGCAATTTAGACAAAAAGTGGTATTTCTCAGCCTTGTAAGTTACATAATAAACAAGTAAAATTGGCTAAAAGTATGCTGTAAGGAAAACATGTGAAACTGCTATTTGAATTAGTGAGAAATATTTCATTGTAGAAAGCAAGGAAGCAGTAATCAACAGATGGGTGCTCTTTACATTTTTGTATCTTTCATTATCCCTTTAGCCTTCTCTACCTACACAGCCAGGGGACTGCTTGTGCTCCAAAGGATTGAAAGAAAATGGCTTGCTATTAATTCCAATGATGGATTTCACTATGTAACAGCACTTTGCTCTGAAAATGAATTTGTGAACGGGTGAATGATTAGACTCACAAAACCACATGTCAACAGAGATTAATAAATTACAATTTAATTTAAACTTCCTTATGAGTACATGTGTGAATAGCCTTACTTTAGAGATCTATTTTTCCATTCCTGTGAGCAAAAGATGTTCTTCTAGAATGAACTCCGTATAATAAAAGGAGCACGTGCCGGGGGAGAATGGCAGTTGGGATTTTGGTCTTGACCTTGCTGCGGCGTTGTCTTGGAAGACTTGGGAAGTCACTTCATCTTCCTTGGTTAACCTCGGTTTCTTTTCTTTCTTCAATAATTTTATGAAGGTGTAACTGACATACCATAAAACCGCATCTATTTAAAGTGTACAGTTTGTTGCCTGACCAGGCGGTGGGGCAGTGGATAGAGCGTCGGACTGGGATGCGGAAGACCCAGGTTTGAGACCCCAAGGTCGCCAGCTTGAGCGTGGGCCCATCTGGCTTGAGCAAAACCTTGCCAGCTTGGACCCAAGGTCGCTGGCTCCAGCAAGGGGTTGCTCAGTCTGCTGAAGGCCCGCAGTAAAGGCACATGTGAGAAAGCAATCAATGAACAACTAAGGTGTTGCTACGGCAACGAAAAACTAATGATTGATGCTTTTCACCTCTCTCCATTCCTGTCTGTCTGTCCCTATCTATCCCTCTCTCTGACTCTCTCTCTGTCCCTGTAAAAAAAAAAAAAAAAAAAAACATAAAAAAAATAAAAGTGTACAGTTTGTTAAGCTTTACATATATGTACACATGTGAACAAGGTTGCCAGATAAATAAAAGATTACTCATTAAATTTGAATATTATATACACAATAAATAATTTTTTAATAGAAGTGGGTTCCAAATATTGCGTGCATACTTATACTAAAAATAGTCTTTATGTGAAATTCAAATTTAATTGGATGTTCTATATTTTTCCTTGCTAAATTTGGTGATCCTACCCATGAAATAGCACCACAACCAAGATAAAGAACATATCCATCGATGCCCCTTTGTTAATCTTTTATTATATTATTTTTTTTTAATTTTCTTTAGTGAGAAGCAAGGAGGCAGAGAGACAGGCTCCTGCATGCACCATGACTGGGATCTACCTGGCAAGCCCTCTACCGGGTGATGCTCTGCCTGTCTGAGACTGTTGCTCTATTGCTCAGCAACTGAGCTATTTTAGCACTTGAAGAGTGGCCTTGGAGCCATCCTGGGTGCCCGGGGCCAACTTGCTCTAACTGTACCATGGCTGTGGGAGGAGAAGAGAGAGATTGAGAGAGAGAAGGGAGAAAGGGAGAGGGGGAGAAGCAGATAGTCGCTTCTCCTGTGTGCCCTGACTGAGAATTGAACCTGGGACATCCACATGCCGGACCAATGCTCTACCACTGAGCCAACTGGCCAGGACCTGTTAATCTATTTTCCCACTCCCTGCCCTTTTCCCATATGCAGACAGCCACTTACCTTCTGCTTTCTGTTACACTTTGATTAATTTGAATTTTCTAGAATTTTATACCAATGACATACAATATGCTCTCTCTCTCTCTGTCTCTCTTTTTAATTTTTATTTATTGATTTGAGAGAGAGAGGAAGGGAGGGAGGAAAAGATAGGAATATCAATCTGTTCCTGTATGTACCCTGACAGGGAATTGAACCAGCAACATCTGGGCTTTGGAACGATGCGATGCCCCAACCAGTGGAGCCTCCAGTCAGGGCAATATGCTCTCTTTTTTGTCTGGCTTCTTACACTAAGCATAATTATTTTGAGATCATTCTTATTATAAACATGTACCAATAGTTTCCTTTTTGTTACTGAGTAGCATGGATATGCAACAACAGTTTGTTTATACATTTACCTGTTGGTGAATTTTTGGATTATTTTCAGTTTGGGACTGTTGCAAATAAAATCACTATGAACATTTCTGTACAGATCTTTGTATGGACAGATTTTTCCGTTTCTCTTCAGTAAATACGTAGGAGTGGAATGGCTGGATCATAGGGTGGGTCCATCAACTTTCTAAGGAACTGTCTAATCACTTTCCAAGATTGTATTCTTAACATTCCCAATAGCAGTGTCTGTGAGTGAGCTCTGTTTTCTCCACATCCATGCCAATACCTGGCAGTCGGTCTTCTTAATTTTTGCCATCCTAATAGGTATGTTGTGGTATCTCATTGAAGTTTTAATTGGTACTTCTCTACTGACTAATCATGTTGAGTATCTTGTGTTTATTTGCCATCTGTATATATTCTTGGATGAAGCATCCAAATCTTTTGCTCATTTTTTAATTGCTTTGTTTTCTTCTTGAGAGTTTTGAGAGTTCTTTACAGATTTTGGATACAAGTCTCTTGTCAAAACATACTTTGCAAATAGTTTCTTCTAGTCTGCTCTTGTATTTTTATCTTCTTAACAGTGTCCTATGGAGAGTAGAAATTTTTAATTTTGATAAAGACCAATTTATAATTTTTTTTTATGGATCATACTTTAGGTATTGGTACTAAAAAAAAATATGCCTAGCACAGGTCACAAAGATTTTCTCCAATGTTTTATTTTAGGAGCTTTATAGTTTTAGGTTTCTTATTTACATCTATGATCCATTTTAAGTTAATTTTTGTATATAATGTGAGATATGGATTAAAGTTCAATTTTTATGTGTATGAATAGCCAACCGTTCTAGCACCATTTGCTAAAAAGACTATTCCTTCTTTGCTGGATTGCCTTTGCACCTGTTTTAGTGAATATATGTGTATATGTATATTATTAAATAAATACCTTTAAATATGTGTGTGTGTATCACTAAGTACACACATACACACATACATACACACACGTCCCCATGTAAATGTATTTCTTTCTATGGGCTATAGTCAGAAAAGTTTGAAAGCCACTGATGTAATGGTTACCCAGATTACTTTTTTCTTATCTCTCCTTTGGTCTCTTAATCATATTTATCACTTCTATACATTCAATCCTTCCTAATTCTTCAATTTCCACTATTCCTCTAAAGCTTCATTTTCCACAGAGGCATATTTATTATCCCCACAGGAAAACACTATTTTCACTGCTCCTTCCATTTTTCCACCTTCTCTCTGCTATACAGGGAAAAGATGAAATATCTCATTTCTCCCACGTTTGTATCACTCTCTGGGGAGTTTACACTCTGCCCTTTTATTCAGTATGTCTTGTGCATTGCCATTGTTTGCAACCAACCACTTCCTTTTCCATCTGTTTTGCTTTCATTTATTGGGAGATATTATGGCGTGGAGAAGAGATGGACCTTACTCTATCTGAATTAAATTTCATAATAGGTTTGTAACTCTCCTTAAAATACTGCTTCTCGGGCTGTTATCTAAATAATGAAATGTCTAAACACCCCATACAATTGTTGTAAGAATTAAAAGATATACTGGCCTGTGATGGCACAGTGGATAAAGCATCGACCTGGAATGCTGAGGTCACCAGTTCAAAACCCTGGGCTTACCTGGTCAAGGCACATATGGGAGTTGGTGCTTCCTGCTCCTCTCCCCCTTCTCTCTTGCTGCTCTCTTTCTCTCCTCTCTAGAATAAATAAAATCTTTAAAAAAATTATTTTCCCTGGCCAGTTGGCTCAGCAATAAAGTGTCAGCCCAGCTTGTGGATGATTCCTAGTCAGGGCACAAAGGAGAAGCACCCATCTGCTTCTTTACCCTTCCCCCTCTCCTTTTTCTCTGTCTCTCTCTTTCCCTCCCACAGCCATGGCTCAGTTGGAGCAAGTTGGCCCTGGGCGCCTAGCGTGGCTCCATGGCCTCACCTCAGTGCTGAAATAACTTGGTTGCCTAGTGTAAAGCCAGTAGTCGAGGCCACCATCACAGCCGCCTGACCCACGCAGGTTCACATTGAATTCGGACAGGTGGCAATGAACGACCGGAGCCAAGAACTGGTGAGCCATCAGCTTTAATTCTAGCTTGCACCCGGCAGGCAAGCAAAAACACACACTGGGCTCCAAAACCCACACATTCAGTGCTCACAAAGCTACTGACTTATCCGAGTTTCCTAGAATCAAAGGTTTCTAGCTCACCAGACTTATTCACCTCTGTTTCCCATCTCCTCCTGCACAAACTCTTAACAAACTGGCTTCTTCCTCAGCACTCTGCCATCTTGGCTACTTCTCCTCCACATGGCCTTAATCTGCTCTGCTCTCTAATACTAACTTCAGGAACTCAGGAACCAAGAGAGAGAGAGATCAAGCTCCCAGACTGCCCCAGTTTATAACCTAGAAAATCCAAACCTTTAATCCAATTATACGTACAAGAAAGTCTCTGATATAAAGCCACCCATCTGAGGCATAATGGGATTCCTCCCTACATCACCACCCTACATCATCCAATCAGTCAAGGGTGTGGAGAAGAGCTTACTCTTAAAACAAAGCCTTAAGCTATAACGACCCGGCCTGATTACATTACAACTTTTCCCCCACAGCCATCACAAGCATAAGGGCAAATAATATCACCTGGGTGATGGGCTTCCATGTGGGCAGCACCATCTTTAACAAAGTGAACATATTATATTTTATCTGCCAAACACCTAGCAATGGAGCAATGGGCTCAGATGGGCAGAGTATCACCCCATAGGGGGCTTGCCGAGTAGATCCAGAATGGGGAACATGTAAGAGTCTGTCTCTCTGGCTCCTTGCTTCTCACTTAAAAAAAAAAAAAAAAAACAACTTTAAAAGAATTTAAAAGATATAGTGTATGTGGCATGTGTATGTCATGTCTAGACGTGTACCTGGCACAAAACAGATGCCTGATGATAGTTATTATCAGATTATGTAACATCTAACCATTTCTATATTTCTATCACCTGCTACCATGCCTCTACCTTCTTCTATGCTAATGCTATTGTAACCTATACAATATTAGGTAGGCCTGAAATGATTAAATGTAATGCCCTGAACAACTGTAGTGGAAATGTTTAATGATATTACACAGGGAGGACCATAGTGCCAAACATATGGAAATCAAATTTAATTTTACTCTAAATAGGAAGAAGATTCTTCTTCCTCAAAAGAAACCTTAAAATCTACTGCTATTGTCAAGGTAGACAATGTCTTCTCTAAAGAAAACACAGCTACTGGAAATGCTAACCATTCGACTAAGAGAGTCAGAGCTGTAGCGTAAACTGCCATGCTTTTAAATCTAAAAGCCAAAAATTAGAACTATCTGGGATTGCTAATGAGGGAAAGAATACCACTGAGCCAAACAGCCAGGGCAATATCAAAAATTTTGTACTAACACATACCAGACTTTAAAATCTGGTATGTGTTTCCAATATACATCACATTTCAACATGGACTAGCCACGTACCAAGTACGCAAGAGCCCAAGTACTAACTTACCCCAGATAAGAACATGCTGAAAAGAGACTCAGATTGGACCACTGTCTGTCTAAGAGTTATTACCCATGCAATCCCATGTGAAGAGGACCTGGAGGCTGTCTGACCCTCCTATATTTGTTATGCTTTTTTCATTCAATGTTAAAAATAACCAAGAAGACACTCTAGGAATTCCTAGATTGCTAGCCTAAGTAGATCCTACCTGATTGTAAATAATTGAAATTCTGGCAGCTAGCCTGGTTGTTCTAGCTTGGCACTGTATCTCAACTTTAATAAATTTACTCATTTTTATTTGTACGCAGTAAGCTTCTAGCTGTTCTTCACCGTAATTCATTCACTATTACTTATCCTAAACAATGATCTGATATAGAAGCTACAGGTCAAGAGGGTTTAATTGATAGTCCATTCTAGAAACTTAGTTAGAAATCCATCAACTGGAGTCTTTGTATAGTAGATGTTCCAAGATAATATTCATCTGAGCTTTAAGAGGTCTAAATCTGTACTTTCCATGTAGTAGTCACTAGTCACATGTGGCTATTGAGTACTTGGTACATGGCTAGTCCATATTGAAGTGTGCTGTATACTGGAAACACATACCAAATTTCAAAGTCTGGTATGTGTTAGCACAAAAGAAAGAATCTAAAACAATCTTTAATAACTTTTGATATTGCCTTGGCCAGTTGGCTCAGTGGTAGAGTATCGGCCCAGCATGCGGATGTCCCGGGTTCAATTCCCAGTCAGGACACACAGGAGAAGCCATCAGCTGCTTCTCCACCTTTCCCCCTCCCCCGTATCTCTTTCTCTCTCTCTCTTCCCCTCCCACAGCCATGGCTGCATTGGTTCCAGTGCATCAGCTCTGGGTGCTGAGGATGGCTCCATGGAGCTTCCACCTAAGGTGCTACAAATAACTCAGTTGTGAACATGGCCCCAGATGGGAAGAGCATCGGTTCCAGATGGGGGTTGGTGGGTGGATCCTAATGGGGGTGCATGCAGGAGTCTGTCTATCTCCCCTCCTCTCACTTAGAGAAGAAGAAGAAAAATAAAAGAATAACTTTTGATATTGATTTCATATTGAAATGACAACAATTTGGAGATATTGTCATTTATTTCTAAAGTTATTTTCAACTGTTTTAATCTTTAAAATGTGGCTACAAGGAAATTTTGAATTCCATATGTGGTTTGCATCATAATTCTACTGAACAGTGTTGGCTGAGAGTTTGGATGGAAACTTGTGAAATTCTATGATACTTAAGCTGGTGGATAATTATAACTATGGCTTCTCAAGATTGGGAATACTTGTTGTAAGGTTTGTTAGAGAGGGCAAGGTCTTTAGTACATATAACTCGCTGAAGAGCCAGACGGAAGTAGTCTACAAAGGTCCATTCAGTAGACCCAAATGAAACTAATTTGAACAACTTCTGTTTATGCAGGAAATGCTCGTGGCTTTAACATGTGGATAAACATACCACACCCTGTCACTGCAATGTAATGTTAACTTGTTACTCATCCCTGAAACCTGCCCCCCAGGTTTCTACAGCTAATTGCTCACAGCTGGATTCCTTTTAAGTGAGATTACACTCCCTACAGGATATGTTGCACATGCTGATGTCTCAAGTTACTAAATTTTCACTCTACCTAGTCATATTATGGCTTTGGACAAAACATGAAGTGTGAAAGATGAATTGTAGGCAATACTAAGTGGTGACAAGTAGAATGCCCTAGGATCAGTACTAATTGTGGTTAAATACATACAAAAGAACCTTAAAGACAGTAGGTTTTTAAGTCAGAGCAATCAGACTGGTAACATAATGATGTATAAATAAAAAATATGTCAAGCATAGATAGGGAAGCCAACCTCATGGAAAGATAAAAAATGGGGAGTCAAAATGGCAAATGGGGATCATGTCCAACCACCACAGGAAAGGGCTGAGAGGTCACGAGAAATGTACCTCAACAGAGGAGAGTTAGATGGTCAGGCTATAATGCTTTAATGCCATTAAGCCAACAGTTAACACTGTTTTCCCTGGAATGCCAGTGCTCTTCCAGTTTTGTTTTGTCAAAATATTGATACTATCAGTATTTTCTTCTAATCATCATCAAAAATATATTTTAGGCCCTGACCAGTTGGCTCAGTGGTAGAGTATCAGCCTGGTACGTGGAAGTCCTGGGTTCAATTCTCAGTCAGGGCACACAGGAGAAGCGCCCATCTGCTTCTCCACACTTCCCCCTCTCCTTCTTCTCTTTCTCTCTCTTCCCCTCCTGCAGCCAACGCTCCATTGGAGCAAAAGTTGGCCAGGGCACTGAGGATGGCTCCATGGCCTCTACCTCAGGTGCTAGAATGGTTCTGGTTGCAACGGAGCAATGCCACAGATAGGCAGAGCATCGCCCCCTGATGGACATGCAGGGTGGATCCCAGTCGGGGGCATGCGGGAGTCTGTCTGTCTGCCTTTCTGCTTCTAATTTTAGAAAAATACAAAAAAATAGAAAAGAAAAAGAAAAAATACATATATGACTATAGTAATTATAAAATGATAATGTGATTATCAGGAAACTGACATTGAGAAATGCTATATGTGAGATTTCTAAGACATTAGATGTGAAATTGCCTGATACATGGCTACCTGATATTCCATAAACACTGATACATAAGTATCATATACCTATCAGTATGATTCAGTTTTATTTATTTATTTATTCAGTGAGATAAGGGGAGGCAGAAACAGACTCCCACATGTGCCCCAACTGGGATTTACCCGGCAAGCCTCCTATGGGGCGATGCTCTGACCTTCTGGGGTGTTGCTTGTTGCTCAGCAATGGAACTTCTTAGCACCTGAGGCAGAAGCCATGGAGCCATCCTTAGCGCCCGAGGTCAGTTCACTCCAATCGAGCTATGACTGTGGAAGGAAAAGAGAGAAACAGAGAAGTAAGTGGGGTAGGGTGGAGAAGCAGATGGGCACTTTTCCTGTGCACCCTGACTGGGAATCAAACCCAGGATATCCACATGCCAAGCTGACACTCAACCACTGAGCCAAATGTCTAGGGCTGACTCAATATTTTAAACCTATAAAATGGGGTAACAATATCTTAGTAACAGATTTTTATAAGAATTAAATGAGATTATTTTACAACAGTGCCTGAAACATTCTAAGCAGTAAATGTTACATGAAGCAGATGAACTGATATGCACTTTTAATGATCATGGGTCTATGTTCATTTTCATAATAGTAATAGATATTTATGAAATGGGTCAATTGTTAAGTATTTCTTACAGCAAATGACTAACATAGGATAACACATTTTATTATCTGCTCTAATCCAAGAGCATACTTCAATCTTTTTAGCACATTATAATTGAAAAAATAATGCTGTGCTTATGTAGCCAGGGTTCAAGAAGTAGTCATTAAATCCATGAATGAAGTGAATATGAGCAATATTGCATTAGAGCAGTGGTTCTTAACCTGGGTTCTATCGAACCCTAGGGGTTTGATGAGTCTGTCTCAGGGGTTAGGAGAAGCCTCTGCCGCGGAGGCCAGAATAAAGTAATACCGTAATTTGTTGTGAGTTCATGCACTTTGTTGGTTTTGTTCTTTGAGCAAGGTGATGTTCATGCACGGCTCATTTTGTACACCAGTAAAAAAACATATACCTATGTCTTGAATTTGGGAAGAAAATCATATTTTATTTATCACTAAAGAAGGGTTTGGTGAATGCGCATATGAAACTGGTGGGTTTGGTACCTCAAAAAAGGTTAAGAACCACTGCATTAGACATTAGGTCATCCAATATTATCTTTCTGCTCTGAGTCTAGCAGTGGTTTACTGGTAAATGTTTAACACTGGGACTCAGAGAAAAAAAATTTGGTTTTAACATTTACCAATATCTGTGGTATAAATATTCCTATCATGGCCAATTTTAAACTACTAAGGTGATGTCACTGAATGCAGAGTTGAAAAGAGTTGCTCACCACCAGCAGGTACAAGCCAGCTCCTGCAAACACATCCAGACACTTAGCAATTTGCTGTTTATAGCATGACTTCTTATGCTCTGTTCATTCATTCATTGTATCAGTGGTGCTCAGAGTGTGGCCCCCTGACCAACAACCTAATCATCACTTGAGAATTTATTCAAAATGCAGAACCTTCCTGGCCTGTGGTGTCTTAGTGGATTGAGAGTACCGACCTGCAATGCTGAGGTCACCGGTTCGAACCCCTGGGCTTGCCCGGTCAAGCCACGTATGACAAACAACCAATGAACAGCTAGAGTGAAGGAACTACTTTCCATCCCACCGCCCTCTCTGTAAAATCAAGAAATAAAATCTTAAAAAAAAAATATGCAGAATCTCAGCCCTACCCCTTATTTCCTAAAAGACAAACTGTAAAGGAAGGGCGTAGCAATCTGGGTCTTAACAATCTCTCCATGTGATTTTGTCACATGATAAAGTTTGAGAACCACTGCCTTACACCTCTGCCTTTGTTTCTGAAGAAAAAAATGCCAAGTAGCTTCTGACATCTGTTAATCAGTATGCCAAGACTAACCACGTTGGTGTTTTGATTCTTAGAAAAATATCTAGTTATGGCTTCTGAAATTGTAACTCATATTCCTGGAATCAAGAAAGGGTATCAGAATGATACTCTTATGGGAGGTTAGGAAAGTGACCTCATCTTCAAATATTTCCATGTTTCAGCTGTTATTCAGAGGCTCTGAGAACAGTAGGTAGTTAAGTGCTACTGGTTGTGATTTCTGGTGGACTCTGCAGTAATGGCCATGGGCAAAATTCCGGTACTGAAATAAATAGATGCACTGTTGTACTAGTAGACCTATTAATCCACTTGGGTTGCCAGTTGGTTGTTTGGAAATTATATTAAGACAGGCCTAAATCCATTTACACTATCCACAGTGTCAGCCAAAAGTACAAGTTTCTAGTGTGTTCTGGGGAGGTTTGGATTGGTGCAGCCTCGAGAGGTCAGCAGGTACAACCTTGTACCCAGGTTCCCTCCCTCCGCTGGTGTGTTCTTCCAACTGCCAAAATATTTCCAGCCACAGAAGCACATTCTATTTTTGGACAGCTCTAATTATTCTTCCATATGCTGAACTGAAATCTGCTTTGCCATAGCAGTCACACTGTCCTCTGAACCCTAGCCGACAGTCCCTCTCTCATTGGTCAGCCTGGCAGATACTGGGAAAGGCTCACACTAAGTTTTTTGGCAAATGCGGCTTTCCACTTCTTCTGGGTGCTCTTCACATAACACGATTCTCAGACTCTTCACCATCCTGCCTCTTGTTGCTCTTCCATGCATTATCATCCTCCTTAAAATGTGTCACTCAGAACCAAAAATAATGCTACAGTATGGTCCAATCAGGGCAGCGTCCTGTGGCTTGTGGCACTCAGAGCTCTGTCATTATGTCAGCTTTGTCCTGAACCATCTGGACTTATCTTGCATTTGTAGTCTGCCTCAACCTCTGCACCAACCAATTACACAACGAATGTCAGGGATCACCTGTCCTTTACTTGTTCTGTTGATTTTTAACCCTAAAAGGTTGAGATTTATTCCTGTTAAATTATAATCTTGCTGGGTTCAACCCCTAATTCTGAAATAGTATCTTTTATAATCTACATTGTCACCTGAATTTATTCTCTCTCTCCCCTAGGTTTATGACTTCTGCAAACCTAACAGTAAACTTTCTCTTCCTCTATTCAATGCCCCTGCCCAAGTTAAAACTGCATTTATACAAGAAGCAGTTATACAAAGACTTGGGCAGAAAAAAAAAGTCCAAGTTAGGAGAGGAGCTGGTAGTCAGGAGGTGTTGGGGACCGAAAGCTAACAGGGTCTTTGCTGTTTAGATGTTTGGGGGACAGAGGTGTGGAGAACTGTAGCAGTAAGCTGACAGTCTGCCCAACCCTCCACCTCACTTGTTCTGTGAAGTTGGTAAAGGCTATTTTTTTCTACACCTTTATGTTAGCTGTGGCTGGATTGTTTATACAGGTTCTATCCCCCATGTCCCTCAGAAAGACTGGAGGCAATCCTTTGTTTTGTGAAGTTAAGATGTTATGTATGGTGGGGGTTTTCTGTACTTGGTAGAATTCTTGGGTTGCCTTGGAAATGTGATCAGAGATCTCTGATTTGCTAATGGCCTCACTTTGCCCTATAAATAAAGCAGGTAGGGGGGTGGAGGCTCACATTTTGCAAGCTATCTCTTGTGTTGCAAAGAGAGCTCCGGAGCCCATCCTTTTTCTCTGTAAGCTTGTTTTCTTAATTCTGTGTCATTCCCACTCAGGACCTGGCATTACTAGCCACGCTGGTTCGTGGCAAGGAGGGGCTGCAGCACTGGCCCAAACTAAGGCCCAAAATGCTTCCCTACTGAAAAGACTCCAGCTGTTTCCCTGACCTGACCACATGTTCAAGTCCACCTGACTGAAGGAGCTGTGGAGGTCCCCGCAGTCCGAGATGAGCTGGGCTCCCTTTCGGCTAATGCTCTGCCGCCTGTGCAGATCTCGGTCTGAGCCTTGTTCGGCATAGCGAGTGTTTTGGGCACCCACAGACCAGCAGCTTTAGCCTGATCCGTGGCTCCCAGTAGTCCTCAGCCCTCTGCTTGGGTTCTGCGGCACCCAGGCACTCCAATCTTCTCTTGCAGCTGTTCTTCAACAAATAGATGCTCCCTGCTTCCGAATCGGTTGTAGGAGGGTGACCACAGACTTTCTGAGGGGCCGAGCCTTTGTAACTGCGCCATGGGAGCCAGAGAACAAAACAGAGCTAACCCTTGCTCCCTTCCCTCATTAGTTATCAAACATCAAAGCTGGAAACTAGAATAAAATTTCCAAGTGAAGTACCAGTTAAATATTGATGTTCACCTGCCAATTTTACTTCAATCTGTCTTTCAGCTGACATAGCCTAAAAAATAAAAATGCTGCAATCACTGTAAATAATTCCTAAGGAACACTCAGAGTGCCTGACAGATAGTACATACTCGAAATATATCCCCATCCTTCGATGTGTGCAGAAGGAGCCAGTTCTTGGATGGTGCAGAATAATTAAAAGGTTTAATAATGATCCCAGATTAGCTGAAGTGTTTGCAGAGTATTGATACTTACTGAAAAATGTTACTACAAAATTCCTTTTATTTTTGCAATTTTCTTTGACTTAATTATTTTTATGTTTGTGAAAATTACTCATGTGGCTCCTTAAACCTATAAAATTGAAAATAATTAGAAAGATTTTAAAAAGACATCCTACTTAGCACAGAGTTACTAGCATTTAGAGCTTTCAGGCTTCGTGAAGAAACATATTTCTAAGCTCCATTTATGAGCTATATGATTATGTAAGATGTGTTGCTGAAACCCAATCCTGTTGTGGTCACCAATGCCATAATTTAGTTCAGGAGAGGGCTTCTGAGATGCTATCGGATCTGATCCTTTGGACCACCCAGAGAGGAAAACGAGAAAATCTGTTTTAGTTGATGCTGGTGAGGGTACTGTGGGGAGAAGGGGCGGTGACTTTGTCATTTTTGACATGAAGGACCCTGGCCAACCTAACACCACAGGATTTTGAAACAGTTTCTGTGTGTGTGTTAGGTCATGTTGACAGAAAATGGCACTGAATGATTCTGTTTATGTAGAATCCCCCTCAAAAGCAGCACTGTGTCCTGTTGCATACCTGCTTATAGGAAAACAATTAACCTAACACATTTGGTTAGGTGGCCAATAGTTCCAAATCTACAGTTATTACTGAGTGGTCACAGGTTTCTCACAGAAACCAAAATGTCAGATTTAAATATTCTGAGAGACAGAAAATGGGCACCCTCGTGAGTTGCTGGTGGGAATGTACAATGATACAGCTGTTGTAAGAAATGGTGTGATGGTTCCTCAAAAAATTAAGCACAGAGTTACCATATGATCCAGCAATTCCACAGCAGCATTATTCACAATAGCCAAAGGGTAAAAGAACCCAAGAGTGCATTGGTGGGTGGACAGATAAACAGAATGTGGTATGTATGAGAGAGTGTGTGTGTGTGTGTGTGTGTGTGTGTGTGTGTGTGTGTGTGTGTGTTGGTCTGCTAGGTCTTTTATAACAAAATACTAGACCAGGTGGTTTAAACAACAGAAAGTTGTTTTCTTATAGTTCTGGAGTCTGAAATTCCAAGATCAGGGTGCTTTCAAGGGTCCATTTCTGGTGAGGCCTCTCTCTTTCACTTGCAGATGACCATCTTCTTTCTGTGTCCTCACATGGCCTTTCCTCTGTGTGTTTGCAGAGAAAAAGCTCCGGTGTCTCTTCTTCTTCCCATAAGGATATCAGTTTCGTGGGGTTAGAGCCCCACCCTATGACCTTATTTAATCTTAACTACCTCCACAAAGGACCTGTCTCCACATACTGTCATATTGGGGATTGGGGATTCAACATATTGAAAATTGAGAGACTGACCTGCAGTGGTGCAGTGGATAAAGCATCATCCTGGAACACTGAGGTCACTGGTTCGAAACCGTAGGCTTGCCAGGTCAAGGCAGGTATAAGAAGCAACTACTACGCCTGACCAGGCAGTGGCGCAGTGGATAGAGCATCGAACTGGGATGTCGAGGGCCCAGGTTTGAGACCCCAAGGTCACCAGCTTGAGCATGGGCTCATCTGGCTTGAGCAAAAGCTCACCAGCTTGGACCCAAGGTCACTGGCTCAAGCAAGGGGTGGCTCGGTCTGCTGAAGGCCCATGGTCAAGGCACATATGAGAAAGCAATCAATGAACAACTAAGGTGTCACAATGAAAAACTGATGATTGATGCTTCTCATCTCTCTCCGTTCCTGTCTGTCCCTATCTATCCCTCTCTCTGACTCTCTCTCTCTGTCCCTGTAAAAAAAATAAATAAATAAAGCAACTACTATGAGTTGATGTGTCCTGTCTCTCCCCTCCTTCTCTCTCTCCCTCTCTTTCATTCTCTCTCTCTCTCCTCTCTCTAAAAATCAATCAATAAAATATAAAAAAGAAAATAAAGATAAAAAAAACTGTGTGGTACAATTCAGTCCATAAAAACGTACAACGAATCATTATCCAGCCTTAAAGAGGAAGGAAATTATGACACATGCTACAATATAGATGAAACTTCAGGACATTAAGCTAAGTGAATAAGCAAGTTACAAAAATGGCTCCACTTATATGAGATTACTAAAGTAGTCAAATTTATGGAGACAGAAAGAAGCATGGCAGTTGCCGGGGGCAGGGAATGGGGTAATAGAGGATGAGTGTTTAATGAACACAGAGTTTTAATTCTGCGAGATGAAAGAGTTCTGAAGCTGGATTACACTGATGGTTGCTTTGACATGTAAATGCTCTTATTGCTACAGAGCTGTATGTTTTTAAGTACCTGCCAGGTTACGTTGAAACTTTAAGATTGATCATTTTATGTTATGTTTAAAATAACATAATTTTTTAAAAGAAAAGATAGAAAAGCTCTCTACGATGAAGTCACTCATGCTTTAGTAGGTCACCCCAAATGGCACTCACTCTTGGTGGATCTAGTCCTCCTGAAACACACTGAAGTACACACCACGTTGCCATGACATGCCATCCATCAGTCAACCAGTAGTCTAATTCTCTGTTCTATGTTTTTTTTCCTACATTCTCTTTCCAAATGTATAAGATGGGTATTCCGTCTTCTACATCTACCTTTCTGTAAAATCTCCTATATTTTCAGTATAAATTGCAACTTAATTTTCCTCAAGTGTTGTCATCATAGAGATGGTAATATAATCATACATTTACTGAATTACAGGGAAATCAGTTTGGGGACTTCCAAGCCCTATAAGAATGTCAAAAATTTCACAAGATTGTTAGATGTTAATTGACTCTAAACTAGCAGACTTGGCAAATGCCAGATTGTTTTGCCTTTGGTCTCTTTCCCTTCCTTAAACAATATACCCATGCAAGGAATGACTGGGACCAGACATACCATAAATAGTCATGAAATGAAAGAATAAATGTATGATGCGTATGTCACAGACAGAATTCCTTTGTTGCAGGAAGGAAGAGACCCAATGTCTGATGTGAGCCAATCAGGTCCAGAGCCCTGAGCAACACACTTGGAAGTAGCCTTACACTGCTGCAGGAACGACTCAGTTTTTGATATACAGCTAATTTCCACTTAGGAAGAATTTTTTACAAGTGTAGCAAAGCACATAGTCTTCGTTGTGAAGCAAATGCCAGGAACAATGATATGACTCCTGGGCATTTGTCTTCATGCCTTTGTAAATATTGTAATACAAAAGGTTCAGGATTTGCTAAACCAAGGCAAGAGAAATAGTTTATTAGGAAGGAGAGAGTTGGAACAAAGAAATTCAGGTCTTGCCTGATCAGGCAGTGGCGCAGTGGATAGAGCGTCGGACTGGGATGCGGAAGACCCAGGTTCGAGACCCCGAGGTTGCCAGCTTGAGTGCGGGCCCACCTGGCTTGAGCAAAAAGCTCACCAGCTTGGACACAAGGTCGCTGGCTCCAGCAAGGGGTGGCTCGGTCTGCTGAAGGCCCGCGGTCAAGGTACATGTGAGAAAGCAATCAATGAACAACTAAGGTGTTGCAATGGCAACAAAAAACTAATGATTGATGCTTCTCACCTCTCTCCGTTCCTGTCTGTCTGTCCCTATCTATCCCTCTCTCTGACTCTCTCTCTATCCCTGTAAAAAAAAAAAAGAAAAAAAGAAAGAAAAAGAAATTCAGGTCTTACCTTGCTTTGCACTGTAATTTATACACAAATATGAATAACATTAAAATGCTGCCAAGAGATTAAAACCTAAATTTTATGCAGTTAGATTGACTAGCCATTTTAAAATTATGTAAATGCTTACTACACATGCAGTGTTAGTCTCTCTTCTCTAAAAAATGAATAAATAACAATCTTAAAAAAAATGAAATTTAAAGAAAGGCATGATGCCTTACTTGTAATGGCACAGTGGATAAAGCGTTGACCTGGAATGCTGAAGTGACTGGTTCAAATCCCCAGGCTTGCCCGATCAAAGCACATATGAGAAGCAACTATGATTTGATGCTTCCTGCTCCTTCCCTCTTCTCTTTCTCTTTCTCCTCTCTCTAAAATCAAGAAATAAAATCTTTAAAAATTTTTTTAAAGGTGGTTGTTCAGTGGATAGAGCATGTTGGCCTGGGACACTTGAGAATCCAGGTTCAAAACCCCAAGGTTGCCAGCTTGAGCGTGGGCTCATCCAGCTTGAGCACAGGTTTACCAGCTTGAGTGTGGGATTATAGACATCACCCCAAGGTCATTAGCTTGAGCCCACGGTTGCTGGCTTGAGCAAGGGGTCACTGGCTCAGCTAGAGCCACCACCCCCCGGTCAAGGCATATATGAGAAAGCAATCAAAACCACTAAGGTGCTGCAACTGTGAGTTGATGCTTCTCATCTCTCCCTTGCTGTCTCTCCGTCCCTATCTCTCTCTTTCTCTCTCACTCTCTCCCACTAAAAAAAAAATAAAAAAGAAAAGAAAGGAAGCCGTGATGAATGAGAAATAGCCATGGAAAATGTGGGTCTTGATTAGGACTTGGAGAGATCAATTAAGTCAACACACAAGTTTGAAAAATTAGAATTTGTCATTTACAAACATAAGCATACAATCAGATGAGACTGTGTTGAATTTTTCCTGCAGTCTGGGTAAGAGAAATGGAATGCAAAGTGGACTTCCAACATCACTGCCAGTGTCCAGCCATCGAACCACTGCAACATGTGTAAGTCCATGTAAAACGTCCTACAGCTTCCCGCCCTCTTCCAATGCTGGCCGTTCCTTCCAGCAGACAAAGAACTGAAAGCGATAAACACAGCACAATGAGCTGAACTCACAAATGACAAAATAACATTACTCTTGCTCCATTTGGTGCAAATTATTAGTGGGGGAAAATGCAACAATTAAAAAATGACAGATCTTTTTCTATTTTCTAGTTAGTAAAAAAAAGGAGATTAGTTCTGATATTTTTTCCTTTCTAGATAGTCATCTTTCCTATGTTATTTTATTACTTTTTTTTTTTTAGTAACCCCTGTGGTGGCAGCCTAGTTACTTCATGCTTGTTTGTCAGTTAAAAAGGCTACAAGTGGGGAGTCCTCCTGTACTCTCAATTTTTTCTTTTTTCTTACAGCAGAACCTGCCTCCCGCAGAGAGACGCTGGGTGAGCAGTTGCTGGGCCCCTGGAAGAAGGAGGGGTTAAATGCATTCCCTTTGAACTTGTCTGATCCCCTCCTGTTGTGTCCCACACTGCTCCTGCAATATATTTTTCATTTCTACTAAAGCAAATCTCTGTCTCAAAGGAGCATGGACATAAGTAGGCACCACCCTGAGAATCTTTGCAGGGAGAGACGAGAGAAGAGCACCCGGTGAATATAGATCGGAGGGAGCAGGTGGAAGCTCCATGGCTAATATCTGTTTCTGGATGTTGTTCTTAGCGGTGCTCTGTTAGCGAACACATCATAGAAATATTGAGAAAGTAGTGGCAGAGAAGTTTCCGATGAGAAAGGAAGATCTTATGGAAGATTCCTCTCCTACACTATTCTACTCTACCCTGATCTACTTTAGGGAAAGAAATAAGCAAAACTAGTGAATAATGTGTTCCTTCTGCATTGTCCTTTTATGCTGAGATAATTACTGACCCAGTTTAGAGATAAATAGATATCCAGACTGACTCTCTTGATAGCAGAACTAATAGCCAAACATATAAATGAGTGCTGGTGAACAGTGCCTATAAAGGAAAACACTTAGACTGCAGACTTCTCAAAGAATTGTGAATTATTCAGCTCACTCACCCCTTCCTTCGACAAAAGATTCTGGGCGTCCTCTGCCTGAGGCTGCCCTGGGTGCTGTCTGCCTATCCTTTGAAGCTGGAACCAGAACAAAGGTGAGTCCCACAAGTCCTGGTCCCCCAGCCGGAGCGCCAAAATACACAGCTTCACAAGAAAGAGTCTGGCCGTTATATACCCACCATGGATAGGCAGTCCACCACCACCAGGTCAGGACAGTGATTCAGATGCTGTTAAACAAGGAACTGATTTAAAGCAATGGGTCAGACCAATGTGGGTATGTGAGATAAACTGGCATCTGCAAGGATGAACTGAACCTGACTAGGTATCTTGCGCCTCCATGCCTCCCAATTTGATGATCAAATTGAAAATGTTGCCTTTTGTCAAGTGCTAAATACCTGGCCCAGCAGTCAACCTGAAGAAGGAAGTGTGGAAGGAAGTGTGAAGGAGCTGCCCACCCCAACAAAGTGAGCCACCTTGTCAGCAACAGTGGGCAGGAGCTGCAACATCACCTGGTGGCCAGAACCAACCTTCTGAGCATGGAAGTTGTCCACTCCTTCACTTCCGCCTTCCAAATTGCACACAAAAGGTCTCTCGTGGTCCAGCTGAACCCAAAACTATGCAGAGAAAATAATTCTGGGAAATGTAGTTCTAGCTTAGGTAAATTGACAGTACAAACCCACCACATTTAGGTTGTGGCAATGAGTTCAGTCTAGCTGAATGTGTGTGTCGTGGTGGTCCTCTTTTTTGCACTTTATGTGATTTATTTGACTCTAATATTAAGTAATTCATATCAATTAATGATGGAAACTAGATAAATATATGGAAAACTATCATTAAACAGGACAAAATAAAAGATTCAAAACATAAAAGAGGAGAGGAGATTTTAATTATTTTTTGTCTCTAAGCAAATATAATTGTCCAGAATACTGGTCTTGCCTTCTTTGCAAAACTTGAGGCCATGTTGAATTGCTGGAAACAATTTGAGATAAATTCAGGGTCTTTGGTTGAGTTTACAGTAAACTCAATAAATGTTCTGGTCCAACTTGTCTCAAGTCGAGAGGAATAGCGGTTCCAAATCAGACAGAGGTAAACAGGCCAGTGATTATCACCTGTCTATAACTGGGAAGATTTCCTCAGAGTAGAGATGAGTATCTACTGAGTGGTATTTGTGGAATAGCCCAAACTTTTTAACCTTTCTGTGATTGAGTGGAAAGGGGGAAGTAATGAATGGCTTTTATATGAGGGAACTCTTGCCTAGTGCCCTGACATCATGAGCACTTCCCAGTCATGCTTTATGTAGAATTCCGTTAACTAATTCTATCTGTACCTTCAATTGGATGTGTTAGGGTTGGTCATCCTAAAAATGTGGGTGTGGCTAGAACAGAAGTTCTCAACTTGGACAACAGGAGAAGCTAAAACCAGAGGGAAATAAAAAAGTAAAGAAATGTACAAGGAGATGACACTTACCGTTTGGGCTGTTGAATTTGCCTGGTGGGGGTGGGGATGGAGACAGTAAATCAGCTCTGTCCTGGAGCTGAATTTCAAAGCTCTAATCAAGATTCCCTAAATGTTCTTTGGTCGCAGTTTTGAAAAAAATGTAAACAGAGACCAACCAGGATTTGTGATTATCTATGCACAGCTTTTTTGTAACTTTAGAGGAGAAGAAAATAAGAAGAGATTGGGGAGTAGACACAGGGATTGAGGGTGTATCAGGCAGGAGACAGTAGAAGATCCAAATACTCATGATCGCTCTAGATCAGGGGTCAGGAACCTATGGCTTGCGAGCCAGATGTGGCTCTTTTGATGGCCGCATCTGGCTCGCAGACAAATCTTTAATAAAAAAAATAACAACATTAATAATATAAAACATTCTCATGTATTACAATTCATTCTTTTCCTACCACTCATGTTCATGGTTGCAGGTGGCTGGAGCCAATCACAGCTGTCCTCTGGGACAACACCAGATTTTTATTGGATAATGTGTAACGTACATGGGTTGTTGTGAGGTCAGAAAGTAAACTTCCCTCCTTTTAATCAAGCAGTCAGCTAGCTAATTGCAAAATCCCTTTTGACAAAGAAGATGACTAAAAGATAAAAAGATGAGGAGTATCATACATTTCAGCAGGAATGGACAGAGGAATTTGCCTTTGTGGAGAGAGCAGGTTCTGCAGTGTGTCTAATATGCAATGATAAAATTGCATCGATGAAATGGCCAAATATAAAGCAGCACTTCGACACATGCCATACTACATTTGCATCAAAATATCCAGCGGGGGACAGCAGGAAGAAAGCATGTCAAGAGCTACTGTGCAGAGTGCAAGCTAGTCAGCAGCAACTCTGTGTTTGGACCCAACAAGGTGACTGGAATTCAGCTAGCTTTGCTGGTGCTTTAGCATTCACAGATGGGGAGTAGGCCAAAACATTCATGCTTGATGTTGTCAATGAACTTCTGACTACTTTTCGGATAAAGACAAGATAATCAAATGAATAAAAGACATGCCTCTGTCAACAAGAACTGTTCACAATCGTACCATCATGATGACAAATCAAATTGAGGCAACACAAGTGAAGGACATAAATGCAGCACCATTCTTTTCTCTTGCTTTGGATGAGTCAACAGACGTAAGCCATTTATCCCAGTTCAGCGTGATTGCAAGGTATGCTGTGGGTGAAACACTACATGAGGAAAGTCTTGCTCATGAGGAAAGTCTTGCTCATGAGGAAAGTTTTGCCTATGAAAGAGAAAACAAGAGGGGAGGATTTATTCAAGTCTTTCACTGAGTTCGCTAAAGAAAAAAATCTGCCAATGGATAAACTTATTTCGGTGTGTACTGATGGTGCTCTGTGCATGGTAGGGAAAAACAGAGGATTCGTAGCACTTCTTTATGAACTTGAAGAGACCCATCCTAAGTTTTCACTGCATCATACATTGGAATGCTCTTTGTGCTCAGATGTGTGGCGGGCAGCTTGGTGAGGTGATGTCGCTGGTCATTCAGGTGGTCAACTTTATTGTTGCCCAAGCTTTAAATGATCGCCAGTTTAAAACACTGCTGGATGAAGTTGGGAATAATTATCCTGGTCTGCTTCTGCACAGCAATGTGCGTTGGTTGTCAAGAGGGTAGGTGCTCAGCTGTTTTGCAGCTTGTCTGAGCGAAATCTGGACTTTTCTTGAAATGAAAAACGTCGAGCATCCTGAGTTAGCTAACAGTGAGTGGCTCCTGAAGTTCTACTATCTCATGGACATGACTGAACATCTGAACCAGCTCAATGTGAAAATGCAAGGCTTTGGAAATACAGTCTTATCCCTTCAACAAGCAGTGTTTGCATTTGAAAAGAAGCTGGAACTCTTCATCGCTGACATTGAAACAGGTCGTTTACTACACTTTGAAAAACTGGGAGAGTTTAAAGATGCATGCACAGCAAGTGACCCTGCTCAACATCTTGATCTCCAGCAGCTAGCGGGCTTCACATCTAATCTCTTGCAGTAATTCAAAGTGTGCTTTGGAGAATTACGTGAGCATGCTCGTCTTTTTAAGTTCATCACCCATCCACACGAGTGTGCAGTGGACAGCGCCGACCTGAATTACATCCCCGCTGTCTCCGTCAGAGATTTTGAGCTACAAGCTGCTGACCTGAAGGCCTCAGACATGTGGGGGAATAAGTTCATTTCACTAAATGAGGATTTGGAAAGACTTGCATGACAGAAAGCAGTGTCGGCGAGCAAACACAAGTGGGGAGAAATGAAAAAACTTCAACCCGCCGACCAGCTGATTGTCAAAATTTGGAACGCACTTCCCATCACATACCACACACTGCAGCCTATGAGTATTGTTGTACTGACAATGTTTGGCTCTACGTATGCATGTGAGCAGTCTTTCTCACATCTAAAGAACGTTAAGACCGACCTACAATCACATTTAATGGATGGAAGTCTCAATGCCTGCATGAAGCTTAACCTCACTACATATCAACCAGACTACAAAGCCATCAGCAAAACCATGTAGCACCAGAAGTCGCATTAATGGTAAGAAGTACTTTATTCATCATTGGTTAGCAACAGCATAACAACAATATTAAAAAGAATTCAGAGACTTATTGTACTTTAAAAGTGTTGATCTTAATGCACATGTTTACTTGTATTTAGTGTTAAACATATGGTATGGCTCTCACGAAATTACATTTTAAAGTATGTGGCGTTCATGGCTCTCTCAGCCAAAGGGTTCCCGAACCCTGCTCTAGATGGACAGACTGCAGGAATCAGCATTACAGTAAACATTGTCTTTTGAAGTTGCCTTATGTAGGAGTCACTTGCTCAAGATTTTATCTATTCGATTTGGTATAGTTGAGATGAGAAAGAGAGTACTAAAAATTGAAGTAGCCCTGACCTTGAACCCCTTGCCTTTGGACCAGGCAGGAGTGTGAGTCTCCCTGTTTTCATTTGTCCATGGGGCTACCCACTTCCACCTCTGTCAACTCTCTGCTTTAAGAGATGGCCCTTTTGGTACAATATATCATTTTCCTTTGGGCACCATCTAAGCCCCAAATGTATGTTTCAACTTCAAAACATTTTAATCTAAGGCACACTGTCATTATTTTAGGTGATTCACAGTGGTGAGGTGAACATTTACGTGTAGTTTCTGTCTCACTGTATTACATCATCACAAAAAATGGCTAGACAAACTCTCTTCCAAATTTGGTGATAATGTTTGAGACAGTCTGGCTTAAGGGCTAGGTGTTGTCAATAAATATCACTCTTTCAAGGTCAGCCTTCAGGGCCATTAAGACTATGACTGCCAGTTGGAGAAAGCCAGACACAAATGCTGTGGACCAGGACAACCGTGGTCCTCACACCCGAAATTGTGAAGGTGGAGGCTTGGGTCTCCCACACTGGCAGCGAATGGCTGCTTCTCTGAGCTGGAATCGACTCCGCTCGGCTTGGGGCTCTGAGCTCGCTGGGGACCGAGTTGTTTATTTAGCAATGATAAATGGGGTTCTTGACCTATATGTAGACTAATGTAAATAATTTCCCACTTCAGAGTCCTCACACAAAACAATCCATACAAAGACTGTATGTCACAGCACCGCTCCTCCCTTGGAAGCAGAGTTATTTATCATGATGTTGGCGACTTACTGCAAACACTCATTTCAGTCTTTATCTTCTGAGGGATTATGTGCCCAGTTCAATGATAAACTATTTTTTTAAACAGTTTATTTATTGACTTTATAGAGACAGGGGAGGGTGAGGGGAGTGAGAAGTATAAACTCATAGTGGCTTCACTTCAGTTGTTGATTGCCTCTTTGTCCTATGTGCCTTGACCTGGCAAGCCCAGGGTTTCGAACCGGTGACCTCAGCATAGTCGAGGATCTATGCACCGCACCACCACAGGCCAGCAAACTATCTCTTTTTTTTTAAACCCATTTCAAGGAAGTCTAAGACACTTGGTTTGAAAAAAAAATATCTGAGATATGGAACTGAGTTTTTTAGTTTTTGTTTTGTTTTTTTTGGTATTCCTACAGACAAGAGGAGCTGACATTCTTCAGTGCATTTTCATGTGCCAAAGGGTGCCTGTGTGCGCACAGAGGCACATATATAACGTGTAAGGGATGGTGGCAGAGGAGTGAATGTGGCTCCAAGGTAGATCCTGTGTTCTAGGTGGCTACACAAGCCTTAGAAAAGGAAATGAAAGAAATTTACTATGTCAGTTTCTAGGATTGTAGAATTATAGGTTTGGGTTTTCTTAAATTTCTTTATTCAGCCCATATGACTAGCATGTCCACTCTGTTCTGCTTCTGTTTTGTGAAGAGGGTGGTAATAGCTGCTTAGCTTGTTAATTAAAGTTTCAAAGAGTCTGAAAAACTCTGATAGAAAGAGATGTAGAAGGTATTATTTCCCTGCTATGCACAAAGAATGTATTTAACTCCAGTGCTATCAGCATTTATTCACTAATTTTCCTTTAACTTCAGATAGCTTTGTTTGTATAACTTTTGACTCCTTAGACTCCTAATTACCCTATCATCAGTGACGAAATTCATTTGGCTAAAAAAGAACACATTTCATTTTTATATAATCATTTACAGAATGATATAACACACATTAATTTGAAGTATACAAACATTCCTATTCTTTTTATTTATTTTTCAAATTGTGGGCTTTCAGATTACTTTTAAAAATGAATGATGCTAAGCTGAGACTTCTGATCCTTTGGCTGGGGGCATGACAGACCTTCCAGGGGAATATTTTGGAGCATGTGTGACCTTCCAGGAGCAGAAGGGGTCCGGTTCCTATTGCACTAGGGACTGCATTCCTCATGTGTCACAGGGAATCTTTGCGTCACTGTCTCTTGGTGTGCTTGTGTAGCATGCAGATTCTAGGGACCTCAGAAAATCTAACAGAATTTTGAGCATTCTGCATTTATAACAATCTCCGTAAGAGGTTCTTAAGCATATTAAATTTCCAGAATCAGTGCCCTAGATTTGGGACTGTGGTTAGAGAAGAGAACCCTCCAGGGAGATCGTAGTATTATTGGCTGTCGAATTTGACAACTCCGAAACTGGACTGGGCTCACACTTCATGGCACACCACAGTCTCTTTTTTCCTCAGAAGCCACCTCCCTCCCCCAATTAAGTGTTGTTGAGTTCTGATCATTGTTTACTAAACTTGGGAGCTGCTGCCTTTATTCTAGCCCAGTGGTTTTTAACCTTTTTTGAGGTACCGAACCCACCAGTTTCATATGCGCATTCACCGAACCCTTCTTTTTTTATTTTTATTTTATTTTATTCATTTTAGAGAGGAGACACAGAGTGAGAGAGAGAGAGAGAAAGAGAGAAAAGGGGGGAGGAGCTGGAAACATCAAATCCCATATGTGCCTTGACCAGACCAGTACAGGGTTTTGAACTGGCAACCTCAGTGTTCCCAGGTCGACGCTTTATCCGCTGTGCTACCACAGGTCAGGCTCACCAAACCCTTCTTTAGTGATAAATAAAATATGATTTTTTTTTTCCAAATTCAAGACATAGGTATATGTTTTTTTTACTGGTGCACAAAATGAAGCGTGCATGAACATCACCTTGCTCAAAGAACAAAACCAACAAAGTGCATGAACTCACAACAAATTACGGTATTACTTTATTCTGGCCTCCGCAGCAGAGGCTTCTCGGAACCCCTGAGACCGACTCATTGAACCCCTAGGGTTTGATAGAACCAGGTTAAGAACCACTGTTCTAGCTGCTTAGAATTCCTGGCTCCACCCTCTGGTGCCTCCACCTCCAATCCTAGGGCAGTTCACTCAACAGCCAAGAATGAGGCTTAGAAATAAACCAAGTCTCCTTTTCTTCTACCAGATTTCCTCAGAGGGCTCTGGGTCAGTGGTGGGACTCAAATAATTTAACAACCGGTTCTCTGCCCTAATGATCATTATAAGTATAAAAAAATGATATGCCAAAAGGTAGTTTATTATTTCATGAATTTAATACTTAAATAAGAATGATTTAAAAAGGTATACAAAACTAGATTATGTTATAAGAAAGAGTTTTAAAGTATTAATGAAAAAATATTAAATAACACCTGAAAAAAAAATAAAACTTTTAGTTAAGATATTTCCATATTGCTTCTTGATTGGCATCCTCACTTGAATTTTTTTCACTGATGGATGGAATGAACATTACTACGGGCGCTTAGAATACGCTATTGCACAGATGAACATTAAAAAAGAGTAAGGAATATAAATTTGTGATTTCTACATTGGGCAGCTTCCCAGACGCCCACCCTAGAAAGAACCCTAATTATGAGTGCCATTTTAACAACTGGTTTGCCGAACTCAACAAAAAATTAGGTATTGGTTCTGCTGAACTGGAGAGAACCAGCTGAATCCCAGCACTGCTCTGGGTCCTTGTCAGAGAAACCCGGTCTTCCTCAGATCCTGCTTGGAAATGTGGTGTTAGGTCTCCTTGCAACGTCTGTCTGGTCCAACCCTGTTACAGAACAAGAGCAATCAGTCTACTTATTTCTTCCCTTTAAATGATGGTCTTTCCTGAAATTCTGCAGTTCCCAGAAATTATTTTCTTTATTTTAGAAAGTTCTGCCCTAAGATTTGGCGAAAAAAGTGAATTACAAATTGCAGTCTCTTTCTGTGATGTTAGGCTTAAAGGTATGAATAATCTTCATCTGCCTATCTTCTTCTTCTTTTATCTGCCTTGGACTTTTCCTGGTGCATAATTTTCTTAAAGATAATATCAGTAGTCAAAGGGACCTTTTACAAGGCTCTGAAAGGTTGACCCTTTTCAGAGATCATTGCTGGCAACTGGGGTTAGCAAGACAGTGGGGCACTTTATTTTTTATCACTTGCCGTGAGTCAAATTGACCAGGCTCATACCCAGCAGGTGTCAAGGGTAAAGTACTCCCTTGCTGGGGTCCTGCATGTGCTACCTCTCCTCTTGCAGGGGAGGGAGGAAAAGACAGGGAAACACACACAGGATAAACCGACAAATGTGATGTCTGTAGTGAAAGACTTCCCAACCACGACACCTACGCAGATCTTTCTGTTCTTCTTGACTATATAGATTGACATATTGTCATCATCCAAGATTATATAATTTAATGAAGTTTATAGGTAAAATTCCAAAACCTGCCATTCTACCATAATATATATTTTTTATTTATTTTCCTCTAAGTGAGAAGCGGGAAGCAGACAGACAGACTTCCGCACGCGCATGACCAGGATCCAACTGACATGCCCACTAGGGGGCGATGCTCTGCCCATCTGGGGTGTTGCTCAGTTGTGACCAGAGCCATTCCAGCACCTGAGGCGAAGGCCATGAAGCCGTCCTCAGCGCCCTGGCCAGCTTTGCTCTAATGGAGCCATGGTTGTGGGAGGGAAAGAGATATAGAGAGAAGGAAGAGGGGGAAAGGTGGAGAAGCAGATGGGCACTTCTGTGTGCCCTGACTGGGAATCAAACCCAGGGATTGAACCTGGGATTTCCACACGCTGGGCCAACACTCTACCGCTAAGCCAACCGGGCAGGGCCTTACCATAATATATTTTTAATGTGTCTTGATTTCTTCAGTATTACTTAACTCAGATTTATAGAAAGATCCAAAAGGCCAATAGTTAGCAGGTTAAAAAAAATCTTTGTGTGTGCTCTGTTAGAATCACAAATGACTTCATCTTCTGGGCCCAGTAACCCTCAGCTTACTTATAGTGTCGTATGATCTATGTCATACGACAACTGTTAACATGTATATGAAACTCACCACATGCCAGGCACTATTCTAAGTGTTTTATGTACAATAACTCAAAATTTTCAGAAACCCTATAAAGAGAATATTATTGCTCTTTTACAGATGGTATAACTGAGACATAGAGAGGTGAATATCTTGTCCAAATAGTCAAGCCAGAAGAATTTAGATCTTTGTTACTAAAAGTGTGGTCCCTGGACCACAGCATGGCATCACCTGAGAATTTGGTAGACATGCAGAGTCCCAGGTTCCACAATCCAGTCCAATGGACTCAGTGTCTGCATTTTTATAAGCCTTGGGAGATTAATATGCACATTACAGTTTAAAAACCATCGGTACAGATAATCGTAGATTTTCTTTCTGTACCCTTTAAAAACTTGCTTATGGCTTCAGACTTTGGGGAATAAACTGTACGTACTTGGTTGGTTTATCACAGTGGTTCTTAACATTTTTGAGGTACCGAACCCACCGGTTTCATATGCACATTCACCGAACCCTTCTTTAGTGATAGATAAAATATGATTTCTTTTTCCAAATTCAAAATATAGGTATATGTTTTTTTACTGGTGCACAAAATGAGCCGTGCATGAACATCACCTTGCTCAAAGAACAAAACCAACAAAGTGCATGAACTCACAACAAATAACGGTATTACTTTATTCTGGCCTCTGCGGCAGAGGCTTCTCTGAACCCCTGATGTACTTTTCCGACTCATCGAACCTCTAGGGTTCGATAGAACCCAGGTTAAGAACCACTGGTTTATCATGAAAACCAGAATTTTAAGGATGATTTGTGTGTTTCCTCCCAGCACCTCCCTCTTCCAGATAATCAGCTTTTCAAGGAAAAAAAAATAAATAGTACAACTACTTAATAAAAATAAAAGTTAAAAAAAATGTCATTAAACTTGTGGTCTATGCAGGTGCTTTCATTAAATTATCATAGAGAACCTTATGAAATAGGTATTACTGTCCCCAAACTACAGATGAGAAAACTGAGGTCAGAAAGGTTAGGAGGAAACACCAAAATTGATGTTTAAGTTTTCAGTCCTTGTTTTCGGAAATAGGATCTTCATGCTTATTTCTAGTTTCCTAAAAGGTTATACAGTAAACAATCAACTAATCTTTGACAAAAGCATTAATTTTTTCAAACACTATTTCAACAACAAAAACTTTTTTGCTTAATCCTGAGCATTTCTTCCTGATTAAAAGAGGTTATATACTATACCCAATAAGGCATCAACTTTGGAAAATTAAATCAAGTTCCAGAAAGGCAAATAAGTCCTTCTCCTTCCCATCCTCATTCATGTAATAAAGGTTTTATAGTTCTTAAAAAAACAAAAACAGCCTGGCCTGTGGTGGTGCAGTGGATAAAGCATTGGCCTGGAATGCTGAGATTGCTAGTTCAAATCCTTGGGCTTACCAGGTTACGGCACATATAAGAGGCAACTACTACTACTGCAAGTTGATGCTTCTTGCTCCTCCCCTCTCTCCTCTCTCTAAAAATCAGTTAAACACACACACACACACACACACACACACACACACACACACACACACACACACACATGAAAATTAGAGTATGAAACAAAGCTTGTCCTTGGAAGTTCTCTTCTAAGAGCTTGATTTTCATACTTTTCAAAGTGGTAGCAGCATCTGATGTTTTATTCCTGTAAATCACATGGGTGATTACTTAAATGACCAACAATTGTAGGAAGGATTGATTTGGAGTTGTTGTCCCTTGTAGATAAACTTTGATTAGGGCAAGTCATATTCTATGATTATAGAATAAAATGTATAATTATCCAACCCAATGTGTCAGTACCATTAAAATGTGCAAGCTCTTGTCATGATTTAGTTTTTAAAAATCTAAAATATCTGCTTCATGGATTACAGTGGTGAGACTTAAGCTGATTTGCAGCTAGGATTGTTATATTTTATTTTTTTAAAAAGGAAACCACGAGCCTGAGCAGGCGATGGCGCAGTGGATGGAGCATAGAACTGGGATGCGGAAGAACCAGGTTCGAGACTCCAAGGTCGCCAGCTTGGGCGCGGGCTCATCTGGCTTGAGCAAAAACTTGTCAGCTTGGACCCAAGGCCGCTGACTACAGCAAGGGGTTGCTCAGTCTGCTGAAGGCCCGCGGTCAAGGCACATGTGAGAAAGCAATCAATGAACAATTAAGGTGTTGCAACGGCAACGAAAAACTAATGATTGATGCTTCTCACCTCTCTCCGTTCCTGTCTGTCTGTCCCTATCTATCCCTCTCTCTGACTCTCTCTCTCTGTCCCTGTAAAGAAAAAAAAAAAAGGAAACCACGAGCAGTTCAGTGTGAAGTCATTTTTTGTTTTTAAAATAATTGAATTTGAGATGTAACTATTCATGTGGCAGTTTCACAGGCAAAAAATCAGATGAATAACATTAGTCTGAAACCCAGACTAATGGAGCAATGCTTTTCAAAATTACATACACATTTATGTACTTTTCCTACCACTTAGAGTTTCATTCATCATATTGCTTTTGGCCCTGTCCTAAAGAGTATTTCTGATTCTAATATATTTCTAATGGAAATACCATGTTGTGATTATTTCTCTTTAAGGTAGAATTCTCCAATATTCCTAGTTTATGTGAGCAGATTTTCTAGCAGATATCTGATGGCTGACTAAATATATTACTATTTTAATTCAGTTAGATACCTGGATGTAAGGCACGTGAATACATCAGATAAGCAGGAGGCAGACAGAGGCTTACATCCTTCTGATCAAGGCCATGTGATGACCTTGAGCAAGTCACTTAGCTTTCTGAACCTCAGTGTTCCCACCTGTAAAATTATAGATTAGATGATCCTGTTATGGTGTGTTTTAAATTTAACACCCTATATTAATTATTCCATAAATCTCTTTGATTTGGACCAAATAAGAATTTGTTTAAAAATCTGAATGAAAATAATCTATTTTTGCCTGACCAGGCAGTGGCCCAGTGGATAGAGCATCAGCCTGGGATGCTGAGGACTCAGGTTCAAAACCCCAAGGTCACCAGCTTGAGCGCAGGCTCACCAGCTTGAGAGAGAGGTTGCCAGCTTGAGCGTGGGATCATAGATATGACCCTACAGTTGCTGGCTTAAAGCCCAAGGTCGCTGGCTTGAGCAAGGGGGCAGTGGCTTGGCTGGAACCCCCCGATCAAGGCACATACGAGAAAGCAATCAGTGAACATCTAAGATGCTGCAATAAAGAATTGATGCTTCTCATCTCTTTCCTTTTGGCTCTCTGTCTGACTCTCTCTCTCTCTCTCTCTCTCTCTCACACTAACAAAAGAAAATCTATGTTTTAGAACAATTTTTAATTTTAGTATATATGCTGCCTAAGCAAGCACAAAAAAAGCAATTTTTAAAAAGATTTTATTGATTTTTAGAGAGGAGGGGGAAAGAGAGAAAGAGAAGCATCAACTCATAGTTGCTTCATTTTAGTTGTTCATTGATTGTTTCTTGTATGTGCCTTGACCAGGCAAGCCTGGGGTTTTGAACCCTACCTCAGTGTTCCAGGTTGATGCTCTATTCATTCATTATACCACCACAGGTCAGGCAAGAAATCTGTTTTTTTAAAAATGTAATTTTATAACTTTAAAACAGCATAAGATCAGTAACTAGGTAAAATAATTATATCATTTATATATAAACAAATGTTTTAAAAATAACATACTCATGCTCTAAAATACTTTTAAAATGTCTTCATGATTATGTTTGTGATATTAGTTTTCATAGAAAGGTTTTTGTAATGCAAAAATAACATTACTTATAAAAATCTTCTTACTACATAATAAAACTCAACAAATTGATAGTAAAACTTGTAAGGAAGAATAAGCCAGCAAAAACAATGTTTTAAAAATACAGACAATAATTTACCCTATCAGGTTAAACTCACAGTTATCAAAAACATATGTATTATAGAAATCAGAAGAGTGTTTGACTTTGGGGCAACTGACTGAAAAAAAATGAAGACATTGTTTAGGACAATGACAATGCAATGTTCCCAATTTTGATCTAAAATGTAGACATATAGGTGGGTTTACTTTGTAAAACGCCATCAAGCTGAACATAAGATTAATGTACTTAATACAGTATATGCTACATATCAACTTTCTAAAAAGTTTTAAAAGTTGGAATCACTGACATTTTTCTCAAAAAATAATCTCTATCCTTTTATTAACTGCAAATTAAATAAATTCTGAGTTCCATCTATAACATATGGCGCTCTAATTATTCCAAAAAAAGAGTAGAAAAACAGAACAACCACAACATAAGGCCGAGTCTTGTGGAGGGTTCTGATGTAATTTTGTTCTTTTTTCACTGCTTTTACAAGATTTCTCAGGCTCTTTGGAATTGGATTATTGTTCCCTTTCAGTACCATACTGTGCTATGGTCAACATTTAGTTCTGTGATGTGGCGAATCTATGACACGCGTGTCAGCACTGACACGCGTAGCCATTTTTGATTACACGTGGCCGTATGTGGCCGCATTCCAGAGAAGTATGGGGCCGCATGCCGAGAAGGACATTTCATCCTTGGCTCCCGCACGGCCAGGTGCAGTAGTTGCTGAGGATAAAACATTGGCTGTAGTGTAGACACTCTGTGCCGAGGTCTGTAGGCCAAAACAACAGAACTCTGGCACAGAGTGTCTAGTTCTGGGACTTCCGGTTAGGCCGTTTTTCTCGAAGTGACACATGACCCGAGTTATGCTAGGTTTTTGGGCGAATTTTGACACACCAAGCTCAAAAGATTGCCCATCACTGATTAAGATTAAACAGTCCGACCTGTTGTGGCGCAGTGGATAAAGCATCAACCTGGAATGCTGAGATTGCTGGTTCAAAAGCCTGGATTTGCCTGGTCAAGGCATATATGGGAGTTGATGCTTCCTGCTCCTCCCCCCGCCCTTCTCTCTCTCTTCTCTCTAAAATGAATAAATAAAATCTTTAAAAAATATTTAAATTAAACAAATTGGATTACTAGATAACCTATAATATTTTGTTGTAAAGTAACGTTCTGCCAGGTTTACATAGAGACACCAAGTCCAAATGAATTTTTAAGGAGTTTTATAAAAGGAGGATATTTATTAATATGCCAGCCACATATGACTAACATGGGGCATAAGTGACCCAAATCATGTCATCCAGAATATAGCCCTGAGGCAGGTTATATACCTTTTATCACACACAGGTTGGTGGGAGAAGAAGGAGGAGGGGAAGATGACACAATCATTAGCAAGCTTATAAGCTTTATATAAGCATTATAAGCTTGTCTATAGGATTTATACAAATATTCCTACATATTAAAACTTAAAAGGTAACACAATAGCGAAAAATGTTGTTTTACATATTAAAAGACATTCCTAAATCATTTAGTATTCATCTGCCATCCCTTTGTCTAGAGGTATATACATCAACTGTACGCCTTCAGGATGGGAGGGGGAGCCTACATGGCACCAGAGGATAAGCATTTGTGAATGGCCCATTAAGAAAGAAAGAAAGAAAGAAAGATAGAAAGAAAGAAAGAAAGAAAGAAAGAAAGAAAGAAAGAAAGGAGGAAGGAAGGAAGGAAGGAAGGAAGGAAGGAAGGAAGGAAGGAAGGAAGGAAGGAAGGAAGGAAGGAAGGAAAAAAGAAAAAAAGAAAAGAGGAAAAGGGTTCACTTAATCTCCCCCCCACTCCCTCACCTCCCACCCCCACCCACGGCTAGATTTTTATCCTCTTCCTCACAGGTGCGGGGGAAGGGAAGGAATCCAAGTTTCCTCTCCACTTCCACTCAAAACCTAGCACAAAATCTCTCTATTTATAACACAATGCTGTTGTCCATCCTGAGTTGGTGCAGATCACACACAAGTATAAAAACCATATTTATGCCTGACCAGGCGGTGGCACAGTGGATAGAGCATCGGACTGGGATGAGGAAAACCCAGGTTCGAGACCCCGAGCTCGCCAGCTTGAGCACGGGCCATCTGGCTTGAGCAAAAGCTCACCAGCTTGTACCCAAGGTCGCTGGCTCCAGCAAGGGGGTGCTCAGTCTGCTGAAGGCCCGCGGTCAAGGCACATGTGAGAAAGCAATCAATGAACAACTAAGGTGTTGCGACAGCAATGAAAAGCTAATGATTGATGCTTCTCACCTCTCTCTGTTCCTGTCTGTCTGTCTCTATCTATCCCTCTCTCTGTTCCTGTAAAAAAAACAACAACCATATTTACAAAATCTCTCTGTATGCTTAGCCCAAATTATAAAATGCCCTTTAAGCTTCCTAGTAAAAGGGGGTTTCCTACACAGTATGTCTCTGCAAGCCAGGAAACTTTCACATTCCTCTCCACTCACTCTCCTCAGAAAGGAGAGGACAAGTAACCTGACTCCTCCTCCTAAAATATTAATATTAATTTTTCCATTCTTTGGTACCTTGACAAAATTCTAACCAGAACAATAAATTATAAGTTTATATCTTACTCATGTTCATTTTTAGTCTCCAAAACTCCAGGCCAAGGTTTTAGTATTTAATAGGGATTCAATTTCTATTTGTTAATTTGGATTTCAAATCTATTTGTTAAAAATAATCAAAAATATATTTTAACAGAAAAAGTATTAAAATTTGATAGATAAATAAAACTTAATGAGTCACCAAATTAGTTAAGTTGTCAAGATGTACTAATGCACACTGTGAATCATCTCAGAATAATGAGGTCTCACTAAAAATTCAAGAAATGAAAATGATGACAATAGCTATCAATGAGTACAAAAGTAGTGTTATTCTTATAGCAAATGAAAGAAAATTTTGATTTTAAAATTAAATTGGTCATCAATTTAAAAAAAAATCCTACAAAGCTCTTAAAAGTGCTCTGAAATCGTCCTCAAACTTGTCACAAAAGCTCTTAGCTATTTTCTTGTCTGCCTCTAATCTGGCTAGCTTTTCCTCAGCATTCAAGATAACTTTTAAAAATTATTTCATTATACTTTGTTATTTTTTACATTAAGTATTCATAGTACCAAAATATCTTCTGTTTTCATTGCAGCTCTATAATATATAATATGAATTAAATCATTTACCTTTTTGTTTGCTTAACTAGGGCACAGAACCAGTTATACCAATGTTTTTGTGAGAATGTGAGTTTTCCATTAACAATTGTTTCATATCTAGAGGAAAGCAGTCTAAGTCTCAGTAAGTTAGAAAAGTGCTAAGTGATGGCCTTAGATGAATTAAACTTGTAGAATTTAGTGTGTTATGTGTTGATCACAGCAGCAGCCAAGACACAAACATTCCTTAAGAGCTGAATCTGACTGTCATCAAGCCTTTAACCTACTCTCCTTTCATACAACATCGTCATCAAGCCTCTAGAACCAAATTCTTATTATAGAAAACACAGAGGATAGAGGAACAAGTTAAATGACATGACAGGAAAGTAAGAGGCAAATTCAGAACACTAGGTGTTTCTAACGGATAACTGAGCCAATTTCTGCAACAAGTAAATGTCAAGAAAAAGAAGAAGAAATACAGCAGCAGCTTAAAAGACTGAAAGACAGCATAAGCAAAGCAATGTATGGACCTTGTTTATATCCTATTCTCACAAACAACTGTAAACATACATTTTAGAGACAGTGAGGGAAATTTTATTATGTTCTAGTTATTACATGATGCCAAAGGAGAATTGCTGTTCATCTTGTTAGAGGTAATAATGGCAATGTGGTTATTTATGAATATATTTATATTTTTAAAGATGAACAATAAAATATATAGGAGTGAGATAATATATCTAGGATTCACTTTAGACTATTTCAATGAAAGAAAAGGAAAAATGGTCATAGGTAAGAAATTTTAAAATGATGCAACATGGGAAAAATTTTATATTTGTTGATTATAGGAGACAGGTAAGTTAGAGTTAATAATTATATATCAACATAGTATAATTAATGTAATATGATCAAGATATTATTAATATATTAATAGAATAATTGATACCTAATATAATCAATATAATATAATATTATTATTATGTATCAATATAATAAAAGACCATAAATATATTAAAGGTAATAAGAATTTGAACTATGTAAATACATTAAACTAAGAATATACCCACATAAATAAAAGAAATATAAAGTACTAATTAAGACATACAGTTGCAAATGACAGTAAATTGGCATAAGGCTAAGGAGAAATTTATTAGCTGATGGAAATGAACAGTTTGAGAAACAAAAGTCACCTCAAAATGGATCATGGACCTAAATGACAACACTGTAAAACTTCTAGAAGAAAAAAATCAGAGAAAATTTTAGGTGACCTTGGTTTTGGTGATGAGTTTTATCAAAAAAGCATGATCCCTACAAGAAAATGTTGATTAACTCCACTTTATTAAAACTAAAAACTTCTGCTCTATGAAGACTTCATTAAGAGAATGAAAAGAAAGTCACAGACTGAGAAAATATTTGCAAAACACTGATCTGATAGAGATGTGTCCAAGGTGTCCAAAGAACACTTAAATCTCAACAATAAGAAAATAAAATTACCCTATTAGAAAACAGGCAGTCTGACCAGGCAGTGGCGCAGTGGATAGAGTGTCGGACTGGGATGCGAAGGACCCAGGTTCTAGACCCCGAGGTCGCCAGCTTGAGCGCGGGCTCATCTGGTTTGAGCAAAGCTCGTCAGCTTGGACCCAAGGTCGCTGACTTGAGCAAGGGGTTACTCGGTCTGCTGTAGGCCCACAGTCAAGGCACATATGAGAAAGCAATCAATGAACAACTAAGGTGTCGCAATGAAAATCTGATGATAGATGCTTCTTATCTCTCTCTGTTCTTGTCTGTCCCTATCTATCCCTCTCTCTGTCAAAAAAAAAAAAAAAAAGAAAAAAGAAAGAAAGAAAGAAAATAGGCAAGCATTATGAACAGACATCTCACCAAAGAAGATATACAGGTGGCAAATAAGTATATGGCCATTGTTTATTAGAGAACTGTGAATTAAACAAGAACAAGATGTAACTACATACCTATTAGAATGGCTAAAAGTAAAAAGCAGACAATACCAAATGCTGACAAGGATGCAAAACAACTAGGTCTCTCCTTCATTGCTGGTGGGAAAGCAAAATGGTACAGCGTCCTTGGAAGACAGTTTGGCGGTTTCCTACAAAGTTACACATAGCCTTATTGTATGACCCAGCAGTCACATTTCTAGGTATTTACCGTATTGATTTAAAAACATTCACTCAATAGTTAACATACAGACGTTTACAGAAACTTTTATCAGAATTGCTAAAAAACTGCAAGCAATCAAATTGTCCTTTAATAGGTGATTAGATAAACAAATTCTGGTACCTCCAGATAATGAAATATTATTCAGTGATAAAAAGAAATGAGCTATCAAGCCACAAAAGACACGCAGAAACCTTAAATATATATTGCCAAGTGAAAGAAGCCAATCTTAAAAGGCTACCTAGTGTGTGATTCCAGCTCCATGACATTCGGGCAAAACTGTAGACAGAGTGAAAGATCAGTGGTTGCCAGGAGCTTGGGAAGAGAAAATGGGGAAAGAGCAGGTGAAGCACAAGGGATGTCAGAGTGAGGACCTCTTCCATATGATTCTAAAATGATGGATATATAACCTATGGATTTGTCAAACCTATCAACTTTACAGCACAAAGAACAAACCTTGATGTATACATTTTTATTTTTTTTTTTGTATTTTTCTGAAGTGAGAAGTGTGGAGGCCGAGAGGCAGACTCCTGCATGCGCCCAACTGGGATCCACCTGGCATGCCCACCAGGGGGCGATGCTTTGCCCATCTGGGGCATTGCTCCTTTGCAAGCAGAGCCATTCTAGCACCTGAGGCAGAGGCCATGGAGCCATCCTCAGTGCCTGGCCCAACTTTGCTCCAATGGAGCCTTGGCTGTGGGAGGGGAAAAGAGAGACAGAGATAAAGGAGAGGGGGAAGGGTGGAGAAGCAGATGGGCCCTTCTCTTGTGTGCCCTGGCCGGGAATCAAACTGGGACATCCACACACCGGGGTGATGCTCTAACACTGACCTAACCGACCAGGGACTACAGTTTTTTTAAAAAACCACTTTGGAGATTCCAGTAAGGAATTCAGACTGTGACAAGAGAATCTAACTGTATTACAAATGTATGCCACAACCTCACTGAGGGGGTCAAGAGAAAAGAGCTGCCTAAGTAACTTTGGAAATGAATACAACCTGTAAGTTTTAAGCAAAAGGAACTATAAGAAAGCACATTACTTCAGTTAGTAAATTGGTTTTTATTTTATTGTTTTTTGGTGTTTGTGTGTTTGTGTGTTACCATGGAGTACAGGCTAACAATTCCGATATTTGTATACATGTGTTACTTAAACAAGCAAATCAATGGCAAATAAATGGTACCAGATTTCTCATGAATGGAATGGGAATTTACAAATAAACAAGGGGATATGCTTATAAAATATGCTCATTATTTAAAAGTATAAAGAAAAGGAGATGAAATTTAGTTTATTTCTTATAGACTTATCACAACTATTCATATTCTATTTAATTGTATTATAATTTTACATACACATGCCATCCAAATCATTTAAAACAAGATAAAGGAACAAAACACAAGCCAACGATTTTACTAGGTTAAAAACACATCTTACTCAAATTTTATCAGTCAAATATGTCAAGTTCATAAAAGTATGTGAAGCTTAAATCGGTAATAATTAAAATTTGATCAAGGTATTCTTTCTAGTAGCATCAAAGTAGTTGCTCTTGCATAAAACAAGCTTTATGATATAAAAACATTCCTTTGTAAAAGATAACTCAGATATAGTGAGAATTAGGATGTCACAGACCTGTTTCTGGTAGCATAGTGTTGATGCCCAGTCTGAATGTACTTAGTAAGAGTAGCAGTGTCATTTGAAATACATGTGTGTGTGTGTGTGTGTGTGTGTGTGTGTGTGTGTGTGTGTGTGTGATTCTTTTCTTTTCTTTTTTTAGTGAAGGAGGGAAGCAGAGAGACAGACTCCCACATGCGCCCCATCTGGTGTCCACCTGGTAAGCCCACTAGGGGGTGATGCTCTGCCCATCTGGGACGTTGTTCCGTTGCTCAGCAACTGAGCCATTTTGGTTTCTTTAGTGCTGAGGTGAGGCCATCCTCAGTGCCTGAGGCCTACTCGCTCTAAACAATCTAGCTATGGCTGTGGAAGGAGCAGTGGGAGAGGAAGAGAGAGAGAACAGGAAGGGGAAGGGTAGAGCAACAGATGGTTGCCTCTCCTGTGTGCCCTGACTGGAAATCGAACCCGGGACTTCCACACTCCGGGCGGACACTATGCCACTGAACCCAATGACCAGGGCCTATTATTTCATTCTTATATTCATTATGTGAGTATCATGTGTAAGCAACATATGGGTGAGGAATAAAAAAATGTTTAGATCCTGTGAAAGGAAACAGAAATCCCTTTACCTGTGAAAATCATGCGTTTTCCCACTGTCGTAGAAATGGGCTCTCGATACGCAACAGACGCCATGGTCAAGGCCCCAACTGTGTCACTGGGTCTCTTTCCACAACTTCCTCAGACCAACTTGTCTGCAACAGAAAGAGTCAAAGACTCCACGGACCTTACTCTCCCTGTCTGTGGCCTAAACTCAGTGGTTGCTAAGGACTCTTCATGACACGGAATGCAGTGTTCCTTCCAGTAGAGTTCAGTATTCCAATCTCCAAGAATAGGAAGAGAGCAGTAAGTAACATTCCCAGGAGTTTCATCCAATAATATCTTTTCCTTGGCTGTCAGTATCAAGTCAGAACAAATCTTTCAGGTATGTGATCTAGAACAGGCTTGTGGCAGATGACTTGGAGGGCTTCATCAACATTTCCTAAAGAATGTTCTACAGAGGAGTGTTACAGAAAAAGAATTAAAAACCAAAACCTCAAGCCATGGTTAAATGCATTTGAAAAATTTGGGATAGATAAAATTTTTTAATAAAATACAAATTATGTTAATAAATGAATAAGATAAATGTGTATATATATATTTCTTTCCAGCCTCAAATTCCAACTTCTTTTTAAAGTGAGTGGAGGGGAGATAGAAAGACAGACTCCTGCATGTGCCCAATGAGAATCTACCTCACAAACCCCATCTAGGGCCGATGCTTGAATCAACTGAGCTATTTTATTGCCTGAGACTGATCTGCTCCAACCAACCGAACTATCCTTAGCACCCAGAGCTGACTCTAGGGCCAATCAAGCCTCTTGCTGCAGGAGGGGAGGAGGGAGATCAGGGGGAGAAAAAGGGAGAGAGAGGCAGAGGGTCGCTTCTCTTGTGTGCCCTGACTAGGAATCTAACAGGAGATGTTCATACACCAGGCTGATGCTCTAGCCACTAAACCAGGGGTCCTCAAACTACGGCCCGCGGGCCGCATGCGGCCCCCTGAGGCCATTTATCTGGCCCCCGCTGCATTTCTGGAAGGGGCACCTCTTTCATTGGTGGTCAGTGAGAGGAGCACAGGATGCATCCACACCCATAGTTCCCATTGAAATACTGGTCAGTTTGTTGATTTAAATTTACTTGTTCTTTATATTAAATATTGTATTTGTTCCTGTTTTGTTTTTTTACTTTAAAATAAGATGTGTGCAATGTGCATAGAGATTTTTGTTCATAGTGTTTTTTTTATATAGTCGGGCCCTCCAACGGTCTGAGGGACAGTGAACTGGCCCCCTGTGTAAAAAGTTTGGGGACCCCTGCACTAAGCCAACCAGCCAGGACCCCAACACTTTCTTAAATACAATCAGTGCTTAAGTCATAAGCTATTTATTTATGGTTCCCATGATGTACAATGCTCTTTCGTTCTTCTGGGTCTTTACACATTCAGTTTGTTCTTCCCATAACATCTGTGTGTAAACATTTCTTGTCCTCAGAACCAAAGCCCACACCTCCTCTTCTGGAAAGATGCCTGCAGAGCAGACACAGCTAAGTGTTCTGTTTCATACCCCTTTAACTTCTATAGTATCTTGTGTATACCTGTCTGTTTAACTCTTACAACTTTGTTTTCATTGTCTTATTTTGTCTGCCTCCTCACTTGAATCTACCTCCCAGGAGTTTATGGAAAAAGCATTTGTATTCCTATTTCAATTTCCAGAGACTGCCATGCAAATAGGTATTTAATAATGTTTGTGGGATGAATAAATGAATGAACAGCTAATTCCCACCTGCCCAGAAATATAATACTGACCACCTGATAGTCCGTGGAATATAAATTCTAATAGTAATTTCAAATCCAACACTTAGTATATGCATGGAGTTCTTCACTGAAAATGTATCACCTTTTGTTTGTTGAGAGAAATTAACATAAAAACACTCTGTTAATCATGGAGAGCTTTGCTACTTTGGAAGGCAGAGAGATGTACCATCCCAGTCGCCCTTCAAGAAAGTGGCCGCCTGCAGCTGTCAGCATGTTCAGGGTCTGCGTGAACTGCAGGCAGCGGGCCCCTTCCCTGACGTCAAGACCTTTCAGGGGTAGCCTGTCTCCAGTGACTAAATGGGGCAGGGTTCTAGTGGCCAGTTATTTCTGCCTGCTCCTGGATGATTTTTCAGACGTGCTGAGCCATCAACACTGTCAAGCTTCTTCCTCTACCCACTCCCACTTCAGCTTCTTCCTGTTCCCAGGTGCAGATCCAGCTAACCATCTCGTCCCCGGACTTCCAGAAAGCCCGACTCCCCCACCACCAGCCAGCGCAGGTGTATGTTCACAGATGTTATTTCACAGGAGTGTGTCTCATTTCAACCACTCATCTCTTCTAACTAGAAAATGACTGTATTTTCTCAGCTCAGGGCTTTGACTACTGATCTTCTTCTGTAGAAAATGCCTTCTTGTCATTTTCTTTGGTTGTGACTGGCCTGCTCTCTTCTTTACCTCCCTATTGGCACTCTGCAGTGTCAGGAGTTTTTGTATTCTCTCAGGTGACCTAGTTCTGGTTACTATAGTCGAGGGGTCTCTATCTTCAGTGCAAGCTTCTTCCTAAAAATGACCGACTGGGTCTTTGGAACTACCAATTTCTATGCCCTCCAAGTTTGAGACCTCCCAATGGAAGATAAGAACCTGCCCATGTGGGCATGTCGCTTGTGGTTTTCATGCTGCCGAAAAGAGAAAGAAAAAAGAAAAAAATCTGAATGAGGAAAATTAATTTTTTTTGCAAGAAAATCAGAAAATAAACCAGGTCGTGGTTTTTGGCTGCAGACCTCCCACGAACCCATCACAGGAAATGGAGCCTTCCGTTTGCCTTAAAGACAGTTACAAATGTTACAACCCATTGTGGGTTTAGGATCAGCAAGTCTGATGGCAGAAGGCTGGAGGAGAGTGAAATTGAAGAAAAAAATCATAGTTAGTTTTTCCCTGTGCGAATACTCCACCAACTCCATGCATATTTAGGCTCATTTGTTTTGTTTTGTTTCAGTTTTTAAGGCTTTAAAATTTATTTTATAATTAAGTAAAATATTTACATGATTCTAAACTAAAATCGTTAAAGACAGAGGTATTTAGAGAAGTCAGTTTTTATCCTGGTCATCTCCATCTTACTTCCTTTTTCTTGTAAGAGAATTATAAAAACTATAAATAAATATTTATAATCACATCCTCCCCTTTCTCAGAAAAACAGTAGCAAACAAACACATGTTTTTTTCACCTTGCTTTTCTACTTTATATGTTAGGCAATCATTCTATGACATTACATGGACATGCTTCTCAGTTTTTGTACTGCTTCAAAATACTCTATTGTATGGATTTATCAGAATTTATTCAACCAGTCCTCTTATTCATGGTCATCTGGGCTGTTTCCTGTCTTTTGCTATTACAAAAAAGGTTATATATATAGCTTTCTGCATGTATCTTCTCATGTATTTCACAGTATTACCTTGAGATAGATTTCTAGAAGTGCAATGACCAGACCAAAGAAAAAAAAGCATAAATAAAGTTGTTTAATATTACCAAATTCTCTGTGATAGTTGTACCATTGTGTATTCCAACCAACAGTGTCTGAGAATGACTATTTCCACATAACGTCACCCATAAGGATATGCTGTCAAACTTTTGGATTTATGTCACTTTGGTGGGTTAGTAATAGTTATATAGTAATTTACATTTTTCTTGTTATTAGAAGATTGGACGTTTTTTTAATATGTTTAAGGGCCACTTGCATTATTTTCTGGTCATATCTCTTGTGTATTTCACTACATGCATCAACTTCTTTTCTATTCTACTTTTCCAAAAATGAGCTAACATTCTAAAGAAGAATCACAGATACATTAATAGAGAATTACAATGAAATGTAGTAAGGGCAATGGTGGTTACAGTGATACATTTTTTAAAAATACCAAATTTGTTCCTGGAGACATGGGAGAGAGGAAGATGCCCTGCCTCACCCGGAACAGAGGGTGAAGGTTCTCCGTGGGGGTGGCGTGTAGGTTTCCTGGAGGCGTGCCATCTGAACTGTGTCTCAAAGAACAATGAGGATCTAGGCAAGAAATGGGGGGACACTGGAGGATGGGTTGGGCATGAAGGGCATTTTGGACAAAGGGAAACAACTTGAGCAAAAGGCTCAGAGGTGAGAAACAGCCAATAGAATTGTGTATAGCAAAAACACAAGAGGTCATGGCCATGGCTAAAGGGGGAGATGAGAAACGGACTGGAGAGGATCTCAAAGCCATAGCAGGGGCTTGGACTTTATTCTGTAGGCAATGAGGACCCTTGAAGGTTATAAAACAGGCAGAGACTGTTCAATCTTGGGTTAAATAGAAGATACATGATGGCGTGGAGACGAGCTTGAGGAGCAAAACCAGGGGACAGGGGCCCCAGCAGACAGCCGTGGTCCAGAAAAGTGAAGATGAGACCCTGAGCTTTATAATGTAGAGGTGACAAGAATGGAGAAGAGCCGTTCAAGAAACGTGCTGAATAGAGGTTATACAGAGTCAGGATGACCCCAATTTTCCCGCTTGGATAACTGGTGAGTGGGTGGGATCACGAAATGAGACAGAGAAAACCAAAGAAAGAAAACCAAGGCCAACCAATAAAGTGATGGTGTTAACTAAGTGCGGGTTTGTACGTGCTGCCCAACAGGCTAATAGAGCAGTTAAAATTAAGCCCAAATTATCATAAAATGTTGTGGCAGCTCCTGAATTCATTACAGGGGATTAAAGATGAACTGCTGCGGCCACCAGATGCATTTCTGTGAGAGAAAATGTCTATTGTTCATGAAACAATAGCAGCCTCCTCTGATGACACTTGAGGTTTGCTGCTTGGCACAAACGACATTTTGTCTCTTGTCTTCACTGATTTCACCGCTACTTCTGAGTTGATCACCACTTCTGCGCTACAACAGTGGAGACACATGCGGCAGTGGTATATATCTCCAGGTGAATATAGGTCAGAATTTGCTAAAATGACACACTAGTGTTCAAATATCTTATTACTAAGCGGACTTTGCAAACTGGGGTCTTTACCACCCCTGTACTAGTACATTTTCATAAGTTTCGGCACCAAACATTTTTATGTCCCTCCATTATATTCCTGTTTTCATACAACAATCTGGAAAACTCTTGGAATGGAGTCACGGACTTGTCTCCAAATCGCAACCACTCACCTGAGGAACACTGACAAGTTGATTTTCTGTAAAATGAGAAATAGTGTGCTCACCTATAAGGCAAAGGAGATAATGTATATAAAATGCTTATCACAATACGTGACATATAGTATATGCTCAGTAAATATTTCCTGTAATATTAGTCTGGCTACCCTTCTCCTTCAGCCTTGCCACTCCCCAGTCTTCTCTTAGAAAACACACCGACGGCCCTGCCCGCACAACTCGGTTGGTTAGAACATCATCCCAAAGATGAGGTTGCTGGTTTGATCCCCAGTGAAGGCACATACAGGAACAGCTCAATGTTTCTGTCTCTCTCTCTCTCTTTCTTCCTACCTCTCTCACTGAAATCAATAAAAAATAAAAAATTAAAAAAAGAAAAACAACAAATCCAAATTTAAAGTCTTATTTTTTTTTTGTATTTGGGATTGCCAGGCCAGCTCACAAAAGGGTCTGCATTTTTCCATGTACTCATTTAGCTAGAATTCGGGTGAGTTGGCACCACGATTGCAGTGGTGCTATTTCCTGCCACTCCTGTCAACCCAACTTCCCAGAGTTCTGGCTAATCTAATCAGGGATTATAGCACACTTTTTTTTTCTAGAAAAACACAGTTTAAGCCTGACCAGACAGTGGAGCAGTGAATAGAGCATCCTGGGACACAGAGGACCCAGGTTTGAAACCCCAAGGTTGCCGGCTTGAGCGCAGGCTCACCAGCTTGAGCGTGGAATCATAGACATGACCCCATGGTCGTTGGATTGAGCCCAAAGGTTCCTGGGTTGAGCAAAGGGTTACTGGCCTGGCTGTAGCCCCACAGTCAAGTCATATATGAGAAAATAATCAATGAAAAACCAAGGTGCTGCAACAACAAATTGATGCTTCTCATCTCTCTCCCTTCCTGCCTGTCTTCCCTCTCTCTGTCTGTCTCTCGCTAAAAATAAATAAACAAACAAATAATTAAAGCAAGTGTTTCAGCAACACTAGTAGTCACGTCTTACAAATGTATAAAGAGTTATTGTTACTGAGACTAAGCCCCTTGGTTTCCTCCCAAGCAATCTAATCCTGAGGGAGGTTGGGAAGGGAACTAACCCAGGATACAGAAGACCAGGAGGCAGGGTCCGGACAAAAACACTTCCTTTCCCCCAGCCTAGGGAGCTTTTCTCCCTATTCTACCTTACAAAAGAATCTGTCCTCTTTTTTTTTTTTTCTCATGCATAGTGCTGTAGATATCAAAAGCTTATGTGGTCGTTTTCTGGCACCAGTCTGATTCTCTGGTAAATCTTCACTGAGCAGCAATGAACAATATAATTGGCCACTGACTGTGTGCCGGACACTGTGCTAACCACCTTCCAAAAGGTTTTCCCATTATGTTCACAAGAATGCTATACCCAATTTATAGATGAGATCAGTGAGTTCCGGAGCTTAGCGTCACCGTTCTGTCTTATAGTCCATCCATGACAGGGGATGTGGAATCCCAAATCTGCTTAACTGAGTTGTTGTAACTGAAATCTAGGTTTGACTGTCAACCAACACATTTGTCAAAATGGTACTTTGAATGGGAGTGAAAGCTTTCCCTATGAAAAAGTGATCATAGGTAAAAACTATTCTCTGCATGCTATTGCAGCCTCCCTGCCTGGGAACACAAAAGGTGCACGTGAGAGTAACATTCAAACCTTCAGTTTCTTACCCTTCCCCCGCTCCTATATTTATAATCACAGAAAATCAATCCCCTTCCAAATGTTTCCTCTTTTCTCTCCACCAACACGAGTCTCTGTAGGTCCCACGTGCTTCCTTTTCTTCTATTCTATCTGCTGTTGCTCTTTCTTTTCTTTTTTCAGATTTGATTATTTTTCAATTACATTTGACAGTCAATGTTATATTAGTTTCAGATGTACAGCACATTGGTTAGACACTTACATCTTGTGAAGTGATCTCCCTGATAAGTCTAGTACCCACCTGGCACCATACATAGTTCTTACAATATTACTGACTTTATTCCCTACGCTGCCCTTTACATCCTATTGTCTAGTCTATAACTGCTAATTTATACTTCTTAGTCTCTTTACTTTTTATACCAGTCCCCCAAACACCTCCCCTCCGTATCTGTGAGTCTGTCTCTATTTTGTTTGTTTATTTTTGTGTTTTAGGTTCCACATATCAGTGAGATCTTATGACATTTGTCTTTTTATGTCTGACTTATTTCACTGAGCAAATAAATACCCTCAAGTTCAACCATACTGTTACAAATAGTAAGATTTCATTCTTTTTTCTGGCTAAGTAATATTCCATTGTATATATGTAGCACTTCTTTTTTTTATCCAGTTGTCTATTGATGGACATTTAGATTGCTTCCTTATCTTGGCTATTGTAAATAATACTGACATGAACAAAAGAAGGCATATAGCTTTTCTGATTAGTGTTTTAGATTTCTTTGGATAAATACCCAGAAGTGGAATTGCTCAGCCATGTGGTAGTTCTAGTTTTAATTTTCTGAGGAAACTTCATACTGTTTCCTGTATTGGCTGCACCAATCTGCAAGCCCACCAACAGTGCATGAGGGTTCTCTTTTCTCCACAGCCTCGCCAACACTTGCTGGTTTGTTGATTTATTGATGGTAACTATTCTTACAGGTGTAAGATGATATCCCATTGTGGTTTTAGTTTGTATTTCTCTGATAATTAGTGACTTTGAGCGTGTTTTCATATGGGCTGTTGCTCTTTAAGTTCTAACTTAGCAATTGCTCACACCCATTTTGCTTAAACTGGTGGAGTGCTTCTGCATACTGGCCAAAGTGAATTTCTGGTGATCTCTGTCCCCAACTGCCACTGGGCCCCTGGCAACTGTCCCATTCTCTGAACCACCATTCTGACTCAGACTCCTTGATGCAACAGGAGGAGAGACAAGAGATGATCCCTAGAGGACCACCCACAGGGCAACACAGATTTTATCTGACAGTTCTTTTGATGATTTAACAAGCAAACTACTGACCTGGTAGGGGTGGGGTAGATACTTCTAAATTGGCAACCCCTCTACCCTAACCCTCAGCTCTTCAGTGAATCTAGTGCCCCATGCCATACTTAACCTTTGCTCATGACAAATTTTTTTCTGCTGCCTGGAAAAACATACCTGTGGCAAGTTTCTCTCATCAACACTCTTCCTCCACCTAATGCCCTCTTTCCTTCTCCTCATCTTGTTCATCAGACATGGTTCAAGTTGTTTTCTCTAGAAACTCCCAGGTCTCTCTGAAAACATGAGGTACAGCTCCTACCACAAGAGAGGAAGACAGAATGTTTCTCCATGCACAACCAGGAAGCGACCCTTCTTACATTTCTGAGGAAATGCATTTTCATAAGGGAATACTGTATAAATATTTACACTTATTGTTTGTTTTACTTATTTTGTTCTTTAGATTCCACATATAAGTGAATTCATATGGTATGTCTTTTTTTCTGTCCGACTTATTTTGTTCACCAGGCTCAGTATCTTACTTGCATCCAGCTTCCTGAGACGAAGCCTAACTTACAGCAGTTCCTCATTGAAATGCTCCATTTCAGTGTCAGACCTTTGACACCGAGAAAGAAGATGGTGCTTCTTCATATTTGCCAATCTTATGCCAGGCCATAGAATGAGCATTCAAATATATGGAAACTGATCCTCAAAGAGAGTCTTAGTATTATAAACAATCATAGAAATAGTTGCTACCTGTTACTTGAAATGGATTACACACTGGTTTATACTATAGTGTAGTGTAGGTGTTTGGTCTAGTCTTAAGAAAAAGAAAACTCTACTTCTTTGTAAATGTTTATTTTTTTTTTAGCAACTACAGCAAAATGTCAATGAGAAAATAACTTTTCTTATATATTTTATGTGGATTTTTAACTTAATCTTTTTATTAAACTCTAATGTAACATTGAAAAGGTTATTTCAAATAGCAAGGAACAAGTGTAGCTAAGGAGGGTGACATGTAGGAAAGGACCCATGAATGTGTCCAGGACCTCGCTGGTGGGAGAAGACCCCTTCTCACTTCCCCCTACCACCCAGCCTGGATGAGAGAAGTGTAACCTGTTGAGTAGGTGAGTTTTTTGTTGACCCTTTGAGTGAGAACACACACGAACGTTTGTACTAATCAAAGGATTAAACAAAACCACGCTAAAATGCCCTGTGTTAAGGAGTATTAAGGCTGTGGTGGAGAATGGATCTTGGACTGGAGGAAGACTAGCAAGATATAAGAGAAGAGTCCGGTAGACGGGGAGGTCATGAGGGAGGGCACACAGAAGGCTGAGGAGGACCAGCATGATGATTTCTGTCCCTGGTTACTCAAGGAACTGGAGAAGTCTGATGCCAGGAAAGGTCTAACTTTAATATGAAGTTGTTGGTTATACTGTACTTTGCTCTAGATCCATTTGGCAGCCTCGTGTGGGTGGCATGTGGTAGAAGTTGAAGAAAGCAGGGACAGGTCTCATTGTAGAACAGAACAAAAGTCAGCTGGGTCAGCCAGTGGGCCACCTCACGCAGCAATGGGGCGGAGAGGGGCAGGGAATAACTCCAGAAATAAGTGGGAGTCAAACCTTCGGGCTGACCTCCAAAATCTTACGAGAGGGAGGAATATCCACAATCTGAGGAAAAGGGGTAGAATAAGGCATTTTATCAAGGGAACTGAGGCAGCAGCTGAGCCCAGGAGGCTGAAAAACTTGGAGGATTTCAGGTCCTGGTATCTCACACTAACACACAACCATTCCATTTCAAATAGCAGGCCCAGAAGAACTAAAATATACTGCTCACAAAAATTAGGGGATATTTTATAGCTTTGTATTCATTTTGAAATATTCCCTAATTCTGCTCGCAAAAATTAGGGCATATTTTATCGCTTCATATTCATTTCGAAATATCTCCTAATTTCTGTGAGCAGTATATTTGAAAACAATGTTTTATTACTAGAAAAAGTTTAACTAATCAGTGACTTGATTATTTAATCATTAGGGGACTTTAATCTCAACTTTATAAAAGGTACCAAAGCTAGAGTATTTTTAAGTGGATGAAATCATAGATGCACTATTTATTTTGGATGACTCACAGTTTCTTAATAAAAGCTGAAAGTTGTCCTTAAAGCAGCCAGCAGTCGAGTTGCTCTTGGGTTGAAAACTGACTTTATTATTTCTAGGTCATTTAGGGTGAAGAAGGAGTAGCCCTGGGGCATGGCCTGAAAGAGCCTGTGAAACAGAGATAGTGCTGCCTGACCAGGAGGTGGCGCAGTGGATAGAACATTGGACTGGGATGCAGGTTTGAGACCCCGAGCTTGCCAGCTTGAGCGTGGGCCCATCTGGCTTGAGCAAAGGCTCACCAGCTTGGACCCAAGGTCGCTGGCTCCAGCAAGGGGTTGCTTGGTCTGCTGAAGGCCCGCAGTCAAGGCACATGTGAGAAAGCAGTCAATGAACAACTATGGTGTCGCAACAGCAACAAAAGACAACTGATTGATGCTTCTCACCTCTCTCCATACCTGTCTGTCTGTCCCTATCTATCCCTCTCTCTGACTTTCTCTCTGTTCCTGTAAAAAACAAACAAACAAGCAAACAACCCCACAGAGATAGTGTTAAATTCCCCCCCCCCCCACACACACACAAAATAAAGTACAAAGAATGTGGGGGTGGGGAATGGCAAAGAGAGAGAGGGAGCACGCCAGAGGAAGTGAGGTGGACTGAGAAACTTGGAAGGATGGAAGTGGACAAAAACGGTGGGTTAGTTCATCTGTTGCTATAAAACAAAGTATCCCAAAACTTAGTGATGTAAAACAATACATATGTGTTACCTCTTTGTTTCTGTTGGTCAGGAATCTGGGTGCTACTTAGCTTGGTGCCTCTGACTCAGTCTCCTGTGAGGTTTCTGTCTACGTGTCAGCGGGAGCGTGAGTCTTAACGTGAAGGTTTAGTGGTGGAGGGCCTGATTCTAAGCTCACTCACACAGCTGCAGGCAGGATTTGGTTTCTTGGGCTGCGTTGTGTGCTTCTCACAACATAAGGCAGCTCACAACACGGCAGCTGGCTTTTTTTCAGATTGAACAAATAAGAGAAAGCCCACAAGACAAAAGCCATAGCCATTTTTAAACCTAATCCTCTAAGTGACATCCATCGCCTCTGTGAAATTCTATTAGCTAGAAACGAGTCACTAACCTCACCCACACTGAAAGGCCAGGGATTGATCATACAAGGGCATGGATACCAGGAGGTGTGAACCATTGGGGGTTAAGATGCTATCACAAGGAGCCAATGAGAGACCCACTGTAGATGTATGGCTGGAGGCATGTTAAGAGCAAGAAAGCTATTAAGTTTTAAGTTGTTTAAAGACCTGCTTCAACCTCTTAATCATCAAAACCAGCTATTGCATCATCCATCAATTCCTGGAAGATTGACCCAAAAGAGGGGAGATGGGTGGGGAATAGAGAATTGGAAATTATCTAGACTTTGATATTTGGTTGTCTCATTCTTTCATTCTTGTATTTTGTGAGTCCTTTTGTAGGATTCCACTCTCAGTGACCATGATTCTATCTGTTTTGTTAGACTACTAGTATTCCAGACTCTAGCATTTAAAAATATTATTCAAAAAAAATGTTATTCATATTTTTTTTAAATAAACATCTATTCTGCCTGACCAGGCAGTGGTGCAGTGGATAGAGTGTCAGAGTGGGATGCGGAGGACTCGGGTTCGAGACCTCGAGGTTGCCAGCTTGAGTGCGGGCTTATCTGGCTTGAGCAAAAGCTTGCCAGTTTGGACCCAAGGTCGCTGGCTCGAGCAAGGGGTTACTCAGTCTGTTGAAGGCCCACGGTCAAGGCACATGTGAGAAAGCAATCAATGAACAACTAAGGTGTCACAACGTAAAACTGATGATTGATGTTTCTCATCTTTTTCCATTCCTGTCTGTCTGTCCCTTTCTATCCCTCTCTCTGACTCTCTCTCTGTCTCTGTAAAAAATACAAAAAACAAAAAAAAAATCTATTCTTGTGCTAAACTAATTTTTAAATGAGCTATTAAAAGAGTTGGTTATTATTCACAAATCAAATAATCAATTTCTAAATAAATTTAGTCTAAAAGTTACTTAATCCTAACAGGACAGGAAAACCCGCAAATGTACATACATGCATACATACATACATTTTTTTAAGTCTAAGAGCATTTACTATTCTATTGTAAGCAATACTTTTCTTCTTGGACTGTGTATTTTCAAGATTTTCTCTGATTTTCAGGGCAAAATTTACACTAGATTTTAAATTCAAAAGATTTGTCCTCATTCTTGCCTTGTCCCCTGACTAGGTTGATTACATATTTTTTTATCTGGTTAAGCTTATCATGCATTCTTAGAAAACACTGAGTCCCCATCAGCCTCTATCTCTATCTCTATCTGTTGTGTCAGTCACATTACTACAGATTCTTGGTAATCTGAATACCAAAATGCTCTTAGATAATTGAAAAACCCCAGCGAGTAGAATTTTCTACATCCACTAAACAAGCTTCCCGGGGGGGGGGGGGGGGGATGGAGAGAAAAGAAAAAAAAACGAAATGGCTGGAATCCAACGTTGATAGTATGCAGTATGAAAGCACAGTATGGCCTATCCTGCTACCTGGTGTTCTGTGACTTTGTCCTCAGGTTTCAGAGGTTCTGAAATAAATTAAAATGTATAAGAAGAGGGGTTTTCAAGCACAAGAACCATGATATAATAGAATCAAAATTAACAGAGAAAGGCACAAAGGAAAAAAGAAAGAAGCTCCAACTGCCAACATGCAGACGTGACACAGGGCTGGCGTGCACACCGTCCCTGAGATGTCTGTTCATTCTAGAAGTGATTTCGGTAGTATACAAAGGTACTGTTTTGTCCTCCTCTGAGCCACCCGGACCAGCTCAAGCAGCTATCAGATATTCTTATACCTCCTCCAGAGCATGGGATTTGAGAACAGACTTGGCCTGTGTTTCAGAAGGAAGTAATTGACCGTTTTGTGTAACCACAAAGGGGCGGGAGGCCAGCTTCCCGGGCCTGTGACCATCTTCTGGTTAAGCCAGTTTATTAGCCTCGCATGTGGATGGAGGTGGGGGGTGGATGGGGGTGTGTGTGTGCTGGAATGTTTGGCAAGCGTTAGTATAGAGAAATGCGTCATTGTGCTGTGCATGTTCCCACGTACAACACTCAAAATGTTCAGCTCCCTGGAAAATATTCTCAAGGAGTTTCACTGTATTCGGCTGTGTCTTCTCATCTTTCACAAAGGCCGTCGGCCCTCTGTTCTGAGCAGGTTTTCCCTTCCAGTAGGCATGTCTGTTGGCGCGGGGCCACGGGTCCCTGAGCCCCAGCCACCCGGCTACTGTGGAGAAAGGCTGTGGGAAGGGGCGACCCTGCACAGGGTCTGCCCTCAAGTTCATAATACAGAAGGACCCTGAAAAGAAAACGCCTATCCGTTTGCTTTTGAAGATATTGTCAAAGAAATTTGTTTATTGTGATCATTAATAATTGCTTTTGAAAACTGAAATAAACTTACCAAATGCTAAAATATTCAAAAATTATTTAACATCAAAATATAAAACATAAGTATTTAGTTTGAAGTACGTGACTGAAATGATTTAAAATATGGTTATCACTTGACCTGTGATGGCACAGTGGATAAAGCGTCAACCTGGAACGCTGAGGTCACCAGTTTCAAACCCTGAACTTGTCTGGTCAAGGCACATATGGGAGTTGATGCTTCGTGCTCCTCCCCCCTTCTTTCTCTCTCTTTCTCTCTTTTCTCTAAAAAAATGAATAAATAAGCATCTTTTAAAATATGGATGTCAACTGTTTACGGTAATATCGGATACGGTAATATCATTGTACTTATACAGAAATGACCAATCACTGATTTTCACAGAAAGAAAAGAACTCTCTGATTATTGAAAATGTACTCAAAAATGATAGGGATTTCTGAGAGAAAAGAAAGCATTGTCAAGAAAAATAAAGCAACACCAATTTGTCACATTTCAATGGATTCTGCATTCAACACAGATTAGCCTATTTCTTTTCATGTAAATAAGTAAGAAGGCAAAGCTGAACCAATTAAGCATTTTGTTTTTCTGTTCTTTCAGTACACAAAAGTCTAAGGCAACCTTATGGATTTCTTGAGAGCAACACAATAAATAGCTTTGGAAATTGCTGAGAAAATATCAGAAGGACCTTGAAATGCATAGTTGGTAACAAGATGCTCAGAGCTTGATTAAAGGATGGATGCCAACCAAGTGATTTTTAAACATAGTCACTTGGTTGCTCCAATGCAGGGCTTTCAGTTAACTTTTCATGGAGGTATTTATTCTTTAGAACAATCTGAATTTTTCTGATTCTTTGGGGAATATAGGTCACTTGTTCTCAATTTTTTTTTTATATGAAGTCAGGATCTACTTAAAAATTATTTTAAAGCTGCACAAGTTTTGTGTCTGTCTGGAAAATAGAGTTTAACTTCCATGGATGTCATAGAGATCCCAAATATAGATAGCATTACGTCACTGATTTTTAGCTGTCACAGCAGAGACAAAAGTAAATTTGATAGTGGGAGAAGTCTTGGTAGGAAATGGGCATTGAATTAAAAGCTACTTTTGACTCCTAGAATTAAAGCTTCTTAATAAATCGAAGGTGATCTTTTGATAACACATCAAGTAACTTGGGCATTCTTTTCAAAATCGTGTTTTGCTCAACAACATGCCTCAGGGTCAACCCATAATTCCGGCCCCACACTGCTTTCTCTTTGACCTAGTTGGGGAAGCTACTGAAAATAAAATTAATGTGGTCTTAATCTAACCTTTCTTAATTTTGACAGCATCTGGATTTCATTCCGCTTGACTGGGTAGTACCACCATTGCCCTGGTTTATTTTTTGACTGTTTGTGTGTACAGATAACCTTGGCAGGCTTGAGATGTGGGAAGAAAGGTGTGCCTACCTAAATTTGGTGCTGGCATGCTAAATTGAGTGGGAGAGAGAAGTGATAGTATTTTTAATAAATATGTATGAAATTCATGGCAGTATGAGTATAATAAAAAGGAAGGGGGTGGGGGAAAGAATATGAGTTAGGAGAAATGATCACTGTACATAGTAATCAAATCCTCTAGCCCCTTAAGATTAGATAAATATAAACACTGTTTTATTGTTTAAAATCTTAAAAATGCTTCTAAGGAAATGCTATTCTTTGCATGTTCTTGCAGAAGCATAAAGATAAAGCGGCCATATAACAGGGTAACAGAGTTTTAGTGAATGTGGTTTGAATTATGTTCAGATGAATACAAGGGACATGTTTTCTGGAGGAAGTGTCTAATAGATTTTTTTATTGCCTGAAACAGTTTAAGATTTGACATAGGCTGTGTGGGAGAGCTTCATTCTACTTGTAAATCTAATATCACTAGACTGTGAGCTGCTCAAAAGAAAATGTTACACCCATCCTTTCCTTGTCTCCTCCCATAGTGCCTGCTACTTTGTACACAATAGAAGTTAAGAAATACTGTTGCCTGAATTACTCATGCAGAACAGCCAAAAGCACTTTCATTACTAAATGAAGAGCAGAGACCATTTATACCATGGTTATTTCCACAATCTCTTGCTGCTAATTAATGAAATCCTATCTACCACTAGATATAACATCTACTTAGAACGATGGAAATAGACGATCTTTGTTTTATTTCATCATTCTTCTTCCTGTGTTTATTTGTTTCCATGATAGCAAACATACTTGCCTTGTGTTCATTATTCAGGTTTTTCTCCCCGTACAGTAAAACGTAAAACTGTCTGCAATGTCAGAAGAGATGTGGTGTGGTTCGTGTACCTCACAGTATGTGCCAAAATACAATAAACAACTGGCATGCTCATTGCTGTTACTCTGTTGCCTATTACTCTCTATTTTATTACTATTTAATATGTACTAAGAGTACCATTAGCTCCATGGTTTCATTTCTTCTTCACAGGTAGTGCCTGTGCCTGGTGATTCCAAATCCTTCCTGCCTCCCTCTATTTGGCCCCATGCCCTCCAGCTTTGTACCGTCTAACTCACCCCCCTTGCAGGATGCTAAAAAAACAAATAAACTAACCAAGTTTTCCTGGCCAGCACTTGTTTCCCAAAAGTCCCAAAGTGAAAATGTGAAAATGATTCAGATGAAGGGAAATAGACAAGAGATGAGGATCCCAGGGGCAGGTATTCGGCCCAGGTGAGTCTGCCTGGGAGAGAGAGAGAGAGTAGGAAGAGGGTGCAGTATCACCTTGACACTTTCTCTGGCAATAACCCTGGGAGGGGCCAGGTACACAGATGTAAGGCTGGAACCTCACACTGGCAACCAGTGTGCTTTGTTTGCCCAATGTTTTGATTTCTTTTTCTTTTCAAATGTACCAATATTAAAATAGCAGACTATTTGTGTACAAATAGAAATGTCCAGCTACTCTTGAAACTTGGAAGACCGGGGCCCCCATTCCTGCCTGGCAGCAAGCAGCTGGAGCCGAGCATGGCTCCCTGCTCCCCATGATGTAGGGTGACCCTGGGAAAACAAATACATGCACAGCTCTTGCATACAAGATGTCATGGACTGCCGCTACCCAGTTGTACAGGGTGGAGCAGACTGAGAATGGGGAGATGGTTGGGATTTAGAACTCAGCTCCTCCTCTTACTGTGTAACCTTCAAGAGGGAAGGCTCGCTCTTCTCTTCTGGGGGGCGGGGACAGGGAAGCTGCTGTCTATCCTCACTGGGTTGTCATAAGGATTGGGCACGGATAAACCTGCAGTGTATTGTGCTACGTGAAATAAGCCAGTTGGAGAAAAACAAATACCTTGTGATCTCACTTATATGTGGAATCTAATGAACAGAATAAACAAGCAAAATAGAAACAGACTCGTAGGTTCGGAGAACAGACTGACGGCTGTCAGAGGGGCAGGTGGGGGTGTGAGGTGGATGGGTGATACAGGCGAAGGGATTAAACAGCTACAACAACAACAACAGAAACAACTCAGAGACACAGACAGCAGTGTGCTGATTCCAGGAGGGAAGGGGAGAGGGAATAAGCGTGGAGAAACAGTGCTGGAAGGAGACTTGACTTTGGGTAGTGAACACACTGTGCAATGTACAGATAATGTATTCTAAAATGGTCCGCTTGCAGCCTGTATAATTTATTAGGCAATGCCACCCCAATAAATTCTATTTAAAAAATTAATTTTATTTATAAAACAATTTAGGAGTACCCACTCAATTGCATGTTTTTGCTGGCCCTTTTTTCAGGTTGTGCAATCTACTCTATGTGAAATCTTTAAAAACACTACCAGACAGGGATGGGTGATACACTGGTTTAGGACTGCATCGTCACAGCTGGAAGAACATGAGGACGCCTGGGGCCCCTTAGGGCCCCTTAGGGCCCCTAGGCACAGGACCCAGCCTGCACATCCTCGGTTTCCTCCAGCTCACGCCTTCCTGTCCCAGGTTGCCTCCAAGGACCTGACAGGCTGAAGACACAGTGGGGCAAGAGAGGTTTCTCCTTCTTTCCTCCCTCCATCCCTCTCTCCCTTCCTTCCTTCCTTGAAAATGAATTAGAAATGAATCTATACTTCAGCAGTTCTTATTATAGTTTATCATCATTTTAGCTCAACTGTTTCTTTAAAATTCATATGATGATCCTCTCATGCCTGTCCCTCTCCTGTCTCTCATGGATTCAGGACACGCGGCCCTAACTCCTAACAATTCCCAGACACCAGGGATCCTGTTCCCGGGTTCCACAAGCCCATCAGGCTGCCACAGCCCCCTCTCCCTCCACACCGTGCTCAAACTTTCACTCAGTCACCTCTCATGCTATCACCTCTCTCCACGCCACTTCTCTCCTAAAACACAGACACAGGCTTCCCGCCCATTCCTCATTGCACCGCTAACAGAAAGCAGCTACGTCTAACGTTCTTTCCCGAAGGGTGAGCAGTTATAGACGGATATCTCACGCATAATGGAAAACCACTGGAGACTTAAGTTTTTAAAACCTTGCTAGTCGAGAACGGAGGCCCTCCCTTCCGGCCCCCTCTGGCCTGCCTCTGTCGTCCCCCTGAGTTCTGAGTCACGGAGACCCTCTAGCCTCCTCACTGTAGGAACTGGAGTGTTATTCCCTGCCCCTCCCCTCCTGCCCTCACCACTCACTCAGACAGCGCATGCGTCAGACTGTAATCATCTCCAGCATGTGCTCTGCTCCCACTGGAATCGGCATTTTTAATCATTAAAGAGAATATTGAACACCCCAGGCTAAGGCATCTCTATTTAGCTTATTCCCCTGGTTCAAAGCTTCCACAAGACACTCTGCCTGCCCAGAGGCTTATCAAACCCCTTCCGTCCCCAATACCGTTTGGGTTTGCCTAAAGACCGGACGGGAAGCCACCAGAAATGTTAACGTCTAGGGTCAAAGCATTTGGATGCTTTTTCTATTTCAGGAGAGATCCTGAGGTTTCCTCAGACCTCCTTAATGAAGGGCACATTATTAGGAAATACGGGAAGAATTCAGTTAGAAGAAAAGCAAGCATTGACACACACACCCCTTTGTATGTATATCTGTAGTGCTCCCTCTGGAACAAATGACAGACATGGGGTGCTCCACTGTGCTCTGATGACACTGCCTGACTCTTTCCTTTTCTTCTCCTTTTTGAGGATTTCCAAATGGCATGGGAAATTGAACCATGTGGGTGAAATACAGCATCCAGAAGCTTTTTAGCGTTTAGCCACAAGGAATTAAAATAATCTTGAAGGGTGATGTTTATATGGTGAGTGTAGATATTAATTATGGTTTTGAACTTCCAGGTGGATAGTAGAAAAGGAGGGAGTCCTAAACCCCCTGCGTGTCCCTCACCCCAGGACTGTGTCTTTCAAACAAAGAATAAAGGAAGCTTTTGTTGTTGTTGTTGTAAAGGTTGGCTTTCAGCTCCCACTGTAAATTTAAGCCCCTGACATTGAACAATGTGTTATTTGCACCTGTATCAGACAGAGGAGGAGTGGCCTGTGCAGGCTTAGACCTCGTCACACTCACAATGATAACCAATGTTCTGACACCTCCCCCTCCTCGCCATTCCTCATTTCCTCTTTCACTCCCAGAGGTATGTTGTATTTCATTATCAAGTGCTAGAGACTACAGCAATATGCACTATATAAATAATAAATGGAATGCAATAGAATCGGAAAAGTCCTGGACCCCTGACTTTGGCTTACATTCCCAAACCGACAGATTTAGACATGCAAAAGCTGTTTCTCTGACAGGCTAGGTTTTATTTTCTCTTCCTTTCTTAAAACCGTCATTTCATTTACTTGTTGGGATTTTTTGTGTGTCTGCTTGGAGGTTAGGGGAAGTTCACAGCCTTCCATCTCTGTTGTTCACGGTAGATATGTTCAGTGCGGAATTTCCTTACTTAAGAAATACAAGGAATAAAGGCAAGGAAGGGAAAGCAAAAGTGAAAGGGTGGGAGTATAATATGTTGGAATTAGACAAAAGTTGGTTGGCGTGTCATCCTGATACACCAAGGTTGTGGGTTTGATCCCTGGTCAACCAATGAATACATGAATGGATGGAACAACAAATCAATGTCTCTCTCTCTCTCTCACTTTCAAACCAAAAGACAAGTGATTCCCCATATATATCTATCACATACAGCAAAGTATGATTAATGCTCAGAGAGGGATGGTAGAAGAAGAGAAGTCCATGTCAGTTGGGGAGATGAGTCTGGAACGGCTTCCTACTTGGGACTTAGATAGAATTTTGAAGCAAACATCTGATGCGGAAAATAGCATAAGCAGAGGCATAGAGACAGATAAGCAGCTATGGGTGTGCGGAAAACAGGGCGGGTGGGATGGAGAAGGCTGAGTCCAGATTGCAGAGGAATGAAAGAAAGGCGTGCACTTAAGGAGGTGGTACTTCCTTCTGAGCCCTTCCAAATGAATTCTCATCTAATCTTCTAAACAACCTGGTAAAATAAATACTATTATTCTCACTGTGCAGATAAGCAAACTGGAGGGTTAAGTATTAGCATAATGATGAGACTTAAACCCAAGTCCCCTGAGTCTGCGGTCATGCTCAGATACAGCTGTGCACCTGCCCTTTCTACTGCCCTGGAGCCAGGACTTAGGAATTTGGAACTTATTTATGGATATTAGGAGCCACTGAAGAGTCTTTCAGCAGGGGAGAAATCCAATCGTATCAGAAGAGAGAATCATCTTTAATATGTTCAATCCCTGCATTTATGAAAAGACCACCAAGGGTCCAGAAGGGGCAGTCATCAGACGAGGCATAGTATTTCTCATTTCCTGACTGCCCTTTTCATGCGTCTGATAACTAATCATCAGATATAAGAGTGTCAATCCATCTCTAACAATCGAAAATTAATCTAAGTTTTTTTTTTTTAATAATCTGATGTGTGCCACAGCTGAGGTGACTTTTTACCTTTCATTATTTTTTCCCCAAAAGATTAATTACATCCCAGGCACCTATTTCACACTTAGTGCCAAGTAAAATCACGGAGACATTCAGTGTCAGAGCACTCATGTGTGGCTGATGATAAAGAAATTAGGAGAATCATTTGGAAAAGTAATTTCAAATTAGAGATCAAGTCCTGGAAATGTTAATATTTGGAAATTTAGTCTAAGACACTGTAAAGCCAGTGGCCCAGGCCATTATCACAGCCACCCGGCCAGCGCAGGTTCACATTAGATTCGGACAGTCGGTAATGAAACAATGGAGCCAAGAACTGGTGAGCCATCAGCTTTAATTCTAGCTTGCACCTGGCAGGCAAGTAAAAACACACATGGGGCTCCAAAACCTACTCATTCAGTGCTCACAAAGCTACCAACTTATCCGAGTTTCCTAGAATCAAAGGTTTCTAGCCACTAGACTTATTCACCTCTCTTCCCCATCTCCTCCTGCACAAACTCTGCACAAACTGGCTTCTTCCTCATCACTCTGCCATTTTGGCTGCTTCTCCTGGTCTCTATGTGGCCTTACTCTGCTCTCCTCTCTAATGCTAACCTCAGGAACCGAAAGAGAGCAAGCTCCTGGTCTGCCCCACTTTATAGCGTAGATTCAAAACCTTTAATCCAATCTACAAACAAGGAAGTCTCTGATACAACGTCACTTATCTGAGACATGCTGGGAGGATTCCTCATGAGAGTGCACCACCCTACATCATCCAATCAGTCAAGGATGTGGGAAAAAGCTTACTCTTAAAACTTGCACGTGGGCAGCGCCATCTTTAACAAAGTGAGCATAATATATTTTATCTACCCAACAGACACTCTATCAGTTCAAGAAAACTGGGTAACCCAACATACTAATGTTCTTATTACATAAAAATAAATAATAGTGCATTCACTTAATAAAATATTATACATTTATTAAAAGATACCAGTACCATACCAGAATATGAAAATATTTATGATGTAATGATACCTGAAAACAGCTGAGTATATAATTACAGATTTTTAAAAATCTGTAGATATATTAGTAACTACAGGAGAAAAATATAAAGAAATGGTCATTCTGTTGGCTTGCGCTTTTCTCCTTTAAAATTCTCATTCTGTTTTGAACATGTTTTAATGGTATTATTATTTTCTAAATGTCACGGTTGTAGTCAGAAGCAGCTAGGGTGAAATGGACAGAAAAGCCGTCACTAGGATCAGTAATATCAAACCACAATTGATGCCTTTTATGCTAAGTACTAGCAAAGAAAATACAGTTGTGTATTTTGCCCTAGATTGTTATATTGTTAAATCAGAAATACTTGCTGTTGAATGGGGGAAAGATATAGAGCTTATTTTTTTTAATGTACACCTTGTATCTATAATCAAGAAAGCATTCACTTTATTTTTTTTGGTTGTGTGTGTCTTCATCTGTCTGAACAGGTTCATTAAGGGCAGCTCTGCCTAAAGGCAAAGAAACGGAGAAGAGCTTTATGGTCTCTCTAAAGCATACAGTTGTATGACTATCATTCTAGAAAATCCCAGCTATTACAGGCTAAAGAAAACAAATAGCTGTGAGGGAAATAATGGAAACACGGCTAAGAGTGGTTTGTTTCTGGCTAAAAGCATAATTATAATATAGAGGAAAATATACTTTTAAAATTTTAACTGGCACATTTACGTAAATGTATTAATAAGAGAATTACTGAAATAATATAACTTGAATAGTATTTACAAAGTGCTTTCATACCCATTATCTTTACAGTTTTGCATAAAGTACAATTCTGATCCACAAATGGCTATAATACCTTTAATTTGCCTTGCCACTAATTTTAGGATAATCATGATTATGAAAATATAAGTGTTCAAATAATATAAGTGCATTGTGATAGGTATTTTACAGAATACTACGCCTTGAACATAGACCTAATCTGTGAGAGTTTATGTTCTGAAATGGAGAGTATGCGAGCAGACATGCATCACAGGACAGCTCCGATAGACAAAGAACAGAGAGAGAAAAGACAATAGCATGACTTGAGGGGTACTGCCCATAGACAGAAAAGAGTTGCAAATACCATACAGGGTCACACTTCCCTCTGCACTAAACTTCTATAAGAAACTGATGGTTGAGTCTATTCTTTGTCATAGACCCCATAAAGCACATTTCCCTGGAGTTCCATATCCTAAAACATGAAGGTGAATCTAAGAGTGATAAATATGGGGTCAAACTTTTCAACATATCATAGAAGAGTTGGTAAGAGTTGATGTTAAAATGCAGATGATTATAGAGAGCAGGAAAGCAAATCCTGGAGGGAAGGGAGGAAGGCGTGGAGGGGAGGGGGGCTAGAGGGATGTTGAGAGGAACAGGGGAAGAAGGGATTTATTCGGTGGGATACTTGAATCTATGTAAACACAATAAATTAAAATAAATAAATAAAAAATTTAAAAATGCAGATGAGTTTTGTGAAGACATGCAAACATGGGGGAGGGGGTTGGATAGTGTTCTGAGTCAGGAGGGGCAGCCATTACAGGGTTAAATAACAACACATAGCTGACTGGCTTCTAAAAGACAGGGCAGAGGCCTGAAGTAGCAGGATCCTTCCTCAAGTGCACAAGTGCTGGGGGCCGGGTGGTAGAAGCTGACCTCAGAGATTCTGCAGGGTGAGAGATGGTGCAGGGAGCAAGCATGAGAGAAGTCTCCAGTCATGCTGAGACCCATGCAGGTCTAAGGGGAGGCAGCAGGGGTCCACTGGGTCCACACAGCACAGTACAGGGAATTCTGCTGTCCAAGACCCTTTCCAGACCTGACTGTTGAGCTCAGGCCAACAGCTTTGGGTGGGCCAAGTTAACATTTGGTAGGCATCTAGAGTGTTCTGAATTGTCATTAAAGGGACCAAGACAGATTTTTCTTTCCTCTCTCTCTCTTTTTTTTTTTTTTTTGAGAAGAAGGGATAGAGAGAAAGAGAAAACCATCAACTCGTAGTTGCTTCACTTTAGTTGTGCATTGATTGCTTCTTGTACATGCCTGGGGGTGGCGGTGGGGGCTCAAGTTAAGCCATTGACTTTGGGCCTCAAGCCAGCAACCATGGGATCATATTGATGATCCCACATTCAAGCCAGCGACCCTACACTCAAGCCCACAAATTGGCGCTCAAGCCACGACCTTGGGCGTTGGAACTGGAGACCTCAGCTCTATCCCATGCACCAGCACCAGTCAGGTCAAGTGGTGGGAGCCAGACTTCTAATTTTACCTGCCAGACCAGATAAAAGAGTAAACTCAGCAGTTGGAACTTTAGTGAGGAGTCCAATTACCAGGATGGGACACTGATTCAGAGGCTGTGTGGGGAGCATAGGGACATTGCCTCCTAGTCGGTCCAATAATTTCCCAGGGAGGATCTTGACCTGCTGCCCAGATCAGGGACTAAAGTGCAGCTGAGTCCCGGGTGGTCAGTGGCCAGCACTGCGGCAGGTGTAATCCACTATCAGAGTTGCTGAACTAGAAGCCCAGTGAATAGACTTGGAGACTAAATCAGAAAGAATCACATTTTTCCATACAATGGAAGAGACTTAATAACAATGGTGGTTTCAACAAGGAATAGGAAGATAGTGATCCAATAAAATAGGAAGAGAAAGCATTTTCTGAACAGTTGTATGTGGAAAGGACTGCTAGCCTGTGAACACCAGAGGGTCCTTGGGAGAGCAGGGGAGATGGAGATTGCAATCATTGGGGGGGGCACTTCATCTTTGCAAAGCAAACCAAGCAACATACCGTATTTCCCTATGTATAAGATGCTCCCATGCATAAGACACACATTAATTTTGGAGCCCGAAATTAAAAATAAAAGGATTACATAAAGTTATTGAACTCAAGTTTTAGTCATCATAAAATCCATACAACTCCTCATCACTATCAAATGCAAGTAAAAGAATCTACAATTACTGTATAAGACGCACCCAGTTTTTAGACCCCAAATTATTCAGGAAATGGTGCGTCTTATAGTTGGGGAAATACAATAACTTCTACCTGTGAAGTCCTTCTTTGTAGATGAACTCTACTCCCAGATCCCTTTCAGAGGGTGGTGCTAAGTGTATGTAACAGCAGATGCACTGACTGTGCTGGAGAAGTGAGGAAAGAAGCACAGGAAACAACGGGAAAAGCCAGGGTCCTGAGGTTTGGTCTCTGCGGGGAGAATCTCAGCACCTCACCTGCCCTGAGCTGCGAAGCCGGCAGGGCCTGTGTGCTCTCCCTGTGCCTTCCGAACCCTCGGGTCTGATGGCCTGAGGCCCTACTCCTTCCCCAAACAGACATTTGTCTCACCCTGAGATAGGGGTCACTACTGGCCCTTGGTGGTATCCCAGGGCACTTGCTCTTGGTAGGCAGGAAGAGGTGTGATTCAGGGTGTTGGGCAGATAAAATATATTATGGTCACTTTGTTAAAGATGGCGCTGCCCACATGAAAGCCCATCGCACAGGTGATGATATTAGTTGCCCTTATGCTTGGGATGAACGTAATTATATTATTGTGTGTGGGGGACAGTCTGTAAGCAGGCAGGGTCATTATAGCCCAAGGCTCAGTTTTAAGAGTAAGCTTTTCCCCACACCCTTGACTGATTGGATGATGTAGGGTGATGCACTCTCATGAGGAATCCTCCCATTAGGCCTCAGATAAGTGACTTTGTATCAGAGACTTCCTTGTTTGTAGATTGAATTAAAGGTTTGGATTTCTACATTCTAAAGTAGGGCAGACCAGGAGCTTACTCTCTCTTGGTTCCTGAGGTTAGCATTAGAGAAGAGAGCAGAGAAAGGCCACGTGGAAGAGGCCAGGAGAAGCAGCCAAGATGGCGGAGTGCTGAGGAAGAAGCCAGTTTGTTAAGAGTTTGTGCTGGAGAAGGAGATGGGGAACAGAGGTCAATAAGTCTGGAGAGCTAGAAACTGATTCTAGGAAACTCGGATAAGTCAGTAGCTTTGTGAGCACTGAATGAGTGGGTTTTGGAGCCCAGTGTGTGTTTTTACTTGCCCGCTGGGTGCAAACTAGGATTAAAGCAGGGGTCGGGAAACTTTTTGGCTGAGAGAGCCATGAACGCCACATATTTTAAAATGTAATTCCGTGAGAGCCATACAACGACCTGGGTACGTTACTCATTATCCAATAAAAATTTGGTGTTGTCCCGGAGGACAGCTGTGATTGGCTCCAGCCACCCGCAACCATGAACATGAGCAGTAGGAAATGAATGGATTATAATATATGAGAATATTTTATATTTTTAACATTATTATCTTTTTATTAAAGATTTGTCTGCGAGCCAGATGCAGCCATCAAAAGAGCCGCATCTGGCTCGCGAGCCATAGGTTCCCGACCCCTGGATTAAAGATATGGCCCACCAGTTCTTGGCTCCATTGTTTCATTACCGACTATCTGAATCTAATGTGAACCTGCATGAGCCAGGCAGCTCTGATAGTGGCTGTGGGCATTGGCTTTACACAGGGTCCTCCACAAATCCTTTGAACCCAAATTGAAGTTGGAAGTGTTGGAGTTTATGCTGCTTGTCACTAATTTAGCCAAACAAGTGGAGACAGGGATTGAATCTTTATGGGCACTTGATCCAGATGGCTGGTTATCTGGGGAGATGGGGGGTTACATCTTCAAATAGTTTCAACCCCAACCCCCAGGCAATTTTATAAGGGGAAGAAAAGGGTAGGTAAGTGTTGGGCAGATAAAATATATTATGTTCACTTTGTTAAAGATGGTGCTGCCCACGTGAAAACCCATCACCCAGGTGATATTAGTTGTCCTCATGCTTGGAATGGGCGTAATTATATTATTGGGTATGGGTGACAGGCTGTAAGCAGGCAGGGTCATTATAGCCCAAGGCTTAGTTTTAAGAGTAAGCTTTTCCTAAAAAAAAAAAAAAAAAAAGAGTAAGCTTTTCCTGACACCCTTGACTGATTGGATGCTGTAGGGTGGTGCACTCTCATGAGGAATCCTCCCTTTATGCCTCAGATAAGTGACTTTGTATCAGAGACTTCCTTGTTTGTAGATTGAATTAAAGGTTTAGATTCTATACTATAAAGTGGGACAGACCCATGAGCTTGCTCTCTGTTGGTTCCCGAGGTTAGCATTAGGGAGGAGAGCAGAGTAAGGCTATGTGGAGGCCAGGAGAAGCAGCCAAGATGGCAGAGTGGTGAGGAAGAAGCCAGTTTGTGCAAGAGAAGGAGATGGGAAACAGAGGTGAATAAGTCTGGTGAGCTAGAAGCCTTTGATGCTAGGAAACTCGGATAAGTCAGTAGCTTTGTGAGCACTGAATGAGTAGGTTTTGGAGCCCAGTGTGTGTTTTTACTTGCCCACCGGGTGCAAGCTAGGATTAAAGCTGATGGCTCACCAGTTCTTGGCTCTGTTTTTCATTACCGACTGTCCAAATCTAATGCAAACCTGCATGAGCCAGGCGGCTGTGATGATGGCCCTGACCATTGGCTTTACATTTTGGAATTTCAAGGGAGACTTAATCAGATCATAGTCAAAGTTAACTGGATCATGGTCAGCAGGGAGTTCTGTCCTTGGGGTATAAAGGCTTTGCTTGCAGTCCCTTGGGGCATAAAGGTGGATCACTCCCAGATCTCAAGAAGTCCCGTAGGCCTGTTCAGGTGTCCCAGTTCCTGGAACAAAGCTCGTACTTGCATTAACCATTATGCCCACTGACCATAACCAAAGGCGCCATTACTCATGCTAAAATATGAACTCTCGAGCTCCCTCTTTCAAATGACGGACTTGTGAGAGATCTGCACCCTTACAGCAGGCACACAGCAGCAGCACTGTGGAAACTGAGGGCCTCGCTCTGCGACAGCTGCGATGTCTCCTCACTGACACCACAGGCAGCTGGGCAGTATGAAGTGAGGTTGTAATATCAGCAGCTGGAAACAATGGTGGCACAGAGGCTGGCAGTGACCGGCCAGCACAGCAAGGGTGGGGAAAAACAGCTCCTATCTGCAGGAATGAGTGGCTGCATGCAGCCCAGAGGTGTGTGCTGAGGACTGGAACTTGGTGGACCTCACTGGCTGCCAGGAGGAGACAGAACAACAAAGACATCCTTCCAGAAAAGAGAGACTCACTCAGTGATCCCGCAGTGAGAAACTGGAAACCAGAGGCTGTTCTCTGTTTTTTTTTGTTTTGTTTTGTTTTTACAGGGACAGAGAGAGAGTCAGAGAGAGGAATAGATCTGAACAGACAGAAACGGAGAGAAGTAAGAAGCATCAATCATTAGTTTTTCGTTGCCGTTGCAACACCATAGTTGTTCATTGATTGGTTTCTCACACGTGCCTTGACCGCGGGCCTTCAGCAGACCGAGCCACCCCTTGCTGGAGCCAGCGACCTTGGGCCCAAGCTGACGAGCTTTTGCTCAAGCCAGATGGGCCTGCGCTCAAGCTGGCGAGCTCGGGGTCTCGAACCTGGGTCTTCCGCATCCCAGTCCGACGCTCTATCCACTGCGCCACCGCCTAGTCAGGCTGTTTTTTTGTTTTTGTTTTTTTAATTATCTTTGAAGCAGTTATTCCTTCATTATCCCCAGCCAGTCTGCTATGACCTAGGAAGTATGGCATGGGTTTGACACTAAAAGACTTGGTTTTCTTTGCCACATTAATTGGTTTTACATTTTTCCTAATTAATAAGCCGCTATTGTAAAACACCTGTTGCATGCTCGTCATTATGCTAGGAGGGGGGATTTACACACATATAAAAGGCTTCGCTATCCTCCTGTTGTTAAGCAAAGGAATTGATACTCAAAAGATGGAGTGAGGCACAATCCCAGGTCTGGGGCCTAGGTCTGAAACCCAGATTTTCCCCATTATTCCCTCACTCTTTTACTTGTACTTTTGCCATGTAAAGAGTGGTGTCTCAACTGACTATCTTGACTACTGCTGATTCACTATATAGCTGATCTATTTATCTTTACCTCATTCAGATTGATTGCATTTTTAAGTGGTCTGTACCAAAAACAAGTTGATAAAAATGTCTGAAGGCATTGCCATTCGATTTAAGTTTATCTGCTTATGACTCAACCCTACAAAGATAATTGCAGAATAAGATGTTAGGGTGGATTTGCAAGGCAAAGTTCCAGTGATATTGTTTTAAAGATCAACAAGAGGAAAGATAGGGAGCAAAAATAAGAGGCTTACAACATGTACTGAGAGCTGGACTGACTCAGTAGGTTATTTAGTTTATGTTCTAAATATAAACTTATCTTTAAGACAGTGGTATTTTTCTTGTCTTTATTCATTGAAGTTTATTCCTTAAGCTTTCATTTTTATCTGTCTATTTAGGTACATAGTTGCAGGAATAATGTCAAATGACTGTTAATTTTGATATTTGAAATGTATGACAGTGTTATTAATGAGTTGATGAATAAATCATGAATAGCAAGATGAACAATAAATATTTTTGAATCAACAAAATTGGTTGAGCAGTGGTTAGAGTAGATTTTTACTAAAAAAAATCATATTGCTGATGTCAGTGATCTTCTTGGAATTCTTTATTGTTTCTTGTTTGAATAAAACACAGATGGGGCCCTGGCCAGGTGGCTCATTTGGTTAAAGTATTGTCCCAACATGCCATGCTGGGAAGTGGGTTCGATCCCTGGTCAAAACACATACAAGTATCAACCACTGATGGTATGAATAGATGGGACAGCAGAAGATCAATGTCTTTCTCTCTTCCTCCCTCCCTCTTTCTCTTCCTCTATCTCTAAAGATCAGTAAATAAAATTAAATAAAATTTAAAAAACCCCACAGATACGTAATACTGTTTTATTTTTATCTTACTCAAAAATAATGCTGGCCTGACCACATGGTGGCGCAGTGGATAGAGCATCGGACTGGGAAGCGGAAGACCCAGGTTCGAGACCCCGAGGTCGCCAGCTTGAGCGCAGGCCCATCTGGCTTGAGCAAAAGCTCGCCATCTTGGACCCAAGGTCGCTGGCTCCAGCAAGGTGTGGCTTGGTCTGCTGAAGGCCCGCGGTCAAGGCACATGTGAGAAAGCAATCAATGAACAACTAAGGAGCCGCAATGAAGAATTGATGCTTCTTACCTCTCTCCGTTCCTGTCTGTCTGTCCCTATCTATCCTTCTCTCTGACTTTCTGTCTGTCCCTGTAGAAAAAATAAATAAATACTAATGCTGGTAGGATTGTTTTTAAAAAAGTATTTTTGGCTTCCATGTTAATTTCTTCCATAGCATTTATGTTTAGGGTTTCCTTATACACATACATATGTATAAAGCATTGATTAACTCTCAAATTACATCAGTGTAGCACAACATTGGGTTTTCTATTTGGTTCTATAACTTTGCATTAATAATGCAGGCAGTTATTTGCAAACAGAATTTTACATTCCTAGAAAGATGTATTTGGTCAGGGACTTAAGAGTGTTTCACATTACTCACATAAACGTTAAGGCTACCTTCGTACTAATATGCTTACTAATATAGCTCTGAGCATTTATACAGTGTGTCTGTAAAGTCATGGTGCACTTTTGACCAGTCACCAGTCAAAAGTGCACCATGACTTTACGAACACACTTTTTGTTCTGAATGCCTCTGAACAAGGCTGTCTTGCTAGTTCTTCTTGAAACAGATTTTCTTTTAGAAATCTATCTTATTCTTTTCAGACTACTATAACAAAATATCATAGGGTGTGTGGTTTATAAACAGCAGGCATTCACTTCTCTGGAGACTGGGAAATCCAAGATGAGGACATTGGCAGATTCAGCATCTGGTGAGAGCCCACTTCCTGGTTCATAGAAGGTCATCTCACTGTGTCCTCACGTGGTGGGAGGGGACAGAGAACTCCAACCTCATGATATAATCACCTCCAAAAGCCCCCCTCGGCCAAATATCTTCACCCTGGGGATTAGGTTTCAATGTTTAAATTTGGGGGGAGCACAAACATTCAATCTATAGCAAACTGATGATTTATTTTGAGTATTTGACAAGGAATAGAGACCCCATTGCAGCACCTGTTTTAGAAAGGAAGGGGGTAGGATCTATTCTCTACCTTCAAGGTAAGTGGCTTGGATATCTCTAGACAAGTTCGTAACCTAAGTTTCGTACAAGAAAGAATGTCTTTTTATAGCTTTCCATAGTAAATAAAAATGAAGATTTTTGATGTGTTTATTTATTGGTTTTAGAAAGAGAAGGGAGAGAGCAGAAAGAAACAGAAGCGTTGATCCTTTCTTTCCAATATGTGTCCTGACTGGGGATTGAACCTGCAATCTCTGTGTTTTAGGATGATGCTCTAAGCATTTGAGCTATCTGGCCAGAATGATATATTTATTTCTTTAGTGAGTCTTTAAATCTAGTTTTCTGTATAGTACATAAACATCAAACAATTGAGGGTGTTTTTATCTTAGAGACTGAAAGTATTCAAACACTGTATTGCTTTTCTTTTCTTTTTGGCATGGTTGAAAGTGAAATTATACCATGTTGATTATGTGTTTAGAAGCCATTTAAAATATATAACCTAAGGAGACTTGTATTTCTATATTCATTACACTCGAATAGGTTCTAATGGTAAACAAATCTAAGATTCTAAGAAAGGAAACTTTTGACTGATGAAAACACTGTAAGAAAACTCATTGGGAAGTTGGTCTGTGTTGTCTTTTCTGACTTCCATTAGACAGTAAAAAAATGTATTAGAAAAGATTGCTTGAAAACACTGGATTTGAAAAAAAGGTAATGTAAAGAATTTATTGGAGAAACAAGTCATTGCTTTCATTAGAGAGAAAAAATGCCACATCTGAATAAATAAGATGCAGACAAGGCTTTCACTGCTTGAATACCGCTTGTATAATCAGGATAGCAGTGAACTGGATTATTCACATGACAGTTGTTCTCTTTTCTCTCTCTCCCCCTAATTATGTTGCTATTTCTAGACTTTACCACATCTCCCAGCCCCCACAATCCTACCCTTTCCCAAATCTGAATGCCTCCTCTTCCCTCACGCCATATTTACTGGCTAATTTTTCCCTTCTTAATGCCTACCCAATGAGTATACTCTGACAAATTATTGGTGTCAATCTGATAACCTTTTAGGACAGTTGTGGAGGCATGATTAAGAATGAGACCAGGTTATTAAACAATTTAAAATTACTGAATAGTTTCCCAAGGGAAACTGTTGATAACTACTTTAACATTTATTACCCCAGCCTGACCAGGCAGTGGCACAGTGGATAAAGCGTCGGACTGGGATGAGGAAGGACCCAGGTTCGACAGCGCGAGGTCGCCAGCTTGAGTGTGGGCTCATCTGGTTTGAGCAAATAGCTCACCAGCTTGGACCAAGATCACTGGCTCCAGCAAGGGGTTGCTCGGTCTGCTGAAGGCCCGCGGTCAAGGCACATGTGAGAAAGCAGTCAATGAACAACTAAGGTGTCGCAACGGCAACAAAAAACTAATGATTGATGCTTCTCACCTCTCTCTGTTCCTGTCTGTCTATCCCTCTCTCTGACTCTCTCTCTGTCCCTGTAAAAAAAAACAAAAAAACAAAAAAACATTTATTACCCCATATTTAGGATAACTCTTTTTCTCATAACCTCAAGAGCCATGAAGATCCTTTCCAATATGTGCCCTGACTAGGGATAACATAAAAACAAGTGGCTATAAATCTTTGCCAGCATCTTTATGTGTTTTGCCTTCTTCACAGAGTAAGGTAGCTGCCATGGAAACAATGACAATGGCTAAATTCAGCTAAAAATATTTGCTTTTATGCCCCGGCCAGATGGCTCAGTTGATTGGAGCGTCATCCAGAAGCGCAAAGGTTGCTCGTTCCATCTCTGGTCAGGGCACATGCAGGAAGAGACCAATATTCCTGACTCTCTCTCGTCCTCTCTCTCTAAAATCAATAAAATACACTTTATATATATATGTTATATATGCCACATGTCAGATGCTTCTTTCCTTCCTTCAAAGCAGGAAGGAGGGAAATCTGAAGAGTGAGGGACCCTATAGATACGAGAATGCATTCATGTTCATTGCAAGGGTCATGTCTTAAGATTTTGCTATTTGTGGACCTTATTAACTTCATTTTTAAGACAAAGAAAACTGAGGTTATGAGAAATTAAATGGCTTTTCTAAGGGTCACGTGGGTAAGGTACAAATTGGGGCAAGTCTGACATCAGATTCCTCTCTGCTATGTGGCCTCCAGTCGTTAGGGGTTAGATGTGAATCTTTATTGCCCACTTCTTTCTCAAGATTCCTAAGTGGTTTCCACCTTTTTTGATTCCACAGAAACAGTTTTATTTAAAATCCTAAAATTGGCCTGACCAGGCAGTGACGCAGTGGATAGAGTGTTGAACTGAAACACAGAGGACCCAGGTTTGAAACTCTGAGGTCGCCACCTTGAGTGTGAGCTCATCTGGTTTGAGCATGGGGTCACCAGCTTGAGCCCAGGGTCACTAGCTTGAGCATGGAATCAGAGACATGATCCCATGGTCACTGGCTTGAGCCCAGAGGTCGCTGGCTTGAAGCCCAAGATCGCTGGCTTGAGCCCAAGGTCACTGGCTTGAGAAAGGGGTCATTCACTCTGCTGTAGCCCCCAGTCAAGACACATATGAGAAAGCAGTCAATGAACAACTAAGGTGCCACAAGGAAAAATTGATGCTTCTCATCTCTCTGCCTTCTGGTCTGACTGTCCCTATCTGTCTCTCTCTCTGTCTGTTTCTGTCACGAAAAAATATATAAATAAATAAAAATAATAAATAAATAAAATCTTACAATTATTTTAGCAAAATTTTTTAATTTTCTGTCCTTTGTAATTCTAGTTACATTTTACACAACTTTCAGTTCCCCGAAACGTGACATACCGTATTTCCCCATGTATAAGACACACTTTTCAAAAAATTTGGGGTCTAAAAACTGGATGTGTCTTATACAGTGGTTGTAGATTTTTTTTACTTGCATTTCCACGTTTTTTCACGCTTGTTTTTTTGCACTCATTGTTGAAGACAGGGATTTGTCATCAGACACAGATGAGAACAAGCTAATGGATGGGAGTTTTGACAGTGATGAGGAGTTGTATGGATTTTATGATGAATAAAACTTGAGTTCAATAACTTTATGTAATACATTTTTTTCAAATTTTGGGCCCCCAAATTAAGGTGCATCTTATATATAGGAGCATATTATACATGGGGAAATATGGTATTACATAACTTGAGAAATTTTTGTTGTAAAACACCTATTATTGTTCAAAAGAAACAGCTGATACCTAGCTGATTGGTAAGGGATATATTCAGGAGGCAAAAATAAATCGTTTAGAAGATGCGGGGGCTATCATCCTAGAGAGGCCATGCTGGTGCGGCAGGAAAATGTGTTTTCCTAGCTCTAAGAGTTTTGATTCAAATGCCCTCAAGGTATGATGCTTTAGATTCTGGGCTCATGGAAAATAGATTTAGAATCAATAAATCTGCATGAATTCAGGACCCTCAAATAACTATGTCCTTAGTGAATGTGTGAATGTTTAAAAAAAAAGCCACCTCCCCTGTAGCACAGGGAGTCAACAAAGAAGCTTGACAGCTTGGATTCTAAGTGGAAGGAAATAGTCTTTCCCCTGAGAATCTGTAACCTTATGCCAGCTCTTACTCTGGGTTAGGATTTGAATTTATACCAAGGTTTGGAATCATTTTCCTTAAAGTAAATAGAAATATTACCAGCTTCAAGGGCCACACAGTCTCTGTTGCAGTTACTCAACTCTGCCATTGTAGAATGTAAGCTACTGTAGACAATATGTAAACAGAGGGGCATGTTTGTGTTTCAATAAAACTTTATTTACAGGAGGTGGGGGAGGATTAAAAGGGTAAAGGGGGTCAAAGAGTTGGGGAAAGAAAGAGACTAGGTTTCAGATGATGAGCATACAGTAGAATATACAGATGTATTATAAACTGTACAACTGACATTTATAAAATGTTATTTACCAATGTTACCCCAATACATTTAATAAAAATGCTTTAAAACTTGATTTACATAAGAATATGGTGGTTTGCTGAATTCTGATTTATACTGTCTGGTCTAACACCTATAAGGTAAGAAACTGATATAAATATTGGTCCTGTCTAGTCATAACTCTAAGACTCCTGGAAGAAGCAAATATAAAGACTGTACTGATGGGATCACCTAATTAGCTTGGGCCATGAAGGATGATGCCCTTGCTGAAGGTGAGCACACATTCCGGAACACAGAGCCTGCAAGGAAGCAGTTTACTGCATCTGAGAGTCAGTAGACACAGTAATCAGGAGGTTTAGGTTTTCTGAGAACTTCAGATAATAGAACTATTAGATAAAGATGATAAAATAAATATGACGTGATTAAGGGGGTAATAAAAATGACTCTAAAGTATGAGAGAATAATAAGAGTAGGAAAAACCAGGTATAGATTTAAAAAATAATAATTAAATAGAACTTCTATTAATGGTAAGAAAAGTCATTGACATGAACTAGCAATAGAAAAGTTAAGGAGCATAAGTGAGCCTTCATAAACTGTAAGCTGGGTATGAGGAAATTACCCATAGTGCATAACTTGGGTAAATGAAGAAGTAGAAAATAGAAGAGATAAGTAGCCCTGGCCCGATAGCTCAGTTGATTAGAGCAGAGGTTGCCAGTTCGATCCCTAGTCAAGGCACATACTAGAACAGTTCCTGTCTCTCTCTCACTCTCTCTTTTCCTCTCTCTAAAATCAATAAAATAAAAACATTTTAAAAAGAGAGAGAGAGAGGTAAATTGAGATGGAGAAGAAAATAAAATGATCTAAGTTACAACTACCCTTATACAACTTACGAGTCTATCAAGAACAAGAATCAAAAGAATAAAATGCAAAATTGATAGATAAAATATTTGAAAAATATTTTGAAGTCCTCAGCTTCATGATTCAAAGTGAGCACTAAACCAATTAGTTTAAAAATAATTAGTGAAAAGACAAATTGCTGACAAATGAATGGTCATTCTTTTGGAATGATACCAGACTTCTTAACAATAACAACTGAAGCAAAAGCAGTGAAATGATTTTAAAGTACTAAGAGAAAAATCTATGTCAGAATTCTATATCCAGTTAGTCAATCATTTGAGAGTCAGAAAAAAAAATTAATTAGGCTATCATTTTATACCTACCATTGATTATCCTATGCTTTTTAAAGCTCTCTTTTTCTCTTCCTTCTACCTTCTTAACTATCCGTTTCTTCTTAGTTTTGATGTCTCTGGTCTTTGCCAGTAAACTGAAAATTCTAAGAAAACTTATTTTTGGCTCTCTGCCCTTCTTCGTCATTTACCCTCAAGTCCTCAAGTCCTTGTGACTTGCAGATTCATGATTTTCTTTTTGCCCATATCTCACCAAAAATCAAGTCTTGGGTCATTAAGCAACAGGACATGTCCAGTTGATTGTGTGACTAAAGGTGTTTAAAGTAACATTTACTAATTTTCCCATCACTCCATGTTGCTACCTGAGACCATATTAGGTATCTTTTTCAACGAACGTAGGTCTTTCGATGCCATCATCAGTTACCAGAGATTTCACATGAAAGCTTGGGAGTCACTGCCCTCTTTTCATCAATTCTTATTATCCAATCTGCTACTATAACTTACTTTACTCAACATATTAATTTAGTCTTATTATAACATCACTTAATTTAGGTATTTTGTCTGTATATTCCTGAAACGGTCAACAGCTTCATCGTGGATCTCCCGATTCCAGTCTTCATCTCTTCTCATCCAGTCTGAAAACTATCACCAGGTTATTGATACTTTCTTCTTAGTAATCACCTCCCTAGGCTCTTTGTTCTTTGTAAGCAAAAATCAAGTGTTGTCACATTGGCACTGAAGGGCCCTGATGTTCTGGCCCTGTAGTTTGAACTCACTTTATCAGTTTCCTCATTCCCCTTAACTACTTCTGCATCTTAGTTTGGTTTTTTTTTTTCCGTATCCATATTTTCATGTTTTCTGTCTCATTACCTCAGAACCTTGTTTTGCATTATATCAAGACTGAAATGTTGTTTTATGGCTCTATGAGCGCTCTGAAGTGATATATATATATATATATGTGTGTATGTCACGTGAGACTTTGTAGGGACCGTGTGTGTGTGTGTGTGCGCGCACGCACATGTGCGAATGTTCTACATCTTTACCTAAACCAGTGGTTCTTAACCTAGGTTCTCTCGAACCCTAGGGGTTCAATGAGTCGGTCTCAGGGGTTCGGAGAAGCCTCTGCCGCGGAGGCCAGAATAAAGTAATACCGTAATTTGTTGTGAGTTCATGCACTTTGTTGGTTTTGTTCTTTGAGCAAGGTGATGTTCATGCATGGCTCATTTTGTGCACCAGTAAAAAAACATATACCTATGTCTTGAATTTGGAAAAAAAATCATATTTTATTTATCATTAAAGAAGGGTTTGGTGAATGCACATATGAAACTGGTGGGTTCGGTACCTCAAAAAAGGTTAAGAACCACTGACCTAAACAGAAAGCCTGAATTTGAAGGGTGGCTCTAACAAGGAAGACTTCAGAGAAATTGGCAGAGTAAAGGGAGTGATGTTCTGAAGAAGAGAAAGCCTTTGTAGCCCTCCAAATCATAACCCTAGAGGCTGTCTCTGTTTCTTAACCGTCCTGGGTTTCATGGCTCAGTTTCCCAACTAGATTAAAGTTCCTTAATGATGAAAAACAATAGCAACACCATCCTTCATCACTTTGCATCTTCTTCCCCTTTCCTAGATCCCATTCTGGATACATCGAAGGTGCTTAGAAATGCTGGCTGAATAAATACCCGGACAGTATTCAACGATACAGTTATCCTTCACCATATCACAGTTTACTTTTCACAGTCTCTCTGTATCCTGGTTTTAAAATTGTATATATCTACTTTTATATCACAGATTTTTCTCTGTATTGTGGGATTTTGCAGTATATAGGTATTTTTATATATTTTTTAAAATTATTTTTGCAGTAAAATATGCATTTTCTAGCCTAAAAAATGGAAAACAATATAAAAATATTAATTAAAACCATATTAAAATAATATTAAATAGAAATAAAGCCTTAAAGTATATATAAATAATAAAATAAATATAAGGTCGCCTGTCACGGGGTGGTTCTGGAACCTAACCCCTGCAATAGACGAGGGACCGCTGTATTATAACACAACTCAGTGAAACTTCCACTTGAATGGAAGGAGGTCCTTTGGGAGCCACCTCATTTCCGAGCTAGTAATGTAACATCTCTGAACGAACTTTTTGTTGCCTGGGTTACCTCCCATGTTGATCTCTCCTAGAATACATTTCTTTCTCATAAAAATTAAATCCTAGCTCTGGCCCCTTTCACTTTATTTGCTTTCAAAATCAGACATTGGCAAAAGTCTTGAGGAAATGTGGACTTATGTTTTTAACTTCTTTTTCTATCTTTTTATTTATTGATTGATTTTAGAGAGAGAGGAAGGGAGAGAGACAGACAGGAACATTGATCTGTTCCTGTATATGCTCTGACCAAGGTTCAAACTGGTGACCTTGGTGCTTTCAGAAAAATGCTCTATCAAGCTGAGCTATCTGACCATGGCTGTGTGTGTATGTGTGTGTGTGTGTGCGTGTGTGTGTGTGTGTGTATGTGTTCACGTGCACTCTCTCACACTTGCATGAGAGAGAGAGAGGCAGACAGACAGGAAGGGAGAGAGATGAGAAGCATCAACTTGTAGTTGTGGCACTTTAGTTGTTTGTTGATTGCTTCTTTTATGTGCCTTGACCAGGGGCTCCAGCTGAGCTAGTGACCCCTTGTGCAAGCCAGTGACCTTAGGCTTCAAGCCTGTGACAGCTGGGCTCAAGCCAGGGACCAGGAGATCATGTCAATGAACCTACACTCAAGCCAGTGATCTCATGCTCAAACTGGTGAGCCTGCACTCAAGCTGGCAACCTTGGGGTTTCAAACTTGGAACCTCAGCATCCCAGGTCGATGCTCTATCTGCCACCACAGGTCAAACCTAATGTAACACTCTTAATTAGCTGTTTAAATATTGTCTTGATTTTGTTAGACTCTGATATTAGCAGCTGTGGCTTCCACCTGTCTCTTACTGTCTATTGGAAGATTTGGAACCACAATAGCAGAGATTGCCTAGTTAGTGCCATAGAGAACAAAGCATGTCATATTTCAAGCACCATTACTCTCAAAAAAAGCAATAATTGTTTACCTCTTTAAAATACCCATAAAGAGATAGTACATTTTTTTTAAAGACAATTAATTAATCATGACAGAAGGACTCAGATGGAAGAAAAGAGCAGATGGTTCTTGTTTCAAACTACCCCTAACCTGAATTACCACGCCCTACCATAAATAGAATGTTTGTATGGAAACTGTCAGAGAAAAAATCATCAGAGATAAAAACCTACAAGAGTTTGTGCCATCACATTGTTTAAAACCACAATGTAAGGATGAATGCATTTGTAATGCAGTAAATACTATGAAGTCAGAAAAACTTTTGGCACAAGAAACATCAACAGTTATCAAGTAATTGATTCACAGGTAATATACACATTGACACAGGATTAAATGTAAATATGTTTTAAGCTATTTTTTAAGACAGCCTATAATATTACCATCATATTGTCTGGTATAATGACCATTCCACTCTAAGCTTATGTTGTTTTAATAGTTCACTAAGCTTTGACCTACATGGAGAGAACGTTTCTGAACAGTGATTAAGTTTTAATGCCAGATGATCTCTGGACATTTTCAAATGTAACGATACACTTGGGGTTTGGAAAACTCTTAAATTATTAATATCCACCAAATAAGAGATATGGGAATATTTTATTAACTTGGTCAATATTTCTTAGCTTCTTTATATGCAAGTCTTATTAGATTATCATCAATAAGGCAGCCTGTAATGTATCACTGTGTATAAGAAAGGATGGTCTAAAACCAAGCCACGTTTTTTCTCACTGACATATGTGCGTATTCATATAATCAGAATTTCCAGTATTTGAAAGATAAGAGTGATAGCTCTTTGTCAGGGAATACACATTTATGTGGCGATTATTCCCTTTTATGAATATTTTACAAGGAGAGTTGCCAAGTGAAGGCTCATCTCCTAAGAACTCAGCATGGAGTGCTATAACCACGCATCAGGACACGAGCCAAGCCCTGGCGGTCAGCAGCGCAATGAGCGCTGCTGGCAACGTGGTTTTCAGAAGGGACCGTCAGAACAGACTCCGTTTGTTGCCCGGTGGACTGGTTCCAAGAAACATGTTTGTCTCTAGATGATCAAAGTCTGGTCTGACAGGGCTAACGATGCAGTAATTGAGATAATTAGCCAATAATTTTTTTTTAGCAAAATATGTTATTAGTGACTACTGACTAACTCATTTGCATGCTAAATTTTTGGGGGGGAGGGAAGAAAGGCTTTTGAGGCTTAATTTTTTTTTTTAATATTAGCATTATTTCTGGCTTTAGTTGTTGGGATAAGTGAAGGAGATTGTGCTTGGATCAGTCTCCAGAGAGTGGGGACTGTCAGGTGGCTGGTCCCTCAGGTCATGTTGCCCAGAGTGGCCTTCCTCTGAGCCTCAATGGCAGACAAAGGCAAGGACAGGGTAGTAGCCTTATATTATAGATTCCATTATTTGCCCACAAGAAAGAAGATTCAAAACACCTGTCTCTTCTTATGATCAAAAAACAACACAGCTATTTTTATTAAACTAAACCAAACAGAGAGCAGCAATGAGAAGCTTACTGTGAAAGAAAATGAAGCAAGTGCTTCTTTTGTTTTGTTTTGTTTTGTTTTTATAACTTGGGCCCTTCCCAAGCCCTGACAACTAATTTAGGAAGAGCCCTGACACGTGAGTCACTGCCTTCCTGTCATCAGTAGTACCTGAGAATTCTTTTCTCTTTTGTCACCATGAGAGAAGACATTCTTTTTTTCTTTGTTGGCCCAATAGGAGAGAAGACTGGAAGATTCCACTTTTATTTTCCATACTGTGGTTGTGACGGACGGCGGTTTGAGAACTAACATCCTGGGTTACGGGTTGAAATGTCACTGTTTTCCCTCAGGAACAGGAGGGAACTAGAGTTCTTCGGTGCAGCTGTGTGAGGGTTAGCAGGCTTGCAAGGCCTGCTGGAAACCCAACCACCATTTAAAAAATTATTTTTTAATTTATTTTTTAATTATAGTTGGCATACAATATTATATTAGTCAGGTTTATAACATAGTGATTAGACATTTACACAACTTATAATCTGATCACCACAATAAATCTAGTACCCATCTGACACCACAGATAGTCATAATATTACTGACTATATTCCCTATGCTGTGACTGTTCTCCTAACTTGTGGTTTGTACTCTTTTAATCCCCTTAACTTTTTGCCCACCATTTTTAACATTGTTTTCCTAGGAATTTCCCCCTTTAAGTTCCACAGGAATTCATGCATATTTGTTCTGAGAGTACAAACACCAGTTGGCAGGTTGGGGACAACTTGAATTTGGATATCTCCCTTGCCCTTCCTCTCCTTTGGGAATATTTTTTCTAGTATTTCCCTACCCTCCTCAGTGGACATTTAAAATTGGTTTCTTTTCTTTTATGGTGTTTTGATTATGTTCATCATGAATCTTATCAAATCTTTTTTTTTTTATTCATTTTAGAGAGGAGACACAGAGTGAAAGAGAGAGAGAAAGAGAGAAAGGGGGGAGGAGCTGGAAGCATCAACTCTCATATGTGCCTTGACCAGACCAGTACAAGGATTTGAACTGGCGACCTCAGTGTTCCCAGGTCGACGCTTTATCCACTGCGCCACCACAGGTCAGGCGAATCTTATCAAATCTTATCTCAGTGTCCCACATTCTTTAGAGAACCACGGTACCAGTGATGGTATAAAATTTTTAAAACTAAAGTGAGAATTTTCTTTAAAAAACGTGCTTTGATAAAAACAACAAGAAGTGCTGAGTTGTGTTAGCTTACTACGTCTAAATGCAGGGAAGGTACACTGCTCTTAATATTTACGCACCATTTCCTATCTCTTCAAGGGCTTTGTTAGTTAGGCTCACCATGGTGCTGCCCAGGATGTGGGTTGACAAGCCCTGGGAATACATAAGGAGAATTGTAATGGAGTATATATATGCCCCACTTGTCTGCGTTCTGCCTTGGCTGGAATCCACCCCGTGTCATACTTATAGAAAGAAAGTGCTCTGTTTAGGAAAAATAAATTTTCTTCTGTTATATTAACTAATATTCCTTCAAACTCTCTTCAACCAAAAATAATAAATAAGTAAAATTCCACAGTGAGTGATCTATTAATCATTCAGATGTAATCATGCTGGAAAATTTAAAAGGGAAAGGAAATGAAAGCTCTCCCTTCTCTGTACCCCACTGCAATCCCTCCACTCTCAATTCAGTCTTCTCCCCTCTGGGAAATAATGGGGACTAATAATGTGTCTACATGTCCTTAAGCAAACTGAATTTCAGAAGAAGCTTTCTGAAGCCTCCTTGTAATAAAAAGTCTCCTTGATTTTGATGTATATGTGAATCAGGACTTTTCTTGTGCTTTTTTTTTTTTTTTTTTTTTTTTTTTGCCAGCATCACTGAACTCTTCAGGAAAAATTGGATTTGAATATTAGAAACATATCAGTTTGCAAAGTTTTTGTCATTGTTTTCATCAGTAATTTTTATTTTTAGAGTCATGAAACAGAAATTCCAATTAGTTCAAGGGAAAAAGAAAATACAGTTTATATGTTCAAGTAACGATGAAGTCTATTGTTGAAGTGAGCTGTGGGACCTGGGGCTGGGAGTTTGGGACTGAGCATGATGACCCCAGGGACCTCTTCTTAGTATCATCTTTCCCTCATTCATTCTCACTTGTCTCTGCTCATCTTCATTCTATTGAACATGCTACTTGAAAATAGAAAATATGACCACAGAGAGTCCAAGGTGACTTTCAACAGTTCTTGGTTCAAGAACTAATTATACAAGAGGGTAAATGTTCCATATAACTTGGGAAGGTCTGGTTGAAAATCCATATCATCCAGTTTAGACTGCAACCTTACCATATGAACTTGTCATTCTTCTGGGGAAGGAAACTGTAGTAACACACTTAGCCCACTGTGGTCCCGGGGTGGTTGTTGAAATAAGACAGTGTAGTATGGGCATATATTTTCCAATCCCGACAACAGAAGGAAGTTCACTAGAAGAAGGAGGCTATCAAAGCTGAGAGGCAGATGAAAATACTATCTACACAGTCTATTACATCATCACTATTAAAAATTTGTATCAATTAAAGGGTCAGATCAAGTAACATAAGACACTCACATTGCGTAATTTGAACAGATCTTAATAAAAGGAGTATTTACAAAGGTGTAAGAAGGATGCCGGGAAACCACAGTGACACAATTCTGAAGCTAATAAGAGCAATGGCCATACCCATCTTAAGTCTGGTCAAGGGATGCAGCCCACTTCCTCTCGCAGTGACCATTTTAGGGAGGGATATGGGGAATAAATACTTCGATGTCTTGTTGTCCCCTGTCTCCCAGCTCCTGATGTAGTCCTTAAAAGTCAGCCAGCCAATCCAGAGACCAGAGTAGAAAGGGGTGGAAATCTAGAGGGACAAACAGAAAATTTTCAGCCCAGCCTTACACACACACACACACACACACAAATGCACACTTAATATGATAGAAACAACCACGTAATCGGATATCCAATAAATATTATATTATATAACATATGATAATATATTATTATATATTACATACATTGCCTGGAAGAAATTCAATGAGACAGTGTAGCATAATAAAAGCTTTCAGAGGAAGGTTAACTTGGATTTGAATCCTGTACTCTACTCTTGGTCACTTCAAGTTTGTATATGCCAACACTGGGTAGATCAGAGCCATTATATCTGCAGACTAGAGGTGTCAAAGCCCAATGTTCTGCAACTTTCACTATACATAAACCAGCCACATTCAAACGATGAGATCCAATGAAAATAGTGATATCATGCCTGACCAGTGGTGGTGCAGTAGATAGAGCATCAACTGGGGATGCTGATGTCCCATGTTCCAAAACCTGTGGTCACTGGCTTGAGCACTGGCTCACTGGCTTGAGACCAAAGGTTGCTGCCTTGAAACCCAAGGCAACTGGCTCCAGCAAGAAATCACTGGCTTGGCTGGAGTCCGCCTGGTCAAGGCGTGTATGAGAAGCAATCAATAAACAATTCAATGACGTGATTATGAGTTGATGCTTCTCGTCCCTCTCACTTCTTGTCTATCTCCTTCTCACTGGATAATGCTAAAAATTCTGCTACACTATTGATAACAGAAAAAAACTCTGGGTAGTGCGACTAATTTTTTTCATGTAGTTGAGAAAGTTTTGCCACTAAGTAGGAAGGCATGAGGATGATGACAATGATAATGATGATGATGATGATGTTGATGATGATGATGATAATGATGATGATGATGACATTTATGGGGCATTATGTTCTGTGTCTTCACACATATTAATTTTCCCAACAACTATGACTCAGGTACTATTATCCTCATTTACAGGTAAATAGCCTGCAGCAAAGAGAGGGTTAACAAAACAAGGTCACATTTCTAATAAGCATTAAAACCCATTTTCAAATTCTGGTCTGTCTGGTTCCAATTCTCATCCTGATGGCTATAGATTGTTGACTCCCAATAGATTGCTCTTCTGACCTATTGTTTTAATTCTAGGTGAATAGATTTACCTTATGCTATTATTATACAGTAAGCTATGATTGATTTCACAGTTATTTCTGATTATTTTTGTAATTGTTCTATTTCTATTAGTTGAAATACATGTAATGTCTGTGTAATAGAATATTAATGAATCAACTAATACATTAAGAAAAAAGTTTCTTTTAAAAAACATTATTTTCACTCACAAATTGATTATCTCTCATTATTTAATAAGAAAAGTCAGGGTAAAATCCATATGTCCATAAAAAAGAAAGATGTCAAAAAACACATAAATACTTTGAACAGCTTTTCTTCTTTTTATTTTAAAATATTTTTTAAGACTTTATTTATTCATTTTAGGGAGAGAGAGAAAGGGGAGGAGCAGGAAGCATCAACTCCCATTTGTGTCTTGACCAGACAAGCCCAGGGTTTTAAACTGATGACCTCAGTATTCCAGGTCGGTGCTGTATCCACTGCGCCACCACAGGTCAGGCTAAACAGCTTTTCTTTTCTTTTTTTTTTTTTAAACAGCTTTTATTTTAATGAATTTTTCTCTTATAATAGTGTTTTTGGTAGTGAGGGAGTTGCTTCTTTCTTTTTTGATCCAAAGTTTGACTTTTGAATAGTTTTTATAAATCATACTCATTATTTAATAAGCTTAGGCACTATTCCAATCAAGGTATATTAAGAATGTATAACCAGAAAATGTAAAAACAAAACAAATTTTTAAAGTAAATTCTTTTAAATATAAAAAAGAATATTCTACATTAAAATAGATCTTATTATACTCAGAAGACGAAAGTTTACTCCATGACTCACTTAAGACTTTATATTCAAGTGTTATATGAAGAGATCTTTAATTACCTAGACAAAACCTCTTAAATAACAGAGTGATGGTTATTAACATCTGGGGAAAATAGACACCCAGAAGCTCCAATTTAATGGAACAAAGCATCATCCTCTCAAGTAAACTACTGAAACTTGGACATGCAAAACAGTGCTATGGTGGTAGCAAGTAGGTAGCACGTTCACTTTCTTGTTCATTTACCAAAAAAGGGCTGTAATCAGGAGTCTCAAGTCAATAAGAAATGACAAAGAAAAAAAAATTCAAGGTATCCCTAAAAATAGTATTTGAAACAAGTGGGCGGTGGGGAGCAGAGGGTTGGTGAGGCAGGTATTTCCAAGTTAATTCCAACTTTTCTATTTTTGTTTTTGTTTCAAAATTTAACCAGTAAGTAGAAGGAGAAAAACTAGAATAAACAGCATAGAAATCATCTTTGTTAATGAAGTTTCAAGTGTATTTTATGTTTTATTTCATGATTCCCGTGCAGTTAGGGGCACCGGGCTACTCTGAAATTCCAGAACCTTACCTGGCCTTTAGTCGGTTTCCCCAAACTATCCATAAATAAATAAATGAATGTATTATCCTGAGCAACCAGAAGGAGTCCAGAATAGAACAGGATGATACTGGTTCTGCATCAACGATTTGATTTTCAGAATGATGGAAGTGGTGAGTGCCCACTGATGTTGGAACTGCCCTGCCCCGAATGCAAGCAGTGCATCATTCAAGAAAACCGGAGGTTTGATGACTTATTCCCATCTAAAATGCAAATAATTATGGTGGAAATGCTTAATGAAGCTAGCCAGAACTTTTCATCTTAGGCTGAACGAATTTCTGAGAATGTTTCCTAAGCCCAGAATTATTTAATGAATAATGGACAAGAATAAGGAGTCTACGAAAGCGTGAGGGTTGGGTGATTGGGGCACCAAAGGAAAGACTGGAAGTCAAGGGACAAACTTTCTCACTTCCCCTGTGGGGATGGAGCTGGTCATAATGCAACACAAACATGACTTAGTTACTAGACCACTATCTCCCACTGATAAACCAATTTGTCATCTAAAGTCCAACTGGACACACGAAAATATATTGATTTTGACTGAGGAAGACTGGATTTTTGTGGTTGCTGTTTGGATGGTAAGTTGGTTGGTTTTACCAGCCAGAGTATTACCATGTATTCAAAGCACAGTTTTTGGAATCCTGGCTTTCATTTGAGGTTCTGCTTTAACTTGGTGTTCTATATGAGTAAATGTATAGAAATTGTCCCTATTTCTATGTCTATCTCTAGCTACCTATCTGTACATCTTTTAAAAAAAGAACAAAACTGGGATGTCTCTGTAAATTCAGGTTTGGAGTCTACTTTTCTACTCACTAAATATAAGGTTAGCATATACTAATGTTACTAAATATTCTTGAAAATGTGATTTTAATTGTCACATAGTGTTCTATTCTATTACTTTAGCACAATTTATTTAATAAAAGTCCTTTATTATTTAGTAGATTTCTGCCACTCTTGAAAGATAATTGTGACTAGGTCTGCAAAGAAATCTTGCTTATTTACTTATAAACAATTTCTGGAAATGACATGATGCGTCAAGAAAGTCCTGGAATTTAAGGTCCATATAATGTTGAAATCATGATTTTTCCATCTTCTCTAATCAAATCCTTGTTGAGATTCAACACTTGGTCATTTAATGTACTTGGTTCACACGAGCATTCTTTAAAAGTTATGCCTCTATATAATTGAAGAGGAGAAAAAAAAACATAAAGAAAAAATCAGGCTGATAATCTCAATCTGACAATTCACCTTTTCTCTATGTTTATGTATGTGTGTGTGTGTGTGTGTGTTTGTGTGTGTGTGTGTGTGAGAGAGAGAGAGAGAGAGATAGACAGACAGACAGACAGAGACAGAGAGGGAGGGAGATGTATTTTGCTTTATGTTTGTACCTGAGTGAATGGTCAGAGAGTTGGCCCAATATGAGCTCACAAACAGGAAGGGACTCAAGGCTGGAAACGGAAAGTTAGGAACAATATTTGATAACAAACTATAAGTGTTGGAACATTATCTGCGAATAAATATGTATAATTTTAGTAACATTTTTAAAACCACATTTTTATAAATGTAAGTAATCTGATTATAATCAGAAAACTAAGGTTGCAGAAGGAATTCTGACTATAAAATTGGCAGGTAAATAATTGATTCAGTTCCACAGTTCAAGTGCTCACTGGGTATGAAATTAAACTTGTGGCTCTCCCTGTCCCGCCTCCTTCAGTCTGACTTAGTACCTGACACCATAATCAGAGAGAGATTTCTTGGCCATTGGTATTTTAAGTTAGATTCATAATTATATTTAAAAGTAGAGGTGTTTTTTTGGTGTATATTAATCATCTGGGAGATAGATTCAAAACAATGCAAATTTATCCTTTAAATTGTGTGCTTAACTCTTGTTAATACATATTATGTGTGCACATCAAAGTAAAACTATATACATAGGCCATTCCCAGGGATATACAAAGCTACAGATTTCTCGGTCACTTTCAGAAATTGCCTTATTTCTTTCATATTTAGCTAAGTCCCTCATGTATTCTAAGTATAAAACTAAACTATTGTATATTTTTTGAGGCAAAAATGCCATGTTCTACTAGAAATCATCTTTTCTGAAGGTTCATTAGGTTTTGTTTAAAACCATAGCTTTGAGAAGCCGTTGTATTTTGGAAACAAGTCAGTTTGCCATACGTATCATCATCCTTTTTCAATTCTGGAAAAACTATGAAAACTAGGACAAGTTGACTTTAATTAATATTCTCATAAATCTCTCCAGAGTGCATTGTAATTTCCATTAATTTTAAAGTGCTTCTAAAACCACAAGGGACGATGTTCCCCAGTTTAACTACATAGTTACAAGTAAGTGCAGTAAATGTCAGTGTGGTATTTTGATTTAAGGAAAGGCTGAAGTGACTCCGAGCGACTTGGTTGAAAAACTAAGGATTAGGACCCCTGCACATGTATTTTAGGAATTAGTTAACTATCTTAAGAATACAGATGGGGATGAATTTTCCTTTTTTTTAAAAAAAGGATTGACTGGTTTTAGAGAGAGGAGGGGAGAAACAGAAACATCAATCTGTTTCTGTACGTGACCTGAGCAGGTACCGAACCGGCAACCTTTGAGTATCAGGACAATGCTCCAACCAACTGAGCTATCCAGCCAGGGCAAAGACTTAATTATCTTGTGTGTGAAATAAAGTGTGCTGAGAGCAAAGGCACAGTTACAGAAGTTGTTGAACTCCCTCTCTAGAGTGCAGAGCAATCATTTAGTTTGAAAAAACGTAGGCAGGACAAAGCTATCCAATGTATTTTGTGTTTCAAAACTTCCTCACAGAAACCAGACCAATGTTCGACACTTGAATATTAAACAGGGCTGAGATCACCCTGTATATGCTAGGAACAACCCACCACATGTCCTGTTATATAAAGATTATATTTAGATTTTTTTTTTTTAAGCATACATTTTAACAGGGACACTTTTTAATTTTTTTTTCTGATATCACCCTCCTATTGTGGTCCTTTAAGAAGAAAAGATGACTCATGTCGCAGTCACATCACATCGTTGTTTCTGGTTAGGTCAGGTGATCCCCACATTATGCTGAACTATCTTTCCACATTTCCCTGTCACCGCCAACCAGGCCTGGATACAGATCCTTAGACTTCCTAAACACTTAACACACAGATGGTGCCCCTCCCCACGTGAGGTCCTAAATAAAAACAATATGAATTTTTCTAATGGCCCTGCTATGCTGGTGCCCTAAATATTTGTTTAGTCTATCTGGTTGCTCAACACTCCCCACTAACAGACACATCTCGAAATGTCCCAAGTTTGCTGGAGGCCATACAACCCATCCCTAGTATGAAACCCAAAAAGATAATATTTTTTAAATTATCTTCTCGGTCAATTCATGAAGATGAGTTCACTGTGGTTCCCTTCTCCTGCTTTCAAAAGTGAAAGGAAACCAGATGAGTGCGTAACCCTGACCGGAATCACCGCCAACAATAAACAGGTATTTTAAGGACAACTGAGTGACTTTGAATATGGACTGAACTTTAGGTATTACTGAATTAAATATTTTAGGAATTTTGCTGGTATTGTGATTATGTAGGATATATCCTCAGCAGTAGGAAGTGTATGCTGAAACATTTAGGGGTTAGTGTCATGATGTCCATACCGTACAAATTGCTTAGCAAAAAAAAAAAAAAAAGCGCATGCATATATGGAGAGACTAACAGGAGGAGATGGACAGAGAAATTACAAATGTGACAAAGATGTTCTGAAGTATGTATTAGTTTTTCACCTGTCTGTAGGGGGAAAAATCCATGAAATTACCAAAATTTGAATACCTAGGGTCAAAAGAAACATAATTGATGTTATACAAAGCTAATATTTATGGCTTTTGTCATAGTCTGTAAGAATTTTGATTTATTAGATTCATCACAGTTGAATTCTTAAAGATCATATTTCATCCCACATAAATTTATGGATGAGGCTCACAGATACAAATACACATGACCCCAGTTCTGTCAACCCAAGGAGTCATTGGCCAAATGCCGGTTGCTTTCTGAGGAAGTCCAGTCCTTTAAAAGTCAAAAGGTTTCTTTTGATGAATTTCTTCTACAACATCAGCTTTCCAGCAGCTTAGAATCTGTGAGGAATAAATAAAGCAATATTTCTTATACTCTCCTAATCAATAAAATATATTTCTTTCCTTTATTTATCCAATTACTAAACATTCAGTGACCGTGTGCCAGGGCCAGTGTGAAACTTGGTACATAAACAAATTGAAATAACATGGAACCTGTTCTCCAGGAGTTCAGAGTCATTGAAGAGGCAGATATTTGAGACATGACTAGAGTATAAGGTAAAAAGCATTATAAATGTGGTCCCATGTTAAGCTGCTATGGGGGCATGAAGAAGCCTAATTCACCTGGTAGGGGAGGGAGAAGGTAAGAAATCCAGGAATAAGGGGGGCTTGGGAGGTTGGGTGGAGGGGTGGAGAGATTGAGCAAGAGGGAGAAAAAAGAAAAAAACTGTGGGTAAGGACAACAGTTTGGTGATTGTGGGGGAAATTGGTGAGATCAAGAAGAGTATGAGAGAATAAATGGTGATGGATGGAGACTGGAGTTTGGGTAGTAAACACACAGCACAGTGTACAGATGATGTAGAATTGTGCACAGGAACTTATATAATTTTGTTAACCAGCGTCACTCTAATAAATTCAATAAAATGTAAAAAAAGAAAAAGAAAAAGAAGGGGTAATATAACAGTAGTAATAAAAGTCATATGTCAGGCAAGTCCTAAATATAATATCTGTCCTTACAGAAGGGTAAGGGAGGGTGGACAGTTGGCAGAGGCCAATTTAAATTTGCAGCAGGAAAAGTACAGGACATATCCATGCGAATCTTGGGTAGAAAAGTTTAACAAGTCTGGGTAGAACTTCTTTGACATAGCCACCAGCTCCCTTCCCAGTGCTTTCCATATTTTATCTAGATAATGGTGCGTCCATTTAAAATGAGCCCTGAGGCTCATGGGAAGTATGTGAGTTGCCTCTGGACAAGCAGCTGGTATGTGACCAGATAAAATCAAGGTCACAACTCAGGTATCTCAAACTCTTGCTCCATCTAGTTATGTAGTATCATCTGCCCACAGACCTTTGCTTAGGAAGGGCTTCCGTTTTCTTTAAATTTTTTTAAAGTTGATTTTTAGGGAGAGAAAGGAAGGGAGAGAGAGAGAGAGAAACATCAAACTGTTGTTCCACCCATTCATGCATTCATTAGTTGTGTCTTGTTAAGTACCTGACAGGGAATCAAACCCACAACGTTGGCGTATTGGGACGACAATTGAACCAACTGAGCTACCCAGCCAGGACCTGCTTAGGAAGTTCTTGAAAAAGGAGTAGGAATTTCACAGATAAGCCACACAGTGAAGAGAACTCCAGACAAGAATTACCTAGACAAGGCGTTAAGGAATTAGAGAGTTTGGCAAATCGTCCTAGGCTTAGTTGTTATGTGTGAAGTTATATGGTGGAAGAAGTTACATGGGTGGATAGTGACAGGAGAGAAAACTAGGTAGGCATATCTGGGCCAGAACACTTAGGACTCTTGAATAGATTGCAAACGGGCCTGTACTTTACAGGGTGTTGGAAAGCCACTGAAGGACTTTAAGCTTTGGAATTAAATGAGAGATTTGCTTTTTCAAAAGCATACTCTGTGCAAAGGCCCTGGCAGTTTCTACCAGGAGGGGAGCCAGCTAGGGATGAGGTCGAGGCACCCACCGGGGGTGGGGCCTGCACTTTGACTGGAGGCACTTGTCAGCATAAGGAGGTCTGACTTTGCCCGCATTCTCTACTCAACCTATTGCCCTTCTTTCAGCATGACAGAATGCGCCTGCCTTGTCAATATGCTCTTTGAAAAAATCTTGAAAAGGTACCACTTTTGCCAATGGTACTCAGAAAAGCAAAATTTCCCATTGCTATTTCCATGGTAATACTCTGAAATTTCCATGCTTTTCCTTAGGAGGCATTTGGCCTGGAAGCAGGGGTGGGGTAGGGTCGGGGGGTGGGGGGATAGGGGTGGGGGGCTACGGGGAGGAGGGCTCTTGGTGGGGGAAGGGAGAGGGGGACTGGAGACAGGAGATAAGGTTCAGGGCAAAGAATGCCTAAACTAGGTCAGTGGCAGAAGAAGGGGTGGGGAGGATTAGATGTAGGATTCCACGTAATATAACAATGATTGAACTCAGAAACAAAATGAGAAAGTGAGTCAAAGATAACTCCTGGGGCTTTTCTTGCCTGAGCAACTGGGTGGGTAGTGATGTCATTCTCTGAGATATGGCAATAATTGAAAAGATTTTAAAAGAAAGAAAGATGTGAGTTAGACAGTATTTGGCATAGAATTTGGAAATGTAACTTGAATGTAAATATGCTGCAAAATGTTGAATGTATATATAGGAATACTTTTTCTGTCCTTGCCAAATATCTGTTAAAAATGAATCTTTGAAAGTACCTTCCTCTGTCGCACAATGAAATTTCTTTATAAAACTCACGGTTTTGCCCTTCTAGGATAGCTAACTGCTCTAAAGATTAAGATTCATTTTCTTGTTGTCACAAGTGTCAATGTTTTTCTGTATTTTGTTTATAATTTTATTTTTTAAATAACAAGTTTATAAAGAGAAAAAAGAAAGATCTTGAGTTGAAATTTGGACATGTTGATTTTGCATTTGGACAACAAAGTTTTCCAGCAACACGTGATAAAAATACCCCTTTCTCCATTAAATTACCTTTGCCCCTTTACCGAAAATCAATGAACTATATTTTTGGGGTCTATTTCTGGTCTTTCTAGTCTGTTCTATTGGTCTATGTGTCAGTCTTTTGCCAATACCACACTGTCTTGATGGACGTAGCTTTGTAGTAAGTCTTGAAATTGAATGAGTCCTTCGACTTTGTTATTTTTTATCTAATGTATTTTGCCTTTCCATATGAATTTCAGACTCAGATTGTTCATATCTATAAAAAACTTGCTGGGATTTTGATTTAAATTGAATTAAGTTGATAAATCAAATTGGAGGAAATTGATATCTTAATATTGAGTCTGCCAATTTGTGAACATGGTATACCTTCCCAATTTACTTATAGTTTTGATTTCCTGTAGCAGAGTTTTGTAGTGTTCTGCTAACATATCTTGTTAGCTTTGTCCCTAAACACTTTATTTGTTTTTGTTGACATGTTGGTTTTGAGGTGTCTGAGTACATCAATATGCAGATGTCTTGTGGGGAAAACCTTGGAGTCGGAAATGTTGTCTAGGCTGGAATTCAAGTTAAGCGTAATTACATTTTTTCAGGAAATGTCACATTTCTTAGAGACAGAAGATGAAGAAGAAAATAGGGCTGAGGATTAAAGGTCACCTTCATTGCCGACAAATGGTTCATTCTGGCACTTGATGTGCTAAATTTAAGTAATTAGCCAAGGCAGACCTGAGAACTCCCCCATGAGGGCTTAGCACATATGCTTTGGCACCAGAGATTATGAGTGTAGGTCCTGATTCTAGGACCTTGTTAAGTCTATGTGCCCCCTAATTGTAAAACATGTTAGTATAGTATAATAATAGTATTGTATAGAAGAGTATGCATTTTATCGGTTGTTGGAAGATTAAGACAGTGCAACTGGAGGTGACAGAACAGTGCTTGGCATGCAGCGAGCACTCAATACTTTTTAGCCATTATTATTAGTTACATAAATAAACTGCCAGGAGCCTATTGTAGGGATGCTTTCGAAAAAACTTTGGTCTTTAAGAGCCCTAGCACTGTTTGGTAATGACTTGATTTTTACAAGAAAACACAATATTCACTGACTGTGACATTTTTCTTGCATAAAGTATGCCCAGGTCTCAGCGCTCCCTTCCAAAGATAAGAAAGAAAGAATGTGTAACATCTGAAATAATCCTGCGGAAAGCTCTTCGTTTAGAAACCAACCTGTTTGCAATTTTTGATGTATGTTTCAAACATCTCCCAAATGAGAGTATGGGAGTAGTGGACACAATTTTTTTCCTGAAGGGAAGCAAGAAAAGTTTCCTCTCCATTCCTTCCTACCACCAATGGTCTTGTTCAGGGAGGTCACCCCCCTCGTTTAGTCCGTCTCCAGTTTTGCATGATCTGGCCTGGTCCTGGACCCACAGTCCTTCAAAAGAATCCCACTTTAGAGCAAGTTGCAGTGACGACTGGATGATTGGGACATTGCTTGGCACTTTGTTTCATGGGGCAGGGCAGGGCAGGGAAAACTGAAACACTTTCAGAAAGACTTTATTTTCTCCAGTTCCCCTCTCATTATGCCGAAAAGAGGAGCCAAAGAAATGCTTTGGCCAAAAGAGGAGCACTCTCTAATATGGGCAGGTTCAGAGATTCACAGCTAACTTTGCGTCCAACATGGTGGCACAGACTGCGGCTGCTCTAATCCAGCAACTCAGCTCTTCAGATGCTCCTCTGAGAGCTCCTATATATTGTTGGAAGAAAGCCACTCCGACTGGGACCCAGTGCCAATGCTGCTGCTCCAATGCCCTCTGTAAATTCTGCTGTGCTTTTGTCCTCACAAGTTTCTGTAGTTTTTGCTGGAAGTTTGTTACACTGGTCAGGCAAAAGTGTTTTGTTTTTATTTACTTTGAATCACCACAAAGATAAACGAATGAGCCTGACCAGGCGGTGGCGCAGTGGATAGAGCGTCGGACCGGGATGCGGAAGACCCAGGTTTGAGACCCTGAGGTCGCCAGCTTGAGCGCGGGCCCATCTGGCTTGAGCAAAAAGCTCACCAGCTTGGAGCCAAGGTCGCTGGCTCCAGCAAGGGGTGACTCGGTCTGCTGAAGGCCGCTGTCAAGGCACATGTGAGGAAGCAATCAATGAACAACTAAGGTGTCGCAACTGCAATGAAAAACTAATGATTGGCCTGACCTGTGGTGGTGCAGTGGATAAAGCGGCGACCTGGGAACACTGAGGTCGCCAGTTCAAAACCCTGCACTGGTCCGGTCAAGGCACATATGGGAGTTGATGCTTCCAGCTCCTCCCCCCTTTCTCTCTCTCTCTCTCTCTCTCTCTCTCTCTCACTCTGTGTCTCCTCTCTAAAATGAATAAAATAAAAATAAAATTAAAAAAAAAGAAAAAAACAAAACAAAAAAAAACCTAATGATTGATGCTTCTCATCTCTCTCCGTTCCTGCCTGTCTGTCCCTATCTATCCCTCTCTCTGACTCTCTCTCTGTCCCTGTAAAAGAAAAAAAAAAAGAGAGAGAGATAAATGAATGAAAGGAATGCTTCAGGTGATTTTGCATGGATTCCTCTTGGTTACTCAAACCCTATCACTGCAGCTAGGGCAGGATCAGCAGCCAGGGTAAAGCTGATTTGGTTTTTAGAATCTGGTAAAAATCAGGGAGTTACAAATGTCACCAGCATACCACTGTGGATATTATGTAGGAATGTAATTACATAGCATCTCTTGGGTTCATTTGATTTTGTGTTACATTTTTTTTAGATTTAATCTTTGGAGTCTTTTGTATAGATTTACAAATAATTTATATTTGAAATAAATGATTCTGGCCCTTAAATAAATAGGACGATAGCACAAAAATTATTACATGGCGACTATCTCTTGCTTTTTGAAATGGATATAAACCTGGCAAGAGATTCAATATTTGTAAGAGCAAATTGTGGTTTTTCATTTATTTGGTAAAGGCGGAGATGCCACCAGCCCCAGGTGTGACACAGTAAGCAGCTCCCGTTCCGCCTGGGCAAACAGCAGAGACTTTCTGAGATGGCCAGCTCCGGCCAGCTGTGTGCCAACACTCTCGTCCTGGCCAAGATGCCGATCGTCCTCACTTGGGAACCACTGGTCCAGATGGAAAGTTCTTTGCCTTTGAGGCTCTGGGCTGTTTACAATAAAACAATTAAAGCTTATTTCACCTCTCTAGGTTTAAAATTCTGTATGTCAGGTTAATTAGGCCAATGTATTTTTAATCTAAAATCTTTCTTTCCTAGAGACGTGGAGGACCATATAAATATTGTTTAATGTTACTGTTTTTAGGGAGAAGGGAGAGGTGAGAAAGAATATTTCCTTTTATAAATCCTGTTCTGAATCATGGTCATAGCAATCCAAGAAGGAAGAAATTTACTAACCACATTTATGAAAGAAACTAAGGCTCATAGATGTTACGTTCTTTCCTAAAAGGGCACAAAGCTCATATATATCAGAATAGGCTTTCAAAGTCAGGCTGATAGCAGATTCCAAGGTTTTTCCCCTCTATCACTTATATCATACATTCCACTACACCCTTATAAAGCTGCATTTATTGACTCCACTGAAAATACAGATTCTACTTCTCGCCCTACAGCAAGGTAATAAAGTTCTGTTAATCCAAACCCTTCTACGCTGTTTCTTTTGTGTCAATAGAACCGTCTGTGAGGCACCTGGCCAGGTCAGGGTGGAGTACCATGGGTTTACATCTGTCTTTAACTTGATTTAATTATCTCTGGATTCTTACAGACAATATGATGACACAGGTTCATTCCTCATAGGTGAGATAAACGTTAAGGTGGAACTGAACTGTTTTCAAATGTCTTTCCAGCACTTAGCACTGGTCATATTTATGTTAGGTGATTAGTAAAGTGTTACTGTAAGGAAAACACTGAAGATAGCCAGGAGGACCAATTGCGATATGCTTCTCAAGGGCGTGGAGAGTTCCATGTTCCTCTGAGCCATATCTCATGCACTATCTTGGCTGGTCCCGGGATCATAGCTGGTGCAATGCTCATGACTTGTCTCTTTTGCCATTTAGTCTGACCTTCCTCCTTGAGGTCTCTCACTGGAGACATTTTGCCATTTCACATTTAAGGTTTCCTTCTTCAGCTCCCTTAAAGGCAACATGCCTTTCTTTCTCCTTTGAGTCCCCTCCTTCCAAATTTTGTGTCACAACATAATGGACCTTCTAGTTAAAGCTAAAATAACCATACCACAAAATAGCCTCATTTTCTAAACAGGCCCTCAGTGCACATTCCCACGCACTTGTTTGCCCTTCACTTCCTTTGCCTAATTTAGATGTGTACGCTCAGCGCATAGGCCCTTTGTCCTTGTTTGTGTACATATGGTGCCTAGCACTAGTCTCGGATTTAACAAATATTAAATAATTGTGACTTTAGAATGATTATTCGTATTGGCATTTAAAAAAATCACAGCTGGCCAAGATTACAGACGTTTTCGCTCAAATGACCTTGCCTGGTTTTGACACTCCTATAGCAGACAGCGGTATTATTGCACACACGTATTTACCCTTGAAGACCACACGGAGACCAGAGTTGGCAATAGTTGTAGCTGCTCTTCTTCATTGGAACACACTTAACCAATTCTGCACTGCATACCAGTTTGCTTGTGAATGTAATTTCAGTTGTGTAGAATGACCTTAACATAACTGGAGAAACCCAGATACAATTTTATACAATGCTCCATTATGACAGAATTATCTCACTGGGTTAACTTTGCATGTTTGAATTGGAAAGTTTTGTTTCTTTTGTAATCTTTAAATGATTAACTTGAGCATTCAGGATATCCAGTATGGGCTTCTAAAATCTATGTATTAAATACTCCTTGAATGCGTGGTGGTATTTACATTGTTATGTTTTGAGTGAAGTCCTTAATTTTACCTCTTTTGGGCTTTAAAAAATTTAGTCTATATATCTTACCTAAACCTCTTAAATTGGCAGACTAATTTGGGCTACAGATCTACAGGGTAATTCACAGAAGTGCCAAACACTAGGTAACAATGGGAAGACTTGAAAGTGGATCAAAAGTTGAACAATGCCTTTTCTTTTAGAAATGTCAGCAGCAGCCTTCTCCCAATAAGGAAGTGAAGAAGGTCATTCTCTCCCATGGGCCCAATATTTCAAATGTGAACAAATCAGTGAAAGAAAGTAGCTATGTCAGTGTGAGGGATACAATAGTGTAACTAGATAGACCAGTTTTGTTAGTTTAAATGTTTTTTGGTTGATATATTTATGTAATTTTATGTCAAAGGCAGAACCAAGGTTAACAATATTGATTTATTTCAGGGGAAAAAGTGGGTCTTAGAACCAGTTCTAAAATGCCTGTGAGTTCTATCCTATGCACACGCTGCATCCCTCTCTGGGTGTCTCTACTCTCCACCAGGGACTCTCTGGAATGCTATTTGCAGGTGAATACAATATTTCCTAGTATAGTGTGCTCACTGAGAATGACCCAGTGTCTAAACTACAGTCTTCCACTCTCCTGAGGTTCTTATTGACTTGACTATAAGGGTAGAGGTTACTGTGAGGAAACAATGAGGAAAAAATGTTTGGAGGAGCAGGGGAGGTATGTGGGGAATGTCTTTAATAGAATTCAACCTCACTGCTCTAGATTTTGTCTTCAGAGGGTTGTAGCGACCTGAGAAAAAGGTATCCAGAGGAAGCTCTTGTCCTAGCAAAGCAGGGCAGCTTGCTGGATCCTTTCTATCACCCTTGCCATTGTCCTAGGTGAGGTGAACTCGGCATGTGGAACAAGCTCTCATAAGGCAAGGGAAGGGACCATGCTTGTCTTACTTATCGTTGGTATTCCAAACATCAAGATCAGTACCTGGCACATAGCACATAACAGATGTTTATTGGCTGACTGAAAAGTAGATAGGTACTCAATGTGACTTTTTAAAAAACAAAATGATTCCTAGTCTTTTTTATTTTATTTTTTGATAGAGATAGAGAAAGAGTCAGAGAGAGGAACTGATAGGGACAGACAGACAGGAAGGGAGAGAGATGAGAGGCATCAATTTTTCATTGTAGCAACTTAGTTGTTCATTGATTGCTTTCTCCTATGTGCCTTGATGGGGGTGGGGGTGGGCTACAGCAGAGCAAGTGACCCCTTGCTCAAGGCAGCAAGCAACCTCGGGCTCAAGCCAGTGACCTTTGGGTTCAAGCCAGTGGCCATGGGGTCATGTCTGTGATCCCATGCTCAAGCTGGTGAGCCCACCATCAAGCTGGATAAGCCCGTGCTCAAGCTGGCGACCTTGAGGTTCAAACCTGGGTCCTCTGCGTCCCAGTCCCACGCTCTATCCACTGTGCCACTACCTGGTCAGGCATAGATAGATTCCTAATCTTGCATCATAGTAGGACTCACATGAATTTTCAAACATTATTTTAACTTACTTTTAAAGATGCCTCTAAACACCTAATTTACAAGATATATTTAGGCATGTATTAGACTTTACAGTTGGAAAGATCAAGGGTTTTAAGTTATAAATGGAATGGTATTAAGGCCAGAAATTAAAATGTATATTTAGACTTAAAAGCCTATGTTCTATCTGTCCTCTAATGGTTTTCTAGATAACATTGTTTGTAGAGATCGAACAAAGAAACTCTCATTTTTAAACTTGCCTTTATGATACAGCACAATAGATGGCTTACTTAGATTATGGTTGGTTGACACAGTTTAGTTTAGACTAATTGGCAATTCTGTGCCTAATTCTGTCATCCATTTTATACCAAGCAAACTGTTGGTGCTCAAATGTTAATAAACCAGCAATGCATGCCAAGTATCAGATGTCCTAGATGTTAAGTGGCGATTAGCATTATTGACATATGCAGATAAGTAGATTATAAATAGTGGGAAAATTAGCTTTAATTGAAGTTAAATGATAGCTTAGAAGTGAGTTAGTCATTTTGTTGGTGGATAAGGCATACTATTATGCCTTACCTGAGGGCATTGATGCAATTCAGTGTCACAGTAGAGCATTCAGAAAAAAACCCCAACTGGGTTTGCATCTGGAATTCACAACTTTCTGGATTTGCATCTGGAATTTACAACTTTCTGGCTGTGAGATCTGGGGTTCCCAGTCTACTGCCCACGCTTTGAAGGGTCCTTCTCTAGCTTTATCCTTCCACACAGGACAAGGCAGTCCATATTCTCTGACTACCTGAGACCCTGGAACTTACTGTCCTGCCCCTTTGAGGTCTGATCTTCCAGGGCTGGACCAAGGCTAAAGGAATCGCCTAGGGGTGGCTTTTGTGAGCTGTACTCCTGTGTGAGCCTTTTTGTGGTATGGGATGGGGCAGAGATGGAAAGAATATGGGGTGTGAGTTTCAGGCCAGAAGCCAGTACTCCCTGTATAGCACATGTTTCAGTTCATTCATATATTTAAGTATTTATGATCGGGTATATGGGTCTGCATTTGTTAGCTTGTCCCAGGCCGTTTCAAAGTTAAAGGCCGGCCTGGAACGAGGGCAAGTCAGGCAGCCCCATTTTAGTCTCAGTTTTTTCACCTGTAAACAGGATAATAACTGTTTCATTAACCTCGAAGGAATAGGATGATGAGAACGATCTTAAAAATAACTATCGGTTGTTGAGTATATACAATGGTTCAAGCACTATGCTGGGCACTTTGCATACATTACAATAGAGTCTTATGAATCTTCCAGGGCATGCAGTTTCTTTTTCTTTTTTTTCTGTAGACCAGAAAACAGGCTGAGAGAAGGTAACTTTCTCTCCCAGTCCTGTCCCCCTCCTCCCAACCCCCCTTCAATACCTACCTCAAGTGCCAACTGAGATAATATATGTAACAATCTTATATACATACAATGCTACACTATAGTTATTAATTCATTTACATTGTGTCTTTGGAAATAACACTGAACAAAATGGAGAAAAATCACTGACTTCAGCAGCATACATTTTAGTGGAGACAAACAATAAAACAAATAGGTGAAATGATAGTGTGTTAGATGGTGGCAAGGAAAGGAAGAGAACTAGGAACTAAGTCATGTGAAGTCACAGGGAAAATGACATTTGAGTAAAGATATTAAGCGGGTGAGGGAACAACATTCTAGGTTTTGTTTCGTTTTCTGGGGGGTTGGGGGGAGTGAGGAGATAATTCATATGGCAGAGGGAATAGCAAATGGAAAAGCTGTGAGACTGGAGATTGCTCATTATGTTTTAGAAATAGCATGGAGGCCAACGGGGGCTGAGAATAGTTAGAGATGAGGTCAGAGAGAGAAGGGGGGGGTGGGGACTAGGTCCATAGGTATTTAGGCCATGGTAAGGACTCTGGCTTTTAGCTGGACTGGAAAAACTCAAAGGATACTGCTGGAGGCAAGGACCGAAAGAGGGAGACCAGGTAGGTGGTTATTGCAAAGTACGGGCATAAGAGGATGCTGACTTGGACCAGGATCATGGCAGTAGAGGTGGTAGGTGGAGGTTAGATTCTAGTTATATGTAGTACTTTTGAAAGTTGAACTGACAGGTGTACTGACCCTTGTGGGGAGTAAGAGGAAGTAAGGAGTCGAGAAAGACTCTAAAGATTTTTCAGTCGGGCAACTGGAAGGGTGTAGATGCCATTAACTGGAACGGGGAAGGAGGTTGTTTGTGGGGCACATTTGGGGCAGGTGATCTGGAGCCTGGTTTGCCATGTTAATTCTGAGATATCTATTAGACACCAGATGGAGATGTCAGGTATATTTTTTCACTTCATTGAATTTGATTTTCTTCTTTCTTTACAGCACTGTAATGGCATTTATTCATGTTCTTTGCTTTCACGGTGGTAGTCTATGTCATAGAGAATTTGATGCTGGGGCTCAGTGAAGGGTTGAAAGAGAAATATGGGGACGCAGTTTCAGCAAGAGCAGTATAAAACGGTTTAGAGATACAATTTAGAACTTGGATCCAGTTTCACAGCGTTGCAGTCCTTTCTCTAATTAGAAGCCACGCAATCTGTTTAATGCCACACAGGTCATTTAAGCCCCCCCACCCCCAATGTTTGCTCACAACCTATTCCAAGCGTTTAAAATAAACTGGATGTTAAAAAGGTATGGCTGAAATTTTGAAAAAGTTCAACATACTAGGTCATAAAAGTAACAATCCTCCTCTAAGTATAGCCTCTGCCTAGACATCAAAACATGAACTTGTTGGGAAAGGGGGCGGGGGGAGGCAGATAAAAATAAAACCCTAGGACCAGAACAGCAGAGCTGTTCCCGGTGCTTGGCTGACCTTACACACCTTGACCTGGCTCACAAAGGGAGAGGGAGGGGGAGAGGGAACAGCAGGAGTGGTAACATCTTAAAGGGCTCCGTTTCAGTGTTCTCTGCGAGTCTGGCTTGGAACGATGAGGTCTGGCTAAGGACGTTTGCTCTGCCTAACGCAAAGCCAGATTTGTCAATGTCTCCGATTGTCACAAAACCGTCCGGGTCTTGCTAACACCTTTAAATCTGGCGTGTTTTCACGTCTGGGGTGGTATTGGGTCTAGTGTCGACGCTGGCACATTTCCATCTTCTTAATTTCGTGGTCATTTAAGTGTCTGATGGTGCCAGTTATCACAAAAGGCAGAACAGGTTAGCTTTCCCTGCGGTAAATTACAAATAAGCAAAATAAATCCTTAGAGGACTTATCGTGTCTGAAGCAGCGAAGAGCCAACCCATGGGTTCAAAATGATTGCCCAGTGCGGGGTCAGGACACCGGGATGCGCGCCACCTCCTCGGGGCCAGGTTGTGCGGGGCTCTAATCAGCTCATCCGAGGACGATGCGACCCCCGCGGGGCCAGAGCTTTCGGCTCACCTGGTCACTGCCAAAGGTGAGGCGCCCGCGCGAGGGCGCGGCCGGCCGGGCGGGCTCCGAAACCGCGTGGGGGCGGGACCTGGCGCGAAGGGACGCCCCGCCCCCCGATGATGCGGCGCCCGCCGACTCGCCCCCGTCTTGTCACTCACTCCTCACCATGGTTGCAGCACAAAGCAACAAGCCCCGGAGGCCGCTTCCTCCCTGAGGAGCGGCTCCCGCGGCCGGAGAAGCAGCTGAAGGAGGAAGAGGCGGGGGAAGAGGAGGGGAATCGCCGCTCCCCAAACACACTCTCCGAGGCGCTGTGCGCGGCTCCAGGCTCCAGGCTCCAGGCCACCGAACGCCGCGGCCGGGAGTCCGGACCCGGGCAGTCCACGGCCCCCTTCCCCTCCCCCGCCCCGTGCAGACCTGGAACAAAGTTGCCGAGAGCGACTGGGCCGGAGGGCTGCAGCCCGGACCGGAGGCTGTGGCGGCGGCGGCGCCGGCGCCCGGAAAGCTGCGCTTCGGGAGCGCTGATGGGGGGAGGCGGCGGCGGAGCCCGCGGCGGCGGCCGGAGCCACGGCGGCGGCGGCGCGGCGGCCCGAAGGGATGCAGCAGCAATCGGGAGGGACGGCCGAGCCCAATAGACGATCGGGAGCGGCAGGGACAGCGGCCGACGCGATCTGGCTTCGCAGCGCCCGGACCTGAGCCAGTCTTCCCCGCGGCGGCCGAGTGCCCGAGGACTGGGGACGCCGGCGATCCGAGTGATTCCCGGAGACCCCCGGGCGGTGGCGCGAGCCCCTGAGAGGAGGGGGCGACCCTCCGCGCGGGAGGGGACAGGAGGCCCCGCCTGCCCGCAGCCCTCCCCTTCCTCACTGTCGCTCCTACCTCCCTAAAAATAACTCAGGCCCTCCGGGGCCAGAGGAGCCGCCACCGTCCCCCGAGTGGAGCCGGGGGAGGCGTGTCAAGCCAGGGCCCGGAGGGAGCCGGGCGCGCCAGGAAGCCTTGTCCGGCCTGGCGGCAAAGAAGAGGAGGTGGAGGAAGGGGAGTGCCTGGCCGCCGATCGCGCCGCAGGGACCCTCCGGGTCGTGTGTCTCCCGGACCGCGCGGCCTCGCTCTCCGGTCAGGTCTCCTGCACGCCCGTCCCGCGCTTCGGAACCGGGGCCCCGTCCAGCCGCCCCTCTCTGGGCCCCGCCGCCACCGCCGCCGCCGCCGCCGCCGCGGTTTGGCTTATTAGCCTCGGGCGGGCGGAGCGCACAGGGCGGAGGCAGCGGCTGCGCTGGGCCGGGAGGAGGCCGAGGAGGGTGCGGAGCCGCTCCGGCCCGGCCCGCGGGGGGAGATGGCGTCCTACGTGGATAACAGCTTCCGCCAAGCGGTGATGAAGAACCCCGCGGAGAGGACCTCCCAGGTGAGACCCGCCCGGATTTGGCCGCATTTGTGGCTCCTAGGTTGCGCCCTCCTGGGTATTCCCGCGCACCCACTTCTCCCAATGGGACCCCCAACTTCCAATTGCATCCCATCTCCGAGGCTTCTTTCCTGATCATCCCGGATTTAATTTTCCGTCTCCTGGATATTCTCCTTTCTGTTGCTCTCCCCAATCCTGACCTTCCCTTGTGTTTGTCCAGTGTAGGAAATTCTCTAATTAGCCCCTCTTCCCAGCCGCACACCGGACCTGTGAACCTCGGGGTGTGTATGGGTCACCTCCCCTCGGTGGGCTACTCTTGCCACCCTGTCTGTAGGCCCTTCTCAAACATGTACCCCCCTCCCCTTTAGAGTTTGGTGGTGTTTGAGACGGTATTGCAGGGAACTTGTACGGGTCTGCGAAAGACACCCGTGTTGGCCTTCTAAAGTTAAACATTGAGGTGTGTATTTTATTACTTTGCTCTTTTGAAAAGAAGTGATGCAGCTTTCCAATTAAAGGGGTGAAAAGTTGCATAGCTAGTGCTTTTAGTGTAAAGTGCAGGGAAGGCATATCACATGCGCCCCCGGAAAGGACACCCTTCGGATTCCTTTGCTGTTGCACAACTGTGTCAAAACTAGATAAGTTTGTTAACCTTTATACATTCGTTTACCTTCAGGCTTATTTTTCTCTTAACTGGAGGAATCGCTGCTGGTGTTGGATTTGGTCATTCCAAGTTGGACTAGAAAGGGGGAAATTTTGTAAAAATGTGGTGGTTTGATTTCTTATTTTGCTTTTAGTTGCTGACTGGATAATGATGCATATTCCTAAGCGTTGGGATGGTGACTACAGGGTATCTCACTGCCAACCTTCTTAAGACAAATAAGCCCTTACCATCCTTGGGACCATCAGACATTTAGGATCTAATGCTTGGAAGAGTTGCTGCACTTGTTAAATGTTGGATGCCATCTGTTCAGATCCGAGTGCTCTTCCCTGAGGTTGATTATTATTATTTAGTGGGGGAGAACAGAATAAAATAGAATCTTCCACTGGCTGCTTTTGGACAAGGCCCAAGATTGGCACCTGGTACTGTTTTTGATTTTTCATTTTTTCTTGGTGGAGCCGTCACATCGGGGGATCATAGATTGCACATATTTACCCAGTGTGTGGAAGCTGGGTGGTAATTTTACAAGAATATTCATTTCAAAAGAAAGTTTTTCTTTCAAAGGATTATTTTATCAAAAACAAAGAATATCCTGCTTTGATCATGTCCTTGAGCATCATTTCACTGCCTTTTCATATGCCTTGCTTATTCACTGTTGTTTTAAAATTGTCCATTGAGTCAGTCTTCTGCATCTGAAAATGCTCGTTCCCAGTTACAATGTGATGGAGAAGCCAGTTTCAATGAAATAATTCAATTTGGAGGGGTCAAGTGAAATCACATATGCTGAAATATTAGAATCTAGCAAGATGGGTCAGAAAATGATGTCAGAGGCCTTTAGTGGAAATTAGAGAGGGGAAAAGGGTGGTGCCTTTGGTCAATTACTTAGAATAGCAATGATTGGAAACCTACTATGGGGGGTGGTGCCAAACAAGACAGTATGTGGATTGTGCTAAATAAATGAACTGTTAAACTTTCCTGTTCCTTTGCCAGTTGTGTAGAATAAAAATGGACCCAGCATAGAACTTGGCCTGAGTCAGAAGTAGGGCAGTTGGTACTAACACCACATGATAAAAGCTTTATTGACAGTCTGAATTTCCCCCAACTGAACCATCGTAGGAAAAGTAAACAGAGAGAAAGCTACCAAACAATTTGTACACTGTCAGCCCTATTAACTTTGATGTTCATTTGGTTATTACTAATGCACACCCTCACATTTATTATTGTCTAAAGAGCAAGTAGGTTTTGAATGTGACTGTTTTCCATCTTCACTTGGCTTGTCAAGAATGATCTTCTTAAAGTTTGAAATTGACCCAAGTAAAAGGAAAAAGAAAGTGTTTTGGTAGAAGGTGCTTTTTTGTGTGGAGTGCCTTGTTAATGCCAGGGCTGGAAGTTTTTCTGTACTGTTTTCTTCATGAATGCTTGAGAGTTAGAATTCTGTAATACAGGGGAAAGCAGGCGTTAAATAAGCTTGGTATCATGAACAGAAGGATATGAACTAGGAAAGTTTTGCTGTCATGCTTCCTTCTGTTTCTCAGGATAGACTTGGTAAAAGAGTTTGTATGATTTTTATTGCAGGCAAAAGGAAGATGTTTTCAAAGAAAAGAACACAGGGAAATCCAGAAATTTATTTTGTTAAATTTAACTTATTTTTTAAACCTCAGTCCAGTCCAGTTTCTCTCTCCAATGCTATAAACACTTAATTTTGTATTTAGGTTAATCAATTGCTTAGAAGTAACTGTGATGTTACTAGTGTAACCTAAGTAGTTAGCTAGAAGAGAATCTGGGTGGGGGAGAACCCCAGTGTAAACACAGAGACTGAAAATTTGGGAGCTTTTCAAGCCACCTGGAAAATGGGAACTTATTTAGGCATTTCATTAGAGAGGAGGAATGGTAAGGAGAAATTTAAAAATTGTCACCTGACCTTTTAGCCAGATAGATCATGAATATTCAGAATATTCTGAGAGGAGGAAAAAGGTCCTCTTTAGTCCAGTGTGTGTCCCATATTGTGTGTCTGGAAACCTGGCTAAGTTCTAGTCAATGGGCCCTGTGTTCTGAAAAACAAACCCTCTTGAAAATAATGAACACTAAACGTTCTATTGATATTTTTCAGTGCAAGTCTGTTGAAAATCAGGACTCTTAAGTAATTGCTTTATTAAACTATTTGAGTTTATGTCTTTAATCACTTAAATGGGAAGCTGGGTCACCAAAGCAATTTAGTGAAGTAAAAGACGTCAATAAATTACAAACAGCTTTATCCCCTTTGCCTTTAAACAAGAAAATGATTTTTCTAAACCATTTTATTAAGTTGTTGAGTTGGGACCCCTTGAAATCGTTTCTATACAGTGTTTCAATACATAATGTTTTTAGTTTTTCAGGCGAACCATTTATTGCAAAATTGTTTCCTTTATTTAAAAATACCTAATTGATTGTGTTTTTAGTTAGTTGTAAAAGTTACTTTTAAAATTGGTAAGTGTAAAATGGCCCCACCTTGTCCCCTTCTAGTTAATAATATTACTTTGTCCTTTCCTATTGAAAAACTTCTTTTTTGGCTCTTGTATCTTTTGATTTAGTTGCTAACTCATGAATTTGTGAACTTAGAATTCCTAATAGTACAAGAGTTGATTCTTTGTAAAGTCACTCAGTGGAATGTATCTTGAGTCATAATGAGAGGGCTGAAAAATACCTTTACCCAAGAGAACTTTAAATTATGAGATTCTGCACAAAAGAGTTTCTATGGTAAATATTTAACTTTCAAATCTAATGGAAGAATTGTGTCTATTATAGTTAAATTTTCCATTTGAGTTTCTTTTCATCATTGTTTATGAGCAGTCTCATATTTTCATTTGACAACTTATACTTTGATTATATTTTATCCCAGTTTTGGGTTCTAGTAATAAATACTTGCTTTTTAAGTAGTTTTTGTTCATAAAACACAACTAAATGATCTCTGCAGTTTTTTGAAAAGCACGTCTCACTAAGTAATGCCTGTTTGGTTATAAGTATTTATTTAGCTTCCATAACAATGACAGTTGAACTTTTTGTAGGTTAAAAACCCACACATTTCTAACCGAAGTATTAATTTTAAACTGTATTACTATGTGAGTTTGAACAAGTGAGGATTTAAATTTATGGTAAAAATTACTGACTTTTTTTTTCAATGTTAGTCGCCTTCAGTAACCTTTTAAACACTTAGTTATTAACAGTTCCATAATTAGCTTTGCATATCTTGGCTAACATTCAAAATGAATCTCTCCAACTGCAATGCTATATCATAGAGACTAGATTAACACAGTCCTTCCCAGACCCTTGGGATCTTTTTTTTTTTTTTAATTTATTTTTTTTATTTTATTCATTTTTAGAGAGGAGACACACAGAGTGAGAGAGAGAGAGAGAAAGAGAGAGAGAGAGAGAGAGAGAGAGAAAGGGGGGAGGAGCTGGAAGCATCAACTCCCATATGCGCCTTGACCAGACCAGTGCAGGGTTTTGAACTGGCAACCTCAGTGCTCCCTGGTCGATGCTTTATCCACTGCGCCACCACAGGTCAGGCCCCCAGACCCTTGGGCTTTTACAGAACAGTTAAAAGATAAAGTTAAAAAGGAAGAGGATTACCTGGTTGCCAAGTAGTTGCCATTTTTTTCCTCTCAAGAAAGGACATTAAACAAAAAACAAAAAACACCAGCTACAACCTCCAATCACTATCATTTTATTAAGTTTTGTCACTGAATAAGAAAGGTTGGACCTCATATCACTTTTTTTTTAAAAGATTTTTATTTATTTATTTTACAGAGTAGGGGGCAGGAGTTTCAACTCATAGTTGCTTCACGTTAGTTGTTCATTGATTGTTGTATGTGCCTTGACCTGGCGAGCCGTGGGTTTGGAATCGGTGACCTCAGCATTCCAGATGGATGCTCTCTCCACGTTGCAACCACAGGCTAGGCCCCACTATCACTTTCAAAGCTCAGTTTCTTTTTTTTTCTTTCTTTCTTTCTTTTTCTTTTTTTTTAGGGAGAGAGAGAGTCAGAGAGAGGGATAGATAGGGACAGATAGGAATGGAGAGAGATGAGAAGCATCAATTACCAGTTTTTCATTGCAACACCCTAGTTTTTCATTGATTGCTTTCTCATATGTGCCTTGACTGTGGGCCTTCAACAGACCAAATAACCCCTTGCTCGAGCCAGTGACCTTGGGTCCAAGCCGGTGAGCTTTGCTCAAACCGGATGAGCCTGCGTGCTCAAGCTGGCGACCTTGGGTTCTCGAACCTGGGTCCTCCACATCCCAGTCCGACGCTCTATCCACTGCACCACCGCCTGATCAGGTCAAAGCTCAGTTTCTTAAATCACACTATTTTTTTTTTTTGCTACTTTGCTTTCTTTGCATAAGAAAATACACTTTTTTAAATTTTAATTTGCTGTTGGCTTAAAGAAAACTTTATCTGGGTGCATTTTGGGGTGAGTTACATGATTACAATATGGCCTGTCTTTGGTGATATTTGAAATTCAAGTCATGGTCTGATCAGGTGGTGGAACAGTGGATAGACTGTTGACCTGAGATGCTGAAGACCCAGGTTTGAAATCGAGGTCGCTGGCTTGAGTGCGGCTTCATCCATCCTCATCCAGGCTCACCAGTGTGAGTGCGGGGTCATCGGCTTGAACGTGGGATCATAGACACAACCCCATGGTCACTGGCTTTAGCCCAAGGTCGCTGGCTTGAGCAACTGGTCACTGGCTCAGCTGGAGCCCTGTCCCCCCATCCAGGCACAAATGGGAAAGTACCCTGCTGCAACTAGGAGATGCTGCTGCTTATCTTTCTCCCTTCCTGTCTGTCTGTTTCTCTCTTTCTCTTGTTAAAAAAAAAAGAAAGGAAGAAATTCAAGTCACGTAAAGTATAACATAAAGTTATGGTGGCATATGCCTGAAATATAAATTCTCTGAAATAAAGACTTTTTTTTTTTTGGCCTTCCACAAAATGTTTATTTCTTTTGAAATAAAGACTTTTAAAGCAACATAGAAACAGTGTTTCTTAAGTCATTTGAAAACTTTCTTTTTAAAGATTTGTAATTACCTGAAGTAACTTTGATCTAGATTAAAGAGATATGGAAACATGGACACTGATTAGTTTTTGATACCTGTATTTTATGGGCTATTGCCTCTTCTCACCTCATTTTTGGTAGCAGTTTCTGCATCTGTAAAATGAGGATAATAGCTTCTGAGGCTGTTTGGTAGATTAAGTGAAAGTACATTTATTATTTACTATTTAGTGCAATGTCTAATGATAGTTGCAGCACATTTTAATAAAATATCTATTATTTTCCAAGCCTTGGGAATTCAAAGATGAAATGAGACATGTGGCCCTCAAGTAATTTGCCAATTTATTGTGTCCTGTAAGTAGGATGTGATTCATTAATGTTGTAACAGCTGTCTTCTGCCAACACTGAAGAGGCTGTGTGGCCTTCCTATGTGAATACATGTATTTAGTTTTGGGTGAATAGCTATTCACCTACCAGTAGATTAATAGACGTGAAGGATATTCCAGACTGACACATTGGAGCCAAGGGAATGAGTGAGTAGGGAATGGGGACTGACCCCACTGGAGTGTAGAAGCTTGTGGTTTGGAGGAGAGAGCAAAGAGTCCAAGAGTTCTGTTAGAGAGAAAGACAGGAACATCGATCTGTTCCTGTATGTGCCCTGACTGGGGATTGGAGCCCCAGTCTCTGTGCTTTGAGATGATGCTCTAACCAACTGAGCCATCGGGCCAGGGATAAAGGCTGATGTCTGTTCTTGAGGCTGTGGTGATTGGGAGCCTGAGTTACACAATGCAGATGAACTAGACATTTGCAGGAGCAGACTCTGCTGGACAGGCTGGCTGAACGCATGCATGTTAATGTCAGCTACTCATTGCACCAAACTACGCTCACGTTATGCTGGTACATTTGAATCATGGCAGATGACAATGACGGACAGTTCCTAGTTCGTTGGGAAAAAGCCCAAGTTGTGAATATAATTTTCTTTCTTTTTTTAATTAACAGTATTTTTCCTTAAACTTTGTTATCTTCTATATGCACATCCTGGAATCTAATATGAAATGCCTGATTTATCATATCATGTATTATGCTAAATACATTAATATTTCTTAAACTGTAGCGATAATGTGATGTCAAAACATTCTTGTATTTGGAAGAGTCAAGCAGTGTCTTAATTTAAGCAGGCAAAAGCAAAAGTGAATTTATTTATATAAAATTTCACAATTGACTTCTAAAAAAAATTTATTCATTTTAGAGAGGTGGGGGGGAGAGAGAGAGAGAGAAAGAAGGAAGAGCAGGAAGCATCAACTCCCATATATATGTGCCTTGACCAAGCAAGCCCAGGGTTTCAAACTGGCGACCTCGGCCTTCCAGGTCAACATTTTATCCACTGCACCACCTCAGGTTGGCCATAGTTGACTTGTAATATAATCTTTGTAGTGAGTCTTTTGAGAACAATGTCTTCTTCTCCAGCACTATTTTTTATTTAGATAGATTAATTAATGTTGTTAAATTAGGAAGGAAAAGCAATTTGTAGTACATATAATTGTTTGTAGCTTTGTCAGGGTTTTTGAATGTTTAGTTAGAAAACTTCTCAGTGGTTATAATGTCAGCCTTTATGGGGAGAAAAATAAGCTGACTGCCACATTATTTTGGTTTAGGATTTTTATCTTTTCAGGAAAAAAAGGACACCTTTGTTCTCACATGCTAATTAGCCACTACTTACTGAGCTGGATGAGGTATGTGTTTCTTGATGTATTCAGGTAGCTCCTTTTCTTCAGTCTGTGAAAGGATTTAGTTTTGGTGTGGCTGTGGTGGGTGGGGTTAGTTTCTTGGTGGAGCTCAAAGTTGTTGCATTTTAAATTCTCTTGGCTCTGTCATTTCTGTGCTTTCACACTCATTAATTGTAAAAAGCGTCTTAAAGGAGTTGGTGTCAGTGACTTGGAGAGGCAGTTTGTTTTGTCATTGGAACTAAAACCCTCCTGCCTCTGCCTATAAATTCTGGTCGCTTGCACGTGCAAGTTAAAAGTCAGATTGTGGAGGTTTAGAATTTTTCAGCTATTTAATATGAGATAAATGAATTGGAGTAAAACGTTACATTTTGATCCTTAACTGTTCCTAGTTTAGTTGACAAAGAAACACTCACCATAATATGACAACTTTTTGTTCTCTATTCTCTAGCTGGTGAAATTTGTTCCTACCAACAAAAAAGCTAGTAAGAAAAGGTCCTAAAGAAGAATTAGCCTTAGATGGTTTTCTGGAGAGGCCTGATACTAACTTTCTTAGAAGCTAAACTAGCAATCAGTGGATCTAGGGGTGGGGGGCACTGTGGTGTTTATCTGATTTCTCCTAAGTACTCACTGCAGAGTGAAAAATTTGCTACCCATTTTAAAAAATAAATCGTTTTGGTTGAGAGAATTATGGATTCACGCACAGTATTGAGAAAGAATATAGAGAGGTCCTGTGCACCCTGTACCCCATTTTTCCTATTACTAATATCTTGCAAAACTAGAGTATAGTGTCACAACCGGGATATTGACATTTTTGCCTTTCCATAGCCACAGTTACCCCCCCCCCCCGCCCCGCCTCTGGCAAAGATGAATGTGTTCTTGACTGCTATAATTTTGTCATTTTAAGAGTGTTACATAAATGGAATCATACAGTGTTTGACCTTTAAGGATTAGCTTTTTTTTTTTTTGCAGTCAGCATAAGTAAAGCTCATTACCTTTTGGTTAAAATGAATTTCTGTTGTCGCTGAGTGGTTTGGATTTATGTTCTGGAAATACCAACAATAAATGGGGGTTGTGGGTTGCGGTGTGTGTGTGTGTGTGTGTGTGTGTGTGTGTGTGTGTGTGTGTGTGTAAGGGTGAGATGGGTCGAAATAGTGACTGTGAGAAAATTCTATAATAATGTGTATAAAATAAAGACCAAAAGCATGGCTAAGCAAGAGGTGTAATAATTGTATAATATATGTGGGACATTTCAATATATGTACAGTAGTTCCTTTCCACATATATATGTATATATGCACTTGTTCATAATGTAAGTGGGAAGCTTAGTCTCAGCCATTAGTGATTCCTCATTCAGAGAAATTACTTCATCTTCCCAAATGAAACGGCATTTAAAAAATATTTTTATTAATTGATTTTAGTGAGAGAGGAAGGGAGGGAGCCAGGGAGAGAAAGACAGGAACACAGATCTGTTTCTGTATGTGCCCTGACCGGGGATTGAACCGACAACCTCTATGCTTTGGGACGATGTTCTAATCAACTGAGCTATCTGACCAGGGCAAAATGAAGTGGCATTTTTTACAATTCAGAAGGAAGTCTAATAAATGTTTGTACAAAGGCATTCCAGTGGCCAAATTGTGGACAATTTGAGTAACAAGGTAAATAATGGATTGTAAACCCCTAGGGAAAATGTATTCCATGAGCTCATACTAATATAAGAAAATAATTGAATACATAAATAATTGGGTGAGAAAAGACAGCTCTTGGTTATAGTAGAATTCCAATAAAAAAGTGGAGATGAAATGATGGAAATAGAAAATCAAACATGACAGTGATAATTGTGACAAGCAAGAGTCATCAGTGAATGCCAAGATTAGTGAATGAAAATGTGATGAAATATACCATATGTCAAATATTAGAATACTTGCATAGTCTCAACGTATCTGCCACAAGATTAATTAATTATAAGGGTATGTCAGTACTTTCATAGAGAAGAAAACTGGCAGACACCAAATTAAGCAAGTGATCAAGGTTATAGGACCAGTAGTTAGATATGTCAACATCATGATTCTCACTGAGAAGGGCACATCTGTGCTTGGATTCTTACTGAAAAACTTCAATCTAAGTGTCAGGAAACATTCGACAAACTCAGATTTAAGGCCATTATACAGAATAACTGTCTAATACTCAGAAGTGTCCACGGTATGAAAGGATGAAATGCCGAAGAACAGTCTCAAATTGGAAGAGATTAGGAAATGTAATAACCAAATGAGATGTGAGATGCTGGATTAGATCCAAGGCCAGAAAAACATTATTAGATGATAAAAACTGTTGAAATTTTAAACACACACATGCTAATAAAGAAATGGCCAAGAAGCACTAAAATGATAACTTTTTTTTTAGATTTTATTTGTTCGTTTTTAGAGAGAAAGAGAGAGAGAGAGAGAGAGAGAGAGAGGAAAGAGAGAACAAGAGGAGGAACAAGAAACATCAGCTCCCAGATGTGCCTTGACCAGGCAAGCCCAAGGTTTCGAACTGGTGACCTCAGCATTCCAGGTCAACGGTTTAACCACTGTGCCACCACAGGTCAGGCTAAAATGATAACTTTTAACTGTTTATTAATCTTTATTCCTTTCTGAATTTTTTTTTTAATATTTACAAGATACAGTATATTTTACCAGTTTTGAATGTTTCATGATCCAGAATTTAGGTAAATTAGAAGATTTGGTATAAGAAAAAAATATGCAGGAAATAAAACATCTCATGTATATTAAAGCATAATGGAAAATGAATTCAGTCTAGGTGAAATTAAGGTTGTAGGTCCCTCTCCTTTTTCTTTCCTGTGAATTTAAAAATTCTTTAAATTGTTACTTTTGGGAGGAATGAAAATGGAAGAAAGGGAAGAGCATGGCAAAGATGTGTTTAAAGAGTCCAGTCAAAGGCACTTACAGATATAGATGATAATACTATTTAGGTTGAGTGTGTTCAGTGCGTTCATTCCAGGGGTAATCAACCTTTTATACCTACTACCGCCCCCTTTTGTATCTCTGTTAGTAGTAAAATTTTCAAACTGCCCATCGGTTCCACAGTAATGGTGATTTATAAAGTAGGGAAGTAACTTTATAAAATTTATAAAGTAGAGTTACAGCAAGTTAAAGCATATAATAATAATTACTTACCAAGTACTTTATGTCGGATTTCGCTGTTTGGCAGAATAAATTTTATAAAACAACTTACTATAGTTAAATATATCTTTTTATTTATACTTTGGTTGCTCTGCTACTGCCCATGAAAGCTGGAATGCCCACTAGTGGACGGTAGGAACCAGGTTGGCTGTTTACGACATTTTCTGTAAGGAGTCAAAAAGGAAAAATAGCAGTGAAAAAAATAAGCTCAAGGTAGAAATATCTCCACAACTCCACTCACCCCCCTTAGATATATGCCTTTGCATTTCAATGATAAAGCCAATCCTGGAGCACCCCCCTCCCCCCAGTCACCCACCTTTTCTTGTAAACACTGGAGGAGGCATGCTATTTTTGTATACTACGTACTGTTTTGATATAACTGAAATTGGTGTTGGGAAATTAGATCAAAATATATGAAGCCTAATTTTAGAAATAACTACAAATAAATGATAAACTGGAAGGTAGTCACTATTTTTAATTGCAAGGATTTATACCTTATTTCCCATGTATAAGACGCACCTTTATTCTAAAAATTTGGGGTCTAAAAACTGTGTGCAGTTTTTATTTTTTTTTAACAGAGACAGAGAGAGGGGCAGACAGACTAGAAGGGAGAGAGATGAGAAGCATCAGTTCTTCATGGTAGCACCTTAGTTTCTCATTGATTGCTTTCTCATATGTTACTTGACCGGTTGGCTACAGCAGACCGAGTGACCCCTTGCTCAAGCCAGCGACCTTGGTCTCAAGCTAGTGAGCCTTGCTCAAACCAGATGAGCCTGCGCTCAGGCTGGCGACCTCGGGGTTTCCAACCTGGGTCCTCTGCATCCCTGTCTGACGTTCTATCTAGTATGCCACTGCCTGGTCAGGCAAAAACTGGGTGTGTTTCATATAGTGGTTGTAGATTTTTTTACTTGTATTTCCTGCTTTATCATGCTTGTTTTTGTAATCATTGTTGAAGACAATGATTTTTTATCAGACACAGGTGAGGACAAGCTAATGGATGGGAGTTTTGACCGTGATGAAAAGTTGTATGAATTTTATGATGAATAAAACTTGAGTTCAATAACTTTATGTAATACATTTTCTTTCAAATTTAGGGCCCCAAAATTAAGGTGCGTCTTATACATGGAAGCATCTTTTACATGGGGAAATATGGTACCATTTGTTTTCTATGGTTTAAAAGAATTTTTTTTCCTGTTTGATGTTTTCTTGTTATTTTTTTCTTATTTATTTATTTTTTTACAGAGACAGAGTCAGAGAGAGGAACAGATAAGGACAGACAGACAGGAATGGAGAGAGATGAGAAGCATCAATCATCAGTTTTTTGTTGCCATTGCAACATCTTAGTTGTTCATTGATTGCTTTCTCATATGTGCTTTGACCGCAGACCTTCAGCAGACTGAGTAACCCCTTGCTGGAGCCAGCGACCTTGGGTCCAAGCTGGTGAGCTTTTGCTCAAATCAGATGAGCTCGTGCTCAAGCTGGCGGCCTTGGGGTCTCGAACCTGGGTCCTTCCGCATCCCAGTTCAACACTCTATCCACTGTGCTACCGCCTGGTCAGGTCTGTTTGATGTTTTCAATAATAATAAATTGAATAATAAATAATAAATGTTTTCAATAATAAATTGAGTTTGAGGAAACAAGTGAAAAAGAAAAGACCTGGCCAGGCTTTGAAGTATCTAAATTCTTGTAAAATAAAATAAAATATATATGAAAGTGATTAGGTGTAGACTAAACCTATTTAACATTCATCCAGTTCTATATACAAGTCACTATTTGAATTCTTTAAGGGAATAATATTCTGATTATTTTTCCTGTGCATAATTTTTACATTATGTCTTGCAAACTCCATTTTCTTAAGTACTCTCAGATTTACTAGAAAAAGCTTGGGCAAATTGTTAAAAAGTATTTGGCTGAGTTACATTCTTTTAGTTCTTAAGAAACTGCTTGATCAAACATACATTTTCAAACAACTAGAGAAGAGTTTCAAAAACTCATGAGTTTTAAAAAATTGAAATGCAGTAGCATAAAACGTGAAGAATTGATGTAAGGAAGAATTTGACTGCGTTTCAGTTTTGTTTCCAATCTTCACTCATGTCTGACCCCCTCCCCCGCTACTTTTATAGAGCTGGAAGAAATTGAGCCAGGTTTATGGGCAGATGTTATCTGCAAGCCTGCTCTGCTCCGTGGATTTGGAATACCACAAACTACTTTTATACAGACAACGTATGCTGAACCCCAGAAGTTCTCTATTCCCAAATGAGTATCTCCAAATCTCCTCATCATCTAAGACTTCAGTTGGAATGTGCAGGAATTCCTATCTTGACTTGCCTTTCTCTGGTGTGGTTTAAATCTACACCCCACAGAGAGAACTCCGTGGGAGGCAGCGTGATAAATACCCTTTACTTTAAAAGTCTTTGTTCCCACTTTATATATCTTAGGATGGCTGTTTTCCTTCGTAGTTATACATTTATATCTTTAATTATATTCACAAAATAGTTGTTTTGCATTTATTTAGTGTATTTCCTTCATATAACCTGATGGATATTATGATCCTGGACTTTGATGTCAAACAAACTGCTTTGTGGTCCTGGGCAGGTAATTTGGATTTCACGGACTGTTATTTCATAAAACACCAGGCACAACTATTGATTTTTCACCTACTTATTTTGCCAAGTTAAATAAGCATGTTAAATAAAATGAATGTAAAGTTGCTGTCTACTATTCTCATTTCATGAAAGAAAGGACATTTGCTATCGTAAATATAGAAAGTTCATGATCTTATTAGATAAATTCAACTGTTTTACCATATTCCATTTTTGTCAAGGATTGATGAAAATTTTACCATATATGTATATGGTAATATTACAGTATCATTTAGTTTGAAGATTAAATACATTCATGTATGTTAAAGTTTTCTTTTTTATTTTTTATTAAAAATTTATTTATTTATTATTATTATTTTTTTCAGGAACAGAGAGAGTCAGAGAGAGGGATAGATAGGGACAAACAGGAACAGAGAGAGGTGAGAAGCATCAATATTAGTTTTTTGTTGCCGTTGCAACACCTTAGTTGTTCATTGACTGCTTTCTCACATGTGCCTTGATCGCGGGCCTTTAGCAGACCGAGCAACCCCTTGCTGGAGCCAGCGACCTTGGGTCCAAGCTGGCGAGCTTTTGCTCAAGCCAGATGGGCCCACACTCAAGCTGGCGAGCTCGGGGTCTCAAACCTGGGTCTTCTGCATCCCAGTTCGACGCTCTATCCACTGTGCCACCGCCTGGTCAGCTATGTTAAAGTTTTTTAACAGTCTCTGGCGTGGAGTGTTTAGTAAGTATACTGCTCACAAAAATTAGGGGATATTTCAAAATGAATATGAAGTGATAAAAAAATCATTTGACTTTCTTTTATTAAGCAAGAACATCAGAAAAGCAAACAAGTCCAAGAAAGTTGTTTGATTATGCAAATGAGGTACAAAACCAGCTTTTATTTCATTGGTGAAAATGCAGTATACAAAAAGCTGAATGTACTGGAGTATCAGCATGTTCCCTGATGCCCTAATTTTTATGAGCATGTATTATTACTATTTTATATAGTATGTATATTTATACTATTATTATATTATTAATAATGCTATTACTATTATTACTATGAATAGTTACTATTCATTTGCTCTCTGCTCATGTTCTTTTAGATGATTTTTCATCATTAGTGTAACTTATGACTAATTCACCAAAGTGACTTATAACCTAATTCAATTTGATAGGCTTAATTTATATCACATATAGTATTAGGAGTGCATTAGTCTGCGGGTTACCAAAAACAGCACACATGGAGGCTTTACTATGCTCTTAATTTTTTTACACAAGAAGGGATTAAGCCAAACAAAACAAAACAAAAAACCTCATAGACACAGACAACAACATGACGATTACTGGGGGGAAGTGGGTGGGGGTAGGAGAGGGCAAAGGGATGATAAATGGTGATGGAGAGAGACTTGACTTGGGGTGGTAATCACACTATAGTATTCAGGTGATGTATTATAGAAATTATTTATTTATTTATTTATTTATTTTTTACAGGGACAGAGAGAGAGATAGATAGGGACAGACAGACAGGAACGGAGAGAGGTGAGAAGCATCAATCATTAGTTTTTTGTTGCCGTTGCAACACCTTAGTTGTTCATTGATTGCTTTCTCTCATGTGCCTTGACCGCGGGCCTTCAGCAGACGGAGCAACCCCTTGCTGGAGCCAGCGACCTTGGGTCCAAGCTGGCGAGCTTTTGCTCAACCCAGATGGGCCCGCGCTCAAGCCGGTGAGCTCGGGGTCTCGAACCTGGGTCTTCCGCATCCTAGTCCGACGCTCTATCCACCGCACCACTGCCTGGTCAGGCGTATTATAGAATTTTATACCTGAAACCTATATAACTTTATTAACCAATGTTACCCCAATATATTCAGTTTTAAAAATGTATAGGAAAGCAATGCAAATTTGGTGTAGGTAGATACTTGAGGATGTCATTAAGAAAACTGACTCAGTTTCAAAGTTGCAAGATGGTGGCTGCACCCCCAGTGGGGAAAGGAGGATGTTGGAAATCTGTTTCACCCCTCGCTGGCTGGCTCAGTGGTAGAGTGTTGGCCCGGCCTGTAGAAGTCCTATGTTCCATTCCTGGTCAGGGCACTCAGGAGAAGTGACCATCTGCTTCTCCACCCCTCCCCCTCTTGCTTCTCTCTCTCTCTCTCTCTCTCTCTCTCTCTCTCTCTCTCTCTCTTCTCTTCCCCTCCTGCAGCCATGGTTAAATTGGAGTGAGTTGGCCCGGGCACTGAGGATGGCTCCATTGCCTCCACCTCAGGTGCTAAAATAGCTCATTTGCGGTGGCCCAGACCAGCAGCAGAGCATCACCTGGTAGGGGGCTTGCAGGGTGGATCATGGGGCTTATGAAGGAGTCTGACTCTGCCTCTCCCCCTCTCACTTAATAATAAAAAGAATTCCATTTCTTGGTAAATTTCTGTTTTTTATTTCAAAGGAAAGCCCTTGTTAGGTATTTGTTATTGGTCAGAGCTGTGTCACATGGCTACTCTTGGTTGCAAAGGGGGCTGGAAATTTGAATATTTTGCTTTTAAGCCTATCTGTTACAGAAAGGCAGGAGAGAAAAAGATTAAGGTTAATGAATGGTGTGAGCTGGTAGTATTTGTCTAACTTTGCATAGAAAATAGATGATTGTAATAAGTTTATGCAGTGATTCTCAGGCAGCCTCTTTGAAAATCTTACTGGATTATAGAGATACTTTACTATAACTTCAGTTGTGGAATCATACAGATATGTCCAGGTTCTTGGTTCATTTATTAGGTGTATGATTATTAACTTTCTGAACTGCAGTCTCTTATTTGAAAAGAGATGAAAATACCAGTGGGGCCTGACCCGTGGTGGCTCAGTGGATAAATCATCGACCTGGAGCACAGAGGTCGCCAGTTCGAAATCCCGGGCTTGCCCGGTCAAGGCACATATGAGAAGCAACTGCTAAGAGTTCATACTTCCTGCTCCTCTACCCCTTCTCCTCTCTCTCTCCCTGTCCCCTCTCTAAAAATCAATCAGTAAAATCTTAAAAAAAAATACCAGTGGGTGAGCATTATTATAAATATAAATGAAACAGAATGTAACTTTTAAATAGAATTATTTGTAAATGGTAACTATTGATTGAAATATTGATTTAAAAATAAAACATAGGCTTACATTTTCTTTTTTTTTTTTGTATTTTTCTGAAGTGAGAATAAGGGAGGCAGAGAGACAGACTCCCACATGCACCCAACTGGGATCCATGTAGCGTGCCCACCAGGGGGCGATGCTCTGCCCATCTGGGACATTGCTCTGTTGCAACTGGAGCCATTCTAGTGCCTGAGGTGGAGGCCATGGAGCCAACCTCAGCGCCTGCGCCTACTTTGCTCCAATGGAGCCTTGGCTGTGTGAGGGGAAGAGAAAGGGAGAGAAAAAGTAGAGGGGAAAAGGTGGAGAAGCAAATTGGTGCTTCTCCTGTGTGCCCTGACTGGGAATTGAACCCTGGATTTCCACACTCCGGGCCGATGCTCTACCGTGGAGCTAGCCAGCCAGGGTTATTTTATTGATTTTAGAGCAGTGGTTCTTAACCTGGGTTCTATCGAACTCTAGGGGTTTGATGAGTCGGTCTCAGGGGTTCGGAGAAGCCTCTGCCGCGGAGGCCAGAATAAAGTAATACCGTCATTTGTTGTGAGTTCATGCACTTTGTTGGTTTTGTTCTTTGAGCAAGGTGATGTTCATGCACGGCTCATTTTGTGCACCAGTAAAAAAACATATACCTATGTCTTGAATTTGGGAAAAAAAATCATATTTTATTTATCACTAAAGAAGGGTTCCGTGACTGCGCATATGAAACTGGTGGGTTCGGTACCTCAAAAAAGGTTAAGAACCACTGTTTTAGAGAGAGGATAGAGAGAGAAAGGCAAGGGGAGGACTGGAAGCATCAACTCATAGTAGTTGCTTCTCATGTATGTCTTGATCGGGCCAGCTCAGGATTTCGAACCAGCGATCTCAGCATTCCAGGTCGATGCTTTATCACCTGCACCACCACAGGCCTACATTTTCTCCATTAACTCATTTGGTTTCAAATTTATTTTATCTTTAGAATTCTAGAAATTTTATTTTATATATTCAATGTGTTCCATTTGTGTGTTCTCATATTTCTACTTGTAGTAATTAATACTTTATAATTTTTCTGGGATTTCAAGTTTCAATTTCTCATCCCTCCCCAAAGATGAATCATCACTTTGTATAAAATACATTTGTATGTAAAGTTTTTTTCTATAAAATGTAGCTGTTTAAACAGAGTTTTCTGTAATTTGTTGACTTCATACTTATATTGTAAACTCATGTTTTTAAGAAAAATGGTTTTATACTGAATGTTATACAAGACTTAGCTGTAATACTACGACTTGAAGTATTCATTGTGTTCCGCCTTCGAGCAGTTGTGTTTATTTGAGGCTTTTTATATCATTCAGGGTTTAGATGTATAAACGGCTCTTATTGTGTAGTGGGGTCACTTAAGCAATTTGCTGTCAGGAGCATTATAATGGCTAGAAATGTTACTGGAAAAAGTCAGAGGTATTTGTTTGTTTTTTTTTAATTTTTTTAATTCATTTTAGAGAGGAGACACAGAGTGAGAGAGAGAGAGAGAGAGAGAGAAAGAGAGAAAGAGAGAAAGGGGGGAGGAGCTGGAAGCTCAACTCCCATATGTGCCTTGACCAGACCAGTGCAGGGTTTTGAACTGGCGACCTCAGTGTTCCCAGGTCGACGCTTTATCCACTGTGCCACCACAGGTCAGGCAGAGGTATTTGTTATTTTAAAAAATGCTTTGTTTTTGTAAGTTATTTGGTTTTGGTTGCGGGGAGGTGTACGTAATATACGCCTGAGTTCAGTGGTGGGATTCAAATAACTTAACAACTGGTTATCTGACTTAATGACTGTTTAAGAATTAAAAAAGATATATCAAAAGGTAGTTTATTATTTCATGCATTTAATACTTAAATAAGAACAGTAAAAGACGTAGAGAAAACTAGATTGTTATGAGAAAGTTTAAAAGTATCAATGAAAAAATATTAAATAATACCTTACAAAAAACAATAAAACTGTTATTTAAGATATTTTCCCCTATTGCTTCTTTTTTTTTTTTTTTTTTAATTTTTACAAGGACAGAGAGAGAGTCAGAGAGAGGGATAGATAGGGACAGACAGACAGGAACAGAGAGAGGTGAGAAGCATCAATCATTAGTTTTTCATTGCTGTCGCGACACCTTAGTTGTTCATTGATTGCTTTCTCACATGTGCCTTGACCGCGGGCCTTCAGCAGACCGAGCCACCCCTTGCTGGAGCCAGCGACCTTGGGTCCAAGCTGGCGAGCTTTTACTCAAGCCAGATGGGCCTGTGCTCACGCTGGCGACCTCGGGGTCTCGAACCTGGGTCTTCCGCATCCCAGTCCAACGCTCTATCCACTGCGCCACCACCGCCTGGGCCCCTATTGCTTCTTGACTGGCTTCCTCACTTGCAATTTTTTTCACCTGTGGATGTAATGAACATTACTCCCGGTGCTTAGCATACCCTGTTGTGCAAATGAACATTAAAAAAAGAGTAAGAAATGTAAATTTGTGATTTCTACCTTGGCCTTTGCCTGTCAAGCGAAGCAGCTGAATCCTACCACTGCCTGAGTTTGGAGTCTAAGTTAGGACCCTCAGCATGTAATTGGAGCTAAAATGTTCTTTAATGAATTGATGTTTCTTTCCAAGACTTTGAGATAAAGTCATTGTATCCTTTTATGTTAATAGCAAATTGAATAAAAGTTGATAAGGAGCAGTAATTTTTTGGTTAAGTTTATGCTACACATACATCCTCCTGTATAGAAACCTGCGACTTTGTGAAACAAATTAGTTCTTATTGAGTATCAGGCAGTTGTCTCCCTGTGAGTTTTGTTAGTTTGGTGCGTGTATTTTGAGCTGTCATTCACATAGCATTTTCACTGGCATGTAAAGGGGTGTATAAATTCTTCCTCTGGGACCCTGTAACAGTTTTATTCTATTTTGCAGATTTTTATTACTTTGAGATATTTTACTATCTTCAAGAACAGCAATTTAAACTAAATTGTAAAGTTAAATTCAGTGCTAGAATTTAGAACTAATTTGTTGATGAACATTTACTAAGTGGAGGTCCTAGCCTTGACCCATTTAAATAGTTATGACCGCTTATTTTTAATTGTAAAATGATTAACATGCAAATATATTAACTTTTTAAGGGTGAGGTCAGAGATTACATAGGCCCCGTTAATATCTTACATATTGATTGTATATGTATATAAAGCTAGAAGAAAGTAAACTGTAATAAAACTTATTCAAAGTAATTTTTTAAACAGATTTTTAGTAAGAGACATCTTAATTAAATACGTAAAGTAGCATTTAACTTTCACTTCATTGTCTTCTACTTTTCACCTGTTTTATTTTTAATTTTGACATGTAGCTGTTCTTCTTTATTGAAGGATCAAGTGTGATCTCGAGAGTATCTGAAAGGCCCCTAATCCACAGAGAGCTTCCCTCCTTCCCTTTTGGTGATGCCCCAAGGACTCTGCGGAAAACAGACATAGCAGTATGGTTCTTGGTGTTGAATGGACCTTAGTGATCAGCTGGCCAGTGGTTTTCACATTGTCTCACAAACCTCTAGGTGATCCTCTGGGGAGGCGTGGGTAGCTAGCCTGGCCTTCACACTTTTTAATTTTTATTAGAAAAAGGAGATTCACCACTAAAAGATGTTGAAAAATCCCTGATCTAGTTCGGACTCCTGAGTAGAGGAAATAAATACCAAAAGTAGTTCAGTGAATTTCTCCATGTCACAGTGCAGAGCCAGCAAACTTGAAAAATTTTAAGTTTGTTCTTTCCTTAGACTCTCATCTCTAAAAATGCAAATATCTCTGGGGGAGTGTGGGTGTGGGTGATCATTCAGTGCTGTTATCATGTATACCTCAGAGAAGTGGAGAGTTCCTTTCTAACATTTGGCAGGGTGAGGAGTGACCTAAATTTGCTATGAAAGCACATTTTTTAATTGCGAGGGACTGATTCTATTAACAATATAGCATTGTCATGAGCAAAAATGTGTCTTTATTTTTAATGATATTCCTTAAATTTAATTTTTTTAATTATTTCTTATTTATTTATTTTAGAGAGGAGACACTGAGAGAGAGAGACAGAGAGAGAGAGAGAGAGACAGAGAGAGAGAAATGGGGAGGAGCTAGAAGTGTCAACTCCCATATGTGCCTTGACCAGACCAGTGCAGGGTTTTGAACTGGCGACCTCAGTGTTCCCAGGTCGACGCTTTATCCACTGCGCCACCACAGGTCAGGCAATATTCCTTAAATTTAAATGTTGTGTTTTCTCAATCAAGTGTAAGATAAATGCAGAGTTGTTTATAATGTAGTTCTGCACAGATTTGATTAAATAGCTAACTTTCTCAAATGGTTTGCTCTATAGTTTAGGAAACTCCAAAAGAGAAGATGAGTTGGGAAATGGATATCAAATTGGTTAAAACTTTAAATCATCTGACCATTATTTTTCTTTATCATTCATTGTTATTCTAACTTGGGTTTCATTTGTGTGTAAAATTATTTTTAGGAAATGTCAGAAGTTGCTTTAACTCTTGAGTGATTATAATTAATAGGAATATTACAGTTGCTGTTATTAGCCAATTTACAAATGAAAACTGTAGGAAGTTACTTTTTATTTTGAACTTTTAGTGATAGAGAGGGAGAAAAGGAGAGAGAAAGAGAGGAAGGGAGAGAGATGAGAAGCATTAATTGGTAGTTGCAGCACCTTAGTTGTTCATTGATTGCTTCTCATATGGGCCTTGACGGGGGGGGGGGGGCAACTGAACCAGTGATCCCCTTGCTCAAGCCAGCGATCTTTGATCTCAAGCCAGCAACCATGGGATCATGTCAATGATGCCACGCTTAAGCTGGTGGGCCCTACGCTCAAACCCGATGAGTTGGTGCCCCAAGCTGGCAACCTTGTGGTTTTGAACCTTGGACCTCAGTGTTCCATCCAGGTCAATGCTCTATCCATTGTGCCACCACTGTCAGGCAGGAGGTTTTTGAGGAGTAAGCCCCCATATTGTAAATTAGTTTCCTTGGTACATGTCACATGTTTATAATCCTTCTTTATTTCAAGGCCAGATAACTTGATAAGGTTGTGTTTTGTTTTGTATTTTTGGTTGCACAGAAGACAGATTTGTTACCTTAGATATAAACAATGTCCTATTAGTGAATTAAGTTGATTTATTCAATAATACAAAAAGTGAAAATACTTATTTTCAATTCTATTAATCCATGAGTTTTGTGTTCTACTTCTTAAGCACCTTTGTAACTAAATTATTTTAGTCCTTAATTTTGCCAATAATAACATTAAAAACTTAGGAAACATTTAAATTAAATATTTAGAAAGTTTCTTGTGAGGTAAATTTACTCACTGATCTTAGCAAGACAGTTTCTGCTTTTGTGATGGAATGCTTCGTTGGGGATTTTTTCCTTTGTTACACAGAAAGTGTTAATTCCCTTTTATTTTATATATATATATATATATATATTATAAAAATATATATATATTTTTTTTACAGGGACAGAGAGAGAGTCAGAGAGAGGGATAGATAGGGACAGACAGCAGACAGGAACTGAGAGAGGTGAGAAGCATCAATCATTAGCTTTTCATTGCTGTCGCAACACCTTAGTTGTTCATTGATTGCTTTCTCACATGTGCCTTGACCGCGGGCCTTCAGCAGACCGAGCAACCCCTTGCTGGAGCCAGCGACCTTGGGTCCAAGCTGGTGAGCTTTTTGCTCAAGCCAGATGAGCCCACGCTCAAACTGGCGACCTCGGAGTCTCGAACCTGGGTCCTCTGCATCCCAGTCTGACACTCTATCTACTGCGCCACTGCCTGGCCAGGCTATTTTGCATATATTCTTTAAGAAGTATTTTGCTGTCTGCCCCAGTGGTTACAGAAATGTGTATTTCAGTGCCTTCTGGTTGACTTACAGACTTGAAAAGTTTAATCGTACCAGGTTAAGAATTTCAATGTGCAGTAGGGGCTTTTGAATCCTGGCATTCCATGTCAGAATAGCGCTTGAGGATGAGTAATTGAGTAGTATTTGGTTGGGCAGGAAGGTTGTGGGGACTTTGGGAATGCTTGAGCCATACCTGTCAGTTAGACTAGGTGCACAGGACTAGCAGTTACACAGAGATGGGTAAGAAACAGGTCTGCATCAGTTTGAGTTGAAACAGACAAATGTGGGAGTGGGAGGAAGAGGGACCAGCAGTGGCTGGGAACTGTACCAAAATCTAAAATCAATGACTTTGTATTATTTTCTTTTCCTATCTATCTATCTATCTATCTATCATCTATCTATCATCATCTAGTGAGAGAGAGAAAGTAGAAGGGAGAGAGTGATGAGGCGCATCAATTCAATTCGTAGTTGTGTCATTTTAGTTGTTAATTGTTTCTCATATGTGCTTTGACTGTGTAGCTCAACCCGAGCCAGTGACCCTTTTCCAAGCCAGCGACCTTGGCATACAGTTTTGCTCCTAGGTGAGATATATTTTTGTCTAGGTTGCTATCTTCAGTTTTCCAGGCTGACTTTCTTGAAATGGCATCTGTGGTCTTTTCTTTTGTGTGTGTGTGTGTGTGTGTGTGTGTGTGTGTGTGTGTGTGAGGTTCAAGAAATCTGGAGTTAGATGAGAAGTTAATAAGTTTTCTTCCTGAAGTAGGCTTTCATTATTTTAAAAAAAAGCAAAACTGTGAGTCTTTAAGCCTATTAGATATACTAGGTTCATTCAATTCCTGGAGCATCACAGTATGCGCTGCTCAATTAACCTCATGCTGTAGTATAAAAAATAAAAAATCTCTAATTTCCATTTAGTTGGCAATTAAGAATTATTTTACTGCTACTTTATCTGATTTCAAATGGATGTAGGTGTGTTACCTAACCTTGAAATTGGATTCAGAGATAAAACTATTTACTTTTTATTAGATTGTTTACCCTTCTCTATCTGATGTCCAAACAGAAACTTGCTTGAGTTTATCTTTTCTCTTTTCAGCTTCAATAGCTGTTACTTCTTGGCAACTACAAAAATAACTTTAAAATAATTAGCTAATATACTAGAACTTGTACACTTTTGGTCATTAATTATATCAATGTGTGTAGAATCTATTCCAATGGGATTTTGGCGGGGGGGGGGGGGGGGGGGGGGGGGGGTTAGAAATGAAATAAATGAAAGCATTTCTCCTCATCATGGTTTAGGAGACCCTCACCACTCCAAATTTGCAACACTGCCTTGCCAATGTTAACTGAAACTTTGTAGATAATGCTAATGAAAACCTTATTACAATGTATATAACTTCAGAACTCCTTACTCTCAAACAGACATGGTCCTGGTGTTTACTTGCCTTCAGCTGCTTAGCCTTGCAGGATCCAGGATAATGAGTTTTTATATTTTCAGATGTCTCCTCAGTTACTTATGAAAGCAGTTTATGTACTCTCCTGGAAATGTTCAGAAATAAATTTAGAAATGTAAGCATGTTATACAGTATTTTATGCACTTCGACTTAGTTTTTTTTTTAAAGGAAGGGAGTAGATGTTAAACATATTGAATCAATTTTCAAGAAGACAATATTTACCTTCAAAGTGGTTGAAAAAAAAATACAGAATAGCATGGAGGATAGAGGGAAAAAGCTAGCATCTCCTATAAATCTTTGGAAGTCTGGTGGAATGCAATCCATAAATTTCATCAAACTAGGTCAAAAAAAATTTTTTTTTAGGAAAAATAAGAAAGATCTTACTCATAACTTAAAACCTGGCTTTTTGTATTTTATGGTTTTCTTTCTTTTTTTTTTTTTTTAAATTTTATTTATTGATTTTACAGAGAGAGGAGGGGAGAGAACAAGAAGTAGCAAGTCATAGTTGCTTCACTTTAGTTGTTCCTTGATTGCTTGTTGTATGTGCCTTGACCGGGCAAGCCCATGGTTTCGAACCAGCGACCTCAGCATTCCAAGTCAATGCTTTATCCACCGTGCCACCACAGGTCAGGCTTTATGATTTTCTTTATATATGAAATAAGTTAAATGACTTTTAGTATAAAATGTTGTTTACATTATCTCTTGTCCAAGACTTTAAAAAAAGCTGAATTCCTCTCTATCATAGTTTTCAGAAGATTATGACTGTCTCAGAATTTTATTCTTAACATATTGGATAAATACTTTCCTCTGCTGATTTTGAAAATGACTATATTAAAAATGTTACTAGCCCTGGCTGGATAACTCAGTTGGTTAGAGCATTTTACAGAAGCACAGAGGTTGCCGGTTCGATCCCTGATCAGGGCAGCACATACAGGAACAGACTGATGTTCCTGTTTCTCTCTCTCTCCCTCCACCCCTTCCTCTCTCTCTAAAATCAATAAAATAAATAAGAAGTATTACTGGAAGGAACCATGCTTATTCTTTTTCTCCTCTGCTGTTAGGGTAGATCCTAATTTCTATTTCCCTTCATTTGTATTTTATCCAGTTGGTTATAAGATCAAAGGTGCAAGAAGAAATATGTTGTGGACCTATTCACTTAGGATGGTATTTTAGAAAATAATAACCTTCGTCTTTATTTTGCATTATCAAGTAGAACCCGTTCTTGTGGATGGTAATTGTCAAGAGGGATGCTTGTAACCACAAAGAACAGTAATCTTGCATTATCTTCCTCTTGTGTTTGAACTCATTTTATAAAAAGCCTACCTTGGAATTCAATAAAGAAAATACTTGTTCATTTTTTTTTTTTGTAGCCCATCTTTCTATTGTAACTGACATCATTCTTGGGCATTCATCAGTGTCTCATAAGAGACTCTTAATTTTCTTCCTTTCACCCATGCTTAGTAAGCCATCATTTAATGCTGGTCTTTCTTCCTCCCTTACACCTATGCTGGTCATTTCTTAAGGACTAATTTAAATGTATATGATGCTTTCCTGGTCAGTTGGTCTGGACGTTGGAATTTTATTGAGAGATTTTTGCTGTTTTCCCTTGTGCATATCTTGAAGGCATTTATTCTCTGGTAATTAATTTTAAGTGTGCATACTTTGTCTCCTATTTTAAACTGCCAGAGTCCTTGAAGATGAAACTGTCTTATTGACATCTATGTTTCCATGGTGTTTTATAATATCTTAGCATTTTGTCAATATTTTAATGTATAAAGTGTGTGTCAGACCTAATAAGTTATTCAGTAAGCAATACTGATGGTCTACAGCCCAATGTACTATAGTACCATTTTAAAATTGAACTCATAGGAAAATTTTAAAAATTATTTGATTGTAACACAATTTAGGCTTGTGATTATGTTAAGCCTGAGCCAGAATTGATTCCTAGAATTGCCTCATTAGGTGATAGTGATTCAAATTTTACTTAGTCACCAGGACTGGAGTCGGTCACGGAAGTAAGTCAGAAGTAAAAACTGAAATTCCAGGCATGGCATTATGAATTCCTAAGCTCTGGACCTTGGTGTGCTGCCTGGGCTTAGGTGTGGGTATGTATACATTGACTTGCCCTGAATTCTGCACTTGGTGTTTTATACATCTCCCTTGTAACCTTTTAAAAGTTAGATCAGCAGTATTTTAAATTGTATACTCAATCCCTTGTAAGAATAAAATTGTGACTAATAATGCCTTAACTTTTTTTGCATCAGTGTCACTCTAACGATGTGATTTCTTTTGGGGTCTGGAATTCTAATGAGGAAGTGTGGCTGGAGGAAGGGGCCTGGTGTTATACCCCTTATTCTGTCTGTGTGACCTGGGCCACTTTCATTCGCTGTGACTTTTCTGGTCTGTAAAATAAGGCATACTGTCTGCCTTAGCTGTTTTTCAGGGTGGTTGGAAGGCTTGAATGCATATAATATATGAGAAAGTACATTGCAAATGAAAACGTCTATACTCTAATGTGGAAGGTATTACTGTCACTGACACATGTGTGCCAGGAGAAATGGTGAGTCACCTATAGAGATAATAAACTAAGATACTTTTAATATTTGACTAGTAGCATTTATAGAAGTACATCTCTTCTGGTATGTGTAAGGCAGGAAAACTGTTTTTAAATTATCTTTTCATTGGGTTGTCCAGCTTAATGACTTCTCTGAATTATTTTAGAAGCATAGGCTTCCTGTAGAATTTAGTAAAAAGCTTTTCTTTGTTAAAAGAACTATTTTAAAACTTTGTTAAAAAGAGTTCAAAGAACCATTTTATATAAAGTCATCCACACCAGTGTATTTCAGACAGTTTTGATTATTTTAAATAAAAAAGCTGAACCCCAAATTCTTCACTTTCAGAAATACTCAAAAGTGGCAAAGTCTTTCCATATGTGTCATATGTATGTATGTTCTACTCTAAGTGAGTTTATCAGAATCCATATTTTTGAACTAAAAGCTCTGTAATTCTATGCTATGAGTGGATACAATTCTTTTGACGATTGAAATCTGTGATTTTTTTTTGTATTTAAATATGGATGCTATGTAAACTTAGATATATAACCAGAAACTTGCATACAAATGTTAATAGAAATATGAATGTGGAATAAAAGCCTTGTGATGATTTTTTTTTTAAAAGAGAATGGTTGGAAGAGAAAGACAGAGACAGGGACATCGAACTGCTTCTGTATGTGCCTGACCGGGGATCGAACTGGCAACCTCCATGCTAGGACGACGCTCCAACCAACTGAGCTATCCAGCCAGGGTTTTTTATTTATTGTTTAGAAAGACAGAGAGAGAAAGGGAGAGAGAGGGGAGGGTGAAGGGAAGCATACACTTGTTCTACTCAGTCGTGCATTTATTTGCTTCCCGTGTGTACCCTGACCGGCGATCGAACCCTCAATCTTGTCACGTCAGGACGATGCTCTTAACTGACTGAGCTAACCGGCCACGGCCTCAGGATGATTTTTGAAGAATTTGAAGAGGAATTAGAATTTTATAATGAATGTTTCACATTGAAAGGTGCAACATTAAATGAATCTTTATATTATACTTCTGATTATCCTTAAAATAAGAGTTACGTTTATAATGCAGCCCTTTTAAAAGTGTTGCACTATCTGTTTTAGGTTTTTTGCCAGTGTAATAATGTGTCACACTTTGTGTTGTTTGTTGCTTGTTGGGCAAATAAGTTTGTAAAATTTGTGTTATTTGAATTTGCTCACTCTTACTGTTAAAAATGGCCGCTGCCAGGTGAAACTGCTAATTACCTTCCTGCTTGGGAGGGGCCATTGTTATGCTATTGTGTGTTGGAGGATGGTTTTTTGTGCCAAGAAAAATTTGTGAGAAAGAAGAAGGAGGAAGAAGCAGCCAAGATGGCAGGGTACTGAAGGAGAAGCCAGCTTGTACAGAGATGAGAAGGGAGAAGGTATGCAGATAGGGAACCAGAGGTGACTGAGTTGGTGGGGGTCTTTGATTCTAGGAAAACCCAGATGTGTCAGTAGCTTTGTCAGCTCTGAATGAATGGGGTTTGGAGCCCAGTGTTTTTGTGTGTACTCACCTGCTGGGTGTGAGGCTAGAATAAAGGAATGGTCCACCAGTTTTTGGCTCCACAGTTTCTTTACCATCTGCCTGTATTTAATGGGAACTACCTGCATGTGCCTGGCTGTGATGGCCGCAACTACTGGCCATACATTGCTCGTTTTGTATTTAGGGAGAACATAACTCAAAAAGAGTCGAGGAAAGATAGGGAAAAGCAATTGATATTTTGTGTCTGTTATGTGCCAGAAAGTCAATTAGGTGTTTTCTCATGCTTTTAAGGTAGTTTATCCATCAACCCAATTAAGCAGGAGGCGCTGTCTTCAGTTTGCCAGCAAAGGAACTGAGATAGAGAGAGGTTAAGGAATATAATATACTTAAGGACACATAACTCTGATTTAAAGTGTATTTTTTCCACCATACTGTTCTCCCTCTGCAGTAAGATTGGGTATAAATATCTGTATTGTTGCTAATAAGGACTTTTACAAAACGAAGTTCTCACTTGCTTAGGATGTTTTTCTCTCAAAATGTCACACTAGGTTACTTACACTTTCGAGATGAGGTTCAGGTCTAAAGTCTAATTTTATTAAAATTTAATTTTTAGAGCAACTGGAGTTAGAGTGGCGCTGGAATGTCTGCTTTTAAATTAGATCCAGGTGATTGCTTTCTATTGTTATTTTAACGATACCTTTAAATAGCCTGTTTTGATCTCCAGGTTTATCTGAAAATGATAGTTTCACTTGATGGTTTTAACAGGATGTAATATTTATGGATTGATAACTTTGTCTCTGGACACTGTGTTAAGGATATAAATATTATCTTGATAGCTTCTGATATCTTCTAATTATTGGCTATAGGTTTTTGGTTTGTAGTTTTTGTTTTGTTTCTGCGTTTGTTTTTTTTTTGTTGTTGTTGTTATATAACTACAGTCTTAGCAATTTTTGCCAATTGATGAATTCAGTTAGAATCTTTTGGTTTTTAGAATGGGCTAACTTGATACCTTTCAATTGTTCTGTATTTGGGAAATTAACCAGTTTTTCTCTGTAGTAGCACAACCAGGCATCTAGTGGTTTGTTGGAAACACAGGATTTTTATTGCTTATGGAGTTTCAGCATGGAATTACATTCTGTGTAGGAACATAGCTGAGAACCTTGGTTTTCAGTACTGACTGAAAAAGCCAAGGGAAAGGCTTGGGAGATTGCTACCAGGGACCAGATTTGAATTAGTGATACAGTCTTTGAAGCTAGTAGGTTTGAGAGCAAAACGTTCCTGGTACTTCTGCTTTTGTAACTGTGGCCGTGTGGGTGTCTTAGCTTCTTAAGTGAACTTTGTTGTCTGGCCACACTGTTGAGCAAGGAGCTGTATGGATTAGACTTTGACCAGACTGCAAAAATGTTTATTCAGATATACTAAGAGTTAATTCATATCATGCACAGAGATGTAATTTAAATGATCTGAACTTGCCTACCTGGTTCTGACACCATTTTATGATTGTACTACCAAAGGAGAGGCAGATTACTAGGCTTTGGAATGTGAGATCTCAGGGAGTCTTAAGTGCTTCTGAAATCCTAAAATAATCCATTCCAATGCTCCGGTTGTGCTGGGTACGTTTCTGTGTTTAAATGATGTCTTCTGAGTTGTTAGGTTGCGAGGACTAGTGTCCCTTTTGGTCTGTGGCAAGAAGTCTCACTTGTTTCTCTTTGGCCCTTACTAGACGTAAAAGCATCCCCGCCTCAGAGGTGGAAGAGCGAGGCACTCCAGGCGAGAGACACAGGGTCTGGAAGGTGTAACACATGCTTGGCTTTTTAAATGAGTTCTCTCATTTACGCCTCCTTTCAAAAAATTATACCTTTTCCTTCCCCAAACTTCTTTGTTTTCTATTTCTTATACTCTTTATTTTCTTCTAAATTTGTGGGGTACTGGGGTCAGCAAGAAAGGTTAAATACTACATAGTCTTCTGTGTCGACTGCTCATTCTCTTCTGGTAATTGAAAGTTATCTTGCATTGTAAGTGCACATGATGATTTTTGTCTCCGGACTGTTTTCAGTGTTCTAAAAATATTCATAATTTGTACTTCAACTATATATGTTTAAAGTTGGTGTTTTAAATATTATTTACTTAGGTTTTTTTTTTCCTCTTGCATGGTTCACATATCAAAAGTATAACAAAGCATACAGTGAAGAGTTTTATTTCCTCCTGTGTTCCACATCTGCCTAACTCTTAATCCCCAAATAAAATGGGCGATTTTAGTCTCTCTTTTAGTCTTCCAAAGATATTAAAAGATCCATAGATAGACCCATAGAATATATATCTCCTACCTGCCCTTTTCTTATTTAACATCAGATATAATTTGGGAATCTTTCTAGGACAGGACATGAAGAACTTTATTGTGTGTTGGTGTGTGTGTGTATGTGAGAGTGTGTGTGTGTGCCTGTGTGTGTGTAACCATTGCAGAGTATTCACAGTGCTACAATGAATATCCTTACATGTGTGATCTGGTAAACTTCTTTTGGGCCATACAGTGCTTGCATCTCTAAATTCAGTAATTACTGTAGTAACAGGTTCATATTGCTACCAGCACTGTCTTAGGAGTTAAAAAAAAGAACTTGCAGTTGAATTGGGTGCAACTTTTTCAAAAGGCATAAATTTATATAGAGTAAAATTGAACCTTTTGAAGTGTAAAATTCTATGTGCAGTCATGCAACCACCACCAGAATTAAAGACATTTTCACCACCCTGAAAAGTTTCTTGTCTTTTCTTGTAGTCTGTCCCCTCTGGTTAGCCCTGCCCCTGGCAACCACTGATATGATTTCTATTCCTCTAGTTTTGCTTTTTCCAGAATGTCTTTCACATGTAGTCATATAGTGTGCATTTTGTGTACCTGTCACTTACAGAGAACAGTGGTATATATATGTCAAAACCAAGAAGTAAATATTGGAACAATACCATTCATTAAACTAGAGACTTCATTCTTACCAGTTTTTCCACTAATGTCTTTTTCCTGCTCAGGGTACATTCCAGGATACCATGTTGCATTTAGCATTTTAAGAGTAGATTTGTTTTTTTTTATTTCCTTGAGATGTGAGACTTCTTTGTCTTCTGGATACAAGTCCTTTATCAGATTGAATGCCACTTTGTAACTTGCAAAGTTCCTCACAAAATTTTTGTTTGTAGCAGAATCATGCTAATGTTTGGCTAAATGCAAATATATAATGCTGACTTAATTTACGTAACATTACAAGTGTGTCTTTTCCCCACTTGTATAACAAATAGAAATGCTCTAATATTGTGAAAAATTATATTTTCAGATTCCACTATAATTTGCAGATGTATTCTCAGAGAAATATGTTTCTTTCATTGAAATTCTCCCTATGTGATATGACTAATTTTGTTTGTTTGTTTGTTTGACAAACATAGGGAAAGAGACATTGGGTATAACTGCATAGAAGGCCTCTAAGGTCAAAGTCACTGGCCTAGGAACCTCTTGCATTGAAGCAGGTGGTTTCTTAACTTAATTAACTTTTTTACAGTGAACCTCACTCTAGCAGATACCAGTAAACATTCACTACTTCTGTGAGTCCTTATAATAGAAGTTAAGTCAGCCTGACCAGGCGGTGGTGCAGTGGATAGAGCATTGGACTGGGATGCGAAAGACCCAGGTTCGAGACCCCGAGGTCTCCAGCTTGAGCGCAGGCCCATCTGGCTTGAGCAAAAGCTTGTCAGCTTGGACCCAAGGTCGCTGGCTCCAGCAAGGGGTGGCTCGGTCTGCTGAAGGCCCGCAGTCAAGGCACATGTGAGAAAGCAATCAATGAACAACTAAGGTGTCTCAATGGCAATGAAAAACTAATGATTGATGCTTCTCACTTCTCTCTGTTCCTGTCTGTCTGGCCCTATCTGTTCCTTTCTTTGACTCTCTCTCTGTCCCTGTAAAAAAAAAAAAAAAATCAGCAAATGTTTCTAAGGGTCTCCTGTGTACCCCCCACTATTTTAGGCATTGAGGATACAGCTCTGAACAACATGTTCCTTGCTATATACATGGAGCTTACATGCTAGTGAGGGAAGGTAACACAAATAAGAAAATAAATAGCATGTTCAGATTTTGATAAATATAGAAAATACACTGCTCACAAAAATAAGGGGATCAGGCAATGTACAGATACTCTGGTACTTTTAGCCTTTCATATAGTGCATTTCCACCAATGAAATAAAAATTGGTTTTGCATCTCATTTGCATAATTGAACAACTTTCTTTGACTTGTTGTTTGCTTTTCTGATGTTCTTGTTTAATAAAAAATATGAAATGCTTATATTTTTATTGCTTCATATTCCTTTTGAAATATCCCCTAATTTTTGTGAGCAGTATATATTGAGTTGAGTCAGGCCATATTTGGAAGGCTTCACTGATAATGAAGTGGTATTTGAAGGACCGAAGGAAGCAATGGAACCAGCTTTGTGGTGAATAAAGGAGGAAACATCCCAGACCCTGTAGGTGGATCTTGCCCCGACTTGGTGGACAATGGAAACTGCAGGGCTGGTGCAGTGAGGTGGGGGCAGATGGAAGGTGTGATGCCAGAGGGTCAGCAGGGGAGGATTGGTTGGTAGGGACTTTGGCATTTATTCTGTGTATGTCTGTGGGAACCGTTGGAGGGATTTGAGTAAAGCTATGATAAGATCACTCTGCATGCTGGGTTGAGAACAGTCAGCAGAGGGGAGAGGGTAGAAACAGAGAGACCAATCGGGGACTAATGCAATTAGCTTGTTGTGATAGCGGGTGGTAGAAGGGAAAATGGTCATATGTTGGATATGTTATAAAAGTAGAGCAGAAAAGATATATTAGATCTGGATATGAAAGAAAGAGGACTCAGGGATGACTTCCAAGTTTTTTGGAAGGATGAGGATGATAGTTTTTAGAGAAGAGGACTTGGGGAAGATCTGGTTCCATTAAACAGGGATAACATGGTAGTGCGGCTGATGAGAGTGATCAGAAGTTCAGTTTTAAACAAGTGGAGTTTTGGGGTGCCTGTTTGTCGTCCAAGGAGTTGTCATCAAGTTAGTGATTTAAGGCTCTGTGTTGCATTTATTTATTTATTTAGATTTTCTTAGTGACAAGAGTGCTGGGTACAGTGTTTTACATGCAGATATTTAACAAATATTTGTTGAATAAGCATGAAGTGGGGATTTTAATATTGTTTTTTATAGTGACATTTTACGCTAATAGTTTCTGGTGTTTGATGCGTGCATTATTTTCTTTCTGATGAATTTTAATGAAATGTAACATTATCAAGTGGTAATGAGAAGGTTTGATCACTCTTTATAAGCAAGAATTCCAGGAAACATGTAGACATTAGAACAGGGGTCCCCAAACTATGGCCCGCAGGCTGCATGCGGCCCCCTGAGGCCATTTATCCGGTCCCCACCACACTTCCGGAAGAGGCACCTTTTTCATTGGTGGTCAGTGAGAAGAGCACAGGATGCATCCGCACCCATAGTTCCCATTGAAATACTTGTCAGTTTGTTGATTTCAATTTACTTGTTCTTTATTTTAAATATTGTATTTGTTCCCATTTTGCTTTTTTACTTTAAAATAAAATATGTGCAGTGTGCATAGGGGTTTGTTCATAGTTTTTTTTATAGTCCGGCCCTCCAACGGTCTGAGGGACAGTGAACTGGCCCCTGTGTAAAAAGTTTGGGGACCCCTGCATGAATGCGCATATGAAACTGGTGGGTTCGGTACCTCAAAAGTTAAAAACCACTGATTTAGCTTAACTTGACTTGGTTTAAGAGACTTACTGTATTAGTTCTGCTCAGGCTGTCAGACAAGGTAGCTTAGGCGGAATGGCTTAAACAATAGGAATTTATTTGCTCACAGTTCTGGAGCCTAGAAGTTGAAGGTCAGAGTTCTGACTGATTCAGTTCCTGGTGAGGACCATCCTCCTGGATTGCCAGAGGCCACTGTTCTGCTTTGTTCTCACAGGGACTTGCCTCTGTACAAATGTGGCGAGGGGGAGAGAGCTCTGGTATCTTGCCTTAGTTTATAAGGACACCTATTCCATGGGCCCCTGCTCTCATGACCTCATTAACCCTGATTATCTCCTGATGGCTCCATCTTCAGATATCATTACAATGGGGATTAGGGTTCACCATAGGAGCAGTTTGATGTGTAACACTTTTCATGGTAGCATCTTTAAATTTTGGGATTATTTTACATATTCGTTGAGTGTGACTATAAGAAAGAACACATCTCTAGGTATTTTTACTTGAGGAATCACATTAGGAAATGAGAGTGAATTTGCGAAAAATAAATGGAAAAATAATACAAAGATTTAAATTTACTGAGAAGGGTTGTTTAAATTTCTGAAATGCCTACATTGTAGAATATTTAAATACGTGTGACTTTTTACCTCTAAGCACAAAGAGTAACAGTAATACTTAAAAAATATTTCTTCATCCTTTTGGAATTGATTTAGTGAATGAACAAATTTTTCATATGTAATTAGCATTCAGATAATGTGTTAGGGTTCTTAAATTCTTAAGTAGGGTAAATGTGCCCACATACACATTTAATTGCATTATTAATTTGTTTAACGTTTTCATGGTGCAATAGACTTCTGCTCAGATTGAATTTCTAATTAGTGGAATCTTAATGAATATGGCTTAATTTTACCACATAATGTGGCCTGAGACATCATCTATAATCTTTCCCTAGGGAAGTATCGGACTAAGTGGTATCTCCATAGGGAGTTAAATGTTGGTGTCTGCTTTATCTGAACCTGATACCCCTGAAAGGACTTGTGTTATATAGAATAGATGGAGATGTGCGCACGCACACACATGCACACGCATGCAATGGGTCTGTGTGCACAAGACATCTAAGAACATTGATTCCTTCTTTCTGATAAAAAGTAGAAGAGAATAGCATTCATATTTTTGTGTCTCCGTGTTACCCAGCTAAATTAACAAAGACTAGGATACAAATAGTGGTTTTAGTTTTCACTGCCACACCAAATAAAATTTGATCTCTTTTTAGCTTTTGAAATTTAGGCAGGTATGTATAGAAGTAAGAGTAAGTTCAAACTTTAGGATGTAGGGCAAACCTTGTCAAAATTTCACTGTGTTCAAATAAATAGACTTCAGGATGCCAATAAATGTGATCCTTCTCATGGTGAGTTAGTAGTGAACTTAATATTTGGGAAGTAGAAAGATATATATATATATATATATGGAAAAGTGTTGGGGGATACTCCCCCTCCCCGACTTTGTTGGTATTTTTTTTCAAATGATGAAGACGAGAATTTTGAGTTTGGCTGATTGAAAAGAATCAGAAAATGCAGTGTAATCATTTTATACCATATTTCGTCTCTGTGCTGTTTCGCTGTTGGATCATGAAACTAAACTGTTCTCTGAGACCATCTGGCTAACTAATGTTTTGCGTGAATGGGGAATGTAACAGAAGCCATAAGAGTGTCAAGTTCTAGGTGGCACATACCTGCATACTTAGAGGCACTTTGTCACATGCCAAATACTTTTTTTTTTTTTTTTACACTGAGACAGACAGAGAGTCAGAGAGAGGGAATAGATAGGGACAGACAGACAGGAACGGAGAAAGATGAGAAGCATCAATCATCAGGTTTTTGTTGCCGTTGCGACATCTTAGTTGTTCATTGATTGCTTTCTCATATGTGCCTTGACCGTGGGTCTTCAGCAGACTGAGTAACCCCTTGCTCAAGCCAGCGACCTTGGGTCCAAGCTGGTGAGCCTTGCTCAAACCAGATGAGCCCGCGCTCAAGCTGGCAACTTCAGGGTCTCGAACCTGGGTCCTTCCGCATCCCAGTCCGACACTCTATCCACTGCGCCACCACCTGGTCGGGTGCCAAATATTTTTTAACATCCCTTTTCTGTGTGTGTGGCACTGTGCTGGTAGGTACATTGGGTTACACAGGGTACAGAGTATTCACAGTCCAGTCCTCATATAAGAAGTATTTCTACAATAGTGTGGAGGTGTGATGAGGGCATATGGAGAGAGAGAAGGGAACTTGAATGTGCAGGTGTCAAATGACAGACTGCTGTTTCTACAGAAAGAATTGCTGCTTCTCTACAAGTCTCTTCTCTGCACTTTCTTCAGTTTCATTTCACGTTATAATTATACTTAGGGCTTTGAAAAGAACATAGGACAGAGTGGAAAGTGCATATTTAGATCATAGACTAACGAAAGAAGATTTAAGGCATTCTAAGCAGTGTTTCCTGTGCTGTCATATATACCGAAAACCTAGAACACTTTTCATGTTTTTCTTTTTTTAAAAAAAATTTTTATTTTATTTTATTCATTTTAGAGAGGAGACACAGAGTGAGAGAGAGAGAAAGAGAGAAAGGGGGGAGGAGCTGAAAGCATCAACTCCCATATGTGCCTTGACCAGACCAGTGCAGGGTTTTGAACTGGCGACCTCAGTGTTCCCAGGTCGACGCTTTATCCACTGCTCCACCACAGGTCAGACCTCATGTTTTTCTTAAAGTCTGTTTTTAGTAATTTTATATCCTGAAATACAATTGTTGGAGGGATATTAAGCTCAAAATTATTCTAAAGTAATCTTCTGTTAAGTAAGATTTGCTAAAAGATTTTTTTTTGTTGTTCAATATTAGCGAGTGGACAGTGGACAAAGCAGGAAGATGTGTGTGTGTATGTATGTGTGTGTGTGCGCGCATATATATATATATATGTATATATATATATATATACATATACTTATTGTTTTTTCTTTTTGGTGGTCAGGCACGAACAACTTTGCATCCTGTTGATTAAATAGAAAATATCTAAGTGTGCTAATAATAGATTCCTTCAGGTTTTTTGATTTTGTCACACCAGGGGTGGGGTCATCAAACAGGAAGAATGAGATCCAGTAAACAGGAATTGCGTGCTGAGAGACAGAGTTTATGGAAGGGCAATGGAGACCCATGCTCTCAGAATGCCCATGGACTATTTCACCGCTATGAAGACCTTTTAAGAATGGTGTATTTCATGGAGTGCCAAGTGGTCTTTTCTTTCAGCACTGCTGTGCATGATGGGTGATCCTTACTAGGATGACGTGTTATGATTAAAGATTTGAAAGTTAATTCAATTGTAGATTCACAGATTAAACCATTGTGGTGTTTAGCCTCAGTGTTTGTAATGCTTTGTACTCTAAGGATATACATTTTTCTCATGTCAGGTAGAGAGAGTTTTAGTATAATTTAGATTATTAGTATAGCCACGTGTTTTTACATTTACATACACATTAAAGAAGTTGGGAAAATGCTAGCTATTTATTTTAAAAATCGTTTTAATTTATATTTTTAGTTACAGTTGACAGGCAATATTAAATTAGTTTTACCTGTACAAACAGTGATTAGACATTTATCCAGGTATTATATTTAAAAAGCACAGCCCTTTCCTGAAAATCCAGCAGGTAAACTGCCACTAAACCTCCATTTATCTTTCTCTTTTTAAGCAGTTGTTTTGGAAGCTGTATATTAATTTCAGTAATATTACTATTTCTTGAACTATTTGGGGGGATGTTTCTTTTGTAATACCAAATGTTCAGTTGTGCAGTGGCAGCTTTAAATGTTAAAAATATCAGAGAATTTAGGTTTTTCTGTGGGTTGGTAAAATGTAGAATGGAAAAACCAAGGTAGTGTCATAGATAACTCTTCTAATAATGGGAGGATCAGTGTGAGGACAGAGTTTTGGTGTAAGCCTCTAGTACACAAAAAATAGGAAATGAATCAAGAAGACTAGCATGTTACTTAGCAGATGAGTGCTGGGAAGAGAGAATTTGACATTGATAATTTAATGTCTGATGGAAGATCTTACAAGCAATGATGTGGAATCTACTTTATACCTCGATTTCTTTTCCCCTAGAAATACACGTATATATATTTTTTTATTAAAAAAAATACAAACATCCTGACCTGTGGTGGTATAACTTACAAAGCATTGACTTGGAATGCTGAGGTCGCGGGTTTGAAACCCTGGGCTTGTCTTGTCAAGGAACATACAGGAAGCAACTATGAGTTGATGCTTCCTGCTCCTCTCTACTCCGCATTTCTCGCTCTTCTTTCTCTAAGACAAACAAACAAACAAACAAATAATTAAATACACTTTAGAACAGGGGTCCCCAAACTTTTTACACGGGGCCAGTCATTGTCCCTCAGACCATTGGAGGGCTGGACTATAAAAAAAACTATGAACAAATCCCTATGCACACTGCACATATCTTATTTTAAAGTAAAAAAACAAAACGGGCCTGACCTGTGGTGGCGCAGTGGATAAAGTGGCGACCTGGGAACACTGAGGTCGCCAGTTCAAAACCCTGCACTGGTCTGGTCAAGGCACATATGGGAGTTGATGCTTCCAGCTCCTCCCCCCTTTCTCTCTCTCTCTCTCTCTCTCTCTCTCACTCTCACTCTCACTCTGTGTCTACTCTCTAAAATGAATAAAAAAAAACAACAACAAAAAAACAACAAAACGGGAACAAATACAATATTTAAAATAAAGAACAAGTAAATTGAAATCAACAAACTGACAAGTATTTCAATGGGAACTATGGGTGCGGATGCATCCTGTGCTCTTCTCACTGACCACCAATGAAAGAGGTGCTCCTTCCGGAATTGTGACGGGCGGATAAATGGCCTCAGGGGCCCGCATGCGGCCTGCGGGGCCTTAGTTTGGGAACCCCTGCTCTAGAACCAAATCCAAAACAATGTAAATAAGAGAAAGTTTCCCTTCTCTATGCCACCATCCCAATGTCTCTAATAAGATTTTGTATAGTTGGGGAAAAAAGTTGTGTCATTCTACCAGTATATTTAGATTTAAAAAAATTAAATTAATGGTAAGCAAGTGGAGTCATTTTATACATATAGTTTTTGCTTTTTCTTTTAAATGTTTCTGTGAGATGATCCAGGGGTCAACCTCATTCTGTTCAGAGGATGCACATTGTTCTGTGGAATTGTCATCGTTTATCTCAGTTGTCCCCTAAGGCTGGATCAGTGGTTCTTAACCGTTTTTGAGGTACCAAACCCACCAGTTTCATATACGCATTCACCGAACCCTTTTTTAGTGATAAATAAAATATGATTTTTTTTCCCAAATTCAAGACATAGGTATATGTTTTTTTACTGGTGCACAGAATGAGCCGTGCATGAACATCACCTTGCTCAAAGAACAAAACCAACAAAGTGCATGAACTCACAACAAATTATGGTTTTACTTTATTCTGGCCTCCATGGCAGAGGCTTCTCCGAACCCCTGAGACCGACTCATCGAACCCCTAGGGTTCGATAGAACCCAGGTTAAGAACCACTGGGCTGGGTAGTCAGGGTGTTTTTGGATTCCATATCCCCTTACAAACGGTGTTGTGGCAAATATCCTTACATATGTGTGTATTTGTATGCTTTTTGTGACTAGATATATAGATTAGATCACTGGTGGTAGAATTACCAAGTCTGTGTGTGTAACATTTTGTCCGATGTCGCCAAATGGCTTATAGAAAAATCTACACCAGTTAATATTGCCACCACCAGTGTATAAAAATCTTGCCAGTAATAGATTTTTAGTAAACTTAAGATTTTGTCAATCTGAGAGTGAAAAATTATGTTTTAGATAACCGGTTTTTTGTTTTTTTTTTTAAATTCTGAGTGAGATTGAACATATTTTCATAAGATTACTGGCTGGTATTGAAGGTAATTGTGACCAGTTTTACCTATACAGCAATAAGAAATGCCTGATGTTAAGTGGATACAGACTCAACAAACAGGGACCCTGAAGGCCCGGCCCTTCTGTGACGCAAGTGCTCATGTCAGCATGGCAGTGTTGTTTGGGGCTCTTGTACACAGCAGGAGACAAAGAAATCCCAGTACCTCCTTCTGTGTGTGTATGACAAAAGTCTTTCCATGTTGTGTACATCTGAGAAGATAGGAATAGCAACTTCATTCTTGCTTCACAGCAAAGAATGCGATCTAGAACAATTAAAAAAAAATAGACTTAATCTGGATGTTTACTTTTCTTTTTGACTTTGAAAGTTAAAAAGAGGTTTTTTTATGTTACTTGGAACATTAAACATCGTGGTAATGTCTTGTTTTGTATTTTTCCTTTTTGTAATCATCAGAAGTTCAAGGATGTGTAGCTTTGACCAAGTGAGGAACATTTTCCCCATATGTAATAAATCCAGATTGATTTTTGACAAAATCAATAAGCAATTTATTTGCAGTATTTAAAAATAAATTATAGGATGGAAAAATTCTACTGGTACATTGGCAAGTGGATGAGACCAGATGATCAAATATTTCATTTCTATCTCTACATTTCATGAGTCAGTTTCACACAACAGCTGCTGTGGAAGAAAGGGTGACTTGCCAGAATACTTCAAAGTTTATAATTTTCTATAAAACAAACATAGAAAATAATATGAAATGCATTTGGGCACAAAAGGGTAAACCAAGCAAATTTATTGCTTCTAAATAAAAAAAAGATCACTTAAAACAATATAGTTCTAAAAAGGGCCCCTTTTTTTGTGTGTGTTTCAGTGTTTTGAATTCTAGAAAGCAATGGTTAATTTAAAGAAGCTCTTCTAGCTTATAAGTACTAACAACTAATATCAAACACTTATTAAATACTTTCTGTATAAAACATTTTACTTATATATTGTAAAGGACATATCTCATTTTTCCAAAGAGGCTTTGGAAGCACAGCGACTTGTTAGGACTGATATTAGATGGTAAGTGGTAGAGCTGCTGCTGGAATTCAGGGACTTGGGTTTAGAACTTGTACTCTTAAGTATTGGTTAAGATTGGATCCAAATAATCAAGAGGAATGAATGTCGATTGTATATTGGGTTTATATTATTAAAATACATGCCTATTTTAAAGCTTTAAAAATAATCTTCCTTGAGTACTTTTCAAGATGAAGAGGAAATTTGTTAACCCAGATGGGGTTGTTGGGTGGATCTCGGTCAGGGCACATGTGGGAGTCTGCCTGACTACTATCTTCCCCTCCTCTCACCAAAAAAAAAAAAGTAATAATAATAATTTTTTTACAATAAATAATCGTTTCTTTTAATTTTGTTGATGAAAAATATATTTGTGTTACTCTTGGTTCAGATCTTAGTCTTCCCTTATTTAAGTCTCAGAGGTTACATGAGAACTCTCACAGTAAATGGAAATCCATAATAAAGAGAGACACATAAAAATACATTTGGAATGTCTGTTTTCTCCATCTTATGGCATACTCATAGGAAATATATTTTCTGGCACAAAATATTCCAATGGACCCATACTAATTTATTAATAAAAGGAGGATTTGTAAAAAATATTTTATATAATGTCTTGACTAAGGACCTGAATTAGATTATATAAATTTATAACACCTGGGGGATAGATAAGAGCTTTTATCAGAGGTTACATGGTTACTTTAAAGTTGCTACTTGAGGCCTCACCTGTGGTGGCGCAGTGGATAAAGCATTGACCTGGAACGCTGAGTCGCTGGTTCAAAATCCTGCACTTTTCTGGTCAAGGCACATATGGGAGTTGATGCTTCCTGCTCCTCCCCCCTTTCTCTCTTTCTCACTCTTCTCTCTAAAATGAATAAATTGAAAAAAAGATTAAAGTTGCTATTTGATGGGGGGTGAGTTGTATGGAGCAGGTGTTCCTGGCATTTTTTTCTTCTGTAGATGGGCAGGGTGTGTTTCGGGAAAAGTGTTTTCTCTGACTGAACAAATGTCTCTCTATTTCACAGACCATGTTGTTGCCATGGAAACCTTAGGTTCTATAAATGTAGCCTCCAGTAAAAGACAAGAATATGGCATTGGGTTGTGTGTGTGTGCTGTGAGAGCAGAGTGATGTCTAGATGTGTAGAGTCAGTTTATTTACCAAAGTTATTTTTACAGTAGCCAGAAGCATTTTGTCTTTTGCAGTCTCCCTTTTTCATATTCTTTTCTCTCAGTGTGTGGGTGTGTGTGTGTGTCTTATGTAGAGACAATGGGACAGTATAGAAAAAGACCCTTGTTTCCTTCTCCTAGTCTCATACTCACTCACCCCAAACCAACCGCTGTTGAGAATTTGGTGGATGGCCTTGCAATCTGCTGTTATTCTTTATTCTGTATGTGTCTTCATATGCCATAGTTTTGTGTTTTTCAAGTTCATCCAAATACCATAATGCTTCTTGTGTCATTCTGCAACTTGCCTTTTTCTGAGCCATGTTTTTTGAAGTCTCTCCAGGATGGGGTATTTCGGGTTTGTTTATTTTAGTGCGTATATACAGTGTGTCCATAAAGTCATGGTGCACTTTTGACCGTGTGACCGGTCAAAAGTGCACCATGACTTTACGGATACATTGTAGTGTTGCATTGTATCACAGTTAATCTAGTCCCTTAGTAGTAATTGTTCAGATTGTTCTTCAATCCTATTTCTGTGTATCTCCTCAACTTCATTTTTCCTATCCTTTTCATGTTCTTGAGTCGAGGAACTCAAATACTTGCTTAATTTTGATTTAGCTAAAGCTCAGTCATAAGCTGTCTTTACTCTGTTCTCTTCTTTTTTACAATAGTCCCAGTTCATTTTATTAATAAAAAAAATATTTTAGCTATTTAGTCTACTTCTCTCCCAGTATTCAACCTAGTGAGATTGAACTGTGATACATATTAGCCAGGTACTTGAAGCCTGGCCAAATTTCAGGATGTCTTGATTATCTTTTCCAGTTACACAGTTTTCAGAAGATTATAAATAACAACATTGCTGTTGCAAGAAACTGCTTGTCACATCTTCGTGGGTCTCGGATGTATAGAAAAAGCATAGTGATAACTTCTCAACTACTTTTGATCAAGTTTCATTGATGGTTGTATTTATTAAACATCTTGTTTCCTTATTTTTCCCCTTATTATCATAATACTATTCAGAAAGTATGACTCTGTGTTTGCCCAGTGCAGTTGTCAAAATACAGGCTGTGTATATAGATCAGTGCTGCCTGTTAGAAATATAATGAAGCCACACATGTCATTTAAAATTTTCTAGCAGCCACATTAAAAAACTGTAAAATGAAACAGGTCCAACACGTTTTATATCAGAAATAGTTATATTGCTTACTCAATTGGAAAGAATCACTTATTTGGTATTGAAAAACGGCCTTTGAGTCACATTTACATTTAGTAGTATTTATAAAGATTGATTTTATTGAGTCCTAGGGCTGTTCTTTATTTTTACTGTAGGTTGTGAGGGGAGGTTCAGTGAAGAAAGATAGATGTGAAAATTGTCAATGCTAGTTTCTTATTTATTTTCAGGGAAGTCTTATTTTGAATTATGAAGTGTTGTGACATCTCATAAAGAGACAATCCAAGTAGAGTACCAGATGATTTACTAATTTTGGAGGTTGCATATAATGTTTCCAATTATTTTTTGTTATATTTCCATTTTCCTTCTAAATACATTCAAACATTTACAACACATAGTGGTTCATATTTAATAACTGCCTATTGAATGCCTACTCCTTTCATTGAAAATGGAATTTCACTGATTTTTTTAAATGGTTTCCTTGTAAATAGTCTTCGGTTTGACTGGACTTACACTTTGGGTACAGGAGAGAATCTGGATTTTATATTACATTTTCTTAATAGTGGAATGTCCATCTTTCTGTTTATTTGTAGCATTCTGGTGGTACTTTCAAGAATGGGCCCAGAAAAATAAAAAGTGACCCTAATTCTTAAGAACAGGTGTTTAGTTTTATGCAAATTCTCGCTATAGACTATTTTGTGAAATGTTGACATTTTACAAAATGTTTGTTACTATGTTTGTTTCTTGAAAAGAGGATGTTGTGGTCAAATTATTTTTTGGATCCAGACTAAACTTGGACTGAACCAATTTATTTATTCATCATTTTTGGAGAACCTTGATTTTCAAATCTGCCTCATGCCGAAAATATCTGTTCACACTGAATAAGAAGTAAAAATTGGCTCTTAAACAGTATTGTGGACACTTTAAAAATAGCAAACTTAGTTAAAATTTCAGTTTTAGTTTTTTTCTTCCTTTGTCCTCCTGTTCCCCATTCGTACCTCCTCCTTAAAAAAATAAAAGACTGTAAACGATGAAAAGAACTAGAGAATTATTCTGAGTGTTTATTTTTCTAACTAGATATCCTATGTTGATAGGTAATATGAGTGATTAAAATTAATAAGTGTTTAATTTTGTGTAAGCACTTCATAAAATTGTTTTGGATTGGGTAAGTTTTTTCTTGTTCGTTTTATGCTAATAATAATTTGAAGTTCATAGGAAACAGATTATGATCACAAACAGATGTGCCTCAGAACATAATTTTGAGACTTTATAAACTGTGGTGTTAACTCTATTCTAAAAAATGGTTGGGCACAGGTAAAAGTTGGATCTAGAAAATTGCTATCTTAGTTTTTTACTTAGAATATTCAGGGTTTTGTTTCGTTTCATTTTTGCCATGAAATTTGCAAATCCTAAGAAAAGTTTCATCAAGTAGTATTAATTTATATTGTTATTAGTTATGTTGTTACTGTTACTAGTTGTATTCATTTATCTTATTATTTACGGTATTTCTATGCTATTAAGTTGCCAAGAACACGGAATTAACAAATAACGAGCTGTTTCTCCTAAAGGACATACTAGGTTAGGTTCCTGCAAGCCTCTGATCACAACCATTTTGTTAACTAATCAATATCTAACCTTGTTTTCTGTGTAAAGACACTTGATTTAATATGCTGGGGTGGCCAAAAGTAGACTTACAGGTGTTAGTACATGAAACACAGTTTATTTTTTTTCTTTAAATTTTTTATTAATTTTAATGGGGTGACATTAATTAATCAGGGTACATATGTTCAAAGAAAACATCTCCAGGTTATCTTATCATTCAATTATGTTGCATACCCATCACCCAAAGTCAAATTGTCCTCTGTCACCTTCTATCTGGTTTTCTTTTTGACCCTCCCCTCCCCTCTCTCCTCCCTCCTCCCACCCCGTAACCACCACACTCTTGTCCATGTCTCATAGTCTCGCTTTTATGACCCACTATGTATGAAATCATGCTGTTCTCAGTTTTTTTCTGTTTTATTTATTTCACTCCGTATAATGTTATCAAGGTCCATCCATTTTGTTGTAAATGATCCGATGTCATCATTTCTTATGGCTGAGTAGTATTCCATAGTATATATGTACCAAAGCTTTTTAATCCACTCGTCCTCTGATGGACACTTGGGCTGGTTCCAGATCTTTGCTATTGTGAACAATGCTGCCACAAACATGGGGGCGCATTTCTTCTTTTCAAACAGTGCTATGGTGTTCTTAGAATATATTCCTAAAAGTGGGATAGCTGGGTCAAAAGGCAGTTTGATTTTGAATTTTTTGAGGAATCTCCATACTGTTTTCCACAGTGGCTGCACCAGTCTGCACTCCCACCAGCAGTGCAGGAGGGTTCCCTTTTCTCCACATCCTCACCAGCACTTATTCTGTGTTGTTTTGCTGATGAGTGCCATTCTGACTGGTGTGAGGTGATATCTCATTGGAAACACAGTTTATTCTTGTATTACTTTTTTGTATATCTGTAAGCCTACTTTTGTCTACCCCATCTATGGTTGTTGCTTCATTGATATTGAACTCATGGACATCAACACTATGCCCAGTACCTGAAGGAAGCTTATCGAACACATGTATTTTCTCCCTAAGGCATATCACAGCTTTCTTGTGTTTAGGAACATTAACCAGTATTTCAGCATTATGCCATTGTAAATAGTGAAACCAGCAACAGAAAGTACAAAAATTTGAAAATGTGGCACATAATATACCTCAAAAAGGAGGGGTTTCCAGTAGGGTAGCAGAAACAAGAAGGCAGAGCCATCCGTGCCTGGAGGATGACTCACATTTTCACCACTCTGCATGTCCCTGAATGACCTTGAAAGTCCCTGAATGACCTTGAAGGTCCCTGTCCATTGAATTTTGGGGTCATAAGCAAATTTTAGCAAGTAGGATAATTCACAAGTGCCAGACCAACCATAGCAAGGATCAACTGTCTACGGATTGTCGTAGAATGAGGTGTTGGCCTAGAAACTCAGGTTTCAGGCAACGCAGACTCCTGTTTTAGTTGACAACTACTCTACCTCTCTTTTCTCCTTTGGTGTTGTTATTCTTTGTCTATGTGAGATGTGTGTTGGGTGCTGCTGATCTAGTAAGCAAGAAATGCAGAATGTGATCAAAATATGAAATCTGAGTAGGGTATAGAAAATTTAGGGCTTGGCTGTAGAAATTTTGTCCCAAATTGTTGTTTAGGGTGCTTTCCTATGCCCTGTACTTTGGGTGATATTGTACTTTATGGAGATCATGAGTATTGGTTTCAAAAGTGGACCATAGCAGAGCTGCACAATTCTGAAACATACAGATTGTATTTTCTTAAAAAAAAAAAAAAAAAAAAAAAAAAAAAAAAAGCACTTTTCAGTTCTACCGTCCAGTTGGGTGGATGTTTTTGCCCCCCCCCCCCATGGTCCCACCATTGCTCACAGCTGCAGTCATAGATAATGGCTTATCTCAGAAGTCTAGTTCAGTTTGGCGCTGGTCATATGAATTGGTATGAAATTGAAATGATGATTTAAGTGCAGTCAAATGACCAATTTTGGGCAGAGCTTATCAGCTGATTTTTAAAGGCTTTTTTTTTTTTTTTTTTAGATTTTCAAATTAATTTCATGTGGGAATTTAGTTTTTCAGAATATTAAAGAACATTATGAAGTACCAGTTTTGTGTATGGTCCTGTGCTTCTCTATGGAGAATGAATCTGAATAAAAAAGACATGCTTTTTGCTGTTTTAGGAGTTCTCACTTTGATACAGGATGAAAAATATTAGAAACAAAGAAACAAAAAGCCAAAGTCTTTTGGGCTTTTGCAAACAAACTATTTTGATGAGCAAATAGGTGCTTGGGGAAGAGGGTATTCAGAGGTTGGTAAAAACCAGTTATTACTTTGTGGGATGTTTATATTGTGTCTGTTTCAAGTATGGTGTCTTCAAAGGTTTTTAAGTTTTTCATTTCAGAAAATAACAGTTGTGTGAAATTGATAGGACTGGAAATGATTGATGGTAGGGAGACAAATTACTGCCTCTAAATGGATGGAATCCTTCAAGTAGATGCTCAATGGTGGCGGCGGAAAGGCGATGTTGAAGAGCAAGAATGAATAGGATCTTGATCCCGGATGTGGTTATGAAGAATGGAGAGAGGAGAAAGTAGGCGCTTTAAGCTTTCAGTCCTTTGAAATGATGAATGTTCCTTCTCTCCAGTCTGTAAATTATTCCCAAGCTTAAATCCAAATTCAAAGAGTCAGAGGCAGTGCCTATGGCCTGAACCTATGGAGTGTTTTGCAGTTATATATTTTTTTAGCTGTGACACATTTAAAGATTGATCTGTCCACGTGCATATAGGTTTTTTTCAAAAATAAAGTTTTTATTTCAAAATAATTTTAGATTACAAGAGTTGCAAAGATTGTATATCTCTCACCGGGTTTTCCCTATGTTTAGCATCTGACATTACCATTGGTAAAAACAAAGAAACCAGTATCACTACATTACTGTTAAGTAATCTCTTGACTTGATTCACATTTTACTGGTTTCTTACTAACACATGCCCCTTTTCCAGAACCCCATTCAGTCATCATGTTTCCTCTGTCTCTTCGGACCTGTGTTTCTCAGTCTTCCCCCGCTTTTTTAAAATTTTTTATGACAAAATGATTATTTATTTTGTAAAATGTTCTTCAACTGGGGCTAGGTGTTTTTCTCATGATGAGTTTCTGGGAGGAAGCTCGCAAAGTGCTATTGTCATTACATAATACCAAGGGTACATACTGTCAACATAATTATCACCATGTTGACTCAGGTCACCTGGCTGAGAAGTTTGTCAGCTTTCTCTACTCTCAAGTTAGATCACTCTCCCTTTCCATATTCTATTCTTTGGAAGCACAGCCTTAAGGAGTTTTTTATGAAACATCAGCCTGTTCCTATATGTGCCCTGATTGGGGATCGAACCCGTAACCTTTGTGTATTGGGATGGTGCTCTAACCAACTGAACTATCTGGCCAGGGCTGGAAGCATAGCTTTAAATACAATTCACACTCAAAGGATGAAATGGGGGCATTTAAGCCTCACCTCTTAAATAAATTATTTGGAATTCTTCTCTAAAGAAATTACTAGTTTTCCTTACTCATTTATTCAATCAAGTATTTGTATCAGTATGGATTCAGTATATTTATTTTATATTTTGGGTTATAATTTAATGGTACATATTTTATTGGCCAGACTTTCCATCTTTGGGCATTGGAGTTCTTTTGGAATTGCTCTTGTATCTATTTGATATGCCCCATCTTTTTTTATTTTCCCCTTGAGCAGTTTCTTACTTTCTGGTATTACCAAATGCTTCAGGTTCATCTTGTGTTTTCCCCACCCTAGTTTAGAATTAGCCATTTCTCTAAGAGCCCCTGGTTTCTTTGGTTAGAAAATGATATTTAAAACTCAGATCTGGGTTGTTGAAAAGGGGTTATATTACCTTTTCTAGGTTCTCTCGCTGGACAGAGAAGGACATTAGTGCGTATATGCCACACACCCTGATACACATAAGTATTGTGTTGTTTTACAGCAAGGGGTTACTAATAAGAGGAAGTTAGGAAAACTGAGAAATTTCCATCCGTACTCAAGTGTATATAATTTTATAAATGTTATGTAGCCTAAATGTGTTCTTGGCTCAAATTGCCTTTCTTTTCGCTTTCTAATTTTAGGTTTTGCTTTCACATCTAGTTAGTTAGTGAATATTGAACTGCTTGCTATATGCTGCTCTGATTGTTCACACTTTTACATTGATAAATTACCATATCTTTTTAATAATCTGTTTTTAAGAATTATTTGCTAGCCTTTATTAGCATTAAAATTACCTGATTCAGCCTAACCAGGCAGTGGTGCAGTGGATAGAGCGTGGGCCTGGGATGCAGAGGACCCAGGTTCGAAACCCTGAGGTCACCAGCTTGAGTGTGGGCTCATTCAGCTTGAGCATGGGGTCACTGGCTTGAGAGTGGGATCATAGACTTGAGCCCAAGGTCACTGGCTTGGGCAAGGGGTCACTCGCTCTGCTGTAGCCCCCTGGTCAAGGCACATATGAGAAAGCTATCAGTGAACAACTAAGGTGCTGCAACGAAGAATTGATGCTCTCATCTCTCTCCCTTCCTGTCTGTCTGTACCAATTTGTCACTCTCTCTCTGTCTCTCTTGCTAAAAAAAATTTAATTAATTAAAAGGAAAAAAATAGAAAATTGCTGGTTCAGTGGACATGAGTAGTTGACTTAGGTGAGAGGTTTAGAACAAAATTGACCCGAGAGATCATCTGGTTCAATGGTTATTTTGACTGTGTTGGAAACATCTGGATAGATTCACAACATACTCATGCTGGAGTCTCACCTCCAGAGTTTCCGATTTAATTGATTTGGAGTGTGGCCTGGGCACTGGCCTTTTTAAAAAGTTTCCTCAGCTTATACTGAAGTGCAGTCAGATTTGAAAACCACTGTCACAGCTCTTCATTCTGTGGACAACATAAAATAAGACCAGAACTTACCAAACAATTTCTATTTTGAGGATCCAAAATCATTAATAAAATTGGTGCATTCAACAAGACTCTTAAAGTGGTGGACTCTTTATTTGAAGATTTTTTTTCTTAAATTATTCTTATTTATTTATTCATTTTAGAGGAAAGGGAGAGAGAGAGAAAGAGAGAGAGAGAGAGAAAAGGGGGGGAGGAGCAGGAAGCTTCAACTCCCATATGTGCCTTGACCGGGCAAGCCCAGGGTTTTGAACCGGCAACCTCAGCATTCCAGGTCAACGCTTTATCCACTGCACCACCACAGGTCAGGCGTGAAGATTTTATTTATTCATTTTGGAGAGAAGAGAGACAGTGAGAGAAGCGGAAAGAGGAACAGGAAGCACCAACTCCCATATGTGCCTTGACCAGGTAAGCCCGGGGTATCGAACTGGCATCCTTAGCATTCCAGGTCGATGCCTCATCCACTCTGCCACCACAGGTCAGGCCTAAAGGGGTGGACTCTTAGATTTTTAAATTTATTTATTCATTTTTATTAGAAAGAGAGAGAGTGTGTGTGTGAGAGAGAGAGAGAGAGAGAAAGAGGGAGAAAGGGGGGAGGAGCAGGAAGCATCAACTCCCATGTGTACCTTGACCAAGCAAGCCTGGGGTTTCGAACTGGCAACCTTAGTGTTCCAGATCGATGCTTTATCCACTGCGCCACCACAGGTTAGGCTAAAGTGGTGAACTCTTAAAGGCATATTGATGGTCTTAATAATTTAGAAGCATAACTAAAGATGAAAGTCTCTTTTCTTCTTTCAACTGAACTATCAATTGTTTTCTAAGGTGACAACTTTGAATATCAGCACAGGGGTGGCTGGATTTCCCTGGTGGCATGGAGCATTTCCTTCTTGGCCTCTCTTGCCCTCCCACCCCCTTTTACAAAACAATTTCAAGAACTGAATCTTTGCTGTTTCTTTGAGAGAATGTCCACTTCTAGGAAGTTATTTATATAATTCTTGTAGGCTGTTCAAGGAATTATACTATGCAAATTTGTGAGTAGTGGATTTTTTTTTTTTTTTTATTGATTGATTTTAGAAAGAAGGAGGGAGAGGGAGAGAAAGAAATTTGTTTCTTTCAACGAACAAATTTGTTGTTCTACTTCATTGTGCATTCATTGATTACTTCCCATATGTGCCCTGACCGGGGATTGGACCCTCAACATTGGTGTTTTGGGATGACACACCAACTGACTGAGCTAACCTGCCACGGTTGTGAATAGTGGATTTTTAAAATAAAACTGTGAATTAGTTAATGTTACATTAGAATCAAGCACACAAATCTCAGTACTTGGAATGGTATGTGGTAGTTGCTCAATTTATATTTGAATGAATAAATTAAAGGATTGTATTTTAATTTTTAAACATGTTTCTACCTCTTAGTCCATGTGTACTGTAGCCAGAAAGGATCTTTGCCTTGATTCACAGGCTGATTAGATAAGGGATCTGACCTTTTCTAATTTGCTTAATTTCTCTAGGCTCTAGTTTACTTATAAAATGAAGAGTTGGATAGATGCTTCCTAAGGACTTTTCTAGCTGTAATATCTTATTATTCCATAAGTGTAAATATGACGGCAAAATTGTAAGTAAATGGTATTTTATCTCCTAGCAGGTGAGGGGAGTATGTTCTTAGCAGGCTAATTAGGAGGTTGTTGATCTGGCGTTAGAACTAGACAAGCAAGTGAGATTCAATACGTTGGTGACATGACAAGAAGAGGTTCATTCTCTCCTAGCACAATTCTCGAATGCTCCTTAGAAGTAAGGGAGGCACATTATATTATTGCCCAACTGTCGTTTCTTAATTGTGTTTTTATCTTTTGAAATCCTTTCACTCATAAAGTTGTCTTTGTACTTTGAAGAATGCATACTCTTAGTATCATTGAACTCAGATTACAATCACGTTCTTATGTAATATCTCATTCCACTTATGTTACCTTTGTTTCTTGTTTTTGTTTTCCTCCTGTGTTTTTAATTCAGATTGCCTTAGAGAGAGACTGACTGCATTTAGCATTTGAGAAAGATTAAGCATTAGCGATTGGTGATTGATATTTGGATATGTTAATGTACTTGTGGATTAATACAGTAAACTGTTTCTGGAGACAGGTAGGATGCTGAATTAGCGAATGAATGAGATTTTAGAATTTAGAAACCCTTGATTTAATGATTTTACAAACCATATATGGAACCAAAGACCCAGAAGGAATCACTAACTTGCTCAGAATCAAGAATTTGATTAAAGATCTCAGTAAGATTTTCTTCCATGTCAGTACATGCTTTTTAAAGAATTCTACACTAGACTAAGTGGGTAAGAAAGATGTTCTGTTTTGATAATAATTGGTATGAGGATAATCCAAGTGCCATAAGTACAATTCTGTTCACCTAGGAAGCCATTTACTTGTATAACTTATTAGAAATATAGTACTTTTACTTTTTTAGTAGCTTACAGTATTATTAGTTTGAAGCAATACTTTTCAGGAGTGAAACTGAGTATTATAAAAAAATGATATTTGAAATTCAGAAAATCCTTTAACTTTTATAACATAAACCAGAAAAATTAACACGAAGACACATTTAGCTGGTGTGGCCATAGAGATTCTTAAATTCAGAGGAGTGGAAAACCTTATACTGTGGTGGGGGAGACAGTAAGATTTTAGTTTTCCAAAAGTATAGTTGGGTGGGAAATAGTTGAAAAACTTAGCACTTAAGCCAATTTGGAGTTCCAGTTGAACCATTTTAATTTTTCATTTTAATAGTCTCTGACACATTTCTTTTTTTAAAATTTCCTCTTCCTTGTTTTGACAAGATCTAAGGGGATTAGAACATGGAATGTTTGGGCATTTTTTCTTCCCTTTGGCCTTGAACAAAGGTGGGAATGTTAAGTAATACATTTCTATCTTGAGAAGAAACATATTTAATGGAAAAGAGATAATGGACTTCTTTGTGAGAAGAGTTTCCATATAGTGAAACATATGACGTTATCTGTTTCTCCAGAAGGGCCATTACTGGGCATAATTTTATTGATCTACACCTGATTTAACTATTAAGAAGAGTAGAAGCTCCTGGATTTAGTGTGGGTGATATTGTCGAAGCTGTGACAATTCTCAAGTGTGTCCTTTTAGTTCTTTTCGAGGAATAACATAACAGTTTTGTCTCCTGGCAGACCTGTGCCATTTAATTAGTAAATACATCCTATGTTTTAAGGTGAACTCATTTTAAAAGAGCAACATGATTGATTTGAAAATAAAATATTTCACTTGTCATGTTTATTGCAGCAAAGAGACGAGCTTAATAATTATTTTGAAAATGACCACTTACTATATAGTCTTGCTCTGAAACTCTTGAGAAAGTATCCTTAATTAAAATATATATAAAGATTCATCGCCATTTGTGACAATGTAGATGGATCTTAAGAGTATTATGCTAAGCGAAATAAGCCAGATGGAAAAAAACAAAAACCATATCATTTCACTCACATGGGGCATATAAAATAAAAATAAAAAATGAGCTACCTGACCTGTGGTGGTGCAGTGGATAAAATATCAACCTGGAATGCTGAGGTCGCTGGTTCGAATCCCCAGTCAAGACACATATGAGAAGTAATTACTATGAATTGATGCTTCCTTTCTTCCTTACCCACTTTCTCTGCCCTCTCTCTCCTCTCTCTAAAATCAATGAACAAAATCTTTGAAAAAATCACAGGAAAAACGAACTAACAAAATCGTAGATACAAACAATAGAACAGTGGTTTCTAGAGGGGCTGGGGTTTGGTGGGCTGACACATTGGGTGAAGGGGGTCAAATATATGGTAAGGGAAGTAAACTAGACTTTGGGTGTGGAGCACTCAATAGATACACAGATGCCAAACTGTTGTAATGTACACCTGAAATTTATATGTTATTTATGACTGTTTTCTCAATAAATTTAATTTTAAAAATTTAGATTTTTCAAACAAAAAGTTATTATCATCCAGCTGAATTAATTTTTGTTTATAATTTCTCCTTTCTAACTCTACTCAACCCTTCTCAAGATTCTAACCTAAAATGAAGCCATCATTGAAATTCAGTTACTAGTAAGGATTCAATAATGTCAAACTCATAAAACCACATTTTCAAAGTGTGGTCTTCTAAAGCACTATAAAATGCAAAAGTGTAGGATTGTTTTAGAATCAGATGTTGACCCAGAAGCTCAGGTTTCAGGTAACTCAGGCTCCTGCTTAGTTGATGACTCTACCTACCTTTCCTCCTTTGGTGTTGTTAATTCTTTGTCCATATGAGGTTGTTGCTGCTGACCTAGTAAGCAAGAAATGAGGGATGTAACCAAGTAATGAAATCTCTTTGGAAAAAGTTGGTGGAATACTAAGTCCAGCTGAAATGGTGATTGTACTTATTGTAAATATAGTTAGTGATTGGCCTGATCAGGCGGTGGTGCAGTGGATAGAGCGTCAGACTGGGTCGTGGAGGACCCAGGTTCAAAACCCTGAGGTCACTAGCTTGAGTGCGGGCTCATCTGGTTTGAGCAGGGCTCATCAGCTTGAGCCCAAGGTCGCTGGCTTGAGCAAGGGGTCACTTGCTCTGCTGTGTAGCCCCTCGGTCAAGGCACATATGAGAAAGCAATCGATGAACAACTAAGGAGCTGCAACGAGGAACTGATGATTCTTATCTCTCTCCCTTCCTGTTTGTCTGTCCCTATCTGCCCCTCTCTTTGTCTCTGTCATAAATAATAAGTAAATAAGTAAACAAATATATAAATACGGTGATTGATCATAAAGGGTCGATACACAGGCAGAAAGCATTCTGAGCTTAAAATTTGGGCTTACATAGAATTTAAAAAATGTACATTGGCAAGCGGCACCAGGATATCCTTGCCCAACCAGATGGGGACAGTTCCATTTAATGGGCTGGGGCAGGAGTATGTGTGAACCTAACTGAAAGCAAGAGATCTGTTCTTAACCCCCAAGACCCTCCATCAACAGAGATTGGGAGGAAAGGACTAAAATTTACTCTGGGTGTTTTGTTCTGTAGAGATTTAGTTTATTATAGCAGGTTAAGAATGCTAGATTATTGCATCATTTATAAACTGTGTGAACTTCGGGCAAGTTAATTAACCTGTCTGAACTTCCTCATCTCTAAAATAGGGGATAATAAAGAACCTAATTTCAAGACTTTTCAGAAGATTAAAAAAGGTCCTTTTCAAACAAGTGGCTTTTATGAGTTTGACGATACTGAATCTAATCACTGAATTTAGACAATGGCTTGAATCTTGGTAAGAGTTGGGAACGAGAAATCATAAATAAAAAAATAATTCAACTTGATACAAATTTTTGATTGATAAAAACAATAGTTAGGATAGGTTAGGATAGTGTCTATTATAAGGAAGTGCTCAAATATGTTTATTTAAAAAAATGATATAGGCCCTGGCCGGGTAGCTCAGTAGCTTAGAGTATTGTCCTGATAAACCAAGGTTGCAGTTTTGATCACCTGTCAGGACACATTCAAGAATCAACCAGTGACAGCATGAGTAAGTAGAATAACAAAAGTCATTTTTGTTTTGTTTTATTTTTTTCTCTCTCTTTGTCTCTCCTTTTCTCTCTCTCTTAAAAAAATTGTAAAATTGAAATAAAAGGGAATGATACATCTATTTCTTATTTAATTGTAATGATAAAATTATGAAATTATTATTACCTTTTTTTATAAATGAGACTCATAGAAGTTTGTTAATTTGCTTCTTTGTGGGAAAGCTGAGATTGAAATCCAAGCTTTCAAATTCTTAAGTCAGGCCACAACTACTGAATTTGCTATGTATCTGTTTTCCTAAAAGGACTAACAGATACTAACAGATACTTGTATACATTTATTACAGAAATTGATGTAGGAGTTTGCTAGAATCAATTGTTAAGAGATGTCTTCTGTTAACATTTCCAGTTTAACTGGTTATGGCATCCTTGGTTGGTTATGCTAGTATATGATAGCTATAAAGCTCACTTGCTGTAAACAGAAACCATGATTTTTAGACCCTATCTGGAATATCAACGTTCTGGTATCACTGTGCCGTCTAACACCCTAACATTAATTAGCAAGTATAGTGGTAATTAGGTGCTTTTGACAAGGAACTCAGTTGCGGATGACAGGAAGCCAATGATTCCTTCAAGTGCTCCCTTATTTCTGTGTTTCCCAAACTCATCTGATTATATGAATTTTTGAGGGGAGTGGGAAGCACAGATTCTACTTACAGCACATATAGAGTCCTAGGTCTCTGCAGTTAATGATTTAGTATATAGCTTGAGAGGGGCTCAGGAGTATGTAGTACTTAGAAAACTCACCTTGTAACCCTGACACTCAGTTAATTAGAGCCAATTCCCTGCTTGCCATGTAGCTTGGCTCATTGGCTGTTCTCTTCATTTGGCGGGTCAGGATTCTTGCATTGTCCATTCCTAGTAAGGAAGAGGTAATAGTCCATTGTACCTTCTTCAAAATGAATACCAATTAAAATGCTGGGCTGGAGGGTAGACCAGATCTGCGGTAGTTAAAAAAAAAATCAGCAGGGTTAATACAAAGTGTAGGAGAGATAGGAACTTTAATATTTTCATTCATTATTGTTGGTGCTCCTAAATTATTTACTTATTGTATTCATTTGTTATCACTGATACTCCTAAATTTGATTGCTGAATTATATGTTTATTGTATTCTTTACTTTCCTGTTTGGGATTTATAAGTCCATGAACCCTGTAAAGTGCTTTCTAGGGTTTCAAAGTTATGCCTTTGAGTTTACTTGACTATACCTGTTACCCAAGATGAATGAGTGGCTTTTTAATTTTTTTTTAAAACAAGTTTTACAAGACTGTGAGTTTTGTTGCACTTGATATCTATAACCTATTTGTGAAAAGGGATTTTTCACCAAGCCTGTTCTTTAGGATGCAGGGAAAATGTAAGAAATAACTCTAATTTCTGTATTTGCCGTGGCTTTCCTCATCTACTGGGTATGGAACGAGGCAGATAACAGTGACAGGCGGGCATAATGAAATGTAATAGTGTTATTAGCTAATATTTTCTGTAGCTGTACCATGAAAAATGTTGATTTTCATAATTGATGGTTCCCTCAATTTCTTTATCCAGCATTTCAGAGTTATCCTGAAAATCAATAATATATTGCTCACAAAAATTAGGGGATATTTCAAAATGGCTGTGAAGTGATAAAATATCTCCTAATTTTTCTGAGCAGTTTGTTTTCATTTTAAAGGAGGTAAATAGGAACTATAGAAGGTTTTAATAATATTTGTTCTTAAGAGTGTCTGCCTTGCAATTTTGCCACAAAAGTGAGAAAGGGAAAGTTCCTGCTTATTCTCCATACCCTCCTAACCCCCTAGCAGTCAGCTCGGGGACTTGCATCTCAGTGGTCTTTTATCTTCCATTGTTCTTTTTATCTGGGAACACATTATTACCGAGGTGTGAATCTAGATACAAAAATAAACTATATGGGAACAAAAAGCAAAGGAATACATGTGATTGTTCTTTGGTTTTGTTTCTTGTGTCCTGGATGTGGGAGGACTTTAAGGTGATCAAATGAATCTCACGAGTCTTCCTTGGGGGCAGTACTGACATCCTACATATACCATCTTTATAGAAGATACCTGAAAGCTTATCAGAGGTCGTTCAACAGTTTCTTCCCTAAGCCTCTCTACTTTTGAGTAGCAGGCTCCTGTTACTTACAGCAGATCTTGTTGAACATTTTGTGCAAATACTCTCTTTGTGGGAAGGGAGAAGTAATTACCGAAGACAATCCTTCGTGGTTGGCAAAAAAGAAAAAGAAAGCAGAGCTCTCACTAGTCAACCCGAGGAGCCTCCAAAGTATCTTGCAGAGCAAACATAATTAAGTCTTTTCAGTTTTGCTCACTTTGCGCAATTTAATTCAGTCTTACCCAGAAGGATGAAGTTTTACTAGCAGTATTTGCTAACTTGGAGCCAGGGACTTAAAGGAACCAGAAATTGTCACTGGCCACCTTGCTGGAATGCTTTGCTCAGGTTTTAGTCTTATTTGGCAGGATGGAGTTGGGCTGAATCACCCCCCGCCCCTATTTGAAACGTTTGAATCAATAGCAGGAGCTCTACAGTAGTAAGTGTATTTGTGCTTTATATACCTTATCTTCCTTGCTCTGAGAAGTATAGGTATCATGCTCCATTAAGCTTAGAAATGTTAAGTAACTCTCCCAGTATCTCATAGCAACAAATAGCAAAGTCAGAGCCACAATCAAGTTCTGCCAAACTACTCCCTCTTAATTGTCATCCTCCTTTGCCTGTGCCATTTGCAGTGTCTGTTCGTGGCATCTCCTTCGACCTTTGTTTTTCTGTTTCATACTGCTGTTTATATGTTGCATCAGACTTCCATTTCACAAGCAAGATTGTATAAATTCAAATTCCCCTGTGAGGCAGAAATGGTAGGGCATTATTATTATTATTGGGGAAATTGTGTTGCCTGAACCTGTATGGACAGAATTCTGTCTTTCACTTTGATTTTAGAACTATGGATATTGTCAGAAAAACTGAGCACAGTAGTCTTTCTTCTCCCTCCCTCCTTCCATCCCTCCCTCCCTTCTTCCTCCTGCTTCCTCCCTCCCTCCCTCCTCCTCTTTCTCCCCCACCCCTCCTCCTCCTCTCCTCCTTTTTTTCTTCTTTCTCCTTCTCCTCCTCCTCCTCTACCTCCTTCTTCTCTTCCCCTCCTCCTCCTCCTTTTTCCTCCTTCTCCTCTTCCTCCTCCTTCTTCTTTTTAGTAAAACTTCTTCTTTTACCAAGTGAGAGGAAGTGAGATAGACATCCTCCTACATGTACTCTGACTGGGATCCACCTAGAATCCCCCCATTGCCCCCTACCATCTAGGGCTGAAGCTTGTCCCATCTGGGGCCATGCTTGCAACTGAGCTATTTTTAGTGCTTGAGACAGAGGCTCCATGGAGCCATCCTTGACACCTGATGCGCTCACACCAATCGAGCCATGGCGATGGGAGAGGGAGAGAGAGAGGAGGAGGAGTAGAGAAGCAGATGATCGCTTCTCCTCTGTGCTCTGACTGGGAATTGAACCTGGGACATCCACATGCCAGGCTGATGTTCTACCACTGAGTCAGCTAGCCAGGGCCAAGAAAACAGGATAGTGGTCTTTTTCAAGAAACCAATTAAAAAAAAGTTTAGAATCAAGTTTGATCACTTAAACATTATGTTTAAATATATTATGGCAAATCCAATTTGAGGCATTATATATTCTAGTCTTCAAAATTGAAACTATCTGTTACTTAAAATGATGTGTACATTGGTAAGGCCATGGTAGATCTACCCGTTTATCAACCCACGTATTGCTTTCTGTGGTTTATTTTTCTCTATTGCTACTTAGTTTCTTATGATTCTAACAATTTTGCTCCTTTTAAAAATAATGTAAAAATTGACTACAACATGAATTCTTCATTAGAAGGATAGAATTAATTTTAATTGATGATGTGAACAATAGCCTTCCCAGTTTGTATAGCAGCAACCTATTTATAGGTAGAAGCAGCTGCATCCTTTTTCTTAGGAGGAACGGACACTATTGTTCTCCCATCATCAGGTAAAGGCTCCTGTGGGAAAATGTGAGACAATTATAACACAGGTATTAAAGGCTTTTATTAATCCAAAAGGAAGGAGAACTTATTTTAACTCTTAATATCTAAATATGAAATATGGTATTGGAATCATATTAATTGGACACTTACATTGTTTAGTTTAACAGTTTTTTTCCATCAAGAAAATATCCTACTTAACACTGCATTAGCATTCCAGATGTGCAAAGACTTTAAAGTCTTGTTAAATCAAGTATACTATAGATGGGCACATGTCAATGTCTCCTTATTTTTAAACGTTATTTTATGAAATGTACCTTTTGCCTATTGATACTTCTTCTCTGTCAATAACTGATAATCTTACTTCTGTATAGAATGTTAACAATAGCTAATATCTAGGCAAGTTTAACCCACTCTCAAACCCAGTGAAGAACATACTTTTATCCTTGTTCTACAGAAGAGGAAAGTTGAGGATATTGTCCAAGGTCACATAGCTAGTAAATGGTAGAACTAAGCCTCAGTTCCACCTCTTTCTGATTTTAAAGCCCCACTCACAACACAAGAATATCCCTTGGTTGTGTTGAAACGATAGCTAGAAAGTATATATTTATTGCATTTATTTCAATAGCACACAGGTAAAAAAAGGTGAAGTTGATTGTATTACAGCCCACAGAGCTTAGACTACAGTCAGATTTATATAGTTAATATGATAATATGATTTATCTTTTTCTATATATAACAAGTTGTACATCTGGTACTTGGTGCTTTAAAGTAATGACTCCAAAAGGAAATGGACTTGATTTAAATGACTTTGTAATGCATGCTGTATGTAAGTAATCCTGTAAATCATCATCTTTTATCCCCTTTTGCAATGAAACTTCAAATACAAAAATACAAACCAGGAATTCACATTCAAGTAGAGTTTACTTATCCATATTGAGGTTTAAAAGGTAAAAATACCGCAACTATTTCTTCTGTCATTTGTGCTGCGCTACACTTTTAGTCTTCTGCTAATTCCTTGTGATCACATATTTGAAATAAATTAGATATTAAAGTTCTTTGAAGCTATAGGTTTTGAATTCATAATTGCTTTTGATCAAAGCTATGTGCTTACATTGGGGGGACAAGAGGAAAAAAGATAGCAACTTGAGAACATCCTTTTCTGTAATAGTTGAAAAAATCTTAGATGTAATCATAAAAGTGTAGATTGCTATATATATAGCATTCTAAATATTTTGAGATAGATGTGTTCATTTGTCTTCATAGTTGATTACTCAATGTAAATTTTAAAAATTCTGTTAGTAAAACTGAGTTTTATAATTAATTTCTTCTGTGATACTGGATTCAGAAAGCAGGTGGTCAGAAGAGATCAGAACTGTATTTGGAGGTAGATTTCTTTAAAAATAGTTGTTACATTTTCAGAAGTATGCATCATATATTGTGTGTCATCCCCCTGTAGTTTATCTTTTTGTAAAGAATGTTCTTTGAATTAAATAATTTAGATTGTGATGGCGATTGTGATAGTTTGTTAATCATAGACCTACGTAATTGCTTATCTTTAGACACATTAAATTTGATCCCTGGTGTGTGTTCAGGTTTGATGAATAAATCAAGAATGGTGATACCTTTCAAGACTCTAATGGTTGCTTAATAGAGGCAGTTAAGACTTGTTTTATGAGAGCTATTGCAATTTAGATAATCTCTCAGATCTATTCTAAGCTTTTATAACCTCTTAAAGCATGCATTATACATTTCTGGGAGAAAATCCTCAGAATATAGCCTGCAAACAACTGTCAGCCTTCATACTGTTTGTTTATAGGCTGTCTCTAATAAATTTTTAAGTGTTTATTAAAAATCTGCGAATCTTTATGTATATTGAAAAATTCATCTGTGAAAGCTGTTATAATTGCTATTAGAAAATCACTTTTCTCCTTCAACGATGCCTACTCTTAAATATTCACACTTGATATTCTGGTTTGCTGTATGCATTGTAATGAACCTGGACTAGAGAACCTCCAACTGACCCATGTCTGCGCTGTATGCCTCCAAGCTATCAAAATAGCACCAGTATCTCATATAATTCTCCCAACTGTATGGGGTAAGCATTGGTTTTCTTGTCCACAGTTAGAAACATGCACATACCTGACCTGACCAGGCAGTGGCACAGTGGATAGATTGTTGGACTGGGATGCAGAGGAGCAAGGTTTGAAACCCCAAGGTTGCTGGCTTGAGCACGGGATCACCAGCTTGAGTGTGGGATCACAGACATGACACCCTGATCTCTGGCTTGAGCCCAAAGGTCACTGGCTTGAAGCCCAAGGTCACTGGCTTGACAAGGGGTCACTTGCTCTGCTGTAGCCCCCCCCCCCCATCAAGCCACATATGAGAAAGCAGTCAATGAACCACTAAGGTACTGCAACAAAGAACTGATGCTTCTAATCTCTCTCCCATCCTGCCTGACTGTCCCAAACTGTCCCTCTTTCTGTCTCTGTCCAAAAAAAAAAAAAAAAAAAAACCAACAAGAAAACAAAGAAAAGAAACATGCACGTAGCCGATCTGAGGATTTTAGTTCAGCCTGGTACCAGAGCGTAGTCTCCTACCCACTGTTCTAGCTGCAGGGTATATTAAAAGAAACATTTCAGTGGGCTCTTCTGTTTTCCCTAGTAATGTTTTTCCCCATTAGATTACTCGGGGAGAGAAGAAATAGGTGAAATGTCAGCATGTAGGCAGAGAACCGTAACTATAATCTTTTCGTTGCCTGCTCTCTTCTTCTGCCCAAACACCTTTTCTTTTTTTTTTTTTTTTAATTTTTAATTTTTATTTTATTCATTTTAGAGAGGAGACACAGAGTGAGAGATAGAGAGAGAGAGAGAGAGAGAGAGAGAAAGGGGGGAGGAGCTGTAAGCATCAACTCCCATATGTGCCTTGACCAGACCAGTGCAGGGTTTTGAACTGGCGACCTCAGTGTTCCCAGGTCGACACTTTATCCACTGCGCCACTATAGGCCAGGCCTCTTTTCTTTTTTTTTGACAGAGACAGAGAGAGGGACAGATAGGGATGGACAGACAGGAAGGGAGAGAGATGAGAAGCCTCATTTCTTTGTTGCGACACCTTAGTTGTTAATTGATTGCTCTCCCATATGTCCCTTTACTGGGGGTCTATAGCAGACCGAGTGACCCCTTGCTCGAGCCAGCGAGCGACCTTGGGTCCAAGCTGGTGAGCCTTGCTCAAACCAGATGAGCCCGTGCTCAAGCTGGCAACCTTGGGGTCTCAAACCTGGGTCCTCTGCATCGCAGTTCGATGTTCTATCCACTGCGCCACCGCCTGGTCAGGTCCAAACACCTTTTCAAATAGAGAACATTTCTGATGGCTTATGCACCATTTGCTGAGAGCTGTGCCAAGTGCTTAATTTTTATTTTGTTTTAAAATTTTTACCATACTATTCAAAAAAAGATAGTTAATTACTAGATACTTACCCCTTCTGGAAATGGGAGTGCTTAAGTTATGTAAGTCCTCGCTGTCCTCACTTAACATTATTAATAAATTTACCATAGGCTAATTGATATAAGTAAGAGTTAAGTTCTGAAAGCATACTATCAATGTTATTACGGAACAATGTTGAACAAAGTGACATTATTCAAGGACCTGCTGTAAATGATTGTTATTTATTTATAGTGAAATGTCTTTTTTCCTACTCAAATAATTTTGTGTATTATCATTTTATCGATTTATAAAATTGTGGTGGAAATTTTTTTCTTAAAAAAGCCCCAATATCCTGACCAGGCGGTGGCACAGTGGATAGAGCATTAGACTGGGATGTGGAGGACCCAGGTTCGAGACCCTGAGGTCACAAGCTTGAGCGCGGGCTCATCTGGTTTGAGCAAAGCTCACCAGCTTGAGACGAAGGTCACTGGCTCGAGCAAGGAGTTACTCACTCTGCTGTAGCCACCCAGTCAAGGCACATATGAGGAAGCAATCAATGAAAACTAAGAAACCGCAACAAAGAATTGATGTTTCTCATCTCTCTCCCTTCCTGTCTGTCTGTCCCTATCTGTCCCTTTCTCTGACATTCTCTCTCTGTCTCTGCCACAAAAAAATAACAAAAGCCCCAATAACATCCTTTTGGTCCTTCATATAATGAGAGTTAATTATGGAGATATTTTATTTGAGGTGTAAATATTGAGTGTTGAGTATACACTTTGTCTTGGTAATGAATTAGCTGTGGTTACTTTGGATACTTATTTTATTTTGGGGGGGTAAAATTGGTTGTTTATATTGATAGAACAAAGCAAATAAGAAAGATTATAGAAGTTCAGTGAAAATGTGAAGCAGCATTCAAAATATGTCTATATTTTCTGTTTCCAGAATTTTTAAATCTTTTCTTTAAAGATTTTATTTATTAAACTTTTTTTTAGATTTTTAAATTTACTTATTTTTATAGAGAAAGAGAGAGAGAGAGAGAGAGAGAGAGAGAGAGACAGAGAAGGGGAGAGGAGCAGGAAGCATCAACTCCCATATGTGCCTTGACCAGGCAAACCAGAGTTTTGAACCGGCCACCTCAGAGTTCCAGGTTGACTTTTTATCCACTGGGCTATGAGAGGTCAGGTTAGAATTTTTTGATCTTTAAATGATTTTCAGTTTTATTGAGGTATAGTTGATATATAAAACTGTCAGATATTTAAAGTGCACACTGTGATGATTTGATGTGTATCTACATAGTGGAAGGATCCTCCTGAGTTGATTAAAGCATTTAACACATCAGTCTATTTATCATCTTTTTGTTGATTATACCATTTAAGTTCTCTCAACACACTCAAATATACAATATAGTGTTATCATCTGTAGCTGGCATGTTCTACATTAGATACTCAGACTTTATGCATCTCATAACTGAAAATGTGCCCTTTTTATCTGTTTCTATTTTCCTCAAACCCCTGACAACCACTCTTCTGCTCTCTGTTTCAATGAGTTTGATGTTTTTCTTTTTTTAAGGTTGTACATATAAGTGATACAATACCTAGCAATATTTATCTTGCTCTCTCTGGCTCACTTCACTTAGCATAAAGCCCTCCAAGTTCATCATTTGTTGCAAATGACAGAATTTCTTTCTTTTAAAGGCTAAATAATATTCTAGTGTATAAATATAACACACTCTCTTGATCCATTCAGCTTTCCACTGGCCCTTGGGTTGTTTCTATACCTTGGCCCATTGTGAATAATGCTGTGCAAGTTCCATATTTTTTCCCTTATATGTTGCAGACAATAAATTGGTTTTAAACACAATAATAGAAGATTGACTTTAAAAAGGATGTTCGTGCTTTTTAAAAACCAAAAGTTAACTCAGTCCAATGGTACTATTTAAGTCAATCCAAGAAATTGTAGTATTAAAGATTAATCTATTTAAATAATTTGGTGGACATAAAAGTTCCTACCAGTTTTTCAGTACATTGAAAAAAGATGTATTCATTGACTCAGCACATTTTAATAGAGGCCATAATATAGGATAAATGGTATATAGTTTTAAAAGATGCCCAGATGGATATACTGAAAAGTCAAAGAGCATCTGAAAACCAAGTGGACATTTCAACAGTGGCAACCATGCCAAATTTCCAAATGAGTGTGAAGAAATATTAGTTCTTGCCTGACCAGGCGGTGGCACAGTGGATAGAGCGTCAGCATGGGATGCAGAGGACCCAGGTTTGAAACCTGGAGGTTGCCGGCTTCAGTGTGGGATCATAGACATGACCCCCATCGCCTCTGGCTTGAGCAAGGGGTCTCTCGCTCTGCTGGAACCCCCTGGTCAAGGCACATATGAAAATGCAATCAATGAACAACTAAAGTGCCGCAACAAGTTGATGCTTTTCATTTCTCTCCCTTTCTGTCTGTCTGTCCTTCTCTCTATCTCCCTCACTAAAAAAAAGAAAAGAAAGAAAGAAAATAGTAGTACACAGATAAGATGACCAAAGGTAGAATTGTAGGCTCTAAGTGTTGCCAGTTGCTTTTCGTGTAATTAATATTACATTGTTTATATCAAAATACATCATCTTTTATAAATTACAAACTACTTTTAAAATGATATGTTATGATTGGATTTATTTTGTATTTCAGAATTGCTGCTAATGCACTTAATTTTAGCTTTCTAGAAAGGGGATTTTTGAAAGGTTGTATCATAGATGAAGCAACACCAGGACTAATATTAAGGTTTCATAAAGATTGACTTTTGTTTTAAGTTTGATGTTTAGAGTGGTATAACATATATCACTACCTGTAATTTTTTCTTTTTTAAAGAAGTGGGGGGAGACTATGGATGAATACAAGAAAATGAGAATGTATTTGAATGACTGAGAAACGAATATGAGTATACATGTTTGGGATTTGGAAATTCTACTCCAGCATGTATATAATCCTGCTTGTTGTGGAATCTGATTTTGTCTGGGGGTCAGGAGTAGAACAGTTTAAAAACTATCTTTGATTTCTTACCTTTTGGTAATTATTAGCTATAAAGTATCTGCATGTGGGATTGCTATGGGAATTAGAGATAATAGATATAGAACACCTAGCACAGTGCCTGGCATATTATAGGCAGTTAGTTGTTACTGTTTATAAATAAGTTACTATTCATAAAACATATACAATACAGTAAAATGGTTTAAGTATCTTGAAACAATAGGTCTGAAACCAGTATTTTTGTTGGATAATTTATATTACTAAACTCTTGAGACATGTGACCCCTTTACAAAAATAATAAAGAGAGCCCAATATCAAAATAGTAAACTAAATGCCAGGACATAAAAATACAGGTATCCATTGTATTTTGTGACTTAGTCTGGGTTCCTATTTTTGTGTTCATCTTAAGGCGCAAAGCTCTAAAGCTGTAAAATATTATAAAAACACACAGAATGGTACAAAAAACAAACTATACTTTTCTGAAAATCTTTAGTATTATGTACTCCTGCTGAAAATCTTTAGTATTGGAATATATTTTTCAAACTTAAAAAAAAAATCTAACACAAAGAGCCTTTTATGCTTCTTGAAGGAATTTTTTTTTTCTTGGGGAGTTGAGGGGGAGAAACAGTCTGTGGAATAAGTTTATTTAACATGACATCAGTTGAATAAAGCCAGCTGTGAGTAATTATATCTGATATTTGATTTCCAGCTGTTTTGTTGAACTATTATTGGCTTTCAAGGTATTTGGATATTAATTAAATGATGACTTAATATAAAGGAGTCTTGTTTAAAGTAATGTTGCCTCAAATGGAGTATTTAAAATGGGCCACATGTTTTAATTCTTTCTGGTGTGATTGTTCTTTTCAAGTCAGCAGAAATGTGGTTCCTCTCTGGGAGCATATGGTCTTTATTGAGTATTGCCTTTATTGACTTGTTCCCACAGATATTTCACATACATATTAAAGAATACCAACAATAAAAATGAACATATAATAAGTTCCTTATGATTGATGCATTAATAAACATCTAGGACATCAGAGGAGAGTAGAGCTTGGTAGAGTGGTCTGAAAAGGCTTCTCCAAGGATGTGACCTGAGCTGCCCATTGGGATGGGTATGTGCGAGGTGGGAGGAGGTGTGCTGGGAGGCAGAAAAGGGTGTCCAGCTGGAGACTAGAGCAGGGGAAACTGAGAGCAGGCTGGGCTTGGGCCTCAAGGGCAGGCTGGAGCCAGCCCTGCATGCTTGTGTTATGCTGGAAATTTGGTGATGGATGGAACTTTTTTCACTGGTGACGGGGTACAGCCTAAAACTGTTTGGGATGCCTTATTTTGTTTGTGTTATATGTGATAAAATGGGAGAAGACCCTGAAACTCTTCATGCTGTTGAAAATATAATGAAAAATATATGACAGGAGACCTAACAGTTTTTGTTTGTTTTAATTCTATTTAGAAAATTAAATCTAACACGGTGTCATTGGTCAAGAAAAGTACATGGGTTTCAGGTAAACATTTCGATAGCATTTGAACTGTTGTTTATGTTGTGTGCCCATCACCCAAGTCAAATCATTTTCCGACACCATGTATTTGTCCCTTATACCCTTCCCCAACAGGACTTTTAAAAAATGAATTAAATGTATGAGAAAAGAGAAAAGAGCAACTATCAGTAGCAACTACAAGTTGAAGCTAACTTCTAGGGTTTTCACTGTAATAATCGCTGGGGCACTGGGTACCAGAAATAGAAGAGAAATCCAAAGGTATAGCTTGTCTTTAGGGGGAAATTTAGTGTGAATTTTAGTTACAATTTTTTTTTTTTTTTTTTTTTTTTTACAGGGACAGAGAGAGAGTCAGAGAGAGGGGTAGACAGGGACAGACAGGAATGGAGAGAGGTGAGAAGCATCAATCCTCAGTTTTTCGTTGCGACACCTTAGTTGTTCATTGATTGCTTTCTCACATGTGCCTTGACCATGGGCCTTCAGCAGACCAAGTAACCCCTTGCTGGATCCAGCGATCTTGGGTCCAAGCTGGTGAGCTTTAGCTCAAACCAGATGAGCCCTCACTCAAGCTGGTGACCTCGGGGTCTCAAACCTGGGTCCTCCGCACCCCAGTCCGACGCTCTATCCACTGCGCCACCGCCTGGTCAGGCTAGTTACAGTTTTAAGCGATGTTTTATCAGCTAATGTTTGTGGGAATTTGTAAGAAAAGTCCGAGTCCAGGAGTCATGTGTAGAGATGGGTAGAGTGTATATGTGGTTTTTAAGTGAGAAGACCCTTAGGAAGCAGAGCGAGGTCAAGGCCAGACTTGGGCTGCTCCCCATGGAGAGAGCTGGTTCCAGCCCCCGGAACCCTGTGAGGAGGCCTGAGACCCAGGGGAGGGAGTGCTCAGCACTAGCCATGTTTCTTGACATTTCATGCTCTCCTTCCGTTTGTTGTTCTTTCTTCTTTTTGCTTATTACTATCCAACATTTTCTGATACCTATTCACTCTTTCTGCCCACTAGATATAATATCCACTGGACTTACTATCTGCAAGGACAGGGGTTTTTGTCTGTTTGGTGTACAAGTGCATCGGGACAAAGATCAGATTCCAAAAGGTTATACAATAACTGGAGAGCTGAAAAAATGGACAAAAAGGTTGACCCTCTCATTCCAGAATTTTGGCCAAGAACTGCAGCTGTAGCTATAGAGGGTTTTAGAAGGGTTGAGTGAAGATTTTCTGAGTCAGAAAACTTGTTCATATCTAAGAAAAGAATTGAAAATGAGAGAACACAATGTTTAGTAGTTTAAAAGTCTGGGTGTGTGTTACTAGTTCAGGTGTAATTCTGTGTGCTTGAATAACTGATTTCAGAAAAGGCATGTAAAAAGTTAATAATGAAACAGTTCTCATTCTGGTTCTTTTTTGTTCTTTTTTAATTTGCAAAACTTTAATTCTTGCTAAGGATATTAATACTAAAGGCAGAATCAGCATGTGTTTTTTGGGGGAGAGGTTGAGAAGAGGAGTTTGCTGGTCTATTTTTGCACCAACTCTACTACTTACAGCTTAATCAGCTTCTTTGGGCCATCCCTGTATATTTGGTGCAATTGTCACTGACATGATGAAGCAAAGATTCGCAAAGGTGGCATATGGACCATTTCAATGGCATCCAATACTTACTTTCCTGAATAAAACAAAACAATGGTTTGGTTCCAGAAGAATAAAAATAGGTAGTATTTATCTGCCATATATCCGAGGGTTAAATGACACACAGACACTGTATTTTGACAGTGTCTGTATTTTGCTCCACAATTAATTACCTATTATATTTTGACTTACTAACATTTTTCTACTAAAAAGAGGATCAGCTATAAAGCAGTGAAGTTTAAAATAAGTCAGGGCTTATTTGTCATGTTTCCAAGTAATACAGTTTCTATAAAAACTCTGGTGCTATTGCTCAAAACATTGTTTAGACCGTATCTTGGTGGATTTTTTTTTTATTATTATTAATTTTAATGGGGTGACACCAATAAATCAGGGTACATATGTACAATGAAAACATCTCCAGGTTATCTTATCATTCAATTGTGTTGCATACCCATCACCCAAAGTCAAATTGTCCTCTGTCACCTTCTATCTGGTTTTCCCTGTGTCCCTTCTTGGTGTTTTTTAACATAGTTGCTTAGTGACTAACACTTTACCTCCTATAATTGTATGCTATTTTTGAGCCTAAGTGAACTTAAATAACCATAACCAACTCATTCACTAGGCTTAGTTCTCAGTGAATGTGAGTGTTGGATATTTTCAAAAGTCAGATCTCCCAGAATTACTCCTACTACTAATATTCAAAAGAATGTTCTTCCAGATGTCCTTAAAGCGCACAGCTTATACATACATGTAATAGGTAGAGCATTACTGTTAATAGTGGTAAATGACCTGTGAATAGAGAGGAAGAGAGTATGTCTTTTGCCTTCCATTTTTCTTACTCTTTTTCTTTTTCCTCCCCAAGCTAACTGCAGAGTTGGCTTCTGGCTCGGACAGCAGACTGGGTGGAGGGCAGTGGTAGGCCAGGTCCCACACATGTTCGGTTTAACTGCTGCTTCTGCTCAGTTGGTTTTCATCCCCAGAGGCATGCAACTTTATTTGTACTTTTGGTCAGAAGCCATTGCCATATATTTTATTATTGAGCTGTAATAAATTTAAATAACTCAATAAAAATACACTTTGGAAATGACACCATTTTTCTAAAAGGACTTGGTGCTAAATATAGGATCTAATCACATTTCCTTACGGTAGCAGTTACTGAAGAACTGTTTGTCAAATGAAGGAGTAAGGTTATAGATATTTATGGTTTCTGGTATAATTAATTTGCTTAATATGTATCTTGGGGGGGAGAAGAATACATGTGATATGACTTAGAAGTTCTGATATTGGCGGATAGCAATGGTAGGGTGGCAGAAAGCACTTGTTGAACTTGGGAGTCAGAAACCTTGTCTTCTGATACCTGTGCTTATAATTGAATTTCTATCTTGCATTGCAACCATTGGTGAGGATGTTTTATCTATCCTGACAGACTCAGTTTCTTTCAGGAACAGAATTGTGTTGTGCTGAACTTGCATTTCCAAGATGGCAGCCTGGCTTTGTACAGAGCAAGTATCCAATATGTTGGATTTATCTCTCCTGAGACATATGAGTGAAGGGAAGCAATGACAACTGAACAAATTTTGGATCATTTCTATGCCTAACCTTTGTTAAAATTTAGGACCAAGTAGAAGTCTTCGTTTATATTAAAAATATGAAGCATATTTAAGATTCTTTATTACTTTTATATTTATTTATTTGCTTATTTTTTAAGTGAAAGGAGGAGCGATAATGAAACAGACTCCGGCATGTGCCCCCTACTGAGACCACCTGGCAACCTCACTTGGGGCCGATGCTCCAGTACCAATTTATTTTTAGTGCCTGAGGCTGATACGCTGGGACCAACAGAGCTATCCTCTGTGCCAGGGGCCCCACTCATATCAACAGAGCCACTGGTTGAGGTAGGGAAAGAGGGAGAGAAGACGGAGACGGAGGGGAGGAGAAGCAAATGGTTGCTTCTCGTGTGTGCTCTGACTGGGAATCGAACCCCGGAATGTCCATATGCCAGGCCGATGCTCTATCCACTGAGCCACCAGCCAGGGCCTCCTTAATACTTTTCAAATCCTGCCATTCTTTATTCTTTAAGTCGTGTACTGTTCAAGCATGGTATTTTACTTTAGAAACAGAAACTATCTAAGTAAGAAAACAAAACTGAAAAACTAAAATGGTATGTTGCCAGGAGATCTCAGTTGCCTGACCCATTTTGGCCAAAGAATTACATCTCTTTCATCCCACGGCACCCTTTGCCTTAGCCTTCCATCATTGTCATTAAAAATTGAGTAATACCTGTGCCTGGTGTTTTTAAAAGTGTCTTCTATGGACCAAGGCATCTTTCTAAGCACCTTGCAAATCTGACTTAGATATTGTAATCATCTCCATTTTCTAGGTGATCAAAGAGCTGCACAAAGGTTGAGTGATTTGTCCAAGGACACAGACCTAGTAAATGGCAGAGTCAGGTTTTAAATCAGGCAGCGTGGTTCACTTGAATCACACTCTAAGCCCAGTGGCCTGGTGAGCAGATAATAAATTCATAGGGGATTTGTCTGGCAGGGCTCACGTCGAATATCTACTCTGCCCAAAACATCTTGCCACATTTCTGCAAAATTTACATTCCATCCCAAGGCCTAGAATTCTACCAGACGTTTCTAATGTTAGAAATTTCTTTATTTAAAATATATTGAAAAATCTCTTTTGGGGAGGGTCAAAATACCTAGAATGCTTTTCTCTGGAAAGTTTTGAGAGTAGAACTGGAAGTAAGAGGTGAATAATTTTGGAAATTTACAGTCTTCTTTTCTTCCCCCATTAAAATTTGCCTAAATGGGTTTCCCAAGTTTTTGGATCTTATTGAGGAAGACCACTGACCTCCCTGATCACCGTTCAAAAATTGGAATATGATCATAATGTGGGCAGTTTAAAAATATTTCTTCTATTAATGATATGGGACAAAATAATAAATAATCCAATATTAATATGATTTCAAATAAGGACATAAAGGAAAACAAACAAACACCACAAACTGGTTTTAATCCCAAAATAAACGAACTCTTTAAATTGAATACATTTAGCTGATAAGAATCTTACCCTTTTGTCTTTGTTTTTTCATTTTGCCAAACACTGGTGGAAACTTTCCTCTGGACTGATGGTTGGAACCTGTTCACTAGTTTTCTTTGAAATTTGCCCCTTACCAGGAAAAGGGAATTTTACAGCCCCTTTCTTCTTCCATATGGCTGCTTCTCCTGTTCTAGGAGCAGTTGCTTATGTATAAGCCCATCTGCCCTTTAGAGCCCTGGCTCTGAAGTGTAACATGCATTTTAAATTATGAACGTGGGTTTTAAGGAACATGGGATTGGGGACCATCTTCCCACTGGCCCTCATCTCCCTTTGTGGTTCTGATGGCTTCCCTGCAGCAACTGACTTCATAGGATGATCACTGTGTGTGTGTGTGTGTGTGTGTGTGTGTGTGTGTGTGGTGCTGTCAGAGTAGCGCTATTACGAAGGGCAAAGGTCTGTTTATTTATGAGTGTAATACACTGATTTAAACTTTCAGACATGCATGGTACATCCTGTACCAATGGAGGCAGGCAAAAACAGTTATAGTAGGTAATTAAAGAGGTTTGATTTTGTCTTCAAAGGAGAATTCAAAATATGATGGAAAGGTGGAGTGCTTCAGCAACTATCACCTGCTGTTCTTGCTGGTGGAGTGCTTGATGAGAATGATATTTGTAGGCCCTAATGCTTCTCTACAATCTAATGCAATTATTTTTCTATGATTACCCCTTCCCGAAGTATGTATCTGTTTGGATGGTTCAGCTTCTCTTCTTCTCTTCCACCACACCTTTTATGAATAGATCTGAAAGAGATATATTTTGAACAGCACCTAAAATTCTTTTAGCATTTAGTTCATTTCCGACTAAGAGAGTTGGAAGGCTTTGATTACATATGTAGAATATTTTCATTCGCTTCTTCCTCTTGAGAAATAGAAAAGTTTGAGAATAAGTAGTACCATTGGTAGTTGACTCTTTGGTAAAACATTCATGATGGGAGAAACAGATGTCATATTATTTTTGTCTTTTGTTCTAGAAAAATGGCAGCAATGAAGTGTTCTATATTTAGACCCTGCTTCTATTCAGAATCACTTCCTTTTTACTAAGAGGCAATAAAGAGCCTGTGTTCTCAGTGACTGGTTCTGCTTTGCTTTTATTATGTTAGGACCGTCTAAGTCTACCACTGTAGGAATATTGACATTTGTACAGTGAGTGGTTCAAAATAAGAACTGTTCATTGAGCCTATGGAATTAGGTAGGTGTTTGAAACCTGAGGCATACTGAAGGTGATTTGTGTAGACTCTAGGGCCCCTTGTTGTAGAGATTGAGTTCAGTAGAGTGTATGAAAACCCCCTCTCCCCCAACTCAGCAAGACTTTTGCAGGGTTTAAACAGAGCCAGACCGGCTATGGAAAATGAATTGAACACCAGACTGAAGGAATCCACCAAGTATATTTGGCTGATTTTTTTAAATTAAAATAAAATACAGTAGAAGAATTATTTTATTAGAGAAATGTGTGTTGTATGTGTGTGTGTTCTTTAGTCAAATGTTTAAATGTTAACTTAAAATATATGTAGTCATTCACTACCTGCTAGCTTAATAATGGAGAAGATAAACAAGGTTAGCATTACATTTACTTGCAAATAGTTTTTTAGTGTGTTCATCTTTACACGTGAAATTAAAACTTGACTACAGATTTTCCAATCTGAAGAGATTACAATAAGTTAGTTACTTTAAAATGAAAACATATTTTGATAAGTTAGTTCTTGCTTCCTAAGAGATGTGAATTCTGGGAAGCTCTCTGTAGGCTTGGTGATAATACATTGTTCTGGAGGGGAAATACTTATATTGACTCTCAAAAACAGGAATTGTGGACTGATTTAAACACTTGATATATTTTTTATTTGTGCACAGGGTAAGTTTTTAGTTACAACTGAAGTGTTGATTTTTCTGAGAAATTTTAATCTTTATAACTGGAACTTATCTGCTCGGATGGTTGTTTCCCCCAAGACGTGGTGACAGTGAACACAAGGGCATAAGTTATGAAGCGGCTTAAACATAACACTGCTCGTTCAGTAATCGTAGGAACTGCCTTGTGACCTCTTTATTGCTATATTCATTTAATTCTTGTGTTTTCTTTAATAAGAGATAAACTCTTTGGAACTGAGAATTCTACGCAACACTTCAACTGTCCTTTAGATTTTTTTTTTTTTTTTTTACAGAGAGAGAGAGAGAGAGAGAGAGAGAGAGAAAGATAAACGGGGACAGACAGGAACGGAGAGAGATGAGAAGCATCTATCATCAGTTTTTCGTCACACCTTAGTTGTTCACTGATTGCTTTCTCACATGTGCCTTGACCACAGGCCTTCAGCAGACCAAGTAACCCCTTGCTGAAGCCAGTGACCTTGAGTCCAAGCTGGTGAGCTTTGCTCAAACCAGATGAGCCCGCGCTCAAGCTGGCGACCTCGGGGTGTCAAACCTGGGTCTTCCGCATCCCAGTCCGACACTCTATCCACTGTGCCACTGCCTGGTCAGGCTGTCCTTTAGAATTTATGTTGTCCTTTCTACCATGTTCAACTCATCTTGACTGCACTCAGGGCACCCTGGTGCCAACTTGAGCTAGAGATAGTGTGGGCCAAGAGTGTGCTCTGTTTAACTCAGATGTTTACTTTGTAATTTTCAGGGTCATTTGAAGACATAATTACTTTATAATTGCTTTTGTCTCAAGTTTAGGAACTGTTCAAAATTCCCCCTTTAAAAAATGGTTTCAAGAATGCCTTTTTCAGTGGAAAACTCCCAAGGAAATTTTAGACAAACAGGGTAGCTTGAACTTGTACCTCTGTCTTCTGGAAACTTCTGGAATTCCTTGTCCACGTGTCTTGTAGAGATGCAGTGCTTAAGAACCCGAGGCTGAGGAGTCATATCCAGGCTGTGTCAAAGAGGACAAGTAGCATGATCGCCAGGTGTTCCTGGGTTTGACACATAAATTTAAATGAAATCACAACTCAGGGCTTGTTTTCCTTTGGCTGTAAATTATTAAGCTCATCAACAGCCTTCGTGTGATTTAGGGTTGAAATTACATATTTGAGAATTTTACTGAAACTATATGCTCCTTTGTGGGTTTTTTCCCCTTACATTTTCCTGAAGTCTGTGATGACGTAGCTCTCTGGGGCCAGAAAGACTGAGCTGGCACGAAGCATCTCAGCAGTGTAGTGATTTGACACTTTGGTTTTAAATGTGCTTCACAAAGCCTTGTGGGGTGTGGGAGGCTGATTTAAAAAAAGATTTTCCCTGCTAGGGGTGAGAAACATTAAACAATTTTAATGGGGATGCTGCTGAACTTTGCTCGCTCCTGCCTCCTTTTATCAGGGGCCCGAGGAGAAAGGACTCATCATATTCCCTGACGTGAGCTTGCAGAATACTTGTAGCAAATCAAATCTCCTAAGTGTGTATGTATAACGGAAATGGACCTGTGAGACCCGGTGACTGGAGTTTGCCAGTCCCGGGCAAGGTCTGATGGTCCGGTCTTCCACCTTGTGGCCACTGACAGAACTGTCTCACTCTATATTCAGGTAGGAGTTGCTTCCCACAGCTCTGAACACCAAAATCGAAAGCACATTTCCTCCTTTCTTTCCGTCATTCACTGTCAGCGTTGGGAGTTTCTGCTATAAATTTGTGCATACACTGGTCCCACTGGAATGTGGCCCTTTACTTTCTTTGCCCCCAGAGCAGTCCCTGTGTGTTGCTAGATGCAGAGATTATTAGAGGGAGGTGTCAAAGAAAAAAGAGTAACTTTGTTCATGGTGTCTGTTCTCTGACGGAAGGTATAAAAGGTAAACCCCTTAGAGGAAAGTGAGTACGCAGAGCACGCATGTAGAAACGAGTGAGTGATACAGAAGGTAAGAACTCCCACTGCCAGTGGAGACTTGGAGGGGTGAGTGTCTTCTAGGCTGAGAGGAAGGGTGTGTGTGTGTTTTGAAGGACTTGGTATTTGGCTGGACCCAAAGACTGCTTGCTGGTCATTCGTGTGAAGAGGGTACAAGAAATTGTTGGTTTTGGGGCTTTATTCAGAAGCAGGTGGTTTGATGTGATTTGCTTAAAACGATGCTGATGGATATGAGCTCTGGAGACGATAGACACCCTCCCCCCACCAAACCCGACCTAAAAATCTGGATTGACAAAGAACACAATTGGGGGGTTCTTTGTGTGTTTTATATAAATAATTCATTTAACTTTTTGGGTAGATATATTCACATATGAAAAGGATTTGTTCACTTGTAAAAATTCTGATGTGTATGCTTTTCAGGAATATTTTAAGTTTGTATTCTTGGTTTTACTTTGGGCTTGTACTCCTATCTCATAGGTAATAAGATCAGCTATTATTTTTTTAATGATAAACAGTGGTGTAACAAACTGTATCATTTTAGCCATACAGCCGAGCCTAGCATATTAGTCTCCGTGATTGTCAAATACAGTCACTGTGACAGAACGAGGGTCACACACCTCAGCAGCAATGGGAGATGAGAGTGTAAGCTGCCCTCCCTTTGACACCAAATCTCGTGGTCTTTCCATTATCCTAGTTAGGATAGCGGTTTGATATGTTTTAGTATAGCAAGATTGGATCTCCCAAACAAAACCACGCATAACCACCATCACCGTAGACACAGCATAACTGGCAGGCTTCCCACCTGCCTGCCTCCTCCCCCGGTTGGTTGTAGACATGAGTTTGATTGAGCCTCATTTTTAGTAATGCTCAAGACATAAAACTCTCTTAATTGCTTGCTATTGATCTTTGGCCAAGAAGGAGATATTATGAGTATTATCTTTTGTCTTTGCAAGAGAGCATATAAGTTGTCATGAGCACAAGTTCACGGCTGTTACTTAAGATAATTCTTTTTCTTCCTCCTCATGTTCAAAGCCAAAGGCACTTACCACTTAGGTCTCCATACGCCTGCTAATTGTAGCACAGTATTGGCCTGGCTTTTCCTGATGATTAAGATACAATTTTTTTTAAAGGAATCACCCTTTCTTTTCAAAAAAGAATTTTATCCTGTAACTGGAACATTATACCTTTTGACCACATTCTGATTATAGTTCAAATACATAGCTTCATATATAAAACAGAATTTATGTCAAAGGAAAAAGACATACACATATTTATGGATATATATGGATATATAGATGGATATGTGTGTATATATGTATACGCACCCCCCCCCCCCCATAATACAGAGCGTTGTTTACCGAGACTAAAGAGGAAGGGGCGTGCACCCACACCAGTCGTGGGAAAGGCGGTCGAGGAACACTGAGCTCCTCTCAGTTCTCCTACGATCAGGCTCAGATATAGCATATGTTAGCAAATCCCTGATGCTGGTGAACAACTGAAATTAAAAGCTAGTTTTAAGTGAATTATAAGTTTGGCATGAGGCCTGTTATATTCTGAATGGAGCTCTCAGGAGACATTAGAGAGAAAGTCCACGTTGCAGGGAACTTCCTCTGCCTTCTTTCCTCTAATATTCTGCCTGTGTGGAGTTATAGACTCTGGACAAGAAGGTTTAATTAGAGTGGGAGCAATCACTCTATTAAAGAACAGAGAGGATGCTTTTGGAGTTTCATGCATGGTTTACATTCAGGACCAAAATAAAGTCTTTTTCAGGGAAAACTGCATTTCAGTTGGCCTGTCACTATCTTTGTCGACTGGGCTACACTGTTTTTGGTAACTATAATCTGCTTTCAAATAGCATCTGTGTTTGAAAAATAGGATGTCCTTCCTAGGGTACAAGGGAAGGCTTATTGTTCTTAAAAAAACCCACTACTTCCTGGTTAAAGCAACGTGTTCCTGTTTGCATTCAGGGCTAGAGAATTATTTAGGAAAAAATAGCTCACATTTTTAAAGGGTTATTTAAAATAGTAATGGTCACGTGAATTTTATTTATCTTGGGAGGTGCAGCTGGGGAGGTTAGAAAGTTCTAAGCCTGCATATCATAGTTTCTTGACAGAAGTGGAAGTTGGAACACTTGAGGTGATTTAACTCTCCAGTGTTTTCTTTTTTCTATAGCCAAGATTGTTAGAACATCACTTCACTCTGCGAATATCTCATGTTTGTGCAGAGAAAATAATTAGGATCCAAGAATAGAACTCCCTGAAGGACATACATTTCTATATTTTGTCTTAAGAGAAAACTCTGTTTTACCTAGTTTTTACTGAAGGGTATAAATTTCAGGTTAATTTGAAGAGCAAGAATTCTTCAGCACCTCACCCTTTGGCCTATTTGTTTCTTTGCTGCATAAAGGCAAAATTCCATACCAACTCAGAAGATGATGATGATGATGATAATGATTTTTAGAGGGGGAGAGGGAGACAGAAACATTGATCTGTTCCTGTATGGACCCTGATCAGGGATCAAATTGGCAACCTCTGCACTTCGTGCAAACACTATAAACAACCAGGCTAAATTAAAGGCCAACCACTAAGGGGAGATGAGGATTAAAATATCTGGGTGAAAAGTGAAAAGGAGCAGTTAAGGGCGACTGCTAGGGCAAGCTGGGGTGGTAGAAGGTATCTGCAGTGCTGGGTCGCTTTGCGTGGCTCTCATGCCCTCAAATCTCTTCCCACACACAGCCTGCTGATCTTTCCAGTTTTTGCCTGAGATCTCGTACTGCTTAGAGATTTGTGTGGACTGTGGAAATGCAGACAAAGATGGACAGCGTCCCTGTGGAAGATTCAAGGGTCCCCGCTGGTTACTCACCAGCATTTATGTCCAGATTCTTTCCTTAATTTATTGTGCTACTATGAGGTCACTGGGCACCAAGGAGAGAGGAGAAAAACTGATAATAAGATTCAAAAGGCCATATTTGCCTATTTCAAAAAAACACTGCTCTATCCACCTTGCGCCTAGGGAAGGAGAAGAACACTTGTCTTCCCTTTTACCTCTCATTGGTACTTCCCTTGCAATCCTAATCTTTGGTAAGCCTAGTGTTCGGCTACTGGGCTCTTTAGTCCTGACAAAAAACAGCCACAGAGTTCTCCTTCCTTTCGTTTGCACTTCATTTGTTCATCTCTAGTCCAATTTATTTCATTCCTGAGTCTGAGAGCAGATTTCCCGATACCTTTTTCATAGTTTAGTTGCTTTTCCTAGTCACCAAAATCTGTGAGGGTCACGTTCACATTGCTCAGTGAAACATTGCATTTACTTGTTTATTCTCTGACCTCTGGACATTCATACTCACCATTCCTTCTGTTACTCAACAGTTAAGAGATCTCAAGTTTGTCCTTTGACCTCTAGACATCCGTATGTCACCATTCCTTCTGTTACTCAACAGTTAAGAGATCTCAAGTTTGTCCTTTGACCTCTGGACATCCGTATGTCACCATTCCTTCTGTTACTCAACAGTTAAGAGATCTCAAGTTTAGAGAGAGTCTATCTGTGAAGACATCTAACTGAAGCTACATAATTGTCTTCCATGGGACAGATTCATGTAATATAATGCCTGTTCCCTTAGTTTCTAACCTCTTTGTGGCATAGACCACTTAAAACAAGTTTCTTGTGAGATGACTTATTCTAAGAGTAAACTCTGGACGTAATTGTTGGATTCACTTAAGAAGTTTATGGTCTAGTATCAAAAATACTCACATGAAATGGTTGCACAGGATTCCTGGTTGTGTATTGCTTGAATGGCACATACTTAAACTTACTTTCCCCCCAAACATTAATGATTATTTGATGTGTGAATGTTTAATTATGCAGCTACATACATATAGATGGAAAAACTACTTTTTAAATTCGGTCATGCAGTCATGGTATAATGCAACCTCTTTCCTTCACACTCTTAGTGTTATAATGCTTCCTGACCTTACGTCTGATTTATAGGTGACAATACACCATTATTCTCCACATTCTTATTAACTAGTAAACAATCTTACTAAATCTGTGAGTTACAATTATACATATTGTCTTAAGATAATGACATAATGGTGGTAGTTATTGTTCATAGCTATATTCTATATAATTATGCAAATTATATATTCAAAGTTAAGTTCACATATATAATACTGTAAAACCAGTAGTCAGGGTCAGGATCACAGCAGCCTGACCCGTGCAGGTTCGCATTAGATTCGAACACTTGGTAATGAAACAACGAAGCCAAGAACTGGTGAGCCATCAGCTTTAATTTTAGCTTGCACCCGGCGGGCAAGCAAAAACACACACTGAGCTCCAAAACCCACTCATTCAGTGCTCACAAAGCTACTGACTTATCCGAGTTTCCTAGAATCAAAAGGTTTCTAGCTCACCACACTTATTCACCTCTGTTTCCCATCTCCTCTCTACACAAACTCTGCACAAACTGGCTTCTTCCTCAGCATTCCACCATCTTGGCTGCCTCCTCTGGCCTCTACATGGCCTTAATCTGCTCTCCTCTCTTCTAATACTAACCTCAGGAACCAAGCGGGAGCAAGCTACTGGTCTGTCCCACTTTATAGTGTAAAATCAAAACCTCCAATCCAATTACACAAACAAGGAAGTCTCCAATACAAAGCCACCCATCTGAGGCACAATGGGATTCCTCAGGAAAGCGCACCCCCCCACATCATCCAATCAGTCAAGGGCGTGGGGAAAAGTTTACTCTTAAAACAAAGCCTTAAGCTATAATGACCCAGCCTGCTTACATTACAGCTTTTCCCCCACAGCCATCCCAAGCATAAGGGCAAATAACGTCACCTGGGTGAGGGGCTTCCATGTGGGCAGCGCCATCTTTAACAAAGTGAGCATAATATATTTTATCTGCTCAACAAATACTAACACATATAACAGATGTGACTTAGCTTATATAGGAAGGTGACCACTGTGCAACCACCAAACTCCATAAAGTTAAGAAATAACAGATTAATTAAGTGCCATTTGATCAAGGGACATCTTTCCTAATTTGCTTTTGCTTGGTTTATTTGAAGAAGAGATTTAGTTGTTTTAAGGCCTGTTTTCTCTTAGAATTTAAGGCTGTTTTTTTCCTCATTCTGTTTCTAGTCTTCCGAATTCTTGTTTCCAACAAGTTGTTTTTAGACTTCTCCTTTCTCTAGTCTTTAAAAATTCTACTTCTTTCTACTACTTTCCCGAAAGTACTGTTTTTGGTAGTGTAAATTCATTTGCTTGATGAGTGTTAGATGAATATAAATAATCTTGTTTGTATGCTTAGATAAAAAATCTGTAGACCTTAGATAAGGTACAGGGGGTTCATAGGCACTTAAGGGAAAAACGTAAAACTTTAATATTAGAGTCAGAATATAAGCTCTTCAGAAGTGGGAGTTGTTCTGTACTATTTAAAGACTGAGACTAAAACACGTATTTGTAGCATATAAAATACAATGTGAACTTTAGGATAATTCAGAAGGACATTTTATTATAAGCATTAAAGAAAACTCATTGATCAGAATATTTTTATTGGTTTTCCTTAGAAGCAAATAGAATATTGTGATTGGCATCTGATAACATCATTTTTTTTTTTTTTTTTTTTTTACAGAGACAGAGTCAGAGAGAGGGACAGACAGACAGGAATGGAGAGAGATGAGAAGCATCAATCATCAGTTTCTCATTGTGACACCTTAGTTGTTCATTGATTGCTTTCTCACATGTGCCTTGACCGCGGGCCTTCAGCAGACCGAGTAACCCCTTGCTGGAGCCAGCGACCTTGGGTTTAAGCTGGTGAACCTTGCTCAAACCAGATGAGCCCACGCTCAAGCTGGTGACCTCGGGGTCTTGAACCTGGGTCTTCCGCATTCCAGTCCGATGCTCTATCCACTGCATCACCGCCCGGTCAGGCTGATAACTTCTAAAGATGGGATTTATTAGTTTAGGAATGTGTACTTTGTTAACCAGATGGTGGGAAAGGTTTTTTTTTGTACTGAATTTGTAGGGTCTAGTTTTAAGTTTCAGTCTTTAAATAGCTTTTAAAAGACTTGTGGGAAATAACAGTACAGATGGATAAAATTAATTTATTTGAAAATTGACCACCAGAGGAGACACTTTAAATTTCCAGTATTGATAAATTTTAAATTGAGACAACATAGAATTATAAATGAGCTATTTGAACTGTGGTGGCTCAGTGGATAAAGTGTTGACCTGGAACACTGAGGTTGCTTGCTGATTGGAGACCCTGGGTTTGCCTGGTTAAGGCACATACGGGAATTGATGCTTCCTGATCCTTGCCCCCTTCTCTCTCTGTCTCTTTTCTCTCTAAAATGAATAAATAAAATCTTAAAAAGAAATCTTAAAAATAATAAAATAAATGAGCTATTCTCCCCATTAGTACATTCTAATATTGTTTTTAAAATATTAAAAATAGTTTTTACTACAAAGTAAAAATAAAAATATTTTTACTACAAAATATCATATACTATAAAGATATTTTAGGTTTAAGCCTTCTTAGTATCCTCTTTAAAAAAGGTTTTATGTCTTAATCTAATTTTTCTGTCAATCATTGTCCGTCTTTGCACATAACATTTGAAATATAATAGCACATATAGTTTGAATTGTGAAAGATACCTAAATTTACAGACATCTTTTCCTAATTAAAAGAGGATTAAGTGTAACCAAAGTAGTGCAAAACTTGTACACTGGAAAGTACAGAATATGTTGAAAGAAATTAAAGACCTAAGTAATGGAAAAATATCCCATGTCATAGATTTGGAGACTTAAAATTGTTACAATGGCAATGCTGCTTGATTTGATCTGAAGAGTCAGTGCAATCCTTATTAAAATCTTGCTGTTTTTTTGCTGAGATTGACAAGTTAAAATTTTGCTTTTGACATTCTGATGTAAAAGGCAGAAGAAAATAAGAATTTATTTTTATAAGCTAGAACCACTTTATATTTTAATAACTTTTGTATATATTCCAAAGGCAGTTTGTGCAATTCAGCTTTTCTCTTAATAATACTTATTTTTAATGTCAAAAAAAACCTTGTGTTTAAAAAATACTGCCTTTCGCTTGGTAGAGACTTCGTTTAGAAGCCTCCTTTCCCAACAAGTCTGATGATTTCTCTTCTTTTTTCAAACAGGATCTGGAAATTGTGTATTCCTATTTACATGGTATGGAAGCCTTATCAAACCTGAGGGAACATCAACTTAGGTAAGTCATTTTAAGATTAATTATAACAGGGTGCTGGAATTTTGCATGATCATTTATTTAAGAAGTAGAATTAAAGATAACTTACTTATGAAAACCTCGCCTCATTGAGCCCCTGTACTTGGTTTCATACTTTTAATAAAATTGAATTCAGTTTTATGCATATCATAATTTTTTAACATTTATGGCATAGTGATATCCTCTCTCCCTTCTATCCCTCCCCCTGCACCTCATCACCTGAAGTAATAAATACCACTTGGTGAATATGCCAAAAGGAGCATTATTTCCCACCCTGGCAAATAAAAACCTACATCTTAGCACTCAGATACACAAGAGACCAGAATGTTTTTTAACTATTCAGAGAATGATTAGGTCCATTATTTTAGTCCATAGGTTTTTGAACTATATTTATGAATGAAATTGATATTCCCCTTTCTGGGAAACAGTTTATACCATAGTCGTTTTTATGGGCACCACTCATAAAAGTCTTATCACTTCTATTGTACAGCTAAGGTTTTATTTGTAGTTATCTGGCTTCTTATTAAAAGGTTAAAAACATCTTATGTAATCCACTGATTTTTACTTTAACTTGAACAGAAAATAAAGGCCCCTGGGAAGATGGATTACATATACAAGTAGGGCATAATGGGAAGGTTTTGTTTCCTCCATCTCTAGCTAGTCTTGAAACCAGCAGTTTTTAATTATGAAAGGAATACTTTTTCTATATATTTCCCCTTTAATCTTGAAACACTAATTAATTTGTGAACATGTCAATTTCATATTTAGTTGTTAATTGAGAAAAGTGTCAAGAGGATTGAGTACTTCTAAAATTAAATTCTTAATGAAAATCATTTAAATTAAAGTAGATTGCAGGTTAAGTGTTTAAAAATTCAGTCAAGTTTTATTAGAAAGGGCAAAACCCCTGGGAATTTAGAAGATGGCTCAAATTAAAGCAAGAATAACTTTTAAAGTGTGTAAGTTTCCTTTTATTATTTTTTTGATACCAACTAAGAAAAAAATTTAGCACCAACCATATTTAATCAGAGGCAGTTAATCTTCACCTGTAAATGAATTAATTAATATGCACACATAAATATTTGTTCTCTGTTGCATATTAAAGCACCCATGGATAATATTAAGATGTATTGATTGTTTAATGTATGCACAGTATATATAGTTATAAAATTATTTAGATAATAGGAATTCTATGCAATAGGAAAGGGAGAATGTTAATATTTCTTATGGGAAATGTTCAAAATTACGAAAGTAGTGATGATAACACTATGAAGTTCCATCCACCTATTAATCAGCTTTAGGACTATTACTTTTCTGCCATTTCAAATGTAAATTTTGATTAGAAAGAACTGGTTAATTCAAGGATATAGTTTAATTTAAGTATATACCTCATAGTCTGTTTTGAAGACTATACAGTTTTGTTTGTTAGCATGAAATTACAGGCAGAGCCTTAAGACTTTTATCTTACCCAAGGTCGCCGGCTTGAGTGTGGGCACACCAGCTTGAGCATGGGGTCACTGGCTTGAGCTTAGATGGGATCATAAACATGACGCCATGGTCTCTTGCTCAAAGCCCAAGGTCACTGGCTTGAACAAGGGGTCACTCACTCTGCTGTAGCCCCCTGGTCAAAGCACATATGAGAAAGCAATCAATGAACAACTAAAGGTGCCTCAGTGAAGAATTGATACTTCTCATCTCTCTCTTTTCTTGTCTGTCTGTCCCTATCTGTTCCTCTCTGTCTCCTTCTCTCTTGCTTAAAAAAAAAAAAAGATGTTTATCTTATTCTGCTTGTATTACAAAGTCACTTGATTCTCAGATTTATGGAAAACATCAGTTGAAACTATCTTTAGTCCATTTTTAGAGCAAGAGCAAATACCCAAATGAATAATAAAAAAAGAGGTACAGATAAACTCAATTTGGATAAACTGCTTTATAATCATAACCATTTCTGGGAAAATACATAGTATTTAGATAACTTTTCTTGGAGTTTTTTAAATAAAAGTTTTACTGCTAGGATTAAATAGAGAACAGTTAAGACTTCTACATAATAGTTTTCCAATTTTGGGAGGGGAAAAGCAGCTCTTAATCAAGATTTTCAGTCTGTTTATTCAGTAATAGGCAGTGGAGCAACATCAGTCTTCAGCCATGAGGGAGGGGAGAGACCTTTACTTGAAAGCTTCACCAAGTAAATTGGTTCTGAGTGGTTGACTGATTGTGTTACTGTAGATCACACACTGTGCAATATAAAGGTTTTTAGATCTTCACTTAAAAACTAGATTTTTCAACACAGCTTAATTTTTATTTTAATGTGTACTCCCTTAATCCATGTGGATTAAAAGCAACCTGTTGGCCAAAGGGGAAGAGGATACATAGGTAGGAGTGGAGGCTAAAATTTGTACAAAGCAGGGTAAGTAAGAGTCTAGGGCCAGTCATTGTTGGAAAGAAGAGCTTGCCAAACTATTTGTAGGTATTTCTCAACGGTATGGATGAGTGTAATTAACATTCAATGGGCACTCTGAGATCATCACAAAACAACTAAATTATGTGTAGTATATTCTTTAAGAATTCAGGAAAGATCAATATCCTTTTGATAAAACATTTCCTAGCAATGTTTAAGCATAAAAAACGTTTGGTACTTTTTTCATTTAATAGAACATTATCTGTAAACAATTTTATCATGATTCCTTTTGAAATTTATTTATCCAGCCAACATTTATTGATTGTGTGCTTACTATATGCGGGACAGTGATGTAGACCATGGAGAGACAGCGCTGAGGTAGACCAGACCACTGCCATCGTGGGGCTTACATTCCCAGTGGTGCAGACAAAGACTTAGGTAATAGACCCACACTGTTTTATTCAGATGTGTTGGCCTGGTAAGAATGGATACTGGGCTGCTTTGACTTTGATTGGGGCAGGTGGGCAGTGATCTCTGCAGTATAGATGGGTCTCAGATGCTCAGTCATGGGAACATGTTTGATGTACGAGAAGGCAGGTGCTGTGGCATAGTAAGGTAGACTGAGGAGTTACAGTACAGTAAGTATAGGGTCTTGTATTCAAGGATGAGGAGTTTGTATTTTCTTCTAAAGAAAGTAGAAATTAAGAGCAGAGGTATGAGAAGTTCCGAATGCTTGCAAAAATCTGTCTGGAATGTGGAAAAGAGATAATAGGTTTGCAGAAGTAGAAGCAGGAGTCTTCATTTATAGTCCTGGTAAGAGCTAATAGTGGGGCAGCCGTGGCTCATACTGGGTTTTCACAGGGGAGAGGGTGACCCGGGCAGTCTGGGAGGATGTATTTTGGATACACAGGCTGGCAGGAAGATGGGATGTGGAGGAAAGAGAGGAGTCAGTGATGAAGACTCCAGGTTTTGGGATTAAATAATTAGGTACTGGTTGTGAGAAAGCAGGTTTTAGGGGAGTTTCAAGATCTGTTTTGGACATCTTGAGCATGAAATGGTCATTACACAGTCACTAGCTGCATAAGTAGGCAATTGAATGAGTGGATATCGTGGTGAGAGATTAGGTCTGGGACATTGCCATGGAAGTTATCGTTTTATAGATTAAATTTGAAATCATCGACTGGATAAGATTGTGTGGTGCAGAGGAGGAGACCGCTGAGGTTCTCCTGGCTTAAGGACCCCTAGAGGTGATAGATAACCTTTAGAAGTCAGGTAGAGGGGATGGAATGAGGCTAGAATACAAAGGAGACAGAAAAAGTAACAAATTATAAGAAAAACCTGGAGACTGAGGACAAGAAGCCTAGAGGAGATGCTGCTAGAAGGAAAAAGGAGCCATCAGCTGCTGAGAAAAGGAATTAAGATAAGGACAGGAGGGATTTAGATAGCACTGAGGATGCTGATAACTTTTTACAGCTTTTTCTTTGGAGTTCCAGACACCAAATAAATGTTGGGGAAGTGGGAAGAGGGTGAGAAGATGGAGATAGTGTATAGACAACTCTAAAAGGAAAATTTCTGTCCCAGGAAAAGCAAAATCTGGACAATAGTTGGAGTGGATATGGGGTCAAGAGAGTTGTCCCGTCCCATACACAATAGGTGATAGTAAGTTGTGTTTATGTATTAAAGAAAGTGACTCAGGAGGGAGAAATAGATGGCTAGGTAGGAGAAGGAGAAAGGCTTGCAGGAAGGCAGAAGGTAGGAGGGGGAGTGAGATCCCTTTTCCATTCCAGTGGGAAACAAGGCAGAGCCCGCTCCTTAATTTATGACCAGGTATTTTTAGACCCATCACTGCTGACTGTCATGCTCTTCTATAAAGAATTTGTGTAGTTCAACCTATAAAAGAAGACTGTATGTTTAATGATGTGTATTCAAGATTTGATGCTGCTTTTTTCAAGTTGTGACCTTTAGTTTGAATATACGAAGCCAGAGATTCAGGGGATAAGAAGGATCTCTAAGATCTCTAAAATACATAGTGGGTGCAGAAAGAACAAGTAACAGGAGTACCCAGTAGAGCTGTTTTAAGGGGAATAATCAAGAGCATGTAGGGCAAAGAAAGAAAAATATCATATGACCTCACTCATTTGAGGAATCCAATGAACAATGTGAACTGAGGAATGGAATAGAGGCAGAGGTAGGATCAAAGGGACCAGAGGGAAGGAGGATGAGAGGATGGGATCAGAGAAGGGAAAGAGATTGGTAAAATTATATACACATAACACAGTGTTATAGAGAGCAGGAAAGTAAATCCTGGAGGGAGGGGGGTAGGGCATTAGGTGGAGGGGGGCAAGAGGAATGTTGAGGGGAACACAGAGATGGGGGGCATGTATTCTGTGGGACACTTGAATCTATGTAAACACAATAAATTAAAATCAATAATAAAATAAAATAAAATCACGGATATAGCGAAAAAATAAAAGAGCATGTAGGTTTATTTTATTTAGCAAACAGGAAAGAAAGATGGACAGAAGATGATCCCAGTATTTCAGGACTGGGGACTAGTAGCCCTAGTGACCAAAATGGACGCGCTGCTGTAATGATCACTTTCTTAGGCAGCTTTTTCTATGTACTACTTGCTTCACTAGAAGACATGATATAATCATTCTATTCTCTTCTGTTTCTATATTTTGGGGAAATTGTACTTGGGCTTAATATATAATAGGATGCTTTTTAAAGATGTGGTTCTTGAGATACTTTTGACTATTTAAACATTTATTCATGTTTTCCATAATTTCCATAATTTTTTCCTCAGGGATGAATCAGCTGAAACAACAATTCTTCAAATGTTGTAAAGCCTCTATTTAGTCATTAGTCATAAAAATACTGAGTTAATAAAAACCTACTTTTGTCTGAAATTCCATACTGTTAAGTAACATTAATGTTGAAGCTGTGAATGACGTTATCACTTTTTAAATTAATAGTTTTCCTTTCTTAAAGTTCCTTCTCATTTTCTATTTACCTTGGAAATCATTATTTTCCAAATGTCGTTCTCAAAGTATAAGAAAAAACATATAATTTTTTTCCCTATAAAATAAATGTGGCAAAGTTGACATCCAAGATGTTTTATCCTAATATGTCTTTACCAGATTTTATTTTATTGTATTTTGTAAACCCTAGGCACCAAAAATATTTGTCTTGAGGCTAATAAATGATTGTGACAAGCTATGATAAGTAATCTTAACTTTCCAGACGACATGGCTTATTTATATTATTTTCATGACAGATTTTGAACTCACGTCTTTATTTCTTTTACAGGTTAATGTGTGAAACTGTGAGATATGAAAGACATGAAGCAAATGAAGTTTTATACTAGTAAGTGTTTCTTTTCTCTGTACAACACGTAATGCTGTGACTAAATACGTTCCTTAAAGAATCAAAGAAGTGTCAGCTTGCTATGTCAGCATTAGCTTATTTTTGCATTAACTTAGTTTTCATAGTTTAGAAATGTGAAACTTGTCAGCTCTTTCTTGTCATTAAGTAACCGTTTACACTTTTTTGTTGATAATTTCACATCTGTAGCTGTAGATCTTTCACGTGTGATTCTGATGTATTATGTCCCGTTATGGAGTATGTTGACATTTTTATTATTATGAAATAGGAAATAAGGTAGAGTCTTTTTAACAGAACAAAATATATATTCCCACGACCACACCAAGTGAGATCTAAAGGGAGCATAAATGCCGTATTTTACCTTATAACCTTTTAGAAACAGAAATATAAGCTGCCCCTATCTCTATAGGCATAATTCTTTAAATAATGTTGATGTGCCTTTCTTGAAAAACATGACAACAAATGTTAAAGGATGTGATAAACATACAGTGGATAAATACTGTCTTAGGTTATGTTAACTATGACTCACCAGACATATTATTTTGTTAATAATGTTTGCCATGACTGACTGTTGTTCTGTTGACTTCCCTTCCTGTTTTCCAAAGAAGTTATTAAATAATTACTTTCCATCTATATTATAGGAATTATTTACTGGAACAAATAAAACACAGCTTCTTCCCTTAAGGAAGCTATAGTCTCTTGAGAAAAGTAGAAGTAGAATAAAAGGGAGTCAGTAACAAAAACTGAGCGAAGTAACTGAGAATATAGACAAGTAAGTACTAAAGGCTGAAGAGGTACAAGGGCAGGCTGGAGGGAACTAGGGGGTGTCTCAGAGAAGCAGGTCTCAAAAGTATGTCCACTGGTCTAGAGTGCCTTTCTTGGCGGAAGACACAGTACATACAGGGACACAGAGTGGGGAAGGGCCCTGACTTGACGTTCTGAACCCTGTGGCAGGGTTGGCATGACTGGCGTGCGGTGTGGCTCTGGGTGATGAGCTGAGAACAGGCAGGCTAGTCATACCTGCTTGTGAATGTGTACTTAAAAAAATTGGTCTTGATTCTTTAGGCAACTGGGAATGAGTTTTTATCCCCCCCCCCAAATAATATTTTGCAGTGGAAAATTCCAGATGTTCCCGATATTAGAGGCAATATCATAATGGACCCCTACGTACTCATCATCCAGCATTGTCAGTGGATGGCTAATTATGGTCTATCTTTTACTCATTCTCTCCCACCTCCAACTGGATTATTTTAAAGTAAATCCAGGTATATAAATTCATTCATACTTATTTTGATATGTATCTTTGTCTTTAAAAGATAAAGACTTAGAAAATAAAACACTTTCACCACAATATTATCATCAAACTTACAAAAATGATTATTATGTCATGCAAGTATTCAAATTTGTTTTGTCTCAAAAATTTTTTAATGTTTTATTTATTTGAATCAGATTTGCAAAAGGTCCATCCATTGTGATCTCTTTCTAAGCTCTCTCTTTTTTTTAATCAAGTGAGAGTCAGAGAGACAGATTCCCCCACATGCACCCTGACCGGGATCCACCTGCAGCTCCCCTGTCTGGGGATACTGTTCTATTGCTCTGCAACTGAGCTATTTTAGTGCCTGTGGTGAGGCCATGGAGCCATCCTTAGCACCCGGGACCAACTTGCTCATTAGAGCCACGGCTGTGGGAAGAGAAGAAAGGGGGCAGGGGTGGAGAAGCAGATGGTTGTTTCTCCTTTGTGCCCTTACTGGAAATCAAACCTGGGACTTCCACACGCTTGGCTGATGCTGTACCGCTGAGCCAACGGGCCAGGGCCTAAAGTCTCTTAATCTGTAGCTTGGTGGCCAGTTTTCAAGGAGCAAAATAACATGACCAAATGCCTTCCCACACTACTCATCCCCTTAAGGGTAATACCTAAACCCATATGAAAATGCAAAAGGTAGATTCGGTGGGGTGGAGGGGCAGGGAAGTCAGTGAGGAGTCAGTTGCCTAATCTAAGGTCTCAGGTGCTTGAAATGAGGCAAAGATAGAAGAAATGGAGAAATTGGCAGTGGATTTTACAAAAAAATTACAGGTAGATATGATCTAAGATGATTTATAGGTTGTAACTTAAGAAACTTAATCATCTAGTAACTTTTTAGGAGGAAATTGTAAATATCCATCGAGGTCTTAGAAGAACAGATACTAGATATAGAAGAATAAAAAATAACCAAGATGGAATTGATAATGAGAAGATTAACACCAAGAGCAAATGCTTTTTTAACTATTTGCTCTTGAAGAAATCAAGCCACAAATAACTGAGACAATTTGCTTCCTTGAGGAGGAATTAACAGCCATCAATGTAACGAGTATACACATGTCAGTGTTGGAATCTCTGATAAATATTGTTGACATTTATGGGCAGTTTAGTGGTAGTGAGCATCAACTTTTTATTATTTTGTTCTTCCCCCGTGAAGCACGGTTTTGGTAGTATAGATGATGAGGTAATAACAAACATTTTGCAATCACTTTCTATTGCGTGTTGTATAATAATTGACCTCATCCTTATAGCTAGCTGTCTTGTGAGGGAGATATCATCACCCTGATTTTGTATAAGAAGCGGTGAGGCTTTGAGAGGACTAGGAACTTACCCAAAGTCTCACTGCTCAAAATAGAGCCCAGATTTGAGCCCAGACATTGTGATGCTGCAGCCTTAGCTGTTACCCTACTCACCAGCATTTTCTAGCCATTTATATGTCGCCATAAAAAAAATGGCACCGTAAAAAGAAATGATGGATGGACCTTGAGAGTACTATTATGCGAAGCGAAATAAGTCCGACAGAAAAAGTTATGAGCCATATGATTTCACTCACATGCGATATAAAACTGAAAGCAACAAATGAATAAGCACAGAAACAAAGAAACAAACAAAATGTATAGACACAGACAGCAGTTTGGTGATTACCAGAAAGAAGGGGAGGCGAGGGGGATAAGAAGAGTAAAGGGGCCTGACCAGGTGGTGGCACAGTGGATAGAGCGTTGGACTGGGATGCAGAAGACCCAGGTTTGAGACCCGGAGCTCGCCAGCGTGAGTGCAGGCCCATCTGGCTTGAGCAAAAGCTCGTCAGCTTGGACCCAAGGTCGCTGGCTCCAGCAAGGGGTTGCTCAGCCTGTTGAAGGTCCGTGGTCAAGGCACATGTGAGAAAGCAATCAATGAACAACTATGGTGTCGCAAAGGCAAAGAAAAACTAATGATTGATGCTTCTCACCTCTCTCCGTTCCTGTCTGTCCCTATCTATCCCTCTCTCTGTCCCCCACCCCCCAAAAAAAGAAGAGTAAAGGTGATCAAATATGGTGTCAGAAGATGATTTGACTTTGGTTGGTGGCCACACAAAGCAATAGGCACGTCATTATTTGAAAATTATTTACTAATTTAACCACAATAAAATTGATAATAAAACATTGGAAAAGAAAAATAATATAATGCTTGTACACATGTTGGGATAAGCACACCATCTTTTCCTACTGTTGGCCACCCCAGTAGACTGTGGCAGCACCTGAAACCCACCAGCAGCTTTGCCTGCATTACCCCGACTTTCTAACAGCTCTGACTCCATTTAAACTGAGGGTAGATTAGAGTGTCTTTAAATATTCTGGTGTTTTATTTTTTAAAGTCTGTTTAGATAGTGAACGTGAGCTATGCAGATAATGCAGAGCCATATTTTAGATATTCCTAAATTGAAGGCATGTAGGCTAGAGTTTGTAGCAAGAGTTGATTGAACTTATTGCTTGTTTTTGACCAGTTAGAATGGGTGATGTGTTAGCAAGCAGTGAAAAAGTCTGTAGATGCTCAGTTGGTCATGACTTCATAAAACCAAAAATTTAGAGACTAATTGTAGATTTCACTTAATCAGATTCCTAGTATTTGGCCAACCTGGTGATGAAAGGTAATTGTATCATTTTCTTCTGTGATCCTTGAACAAACATGTTTCTGCTTTTTTACCAATTTGCGTGGGTACAGTTTTGAAAATTAAAGAACCCTGGTATTTGTGGTGGATATAAATGCGTGATAACTTAATAATACTGCCCCTCTTTTGGGACCTGCTGCTATTACCTCATGGAGGAAATGACTTGTCTATTCTTGTTCTCCCTTGCGCTTAAAGATCATAGTGTCGTCAGACTATCAAAGGCGGTCAGGCTTTGGCTTTATGACCAAGGGATGAGTATTTATTTTCCTTATTATGTTTGTGTGCTAGTGACTTCTAAGTCTATGGTTGTAATAATTTCACCAGGTAAATATAATAGTCTTTTGATCTACCTCTGTACCTCAGTTTTCTCATCTATAAAATGGAAACTAATAATACTCACTACTATCAGTGTTGGTGTGAGAATAAGCTGCAATTCGTTGCATACCGTGCTTAGAGCCGGGCACGCACAGTAATTGCACAGACTGTAGCTGCCAGCGTCATCGTCATCCTTTTGATTATTTACTTACATGTTGGTCTGTCTTTTTAGCTGCTTTAAACCTGTTAGGAAGAATTTATGGTAGTGATGCTCTTGCTCCTAGTGTAATTGTTTTTAACACGAATCAACAGGATGTTAAAAATGCCATTTTAAATTGTACTGAGATGAGGGGGAGAGTTGTGTTTCTGATACAACTGAATTTTTAAACATTCAGAGTTGTCCGTTTAGAATCAAGTTGTATTTGATTGCACGAGAAGGTTAGATGAAATTAGTGGAACTTGACACAACGGACACGAATATAAGGTAATGTCTCTCTTCTTGTCATTTGTTATCTACTTGCTGACTATTTTGTAGGCTCGGGAATACTATGGTGGGTAATACAAATTCCTAATCCGAGGGACCTTCATTGAGAGATATCTTCCTTTAAGAATTTAATCTGCGCCTGACCTGTGGTGGCGCAGTGGATAAAGCGTCGACCTGGGAACACTGAGGTCGCCAGTTCAAAACCCTGCACTGGTCTGGTCAAGGCACATATGGGAGTTGATGCATCCAGCTCCTCCCCCCTTTCTCTCTTTCTCTCTCTCTCACTCTGTGTCTCCTCTCTAAAATGAATGGGAAAAAAAAAACCTAAAAAAAAAAGAATTTAATCTGCAACGTGTAAATCAAGTGTGTCCTTTCAGCTTTCGTTTTTCTTTAGTGGCTGCCCATTGCCACTGTTTCAGTTTAATATGTAATTAACGTTTAAAGTGCTAAAACCTTTTGCTTCAGAAGTTCAACCATTAAACCATTTTGAGTGGACACACACCTACCCAACACTACGAATGTGCATTTACTGTGAATGCCCACTTGTCCACGTCTGTGTCTGCCTGAGTGCTCTGGGCTTCTGGAGTTAGCATAGCAGTTTGTAAAGCAGTTTCTGTCTCTTTATTGCCTGAGAGGAAATTGTCCCTCCGGAAAAGCAAAACAAAACCAACCCAGAAAACTGCACTGAGGACGACTGAGAGCTAACAAAGCATTTTCATTGAAATCTGTAAACGTGCCACTTAGAACCTCAGACCTCCGCCAGCGCTCCCTGCTTCACCTGTCTTGTTGCTTGTTGGTGTGGTGTCCTGGTTTTCCAGCGGCTTTCCCCGCTCACGTCTGTGCGGGGCACCCAGCCCCGGCTGTGCTCTTGCTGGCCTCCCGCCCCCTGCTCTCCGCGGGCCCTGCCCCCTGTTTTACTCTCTGTTCACAGCCCCCAGGGGGTCTGCAGCTGCATTTGTTCCCTGTCTCTCGTCCCTCCATCCCTCGTCCCTCTGTCCCTCGTCCTTCTGTCTCTCCGTCCCTCGTCCCTCTGTCCCTCGTCTCTCCGTCTCTCGTCCCTCCTTCTCTCCGTCTCTCGTCCCTCCGTCCCTCTGTCTCTTGTCTCTTGTCCCTCCTTCTCTCCGTCTCTCGTCCCTCTGTCCCTCGTCTCTCCGTCTCTTGTCCCTCCTTCTCTCCGTCTCGCGTCCCTCCGTCTCTCGTCCCTCCGTCCCTCTGTCTCTTGTCTCTCCGTCCCTCTGTCTCTCGTCCCTCCGTCCCTCTGTCTCTCGTCCCTCCATTCCTCTGTCACCTGTCCCCCCGCCCCTCTGTCCCTCATCCCTCCGTCCCTCTGTCCCTCTGTCTCTCATTCCTCCATCAGCCACATGTCCTTTCCCGCGTGGGGTGGTCATTCTTCTTCCCACCCATGTTGTCACCCTTTCCTACCGGCAGTGTGTCTTCCATCCTGAAGGACGTTCTCATTTGACTCTTTGGCCCGTATCCAGTTATTGTCCTGCTTTCTCCTTCCTGGCCTGGCCAAGCTTACAGTTGGTTTTTCATTACAGTTTTGTTTTTAAGTAATTGCAAACACATTTACTAGCTAGGATGCTTTAGTTTTTGTTTTTAAAGAAACAAAATACAGTACTTCAAATTTCCTTTCCTTTCTTCCCCAGCGAGATGTAACCACTATTTTGAATCATTCTATTTCTCTCTATAGTACTTGTATGTATAGATAAAAAAAAATGGTGTGCCACTGGCCATACAAAAATAAAGAGTAACAATTCGTCTTGAAGTTTAGTGCTTAGCTGCCTCAGTGGAGGAGGAAAAAAAAATACAAATAATTACTAATTTTTTACAGGAATCCAGTAACAGACAGAACCAGTGTATGTGAGGAAAAGGGGAACATGTTTATGTATCTGAAAAGCCATCTGCAAATTGGAAGGTGGCCACTGTTAGAAGTTCATTTTTTTTTAATTGAAACGATGGAACACTTTGTTCATGGGAAAACCCACACAGTGCAGTATAGCTGCTGTTACGGTGGAAAGAGGGTTGGAGAGCGTGGAGGCCCAGGGCACGTACTTGCAAAGTGCATCTGGAAAACCCCTGTTCGGAACCTCTGGACTCCTCCAGAAGGGCAGACAAGTAGTCCATTGTAAATACGTAGTTATTTTTACTTTGGTTCATGGCATCGTCATGTAGTTAAGATTACAAATGGAAGCCTGTCTGAAGAGTATCATCACAGGATAGGTGGGCAGAAACGAAGGCTTCGATGGAGAGAGGCCTCGAGGGGCAGCGCTGAATGCAGTGATCGGTTGTGCAGAGAGGGAGGAACTCAGGAAGACGTTGTGTTCTGGCCATAGCCTTTGTTGGCTGGTGTTGCTGAGTCAGTGGCCGCAAGGGAAAAGGCAAGTTTTTCTAGTTGGGGTCACTGTGGTTGGCCCTCTGGAAATCCTTGCTGGTTGTTGTCTCCACCCAGTTATTGGAAATTTTGTTAGTCTTCATTTTATCTCCCTTTCTGTGTTTTCTTCTTTTGTATTGAAGTTATTGGGGTGACACTGGTTAGTAATATGATACAGGTTTTAGGGGTATCAATCACTCTATAATGTATCATCTATATATTGTATTTTGTGTTCACCAGTCCAAGTGAAAGAGGGAGCAGGGAGTAGGGGGAGGTAGAAGAGAGTCTAGGGGGATAAATGGTGATGGAGGGAGCCTTTCTGTTTTTTTTTTTTTGTTTGTTTGTTTTTTAGCTCAAGATGCCAGTAGCACTAGGGTGATAAAAGTTCTGTCTTCGTTCCAACACCTCCACTTTGAGTATGGTATAACATCCTGGGTAGTGTAAAGCCACCTTTCTCTCTCACATAATCCAAAAAATCAGCGTCAGATGTTACTTGTGGTCTCAGTTGTACCTAACTCTGTGACCCAAGTCTGCCACCACCTCTCTGTGAAAGGTCTTCCTACCCACTTTCTGGACGTTTTACTGGTGCCTGAATCATCCGTCTTATTTATCATGTGACTGTCACCTTTGTGCTTCTCTGTGCTTATCACCCTTGTTGCCTGTGCAAAGCATCATAGAGGTGCTTCCCCGCTTCTGGGTCCCCCCTGGCTTGTGCTCATGCTCATTGCACTTGATCCGCCCAAGGGGGGGATTCCCTTCCTGTCGATCCAGCGCCCTGCTCATGCCATACTTTGTCGGAATAAAATCAGAAGGCAGTAACTTCCAGTCCCCAACTGTTTGGATTTCATGTGGTTACTGTTCTTTCTGTTTCTCATTGTTGCCCCTCCCTGAACTCCCAATGACTTGGATGTTCATGTTTGTGGCTGGGCAGGGGACCCGTTTTGAGCCGAATGTTATTCTAGCTCAATATCCTCTGCCCACAGCCGTCTCCCCCATTCCTGCCACTCCCTTTCTTTTTGCTTTTACTTTTATTAGTGTTTATTTTATGCTGAATTTACTCCCCGGCCATAAGCTGTTGTTTTCCCCTTCAGTTTCTTCGGGACATCGTTTTCTTCTGTGCGACTTCCTCTTCTGGTTTAGGAGCAATCTGCTCTTTTTCAGTGGGATCCTCTCAGTGTGGCAGGGAGAGCTCATATACGGGTTCATCCTCCCTTGAGTTCCTTAAGTTCTGCGCCACTCCTTGGGAGCTTTATTCCTTCCCCCGGATGTGTCAGTGACCAGAGAATCTACATCTAAACCCTGAAGCTGACCGTGACTCGCTACATTTTTAAGCCTGTGCAGCAGAAATTCAGCACTCTTTTGGGGCCACCGGCCCCGTGTCCTGCCCCACTGTTTGGCCTGGGCACACCTGCCAGCTCCACCATTGTAACGATGACGGCACAGGTTGCTTCTGTAAAGTGACGTCTTTCACATACTTGGTGGCCTTTTGGATATGCATACCCTTGATGTCCTGAGCAGTTTCACGAGTGTTCTTAAAATGAACACAATGATGTGAACCTCTTGATTTGCATGAGTTTGTGGGGTTTTCTGGGTCAAGGGAATAGGGAACTCTTTTCAGAGGTCACCTGAGAGGTTGTTTGTGGGAAGAGCCTGCCATTCCCATTTTTTTGTGAGTCTTTTTCTTCTCAGCCCCTTCGCTTTCATTGCCATAAGCAGCCCTTTTGCCTGATTGAGCTCCTTTTCTCATGGTGTTAACAGCGGAATAAAGTAATTTTTAAACTAATTAACTTTTAGAGAGAAGAAGGGAGAGAGACAGAGGGACAGAGACAGAGAGAGAGACGGGAACATGGATCTGTGCCTGTATGTGCCCTGGCCAGGGATCAACCAGCAACCTCTGCCTTCAGGACTAGGCTCTCTAACCACCTTAGTTAGCTATCTGGCTAAGGCGAAAGGAGCTTTTCCATGCGACTTTTTCTTCCCTCTAATAATTGCCTTTGCTGACTTAGTCAGTTTTCTTTTGATTTATGACCTTATTATTCTTTCAACCTGCTTGTCAACTTTTAACTTGATCACGGTATATAAGCTTCCGGCTTTATAAATAGAGAATGTGGAACCTTCATGGGGAGACATCGCCACCTTGTGGATTTATAGGATATTACAATTGAAATCCTTTAATCCTGGCTTTCTTCTTATCTAGTTTCTACCTACAGTATATCTAGTACAGTGGTTCTTAACCTGGGTTCTATCGAACCCTAGGGGTTCGATGAGTCTGTCTCAGGGGTTCGGAGAAGCCTCTGCCGCGGAGGCCAGAATAAAGTAATACCGTAATTTGTTGTGAGTTCATGCACTTTGTTGGTTTTGTTCTTTGAGCAAGGCGATGTTCATGCACGGCTCATTTTGTGCACCAGTGAAAAAACATATACCTATGTCTTGAATTTGGAAAAAAAAATCCTATTTTATTTATCACTAAAGAAGGGTTCGGTGAATGCGCATATGAAACTGGTGGGTTCAGTACCTCAAAAAAGGTTAAGAACAACTGATCTAGTACATTGAAATTCACATCTTTGACTTTTAGATACTTTAATACCATACCTGAGTTGGTGTCTGTTCAATCATTAATACAGTCATTACAAAAAAGCTAAGTACCAGCCAGGCATTTGTATAGTGTTTATGTAGGGGTACAGATGAGTTGGAAAAGTTTAAAACCTACTGGGGGAAGACTCCTAAAATAAATAATTTTGAATTCTGGCAACTGCTTAATGCGAGCATGTACGAAGTGTTCTGGGAATCCAGGAGGAAAATGACTCACCTTACTTGAAAGATACTAAAACACTTCTCAGAGGAAGGGTTAGTCAACCCGGAATTCAAAGGATGAGTAATACGTTTATTAGACAAGGGCTGCTATTCAGAAGCTGGAACAGCAGGTTTATTCATAGGCCCTGAGGCACAGGTGGGGAAATACAGTATGGCTGAACAGGGTGAAGTTTGCAGTATAAGATATGTTGGAATTGGAGCAGAAAGTCAAGTTGTAGGTTGGCCTTTTTCAATGTTGTAAGAGGAAAAGAGAGAAAGAGAACTCGTATTTTTTATGTACCTGTGTGATGCAAAGGCCTCCATATATGTTGTTTCATTGAGTCAAAGTATTGTTGTGAAAACGTATTGCTAGCCCCATTTTACATTTGAGGAACTAGCATCTCAGAGTGTAGCTTCACCAGGATCACATGACTAGTATGACAATATATGTTCCAAAACCTTTGCTCTTTGCAGGGCAACATATTGCTTATCTTTGTAAGGGGTTTAGACTGTCTCCCATTAAGGACCCTTGGGTTCTAAACAGAAGCATGTCATGATCTGACTTCCCCGAACCAGCGCTCACTGAAATAGCACCCAGCTTCTACTGGGTATAGCACATGCTTCTTACCTAGAAGGAGGTTCACTGTAATAAAACAGAGTAAAATCAGATAGGATAAGTATTTTGGAGTTTGAAAGTGGTGAATGAGAAAATTTTATTAAAAGAATAGGGCTTACTCTGTTCCCATAAGGCAGTGGTTTTCAACTTATTTCACTTCATGGTACACATAAACTAATTACTAAAATTCTGTGGTACACCAGAATATATATTGTATTTTTTGCCGACTTGACAAAAGAAATAGGTATAATTTTGATTCATTCACATCAAATGGCTGTAGTGTTGGCAGTTGCCATTTTTTTATTCGACTATCTAAGGGAAAAGAGGTCAGTGCCCCTGATTGAATAGTCGGGTACGGCTTCTTTCAGACCTTTTTGTGGCTGAAGATCACTACCAGAAGGGATAGTGTGATTTAGGAGGTGGAGAGAGGCAAACATCTTGAGTGGATTGGCAACGTGAGGAAGAAGCAGACAGGACAGGAGCCAAGCCAGCAGTGGGTGGTGGGTTTGTGTTGAGGAGTAGAAGGAAGTAATGTAGGAAGACTGGGGTGAAGTTATCTGTATTTGCCTCTTTTCCATTATTCACAGTCTAAACGTGTCATTCATTTGGACTTGGAATGGGGGCAAGTGTGGACCATTCATTTCTGATTGCGTCTGAGTCCTTCTATTTGATTATGGTGGAAGGTGAATTGATCATTTTGTGATTGTCTGTTTATATTTTGTTTGCTTGTTTTGTTTGGTTTTATTTCCTCCCTGTGGATGACAGTAAAAAAAAAAAAAATAGGAGACTTTTTTTTGTGTCTTGTCACACACCTAGGCTTTTATGGCTTCTTTTTATTTATTTCTTAAGTAAGAAGCAGTAAAGCAGAGACAGACTCCTGTATGCCCCAACCGGGATCTACCCAGCAATCCCACTAGGGGGTGATGCTCTGCCCATCTGGGGTGTTGTTCTGTTGCTCAGCAACCAAGCTCTTCTTAGCACCTGAGGTGGAGATCGTTGGAGCCACCCTCATTGTCCAGGGCCAACTCTCTCTAATCTAGCCATGGCTGCAGGAGGGGAAGAGAGAGAGAGACACAGAGAAGAGAGAGAGAGAGAGAGAAAGAAGAGGTGGAGGGGTGGAGAAGCAGATGGGGGCTTCTCATGTGCCCTTATTAGGAATTGAATCCAGGATATCCACATGCCAGGCTAATGCTCTACCACTGAGCCAACCAGCCAGGGCCTTTTATGACTTTCATTTTGTCACTGTAGGATTGGGGGGGATATATTGGAATCAAATCAGTTGTGCATGGAGTTCTTAGCTCGTTCTAAAAACTGTAGGTCTTTCCCAGGTGTCCATTTTTGCTGATCAGAGAGACTTGCAGAGTACTAGCTTTCTCTGTGTTCTTACTGAGGTTTCTCTTTTCTACCCATGACCACTAGTATAAGACTAAGGTTATACAGAGACGCCCACTCAGGGTTATTCCAAGATTCGGCTTTTGCCATTTCAACAGCCATTGGAGGGACTCCATAGCTCATAATTTTAAGACATAAGACAATTATATGAGAAAAATTAAAGGAACACTGGTGACTTAAGCACATGCAACTGATTGTACAATGATAGAGCTATAGTTTCTTTCTCTGCCATTTGTTCCTGTTTGAGGTTTGATTTTGAGACAGTTTTCCTCCAGGTTGTTTTAGACTTGATAAACCCACCCATAAGAATGACCTGGGATATTTGTTTAAAAGGTACTGTGATGGGTCTCCCACTTATGACCAGAAACCGGGGGCCGGGGGACACGTGGTGTGATGTGTAGATCCTGGGAACATGCATTTTAAATTCTCATTCCAGGTGATTCATACACACATTAAAGCTTGAGGACCCCAGACAGAAGAAAATCTCAGTATTAGTCCTAGATAATGTAGATAACGATGATGATAATAACAATGACTACTATTCTTACCGTCTTTTGTTAGCCAGCTTCATTGCGGTGCCTGCCAGCAAGGTCTTGGCCCCATTTGCTGACCCTTTGAGTGTAGAAATGGTTGATGTGGTACTGCTGCTAAGCACTGTCCTTAGTTAGACCTTCTTTCTCATCTTTTCTTTTCAAAAAACCTCGTATAAGCCTGTCAGAGAACTAACAGGCAAAATTGAGACCGACTCATAGATAGAGAGCAGGCTGGTATTGGGAGGGGCGATTGAGCAGTGAAGGATAAAGTAAAAAGAAAAAACTCTTGGATACAGATAATGGTATGGAGATTGCGGGAGGGGAGGAGGAGGGGGGTGAGGAGGGTTGGGGGAGTTAAATGGTGATGGACGGAGACTTGCCTTAGGGGTGGTGAACACACACAGCATGGAGTATGGAAGTGCGTTTTGGAATAGGACACCGGAAACCCGTATAATTTTGTTAACCAGTGACACGCCAATAAATTCAATCGAAATACATTAAAAAAAAAAGCACAACAAAACCCACCCCCAAACAAACCCCAAATAATCATCACTTTACATAAATAAAATCGCTATAAGACCCCTCAGGTAACAGCCACATTGTGGGAGGGCAGTATTTACAGACCTTGAAGGGGAAGTAGGTTGTACCCTGTCCTGAAATGCTGCCTGCCGCATAATTGACAGGGAGAAAAATGAGTGTGCTCAGCACGGTGATTTCTAATAAAGTCAGGGGAATTTTCTGGACAACTGAGACTGAGCAAAACAGATTTTATGGTGGCTTGTCACAGCAAGGGCTTTTCAGGGCAGAAGCCAAACCTGAGTTCCTTGGGGGGGGGGGTAAGTAGGAAAGAGGAGGAGAGGGCTTTTCTAGTTTCTGGTATTCCAGAACATCTTTCCGACGTTTGTTTTTATACTCTCAGTTCGAATTACCTTTTGTAAAACTTGAATCTTTAAGAGTGACAACTCAGTAATGAAGAAACAAGGATGATCTTATTCAGCACAGAAAACGCAGACTAAATTTAGTAAGTGTTTGTTGGTGCCGTGGTCATTCTTGCAGATGCCTTCTCAGGCTAATAGAGCTCTGACGAGCTAACATTTGAATTGTTATTTTCTTCTCAGTAGAGAAACTGCCACTTCCCAGTAAACAAAATTATAATATTGGGGGGGGGGATATTGAGAAGACCAGGTTGTGCTGACTGCTTTACATCTCTGAGATTTTCCTGATACGAAGTCTCCAGGGTACCAAAGTATTTTCTGCCACTGTATGTCATCTACTTTAGACACTGGTTGACTTTTACTTCCTGGGTATTTTATGGTCGGTACCAAGAAAGCTGGTCATAAAGTCTGAGTTTATTTGTCCTTAGTAATTTTGCCTTCAAAACGGACAAATACAGGATAAGTGCCAGGGAATATTTGCTCTATTCTCTGTGTCACAGTTAATCTAGACCTCGGTGACATTTATTGTACCATATGTTCCCGTGTATAAGACGCACCTAGTTTCGAAAAATTGGGGGTCTAAAGACTGTGTGCATCTTATACCGTGGTTGTAGATTTTTCACTTGCAGTTCCCACTTTTTCACGCTTGTTTTTGTGCTCATTGTTGAAGACAGTGATTCGTCATGAGACACAGATGAGGACAAGTTAATGGATGGGAGTTTTGACAGTGATGAGGAGTTGTATGAATTTTATGATGAATAAAACTTGAGTTCGCCTGACCTGTGGTGGCACAGTGGATAAAGCATCGACCTGGAATGCTGAGGTCACTGGTTCAAAACCCTGGGCTTGCCCAGTCAAGGCACATATGGGAGTTGAAGCTTCCTGCTCCTCCCCCCTTCTCTCTCTCTCTCTCTCTTCCTTTCCTCTAAAATGAATAAATAAAAAACAACAACAACAACAAAAAACACTTGAGTTCAATAATTTTATGTAATACATTTTTTTCAAATTTTGGGGCCTCAAATTAAGGTGTGTCTTATACATGGGAGCATCTTATATATGGGAAAATACAGTACTTTTTAACGTGATAAAAACTATAGAGTAATTATTATTTGCATTGCTAATTTAATTATTATAGCAGCTCTAGTAATTTACTTGCCATGGCCACATAGTGAGTGGTAATCTACATTTATTTCCTAGTTTTCTAGGTCTCATTTTTATTGACCATTCTTTGTTGAGAAAGAGACCATTGTAACAGCAGATTAAAATAAGTTTACAAAATAATTCCTTTTTTTTCTTTTTATTTGAGTGATTTATTTGAAAAAAGTTAAACTGTTCTTGCATCCGGCAAAACACATCTTTACCTAATAAAAATCAGAATGAATAATAATGCTATAATCTTATGCTGAGAAAGACAATTTTTACTACCCCAAACTAGGTAAATGATTGCTATTGATTAAATACTGAGGAGAAAGGATATAAATTCTTTTTTAAAGTACAGTATGTCTGTAAAGTCATGGTGCACTTTTGACCGGTCCCAGGAAAGCAACAAAAGACCACAGAAATGTGAAATCTGCACCAAATAAAAGGAAGACCCTCCCAGTTTCTGTACGATGATGTGGCAGCATGTGTGCATGCGCAGATGATGACGCAACACCGTGTATACAGCGGAGCAGCCCACGGCCATGCCAGTCGAGATGTGGACGGTACAGAGGAAAGTTCAGTGTGTTCTGTGGCTTGCTAAATTGGAATTCGTGACCAAAGTACAATGTGAATATCAGCGCGTTTATAACGAAGCACCACCACATAGGAATAACATTACTCGGCGGGATAAGGAGTTGAAGGAAACCAGCAGTTTGGTGGAGAAACCCCGTTCTGGTAGGCCATCAGTCAGTGACAAGTCTGTAGAGGCTATACTGGATAGCTACCTAAGGAGCCCTAAAAAATCTGTGCGTGCGTGTGCTCAACAATTACACCTAAGCAAGACTACAGTTCATAAGGTGTTAAAGAAACGTCTCTGTTTTACGGGGTACAAATTGCAGCTGTTGCACGCTATCAAACTGGCGGATAGACCCACACAATGTGCGTTTGCTACAGATATGCTTCATGAGATTGATAGTGATGCAAGATTTTTGCAGAAGATTGTGTTTAGTGATGAGGCGACCTTCCATATCTGTGGATGTGTTCATCGCCATAACGTCCGAATATGGGCTGCTGAACATCCTCATACCTACATTGAGTATGGACGTAACACCCCTAAAGTGAATGTGTGGTGTGGCCTGATGCTTGATAAGGTGATAGGCCCACTTTTTTTCGTGGAGCAATCTGTGATGGCAAACACCTATTTTGACATGTTGGAATTGTATGCAGTGCCACAATTTCCAGAAGGTGTCATCATTCAACAGGACGGTGCTCCTCCACACTCCACCACCATTGTTCGTGAGTTTCTGGATAGAACATTCCCCTGGCAGTGGATAGGCAGGGGTTCTGTCAAGCTATGGCCACCATGATCCCCAGATATGACATCTTTAAATTTAAACTTTTACTTTTGGGGTTATGTGAAGCAACATGTGTACATTGAACATATCAATGACATTAATCACTTAAAACAGAATCACAGGTGTTATTCACTCTGTTACACCAGATATCCTTACCCGTGTGTGGCAAGAACTTCACTATCGTTTGGATGTGTGTAGGGCAACAAATGGAGCCCACATCGAACTGCACTGAATAGGTATGAAACTGGGAGAGTTTTCCTTTTATTTGGTGCAGATTTCACATTTCTATCGTCTTTTGTTGCTTTCCTGTGACCAGTCAAAAGTGCACCATGACTTTACAGACACACTGTACTTTGCATTTTCATTTGAGAAATCATTTTACTTTTATGGTTTCACTGGAACTATACTCTATTTGACCATATATATATTTTAAGTTTTCTTGAGGCCAAAAGTAGTTGTGAAATTGGTTAAAAACAGACTTTGGAGAAATAGCGATCAACTGCTGATTTGCTTTGGAAGCAAATAGCACAATGAAAATGATTAGGTGATAGTGATTGGTGTTTTAAATAACGTTGTTATTTAGAGTTAGAAACAGATTAGAATTGTGGCTCCTTTGCAAACCTTTGGAATCTATTTACAAAGGAAATTTCATGAAGGACTTGGCAGAAGTTGCGAAAGGCTCCATTGCAACACTTCCTTGTTGCACTCTTTAATATGAAATGGGATGATCAAATAGAAAAGATAAAATAAAAATTAAAAAACAAAGTGAAACGGGATGCACTTCGTATTTTGTTTCCACCCCTGCCACCTGCTAGAATGTGGATATGGCGGTGAGATTTGGAACTGCCATCTCAGAATACGTGATGGGAGCCCCGGGTTGGGGACGACAGAGCCACACTAGAGAAAGAGACTGGGTCTTCATTCATGGTGCCACCACGTCAGACTCAGGCTGGTGATGCTCAGGTGACGTGTGAGAGTGAAATGAACTTCCTCCGTGGTGAACCCATTGCTGTGTTGAGCTTTTTCTTTTCTTTTAATAGGAGCCGAACCCGTTGATAAACTTGACTCTCTAAAATAAAAGTCAAGGCATAGGCCACAAACTGGGGAAAATGGCACTCATGTTTTCCAAAGGCTCATTTTCATAAAACTACCTTATAGAAAAGAAATTACACAACTTAGTAGAAAATTGGCTAGAAGTTACAAACTGATTTCACAGCAAAATAAATAGATATGCTCATGAAAATACGAAACAAATTATAACAATAATTTGGAAATGAAAAGTAACAATAATAAGGAAATGAAAAGTAAAAGAACACTAATATTAATATTGTTATCATACAGAAAAGGTTTGTCTACCTGTGCTAGCAGAGCCAAACACTAAACACGGAGAATTTCAGTAGGAAAGAAAACAGGGGCTGTTTTATTGATGGAAGACCGTCTTCCAGAAGATCGAGAAACTAATGCTCAGAAGCCTGAACTCGCCAGTGGCACCGAGGTTGCAGAGCAGAGGATGAGAGCAGAATCACATGCCCCCATGGGGTCGGGGTTGGGGTCAGGTCACCCTGGGAGCTGACTGGTCTGAGGGAAGGTGTAAGGGTAATAAAGCATTTCTTTAGGTCTAGAGGACAGCTCTGAGGTCTGTTCGGTGTCCCTCCTGTGCTTGCATGGGAATGACACCGGGGGTTATTCCACCTTAGGGCTCAGGAGCTGAAAAATGACTTAGGTCAAGATGTTATCTTTAGCCTGCCAGTGGTGCAGACTGTGGACCATTAGTCAGGTCTGGCTCCTGTGCTCTCCTGCCTCGGGCACTGCAGACTATCAGGGGAAAATATGTACCTTGCATACAGAGAGAGGATTTCTAGAGCCAGGATTTAAAGCTAACTTCATTCATAAGGACCTTTGGTCTCAGTATCATTTTTATCAGATTGGAAAAACCTGAAAAATTGGATTAGAAGCATCAGTGGTAGAAAGCCCTGTGCTCCCCTGAGGCTTGCCTGCCACCCCCTGCTTCCACCACACTGTGCTGGCCTCCTACTAGGCAGCGCCAGCTTGTGGCCTTTGTCCTTACACTGGAGATCCTCCCTGCCTCCCTGCCCTTTGCCTGGAATGCTGGCGCCTTAGGGACCCTCTTGCCTAACTCACATGTGCTCTCTCAGCGAGACTTGTCCTGACCACCCACGTGAAACTCTTTTAACACCTCACCTCCCTTTTCCTTGCCCAATGCTATTTTTTTCTCTCTAGAGTACTGATTTTCCCATTTGTTATTTTTATTATTTATTGTTTTCATTGCCCCACCAGAATATAAGTTCCGTGAGGGTAGGGATCTTTATTGCTGTTTTTCCCCGAAGTATTCTAAGCACCCAGAACTGCCCTCATCGTAAAATTGTTAGTCAAACCTTTGTAAATAAATAAGTGTAACACATCATAGGAAGTCTAGTCAATAATATTGTAATAATTGTGTACGGTGCCAGTTGAGTACTGGAAATATCGGGTGGGGTGCACTCTGTAAACAATATGATTGTCTAACCTCTGTGCTGTACACCTGGAACTAACATAAAATAATATTGAATTTTAAACTGTAATTGAAAAATAAAACTTGAAGTAAAAAATTAAGGAAAAAGTCCTCTGTTATGTCAGCTCCCTCCAGAGTTAATAAATACAGTGGTCCCTTGTCTGTCGTGGGGGTTAGGTTCCAGAACCCCCCATGACAGGTGAAAATCCGTAAAGTAGCGACCTTATATTTATCTTATTATTTATATATATTTAAGGCTTTATAAACCCTCCCACGCTCTTATAAACCTTTCCCACACTCTTATAAACACCTCTCCTATGCTCTCAAACATTTTTTACACTCTTAAACCTATGTAAAATCCCACGATATAGGGAAAAATCCGCGGTACAAATTAGATATATACAATTTAAAAATCCGCGATACAGCGAGACTGCGAAAAGCGAACCACAATATGACGACGGATGACTGCTTGTGTTGTTTGAAATTGCTTAAACAAATGTAACAAACTATATTAGTAAGGCTACGGGGAAGCAGGTAGGCAAATAAGTTGTTAACCACGTGTGGAGGACAGTTGGACAATATCGATCGGAATTACAGTGTATGTGCCCGTTGGCCCAACAGTTGCACTTCTAGTTACTGGTTATAGTTACTGCTGCATATGAAGGCTTACTCACTGTCGTTTTTATTTATTTATTTTTAAAAAATAATTGCACGCAATTAAAAACAAGTGAAATGACTAAGGGGTTGATTATGTTAAATATGATGCATTCATAAGATCAGTCTGATGAAAAGATCTCTAAGATTTAGCACAAAGGAAAAAACACTGTAGGGTGTACAGTCTTTCCTGTAAAAAGAAGGGAAAAGATGGTGGGAGAAATAAGAATATGTGTCCATTTTTATGTGCATATGCACAAGGAAATTCTACAAGACTATCCAGCAAGTGTGGTGGAGAAGTGTGAGAGCTTGGTAGACAAGGGTTTGCAAGACTGAGTTGCACTGTTTTTCTCTTTATATATATATATTTTAAGAAAGCAACAGAAAGTATTTTCAGTTCAAAAAGTTACACTAAACAAAACTGGAAATGGTATGTGCTATGTGTCTAAAGAACAGTTAAAATATTTCAATATACTGACAAATATCTTCAGCTTATTTGGGGATAAAGCATCATTTTAAAAAATGATTTTAATTGTAGAATAATGGTATTTTTATGGACATATTTTATGCTATTTCACTGTTCTTTATGATTCTGAAAGTAATATGGATACTACACTTTGTGCTGTATGTTTTTATTTTTTTTATTTTTTTTTTGGTTACAGATAATCATCTGGTTCTATTATCTTTTCTTTTCAGCCCTGATGATATCGGGACCTGCTGGTATATCCTTCTCTCTGGTTCCGTGTTCATTAAGGAATCCATGTTTCTTCCAAGAAGCAGGTATAGTACAACATTCTCTAATAAAGGATCCGTGGAGCAGCTTGAAATCCTTTTGCAGAATTCTCTTCCTGTTTCCTCTTCTGACATGAAGCAAGGCAGTGCCTTGGGTTGTTGATCCATAAATCTTTAAGAGAGGACTGTTTTATGTTGTAAACACTGTTCCAATCTCTTTAACAAAGGGTAGGAGTAAAAGACATGCTGGTGACATGCCCATTTGTTACATGAACATGTCAGGCTAATTTATGACACGTTTATTCATAGGGAATAAAGTCGGCCTCTATAACAGGCAATCTCATAAACATCTAAAGAGAGGAAAGGAAAGTTCATTGAGACCACACGGGACTAGAAATGGAGAGCCAGGAACTGTTGTGGACTTTTCTGCCTCTATGGACCATATGGTCTCTCATTTTTGCATCTGTCTGTGCACTGGCTTCCTTCTCTCTAAGGCTATTAATGTCTTTCTCCCTGTGACTTTGGCTTGTATGTGCCAACTGTTGATTTATTACCTTATGTCCCTAATGTTTACACCATTTGACTGTAGTGCCTGTGTCTTTTCTTTGGGAGTCTTCAGGCTACATTTTGATTGGCTTGGCTTGAGGCCGATGTGGTCTAGTTCCAATCAGCTATGGCGAAAGAGGGTTAGGACTCACCTAAATGTGGCTGTCTGTGTTTAGGCTCTCTGACTAAGGATACCAGCTACTAAGTGTCCCTAGTTTTTTTTGCCAATTGTGTATTTTCATAAATAAATATTTTTATTTTGACTAAATATTTTAAAAATGTTAAACTGATTCAATATCTTTATTTAAAAATATTTTATTTAGACTTATTCGTACTTTCTCCCCTCCTTCTCACTTTCCATAGCCTAACCAAATATTAAAATATATTCTTGATAAATAATTCTGAGTGTCAGGGACATGCTAAGAATCTATTTTAAAGATGTGAACAAATTTTTATAAATAGAGCCAGCGAGGTAATTTATATGGTCTGGGTGTGGTAATAGAAGGCAGTGAGCTGGGCTGTTGGTGGCCCGAATGGCAGTGAAAGAGGACGGGAGGCAGGCTGTGTCCAGTGGAAAACAATCCCTGGTATGGGTCCCATGCCTGTTCCCCCGCCGCCTGCTCCCAGGTTAGAGAGGATGCCGTGATTCTCTTTGGAACTTGGCCCCACGAAGGAAGGAAGCTCAGCTGCCCGCTTGTTTGTTGTTCTCGTAGTGGTGATAGTTCTAGTCATCGCCTTGGTGGTGGCTGCAGCAGCGATAGAAGTAGTAACAGTTGTAGTCCTAATAAAATGGGGGTGGGAAAACAGCAAAGTCTGATAGCGCCTTCTGTTTGCCAGGCACAGCTTTAAATGTTTTATATGTGTTGAGCCATTTAATTTCACAACTATCCTTTGAGGCAGATAGAGTCTTTACCTGCATTTTATAGCAGGAAACTCTTGGCAGCATAGAATTCCTAGAATTCTGCCGACGACGCTCTGAGTGACCCTGTGAAACTGTTCCCGTAATTCTAGAACTCTGTTTCCCAGAGGAATGGGGAGTTGCATGGCAACACTGTCTGCTCCTTCACACACAGGACCTACTGTCGGGTTTCCTTTCGGGGGCTACGTCCAGCTCTGTGTCTGAACTTGGACGGAGGCACAGGAAAAGAGTATGGAGAGATCGGCGTGTTTTTAAAGTTACATTATCATTTTAATGTAAAATATTTTATAAAAACATAAAGATAAGTGGCCACAGATAAAGAGAAGGAAAAGCATCACTTAAAATCTCTTGTCCAAGATAATCTGTCTTTAATATTTCAGTGTTTTTTCATTAGTTTCACATGTTCGTGTTCCAAAGGCTAAAACACATACTTGCTAAACAATTTAATATCTTGCTTATATATATATATACACACACACACACAGTGTGTCCGTAAAGTCATGGTGCACTTTTGTCCTGTGGCCAGTCAAAAGTGCACCATGACTTTACGGACACACTGTATATATATATATGCATTGCCTCAGTTTTAGTAACAACTCTTTGTAAAGATTCACTCTTTATATATCTTAATATCTATTTAATATTCGATTATTTGAACTTTCCACAATTTCATTAGTAATTGCAAAGAGTATATTATGCTATAATGAATGTGATTTAAAATGGATGCATCGTAAAGAGAACAGAGGTTAGTGACTTCTTTATCGTCTTGTTACAAGTTCGGTTGCACAGACCTAGTCTGTGGCCCAGGGCGCTGGCCCAGTGAGAGAGCCCATGATGGTCTTTTTAGCCTAACAGCCGTCCTCAGCTGGCAAGTAGCAGCTTGTTCCAACTGGTAGAAAGGAAGCCTCATGTTCAGAAACTGTTGTTCTAGAGGAAAGAGGACTTGTAGTTCAGACCTATTTCGTGAACACATGTTTTGGATTCTATGTCTAATTATTTTAAAAGATGACATAAATTACTCTTTCTCTGGCTGGATGTCAAATGCTTGCAAGTCAGCACTCTAATGGGATGAAGGAAGGACTGGTGTTTCAGACTGAATGACAAGCTCGCACTATATATAGGCTATTCCTTCATGGTGCACCTGGTGACATTTGCCCTGTCCGAGTTGTTTATTTCCTTTGGAGATGTTGCCTTAGGAATAGTGCTGAGACTGTTCTCATATGAAGGAGTCTCTATGGTACTGTGCTGAAGGTTGACGTTAGTGGGTCATTTATGCTCTCCCGAAAATACTGAGGTTTGATTGAAGACTAATAGGGCTTAGATGTTGGTTAAAGTTTGCTGGTTTTATAAAAACTAGTTCACAGATGGTTTTCCACATTTACTACGTTGTCGTTTTTTTCATGTTAGCCTAGAAATTGTATCTCTCTCTCTCCATATATATATGATTTAATCATTCTCTTGAAGATTTTAACTCTTTTTGACAGGTAATTTCCCCCTAGTAGTTAGTGATAAATCAAAATACTTTGAACAAGTTGCATATTTTTAACAAATTCTCATGAAATGGTTCTGACACCTGATACCATCACATGAGAAGGGTGTTATACTTGCAGAATATTTGTCATTTGGCTTCCAGGTTTCATTAGCTTTATTGAATTCCTCAAATGACATCTAAGGCAGCATTTTATGTTTTTATTATTTTTTAAAAATTGTTTTTATTTTGGACAGGTGAAGCATGTTTTGCTTGCCTGTATTTACTTTGGTTGTTCATGCATGAATATTATTCCTTGATAAGAGTGCTAGCTAGCATTTAAGGAGCCTGTGACTTCCTTTGTGACATCCAGTGACAGCTTACTCACTCTTCCTCACTCTAAGTAATTTCAGTGATAGAAATGTTGTTTTTATGAGTTTTCATGTAAGTCTATTAGATTATCAAGCTTGAAAAGTTGGTATTTGTACAAGTGGCTATAATGTCACTTATAATGTTGTTACATATAATGTTGCCCTAGATAGAGCTAAACTCTTTATTTGGAATATATTTTTTTATACCTGAAGCCATGTGTGATTTGTAGTTATATTTTTCTTAAAGTCTTATTTAAAACAAATTTTGTTTCTTTGCACAGTCAGGAAGATAGTGAGTACAGGTAATTTAAGGATGCAGTGAAGGCCATTCTGATACTCCTTTAGGAAAATGCCAGAGGGGACATCTGCCAGAGATGAATATCCACCTGGTGTCAACCCTGTGCTTTTCCAGGCCCATGGGCAATGCAGTGTGGTCACTACATTGTGCCAGTCGCATGCGGCACAATTCTGTGACATGCTATTTACATCCGTGGTCATGGTAAGCTGATACAGTGACATGCAGAGGGTAGTAAGTATCTTGAAATGGAGTCCTCCCCACTACCCTCTCCCCCACCTCACCCCCCATGTTTTTCAAAGGCATCATTTGCTGTAACAGCACTGGGGCTAGAAAGCAGGTGATGACTATAATCTTATATAGAGCTGCAGGCTTAGAAATGGTAACCACGCCCTTCACTTCCTTTCAGTGTGGAGCCGGGGGTGGGGCTGCAAGGCTGAAGGGAAGAGCAGCCTGGGCTGGCCATAAGACTAGGGAATTGGGAGGTGCCGGCAGCCAGAGGGATTAGCGACAGGACCTGTGCAGAGGGTGGGGCTTCCTGTGCATGGACAGGAGGGCCCAGCTGCCAGGCGTGTCAGGAGCAGCCCTAGCAGGCAGTCATGGACGCACGCCTGCGTCGTTAAGAAATGACACCTGCATCTGGCCAACACTGTTGGTGGAAACTGCTGAAATGCCATCAGAAATTAGGGTTATTGTGTCTCGTTCTAAAATAGATTTGGTAGAATTTAAATTTTGAGACATATTTCCATGTTATTTAAAACATTAATTGAAAAATAAAATAAAACAAGACAATTAAAAAAACATGAATTGAGACTTGTATTAAGTCCTACTTACTTAAATTTTGGAGTATACAAAAGAAGCAAGATGGTCTACACCCTGCTGTCTTGGAACTTAATATCTGACTGGAGAGATGAGGCAATTTTATGAGAGACATGAAAAAAATTGCCCAGGGCTCCGGCCAGGTAGCTCAGTTGGTTAGAGCGTTGTCCTCATGTGCCAGGGATGCAGGGTTTGAACCCCGGTCAGGGCAGTGCAAGAATCAACCAATGAATGCGTAAATAAGTGGGACAAGTTAGAATCAGTAAATATAAATTTAAAAGAAGAAAACTGGCCAAGTGTTGTTATATAGTACAATACAAAGTGATACATACAGCAAAGACCACTAAGAATGCAAAGTCCCTTCAAAGATGGGTATTTTAATGTATGTGGATGGTAATGAAGGGTGGATTCCTTGAAGGAAGTGAATTTTGAGTGGGGTTTATGAATCAGATTGCTGGACAGTGGTTGGGAGTGAAGTCCGAACATAGTAAAGAACGATGAATGTTACGCAGAGGTGGGGTTGAGGAAAAGCACTTCCAAGCAGGTAATAGCTTGAGTGAAGGCACAAGAATAGGGTCAAGTTCTCTAGACCTGCAGCTGAGGGCATGAAATAGTTGGGAAAACATTGGTGATTTTTGGCGTCAGTAAGAGGTCTGGTTTACAAAGCTGCATAGCCTGGCTGGACTGTTGGTAAATTCGGTCTCAGGTAATGTTGGCAAGGGTAACGGGGGGAGAAATGAGCACCTCGTTTATTTGAACCATGCTGGCGGCGTCCATTTGCCATTAGTGCTCCTCTTTCATGGGTACCAAATATATCCACAACTTAAAAATTAAATTATGCTATGCTACTCTCAACGATCACATTTTAAATTAGAGTTGGCAGCTTTAATGAGTGTAAGTGGGGAAACAAGACATTTAACTAATCAGTTCTGAGAGGCTGAAATACTATTCTCATTCTGATACATACACATGACAAACAATGAGCTACTTGAGTTTAAAAATCACAGGCCTCAAATTGTCAGCGCTACATAAGAAGTTAATTGATTGCTCTGAGAATGTGGTCATTTTTATAGTAATGAGAGAGTGAACAATGGGCGAAAGATTCTGTGCAGTAGGGACTGAAGACACATTTAAATAGTATTTCTTATTTCATGGAAAGACCTATGTAGGATTGAAAAATCATACTCTTGAAAGAGTATAAATTTGTTGTAAGTCATGTGATACCTATTGGAGAAGGGAATACGGCATTTAAAAAAAAATAATTCCCTGGTGAATTATGTTATGGAAGGGTGGGTAACTTTACTGGATATCAAATATATCCAAAAGGTATGAGGAGAATGAGAATCGGAGTGCTGCAAATTGCACATTGCAGGTAAGATTTACCTGCAGGTGTTAGCAGAATCACGACAATGGGGGCACAAATTAAGCAAAAGGGGAAGAGTGGTTATTGAAGAAGCAACGGGAAAAGTAAAATTATAAAAAGAAAAAGAAAAGAAAAACTACAGATCATCCAAAACTGTCCCCTGTGAGTTTGCTTTATAGCCAGCATTATTAAAGTTGTTTGTTTCTTTAAAAGAAAAAGTTGTCCCCTTCCTCCCTTCCAAGAGAAAATATAAGGCTTCTTTTAATTCATCTTGGGATGATCTAAAGTTAGGGGATGATGGCAGAATTAGTTGCTACTAAGAAGTTGTATAGGAACTACTTATTTCAGGTTGTCTTATACTACCCATTATCATATTATTTTGGAGAAACAGGTGTTTGGGGCCTTGTATGTAATTGGCCAGCTAATGAAAATAAGCAGGGAATCATGGAAGGTACTTCTGTTTTAACTTGAAAATGTTCAACTTGATCTAACATATGAACATACATAAATGATTATATAGTTGGAGTGAAATCTACACACATATGCATAAATATGTGTGTGTATGTATCTATTATGCACACTGTTAGACTTGACTGTTTTCTTCTCAGTCTTCTACAGTTATTTCCCCCAACCTAATCCAGCATCAGCTTAAAAAAACTGACATATCTGTATTAAGATTGCCAAAGTATTCTGCTTCATAGGTTAAGCAATTATTGTTAAAAAGATAGTTATGAAAAATGAATGGTAATTGTTTTTTTAAAATATTAATGTGTAAAACCTAATCACCACAAGGGATAGAGTCCTAAAATCTTCGTATCTTAAGAGGTTCCTTTACCAAAAGGATTATCAAAGTAATGAGCGAAAGGACTAGAGCTGATTTCTGTAATGAAACATTACCATAGGTTATTAGTTATGTCTTTTCAAGAGAGTCCTCAACTTGATGGTTAATTAATATGAACGAGCACATCTATCTGAACCTCTCTTCTAAATTGCTCACCTGCAATTCTTTATATGCATATACTTCTGTCTTACTCATTTATCCTACAAATATTATTAAGTGCCTCGGATGTGTTTGTCTAAGATACGGTGCTGAAACACACAGAGGTTCCTGTTTGTGGCCATCAGAGACAAGAGATAACAAGTGCTTTGAGAAATAAGAGGGGTCACTTTGGTGTTACAAGGATATTCAGTAAAACGAAAATGGAGACATGACCTTTGGATTTAGCAACATGTAGGTCATAGGTGACCCGAGCAAACAAACCAGGCTCAGTGGAGTGGTGGAGCTAGCTGAGGAGACAGTGGGAAGGTAATAACGGGCCAAAGAGAAATTTCATCATTTTAAAATATTTTAAAGAGAGAGGAAGGAGAGAGGGAGTATGGGAATGAGAAAAGGGGAGAGACATTGATTTGTTGTTCTACTTATTTATGCATTCTTTGGTTGACTCTTGTTTGTGCCCTGACTGGGTATCGAACCTGCAACCTTGGCACATTAAGGTAATGATCCAACTGACTGAGATGGCCAGCCAGGCAAATTTCATCATTTTTAGGAATTTTACTGTGAAGAGAAGCAGGGAAATGTGTGGTTCCTGGGAGTTGTGAAATAAAGAGGGATTTGTTTCTTTAAAATGAAAAGATGCAAATGCGTGTTTGTGTGTCGATGGAAATGACCCAGTAGAGAAGAGTAAATAGATGTGACAGGAAAGAGGGGAGGTTCTTGCGGGAGTGGTTGAAACCCAGAAGGTGGAGAGCTGTTAGCTTTGGAAGAGTGAATGAGCATCACCTTTTCTGCACAGGTATAGGATGAAAGGTCAAGGTCCGTAGGTTTGGAATTTCAGTGGTGGATATTTAGGAGAATTATTTATTTATTTATTTATTTATTTATTTAAACAGAGACAGAGAGAGGGATAGATAGGGACAGGCAGACAGGAATGGAGAGAGATGAGAAGCATCAATCATCAGGTTTTCGTTGCCGTCGCAACACCTTAGTTGTTCATTGATTGCTTTCTCATATGTGCCTTGAACCGGGGGCCTTTAGCAGACTGAAGAACCCCTTGCTCAAGCCAGCGACCTTGGGTCCAAGCTGGCGAGCTTTTGCTCAAACCAAATGAGCCCGCACTCAAGCTGGTGACCTCGGGGTCTCGAACCTGGGTCTTCCACATCCCAGTCTGATGCTCTATCCACTGCGCCACTACCTGGTCAGGCTATTTAGCAGTTTTAAAGAGAGAATGAAGTTGTGAAACAAAGGTAGTACCTAATGCCTGTTTGATAGTTGTGGTCATAGATCTATAGTTTGTTTCTTTGTTTCTTTCTTTTCCCTGTCAACTTCCAGCTGTTTAGGGTTAAGCATGGAGGAGGTGGGTGGCTGGGGGCTGCCAGAGTTCGTGCTGTGCCAGTTGCATACAGTCCTAGGAGAGGAGAGGGCAGGAGGTAAGGGTATATATGGGACACCTATGTCGTCTTATGTGCATTTGTTCCCGGTCCCTTGCGGTCTAGATACCACATCCAGAAGGCAGCAAACACAAGTCTGCTGGACCTCCTGCTGTTTCTATCTCTAATAGCTTTAATAAACTGTTACCTACTGTAGAAATTTCTGTGATTCTCAGTTCTGACCTCTCTTTTCTCCCTTGACAATTGATGTTTTTAGTAAATGACACTTCAGAGTTAGAAATGACAGTGTGATCAAATAAACTGCTTGTCTCCTCACTCCACTGCTTTGTTCAGATGTCACCCGCTGTATTGAAGTAGCTCCCCATATGCCTTCTCCTTCTTTCATAGCGTCACCACGTCATTGTTAAAAAGCACAGATTTTTTTTTTGTTGTTGATCCCTTGCATAATGAGCTTAAATGACTTTCAGCTTCCAAACAGATACAATCCAGACTCCTTAGTGAAGTGTATAGGCCAGCTCCAAATGTGTTTCCAATTTCTAATACTCCTTACACCCTCTCCAGATGCCCAGGCTGATAACTGCTCTGAGCGTGCCTTTCCCAGGCTGTTCTCTCTGCCTGGGATATCCACCTCATTGTTGCCACCTTGCCCCCACCCCTTCCCATCCACCATGTTTTATTTACTTTGGGCACCCTATTCTTGTATTCCTGTCAGGATTAATCATTTGGTATCTACCCAACTGAAATTTTCAGGTGTCTGTATAATACACCTTTGCTTCCTCAGTGCCTTGCATATAGCAGGCATTTAATAAATACTTATTGAATTGTATTGGTTCAAGATTATATTTTTAACTGGCCCTTAAACTCTTTTTTAAAGTGATTTTTTTTAACAGTAGTATGCTAACATATTTCCTTTTAGAAATAATTCTTGGGTGTAACCCATGACTTCCTGGATGTCAGGTTAAAGTAGAGAAGAGTCGGGGGAGAGAACGAGGCTGCAACGCAACAGGAGAAGGATCGGGGAAAGCTCCCGAGAAGCTGGCACTGGTCCATCTGTGCAGAAGTGCAGAAGGGGGGACAGACAGTTGGTTTTTGGTTGGATATCACTTCGCTTACTGTATTAATTACAGCTAGTGTTGGTGGCATAAAACAGTTGCATAAACACAGCAGGAGCTCATTTTTCTCTCCTGTAAAAGAATCTGGAATATAGGTGGTCCAGGATGGTCTGGTGTCTCCACCATGTGAAAGGCGACAGGCTTCCCCCTTTCTTCTCTACTTCCGCTGGCACATAGCTTCCATGGTCAGAGTCCTCAGCTCAGAGTGCAGGGTGCCTGCCCAACTCCAGCTGCCGTGTCCGCAGTGGGAGCAGGAAGCAGGAGGAAAGGCAGAAGAGCAAAACCGTTAACTTCCATCCAACTCGAATTTTTTTTTGAAACATTTCTTTTTATAGCTCATTGTCCATAATGTAGTCATACGGTCACTTCAGACCACCCAGGAGCCTGAGATGTGTAGCCTTTTATTCCAAGATGCAACGTTCCCCACTAAAAATAACAATATAAAAATATCCTTCTAAGGAGAAGGGAGAGAGTGGATGCTGGAGTAGGCAACCAGCAGCCTCTGTTATACTCGGCTTTTTAGTTTTTCCTCACATTCTCTTAAGTTGGTTAATTATCTTTCTTTGCTAGATCATCCTTTCCCTCAGCTCCAGGCTCACACTCTCTATGAGCTTAGCCACACTCCTTGAGGTCTTACATCATCTATAATTCCTGCTTGTCCTACCTAAAGTTGACTCGAGTCCAGGTATTCCCATGATACATAAAAGGTAGAGAGACATATGAAAGATCTTTAAGGATATGCTGGGGAAGAGTTCCAGATAAGGCTAATAAAAGGATGAAACATGAACTTGGTTTGACTAGAGTTGATGTATTCAAGGGAGAGTTTAGTTCCACTTGATGTAAATATATTCTGTGTTAGATCGGAGATAAGATAGGTCTCTGCAGCATTAAAGGAGTAGAGTAAAATATGTAAATGATAAAATGGGATACACCAGAATGTTTCTCCTTTGGGGATTAGTTGTACTCTTTGCTTTGGTACAAAACATCTTCATCCTGGAACGCTAATGTGATTTTGAGCATTTTTCAGATCACCCCTGCCCCTTTTAAATCATATTCTGATGTGATACCTGAGGCAAGTGAAATTGTTCTCTGGAGAGGGAGTTCAATTGCTGGATCAAGTTGGGAATTTGGTTGCTATAACTACATCTTCACAAACGTGCTTGCTATACATATAAATGCAAGCTTTCGAAGTCCTTGGAATACTGACTTTGGTAGTGTCTTAACAAAGTAAGTAGCCATACAAGGAAGGATTCTGCTCTTTTTGTGTATAAGTTGGTGTGATATCACAAGTCATTTGATACTTGAGGTCTTCAGTCAGGGAATTTGTCACTTATGATCCTTGGTGTAAATGAATGCATGAGTTAACCCTAAATGTCCTTATTTGCTGTGATGTTTGGATTTCTCTTGTGGAAGTAAATATTATTATATTTCATAAAGGTTTTGATGTCTGGCGTATGTGTCAATGAGATGTAATATTGTGTTTTTCAGTAAAATGTTTGAATTGTTTGTCAGCTGCTAGGTGTAAAGGAATTCTCAACCCTTGTTTGTGCCACAGTTGTTTGGGGGCAGGGGCTGATTGGAGGGATGTGTGAATTACTCTTTTACCTTATGAATTCAAAGTCTCTGACATATATAGTAACTAAATTTGTTTTTGTTTGAAGAAGGATACTTTTGAGTATTGGGGACACTAACAAAGTAACAAGAGGAAGGATATTGTTAAGAGAGATTAATAGGTAAAGCAAATTATACTTGGTGAAATTGGAATGTCTTTATAAAACTAAAGTTTCCAATTAGTCATAGTTCAGGGACCCTGTATTTTATTTTTTCAAGAGTTAAGTTATATATATGCACATATATAAAAATAACATACAATTAAATATACATTAAAACCAATGAAATTATATATTTGAATGTAAAAGAACATAAGTTTATTTTGTTATCTATTCAACTTTATTTTGGGATATATGTACTAAAATTGTTTAAAAGTACTTCAAGAATAAAAATAGTTGAAAAATATGTGAAGTAATAGCTTAGTCGACATGTATGTCAATTTCTTTTTGTGCTAGAATTTAACTATAATGTGGGTTTTTAAACTATCTGCTATTTATTACTGATTAGAATATGAATTATATAAGTCCAAAGTCTTAAAAATTATTGGTTTTCTTATGTTTCTTACTTTTGCCATGCATTTATGGTTTCATAGGGGTTATATGTTTTTGCAATTAAATATAAAATATAATTTTGATATTGAATATTCCTGTATTATAAAGTAACATAAACATTAAATAACTATATTTCCTTGGTTATTATACCTTTGTCTAAATTTTTAAGTTAGATATTTCAGAATATTTTTTACTTTATTTTTGTTGATGGCATTCTTTATATTTTATAGCTATAAACTGCTTAGTGTGTTAGTTTCATTAAGATAACTTTGTTATAGCCTGACCAGTCAGTGGTGCAGTGGATAGAGTATCAGACTGGGACGCAGAGGACCCAGGTTCGAAACCCCGTGGTTGCCAGCTTGAGCAAAGGCTCATCTGGTTTGAGCACAGCTCATCATCTTTTCTTTTTTTAAAAAAATTTTTTTACAGGGACAGAGAGAGAGAGTCAGAGAGAGGTATAGATAGACACACAGACAGGAACGGAGAGAGGTGAGAAGCATCAATCGTTAGTTTTTTGTTGCCATTGTGACACCTTAGTTTTTCACTGATTGCTTTCTCACATGTGCCTTGACCGCGGGCCTTCAGCAGACTGAGCAACCCCTTGCTGGAGCCAGCGACCTTGGGTCCAAGCTGACAAGCTTTGCTCAAGCCAGATGGGCCCGCGCTCAAGCTGGTGAGCTCAGGGACTCGAACCTGGGTCTTCCGCATCCCAGTCTGACGCTCTATCCACTGCGCCACTGCCTGGTCAGGCTCAGCTCATCATCTTGAACAAAGGTCACTGGCTTAAGCAAGGGGTTACTTGGTCTGCTGTAGTCCCCCAGTCAAGGCACTTAGGAGAAAGCAATCAATGAACAACTAAGGTGCTGCAACAAAGAGTTGATGCTTCTCATCTCTCTCCCTTCTTGTCTGTCTGTCCCTATCTGTCCCTCTCTCTGTCTCTGACACAAAAAAGAAAAAGAAGGATAACTGTTATAAACAGAAACAGATTCATAGAAACAGGGATATAGGAACACTGATGGTTGCCAGAGAGGAGGGGGACAGGGGGACTGGGTGAAAAAGGTGAGGGGATTGAGAAGTACAGATGGGGAGTTACAAAATAGTAATGGGGTGTGAAGTACAACATACAAAATAAAGTCAATAATATTATAATAACTCTGTATGCTGCCAGTTGAGTACTGGAAATAGTAGACTGAACACTTTGTAAAGTTACAGTTGTCTAACCACTATGCTGTACATCTGAAACTAATACAAAATAATATTGAATGTAAACTATAATTGAAAAAAAAAATTTTATTTAAGAAAGATAACTTAGCCTGACCAGGCGGTGGTGCAGTGGATAGAGCGTCGGCCTGGGATGTGGAAAACCCAGGTTTGAGACCCTGAGCTCGCCAGCTTGAGCGCAGGCCCATCTGGCTTGAGCAAAAGCTTGCCAGCTTGGACCCAAGGTCGCTGGCTCCAGCAAAAGGTGGCTCGGTCTGCTGAAGGCCCACGGTCAAGGCACATGTGAGAAAGCAATCAATGAACAGCTATGGTGTCGCAACAGCAATGAAAAATTAATGATTGATGCTTCTCATCTCTCTGTTTCTGTCTGTCTGTTCCTATCTATCTCTCTCTCTGACTCTCTCTCTGTACCTGTAAAAAATAAAAATAAATAAAAAAGATAACTTGTTTCTTAAACATTTATATATAATTTTAAAAATTGAGGCAATGGTCAAAATCTTTCAAACACATTTTCTATTTTTTAAAAAATTCATTTTTTGGGTGAACACCCAATGCAATATACAGGTGATGTATTATAGAATTGTACATTTGAAACCTATATAATTTTATTAACTAATGCCACCCAAATAAATTCACTTAAAAATATAAATATTGATATTTGGTTCATTAAGAAAATCATCATTGTATTTAGTATACTTAATTCCGTTTTACAAATAGGCAAACTTTAACTTGAGATATTTTATTTCATCAGTCTAAATCCTATATATTCCAGGATTTATATATAGAGATATATCTCAGAGGTCTTCTGCCATGATGGATTATGTGGTATAATTAATTGTTACCAAGAATCTTGAGGCCATTTCAGTTTACCACTCTGTCACCTGATCTTGAATTTTATCTTGTTCTATAATTTTGGAAACACAAAATGAAGAGTTTCTGTGAATAGGGTCTTTAGGTTTTATAATTAATATTCCACTTATGTGAACTTTTAAAAATCTTTTTATGTAGTTAATTTTGTGTATGAAATCACCATTATGGCTAGAGGGTTTATTTTTCATTATCTATGTCCAAGTACAATGTAATTATAGTCATTCAAGTATAGTGGAGAAGAGCTGCATGACAACTACTCAAGCCCAAGCAGTATGAGTTCTCATTTTTCTAAGAATGTGCTGAGGAACAGGAAGTAGAAAAGACACTGGATTGGAATCCTAGTGCTTGGCAGTGTTTTTAGTTAGAAGATAACATGGGGCAAGACTGAAACGTGCCTGACCAGGCATTGGTAGCATCGGCCTAGAATGTTGAGGACCCAGGTTCAAAACCCTGAGGTCCCAGCTTGAACATGGGCTCATCTGGCTTGAATGTGGGATCATAGACATGACCCCATGGTCTCTGGCTTGAGTCCAGAGGCCACTGGCTTGAGCAAGGGGTCACTGGCCTGGCTGGAGCCCTCCAGTCAAGGAACATATGAAAAAGCAATCAATGAACAACTAAGGTACCACTGAAGAATTGATGTTTTCATCTCTCTCTTCCTGTTTGTCCATATATCCCTTTCTCCGTCTTAGTCTCTCTCGCTTTTTTTATTCCTTGTTTCTTTTTGCATGAAATGTCTTTTCTCAACTTTTTACTTTTAGTTTGATGTGTCTTTTGTTCTGAGGTCGGTCTCTTGTAGACAGCATACATATGGGTCTGTAGTCTTGGTTGTAGGCCTTTGGTTTTTTATCACCTTGAATATTTTGTTTCAATATCTTCTGGCCTGAGATGTTTCTGTTGAGAAATTAGCTGACAGTCTTATGAGAACTCTCTTATAGATAGCAAAATTGTCTTTCTTTTGTTGCTTTTAAAATTCTTTCCTTTGTCTTTAACCTTTGGTATTTTAATTGTGTCTTGGTGTGGGCCTCTTTGGGTTTATCATGTTTAGGATTCTCTCTACTTCCTGTATTTGTCTTTTTCTTTCACCAGGAAAGGGCAGTTTTTAAAAAAAAAATTTTTTTTTATATACTTATTTATTTTTTTACAGGGACAGAGAGAGAGTCAGAGAGAGGGATAGATAGGGACAGACAGACAGGAACAGAGAGAGGTGAGAAGCATCAATCATTAGTTTTTCATTGCCATTGAGACACCATAGTTGTTCATTGATTGCTCTCTCACATGTGTCTTGACCGCGGGCCTTCAGCAGACCGAGCCACCCCTTGCTGGAGCCAGCGACCCTGGGTCCAAGCTGACGAGCTTTTGCTCAAGCTGGCGAGCTCGGGGTCTCGAACCTGGGTCTTCCGCATCCCAGTCCGATGCTCCATCCACTGCACCACCGCCTGGTCAGGCAGGGAAAGGGCAGTTTTTACTCATTATTTTTCAAAGTAGGTTCTCAATCCCTTGCTGTCTGTCTTTTCCTTCTTGTACCCCTATGATGTGTACGTTGTTATGTTTCATGTTATTCTTAAACTCTCTTAACCTATCCTTACTTTTAAAAATTCTTTCTTTCGAGAGGGGGGCTACTCTGATTGTTTTCTGCTACCTTATGTCCTTTTTCATATATGCTCTCGGTTAAAGTTCTCACTAAGTTCCTTGATCATTATAATTCTTATAACCATTGCTTCGAATTCTGTATCTGGTAGATTGCTTGCCTTAATTTTATTTAGTTCTTTTTCTGGGATGGTATTATCTTCCCCCTCTCCGACTTGGGACATGTGTATTTATTTATTTGTCTCCCTTTTTTAGCTACCTCTCTCCATTTGTTTCTGAGTATTAGGTAGATCTTCTATGTTTCTAATGGAAGACACTTTGTATGGTGGCCTTTTATAATATTTCCCTTTTGCTGTTCAGTGTTTCAGGCTTCGTGTGTGTGTGTGTGTGTGTGTGTGTGTGTGTGTGTGTCGGGGAGGCAGAGAGACAGACTTCCACATGCTCCTCAACCAGGATCCACCTGGTAATCCCCCTACAGGGTGATGCTCTGCCCATCTGGGGCTGCTACTTCATTGCTCAGCAACTGAGCTATTTCAGCACTTGGGGCAAGGCCATTGTGCTATCCCCAGCAACTGGGGCCAACTTGCTCCAACCATTCGAACCATGGCTGTGGGTGGAGAAGGAGGAAAAAGAGCAAGGGGGGAGGGTAAGTTATGGAAAAGCAGATAACTGCTTTTCCCGTTGCTCTGACCAGGATCAAACCCTGGACTTCCACACACCAGGTCAATGCTCTACCGCTGAGCCAACTGGCCAGGACTGTGACTCAGGCTTCCTAATAAGCTGAGCTAGGTACTACAGAAATGTCCCTTGTGTGGGTTATATGAGCCCCTCCTGTTGTAGTTGAGTCTTAATTGCTGTTGGTGAGGATTGACCCCCAACCAAAGTGTATGAGCTACTGTGCAGGACTGACCCCAAAAAGCAGAATTTATCCCAGCCAGGTCTGGTGCCTGCAGAGATCTCTCATTGGGTTTGCCATTTGTGAAACTGATTGGGTCATGCTCTGGTGTAGTCTGAATCCTGCCACCACGTATGTTGGTGCTGCCTCTGCTGTGCCCGTGTGTGCATGGAAGGGGCCAAGCTGCACACAAAGGCCTGCTTCCACATGGAGCCCCCAAGTGCAGGTTAGCAAAAGGCCCAAGGCACCCTAAGATCTGCCTCTACCTGCTGACTGCCTGTTAGGCTCAGTTACTGAAAGAGCCCCTAGTAGTACATGAATTGTGTGAGGTAGGAGTGAGTGGTGTTTATCAGATTGATACAAATTCAAACTCAGTGCCCCTTCTGGGTCTGAGGCCATTAAACAAAAGTCTCAGCGCATACCAATTCCAGCTACCACCCACGGGATCACTGCTGACCTTTTTGGTGGGATAGGGTCCTGGAATTGTTAGACTTTATCAGGCTCAAACAGATCAAGATTTGGTCATGTATAGGGAGGTACCGGCATAGGAATGATGGTGCAGGTTGGGTGTGTGAGGGAAAAATGGCCTCTTTCCTAGAGCTATACAATTCAGTTTTCCTTGATTTCATCTCGACCTTTTCAAGAGCCTTCTGTACCATCAGTCTAAGCTGCCCACAGCCAGTTGACAGTTTTGCAGGGTGCAGTTCTGGAGGGCGGAGCCACTAGGTGTCAGTAAGATAGAGCTAGTGGATCTCCCCTTGTGGGAGGCACCAGTCAGGCATTGAGGAGGGGGAAATGGCCCGTGCCTTAGAGTTAGTTATACAACTTGTTCTCTGTTGCCTCCTGAGTTCCCTGGACCTCTACTTCAAGGGCCCTGGTGGCTGACTCTTCAGTAGGGCATGAGCTTGGCAGTGAGGGGCAATGGTGGAGGGGGAAGATTGGGCCGTTGCTTCCCCCAGGCTAAAGATGTATGAAGGGGAGTGCTTGGCCTAGGAAACAATGCATCTATGTGCAGTGTGGGAGAGGGACTCAGCACAGGGACCCTGGGGGCTGTCCTTTCAACTCTCTCCCCAGAGCTACAACCCAATCTTTCCTCACACAACTCCAGTCTGCTCTGAGGTGCCATCCCTCCACTGGAGCCCAGTTTGTAGCAGACTCCTATATTTCCCTAGTGGACAGAATCCTCGCTGATTCTCACAGCCAGATGTTATATGGGCACCTCTTCTGACTATATGTGCTCTGAGCTGGGGAGCCTGTCATAGGATTAAGGTCCCATGCTACTCAAGGGTAAACCTTTGCAGCTGGGACATCCCTTTGTATTCTCAGTCTCTTTAGCCACACGTGTACAGGACCCAGCCTTTTTTCTCTCCATCATTCCTACCAGTCTCTTTGTGACTTCTGTTCCTTGGTTATAAAACTTCTGTTCAGCTAGTCTTCAGTTGGTTATTCAGGTTAATTGTTCTATACTTTAGTTGTAATTCCACTTTGGTCTTAGGAGGAGTTGAGTGTAGAGTCCACGTCTCTGCCATCTTGGATCTCACTCCACTTTTTTTTAACTCCATTTAAAAGCAACAATTTTGGATCTTAATGAAGTCCACTATGTTAATGTTTTCTTTTTCTTTAATGTTTATTTTATTGATTTTAGAGAGAGGAAAAGAGGGAACGAGAGAGATTCAGGAACATTGATATGTTCCTTTATGTGCCCTGACCAGAGATTGAACTGGCAACCTCTGTGCTTCAGGATGATGCTTTAACCTACTAAGCTATCAGGGCAAGGATGTTAATGTTTCCTTTTATACTCTGTATGTTTGGTGTTCTGTTTAAGAGATCTTTTCTTAAACTGATATCATTAAAGGCTTTCTTATACTTTTGTTCTAGAAAATTAGCAATTTTAGCTTTTCCATTTAGATATAAGATCTATTTTGACTTAATTTTTGTGTATGGTATAAATTAAGGATTGAGGTTTATATTTTTCCATACAGACAATTCAGTTGTTCCAGAACCATTTATTGAAAGAAATATTTTTTATTGATTAATGTGCACATTTGTTAAAACCAGTTCACTGTAGTTGTTCAGGTCTATTTCTAGAATTTCTCTTCTGTTTTAAAGTGATCTACATGTTATAGCAATTCCATATTGTCTTTATTTGTGTTGCTTTATAGTAAATTTTGAAATTATGTAGTTAAATCCCCATATTTGTTCTTAATCAAAATTGTTTTGGCTTTTCTATGTTCTTGCCTTTCCATATAAATTTTAAAATCAGCTCATCAGTGTCAAAGGTTGTTAGGATATCATTGCCATTACACTGAATTTATAGATCAATTTGGGAAGGTTTGCCCTCTTAACAATATTGAGCCCTCCAAACCATGAACATGGTATATCTCATAATTTGTCTTATATAATTTTCTTTTGCAAGGTTAGTACCACTTTGTAGTTTTTAGTGTTCAATTTATATACTACCTCTATCAAATTTATTCCTAAGTATTTTATTTTTTATGTTAAGTAACAGATTTTTACCAGCTCAGTCTATGAGGGATGATCTGAAACAGAGGTTAAACAATATTGCCAGTGTTACTTTTTGAGGAGAGTAAGAAGAAAAAGTTGCCTACAAAACAAAGTGAAACAAGATAAGTATGGCTTGTGAGAAGTGTCCATGTTTCATTCAGATGCTTTAAATAAATTGACAGCTTACTGCAACATATCTTTGTAAGAAAATACATGTATGTGTGACTTTACGCTTTTCCCTTTTTGGAAATGTGGTTTATTAACTTTCAAAGATTATGAGTGCAGTATTATTCGAGTGGCTTGAATTATTTTTCAGGTTCTCTCTTACAAAAACATGCCTATTATTTCAACTTCTTTTATGGTCTATACCAGGTTTTTGGGAGGCTGGTGTCTGGGTTTTGATGCCATTCATATACTAATTTAAAGGATATCAGATGTTTGGTTGGCATTCTTGAAATCTTGTTTGATGCTTGAAATCAATTCTGGTTCTTTCTGGTTTAGGGCCAACCTTGGTCATGCATTTGAATTCATCCTACCATTTTTCTCATTGACACGTTACATCAATCTGTTTGGTTATTTCCTAATCCAATGGTTTATTTTAACCTTTTTTAGTGAATTTTATAAAAATTAGGTCACTTTTAGATAACATTTTAGAGCTAAGCTTCCTTGTCCCTTCAATACATACTTGGTGAGCTGTGCACAAGGAAATGTGAACATTTAAAAAGACAGTCTGGATAAGGCTTGTGTCCACATGCTGAAGGGGAAAGCTGTCATGAACTGTAACTTTTATCCAGACTGATCAGCCGCCATCTGTGTACAAAACACTGTGATCAGCAGAGGCCTGTTTGTGCCACTGTGTGGACTGATAGCAGCAGATCAATTCAGCTGAGCTGTTCTCCAGCAGTTTGGTCACGAGGACATAGTCACTACCAAAATGTAGTCTATCACACCGGTGTCCTTTGCTGGTTTAGAGTGTGGCATGAGAGAAAAACTGCTTGCTCTCTTCACCCCAACAACAGCTGAGGTAAGACCCACTTTTTTACTCTTGAAGGGCAGGACAAGAGGGAAAGCAGCTTCTTTCAACTTTTCACATGCTGTTTTGATTTAAATTTATGCTAGTCCTTTTCATGATAATCCCTCAAGCCAGGTATACAAGTCAGCATTCCTTTGGTGGAGAGCCACGTGCGAAGTGCAGCTTGGGTAAATTTTAATAAAAAAATTGCACTGCTGAGCACATCTAAGCATTTGACCTTGGAGACTCATAGGAGAGCAGACATTGCAGATTTTCCTACTTGCCCTTGACTTACAAGAGAGTAGATAATGAATTAATAGAAATTGATAAAGAGCGTCTGTCAGGCACCGCTGAGGTCATGAGGTTGGTATGCGGAAACAGTGCCCATACAACATACGTAGCACACAACTGTAGCCAGGAGGGGTGGGTGGGTCATCAGAGCAGGAAATCAGCCTTCAGAAGGAATGTTGGCTCTCTGCTCAAGCTACAGCCGCATGGACTCGCAGAGAGAAAATACCCCGGGAAATGGGGAGTGCTCACTGCTGCAGAGAAAAGAGCTCCTCTGGAAGGTGGCAGTGCCATTGCTGGTTATTAGTGCTTCAGAGATACTGTTGAAGACAGTGCAGGTTAGATTTTTTTTTTTTTAAGGAATTAAAGTGTTATTAGCACAAATGTCAAATGTTTAGCACTTCTGTAGTTTCAATAGACAACAGGCTACTGAGAAGTAGAGAGAGAAGAGAAAAATAACAGCCACGAGGCCTTTGCTTGTGTAATTTTCTTTCTTGTACTCTATTTTTATAAGCAGAGGTTAAATGTTGAGATTTCTCTGTGCAGAGGAGCAAGCCTCTTTCATTTGTGCAGGGTGATGATTGTTAGAATATCTCTAAATGAGCCTTGAAAGAAATGTAGAGATGCTTAATTGTGTGCTTAGTTTCCCAAGTAGTTACTATTGAAATATGAGCCCATTAAAGACCATGCTTTATAAACAGTTTGTAATTTACGCGCGCGCGCGCGCGCACACACACACACACACACACACACACACACACACACACGAGTAAAGAGCCTGTACCACCGTGTCCAGTGTATCATTATCTATGGGTATTTATGAAAACTAGGTAAGACTTTATTTTCTCAAACGTTTGTGCTTGGTGTGTGCATGTTTTTGTTTTAAATAGCTGTTGCTTGCTTTTTTGTTGAACTAATGGGTGAGAATAAAATATTTTAAAAATGAAATGCCTTTTTATGCTTAGTCCTTCAAACTACTTTTCTCTTATACGTCTATTAACGTTTATTCCTGCATATTGTACTTTTTGTTTTTTTGAGAATGGAATTGATGGCATCAGCAGTTTCTTTTTAGATTTTTTTTTCACTTAAAGTTAATTGCTCTTCCGCTGTCTGAAGAAAATGTCATGTGGATATTTTTTTATAAGTCCAAAGAAATACATAGATTTTTGGTATAGGTGCATCACTGCAGTTATTTAATTAGATTTGAGGGGAGGAAAGTAAAATTTCTTACCTGCTTATCATTTTCTAGATATAAAGGTATGAAAAATTTATATCTTAGAGTATTACAGTTTTAATTATTCTGTACATTAGGATTGCCTAGCAGTCTAAGCTCAGTTTGATTGCTGTGTATTCCCCCACAGGGTATGGCCTGACACGAATAAGTTTACATTCCGACACTGAGGCATTGCATTCCATGGGGCAGTTCTGACGTCCGAGAATGTGGAGGCCCATACAAAGGGCCATTTTAGGGACACTGATAGAAGGGCTTCTGTGCTCAGCCTATCGTGGAAACTCACGTTGGTAGAAAGTCCTCTTGAATCCACTTGGGGGGAGGAAAATGTGGTCACAGGAACTTAGAACAGGAGGCCTTACCAGTGTAAGAGCTTGTATCACCCTGTCCAGTGTATCGTTACCTATGGGTATTTATGAAAACTAGGTAAGACTTTATTTCTCAAACATTTGTGCTTTCTTGTTATGTCTCTTGAGCTTGAAAACAAGTTTACCAAGCTACTCAATTTTTTTTTCTCTTTTGCGTTATGTAGAAGGAGAATTACTTGTAGTAATTTTTTGTTGTCTGCATATTTTTGGTATTATAAAGTCATTCAGTTTTGTACCTGTAAAAATGTTGAACTTATTTTAATTTTAGAAACAATTTGTAATTTTTAATTTGTATGGTACAAAAACTTTAGTAAAGTTTAATGGGAATGAAAATATGGGTTGTTAGACTGTTTTTGGAGGAACATTCCTAAACCCATTGTGCCTATGGAAATAGAAACACTTAGGAATAATCTACTTGTTATGCTGCAAGTGGTCTTTATTAATCATTTACTGTAGGGTTTTTTTCTTGATTTTATAGAGAGGAAAAAAGAGAGAAAGAAACATTGATTTGTTGTTCCACTTGTTGATGCATTCATTGGTAGAACTCACAACATTGACCTATCAGGGCGATGCTCTAGCCAACTGACCTTCCTGGCCAGGGCTAGTGTTTTTCTGTTTTTGTTTCTTTAATATCTTAGGGAATCAATATCTTTACCCAGATTGACCCTGAATCACATTTAGGTGTCATCTTTGTTGTTTAATGTAAGATTATAGGGACATTCTGAAATACATTGAGATTAAATAGTTAAGAGTCAGGCTGTACAGTGTATTTACACAGAACTATTTAGAAGGATTTAAAATAGACTCTCATGATTCAATTTTCATACTGTGTAGAATGGAGAACTGTTGGCATTCTTTAAAACTATATCCCATACTTCTGTCTCTTTGTATCTCTTTCTTTCTGATTTTATAACCTCTTATGAAAGGTGGTATCTAGTATAGGATGGGCTAACAGGTTTTAAAATATTCAGGCCAAGTCTTATTAATAACTGTTAGGTACATCTTGCTTGTGTTAAGAAGACAGTTATTCACAGTATATGTATTCATATTTGTGTCCTGTATAATACGTAAACATGCACACACAGAAAGTCTGAAACTACTAGAAGATTGCGATTAATTTGTAAAATTATTTTAATTCAAGGTTAAATAGTTGTGTCAGTTTAAAAATTAAGGAGTTTACATTTTAAAAATATCTTTCCTTATCTTGGTATGCTGTATTGTGAGTGTCATTTCAGGGAAGCCGATGTTCTATTGGCTGAAGTTCTGGCCGCCACTGCGCCAACCGGCTAGGTTTTTATAGATCTGACATTCAGTTCTTTGACTATTCCAGAGTAATAACCCTCAGGCTACTGGTGGTCATTTGTACTTTTGCTGAATTTGAACCGCCTTCTGAGTTACAAAAGCTGATTTGTATTTTTTACTTAACTAGCTAGTGATAAGTGAGCCTAGCCAACCTCTGAGAATCCTCCTTCTAGCAGAGCTTTGTTCGCCACTTGTCACGGGGTTGGTGCTTTTTGGGTACATGTGATGAACTACGGCAGTATTCCTGAGGAGGTCCAGAAATTATTCCTCATCAGTGTCAAGCTTCAAAGACGAGAGTCTATGTCATTGAATGTGGAAAGGGGCTGTGAGTGTAGTTATACAATATTTGTCCTTTTATGATGAGCTTATTGACATAGCATGATGTCTTCAGGGCTTATTCATGCACCATTTTACATTCCCATCAGCAAAGTACAAGGGTTTCAAGTTCTTTGTATTCTCTGGTTCACTCATTATTATTTTTTAATTGATTTCCATCCTATTATCTCTCTTTTTTTCTTTTTTATACAAAGACAGAGTCAGAGAGAGGGATAGATAGGGACAGACAGACAGGAACGAAGAGAGATGAGAAGCGTCAATTATCAGTTTTTCGTTGCAACACCTTAGTTCATTGATTGCTTTCTCATATGTGCCTTGACCGCGGGCCTTCAGCAGACTGAGTAACCCCTTGCTCGAGCCAGCGACCTTGGGTCCAAGTTGGTGAGCTTTGCTCAAACCAGATGAGCCCACACTCAAGCTGGCGAGCTCGGGGTCTCGAACCTGGTTCTTCTACATCCCAGTTCGACACTCTATCCACTGCACCACCGCCTGGTCAGGCCCATCCTATTATCTCATATATAATACCAGATGTGAAATAGAATCTCATTGTGGTTTTTATTTGCTTTTCCCTAATGACTGAGGTTGTTGAACAACTTTTCATATTATTTTATTTTATTTTTTGATTATAGATTACATTTAATATTATTTTGTATTAGATGGTCATATACTTTACAAAGTGATCCTCACTGCCCTGATATTTCAGATACCAACCTGGCACTATACTTAGTCATTACAATATTATTGACTATATTTCCTGTGCTGTACTTTTCACATCTCTGTGACTGTTTTCTGAGTACCAATAACTGCTTCCTAATCCTTTTACCTTTTCACTTAGCCCCCCAACTTCCCTTCTCCTCTGGCACTGTCAGTTGGTTCTCTGTTTCTATGGGTCTGTTTCTATTCAACTTTTCACAATCTTATTTGCTAGTTTTATATTGTCATATTCAAGTCCTTTGCCCATTTTTTAATTGAATTGTTTGTCCTTTTGTTGTTGAGCTCTAGGAGTTCTTTATATATTCCAAACATTAAACTGTTCTCAGGTATATAATTTGCAAATATTTCCTCCCACTTTCTAGATTGTCTTTTCATTTTCTTAATAATGTTCTTTTGATGCACAGAAGTTTTCAGATTTCATGAAGTCTAATTTATCTGTCTTTTGCTGATTATGTTTTTGGTGTTATATCTAAGATTCCGTTGCCAAATTCAAAGTCATAGTGTTCATCCTTTTTTATAAGGGTTTGTGGTTTTGGCTCTTTTATTTAAGTAAGTGATCCCTTTTGAGTTCATTTTTGTTTACGGCAAGAGGTAGGAGTCCAACTTTATTCTTTTTCATGTGTAAATACAGTTATCTTACACATTTGTTGAAGAAACTTTTCTTCCCCCATTGAATGGACTTCACACCTTTATGAAAATTCAGATGGCCATAGATATATGAGTTTATATGTGGACTTTCAATTGCATTTCTTTTATGGCTGTCCTTAGGCCAGTACTACACTGTTTTGATTACTGCAGCTTTGTAGTAAGTTTCAAAGTCAAGCACTGTGAGCCCTCTGATTTTGTTCTTTTTCAAAATTGTTCGGCTAATTAGGGCCTTTTACAATTCCATGTGAATTTGAAGATCGGATTTTCCATTCTGCAAAAAGGCTATTGGTATTTTAATAGGGATTGCACTGAATCTGTAGATCACTTTGTATAGTTTCTTATAAGACATAATAACAAAAGGGAATACATTTGATAGGACTAATTGTCCATTTCTGACAGTGGCACCAAGGGACATTTGTATGTTTGTATGAGTTTGTATGTGTGAATGTATATGAATATTTTAAAAGGAATTTCTACTTGGGCAAGGGAAACAGTGGAAAAGTAAACAAATGGGACAACATCAACCTAAAAAGCTTTCATTCAGCAAAAGGCACAATTAACAAAATGAAAGTGGAACCCATTGAATGGGAGAACATATTTGCCAATGATACATATGGTTAGGGGTAAATTTCCAAGATATGTAAAGAACTTATATACTCAATACCAGGAGGACAAACAACCCAGTTAAAAAAATGGGCAAATGACCTGAATAAACACTTCTCCAAAGAGAACATATAGATGTCCAGTAGACATATGAAAAGAAGGATGCCCAACACCACTAATCATCAGAGAGATGCAAATTAAAACCATGTCACCCCACACCTGTCAGCATGGGTATCACCAATAAATCAACAAACAAAAAGTGCTGGCGAGGATGTGGAGAAAAGGAGACCCTTGTGCACTGCTGGTGGGAATGCAGACTGGTGCAGCCACTGTGGAAAATAGTATGGAGATTTCTCAAAATATTAAAAATGAAATAGCCTTTTGATCCAGTGATTTTACTTCTGGGAATATATCTGAAGAAACTGAAACACTAATTTGGAAGAATATCTGCACCCCTATGTTCACTGCACTATTTACAATAGCCAAGATCTGGAAACAGCCCAAGTGCCCATCAGTAGATGAGGGGATAAAAGAGCAGTGGTACATTTACACAATGAAATACTACTCAACTGTAAAAGAAAAAAGAAGAAAACCTTACCTTTTGTAACAGCATGGATGGAGTTGGAGATTATTATGCTAAGTTAAATAAGCCAGTCAGAGAAGGACCAATGATTTTACTTATATGTATAACCCAGTGGTTCTTAACTTTTTTTGAGGTACCGAACCCACCAGTTTCATATGTGCATTCACCGAACCCTTCTTTAGTGATAAATAAAATATGATTTTTTTCCAAATTCAAGACATAGGTATATGTTTTTTTACTGGTGCACAAAATGAGCCGTGCATGAACATCACATTGCTCAAAGAACAAAACCAACAAAGTGAATGAACTCACAACAAATTACGGTATTACTTTCTTCTGGCCTCCGCGGCAGAGGCTTCTCCGAACCCCTGAGACCGACTCATCGAACCCCTAGGGTTCGATAAAACCCAGGTTAAGAACCACTGGTATAACCTAATGAACAAAATAAACTGATGAGCAAAATAGAAACCAAGGCATGGCTACATGGAACAGACTGACAGCTGATGGAGGGGAGGGGGTCGGGGACTGGATAAAAGAAGGTGAAGGGATTAAGCATAAAAGAAAAAATTTATATATATAAAAAATACCTAGACACAGATAATAGTGTGGTGATAGCCAGAGGGAAAGGGCGGCCGAGGGGGAGGTAGAGTGGGCAGAGGGGGGAGTGGGAATGGAAGGAGACTTTGCTTGGGGCAAAGTGTTCACTCACGATGCAGTGTGCAGATGATGTCTTGTTCAGTTGTACACTTGAAACCTGTGTGATCTCGTGAATCAGTGTCACCCCAATAAATTCAGTACAAAATAAGAAAAAATAATAATTTTTCAGATATGCTAAGTATGGTTTTGATTTTGATTTTCATAGAAACAGTTTTGTAGCAGGAAAGGACGTAAATGAAGGCCTACTCGAACCTGATAATCTTACAAATGAGTAAAATTTGGAATAAGAGATTGGTCAGGTTGGTTTACTAGAGAGCACAATGACACAGCGAAATACTGACTTCTGTTCTCTTCATCTTACACGCCTTTCTCACTATCAAGTTTGATACATTACGTATCACCTTTCATAAAGAGGATTATAAACGGAACAGGAATATCTATAGGAGTCACTCAACATGTCTAATTCACTTAGAAAAATTGCTTGATAAAATAGTTTGGAAGGATTTTTTCTCATATATTTTGTATTTTTCTCAAAAATAGGTTTTTAAAATGGTTACTAAAATGTTGGCTGGGGGAAAGGGAGCATTTCTGGACTAGTGAATGGGCAGGGAGTAAAGTGCAATAGTATAGCTACAGGGGTGCTTAATACTTCGATCGCGATCTACTGGTCGATTGCGAAGGAAGTGTGGGTAGATCGCATGACATTAAAAAGACATTTGTCTTTTGGTTGGCATACAGGGTAGCCAATCTGACGTCTGAACTTTTGACACCCTATGCATGCGCGTTAAACCGCGCTAACTTGTTTCGTTACATTGCTGCGTAGTTAGCCTTCAATTTATTTAAACTAAATACAACAAAGGGTATAAAAATGAGTGCCGTAGCTGCTCCGAGTAAGAAGCCTAAAGCCTACCACTTTCATACAGAATGGGAGGGGATTTTTTTCACTATGTCATATTCTAAGTGCGTTTGCCTCATCTGTCTGTGTGCCATTGCTATTCCAAAGAAGGGAAATGTGGAGCGGCTTTTTCGGACTGTTCATAAAAACTATGACATTGACTTTCCTCCGAAAAGAGAGCTGAGAAGGAGAAAGGTGAAAGAAGAATACACAATATTAAATAGTAATAATAGTAACTTAAATAATGATAATATAGAAGAAATAAATTTATGTTTTGCATTTTTATTGTAGATAGATCATTTTGACTTGGTCATCTTATAAGTAGCTCACAAGCTGAAAAAGTGTGGGCACCCCTGGTATAGCACATTAGGGTTCCCTAGCTTGGCCAGGCTTTTCTCTTAATGGTTCTAGTCATCAAATCACTGTATCAGAGAGAATTCACCTGCTCTGGTGTTAAGATGGGAGTTCTCACCAATAGGGCAAAGGTGCTGGGTCTGAGTTCTCTAGTGCAGAGTTTGCAGGCAGGATGGGCGTTTAGTATGTATATAAACTTTTAAGGAGTCTTAAGTTCAATACCTTTGTCTTTAAGTTTTGAGCATAATTGATTTGAGAATTTAGAAAAATAAATACACTTTTTAGGTGAAAGGAATTTTAACCTCAGCCACTTAAGTTACTGGAAGAGGTTTACATATACTTCATATTTTCTTTGGTTTTTTACAGTTTGCCATTGATTCAGTTCCCGTCCCTCTTGGCATATTTTAAAGCTTTACCTATCTGGGAGTGATTTAAAATGGACTAACATAAAACATACTAATTCTCCTTTGCTTAGGTTATTTATTTGAAAACTTTGTGGTGGAATTTTCCAAAACACATATGTCTAAAATTTAAGTTTGATTGGTTTCTTGTCATTCCGTGTAAATAATTATTAGATAGGTATTCTTTCCCCAATGTATACTTCTTGTAGTTGTTTTTATACTTTATTTTTATTAATCTTGAGAATTGGCTTTAAATTCACAATTTATATTTTTTAAATCTTTTCTTTCCTAGTTTTGGCAAGCGTTCTGCAGGAAGCTTTAGGCGTGGCTGTGAATGCATTGTTTTAGAGCCTTCTGAAATGATTGTGGTAAGACTACTACTCCTGTGAAAACATTTTTTTTCTTAAAGAAGTTATAAAATAAAAGCACTTCCACAAACTACTTTTAATAATGTATTATACATTTTATCAATTTGTATATGTTTATTTTATAACTCATTTTAAATTTGAGTCCATAATCATTACAGTTATTTACAGGGTGCAATTAAGTAACAAAGACAGACAGTTTAAAGGGGACAAGTGCCTAAATGTTTGGTGCTTGAACTTTGTAAATCAATCAATAATAATATGTAATTGAAACTTGGGGAGAATTTTTGGATTGCAGGGTTTTAGCTCTTCAACTATTAATTGGAATGAATGAGATACTTAAAATAAGTCACAGTGATATGTGTGAGACAACAATTACCATAAAGAAATCACTTCAATTCTTTTAACTAATTGAAAGAAAAATGGGGAACTAGTTTTCTGCTTAAACACTCTGTTGAGATCTTTATATCTTTTTTTACTGAACTGCATGATTTAAAAACTATATTTAGACAAGACATACACATAAAAAATAAAGGTAAAATAGATAATAGCAACATTTTTTGATGCTTTAAAAAATGGCTGCCATATTCTTCCTTACTATATGAAAGTGACTTTAAGGTGTAGGATAATATGTATACCTTTTTTTTTTTAAGTGAGAGTAGGGGAGATAGTGAGGCAGACTTCTGCATGTGCCCAACCAGGATTCACCCAGAAACCCCCATCTGGGGCAGGTGCTCAAGTACTGAGCTATTTTTAGCACCTGAGGGACCAATTGAGTTATCATCAGTGCCTGGGGCCAGGCTGGAATCAATTGAGCCACTGTCTGTGGGAGAGGAAGAAGGAGAGAAGGGGGATAAGGAGGGGTGGGGGAGAAGCAGATGGTTGCTTCTCCTGTGTGCCTTGACCGGGTATCAAACCTGGGACATCTATATGCAAGGCTGATGCTCTATTCACTGAGCCACTGTCCAGCGCCATATGTATACCTTCTTAAAAGTCAGCAACAAAAATAAGATGAGATGGAAGCAACTTTCAGTATAGGCATTCAGTGGATATGATACTCATATTATTCATCATCCAGCATCCTTTTACCAGGAAAACCTTGTAAAATAAATGGTGGCTTAAAATTGATGATGATAGAAGCTTTTCATTCACATTTAATAAAATATTTGGTAGACTACCAGTATATTTTTAGAGAAGATAATAGGGTTTTCCAACATGATGCAGGAGAGGAATTCCATCAGAAATGAGAACTTCCTTATCAAAGCTGGTGAAAATTTTGGTAAATTTTCACAAAATTTATTCTTAGGTGAGAGAGTGGTGTAGTGGTGACTAAAGATTTAGGACTGAAAAAAATGTAGGCAGGTAAGTGGAATTTTGCCACAACAGGTCTTTTTATTCTTTTTAACATTTTTAAAAATTTTATTTATTTTAGAGAGGGGGGAGAGAGAGAGAGAGAGAAGGGGAGAGGAACAGGAAGCATCAACTTTTATATGTACCTTGACTAGGTCAGGCATAACAGGTTTTAAAATGATTTTAGATATTTCCTAGAGATTTGGGCTTCTGTTAGTGCTACTTGGGTTTTTTCTGAAGGCTTTTGATCTCCATCATTCGTTGAGAATTTTATACTTGCTAATATTATGCAAATTACGAGGGTTGCCCGTGTGAGAATAGTTTTAGCATCTAAATATGCCTCTGTAATGAGCAGGCACACTGCATTATATCAATGTGATCAGAGGTAAAAGAATGTGACTTACTCTTTATTAGTTCATTCATTAGTTTGTGAAATGTTTAAGATGAGGAATTATTCTATTTTTAAACAACACCATTGATTTTAAAAAGAAACTGAATCTACAGAATGAAAATAGGAAGAGAAACTCTTTACCACACCATTCTGCTAGCAGTCCTATTTCAGTCATTTGGGATTTGGGGTTTTTTACAGACTTACCCCTATACATCAGCATTTTTGTTGACAATGGGGCAGTTGCTTTCATAATGTGTGGTAATGCATCCTGTGAGCTCTTTCACTACTAAATCAGTACAAAGACTACTGAAAATATCCTTCCCTTTGATACTGCAGGAAATTCAAGAGTTACCCATATTGTCCTAAGTGGAACTGAAAATGCCTCTTGGTAGTAGAAAAGCTACTCAAAACCTGTTAGTTCCAGAGAGGTTCCGAAACACTTAAAAGTATGTTTATATAATTTGGCTGCAAATGTCTTGCAGAAATGAACAAATATGGAGTATCTATAAGTTTTATTCTGTATTTGATCTTAATATGAAATGTTGTATTTGAAGAAATGAAATTCTTTTGGCTTTTTTTTTTTTAGGTGGACTATATGGATGAAAATGAAGAATATTTTCAGCGTCAAGCTTCTCATCGACAGTCTCGAAGGAGATTTAGAAAAATTAACCAGAAAGGTGAAAGACAAACGATTATTGACACTGTGGATCCTTATCCTGTGGGCAAGCCACCTCTGCCTAGAGGCTATCATACGGTAAGTTATAGAAGCTTGACACTTTTTATTTATCTTTAGGTTTTTGTTGGGAGTTTTGTGAAAAGACATTTAAATTTTCTATTTTTGATGAGAAATTCTGTGACATACTTACCGCAACTGCAGATTTTGCTGGAAATACACATACTATGAATAGCTTTAATAAGCACTGAAATAAGATATCAGAAGGCATTGTTTAACCTTTTAGGTCTTAAAATGTTCTCAAAGATCAGCTTTGTGATCAGCATGGATAATTATAACTGAGATATTTTAAATTTCTACCCCAGTCTAATATTTTAGACTCCCTCATTCCAATGACTGATATCAGACCTGTTTTTTTATTTAACAAGTAGCTAGAGATAAAAATTACATACTATTTTCATACTATTCTGAGAATATTTTTGTTTTAATTTGTTTTAAGCATAATTTGAAATGATGCTATTTTAAAAGCCCAGTGTAAAGATGGTCTAAATAATTTCAAATAGGTTCAAAGATCCTCTTAAATATTTGAAAAGCAAATTATTTTTTATGTTTGAGAAAACCAAGACACAGATGGATGATTTGTACAAGACCCCAATACAGGCTGTTTTAGAACATTATTATCATTATTATTATTATCATTATTATTATTTTCTTTCTGCTTAATTACGCTCTGCTATATATCCCCTGATGGTTGTTCCAAAGTAGTTGCAAATATACGTGAGGATTTCTGTTTTCAAAAAGAAAGTAGCTTGAATTCTTGCGTATGTCATAATATGGCCAAAGATGTTTATCTGCACATGTAATAACATTAAAAGAATAGTTGTTATGTGGGAAATTAACTTTAAAATAAAAATATGAAAAAATAAAAATAGGTCATTGACAACTACTTTATATTTTGCATTTGTTTTTCTTTTTATGAATAAGTATAAATGCAAAAGGTGTGGGAAAATGTATGTAGACTTAAAATTATGTATTCAGTTTTTATTAACTTTAAGTGATATATTTTATACTTACACTTCATATGTTCTGTTTGTGAGAGCTGTTTGTATTTGAATATTTCAGCACTTTTGACCACTAGTTACCCTCCTACTTCTTTCACTACCCATGCACTATTTTAATTTAACATGACTTTTATAATTGAATCCTTTCATTAAGCTCATTTGGAAAAGGTTGTTTTTTGTTCATCATAAAGACAGCTTTGTCTGTTGGAGAGACTTGGTATATTAAAAAAAAAAACAAGAAAGATTTCTTGTAACCATTGTCTATAAAAGAAGGTAGTATTTTTAGTGCTGTTATAAACATTATGGAATAAGAAAACATAGATTTAAAATAGTACATATTAATAGTACAATATATTATAGTATTTTAGCTAAGTACTAATTTTGATAAAATTCTTTCTGCTTTAGATTTATTTTTCATAATTAGATTCCATACTAAGTTAGAGTATCAATTAGTTAAAATTTAGCATTAAGGCTTTATGGACTTAATTTTATGTTTGTCACACTTAATTTGGGGGAATTGTTTTATAACTTTTATCTCTCCCATCCCCATGTTTTCATCCTTTATGGAACATTTCAATCACTTTTCCACATCACTCCCCTTTTTCCATCTAATTTTTTAAAAAATGTATAATGGTTTTTAAAAATTATTATTATAAGATTAATTTTTTAGCCTGACCTGTGATGGTACAGTGGATAAAGCATTGACCTGGAATGCTGAGGTTGCCAGTCCAAAACCCTGGGCTTGCCCAGTCAAAGCACATACGAGAAGCAACTACTACAAGTTGATACTTCCTGCTTCTCTCTCTCTCTCTCTCTCTCTCTCTCTCCTCTCTTTAAAATCAATAAATAAAATTTTAAAAATATTAATTTTTTATGTAATTTGTTAAAAATATGTTACCTGATTAACAGGTGCTTTTGTTAGGGATGAAAAATTTAACTTGATTGCTAATGGATCATGTACTAGTTTACTAATATGTGATATGTTGGTATTAATTTTACTAAATGAGTTCAGATTGGCAACAACATGGCTTTAATTGAAAAATATTGAATCCTGTTTGTGTAAATTGTGTTTTCATTATATTTATATAATACTTATTGTTTTACCTAAATAAGTGATTTTAACTGTACACTACAGGATAAAAAGAATTATGTAAAAATAATTATTCTTCATTAGCTCTAAGTTATATTCACTTATTCTTAACAGAAATAGTTGTCTCTGAAAGAACCCTAGTAGGGTAGGTTGGAAGGTGTAAAGTGTATTTAAAAGATGCATGATCACACTTCACAGGTGGTTTTCAATGGTTGCAAGTAGATTTCAGGTGCATGGCTACAGACATAGAGGACATTATGCATATAGCCAATTCTAGATGGTCATTCTTAACCTAACTTTAACATGATCTTCATTTTGGCAGATGTACTATAGCATGTCTGATAATGTTCATCTTTTCCTTTCCTCCTTTATGGCACTCATTTCATTTTGGCTCAAAGGAATGCACTAAATCTCAGGTATTGTAATTTGTGTGTGGTCTCCTCCTACTAACCTGATTTTATTTATAAATTTGCGTTGTAACTAATGAGTTTATAATATCAATATGTTTTGCTTCATCTTGTTTTTTTGTTTGTTTGTTTTTTTTGTATTTTGCTTTTAATTAGTAATATCTCTTAAAATTTTGGAACAGTCCAGTGACTTAGGTGATGGCAGAGGGGGCTATGAAGAAAGAATAAAAGTGCCACCTACTTATTTTTAAGAATGAGTGGAGCACTGTTCTTCACTAACGTGCTTTACAAATAAAAAAATGAAGGGAGAAAGACAGTTATAGACATAATGGAAGTTTAATCGCTTTCTGTATAAAAGATTACAGAAAATTTTCATTTTAATTGCTGTAAGTGAAAGTTTTAAGTTTCAGTAATAGCAATATGAGAGCATTTGGGAGACCGCTGGTAAAATTATAGTCAGATAGAATAAAGGCTTAGTCAAAAGGAAACAAGAATTTAAAATTGCTTGTATTTTCTTATCTGTGCTTTTTGTTTAACCAGATTTCATGCTTTTATATCATCCTATATTTTATAATCAAGAGGCCTATAATACCTTTGCTTATTATTTTTATGCCAGTACATGACTAATTTATAATTTCCAGTGACACTCTTTTGAAATGGTAGGTCAAATTGGGGGTTATTGGGGAATTTGGAATCAAGGAATTAAAAACAATTTATCTCTGGAAACTAATTGATTTAAGTAACTAGTGCATCTTTGTGGTCGTAGTTTTTTATTGTACAGGAAAAAAATCAATAATTTAATTCACATTAGAAGTCTATCATCAATATAATATCTTTGGCCATTATAATAACCATGCCTGAAAGCATGAAATACTTATATAACTGTTCAAATGAAAATGAAGCACTTTCTTTATGTTCCATGTAAGGAAATTCATATTAGAACGCCACAGGTTGCATGATTGCAATAGCGTGTTTTCTACTAGAAACACTGTTAATTTTTAAATAATGTGGTAAGTCCAAAAATTTTTGATAACAATCTTTGAATATTGTATCAAAAATTTTAAAATTACACCAGTGTTTTGAGCTTTTACTTAATATACATTAAAATATTTTAATTAATATTTAAAAGGTACATCAGTATGTAATTAATCCTCTTCCTTTTTAATGTGAAAAATAGTCCAATTCCTATTTAAAACTAAGAATTGAATTTAAAATGTGCACCGAGCTTTGATATATACCTGTGTACACTTTTAAAAATTAGATGTGTTGCAGTAGTTTAAAACTGATGATAGTAATTGAGAAACATGAATACCCATGTAGTCCACATAGAGTGTTATGAGGACATTTTTTCAAAGCAAGTATGTGAGGTTTGCTGAGGGAATAAGTATTTTAAAATGCAGTGAGAATATTGGAGATGGCTTTCATTAACATTTTCTTACATTTGGATTATATTCTTTATCTAATTTTGGCAACAACATAGTCATAATTGAAAATATTGGATCCTAGTTTTTTGAAGATGTATTTGAGGCTGTATTTAATACAGCCAGAAAATGGGATGTGGCATGAATTTTCGTTCTTGGAGTGGGTGACGATGATGGAGGCAGGTAGTAGTTAGGTTCCTGGCAGAGGCTAGATTTGGAGACTGACTTGGGCCTTGGGAGGCTTGCCTTGTCTCCAGGTTCAGAATAAGGTGTGTGGGTGTGGAGGGAGTTTGTTTATTTTACCCATAATTACAGGCCCTCTCTGCATCCATGGGTAATTGATTCTAGAAGTTTCTGCGTTCCACAATAAAAATGGACAGGAGAGGTTATAGGACTTCAGGGAGGAAGGACAGGAGTGATGGGGAAGCTGGTACATACCTGTTATCTTTTTTATTTCTTCTTTATTTTAATAAAAACAAAACAGTTCTACTCTCTTTCCAGTTTGGAAAGAGCAATAATGGCACAGAGATATTAGGCTGAGGCTGAAGAAAACTTGTCCTGGCTACATTATGGAGGTTATGTATACCAATGGACATTTTGAAAAATTTCAGCCTTTCTAGGCTGAATGCATAATTGAAGTTCTGATTGGCTTTCCACTCCCACTCCAACTCACCCAAAAGAGTATGGCTCTGCTTTATACAAATTTGAACTGGGAAGATTTGAACACAGTATAGCATAAAGTTTCAGTCAACACAGAATTTTTGAATTAGTAAATACTCATTTGCCCGTCATATAAAAGATATATTCCACACATTTTACTAGTAGTCTCGTACTATAATGTGAGTATTTACTTCAGAGCGCACTGCTTAGTAATTATGTGTTGAATTTTTCAGTAGATTAGGCTTAGTTTAAAGTTCTTGGAGCAGCTGTACAAAAGTAATAAACACTGCATAAAATTAATGTAATGTAAGTTGAATTAGATGTAATATTTCAATGTTATGGGAATCATTTTTTATTAGTCAGTGATAATAAAATATCTATAAAATGTAGCACCTATGTAATACGATTGATTTTTGTATGAGACTTACAAAGGTAGACCCAATTTTTATAAGGTTATTTTTTATAATAATATAAGACAAGTCCTTTTTCTTATAATCATTATATAGTCTTTCCTAGATTATATCTTACATATCTTTGAAGTAGATTTTTTTTAGAGATACGTTTGATTTAAGTTAGTTTTTTTTAGAGATACGTTTGATTAACCTTCAGTTAAGGACTTCTTGGTAGATTTGGTTAGTTTAAAAAGTGTTTAATTATTGAAACAAGTAAAATTGTAATCTGTATAGTTATACACTTTATTCAGCATTGAACATTTTTACTTTTGCTGTTCTTGAATTAGAAATAGGTAATTTACTCATATTATGGCTTGGCTTTGCCACTTAATACTTATTTAATTTTTTACAGAGGTCTTAGTTCAATTTAATATTTGCTACTTAACAGAAAGAGAATGTGTTTTTGTAATGTATCAATGACTTATATATCTACTAAATTTCTTGAATTTTAAGGTCATAGGATTTTAACTTGTAACAAATTATATCATATCCCACCTGACTAATTCATATGATATATAAAAATCTGTTTATATGCATATACAGAAATTATTCAAATGTAGAGAAAACCTATTAATTTCAGTATTTTTGTTCTTTTTTAATTTAAATTCATCAAGTATTTGTTTTCTTAATTGAACCTAAAGCCTTTGTCTTAAATATTGTCATCAACACCTGTTATGAATTATAATAGGATGGAGTTACAGAAAATTTGTGTGTTCTGTTTCTTATATCATGGAGTGGAAAGCTTAGTTAATATTTTCATTTATATATTTTATCAATTAAACAGGTATTTATTGAATACCCACCATCTTTCAGGTCTATGTCAGACTGGGGCTATAAAGGTTTATAGGACAGATAGAATCTTGCTCTTAGTGAGCTATAATCTCACAACAAATACAGAAAAGTATAAAATAGTGTGCTGTATTATATATACACTCTAGGTACTAAGTTGCACATAGACTAGTGTGCCTTGAGAAATCAGACATGGCTTGAATGGCTTGAATATTTTGGTTTAAAGAAAAGAAATATATTTTTCATCCAAGAAAGCACAATAGAAATGTGAAGACTGAATTTGGGGGGGGAATGGGAAAAGGGATGCACAGTGTTAGAGAGGGGTAACATACCCCCCACTTCCCCCAAATCACAAATTTTGCTAGATACTATTGATCATAGTTTTGCCTGAGGTTGTTGTGTATTTGCATCAGAGAGTCATTTTACAGAGGAGAGCCATAAGTATCCTTTGTTTTTTCACCCTTATTACCAGCAGGTTTACTGGTTCTTCTTCACTTAGATCAGGTTGCATTTTAAAGTCCTGCTGCAAGCTCCCTGTGGAAAGGTTTCTGAACAATAGGGGGACCTCCCAGTCCTGTGCCATATGTGCAGCAGTTTCTGGCAAAATGCAGCGTGTTCAAACTGCTGCAGTGGGCTCAATCTCCTTGCTTTGGGAAGGGGCGCTCTTTCTTTTGCTCACAGTTACAATCAGGTATTTATGCTGATTTAATTTATACAGATAGGGAAATTACAATATAGAGGATGTATAGAAATTGAAATGTAAATCAGGAAACAGTGTGAAACATAAAATGATTTCTCTTGCGCTATTAACAGCATGCATTGCAAATTCCTGCAAGGCAGTTGAGAATAGTATGCACTGTGCTGTTTACCCAAGTTTCAGCTTCTGTTAGAGGATGTCTATTTTTATGTATTACATCATCTCTGCTGTAGAACCACCGTGTCCACTGGGATTTACTGTTCTTTCATTCCATTTTGAAAGAAAGCTTGTATTGATGTCATAATTGGGCCCATCTTTTGGTTGCACTTGGAAATGGAAAGTAATAAGGGTGGGTCTTCTGTAGCAAGTCATGCAATTTTTCAAGCAATTTATTTGTCAAAAAGATCACTGCCACTTTGTCCTGCCTCTAATTGTGAACACTGGTGGCTCTCTGTGCCTGTACATGTTTTAAATATACTTGGCTAAAATTTAGCGAAGATCCTTTTCATCTTCATTCAGCTGTTTCGTTTCATTTATCCTTTTTTTTTTTTCCGGTCATGAGGTTTTGCACTCCTCCGTGCGGATTGAAAAAAATGTCTCTCTTTTCTTTGGAAAAATCTACTTTGATATTGAGACCTATTTTCTACCAGTGCTGAATTGATCTTTTTATGATTAAGTTATAAGTTGTCCATTTTCACTATTTGAAATACTGGGTGATTAGAAATGTTCTCTTTTGATTTTTGAACCCAGTGTTAAAACATTGTAACTTGAAATGCTCTTCTATTAACTAGAAGTTATTGTTGATCTCTGAAAGAAACTCTAGCCTTTTATTCTGTATGTAGGTGTTAGATTCAAGTCACTTGTGCAAGGAAATATTTTTAAATAATTTCTAAATGCCAATTATGTGTTATACATATTTGTGTATGTAAAATTTCTTCCCCTTTATTCTCTCAAATAAAGTCATTATTTGTATCTCAGTAGTAAACATTTTTTCTTTTTTCAAAACAACCTGATGAACAAACTTATATTTAAAACTATAGATTTTTCAAGTTACAATTTACCTAAAGTGCCTAATTAAATCTTTTTTTTTTGTTAAAATAATAATATTAAATGTACCATCTTAGCTACTTTTAAGTTGCAGTTCAGGATTATTAAGAATATCAGTAGTAAGCTTTAGACTGACTTGAACACAATAAAGTCACAGATGTGCCTAGCTTCCTATGTGATTGTTTAGGTCACACATAGTCTGAAAAATAACTTTAAGATATTTTGGGGAAAAATTGTAGAATCTATTGGAAACAAAAAGCCTTACTGAATAATTATTTGAATTAGAGCAGTTTTTTATGGATTTAGTGTGGGGATCAGGTGGCTTTTTACTAAAAGTCTTCCTTTTTCTCTTTCAAATGTAGGGTGAGTTGAATTGTAATATGAAGTTTGGAATTGCTAGGAATTTTAACAACATAAAATTCTATATGAGTACTCACCAGTGAATATACTATACGTATTTTATTTTCATTTAATATTCTTTTAATATGTTTTAGTTAATTTTTTTTTAAAAAATTCTTTTTATTTATTCATTTTAGAGAGGAGACACAGAGTGAGAGAGAGAGAGAGAGAGAGAGAGAGAGAGAGAGAGAGAAAGGGGGGAGGAGCTGGAAGCATCAACTCCCATATGTGCCTTGACCAGGCCAGTGCAGGGTTTTGAACTGGCGACCTCAGTGTTCCCAGGTCGACGCTTTATCCACTGCGCCACCCCAGGTCAGGCCTAGTTAATATTTTTTATACTGTTTGCATTTTTAGTCTAAGAAAATGCTTATTTTACCACAAAAATAATTAAAATAATAAATATATAAAAATACCTATATACCACAAAATTCCTGATAAAGCAAAAAATCAGCGATGCAAAGTTAGATATATACAATTTCGAAATCCGCGATACAGTGAGATGAAGAAAGTGAATGGCGATGTGGTGAGTGAGGGACGGCTGCCAGAAGGCATTTGGGAGGGTTAGAAAATAAAGTTAAAATCTCAAGATAAATTGTAATATTTTTTTCCACTAATTATTAGTATACTTATTACTTTTTATATGATTCTTTATATGTATTTTGAAACTGAACCTTAAAAAGACTGTTTCAATCATCAGGAATTTTGGAATAAACAGAAAAGTTTTTGGAAAAAAATTATTTTGCCTGACCTGGTGGTGGTGCAGTGGATAGAGTAACATTGGCCTTGGATGCTGAGGACCCAGTTTCGAAAACACCAAGGTCGCCAGCTTGAGCGTGGGCTCATAGACACGACCCCATGGTCGCTAGCTTGAAGCCCAAGGTCACTGGCTCAGCTGGAGCCCCACAGTGAAGACACATATGAGAAAGCAATCAATAAACAACTAAGATGCCGCAATGATGAGTTAATGCCTCTCGTTTCTCTCCCTTCCTGTCTGTCCCTCTCGCAAAAGAAGAAAAGGAAAGAAAGAAAATAACGATCATTTTGCCATTTGCTAATTTTTGAAATAAGTATATCCCCAACCAAGGGGGATGTAGAGAATACTTGGGCATTGTTGATATTCCTGATGGTATTGATGTCCCTGTCAGTGGGCATTATTGATGAGCACTTATTAGCTTCAGTCTTTTTTTCTTCTCCTTGGTAAAAATGTTTGCCTAATTTTTGGTAGTAACTTTAGTTAGACTGGAAGAGTATGGATTAAGTCTTTAGAGGATTCAGCTGAAGTATTTTATGTAAATACAGGGTTTTGGCTTAACAGAATCTAAAGACAGGTGATAACTGGATTCTTTAAAAGAGCTGAGAGGCTGGTTTTTTTCTGGTTCATCTCTTAGAGCAGGGGTCCCCAAACTTCGGCCCCCTGAGGCCATTTATCCGGCCCCCACCGCACTTCCAGAAGGGGCACCTCTTTCATTGGTGGTGAGTGAGAGGAGCACAGGATGTATCCGCACCCATAGTTCCAATTGAAATACTGGTCAGTATGTTGATTTAAATTTACTTGTTCTTTATTTTAAATATTGTATTTGTTCCCGTTTTGTTTTTTTACTTTAAAATAAGATATGTGCAGTGTGCATAGGGATTTGTTCATAGTTCTTTTTATAGTCCGGCCCTCCAACGGTCTGAGGGACAGTGAACTGGCCCCCTGTGTAAAAAGTTTGGGGACCCCTGTCTTAGAGCAACAAACTTTTTCATCTCAGGACTCCTTAAAACCTTTTGAGGACTCCAAACAAACTTCTTATTATATGAGTTATCAATATCATTATTTCTCATAGTAGAAATTAAAATGGAAAAAATTAAAATATTAATTAAAAATAGTAAATAAAAATTATACATTAATATAAATATTTTGTAGTGAAAATAACCACATTACAAAACAAAATATTTTTAAAAGGTTTGGTATTGTTTTATATTTTTGCAAATGTGTTTTATTATTTGGCTTAATAGCAGATAGCAGGTTTCTCATATCTACTTATGTCTTCAATCTATTATGATATACTCTTCTGGTTGAAATATATAAAGTATATGAAGAAAATATGTTCTCACACAAGTAGTTGGAAAAAGGAAGAGTATTTTATCAGTTTTTCAAATAATCTTATTGATATACTACACCAAGACTTAACAAGTCGCAGTTTCTTAAAGGTCTGCTTGCTATGAGGAACATATAACTATGTCAATGAGCTTTTCTTATTCTCTTTTATTAAAACCCATTGGTCTTACTTACACATTGAACAGCTCTTTTTATGCCATGAGTGATTTCTTAACATCTTGTATTGGCCACTGAATTAAGTAAGCAGTCTTACAAATTATGGCATATTATAACAATATTTTAAAAAGTCACATTTGTTAAGTCACTACCAGTCTAATATAAAAAGGCCTTAATTTGGGGGAAGCTGTCAAGCTTATCATTATCATGTTCAATATAGATTTCCAAAAGTCTCCTTATTTTTACTTGAAAGTTAAAATTTTATCATTGACAGAGTGCTCTCACTTTTTCTTTGCAGTGACAGACTCTGTTCATTTTCAAAAACTATCATCCAGATACCCCAGTCTGAGTAACATAGTTTGTACATGATTTTTTTTTTTTTTTTTAAATGTAGTGTTCCAAGAACACCAAATGCAGCAGTCCTTCTGAGCATGGGGCTCTGTGAGGTCGCATAAACCACAGGCCTGTGAAACTGGCCCTGACATTGTTTTCCTGTCATTTTTCTCCTCACTTCCTTTTCCTTCTTGCTGCTTCATTCCTTTGTAGATTCTAGAAGAAAGTGGAAAATTCCCAAGCTAACTGTGGGTGAAATTAGAAGAAATTTAAAATGCTTTACATTAAATAATTGTGTTTTAAGTGTATTAATTATATTGGATTGTTACCAACAGTTCATTCTGTGGTTACTGTAGTGATCTTCAAAGATGTTTTTACTTAATTGATTTTGCATTTCTCACTTAGCACTTTTTCTATTCAGGAATTTTTATTTTTGTGTGCCGATGCGCCCCCCTCCCCCAACCCCGACCCCCAGCCATAAAAAAGTGTTCTTTATCTTTCCTTCCCTGTTAGGATAATTATCAACCATTGTGTGAAATTGAGAAAAATATTTAAATTTTGTAATGGAAATGTTTGGTGTGAGAGTGTGATATTACCGTACTATAAAGTGTATATTTTATAACCCTAGAAATTTTTTGTTTTAAATAATCACCTCATTTTCTTTTCTACTGTATTTTTACCTTTATTGTAAATACCATGCTTTTTAGTATATTGCACATAATAGTAATATCTTATTAGTTTTAATTTTTGTTTTTAATCTTAAAAGTCTATTAGGTTGAGTAAGTAGTATATATATTTTAAGTTTTGGTCCAACTGATTTTTATTTTGCTTTATGTCCTTGAAATAACACTTATTTCCTATGAAATATAAGCCATTAATGAAAGTAAGTTTTGTTTCACATTTGCTCTAAGACAATCTTTTAGTAATTATTTTATAGATGAGCAATACATTTTGCTTATGTCATGCACACTGTTGAACTCACCAGTATGTCTTCTGAAGTTCATCCCTGATTTCTTGTTTCCTCAACTATCTCACTTAGTCTTGGGGTCAAGTGTAGAATGAATGAGTGATTGCCTTATTCTGTTTAATGCTTCATTATAAATGTATAGTTGTGTGTTAATACTGTAAATTGTTCCTTTATGGCACTATCAGGAGATACAATCTTCCATGAGTATGACCCATCTGACCAGTTGTGAGCAATTCTAACAATTGTAATTGTTGGATGTATAATTAAATATTCTAGTAGTATCTTTTAAAAATACCAGCAGGGTAGCAATTAAAATTTTCAAAGTGCAACTAAAATAGGAACGGGTAAAATATTCTGTTTCCATTTTTAGACTTTTGAGAAGAGGGAGAAATTAGATACATGGTTTGGGCTTTGTTTATTATTTATTTATTTATGAGAGGAAAGATTGAATGTTACCATCTAAAGCTCACGTGGTCATATGGGTTGGTTGACTTCTTCTTCAAAAGAACATTTAAAGAATTTCTGTGGCATCTAAAATATTTTCTATATTGAGACAATCTTCTATTTCCAGACAAGTTTACTTGGAAGCATTTCCTGTCTAGAATATATTTAATTACATCAGAGGGGCAGTCACAATTCTATTCTTGGTAGCGAAATCCATTGATTGTTTCCATTTGCAAATTCTGTCATTTTTTTTAGAATGAACATTCTTGAATCATTATGAAAACTTACAAGTTTTGATATTTATTTGAAAACATTAGATTTTGAAAATTAAAGTGTTTGTTAAAAATTAAATTTCTGAAGAGTCAATAGAGTCTTTGAAAGGTGGTAGTATCTTGTATGCCAATTTATACATTTTGTGGAGCATATAATAGGTGCTCAGCAGAATCTTGGTTATATGTTCATGTCTTTGGATCAGTCTCTCAGAATTAGCATTAGTTTATATTTCTAGATGTGACGTTATAGGTCCACCTACATTAATAATTCTATACAAGCATATCTGCACAGGAATATCAACCCCAGCCATTTATACTACATTAATGAGTGAGATGCCCAAACCTTAAGTGCAGCCAACTTTTTAGAAAATCTTAGAAGAACAAAATTGACCCTTACTGAATGCTTAAGAGATATACCAGTCAGCTAGGTGTTTTCTCATATGTTTGGTCAATTAGACCTCCCTGCTGTTCTTAACTCAAGGTAATGTTATTTCTACCGTTAGAAGGTAAGAATGCCAAAGTCAAAGAGGTCAACATGTTCAGTGTTAACTGTTAATCAGACATAGACAGAGGTTTTTGCACATTGCTGATATATAAAATTATTTACTTTAAATGCCTACTATTTAAGAAACTTGACAAGATATAGGCTAGAGCCTTGAATGTCCAATGCCTAGAATAATTACTGAGATACATTTGCAGTGATAATAGGCTTTGTTTGATTCATCAATATTTTTTTGTTGCAGTTTTCCCTTTTTGAACCATGTATCTCTCATCAATAAAGTGTAGCAATCTTTTTCTCTCTTTAACCTTTCAAGTTTTATTTCAATACAGATACAGGGTTTCACTTTTAAGTAGTACCATTACATAACAAAGGATCACTGTGTAATTAGTGCATTTTATTTATTTAAACTTTTTTTTAATGTATTTTTTAATTTATGGATTTTAAAGAGAGAGGAAGGGAAAGAGAGAGGGAGAAACATTGATTTCTTGTTCCATCTCTCTATGCATTCCTGGCTTGACTTCTGCATGTGCCCTGACTGGAGACTGAACCCATAACCCTGGTGCCTGAGGATCACAGTACATCAAAGGCAGCAGCCTTTGAGCTCAAGCCAGCAACCATGGGGTCATGTCTATGATCCCATGCTCAAGCCGGCAACCTTGTGCTCAAGGTGGCGAGCCTGTGCTCAGGCTGGATGAACTCACGCTCAAGCCAGAGACCTTCGGGTTTCAAACCTGGGTCTTCAGCATCCCAAGACACTCTATTAACTGCACCACCACCTGGTCAGGCTAAACTGTGACTATTTTTTTTTTAGTGAGAGACACAGAGACAGAGAGAGGGACAGGCAGGAACGGACAAGAAGGGACAGAGATGAGAAACATTAATTCTTCGTTGCAGCACCTTAGTTGTTCATTGTTTACACTCCCATATGTGGCTTGACCTAGGGGTTCCAGCTAAGCCAGTGAACCTTTGCTCAAGCTGGTGACCTTGGAGTTCAAGCTAGCAATAATGAGGTCATGTCTATGATCCCACACTCAAGCCAGTGACCTTGGGGTTTCAAACCTGGGTCTTCTCTGTCCCATGCCAACGCTCTATCCATTGTGCCAGTGCCTGGTCAGGCATAAGTATGACTTTTTAATGAGCCAAAACAATTTGCAGTTATCTAAAAGTAGTCATAGTTTTTACAAGCTAAAATACCACTAAATGTTAACCTCTAAAAATTTTAGAGGTCATAAAATTGCTTGTTTCTGCACCAGAAAATACCCGAAATGTTTCGGTAATATATTTAAGAATATTGAAGCAGCCTGACCTGTGTTGGCTCAGTGGAAAAGGTGTTAACCTGGAATGCTGAGGTTGCTGGTTTGAATCCCTGGGCTTGCCCAATGAAGGCATGTATAGGAAGCAACTACTATAAGTTGATGCTTTCTGTTTTCCTCTCTTGTTCTCTCTCTCTCCCGCTTCACTCTAAAATCAATAAATAAAATCTTTAAAAAAACAAATATTGAAGCATATATTATTAAGTAATTTCAAGGGCTTTTTAAAACTTTACAAAACTTATTAGCTAGTTATGTATAATTTTTAATAATTAAACGTGTTGGTAACATTAAGAAAATTACTTTTTATTTAAGTTTAAGAAATTTGGAAAGTAAGGATGTCCAAAGAAAACCTTTAAACTATTGTCTAATTATCACTATAAGATTTTTTCAAAAGTAAGAGCACTATAATACTCCCCTCTGACTGCCTAAGTAGGAAGACAAAAATCTCAGGGTAAAAGGTGATTGCCACCGGGAAATTTTACCCAAAGTAAATTTATTTCTATTTATGTGGTCTTTCTTTTTCTATAATTCTGTATCATATTACTTCTTCTACCCTCATTTTTGCTGTTAAGCTGTTTGATAACAGTCATGTTAGCTAAGATAACCTTAAGAACTTGAAAGGATGTTAGGAATCTCCCAGCAAAACTACTTGATTCAATTTAATTTTTACTTATAATCACTGACATTCAGCCTCTGCTTTAAGATTTTAAATTACAGTTGGCACTGACATTTTCCATATAGTCCTTACATAATGTGTGCCAAACATGTAACCTGTAGCCTGGTACAAAGTTAAGGGTTTAGTAAATCACAGCAGTTATTATTTATTGTAGAAAGGGGCTAATTATGGGAAACTTTTCCATGTGCTTGGCTGAAATCTTCCTCTCTAATTTTCCTTCATAGTTCTAGATATCTTCTAAAGCAACGCAAATGAATATTCGTATTACATTTCATATAACTGTGCTTCAGGTATTTAAAGAGATCTTACTTTAGTAAGCCTTTTCTCTGGGTTAAATATTCCTAATTTCTTGTAGCTCTCCTAAACACCTTGTCGTCTAGGTTTTCTGCTCTCTGAACTCTATAGTTACTCATTATCTCTCCGCAAGTCATGATGTCTAGAACTGGTTGCTATAACTTATATGGGTTCTGCAATACCCTTCAAAGCAGACTACAGTAGAGATTCCTGTCTTTCTTGCTCTGGATATTATATTTGATCATGTAACCTGAGGTGATATTAGGGTTTGTTTACCACATTGTGTACTAACTCGTGGCGAACTTTTGTCCAACTCAACTTTACAGATGACTCTTCCTGCCTCTCTTTCCCCATGAATTATTCCTCCAGCCTGATCTCCCCATCCTGTGCTTGTATAAGTGACATTCTGATGGCACACACGCAAGTCTTTATATTTATCTGCGTTCAGTTTATATTTGTTGCTTTTTGTCTATTTTTTTCACTTGTCAAGTTATTTAAAATACCTAATTTTGTCAGTAAACAAATTGGACATCATTTATGGTTATACAATTATTCTATGTATGTTTCTTCCTCCCTAAGCTGGTGTGATGATCCTTGATCAGTGAGTTTTGAAACGTTTAAGTGCAATCACTTGTGTGTTCATTCTTTGAGTAGTTACTGTGTAGCTTTATCAGAAAGATAAATCAGATAAAATATTGTATGATCCCTGCCTTCAGCTAACTTATATTCTAGTTTGTGATCAATATTCCTTTTTCTTGTTTATTAAAAATAGAGGAATAACTAACAATTCATTGCACTTGTACAAACACATTAATCATAAATGGACCATGTTACCTGCTAAATAATAAAAATAGTAATTGCTGTTTATGTTTGGAGTTTTGCTTTGTAAAATATTATGGTGAGGAACTCAGTCTGAGGCCCTTGTCCCTAGAAAAGGCAGTGAAATGATTTGCAACAACTGCAAGGTCTCTCTACCTCTGTGACCTTGAACATATCAAGAGGAAGTCTGGTTTTTCCTTAAAATAGGTTCTAGGAAATGAAGTAAGCTTTGTTAAATCAGCTAATAAAGTCTGCTCATTTTTCAAATAAGTGTATTTTCAAAAGCCCTGTTCTTTACGTTGGAATTTCTCACTGACTTACAGGCTTCTTTATTTTGTTTTGTTTTTTATTCATGTCTTCATGTCATACAGTCTTTAAATTTTTCTTTTTTAATAAATACTTGGAAATACATATTGAGCATATTTATTATGGATAGGTTAATACATTATTTTTCCAAATTAGAATCATTAAAGAAAAAATAGCTTAAAAATTTCTCTGGGATATGTCTTTGGAGTATATCTGTGTGATCTTCCTTGCACTCTTAGTTAGATCTTTCTAAGTGCTCACTCAAGTAACAGCTTCCCTATATTTCTACAGCCTGTGTTTAAATTCAGCTCATAATTATTCAATAAGTATTATATGCCAGCATATCATTTTATTTAATTATTAAATTATTTTTAATAATGAACCTGGAGTACCATTTTATTTGGCCAAAGTAGGAAATAAATTAAAATTGAGCCCAGGCTCCTCCTGTGGTTGCTTCGGGCGGAAGTGTCTGGAGAACCTGGCAGAGGCCCACCCAAGGAGGGCATAGATTATGGCAGTTGTTCTTCACCTGGGTTCTATCGGACCCTGGGGGTCGATGAGTCGGTCTCAGGGGTTCGGGGAAGCCTCTGCCGCAGAGGCCAGAATAAAGTAATACCGTAATTTGTTGTGAGTCCATGCACTTCGTTGGTTTTGTTCTTTGAGCAAGGTGATGTTCATGCACGGCTCATTTTGTGCACCAGTAAAAAAACATATACTTATGTCTTGAATTTGGAAAAAAAAATCATATTTTATTTATCACTAAAGAAGGGTTCGGTGAATGTGCATATGAAACTGGTGGGTTCGGTATCTCAAAAAAGGTTAAGAACCACTGGATTATGTGCATTGCAGGATTGAATTCCAGTTATAAAGAATTTGTCAGATAATCAACTTTTCTTTTGGAAAAAAATTACAGTTCTAATGTGAGGATTTTAGAAAAAGAAAAGTCAAACGTCTGACATCTCACTTAGTTTTGCATTTGCTTACTGCTTAATTGGTTTGGTCTATTCATATAGAAAATCACATTTTTAGATGTTGTTTCTTTGGTGAACACTAAAACATCAGAAATCAAAATTATAAAATTTCTTGTTTCTAACCTCTCCTACAGATTTTCTTCCAACTTCTGTAGTTTTTCCTGTGGGGTAGGAGGAAGAGGAGGGAAGAAACTGATATATAGTGGATACATGCAATGTATTATATTAGCTACCTAGGCTTCTATTTTGTATTCTTCCCAATGGCTAACTCTGTAATTTTATACACTTTGTTTTCCTATGAAAGATGAATACATTATTTTATTGCTTCCCTTGGGTTTTGACTAAGTTTAATTAAATATTTGTAAAGCACATTGAAATCTATGGATTAACAATATATATTATAAGTAAATATTATAAATAAATGAGCACATTAATACTAAATGTGATTCATAATTACTGAGGAATGGACCATTTTTATCAATTCCACAGTAATTAAAATGAATACTCTAGGTGAAAAAAATATGCAAATATAATGGCACTAAATTTAGCATGGAAAGGTGGTTTTGCATTAAGTAGTTTTCCAAACTATGTATGTAATCTGTATCTTTTTTATTATTTTTGCTGATAATTAGAAGTTATTAGTTGTTCTTGACACAGAGGCAGAAAGTTATTACACGGTCCTTTTCCTAGCTGGGAAAAGGTACTTGCTAAATCTAGATGGTTAAGGAATAGGGTAAATATAACCCAAATTACGTTTACTTTAGGTAAGCATGATTTATTCTTCTTTGTGTGACATCTGTAATAAGGGGGTTCTTTTAAATCTTCAGTTTATATTTCATTTCTTAAGCAGTGTTTGGCCTATTATAACCTGGCATAATTATGTTTCAATATACAAGGTAGTACGGATAGTAAAATTTCAGCGTTATAATCATGAGTTTTAAGATATGTAGGTTGTAGACATGGAGCCAGATTGTGAGCAAAATCACACCTAGTCTTAGCACAGAAAAGTGTCAGCATGTGAGGAAGTGTGATTTTCTGACTTCTCTGTCAGGTTCCCTGATTAGGTTAGTTTTCTTCTTGAGACAAGTGACATGTTTTTCCAGAGAGAGGCGAGCAGTTGGAAAGCTTCACAGACACCATTAGCATGGGGATAATTTGACTTAAACAAGGTGAAGAGGTTTTGTCACATAAACGTGTGGGACATGGGTTAGGTGGATGAAATTCGTCAAACTTGATTATTTAGTTCTTGACTTGCCATTTACTATTTTTTATACTGTGGTCAGATATACATAACATTTAAATTTATCATTTTAACTAATTTTTTAAGTGTAAAGTTCAGTAGCATTGAGTATAATAACATTGTGATGCAACCATTACCTCCATCCATCTCCAGAATTGTCTTTTCTTCCCAAACGGAAACTCCACTTTGATATTATTTACCCCCGTCTTCAGCCCCTGGTAAATGCCATTTTCCTTTCTGTGTGTGGATTTGAGGACTCTGCACTTCATATAGTGGGATCATACAGTATTTGTCTTTTTGTGACTTGATTTCTTCACTTAGCAAGGTTGATCCTTGAAGCTTGTAACAGATTTTTATTAGTTTTTAAGACTAATGTCCCGTTCTATGTATATAACACACTTTGTTTAAACATTCGCCAATGGACATGAGTTACTTCTCCCTTTTGATACCACTTACCTTCTTTTTAAGACTTTATTTTTTAGCCTGACCAGGCAGTTGCACAGTGGATAGAGCACCGGACTGGGACGTGGAGGACCCAGGTTCGAAACCCCGAGGTTGCCGGCTTGGCCATGGGCTCACCAGCTTGAGCCCAAAGTCGTTGACTAGAACAAGGGGTCACTTGCTCTGCTGTAGCTCCCCAGTCAAGGCACACATAACAAAGCAAACAATGAACAACAAACGTACCGCAATGAAGAATTGATGCCTCTCATCTCTCTCCCTTCCTGTCTGTCTGTTCCCATCTGTTTCTCTCTCTGTCTTTGTCACACACACACACACACACACACACACACACACACACACACACAGACTTTATTTTTTAGACTGCTTTTAGGTTTACAAGAAAATTGAGGGAAAGATATAGTTATTTCCCCCATACTCTCTGTCCCTACACATGCATATCATCAACATCACCTACCAGAATGGTCCTTTTTTTTTCTCTTAAATCAATAATGAACCTACATTGACACATTGTATTCTCGCAAAGGCCCTAGTTTACCTTTGGTTCATTCTTGGTGTTGTACAGTCTATGGGTTGACAAATGTACACTGGCACATTACGTCATTATAATATCACACAGAGCACTTCTCTGCCCTAGAAATCTTTTATGTTCCATCTTTTTATCTCCTTCCACCCCTGGCAACTACTTACTTTTTTAATTTTCTCTATAATAGTGCCTTTTCCAGAATGTTATATAGTTGGAATCATACAGTAGATGGCCTTTTCAGATTGTTTTTTTTTCACTTAGGATTATGCATTTTTAAGGTTCCTCCATGTTTTTTTTATGGATTGATAGCTTATTTTTAATTGTCTTGATTTACCACAGTTTACACATTCACCTACTGAAAAGACCTCTTAATAGCTTCCAATTTTTGCTAATTATTTAATTTATTGTGTTTACATAGATTCTAGTGTTGCCCCAGTTGCATCCCCCCTTCCCCGTATTCCCCTCAACATCTCCTTTGCTCTCCTCCCAATAGCTCCCTCCCCCATTCCCTTCAGGTTTAATTCCGTTCCTCAGTTCACATTGTTTTTTGGATTCCTCAAATGAGTGAGGTCATATGATATTTTCCTTTCTCTGCCTGGCTTATTTCACTTAACATAATAGTTTCCAGGTCCATCCATGTTGTTGCAAAAGGTAATATTTCCTTCTTTTTCATGGCCCCATTGTATTCCATTGTATATATGTACCACTGCTTTTTAATCCACTCATCCACTGACAGACACTTGGGCTGTTTCCAGATCTTTGCTATTGTGAACAATGCTGCCATAAACATGGCGGTGCATTTCTTTTTTTGACTTGGTGATATGGTGTTCTTGGTATATATTTCTAAAAGTGGAATGGCTGGATAAAAAGGCAGTTCCATTTTTAATTTTTTGAGGAATCCCCATACTATTTTCCACAGTGGCTGCACCAGTCTGCATTCCCACCAGCAGTGCAGAAGGGTTCCCTTTTCTCCACATACCCGCCACCACTTACTCTGTGTTGTTTTGCTGATGAGTGCCATTCTGACTGGTGTGAGATGGTATCTCATTGTGGTTTTAATTTGCATTTCTCTAATGATTAGTGATGTTGAACATTTTTTTCATCTGTCTATTGGCCGTCTGTATGTCCTCTTTGGAGAAGTTGAATACTCATAACTTACAAATATAAAGTTATGCATATAAACATCTGTACACAGGTTTTATGAGGACATACATTTTTAACTCCTTTGGGTAAATACCAAGGAGCACATTTGCTGGAAAACATAATGGTGTACTTAGTTTTGTGAGAAGTCATCACATAGTCTTCCAAAATGGCCTTACCATTTTGCGTTCCCACAGCAATGAATGAGAGTTCATTTTGCTCCATATCCTCACCATCATTTGGTGTTTCAGTGTTTTACATTTTGACCATTCTCATTGGCATAGATATAGTGGTATCTACATGTTGTTTTAATTTGCATTTTCATGATGACAGATGATGCAGAGCATCTTTTCATATGCTTAATTGCCATCTGTATATTTTCTTTGGTGATGTGTCTAGTAAGGTCTTTGACTCATTTTTAAATTGTTTTGACTTATTGTTGAGTTTTAAGTGTATCTTCCTCAGAGCAGAAGTCTCTAATTTTAATGAGATCCAGGTTATCAATTATTTTTTTCATGAATCCTGTCTTTGGTGTTATATCTAAAAAGGCATTACTGTACCCTAGTTCATCAAGGCTTTTTCTAATGTCCTGTTACTGTAGGAATTTCTTTGCATTTTACATTTAGATCTGTGATAGACTTTGAGTTAACTTTTGTGAAGGGTATAAGGTCTGTGTCTAAATTCCTTTTTTTATTTTTTATTCTTGCATATGGATATCCAGTTGTTCCAGTACTGTTTGTTGAGAGGATTATCTTTTCTCTATTATATTGCCTTTGTTTCTTTGTCAGAGATCAGCACCATTTACTTATTTTTTTTCAAATTTCTATTCATTGATTTTTGGAAAGAAAGAAAGGGGGAGAGAAAAAACACACAGAGAAAGAGAGATACATTGATTTGTTGTTTCACTTATTCATGTCATCATTGGTTGATTCTTGTATGTTCCCTGACTGTATCAAGCCTGCAACCTTGGCATATTGGAACGATGCTCTAACCAACTGAGCTACCCAGTCAGGGTCAGTACCGTTTACTTTCAGATCAATTGTTTGACTATTAAAGAAAAGTATTTGAAATTTTGATAGGAACTAGTTTACAAGATCACATATTGCCTTTCTAATGTCCATTCCCAGTCAGCGGAGATTTTATTCATTCAAAAAAACAGAAAAAGTGAGTGCCCACGATATGTACCATGGTAGGTACTGCAAGTAGAGGGCTCACAAAAAACACAGTGCCAACCATCATGGAGCTTAGAGTGTAGTGGGGAGGCTTAAATTTCATGATTAAATATAAAATCACAACTCTAAAAAGCATGGTAAGGAAGTGATACACAATATCGCGATAACTTTGAGGAAATTTCAGCAACATGTTTTTGGAGGGGGGGGAGTAGGATCAATCAGGAGAGGGGAGGTGAAGGAGAGCTCCTGGCAGAGGAATTAAGCATGTAAGAGGACCCTCTTGCACATTCTAGGAAGCAAGAGCAGCCCAGGTGACTTGAGGGCATGAGCTTGGTATAAGTCTTGTACAAATCTTGCAAACTGTAGTAAAGGTTTTAGTCTGTATGCAAAGTGTGTTGTGTTTTTTTTTTTTTAATTTGAAAAAGGAGCTCAAAGTATTAAAGTGAAATTAACCAGATTTTAGTTTTTAAAAGATCCCAGGAGGTAGTTTATTAAATGGGTGGAGTTAAAATTCAATATGGACAGTTCAATAAAGAGACTTTTGCGATTTTCATGGCAAAAAATAACGATTGGAATGGGATGATAGCAGAGGTAGAAAGAAATCTAGACTTGAGACAAGGTCACGAATTAAATGTATATTGTGATGAATTAGATATGGGGACAGGTGGTGAGGATAAATTGTATAACAGAACCATGATGCTCCTTCATCTGAGGTGTGCATGGAATGAGGAAATGGTGGAAGTCGTAGTAGGTAATTATTGAAAGATTTGGTTGTGAAGTGAAGAGATTAGAATAGCCATAGGAGAATGTATGACCCGTTGAAGATTTCTGGGTTTTGTTTTGTGTTTGAGTTGAGAGAGACCTGATATATTTAAAACTGGTGCAGAGAACCTCTAGTTGAGGGGCAAAGGTTGACTATAAGAGGAAGAAGGGGGATAATGGATAATATTAGAAGTCTATGACGGGTACGTTGGAGATGGATGGGGAGAAGGATCCAACAGAAACATGTGGAGGGTATGGTTGTCTTTAGTATGAGGTGTGGGGGGAAGCAAAGAGAATAGTATGGGTGCAGTTCTAGGTAGGTAGATAAGAAATACAGATTAGCAAGCACTGACAATTCCAAAGTCAATTATTAAAATCGCTAGATTTTTCATATCTATTTTCTATTATGTATACCACTTACAGGTTTGACTATGTGAAGCTGACCAGTGCTTCAAAGTTAAAACATTCTTATTCCTTGTCAACTATGTCTTTCAAGTAACTAACCTAGATGAAATGAAGAGTTTATGATAGAATTAGCTCTGGTCGAATAGCTCAGTTTGCTGGAGTGTCGTCCGGAGCTCAGAGTTTGCCTGTTTGATCCCCGGTTGGCACACATGCAGGAGCAGAGAGCAGTGTTCCTGTCTCTCTCTCTCTCAAATCAATATAATATACACTAAAAAAAAGTTTATGAGATAATTAAGTTATATTTGAACTCTTAAAAAAATATCCTGAGTGGAATTGATATTTTGCAAGGCACAGTGTGTGTGTGTGTGTGTGTGTGTGTGTGTGTGTGTGTGGAGGAGGGTGTTTGAAAATCACATCTTCAATTTTTATATAAAGCTTGTTAAATGTTCATATTGCAAATATTTGAAAGATACTTGTTCCCCATGGCACAAGGTGGGAAAGAGACCACATCCATCCTTTTATCTTCACATTGGTGAAAATTCAGGTTTTAGTTCAAAGCTGTTTAAGAAAGTCCTTGCTCCGTTTTCCCACCCTGTCTTCAGTGATATTATTTGGAGTCAGCAATCAATGGATTCCATCCCTCTGAGACTTGCTTAACCTACAGCCGCTGATATAATACAGGCAAGAGCTTGTTACTTTATCTGAATTGTCCATCGCTACCTTAATGAGTGAAATGGTTAAGTAGAGGAGGGGGCGAGCCTTAAGGACTGTGTGTTCTATTTGAGCTGAATATTTCAGTGTATATAGGGAGAGGGAGGGTGAGAGAGAAATCTACTTACATCACTAGAACTGCATTGAGTGTGAGCCTTGCAGGTTAAGAGACAGACTAGTGTCTTGCTTTCTGCAGGAAGCAGCAATGCCGTTTGTTTCCTAAGAGGAATTTTTTATTTAGAAAAGGAAGCTTTCTCTCTACCCAGGAAATGGCTTTCCTTGTGCGTTGCTATGCCAACTGCCTGCAGCCATGGTCCTCCAAAGTAAGCACAATAATGTAATTATATTGGTGTATTGCATTCAGACTCATGATTCTTGAGATTGTGTGTGTGTGTGTATGTGTGTGTGTGCTGTGTGTCTCTGTTAGTGACTCTCTTGCTAGCAGTCATGCTTGTGTTGAGTGTGAGGGACAGACATCATTAAATTAAATGTCCATCAGTGTCATGCTGCTAAGATTAATTGTGCAAACTTGGTTAGTGGAGTGGGACAGAGATCACTGGTCACCACTCTGTCAGCATCATTAGCAGCCAGGGAGGAGGTCCCGATTCACACGCTCTGCCTGGTTTTTCTTTCTTTCTTTTTCTCTTTTCTTCCTTGGTTGGAGGGGTTCGTATGTGTGGTTGCAAATGAAACAAGAGCATTAACAATGCTTGGCTGAATGCTAGAGACTGATTCTCATGCCACCCTGACTAATATAATTCTGTATTAAGCCTTTTTGAGGGGAGTCTGTGTGCAGTCAGCCATTTTAGCTTTTTTTTTTTTTTTTCCTCCTTTTCTTTTGCCTCTTGTTCTTCAGTCTCAGAAATGATCTTGTTCTCTTGGAGGACTGAGAGCTGTCTAAGGTTTCCTCGGTCTTGTCATAGCCTAAGATGGTTAGAGTTTCAGTGTTATAAAAATGGAGATGAACACTGCTGTTTGGATTTCTTTTCTGGTCTACAAGTGTGAGGGTTTTTTTAAGCCTGCCAGTAGTGACACTTTAAGCAGCCGCATGGTTTCCTCTTCTCTCTCTCTCTCTGTCTTCTTTTTCTTCTTTCTTTTAATTTAATGCCATAGAGGGTGACTTGCCATCCATGAGAGACTGGTGCATGATGTGTAAATTCAGTTCAGCACATGCTTCTTCATTATGAAACCGCTAGCAACCCCAGCTAACCATGGAGTTCTGGGCCAGCAGGAGAAACACTCAGTAAGTATTGCAAATGCTGCTTGTGCTCCGACAGATAGCACGTCATTGAGAACTGCTTTAAAATGGGAATTATCGCTGTTTCTCTTCAGGGAAAACAGGTTTTTTTAAGAGGGTATGATAATCTTGGAGGAGGGAGGGTAAATTACAACTGGCTTGCTCTACCAATTTTATTGTGATTTTTTAAAAAAAATGTCAAACAAGACCAACAATTTGTTTAAAGCAAAAATCACAAACATGAAGAAATATTGGGCAGCTGATTTTTACAATCAAAAATTAAAGTTTGACAATTCATCTTTAACTTAGTACTTGAATAGTTTTTTTTTAATGTATTTATAGTTGAATTTAATGAGAAATCATGAAAAGGTTATTAGGAACCAGTATCTGTAGTAAGGAATTCACACGGAGGTTGGAGGGAGGGAGGGAGGGAGGGAGGGAGAGATTTGATTACTGGTTTGCTAATAAAATGATTGCTAGGATTCCTCTGGCTTCTTCACATGTTTTAATAGGAGATGAAAACACAGAATATTTTGTTTAATGTCACAAGCGTCCCTTCTTTATAATTGATCCCATGAGTCAGCTATGCATTTGTCATGCTGAAATCCCACAGGCGGCTACCGCTGTTTGTGGGAAACACTTTTCCATGGCTGACACCAAGTCTTAGCCTCCTGTTACGGGAACGGGAACTCTCACAGTGCTACTTTTATGTCACCATGTTGGAAGTTTCTGCCATCACACTGAATTCAGATGTTTCATACATACATGTATGTATGCATGTATACATACATGTATATGTGTGTATGTATTTAAATTCCCAAAAGGAAAAACATACACATTTAGGCAGCTTGTATAGTAGTCTTAAGTATTTTTGAAATGTCTATTTTCACATCTTAGCATTTAGAAGGTGTTCTATTAGTGTATAGGAATGATCTTTTATGTATTCTCGAAAGGCTGAAATATTAACCTCAAATACAGAAATTAATCGCCGAGGCTTTGAAAATTTATAGACAGAAGGCCATAGAGTATGAGATGCTTAGGTTTATGTATATAATTTGGTTTTCTTCGTCAGTATGAACGAAATTATAAACTAAAACCAAAGGGTTTTCTTAGGCGAACTGACTATGACGGCATTATCCCACTTTCCCAGTGAGCCACAGGGTGTTCTTGAGTCAGCGGCTATGTTGGAAGCATGTTATGACACTGTGCTTGGAGCCCAGCCCCCTCATAATGAGATCCTTGTGGTACCTCACTAATTAAATCTCTTCGGGTCAAATCCCAAAAAAGACCAGCCTTACACTTCACTTCTCTAATAGGAAAGGTTGTTATAGCAAAGTTCCGCTATACTTTGATTTTATTAACAAGGCCTTTGACGTAAAGGTCCTCTGTAGTCATGACTTTTTCCAGGTTAAAGCAAAATTATTACTTAACCTATACTTGAGGAATCTTAGAAATAAAGTTTAAATCACGGGGTTCTGTTTACCTTTTTCGTATATCCATTCTCAAAATGGAGGGAGGGAGTATTTATTAATAATAATATAATTTTTATGAACTAAGAAAATTGTTAAGACTGTTGTTGTCTGGTGTGGGAGGAAAAAGTATTACTAGATTTGTGAAAAGGAGCAGTTGGGACAGATAATACTAGACAGTGTGTAAACTGGAGTGCCCAGTGTCCTGTTCTGTATTGCATATTTGTTTCCTGACAAGTGTTTTATATTTTACTGAAATTTAGGGTGATGCTGTGACTAAAGTAACACTAGCATTAAAATAACTTTGAATCAAGCAGTTTGTAGAAAGCATGTGAGCGGTGCTTCCATAATACTTTTGTTGCAAATTGGAGTACTAGCTCAGACCATCGTATGTGGCCGAGTGGGCATCTTAGGATGTTAAGATCTTGCTATATATTTGTTGGTGGGTCCTTTGGTTGTCTAGACTTTGCTGTTTCATGAGCAGACCTTGAAGATTTTAATTATATGCAAGAAGTTGAAGAGGAGAATAATTACTCTCGCTCTCACGTAATAGGTGACTCAGAAAACATTTGTGGACCAAAGATGCATGTGATTGCACTCTTTGGACCCATGAGGCTTTATGGACATAATATCAGAGCTAATTTTAAATGAGCAAAATTTAGCAAATTCACAAATACTTCCGTTTTTTGCGTCTTCAAAAAGTTTGTGACTTTCTAAGTGACCATTTCTTTTAGTGCAGGAGGGAGTGAGATACTGGGGGAAAAACCATTATATTGGGGGCTTTAAAAAAAGCTATGGCTGGACACAAGCAGTAAAGCCAGTTATCCTACTTTGTCAGAATTTTCAGAGCTTATGGGCTTGTATTCTTTATTCATTTTCTGTGTAGCTCACTGCGTATCAGTTGTTAGCACGTGGTAGGTGTACAATAAATACTGTTGAATTTCTCTTTTAATTGAAATTTTGGATTAAGGAAGTGTCATTTAACCCTTTAAATAGTACTTTTTATATATTTTATCACGTTTCCTCCTCCTGCTCCCCATTCCGTATGATCAGTTGATGATACTGAGATGAGTATCTGTGTCACCCAAACGCAGCCCGCACTGGCTATGTTCTCATAGCCATCTAGATTGTCTTGTGGTTTTGTGAATTTTGAAAATAAAGGAAACTATTAACATTTTTAAAAAATATATTATAAAACTGCATTTTCCAAAAGACACTGTGGAACACTAGTGTTTATAGACTGTTAACAGGTGTTATATGAGAGAAGTTTTACAGGTTCAGTAAATTGGGAAAAACTTTGGGAAAACATTAAAGGTGTTTCATATCCCTGTTTACCAACCATTTTGCTTTTTACCTGCCTCTCGTTTTTTTTTTTTTTTTCTGCCTCACTCAGATTCTCTAATGCAGTGGTTCTTAACCTTTTTTGAGGTTCCGAACCCACCAGTTTCATATGCGCATTCACCAAACCCTTCTTTAGTCATAAATAAAATATGATTTTTTTCCCCAAATTCAAGACATAGGTATATGTTTTTTTACTGGTACACAAAATGAGCAGTGCATGAACATCACCTTGCTCAAAGAACAAAACCAACAAAGTGCATGAACTCACAACAAATTACAGTATTACTTTATTCTGGCCTCCGCGGCAGAGGCTTCTCTGAACCCCTGAGACTGACTCATTGAACCCCTAGGGTTCTATAGAACCCAGGTTAAGAACCACTGCTCTGATGGGAATAGGATTCCTTAAGCTTTTGGAAATTCTGTAGTAGAGGATGACTTTGAAACTTTATAAATTAAAAAAAAAAGAATTAAATCAACTTGATGCTATCAAACTGATCGTTTATTTTCTAGTTGTACATTATTATAGAAATTAATGGATATGTGTACTGTGCTATACTTATTATAATAAATAAAACCCCAGTGATGATTAAATAATAACTTTAACACGTGGTTTGTACCAGGAAATGCCTAACCTAAATGTAGGGACTGAACAGAAAAGGCTGTCACAAACTGCGCACCTATTACATGACAGGCACTGGGTTACATATTATCTGACTTAGTAATTAAAACAAATTTCTAAAGAAGGATGTATTATCACCTTTTTTGGAGAAAATGAAATTGAGGCTTAGCAAGCTTAAAAGAAGATTTCTTTCCAAGGACAAGTAAGTGGTGAAATCATCATGGTGAAGCCATCATCATTGGAATCTAGGTTTGCCTAATTTCTCAGCCCTGCTTTAACCAGAATCCTATACTATTCCTTTTTCTGTGGCCAAATGTAGTCTAAATTGGGTGTGTAGATTTAGTTATAAGAGCTGGTATTAAAGAGTAGAGTACATGGCTTGAAGAAGATACTCGCTATTCTCCTCTAGTCTGTTTTTCCTGGCGTGTGTAAGATTCCAAGCACTGAGTATAAAAGAATAATAATGTCATGATCAAAAATTTTTTAAAGATGTTATTTATTGGTTTTAGAGAGAGGAAAGAAAGGCGGGAGGAGCAGGAAACATCAACTCTCAGTTATTTCTTGCATGTGCCTTGACTGGACAAGCCCAGGGCCTTGAACCAAGGACCTCAGCATTCCAGGTTGATGCCTTATCCACTGCGCCACCGCAGGTCAAGCTTGATAAAAATTATTTTATAAAACTTATAAAAAATTGCCTGACCTGTGGTGGCGCAGTGGATAAAGCATTGACCTGGGAACACTGAGGTCGCCAGTTCAAAACCCTGCGATGGTCTGGTCAAGGCACGTATGGGAGTTGATGCTTCCAGCTCCTCCCCCCTTTCTCTCTTTCTTTCTTTCTCTCTCTCTCTCTCACTCTGTGTCTCCTCTCTAAAATGAATACAATAAAAAGAAATCTTAAAAAAAAGAAAAAAAGAAAATGTATACTTAAAAAAAAAACTTATAAAAAATTGACAGATACAATTACTAATGTATCTATTCTTTTTGTTATTATCTTGACACTTGAGTGGGATGATCAGAAACAGATGCCGTTGAGCCCAATTCTTTCCCCCATCTGCTTTTTTGGGTTTGTCCCAATCATGTACCATCCCATTTTTGCTCCTTAACTATTTAAATGTAAACGTGTTGCCTTGACTTCCTTTGTCGCCCTTTATAAATTTGACACCCTAACCTTGGGCATTTGCACTCTGTTGGAAGCATTGGGTCTTGCTGTTGTGTCTCTGACGTTCCTGCTTTAGTGAAATCAGCATCTATCGTGGAGCCCAACTTTCACTCATGATCACCTCTTTGAAGTTCATACTGGCCTTGGCTCATCTGTAGCCAGAAATACCAGGTTCATCATTTCATAAACCTCTTAACCAACAAGGATTTAATATAGCTTTAACCGCATGCTGAAACTGCTGTTGATCATGAAGGCCTTCTCTTTAATGTATAAACTCTCCATTAGGAACATATTTTCCCCAAATTGTGCTTTTTTAAAAAATTTAGAACAAGATGATCTAATTACAGACTCTATGCTCATTTTCTTTTTCTATTTTCCAGCTTGCAGTACTCTGCTTAACTTTCACGTGCACCTTGTCTCTTTGTATTTATCTCTGCGTTCTCTGAATAAGGGTTAGCGGCACTTAATACGTACTGCTCAATTTCATTAATTCCTTTAATTGGGGCTCGTAAGTTTGGTTAGATGAGAAATCATATCTTGAGTGAACTCTCCCCCATGTATTTAGAATTATGATTGAAATCCAGAACTGTTTGTCAACTCTTTAAGAATATGGTACAGATAAGCCTCTTCTAAGATGGGGGGAATAATGTGTGGGGGTCCCAGGCAGGAAGATGAAGAAGGACGAGAGGAATCAGATCATGAGGAAAAACAGTGAGACAACCAGTCAGTCACCATTGGAATGGATTGTGTTAGGAAGATACAGGTGATGAGGAGGAAGATGTTAGGATACCTGACAAATTAACGACCACATTTGGGGACCCAGCAAAAGACTGTAACCTCCTCTTCCTCTCCACCTCCTTACTTTCTCCCCTTTTTATCACTAACTAAAGTGGACTTAAGAAAACTCAATTTTTTAAAAAATTGCCTTTATCTACCAAGACAATTTGACCTTGTCTGCAAACGTTGGGTACAATGTCTCTTTAATATAATTTGACTGATTCATTTTTCTTAGTGATGAAGAAAATAGCACCCAGATTAATCAGAGGTATTAGATTATTCCTCTTTTGGCTTAAGACTCCACCTTTTCTTTATCTGATCTTTATTTTGTTTTTAATGGCATGGATTTCCTGAGATGAAATAAATTTATCTCTTGGGGAGGTTTTCCACAGTGCTAGCTAGCAGAGAGGCCGGAGAAGAAGCAATATCCTGTTGTTTTAGTCAAGGACAAGGTCATCTTGCCTTGGATTTGGGCCAAGAAACCCTGCCAACAAATAATAGATCTCTTTACCCTGTTAGAAGCGAAGAAATATATTTTAGAAACTTTCCGATGGATTGTGTACACTATCTATGTATAGAAAAAAATGCTTTATCTCATTGTAGGATATATGGAAGAAAAATTCTTCATTTTTTATTCTAAAGAAAAAGTATACTTCCCATTCTTGCTTTTCAATATTGTTTAGTAATTATCTGTTTAAAAATAGAACTATATAAAAATAAAATCAATTAAAATTAGTGAATAAAAAGGTCAACTTAAAAAAAAGGAGAGTGCTCAAAATGTATTATTAGAAGCTCAATTATTTATTCTCCTTTAGCTGTTTACCCTTGGTAAGGTCACTAACCATTATTTTTCTCTCATTTATAATATAATATTATATATGTTTGAAATACTGATTTTTAACTTGCACCAAAATGCTCTGTAATGTTGGTCATACAAACATAATTATCTGTGAAATTGCTCTCGTCCTTTTCCTTGATTTTAGGACTGACCACACTCTTAAATATTTTATTCAGGTACTCTGTTTAGCAATCTTTCTAGTGTGATAGCCAGTTTTCTGAGTTTAATAATAATCATGTTTCACTTATTTTCATTCAATTTAGTTACTTAATTCCTTTTTAATGCTTACATTATTTTATATGCCTAGTTAAAAAAGGAATAACTTCTTGTCATGTCTGTTGCAATATTTTATAAACTTTTGAAAACTTTTTCGATTTAGGTCAAATAACCCTTTTATTATTATTGATATATCCTATTTGGATTATGGTTGGTTTGTGAGCATTTCTTTTTTTTTAAAGAAAAGATTTTAAAAACAAAAGAAAAATTAGTGTTGGGATGTACATAGAGATAGATGAGAGAGAGAAAAGGAGATTTAAGTGAAAGTTTAGAAATAAGTTCTCAAGGTCTTATTTTTCTTTTATCATTAGGAACTGGTCTTTATTTTTGAAAATGTGATTACTGCCATTTACAGTATTAAAATGCCATTGCTGCCTGACCAGGCAGTGGTGCAGTGGATAGAGCGTCGGACTGAGATGCGGAAGACCAAGGTTCGAGACCCCGAGCTCGCCAGCTTGAGTGCAGGCCCATCTGGCTTGAGCAAAAGCTCGCCAGCTGGGACCCAAGGTCGCTGGCTCCGGCAAGGGGTTGCTCGGTCTGCTGAAGGCCCGTGGTCAAGGCACATGTGAGAAAGCAATCAATGAACAACTATGGTGTCGCAATGGCACCGAAATCTAATGGTTGATGCTTCTCACCTCTCTCCATTCCTGTCTGTCTGTCCCTATCTATCCCTCTCTCTGACTCTCTCTCTGTCCCGGTTAAAAAAAAAAAAAAGCCAATGCTATTAGTACACTTAGGTGTTACACAGAACAGATGAAATAGAATAGTGCCTGCTTCTTTGAACATAGATGTTTGAACAAAAACATACAAGAGAGCATAAACACATTTATACTCTAAAGCATTAAGAAATGATAAAACAGAGCACATTCTCAAAAACAACATGTCCCTCTGTAGAAGCATCGCACAGATAGGTCCCTTCCCCCCTTGGTCCCGTCCCCTGCCTTCCTTATTGGTACGGAAACATTCTTGCAGCCTGAAACTGGTCAGCGGTTAGCCTCTGCCATTTTCTTAATTTAACTTCTAGCATAGGCTTTTAGTGTTAATTATGTTATATTCTCTCTTTTTCATATATATGTGTATATACATATGGTGTACATATGCTACTCAGTGATTGGTCTTATTTACTTGTTTAATTCTCTCTCAGATATGTGTACATATATATTTATAATGTATATATGATGTATGTGATGTCTTCATAACTTATCTGTTAAAACCTAATCGATTTCTTTTTCTTTAATTTTTATTTTTATTTATTCTTTTTACAGGGACAGAGAGAGAGAGAGAGTCAGAGAGAGGGATAGATAGGGACAGACAGACAGGAATGGAGAGATATGAGAAGCATCAATCATCAGTTTTTCGTTTTGACACCTTAGTTGTTCATTGATTGCTTTCTCATATGTGCCCTGACTGTAGGCCTTCAGCAGACCGAGTAACCCCTTGCTCGAGCCAGCAACCTTGGGTCCAAGCTGGTGAGCTTTTTGCTCAAACCAGATGAGCCCGCGCTCAAGCTGGTGAGCTCGGGGTTTCGAACCTGGGTCCTCTACATCCCAGTCCGACGCTCTATCCACTGCACCACTGCCTGGTCAGGCTCAGTTTCTTTTGTACACTAAGTCACTATATAAATATTTCCCACATTCTTCAAATCTCTTCATTCCATACCAGTGCACCAGATCCTCTTTTATAACTTACACCACATGGTCATTATAAAGGCTGTTCTTAGAGATAGCTTAGTCATGGATTAACCTTACATTTGATGATTGATAGAGTGACAGTCTGAAAAACACCTTTAAATTACTAAGGTACCTATTCTTTTTTTAGTGGACTCTAGAGAAATATGTTACTTGTTTATAATATTAATGTGGTTTGATTTTAAAATGAGGCACACCCTCCCCCCATATAGATGCATTTATTTCTTCCATATGTGTGCATTTGTGTAAATATAGTTATTCTTAAATCTCATTTCTAATCTATGTATGAAGGTTAGCCTGGAATTTAACATTCTTCATAACTTATTTTATTGATAAAGGCTAATTTTTAGGACTATATACCCTATCTGCCCTATATTAGATATCTTAAAATACAAGTTACAATGGTGGCACCTTCTGCGGGTTATTTCCAAAAGGTCAATGTTTCACTAATTTTAAGTGCTATTCCACGACTTCACACCTTTCATAGTAAAAGGAAGACAGTGAAACATGACTGTAAAGTGTAGAATTGTAATCTTTTGATTGGCTCAATTTTCCTAGGAAAAAGAATAGGTGCAACCAGATACTTTTGCTCTTTGAAATATTTTTAATAAGTAAAAGCACTTTTTTTCTCTCTCAGTAATGAAGAAAAATTTGGAGTTAAGTGGGAGTATTTTGACATAATTTTTCTGGGTGTTATGGAATGGTGAAGTTTATAGTAGCTTTAATATTAGTGAAAAAGAAGTTTGCTTAGCGTTGTCAGTAAGGACTTGGAAGGAGTCCATAGTTCCTGGGCCTATAGTGGCTGGATTGGTGGCTGGATAGAGGATGGGAAGGTTGGCAGAAGTTGAGTGATGCGTATAATTTACACCCCAGGATGCCAGTGATTGAGAATGTGAAGGATGAATTTAACTTTTTCTTTGTGGTTAATCTTATATTTATTTTCAACTAAAAATATACTTTTCTTCATTTTAAGTGGCAATTAAATATATGAATGTTTTATAATACATTCACATCATATTAATACATAAGCCTTCCTTTTAAAAAAATTCCATTTGTGAAAACAATTGAATGTCAAAATCATACTACTTTAAAGATAGCTTTATGTAAATATAAAAGTAATTTAAAATTATTTTATTTAGAAGATACCTTTTAATAGCTAAACTAATTTTCAGTGCTTGTTTTGTTCTGTTATGGTTATCTCGAGTTTTGTCTGTGGTTTGTCTATGTTGTTAATTTTGTGCATAATTTATTATTTAAAAATGCATATTATATGTTCATTGAACAAAACATAGGAAACAGATGAAGACAATGACAGAAAAAGAATCATAATTTTCCAGATAAAACCATTGGTAAACATGTCCTCTTATTATGGAAATGCTGTTTGTACTAAATATATAAAATCCAGTAATGGTGTTTTTCTAGATTTTACTTGCCAAAATGTATGTAGAAGATGTATTTAAGGACAATTGATTTAAAAGAACATCGGTAATCTTCTATCATAAGTTGATTTTTCTTCTTTATACTTTTAAAATTTGTTATATAGTATAATACATATATACTATGCTATATACATAATATTGTAAATATTGAGAGAAAAGTTATTTATTTAAGAACTCCTTCAGCTAGTGTCAGAACTCCATCCCCAGGATAGGGGAGTAAGACTGCAATGTGATTTTAATAAAGCTTAGTGTAGTTTTACCATTGTACTTTTCTGGAAGTTTATGTAAAATTTTAAGATATAATAAGTGAATATTAAAGTGTTAAAAGAAAAAGTGAACTTTCAAATAGCTTAAGTAAAGAAAATACAGTATTGCCTGACTAGGTAGTGGCGCAATGGATAGAGCATCAGCTGGGACTCTGAGGACCAAGGTTCAAAACCCTGCAGTCTTCAGCTTGAGACATGACTTCATAATCACTGGCTTGATCCCAAGGTCGATGGCTTGAGCAAGGGGTCACTGGCTCAGCTGGTGCCTCCCGGTCAAGGCACATAGAAGAAAACAATCAATGAACAACTAAGGGGTTGCAACTATGAGTTGATATTTTTCATCTTTCTCCGTTCCTGTCTGTCTGTCCCTGTCTGTCCCTCCTCTCTTTCTTTCTCTCTCGCTAAGATAAAAGGTAAAGGAAAAAAAGAAAATATAACCCCCATGACAACTTTTCTGTTCTCTTATTTTTCCACTGTATATTGTATCTTTTATCACGGCAGTCTTTTAGCTGGAATTACTTTTAGTTGTGCATATTCCCAGATTTCCTTACTCATTATAACCCTATCTTTTATTATCCCCCCCCCCAAAAAATTAACAACCTGATTTCGATAAGATTTAAAGCATTTCTGCTGAAGAAAAAAATGTCACAAAAGTTGACCGACAGTAGTAATGCTAAATGAAAACCTCATTTGGCTTTAGAAAAAGTGATATATATATATATATATAAATCTCTCTATTTTTCCCCTCAGAGCAAGACTACTTAAAGCTCTATCTTTAAATAGGAGAATATACATTATAGGTCTTTTTTAATAAAATTTGAGTTCACTGTTAGCTGAATAACGAGTAAAAACAATGAGTACTTATTTAATTTATGGCTACTCTGAAAAGCGGCAAACCTATATTGATATTAAAAGCATGGATTAAAAGAAATACATTTTTACATAATAACACCATTAACTAGTGCAGGAGCATTTGCAAAGCGTTATGGAAAGTGAGCCATACATTAAAATAAAAAGAAGTCACAAATATTACATATCTTTGTGCTTTTACATCTGAGAAATTATATATTGTTTGTTTTGAATTTGTTTTCTCATTTGCCTTTTTAAAAGAAAAAATTAGTAACAAGACAATATATCATTAATTGTTCTTGTGGGTTTTATCTAGGTTTTCCTAAAAGAGATTTGCATAAATGGGTTGAAAATGTTGCCTAGGGTTGGAGTAGCATTTATATACGTGCTGGGTAAGCAGTGTGGACGGGAAATACACAGGAGTGCACAGGCAGGAATGTCGCGTGTAATTTGATTAGTCCACAAAGAAGGAAGTAAGGCTTGAGCTGTGCCCCAAATAAGCAAGATGTGAAGAAAAAAAGGAAATGGGAGAAATTTTTGCAAGGCAAACAGAATGAGCTAAAGCATTGAATTAACTGTTCATGTACAATCAGCGCACATTTACGGGACTGAAGGGGGGGGGGGGCTGGAGGAGCACAGGTGGATCCAAAACCTTTGAATGTCGGGTCAAAGAGTTTAACCTTTGCATTGGAGTCATGTAATAATAAAGTGAGATAAAAGTATGTTGTGGCTAGGGTACCATTGTGGGATTAGAACGTTCATGAGTTCAAATTCTCAAGTGCAAGGATTTATTTAATTCCTCATTTAGGTTGTGTGGCAGTCAGACCATCTCTATTGGTCTGGACATAGTTGACTGAATCATTTCTTGCTTCTAACTATATAATGTGAGTAGGTGAAATGGTCAAGAATTCCCTGGGATTATTTTTCTTTAAAAATGTAACTATGTATTTTAATGAAAATCTCATATTTTACCAAATCTAAGACCGTTGACTGACTCACCTTAAACTTTAAATGACCCAGTATTCTCTTTTCACTGATTGTAAGATGGATCCCATTTTCAAAGAGAGAAATGATAGATCTTTGAAACAATGAAGCCCCTGACCAGTGGCTAAGTGCACAGAGCATTGACCAGGTGTATAGATGGCCCAGGTTCAATTTCCAGTCGGGGCACACAGGAGAAATGACCATCTGCTTCTCTCCCCCTTCTCTCCATCTTCCCCTCCTGTAGCCAGTGACTCGATTGGTTCAAGCATGGCCCCAGGCACTGAGGGTAGCTTGGTTGGTCTGAGCAGGTCAACCTCAGGCACTAAAAATAGCTCAGTACTCGAAGATTGGCCTCAGAGGAGGGTTACGGGTGAGTCTTGGTTGGGGCACATATGGGAGTCTGCTTCACTATCTCACCTAAAAAAGAAGAAGAAACAATGAAATGTTGTATTAGCCACATTGATGTAATGGTGTGTTTAATGTAACAACATTTGTATGTTATAGTAATTGTTATATGGTGTGCAGTTAGTGATGGAACCAGATATACTATGTCTTGCCAGTATTCTTACCACAAAATCAGTTACTTGAGGAAAATGTATTCTGTATTTGGTCTTGGTTATTTGTAAGACTGCCTCTGTCTCAGAGTTACTCACAGAATGGCAGCAGGACAAAGCCTGCTGACAGGTGCACTGTTATGTACGGGCCTAATAAAGGAATGTTCAGGGGGCACTGGGCCCACCAGGTGGATATGGGTAGGCATACACAAGAAGGGCATTTTAAACAGATGGGTTTTGGAAGTTTTTAATAACACACCATCTTCATTCAGAAGAGCTAAAATATGGTGTTTAAAGAAGTGCAGGGTATGAGAGTTGAAAATTAGAAAGTAAATATACTCCTAGTAACTTATCTATAACAATACCTTAATTTAGGAAATAGTTTGTGATCAAGACACCTAGATAATCTGACCACTTGTAACCTTTTTGAAGAAAGTTACTTAAATAGAAGGAATTAGTAAAAACTGTAGCCTAGTGGTCACAGAAGGGCTTCAGAGCAGGAACTTGGATTTATAGTCTGACTTCCTGTGTTCTAGGCGATGAATGTTTTAAACTCTTTTCAGATAGTATCTCATTCAGTTCTCACAATGTAAGCATGTTGTCTTTTTTTTTATACATAAAAAAGAAATCAAGAGGAAGGTAAAGTAACTTTCCCAAAGTTACACAGCTAACACATGGTGGAGCCAGTAGCAGTATTTTCTTGTGTGTGTGTGCACACACACACACACACACACCTCTCTTTTTGGAAGCACGAAGTACCTAAGTTTGCTCCTAGTACATTGTCGCAAGGATGGACCAATTTCTTGTTTTCTATGTGTCCCGTAGATTGTAATACTCACCAAAAAGATTGAGAACAGGTGGTTCCCCCCTACATCCAGAGGTGATTTTCTTTAAAATAAGTTTCAAAGGGACTTAACTTCATCTGTGTAATGTAACTGCCATCCTTACCTTAAAATGTATAGTGACTTTACTGTGATCTTGACGGAAATAAAAGCAAAATATTTTATTCCCTTTTAAGCTTAGCCAGAACTGCAAGAATACAGTTTTGTATGGAATAATTATACTCTAACTCTTTACATGAAAGTTTTCCCTTGTAAATTTAACCACTTATGGAAAGGTCGCCATGTTTACCTGAGATTTCCTGTCTGTATGTTTCCCCAGACTGCTTTCCCATTACCCTGTTTTTAGAATTGAATATACAGTGTGTCCATAAAGTCAAAAGTGCACCATGACTTTACAGACACACTGTAGAAAAGAATCCTGTTTTTGACTTACTGCTTGGGTGATGTGATAGCTTTCTTATTTTGTTTTCAGTTAGATAAGTAATTTATAAGGAGCTAATTTTAGCATGTAGCCAGACAAAAGAGTTTTCTCAGCCAGACAGACTTAGCAACATTGTCTTAGCCATTCAAATACAGAAAATGAATAATAATTAGGTCCATCTTTATTGCAATTTATTTAACCTTCATCATTATAACATATTTGTGGGACTGTGGAACATAATTATACCTTTTAGAAAGCGTTATTAAAATATACTTTAACCTGGCCACAAGAGAGTGACCCAAAATTCAATAATTATGGTTCTCCCTCCATTAAAAACAGTCTTATCTTGGTGGTGCCAATGGCCGTAGGTTCAGTCAAGCAGGATGAAGGGCAGGGCATTGTATTATAGTAGGCAGGATAAGAGAACATCTTTCAAGGCTATGTATCAAGTGCTGGCTTTATTAGCCATGGGAGTATACATTACATTGTTTTCTCTATTTTGTTCCTGCTCTTTTAGTGTTATCCAAAGACACTATAGAAAAGGATATTGCCTTCAATTGGTTATAGTAAAGTTAATGAGTGGCTTTGGAGTATTACCCCGAGCCTGAGAACAAACCCATGATGTAGCAAAGCACTTAGGACAGAGCTCATTGCATATCATCCTCAAGCACGCTCATAGTGATATCTAAAGCAAAATCCTCTTTATTTCATCTGTGAACTTTTCCCCATGACAACAGAAAAGAACTGTTCCAACTAGGGTTTTTTGCATAGTAAAACAATAAAATGCTTTATGCACAAAGACGTTGCTTTGAGTGTTTGTCCCGATGGGACTTGCTGTGCAACTAACTGTAGGCAAGTCATTTAACTTCTAGAAGTTTCTGTTTTCTCACCTTAAGATGAAGATCATGATTACCATACCAGTCTCCTTCACAACATCCATTTGAACATTATAAATAATCATAGTAATAGTTACAATAATTCTACTTAGTGCTTTACATATATTATTTTCTTTCATCATCAAAACAATACTGGGAGCGACATGAGATTCCATTTTACAGATTAAAAACTTGAGGTTTATGTAAGGAAAATGTAAAAAGAGTTAATGTTTTAGAATCCTCTTTGTAAACTGTAAAGCTTGTGTGAATGTCAGTTACTGATGTTAAATTATAGTACTCTAGGGTCCTCATACATGGTTTGGAATCCTCCTAGTGCTTCTTTGTAGCTGTGTGACATTAAGCAGGTTACTCAAATGCTCTGAACCATTTTTCTTAGTCTATAAGGTGCTATAAATGATGCATACTTCATAGTTGGGCATGCGTGACTTCGATTCTGCTTTTCCAGCTAGAAAATTTCCCCTTTGTTGGTTTTTAAGTAGTATGGCACAGTGATTTCAAGATTTATTTTTCTTTATCTAATTTTAAGTTCATAGAGCATGATTCTCTGTTGGACATTTTTGGTCAATTATAATTTGCTTTAAGATCTTTCATTACCGACTTTTTACCAATTGGTACTGGTTTCCAAAATAGCTCATAAAAGGTCTTAGTTGTTATGAAAAATTCCTGGTAAGTTTTCCTGAAGAACTTTAAAAATTTCTTCCATTTATTTAGTGATTTTGTGCAAGTAGAGCTGCTTAGTAAGACCTGTCTTTGTAGTCATTTCGCGTGCGCCTGTGTGTGTGTGTGTGTGTTTGCAAGGAGGTATTTTTAGATAGTTTAGCTGAACAGCAATCTGACGTCTTTAGAGGAGACATCAGTTCATTATGTGGATACAAATTCTATGCTTTCAGCTTTTGTACACCAAGTCTTAATTTAAATCTGTTCTTCTTGCCTTTTCTAACGAAAGAGACTATATCATGGTATGTATTCTGTGTCGTCCTAAGGCTGGCCTTTCTAGTTAACCTTTGCTTAGAGAAAAGATCAAGGTAGAAATGCCATTGTTTGCTCAGAACTTAATATAGATTTATAGAAGCATTGAATTTTGGTTTGCATTTAAATATACCATTATACATTATGCTACATAATGTCTTTCTATTGCAATGTGATTCAGGGGATTTAAAATAGGCATGGGGTTTATAAATGCTGCTTTCTTGTAAGCAGAACAATTTAAAGGCCAGGATGTGGGAGTTCTATACCTCATAACTGTACATATTGCTTTGTCGATTAAAAAATGCCTTTTGCTTTGTGAAAGATAACTTACTGCTGAGCATGTAAGAGGGACGTGCATATTTGCTTTCTTGTTGCTCTAAACACAGTGTTGCATATTAAGTTACAATAATATTTTCTTTTATCTCATTCCTTTCACATCTTAAAAATCTCGGAAAAGAAGCTCTTACATCTTAAGCAATTAATGTTAGTTGTTCGTGACACTTGTTCTCAACAAAAAGGGTGCCTTAGGTTAATAATAAACATAGAACTTACATATGTGTTTTTCTAATTTTACTAGAGCTAATTTTGGGAAACTATTCATATAGAAGTTCAAAAGATTTTTAAATTTAATTTCAAACAAATCTTTTTATTTTCCAAAATTCAAAATTTATATCTACTTCATGTCAAAATGTCAAAGCTTGAGGGAAAACTTTTTGTTATTCATTCACGTGTGTTATCTGCATGATGTAAAGCATCCAGGATTTAAAGTGTGATTTTTAATTTTTAATTCAGTTATTTGATAATATGTGAACCGATTGGAACTTTAGTGATATCCTAGTGATTGCAGTGGATTCCTCGTATTTTACTTTACTTTGTAAACAGAAAGCATTACCATAGAGAGATGAGTTAACCTAAAGAAAGACATGATCTTGGAGAGTCAGGTTAATTATGGGCATCTCTCTAAAAATGTGGAGATCTTTCATTCTTCAAGAAAAAAGCAAGTTTTACATATATATATAATATATATAGATATAATATATCTATATATATATACAATATATGTTATATATAGATATGAAAGGTTGAGACATTTTGTAGTATGAAAAACCAAGAAGAAATCCTAAAGGTTTTTTTTTAAAAAACCCTTTCTTGTTCTTAAAAATTAGTGATGTTATGTAATCATTTAAGAATTTAGCTGAAGCCTGATATTAAGTGACTCAGATTTCTAGCTTCTTAATGATGCTTCTTTGCAGTGAAATTCAAGCAGTTGCCAAATTCTTAAGCCATGAGTTCATTCTCTCTCCTCACAAAATTTGCATGCAATAAAAATTGAGAATCTGTGCCAAAAGAGGTGTTAGCACTGAAATTCTTCCATGCTAAGTGTAACATTTTATGTTAGGCTGTTTCTCAGTGAAATCATCTTATTTCAATTTAAGAAAAGTGACCAACTTCAGGCTAAGTTTCTTTACGGAAAAGTGGCATAAAAGCTCCCAAATCTGGCTTTATTGGCTCCTTGCTTCTCATTGCACCTCTGCCAGAAGAGCCATTGTTTCAGAACTGTTTTCCCCTCATCAGCTGAGAAAGGCACCTACCTTCTTCTAACACAGTCATGTACTAACTTCATGATGGCGAACCTATGACTCCATTTTCAATGACACGCGGCCGCATACCAGAGAAGTACAGGGCCTCATGCCGAGAAGGACGTTTCATCCTCGGCTCCCGCACGGCCAGGTGCAATAGCCGAGGATAAAACATTTGCTGTAGTGTAGACACTCTGTGCCGGAGGTCTGTAGGCCAAAACAACAGAACTCCGGCACAGAGCGTCTAGTTCTGGGACTTCCGGTTAGGCTGTTTTTCTCAAAATGACACACCACCTGAGTTATGCTAGGTTTTTTGGTGAATTTTGACACACCAAGCTCAAAAGATTGCCTATCACTGTACTAACCATTATCAACTAAGCGTGCTGTCATGTAGGTCAGGTGTTGCCTGTCTCACCATTGCAATAGAAGGAGATTCATACAGGCCTCTTTGCCCACTTAACCCCAAGGAAGCCATTAGGTCATACAAAATTGAACACTTCAAGAATTTTTCCTAAGGTACCTGGTGATTCTAATGACCTTGGGGAGAATACCTGTTGGAAATATTAAAGCCGTAGTTACCTTTGCTCCAACCCCCACCTCACCCCCACCCCCACCCCCCACACACAGTCCAGTCATTTCGACTGAAATAAGCCAAGCGGTGTCCTCCTGGGGCTGTGAAGTGCCTGACTTCTTAGGTGTTTATTCACATTGGTACCCTACCCCCTTTTCCCTATTTAAGGTGATTACATCTTTGTTGTTGTTCACTTCACTTCTGAATATCTCCTGGATCTGAACCATCATGAACTGGAATATGTAATTTATGGCAGTTGTGTAATTTATCACCTTTTCCCTCCTTTCAATTTGTAAGTCAGTTGTTCACTTTGGAATTAAAGATGTCTTCATTTATTCACTCTGCACGGACTAGAGATTATTTTCCCCTCTACTACATCTCACTTTTTATTCTCCAGTTTTTCATAATCGGAATACATTTCTCATTTTCCTGTTTTCCACAGTTTAGAGAATGCAGTTGACTAAGCCTTATTCAATCTTGATGATACGCATATGGGGTAGGCAAAAGTAGGTTTACAGTTGTTTGTCTGCAAAATAATACAATAAATAAACAATAATACAAGAATAAACTGTTTTCCATACTCACAACTATAAATGTACTTTTGCCCATCCCTGTATATTTAGTTTGATATGAAGATGTCTAGCTTATAATCATCAGATAATAACCGATGTCAGACTGTTACTTTCTAGGAAGGACATGCAAAAGAAATCAGAGTTTGATGTGTTTTGTTAGTGGTTTCTTGTTTGCTTTTCAGTTTTTCTTGATTCTAATATAAGTGAGTTCTTTGAATTAAAATATGAAAAGGAGGAAGGAGCATTTCTATCTCAGGAGGCTTCTTAATCTTACTGATAAAATTAAAAATGGTGCAGAACAGACTTTATTTACATAAGCACATTAAGTCAAATGACAAACATCTATGAACTTTTATTAGGCTTATACATTTGGAAGAGGCACTGGCAACTTCTCAACATTCTTTAAAAGAGTCCGTAAGAAAAATGTAGATGTTGAAGCTAACTGTACTTAAAACATTAAAATAAACTTTTAAATTTTCTGTGGGTCTTTTTTTTTTTTATTGCTTGGATGTATCTTAACACTTTTATATTAAGGGTTTAGCTGAAAAAGGAAACAAAACTTGAGACCTTTCAACTCTTTTTATACCCCATCTGTTTATTGATTTCAAGATTCCCTACTTTGTCACATTCTGGTTCAAAATATACTCTTCCTCATCATCATAACCATCTTGGTCATCATTTATTATTACTTTCGCACATATTAACATGGTAACACTTAATATACAGGTGAAAAGTTTTACTAAGTTTTACCCTCAAAACCAGACATTCATTGGTTGATTATAATAAACCATATCAACCACTGAATACTTACATTAGCAATCCTAAGGATAATTAAGATTAATGTTGTTAACTATGAATCATGGAATTCTTTAACATTTATATAAATATGTAAATGACTATTATTCACTTAAACTAAAAATTTTCTTGTATAAGCTGCTTAGGAATTTTGGATGACATAAAGTTTTAGACATTCAAACATTCTACTAGAAGAATATTAATATGAATCACATTGAAGAGCAAACTATCTTTTTTTATATCCTTCATTATAATTCAGTGCCAAAAACTAGGTAAAGGTACATGTTTGTGTCCTTACAACCATCTAGCATCCTGAAAGTGATATGCTTTGCGAACAGCAATCATTGTTTTCATGTACATATATATATCATGGACTTGAGCTTAAAATTAATTCTATGTTAATTTTGGCATATACAACATAATAAATCATTAATAACAAATTCAAAGTTAAAATTCCAAATTTATTGAAATTCAAGTTTTCCTTTAATATTTATTTTAGAATACTTTCTAAAAATATTAATGCTATAATTTACATTGTAGAAAATTTGGAAACTACTCAAATTAATCCCTTTTCTATTACATAATGATAGAAATCGGATTCTAGTTTTACAAGCACCATAGCTAGTTCACCTTTTTGTACATGTTTTCACAACTGTGAAATAAGGAGATTGTGCTCAGTGAATTCCTAAAAATCCTACGAGGTCTCTCCTTGTACTTTTATATAAAACTTGCATTTGCATAATGCTTTATATTATTAGATTTCTTTCACATTTGTCCTCCATTCTCACAACTGTCCTCTGATGAGGTGGGTAGGACAGACTTCATTAAGTTTCTTCTATACTGGTGAGGAAATTGAGCTGTAAGAAATTAAAATGATTTTCTTGATTTGCATAGCTGAGAACTAGCCATGTACTCTTTTGATAGTTTCATTTTATAATCAGTAACCTCCTAATGCCAATCTGTGTTTAGGTACTTGGTCAAAGTAAGTATTCACTTTGTTTAGATATTTAAAAATTACTACCCTGTAAAAACTTGAATTTTTATAACCTGACGCCTTGCTTCTCGGAAATTTGGTTAGGCACACACAGAACTTACAGGAGGTAAAAACTGATTACTAAAAAATTGTAGCAATCAGTGACAGATAACTAAATCAGCTTATCTGACTGTAAGTAGATAGAATTTTTATGTTTTGGAAAAGTTGAACAGCTAATTACAGAGGCCCTTCTAAGTATCACTGGTTCAATTTTGAAAGGTTATTTTAAGTTTATTCGCTGTAGTCTATGGGGTCCTCCTGACTGCATCCTAGCTTGTCTTCCCACTTCCATTCTAATGTCCTCCCCACAACCCCTGTCAGAATGATCATAGAAAACATGGCTGGCTCTTGTTGATTGCCTGTTTACGAAGCCCAGTGGCTTCTCATGGCAACCACAAAGCCTGCTTTTGAGTAGAATTAGTTCCTCTAGTCCAGCCTCACTTGTACCACTCTTCCCATCAACAGTTCTCACTCCAGACCTGCCAGTGGCCTTGAACTTCTTTTTGTTTCTTGAACATTCCTAGATTCTTCCCACCTTGGAGCCTTTGCTCCTCCATTTCTTCCATTTGTAGAGCTCTTCCCCAGAACTTTGGCTGGATCCTTTGTGCTTATTCATCAGATCCAACGCCAGTCTCAGAGCAGCCTTTTCAGGACTCCCAACATACGGCAGCCTCCCCGTCCCCAACCGGCACAGTCAACTGTCCATTGCATTTCCTCCCCCTTTTTAGTATTGTGTTGAGAATACTTACAGATACCTAAAACTATTTTATTTGTTTATTGTTACTTATCTTTTCTTTCCGTCTCCTCCCTCAAGTCCCTCCTGTCCCCTGACTATAAATTCCAGGGAGCAGGGACTTTGCCTGTCCCAATTGTTGCCACATAGCTGGCTCCTGTACCAATGCCTGGCTCATTGCAGTAGGTCAGTAAATGCTTGTTAAATAATTAAGTAGATGAATAAATGTCACAATTCTGAGAAGAGTTCAAACACTCTTCATTTTCTAGGCTCCGCTGTTGAAATCTATTCAGATAGGAAGTCAAACATTGTTGAGTCCCGTTTTGTTGCAAACTTTTTTTGTTCTGACTTCTAGGAAATCGAAACTAAATATGTTGCTGAACTGTAATTACTGTTAGCCTCAGTTTAGTATATTGTCAGCCCTCTTCCTCATTGTGTATTCATTTTATTCTGATAATCCTGCCTGTACTTGCTGGTGGAAAGGGGTGATTGTAGAATTAGGAATGGATCAGATGGTCCTAGTTTAATTTCTCTTCAACTCAGTATCTTCAACTCTAACCTAGGGTTAGTTCAATGATTTGCATTTATTTATTATATTTTTGTGACAGAGAGAGAGAGGGACAGATAGGGACAGACAGGCAGGAAGGGAGGGAGAGAGATGAGAAGCATCAATACTTTGTTGCAACTCCTTAGTTGTTCTTTGTTTGCTTTCTCATGTGCCCTGACAGGGGGGCGGGGGGCAAAGCAGAGCCAGTAACCCCTTGCTCAAGCCAGCGACCATGGGGTCATGTCTATGAACCCACCCACGCTCAGGGCAGCAACCCCACTCTCAAGCCAGATGAGCCCGCACTTAAACCAGCAACCCCGGGGTTTCGAACTTGGGTCCTCCATGTCCCTGTCCGATGCTCTACCTACTGCACCACCGCCGGGTCAGGCGATTTGAATATTTATTAAGTACTGACTTTATTTTAGGCACTTTGAAGCAAGAGAAAGAGTGATGAAAAAAGGAGATGTGCTCTCCTTTGGACTCACCCAGAAAGGGCTTTGAACTGTGAAATCAGCAACTGTTGTCAAGTGTAGTTAAGTTCTGCAAGAGGGAACATTCTAGATGTCACAAGAGCATCTTATAAGAATCTGACCTCCAGGCGGAGAGTTTGAGGAATTAGCTACCCCAGAGGTGAGAGTGTTCTTCTAGGAGGCATGAACAGTGAAGATTCAAGAGAGAAATACAGAGTGTAACATCTTAAATAACCATAAATAGCTGTATATATCTTGTACAGAGAAGAGGGGTAGAGAGGTGTGTGAAAAGATTAAAAGAAATTAGTGGGTACAGTGGTTAGGAGTGAAACTTTTTCCTGAAGGTAAAGAGAGTCCACTAAAAGATTTTTGGCAGGGGATGGATATATCAGGTGTGTATTTTTGTATTATTCTATAAAAGTTTATTCTGGCTGTTACATGAGGAGAGATTGAAAGGGAAATAGAATAGCCTTGCAGAAGCATGACAATGGCAGTGCCGTAGGATAAGAGTGGGGGGGATAATCTTTGCAAATCCTATAGTAGAGTGTTCTCACATATAATGAGAGCTTGGTTAATTCTATAAGATCTTGCTTTTGCTGAAGGTGAATTGAGGCTATGTAACTTCGAGGGTTTGGAAGTTATGTTTATACCTAAGGATATTTTCAAGTTACTAGTGCTGATGTGTGTGCCCACACTCTGTGACACCACAGATTATATTAAATCAGTGATAAGATTTCCTAAGTATAAATTGATATTTTACTTGTGATATTAAATTAATATACAGACGCATACACACTTAACAAAAAAGTTCAGAGAAAGAAGTTGGCATTTGAGGAAAGTAAAAACTTAATGGAGTGATAGAATACTAAATGTTGGTGTTAATTTAGGAAGAATGCTTTCTAAGAGATTGATTATGTAAATAAATCTTTGCAGATGACTGAGGAGGTCATGAAAAATGCTGGAGCTTTGACAGAAGTGAGGGTATTGGGAAGGAGTCTCCTGATGAGGTCATGACCGTTGGTGTCTGAGTAATACAACTGTTCATCTCATGATGCAGTGTCTAAGGTTTACCAGTCTAAACAAAAAGAAAAAAAGGAGAAATGAAGGAAAAAGAAAAATTTATGAGATATCTCGTAATTTATGTAGTATACTATATTTTCCTGCTGGCCCCAGGCAGTGATTAATGCACAGCAAATGTTCAGTCCGTTCTTCACAGCACCCTCCAGACAGAGTCAAGTTATGACATTATCTGGTGTGGCAAGGTTGTCGCATAAGCCCTTGAAAGTAAACGTTAAATTAAATGTCTTATCATTGAAGTCCTTGGAAATAAATGCTAAAATGAATGGCTTTCTCATTGAAGTAAAAGGAAAAACTGATACGGTAACACATAAAATGAACACCTGTTATCTTTGTTAGTAACTTAAGAGGGATAACATATAATTATATTTTAATTGTAGACTTTTGTCTAAGTTGTAATGGTCATCAGTAGAAGTTGTGGTAGTATTTTAGTAAAATCTAGAAATGAACTATTAGAGGTAGGATCTGAGATGTCTTAAAATCCAGGTACTTTCCTCTGTGTGTGTGTGTGTGTATGTCACATGAATAAACACAGATTACGGTGAGATTTTCAGTAAGTAAAGTTATATAGCCAGTGTACACATAAATGGTAACTTAGACACAGCTTCATAATTGAGTCACTACCCATGGTATATATATCAAAACACATGTTTTTCTTTTTATATGCATATTAATAATGTCCTTGTTAGATGACAGCCTCTTAATACAAGTTGTAATGAATACCATTTTTTGTTATGTGGAATTACTCTTAAATGTTTATCAAAAAAATTAATGCATATCTACATTTAAAAACTTTAGAAAAATGTTTTAAATTTATGATGCATACATTACATTGTTAGTGCTCAGAACCCTCCCAATGACTTTCCCATCAAAGTCAGAATAAAATTCAAAATTATCACCCCCAACTTTTCTACATGATTTCATCATAGAATAGCTCTCCATCCTAATTCCCTCTGGTCTTCCCAGAACTTATGTTGACCTCCTAGCTGTCCCTAAAACATGCAGAGGTGACCCCTACCTTTGGCTTTTGCCCTCAATGTCCTTGTACCTGAAGTGTCTATTTTCCTGGTGTGCATCTGCAGGGTTGACCTGTTCAGTAAGGTCTTGGCTAACTATTACTCTAGCAATGTGTCTGTTTCCCCTCTATATCCTGAATCCTACTTTATTAATTTTCAAATTACTTAACTTCTAAGCGACAAATTATTATTTATTTGATGCTCTCCCTTCTCCCCCCAACTTTCTACCGACACTCAGAAATGCTAGGATATAAAGTCTATCAAATCAAGAATTTTTAGTACATTTAAGCTTCTTTATAGATTACTAAGTTTTATTAATTTGCATCTTTAAAAAGACAATAGCATAAATTTTAAAAAGAAGTACTTTTTCCTCAAGCAGTCAGCCTGTTGAATAAATTTTGAATACTCAAAATCAGTCATCTAAGTTAGGTGGCTTCTAGACTTAATTTTCCATTTACACCTATTAAGGGGTACTTTTCAAGAACAAATAATTGTTTGGAAGCCTCATATTCTCATCATATCATATTTGTATCTTGTAATTTGAGTAGATATCAGTGCTCTCCAACTCAGAGTACTGAACAACTCTGAATATATTTTATGCTAGTCTTTCATTCATAAGATACTATGAAACTCAGTTGATTTTGTTTTAAAGTTATATAAATAGACAAGAATCTTTCATAAAATGCTCAGTAATTATATTCCTTGGACTTCCTGATACACTAGACTTATCTCAATTTTACACAAAGGTAAATATAAATATAACATGCTTTATAGATAACTGAAGTGTAACATGTGATAAATGTGCATATGTAACACGAGTATGTATGTCTAGGTGTTTAAGGTGTGTGTATGCCCATTAAATACGGTATGAATGAGAGTATAAAAACAATTTTCTCATTCTGATATCAGTATCACATCTTAGATTGTCTCTGGCTATTTGGTCACTTTTTATCACATCATTCTCTTTTAATCTTTGCTGAGTGAAGTACTTATCATTATTTGACAATTTTTTTATTATTCTTTTATTATTTGTCTCTACCCACTGGTCGTAAGATCCTTGAGAGGGCAAAGTTTATCTTACTGCTATATTTAGAAAACCTGGAATAGTGCCTGGTGTACTGTCGTTAAGTGGTTTTCAGTAAATGTGTCTCATTGAATAAGTAAAGAAACTCTTATACCCTGGGTCAGGATGTTATCAGAGCCCTACCTCCTTTTCCTTAATGAATTTAGAATTTCACTATGGGAGGTTTTCCACAAATAGGTCTCAAAAATTATTATATTATTTGTAAGAGTTAAGATAATGCTAACTTTATTACTGCTCCCCCCCCCCAAATTCTTCAAACACAATAGAAGTTTGTTTTTGCATGAAATCCGAAGCAAGGACTCATGATCACTTAGTGGTCAGGTCCCTCCTAAGCAGTGATTCATTGATACAGGAGTCTCCATTTCATTTCAAATTTTGCTGATTTTAGTTGTCTAATGTTCATGCTGAAGCTCTGTTGTCTTCCAGCAGAGAAGATAATAGAAGATAGGTCATGTTGGGTCTTGCTGGAAGATTTTAATACGTAAGGTGTGGAAATGACATATGTCACTTCTGTGTGTTCATACTCCAAAGGTGTTCATGCTCAGTTATCTTGGCACATCTGTGACTTTAAGGGAGGGTGGGAAGTGTAGTCCAGCCCTGTTACCTGAAAGAGAAGGGTGCTGGTGAATAGCTAGCCAGTCTCTGCCATTTTGTGGTATTTTATTGTACAGTGTGTCTGTAAAGTCATGGTGCACTTTTGACCGGTGACCTGTCAAAAGTGCACCATGACTTTACAGAGACACATTGTATATTTGCCTTTGAGCATAAGGTAGCTTTTATAATTTTTAAAGAATTAAAAAGTACTTGTGGGTTAATGATTTTAATTTTGTCTAAGATTTTCTCCCCAAACCAACTGTTTCTGTTGAAAAAGAAAACAGCTTAGACTCCTCTATGTATCCCATAGGAGTCTTTGTTCCTGGACCTGAAACCAAATGTGTTTCCCTAGCTCCATATGCCCGAGAGCATTCGTACAGCTGGGAGAGCTAAGCACAGTCCCTTTGGAGCTTATCAGGGTTGTTGTCTGGTTGGTTATAGAAGCTGTCCTCTCGTATTGCCAGCAACCCCCCTCCCTCTCAGGGACTGCTGCGTTCCTAGCACCAGTCCCACTTGGTCCTGGAAAACATGTGACTAAGATCTCAAATTTCAGTAATTGTAGAAAACAGTGTGTCCGTAAAGTCATGGTGCACTTTTGACCGGTCCGGTCAAAAGTGCACCATGACTTTACGGACACACTGTATATTGTTATCAGCATGACTATGTAGATAATCACAAATTTTGCTAAAAAGTGTATTTATAGGGTTGGTTTTTGCATTAGGAAATGAAGCTGTGGTTATAGTAATATGAGGTTTCTTTAAGGTGTGTAAATAAGGGAGAAGACTTGCAAAGATTGGGTTGACTAGAACACCAAATGTACTGCTCACAAAAATTAAGGGATATTTCAAAATGAATACAAAGCAATAAAAAAAGAAGCATTTGATTTTTTTAATTAACCAAGAACATCAGAAAAGCAAACAACAAATCAAAGAAAATTCTTCAATTATGCAAATGAGATACAAAACCAACTTTTATTTCAGTTGTGAAAATGCGCTAAACAAAAGGCTGAAAGTAATGGAGTATCTGCACATTCCCTGATCCCCTCATTTCTGTGAGCAGTGTAGTAAATGTCTAGAGTCAGGGTGCAAAGTAAAAGGGATATAGATTTTGGAGCCTTTTACTTGGAGACCTTGGAAAAGTCACTTAAGCTATTTGAGCTTCCATTTCCTCACCAGTTAAGTGCAGCATCTGGGCTCTTTATAAATACTAGAACAAACAGATATCGAGTACTCAGTACATTGCTCATTATGTCATGCTTGTCGCCAGATGATGGGACTAATTATTTCTAACATATAGAGAAAAGGCACAAAAAGAGTTAAGAATTTGAATAGGTGAAATGCTACCCAGAAGATGATTTTTAAATTACCTGACTCAGTGCCAACAGTTGCCATGTATTTTATGGAAAATTCCTTGGACTGAGCGCTCCAGGAATGTTTTGGAATCCCTTGGAGAAATGTGTGCTTGCCAGATCAGTGGTTATTGATTGTTACAAATAAATTGAAAAGGGAAAAAGAGATTATGTGCTGTGTGTGTCTGGGGGGAGATGGAGTAGCTGTCACTTGAAAACCATCCTAAAACTATGTTTCTCAACAGGCAACAACAGGACATTTCACTTGGCCTTATGTACATGACAATTAATCAACTACCTCAATATTTCTGTGGGAAAGTATATAAAGTTTGTTTTATTTTAGGTTCCAGGTAACATTTTGATTTTGGAAAAAAATATCAGATGACAGACTGTCAGTGGTTCTGATATTAATTTTAGAACTGCTTTCACTGTGCCAGGTGTCTTTCCTTAAGGTGATAAAATTAGTTGATTAGCTTGTATTATAACCAGCTCCAAGATGTCTATGCATCATTCTTTTCTGATTGTCAAACGTTAGGGAAGTTCTTTATCAGGCAAAGTTTTGTTTCTGCCAAAAGTAACTACCAGAAAGGAACTTGCTTCCATCTCTTATGTTCTGAGGTTCTCTCAATTTACCTTTTCTTTTAATTGATTTTAATTTATTGTGTTTACATAGATTTTAGTGTCCCCCCGAATGCATCCCTCCCACTTCTGTGTTCCCCTCAACATCCCCCTTGCCCCCATTCCCCCAGCGGCCTCCCACCTTCCCTCCAGGATTTGCTTTCCTGCTCTCTATAACGCTGTGTTATGTGTATGTAATTTCACCATTCTCTTTCCCTTCCCTGATCCCATCCTATCATCAATGCTCTATGATAGCACTGTGTCATCACAGGCCAGGCTTGCCATAACTTTTTAAAAATTAGTTTATAGAGTAAATAGTAAGTGATTTTGTAAAGAACCTTCAAAACAAATGAAAAATCAACTTGAATGTTACACAGTATCACATGTAAATTAAATAAATGATGTGTCTCATAATTTAGAACAGTGGTTCTTAACCTGGGTTCTTTTGAACCCTAGGGCTTCGATGAGTCGGTCTCAGGGGTTCGGAGAAGCCTCTGCCGCGGAGGCCAGAATAAAGTAATACCGTAATTTGTTGTGAGTTCATGCACTTTGTTGGTTTTGTTCTTTGAGCAAGGTGATGTTCATGCACGGCTCATTTTATGCACCATTAAAAAAACATACACCTGTGTCTTGAATTTGGAAAAAAAAATCATATTTATCACTAAAGAAGGGTTTGGTGAATGCGCATATGAAACTGGTGGGTTCGGTACCTCAAAAACGGTTAAGAACCACTGATTTAGAAAGAATGAACAATGGTGGACACCTCAAAAAGTGACTTTGTGGTATCAAAGTCATTGATTTTGATGATGTAGATATAAAGTTTTAATAAATTTGCTTTATGAAAGTGAGAGTGAGGAATTATTTTAAATTAACATTTTTCTGTATGGTTTTGAAATTTGTATAAGCGTCTATGTTAATAAATTGACATAAGCAACCTAACCGGTGCTGGCGCAGTGGATAGAACATTGACCCGGGACACTGAGGTTTCCGGTTCGAAACCCTAAGGTCACTGGCTTGAGCAAAGGATCACTGGCTTGGCTTGAGTCTCTGGTTAAGGTCCATATGAGAAGCAGTCAATGAACAACCAAAGTGATGCAATTACAACTTGATGCTTCTCATTTCTTTTTCTTCCTGTCTCTCTCTTTCTCTCGCAAAATAAATAAATAAATAAATAAAAACACAAAGAGCCATTTGACCATTTTATCAATTTCCATGAGAATTTTCAAGTCAACCAATACATTAATAAGTGTATTATAGTTTAATGCTTAAGTATGTGTGCTTCAGAGCTAGACGTCCAGGGCTATAATCTACCTCTGCCACCTTTCCCTCTATGGTCTTCAAGCAAATCACTTATCTGTCTTAGTTCTCTCCTATCTAAAATGGTCATCATAATAACCTACTTCATACATTGTTATAAGAATTAAATGAGCTATAAATGAGTAAGAGAATAGTGTCTGTAGCTGGATGACTTTGGTCACTAAAGCCCTTTCTAGGAGTAAGTCTATAACCTACTGGCATCGAGTCTGAGGTTCCAGCTACAGGAATTCTAGAGCTGGAAAGGACCCGTGTCTTACACAGTCTAGCACAGGGGTCCCCAAACTTTTAAACAGGGGGCCAGTTCACTGTCCCTCAGACCATTGGAGGGCCGGACTATAAAAAAACTATGAACAAATCCCTGTGCACACTGCACATATCTTATTTTAAAGTAAAAATACAAAACGGGAACAAATACAATATTTAAAATAAAGAACAAGTAAATTTAAATCAACAAACTGACCAGTATTTCAATAGGAACTGTGGGTACGGATGCATCCTGTGCTCCTCTCACTGACCATGAATGAAAGAGGTGTCCCTTCCGGAAGTGCGGCGGGGGCGAATAAATGACCTCAGGGGGCCGCACGAAGCCCGCAGGCCATAGTTTGGGGACCCCTGGTCTAGCATGTGATACTTTATAGGTAACACACTTCTGTAGTGATTTCTGTGTGCCAGGCCCCCCTCCAACTGCTTGAGGTTCAGTCTCATTCATTTAATCCTCACAACACAGGTTTTCAATAAATGATGAATAAATGGAAAATGTAGGAGACTATATTTTCACTGACACAACAGAGAAAAATAGGGAAAGTATCCAGTAATATACCAACTCTTTCTTGCAGAGCCCTTAAAAACATGAACATAAAGAACCTCACAAAACTCCAGCAATGATACGGGGAAAACATTTGGGTAAACATTTTTAGTCAATGTGATATTTAATTAACCTTAGTTAGTGTTTATCAATATGAACTGCCAAGGGAGATTGAATAGATTCAAATAATCCCGCCAAACCTTGTGGGTTCTGTTGTAATTATTTCTTGAAATAAAGTGATTGTAAAGTTAATTGGGGAAACTTTCCAGTTAAATAAATTTCAACTGATAGTGGCGATATTTTGTTTTTGTTTTGTTTTCTTTTGTTTCTGACTCTTGCATTTTCAGCACTGTGATAACAATGCATTATGGAGCATGAAACTATTACATTTTCATTGTGTCCAGTAATATACTGACTCTCCTCACTGAGCTTGAAAACATGAATGTAGTGAGGTCTTTTGGCCGAAGAAGGGCAACCACATTAGTCTCTCTACTACATTATCACCACTTTGAGGAATTTTATAAATTTAACAAATTATTTTCTCAGTAGTGTCAGAAACATCCGGATATCCACTCACTGTTTTTATATTCAAAATAGAGTTCATTTATTAACTAGTAATTTCATAAATGCCAATCATTAATTAATAAGTCAAAGATTATCACACGCCTGTTCATACATGAGACTTAAGTCTTTCGTGTGGCTCTTCTCATTTAAAGCTAATTGTTGTAACATCCCTGTTTCTTCCCAAAAGAAAACAAAACAAGACATTATATAATTAATACCCAGACTTAACAAAACTATGATTAACTGTAAGTTTTTTAATAACTTAATGTGTTTAAGAATCTGATTTAAATATTACTCCTTTGTTTGTTATGTAGTTGGTAATGTTTATGTTTTAACTATGATTTGGCCATTTGCCTAAGTTTTATTTAGTTGTGATTCACAAGTACTGTATTTCTAGATCTAGGTTGCTTTATCCAGGAAAAATTGGAGCAATAATATATTCATATAATCAAATATTAAAATATAAATATTTAAATAAGAAAAATATGAGATTGCTTTGCTGTGAAATATGTTGGTGTTAAGATCAGAATGTATAAAATGTGTTAATATTTCTCTTTAATCATTTGATTATTATTTAATTTTATTTATTTAATTGCTGTACAGAGTAGTAGTTTAAGTTTTTTTTCTATTTTTTTTAACAGAATTATTGTTATAAATGATATCTAGAGTCAGGTAATTCACAGCCTCAATTTAATCTGAAATTTGATAGCAAACTTAAAGTTATTTATTTATTTAAAGATTTTATTTATTGATTTTAAAGGGGTGGGGAGGAGTGGGAAGCATTAACTCAAAGCAATGCTTCTCGTTCATGCTTGGAGCGGGCAAAGCCTGGGCTTTTTGAACTTCAGCATTCCAGGCCAGTGCTTTATTCATTGTGCCACCACAGGTCAGACTGATAGTAACTTAAATAGGCACTGGGTCAAGGCTAGAAAAGTTTGAAATAAGTTAATCTTGTTGTCTTTGGCATATTGTGGGGTTTTTTGGGGGGGAATATTTTATTCAGACCTTGAGTAACTATCTCCCTCAGGGTTTTGTGTTACCCTGTCGCCCGCAGGTTTTTATCTTAGTACCTGTGCCAGTGTTTGCTCCTTCTCCCAATCCCTTCACTTGCCTCTTGGACCCGTTTCCCCTAGGGCATGGGCTCAGTCTCTATATTAGAGTGTCGTGGCTGGGCCAGATCATTGCATTTCAGGCTCTTTTCCCCTTATGGAACAACTTATGAAATTTCTTCTATTCTTTAGCCTTGGCTGATGTGTAGTATCAATAAAATTTAATCATGATTCTGTTATCTCAATCTACAGTGGCTAATTTTAAGCTTTTGTAAATACAGCATGTATTTACTCTAAGCTTAATATAACATTATTTCATGCTCTTCTGCAAACAGCAAGGAAAGTTTTAAGGAGATAAAATCCCTATTTGTAAAACTGATTTATTTCTCTATTGTACAGAACATCAATTTTAATGAAGTTTTAGGTAGTAGAAGTTAGCGTTTGGAATTGGGAATGTCTTATTCACCTTGATATTCTCTGTTCTAACAAAGTGTCTGATATAGCAGATACTCAATAAGTATGCATAAAATTAGAATTGAATTCTTAAAAGTGAAAGTTTTTTTAATAAACTATTTTCACAGTTCTTAGCATCGCCACATAATTCTGGTATTTGTGGCTTCAAGTCGGCATCGGTGAATAGATTGTGGTCTGTATAAAGGCTGGATCCATGTCTTTCTGAGATTAGAGTCCTTACAACTCCTGTTGCTTTTCACATTGTGAATTCTTAGTCAGGAGAGATGACTGGCTAATGGGCACTCAGGAGAAAAGTCCTATGAAAGTAGAATAACAAATTGTTTAGTGAGATATATTTAAGTTAATTTTTAAAAATCATACTATGTAGTACATGTCAACCTGAGTCATGTCTATAAAAGGTAATCAATAGAAATCAGTTTGTTGTTCTGTAATTGCACTTATCGATTGATGCCTTTTAAAATCATTGAACCATTGAGTGATGTTCCCCTGTTGCCTTCTGCAATAAGTGACAGAATTAAATGGAAGTATAGCTAGGATGATGGAAGCTTTTTATCCTGGCTTTGAACACATTATTTTAATATTTGATATTTACTGCTGAGCTACATGTAAAATCATAGTCATTAATGTATCTCTTCATAATTCTGTCTTCAAATCTTCCAGAGAAATCCTGCAGATACTTCAGTATCTCACATTATAAATAAAATATATAAATTCTTTATTTCTTTAGTGTAACTCTAAACAATTATACCCTAGCCAAATTGACAGATTTATAACTTACCAATAGCCTGGTCCCATCCTACAAATTGTATTTTTCTTTTTTATCGACTTTATTGGGATGACACTGGTCGACAAAATTATACAAGTTTCAGGTACACAGTTCTACAACAACACATCGTCCGTACACAGTACTGTATATTCACCTGAGTCAAGTCTTTGTCCAAAACACATAAAATCTTACTTTAGAGGGTTTGGCCCATCTATTCCTTATAGGAAAATTGCTGTTCTTCTACATTTTATTTATTGCTTAACAACATCTTTAGTTGTTGTTTTTTAAACATCATGTTAGTGATGATTTCCCACATTTCAATAAACATCTCACTTCTCTGAACTTCTCCAACATGTGTTTTATCCATTTACATGGCATGCTATCATATGTCCCCTAATAAGTTCATATTTAAATCTTTTCCTTGGATACCTCATCTCTAGAATTTAAAAAATACTTTTGCACAGACTATATTAAAGATTACTAAATATCATAAACTGATTATTGAGTCAGGTCTAAATGATTGTGGGATGTAAATACATTTTGCCTCTTTGTTTGGGAATTTGGGAGAGGGTCAAAACCCATTGGTCATTGTCATAAACCTGAATCACCTCCCTTGTGAGGCTCATTCTAAACTATCTTGTTTTTTTGAGGGGGAGAAGGGATGAAGTCAAAGGAAAAAAAGGGGATGTTGCTAAGATAAACTCTTTAATTTTATTTTAACAATTAGTTTATATATTAATTATTATGCAACACTTGAATAAGACCCCTGTGCGGGCAGGAAAGAGATTGTTATCAGGATTAACATGTTTTGAAATGTCATGTGTATTATTGGCCAATAGTATTATAAGTTTGATAAAAGATGTGATAGCACCTTTTTTTTTAAATTAAATGAGAGATGGGGAGGCAGAGAAACAGACTCCCGCATGCACCTTGACTGAAACCCATGGGGCCAAATCCCCTATGGGACAATGTTCCAAACATCTGGGGCGCCGCTCTGTTGCTCATTTGGCAACTGAGCTATTTTAGTGCCTGAGGTGAGGCCATGGTGCCATCCTTAGTGCCTGGGACCCGGCTGCAGGAGAGGGGGGTAGAGAGAGAAAAGGAGAAGGAGGACTGGTGAAGAAGCAAATGGGCGCTTTTCTTGTGTGTCCTGACTGGAAATCAAACCCAGGATTCGGGACTTACACGTGCCAGACTGGTGCTCTACTGCTGAGCCAACTGGCCAGGGCCACATCTTTTTTTTTTTTTCAAAAGAAGTGGTAATAACTTACAAGAGTACAAGACTCTTAAGGGCAGTATTTTCCTAGTATCTTATTCCTTGATTAGCACATAGTAAGAGGAAAGGGCTCAATAAATACTTGCTCCTTAGACAAGTGTGTGAATGCTTCCCTTTTCATTGCATTTTTTCAGCTAATGGGAGAGTGGGGGAAGCACTGAGGGACGCCTAGTGAGTATGTTCAGTAGAGGTTACATTTATTTCAGGTTTAAACATGAACAGAAAGAAAATGGACATGTATATGAATGTGCATAGATAAGTAAACAGTGTCCATAACTTTCTCAAGACTCAGTTCTGTGCCAGCATTCTTTTCTGTTTTCTCCTTAGAGCCTAGCAGTTATTTGTATAATTCTAAGAATTCTTCGTCAATTCTAAGAATTTTTAAAGGCATCTTTAAACATTATTTGTGGATATAACAAGAAAACCTTAAAACTGTTTTCTTATTTAAACTATTTCTTGTCATGAAGTGTCATTTGTGATGACTAACAAATAGTAATAGACTAATTTGCTCAGTGGTATGTCATTTGAAAGGTTTTAGCTCATTGAATTAAATGCTTACCCAAGTTCATCTTAACCTCCAAACCCACATTGAATTTTTTATTATTTGAGGTTCATTGAATGCCATAAACATTAAAAATTTTGTGACTTTTGGTAAATAGGACAATCTTTAGTAATTTCTGAATTTAAAAACTGAAGAATCTTTCCTTATAATATATTTGGCTAGATGATGTGGAGTAGAGTATAATATAATTTTTAAATGTCTTCTTAGAGTTCTTGATTCAAGTTGTAATCCTAGTTTTTCCTGCTCCTTCCATAGCTTCCTGCAGATTTCACAAAGCTACACCTTACTGATAGTCTCCACCCCCAGGTGACCCACGTTTCTTCTAGCCACTCAGGATGTAGTATCACTAGTGATTCTGGAAGCAGCAGTCTTTCTGATATCTACCAGGTAAGAAGGTGGCTTTTTTTATTTTGTGCCATTTGCTTCATTTTCATGCATTCCAAGGAATTTTGTGATTATTACTTGATAGGACCTATAAAGTGACTGTATGTGCATACATTATTGTGCATCCACAGACGTGAAATGTTAATGTTTTATGCTTCACACAGACATACAGTATCTTGTAGTTTGTTTTTGAAAGTAGAACTACTATCTAATTGTATATGACTCTGCTATTACCAGTTATTAGAATTTTTAATATCGTGGTTGCAATGGAAATGTTTCTCTTGACTTTAAATATATTATTAGTTTGAGTATGTGTGTGTGTGTGTGTGTGTGTGTGTGTGTGTGTGTATTAGGTTTATGGGTTTAAAACTAAAACTGTAGAGAAAAATTACAGAATTATGCTTTTATAGTAACCTTTTTATTAAAGAATTGAATACTACCAAATCAAGATATTATTAAGATTGGATTTGCCCTTGCTGATTGGCTCAGCGTGGCTTGTGGATGTCCCAGGTTTGATTCCCAGTCAGAGCACACAGAAGGAGTGACCATCTGCTTCTCTACCCCTCCCCTCTTTCTCCCTCCTTCCCTCTCTCTCTCTCTTTCTCTCTTTCTCTCTTTCTCATCCCCTCCCGCAGCCATGGCTTGACTGATTCAAATGCATTGGGCCTGGGTCTTGAGGATGGCTCCATGGAGCCTCTGCCTCAGGCACTGAAAATAGCTCGGTTGTGAGCATGGCCTCAAATGAGCAGATCATCGGCCCTAGATGGTGTTGCTGGGTGGATTCTGGCCAGGATGCATGCAAGAATCTTTCTATCTCTCCTCCTCTCATTTGGAAAAGAAGAAAACATTTAAAAAATATATTGGATTGTTGTTTGTGGGTTTTTTTACATTTTTTATTACTTGTAGATTTAGCTATAAGTTTAAAATAAATTTCTATGATACCAATGAATAGAAAAGTAACTAGAACTATGGAATTCAAAAAATGTTTTAAAAGCAAAATCATTTTAATTTTATTTAATTGTTAATGAATAACTTACTGAGTTAGAAAATTCAAATTTAGAACATGTGACCAAAATATATACACAAAAGTTCCTTTGGTTCTGGCTGGGTAGCTTAGTTGCTTAGAGTCTCATCAGATACACCAAAGTTGCAGCTTCGATCCCCAGTCAGGGCACATATAAGAATCAACTATGAATGCATGAATAAGTGGAACAACAAATCAGTGTGTCTCTCTCTAAAGAATCATTCATGAGAAAGGTACTTTTGGGGCTCTTTAATTATATATTACTAATATTGAAGTTTTTGATTGTTTTAACAAAATGAACATAATATGTACTTTACAAAAGTGTAATTCTTGGATGCTTAAGAAATCTGATATAAGACAATGAATGATAAAAGTACCTTTCTTTAGAAACATAGTGTATCAGGGTCCTTGGTATATTTAGGCATTGCCAAGTTTCTGTTTTTTTGAAAAAGTTACTAAAAGTAACTAAACAATTAGAATACCATTAGGGCAAAACATATTTAAGTCTTTATTTTATTTATTTATTTAGTTAGTTTTTTTGTGAGACAGAGACACAGATAGGGACAGACAGACAGGAAGAGAGAGAAATGAAAAGCATCAATTCTTTGTTGCGTCACCTTAGTTGTTCATTGATTGCTTTCTCATATGTGCCTTGACTGGGGGCTACAGCAGACCGAGTGAGCCCACACTCAAGCCGACGACCTCAGAGTTTCGAATCTGGGTCCTCTGCATCCCAGTCCAATGCTCTATCCACTGTGCTACCCCCTGGTTAGGCTTTTTGAGTCTTAAATTGTATTGATCATGGAAAATTGATCTTCTTTTAAGAAGGCACTTCATCAGTGTCGTAGAAAGCTATGAAGACTCTTGACTGATTAAGAATATTTCTATTATTTTGCAATAAGAAATAGAACTAATCTGGCCCTTTAAAGAAACTTTTCAAATTTCCACTCTGATGACCTGATCAGGCGGTGGCAAAGTAGATAGAGTGTTGGACTGGGATGCTGAGGACCCAGGTTTGAGACCCCGAGGTTGCCAGATTGAGCGCGAGCTCATCTGGTTTGAGCAAAGCTCGCCAGCTTGGACCCAAGGTCGCTGGCTTGAGCAAGGGGTTACTTGGTCTGCTATAGCCCCACAGTCAAGGCACTTATGAGAAAGCAATCAATGAACAACTAAAGTTACACAACGAAAAAATGATGATTGATGCTTCTCATCTCTCTGCGTTCCTGTCTGTCTGTCCCTATCTATCCCTCTCTCTGACTCTTGTTCTGTCTCTGTAAAAAAAAAAAAAACCACTCTGATGAAGTCAAATGTTAACTTGTGTTTAAGTCTTTTATTTTCTCATTGTGGCACCTTAGTTGTTCATTGATTGCTTCCTCATATGTGCCTTGACTGGGGGACTACAGCTGAGCCAGTGACTCCTTGCTCAAGCCAGCCACCTTAGGCTCAAGTCAGCAACCTTGGGGTCATGTCTGTGATTCCATGCTTAAGCCAGCAACCTCGGGGTTTCGAACCTGGGTCCTCTGCATCCCAGGCTGATGCTTTATCCACTGTGCCATGCCTGGTCAGGCTGTATTTAAATCTTTAGGATGTAATCCCATTTTTAAATGTTAAAGAAGGAAAAGGTAGTAGATGAGGCTAAATTTACCCTCCCACCCCTACCCCCATACTTGAGAAGTTGATATCTTTTAACATTTACTCAAAAGAATGTCATTTAAAAAGATACAAAGAGGAGTATTAAGTAAAAGCTATGCTTCAGTTTACATTAATTAAAACATCATGATAGAGCTAGTCTTCTAAACTTTGAGTTGATTTTATATTTTAAATATCTATAGTGGGAACACAGCTTGAGGTTGTAGAAGTTACCACCACTCTCTTAAAATAGATATAAAACTGACTGTAAATCTATAAGAATGGAGTAAGTTGTTTATATAATTTATTGAGGCATAGCCAGAGGGGAATACTTATTTTGTGTACTATTACCTTGAGTAGGACAGTTAAGTTCATGAGGAAAATCTTGATGGGACTTCTGCCATCCTCAGATGTCATCAGAATGTCTGAGTATCCAGAATGTGGGTGAGAACTGCAAATTGCTCCGATGTAGTTCGAGCTTGCAGCCCAAAGTCTGACTTTATTTTGGAGTATAGATGGAAAAGAGGATCTCTGTGTATTTTGATTCATTTTAGTTGAGTTTCAAGGCTGTTCATTTCAGACTTGACAGCAGGCATGTAGCCTGTAAAGTTATATATCTTTCATGAGGATATAAACCCATAGATGTATCTAAGGATTTAGTTATTGGCTATTAAAATCTTAACGTTAATAGAGCTCCCTATCGGCCATATCTATCATCTTTAAATTAGAAATTTTTAAGCTGAGAAGAAACCTGACAGATGCATCTGTTTTTGTAACCAATCTTTTATTTGAATTCTCTACTGTCTTCCTGTCAATTAAGCATCCAGTTCTTGAACAATTCCAGGGATGGGCAGCTGTCACTCATGGCACCCCATTTAATCTTTGTACAGTTCTGACTTAGGAGAAAGCTGTCGCATTGAAGTGAGTATAAATGCTCCTAAAATGGACACAGCGGGATTGAAATCGAATGCCGTGTACAAGAGACAAAAGGGCAGAATAATTTTTCTGAGATGTTTGGAGAAGAGGAATTCAATCATAAAGTGGCACAATGAGCTTTAAGAAGAGAATACCCTCCTTTGTTTTAGCAGTGACGTCCTGGTGGGTTTGGAGTAGGACGTTTGGAAGAAGAAGGAATTTCTATTTGATGATTCCTAGTCTTCTCTCTGAAGAGTTGAATTTGTTAGGAGTGAGAGGATTAGCTGGTAGAGAGTTTTAAGGCGAGAGAAGCTTTGAAATAGCCGTGTCAGAGAGTAGGAAAGGGAGTTGACCAGGGCAGAGCGATGCAGTTGAATTGGTGCCACCAAATACGGTGCGATTTGCCTCTGCTTTGTTAAGTAACTTTTTCCACACAAAGAAAGCAAAGATTTGGCTTCCCTCAGGGCTGAAGTTTTGTTATGTGAGTATAATACAAAGACGGATGGAGCTACATGCCTGGCTCTTTCTAACTGCAGGGCTTTGTTTTTGCATGCCTTCTGCCTGGAATGTTCTTTCCTAATGTGATCTTTTCTTTTTTTTTTTAGTTCCACTCTAAAAGTAGGTCCTACATTTTGGTTCCTTCCTGGCTAGTCCTTTTATTTAGAAATTTAAGTGATTATTACTTTCTATGTTCTGCTTGCCTACTAGAATGACAGCCTCAAGAAGTGAGGGAACTTCTCTGTCTTGTTTCTATTTTCTCTCTAGAGCCTAATATACTGCCAGAAAATCATAATACCCATCCAGTATAGATGTGTTTAATGAATGTGATTGAAATATTAGACTAGGAAATATTAGCTGAGGGTGTGAGCGCAAGATATAGAAAGTGGTGTAAGGTCTTGAAGATTGAAGATCGTGCTTGGGTTGAAAAGAAAAAGATACCTTGAAAACAGATTAAAGACAAAGCAGGCAAAATAATAGGAGGCTGTTGGTGATAGAAAGAGAATGACTAGTCTGATAAAATGAGACAATGCAGTTTCCAGCCATGATGAGGTCCTGGTTAATGCTGTGATTAGCGGAGTGGTGACTTAGGTGGACTGGAAATAGTCGTACAAAAATAGACTGATCGATAGAACAGAGAGTTCAACCAAAATTGAACTTACGTGTAAGGATGTAGTATGTAACAGAGAAAGCCTCACAAATCAATGATGAAAGTGATGGATTATTCAGCAAATGGTCTTTGGGGTGGGGGAGTCATTTTGTAGTCTCACTTTATATCATAATTAAGATTAAATTTCAAGAATTGGCAAAACTTTTAATGGTATAATGAATGATTGAAAAATTTAATAATTAAAAGATCAATTGAGACATTTAAATTCAGAGTATTACTCATTAATGCAAGTTAATAAGAAAAATACTCAGCTCATAACATAACAATATTCAAAGAGCAAGAGTAGATAATTTGCAGAAGAGAACATGCAAATATCTATACCGTAAAATATTTAAAACATTAAGAATTGAGTATATGAAAGGTTATTAAATTAGCACAGACTTTCTTATAATAAATATTTATAAACATTCTTATACTTGTTAGGATTACTAATATTTGAAAAACAATTTACATTAAGAGCTTCAAAAATTATTTTTTTCTTTTAGGCATATACATATTTTTAAAACCTATATTGAAATAAAAATGTTGATAATATAAAATGAGGAATATTTTCCCCTTAAGATTTTCTTATAATGTATGTATTTTAGTTCAAAAATTGGTACCTAACAAACTGAAAATGTGATTAAAATTCTTTCTGTTTAAGCTTTAGGAAATATTAACATGAGTCTGAGCTGTTCTCTTTTTTAAAAAGTGGAGTGAAAACACTAACTATCTTTTTCTTCTTTATTTTACTATATTTTAAATGCCATATGACAGACAGCTCAGATAAGAAATAAAAAATACTGAACCCTGACCAAATAATTCAGTTGGTTAGAGCATAGTCCCAAAGGACAGAGGTAGCCAGTTTGATCCCCAGTCAAGGCACATATAGGAGCAGCTTGATGTTCCTGTATCTCTCTCCCTCTTTCTCTCTCGCTGAAATCAATCAATAAAAATTTTAAAAATTTAAGGCCCTGGCCAGCTGGCTCAGCAGTAGAGCATTGGCCCGGTGTGTGGAAGTCCCAGGTTCGATTTCTGGTCAGGGCACACAGGAGAAGCAACCATCTGCTTTTCTACTCTTCCCTCTCTTCTTCCTCTCTCTCTCCCTATTCCCCTCTCACAGCCAAGACTCCATTGGAGCAGAGTTGGGCCTGCCCGAGGATGGCTCCATGGCTTCCGCCTCAGGCGCCAGAATGGCTCCTACCACAACGGCGCAACGCCCCAGATGGGCTGAGCATCGCCCCCTGGTGGGCATGCCGGGTGGATCCTGATCTGGTGCATGTGGGAGTGTCTGACTGCCTCCTCACTTCTAACTTTGAAAAATACAAAAATAATATAAATAAATTTAAAAATTTAAATTAAAAATTGAGATAAAATAATCCTAACTAAAAATTTAATAAGAAAATCACTCATTTTGTTGAATTATTTTGCATAGTACCTGTTGCATAAATATTTATTGATGTTGATTGAATACATGAGATTTTGTTACAGAGAAAGTGATATAATAAAGTTTAATATTTTACACTAAATTTGTTCTTAAATCTTTTGAGTACAAAAGATTTACTTAAAACAGTTAAAAAAGCCTGACCAGGCGGTGGCGCAGTGGATAGAGCATCGGACTGGGATGCGGAAGACCCAGGTTCGAGACCCCGAGCTCACCAGCTTGAGCACGGGCCCATCTGGCTTGAGCAAAAAAGCTCACCAGCTTGGACCCAAGGTCGCTGGCTCCAGCAAGGGGTTGCTCGGTCTGCTGAAGGCCCACGGTCAAGGCACATGTGAGAAAGCAATCAATGAACAACTATGATGCCGCAACGACAACGAAAAACTAATGATTGATGCTTCTCACCTCTCTCCGTTCCTGTCTGTCTGTCCCTATCTATCCCTCTCTCTGACTCTCTCTCTATCCCTGTAAAAAAACCCAAAAAACAGTTAAAACATTTTTTTGGTGTCTGTTTTAAGGCCACAGAAAGTGAGGCTGGTGATATGGACCTGAGTGGACTGCCCGAAACAGCAGTGGATTCCGAGGATGACGACGATGAAGAAGACATTGAGAGAGCCTCCGATCCTCTGATGAGTCGGGACATCGTGCGCGACTGCCTGGAGAAGGATCCAATCGACAGGACAGACGATGACATTGGTAAGTTTGGATGAGAACGTGAATCTAGAGCAACTTCAAGTATTTAGAACGACAAGAATAGCAGGCTTTAAAGGTCATTAATTTATAAATTCATCTTGTGTAAACAGTAGCGTTTGTTAAAAAGAAATTTTTAAATCACTTTTACTCAGTCAATATCTTTAGGTGTCTACAAATAAAACTTTCTGGTAAAAAGCCTTTCCATATGAGCCTTTACTCAGCTTGCTTTATGGAAATAAAAAGTTGTCTTAATAACAACATTACTTCTGTTGAAATTCTTGTGAGCACTATTCCTTTAATTAAGCTCATGTTACCTGGATGTAAACATTAGTCAATGGGCAGTTGGTAAAATTGTCATATCGTTGACTTTACTTCTACTCTGATTCCTTATGAAGATGGGACTGAGTGGAAAAAGATAGCAGAAAGTTAGCAGCTTATGAGCCCTGGGAGTTGAGTTGGTTTTTAAGTGCACTCTGAGGTTAAAAAGCTAAGTGGCCTTGTATCTGCCATCCCTTTCCTGGAGGGTCCCTTTGCCCACCTTCCCCACCCAGCAAGAGCTGATTGTGTAATAATGTAGTGTTTGAGTACACCACTCTGGCTTCTTCCTCAGAATACTGGGAGTGTGAGCTACTTCTGTTAGTCTTCTGTCCACCACCGATCTAGAAGGTACAGCCACACCTACCTGAGCTCGAATGACCTCTTCTACCACTCCCCCAACTGATTTTGGGCCAGTTTGTATTTTAAGAGAAATCCAGGAACTGAATCTGTTGAGACTGGGCATAGGACAGTATGGGCATAAGTATGAGTGACTTGTTGCATACACTGTGTTATGAAGAAACCTCATCATTTAAGTGATATGCCTATGTTAAGAAACTAAGGACAAGAAAGCAAAACCTTGGGTTAGATATTTAAATATAATGAAGTCATGTATAAGAATTGCTAGCTATTTATAGATGAGTACCATAATGATAACAATTCAGTGAGACTGAGCATATTCTGTGTGTGTACTACGTGAGCACTTGCCTCGTCCTGGCCTCAGTGGGGAAGGAGGCAGATGAGGTCCTGGCTGTGTTGCAGTCTGAGGAACAAAGTGAGATTAGGGGGGATAGAGGCGGGGGAGCTGAGTGAACAGGAGCCTCCTTTAAGGAACGCAGAGCTAGGGTTCCCCTTTCCAGGGCTCAGAACTGAAGGAAGTGAGGAAGGAGCCCGCTGAGCCCGTGGCCTCGACCACACAGATGCAGTCTGCTCTAACGTTTCCTGGGTACTCCTCCTCCGGAGCTGGAGTAAGGAATTGAACTGCTTCTCAAATACATCTCTGATTCCTCCTTATTCTAAGTCCACTTCCTTCTCCCTCTCCGCCACTCCTCATTCAAAGAGGCTAGAGGTTTCTAAGTTTTTCCGAGCATTCTGCAGTATAAATTGGAGCGGTTCTGTTATACTCTCTGAAAATACAGGGGTTCACTTCCCTGTGTCCGATACAACACGTTCATCTGATTTCCAGTGTCCAGAATTGTATCTCACTCTCCTAGTCTCTGTCGTTGCCAACTTCTTTTTTTTAATCTCTTTATTATAGTTTTAAAGAGAGAATGAAGCTGAAGTGTTTTCAGTTTGCCATTTTAATCCAGGATCCTTGCTCATAGCGTTTTTAAAATTAGATTGAACACTGCTTATGAACAGATTGGTGTGGAAGTTATCCTTTTGTGAGCTAATGTACATCTTCTCTTTTGAATATGTTCATTTTAGTATAGTTATGGAAGAAAACGGTGATTGTTAAAATATGTGTAGCGTGTCATTCCTAAAAATGTAAGCTTTTCATTTTTTATCTGAGGTTTCTCAGCATTTCTAGGAAGCAAGAACTAGGCTGATTCCTACAAAATAATGCAAAGATACCCCTCTTTTTTTTAATGTGCTTGTCGATATACCCTCTACAGTGAATAACATTTTCTTGACTACCAATTCTCTTGCAAGCAGCAGTGATTTTGATGCTTGCTTTTATCAAATATACTTTTATTTAAAATAATAAACCATTATCCTTAAAGATAGGGACTAGTGAGTATTGTCTGGTGTACACGAGATCTAAGATCTTGTATTCTATCTCCTCAAAATACAACCACACATGGGAACTCTCCAGCCGTTGCTTTTGCTGTTACTCTTGTTAAAGCTAATTCATCCTGTCATAGTTAGTTAAATGTAGCTCTTTCATATGAACTACAAACATCTGTGTAAGTAATGTTTTCTCTAGGTGCCTCTCTTCCTAACCACCTTCCTCTCCCTCACATAAGAAAAGGAAGAGATGGTGTATGTTTGGGGTGCTGGGTGGGGAATTCAATCATATGAAATTGCTAGTATTTTTAAAAATTGCAGGGATTAAAATATTTTTCCTTTGGGTTTCTTTAGGTTCTTGGGTGTCTGTCCCTTTGTTGCATTACTCTGAAGGAAGGGACTATTCATTTTTGGTCTTCAACTCATAATTTGTAGGTAGCCAATTATTAAACTGTTGTTAATTTAATTTGTTGTTTTGAGGCCTGACACATTAAGGTAGAGAACTGCTTTGATCCCTTTCAAACAAGTTACAGTAACTTTTCTTCCTTTCATGTACCACCAAAGAACTCCACGGATTTTTTAAAACCATATTAATACGATTTCTTACATAAAATGAAATCAAAGCAAATAAAGTAAGCTAATGTTCAGAATTGACTTCAATTTCTGGTCTGTAAGTTGATTATTTGGTTTTCCATTGTTTCTTATTTACTAGAAAAGACGTTTTTAAAAATTGACTAATATTTTTCATAAATAGCAATATGTCTTGCCAAACAAAATAAGATAGGTCACTTTAATGTAGTATTGTAACAGCTTCTTTTGAGCAGTATAGAAGAGAATGGGTCTGCTTCTCCTATCTGTGGCTTTTTCTTTTCAACTCTGTAAGACCCGTGTCAGAGTTTACATTGTGCGCTTATAGCCAAACACTCCCATTTTATATCTATTTTTGTAATATTGGTGATAAATAATTCTTTATTTTTTAAATTGCTCTAAACTTCTAGTATAGTAAGATAGAAGTTATCACAAAACCAGTATGCCCATTTATGAATCTTTGAGAATCTTAAAAACTCCTAGATGCCATCTGATTATTCATTTATTTTTAGTTTTTCAACTGAGCTTGAAGAAGTATGGACATTTTCTATTATTAGATATTTTCTTTCTCCCTTATTATTCCTTATTATATGTGATACAGATATTTTCTATCCTGTTGTATTTTTTTTAATGTTAGTCATACTCAAGAGATCACAGATTGATTTTATGACCTCTTAATAGAGTAGGAATTTGCCAAAAAGCAAGAAAAATGTCTATGCAAACTATTTCAAATTATTATAGCAAGTATTGTTGAATATACTTTATGTTATACTTCATATTCATATACTTCAAATTATTCAATCATACATGTGTTGAAAATTTGACTATGATTGTCTAAATATTATGTTAAATTGAAAATGTTGCTGATAACTTCCAGTCTCTTATTTTTTCTTGAGATCATGAATCTTTGCTTGTCCAAAGGAGTTTGGCTATTACTAGGGGGAGGGAGAGTAAAATGTATGATCTGGAGGTAATATTTCAATACTTAGTGATGGTGATAGCTTTATGAAGACAGAGACTGGAAACAGCAGAGCTGTGATGTGCTAGTCAGAGGACCACAACTTGTTCGTTTGCCTTGTTTCAAATCAAAAGGTCAGCACATATGTAAAACAGTGAGTGACTATCTCCTGTATGTAATAGATATGGGTCATCCCTTGCAGTAGTTTCAAAATTGCTTTATTAGTGTTCCAAGAATAAATAACACAATCACACCTACTCATTCTTTCTGTAAGTGATGGGATTTGGTACTCTTTCTTATTCATATTTTCTATATACTGGCTGCAACCGTAAATTGAGTTCCTGACACATCAGTATGGGTCAGGTTAAAGAACACTTTCCTGTTGGACAGAATCCCTGGGCACCACCTATCATTGTTATTCTTCTGATTACCGAAGCCACCTGTATAATGAAGTCTTACACAGAAGGGATGATGTAGGGTCTAATCAGAGCAGACATTATCCAGCTGAACCAGAGAAAATCACCCTGTCTGACCTTCTGGAAATATAATATACCTTTATATGTAGACTATATCTTTCTATCTACATTGTTTTTGCAATTAAACTGTATCTAACAACATACAATTTGTCATAAATCTAAATAAATAGAAAGAATGTACATAGGAGTGTTTTATAATGTGGGGACAAGAAAAATATGGTGGAATTTTTACATAACTGGAACTTTGAAAGATATGAATATAATAATAAAGACAATAGTAGCAGTTCTCATTTATTAAATATTTACTCTGGGTTAAGAACTTATCATCTTATTGTATTTGATCCTCACAAGTGTCTGATAAAAGTATGTACATTCTTCTTTTACAAATGAGAAATAAATATGCCTTAAGGGAATTAATCAACTTTCCAAAATAATATAATTAATAAGTATTCAAGTCATGTCCGATACTCACCTGGTATTCTTCATCACAACCTGTAATGCCATGAGCTTTGGAGGCAGTTAGTCCTGAATCATGTCACTGCCACCTCCTAATTATATGGCTTTGAGCCTTGTTTCCTCCCTATGAAATGAAAAAGAAAACATGTACCTCATAGAGCCATGGTGGGGAGTAAGGAAAGAATTTATTAGGTAATTAGTATAGCTACGTAATAATAGAGAAAGTTAAAAAATTTAAAAAGAGACCCCAGGGCTTGAAAAAACTGTGAAGTCATCATTCTTGTCAATAGCTAGAACTATGCCAAAATGTGAGTGCTTCTACAAAGCGTTGCAAATAGAGTGATGAAACTTGTCTTTCTTATTTTGCTAAGAAATACTATATTGTCATTTGCATCTGTCATATAACATAAAATTCTAATTGACTAGTTTTTATAGATTTCTCTGATCCATTGAAAATATCCCTTGGTTTCTAAATTCTGGAATATCTTTAGATTGAAGGTAGTTGTTTCTGCTCCCTGTTTTGGACATCTGCTTGCTGAAAGGCACTGGAATGGACCTGGAATGGTTTTTGGGGAATTCTCAGAGCTCTGTTTCATTTCAACTTAACATCATGCCCCTTATTAATAAACCTTAATAAGATCACAGCTCATTTGTGATAGAAATTTCTCATTTGAAATTTATTAATTTATTCATTCCCATTAGAATTTGAATTATAGTGTATACTGTTGCTTCTGAAACAACAAGGAAATGTCATCAAGTCCATAATGACATAATTCTTTGTAGACCTGCAAGAAATCCAACTTGTACTGAAGATACTTAAAGTAGTTATATTTTTCAGTGGGGTGAATTTGTAGGGCATTTCAAAATAGAGAACCCTAGAGCATTCTATTTGATTACTTGTTCTTTTTAAAATTTGTATATTTTACACTGAGTACCTATGCTTTTCAGAACAACTCTTAGAATTTATGCATCAGCTGCCTGCTTTTGCCAATATGACAATGTCGGTGAGACGAGAATTATGTGCCGTGATGGTATTTGCAGTGGTGGAAAGAGCTGGGACCATAGTGTTAAATGATGGTGAAGAGGTTAGTAAATATTTCTACCACTTGAAAAGTTTCTGTTTGACATTTTGTCAATACAAAAAATGAAGAAAAATCCAATACTTACTTTTTCCTTTTAAAATAACAATTAGACAACTTAGAATGAGTCAAGAATTACGATAACACTTAATATGTCATAGTATTTTTATACCTGTTATTTTCTCATGTCAATAATATTTCAAATGATATCAACAGAGATATTTTTATATGTCAACTTTACAGATTTTATAACTTAAATATTTATATACTATAATGCCTTTTGTCAGATGAGACTGATATTGAGGCAGTGGTGATCCTTTTTTCTTGTTTGCTATGTGTGTCTGGGGGAACAGAAGAAATATCTTTTATGTCATCTTAAAGAAGACCATTCAAAGTCAGATTAAGAGAGTGAAATGACATGCACCTTGTTCTAGAGATATAAAAATACGTAGATATATTACTGTGCTTTATTCCTGGTTCTGTGCATTTGGTAAACAGTTAACTTATTTGATCCACCTTGAGAATGAAAGATGTGCTAAGTCATTTGTAGGGACCATTCCAGTGTTTACAGCTGCATGATCATGATGTTATTTTCTGCTTTGTCTTCATTTTTATGGAATTAGCTGGATTCCTGGTCAGTAATTCTGAATGGTTCAGTAGAAGTGACTTATCCAGATGGAAAAGCAGAAATATTATGTATGGGAAATAGTTTTGGTGTCTCTCCCACCATGGACAAAGAATACATGAAAGGAGTAATGAGAACAAAGGTGGATGACTGCCAGGTACAAACTATTTTTTAAATGTTTATTTTCTGCTTAATAAAAAACACATATATACAGTTGTGATAAGATTTTTCTGTCTATATAAATAGATCATTTTTAGATTTATAAGTAAGATTTTAAAGTGGAACTATTACTTTTTGTGGTTTTAATGCTTTAGTATTATCACACCCCAGGAAATTAAAAATAAATCTCCCTGAAAGTTATTGAACTAAACAACACTAAGTTTTCTGTAAAAAATTCTACTAAAAAAAGCATTCTATAAATATGGCATTTAAAATTTTTCATTAATAATTGATAATCTGTCTGACCAGGCGGTGCTGCAGTGGATAGAGCATCGGACTGGGACACGGAGGACCCAGGTTCGAAACCCTGAGGCCACCAGCTTGAGTACAGGGTCGTTGGCTTGAGTATGGGATCATAGACATGACCCCATGGTCACTGGCTTGAGCAAGGCGTCACTCAGTCTGCTGTAGCCCCACGGTCAAGGCACATATGAGAAAGCAATCAAAGAACAATTAAGGTGCCGCAATGAAGAATTGATGCTTTTCATCTCTCTTCCTGTCTGTCTGTCCCTATCTGTCCCTCTCTCTGACTCTCTCTGTCTGTCAAAAAAGTAATAATAATTGATAATCTATTCATCAAAATATATGGAAGTAAAACTTCCATTAAAAAAAAGAAATTATAAGTAAATTAATAAAGATGACCTGATACAACTATGCAGTGTTTTTATTTATATACATACATACAAGATAAAGATTTTAGATGTCATGGAAGTTAATTCTGGTATGAATCAGTAAAAAGACTTGTTAGTAAAAAAATAATTGCAGATCTTATGTTAGTATTTCTTATTTAAAAACATTTAATTAAAGACTAGAGAAAATATTGAGACCAAATGTGAAATTTTACCAGATTAATATTACTAGTAACCTCTATATTAGTCAGAAGTAAATTTAAGACCCTCTTGTTATCAAGTGTTTATAATTTTTCTTGTCATCTTAAAAATTTTATCTTTGGAAGATGAAATATTTTAATATGAATAAGCCAGACGATTGGACTCAGACTAATTTATGTTAAGTCCTCATTGTATTTATTTATCTGCTGTCTGAAATACATCTGAATGTACTTTATTATAAATAAACATCATTGAATTTTTATGGTGTCTGATAAGAGTTTAATAATATTCATTTAAAATTTCATTTTAAGCATTTTACTTACTTAAAAAGAAAAATGACCATGGTTATAAATAAAATTATCTTACCAAGAGAAAATAATGTTGCCAAATAATGCTTTCAGTGAGCACTGTAGAGAAAAAAAGAAAAAAGACTGAATTCAATGTTTTGAATATATAATGCCAGAAGAGCACTAGTCTCAATTATTTTGCATAATGTAGGAAAACAAAATGGTAGGCAAACCTTGAAGTCTTTATGTCACTGACACGGCCTGGAAATGTGCATTTAAAAGAGATCATAGATAATATTTCATCTCTGAATTTTATTTCAAAAATTACAAAGCCAAATGGAGCCAAAACAAACTAGAAAAATATTAAATATTCCTCCATCATATTATCTCTCATCAGTTCCTCCCTAAACCATACTACAAGTCGGCATTACTAGAGTATTTGAGTCAGAGTCTCTGCCCCTAAAGGGCAAGTAAAAGTTATTTTGTGTCTGAGAATTTAACACCTTTCAATTGGCTAACCCCTTCTGTTAGAAGTTTTGTAATCATGGGACTGAAATGATAGAAGAGGCATAAAAATGTTTCAGAATGATTGATAAAAATGTTACATGACTGAATATTACAGAGTGTTTAAATAATGTCATTCATCCATAAAATAACCTTTAGGAGATGCTGTCATTTTGTTTTGTTTTGTAGTAGAGACAGAGAGAGGGACAAACAGGAAGGAGAGATGAGAAGCATCAATTCACTGCAGCACCTTAGTTGTTCATTGATTGGATTGCTTTCTCATATATGCCTTGACCGGGTGGTGGGGGAGGGCTACAGCAGACCAAGTAACCCCTTGCTCAAGCCAGCGACCTTGGGTTCAAGCTGGTGAGATTTGCTCAAACCAGATGAACCCATGCTTAAGCCAGTGACCTCGGGGTTTCAAACCTGGGTCCTCTGCGTCCCAGTCCAACGCTCTATCCACTGCGCCACAGCCTGGTCAGGCTGAGTTGCTGTCATTTCTACTGAGCATATTGTAGGCAGTCAACAAGTACTGAATGACACGAACAAAAATGGTGTTGTCTTTCTCAAGAAATAGCAACTTTGCTTAGAATTGGACCTCATTTTCTTACATTTTATTGGGTTCTGAAAATAAATATTGGGTTATGTGATACCTAGGTGAGCTCATGTTAAGCCTAAGGTCACAAGAGTGAGTGTATTTAAATGTTAACATCTATTTCTGTTTATTTGGGTCGCACGGTATGTTTACAGTTGTGTTTGCTCTGGGTCCCTTCTCGAGTCCTCCTCTTCCTGTTCTCTCCCTCAGAGTCTGTTCTTGTTTTCTGTTTGGTCTGAGGATGAAGCCAGGGCTAGGTGTAGGCATCCTGTGGCACCAGGTGACTGGTATGGTTCTCCATTCCCTGTATATGTCTTTTTTTTCCTTCTCTACTGCATAAGTCTTAGGCCTGCCACTGCCACCGCAGGCACTTCTTAGCCCTGTTCTACATCCCTCCGTGTGTGAACAATTAGGTGTGAATTCCCCTTAGAGACAGCAGAATACCAGTTCAAATTCATCTAAGCTCTTAAGGTACATCTACAGTGTGTCGGTAACGTCATGGTGCACTTTTGACCTGTGACCGGTCAAAAGTGCACCATGACTTTACGGACACAATGTATTAGACTCACCTTTTCCTGAGACCATGGGAGCTCATGATGCTTTGAATTTATGAATTAGTCTTGGAGGAGAAAGCAGTTACATGGATAAGTTGCAAGTTTAATTTTACTTGATTCTTTTCTCTTTCTGTTATTTTCCTACTACATATAAATTGTGATGTCATATGCCCCAAGAAAACAATACTCTGACATAAACTGCCATTTGCTTTTTATGAGCAAAATCTTGTATGAATTTCTATTTTATATCAGAGTGCCACGTTCATAACACATACTTTCATGTGTCAACAGCTGTCTGAAAGTATAAACCTCACCAAAACAATTACAGATATATATATATATATAATTATTTATATATTATGTCTATAAGTCACAAATTTTCAACTGACTTTATTATACCTGTTAAAATTATATTTTACCTGTGAATGTCTTACCAGATCTATGAGCTTTTTAAAGCAAAAATAAATCTGCTAATAAAAATATAGATAAATGTTTTTCATCTAAAATTTCTTTTTTGATACCAGCTCTGTACAGCCATATTAGAAATTTGGTTTGGGAGTTTTGTTTTTTTTTAATTTTCTTTTTCTTTTTGGATGGTATTTTAGTTTGCTGAAGAAATGCTTAACCTAAAAGGCAATGTTGTCCCTCATTCTCCTGCATGTGAGTGAGAAGTTTGAAGCTCAGTCGTCACTGGCATGCGTCCCAGAGCCATGGGGAACTTACTGTAGATTGAAGCCCGAGCTGTATGTTTGCACAGAGAGCTAGCTCAAAGGAGCCCGAGTCCATCACATATTTGGTTCATTGAATCAGTCTGTGCGAAGCTCACGCTTAGTTTTGGATTTAATGCAAATGTGAATTCTTATATATAAGTTTGAATCGTATTCTTATTGTCATAGACCAAAATGTATGGGATGAACTGGAGAGTGTCATTTATATCTCTAAAGCAATAGATAAATAAGTAAATGAATCCCAAACTGACTAGACATCAAGAATTTTAAATCAAACTTAATCTATTTTCGTTAAATTCTTAGTCAAGTAAATTAAATTTTAGTATAGTTCTCTTTAAAATAGCTTTTTCATGTGCTCATGTTGGCAGCACAAATACAAAAAGGATTTTCTTTTCTCTACTTACTCAGTTTAACCCTGGGATATGTTTCTTTTTTAGGAGGTGAATGAGAAAATGATAGTATTATGTTCTCTAAAACTACATATAAGAAAGAACACCTAAGATTATTTGGAGATGGGAATAGTTTTTCTGTCCTGTAAAAAGAAAAAAACAAATATTTTTGAGATTAAGGACCACATATGTATTTCAAAACATATATATGTGTATGTGTGTATGTGTACGCCTGTAGTTACCATAATGGAAACGGTTTTTTAAAGGATTTTTAAGAGTGAATTAAACTATGCATAATTACTTACAAGAAAAGCCTGTATCTTTTGAATTTTTAACTTTTTGATTCTAAACCCTTTAACATTTTATTTCCTTCTGAGATTTTGATATGCATGTACAATTTTTTAAAATTAGCAAGCATGTAATTATGAGATATTGGGCAAATTAACATGCCCATGCTACAACCTGTGTCCTCATCTGTACAATGGGGGTAATAGTAGTACCTTCTTCATGCGGTGGTTTGGAGGATAAATTGAGGAAGTTCTGTAAGGTCACTGCGTTACACAGATGATCACGTTATTATAATACTACAGTGTTTGGTTTCTCACCTTTAAAGATATATAACATAATATCATATACATTAAGCCAGAACTTTAAATGTCTTATGAAAATATGATTTTGGATAACTGCTTTATATTTTATCTTACATATGCTATAATTAACCACCCCCCTTTTTTTAACCACCCCCTTTTATTTAACTTTTTACATTAAAAGAGAAAAAGAAATGTCCGTGGTTTTTTATTCTTAAATGATTTCTTAAATAAGAATAAATCGCTCAAAATTCCAAGATAACAATGGTCTTTGGCTAACTTGTATAAGTGATTTCTAGAATTCGTTCTTAACTTTCTTTATAACTGCTGAAAATTATAATTAAATGGATTGCCTTAAGTCCCCAAATTTTTTATATTTGGGGTAATGGAAGAGAAATGGCTTGATATGTGTATTATTGTTAACTTTTTCTTTGAGAGCAAGGATCACCCTTAATACCAGTTATAAGGAATAATGATTTGAGTTTCACAAGTATGTAGCTTGTTTTGTGGACTTTTTTTATTTTTTTAACAGACTTTCTAAAATGAAATCATATCAGTATAATTAACAAATTTCTAATTAGGATTTTTAATATAAACGACATATAAATATTCTAAAATGTGAAACTTTTCTCTTGACCAAGGGAGAAATACATTAAAAAAGTAGAGAATTCTGATTAAGGTTCATTACTGCAGTCATTATTAAGTATGAGAAGGATGTAGAAAAATGTCAGAGTTAAATAATTAAAATGCTGAATTATTAGTACTGCTAGACCTCTTGCAAGCACTTTATCATTAACATGTGACTTATATTTTATTCCAGTTTGTCTGCATAGCCCAGCAAGATTATTGCCGTATTCTTAACCAAGTAGAAAAGAACATGCAAAAAGTGGAGGAGGAAGGAGAAATTGTTATGGTGAAAGAACACCGAGAACTTGATCGAACTGGAACAAGAAAGGGACACATTGTCATCAAGGTAAGACAAATGTGGCTCTATTTTCTTTTTTGGAAATTGTCGGTTATGACCACTTTAGATTTCCCTGCCTCATTTTTAGGCATAAATTTTCTTAAAAATTATCAGTTGTAAAAAAATCTTTATATTTCCTGATGAATTGCAGTTTTATTAATTACTATTCATATCACTACCCAGTTCATTTCATGTTGGAGATTTGAAGTCAGGCTGCCATACAGAGGCTATTTATGCCTTAATAGATTAGCGATTAAACCTTTTATTTGTTACAGGGCACATCAGAAAGGTTAACAATGCATTTGGTGGAAGAGCATTCGGTGGTGGATCCAACATTCATAGAAGACTTCCTGTTGACCTATAGGACTTTTCTTTCTAGCCCAATGGAAGTGGGCAAAAAGTTATTGGAGTGGTTTAATGACCCGAGCCTCAGGGATAAGGTTGGAAAATGTATTCTAGTTTGACTTTTAAATATGAGTATTCAGATATAAACTTAAAGATACTTTAATATATGCATATTTGTCACACCAGTTATGTTTAAATTATTTTATTTGAACAAGAGATTGTATTTTTTAAGCAAAAGTGATAACAAATATTTGTTAGTTCTTGTTACAGGTTTCTAGGTTTAGTCCTAAAAATGTCTTTTTTTTTTTAATGCAAAGGTTAGTAAATTGGCCAACAAATGTTTCCATTTTAATTCTATTGAGAATGCATTAAAACTCACCCCCAAACATCTGGGTTCCATAGGACTCTGCATTCTCTAGCTCAATAGATGGTAAGTGCACACCAGATAAAAGTGAAAATTTTAAATTTGCAGCATTTCATTACAACTATTGCTGGCTGGTAGGTCCCAGTATATAATTCTAAACAGCTCTTGAGAGCTGTGTCACAGCTAGATTGCATGGTAAACTAAATAGTCTTATGAAGGTTGAGAATTAATGCTGGTTTGTACCCATTTCCCCTTCCATGTGCAGTCTGATTCACATGAGACAGACTTTGGAGAGAGGCAGAGTAGGGAAATTCCAAACAGAAGGCTAACAGTGAAAAGCTTTCAAGCTAGTGCTGATCCTGCTGCCGACTAGCTCTGTGGCCTTAGAGAAATCATTAGTTTTGTTTTTCAGTTTGTTTTCTGAGAGTCACAATCGTAGAAGATCTCAGTGGAGCTCTTCAGCTCTTCAGCCATAAGAACTTGAGTGTTGCCTCTCCCATTTACCTTATGTACTATCTGACACTTATTTACTTGTAAAATGAATAATCAACATTCTTTTGACATTGTTGTGAAAAATGAATAATAAAAGTAAACGCTCTTTATGTAGTGCCTGGCTCAGAGCCAGCACTTAATATATCCTAAAGGTCATTTGATGTTGGTGGTTGGTTGCTAGTTCTCAATTTCTGATTTATGAATCTTGTTTTTCTAATGTGTAATTTGGATAGTACTTTTAAGTTGGCTTCTCAGCTGAAAACTTTTTATTTTATGAAAAGGTCAGGTGTTAGATATATTTTAAGGGAAATCATCTTAAGTATTTACTAAATTTGAAAAATTAAGCAATAATAATAGTCAATGACATAAAATTGATATAAATATCAAGACTTCACTCCTGAGTGATTAGTAAGGTTTATACTCTAATTTGTCACAGTATATTAACTATAAACAATATTTTAAACTATAGTTAAACTGTGTACAATCATCTTTTTCTTTACTGCTAGAAGAGTGTGCTTAATTTTTTCATTTTAAGAGGTTAATGTTTGAAAACAATTCTGGGTTTTTTTCTTTTTTTTTTAAATTCAATGAGAGGAAGGTAGGCAGAGAGAGACTCCTGTATGCGCCTCAGTCAGGATTCACTCAGCAAACCCACTAGGGGGTGATGCTGTGACCATCAGGGCGTTACTTTGTTGCTCAGTAACAGAGCCCTTCATAGCACCTGAAGTGGAGGCCATTGGAACCATTCTCAGTGCCCGGGGCCAACTCACTTGAATCAAGCCATGACTGTGGGAAGGGAGGAGGGAGAGAGAGAAAAGCGAGGGGGAAGGGTGGAGAAAGAAATGGGCCTTTCTCCTATGTGCCCTGACCAGGAATTGAACCTAGGACTTCCAAACTCTAGACCAACGCTCTATCATTAAGCCCACTGGCCAAGGCTGAAAACAATTCTCTGGAAAAATTTCTTTTATCTTGTTGATCAAATTTAGAAAATGAAACTGATATAAAAGAACAAAAGTACTTTTATATTTAAAGTTGCAATTATATTCACTTCATTCAGTAAAATTTTATTGAGAATTTACTTTATGCCAGGCATTGTTTTAAGTATTTAGGATGCCCTTGGACATAACATAAAGTTGTTAAACTCATGGAACTTACAGTCTAATGAGTGTCACACAGTTCCTGCTGAGTACGAAGAAAAAGTAATTCCATAACTGAGAGCGTGTTTATTGGCCTATCTAAGGGCTGTGTAAAAACACTGTATAGAGTGAGAAAAGGCTGTTTAGTTTTCCTGAAGAATTACAGGTGTTAAAAACTTTCTAAATCTTAATGTTAGCAAATAATATCTAACTCCCAGCAAGCTTCTTCCTTTCATAACTTGTTCCCTTATAGATCTTTCTAGACTTCATACTATTGTTTCCTTTTGTCTATTCTGGCCTCAGCCTTTTTTTTTTTAATTTCTCTCTTCCTTGTGTTGTATTTATTTATTTTGGTTTTATTTTAGCTTTGTTTTTATTTTGGTTAGTTTAGTCTTTTTTTGTTTTTTTTTTAATTTTTTTAAATTATTTTATTCATTTTAGAGAGGAGACACAGAGTGAGAGAGAGAGAGAGAGAAAGAAAGAGAAAGAGGGGAGGAGCTGGAAGCTCAACTCCCACATGTGCCTTGACCAGACCAGTGCAGGGTTTTGAACTGGCGACCTCAGTGTTCCCAGGTCGATGCTTTATCCACTGCGCCACCACAGGTCAGGCCTGTTTTTATTTTGATCAGTTTTAAATATATTGTGAGAGTAAGTAAGATGTAAGTTTATTGCTGTCCTTCACAGAATCAAAACTCTTCTTGGCAAAACAGTGTAGTCACTATTTAAAGTAAAACTATAGCCTGACCAGGCGGTGGCACAGTGGATAGAGCGTCGAACTGGGATGCAGAGGACACAGGTTCAAGACCCTGAGGTCGCCAGCTTGAGCACGGGCCCATCTGGCTTGAGCAAAAAGCTCACCAGCTTGGACCCAAGGTTGCTGGCTCCAGTGAGGGATTGCTCGGTCTGCTGAAGCCCGCGGTCAAGGCACATGTGAGAAAGCAATCAATGAACAACTAAGGTGTTGCAACGGCAATGAAAAACTAATGATTGATGCTTCTCACCTCTCTCCGTTCTTGTCTGTCTGTTCCTATCTGTCTCTCTCTCTCTGACTCTCTCTCTATCCCTGTAAAAAAAATAAAAATAAAGAAATAAAGTAAAACTATATATTTTTGGTTATTTTCTTTTGAATAAAATCCTTGCTGAGGGTTTCTGTACTTAGTTTATCTTCTTGTTCTTTGTTGTTAGGTGAATTGTTTGTTAAATATCTTATTTGAAATCACTTTCACTGCAATTTTTTTAGGACATGTTTAGAAAACCTATTGAAAACAATTCATTTTTCAGGTTACACGGGTAGTGTTATTGTGGGTAAATAACCACTTCAATGACTTTGAAGGAGATCCTGCCATGACTCGATTTCTAGAAGAATTTGAAAATAATCTGGAAAGAGAGGTAATAGTTGTGATTTTGACAAAACCGTCAGCTTTAAATGGACGCGCGTCAGCCTGCCTTTGAAACCATTCTTTCTGAACTCTTCTAGAAAATGGGTGGCCATCTCAGGCTGTTAAATATTGCATGTGCGGCTAAAGCTAAAAGGAGATTGATGACGTTGACGAAACCGTCCCGAGAAGCTCCGCTGCCTTTTATCTTACTGGGAGGTTCAGAGAAGGGATTTGGGATCTTTGTGGACAGTGTCGATTCAGGTAGCAAAGCAACGGAAGCAGGCTTGAAACGAGGGGATCAGGTATGAGATTTCTACCTCCAAACTTCCAGGGTGAACATTGGTGTCTCTCTTTTTTTTTTTTTTTCTTCAGTCAATTGGGATATTTCAATTAATTTTATAATTTTATTTTTAGATATTAGAAGTAAATGGTCAAAACTTTGAAAATATTCAGCTGTCAAAAGCCATGGAAATTCTTAGAAATAACACCCATTTATCTATCACTGTGAAAACCAATTTATTTGGTAAGTATTTTTGCATATGTTCATTTTTTCTCCTTTTGGTCTTGACACATTTACGTCTTAATTATAAAAAGGTCAGTTTTATAAGTAATATTTCAAACAGCATAAGAATAATCATTTATAGTAAAGTGCATAGATATAATTAATTATGTAAGTATGTAATTAGATCTAAATCAGAATCTGTAAATGTGAGAATCATAAAAGTTATGTTTTAACAATGGTTTTATTCATAAGTGTTTTAAATACCTATAGATTTAAAGGCTATGCTGCTGTATTTTAATTTATTCTGAGTGGAAATGATAGAGCAACATTATAAAGCAGATTCTTGTCATTCATTCATTCATTGGAGTCGTGTTTTCTTTTGGGATTACAGTTTCAATAGCTGAAGTCTATACTTCTTGCCTATTTGTCTCTGAATTGTTCAGATTTCTTATGATGGGTGATTTGCGGTGTTTATTTCCATTTTAGTATTTAAAGAACTTTTAACAAGATTATCAGAAGAGAAAAGAAATGGTGCCCCTCACCTTCCGAAAATTGGAGACATCAAAAAGGCCAGTCGCTACTCCATTCCAGATCTGGCTGTAGATGTAGAACAGGTGATAGGACTTGAAAAGGTAAATAAAAAAAGCAAAGCCAACACTGTTGGAGGAAGGAACAAGCTAAAGAAGATACTCGACAAGACGCGGATCAGCATCTTGCCACAGAAACCATATAAGTAAGTATGTATGTAAATTCTGTGTGCGTTATTTCTTGTGTGTTAGAATAGTATGCAGTGATAGTGATGTAATTAATGTTTGCACATCAGTCGAAGAACGGTTTGAACTCTTACACTTGAGCTAGCGTAGAAGACATAGTGAACAATCAAGTTTGTTTTAATCCTGTTTTGGCCACATACTTGCTGCCCATCTTCATTAGAGAGAGCTTAGCACTTCCTCATCGGAACTCTTCTTTTATTTCTCATTTAGACTTTTAAAAAATCGATGTTGTGTTTTCTCCCTTCTTCCCTGTGATTGGGAGGATTTTTGCTACTTTTCGTTGTTTCCAGGTGTCTTATTTCCCAACAGCATCTGCTCTTTGCCAACCATCATTGCTTCTTCCCATTGCTACTGTGCATCTTTGCCATTCTCTTTCCCTTTCTTTTGTTTTCGGTACTTTAACCATTGCCAGTACATACCAGCCAAGCACAGAACTCCTGTTTTCCTCCCAGTAGGCTCTACAGTCACGGTGTCAGCTTTATCTTGAATCTCTTCTTGGCTCTTTATTCATGCGAGGAGCTCAGACTAGACCCCTGGTTGGCAAAGGGCGGCTCGTGAGCCACACACAGCTCTTTGGCCCCTTGAGTGTAGCTCTTCCACAAAATACCGCGTGTGGGCGCTACCTCGATAAGGAATGTACCTACCTATATAGTTTAAGTTTAAAAAATTTGGCTCTCAAAAGAACTTTCGATCGTTGTACTGTTGATATTTGGCTCTGTTGACTAATGAGTTTGCCAACCACTGGACTAGACAAAGTTGTCAGTGTCACATAATTTTTTTTAGCTTTTGTTTGTTTGCTTGGTCATTTCTTCATTTTAGCTTCTTCTGAATCGAAGGATGTTTTATAAAACTCAGTTACTACCAGTCAAAAATGCTTTTAATATTAAATAGCATGGGTGCATCAAATTTATTTATTAGTCCTCAAACTATAATAGTGTAAGAGATAACTTGAAAATGTGTTATTTTCTTTTTAATGGGTCTCATGAAGGAATAGTAGATATAGGCATTTAGGACTGTGTCAAGTGTTTCTGTTTTTAAATTCCACTTCAGATAAAATTTTTATTCACAAGAAAAAATTGTATTCCCAGATTAGAGAGATACGGCCTACTATTGATGAGCTGAGTGTCAAAATTGTGTTGTACCCATTTAATTATGATTGGGTTTTTTTTATTGGTATTTTTGTATCAACTACAAAAGACTTCTAAAGTAGAATCCTAAGGATAAGCAATGAATATGATGGTTTTATTTATGGACTTGAGAGTATGTGTATATTGAGTAAACTTCCAAGAGGCCATGGATAGGTCTACTGGCATTACAGAAAACAGAAACTGATTTTGAAAGTGACCCTTCTTGCTTTAAAAAAACTTGTTTTTAGATAAATAAAAAAATGTACTTACCATATTTTTTGCTCCATAAGACACACCTAAGATTTTAAGGAGGAAAATAAGAAAAGAAATATTCTGAACCAAATGGTGTGTTAAAATATTTAATAAAATACACCACTATAATATTTCAACAGTGTAAACTCAACAGCAGTATTAACAAACTTTAGCACTGTTATTAACAAATGAGAAGAGACTTTAATGTTCTAATACTCTTCTAGTTGTCCGGGAGCCCACAGCAGCTATAAAAAATGAACATTTGTTCAATAAGACGCCCAAGCATTTTCCCCTCCACTTTTGGGGGAAAAAAGTGTGTCTATGGAGCGAAAAATATAGTAAATGTAGAATAATTAGCAGTGCAATAACAAGAAAATATCTCAGAGTAATATTGGACCATGACTTAACTATGTGCCTTGAAAATAATATATCAGCCTGATCAGGTGGTGGTGCAATGGATAGAGCGTTGGCCTGGAATGCAGAGGACCCAGGTTCAAAACCCCGAGGTTGCCAGCTTCAGCATGAGGTCACTGACCTGAGTGTGGAATCATAAACATGACCCCATGGTCGCTGGCTTGAGCCCAAAGGTTGTTGGCTTCAGCAAGGAATCATTGGCTCGGCTGGAGACCCCCAGTCAAGGCTCATATAAAAAAGCAATCAATGAACAACTAAGGTGCCACAACTATGAGTTGATGCTCCTCATTTCTCTTCCTGCCTTTCTGTCTGTCCTACTCTCTCTTAAAAATAATAATAAAAATAAAAATCAACATAACCCTGGCAAACATAAACAGAAATGTGACATGCAAGAACTGGGATGTACCATATTTTTTGCTCCGTAAGACAGACCTGACCATAAGACACACCTAGGGTTTTAAAAAGGAAAATAAGAAAAAAATATTCTGCCTGACCAGGCAGTGGCACAGTGGATAGAGTGTTGGACTGGGATGTGGAAGACCCAGGTTCGAGACCCTGAGGTCACCAGCTTGAGTGCGGGCTCATCTGGTTTGAGCAAAGCTCACCAGCTTGGACCTAAGGTTACAGGCTCGAGCAAGGGTTTACTTGGTCTGCTGAAGGCCCGCGGTAAAGGCACATATTAGAAAGCAATCAATGAACAACTAAGGTGTTGCAATGAAAAACTGATGATTGATGCTTCTCATCTCTCTCCGTTCCCATCTGTCTATCCCTATCTATCCCTCTCTCTGACTCTCTGTCTCTGTAAAAAAAAAAAAAAATCTGAACCAAGTGGTATGTTAAAATATTTAATAAAACACCATATTTTTGGCTCTATAAGATGTATGGGCATTTTCCCCTCCACTTTTGGGGGAAAAATGTGCATCTTATGGACCAAAAAATACAGTAATCCATTCATGGTACAAGATATTGGCAAGTCCATAGTATGAGAATACTATGTATAATTTTGTTCTTATGTATATTTAGAAAGATACTCAACAACTACAGAAGGGTAAAGAAAGAAAGAAAGATAATAATTAGATGTGTTGAACTTTTAAAACTGAGGAAGCATCTTGGTATATAGATGAAATGTATGAATCACTTATGTATTTTATAATATAAAATTATTAGCTATAATTTATATTATAATGCAATTAAAAGGAAAAAAGTTTTATATTAAAAGAAGGCTCAGTAAAATGTAGGGTCTATATATTGGTATGATATACTTGATTTAATACTGGCCACTATTTAATTTTTTCTCTCCTAGAAATTAACACGTGTTTATAGAGATTTCTTTTTTGTTTGACAAAGGCGTTACACTAGTCAATTAGAGAAATCCCCTAGATACACTGTTTTTTTCCCCTCCTAAACATTGTTGGCATCACAGAAGCTAAAATGCTAAATGATGGCAGGCTGCCAAGGATAGGCATGATAGAGTGATGTAACTGGAGGGGAGAGAAAGGGGTGAACAAGAGGATTGCAAGTTTCAGATGTTTGTCAAGTAAGTAGAGAGATACTGAGGAAGCCAGAGAAAAGAGGGGAATAAGTCAACAACTGCAATTAAAACTTCATTTCAATAACCATGAGAATTGGAAAGTTTGAACAGTAAGAGAGTGCCTTCAGAGATGGACATTTCTGAATTGTCTTGAATATAAAAGTAGTTTCAACTGAAGAATACGCCCAGGGAGATCATTTTAGATGTTAAAATGTTGCAGAGAAACATTTCTTAAGAAGCCAGCTCTCTGAGGGGCGCCTGGAGTATTCTGGTATTTATAGCAATCTGTGCCAGGGGCAGCCCGTCAGCTCTGTCTTTGGCCTGAACCCCGTTGCACTTGTCTCAGATCATGTATTATAGCTAATGTTTTTGGCAGTGAAGACTAGCTTATATGATTGAATAGTAAAATTCTGCTCACAATGTGAAGGTTTGAATGTTTCACCGAACATTAATACTTTGGGTCATTACATGTATGCCTCTGTGTGCTTAGATAGTTTTACTTTGTCATGAACTTCCTTGTAAATTTAAAAGAATTTATACTAAAATTGTCTTTTTTTTAAAAAAAGGAAAGCCCTTATTCTTGCTTATTTACCTTTATAATGTCTATTTCACCAAAAACTAAGGAGAAAGAATGCTGCTAAATCTCTTTCAGCACAGCCATTGAAGATAGTATTATGGTCAAGCTCTACTGTCTGAAAATGTAATTGATGCTAAAAGTCTTAATTTTATTCGTGACATTCCAACCTTAGTATAATTTTCTTTGTTCTTCTTTCAAGGTATTTATAGAAACTCACAGACCTCTGACCATTTGCTTGATTGAATTGTTTTCTGTTTTGCGGGCATATTGTTTTACTTGGATGTTTTGAAAACAGTTGACCCTTCAAATCTAGAAATAATTTTTAAATATTATTAACTATGTTTCAAATCTTGTTTCGGGAGTTGTCCATAGTAACAAGCTTTTTATAAATGGAAATGAGTTTGTAGCTATCCATAATAAGTAGTATTCCTCTGGGAACTTACATGTATAACCAGAAAATTTGAGTAGAGAATTATGAGTCATTCATTAGATTTCTGTTGCCTCGTCTTTGATGCAAAGAATGTCACCATGCACCACTGCTTTTTTATGCTCTGTGTAATTAAGAAATAATGTGTGTATCAGGGCTTATTTACATTAGACTTCATAGTGATTTCATTTATTTCTCTGAAACATCAGAGAATGAAATTGGGACAATTTGGCTCCACCTCTTCCCATTCCTTTTACTCAATTTCTTCAGTTCTTAAAGATCAGATTATAAAATAGTTTATCATTCTGATACAGAAGCCATCAGTTGAGTAAGGACTGTGTCCTTTTAATGTGCTGTTTTAAAATCTGTTTTCATCAGAAACTAGAGCTTATCTTTTTTTTTTTAATGTATTTATGTACTGAGAAACTACTAATATTTGTTATGATTTGTCTTATCTAAAAGATACAGGTTTCAGAGAAACATACTATGTATACACTTAAGAAGTAGCAAAACAATTTGAATTGGGTACACTTAAGCAGTAGTTACTTTTGCAATTTTCAACCCAATTCATCAGTTTTTAACTGCATGTTTTATAAAAGATGATTTATTTATGGTTTGTGTCTACAGGGTATCCCTGGGTTACAACACAGTCCCATTCCTACAATGGTGACGTAACCCGAATTTTGGTGTAAATTGAAATACACCCTAGCCTAACACAAACGGAACACTTGCGCTTTTAACAGTCCAAACTGGCGTAGGTAAGCGTACTGGGGGATGCCAGCTCCCTCACTTCCACGCCACATTACTGCGCATTCTTCCACCGCATGCAGCCAAACTGGTTCTCCCACGTAGTCCATCAGTACAGTGCTAACGGCATAAGCCAAAACACGGTATCCCCATTTTTTTTTTAAGTTTTTAAGGGAGCAAGTGTTGTAAACTCAAAAAATTGTATGTCAAGACTGTGGTAACCCGAGGACCCCTGTGTTATATATTGATGAGTTAAACTTCCCAACTCATTGATTACTTATTTTCTCATTTTCCTCTTTGTTCAGTGATATTGGGATTGGTCAGTCTCAAGATGACAGCATAGTAGGGCTAAGGCAGACGAAGCATATCCCAACTGCACTGCCTGTCAGCGGAACCCTATCATCCAGCAATCCTGATTTATTGCAGTCGCATCATCGCATTTTAGACTTCAGTGCTACTCCTGGTGAGCACCGCCCAGGCTGCTTTTTGTTTTATTGCAATAATCTTTTCTTCGAACATAACGGTAATGCTATATGTATCTCTTTCGGTTTGCCATGGATTTATCAGATGCTCAGAGTCAGGGTGAACCGTAAAACAACTGTAACTAGCTCTTTTTTATTCTTCAGACTGTTTTTGATATGGCCGTAGGCAAATTAATCTCTCTGAACTTGTTTCCTCTTTCATAAAATGAAGATAATACAGGCCATACAGGCACGACTAAGTTACATTAGGTAAATAGGGTAAAAGGCCTATTTTTTTTTTTTTTACCTTTTGCTGCTAAAGTGACAGCCTTGTGTTCAGCTGTTGTGTACTGATGTGTTTGTATTTGTAGATCACTTATGGATCTATAGGGGAAAATGTATTCTTGTGGATTGTTAGCACATGTTTTATTGCATCTTTGAAGAAGAGCTGTGGTAAGGAAGAGATGAAGCTTCAGCATTATCTTTAATAGGTTTTAGTTTTTCAGATTACTTCACTTAATTGTATTACTATATATTAAAATACTTTTTACTTATGTATGGCTTTTCCTCCCCCCAGACTTGCCAGATCAAGTGCTAAGGGTTTTTAAAGCTGATCAGCAAAGCCGATACATCATGATCAGTAAAGACACCACAGCGAAGGAAGTGGTCATTCAGGCCATCAGGGAGTTTGCTGTGACTGCCACTCCCGATCAGTATTCGCTCTGTGAGGTCTCTGTCACACCCGAGGGAGTCATCAAGCAAAGAAGGCTTCCAGACCAGCTTTCCAAACTTGCTGATAGAATACAACTCAGTGGAAGGTATACCATAGCTATCTCTTTGGCTTTGTTTACTTCAAACACGCATCAGAGTCTAAGAGGTGAACACTTTCAAAGGGTATTTTAAAGAGTAAGTGCCCCCCCTCCACATACACACACCTAGAGTTGCTTTATCAAAGTCAATGCACATGGTACATTTTGACCCTCACAAGGATCTCTGAAGAATGCGTTCAAAACAAGGACACTGTGACCTGGATATTGTTATTGCCCACCATTGTGCAAGCAGTAACTTCTCACGACAGCACCTTAGGACACTGGCCTGGCAGAGTGGCACAGAAAGCCTGACGTAAAGTCACAGATGCCCTCTAATTCTAGGAAATGTATTATTTACAAAAACATTGTCTAATAGTATTCTATTGTCATTTCTCCCTGCCTACCTAACTCTCCTAGGAACTTCATGTATTTAGGCAGAGACGTCTGTGACAATGTAATTGGCCAGTGCTGCCTAGTGTTTATGTTATACTGTGAAAAACACTTCTTAACTCCGGAACCAGACTTTAGTTGCTGCAAAGCTTGGTCCTTTGCTGCCTAAGTGCTTATGTAACACACATAACTTGCAAGGCAACATTGTACCTGACTTTGTCAGTCTCTTGAATGGTATTTCCATTAATAGATGTATGTAATTTGGGTTCTCAAAGCACAGAGTAGGGAAAACTGAAAAAGTAGTTAAGTTTTGACCCCTAATGTAATGACTAGATTTGGCACTGACTGAAAATTAAGTAGTCCCTAAAATCACATTTTTTCCTAATGTTACTTGTCATTCGAGTGTTTCATTGCACTGGAATTTTTCACGTTATACATATCAACTGTGATAGGATTCACTCAAAACTTGTTTTCTTGCTATCACCATAACCTTCTACTCTTCTTTACTTTTACTTTATTTCCAATCTTGCCACTAGCAGGTAGTGTTGTTTTAGGAGGTCGGTTTTCTCCTTATTTCTTTAGCTGTCTTAGAGTTCTACAAATCCCCATTGAGGTGCAGACTCATGATTCACATTCACTATTCAAGAAAATTATAGATGGACACATGTCATGGGCTTCATCAGTAATCAAAACTAAGACCACTTAATCGGAGCATGTCAGTGGCCCAGGGTATGTGTTTTCTGTCATATTTGCCTTGGCAAAATATGCAAAAGGCTTGTTTGGCAGAGCTCGCACTGAGTGCTTATTTTGTTTATTCCTTTATAAAATTTGACTTAGGGAAAGTATCTGTTTTTTAAAAAAATCACAGGACAAACATCTGGATTCTATTTTCAACAAGTTGCTTACAAAGAGAAAGGAGCATTACTTCTGAATTCCTGTCCCTGCAACTGGAATTAACTAGTCATTCATCTTTGGTCGCCTCTGTTTCCTCATGTGAAAAGTGAGAATAGTATCTGCCACACTTAATTGTAGGGCTTGGTGAAAATCAGATACTGAAAAGTTAAAATCTCTTTTTGTTTTGTTCTACTCATAGGATCAACTAGGGCGAAATGGCTTATAGATTGTTTTGGTTGTTGAGTAAGTAAGCAAACTTGGTTTGATTTAGTTTGAGCCTATTGATAGCCACAGATTCTCTGGGAAATAGTAGGATAACCTGTGCCTGATCTTCCTGCTTCCTCCTTAGAGCCTATTTCTTTATTTAAACTGAAATTTTTAATTTAGCTATTTTCTATCCGTTTTAGCAAAAAAGAAAAAGATAATTTAGAAACCAAAGAAGGACAAGAGAAAAGAAAAGGAGTTAGTTATAAATGGTTCACATGAAATTCCATGTGATTTGTTAGTTTTCATCAATGACTTCTAGATAAATGGTTCTGTGGTCTGGGGATTATTGATTATTCTTTATTATTATTGATTATTCTTGTAATCAGTAAGAATTCTTTCATCATTTGATTCAGTGTTCTCTCAAACATTCTATTAAAAAGTAGCAATATTCTTTCAAGGAATATCACGAGATTGTTGCTTAGGCTTTCAATTCTGTGTTTTTCATAGATACTACTTGAAAAACAACATGGAAACAGAAACCCTTTGTTCAGATGAGGACGCACAGGAGTTGCTGAGAGAAAGTCAGATTTCCCTGCTGCAGCTCAGTACTGTAGAAGTCGCCACACAACTCTCCATGAGAAACTTTGAGCTCTTCCGCAACATTGAACCTACTGAATATATAGATGATTTATTTAAACTGAAATCAAAAACCAGCTGTGCCAACCTGAAGAAATTTGAAGAAGTCATTAACCAGGAAACGTTTTGGGTAGCATCTGAAATTCTGAGAGAGACGAACCAGCTGAAGAGGATGAAGATCATTAAGCATTTCATCAAGATAGCACTACACTGTAGGGAGTGCAAGAATTTTAACTCAATGTTTGCAATCATCAGGTAAGAGCAGATTTGTCTTAAGATTTAATTCAGGCTGCAGGTTAAAAACATGTATCAGTCCAGGAACTCCATATAATTTGTGCAAGTGTAGTAGTTTTAATTGAATCTTACTGAACAATTCTTTTCCTCTGAATCCTGACCTTTAATTTAAAATCTCTAATATGATTTGGAGTCCAGAAAATCTATGGTACTACTGCTCCCCCCCTTTTTTTCTTTTTTTTAATTCTAACTTTGGGGAAATTATTTGAACTGCTCTGGACGTCAATTTATTCCTCTGAAAAATAACAATTCACCAGAGAGTTATGGAGCAGGTTGCATGATATACAGTAAGTCCTCCTTATCCACGGGGAAAATGTCCCAAGACCCCCCAGTGGATGACTGAAACCATGGGTAGCACCAAACCCAACACAGACTATATTTTTTCCTATATGTATGTACTGATGACAAAGTTTAGTTTAAAAATTAGGCACATTAACAGCAATAACTGATAATAAAATAGAACAGTTACAACAATATACTGTAATGAAAGCTATGTGAATGGCATTGAGGGCATCATTAAGTACATAAAGGGTTACCTAACACAAGCAGTGCGGTACTGCAGCCGTTGATCTGATAACCCAGACAGCTAAGTGACTCGCTGGTGGGTAGCGCACACAGCATAGCACACCACACAGAGCAGGAAGACACGAGATCTTACTGTGCTGCTTCGGACAGATGCAATTTCAACTTCCAAATTGTTTATTTCGGGGATTTCCCACTGAATATTTTTGGACTGGAGTTAACCGCAGGTAACTAAAACTACAGAAAGCAAAATCATGGATTGAGAGAGGACTACTGTAAGATCTGTGGTGTTCCATCACCCAGCACAACGAAGATGCCCAGTGAATGTTGATACTTTCCCTCTCCTCTGAGTGCTTAGATTGAGCCGGGAGGAAAATACAAACTGAAACAATTGGCAATATTGATATCGATGGTGATTATTAAATTAGTCATTTTCTCTTTCTAGGAGTTTGATTATATTCTCCTTCCTGTTATGGCTTTTGTTCAATTTTATTACTAGAAGATGTTTGGCCAGTCTGTTATGTGCCAAGCACTGCTCTATGTGTGGAGACAAAGCAAAGAAACAAAGGTCTATCCTTGTGATACTTTCATTCTAGTGGTTTTGCTCAGAGGAAGCAAATCCGACAATAAACCTAAAACCCCTTGATACGACCCTGCTTCCATCTTTCATTTTCATTACCTAGAATTATTAACAAAAGATTCCTTCAGAATCTGTCTGTAAATTGTCCCGTGTAAATCGCACACAGACGAAGGTGCCGTATGTTAATAGATTGACAATGTGCTGTTTTACTTCTTTTATTTCATAAAGATGAGTCATTTAATTTTATACCATGTTTTTCTTTTTTTTTCTCTCAGTGGCCTAAACCTGGCACCAGTAGCAAGATTGCGAACCACCTGGGAAAAACTTCCCAATAAATATGAAAAGCTATTTCAAGATCTCCAAGACCTATTTGATCCTTCCAGAAACATGGCAAAATACCGCAATGTCCTCAATAGTCAAAACCTACAGCCTCCCATAATTCCTCTATTCCCAGTTATTAAGAAGGATCTCACGTTCCTTCATGAAGGTAAATACAAAGTCGAGGATTTCTACCTTCACTGTGGAAGCATAGACTAAATGCCAGGGGTTAAGAAGGACAAATTGCTAGTTATAAAATAGTCATGGGGAGCCCTGGCCAGGTTGCTCAGTTCATTAGAGTGTCATCTGGATATGCCAAAGGTTGCAGGTTCAACCCACAGTTGGGGCACATATAAAAATCAACCAATGGCCTGATCAAGTGGTGGTGCATTGGATAGAGTGTCAGACTGGGATGCTGAGGAGCCAGGTTTGAAACCCCAAGGTTGCCGACTTGAGCGCAGGCTCATCTGGCTTGAGTGCAAGCTCACCAGCTTGAGCGTGGGGTCATTGGCTTGAGTGTGGGATCATAGACATGACCCCATGGTTGCTGGCTTGAGTCCAAGGTTGCTGGCTTGAGCAGGGAGCCACTTGCTCTGCTGCTGGAGTCCCCCAGTCAAGGCATATATGAGAAAGCAATCAATTAACAGCTAAGGTGCTGCAGTGAAGAACTGATGCTTCTCATCTTTCTTCCTTTCACCCTGTCTGTCCCTGTCTCTGTCTCTCTCTGTTTCTCTCGCTAAAAAAAAAAAAAAGAATCAACCAATGAATGAATAAGTAGTGGAGCAACAAATAGTTCTTTCTTTCTCTCTCCCTTTCTCTCTAAAACCAATTTTTAAAACTAAACCTCTGAATTAAAAAAAACAGTCATGGGAATATAAAGTTGTATATAGAGAATGTATTGGATATTATAATAACTATGTATGGTGCTAAATGGGTACTGGAATTATCAAAGAGATCACTTCATAAATTTATCATTGTTGGCCTGACCTGTGGTGGCGCAGTGAATAAAGCATCAACCTGGAACACTGAGGTCGTCTGTTTGAAACTCTGCACTTGTCTGGTCAAGGCACATATGGGAGTTGATGCTTCCTGCTCCTCCCCCCTTTCTCTCTCTCTCTCTCTCTCAAAAATAAAATAAAATAAATAAAATGTATAATTGTCTGACCACTATGCTGTACATCTGAAACTAACATAAAATAACATTAAATGTTAACTATAGTTGAGAAATAAAACTTAAAAATACAGTTCCAAAAAAGAACAAATGCCATGTGATTCCATGTGATTCTCTTTTTGCCAATTATAGGAAATGACTCAAAAGTTGACGGGCTGGTCAATTTTGAGAAGCTAAGGATGATTGCAAAAGAAATTCGTCATGTTGGCCGAATGGCTTCGGTTAACATGGACCCTGCCCTCATGTTCAGGACTCGGTGAGTACATCATCTTCACTGGCATGTGTGGGATGAGAGAGGGTTGAGTTTAGAGCTTCCTAATGAGGGAAGTTTGAATATTTACATTTGTAGCTTGGCAGAAAATTCTACTAGGTCATGCAGAGAATCTCATTGAGCTCTAATTGGAAATAAATGTCTTATTCCATATGGAGAGCACTTTTGATTGCCAGTATAAACAGTTTGTCCTTCAAATATTTCTCACTTAACTTGAGACACAGTTATTCGTTCCTTATTTTTCAGAGCAGTCATTTGTAGAGCTAAAACTCATAATTGGTAGTATGAACTAAAATATGTAAATAACCCAAACAGTATTGTTTCAATACGCACACAATGGATTTAGTTGTCATCATAGCCAAAAAATGATTAGTCCATTGAAGGGGAGAAGAGGAGTCAGTCTCCTTTTAAAACAAAAAATGTAAATGCATTTGTCTTTTGAGCCCCGTAAATATTTCTAGTACAGTTGTATGTGAGGTTAATATGCAGTTTAATGTTTGTGGGCTTCTTACACTGCTTATTTGGAAGTCTAGTCCTTTCTTTCTGAGCTTGTGATCTTTCTGTCTCTCTTTCTACACCCGTGCTTCAATCTCCATGGCTCTCACTTACAGGAAGAAGAAGTGGAGGAGTTTGGGGTAAGTGGTGGAGACCTTGCATACCCCCACCCAGTTCTTATCCTGCTCATTGCATTGTTTCCTTACCTGCTGTATCTTCTGATGCTTCTGCATTTTTGCATTTTTTCTTAACCCTCTTGCTCGGGCAGAATTCCAGGTGGCAAACTTGACTTCAAGTTGAACCTGTTGGGGCTTTTGCTTTTGAGGTTATGATCCATGAGAGCTGTGAAATGATTGATGATTATTCTGGGGAACTGTAGGTCAGACATACTTCGGAGCTTTCAGAGAGATCTTATTTTAATACGATTTCTGTGTTTCAAAATGGGGAAAGCCTAACGTCGGGTGAGGGGAGGGAGGATGTGAGAAGGCAAAATCGTGCAATTTAAATACCATTGCACGGATATTTGAGAAGTGAATATATGGAGTGTAAATGCTGCCCCCTGGGTGTGAAAGCTAAATTTTTTACAGCTCAACTAACTACTATTTTCATTCTATAAACCAATTCTTTTAAAAAATAATTCTTAACAATTCATGCGCTGGTGTCTATACGTATATGTTTACATTTGCATGATGACTGTTTCATTAACAGTTTGATCACGTTACTTTAGAAACTCACTACATTTAACCCAAGGAACAAGAGAGCAATTGTAAAATTTTAATTGGTTTTTTGAAATATTTGTAAATCATTATCTCTAGGGGAAGTAAATTTAATGTAAATCCTAATGATAACTGTAGTTTTGCATGAGCTTCTATAAGTAATTATTATTATTATCTGTGAGCGGACTGCCTTGGGTGCTCTATAGATATGAAAAGTAGATTTTACTAGCTGGAACAGAACGGACCAGACATATATATGTATGTATGCAGGATTCTTTTTTGAAGTAAGGAAATTGAAGTCATATTATTCTATATTGCTTTGTAACAGTTTACTTACCAGTACGAAGCATGTGACCTTTTGAACATAGACTATCTATCTAAGCCTTGCACATTTCAGAGCGCTCCAGTAACCCCGTGCCAGAGTGAGCTCCTATCTCCCTTTCCGTCTTCCAGGTCCCTCAGCCAGGGTAGTACAAACGCAACAGTGCTAGACGTTGCTCAGACAGGTGGTCATAAAAAGCGGGTACGGCGTAGTTCCTTTCTCAATGCCAAAAAGCTTTATGAAGACGCCCAAATGGCTCGAAAAGTGAAGCAGTACCTGTCCAATTTGGAGCTAGAAATGGATGAAGAAAGTCTTCAGACATTATCGCTGCAGTGTGAGCCAGCCACCAACACGTGTGAGTGTTTTCTGCAAGCGGCTGTGGAGCCTGGCTGGTGGGATGCTGGCTTGTTTCCTGGGCAGCGGTGCAGGTGTTGTCAAAGTGGGGCTACCGCAGAGCGTAAAGGGGGGGTCCTGAGCCTCCCTGAGGGCCGCTGGTGAATGCCATGCAGCACTGTCCTTGGCTAGGCCTCATGGCCAGCTGGGTTGGTGTGGGGAGGAGGACACCATGGACTTATTTAGGGTGCGCATTGTTTCGGTTTCATCCCAACAGAGTCAGTGTGTGGGCAGGGGACTCATGGGTGGATGTGTCTTCCATATGCGCCCCTTGTTTTCTCACTCAGATACTTCCAAAGTGATGGACTCCCAGAGAGGGGGGTGGCCCAGTAGGTCAAACAGGACAGAACTAGGTATGCCGGCTGCCTTTTATCTCTGAGCCCAGACAGCACCTCGCAGTGAGCACCTCGCAGTGAGCTCAGCTACCCCGTAAAGCAGTAATTCTGCTCACAGTGAATCACAGCTCAGCCTAACATGAGGCGTTCCCAGCCTTTAACAGTCTGGCCAGGCTAGAAAGGCAGTTTCCTCTTTATTTGCATCTATATCTGTAAGACAGAGGCGTGTTCCATGTAAGACGCGGCAGGGTCTTTACAGACAGGTTTGGAGATGCTGTCTGATGAATATACATTTTATGTAGGTGACTTGAGGAAATTCAAGTTATTAGATTTCCCCAGAAAAGTAGAGAAGCTCTGTGTGTCATGATCCAGAGCTTGTCCTCCGAGCTCAGATTGGGCTGATCTCGCATCCTGTCAGTTCCTCAGCCTAGCAGGGTTGCTTTAGACAAGTTACCTGCACTCCCTAATCCTTAGCTTCTGTATGTGTAAATTGCAGGAAGTATACATATGTCATTGAGTTGTTAATATATAATACATATAGCATTTAATCACTCTATTACATTGGTTTGCTTTCTATCTGCCATGGAATTACGCACTCAGTATTATTCTCGAGCAGTATTGGCTGCTATTAGCTAATGTAATTCTCCATAGAAGAATTTGGTAGTAAAAAGATCACAATTAATACCATTTATTAAGGAAAACCAGTAAACTCATATATATCAAGGAATTTCAGACACCATTTTAGAAAAATAATTCTTAACAATATCCCTGGGGTAGTTTTTATAATCTATTTGAGTTATTTTTGTATGTACAATTCATGTTCTTTTATTTTTTATTTTTGACGTGGTCTTTAATAGAATAATCATCTTTTGAGATAGCTAGTTTCATAAGGTTAAATATATGTGTCCTGTCATGCCTTTAATGATTTACGTAACTAGGGATGTAGGCAGCAGGAAAAAAAAAAAAGATACACATTTTAGCCTGCTACCTGCAGGAAATGCTTATGCGGTTCTAATATTATCTTGTGTGTAGCTACTAACATCTTAAATTTCTTGTTCTATTTTCAAACCGAACAATTATCAGTGCCTAAGAATCCTGGTGACAAAAAGCCTGTCAAAACTGAGACCTCCCCTGTGGCTCCACGGGCAGGGTCACAACAGAAAGCACAGCCCCAGCCGCAGCCCCCGCAGCCACCACCCTCACATAAAGTCAACCAAGGACTGCAGGTTCCGGCAGTGTCCCTGTACCCTTCACGAAAGAAGGTGCCTGTGAAGGACCTCCCACCCTTTGGTAGGCGATTAAATTGATGGCCTCTTTTTGGTGCAATTCTGTTATGTTTCTAAAATTAGCAAGAAAAATGCTTGTCTTGGATAACTTTGTCTAATATTCTTGAGTCTCCCCCTGATGATTACTTCTTCATAAAGTGTTAATATCTAGTAAGTTGACTTTACTTTTGTCAGGGGAGGGTACTGATTTAGAGTATTTCATTTGATCGTGCTCCTGCGCCATGGGAGTGGGGTGCATGGGTTGGGGAAATGATGCTTTCACTAATTTAATTTTTAATATGTACAGAAGTTGCAGTGTTCATATACATCATTTAGCCCTTTGAGTAGCGAGTTTTCTTCATGCTCGCTGACACTCAGGAGTGAGGGTTTTTTTTTCAAAAAATGAAATTAGTTCGTTAAAGTTTTATTAACTTAAAATCATGTTTGTTTGATGACCAATTTATGGAAACAAGAAGAACATACATTTGCCTTTTTTTAATGTTGCCTTTTATTTTTAAAATAAATCGATTGTGCCTGACCAGGCGGTGGCACAGTGGATAGAGCGTCAGACTGGGATGCAGAAGACCCAGGTTCGAGACCCCGAGCTCGCCAGCTTGAGCGCGGGCCCATCTGGCGTGAGCAAAAGCTCACCAGCTTGGACCCAAGGTCGCTGGCTCCAGCAAGTGGTTGCTCGGTCTGCTGAAGGCCCGCGGTCAAGGCACATGTGAGAAAGCAGTCAATGAACAACTATGGTGTCACAACAACAACGAAAAAATGATGATTAATGCTTCTCACCTCTCTCCATACCTGTCTGTCTGTCCCTATCTATCCCTCTCTCTGACTCTCTCTCTGTCCCTGTAAATAAATAAATAAATCGATCGTACTCTGGACGGTCAGGAGGCAGGAGGACGCACATGAATGTTCGTACTACTCAAAGGGATAAACTAGTTTGGTCTTATGATTAATAAACTAGTGGAATTTAGGCAGAATATTTTTAAGCGAAATGATTTGTCCAGAGGTGAATTCTTATTTGTTGAATCCCTGATTCTATAACATCGAGAAGGAAATACAGTTTATTTCTGAATGTTAAGGAGCCAAATTGTGCTTCATTTTTTTTTCTATTAAATGTCATAGGTCTACTAGGTTAGTCCCTTTATGAAAATGGTACAACAATATTATTTTTGACAAGTACCAAAGTTTATTTAACAAAAGTTCAATGTAAAAATGTGCACAACTTGATTTTTTATACTGCAGTGAAACAGGTGCTGTGGAAAGGGGACATGTGGAAGCAGTTGATTTCTCTGGTAAACACAGCCATTCCCTGTGCTCATTCCAAGATTCCAACGTGGTGACACTACTGCCACGTCTTGCCCCCATTCTGCTAGTGTTCTGTTGCCACCTCCACACGTTTATCTATTGCCAAGATTCATACAGAGATCAAATCCCCATAATAGTCCTAAGATGTGTCTGTTGCCATTTAATTTCAATGGTAACTTCCTGTCCATAATTTTTTTTGACTCAGGAGGGTGAGCTTTGCTCATGGTGTCTACTTAATGAGCTCAAAAATACCTCCAAAGAGCCAAAATTATTTTTCATAAAATGTATTGTTTCCTTTTTCTATATGCGCGCACACACACATGTACATGCACAGGAAATGATAAAAGAAATTTTTAAAAACTGGTAGCAAAGAGTTTACTTAGCTAAATTAGGGTCTCAGTAACTAAGATAGTTACTGCCTGATTACAGCTTGTCCTTATGAGTTGGGCAAGAGTCTTAGAGTATATTCTTTGGCTCGGTCCTCCTGATCAATAAGTGTCCCATTTGTTGACTTAGGGGAAGACTGAGAAAAGAATACCTTTACTTGCTATTTTTCCTTTCAAATAAATATTTGTATTGCTGCCCCTATCACAAACAAACTAAATTTCATTTTTCTTTATCCACTATCTTAGTGAGGAACAGACAAACAGGAAGGGAGAGAAATGAGAGGCATCAATTCTTAGTTGTTCATTGATTGCTTTCTCATATGTGCCTTAACTGGGGGGCCTTCAGCAGACCGAGTGATCCTGCGCTTAAGGCAGCAACCTTGGGCTTCAAGCCATCGACCCCATGCTCAGCCAGTGACCTTGGGTTTCGAACCTGGGTCCTCTGCATCCCAGTCCGACACTCTATTCACTGCATAACCACCTGGTCAGGCAAAAGACAACTCTAAATCTGTGTATAATGCTGGCCTTGGAAATATTTTCAAAATTAAAACTTATATGGCTTTAGTGCAGCTGGTATTTTCATGCATCCTGTGTACATTATTAGTATCTGTACCTATTAAAATATTGCAATAAACATCTTTTTTTTAAAAGATGGTATTAAAACATCAAACACATGAGGTCAAATGAAGGATTAAATCTTTGTTAAATTTTATTGCCTCCTTTTTAATGATTTCTGTTAAGAACATTGTAACTAGTGTTTTACTGAGATAGTTTCAGGCTATAATGCCTTCCTAGATATGTTTTTTGTTGTTCAAAAAAGGGTAATTGAGAGTACCTCATCCACCTTGATCCTACACTTGACACTGGATCCGCTCCCTTCTGGAAACCTTCTGTGGTTTTGGACACATGGCGCTTTCATAGGTCTTCTTCCTTCTCTTTCATCTCTTTATTTGAACAAATATTAAATACATGGCTCTTTTATTTACTTTTCTGGCTCTTGACTTTTCTCCCAAAATTCCACTTCTCCAGAACTAACATATCCAACAACATTAAAATACCTGTTTCCAACTTACACCTGACTTTTAAGTTATAAATCTTCTTTTTCTTTAAATTTTAAGTGAGGGAAGGGGAGACAGAGAGACAGACTCCTACATGCTCCCTGACTGGGATCCACCCAGCAACCAGTATCCATGGCCGATGCTCAAATCAACCGAGCCGCTGGCTCCAAGAGGGGAGGAGAGAGGGAAGGGGGAGAGAAGCTGATGGTCGCTTCTCATGTGTGCCCTGAAGGTGGTTTGAATCTGGGATGTCTGCATTCTGGGCCGACATTCTATCCAGCAAGCCAACCGGCCAAGGCAATAGGTCTTATTTTTCTTTATTGTTGTCTAACATATCGTTGAAGAAAGATAATGACCACATTAAGATTTAGAACCTACAGCAAAGTATTAAAAGCAGTTCATTTTCAGACTGGTAGATACCAGTCAGAAACTAAGACTAGGGGTACCTTATATGTCTTCTATGTCTTCTATAAGCTTATTGCCTATACTGTGAAGAGTACAAAATTGAAACTAAATAGTTTAAATTTAAATGTAATATTAACTCTAAAGACCAAAAAGTTTTTTAGTTATTAATGTCAATTTTTTTTTCAGTCTTAAATACATATTGAAGTTATTTTCTTTCTCCTATAGGCATAAACTCTCCACAAGCTTTAAAGAAAATTCTTTCTCTGTCCGAAGAAGGAAGTCTGGAGCATCACAAGAAACAAGCAGACGATACGATATCCAATGCATCTTCCCAGCTTTCTTCTCCTCCCACTTCTCCACAGAGCTCTCCGAGGAAAGGTAGATTGATTCACTGACGGTGTCCCTTTAAATAGCAATATCTACATTTCAGTTTATAAGTTCCGGAGTTGTACATACCATTATTTTTATATTATAGTCATATAAAATGATCTAATATATAACAACGAGTGGATTTTTTTCTTCTCAGTTTATACATTTGGAAGAATTTTGGTATTTTTAATCTTATGGTAAGCAGTGTTAAACTTATAATAAGCCCTTTGAAAAATACAGTGTGTCCGTAAAGTCATGGTGCACTTTTGACCGTGTGACTGGTCAAAAATGAGTGCACCATGACTTTATGGACACACTGTACATTTAAATTTTTTATTGTGAATGTGGAAATAATTGTTTTTTTTATACTAAAAGTTGTTTTAACTAAATATGATTATATAACATTAATTCAGAAAAGAGAGCTTTAAATACATAAGAAAAACTAATACCTTCCTGATTTATTTTTTCATCGTATTAACATGGGTCTTGATTACCTTCCTTTTGCTACCTTCTTTTATTTTTAAAAAGGTTAAATTTGGGGGAATCAAACTCTCCTCTGTACATTGAGCTTTCTTATATTAGAATAACAGAGCTGGCACATAGCTGTCCAGGTTACTTTCCTCTCCTATCCTTTTTTTTTTTCTTTATTTTTTTTTACAGGGACAGAAAGAGAGGGATAGATAGGGACAGACAGACAGGAACAGAGAGAGGTGAGAAGCATCAATCATTAGTTTTTCGTTGCCGTTGTGACACCTTAGTTGTTCATTGATTGCTTTCTCACATGTGCCTTGACCGCGGGCCTTCAGTAGACTGAGCAACCCCTTGCTGGAGCCAGCGACCTTGGGTCCAAGCTGGCGAGCTTTTGCTCAAGCCAAATGGGCCCGTGCTCAAGCTGGCAACCTCAGGGCCTCGAACCTGGGTCTTCTGCATCCCAGTCCGACGCTCTATGCACTGCACCACCGCCCGGTCAGGCTCCTATCCTTTAATAAATGGATATAAACTGATAATAAATGCTAAGACATTTTTTTTTCCCTAGAGGAAGGACAAAAAGATGAATAAATTGTGAGATTTCACTGAATCAATAAATCCCTCTTCTGCTTTACTTTTTAGCTATCTCAGACATCTGTGCATTTTGTGTGGATATCAGTCTCTGCTGTGCTTGTTAAAAGGATGTATCTGAATTCTTTTCTCATCCTGTTGTTAGGTGGCAGTGGCACTCAGCTGAGATCTTTTGGCTCCGGGCAGTTGGACTTAACCAGTTCCTCCTCTTCTCTTGGAAGTGAGAACAGTAACAAGAATAACAATGCACCACGGACCTATGGGATAGGTGGGGTTTATAGAACCAAACACGGGATGGAAAGGAGAGGAATCATCTCATTAGTTCAGGAAAATGGGAGAATTCCTCCAAATGTCGAGGGCTCCATCTGCGTGGTTCCTTTTCAGAGATGTTGTTTTGAGCAGACTGTTCAGGGAAGGTTTTCAGTCCTGTCTGTCAGAACTTGTAGTGTGGTTTTTAAAAAGACATTTCATAGATAAGCACATTAAATCTTATCAAGACCTGTGCAACCTTTAAAAAATAAATCAGGAATTAACAAGTTACTGAAAGGATGGGAAAATACTATTTAGAGAATAAATTAGCAACATTTAGACCCTCTAGATTTAACCTATTTATTAGGTAAGTGGCATTGAAAACTTATATTGCATGCACATATCATGTGGAATCAATATTTTAAATAATAGGAGATTTTTAGTAATGTAAAAAAAAATGAGTACTGAAAAAGAGGATTTGGGTTTTTTTATTAAAAAATTTCAAGATGCCCTGGCCAGTTGGCTCAGTGTTAGAGCCTTGGCCCAGCTTGTGGATGTCCTGGGATCCATTCCCAATCAGGACACACAGGAGAAGTGATCATCTGCTTCTCTACCCCTCCCCCTTCTCTTTCTTCTCCTCCCACAGCCATGGCTTGATTGGCTCAAGCAAGTTGGCCCTGGGTGCTGAGAATGGCTCCATGTCCTCCACCTCAGGTGCTAAAAAATGGCTCCAGTTTCAGTGGAGCCAATGGCCCCAGATGGGCAGAGAATTGCCCCTTTAGTGGGCATGCCGGGTGGATCCCAGTCCAGGCGCATGCAGGAGTCTCTCTGCTTCCCCTCCTTTCACTAAAAAAAAAAAAAAAAAAAAAAAATCATGATAAGCCTCTTTTTTGTGACTTTCTAAGTTATTTTTAGCAACAAAGGGAGTTAAGGGTTCCAAGTCAAAAATGGACATCTGTGTAGACATTTTAAAGTGATGGTCTGGGGAGAAAATGAAGATTTTGTACATTGTGACCTTCAAAACAACAGACTTTTGTGTGATTTGTCCAATATATTACTAATGTTGAAAAGCCAAATGACAGAAATCCAAACATTTTTTTCAGGTTTTATTTCTCATTTTTATCTGTCCACTTAAAATTATAAACATAATACATATTTGCAGTTGAATTAGTCTATACCATAACGTTCTAAAAATTGGAAACAACATTACTGAGTTTGCAGTTTGCAAAAATATACTTTAAAGTCTGATGATGATTATTCTTCATAGTTTCTTTTATACGGACTAATAATAGTTTAATTTGTATTTGAGGGAGCTCAGAGTAGTCAAGTAGTGCCAAGATTTCTGCATCATTTCCTGGCTCATACAGCCTGTTTTCTTTTTTTCTCTAAACCTTCACTGAGCAAGTTAAGCTTCATTCAAGTCCAAATTTACCTTATCTCAGTTCCCTGCTCTCCTCATGAAAAATGCATTCTTCCCCAGTTGAGGGGTGATATTTTTGGCCTACATTTGGTTTTTGCTTCTATTTGGGAGACTTCAGTTTTTATGTTATAAACCTACAGCGTCTAATTAATATGGTTGTATTTCCCATGCAGGCTATACTTTGGCTCCCAGTGGGACTGTGGATAATTTTTCAGATTCTGGTCACAGTGAAATTTCTTCACGATCCAGTATTGTCAGCAATTCTTCCTTTGACTCGGTGCCAGTCTCGCTGCATGATGAGAGGCGCCAGAGGCATTCTGTCAGCATCGTGGAAACAAACCTAGGCGTGGGCAGGATGGAAAGGAGGACCATGATTGAGCCCGATCAATACAGCTTAGGGTAGACTCCTTTTCTCTAGTGTTCTTTTACATCCTTTCTTTTGTCTTTTAAAAATTAGTCCTTTTTATTTTTATTTTTTGTTTTCTAGATGTGTATTTCGTTTACTTTACGTAATGCCTAAGAACTTTTCTCCCATCTCAGTAACTAAGTTTTACAATATCTGGATTATTAAGTGCCGTGCCATGTTTGTTGTCCTCTTAGAGCTCGGTTCGTTCCTGTCGGAACACGGCGGTTTGTGCTAAAGGCAGGGGGTGACTTTAGGATGTACCTGCGTTCTTTGCATGGGCTGTCTTCTTGAAATAATCAGAGTATAGTGAGCCTTGTAAGGAAAATGTTCCTTTGTATTAAGCGAGGAATTGTTCTTTGCCGCTATATTTATTTTACGGCGATGGCGAAGTGAGAAAACTGGACATTAACCCCTGTCGTGCAGTTCAGTGGCGCTTTCATCCTGTCTCTGGGATGAAAGAAAGCTGCCTTTCTAAGAAAAAGTGTTTTGGTTTTCTCATAGTAGGTGTATTAGCTAACAATCTTGCTTTTTCTTTCCCATTTCTTGGGACCACGTAGGTCCTACGCGCCCATGCCTGAAAGCCGGGGCTTATACGCAGCTGCGACAGTGATCTCTTCCCCAAGCACAGAGGAGCTTTCCCAAGACCAGGGGGACCGCGCGTCCCTCGACGCTGCTGACAGTGGCCGTGGGAGCTGGACCTCGTGCTCAAGTGGTTCCCATGATAATATACAGACCATCCAGCACCAGAGAAGCTGGGAAACACTTCCCTTCGGGCACACTCACTTTGACTATTCCGGAGATCCTACAAGTGCGTGGGCCTCAAGCAGCCATATGGACCAAATTATGTTTTTGGATCCTAGCACGAAGTATAATAGGCAGAGTCAGAGCAGAGAGAGTCTTGACCAAGCCCAGTCCCGGGCGAGCTGGGCCTCTTCCACAGGCTACTGGGGAGAGGACTCGGAAGGCGACACAGGCACAATAAAGCGAAGGGGCGGCAAAGATGTTTCCATCGAGGCTGAAAGCAGCAGCATGCCGTCTGTGACCACAGAGGAAACCAAACCCGTTCCTATGCCTGCCCATATAGCCGTGACAGCAGCCACCGCCAAGGGACTTATCGGTAAGCGGAATGGGGAGTTTGTCTTGTCTGGATCGTGGCTTTAGTCTAACTTATTTCAGAAATAAAATCATGTGTCTGTGGTTCCTTTCCCCATTGCTTTGTAGGGCTCGAAACGAATAGTAGGTAAGAGCCCAGGCTCTGTGGTCAGGTACATACAAGTCTTTTCCAGCATGTTGTATATTCAGTACTACTTAGCTGTCAGAATCAGGAGATTGTCATGGTTATTTTCTGGTCTCATATCGATCTTTTTTGGCTGAAAATTATGAGGAAAGATGACCATTCTCTGTAGAAGAATTTTTAATTGAAGCTTTTCAATATTTTTCTTATTCTATTTTGTTCTCCTGAATTGTATTTAAAACTAATTGTATTTAAAACTTTGCATATTTTAAAAATCTTCTATTGATTTTGTTAGGCAGATCGTTTCTGTGCTAAACAAATTCTGTGTGTGCAGTATGGAACAAGGAAGAGGGTGCTAAGAGATAGTGGAACGTGGAAGAGTTTAGGACTCAGGCAGATTGGGGTTGGAATCACTGTTTTACTGCTTTCCTAGCTTTGTGGCATTGGGCAAGGCACTCAACTCTTGTATCTGTTTCCTCATCTGCAAAATGAGTGCAGTAATTTCGACTAATACAGTTGGTGTTAGGATTAGAAGAATTCTCTGTGAAGCACTTAGAACAGCTCCCAGATAGTAATTGACAAGTGCATGAAAAATGCTACTTCTGTTTCTGTTATGAAGTCTCTCATATTCCCTCAATCCTGTTGGGATGAATTTTCCATGGCATATTCAACTTCTGTATAATTGAAGTATAGAACACATTGTAGAATACAAAATGAGTGTAATCATTACTGACATCACTTTTATTAGTAGGGAAATGGTAGTTATGTTACCATGTCAATAGTTGCAGGTAGACGTCAAATTTAATACCTTTTGCAGATAAATAAGGAGATAACTACTAATACCTATTCTTAGGTTGCAAATTTTAAAGCTTTTTTTTAAACAAACTAATACTCAGACATTTTGTGCGCACGCACGTGTGTGTGTGTGTGTGTGTGTGTGTGTGTGTGTGTGTGTCAGAGACAGAGAGGAACAAATGGGGACAGACAGGAAGAGATAGAGATGAGAAGCATCAATTCTTTGTTGCGGCTCCTTAGTTGTTCATTGATTGCTTTTACACATGTGCCTTGACAGGGGAGATACAACCCAGTCAGTGACTCCTTGCTCAAGCCAGTGACCTTGGGCTCAAGACAGTGACCTTGGGCTCAAGACAGCGACCATGGGGTCATGTGTATGATTCCACGCTCAAGCCAGCAATGTCAGGGTTTTGAACCTGGGTCCTCTGAGTCCCATTCTGATGCTCTATCTACTGTGCCACTGCCTGGTCAGGCAATACTGTGACTTTTTAGGCACAGAAAATAAAAATGATTTTTTGTTCCTAACAGTTGAGTCTAGAACGTTCAAGGAAGTAAAACTTTAATTTTACTTGGATTGAAAGATTTCATGTTCTGGGTCATGAATATTAATAAAAGGATCTTAAGAGAAAGACATACCTTGCACATGGTTTTAGAGTTTTTTAACTTTGGATCTTTATTTTGTACCAGTTTTTCAAATTTATTTTAATTTATTGTTTCCCAAAGTGGGGACCAAGACTAGAAGTAGTAATATGGAATTGATTCTCTGCCTGATAAGTAAGGTGACCCAACATTTTTACAGTGAAAAGGAGGACAAAAATAAATTGAAGAAAACGATATCATAAATAAAAGAAACATTTTCTTCATTGCAACAATAATACACTATAATATGTTAAATGCATAATAAAAACATTTGTAATATTTTGTATTGTAATTATGCTTACATGCCTATTCTTAATAATAATTGTAAGAAAAAAGTACTCATATAGATACAAATATGTCACATCACACACAATGAATCGACTCTGCATCAATCGAATATGGACATTTACAGATTAGTCTTCCAGTATCAAAAGGAGGACATGTAGGAGGGCACTTTTCAAGGAAGGACGGAACTTACTAAAGAAGGACTGTCCTCCCTAAAGGAGGACAATTAGTAGTGATGGGCAATCTTTGGAGCTTGGTGTGTCAAAATTCTCCAAAAAACCGAGCATAACTCGGGTGGTGTGTCACTTCGAGAAAAATGGCCTAACCGGAAGTCCCAGAACTAGACACTCTGTGCGGAGTTCTGTTGTTTTGGCCGACAGACCTCCGGCACAGAGTGTCTACACTACTGCAGATGTTTTATCCTCGGCTACTGCACCTGGCTGTGCAGGAGCCAAGGATGAAACGTCCTTTTCGGCATGCGGCTGCGTGTTATCAAAAATGGCTACGCATGTCAGAGCTGACACACGTGTCATAGGTTTGCCATCACGGCCTTATAATAAGGGAAAATGTCAGCACAGAGGGCTTGCCCTCCTTGTCCCCGGGCAGGGAGAGAGCAAGAAACTTTTACCAGGCACTGCCAACATTTGCAGGCATACTATTGGGTACCTTTTATGTTCTCTCTTTGCTTAATCTTTCCAGTAAACCCAAGGTTTTCGTGTTAATAAGCTTATTGCCATTTTATAGTAAAAACAAACTTTGAGGTAGTTCGTTTGGCGTTAAAGATACCAAGACTACCTAGTGGCTTCTCTCAGCAATTATTTGGCCACACAGAAATAACCATTGTGAGTATTTGGTTTAGTTAGCATGCATTCCCCTGCCTACCCTCTCCCCCACCTCTATCTCATAACATACAAAACTATGTTTGCTATTATTATATGGTGTGTGTTATCTTAATACTTATTTGCTAGGCTTTTATGGGCATGAGTGGCATGGAACACTCTCACAGAACATTTTTTAATGGCTGGTACATTGTCTTCACTATAGTGCGAAAGGAGGGCAGGTATCGAGAGCCCCCACCCACCCCTCCGGGCTACATCGGGATCCCCATCACCGACTTCCCAGAAGGGCATTCCCATCCCACCCGGAAGCCTCCAGACTACAACATGGCGCTGCAGAGATCTCGGATGATTGCCCGCCCCTCTGACACCACTGGGGGTGCCGCCCCCACCCAGCAGCTGCACTCGCACCCCGCAGGTGGCAGGCCGGTGAATAAGCCGCAGTGGCATAAACCCAATGAGTGTGACCCGCGCCTCACCCCCTATCAATCTCAAGGGTTTTCCACTGAGGAGGACGGTAGGAACTCATTCTTAAAACCATAAAGTTCTATGTGTTCCCTTATGCTGCCTATAAGCTTGCCTGGTATTTCTGTTTTCCTAACACTGTGATCGCTGTGCCTTTCGCTATATCTTGCACATATTATAGTTAGAGTTCCAAGTTTAGGATTAAAGCTTTTGACCAGTTGTGTGTGTGTGTGTGTGTGTGTGTGTGTGTGTGTGTGTGTGTGTGTGTGTGTGTTTTCTGAAGTGCTCAAATACCAAAGATTGCAGAAGGGGTCACTCGCAATAAAGTGTGTACGTGGCTGGATTTCTCTCCTAATTCTCAGAGTTTTCTTTCTATAGGAAGGTTACATTTGGACTTTTAATGAGCTCCAAATGAATGTCTGAGGAATAGACCCTAGAATGTTTTCGCCTTTCTCCTACAATTCTTCCTCCAGCTGTAATGAGGAGAAGGGAGATCATGCCTCTCACCCCATTTCTATTTTTAAGTTTTGATTTTAACATGTTTTAATATGCAAAAAATCACTATAGAGTAAAACCAAAACACAATAAAGGAAAATTACTTATCCTGTCACTTGCAGATAACCACTATTAACATTTTGTTACATATCCTTCTAGGCTTTTTGTGTGTGCGTGTGTGTGTGTGACAGAGACAGAGGGACAGATAGGGACACACAGACAGGAAAGAAAAGGTGAGAAGCATCAATTCTTTACTGCGGCTCCTTAGTTAGTCGTTGACTGCTTTTCTCTATGTGCCTTGTCGGGGGTGGGGCTACAGCAGAGTGAGTGACTCCTTGCCCAAGCCAGAAACCTTGGGCTTCAAGCCAGTGACCTTTGGGCTCAAGCCAGTGACACTGTGCTTAAGCCAGATGAGCCTGCACTCAAACTGGAGACCTTGGGGTTCCGAACCTGGGTCCTCTGCATCCCAGTCTGATGCTGTATCCACTGCGCCACCACCTGATCAGGCTCCTTCTAGACCAGTGGTTCTTAACCTTTTTTAAGGTACTGAATCCACCAGTTTCATATGCGCATTCACCGAACCCTTTTTTAGTGATAAATATGCTTTTTTTTTTCAAATTCAAGACATAGGTGTATGTTTTTTTACTGGTGCACAAAATGAGCCGTGCATGAACATCACCTTGCTCAAAGAACAAAACCAACAAAGTGCATGAACTCACAACAAATTATGGTATTACTTTATTCTGGCTTCCGCGGCAGAGGCTTCTCCAAACCCGAGACCGACTCATCGAACCCCTAGGGTTCGATAGAACCCAGGTTAAGTACTACTGTTCTAGACATTATTATGTGTATGTGAATGTGTATTATTTAAAAAGTCACACACTGACTTTTTTGGTCACTGAATCCATTAAATAGATAATATATGGGCCCTGGCTGGTTAGTTCAGTCAGAGCATCCTCTTGAAACACCAAGGTACCAGTTCGATCCCTGGTCAGGGCACATATAGGAAGCAACCAATGAATCCACAACTAAGTGGAACAACAGATGAATGCTTCTTTTTCTTTATTTCTCTAAAAGTCAATAAAAAATAATAAATTTTAAAAATAAGCAATGTATATATTTTATATTGTGTGTATATTTAACTGTATACATTATATATACTTCATGTTAAAGCTCTTATTAATGATCATCACCTAGAGCAAAAGGCAAGGATTTTAAGTGAGGTATACTAAGAAGAATAGCTGTGGAATTTTTACTTAGCACATCAGCAATCGTATTCTCTCTCAGCCCATCAGTCTGTTCTCTTTCTCTCCTGGTTGTGTTCGCAGAAGATGAACAAGTGTCTGCTGTTTGAGGCACAGGCTTTTCTGGATCCAGAGTGAGCCACCCTACAAGGAGAGCACAAGAAGACGTCCCTAGCGTTGGAGCCTTGGAACTCACACTCTGAGGATGGTGGACCAGTTTGCCTCCTTCCCTGCCTTAAAAGCAGCATGGGGCTTCTTCTCCCCTTCTTCCTTTCCCCTTTGCATGTGAAATACTGTGAAGAACTTGCCCTGGCACTTTTCAGACTTTGTTGCTTGAAATGCACAGTGCAGCAATCTTCAAGTTCCCACTGTTGCTGCCTGCCACATCGCACAGTATCATTCCAAATTCCAAGATCATCACGACAAGATGATTCACTCTGCCTGCACTTCTCAATGCCTGGAAGGATTTTTATTTTAAATCTTCCTTTTAGATTTCAATCCAGTCCCAGCACTTGGTCTCATTGGGATAATGAGAAAAGCTAGCCATTGAACTTCTCGGGGCCTTTAACCCACCAAGGAAGACAAAGAAAAACAATGAAATCCTTTGAGTACAGTGCTTGTCCACTTGTTTACAATGTCCTCCTTTTTTCTTTTTTTTTTTTAAATGAGTTTTAAGATTGTCTTCAGAGAGTAAATGTTATATTCATTTAATAATTACAGTATTATTTTGAACCTTTAAGTAGGGTTGCCAGCCTAGGTTTCTAAAAAACCAAATATGCCGGACAGGGTGTGGTCCCACCAAGAAGAGGGGAAGGACCCGGCTGTGACCCTGTCTTCCCGTGTGCTTCAGGCCGCACCCGTGAAGTGCCCTATCCTGGAGAAGTATAAACTGTTAGCCAATTCCTTAGCTACCAAGACACCCCATCTACCCCTTCCCCAGTGGGTGGGGCTCTTCTGCAAGACTGTTTGCACATGGCCAGGGGAGGGAAATAGGACTCTTGTGTCCTGTGTCTGAGCCTTATGGAGTGCAGGACAGTGTCATTTGAGGGTGTGTCCTGCTCCATTGAGATGGATGGCAAACCCCCCACCCCTTTTTAAGTTATGTTTCTTTGATTTTTGTTAATTTAGTGTTAGGGGATTTTTTTTGTCTTTTTAAAGAGAAATGTTTATAACTGGATAGCATTGCAGTGAAAGCAGCTTGGGATGTTGGAGCTAATGCCAGCTGTTAATACTGCTCTTTCAAGTCAGCCTCCCTTTACTGAATTGGCATTAGGGAATAAATAAGCCTTTAATGTGATCAAAGATCAAACGATCCAAAACCTGGTTAGATATGCCAGCCTTTGCCAGGTGGGTTAGTCCCTGAAGACTAACCTGGAAGTGACTTTATGGATGTTATGGGTAGAGAAGGCCTAAGTGTAGCAACCACCTGCTCACAGCTGCTATTAACCCTATAATGACTGAAATGACCCCTCCACTCTATTTTTGTGTTCTTTTTTGCACAGACTCCGGAAAAGTGAAGGCTGCCAATCCGAGTAGTACTCAAATGTGAGGAACTGCTGGTCTTGGATTTTTTTCCATTAAATTCAGCTGATCATATTGATCAGTAGATAAACGTAAATAGCTTCAAATTTTAAAAAGTCGAATTGCAGTGTTTTTTCACTGTATCAAACAATGTCAGTGCTTTATTTAATAATTCTCTTCTGTATCATGGCATTTGTCTACTTGCTTATATATTACATTGTCAATTAAGCATTTGTAATTTTACATGTAATATGCATTATTTGCCAGTTTTATTATATAGGCTATGGACCTCATGTGCATATAGAAAGACAGAAATCTAGCTCTACCACAAGTTGCACAAATGTTACCTAAGCATTAAGTAATTGTAGAACATAGGACTGCTAATCTCGGTTCGCTCTGTGATGTCAAGTGCAGAATGTACAATTAACTGGTGATTTCCTCATACTTTTGATACTACTTGTACCTGTATGTCTTTTAGAAAGACATTGGTGGAGTCTGTATCCCTTTTGTATTTTTAATACAATAATTGTACATATTGGTTATATTTTTGTTGAAGATGGTAGAAATGTACTACGTTTATGCTTCTACATCCAGTTTGTATAAGCTGGAAAATAAATAAATAAATATAACATAAAGCCTTGTCTATATTTTTAATGAATCGTACATGCTTTTTATTATTGACGTGATCATAATCACAGCAGGGTCACGTCCTTGGGAGGCTGAGAAGACCTGGCCTATGTAGCATCGAAACTGGCCAAAAGGATATTCTTTTAGGTAGCTTTCTGTTGATTCTAAGAAATTGATATTAATGTTAACACAAACCAAATCATGTCAGAATTTACCGTATTTCTTGAGATTCAGTGTAAAGTGAAGATATCACTATATATTTACATAGCATTTGTCTCTTCTCAAACTTTCTCAATAAAAAAAAAAAAAATATCTGTGGGACAGAATATTTGATTGTCAGTATACATACAAAGAAACGAAACCTTGGAGAGCTAAAACAGCCCAAATCTTGACCACTTAGAGTACAATTTAGCTAATGATTTGGGACGTCTAATGAATATATAAAACATCATTGTTATGTCTCTGAGTTCTCGTGTGTGGTAAGTCGGAATAATATTTCAGTCTACCAGAAGGGCACTTATATTTAAAAAGACAAAAATCAGTTAGGCAGCAACCTGTTTAAGAACATTTTGAAATTAAGGACTTATTTTTTATCCTCAAGGAAACAAATGAAAGTACTGTCCTTCACTCACTGGGAAGCTGCACAAGTCTAAAAAGGAGTCAGGAGTTTACTCCTGATCCTAACATGGCCTGACCTGTGGTGGAACAGTTAACCTGGAATGCTGAGGTCGCCAGTTCCAGTCCCAGGCATGCCTGGTCAAGACCTGTATGAGAAGCAACTACTACAAGTTGATGTTTCCTGCTCCCCCTGCACCCCCCATCTTTCACTATATATACTCTCTATGAAATCAATAAATAAAATCTTTTAAAAATCTTTCTGAAGCCTTTGTGCTAGCTGTCTTGTGAGTCAATGTTGAAAATCTGGACATCAAAACAATTACAGGGTTAAAGCCAGTAGCTTCAACAGTACCTTTTAAAAAATGAAGGTGCTGCCTGATCAGGCAGCACAGTGGATAGAGTGTTGGACTGGGATTGTGGAGGACCCAGGTTCAAAACCCTGAGGTCCCGGCTTGAGCGCAGGCTCATGTGGTTTGAGCAAGGCTCACCAGCTTGAACCCAAGATTGCTGGCTCGAGCAAGGGGTCACTTGGTCTACTGTAGCTCCCCAGTCAAGGCACATATGAGAAAGCAATCAGTAAATAACTAAGGTGTTGCAACAAAGAACTGATGCTTCTCATCTCTCTCTTCCTATCTGTCTGTCCCTCTCTCTGTGTCTCTGTCTCACACATACAAAAAAGGTAGGTGCTGTGTGTATATGGGTATTTATTACTTATGTGCTCACCTCTGTCATCTTTTTCATTGAAAACCCATTACCCAGGAATACCCCTATCAAAACAACAACCTATGCTCTGCTTAAAATGAAGCTCTATTTAAATTTCTGCCATTTAAAAAGCTTAATTTTCCCAAAGTCTGTTTTAAAAAATATTAAGAATCTGTTGTTTTAAACAATGACCTCTTTATCATCACTTTCTGTATTCAGTGCTAAAAACGGGGAAATGACCAGTCAGCCATGGTGCCTATCATTCCCCTTTTCTGTTTTGGATTAACCTTGAGTAGCAAAGGACTTGTCTCTGCATCAGGGTTTCAAGAAATATGTGTTCATCAGATGTGATCAATAACAGTGACAGTTTAATCTATGTCATGTTATAGCAGGACTTTGCCCAGTTTTTAGAAATGTAGAAAGTATTGACGAACGTCTGACACTTCCTCCTTGATCAAAAAGGCCAACCACCCATGTCAGCTTCCATCTATACAGTGTAAAGCCCTTTAAATATGTCCTCAACTGTAAGCCTTTGTTGGGAAGGATAGAGTTTATGTTCATGTATGCTTTAATGTCATTCGTCTCTAGTGTACTGATATCTCTCAAAATGTTCTTGAATGATACAAGCTGCATGGAATGTGTGTATTAACTTACCTGTTAGATCTGTGTACTAATGTATATTTTTCAGGGCATTATAACACTTAAATATGGCCCAAAATAAAACACCCATTTATAGGAAGCTCTTCGAGTCCTTGCGTCCATGGCACTGTTCTCCATTAAATATAGTTTATTCAAAGAATAAAGGAAGTGCAGCAATTGCAGGGTCAAACTGGATTGGAGAGAGTGATTTTGTAGACATTCACTGAGGATGTCAACAAGCAGAGGCCGGAAAAGGGCAATCACGTAATGGGCATGAGTGGAGCAGACTGCAACAGAGGTGACAGGACACTTTTAAGAAGGACCTTAAAGTGAATGAAAATTTACCCGGCTTAGACTGAGACAAAATATTCAGTGGGACTGAACAATACTATGTAATTGTATTTTTCAACATTCTTATTTTAAGTCAAATACAGGCAAGCACAATAATATTTTTGCTTATGTTTGAAATGATACTTATTGCCTAGTTAGTTTTTACAGTGCCGTGGCTACATAACAGGAAAATTTATAGAGGTGATCAAAACATTACCTGCAAGGTTAAAGAATCTTAGAAAAGCCTTTGTTTCATGGGCAATGAATAAGGTCATAACAATTTTTATTATGGGAAAAATCATCTGAGCATAGAATATAATATCAGAAGTAAATTTAGAATTACATGACCAATTTTATAGAGGAGAGAAAATGGTGAAATAAATTCAGTCCAAGGTATTCAAGACCAAACAACAGAATATCATGATATTTTTATCTTCTTAAAAATATTACATAGGTTGTGACATTTCAAATAAGACTACAAAATTGATTTAGGATCAAGACTGTCACAATGTGGCATTAATGTGAAAATATGAATAATACTTCCAAATGTTTAATGAACTAATTTAATTTGTATTGTACACATAGTATGATCTCAGTACCTTTCCAGACGCTGGATATTTACAGATTTCCCTGAAGTGAACCAAGGTACCTTCAAATTACAGTCTTTTGGCAGAGTGTGTCTGATTTCTCAGGCCGTAGGAAAAACTTAGTGCTCCAAAGAGAATAAATCAGTATCTTATCCAGCAGCCTTGTTCACAGCTGGATCAAAGGAGATGCCTGGCCCAAGAGTGGGCAATGTAGGCTTGGCCGCAATCTTGTAAGAGGATCCTGGAATGAGCACTGTAACTAGAAGGAAAAGTCTAACCAGCTTGAACTAATCACATTCTCTGGGCCTGGGGAATTTTTGTGCACAGGCGAGGAGCAAAAGCTGTACGCCGTGAAGCCTGCATGTGGAAGCCAGGGAATGAGAAAAGTGATGAGTGTGCAGAAGTCATGAGTAAGACAGGCCTATGAGGCCCAGAATATTGACCAAAGTTAGGAGTACTGTTAACATATCGGTGGAACAGACCAATTTCTTAGGGAGCAACCAAGCTATATGTCGTCATTGTACCTTAATGAATTCCCAGTCTCGGAGCAAGTCCCTGTGAGCTCTTGTTCTTCCTGGAACCAACGTGGAGAGCCATTCCTGTTCTTTGTGTATTCTCTCTTGATAACCATTGTTCTTAGCACCTAGAACAGTGCCTGGAATATTGTAAAGGTTTTAAATAAATGAATATTGTCAAATACCCTAGAGGGTCCAAATTACACAGATAAAATAGACAATCAAAATCAGCCAACATGCATTTATTTATTAATCTGTAACTGCCTATTTCTGGTGAATATTCAGAAGTAATTGAAGTGAATTCTTTCAAAATATTTTTTTTCTTTACTGAGGTATATTGATAAATAAATGACTCTTAACAAGGCTAGCAAGGATATAAACCAGAAGGAGTAAAGAATAAAAGACAATTTAAGAGTTAAATTTTTTGCCTGACCTGTGGTGGCACAGTGGATAAAGCATTGACCTAGAACACTTAAGTTGCCAGTTCAAAACCCTGGGCTTGCCTGATCAAGGAACGTATAGAAATTGATGCTTCCTGCTCCTACCCCCTTCTCTCTCTCTCCCTCTCTCCCTCTCCCCCCCCCAAAATAAATTTTTTTAAGTGTTAAATTTTTTGTGGCTACAGAAGTTCAGATGGATCAAAGATCAATAAAGACAGAAGTATCCATCAGAAGAGTCTTTATTAGTGTAAAGCCAGTAGTCGTGGCCACCATCACAGCTACCTGGCCCATACAGGTTCGCATTAAATTTGGACAGATGGTAATGAAACAATGGAGCCAAGAACTGGTGGGCCATCATCTTTATCCTAGCTTCCACCCAGCGGGCAAGAAATACACACAGGAGGAAAACAGTCCCCTTTCCATTCAGGGCTCCCAAAGCCACTGACTTATCTGAGTTTCCTAGAATCAAAGGTTTCTAGCTCACCAGACTTATTCACCTCTGTTGGGCAGATAAAATATATTATGCTCACTTTGTTAAAGATGGCGCTGCCCACAGGGAACCCCATTGCCCAGGTGATATTAGTTGCCCTTATGCTTGGGATGGGTGTAATTATATTATTGTGGGGGGGGGGGTAGACTGTAAGCAGGCAGGGTTGTTATAGCCCAAGGCTTAGTTTTAAGAGTAAGCTTTTCCCCACACCCTTGACTGATTGGATGATGTGAGGTGGTGCACTCTCATGAGGAATCCTCCCATTATGCCTCAGACAAGTGAGAAAAAAATCAATAAAAGAAACAGATTTTTAAAAATTATATTTCCTGGCATCTAATAGAGAAACTGAACAGGACTATTCACTTTGCTGAAAGGACAAGCGGTTATTCAGATCTGAGGCTATGACAAACATTTTTTTTCAAAATTAAAATGCTGACATATGTGGTAAGAGCAGAGCCTTTGGGAAACAGGAAAACCCCACTCCTTTGAAATTGTAGTAATGGCATTGAGATTTTTCCTATTAATAATAGTTAGTGTGCCCCGTATATTGGATACATATGATAACAGCAAAAGATTATCTTTTCTCAAATGTTGATAAGCTTATTTAATTAGTTGGAGATTAAAGTACATAATTTTGCACATGATGGCTGAATCCAGAGTTGATTTGGTTTGTGTATAAAGTGGTTTACTTCTTTGATTACAAGTGCCTATTAAGGACCGTGGTATGATTGTACCTAAGAAATTTAAATATCTTTTTTTGCTTCTATCAACTATGAGATCCTCAGAGTTCCCCCAACTGAGAGGATCTTTGTTGGGGTGGTGGAATAAATTTAACAACTCACTTGAAATATTCTTTGTTCAGAAGGGAGCAATTTATCCGTGAATTTACATAAATTATGTATGTACATAAATTTTAAGAGACAAAATATTAATCAATGTTTAACTTTTTTTCTTCTTCTCTAGACCCAGAAAGGAACCCAAACTTTATGAGCCTTACACAGTATCAGCCTTGAATTTCTGATTCAATCTGACCAGTAACTGAAAGTGAGACTCCCCTTCCTTCCTTGTGGCCCTATGGGAAGCTGGCCCTTAGAGCTCTTTACATTAATCAAGGACTCCCTGCTGGAGGTCACGTTAGGGCAGCTGATTCTTTGAGGAACGAATTCTCTCTTGACTGTGGAATGCCACCGCCCTCCAGCCTCTGAATGCTGAGAAGGTGGCTGTGTCTGTGAATCAAGCATTGTCCACCCAGACAGGAAGACCCCGCCCGCCCATCTTAGCCACACGGAGGGATTGGGTGAGTGTAAGGCTTCAGAGAGTTACAAGAGATTTTCAAATCAGCCCTTTAAATGTATTTTGAAACCAAAAGAGATAGAAGTCAATAACACCTATTAACCATTGTAGAGGGTTTTTTTTCCCCTCTGAATTATTTATTAATTTATTTCCACCATAAAATAGTGCCTTCTTCTCTCCTTCCCCTTCCCTCCTCTTTCCCTGTCCCCCTAGTCCCTTTACCACCACCACTCACTCAGCCCTGGGAAAACAGTTCCTTTCTTTAGTGTTCTTCAATTATGATCCATACCACATTCAAGAGTGGTTCTCATTAGGAGAAATTAAAAAATACATTCATTCCCATCCGCAGGCTTGTTATGAACCCTCAATTGCCAAATCTTTGGGGATCTTTTGAACCAACCTTTACAACTATGTCAAGCTTATGGTGTCCTTTCTTACTCAAGTCTTTCTCTCCTCATTCTTACCCAAGTCGTTCTCAAAGCCCGGAGAATGTTCATTTCCATCCTAATGACAGAATAAGCTTTTGTCCACCCTCCCTCTGAAAAAAAGTATTCAAAAGCAATAGGGTATGGCCAGGAGCCGCCACCACTGTGGCCATGCAGGTGCAGGTTTTCGTTGGATTCGGGCAGATGGTAAAGAAACAGTGGAGCCAAAAACTGGTGGACTATTCCTTTATTAAAGTCTCACACCGGCTGACGAGCAAACACATGGGAAAACACTTCCCTTTCACTCATTCAGAGCTCTCAAAGTCCTGACACATTATCCAGTTTCACAACCAGGAGAGTCTTCTCCAGTTTCTCCTTGAATCAAGGCCCCACCAGTCTCAGCAGAGCTCGCAAAAGCTCCTCACCTCTGGTTCCCCATCTGCATACCTTCTTCCTCCTCTGCCAGCATGGCTTCTTCTTCAGCACTCTGCCTTCTCTCTGCTATCACTCTGCAAACATGGCTTCTCTCTCTCTCCTCTTCAAAACTTTCTGGTGCAAAAACCTCTCCTCCAGCAAACATTAGCAAAACAATAGCCCTTCCTAAGCAGGAAGGTAATTTGCAATTTCACTGACCACAGAGACCTGGCGCTGCCCAGCCCCCAATGCAAACTGTAAATGAGCAAACATAAAAATCATATTTTACAAACTTATTTGACCAACAAATGGGCATCACCATTGCACTAAATTGGTTGGTTAATTCCTTAGGCCAGGTTTGTGTTTGGCTTCTTGAGAAGCTCTTGGCAGTGCAAAAAGAATAGTAAAAGTTTTTGATATGACCTAAGTGTGAAGGAAGAAGATGTGTGTGGTTCTTTCTGTGTGTGAGCACAGAAGAGGAAATATGGGTGTAGCGATAGTGGGGAGGGAGAGAATAAGATAGATTAAAAGGACAAAAGGAAAGGGTGAATGCACACAGTGAATACAACGTTACAACTTAAAATAATATTCTTAATGTAGGCCCTTCGGATGGAGCGCTCATAAATGGTATTAGAGTCCTTCATAAGAGTCACGAGAGAGCTTACTTCCTTTCTCTGCTCTCTGCCAAGGGAGGATACAATGAGAAGTCAGCAGTCTGCAACCTGCAAGATGGCTCTCTCCAGATTACACGCACGCTGTCATCTGATCTCAGGCTTCCAGCCTTTCGACATGTAAGAAATAAAATTTCTATTGTCTATAAGCACATAATCTATGGTAACTGGTTATAGAAGCCTGAACTGACTTTGACATTTGTTAAACTTTTTTTATTTCAAAATTGACAAAACTGAGGCTACTACTTTAAGGAAAACAACGGATGGTATTTGTTGGCAATCATAAAAATTCAAGCTTTCTAATAAAAATTAGAATTTTGGAAAATTTGTATCTGCCATTGTAAACTTGACAGCTTCCCGACAGTATGAAGTTTTCTGATGAGATTGGTAGTGCTAACTTAAAGAATATGATTTTTTTTTAATATTACATAATGAAATGTGTCAACAAAAAAGGTTAAGAAGCCACCACCTTAAAATTTAGGTTGGGGTCCTGCAATCTAGACTATTTTGATCCTTTCTTACCAAAACCAAATAGATAAATCACGTGCATGAAAATGATGAGTTTCTCTACTTAAAAATGATAGGCGGCTAGACTTTGAAGGTGTTTGTGGATATCTAGGGACATCTGAGGAGAAGGTGAGACTCATTTATTGTGTATGTTAAAAGTATGGAAATGAGACTCTTGGAAAAGTTGGTTTTATTTTTCTTGCAGTTTAAGTGTAAGGGAGCCTGACCAGGTGGTGGCACAGTGGATAGAATGTTGGACTGGGACGCAGAGGACCCAGGTTGAAAACCCTGAGGTAAACAGTTTGAGCGCAGGTTCATCTGGTTTGAGCAAGGCTCACCAGCTTGAACCCAAGGTCGCTGGGTTGAACAAGGGGTCACTCAGTTTGCTGAAGCCCCCAGGTCAAAGCACATATAAGAAAGCAATCAATGAGAAACTAAGGTGCTGCAACAAAGAACTGAGGCTTTTCATCTCTCTCCCTTCCTGTCTGTTCTGCTCGCTGTCTCTGTCACCAAAAAAAAAAAAGAAAAGTGTAAGAGAAAGATCTAGAACATTCATTATCCACATTCTGCTTTGGTTTGAATATATTAACAGTTTCTAGAGTCACATAATTGCTGGTTTGTAATCAGATCTTTCTTCTTACAGTTATGTGACTGAGAAATGTACATCTCTAAGTCTTCAAAGTAGCCCTCAATGATGTCTGTTTCCTCGTTTGTATACCTGCGTGTCCCCTCCCTTGATGGATGTTGGTCTGTCTGACCAGTAGACTATGGCAGAAGTGATGATATGTAATGTCTGAGATTAGATTATAAAAGACTGTAATTTCTGTCTTGAGTTCTTTGCTTTTCTTTTGGATCCCAGCTCTGAATGAAAGCAGCTGCTATGCCATGGGCCCCCTCAGGCAAACTGGGGAGAGGCCCACGTGGTGAGGAATGGGGGCCTGCAACTGGGAGCGAGCTTGGACACATGTCTCAGCCCATTCAAAGCCCTGAGCTGCCGGTGCCCTTGTTGGCAACTTGTCTGCAGCATCCCAAGTGACCCTGAGCTAGAACCACCTGGCTAAGCTGCTCCCAGTTTCCTGACCACAGAAATTATTTGTTAAGTTGCTATATTTTAGGGGTGATTCCTTAGGCAGCATTAGATATTATCTTTAGGTTACTAAAATGTTGCTTTCCATTCTTTGAAAGGTGTCTCAAATCTTTCAAAAATGTTTTACTCTAGAATTCTGGTAAAAATGGACTTTTCTTCATGGCATCTAGAAATAGCAAAATCCACCAAAACAAACAACTCTTTGCTTGAAATAGGCAGAAATTTGTGACCTAAAGGATACTCCTGTCACCCCCCATGAAAAAGGTAAATTTTGTTAGAATATGTCTTGTACTCTGAGTTGTCAGCTACTTTATGTGATCAAGGGCGTATTCAATAAGTAGTTATACTTTCTTCTTAAAGAAAGTTCTGTTGAATTTAGACTTGTCATTTATTTGTTTTAATTATTTTGGTTTTCTTCTGAATAAACTCCCTATAATACACATTAATTTTATTTTCTTGTGGCAGAGACAGAGAGAGAGAGAGTCAGAGAAAGGGACAGATAGGGACAGACAGACAGAAAGGGAGAGAGATGAGAAACATCAGTTCTTCGTTGCAGCATCTTAGTTGTTCATTGATTGCTTTCTCACATGTGCCTTGACCGTGGGGCTACAGCAGACAGAGAAACCCCTTGCTCGAGCCAGCGACCTTGGGTCCAAGCTGGCTAGCTTTTGATCAAACCAGATGGGCCCGCGCTCAAGCTGGCAAGCTCGGGGTCTCAAACCTGGGTCTTCTACATCCCAGTCCGATGCTCTATCCACTGTGCCACCGCCCAGTCAGGCACATTAGATCTTCTTTTTTTTTATTTTTTATTTTATTTTTTTTTACAGGAACAGAGAGAGAGTCAGAGAGAGGGATAGATAGGGACAGACAGACAGGTATGGAGAGAGGTGAGAAGCATCAATCGTTAGTTTTTCATTGCCATCGCAACACCTTAGTTTTTTATTGTTTGCTTTCTCACATGTGCCTTGACCGCGGGCCTTCAGAAGATCGAGCATCCCCTTGCTGGAGCCAGCGATCTTGGGTCCAAGCTGACGAGCTTTTGCTCAAGCCAGATGGGCCCACGCTCAAGCTGGCAAGCTCGGGGTCTCGAACCTGGGTCTTCTGCATCCCAGTCAGACGCTCTATCCACTGCGCCACTGCCTGGTCAGGGTTAGATCTTCTTTTAATGTTTTCTGGAGCTACCACTTTCTGTCAAATCTTTTTAATGTCTTTCTTTCTTTCTTTTTGATCTTCTTAACTTTCCTCCTTTGCCATCTTCTACTTCCCTTAAAGCATTTCGTGTTGTTTGTTATTATATTTCATTTGTTTTTTCTGTTTCTCAATGTTTTTTTCCCTAAATATTTCCTGAGTTCTTTCATTTTCTCATTCAGCATTATCTTTTCTTTATTTTTATTTATAAACTCTTAAAAAGTCTGACTTTTGGTGTTTTATCAAAGCTAATAGTAATTATCTTTATGTTATTTTAACATATTTTGAAATATTAGGTTACAGTTGTCATCATTTCTGTGAGGTTGAATTCTTGGCATTGTTTCATAGCATGTAAGGATTTAATATACTCTTAATTCTCTTTTTTTCTAATAATAACAACTTGGTTTGAGATTTGGTAAATCCTTTTCTGCAGTTCATTTTTAAATTTTTTTAATTTTTATTTTATTCATTTTAGAGAGGAGACACAGAGTGAGAGAGAGAGAGAGAGAGAAAAGGGGGAGGAGCTGGAAGCATCAATTCCCATATGTGCCTTGACCAGACCAGTGCAGGGTTTTGAACTGGCGACCTCAGTGTTCCCAGGTCGACGGTTTATCTACTGCGCTACCACAGGCCAGGCTGCAGTTCATTTTTAAATAAAATTAGTCTGGCTATCTTAAAAGGGCTGAATGAACAAGGATAGCTTTTCTCTTGTTTTCACAAAGTGATATATATATCACTTTTGATCTGTGACTGTAATCCGTCAAAAAATGCACCATGACTTTACGGACACACTGTGTGTGTGTGTGTGTGTGTGTGTGTGTGTGTGTGTGTGTGTGTGTATGTATATATGTATATGACAGTGAACTTAATTTTATCTGGCCCATCTCTTTCCTCTGCTCCTATTGTTTCTGCCCTAGTCAATTAGAATTTGTTAATGTAAGAAACACTCAAATGTGTAGAGAATTTTTATAAGTTTGTTTGAGCCAAACTGACAATTACCAGGAAGCAAAATCTCAAGAAATTGATAAAATGCTCTGAAAAATAGCACTTTCACCACTTACTTTATACATCAGAATCAAAGGAGAAGACATAGGGGGTTACATGAAATCAACTGGTGGTAGATTAGGGAGGTGGGAGAAAGCAAAGCCAGAAAATCTCTGAGATTGTATAAAAAGTAAAACAGCCTGACCAGGCGGTGGCACAGTGGATGGCGTGTAGGACTGGGACGCGGAAGACTCAGGTTTGGAACCTTGAGGTCGCCGGCTTGAGCGTGGGCTCATCTGTTTTGAGCACATCTCACCAGCCTGAGCCCAAGGTCGCTGGCTTGAGCACAGGGCCACTCAGTCTGCTGTAGCCCCCCGGTCAAGGCACATATGAGAAAGCAGACAATGAACAACTAAGGTACTACAACAAAGAGTTGATGCTTCTCATTTATTTCTCCTTCCTCTCTCTTTCTCCCTTCCTGTCTCTTTCTCTCTCTTCTAAAAAAAAAGAAATGTATGAACATGCAATACTGAAAAACAATACCACTTAGCAACGATCTATCTAGTTTTCTATGTCAGAAGATGTGAGAGCCATCTTTTTTTTTTTGCAAAAAAGACTGAGAGAGGGACAGATAAAAACAGACAGGCAGGAAGGGAGAGAGATGAGAAGAATCAATTCTTAGTTGTGGCACCTTAGTTGTTCATTGATGGCTTTTTCATATGTGCCTTGATGGGGCGGGGGGGCTGCAGCCGAGCCAGTGACCCCTTGCTCAAGCCAGTGACCTTGGGCTTCAATCCAACAACCATGGGTCATGTCTATGATCCCACACTCAAGGCAGCGACCCCACACTCAAGCTGGTGAGCCCACACTCAAGCAGGATGAGCCCATGCTCAAGCCAGCAACCTCTGGATTTCGAACCTGGGTCTTCTGCATCCAAGGTTGATGCTCTATCCACTGTACCACCGCCTGGTCAAGCTGAAAGTCATCCTTAATTCCCCTTTTCCTTCTACCAAAAGAATCAGCAAGCCAAAATTCTGTTAATTCAATATGCTCAATATCTCTCCTACTTCTGTCACTACCTTGGCTCAGGACTTCATCATTTCTACCCTGGACTGAGAAAACAAGTGTAAGGTATCTTTCCCCGCCGAGAAAGAAGGAAGGGAGGGTCTGGGAGCCACAAAGTGTGGAAAGCAAAGGCTTTATTAAGTACCACACATCCTGCCCAATGATGTCCCCCAGCCAGGGGTTCAGAGGCTAGGTGAGTCGCCCCATTTAGACTGCGTGAGAGGTATTTAAAGGGGTCCTCTAGGGTGGGTGAACAGTTATGACATGGTGAAATCTCACTGGCTGATGGACAGTCAATCTTCTCCCAAGGATTTCTGGGAACTTTCTTTTGGTGCGCTTGGTTGTGTGGGCAGCCCTAACCAAAGTTCCCAGGGTCTGAGTTCTCCACCTGACCTTCCCCATTAGCCACCCCACATTCCAGCCTTTTTTGTTAAATAGAAAAGGAGCTCTATGTATTTGTCTGGCTGCTTCCTGCTGATTAGGGGTGTTGTGGGGAGGGGAGGTCGGCTGGTGGTGGCTTTGAGGGGTGTCAGGAGGAACATCTGTTTAGCTGTGAGTTGAGAAACTTTGCGGATGTGGTTCTGTAAGAATTTTAAAAAGAGAAGAGCAAATATGAGTTATACGCTGATAATTAGAAGATTTAGGATAGGGGCAGCCTAGGTGAGAATAGGTGGCTGCCATCAGGAGTTAAGCAGGTTGTAGGAGGAGAGATTCTTGCTTAATTTTCTTACAGATGGTTGAGGAGATTGAAGCTTCCTTCATTAGGCCAGTCTTACTGAACAGCATTGCTCCCACTTCACATCACTCCAGTGGCAGATTCCTGGTGGGAGGGACAGGATGCAACAGGAGGGTCTGTAGGGCCCAACATTTTGGTCAGCCATAGATAAGTAGGGTCCAGTGGTTCCAAACTGCCAACAATCCTGCATGAGAGCAAGCTTGAGGTGAGAGACACGGTTAGAAATGAGGGTAGCATTGATTATGGGGGAGCCCTTGGTAGTGAGGAATGGTAGGAGCAAGTGGTCTCTGAGACTGTGAAGAATGTCTTGACCCAGAAGGGGTATAGGGCACGATGGCATAACTAAGAAGGAGTGCAAAAAAGGGAATTCCGTTCAAACTGCATGTCAGGGGTGCAGTGCGAAGAGGAAAAGAAGGGGTTCCATCCATTCCCATAACCGAGACCTGTGAGGGAATTAGAGGTCTAGAGTGTGGTGGCAAAACAGAGCAGGTAGCCCCCGTGTCCACAAGAAATGAGATGGACTTACCCAATAGTTGCAGCATACCCTGGGTTCTCCGAGTCCAAGCCGTATCCTAGGAGTCTGAGCGATGTGCCCACGTGGCTGGATTGGCCTCCCATTTGGGCAGCTTGTCCTCCACGTAGAGGCATTGAGGATGAGCCTGCTGCCCAAAGGGGCAATCGCTCCACCAGTGACCAGGCTGCCTGCAGTTAGGGCAGAGCTCAGTGGGCAGCCACGGGCAGGGGACCTGTCAGGCACAATGATTCTGCTTACCACACTTAAAGCAAGCTGCTGTTGGTGGTCCAGACTTGGGCTGGGCACTTCCTGTGCCTGGGTTTGGAGTGTTACCTTCTGCTGCATGCGGGCCTGGCGAACAGCCTGGGCCATTTCCTACTAGTCATGACCATGGAAAACTTTAAATGCCATGTTCACAGGTCCCAGATAGAGGTTTGGGGTTTGAGAATAAGAGGAGGATGACTCCTAGGGAACCCGGCCCTCAGATCCAGCTGGAAACGCTGGATCCAGAGGCAGAACAGGGCCAGAACTTCCTGCAAGCAGGTTGGGGTTAGGCATCCTGCAAACTGGTGTAAGAGCCAATGGTAGGCGGAGAATGGCCTGACAGAGGAGGGACTTAAGAACACAGTGGAGAAGGGAGAGGCCCCTGGCCATCAGGGGAAGAGAAAGAGAGACTGGTATTTGCAAGTGAATGAAAAACGGGATTTAGCAAAGGGAGGGGGAGGGGGTTCTCTGGAGGAAAGAGACTAGAGCGAAAGAAGTCCACAGAGGGACCAGAGAGTGGGGCACCCTCGGAGGTCAGGTAGGAGAGAGAGAAAGTTGGGAGTCCATGGAGAATGAAAGATTATGAGCAGAGGGTTTTCTCTGGCCCAAAAAACGGCCTGCACTGTGTAATACTCAGCACAGAAATTAAGGACAGGTGCGTGAATAATTAGAGGCCCTGAGTGTAAAGGGATCTCGAAGCTCCCAGCCACCTCGGCAATAGTTAAATTGGTGAGTGTTTTAAAACCAAAAGTCCCTTCAGGAGGGTACCTGGTCCAATTATCCAGTTGGTTCTGTGGCCTGGCCACAGCAGAGAAGAACAGTTTCCTCTTCTTTAGGAAGGAAGAGATTTCGGATAAGGCAACTCCTGGGGTGTTTTGGGATTCCTGTGCCCCCACGGCCCCCCTCAATTCTTGGGGTGGTCAGAGATGAGAACTGGCGTCCCAAAACTCAAGCTTTGGCCACAGACAGATAGGGAAAGAGGATGTGCCTGGATGTCTCCAGGGCACATATGTATTCGGACGGAAAAGGCTTCCCTGACATAGCTATGGTTTCGGACAGGGAGCCTCGGCGGAAAGAACTGAGGGAAGTTTGGAGGCATGAGACTTACTGCACCTTGCTACGAAGTGGGTAGATGGTCGGAGGTCCTGAGATCCTGCTTCTTTCTCAGAGGGGATGGGGAAAGGAGTGGCCCCAGCGGGCTTCTAACTCCTTCCCAGGTCCCGGGTTTCGGCACCAAAATATAAGATATTTTTCCCTGCCGAGAAAGAAGGAAGGGAGGGTCTGGGAGCCACAAAATGTGGAAAGCAAAGGATTTATTAAGTACTGCACATCCCACCTGACGATGTCCCTCAGCCCAAGGTTCAGAGGCTAGGTGAGTCGCCCCATTTAGATTGCGTGAGAGGTATTTAAAGGGGTCCTCTAGGGTGGGTGAGCAGTTATGATGTGGTGAAATCTCACTGGCTGATGGACAGTCAATCTTCTCCCAAGGATTTCTGGGAACTTTCTTTTGACACACTTGGTTGTGTGGGTGGACGTAGCCAAAGTTCCCAGGGTCTGAGTTCCCCAACTGACCTTCCCCATTAACCACCCCACAACAAGCTTCTAACTCATTCCTTAATTTCTAGTCTCATCCTCTTCAGTTGTTCCTTCAAGAACCAGTAGTAAAATCTTTCTTAAATGTAAACAGCTTCATTTGGTTCCTTCATTAAAGCACTTGAGGCCTCCTATCACGTAAGGAATAAACAAAAACAAACAAACAAAAACTCTCCATTTGAAATAAGTAGGTTGCTTGTAACCACACAGAAACGCCATTTATTTAACATGACTGTTTCCACTTTCTGTTGCTTTGCTTCCTTAATCATTAAGCCCTTAACCTTAAAGACATCAGATTCTTAAGAACAAAGTTTCAAGTCTGTTGACCACAGAAAGAGTTTCAGTCAAGCTAAAGATAACATCTTGACTTCAATCTGAGACCCATGAAAGCTGAATGACCCAAGTGATGACACCCTCATGGAACCAGACAGAACAATGCCATTGCTGACATTAGGACCTGATCAACTACTCTCTACCCTGGCCCCAGAAAATCAGTAGAGCCCATAACCCTAACTCATTTAGCCATCATGATTAATAATAAACTTATAATCTGGAAGCCATCAGGAAGCCAGGTCTTTGAGCATCAGCTTACCTGTAAATTCAGGCTTGATGTCTTTTTCTCAATTAATAAGCCTCTACTTTCTTAGCTGCAAACTCCTGTTCATGCACACAGGCAATGGGAGCCCTTTAGTCCAGTCATACTCAGGATCTGGATTCTGTCTATTTCTTCAATCTCTACTCTTACTCTATCTACATGAACACTACTTGTGTGTTTTTCAGTGCACTGAATTATTTTAGAATACTCTGATTGTTTTCTATGTTGTCCTATATTTTTTCTTTATTCTTTTTTTTTCTTATTTTCCAAGTGAGAGGAAGGGACATAGAGAGACAGACTCCTTATAAATAGAGAGATATACCCTGACTGGGATTGTAAAGCCAGTAGTCGAGGGTCAGGATCACACCTGCCTGGCCCATGCTCGCTGCACCAAATGTAAAGCCAGTAGTCACGGCCAGTGCAGGTTCACATTAGATTCGGGCAGTCGGTAATGAAACAACGGAGCCAAGAACTGGTGAGCCATCAGCTTCAATTCTAGCTTGCACCTGGCGGGCAAGCAAAAACACACACTGGGCTCCAAAACCCACTCATTCAGTGCTCACAAAGCTACTGACTTATCTGAGTTTCCTAGAATCAAAGGTTTCTAGCTCACCAGACTTATTCACCTCTGTTCCCCATCTCCTTCTCCAGCACAAACACTGCACAAACTGGCTTCTCCCTCAGCACTCTGCCATCTTGGCTGCTTCTCCTGTCCTCCACGTGACCTTTCTCTGCTCTCCTCTCTAATACTAACCTCAGGAACCAAGAGAGAGCAAGCTCCTGGGGTCTGTCCCACTTTATAGTGTAAAAATCCAAACCCTTAATTCAATCTACAAACAAGGAAATCTCTGATACAAAGTCCCTTAGTTGAGGTGTAATGGGAGGATTCCTCATGAGAGTGAACCACCCCATATCATTCAATCAGTCAAAGGTGTGGGGAAAAGTTTACTCTTAAAACTTGCACGTGGGCAGCACCATCTTTAACAACGTGAGCATAATATATTTTATCTTCCCAACAGAGATCTACCCAGGAACTCTTGTCTGGGGCCAATGCTCACAACTGAGCTATTTTTAGCACCTGAGGCAGAGGCTCCACAGAACCATCCTCAGCGCCTGTGGTGGGTGCACTTGAAACAATCAAGCTATGGCTGTGGGAGGGAAAGAGAGAGAGAGAATATGAGAGAAAGGGGACGGAGAGGGATGGAGAAGCAGATGGTTGCTTTTCCTGTGTGCCCTGATAGGGAGTCAAACCTGGGACATCCACACACTAGGCCAACACTCTACTACTGAGCAACCAGCCAGGGCCTATTATTATTTTTTTCAAAACCCTCTCCATACTGCCATTATACTCTAACCTACTGTCAAGTTTCAATAATGTCTCTTCCCTTTTGGAAAAAAAATAGCTTATCAACTAAAATGACTGAATTTTGTTCACAAAAATAACTTAAATAGTATTTTTGGACTTTCAACATTTTTCTTGTATTTCTTATTTCATTTGTTCATCAAAAGCCTCCATGAAGTACATAAGGCGGGTATCGGTCTCTGTGGATGAGTAAACGGAGCAGGGGCAGCAGCCAGTGGGGGGTGGAAGTAGAAAAGGCATTGGAAAACTCCAGCAAGCACCATTTAGGGTGTATTCTATGGAAATGCTCCCCCAGGTCCCAGCAGCAAGTGAATTTGCCTTTGTCTTATATACATACATCACTTTTAGAGTTCACAGCAGGGGCTGTCTTTCATTATGCAGAATTGTTATCTTTTTTCCTTTCTTTTTTTTTAAGCTGTCAGGACCACTAATTTTGAATAATAGACAACTAAAAAACTTTCTACTGGGAGAAAGTTAGTATTTTCCCCTCACCTTCTTCATTCACAAATGTACCCAGGTCAAAAGTTTAAGGAAACTTGGTTTAACACAGCATCCATGTTTTGATATGGTAATTTTTTTATTCTAAGTGCAGAAGTGATTGAATAGTAAAATCCTGTTGGTCCAGTGAGAGGTCATGGGAATGCCTCTAACTGAATGCAAAGAATTGGTTTTAAGTTACTAGGTGGCCAAAGGCTTAAGGAGATCAGAGTTAGAGAAGCAGTCTATGACCTTTACCTACACTTGAACTGAAACAGTAATCTGCATTTCCAAAGGCATTAAGATTTGCAATTTGAATTTCTGTGGTGGCACTTGGAAAGATTGATCACTCCATTCTGAGAGAAGATGAAAGAATGTGGGTGAGAGATTGAGTAGGCAACCCTTCTCCCCGGGAGATGACAATCAGCTGGAATAGCCCCAAGAATTTCCAGTTTTTTCCGGATGCAATATTTAACTAATTTTTTGTTGACATGTATTGTAATATCTGCTGTCCTACCTCAACTACCAAGACTGGTCAACAAAGGAAAGGTTTTCCTTATAAATTTCTTTTCTTCAGGTTGTGGAAGTAATTTAAATGTTCATTGAAAACTTTTTGGTGGAAGAAACATGAGTAATAAAAGGAATTTCAAAGTTCCGAAACCGTATTTTAAGTTTTACTTTATAGTTTCACATCATAATATTTCTGATATTATGAATATATGAATATGCACTTTCTACAAAGAATTTAATGACTATAATGTGTTAAAAGTAAATTGATTAATGATGATAGTAATATCACAGTTTAGTCAGGCCTATAGCATCTCTCATTAGAATACATAATCTTAAGAAAATAATCATATAAAGATGATTTTTAAAAAATCAAATTTAAGAAAATTTGGATACTGAAGAATTGAAAATAAGTTACAACAGCAATTTAATCTCAGGATTATGTTCGAGAATGCTGAAAATTAGCCTTTATTCAGTTTAAAAATAAAAGAATAAAAAACATGTTAGAAGAGACCTCTAGTGTTTATAGTAGCTTATTGCAGCTTCATTTTAAAAAAATCTACCCATCCCTTCTACTAAGTATAACTAAACTAAAAACCTTGACATTGTATATAAACCAAGCTTAAGATGACTTTGAAAGTCAGAGAGAAGACAGGCTGGTTAGGGACCTCAGGACCAGACGCAATGTGTTCCCTGGGTTTTCTTTCTGCCTCACATATCCCTGACTTGGGGCAAAAGAAGCTGGCCACCCAGAAACACCAGGGAATGCAGCCTGGAATAAAGGAACTTGCCCTCCAGCCAAAGAACCAAGAAATGGCAACAAGACAGAAAACTGTTAGACAGCAACTGCTCTGCTCTAGCCAAATACCCTGGGAAAAGGTGTAGCCCAGCCTACCCAAGCCAGCTAAAGCTGAGATGACAAATCTAGATGTCCACTGTCCCCAGGCTGTAATGGTGGTGACACCAGCTTCCTCACCTCCACTGCGCTCATGAAAACTGAAGAGTGAGGTGGGACTTCCATCCCTCCCAGGCAGTGTCATTGGAGACCGTGTGGGTTTCCATAACTACCCAGCAGTAATGACATCAGTCCTCCCCCGCGATATCAGTGGAGGCCATAGGGGGGTTGTATCACACCCCTTAACCTCTCTGCACCAGCAAGGTAGCAGTGGTGCCTGACCATGGAGCAGGAACTCCCACTGTCCGAGTTTCTCACTCTTCATGGTGCTGTCAGTGGAGCTGGACCCTTGAGCAGTAGGAGTTAAGAGGGAACAACTTATTCAGAGAGGCTAAATCTCTTCATATAAACAGGGGCCGGGGAGAGGGAGACATAATAGTGTGTGTGAGAGAGAAGTCAATATAGTCAACATAGTCAAGGCTGATCAGAATTCATTTTTAAATGATTTTGCCTCCTAGGTGCGATGTCTACGAAAGCAGCTCTGAGCTACCTGGGGCCCCTTGTTTTATCACGGTTTCACATCCTGTGATGGAGAAGGACCACCCTCCAAAGGCAGACAGGTTGTTGCAGGAATCTTACAGACTGTTTTTAAGGGGGAAAGAAACACTTGAAAAAATAATTTAGATGATAAAGACTACTTTGTGTTTAAAATTCCAACTTGCTATAAGTGTAAGCTAAAAAGTAGAGACTTCTAAAATTAGAACCAGAACTCAAAAACAAGAAAGCAAAAAAACAAAGTAATCAGAAAAGAGTAAAATACTTTAAACTCTGTTGTGAGTTGACCAGTTCCTTGGAGGAATTGTAATATCAAGATATCAGAGTTTGTGGTTAATTATAATAATGTATATAATTCACATTTTGTGATGCAGGTTTAGGTATTTTTGTTGACTTTTCAGTTGTTTACATAATGTATTGATTTAAACAACCCCTTTAGTTATTTCCACAGTTATTCCTGCTGGGCAGATTGGATCCCCAGTAAAAGTTGCAATAAAATTCTGGTCCTCTAAATAGAAAAATTAGGTAAGCAGCGCCCCCTGCAGGCTGGTTACAATATGAAATGTGTGTAAATTGTGATTTTTCAGATTCTTTTATTTATGTAATCGCTTTTTTCTATTTCTTTAGGTCATTTTTTCCAAAGAAGAAAAACAATTTTTTTCATTCTTTTCTTCTTTCTCTTTCTTCTTCTTTTTTTTTTTTAGCGAAAGAGAGAGAGAAAGAGACAGAGAGACAGACAGGAAAGGGAAGAGATGAGAAGCATCAAAGTATGACACCTTAGTTGTTCATTGATTGCTTTCTCATATGTGTCTTGACTGGGGGCTCCAGCCAAGCCAGTGACCCCTTGCTCACTTCAGTGACCTTGGGCTTTAAGCCAGCAACCATGGGATTATGTCTATGATCCCGTACTCAAGCTGATGACCCAACGCTCAAGCTGCTAACCTTGAGGCCTCAAACCTGGGTCCTCAGTGTTCCAGGCTGATGCTCTATCCACTGTGCCACCTCCTGATCAGGCCAAATAAGGAAAAATTAACATGAGACTAAGAATATATGTCTAATCTTGGATGAAGAGAGAGCATCCTTCTTTTTTAATTGAATTTTTTAAGGCAACACTAGTTAACATTAACATATCTCTATACAACATATTGTGTGTTCACCCTCCCAGTCAAGTCTTCATCCATCACCATTTATATGAGAGAACACTATTTCTAAAAATAAATTTTGACTTCAAGCATCCAAGGATGCTTGTTTGTGAAAATAAGCTTTAAAAGCCTTTAAAGGTCATGAAATTGAAAGCTTTATTGGTCTCTTTTTAGTCAGGAGAGTTTTGAAAGTCAAGAACCTTTAGTTCTGTGTCTTATTGGAAGAATATAATGTTCTCAACATCTTTTTTATTTATTGTTGTAATTTCATGTTTTGAACAATTGAGTTACTTATTTCTTATTTTTTAAAAATTTCCCCTGGATTAACAGATCTGACTGTGGGTTCAGATTTTTGTGATGTGGTTTTACAATCCTAGAGTATTTGGACACTTTAATAACAAAATAATTCTTTTATGATTCAGCCCCTCTGCGTGAGAAAAGAATTTCTCCCCTGCATCTATTCTGAGATTCCACAAACAGCCATTAACACTAGTTCAAGGCAGAGGTAAGGATTTGGCTTTTAAAAAGTACTGGTAATTTTGTTTTTAGAGACTTTGTCTGGATATACTATTAGGGCTTCATACAAAAGACACCACTTGGGTCTGGCACAAATGTAGAGAACATGTTAATTTTGCCCGACCTTACCCATTTTTCTGTCTTCTATTAATTATGCCTTTATTTGGGTGAGGAAGTTCATCCTGCTCTGCTCTATGGCCTAGATTATATGCTCACTGTTCAAGGTGAAGCACTGACTCAGGCCTAGCCAATCCAGAGCGCCATGTCCCATTAGTGACAAGAACTGGGTCAGGGATAGAGTCACGTCCTCAGCTGGGTCAAGGAAAATCTTCTCTGGGACTTTAGTTGGAACTTTTGGGAAAGAGACAGTGTCTTCTTTGACTGGGGTCACCAAGTTGATAGATTGGGTATTTTTGGTGGCCATTTTATGCAAATAATTAAAGCATTAGCCTTTGCCTAAGAAAATGCGAACTGAGAAGAAAGCAAATCAAAGAGATGGAGCAAGTAAGAAACGCCTGAAGATGTTATCAAGGACTTGTCCCCTGTGCCTGAGCCCATTCATACTTCGTTGCCAGTTTTGTGAGCCAGCACATCATCATTATTATTCATTTTACTTTAAGCCAGTTTGTGCTGAGTTACACGGGCAACCAAAAGAACCCTAATTAACACACTTAGTTTTCTGTGAATTGGAATTATTGGCCATGATGAGGAATGAATTATTGTTAGGAGGTGTAGTCTTAGAGGAGAGTGACTGAAAAAAATCAGAAATTTAAATTAGCTGTTAAAATAGTACAGGCTTCCAAAAGGAGAAAACTTGGTTTTATCAATTGATCCATTTTGTGATGTATAAAGCAAGACATTGTTTGGAGAGTTTAGTGCAGGCTGGTCCACGTTGTTCAAAATGAATAAAAGTCATGTGTATTAGGTTGAATAATAGCCTCCCAAGAATGTCCATTTCCTAATCCCCAGACCCTGTGAATGTTACTTTATGGGACAAAAGGGACTTCATGGAGGAATTAAATTAAAAATTTTGTGAGGGAGATGATATTGGATTATCTGGATGGGCTCAAAATGTAATCATATGGTTCTTTTAAGAGGGAGACGAGAAGATCAAAAGAGGAAAAAGATGTTGTGGAAACAGAGGAAGAGTTTGGAGAGATGTGGCTATGAGCCAAGGAATGCCAGGGCCACCTCTAGGAGCAGGAAATGGCAAGGAAGGAATTTTCCCTGGACCCTCCAGAAGAATCCAGCCCTGTCAATGTTAAATAGATTTTAGATTTCAGATCTGCAGAACTGTAATAGAATAAATTTGTGTTAAGCCACTAAATCTGTGGTAATTTATCACAGCAGCATTAGAAAACTGATACACATAATAAGTTAAATAGATCTTTTCTAAATGAACCACCACATATTGAGAAATATTTTACCTCTTAAGCTACTAGCAGCTAGCTTAAGAGGGGAAAAGATCTCCAAATATACCTGGGCCTCATTCTCTGAGCTAATCAAAAAAATATTTTAAATCAGGGATAAAGATGGAGATTTCCCAGTAAATCAGAGTACTTAAAAGTATCACTAGGGTGTCTGACCAGGTGGTGGTGCAGTCAGACTGGGACGTGGAGAACCCAGGTTTGAAACTCCAAGGTTGCTGGCTTGAGCATGGGCTCATCTGGTTTGAGCACAGCTCACCAGCTTGAACCCAAGGTCACTAGCTTGAGCAAGGGGTCACTCGGTTTGCTGTAACCCCCCACCCCAGGTCAAGGCACATATGAGAAAGCAATCAATGAACAACTAAGGTACCACAATGAAGAATTGATGCTTCTCATCTCTCTCCCTTCCTGTCTTTCCATATCTGTCCCTCTCTGTCTCTGTCACCAAAAAAAAAAAAAAAAAAAAGTATCACTAGGGTCAGATTCCATCATGGCACTCATGACCTGACACTTAATTACCCAAGAAAGCATGTTAGGAGGCCTTCAAAGGAAGCCGGGGTGATTCTCTGGCTGACTTAAAATGTGGAGAGACAAGAAGTTAAATGTTCCCTCAGAAGACAGTGTGTCAGTCAGGATACTGTTTCCTGTCCATTGAAATATCTGTTTATAGCTGGGAAAATCAACTTGTGAGCCATGGAGAATGATTTCTTTTGTTTATTTACTTTGGCTTTTTGAAATATACTTGGACTTGTGCAGACACTTGACTCTGAGGAAAACCAGCCAGGGGACAATTAAAGATGTACAGGCATGGACCCTGTGAGGAGCTAGCATTGCCTCTGGCTGCTCTTGAGTCAGCTCCAAGAGTGAGCAAAGTGGGCTGGGAGACTGCTGAGTGCCTCAGGCCTATCGTCCCATGAAGGCAGGCTGTGTGTCTGTGGCACCTTTGTGCAGTGGGTGAGTTCACCTGAAACTTTTCCAAAAAGAAAACAAAGCATGCATTCACGTCAACTTTAACTTAGACACCATGTCCTATCTCGCTTAAGTGACATTTTAGTTAAAGAAAATATATCCTGAATACATATAGCGGGACACCCAGAAGAGGCCCACCGTGGGTATTTAGGCCTTGGTGCAGGTGCTCTTTGCTGTAAGCTTTGGTGGACAAAGACTAGCAGAATGGATGCTTCGAGTTAGCCTCAGCACAAGAGCTCTTGATCAAATTTAGGATCCAGAGTCATTTCTTAACCTGTTAAACTATGAACCATCAGGAGGAGCCTTTCCTTACCCTGAGGTGTGAGGTCCAAGTTGTCCTAGTAGAGCCCGAGCTCTACGTCAATCAGGCGTCCCTGATTCGACTTCCCTGTGCAGTGGGGACACTCCTGCTTAACAGCAAGGCTGGTGGCCTCTTTCGGAGAACTCTTGAGGCGGCTATGAGGATTCTACTTATTGGTACCGAGACCAACTGCTCCCAGAGGAAAGACACTACCGACACACAACTTAGTTGCAAGAATCACACAGGCAGTTTATTACTCACAAATCCTATGGCGTGCCTGGGTACAGCTTAATGGGGCCCCATCGGTGTGCTCCTCTTGGCTGTCCTTGGTCATTGCTCAGAGCAGCGTGGAGACAGTCCATGTTCAACGTTGGAGTCTGGACAACTGACTGCAGCTGGGGCCCCCTTGGTGTAAGTACCCTTTGTGACATATGCCTTCTAACAGGTGTTAATCTACAAGGTTATCACATCAAGCCACTTTCAGGGAGTTCCTTGCAGGGAGCTCTTTTTATCTATAAATAATTTCACACACAGACTGACTGGGCCCTGCACAGAGGGCATAGTCTGCCTGTCATATCCTTACACACTAGGTTAGTTCCCACCCAGAGGGCGTAGCCTTATTCACTTGCCGTAATGGCTTTTAATATTATATCCTAACTTATTTCTATATATCTTCTATATTCTCATATATTTCTATATATTTAATTACTATAACATTATATTACTATAGCACAAGTGAACCAACTTTGCTCATGGATTAAATATACTGGCAGGAAATAATGGTTTTAAGTATTTAACTTTTTGGTGTCACTGAATGATTTTTTTACTTTTGACTTGGGATTTTCAAGGGTAGGTGCTGGTGGTAGATGTAGGAGACAGGAATGAATTTGTGTGTTTGTGGTGGAGGGTAGAGGAGGTAAGCGAGGGCCACCTTATACTGACAGATGAACTTAGATGAAAAACTAGCAGGTGTAAGTAGACCAAGAGTAGACTGAAGCTGGACTTAGACCCTCAAAGAAAAGCAAATAACAAAGATTTCTCTCCTGACCAGGCAGTGGCGCAGTGGATAGAGCATCGGACTGGGATGTGGAAGACCCAGGTTCGAGACCCCCGAGCTTGCCAGCTTGAGCGTGGGCCCATCTGTAAGAGCAAAGCTCACCAGCTTTGACTTAAGGTCGCTGGCTCCAGCAAGGGGTTGCTTGGTCTGCTGAAGGCCCACGGTCAGGGCACATGTATGAAAGCCATCAATGAACAACTAAGGTGTCGCAACGGCAATGAAAAACTAATGATTGATGCTTCTCACTTCTCTCTGTTCCTGTCTGTCTGTTCCTATCTATCCCTCTCTCTGACTCTCTCTCTCTGTCCCTGTAAAAAAAAAAAAATCCAAAGATTTCTCCATAAAAACAGCTCATGTTTCCCAGGTGCTTACTCTGAAGGAGAGACAGTCCTTTACAGGCTTTAGGCGTTTTAACCCACATAGCAATCCTATGCTATTGTTATTTCCATTACACAGATGGAAAAGTAGAGGCATGAGGAGTCGAAATGCACCCAGCATGGGGGAGACAGGATTTCACTTAGGCCGTCTCAATCTTGGGCCATAAGGAGAAAAATGGAAGAGGAATGGAAGAAGCCACTCAAAAACAGACACTGATGCCTCTGAGTCTGTTTTTCTGGGTATGTGAGTCCTTGGATGGAAGGCAGGGGTGGGTCAGAGTGCCAGTGTGCTGGGGGGGGAAGGTGGTGGAGATGTGACATGCTCCTGAGGCTAACACTCTCAGGACACATTCTAGTGCCTTTCAGCCTGAGGTGTGGTAGATTAACCCCCTCGGGGAATGCTGTTCTGTCTGCAGTTAAACCCACTTTAGCAAGTGGCACTGTTTCCCTCTGAGCTGTGTCCAGTGCTATTCTAAGATTAGACTAACTAGTGAAATCTCACAGCCTTAAGGAAACGAAAAGATTGAGATGATGTTTCAAATAGAGATGAGACTGGATGAGGCAGCTCTTTTGAATGACAAGGATAGTTCTCCTGAGGAGTTGATGCTTCTTGCACACGTGGGGACCTCCTGCCCAAAGGGCACTGGCCCTGGAGGAGGCTCCCCTAGGGTGGCTCTCCCGCTGCTCACCAGCTAGGCCTCTCACCCTTCAGAATAGGTGCAGGACACCACTTTCACCTTCTCTTTGAGAATCTGGATCCTTCAATGTGTCTAAGCTTTTGAGAAATAGCTTGGAGTAAAACGAGGCCTTTAGAGATGTCGCTGTGACCATCAGAGGCTTACAGGGCAGTGAGTCATACCGTAGAAGGCAACATAGCTTAGCACTTAGCCAAGTGCTGGCTGGAGGCTGTGGGCAGCTCCAGTCCTTTGAAAGAACATGAATGAAAAAACAGATGCTGAGGAGGGACTTATTTTCTCATCTGGGGACACATGGGAGAGGACATTTATTTATATACTCAGTTCTGTGGGAAAAGCAAGGGACACCCAAAAGGGTGACCAATGGCCTGGCGTGTCAGCCTGAGAAATGACCATTTGGTCAGACAGGTGTGCATGGGACACGACACCGTGCTGGGGATGGCAGAACAGTGGGGAGAACTCAGCATTCAGGCATTGACAGTCACTTTGAAAGGGACTGCAGGGCAAGGGCTGTCCATCCACAGGAAACAGGCTGTTTCCCGCATGCGCCCCACCGGGATCCACCCGACATGCCCACCAGGGGGCGATGCTCTGCCCATCTGGGGTTTTGCTCTGTTGCAACCCGAGCGAGCCATTCTAGCACCTGAGGTGGAGACCATGGAGCCATCCTCAGAGCCCCAGGACCAACTTTGCTCCAATGGAGCCTTGGCTGCAGGAAGGGAAGAGAGAGATAGAGAGAAAGGAGAGGGGAGAGAGTGGAGAAGCAAATGGGCGCTTCTCCTGTGTGCACTGGCTGGGAATAGAACCCAGGATTTCCACACACCAGGCCAATGCTCTACCACTGAGCCAGCTGGTCAGGGCCACGTCCTACCCTCTTTCTTCCTGGCCTTCTTCCCATTCCTTTTGTCTGGTCTGTTGATAGTATTATCTTTCTTTCTTTCTTTTTTTTTTTTTTTTATCATCTGTGTCCTCTAGTTAAGGGACACCAATTTGACTATTCTGTGTTATTTTTCTCAGGTAAAATGCTGCTTTGTTCAACGATTAAGGTCAATGGAAAACTGACAATGTAATCCAGGCAGAGCTATAAATGGCCCCACTCCTGAGGAATGAAACTTTGGGTCACCCCATCAGGTAAAGAACATGGTCAGCTAAGGTGCTTATTGACAGCAAAAGGAATGAAGAATGGGTAGCAAAAGAAAATAGTTAGAAATGGCCTGACCTGTGGTAGTGCAGTGGATCAAATGTCGAACTGGAACACTGAGGTCGCTGATTCAAATCCCTGGGCTTGCCTGGTCAAGACACATATGAGAAGCAACTGCTATGAGTAGATACTTTCTGCTTCTTCCCCTTATTTCTTATTCTTTCTCTCTCTCTCCTCTCACCAAAATAATAATAATAATAAAAATAAAGAAAGAAAAAAAAGAAAGGGAGGGAGGGAGGGAGGGAAGGAAGGAAGGAAGGGAGGGAGGGAGGGAGGAAGGAAGGACAAGAAAACAGTTATAAATACCAGCTACAGCTATGTGGCCAATTACAGAAATAAGGACTGTAATTGTCACGAGTACTTCTTGTTTTGTTATAAGTATGTTAGTGTGTATATATATAGATACAGACATCTGTATTAAGTAAACATTTTTGTTTTCTTGCCTCTCTTATTTCCTTATCATATAACATAAGAAGTATTTGCTTTACATCATAGAGTATTTAATTATGTGAGAGTAAGGGGAAGAGCAATCATCACACGAGTACTTGACTTCATCTTCTGAAGACGGGGTTAATGTGTTTTTGCTTGTATGCAGGATAGTTGTATCATGTTAGGCAGAACTATAGCCTGTGTATACAAAATGCTTTTTATTTGGAGATTAAGTCTGGTTTAAGCAGATGTGCATAGGTGTCAAGTTGACAAGGGTGAACTTGTGATGGTTAGTTTAATGTGTTGATTTAAAATTGCCATGGGTGCTCAGACATTTGTTCAAACATGTTGGGTGTGTCTGAGAGGGTGTTTCTGGATGAGATTAACATCAGAGTCCGTAAAGCAGATTGCCCCATCTAATGTGGGTGGGCTCCTTTCAATCAGCTGAAGGCCTAATAGAACAAAATGGCTGACCCTCTCCCAAAAAGGAAGCAATCTATCCATCCATCCTGCCCAACTGACTCTGAGCTGGGATTTTTTTTTTTTTCTTCTGCCTTCAGCCTTGATCTGAAACATTGGCATCACCTGGATCTCAAGTCTACTGGCCTTTGAACTGGAACTATACTCTTAGTGTTCGTCTAAGGCAGTGGTTCTTAACCTGGGTTCTATCGAACCCTAGGAGTTCGATGAGTCGGTCTCAGGGGTTCGGAGAAGCCTCTGCCGCGGAGGCCAGAATAAAGTAATACCGTAATTTGTTATGAGTTCATGCACTTTGTTGGTTTTGTTCTTTGAGCAAGGTGATGTTCATGCACGGCTCATTTTGTGCACCAGTAAAAAAACATATACCTATGTCTTGAATTTGGAAAAAAAATCATATTTTATTTATCACTAAAGAAGGGTTCGGTGAATGCGCATATGAAACTGGTGGGTTTGGTACCTCACAAAAGGTTAAGACCACTGATCTAAGGCCTTTGGACTTGGACTATAACACTGGTGGCTCTCTCGAGTCTCCAGTTTCACAACTGCAGGTCTTGAAACGTATCAGCCTCATAATCACATTATCCACATCTTTATAATTAATATATATCTCTCTGAGTTCAATAAAACAGATTATTAAAGTCTCAGTTATCTATTTATTTATTTTGCTATAGGTGTTTTTTCACAAATTGAGATGTAATAGATATGTAAGATGTCTGAAGAACAGGAGATCTCTATAGCACCTTTTAGTATCACCATATATACTGCTTATGAAAAATTAGGAATATTTCACAATTAATATGAAGTGATAAAACATCCCCTAATTTTTGTGAGCAGTTTATATGTGTGTATGAGAAAGAAATGATAAGAAACTATATAGCCTGACCAGGCGGTGGCACAGTGGATAGAGCATCAGACTGGAATGCAGAGGACCCATGTTCGAAACCCTGAGGTCGCCAGCTTGAGTGCGAGTTCATCTGGTTTGAGCAAAGCTCACCGGCTGGAGCCCAAGGTCACTGGCTTGAGCACAGGGCCACTCAGTCTGCTGTAGCCCCCCAGTCAAGGCACATATGAGAAAGCAATCAATGAACAACTAAAGTGCTCCAATGAAGAATTGATGCTTCTCATTTCTCTCCCTTCCTGTCTGTCTGTCCCATTCTGTCCCTCTCTCTGTCTCTGTCACACAAAAAAAACAACTATATATAAGTGTGCATATTTATATCTATATATCCATATATATCAGTGATTTTTTAGCCTTTTTCACCTCATGGCACACATAACCTAATTACTAAAATTCTGTGGCACACCAAAAATAGGTATAATTTTTATTTATTCTTACTGAATGGCTATTATTGTATTGACTGTTTCATTTTTTTTTATTTGACCATCTAAAGGAAAAGAGATCAGTGCCCCTGACTAAATATTCAGGTACTGTGTGTTTTAAAAATTCTTGCAATACACCCAGCCGTGACACATTGGTTGAAAAATCACTGATCTATATCCATGTCTATATCTATTTCCTGTTGGTTCTATTTCTCTGCAAAACCTTGACTAATACACGTATAATGAAATAATATCTCACTTCATGGGCTAAAAAGCTCTCCATGGTCAGGCTCCTGCATACTTCATCTGTCTTCTTGCTTTCTCTGCTCCCAACACGCTGACCTTTTCAGTTCTTGGGTCAAGGATTTCCCACTTCAGGGCCTTTGTGCTTGCTCTTCCCTCAGCTTAGAACCCACGTCCCCATTGTATTTTTCATGCTCGGCTTTTTCTTGTGGTCTCTATTGAACTCACCCCTTCTCAGAAGCAGTCCCTAACTACCCTATCCAGAATAACACCTGGTATCCTTTTGTCTCTTTACTCTGCTTTTCTTCTTCTTTAGAGAGAGAGGGAAAAGGACAGACGGACAGATAGGGAGAGAGATGATTTATCAACTTATAGTTGTGGTACCTTAGTTGTCCATTGATTGCTTTCTCATATGTGCCTTGATTAGGGGGCTCCAGCTAGTGACCCCTTGCTCAAGCCAGGAACTGTGGGATCAAGTCAGTGACCTTTGGGCTCAAAGCCGGCGACCATGCACTCAAGCCAGCAACTTCGGGGTTTAAACCTGGGTCTCCAGCATCCCAGGTCGATGATCTATTCACTGCACCACTGGTCACGCTGCTTTTCTTCTTTTTAGCACTCATTGCTCCTTTACATGATATTATTTTTTATATTTATTATTTTATTGTCTACTAGCTTGTAATTTCCACAGAAGAAAAACTTCGTCTTTCCGTTTTTCTTGACCAAAGTGACCCCTTTCAGGGGAGCTTAGAACTGTTTACCCACTCCTTATTTCTTGGCAAGAGATGTTGGCTCAAAGGGAACATAGCACTTTTACTTATTGCAAACATAACTTTTACAGTAAATATAATTCAAGCATTTTAAAGATAAATCATTGCTTCCTGGCGACATATTTTTAAAAAACTAGTTAAATACCATTAGATCTTATGTAATTTCCTGGCACTTACTGCCTTTACCCTATTCCCCTTTTGATCATATTTTCAATTTTTGAACAATTTCCCTAATACAAACTTAATCAACTACACCAAAATAAATGCTTTCTAATTACCAGGCCAACTGCTAAAAAAGAATGCAAAGAGTTACCATCCTTAAAACATGACTGTGCTCAATAAAGGCATCCCAGAACTTGCCTCATGACAATTTATTCATTTGCCTTTACTTTGAATCCTGGATCACCATGCTGTGTTGTGGAAAAGCCACGGGCTCCGCTATTAGCGACCGTGGACCTGACTTTGGATCTGCTGCTCAGATGCCATATGACCTTGCCAGTCACTAAACAACTCTCAGATTCCTTTCCTCATCTCTAAAAATGGAGTAAGAACAACAATAATATCTACTTCACAAGGATATTAGAATGCTTTCCTGGCATCACTTGTGGAGAAAATTGGTTGAGAAAGTTTAAAGCAGTATAGAAATGCTTGCTGTCACTTGTCTGTCCCTGGAATATTGTCTGGGATATAGGAGAAGCTCAATATATGCACATATTTTAACAATGAATGGATAATTTTATATTTATTTTATTTCCCTTGAGAACTTGTAGGTGAAGGCTGTTCTGAAGGCCTTTTTCTTTTTTTTTAAGTGAGAAAAAAAGAGAGAAAAAAGAAACAGAAGCAGAGAGAGAGACAGACAGGGACAAACAGGCAGGAAGGGAGAAAGATGACAAGCATCAGTTTTTGTTGCAGTGCCTTAGTTGTTCATTGATTGCTTTCTCATATGTGCCTTGACTAGGGAGCTCCAGCCGAGCCAGTGACCCCTTGCTCAAGCCAGTGACCATGAACTCAAGCCAGTGACCTTGGGTTTCAAGCCATCGACCTTTGGGCTCAAGTCAGTGACCATGATCATGTTAATGATCCCAGACTCAAGCCAGTGACCCCATGCTCTAGCTGATGAGCTCACGCTCAAGCTGGCAACCTTGGGATTTTGAACCTGGGTCCTCTGTATCCCAGGCCAACACTCTACCACTGAGCCACTGCCTGATCAGGCTATTGAAGGCCTTTATTCTTTGTTTATTTTCACTGCTGTTCAGTTCTACAGTACTATTTTAAATGATCCAGAGCTAAATTTTGTGTGAAGAGAAATACCGATTTTGCAGAAGACCTATAAATTAAGTAACAAAGAAAGGACAGAGATTATGTGTATACATATATGTATACGCACTCATATATACACATACTCATTTGCATATTGCTCAATTTTTATCTCAATTTTCACTGATTTAAAATACATATACATTAAAAATCTCTTTGTTTCTCTTTCTGTTTGTCCGTCCATCCATCTATCCATCCATCCATCCATCCATCTCAAACCCATGGATAATTTAATGGAGACAATACCTGAGAAACAAGATAGGAACAAGACCAAACACTTAAGCTGACCAAAGTAGACAGTTCTTAATGTGTTTGTGCTGGAATTGCAATTTCATTACAGGGGCTAAAAGAATGGACTATCTCATTGTATCCAATTTGCTTTTACTATCAGTGTAGGTCCCAGATCAAGCCTGCATTTTCTCCAGCTTCACTGTTTCTTCTATGGCTCTCTTCTTTGATTTGCTTTTGTTTTGTAAGCTTGCTGTATTCTAGCACTCTGACAGAGAACATAAGTCACCATTGTTAAAAATCTATTCCAGTTATTGTGACAAATGTAAATTACTATACATGAATGTCCTTAAACACACACACACACACACACGAGTTATTTTCTAAAAAATTTTCAAACCCTCAAATGTTTATTTGGTTCAAAGTAGCTGGGTCCCCAAATTTCTAACTCATCGTCTTTGTGACTCCCTCCAAGCAGATGTAAAACTGCTTTTCAATTTTACCTGCAAGTCACAGCAATGTCCAGCATCACTGGAAAAGCTTCAAGGAGCTGACGGTGGACCCCCCAGGATACAGGGACACATACTATCTAAAGACTGGCGGGTTCTTCACAGCCTCCCCACAACACTGAGAGGCCATACAGGGCCTAGCTGGGGATGCAAACCAAACATCCACTCATCGCAATTTGTAGACAGATGTGGTCAAATACTGAAATCAGGTTCTGCCTCCAGTCTTGAAACTGGCCTGAAAGAGGGTGTGATCCTTTGTAAGAACACGGGGGATTCTGAACCTACCAGTAAGACATCAAGTTTGAACGGACTCTTCCAAAACAGCATTTCCAAATTCATAGATGAGATACTGCTTGTGTTGAGATGGGTGGTGGGCATGCACTGGAAACCCCTGGGTCTATTTCACTCACTTTCTTTTGCAGCTGGGAATATGTATACTGTTTGTCAGATGGAGATAATGCAACCTACCTCTGTGTTCTCCTCTTTAATTAATGCAGGAGCTGAAACTTTCTTTTTTAAATTTTTCTTCCTTTCTCTCTCCTTTTTAAGAATATTTTTATTTATTCATTTTAGAGAGGGAAAAGAGAAAGAGAAGCAGAGAGGAGCAGGAAGCATCAACCCCCATATGTGCCTTGACCAGACAAGTCTGGGGACTTGAACTGGTGACCTCAGCGTTCCAGGTTGTTGATGCTTTATCTACTGCGCCACCACAGGTCAGACACTTTTCTTTCTTTCTTTTTACTTATTTATTTATTTTTAAAAAGATTTTATTTATTGGTTTTACAGAGAGAGGAGAGAAAGGTGGGGGGAGCAAGAAGTATCAGCTCAGAGTTGCTTCACTTTAATTGTTCATTGATTGCATGTGCCTTGACCTGGCAAGCCCAGGGTTTCAAACCAGCAACCTCAGCATTCCATCCAGGTTGACACTCTATCCATTGCACCACCACAGCCCAAGCTGAAGCTTTTTTTCTTGATGGGCATGGGTGCCCTAGGGTAGAAAAATAGACTATTTTGCATCAGCACTGATACTCCTCTGGGAATATCTTAAAACATCACTGGGAAACTTGGGGAATTTTCTCTGCCTCAAAAGTCCTCTGATTATATAAATGTTCATCTTATGGACCGTATTTAGAGTGCACATGATCCAAAAAACATAAAGTGAACGGAAGGCTTTCATTGCAGAATTATGAGGAACTCATATCAAATGCTGCCAGTTTCATATTCTGTCATGCTGTCTTCCTAGGGATGCAAGTATTATCAAGGAGGTAGCCATCTGGTCCCTGTGATCATGACAGATGAAAACTGAGTGCTATGCACACAGATATGTTGTATTTCTAAATCACAAAGGAAAGAACTTGGTCTTGATTAGAAAGATCTGGGCTGAGATTGAATTGATGGCAGAAGCTCTGAATATACAAGGAACGATATTTTTAAGACATTATTCATTCATCAAATCCACAAATACTCACTGAGTGTCCACATTGTGTTTGGGCACTAGACTTGGGACAAGCAGATAAGTGTCTTGCTTTTGTAAAGCTTATAAGATATTTATATCAAAGGTGATATTCTTGCTTCTTTCCTATTATTAGTATTTCAAGCATAATACAAATCTAGAGATCATCATAATAAGCTGCTTGTTAGTTATATTTTTAAATCTTAATAACATTTAGTTGACTTTTGGGATTTAGATATAAAATGTTAATTTGGGCCCTTGGCCAGTTGGCTCAGTGGTAGAGCATCAGCCGGGCGTGTGGAAGTCCCAAGTTCGATTCCTGGCCAGGACACACAAGAGAAGTGCCCATCTGCTTCTCCACCTTCCCCCCTCTCCTTTCTTTCTATCTCTCTCTTCCCCTCCCATAGCCAAGGCTCCATTGGAGCAAAGTTGGCCTGGCCACCACTGAGGATGGCTCCATGGCTTCCACCTCAGGTGCTACAAGGACTCTGGTTGCAACAGAGCAACACCCCAGATGGGCAGAGCATCGCCCCTGGTAGGCATGCTGGTTGGATCCCGGTCGAGCACATGCAGGAGTCTGTCTCTCTGCTTCCCTACTTCTCACTTTAGAAAAATTTAAAAAATGCTAATTTGTAAGCAACTATTTACCTATTCACTAATTTTCTGGGATTTCTAATGGAGTAGAAGTCTGTGGCTGTTGATTTTTTTTAAGTGTAATTTTAGTGAACCATTGTTATGGAGTATATAACTATTAATATACTTTATTAATTATTCTTAGTTAAACAAAAGCTTATAATGTTTGGTTTCTTTGCAGAAAATTCACTTGTCACTTGTGGTTCAAAATCTTTTTAAAACTGACACGGAGGACAAGTCAATAGAAATGGAAAACAAATATATCTGCTCCTTCTCTCCCATTTCTCCTATTTCCTAGTCTGCTGATTCTCTAGCTTTCTGATGTGATTTCAGTCCCATTCATTCTCTACAACAAAATGTTGTAATTGCTCTGCCAAATCCATATTCATATCCCATCTTCCAAGTGAACGTTAGTCTTTTATTTACTCACTTTCTACAATGGAATTTGTGCAGATGGTCTGGAATAAGTAGCTCAGGTGGCTTGCAGAATTCAATGCTTAGGGGATTATGGGTGTCTTGTTGTCTGCATTGGCCAGAAAGCTTTGCAAAGGGACATAATTAGTAATCACTGGTTTGGCGGAAATTAAGAAAATGGATTTAGAATTTAAAACACGACTGTCATTTACTAAGAATTATACTGTAGGGGGAAAAGAAAGATTTGCTCACTAGTCAGTAGTTGGGTGAACATCACATTTGTTTCCTCACACATTCAAATGGCAGGCTTCTGCTTAGATACAGGTACAATCTAAGATCCATTCTGAGAATTTCCTTGTCACCAATAAGGTGAAGGGGCCTCATACTGCATAGATAGAAGAGAAGAAGCCTTGTGAAATTTAGTGTACCATGGGAAAGTGAACTTACAAACCAAAGTTAGCAGCTTTCAAAAAGTCTATTTGAGCTATTGATAATGGCTATTTGAAAGAGATCACAATTTTTCTTTTGGTAAATAGCTAAACTATAATGATATATCACGGTATTATCAATTTTACAGCATGTAGTATCCTATTACTATGAAGGGCTCAATTTCTTTATCACTAGGTTTTTGGGGAAAAATCATTGAGTTGTGCTTGATATTTGGAATAATAAATATCAGCCGCCCATGTGTCTCTAGTTCCCCAAGCTTCTGTGAATTACCTTTACCTGTGGTCCTTAAATAGAAAGGTCTTAAAGCTCTTACATCCAAACTTGACAGGGGACACACAGCCAAGAAGCATCTGCACTTCGGCTGGCAGAAAAGTATGCATTGGATAAGAATAGAGGAGGCAAGAGCCATGCAATGTCCGTTATCACACATTGTATTCTGGGGCCATGCAAGGAGATCTAGCAAGATGGGATGGGAGAGGGACCTCATCCTTTGGACTCAAGCTTATTAAGCTGCATGGCCAAGGCACTCATACCATAGGAACATAATGAGCCAGAATCTTCAGTTCAGCCATATTCCGAGAGTTTGATGTTTATGACTGGGGAGGCACTAGTCTTTCCTCTGGTGTGGTCAAGAGTCTTATGTTCAAGATGTGTAATTACAGCTGTATGATGTGACCAGATAGCAGCAGGATTTGCCACATTGGCTTCTATGATTGGAGAAACACCTGCTCTCTGCTGGCATGGTTGAGAGGCTGGGGTTCAAGCATGTCATCAGTGAAAATTGATTGCCTTCCTCATAGCTGGATTCCATGGAGCTTTGCTGAAAGCCAACTTCCTCTTGGAGGGGTCAGTGGCAGAAATCAATTTGGGTAACCATTATCTTATAAGTAAAAGAAGTTTGGTTTGCAACTCAGAGAAAAGCAATGTGCAGTAATGAGTTTTGCATTTGTTTCGTACCTCTTGCTCTATCCACATAATGGAAACCCTCTGTAATATGACAAATGTTTTGTCAATGACACTTGCTGGTATGGGTCTTAGGACATTGAGCTTGTTCTTTCTCCTTTCCACCAGGTTATGGAATTAGGTATGGCCACCACCTAATTTTAATCAAAGTCAAACAACAAAACCCCGTGGAACAACAAAACTAAAAGAACTTGGATCCATGAATAGCCATCTAGAGGAGGGTACCCTGTTTAACTGGTACTATTACCTGACAGGGAAATAACCTTTATCATTCTTCAGTTCACCACATCTTTTAGTCTCTTAAAGCACCTTAACCTTCGTACCCATTAATTAAACTGTTTGACAGCAGTGAGATAGTGGGACACCAGATAGTGCAGGCTAGAGGTGTAATGTTTGCTTACATCTTCACACAATACTTGGTAAACTTTCTACCTGGAAGACACACTGCCTGCTCTAAGGGAAGTGACTGGAAAGAACAAAATCTGAGTATGCTTGTGTTCTTTTGGAAACTTTTAGCACGAAAGTCAATAAAGAATGCAGGCAAGAGGTAACTGCTCTGGCCTGACCTGTGGTGGCGCAGTGGATAAAGCGTCGACCTGGGAACACTGAGGTCGCCAGTTCAAAACCCTGCACTGGTCTGGTCAAGGCACATATGGGAGTTGATGCTTCCAGCTCCTCCCCTCTTTCTCTCTCTCTTTCTCTCTCTCTCTCTCTCTCTCTCTCTCTCTCTCTCTCTCACTATGTGTCTTCTCTAAAAATGAATAAAATAAAATAAAAAACAATAAAACTTTAAAAAAAAAAAAAAAAAGAAGAGTTAACTGCTCTGTCATCAAAGGTATAAGAGAACAGGAAGAGTCCATATATTTGGAGCCTCTTAAAGTTAGAAAGGCCAACTTATTTTGAATTCCTTAAAGTTTTTCTCATAAATCTATTAATATTTTTATGTAAAACAAAGGTAGGTTGTGGCAAAGACTAGATTAAGGTGTGGCTTTCTTACCCAAACCTATTGTTTCACATGGCTTCATGGTAACATTTATTAAAATGAAGATGAGAGGCCATGGTTGAGCTCAGTGGTTAAGAAAGATAGCAGGTTAAAAAAATATGGCTGGAGAAAAATGTTGGATGTGTATTCTGGCTCATGGAACCAACTTTTCAAAATGTACCAGAAACCTACTAAGATTTTGAGGGAATTGTGTTGCCAAGAAATGACATGACTACCTTGTAAAGTCTTGTTATCATTCGATCTTGACCCAGTCTCTAAGTAGTTTGTGCTTTCTAACAGCTACTTTAGATTCGACTCTGGTACTAATAGGCAAGAAAGAGCCTCCTGTAATGCAAAGTCGGATCCATAGCGAACATTAGGTCAGTTCCCGAGAGCAAATTGGGCTAACCAGACAACTTATTTCACAGGTATGGGAAAGTTCTATGATTCTCTGCCCGAAGAGATCTGATAATTCCTGTGCACTAGTGACATCTGTGTGTTTCCTTTTTCCAAGTGGGAGTTTTCTAACATTTTGTTTCTGTTCTATCGTTGCATCTAGGATGTGGGAGTGGTAGACCAGGAATATTGGGCAGATTTAAAAAAATGTTTGGTTTATGGGTACCGGAACTACAGAGGTCCCTGAGGAATGGCACTTACAGTTTCTGGTCTTTGAGCTAGATTCAGTACTTAGATGGGACTCGGTGTTTCTTCTTTGAGAAAAGGCCGTGCTCTACTTGTGGGAAGTAAGACGCACATGAATATGTAAATGTCCAGAGAGGTGAGCTCTAGCAGAGACCACCATCTATTGGCCAATATCCATTGTCCATTTTTCCGTGTGTAAAAAGTGAACATAAGTGGAGCCATTTTAAAGTAAAGCCAGAGCAGCCATCCCAGAGAAACTGCCTTGCATGCCATACTGCTTGAAACTCTGGAACATCTGAAGTGGGCCAAATACCCTTTGCACTGGGCCAAATACCCTTTGCACTGAGCCAAGCCAACACTGCCTTACAAACAACTGTTTGTAAAGCAAACAGGAAAGCTGACATCCTGCCCACAATGACTGATGATCACGGACATTTTTTAGGACCAGTAACCAGCCAGGGATAGCCGAAGAGTTCCTAGCTTGTTAGCACTAATAGCAATTCATTTGTTCTATTCATGTCATCATTTCCCTGCCTTTTCTCATAAAAATCCCTTGCTTTTGCCCCATAATTGGGACATAATTTGGGTTTCTGTCTGAAGCTATGCCCCCAGATTGCATTTCTCTTTAAATCTCAAATAGATGCTCATAGCCTCTCACTTTGGCTTTTTATTTTTAGGCTAACAACAGGTATGTATGAGGGAACTCATGGCTGGCCTGTGAGACCCCATTTCCCACCCTCCCTTGCAGTTAACAATGACCATAGAACTGTCTGAGCCAAAGAAATCGAGCTCCTTTTGGTGAGGGCCTCCTCTGTGTACTGTTTCTCTGTGCCATTTGCTGGAATCTAGCTGAAGGCCGATTCAGCTTAGACTATGCAGACAATGACGGGGCAACAGGATTAAAAAACCAAGTTGCTAAAGGATTCTCCCTAAACTGGACTGCTCACACTGGGGTGATTACATGAGAAAATAAATGAGCTGAGTTGCTCTTTAAGCCAATATACGACTGGATTCTTTGTTATATCAGTTTAGCTCTCATTACAACACAAATGGGCCCTTTATTCACACCCCCTGAAGGGCAGTAGCTTTCACATAAAGATTCTTTTGAGTTGAAGGTAATTGAGTAACGGATACAAGGAAAGCCCTCTGTCTTTCCCCAATTTGCCTAAAAGCAGGAACTAAATTTATGAATTTGCCCTCCCCTTCACTGCCTCGGCCAGGAAGGTCAGGAGTTAATCACTGGAAATGATTCTAGACCCTTATCAGCCTAGAGAGGGCACTGGAGGACTCTATATAGCAAACGTGGGTAAAACTAGCCCTTCCCTCCGTTAGTTCCCCTCATATACTTACCTTCCCATAATTTGTCACCCCAGAATCTCAAAGTGCTTTTCCTTGGTCTGGTCACTTCTCTAACAAGGTGTAAAGCCAGTAGCCACGGCCACCAACACAGCCGCCTGGCCCATGCAGGTTTGCATTTGATTTGGACAGACGATAATAAAACAATGGAGCCAAGAACTGGTGGGCCATCATCTTTTTCCTAGCTTGCACCTGGTGGGCAGGAAATACACACAGTGGGAAAACACTTCCCTTTCCATTCAGGGCTCCCAAAGACTTATCAGAGTTTCTTAGAATCAAAGGTTTATACCTCATCAGACTTATTCACCTCTGTTCCCCATCTCCTTCTCTCTGCACAAACTGGCTTCTCCTTCAGCACTCTGCCATCTTGGCTGCCTCTCCTATGTAATGCTAATTTCAGGAAGTGAGAGAAAGCAAGTGCCCGGTCTACTCCATTTAATAGTGTAAAAATCAAAACCTTTAAGCCAATATACAAATAAGGAAGTCTCTGATATAGTCACTTATCTGAGGCATAAATGGGATTCCTCATAAGAGTGCACCACCCCACATCATGCAACAGTCAAGGGTGTGGGGAAAAGCTTATTTTTGAGAAGATCTTAGTATTAGAAGGATGTTGAAAAGATCTTAGTATTAAAAGGGCGGGTAAGGCCTAGTCTTAAAACTAAGCCTTAGACCCGTAATGGTGAACCTATGACACACGTGTCAGCACTGACATGTGTAGCCATTTTCGATGACACGCAGCTGCATACCAGAGAATTATGGGGCCACATGCCGAGAAAGACGTTTCATCCTTAGCTCCTGCACGGCCAGGTGCAGTAGCCGAGGATAAAACATTTGCTGTAGTGTAGACACTCTGTGCCGGAGGTCTGTAGGCCAAAACAACAGAACTCCAGCACAGTGCGTCTAGTTCTGGGACTTCTGGTTACGCCGTTTTTCTCGAAGTGACACACCATCCGAGTTATGCTCAAGTTTTTTGGCAAATTTTGACACACCAAGCTCAAAAGATTGCCCATCACTGCCTTAGACTATAATAACTTTGCCAGTTTACAGACTGTCTCCCATATTTACAAACTTATTTCACCTACACAAGGTATTGTTCTTTTGTTAAAATGCTATGTAAACCTGTTAGGTAAACAAATGTTTTCAAGTTTGCTCACTTGTATTGGGGCAGCATCATGTGTATATAGTCTGTGGAAAGCTGAGGTGCTTGTCCTCAGGGTGGCAGATTGCAAATTGCGGATTACCTTCCTGCTTAGGAGGGGCCATTGTTTGCTGGAGAAGGTTTTTTTCCCCCTCAGCCTGTTCTGGCTGGAGAGTGCATGCAGAGAGAGAGAGAGACCCTGAGATTTCTGCTCAGCCTATATGGCTGGGAAGTGCTGAGGCTGGTGGGGGCCTGTGAGTCTGATGAGTCCAGAGATAGAAGGGGAAGCAGTTTTCTCTGCCTGCTTGCTCATCTGCCCTTACGAGACTCTAATAAACGAAATGGTCCCCCATTTTCTAACTCCACAGTTCCTTTACTTTCTGCCACTCATACAAGGAACTTGCGTTTATTAGCATTTTGCTGAAGGAGATACGGGAACTGTAAGGTATTTCCCAACCAAGGAAGAGAGAAGGGCATAGGTACCAAGTGTGGAATAGCAAAAGCTTTATTCAGAACGCATCCCAGGTGAAGTTCTCTGGTCTGCGAGAGGGACCAGAGAAGTCGCGCAGGTTTACACGCCCGGGGGTAGGGGTTTAATTTATAGCCTCGATATGGTGGTGGTGGGTTGATATGACGTGGCAAAATTTCATTGGTTGACAGATGGTTGTTTGTTCTTTTTCAAAGGGCTCCGGGTCGTTTCTTTTGGCGGGCATGGATGTGGGTGGTGTTGGGCAGATAAAATATATTGTGCTCACTTTGTTAAAGATGGCGCTGCTCAGATAGAAGGTGACAGAGGACAATTTGACTTTGGGTGATGGGTATGCAACACAATTGAATGATAAGATAATCTGGAGATGTTTTCATTGTACATATGTACCCTGATTTATTGGTGTCACCACATTAAAGTTAATAAAAAAAAAAAAAAGATGGCGCTGCTCACGTGCAAGTATTAAGAGTAAGCTTTTACCCACATCCTTGACTGATTGGATGATGTGCGGTGGTGCACTCTCATGAGGAATCCTCCCATTATGCCTCAGATAAGTGACTTTGTATCAGAGACTTCCTTGTTTGTAGATTGGATTAAAGGTTTGGATTTCTACAGTATAAGCTGGGGCAGACCAGGAGCTTGCTCTCTCTCGGTTCCTGAGGTTAGCATTAGAGAGGAGAGCAGAGTAAGGCCACGTGGAGGAGAGGAGAAGCAGCCAAGATGGTGGAGTGCTGAGGAAGAAGCCAGTTTGTGCAGAGAGAAGGAGATGGGAAACAGGTGAATAAGTCTGGTGAGCTAGAAGCCTTTGATGCTAGGAAACTCGGATAAGTCAGTAGCTTTGTGAGCACTGAATGAGTGGGATTTGGAGCCCAGTGTGTGTTTTTATTTGTCCGCCGGGTGCAATCTAGGATTAAAGCTAATGGCCCACCAGTTCTTGGCTCCGTTGTTTCATTACCGACTGTCTGAATCAAATGTGAACCTGCACGGGCCAGGCAGCTCTGATGGCGGCCGTGGCTACTGGCTTTACAGTGCTACTTTATAGTTTTTGACCTGTTTGATTACTGGAAAATTTCCAGCCCTCCTCTTGTTTTATTTTGCCCTTGTGACAAAACTACATAGCAGTCTCTTTTGCTAGGCCATCTGTCCACTCCTTCAATGAAAATTGAACATTTTTTTCAGTTGCAACCTAAGTGGGAAGTGGTTATTTCCTCGTCGCATACCTGTCTAACGTGGCTCACAATGTAACCGCAGCCCTGCTCCGCACCCCCTTTAAGACTTTGTTTGCAGATCCTTTAAATGCTAGGCACTTGAGCTAAAAATAGCTGTTTCATTTTCTCTTGCCTCCACCCAGGTTAGTCTGCCTGCCTCCCTGCTTCCCAGGGGGCTGTATCAACTTTTAGGCTTGGTTAGCAGTCTTTGTATCAGTGCTTCTCCCCTCATACTACAGATGACTCATGTGGCACTTTCTCGGCAGGGCTGCATGCGGGCCTGTTCCTTAGTAGCTCTGAGTCGGGCAGAGCCCCCAGTGGCCTTGGGCGATGGCCTGGGTACTCCAAAGGAGTGCGCACAGCGTAAACATTGCAAGGGGAAAAGTTCACTGTGCAGGGAAGTCATCCCGTTTAATCTTTTTAAGAGATTAAAAGACCTTTAAAGAGATCACTGTGTAACACCAGGTGAAAGGGAAGCTGAAACAATGCAAGGTCACCAGACAAAGAAACAAGAAGAAGCTTGGAAGGAATTTGTGGTTCTGACTCTAAGATGGGTGTTGGGCAGATAAAATATATTATGCTCACTTTGTTAAAGATGGCGCTGCCCACATGCAAGTTTTTTTTTTTTTTAATTTTTATTTTATTCATTTTAGAGAGGAGACACAGAATGAGAAAGAGAGAGAGAGAGAGAAAGGGGGGAGGAGCTGGAAGCATCAACTCCCATATGTGCCTTGACCAGACCAGTGCAGGGTTTTGAACTGGCGACCTCAGTGTTCCCAGGTCGACGCTTTATCCACTGCGCCACCACAGGTCAGGCCTCACGTGCAAGTTTTAAGAGTAAGCTTTTCCCCACACCCTTGACTGATTGGATCATGTAGGGTGGTGCACTCTCATGAGGAATCCTCCCATTATGCCTCAAACAAGTGACTTTGTATCAGAGACTTCCTTGTTTGTAAATTGGATTAAAGGTTTCAAATCTACCCTATAAAGTGGGGCAGACTGGGAGCTTGCTCTCTCAGTTCCTGAGGTTAGTATTAGAGAGGAGAGCAGAGAAAGGCCACGTGGAGGAGAGGAAAAGCAGCCAAGAATGGCAGAGTGCTGAGGGAGAAGCCAGTTTGTGCAGAGTTTGAGCAGAGAGAAGGAGATGGGGAACAGAGGTGAATAAGTCTGGTGAACTAGAAACCTTTGATTCCAGGAAATTCGGATAAGTCATTGCTTTGTGAGCACTGAATGAGTGGGTTTTGGAGTCCAGTGTGTGTTTTTACTTGCCTGCCAGGTGCAAGCTAGAATTAAAGCTGATGGCTCACCAGTTCTTGTCTCCATTGTTTCATTACCGACTGTCCAAATCTAATGCGAACCTGCGTGGGCCAGGTTGCTCTGATAGTGGCCTTGGCTCCTGGCTTTACACTTGTGAACTAAAAATCCCAATTTTTAAGCACTCAGAAGGACATTTTCTTAGGAAAAATCTAATATTTACTCAGATTACAAAGACAAGTATAAATTTAGACAGTGTATTCATTCAAAGAAAGTACACAAATGGAGAAACAGAGGAATGTGCCTGTCAGTGTGATCAACCTGTTTCTTCCCTAAAAATGGATTCTTCTCAGAAGCTTTATTTTAATTTATTATTTTTTAAAACTTTTTAAAAAAATATTTATTTAGTTATTCAGTTTTAGAGAGAGAGGAGAGAGAGAGAGAAGGATGGGGAGGAGTAGGCAGCATCCCATATGTGCCTTAACCAGGCAAATCCAAGGTTTCCAACCAGGGACCTCAACTTTCCAGGTAGAGACTTTTTTCACTGCACCACCACTGGTATATGGCCAGTAGCTACAACCACAAAATCCTAGTTCACACCTGGCCGGGCGAGAAATACACACAGTGGGAAAACACTTCCCTTTCCATTCAGGGCTCCCAAAGCCACTGACTTATCGGAGTTTCCTTGAATCAAAGTTTTATACCTCATCAGCCTTATTCACTTCTGCTCCCCATCTCCTTCTCTCTGCTTAAACTCTGCACAAACTGGCTTCTCCTTCAGCATTCTGCCATCTTGGCTGCCTCTCCTTGCAATGCTAATTTCAGGAACCGAGGGAGAGCAAGCCCCTGGTCTGCCTCATTTTTTAGTGTAGAAATCAAAACCTTTAAGCCAATTTACAAATAAGGAAGTCTCTGCTACAAAGTCACTTATCTGAGACATAAATGGGATTCCTCATAAGAGTGCACCACCCCACATCATGCAACAGTCAAGGGTGTGGGGAAAAGCTTAGTTTTGAAAAGATCTTAGTATTAAAAGGGTGGGAAAGGCTTAATCTTAAAACTAAGCCTTAGGCTATAATGACTTTGCTGGCTTACAGCCTGTATCTACACCCAATGCAAACTATAAGCAAGCAAACATATATATCATATTTACAAACTTATTTGACTGACAACTGGTCAGGCCTCATTTCAATACAAGTAAAAGAGTACTTGGGGGCATTTCCAGGAACCTTGAGAAGTCCCACCTTCACGTGTAAATCCAGTAGTCAGAACCATCATCATTGCCTGGCACGTGCAGTTTCTCATTAGATTTGCCAATTAGGTTTGGATAGACAGTAGAGAAACAATGGAGCCAAGAAATGGTGGGCTGTAGCTTTTATTCTAGCCTTGCAACCGGCTGACTAGTAAATACACACAGCAGGAAAATACTTCCCTTTCCATTCAGGGCTCCCCAAAGCTACTGATTTTCTCCCTGTTTTCCTAGAATCAAAGGCCCCCACTAGTTCAACAGAGATCACAAAGCCCCTCACCTCTGTTCCCCTTCAGTACCCCGCCATCTTGGCTGCTCTCTCCTGCAACAACGTGGCCTCCTTAATTCTTTTTTTTTTTTTTTTTTTTTATAGGGACAGAGAGAGAGTCAGAGAGAGGGATAGATAGGGACAGACAGACAGGAACGAAGAGAGGTGAGAAGCATCAATCATTAGTTTTCGTTGCCATTGCGACACCTTAGTTGTTCATTGATTGCTTTCTCACACATGCCTTGACTGCGGGCCTTCAGTAGACCGAGCAATCCCTTGCTGGAGCCAGCAACCTTGGGTCCAAGCTGGTGAGCTTTTGCTCAAGCCAAATGGGCCCACGCTCAAGCTGGCGACCTCGAGGTCTCGAACCTGGGTCCTCTGCACCCCAGTCCGACGCTCTATCCACTGTGCCACCACCTGGTCAGGCTCCTTAGCTCTTCCTTCTTCTTAAAACCTTTTGGCATGAAACCCCTCCTTTAGCAAACATGAGCATAACCAAGCCCCTTCCCAAGCAGGAAGGTAATTAGCAGTATCATCTGACAGCATCACCACATGGGCAGTGGCCATTTTTTTTTTAATATATATTTTATTATTATTAATTCTAATGGGGTGACACCAATAAATCAGGGTACATATGTACAATGAAAACATCTCCAGGTTATCTTATCATTCAATTGTGTTGCATACCCATCACCAAAAGTCAAATTGTCCTCTGTCACCTTCAATCTGGTTTTCCCTGTGTCCCTCCCCTCCTCCCTATCCCACTCTTCCCTCCCTCCCCCCATCCCATAACCAACACTCTCTTGTCCATGTCTCATACCCTCACTTTCATGTCCCACCTGTGTATGTAATTGTGCTGTTCTCAGTTTTTCTTTTTTTCTGATTTACTTATTTCACTCCGTATAATGTTATCAAGGTACATCCATTTTGTTATAAATGATCCGATGTCATCGTTTCTTATGGCTGAGTAGTATTCCATAGTACATATGTACCATAGCTTTTTTTTTTTAATAATATATATATATTTTATTATTATTAATTCTAATGGGGTGACATCAATAAATCAGGGTACATATGTACAATGAAAACATCTCCAGGTTATCCTATCATTCAATTGTGTTGCATACCCATCAACAAAAGTCAAATTGTCCTCTGTCACCTTCAATCTGGTTTTCCCTGCGTCCCTCCCCTCCTCCCTATCCCACCCTCCCCTCCCTCCCCCCACTCTCTTGTCCATGTCTCATAGTCTCACTTTCATGTCCCACCTATGTATGTAATCGTGCTGTTCTCAGTTTTTCTTTTTTTCTGATTTACTTATTTCACTCCGTATAATGTTATCAAGGTACATCCATTTTGTTATAAATGATCTGATGTCATCGTTTCTTATGGCTGAGTGGTATTCCAGGGTATATATGTACCAAAGCTTTTTAATCCACTCGTCTTCTGACGGACACTTGGGCTGGTTCCAGATCTTCGCCATTGTGAACAATGCTGCCACGAACATGGGGGTGCATTTCTTCTTTTCGAACAGTGCTATGGTGTTCTTAGGGTATATTCCTAAAAGTGGGATAGCTGGGTCAAAAGGCAGTTCGATTTTTAATTTTCTGAGGAATCTCCAAACTGTTTTCCACAGTGGCTGCACCAGTCTGCATTCCCACCAGCAGTGCAGAAGGGTTCCCTTTTCTCCACATCCTCGCCAGCACTTATTCTGTGTTGTTTTGCTGATAAGTGCCATTCTGACTGGTGTGAGGTGATATCTCATTGTGGTTTTAATTTGCATTTCTCTAATGATTAGTGATGTTGAGCATTTTTTCATATGCCTATTGGCCATCTGTATGTCCTCTTTGGAGAAATTTCTATTCATTTCTTTTGCCCATTTTTTGATTGGGTTGTTTGTCTTCCTGGTGTTGAGTTTTATAAGTTCTTTATAAATTTTAGTTATTAACCCCTTATCAGATGTGCTGTCGAATATGTTCTCCCATTGTGTGGTTTGTCTTTTTATTCTGTTCCTATTGTCTTTAGCTGTGCAAAAACTTTTTAGTTTGATATAGTCCCATTTGTTTATCTTGCCTTTTATTTCAGTTGCCCATGAAGATAAATCGGCAAATATACCGCTGCTACAGATGTCGGAGAGCTTGCTGCCTATGTTTTCTTCTAAGATGCTTATGGTTTCACGGCTTACATTTAAGTCTTTTATCCATTTTGAGTTTGTTTTTGTGAATGGTGTAAGTTGATGGTCTAGTTTCATTTTTTTGCAGGTAGATGTCCAATTTTCCCAACACCATTTGTTAAAGAGGCTGTCTTTACTCCATTGTATGTTCTTTCCTCCTTTGTCAAATATCAGTTGTCCATAAAGCTGTGGGTTTATTTCTGGGTCCTCTGTTCTGTTCCATTGATCTATGTGCCTGTTCTTATGCCAGTACCAGGCTGTCTTGAGTATAATGGCCTTGTAGTAAACCTTGATATCAGGAAGAGTGATACCTCCTGCTTTATTTTTTCTTTTTAAGATTGCTGAGGCTATTCGTGTTCTTTTTTGGTTCCATATAAATTTTTGGAATATGTGTTCTATATCTTTGAAGTATGTCATTGGTATTTTAATTGGTATTGCATTGAATTTATAAATTGCTTTGGGTAATATAGACATTTTAATGATGTTTATTCTTCCTAGCCATGAGCACGGTATGTGCTTCCACTTGTTTGTATCTTCCTTGATTTCTTTTATCAATGTTCTATAATTTTCCGAGTACAAGTCCTTAACCTCCTTGGTTAAATTTACTCCTAGGTACTTAATTTTTTTGGCTGCAATAGTGAAGGGGATTGTTTCCTTAATTTCTTTTGCTGATATTTCATTGTTGGTGTATAGAAATGCCTCTGATTTCTGAGTATTAATTTTATATCCTGCCACCTTGCTGAAATCATTTATAAGGTCCAGTAGTTTTTTGACTGAGACTTTAGGGTTTTCAATATACAATATCATATCATCTGCAAATAATGACAGTTTTACTTCTTCTTTTCCAATTTGGATGCCTTTTATTTCTTCTTCTTGTCTGATTGCTGTAGCTAGGACTTCCAGAACTATGTTGCATAAGAGTGGTGAAAGTGGGCAACCCTGCCTGGTTCCTGATCTTAAGGGGATTGCTTTTAATCTTTGTCCATTTAGTATGATGTTTGCTGTCGGTTTATCGTAGATGACCTTTATCATGTTAAGGAATGATCCCTGTATTCCCACTTTACTGAGAGTTTTGAGCATGAATGGGTGCTGGATTTTATCAAATGCCTTTTCTGCATCTATGGAAATAATCATGTGATTTTTGTCCTTCCTTTTGTTTATGTGATGAATCACATTGATTGATTTGCGAATATTGAACCAGCCTTGCCTCTCCAGAATAAATCCCACTTGATCATGGTGTATGATTTTTTTCATATATTGCTGGATCTGGTTGGCTAATATTTTGTTGAGAATTTTAGCGTCTAAATTCATCAGGGATATAGGCCTATAATTTTCTTTCTTTGTGTAGTCTTTGCCCGGTTTTGGGATCAGAATTATGCTCGCCTCATAAAAGGAGTTTGGAAGTCTTCCTTCCTCTTGAATTTTTTGAAATAGCTTGAGGAGAATAGGAGTTAGTTCTTCTTTGAATTTTTGATAGAATTCACTTGTGAAGCCATCAGGCCCAGGACTTTTCTTTTTTGGGAGTTTTTTGATAACTGTTTCTATCTCATTTGCTGTAATTGGTCTGTTTAGGTGTTCTGATTCTTCCAGATTGATTTTTGGAAGGTTATATGATTCAAGAAATTTGTCCATTTCACCAAGATTGTCTAATTTTTTGGCATATAGTTCTTCATAGTATTTTCTTATAATGCTTTGTATTTCTGTTGTGTCAGTTGTTATTTCTCCACTGTCCTTTCTAATTTTATTTATTTGAGTCCTCTTTTTTTCTTGGTGAGTCTAGTTAAAGGTTCATCAATCTTGTTTACCTTTTCAAAGAACCAGCTTCTGGTTTCATTGATCCTCTGTGTTGTTTCCTTAGCCTCTATGTCATTTATTTCTGCTCTGACCTTTATTATTTCCTTCCTTCTACTTGTCTTGGTGTTATTTGTTGTTGTTTTTCTAGTTCTTTTAGATGCAGAGTTAGGTTGCTTATTTGAGCTTTTTCTAGCTTCTTATGATATGCCTGTAGTGCAATAAACTTCCCTCTCAGAACTGCTTTTGCTGTGTCCCATAAATTTTGAGTTGATGTATGCTCATTATCATTTGTTTCTAGAAACTTTTTTATTTCTTCTTTGATCTCATTGTTAATCCATTTAATATTTAATAACATGCTATTTAGTTTCCAAGTGTTTGAGTATTTTTCAGTTTTTGTTTTGTGGTTAATTTCTAGTTTCATGGCATTGTGATCAGAGAAAATGCTTGATATGATTTCAATCTTCTTAAATTTATTGAGACCATTTTTGTGTCCTAACATGTGGTCTATCCTAGAATACGTACCATGAGCGCTTGAGAAGAATGTATATTCTACTGCTTTAGGGTGAAAAGTTCTGAAGATATCTATTAAATCAAGTTGATCTAGTGTATCCTTTAAGTCTGTTGTTTCTTTATTAATTTTCTTTCTTGAGGATCTATCCAGTGTTGTTAGAGGGGTATTGAAATCCCCTACTATGATAGTATTGCTGTTAATCTCGCCCTTTATATCCATCAAAGTCTGCTTTTTGTATGTCGGGGCTCCTATATTTGGTGCATTGATATTTACAATAGTTATATCTTCCTGTTGAATTGTTCCCTTTATCATTATGTAGTGTCCTCCTTTATCTCTTATACAGCCTTTGTTTTAAAGTCCATTTTGTCTGATATAAGTATTCCTACCCCTGCTTTTTTTTCATTTCCATTTGCATGAAATATTTTTTTCCATCCTTTTACCTTCAGTCTATGAGCATCTTTTGTTTTAAGGTGTGTCTCTTGTAGACAGCATATGTATGGGTCCTGTTTCTTTATCCATGCAGCTACCCTATGTCTTTTGATTGGATCATTTAATCCATTTACATTTAAGGTTATTATTGATATGTAGTTGTTTATTGCCATTTTATTCTTTAAAGCTGTATTCTTCTTTTGCTCTATTCATTCCTCCCTTTAAACTGTTCACAAGAGGCCCCTTAGTATCTCTTGCAGAATTGGTTTGGTTATTATGAATTCCTTGAGGCTTTCTTTTTCTGGCAAGCTCTTTATTTTTCCTTCAATTTTAAACGTTAGCCTTGCTGGATAAAGTAGTCTTGGTTGTATGTTCTTGTTCTGCATTACTTTGATTATTTCTTGCCATTCCCTTCTGGCCTCAAGTGTTTCTGTTGAGAAGTCCGATGTCATCCTTATGGGGGCTCCTTTGTAGGTGATAGCCTTTTTTTCTCTAGCAGCTTTTAAAATTTTTTCTTTATCCATTAGCTTTGGTATTTTAACTATGATGTGTCTTGGTGTAGATCTTTTTGGGTTTCTTTTTAATGGAGATCTGTGTGCTTCTTGAATGTGTGGAGTGTTTCCCAGCCTTAATTTAGGAAAGTTTTCTGCTATGATTTGATTGAACAAAGTTTCCATTTCCTGTCCTCTCTCCTCTTCTTCAGGCACCCCTATGATGCGAATGTTGTTTCTCTTCATGTTGTCACAAAGCTCCCTTAGAGTTTCCTCACATTTTTTGAGTCTCTTTTCCTTTTTCTTCTCTGCTTCTGTGCCTTTGTTTATTGTGTCCTCTAACTCGCTTATTCGATCCTCAGCGTCATCCATCCTGCTTTTAATTCCTTCCATTGTGGTCTTCAGTTCTGATACTGTATTTGTCATTTCTGTCTGATTCTTTTTTATTATTTCAATTTCGTTTTTTATACTTGTTATCTCTTTATTTAGGTGTTCATAATGACTATCCATTGTTGCTCTAATTTCTTTGAACATCCTAACTATCATTATTCTAAATTCTGCTTCTGGTAATTTGGTTATATCTGGTTCATTCAGGTCCTTCTCTGGGGATTTCTCTTGATTCATTTGGTTTGCATTCCTCTGCCTGCCCATTTTTTTCTGTGTATAAGCTAGTTGTGGCCACTGGAGTCCAGTAGGCGTTGCCTTTGTGTTCTCTAGGTGTGGTCTATCTGCAGGCCCCCCACCCCATCTGCTGGTGCCTAGGGTGGTTGGGTATGAGCGTTGCCAGAGCCGGCCCACTGTGGCTTTTGCTGTGATTTCTGCCTCTCCTCCGTGGGAGGGGCTGTCACTGAAGCCACAAGATTAGCATCAAGGGTAGAGGTGAGCACCTTTCCTCAGCTGCGGACCCAGCCTATTTCCGGACTTCCGCCCAGAACCAGCAGTCGGAGCCTGCTAGCTACAGTTCCGCGGGTTAGGCGGGGCTTTTGACGTGCTCTCAGCTGTAAGCCTTTGCCCGTCCGGAGCTTTAGCCCCGCCCTCGAGGCCAGGGCCCTTTGCGCAGGGTCGGAAACCAAGGTTTATTGCGGCGGGCGTGTTTGCTGGCTTTAGCTTAGCTGCGTACTTCCGCTCGTCCCAGACTCTACCCCGCCCCCGCGTTCGGAGCCCGCTCATGCACGTGTGAGTGCTATCCGGGGTTTCTCTGGCCGGATGGGGATAGTAGCGTGGGCTCAGCTGCGAGCCTCCACCCGTCTCGAGGTCCACCCCGTTCCCGCGCTGGGAGCCCGCTCGCGCACGTATACTGGCCAACCGCGGTTTCTCCGGCGCGGGGGGCAGGGGGGGGTCTGGTAGCGTCACCTCAGCCGCGAGCCCCTGCCCGTCCCTGGTCCTAGCCCGGTCCCCGCGGTCAGGGCCGGCTTGCACAAGGCCTGCCTGTTCCTGGCCTCCCGCTTTGTCCCCGTAAGTGGGATTAAAGGCGGGCCCGCAGCTTCCGGACCGCTCTCGCGCGTCCCCTTCGACCCTCTGGGCTACCACCTGCTTGGCCTCTGCCCACGCCGACAGAACCGCCTTTCAGCGTCCTGCCGCCCCAAAACCTTAAGCAGTCCTCAGCAGAGTAGGAAGGGACCTAATACTCCACACTGTAGGCCTGGGAGCTCCCTCACTTGTTTCACAGCTCAAAACTGTCCAAACGCCTCTTCTAGGCTCTGGGACTGCAGGCTGGGGCTTGGTTCCTGGGACCCAGGTCCCTCCCTCTCCGCCAAACTTTCCTTTCGCCACACAGGTCTCTCCGGGCTGCCGTTTGCTCCGGGGAGCTGGGCAGCCCTCTTCGCGTTTTCGCTATTTCTACCAGTCTCAATGTGGCTTCTTCTGTGTTCCTTGGTTGAAGAGTCCACTTAGTTTTGTTCAAAGTTGGTTTGTCCAGGTGATGGTTCTTAAAATTGAGTTGTAATCCACTTTGGTTCTGGGAGTTGGAAGTTGGTACGTCCGCCTACTCCGTCGCCATCTTGCTCCTCGCAGTGGCCATTTTTAACAATAAAAGTGAGCAAAATCAAATAACACTAATTTTACAAACTTATTTGCCCAACACCAAGATATAGTCTTGTCAACAGGCCCATAATATTCATTGTTCTTTGTGATTTTTCTTTTTATAAACTTCTTTTTGGAGGCACCTCAACTATCTCTTTTTCATGACTTTTTTCTCTCTATTTTTTCCTTGGAAATCTAGGCAGGTAGCATAAAAAACAAACAAACAAAAAGACATATTTTAAGGGAGAGTTGAAAAACCTCTGCGTTGAATTATTCTACCATTCAGTGTTAATTTTCTAAAAGTACTTTCTCTTAAAATGAATTTGAAAGCTGCAATAAATACATATTTATACACAATCTGTATCTATATATCTGTTTCTATACAAGAAAATATTTTTGCTTTAGCTACACTTAAAATTACAGGCTAGAGATAATACTTTGTGTCTCTTCCTGGTATTCGTTACATCACTTCATTAATTCTCAACCCTGGCTTCACATGACCTGTTCACTGTACCAATCCCCTGACCCCATTTTTAGGTGAAGAGTGATTTTTGTATTTTATATGATAGCAATTATATAGTATTACTCTTTTATGCATCGGGTTTTTCACACAACACACATTTGTAAGATTCATCACTGTTGCTGCATATGGTATAGATTGTCAAATCTCAATTCGAGAGTATATACTAATTTTGTTTTTTGTTCATCTGTGTTGTCTTCTAGCCTTGGGAACTTTAAAAAATATCCATGTGTAGACCCTAGCCAGTTGGCTCAGTGGTAGAGAGTTGGCCCAGCTTGTGGAAGTCCAGGGTTCAATTCCTGGCCAGGGCACATGGGAGAAGAGCCCATCTGCTTCTCCACCTTTCCCCCTCTTCTTCATCTCTATCTCTCTCTTCCCCTCCCGCAGCCAAGTATCCATTAGAGCAAAGTTGGCCTGGGCACTGAGGATGGCTCTATGCCCTCTGCCTTAAGTACTACAACGGCTCTGGCCAGAACGGAGCAATGCCCCAGATGAGCAGAGCATTGCCCACTGGTGGTCATGCCAGGTGGATCCTGGTAGGGTGCATGCAGGAGTCTGTCTGACAGCCTCCCCGCTTCTAATTTCGGAAAAATACAAGAAAAAAATCCATATGTATGCCCCACTCCCAGATAGACTGATATAATTAGTCTGGTGGGGATCCTGGCTTTGGTATTTTTTAGAAAGCTCTCAAGTTAATTATTGTGTTACGGTGTATGCAATATGTCACATACACATCATTATAATTAAATATTGGAAGTGTGATATAACAAATTTTAGCAATGGATGTATGCAATTCAAAATATTTGGAGATCACTGGACCAGCCCATACAACACCTCATTTTACATGTTAGGGGATTATATTATGGAGAATCTCTGAATTATGTTTACTGTTACAGAACTGGTTACTGCTATAGCTGGAAACACTCCAATTTCCAATGCTATGGCTCTTTCACTGCAGTGCAGACTCTGAGTGTTGCATATTCTAATTATTTGTGTACATCTGTCTCCCTCACCAAATTGCTACAACTGGGACTGTATCCTCTTCATTATTTTATTCTTTGTATTGCCTGTAATGTATAGTTCTTTGCTTATAATGTACCATCGATAAATGTTCTGAGAGCAAATAGTATAAACATTTAGATCATTTATGTGAAACATAAAATAAGCTTCCTTGAATAGTTTCTGGCTTTTTATAACTCGAGTACTGACATTTCATTATATCAGAATTTTTAAATTTTTGTACAGTAAAGAGTAGAATCAGGAATATTAAATATCAGTAACAACAAGGATTATCTTGGTCTGTGGTTGGACATATTGTTGGCCAGTGTTAGAAAATAGAGTCTCCTCAATCAGGAAGTATTTCTGCTTATTTCAATGTCCTTAGAAGCATCACTTGACTCAGTATTAGACTCCAATTTAAATGAAAAACAAATTATACAATGAAGTAGTTTCTGATGATTTGTATTTTTTAATAAAAGAAAACAATAAAATCAAATACTCAAAATTCTGTCTTAAGTTACTGATGTAGTTCTGAGAATAGGAATATTTGGCTTTGACTTTTTATAAAGAAAGTGAAAATATAATTGTCAATAAAATTTAAAAATTTTGTGGTTGGGGGTAGAGAGTAAGTTACCTTTTCTTAACTGGTATGGACCTTGTTTTTCTAAGATGAGTCCCTGTTAAATTTTTGTCTGGCCAGAATAAAGTCTATTAGAAAACAGAGGATTACAGAGAAACAACTGAAATAGCATTAAAATAGTTTTTTTTAAATGTCAATTAAATCTCAATAAAAAGTTTGTTTGTTTGTTTATTTATTTATTTTTACAGGGACAGAGAGAGGGATAGATAGGGACAGACAGACAGGAACGCAGAGAGATGAGAAGCATCAATCATCAATTTTTTATTGCGACACCTTAGTTGTTTATTGATTGCTTTCTCATATGTGCCTTGACCGCGGGCCTTCAGCAGACCAAGCAACCCCTTGCTCGAGCCAGTGACCTTGGGTCCAAGCTGGCGAGCTTTTGCTCAAGCCAGATGGGCCCATGCTCAAGCTGGCGACCTCAGGGTCTCGAACCTGGGTCTTCTGCATCCCAGTTCAATGCTCTATCTGCTGTGCCACCGCCTGATCAGGAAGAAAGAACTTTTTAAATGTTATTAGAGCTGAAGTTTTTTTTTTACTATTAGTGCAACTGGGCATTTTCATTACCGACCAAAGGACATTTTATAACCTGAATATGAGCAGAGAATCATGGGGTTTACCCTAAATTTCATTCAGTGGATAAACTATTTCCACTGAGTAAATTCCAACTAACAATGTAAAACAAAACCAAATTTGCTTTCTGATTTTACCCCAAGAGGGGTAAAATCAAAGTTACAGAGAAAAGATAATGTGTAAAACAGCAAGAGGCAAGTAAGAAGCTGTCACTACATAATAAACCCTACACTGTCACATTTATAATTCATAAAAATTGCACAATAAGCATCAACTAGTCACTTAACACTCTGACAAGTGCTAAGAACATAAAGATGAAGAAAATACGACCCTCAAGAACCTTAAATATAGAAAGAGAGATATCTATATATCTTAATTCCTTTCAGCTGTAGTTTTGACGCCCTTGGTTTGTCATTCCAAATGTTTCAAGTCCTTCTTCTGTGAACACTGGTCCCCAACCCCCATTCCTGCTTCTGGGGGGGAGGGAGGATAAGCCTGTAGAGTAGCAGTGTGGCCGATTTGTTTGTACTTAACTCTCTCAATATATGGACAGAAGATCAAGCCAGGAAAGTATGCCCTTGAGCACCACAATCATCTATGAGTTTAGCATTTTGCCAAGACTTGTAAGAACAAAACAAGGATGCAGGAACACAAGTCATTACCTTTAAAGCCAGTGAGTACTGGCTGGGAAAATATCAAAGGAAGCATATTACATATAATACAAAATCTATGGCCTCAGCAGATCATTAAGGTGACAGCAATGTCTTCTGAGCAGTTAAAGAGGAGGGTTCTGGAGCAGATTGTTACACTGATGAAATGGGTTCCTTTTTGAATTTTTTATTTATTGTGACCTTAAAAACTTTTTATTGAGCCTGACCAGGCAGTGGCGCAGTGGATAGAGCATTGGACTGGGTGGGATGTGGAAGACCCAGGTTCGAGACCCTGAGGTCGCCAGCTTGAGCGTGGGCTCATCTGGCGTGAGCAAAAGCTCACCAGCTTGGACCCAAGGTCGTTGGCTCGAGCAAGGGGTTACATGGTCTTCTGAAGGCCCATGGTCAAGGCACGTGTGAAAAAGAAATCAATGAACTGAGGTGTCACAATGGCAATGAAAAACTGATGATTGATGCTTCTCATCTCTCTGTGTTCCTGTCTGTCTGTCCCTATCCAGCCCTCTCTCTGACTCTCTGTTCCTGTAAAAAAAAAAAAAAAAAAAAAAAGTACTTTCTGTTGAGGAAAACAGAGCTGGGCAGGAGAGAGGTCTAGATTCTGATCTAGCATTAGCCCTGATTTTGGCCCAAGTTTAAAGCTGAGTCTTTTTCTCAGGGTCCCTTTTCTGGGATCTTCAGAGGCTACCCTCGACTCCATCTTAAGGAATTTCTCTCCAGCAGTTTCCTTGACCCAGACTAATGTCTTTTTGCTCCTGCCAATCACTTCATGGTAAATCATTTCATGTCCTTTGTCCCAATGTCTTCTTGTAAGGCATGCCAGTCAATGCAGCCACTCCTCCATCGTTCTATTTATGCCTACTCTCTATTTCCCAAGGCAGATAGCAAATCACCAAGTACCCCAAATGACATCAATCTTTCTTCAAATTCCTTGTGACTTAAGGTGAAAGTAGGAACCCTGAGAGTAACCAATCATCCCAAATAATTTGGGATGGTTCAGGGTATAGCATGGCAACTCTTTTCCCCCGGAAGTCCCTCCCTGGAATACAAGAAGTCCCGGTTTTCTGCTGTGCCTATGGAAGGCTGGGGCAAAGCACAAAGCCCACATGGCACTTGCAAGACATTTAATCCTGCCTAAAATGTCCACAGAGACATTTGGTCTATGCCCATCCATCTATCTAACCCCATGTGCCATTACCAACTTGGCTACCGAGGCAAGAGAAGTTATTATTGGCAGTGCAGCCATTACATAATATTTGGACCAATAAAATATGATGGTATTTTTTTAAATGTATTAAACCTGTAAACCCAAAATGAAACTAAACTTTTTGTATTTAAAAAAGTAAAAGAGGTCCCTACTTGAACCCAGGGACGTCTTCTAAGTATGGCTATTTTGGACCATATATCAAGGACCATTTGGCATGGATGTTATGAGTGTTAACAGTCTATCTGTGGTAGAATGTACCTTTCTCTGAGAACCCACTTTGGAGGAGCCCTGTTGTATCAAACAGAGACCGAGCCTTCTGTCTCTCAAACCCTCTTCGCACAGAGGTGGGCTCTTTGACTCACTCCTAGTTCCTTTGGCTTCCCAATCGAGATCTTAATGGAGTGGGGATATTAAGCATATTTCTCTCAGCACGAATTTAATAGCAGGACTTTTATTGCTCACCTGGATCAGACATTATATCTTTCTTGGAGGACTGAGTTCTGTATTTTTTGCCATGGATATTGTAATTATGAGTGCTAACAGTCTACCTTTGACTTTGGATTAATTGTGCTTTGTACTGACAGAGAACTAGTTTAATTTTTTTAAATTGTTGATATTGTCACCATGTTTTCTAAGGGTTCCATTAACGAAAACGAAAATGATTACAATAACTATGCCAGCATAACCCAGACATCACTGGAAAGTAATAACTGCTATTTTAATCACAGATAGAAGGACACATACAACTGGGTTAAGGAGGTAATTAACCAAAACAGCACTCTGCACATATGCAGAAAGTAATTCGGGACTGCATGATGGAGAAAGGGATGTGGATCCATATGGATACTTAAGCTCACAAGTCCGGGTAGAACTGTACAAGTACTTAAATCAATTAAAAACACCAAAGCTTAATGTTTTCTGATCAATTACTAATTCCTCCGCCACTGAATTAATTTAGGTATACCACAGGGACAAATACTTAGAGTATCATTCTCTTGATTGTTCTATGAAACTGAGTAAAGCCACATTTCAGATGTTGCAACTAAAACATCCTGTGGTTGAACAGGGAGGGACCTCTTGATAACAGATGTTTTGACCCCTTGCTTACCAGCAAACATGCATTCTGTAGTATACCAAGTGGCATATAGAATCACGGCCACACGAAGTGTTTGTGCTAGCACTTAGATATGTTCATTTGAAAAATACAGTTTCAAGTCATCTACTCAATTTCTCTAAGGATTTTTTTAAAGCATTTTAATTTTATTTATTTATTTATTTTGTGACAGAGAGAATCAGAGAGAGAGACAGACAGAAAGGGAGAGAGATGAGAAGCATCAATTCTTTGTTGCGGCACCTTAGTTCGTTGATTGCTTTCTCATATGTGCCTTCACCAGGGGGCTGCAGCAGACTGAGTGACCTTTTGCTTGAGCCAGAGACCTTGGGCTCAAGATGGTGAGTGAGCCTTGCTCAAACCAGATGGGCCCGCACTCAAGCTGGCGACCTCGGAGTCTCGAACCTGGGTCCTCCGCATCCCAGTCCAACACTCTATCCACTGCGCCATCGCCCGGTCAGGCTCTCTAAGGATTTTAATGAAACCACAGAAAGTATAATAGAGAAGATCATTAATATCTTGTCCAAATAAAAACTAGACTTTGCTCATTTATTTACATATTTCATAGTGCAAATGTAAATTTTGTCAAATTCTGTTTGGTTTATAAACGTCTTGCCAGATAAAATGAAAAGATCTTACTTCCAGATGCCTAGCACACCTGGTATACAACATACCTCCTACACAGCGCACATCGTGGACAACACCCCATAGACAACACACCCCATAGACAACATTGTCTTTGCTTTCCTGTAATAGCGAAGCCTTTATATATATATACATATATATATATATATATATATATATATATTTTATTATTATTAATTCTAATGGGGTGACACCAATAAATCAGGGTACCTTTGTACAATAAAAACATCTCCAGGTTATCATTCAATTGTGTTGCATACCCATCACCAAAAGTCAAATTGTCCTCTGTCACCTTCTATCTGGTTTTCCCTGTGTCCCTCCCCTCCGCCCTATCCCACTCTTCCCTCCCTCCCCCCATCCCATAACCACCACTCTCTTGTCCATGTCTCATATTCTCATTTTTATGTCCCACCTATGTATGAAATCATGCTGTTCTCAGTTTTTCTTTTTTTCTGATTTACTTATTTCACTCTGTATAATGTTATCAAGGTCCATCCATTTTGTTATAAATGATCCGATGTCATCGTTTCTTATGGCTGAGTAGTATTCCATAGTATATATGTACCAAAGCTTTTTAATCCACTCGTCTTCTGACGGACACTTGGGCTGGTTCCAGATCTTCGCCATTGTGAACAATGCTGACACGAACATGGGGGCGCATTTCTTCTTTTCGAACAGTGCTATGGTGTTCTTAGGGTATATTCCTATAAGTGGGATAGCTGAGTCAAAAGGCAGTTCGATTTTTAATTTTCTGAGGAATCTCCAAACTGTTTTCCACAGTGGCTGCACCAGTCTGCATTCCCACCAGCAGTGCAGAAGGGTTCCCTTTTCTCCACATCCTCGCCAGCACTTATTCTGTGTTGTTTTGCTGATGAGTGCCATTCTGACTGGTGTGAGGTGATATCTCATTGTGGTTTTAATTTGCATTTCTCTAATGATTAGTGATGTTGAGCATTTTTTCATATGCCTATTGGCCATCTGTATGTCCTCTTTGGAGAAATTTCTATTCATTTCTTTTGCCCATTTTTAGATTGGGTTGTTTGTCTTCCTAGTGTTGCGTTTTATAAGTTCTTTATAAATTTTAGTTATTAACCCCTTATCAGATGTGCTGTCGAATATGTTCTCCCATTGTGTGGTTTGTCTTTTTATTCTGTTCTTATTGTCTTTAGCTGTGCAAAAACTTTTTAGTTTGATATAGTCCCATTTGTTTATCTTGTCTTTTATTTCATTTGCCCGTGGAGATAAATCGGCAAATATACTGCTGCTACAGATGTCGGAGAGCTTGCTGCCTATGTTTTCTTCTAAGATGCTTATGGTTTCACGGTTTACATTTAAGTCTTTTATCCATTTTGAGTTTGTTTTTGTGAATGGTGTAAGTTGATGGTCTAGTTTCATTTTTTTGCAGGTAGATGTCCAATTTTCCCAACACCATTTGTTAAAGAGGCTGTCTTTACTCCATTGTATGTTCTTTCCTCCTTTGTCAAATATCAGTTGTCCATAAAGCTGTGGGTTTATTTCTGGGTCCTCTGTTCTGTTCCATTGATCTATGTGCCTGTTCTTATGCCAGTACCAGGCTGTCTTGAGTATAATGGCCTTATAGTAAACCTTGATATCTGGAAGAGTGATACCTCCTGCTTTATTTTTCCTTTTTAAGATTGCTGAGGCTATTCGTGTTCTTTTTTGGTTCCATATAAATTTTTGGAATATGTGTTCTATATCTTTGAAGTATGTCATTGGTATTTTAATTGGTATTGCATTGAATTTGTAAATTGCTTTGGGTAATATAGACATTTTAATGATGTTTATTCTTCCTAGCCATGAGCACGGTACATGCTTCCACTTGTTTGTATCTTCCTTGATTTCTTTTACCAATGTTTTATAATTTTCTGAGTACAAGTCCTTAACCTCCTTGGTTAAATTTACTCCTAGGTACTTTATTTTTTTGGCTGCAATAGTGAAGGGGATTGTTTCCTTAATTTCTTTTGCTGACGGTTCATTGTTGGTATATAGAAATGCCTCTGATTTCTGAGTATTAATTTTATATCCTGCCACCTTGCTGAATTCATTTATAAGGTCCCGTAATTTTTTGACTGACACTTTCGGGTTTTCAATATACAATATCATATCATCTGCAAATAGTGACAGTTTTACTTCTTCTTTTCCAATTTGTATGCCTTTTATTTCTTCTTCTTGTCTGATTGCTGTAGCTAGGACTTCCAGAACTATGTTGAATAAGAGTGGTGAAAGTGGGCATCCCTGCCTGGTTCCTGATCTTAAGGGGATTGCTTTTAATCTTTGTCCATTTAGTATGATTTTGCTGTCGGTTTATCGTAGATGGCCTTTATCATGTTAAGGAATGATCCCTGTATTCCCACTTTACTGAGAGTTTTGAGCATGAATGGGTGCTGGATTTTATCAAATGCCTTTTCTGCATCTATGGAAATTATCATGTGATTTTTGTCCTTTCTTTTGTTTATGTGATGAATCACATTGATTGATTTGCGAATATTGAACCAGCCTTGCCTCTTCAGAATAAATCCCACTTGATCATGGTGTATGATTTTTTTCATATATTGCTAGATCCCGTTGGCTAATATTTTGTTGAGAATTTTAGCATCTAAATTCATCAGGGATATAGGCCTATAATTGTCTTTCTTTGTGTTGTCTTTGCCCAGTTTTGGGATCAGAATTATGCTTGCCTCATAAAAGGAGTTTGGGAGTCTCCCTTCCTCTTGAATTTTTTGAAATAGCTTGAGGAAGATAGGAGTTAGTTCTTCTTTGAATTTTTTTTTTTTTTAATTTTTTTTATATATATATTTTATTATTATTAATTCTAATGGGGTGACATCAATAAATCAGGGTACATATGTACAATGAAAACATCTCCAGGTTATCTTATCATTCAATTGTGTTGCATACCCATCACCAAAAGTCAAATTGTCCTCTGTCACCTTCAATCTGGTTTTCCCTGCGTCCCTCCCCTCCTCCCTATCCCATTCTTCCCCCCCTCCCCCCATCCCATAACCACCACTCTCTTGTCCATGTCTCATACCCTCACTTTCATGTCCCACCTATGTATGTAATCGTGCTGTTCTCAGTTTTTCTTTTTTTCTGATTTACTTATTTCACTCCGTATAATGTTATCAAGGTACATCCATTTTGTTATAAATGATCCGATGTCATCGTTTCTTATGGCTGAGTAGTATTCCATAGTATATATGTACCATAGCTTTTTAATCCACTCGTCTTCTGATGGACACTTGGGCTGGTTCCAGATCTTCGCTATTGTGAACAATGCTGCCACGAACATGGGGGTGCATTTCTTCTTTTCGAACAGTGCTATGGTGTTCTTAGGGTATATTCCTAAAAGTGGGATAGCTGGGTCAAAAGGCAGTTCGATTTTTAATTTTCTGAGGAATCTCCAAACTGTTTTCCACAGTGGCTGCACCAGTCTGCATTCCCACCAGCAGTGCAGAAGGGTTCCCTTTTCTCCACATCCTCGCCAGCACTTATTCTGTGTTGTTTTGCTGATAAGTGCCATTCTGACTGGTGTGAGGTGATATCTCATTGTGGTTTTAATTTGCATTTCTCTAATGATTAGTGATGTTGAGCATTTTTTCATATGCCTATTGGCCATCTGTATGTCCTCTTTGGAGAAATTTCTATTCATTTTTTTTGCCCATTTTTTGATTGGGTTGTTTGTCTTCCTGGTGTTGCTTTTTATAAGTTCTTTATAAATTTTAGTTATTAACCCCTTATCAGATGTGCTGTCGAATATGTTCTCCCATTGTGTGGTTTGTCTTTTTATTCTGTTCCTATTGTCTTTAGCTGTGCAAAAACTTTTTAGTTTGATATAGTCCCATTTGTTTATCTTGCCTTTTATTTCAGTTGCCCATGAAGATAAATCGGCAAATATACCGCTGCTACAGATGTCGGAGAGCTTGCTGCCTATGTTTTCTTCTAAGATGTTTATGGTTTCACGGCTTACATTTAAGTCTTTTATCCATTTTGAGTTTGTTTTTGTGAATGGTGTAAGTTGATGGTCTAGTTTCATTTTTTTGCAGGTAGATGTCCAATTTTCCCAACACCATTTGTTAAAGAGGCTGTCTTTACTCCATTGTATGTTCTTTCCTCCTTTGTCAAATATCAGTTGTCCATAAAGCTGTGGGTTTATTTCTGGGTTCTCTGTTCTGTTCCATTGATCTATGTGCCTGTTCTTATGCCAGTACCAGGCTGTCTTGAGTATAATGGCCTTGTAGTAAACCTTGATATCAGGAAGAGTGATTCCTCCTGCTTTATTTTTTCTTTTTAAGATTGCTGAGGCTATTCGTGTTCTTTTTTGGTTCCATATAAATTTTTGGAATATGTGTTCTATATCTTTGAAGTATGTCATTGGTATTTTAATTGGTATTGCATTGAATTTATAAATTGCTTTGGGTAATATAGACATTTTAATGATGTTTATTCTTCCTAGCCATGAGCACGGTATGTGCTTCCACTTGTTTGTATCTTCCTTGATTTCTTTTATCAATGTTCTATAATTTTCTGAGTACAAGTCCTTAACCTCCTTGGTTAAATTTACTCCTAGGTACTTTATTCTTTTGGCTGCAATAGTGAAGGGGATTGTTTCCTTAATTTCTTTTGCTGATATTTCATTGTTGGTGTATAGAAATGCCTCTGATTTCTGAGTATTAATTTTATATCCTGCCACCTTGCTGAATTCATTTATAAGGTCCAGTAGTTTTTTGACTGAGACTTTAGGGTTTTCAATATACAATATCATATCATCTGCAAATAATGACAGTTTTACTTCTTCTTTTCCAATTTGTATGCCTTTTATTTCTTCTTCTTGTCTGATTGCTGTAGCTAGGACTTCCAGAACTATGTTGAATAAGAGTGGTGAAAGTGGGCAACCCTGCCTGGTTCCTGATCTTAAGGGGATTGCTTTTAATCTTTGTCCATTTAGTATGATGTTTGCTGTCGGTTTATCGTAGATGGCGTTTATCATGTTAAGGAATGATCCCTGTATTCCCACTTTACTGAGAGTTTTGAGCATGAATGGGTGCTGGATTTTATCAAATGCCTTTTCTGCATCTATTGAAATTATCATGTGATTTTTGTCCTTCCTTTTGTTTATGTGGTGAATCACATTAATTGATTTGCGAATATTGAACCAGCCTTGCCTCTCCAGAATAAATCCCACTTGATCGTGGTGTATGATTTTTTTCATATATTGCTGGATCCGGTTGGCTAATATTTTGTTGAGAATTTTAGCGTCTAAATTCATCAGGGATATAGGCCTATAATTTTCTTTCTTTGTGTTGTCTTTGCCCGGTTTGGGGATCAGAATTATGCTCGCCTCATAAAAGGAGTTTGGAATTCTTCCTTCCTCTTGAATTTTTTGAAATAGCTTGAGGAGAATAGGAGTTAGTTCTTCTTTGAATTTTTGATAGAATTCACTTGTGAAGCCATCAGGCCCAGGACTTTTCTTTTTGGGGAGTTTTTTGATAACTGTTCTGATCTCATTTGGTGTAATTGGTCTGTTTAGGTGTTCTGATTCTTCCAGATTGATTTTTGGAAGGTTATATGATTCAAGAAATTTGTCCATTTCACCAAGATTGTCTAATTTTTTGGCATATAGTTCTTCATAGTATTTTCTTACAATGCTTTGTATTTCTGTTGTGTCAGTTGTTATTTCTCCACTGTCCTTTCTAATTTTATTTATTTGAGTTCTCTCTCTTTTTTTCTTGGTGAGTCTAGTTAAAGGTTCATCAATCTTGTTTACCTTTTCAAAGAACCAGCTTTTGGTTTCATTGATCCTCTGTGTTGTTTCCTTAGCCTCTATGTCATTTATTTCTGCTCTGACCTTTATTATTTCCTTCCTTCTACTTGTCTTGAGTTTTATTTGCTGTTGTTTTTCTAGTTCTTTTAGATGCAGGGTCAGGTTGCTTATTTGAGCTTTTTCTAGCTTCTTATGATATGCCTGTAGTGTAATAAACTTCCCTCTCAGAACTGCTTTTGCTGTGTCCCATAAATTTTGAGTTGATGTATGCTCATTATCATTTGTTTCTAGAAACTTTTTTATTTCTTCTTTGATCTCATTGTTAATCCATTCATTATTTAATAACATGCTATTTAGTTTCCAAGTGTTTGAGTAGTTTTCAGTTTTTCTTTTGTGGTTAATTTCTAGTTTCATGGCATTGTGATCAGAGAAAATGCTTGATATGATTTCAATCTTCTTAAATTTATTGAGACCATTTTTGTGTCCTAACATGTGGTCTATCCTAGAATACGTACCATGAGCGCTTGAGAAGAATGTATATTCTACTGCTTTAGGGTGAAAAGTTCTGAAGATATCTATTAAATCAAGTTGATCTAGTGTATCCTTTAAGTCTACTGTTTCTTTATTAATTTTCCATCCTTTTACCTTCAGTCTATGAGCATCTTTTGTTTTAAGGTGTGTCTCTTGTAGACAGCATATGTATGGGTCCTGTTTCTTTATCCATGCAGCTACCCTATGTCTTTTGATTGGATCATTTAATCCATTTACATTTAAGGTTATTATTGATATGTAGTTGTTTATTGCCATTTTATTCTTTAAAGCTGTATTCTTCTTTTGCTCTATTCATTCCTCCCTTTAAACTGTTCACAAAAGGCCCCTTAGTATCTCTTGCAGAATTGGTTTGGTTATTATGAATTCCTTGAGGCTTTCTTTTTCTGGCAAGCTCTTTATTTCTCCTTCAATTTTAAACGTTAGCCTTGCTGGATAAAGTAGTCTTGGTTGTAGGTTCTTGTTCTGCATTACTTGATTATATCTTGCCATTCCCTTCTGGCCTCAAGTGTTTCTGTTGAGAAGTCCGATGTCATCCTTATGGGGGCTCCTTTGTAGGTGATAGCCTTTTTTTCCCTAGCAGCTTTTAAGATTTTTTCTTTATCCATTAGCTTTGGTATTTTAACTATGATGTGTCTTGGTGTAGATCTTTTTGGGTTTCTCTTTAATGGAGTTCTGTGTGCTTCTTGAACGTGTGGAGTGTTTCCCAGCCTTAATTTAGGAAAGTTTTCTGCTATGATTTGATTGAACAAAGTTTCCATTTCCTGTCCTCTCTCCTCTTCTTCAGGCACCCCTATGATGCGAATGTTGTTTCTTTTCATGTTGTCACAGAGCTCCCTTAGAGTTTCCTCACATTTTTTGAGTCTCTTTTCCTTTTTCTTCTCTGCTTCTGTGCCTTTGTTTATGGTGTCCTCTAACTCGCTTATTCGATCCTCAGCATGATTCATCCTGCTTTTAATTCCTTCCATTGTGATCTTCAGTTCTGATACTGTATTTGTCATTTCTGTCTGATTCTTTTTTATTATTTCAATTTCGTTTTTATACTTGTTATCTCTTTATTTAGGTGTTCATAATGACTATCCATTGTTGCTCTAATTTCTTTGAACATCCTAACTATCATTATTCTAAATTCTGCTTCTGGTAATTTGGTTATATCTGGTTCATTCAGGTCCTTCTCTGGGGATTTCTCTTGATTCATTTGGTTTGCATTCCTCTGCCTACCCATTTTGTCTGTGTATAAGCAAGTTGTGGCCACTGGAGTTCAGTAGGTGTTGCCTTTGTGTTCTCTAGGTGTGGTCTGTCTGCAGGCCTGCCACCCCCTCTGCCACTGCCTAGGGTGGTTGGGTCTGAGCGTTTCCAGCGCCGGCCCACTGTGGCTTTTGCTGTGATTTCTGCCTCTCCTCCGCAGGAGGGGCTGTCACTCAAGCCACAAGCCTTAGCACCAAGGGTAGAGGTGAGCACCTTTGCTGAGCTGCGGACCCAGCCTATTTCCGGACTTCCGCCCAGAACCCGCAGTCAGAGCCTGCTCGCCACAGTTTCGCGGGTTGGGTGGGGCTTTTGACGTGCTCTCAGCTGGGAGCCTTTGCCGTCTGGAGCTTTAGCCCCACCCTCTAGGCCAGGGCCCTTCTGTGCAGGTTCGCAAACCCTGGTTTATTGGGCCGGGCGTGTTTGCTGGCTTCCACTCAGCTGCGTACTTCAGCTCGTCCTGGACTCTACCCGCCCCCGCGTTTGGAGTCCGCTTGTGGACGTATAATGGCAAACCGACTGCGGTTTCTCCGGCCGGGCAGGGCTGGTAGCGTGAGCTCAGCCGCGAGCCCCTGCCCGTCCCTGGTCCTAGCCCAGTCCCCGCGGTCAGGGCCGGCTTGCGCAGTGTTGCAGAGCAGATTTCTGCCCGTTCCTGGCCTCCCACTTTGTCCCCATAAGTGGGATTAAAGGCCAGCCCGCAGCTTCTGGACCACTTTCGCGCGTCCCCTCCGACCCTGCTGGGCTAGATCGAGCTCACACCGGCTTGGCCTCTGCCCACGCCGACAGAACCGCGTTTCAGGGTCCTGCCGCCCCAAACCCTTCAGCAACCATCAGCAGAGTAGGAAGGGACCTAATACTCCACACTGTAGGCCTGGGAGCTCCCTCACTTGTTTCACAGCTCAAAACTGTCCAATCGCCTCTTCTAGGCTCTGGGACTGCAGGCTGGGGCTTGGTTCCTGGGACCCAGGTCCCTCCCTCTCCGCCAAACTTTCCTCCCGCCACGCAGGTCTCTCCGGGCTTCCGTTTGCTCCGGGGAGCTGGGCAGCCCTCTTCGCATTTTCGCTATTCCTACCAGTCTCAATGTGGCTTCTTCTGTGTTCCTTGGTTGAAGAGTCCACTTAGTTCAGTTCATAGTTGGTTTATCCAGATGATGGTTTTTTATATTTTTATTTATTTTTTTAAAGTGATGTTTTTTGTTTTGTTTTATTTTATTTTATTCATTTTAGAGAGGAGCCAAAGAGAGAGAGAAAGAGAGAAAGAGAGAAAGGGGGGAGGAGCTGGAAGCATCAACTCCCATATATGCCTTGACCGGACCAGTGCAGGGTTTTGAACTGGCGACCTCAGTGTTCCCAGGTTCACGCTTTATCCACTGCGCCACCACAGGTCAGGCGAGATGATGGTTTTTTAAATTGAGTTATAATCCACTTTGGTTCTGGGAGTTGGAAGTTGGTACGTCTGCCTACTCCGTCGCCATCTTCCTAAGTCAGCGAAGCCTTTTTAATGAAAATTGTTGGTCATTTCAGTTTCCTCAAGATATGCAGGAGCAATTAATGAGATTTTTGACAGACTAGAAAGGGATAAAGCCCCCTTAGCCAGGTGCTTCCGAGAAGCTGTCAGTTTTGCGGGGCAGAAATGAGATGGAAAACTGTCGGTCTGCTGTAAATCTACAGGTCTTAAACTTTAATTTTTAAAGTGTGGGCCCAGGAGAATGGCTTCCTCTAATTTGGAGATACATTGAGGATTAGAAAGGACAAAAACGGTACAAACAGAATTAAATATGCTGTTTTCCTAAGACTAAGTGGTGATCTTTGAAGGGACATCATAGGTTTAAAAAAGGAGGAACTGACGGACTGCACTTGAGATGTTCAATGCAGTGTGCAAGTCGCAACAAAAACACAGAAAGTAAAAGACTAATTTAAAAAATTATATCACAAAAACAAACAAACAAATAAATACTATCACTGCAGAACTCAAAAGTCACCAAAAGAGTGCCAAGTTAAACAGGACTTTCTTGACCTTTTTTTTTTTTTTTTTACCATAAACTGTAACTTATATGGAATCCAACTTTGATAATCATAAATTCAATAACTTGAAAACTCTTTTCTCTGAGAAACAGAGGTTTAACTTCTGATGATATGTGATGTTTTTAAACACGGATAGCTTATATGATAGGTTTACAGATGCAAAGGACCTAGTTCATAGCACCTGGACTACCGACATAAGCCTGAAGATACGCAGTAGACAGACAGATCCGAGGAGCTGGAAGCTCATTCACAAAAGTCCAAAATCCTGCTGTTGCTACCAAATAAAATTCAAAGTATCCCATGCTCAAATGCTTTTGTTGAGAGGATGTTTAGCTTGATGTCTTCACATTAGATGGATGCCAGGAATCAATGGAATGTGGACTGGGTAAGAGGAGAGCTGGACAGCAAAATGAATTTTACACTGGACACTATTTATTTTTATCACTGCATAAAAAAGAAAGAAGAATGAGCTGAGGGCCACAGACAGCTCTCAAAAGTATTCCTGGAAAAGGAAACAGAAAGAGTAAAGCACCCTATGGTATCGTGGAAAGAAGTAAATAGGTCATTGTAGTTTATTAAATACAGTATTATCTTTTTAAATAGACCTAGTGTATTTATAGTCCTTTAGAAAATCTTACGTGCAAGTGCAAGTACAGTATCTTAAAAGCATAACAATTTAGCCCGCACAATGTAAACATCTAGAAAGAGTTAAAAAATGGAGTCAAAATCAACTGCTGTATCAGAGGATAGAAACAAAATTATGCTTTTCTCAGGTGCACTATTTCTCTAATTAGTCCTATTATTAATTTCTACTAATTGCCACTATTGACTATTCTATTGTTATTTTCTTTTAATAATTTAGAATTTAACATTCATGTAACAGAAAGGTAATTAAAACAAATGACTAAAAATTCATCTGCATATTTTAACTTATTTTTAATTTTTCCATTGATTTGAGAGGGTGGAAGGTGAGGGAGAGAGAAAGAGTGATGGAGGGAGAAATACTACATTGTTTCACTTAGTTGTTCCATTTAGTTGCATGCCCTGACCTCTGATGTGCTGGGACGATGCTTTATCCACTAAGCCACCTGGCCATAACATGCATATTTTTATGTTAAAGTAACAACATATATGTGTAAGTATTTATTATGTGCTACCACCCCCTCTCCCTTGGTATAGAATTATAGTTTATCAACATACTTTTTCTAACAACATCTTTCTCACAAAACAAAACTCTCTAGCCTCCCAGCCCTGTGATATTATAACCCCAATTGGGGTGAGCACTTCCACTGAAAATCCTGCATGGAGGTCTTGTACTTCACCTTGGAATGCGGCATGTGGGGGCTCAGGCTCCACGTTCAGCACTTAACAAACATCTTTTGATTGATTCTTTTAATTTCTCTCAATCTGTGCTGCCCTTTGGATGTTCCTTTCTCTGAAAACCAATTCAGTAAAGCTTTATGAATTCTCCATTTTATATTATCCAGTACAAACATACTTGAACCTCACCTTAAAGCATGGACTCTTGGGACTGTGAATCCCACTCTTACTTGGAGAAAGCTCAGGAGGTTTGTGCACCAGACAAAGAAAACAATCAGTTCTGGTCTGTGCTTGTGTGCTTCAGCAGGTCGAGTGGAGTTTCAGTTACTCACTAGTACTGGGAGTTGAAAAGCTGCCCATTTCTTTTTTTGTTTTAATGCACAATTTGCTTACAGTTTTTAATATTTAATGTTTAGAAGAAACACATTGGATTCCTTAATAGAGACTTTTGGGTTGGTTAACTATTTGTTACCAATCCCTTGCTTCTCAGATATATAGTATTTTTCTCCAAGGGCCCAGTCAACAGTTACTGGAAGAGAAAGACAGCCTCCACACTGCTTTTTCAAATTTGTTCATATTTTCATAGATCATACATTCACATGGTTCAAAATCTAAAAAGAGTATAGCCTGACCAGGCAGTGGCGCAATGGATAAAGTGTCGACCTGGGATGCTGGCACTCAGGTTCAAAAACCCAAGGTCGCCGGCTTGAACACGGTCTCACCAGCTTGAGCAAGGGGTCACTGGCTTGAACATGGGATTATAGACATGACCCCATGTTCGCTGGCTTGAGCCCAGAGGTCTCTGGCTTGAGCAAGGGGTCACTGGCTCAGCTGGAGCCCCTCAGTCACGGAACATATGAGAAAGCAATCAATGAACAACTAAAGGGCCACAACTACGAGTTGATGTTTCTCATCTCTCTCCTTTCCTGTCTGTCTGTTCGTCTATCTCTCTCTCTCTAGCAAAAAAAAAAAAAAAAAAAAAAGCCATAAAAACAGTATAGTGAAAATTCTTCATTCCAGAGATGACACCAACCCTCTCCCCAATCTTGTTCCTTGGAGACAACCAATATTATTTTTAGTTCCTTGTAAACATGGAGAGAGCTTATGTATCTGCAAGCAAATATGATTATTTCCCCCTTTTTTATCCCTATACAAAAAGGGTAGCTTTTTAATGCCCTGTACTAACCATGGCTTTTTATTTCTTTTCAAAGTCTTGAATATCTCCTTTAAGTACTATTAAAGAACTTTCTCATTCTTTTGAATGTTTTATGGATGTAACTGAAATGATCAAACATGGTGCCTTTTGATGAATACATAGGGTGATTCTAACCTTTTCTTGTTACAAACAGCACTGGAGTAAGGAAGCTTGTATCTTGACCTTTCCGCATGTTTCTGAATGTATTTGATATAAGTAGACTTGATGGATAAGAGGGGTGTGTTTTAAAGCTTGCTAGATATTTTAAATTTACCCTCCACAGAAATTACACTAATTTTATGGCCACTAGTAATTTCCTATACTCTTTCCCATGTAGCATATTGTCATTTGTTTTTCTTTGCCAAGATGACAGATGAATGAATATGTAATACCTGGAAAGAGGTCTGTGAGTGAGGTTGAACATTTTATTAGCTCCTATTATTGTTATAACAAATCACCACAAATTTAGTGTTTTAACAACACCTACATTTATTATCTCCATTTCCATGGGTAAGTTCATAGTTTCACCAGGCTGAATTGAAGTGTCTACTGGGCTGTGTTTTCTCTGGAAGTTCAGCGGGGAAGGTTTTGCTTCCAAACTTACTTTGGTGGCAGAATTCGGTTCCTTGCAGTTGTAGGACTGAGGTCACCATTTTCTTGCTGCCTATATGCTGCGAGCCTCCTTCCAGTTTTAGAATCCTCTGCCATTTCTACCACGTGGCCCATGACATGGCAACTTACTTCTTCAAAGTCAGCAGGCTGGCGCTCTCACTTCAGTTAGCTAAGACAGAGTTCTGAATAATATAAAGCAATCAGGGGAGTGACTACCCCTTTATCTTTGCTTTAATATGTAACCTACTTAAGGAGTGCTAATGCCATCAAATTCACAGATCCCAGTCAACAGGAGAGGTTTGTTAAAGTTGTGTACACCAAAGGGCAGGACTCTGATAAGCGAGCTTAATTCTAGATCAGTGGTTCTTAACCTTTTTTGAGGTACCGAACCCACCAGTTTCATATGCACATTCACTGAACCCTTCTTTAATGATAAATAAAATATGATTTTTTTTCCAAATTCAAGACATAGGTATATGTTTTTTTACTGGTGCACAAAATGAGCCGTGCATGTACATCACCTTGCTCAAAGAACAAAACCAACAAAGTGCATGAACTCACAACAAATTACGGTATTACTTTATTCTGGCCTCCGCGGCAGAGGCTTCTCGGAACCCCTGAGACTGACTCAGTGAACCCCTAGGGTTCGATAGAACCCAGGTTAAGAACCACTGTTCTAGGTACTGCCTTATTTTTCCTTTGTCATGTAATGTAACATATTCTCAGGTTCTTGGGATTAGGACATGTACATCTTTTAGAGGGCCATTATCCTGCCTACTATTAGATACTATGATTATCTTAGTTGGGTTAACATGTCCACCACAATGACTAGTGGGAGTAGGTATCTGACCTGTGTAGCCCCTACCAGCATTTCTATAATTTACCATATTTTTCACTCCATAAGATGTGCTGAACCATAAGACACACCTCGAGTTTTAAGGAGGAAAATAAGAAAAAAAAATATTCCGAACCAAATGGTATGTTAAAATATTTAATAAAATACCGTATTTTTCACTTCATAAGACGCACGGGCATTTCCCCCTCTACTTTTTTTTGGGGGGAAAGTACAACTTATGGAGCGAAAAATATGGTAATTAAGTCCCTCATGGAATAGATTTCTTTCTTCTTTTTTTTTTTTCCACAGGGACAGAGAGAGAGTCAGAGAGAGGGATAGATAGGGACAGACAACAGGAATGGAGAGAGGTGAGAAGCATCAATCATTAGTTTTTCATTGCCGTTGTGACACCATAGTTGTTCATTGATTGCTTTCTCACATGTGCCTTGACCGTGGACCTTCAGCAGACTGAGCAACCCCTTGCTGGAGCCAGCAACCCTGGGTCCAAGCTGACGAGCTTTTGCTCAAGCCAGATGGGCCCGCGCTCAAGCCAGTGAGCTCGAGGTCTCGAACCTGGGTCCTCGGCATCCCAGTCCTATGCTCTATCCACTGCGCCACCGCTTGGTCAGGGTTTTTTTTTTTTTTTTTTTTTACAGAGACAGAGAGAGAGAGTCAAAGAGAGGGATAGGAGGTAGGGACAGACAGGAATGGAGAGAGATGAGAAGCATCAATCATCAGTTTTTTGTTGCTATTGTGACACCTTAGTTGTTCATTGATTGCTTTCTCATATGTGCCTTGACCATGGGGCTACAGCAGACCCAGTAACCCCTTACTCAAGCCAGTAACCTTGGGTCCAAGTTGGTGAGCTTTGCTCAAACCAGATGAGCCCACGCTCAAGCTGGCGACCTCGGGGTCTCGAACCTGGGTCCTCCGCATCCCAGTCCAACGCTCTATCCACTGCGCCACCGTCTGGTCAGGTTGGAATATATTTCTTGTTAGAAGTTAATAAATTAGCACACTAGTTTACATGTGATCCTGGACTTCAAAGTCCAGGCTCCTGAACTTTGAAAAATAAATGGTTGTTGTTTATAAGGTAGGTAGTTTATGGAATGTTTTTTAGTAGTCAAAGTGGAAAGGACATCCACTGTATACTTAATTTTGAGCTAGACACTTTATATTATCTCGTGATGACCTAGTGTTAGTTCTAGAAGGTTAATAATGGAGCCAAACCCCTGATAATGACGATACCACTACTACTATTACTAAAGATAATGACACTATCAAAAAATAGTATCAACAATGATGATAATGAAAATAGTAACTAATATTTATTGAGGACTTTCTATGTGCTAGGTGTTATGCTAAGCACCTGGTATATACAATATCTCATTAAATCTGAGGTAAAGACCATTATTTGTTAGGACTGTTGCCTTTTACAGTTTCTGCAGTAAGTCACAGAGTGGTTAAGTAATTAGCTTTGGTTGGGAGCAAAGAGAAATATAAAGATAAGAAATCAGAATGGGCCTGACCAGGCAGTGGAGCAGGGGATAGAGCATCGGACTAGGATGCGGAAGACCCAGGTTCGAGACCCCGAGCTTGCCAGCTTGAGCACAAGCCCATCTGGCTTGAGCAAAAAGCTCATCAGCTTGGACCCAAGGTCGCTGGCTCCAGCAAGCGGTTGCTCAGTCTGCTGAAGACCCGCGATCAAGGCACATGTGAGAAAGCAATCAATGAACAACGAAGGGGTCACAACAAAAAACTGATGATTGATGCTTCTCACCTCTCTCCGTTCCTGTCTGTCTGTCCCTATCTATCCCTCTCTCTGACTCTCTCTCTGTCCCTGTATAAAAAAGAAAAAAAGAAATCAGAATGGTTTAGTAGAAAGTTGTGGAGATTAAACGTGTAAATACTGTATTTGGACAAGTGGTTTGTATTATAAACTGATACACAAATGAAAGCTAAAGTCTTACCTAACCTGATTTTGTTCTATGCTGACGGTACTTAGAGACCAGCAGGCATGGAGCAAAGTCTGCCTTACCCCACTGGCTGATGCTGGCAGCAAACACCTTAGCCATCTGCCTTGGCAACGCCAGGCTGGTCCCTAGCCCAGAGACCTGTGCGGATGAGATGGTGGGAGGGAAAGGAGAACCTCCAAACACATAACCCCCACGTCCTGAAGGAGATCAAGATGTTATTCTTCCGTTTCTTTCTGGAAGCAAAAATGCACTCCACCACAAGAAATGAGAGTTAGCTCAGTTTGACTGAACCTTCCCAGTTCAGCTCATGCCCTGGTCAAGTTCAGATTCTGCCATTCCAATCTTATTGCCTTCCATGGGTCTCACTGGAGGCTGCCTCCTATGCAGAGAGGCTGGGGAAGTCGTGGACAGGAAACTAAAGCACTGTGCGAGTGAGGTGTGGATTTGTATAGCTACTATTATGTCAAGGACTGGCTTGGAAACTTCCACAGTTTTTTTTATTTCAGCAGATGGTGAAGATTTTATGAGGAAATCATGCAGCTAAGAAATGTTCCCTCTGACTACGCCACTTTCTTTTTAAAATATCCCTGTATTTCTCCAGTGCTTATAGAATCAAGCCCCAAATCCATGAGCCACCATTCAAGGCCCATTACAAACAAATCTAACCATCCCTGTCAATCATTGCAGTCTCCTAGTGACGTGTGGGCAATCGGGAGGTGGTGGTGGGATTCATATCCTGGGGGTGAACCATTGACCAGTGGGGGGACTAGAATCCCCTTTCCAATTCCACAAAATAACTACTGACCTAAGATTCATTTTGTTCCATAGGTCCAGCAATGAGTTGCACCTAGCCGTGGCCGGCTCAGAAAATCCTTTGTATTGGCTCTCCTCCCTTCTCTGCTTCCCTCCTTTTCTCCCTCCCTTCTGTTCCCTAATAATGCAATAAATAGTGCACAGGGCCTTTATGCCTCAGGCTGTGCTTTCTGAAGAACCCAGTTAAGATAACCTTATTCCACCTATTAAAACAGACAAACAATCTGACCAGGCAGTGGTGCAGTGGATAGAGCATCGGAGTGGGATGTAAAGGACTCAGGTTTGAAACCCTGGGGTCACCAGCTTGAGTGCGGGCTCATCCGGCTTGAGCACAGGCTCACCAGCTTAAGTGCAGGGCTGCTGACCTGAGCCCAAGGTAGCTGGCTTAAGCAAGGGGTCACTAGCTCTGCTGTTGCCCCCTGTCAAGGCACATATGAGAAAGCAATCAATGAACAACTAAGGTGCCGCAATGAAGAACAATGAAGAACTGATGCTTCTCATCTCTCTCCCTATCTGTCTGTCCCTACCTTGCCTCTCTGTCTCTGTCACAGAAAACAAACAAACAAACAAGCAAACAAAGAAAAGCAAAAAACCCTCCTCATTAATTTAGTTATCTTTTAACATCATTTGTTTGAGACCATGCAAGTATAAGAGAAGGGCTCAGAATGCTAACTGGTGTTGAATACTGGCTCCACCACTTACTAGCCATTTGAGGAAGTTACTGTGGTGGATTCTATGGAGCAACTTGTTCGCACATCATTCTACTCCCCTTCTAGCTGGGTATTGGAAGGTTAATGTCTACATTCCCTAAATAACAATGCAGCTAGCATTCTAGCTGTGCGTTAGATGCACTTGTGTGAGCTTTGAAAGGCAGAACTGAATCAAAGACCATTTCTCCTTGTTTTTTTCTATAGCGGTCAAGGATGCTACAGAGTTCCCAAGACTATACTCCCCTTTCCAGCTGAGAGGCTGTTGCAATGACAGAACGGGCTGAAGGTCTGCTCTCCAGATCGCTGATCAGAGTGAAATGAACCAGGAGCTATTTTAAATTGGTGAAAGACTATTGGTTAAATAACTAGTGGATTTGAAGGTTGAACTTTCAGAACAATATCTTTCAAGGCAAAACAGCTGAATTGGCCCTAAGCCTGAAGTAATTGCAAAAGCAAATCTGAGAGCAACTATGTGACTCTGGGTAAATACTTGAACTCTCTTGGGCTCTGCTTCACATCTGTAACCTGTAGATGTGATCCCAACCTAGTGTGAGGTCCTGGGTGAGAAGGTATCCGAAGGCTGTCTACCTCTGTGCCCTTGGCTATGTGTTTGTCCATCTCCATGTTTGTTGTCAGTGGATCCACATGGATCTAGGTATGTGTATCTGAGTGTATCTTTTGTGTCTGTAGATATGCTCATTTGTGTCTCTGTAAAGCCAGTAGTCGCAGCCATCATCACAGCCTCCTGGCCAGTGCAGGTTCGCATTGGATTCGGACAGTAGGTAATGAAACACAGGAGCCAAGAACTAGTGAGCCATCAGCTTTAATTCTAGCTTGCACCCGGCGGGCAAGCAAAAACACACACTGGGCTCCAAAACCCACTCATTCAGTGCTCACATAGCTACTGACTTATCCGAGTTTCCTAGAATCAAAGGTTTGTAGCTCACCAGACTTATTCACCTCTGTTTCCCATATCCTCCTGCACAAACTCTGCACAAACTGGCTTCTCCCTCAGCACTCTGCCATCTTGGCTGCTTCTCCTGGCCTCCATGTGGCCTTAATCTGCTCTCCTTTCTAATATTAAACTCAGGAACCGAGAGAGAGCAAGCTCCCAGTCTGCCCCACTTTATAGTGCAGATTCAAAACCCTTAATCTAATCTACAAACAAGGAAGTCTCTGACACAAAGTCACTTATCTGAGACATACTGGGAAGATTCCTCATGAGAGTGCACTACCCTACATCATCCAATCACTCAAAGGTGTGGGGAAAAGCTTACTCTTAAAACTTGCACGTGGGCAGCGCCATCTTGAACAAAGTGAGCATAATATATTTTATCTGCCCAACAGTGTCTGGGTGAGCTTTTATGGACGTGTGGTTGTTCATGAGTAAGTTTGTGTGCACATGTGTTGTTGGGTATATGCACAGCTATCTAAATTGTGGAGGTGTGTGTTATGCCGTGGTGATGGGTGGGTGCTTGTCCACATACCGTCTGAATATGTGCATATGTCTTTGCCTGTGTTCTTTCTTACTTGAGTGATTTCGGCTGAGTACTCTTCAAATTTACAGGCTCAGCCTACTTATACACATGCACAGAGCACCCTCTACTGCTCAACAGGAGAAAGTGCCTTGCCCACTACAGCATAGTCGGGCCTGAATCGCCCGCTATAAAGCTGGTCTGTGGTTTGGGACCCATATCTACATGGCCAAGTTTCCAGGACTGTCCTTGAGAGGCAGAGGAGGATCATATCTTCTGGAGTAGGGAATGGAAAACTCTGACAGGCTTCCGCCCACAGGAAATTGCTGAATGGTGTAAGGTCAAAATATGCACCCACTGGTGGTGGGAACAGGATCACTAGGGAATGGGTGGAACATGGGGGTGAGGACTCAGTATGTGGCATTGCTACTTGGTGAGTCAGTAGGTAAAGAGGAGGTTACTGGTACATAATCCGATTGCAGTGGTTATGAACCTTCCTTCTGGGCTTTACATTTGAGAGTGTCCACACATGAGAAGCTGATCACAGAATGCACTATCTTCCCACTCAGCTGTGCATAGAGAATATTGGGACTGACAGCATCTAGAGTAGGGGTTCCCAAACTACGGCCCCGTGGGTTGCATGTGGCCCCCTGAGGTCATTTATCCTCCCCCCCGCCGCACTTCCGGAGGGGCACCTCTTTCATTGGTGGTCAGTGAGAGGAGCACAGGATGCATCCGCACCCATAGTTCCCATTGAAATACTGGTCAGTTTGTTGATTTAAATTTACTTGTTCTTTATGTTAAATATTGTATTTGTTCCCATTTTGTTTTTTTACTTTAAAATAAGATATGTGCAGTGTGCATAGGGATTTGTTTATAGTTTTTTTTATAGTCTGGCCTTCCAGTGGTCTGAGGGACAGTGAACTGGCCCCCTGTGTAAAAAGTTTGGGGACCCCTGATCTAGAGCATGTAGGTGCTATTTATGGAAAATTCACTCCATGCCAGCCACTGCACCAAACACTTAAATTTTTAAAATTTTATTTTTAATTGCATTTATTGGGGGTGACATTGGTAATAACATTATATAGGTTTCAGGACTACATTCTATAATACATCATCTGTGTATTGTATTGTGTGTTCACCATCCCACGTCAAGTTTCCGTCCATCACCATGTATCCTCTATCCCCTCTTCTACCTCTCCACCCTCCTTCCCCTCTGGTAATCTGTCTATTAGTTTTTTATTGTTTTTTTTTTTTCTTAATCACTTTACTTTTTCATCCAGGCCCCCAAACCTCCTCCCTCTGACAGCTGTCAGTCTGTTCTTTGTATCTATGAGTCTATTTCTATTGAGTTTGTTGGTTTATTTTGTCCATTAGCTTCCCTATAAAGTTAAAACATGTGATGCTTGTCTTTCTCTAACTGGCTTATTCCATTAGCATAATACTTTCCAGGTCCATCCAAGCTGTCACAAAGGGTAACATTTCCTTCTTTTTATGGCTGAGTGGTATTTCATTGTGTAAGTGTACCATACAGCTCTTTTATCCACTCATCTACTGATGGACACTTGGGTTGCTTCCAAACCTTGGCTATTGTAAATAACGCTGCGGTGAACTCCAGTGGGCAACATTCTTTCGAATTAGTGTTTTGCGTTTCTTTGGTCATATTCCTGGAAGCAAAATTTCTGGGTCATAAGGCAGTTGTATTTTAAATTTTTTGAGGTAACTCCATACTGCTTTCTACCAACATTGCATGAGGGTTCCCTTTTCTCCACACCCTTGCCAACACTTGTTTGTTGATTTATTGATGATAGCCATTCTGACAGGTGTGAGCTGATATCTCATTGTGTTTATTTTTTATTTTTCTGAAGTGAGAAGCAGGGAGGCAGAGAGACAGACTCCTGCATGCGCCAGACCAGGATCCACCCAGCAAGCCCACTAGGGGGCAATGTTTTGCCCATCTGAGGCATTGCTCTGTTGCAACCGAAGCCATTCTAGCACCTGAGGTGGAGGCTATGAAGCCATCCTCAGTGCCCGGGCCAACTTTGCTCTAGTGGAGCCTTGGCTGTGTGAGGGAAGAGAGAGATAGAAAGAAAGGAGAGGGGGAAGGGTGGACAAGCGGATGGGTGCTTCTCCTGTGTGCCCTGGCAGCGAATCAAACCCGGGACTTCCACATGCTGGGCTGATGCTCTACCACTGAGCCAACCAGCCAAGGACTCCTTGTGGTTTTAACTTGCATTTCTCTGATGATTAATGACATTGAGCATTTTTTCATATGTTCATTGTTCATCTGTCTGTCCTCTTTGGAGAAGTGTCTATTCAGATCCTTTGTCCATTTTTTAATTGGATTGTTTGTTTTTTGTGTGTGTTGAATTTTATAACTTCTTTATAAATTTTGCACTACACTCTTTATGTAGTATCTTATTTGATTCTCTAAACAACTCTTTGAGGTTGGTACTATCACTATATCCATTTTACAGATGAGAAAACTGAGGCCTAGTAAAGCTAAATAACTTTCTAGGGTCACTTAAATGAGAGGCCATAAAGTTGAATCCAAACTGTTTAAATTCAAAACATTACTCATAATCATAACAAAGCATTCATTCAATGGCTCAAATGCCCATTATACAGATGACGACCTGCAAATAAGAGGCAGAGAACTTACTAACAATTAGACATAAGATAAATGAAAGAAAAATATTGATTCCTTGAGAAAATAAGTTGGGGCCCTGGACAGTTAGTTCAGTTGGTTAGAGTGTTGTCTCAATACACTAAAGTTGTGGGTGGGTTTGATCCCTGGTCGGGGCACATACAAGAATCAACTGACGGCCTGACCAGGCGGTGGCGCAGTGGATAGAGCGTTGGACTGAGATGCGAAAGGACCCAGGTTCGAGACCCTGAGGTCGCCAGCTTGAGCGCGGGCCCATCTGGTTAGAGCAAAAGCTCACCAGCTTGGACCCAAGGTTGCTGGCTCCAGCAAGGGGTTGCTCAGTCAGTCTGCTGAAGGCCCGAGGTCAAGGCACATGTGAGAAAGCAATCAATGAACAACTAAGATGTCACAACAGCAACAAAAAACTGATGATTGATGCTTCTTGTCTCTCTCTGTTCCTGTTTGTCTGTCCCTATCTATCCCTCTCTCTGACTCTTTCTGTCTCATTAAAAAAAAAAAAAAAAGAGAGAATCAAATGATGAACACATAGATAAGTGGAACAACAAATCAATGTTTCTCTCTAAAATCAATAAATTAAAAAAAAAAGAAATATATGTTAAAATTTCAGCAAGGGTGCCACGTCCATTCTATGGGTAAAGATCATTCTCTTCAGCAACTGATGTTGGGACAACATCAAAATGATTTCCGACCTAGAAGTCCTGTCCTGACAAACGACCCATCAAGCGTGAGAATGGAATTCAAACATTTTCCAGACGTGCAAGTTCTTAAAAACTCTCTTTCCTGTGGCTTTTTTTCTCAGGAAACTGCTGGAGGATGTTCCCATCAGAACTCTGTGGGAAAAAAAGAAGAAAAAGAACAACGCATTACCCAGGAAATGGGGTTTCACTACAGAAGGTAGCAAAAAAAAAAAAAAAAAAAAAAAAAAAAAAAAATCTAGTTGATGGCTCTACAACAAGTCTGAAAACAATCAATCCATAGTATAAGAGAATTACAATCTTAGGAGGAAGCTCCTCAACGGCAAAAAAATAAAAAAGCGAATGATAATTTGATGATTTGGACCATGTAATAAGGAGTTCTGAGAGAAACTACGTAGAGGGAATGGAGTAAGTAAAACAAGGGAAAAAATATTTCGCTCCAGGAAACACAAAATGTGTACATACAGTAAACATGATTGGAGTACATCACCTCACACAGCAGTAAATATATTTGAAGTTATACTAAGGCAAATACTCACCAGTGTTCTAATAAAAAAATGATGTTATAGCTGCATGGGAAGATGCAGGAAGCAAACCTCCTCTTCCATTGTAAACTATCAAAATGTAATGTGAAAATTAAGGAATCAAGGAATACTGATAATAATTGTTTTTTCACCTTAACTGTTTGGCTCAGTGGTTTAGTGTCGGCTGGGTGTGTGGATGTCCTGGGTTTGATTCCTGGTCAGGGCACACAGGAGAAGTGACCATCTGCTTCTCCACCCCTCCCCCCTTCTCTCTCTCTCTTTTTCTGTCTTCCTCTCCTGCAGTCATGGCTTGATTGGTTTTAGTGCATCAGCCCTGGGCACTGAGGATGGCTCTATGGAGCCTTTGCCTGATGTGCTAAAAATAGCTCCATTGTGAGCGTGGCCCCAGGTGGGCAGAGCATCAACCCAGACAGGGATGGCCGGGTGGATCCTGGTTGAGGAGCATGTGGGAGTCTGTCTCTCTATCTCCCCTCCTCTCATGTGGAAAAGAAAAAAAAATTTTTTTAAAAGGAGTTAAATGATACAAGCAGTAATGTTAAATGTTTTAATGATTTTTAATTTTTTTTTTATTTTTATTTTATTCATTTTAGAGAGGAGACACAGAGTGAGAGAGAGAGAGAGAGAGAAAGAGAGAAGGGGGGAGGAGCTGGAAGCATCAACTCCCATATGTGCCTTGACCAGACCAGTGCAGGGTTTTGAACTGGCGATCTCAGTGTTCCCAGGTCGATGCTTTATCCACTGCGCCACCACAGGTCAGGCTGTTTTAATGATTTTTAGATGGTTGATTTTCAAAAGCAGGAGTTGAGATAATAAAGGAAATAGGAAAAATCTTTGTTTTTTGGTTATATGACTCTTAGTATAGTGTGCCTTACTCTGGTTAAAAAAAATTTTGTTTAAAAATTAACCAAGAAAAAAATATCATAAATATTTGTCAGGGACTATTTGTAAATCCACAAGTAATCCTCATACAGAATGTAAATTAAAAATGAACTCTTGACATTTTCATTTCCAGCACTTTAATAAGAATTATTAATTCTGAAATATACCCACAGGTCAAAACACACAAATGCTAGATAAATGAGGGTAAACATCCTTTTGAATGTGTTGTTGAGCTTGGAAGAAAGTAAGGGAAGTCCTTAATGAATAGATAAACAGACAAATAACAACAACAAAAAAATCATCACCCTTCACTGCTTGTGGGAATGCAGACTTGTGCAGCCACTTTGAAGAACTGTATGGGGTTTCTTCAAAAAATTAAAAATGGAACTGCCTTTTGACCCAACTATTCCACTTTTAGTAATATATCCTAAGAATACCAAATCAGTGATTCAAAAGCAGATATGCACCTCCATGTTTATTGCAGCATTATTTACAATAGCCAAGATCTGGAAATGGCCCAAGTGTCCATCAGTGGATGAGTGGATAAAAAGCTGTGGTACATATATACAACGGAATACTACGCAGCTATGAATAAGAAGGAAATATTACTTTTTGTGACTGCATGGATGAACCTGGAGATTATTATGCTAAGTAAAATAAGCCAGGCAGAGGGAGAAAAATATCATATTATCTCACTTATATGTGGAATCTAATGAACAAAGTGAACTGAAGAATGGAATAAAGGCAGAAGCGGGGTCACAGGGAGCAGAGGGACAGGGGGATGAGGGGATGGGATCAGAGAAGGGAAAGGGATTAGTGAGACTATATATACATAACACAAAGGTATAGATAACAGGACAGCAAATCCTAGAGGGAAGGGGAGAGGGGGCAAAAGGGGTATAAAAAGGGACGCGGGTGGGGGGTGAGAGAGTTATATTCAGTGGGACACTTGAATCCATGTAAACACAATAAATTAAAAATTAATAAAAATACAAATAAATGAAATAAAAAAGAGCTGAAATCAGTATGGTAGCCAACAGAGTAGTCTAGGTTGACCTGAGCTAGGTCTCTCACTCAGAGATCTAGAGAGCTTTGCTGTTTAAAAGCTGCGGAGGAATAGAATTTCCACCTAACAATGTCGGTGAGCTGAATAATTTAAGATCCCTTCCCCCATTAAACCAGGTCATTAGTTAAAAAGATGAATTTTGAAAAATCTTTATCCTGGTAAAGTGAACCATCAAGAAAGAAAACCAGTCTATTTCTGCTGGTACTGGATTTAAAAAATACTCATAAGATTAATAGTCTTCTGTAATACATAGTTTTCTGCATTGTTTTGAACCATAGTGTTTCTTGTAGTCCTAGGGTTTGAATTCCAGCATAGTTCCAGGCTAAGAAAGCTCAATGAAGAAATGTGTTCAGGTTGGTAGGTACCTCCTAGCACTTGGCAGAAAGCAAGGCAAACCATTTCTTTTTTTTTCTTTAAGAATTAAATTTTTTTTTTAGATTTTATTTATTCAGTTTTAGAGAGAGAGAAAGAGAGTAAGAGAGAGAGAAGGGAGGAGGAGCAGGAAGCATCAACTCCCACATGTGCCTTGACCGGGCAAGCCCAGGGTTTCGAACTGGCGACCTCAGCCTTCCAGGTTGATACTTTATCCACTGCGACACCACAGGTCAGGCAAAGCAAAGAATTTAAATGCAGGCAATTCGGGATTTCCAAATTTAAAGTTCAACCAAATTTGATCTCATAATATATATATATATATATATATATATATATATATATATATATATATATATATAATCTCATAATATATATAAAACAAATCTTAGGAGGTGTGAGGAAACAAGCCAACACGAGCAGAAATCAAACTGTGTAGACTGACACATGCAAAGACAACAGATATTGAAATTACAAGAATGGATACCAAACATGTATGTTAAAATATTTCAAATTAATAAATATATAGCTATAAAAAGACAAACCAAATTTGAAACAGAAGATTAAAGTTTGGTGACTTGGTATAAATTTTTGGTCTATAAAACAATGTGGTATTAGCGTAAGGGTAGACACAGACCTGCAGACCAGAATAGAGTGCATAAACAGACGCATTCATTATATGGAGCCCTGGTAATTCAATAGATTACATATTTATGGATAATTAAAAAAATGATCCTTAGGTAATATTTTTAAAAGATTTTATTGATTTTAGAGAGAGGAGAGAGAGAGAATTGGGGAGGAGACGAAGACATCAACTCATAGTAGTTGCTTCTCGTATGTGCCTTGACTGGGCAAGCCCCGGATTCCGGGGCCCATGACCTCCGGATTATAGATCAATGCTTTACCCACTGTACCATCACAGGTCAGGCAGTAATTGTTTATCTATATGGAAAACAATTAGCTTTCCATCTTACACCAAAAACAAATATAATTTTTATGGAAATTTCAAATAAATATGAAAAACAAAACTTTAAAAATTAAAAAAGGAAAATGAAGTCTATATGTCCTCAGGATATGGAGGAATTTAAAAGAACAGTCTAATAAAAGGGACAAACCCCAAAGAAAAGATTGATAAATATTATATATTAAAGTCAAATAAAAATTTTATTTATCAAAATTTATCATCAAAAGTACAAAAAGAGACATGAAATGAGAAATACCCAATTTGGTATTTATCGTTGAAGTGGGTGGGGGAAGGTTGATGATGAATATACCCTGTATGTCTTATTTCTTAAACTAAGTAGGGTACATAAATGTTTTCTTTACATCTCATTTGTACATATTAATATTGAATTATAAATAGACATCTACATCTCAAAAACACATGCATAAATAAAGTAAACGTTTGTCGTTTCAACTGCTCTTTTAATAAAGAATTAGGTATTTCCTGGCTCTGCTCCTTTATGGCTCACATTCCCCCTCTGGTGGTAATTCTCCCAAACTGCAGATTATTTTCTGAGACGTCTTCATTGTCACGATGAATAAAACTGCTGCAGACTTCCCGCTCTACCCCTGTGCTCCTTGTAATATAACTTTCCACTCAAAGACCTGCTGTCCTCAAAGTAAAATGAGACATATATCACAAAAAACTTTAAAGAAGTTTCATTTTCCTGGGGAACTGAACAGTTAAAGTGGCTTTTCTTGGTTAGTGTAGTAAGTGAGAATGCGGGATGGGGGAAGTTGAAATACAGTTTAGGTTTATTCTGGACAATGAGAATTTAAGAGGAGAACAGTTTGGAGAAATATTTGGAAGGGCATGTAAAACAGTGTGCACTTACATGATTGTTGGCACTAAAATTGTTCTGACATTAATCAATTTACTTTGCTTGAGTTCTTAATTTTTTCCAATGACATTTAAGCCTGTTCTTCTGTCTCATTTTCCCTCCATAATAGTAGACAACTGCCCATCACTATTTGCATATTGTTCTTTCACACGCTGATATTGTTTATTAAATTTTTCTATTCCTTGCATCTTTGAGAGTTCTTATGAAGTATAAAAATCAAAGGATGTATTTCCGGTGCTTTGTCTCATTCATTCATTATACTCTTAAAGTTATATAAATCCTTGTCTATTTATTTATTTTTTTAGGATTTTATTTATTCATTTTAGAGAGAAGAGAGAGAGAGAGAGAGAGAGAGAGAGAAGGGGAGAAGGAGCAGGAAGCATCAACTCCCATATGTGCCTTGACCAGGCAAGCCTAGGGTTTTGGCCCAGTGAATTCAGCATTCCAGGTTGACACTTTATCCACTGTGTCACCACAGGTCAGACGTACTCTTAAAATTATAATTAACTTTTTTTTTATCAGCCATTTATAACACTAAGATAGTCTTAATTTCTCTTTCTTTTCCAAACACACCTTCACATTATCACACTTGTTGCATTATAAAACTTAAACTCTATTATCCTGAATAAAATTTGGGGTATAAATATTATACAGATATACTAAGGACAGTTAATCCCAGAAGAAACCGATCTGTCCCAGATGTCTGGTTGCTTGCTATTCACCAGTAATCTCCCTGTCAGTCTAAGTAAGCCTTTTATCATTCAGAATCTGTTCACAGTTTATTTTCATTCTAAACCCCTGTGAGGAAAACACTGGGTTGATAATAAGACATTAAAATAAATTATGGTTGTTTTTCTCCTTTTGTGAAAACAGGTGATATTACTTATACATCTGAAGAATTTATGTACTGGGAATTTTGACATTTGAAATGTGATGTGAAAAATCATTTGAAAAAAACAACCACCAAGTTTGAACAAACAGGAAAAGCTGAGAAGGAAATACTGTGTTACCAGGAGTAAGAGGGTCTTGCAAATAAGTTTGAATGTTAGGGCAGGCGTTGTGGAAAAGGGAGTCTTCCAATATCTACGTAACATAATACTTAAACAGTTGATCTACAAATATTTGAAGTACTTTTACTTTTAGCATTTTGTACTTTTTAACCATTTTAAAAATGATGTTTAAGAAAGGAAATGAATAAAAACAATATTCCAAGGTCCAGGTACCCTCCCTGTTCATTTCAGAGGGACAAGCAAGGGAGGAGTTCTCTGTGGGTCATCAGATCCAGAAAAAGATGGAGGTGGTGTTGGAGGAGGGCTCAGAGAGAATGTGACCTCAGGTTCACCCACTAGTTGAGCTCATGCAGTCAACTGGAGGCTGCTCACCTGTCCCCTGTTCTTGGAATGTGTGTTCCCCTTGCCTTTCCTGGGCTAAAAGCTGCCACAGAAACACACCCCTTGTTGGTCAAATAAGTTTGTAAAATAGGGTTTTTATGTTTGCTCGCTTACAGTTTGCAGTTGGGGCTGGGCAGCGCCAGATATATGTGGTCTGTGAAATTGCAAATTACCTTCCGGCTTGCGAAGGGCCATTGTTTTGCTAATGTTTGCTAGAGGAGAGGTTTTCTGGCCAGAAAGTTTTGCAGAAGAAGAAGGAGTAGGGTGCAGAGAGAGAAGCCATGTTTGCAGAGTGAGAGCAGAAATAATGCAGAGTGAGAGCAGAGGTAATGCAGAGTGCTGAGGAAGAAGCCAGTTTGAGCAGAGAAGGGAGGTGTGCAGAAGGGGAACCGGAGGTGAGGGGTTTTGCTAGCTCCACTGAGACTAGGGAGACCTTTGATTCTAGGAGGAACCAGAGAAGATTCTCCTGGTTGTGGAACAGGAGAATGTGTCAGTGGCTTTGGGAGCCCTGAGTGAAAAGGAAGTGTTTTCCCTGTGTTGTTTGTCGGCCACTGTGAGACTTTAATAAAGGAATGGCCCACCATTTTTTGGTTCCACTGTTTCTTTACCGTCTGCCAGAAAACAATGTGAACCTGCATGTGTACGGCCACAATGGCAGTGGCCCTTGGCCTTACACCCCTCAAGAGAGAATAAGGTGTTATTGAGGACCTCTGGAGAGTATATGTGACTACGCCCAGTAAGGTCTCTGTATAAATTGTTAAGATTCTGGTGGGCGGGTACAGAGATCTACTCATCATGCTGCTGCCCCAGATGAGCCCTGTAAGTTCCCTGGCTTTGACCTCTACGAAGGGCAGGGTGCCCTGTATATTAGATGCGTGTGGACATTGTGTATGAAGCCGCCCCCCAAACATCAGCTGGTCTAGTGCATTTGTTTGAGAAACTACGCCTATCTCACTGTGAGAGAGACAGAAAATGGACGTCTGACGCAGTGGGCTGGCCTCTGTCCTCACTATCCTCCTACAGCAAGAAAAGGAAATGTGTGCCCCCCAACCCATCATAGTCTCTCTAATTTTGGCTTATCTGACTTCTCATCCTTAGGTCTCAGCTTAAATCTTTCTCTCCCTCAGCAGACTCATCCAGTCTTCCTACCTCCCAATCTAACTCAGGTCCATAGACTGCTCATCAGCCCAGTATTTATTTCTTTTCCTAGTACTGCTGTCCATTTGCATATGTAATTTTATGTGTCTCTCCGGGATTGTAAACTTCATGAAGGAAGAGCCCACCTCCATTTCCGGTACCGCTGCAGGCCTCACCTAGCACTACGCCTGGCGTATAGCAACGCTCGCCAAGAGGGGTAAGTAAAAGAGTGGCCGCGTCTCTGAGACTTGAACAGTCCGTGAGTGTAGTTACATATTTCACCCCCTTAAGTGCCTCTTTTGAAACGCTCATCTGAATCCATTTTGCAATTATATTATTATGCTTTCTAAGAGAGAAGCGTACTGCCTGTCTTTGGCAGTGATGTACGCTTCATGGTTGGAGTATATCAAAAGCTTTCCGAAGAATCTAAAATATGACGCCGGGACAGAAGGCAGCGTGCTGAGAGTGTTATCACAGTAATACCGCCACTAGATATTCGCTGACAGGCTCATGTTTTTAAACAGCCCCTTTCATCTTATTGTTTCCCTGTTTGAGATTGTACAATGGCTTTCTCTTGGGCAATTATATTAAATCACGAGATTGCAAAGTGGGAGAACGGGTAACCTTTCCAGTTAATTCACTTCTTTCACTTAATAAGTGAGGTTTGAGATCCAGAGCGGTCCAGGGCTTATCTAAAGCTGGAGTTTGATAGTGGAGCACCTGGAAACCTCATCTCTGCCTGCTTTCTCGGGTTGTCCATGTTCTGATCCTGCTCTTCTGCCTAATCTTATTTTTCAACATGCCCGCTATGCACTGACCCGTCTGGTTTCTGGACAAAAATACTCACTCCCACGTGATATTACCAATCATGGTTAGGTCTTTGTTATATCTGTGGTAGTCTCCTGTCTGGGCTTCATTTGCAGTCTCTCCTCACCGTCATTACAAACTTCTGGAAGCAGAGCTCTGGCCACATCACTTCCTTGCAGGAAAAGATGGACATTGGCTAATGCCCAGACTCCTCAGCTAGATATATTTGTTCTACATGATCTTGCTTACAGTTTTTCTCTATTTTCTCTTATTACATATTAAACACTTTTTGCTCTAGCCAAGCAAAGATGATTCTGTTTGTCATGCACCCCCTGAGTCACATTATTCTAAAACAAGGATTCCCTTTCTCATTGATTCGCTAGGTCAGAAATTCCTAGCTAGCCTCACTCCAGCTACCTACTCTGCAATGTCTTTTTCACATTCAGATTCTACTCCACAGTGATCATTTAGGGGTTTTGGAGAGTTGATCCTTTAGCAGATTGGCGAACTAGTCTGTTTTCTCTTATTCTCCACTAAGCCCAAATTTATCATCTGTATACCCAGACATAGTTTCTCTAATCTGATTCTTACTGCATTTTCTCTATTGTCTTATGTTCCTTATGGGGATGTACACTAATTTAATTATCAGTATTTAATTCATATTTCTATCTCTTCCCATGGAGTGTCCTCTAATGCTTTGTACATAGCTGATATTCCATAAATACTTGTTGATGAAGGCTGTTGGATGAGTAATGGGCGCTCAAATATTTTGTCACTTACCTTGGGCTTGTGCTTGAAGAGTTCACCATGAGATAGTTCTGAGCTCATGTCTTTGTTTAGAGGCATAGAAAAGAATCTAGTGAGGGAAAAGTGTTTGATTTTTCTCTCTCCTTTTATGATACTAAGCTTCTCTGGGACAGAGCAGCATAGTCTCATCAACACTATGTCTCTTCTCTGGTGAAATTATCTCACCTCTACCCTACTGGGTTCTGCCTATACTCACTAAAGATTTCGTTTCTAAAATCAGTGGTTTTATAGTCCTTGACGGCTACTAGAGCATTCTTTTCCCTGAAGAATTTCAGAGACAAGGAAGAGAGCAGTGACAGGGGGCAAGTTACTAAACTTCTCTTGTTTTGTGTAATAAAGTCACAACTACTTACAGCGACCTCACCGAGTTTCATGGAGTTATTAAATGCGGTAATGTCTTTGTGCTTCTGTGTGAAGTATAACGTTCTACACTGTTGTTTGTTTTACTATTAGGATGGAGTCAAAAGTCTAGAATATATATGTATGATGCTCAGGCTGGCCAGTGGTAGCTTTGGGGTTTTATCCAAATGAGGCTGAATTTGGGGTAGAAGAAAGAAAAAAGTGAGGTTAAAATTTGTGCCAACGCTTTACAATAGAAATGCACTTTTATTTTTTTATCTCATCATTATGGGGACAAATCTCTTGTATGCTATCAAGTAACTCATTTTATGAAATAAAATATTTAAACGTCTTTCCAAATTTATCGCACACGACTGCTTTTCCCTATAGGGCCTATAAGGAACTGTTTGCTGTGTAATGAGAATTGAGTTGAGATGAAGCAGTAGTTCTCAATTGTCACTAAATATTAGAATTACCTGGAGAGCTTAAAAAAATCCCAATACCCAGAGTGCATCCTGAGCCAGTTAACTGGTGCCAATTACTAGAATCTCTAGTAATGCCAGTGACCAGCCAATACTAAGCATCATTGCACTGAAAGGTTTACTGTGATCCTGGCATCTTGGGGGTGTTTCTTCCCAGTGAGGGTTCTTTTATGGACATTTTAAACATTTTGATTTCTTTGCTTCATGTATAACCGAAAATCACACCCCAGGTTTTTCAAACAGCTTTATTCAAGTATAATTGATTTATAAAACACTGCACTTTTTAAACCTGTAACATTTGATGAGTTCTGGCACAGGCACTCACCTGAGAACCATTATCACAATCAAAGCAAGAGCCCTAATCATCCTCCTCAGAAGTTTCCTGGGTAGTAAGAAAACTTAATATAAGATTTACCCTCTTAGCAAAAAAATTTTATAGTGTGTTAGCTATGGGCACTGTGTTGTACAGCAGCTCTCTAAAATTGACTCATTTTGTGTAATTGAAACATTATGCCTATTGAAAACAACTTCCCACTACCCTCTTCTCTCACTACCTGGTAAGCACCATTCTACTCCCTGATTAAGGACTTTGATTAGTTTAAAGCAGAGGTCCCCAAACTATGGCCAACGGGCCAAATTGCGGCCCCCTGAGGCCATTTACCTACCACTTTCACACAGAATGGGAGGGGATTTTTTTCACTATGTCATATTCTAAGTGCGTTTGCCTCATTTGTCTGTGTGCCATTGCTATTCCAAAGAAGGGAAATGTGGAGCGGCTTTTTCAGACTGTTCATAAAAACTATGACATTGACTTTCCTCCGAAAAGAGAGCTGAGAAGGAGAGAGGTGAAAGAAGAATACACAGTATTAAATAGTAATAATAGTAACTTAAATAATGATAATATAGAAGAAATAAATTTATGTTTTGCATTTTTATTGTAGGTAGATCATTTTGACTTGGTCATCTTATAAGTAGCTTGCAAGCCGAAAAAGTATGGGCACCCCTGCTCTAGCTCATAGCCCGGGCTCTCACAGAATCCCGTGTGGTTGTGGTGTATGATCTTTTTAATGTGCTGTTTGGTTTAGTGTGCTAGTATCTCGTTGATGATTTTTGCATCTATACTCATCATGGATATTGGCCTGGAGTTTTCTTGTGGTATCTGTCTAGCTTTAGTATTAAGTTAATACTGGTCTCATGTAATGAGTTTGGCAGTGTTCCCTCATCTTCTGTTTTTTGGAAGAGTTGGAGGAGGATTGTCTTATTTCTTACTTAAATGTTTGGTGGAATTCACAAGTAAAGCCACCTGGTCCTTGGCTTGATCTTATCTCACTAGTGTTATAATGGGCGAAATATTTTCGTTAAGATAGTTGGTAACACGACACAGTGGAACACTGGAAGTCAGAATATCTTGGACTGATCAGTGCTTGTTCAATACCAACCTGTGGTAATCCCTTGAACCCTAGTTTCCTCATTTGAAAAAATTAAATTATTTCTAAAAGCTCATGTTCAAATACCTGAGCCATTAATTTATAAACCCAAGTGGGGGAAAATTACAAGGCAGGATAATACACAGTTAAAAGCCTAGGACTTAAGAGTTCATCTACCTGGATTTGAAACCAGGTTTGACCAATCCCTTGAACCCTAGTGTTCTCATTTGAAAAATTAAATTACTGACCAATGACTGTCCTCTCACTTTCAATTAGCTCCTGTTACAAGTGGGTTTTCCAGAGCAGATGCTGGGAGGTTAGGTGTGCAAGATATTTAGCAGTCAACGCATGTGAAAGGAAGGGGGAGCCAGCAGGACTGGGGAGAGGGTATCATACTCTGAGAACCACTGGACTAAGAATTTTCTTTTCCGATTGAGGGCCATACATGTCATGACTGGCCAATGTCCTGTCATTAGGCTGTAGCAGAAAGGGACTTAAGTCTGGGATCACTAGCCCAGTCTGCTGCTCTGCCCATGGTTACAGCATCTCCAGTTCTCATTTCAGCATCAAAATGACTTTCTCTTCAGAGCTGATCCCATCCGCCGAGGATAAAAATGTTTTTTGTTTGTATTAAGATTTTTCGAATGGGACTAACAACATTTGTAACATCTGAATCAGGACATTTGTTTCATAAGTTCCTTCAAGTAATTACCTTTATGGAATAATTCCTGGTGGTACATTTCCTTTTTTCAACACTCCTTGGGGATATTTGAAATAGAAGACAAACATTTTTATTATTATTATTATTTGCTATAAAGTTTCATTATGCAGCTTAATTAAGAGAAAATACTAGATAGCATACATCAGACTTTAATGTCGCTTGCAAATGGGAGGCCCGAGAGTCCCTGGATCACCAGGGGCTGTGGTGCCAATTCACATCACCTGCAGATATGGGAGCCCTGAGCCTTTAGCTCTGAGACCTGGGACCTGCTTGCTTCTTCTGCATTTGTCCTCCCAACTTTCTCGGCCCTCCCCATCTCACCTCGATGCACACATAGCCAGCATACACTCTGAATCCTCTTCCCAGGGGCCATTGGCTCTCGTTTCTCTCTCCTCATCTCATCCTTGCATGCAGCAAGAGCTGAGTCTTGGAAATAAACAACTGCATTTGCTAAATTGCTGTTCCTCTCTCTGGTGCCCGACAGTGAAGCTCTTACTTGTTTAGGCTGCAGTCTTGACTGACTTTGGAGATGCCACATGGGTCTTGTAATCCTGTACTCCCTTGTCATGGTTCTGCGTTCAAGGGCCAGGCTGATTCTGCCATTACGAGGGGGACTGGATCATTTCCTGGGGAATGTCATCCTATTTTTGTTTTTACATCTTCTTGAGTGTCGAAGCTCTCTTTTCATTTCTTCCCAGAGAGTCCCCTTCAGTTCTTTTAGAGTCACTCTTTCCTAACTTGTCTCCAAGGACAGCATGCAATAGCATATTCCAATGATGGGCAATCTTTTGCGCTTGGTGTGTCAAAATTCTCCAAAAAACCAAGCATAACTCAGGTGGTATGTCACTTCGAGAAAAACGACCTGACCAGAAGTGCCAGAACTAGACGCTCTGTACCGGAGTTCTGTTGTTTTGGCCTACAGACCTCCAGCACAGAGTGTCTACACAACAGCAAATGTTTTATCCTCAGCTACTGCACCTGGCCGTGCAGGAGCCGAGGATGAAACGTCCTTCTCGGCATGTGGCCCCATACTTCTCTGGTATGCGGCCGCAAGTCATCAAAAATGGCTATGCATGTCGGTGCTGACACGCGTGTCATAGGTTCACCATCACGGGCATATTCCTTCCCTGTAGCTCCATTCTATGACATGCATCTTCCCGGTGAACATGAAAACAAGAAATGAGCATTTATTTTACTATTGTTTGGTTTCTTATTTGAAGTAGAGCTGATGGTAATCGAGGAGTCCGAGGGCATAGTATTAAAATGTGCTGGAGAGGAGAAAAAACAAACCAACCTTAGAGCCCCCACAGCTGTGGTTGATTACCAGATTACCAGTGGCTTTGGCTTCAATAGACTCTTCCTTATTTTCCCCAACCCGCCTCGTGATACATACAGAGAACTGACAACAGGACTGGCTGAATCATTCCCAGCGCCCAGTGAAAAGTGAAAATGCAGAGCACTTATTCAAATATTCTCAAGAATTTCAGACAGCGGCAGCAGAGTATGAAACCAAGTGTGGGGTACTCGGGAACATGGGGCCCGTGCCACTGCCACGGTCACATGCCCACAAAGCTAGTCCTGGGTGACAATCAGCCTGTGATGGTGTGTGCCATTGGCTTCTCAGCCGAAGACTTCAGGTAAACTTCCCTTTTCTAATTTGTGTGTGACATCTCCTGCGTCTGCACCTCACTTGCCTTGACCCTGGTAAACTAGGAGAACCCCAAGCTGCTTTGCTTCTTAAATTGCAACCTAAACGGCTTGTAGGGCAGCATGTTCATCTCTAACATCATAGCGGTTCTGCAAATTGAACACGGTTGGTCAGCTGAAAACAGATCCTCAGGAAATAACAGTGAAAATGATAGCACGGTCTTAAGACATAGCTCTGCCTGGGCTCTTATCTACCTAAAGCAGGGGTCCCCAAACTGCGGCCCACAGGCCGCATGCAGCCCCCGCTGCACTTCCGGAAGGGGCACCTCTTTATTCGTGGTCAGTGAGAGGAGCACAGGATACATCCACACCCATAGTTCCTATTGAAATACTGGTCAGTTTATTGATTTAAATTTACTTGTTCTTTATTTTAAATATTGTATTTGTTCCCATTTTGTTATTTTACTTTAAAATAAAATATGTGCAGTGTGCGTAGGGATTTGTTCACAGTTTTTTTTTATAGTCTGGCCCTCCAGCAAGTCTGAGGGACAGTGAACTGGCCCCCTGTGTAAAAAGTCTGGGGATCCCTGACCTAAAGCATGCAAAGGGATTTTTGAGTTCACTTTTGAGCTGAGTTCACGGGGAGAAATCATGACCAGAACTGAAGAGCTAACCCTATAAATGCAGCCTATGTCTCAGATAACCTCTGAGCTGTTGTCCTGGGGTAGCATGAGTCAACACAATTTGAAGAGGATTCTTATCTTAAAAATTTAAGGCAATTAATGCAAAAAGCTTTTGGTCCTTTCTCTAACAAAGCACACTAGAGATGTCCAAAGACAAGGGAAGGGGGAGGAACCACCAGGATATGCGTCGCGGATGGGGAGCATCCTCTTGGCCTCAGTGTCTAGGAGAGAGGCTGGACCCTGGTGTTCCTCAGACAGGTTCCTGAATTTGAGCAGAGAAAAAACCCAAATACAAAAACTGCTGCTACCAGGGCAGACTCAGTGGTTAAGGGCTGCAGGTACATTGCTCTAGGACTTTTAGGAGGTGCCGCTGGGAAGCAATATCTGGCTGTGTTTTCTACAATGGTCAAGTTAATTCCAAAGGACACCTGAGATGTCTCTCTTGATTCTGTTATTCTGCCTACCAGTCATGTTTGTTGTCGCTTCTTTTTCTCTGAAGTACAAAGCGGTTGACGTGTGGCATGGGTGTTCCTCAACACTCCTAATTTTAAAATAATTTCAAAAACTTCCTTAGAAAGAAAAACACGTAAGAGCTGAATCAGTGAGCTACATACAGAAACAGAACTTTGAGTTTCTTGTTCTTATAAGTGCACAAATTAGGAAGGAAGAAATAAAAGGCATGACACAATATTTAGTTTGGTCAGGAAGAGAAAGGTCAGGTGCCCATCTGAAATATTCTTTTTCCACTGAGTCATTTCAATATCCCGAATGAAGCTTGTGGAGGAGGTGAGAGGACAGGCTCAGGATGCAGGGTTCTCAGCAATCAAAGGCAGCTCTCAAACGCTTGTTCCTTCTGAGCAAAAAAATTCCTCCACTCCTTGTGTTTTTACCTCTGCTGTGGTTTCTTTCCTCAGTGGTTGCTCATCAGGATTGGTTGAACGGAAGAAAATAAATTGTGGAGTCTTTTAAGTGTATTACAATATACTAAGCTCCAAGTGCTTCAACAGCTAAAATATGTAGCAGGAAGTCCTGGTGAGGACCGTGGGGCTGAAGCACTCCAGAATTAGCTACTCTGGCCAACGCTTGATTCCATTTGCAATTTCAATTCCTTGATCAGGTTTTAATTTCTGCATTTTAGAGACGGTCCCTGCCATCTCGGCAAAGTTCACGCCCCATAGGAAACCTGTAAACACAGAGCTGAAACAGCTGAGCGAGTGTCCGTGTCCAGAAAGAAGGGGGCATATGAAATGCTGGAGTTTTTCTCAAAAGTGAGACGCGGCATTATCATTGTGCCATAGGTGGTACGGTATCACAGTAGCTATTTTATCCCAGTGCTTCTATGGTGTTATTCTCTGTATTTGAATCTATATGGAAATTTTGCTTTGAAGAGTGAAGGTGGGACCCAGCGTTATTTTATAGCAGCTGCTTAGCTGTGCCTGCAACCACTATGCTTGATTCACTCTACAGGGTCTAATTGTTTTGACCTTCAAACCACAACTTCTGGAATTAATGCCTGCATCCACTGTAGCTTTTGGGTCAGCTGTTTTGATTGCAGTGATTGTCAACTAATCAAGGTAGATATCTCTTAGTTCCCTGAATCCACTACACTTCAAAGGTTTTTATTTCCTCATCAATCTTAACCTCTTTATTCCAGTCTCAGGAGATAAGACGTCCTTTGCAAAGTTTAAGGCCAGTCTGGTTTTTTCTGACACCATCTTCTCCAGGAGCTGCCTCCACAACACATTGTCTTTTTTTCTGTATCTTTAACTTTATCCCCTTTAATGGCTCTTTCCTATCAAGGCTATAACTTTGGGGTTGGAGGTAGGTGTCGCTGCTTTATCCATGGGAAGACTAGAGTTTGTTATTTTCACTTTAACCCAAAGTTCAAAAGCAGGTGGCTTTGTTTTCCACACAACCAATGCTTCTTCAGAGTACCCAGGGACACCCTATTTAGGGGTTAATATTTAAAGAGAATCTTGGGCTGCTGAAGAAGGAATTGCCTACATAGTGTAGACTGGGTGAGCCTCAGCCTTGCAAATTAAAAGGTTTTTCACAACTATTGTTACTTAACTGGGTTTCAGGATTGAAAGCATGCAGAGATTCCATTTCTTTAACATGACTGTAAAGCCAGTAGCTGGGGCCACCATCACAGCAGCCTGACCCGTGCAGGTTCGCATTAGATTCGAACAGTTGGTAATGAAACACAAGAGCCAAGAACTGGTGAGCCATCAGCTTTAATTCTAGCTTGCACCCGGCGGGCAAGCAAAAACACACACTGGGCTCCAAAACCCACTCATTCAATGCTCACAAAGCTACTGACTTATCCAAGTTTCCTAGAATCAAATTTTTCTAGCTCACCAGATTTATTCACCTCTGTTCCCCATCTCCTCCTGCACAAACTCTGCACAAACTGCCTTCTTCCTCAGCACTCTGCCATCTTGGCTGCTTCTCCTGACCTTCACGTGGCCTTACTCTGCTCTCCTCTCTAATACTAATCTCAGGAACTCAGGAACCAAGAGAGAGAGCGCAAGCTCCCGGACTGCCCCCGTTTATAGCCTAGAAAATCCAAACCTTTAATCCAATTATACATACAAGAAAGTCTCTGATACAAAGCCACCCATCTGAGGCATAATGGAATTCCTCAGGAGAGTGCACCACCCTACATCATCCAATCAGTCAAGGGTGTGGAGAAGAGCTTACTCTTAAACTAAGCCTTAGGCTACAACGACCCGGCCTGCTTACATTACAACTTTTCCCCCACAGCCATCACAAGCATAAGGGCAAATAATATCACCTGGGTGACGGGCTTCCATGTGGGCAACACCATCTTTAACAAAGTGAGCATATTATATTTTATCTGCCCAACAATCCACCCCTATGCTCACTTTACTACCCACAATTTACACCACTGGCATTCCTGTACAAGGAAATTAGGCACATTACACAAATTGCAACAGCATGACAAATCATACAATTTCAAAAATTACAAAGGTACACACATTTCACCAGTCTCTAAGCACTTTGCCAAAAGTGCAAAATGTCCTCGGCCTTCTCTCTTGCCATTTGAAAGGCTTCCCGGGGCAGGGGAAGGGCCTCCAGCGAAGCCACCCCCACCCCCATCAGGGTTTTTCACATTGTCCAAAATTCATAAGTCCATTCAACAAAGGAGCCTGTGCCCATCCATTCATAGTCCAGGAAATCAGTCCATGCACATGGGGTGTTAGCCTCCCCCCTCATTTCTGCCATCATGGTCGGTCTCACACTGTCCTAAAAAGATGCATGTGGCAATGGCAGTCAGCATTTCGATCTCTGCTCTGGGGAGCATGATGGCATCCACCCCTATGTCCCAAAATCGCAGACCTACCAGGAGCATAACTGAACTGAAAACATTAGCTCCTGCTGCTGGGCTCGAGTCCTGGGCTGCCATCGCCTTCTGCTCAGTGGGTCTTGCAGCTCCAGCCCCGGCCTCAACCCCGGCCCTGGCCTCAGGCCTGACCTCATGTCGCTGCTGGCTCTCCACAACATCCAGGGCAATCTCCAACTCACGAACCTGTGATTCCTTCTCCAGCATCTGCTTCATTTCCAGGCAAATCTCATGAACCTGGTCAGCCTCCTGCGGTGCTTCCTCCAACTCCAGGGTCGACATCTCTTTCTCCCACGTTTCCTCCAGCTCCTTCCACTGCTCGGTTTGCAGGTCCTGGGCAGCCTCTTTCATAGAGCTCTCAGTTTCCTCACACATGGCTGTAAAAGTCAGCCAGCCTACAGTCCCCCAAAAAACAGCTATGGGAAACCATAACAGCAGCTAGTCCTCTACTCCACCACTCAAAGGTGGTGGTGGCTCCATGCCGATCTGTATCGAATCCTGCCACAGACTACGCCAAATGCAAAGCCAGTAGCCGGGGTCAGGATCACAGCCACCTGACCCACGCAGGTTCGCATTGGATTTGAACAGTCGGTAATGAAACACAGGAGCCAAAAACTGGTGAGCCATCAGCTTTCATTCTAGCTTGCACCTGGCGGGCAAGAAAAAACACACACTGGGCTCCAAAACCCACACATTCAGTGCTCACAAAGCTACTGACTTATCCGAGTTTCCTAGAATCAAAGGTTTCTAGCTCACCAGACTTATTCACCACTGTTTCCCATCTCCTTCTCTCTACACAAACTGCACAAACTGGCTTCTTCCTCAGCATTCAGCCATCTCGGCTGCTTCTCCTGGCCTTCACGTGGCCTTACTCTGCTCTCCTCTCTAATACTAATCTCAGGAACCCAGGAACCAAGAGAGAGAGATCAAGCTACTGTTCTCTCCCACTTTATAGCAGACTCAAAACCTTTAATCCAATTATACAAACAAGGAAGTCTCTGATACAAAGTCACCCATCTGAGGCATAATGGGATTCCTCAGGAGAGTGCACCACCCTACATCATCCAATCAGTCAAGGGTGTGGAGAAGAGCTTACTCTTAAACTAAGCCTTAGGCTACAACGACCCGGCCTGCTTACATTACAACTTTTCCCCCACAGCCATCACAAGCATAAGGGCAAATAATATCACCTGGGTGACGGGCTTCCATGTGGGCAGCACCATCTTTAACAAAGTGAGCATATTATATTTTATCTGCCGAACAATGACCCTTTCTCCTTTCTGTCTGTCTACTTCCTTCCTTAATCATTAAGCCCTTAAAACATCAGATTTTAGTTAGTATCAAACTGTCCTAAGAACAAAGCTGTGGCTGACATAAGGACCTTGTACAATGATCAATTACTCCCTACCCTGGCCCCAACCAATCAGTAGAGCCCACAACGCTAACTCCCTTAGTCAGCATGATTAGTGATTTCCCCCTACATAACCCAGAAGCCATTGAGGAGCCAGGTATTTTAGCACGTGCTTACCTGTGACTCCAGGTTGGGCACTGTAAAGCCAATAGTTGCGGCCACAATCAGCCACCTGGCACATGCAGGTTTGCATTAGATTCGGACAGACAGTAATGAAACATAGGAGCCAAGAATGGTGAGCCATCAGCTTTAATTCTAGCTTGCACCTGGCGGGCAAGCAAAAACACACACTGGGCTCCAAAACCCACTCATTCAGTGCTCACAAAGCTACTGACTTATCCGAGTTTCCTAGAATCAAAGGTTTCTAGCTCACTAAACTTATTCACCTCTGTTTCCCATCTCCTTCTCTCTACACAAACTCTGCACAAACTGGCTTCTTCCTCAGCATTCCACCATCTTGGCTGCTTCTCCTGGCCTCCATGTGGCCTTACTCTGCTCTCCTCTCTATACTAATCCCAGGAACTGAGAGAGAGCAAGCTACTGGTCTGTCCCACTTTATAGTGTAGAAATCCAAACCCTTAATCCAATCTACAAACAAAGTCTCTGATACAAAGTCACCCATCTGAGGCATAATGGGATTTCTCAGGAGAGAGCACCACCCCACATCATGCAATCAGTCAAGGGTGTGGGGAAAAGCTTACTCTTAAAACTAAACCTTAGTCTATAACGACCCAGCCTGCCCACTGCCTGTCCCAGAACACACCCATCCCAAGCATAAGGGCAAATAATATCACCTGGGTGATGGGCTTCCATGTGGGCAGCGCCATCTTTAACAAAGTGAGCATATTATATTTTATCTGCCCAACAGGCACCATTCCCTCAAATAATAAACCTCTACTTTCTTTGCAGCAAACTCCTTTTTGTGTTTGATTGGGTTTTGATGTGCTTTAGTCAAGTAACGGGCTCTTGAATTTATTGGAATTCTAGAACAGGCAAAACTAATTAGCAAAACGAATCTATGGTGGAAAAACCCCAGAACATGGAATTCCTCTGATGTTCTTTAGTTCTTCTGATGATCCCACGTTTCAGTCTGGTACCATTTCCCTCCACTTGAATAAAACTTGAAAAGAGTTCTTGTAGAGGAGTTCTACTGGTAATAACTTCCTTAATACTACTTAAAAATATGAAAATGTCCTTATTTCATATTTATATTTGAAGTAGATTTTCACTATATTTGGAATCCTTAGTGGAAAATATTTTCTTTCAGCAGTTAAACAATGCCCCACAACTTCTGCTTGTCATTGTTCCTCATAACTTTTTAATGACTACTCTGTATATAATGTCATTTCTTTTGACTGTTAACAAGATTTCCTTTAACTTCAGCTACCTGCAGTTTGACTACGATGTATCTAGCCGTGATTTTCTTTGTATACATCCTGGTTGGGTTTTATTAAGTTTCCTGAATATGAAAGTTTTTATGTCTCTCACCAAATTTGATAAGTTTAGGAGCATTGTTTCTTCAAGTAAGTTGGATGCTTCATATTCTCTCACCTCTCCTTTTGGAATTTTGTTCATGTTTGTTGTTAGACATTGAATATTATCCTTAGGTTTTTGAAGATCTGTTTATTTTTTTCAATCTTTTTTTTCTTTCTGTGTGCTACATATCTACATTGATCTGTCTTCAAGTTACTCTTTTTCCCTCCATCATTTCCATTCTGTTTTTCAGCCAATACAGTAAATTGATAATTTCAGAAATTTTATTCTTCAGTTTTAGAATTTTTCATTTTTTTTATTGTTTATATCAGTGATTTTCAACTGCCAGCCTGTCAGAAATTTCATGCCAGTCAGTGGAAGAGTTAACCACCTGATGTTGTATGAAGATTATAGACTTGGCCATAGATCAGTGGTTGAAAAACGCTGTTTGATATGTCTTTGTTGAGATTTTCTATCTTTCATTCATAGAAAACACATTTTCTTTTACTTCTCTAAGTAGAGTTATATCTTAGTTGTTTTAAAATTCTCATCTGTTAATTGCATTATATGGGTCATCTCACCAATGGTCTTGGTTGCATTTATTTTCTCTTAATAATGGGTTATCCTTACTTGCATGTTAAGTAATTTGGGATTTTATCCTAGGCATTGTGACAATTATTTTGTAAAAATTCTTGATTCTGTTGTAGTCCTACTGGGGGAGTTTTATCAGATAATTTTCTTGCTTGGATTCAAACTGAAAACTCTCTTTTTAGTGGCAGCTCACATTGTTTTCCAGTTCCTTTACGTTAGCTGCCCTGCTTCAATTCTGTTTACAGCAGGTATCTGTGGGGCAGCTGGAGACTTTGGCAGAAAACATGAACACAACATGGTGCTCATCCTCTCTGGTTCTCTTCTTCTGAGGTTTACCCCCTTGCTTTCTAGACTTTATGGCTGCTATGAACTTTATTTTCGTTTGATTCTGGACACAAATGTATAGGTTTTTAGGTTAAACATTTAGGTACTTCACTTGGTTTCACCTTCATCCTGTTGTAAGTTAAAAGCCATTAAAAATATGTACATATCCTATGCTGTTTTCTTCTATCAATTTTTGTCTGCCTTCCAGAATTTGCCTGCCTTTTTATTATTATTGTCAACTTTTCAGTTTCTTCAGGTTATTGTTTTCTTTATTTTGCCCATAATTAATAGCTGATATCTAGGAGGTCTAATCTAGTGGTAGCTTACTTAGCTGTATTGTAAGTGGATACAGGTTTTATCTGGAAAGAAGTAGGGTAACCATAATTCTTTTAGAGTTTAAGGCACTTGAAGTCTTAGCCAACTATGGTTACACTGTGTATTAGATAAATATGTTCAAATACATTTTACTGAATGAGTAAATAAATTAAATATTTGGTCTGATTACATTATCACTGAAATAAAAGGTTCCCCCCCACCCCAATTAGTGACATCGGCTCTTTGGCTCTTGTTATTTTGTTCCCTGTTTATGGACTTGAAGAAAGGAAACTGATTCCTGTTTATCAGAAATTTTTTGCTTGGTGGACTATTGCTTTACTCAAACTAACATTTCTTGGGAATACCTGCCATTGTTTCTCAGCAGTAAAAAGCAATCATCCAGAAAAAAAAAATACCTTCAGTTTAGAACAATAAGATAAACATTCTTTATTTGTCATTATTCTTAAGAAACAGATTGTGAACGGGTCACTTGGGTAAATAAGATTGCTCTAGCTTCTAATAAAATAATAGAAAATGCTCTGTAGAAAAATAACCATACTAGCTTAAGTGTTATAAGAGAAATGAAATATGAGCAACCAACAGTCTATAATTATAAGAAACTAATTTGATTGCTTTTTTCAAAAATAATTCAATTACTGAAGTAAAGTCAAAAGAACTAGAACAGATGTTTAATCCAGTACCTCATAGGATATTTTTCTTAGCTATATATGAATGAATTAAAATTGATTTTATGAAATGTCAATTCAGGAACAGCGATGCTATGTAATTGAACCCCAAATTACACAGAAGATTTATTTTTAAACAACACTATGTAACTTAGAATTGGAGAAGTTAATAGAAATTTGGAGAAAGGGATTAGTAACAAAAATTTGAAAAAGATATATTGCTTATGGAAATATTTTAAGTCTAGGAGCTTACTGTTTTAAAATATTTGCTTAAGAGAGTATTTACTCAATAGAGCATATGATTAAATAGAGGTAGGGACAGACTGATGGGTAAGGGAGCTGTAAGGGAGCTATGGTAATTTTAAAATATGTCTGCAATTTTTAACAAATATTTTATTTATTGATTTTAGAGAGAGGAAAAAGAAAGAGTGGGGAGGAGCAGGAAGCATCAATGCATAGTAGTTGTTTCTAGTATGTGCCTTGACTGGGCAAGCCTGTGGTTTTGAACTGGCGACCTGAGCATTCCAGGTAGAGAATTTATCCACAGTGCCACTACAGGTCAGGTGTCCACAAATTTTTGATAGTGCTCCTTATCAAAAGGTAAACGTCAACCTTCTCCAACGTTAGATATAATTGGGTTGAGTGACTTATTTCTCAACAAGAAAATGTACTAGAACTACGATAAGTAACATCTGAGGCCAAGTCATAAAAGACATTACTGCTTCTCCCTTACTTTTGCTTGGAGCACTCACCCCCTGGGAAAACCAGCCACCATGACATTAGGACACTCAAGAAACCTACAGAGAAACCCACAGATGAGGAACCGAAGCCTCCTGCCAACAGCTAGCACAGATTTATTAACCCTGTAGCCTTGTGTGAGTCTCACTCAGTCAGGTTTTCAGGTGACTTCAGATGACTGCAGCTCCAGGTGACAATGTGACTAAAACCTCACAAGAAACCCTGAGCCAGAAACCCCATGCTAAGGCACTCTTGGATTCCTGACCTACAGAAAATGCAGGATAATAAATTGTTGATGTTTTAAACAATTATGAAGCCTCAGGAAGTCACCAAATTTTAGTTATGTTTAATTTCAGTTTTCACTTAGAAATGGTGTGGAAGCTTCACTTATGTTAATTATATTTTTACTACCTCAGGTTTGGGTTTGGAGGCTAGTTTCCTCAAACAACAGCAGAGATTCTCCCTGTATCGCTTTGGCAGATATTATGCATGTGAAGGGGGGTGAGTTGGGAATATAAAGTAAGGCAGATAGATATAGGCAATAATTTTCAAGGTTCATATCTAAAATATCCATTCTAATCAATTTGAAATTTTTTTAACTTAATTGAGTTGCAACTAAAAAACCAAACACCCTTGGTAAGCATTTTACATTCTATGTATATCAAATCATCATATTGTACACTATATATATATATATATATATATATATATATATATATATATATATATATATATATATATATATAATTTTTTCCAATATGAAAAAATGCCTCAGGGACAGTAAAGTCTATCAGTGGTTCACATATCACTGTAGACTATTGGAACAGATGATTACACTGCCTAGCACATGGTTACAATATGGAGGGATAGGACACTTGGGGAAGATAGACTTGGAGCATAGGAAAGATCAGATGGGCAGGCTGGAGGGGTCTTGCATGGATTTGGGAAGGCAATAAGCAATTTGAAAGTGAAGGGGACTAAGGCACTTCAAAAGTCATATTGAAAGAAGAGAGAACACAGTAAAATGGTAGGGGTCAAAGATCATTATCTCCTATTCTAAAATTTTCCTCTGGCAGGAGGCAGGGGGTCTATCATGGTTATTTTTAAAAAAGATTTTATTTATTAATTTTTAGAGAGAGGGGAGAGAGATAGCAAGAAAGGGGGCTGGTGAGGAGTGGGAAGCATCAACTCGTAGTTGCCTCTATTTGCCTAGATTGGGCAAGCCCAGGGTTTTGAACTGGTGACCTCAGCATTCCAAGGTGACACTTTATCCACTGCTCCACCACAGGTTAGGCATGGTTATTTTTAAAACACTACCAAAATCTTGTTGGTGACCTATCTGACATATTCTGAAAAATCTCAAGTCTAATGCCTGCCCTACTATACACATGAAGAAGAGTTCACCCCCACTGTGATACAGGGGTCACATTATATGAGGTGTGTACACACACATTGGTGAAGTAGGGCCATGCTAATGAAGCTAACGTCCTGGCTGAACCTTGTTCACTTCTGTGCCTCCCTCATCATAGCAGTGCAGTCATGTTCTGCCTGCTGTGATAATTATTTATTCATGTGTGCTCTTTTTCTCCCAGGCTGTAAGCCAACTAGTGCTTGGGGTCCCATCTTATCCATTTTTTCTGCTACCAGTTGATCATATTGGTTTTGTATTGGTATAAATATTTGTGGAATTATGTTGACTGTGGAAAATCAAGTTTATCATTTTGTTGAGTAGTATTAAGCCCATATGGCTTTATTTAGAGAATCAGATTTTAGAAATATCTAATACTTGCTTAAGCCACCCATTTATTGAGTCTTGAGCCCTAATGGGTAGTCTCCTCAATTGTACGTAAGGCAAGGAAGAAGTGTTGATTTTGGGAGGCTTCCTCAGGAAAATGGGATGGATTGGAAGAAGAAGGAAATATAGAAAGGAAGGAAGAGGTCTAGCCATATCATTGCTTCTGGAAAGAAGAATTATGAGAGAGAGAGAGAGAGAGAGAAGAAGAAGAAGAAGAAGAAGAAGAAGAAGAAGAAGAAGAAGAAGAAGAAGAAGAAAGGATGTATGAAAGGCTGTAGTTAATATTACCGTATTTTTTATTTGAAAGTTGCTGAGAGTAGATCTTTAAAGTTCTTATCACAAGAAAAAAATTGTAACTGTGTGGTGATGATGTTGATTAGACTTATTGTGGTGGTCATTTTGCAGTACAGACATACACGGGGGTGGGCAAAAGTAGGTTTTCAGTTCGTATGGAAGAAAACAATAATTATACAAGAATAAACTTTCGTGTACTCACAACTGTAAATCTACTTTTGCCCACCCCTGTGGGAAATCATGTGTACACCTAAAACCAATATATTGTTATATATAAATTATATATGAATTAAACGAGGGAACAAATAGAGAAAAAAGTGAAAAAATAAGTGGACTGTTGTGAAAGGTGAAATGTACAAATAAGGGACAGGTTAGAGATATTACTGGAGCAGGCAGGACATAAAATCCGGTATTTATGTCTTGACTGCCCCGATGAGTGAATCCATCAATGATTTTATTTCGTATTGTGCTCAGTTGGGTGTTTTAGTTGCAAGGAGCCGAGATGGGCACTAGGTTAATGACATAAAGCTCACTTGAAGGATACACGTGCTATGGAACAAAGGACCAAGGAACCAAGGTCACCCCAATGGTCAGCAACCCCCTCCCTTGGTGAGAAAAACCTCTGTCCACTTCTCTGTGATCAATAGGACAGACCAATCAGGCTCCCTAGTCCATGCCTTGAAGGGAGCTGTCACACACTAGTCTGTGTGGCAGGTTTTGCTAATTACCACCCTCTGATTGGACAGAGTCCTAGCGGCTGGGACAGTGGCCCTTGCTTGTACCAGTCATCCACTCTGTGCCTATCCCTGTGCAGCCTGGGCAGCTTCCTTGTGTGAGCAAAGCACCATGGGATGGAGAGAGCATGCTGATTAAAGTATCCAATTTAAATATAAGTGAAATATTGAAAGGAAAAGAAAAGAAATCCCTGAGTCATATTTACAGACAACCCACAACATTTAACACAAAAATCCAAAACCCATATTGATAAGGACAAGGAAGGCATTTGATACATGCGTCTGCAAAAGAAATTTTACTCCTATTACTTCTCTCTGAGACCCCTACACTATTTTATAAACCCATCTTTAACTTGTTTCAGATTTTTCTGCTGTCCTCCAAACCTTCCACCGTTTGTGCTGGGTGATTTTTCAGCTTTTCCACATGCCCTCTTCTCTGGAAAACAAATGGGGATATTCACAGCTCTTTGGAGATAAAACATCAGCAGCCTTTTCTGACTCCACGGGTGGGTGTGTGGAGACAGACAATTCCACACCTGACATTTGCTCTCTTTAATACCCTTCAGAGTCTTTCCCCACTCTCTCTCAAAACTTCAAAATCACTCTAAACCACTCCAGACATTCTAGGGTTTGGTAAATGTGCCCACAGCATCAACAGTGGTTTCAGTCACACTGTTGGACTGTGTCTTCAGGGAAGATAATATTAGCGTCTTTTTCCTCATCACTTACAAGCCAAAACTGATTAAGGCAGCAGGTGAGTCATAGAAACATATTTCTCTGGTGTGCTTTTGTTCTGTTTCCAGTAGTAAATATCTCTGAGACTGTAGGTATGATGAAAATCTAAGTAGATGATGGTGTTGATATCCTGGCCCCAGAGGGCTTCTGAGCGGCACCTCTCGGGGTACTTTGGACTCAGAGTTTTTGGGTCGTTCTCCTCATAGTCCCAGTGGCCACTGACAGCTGTTTGTGGGAAGCCACTCTGTGACAGGCTCAAGAAGATTCCAACAAGGGCAAGCCTGAATGATAGAGGGCTGCAATTTACATTTGCCGTGTGCCTTGCCGCAGGTGCCTGGCATGATGTCTCAATCCCAGAGGCTCTTGCAAAGCAAAAGGCAGCCATAGGCAAACGGGAGAAACAGAACAAATCTGTTAAATGCAAAGGTGTTTACTGTGCATCTGAGCCTTAGAAATGCTCAAATCCCACTAGGCAGACAGAAGGAAGCTTATAGAAACATATTGTGAACAGAACAGACAGGGTAGTGATTTTCAAAAACCTGCTGTAACCTTCTGGTTCAGTGTTTTGTTCCCTGGAGGGCAAGGGAGTATGATTGTTTTCTTTATTTCTTCTTATATAGGAGGTCACATCTGGATAAAGCATTCTCCATGGGTGTATATTCAAAGATGTTGTTTATGTTTTCAGCGAGAGGATAACTTTGGAAACCAAGAAGTGTCGATGATGAAAAGCGATCATTTGCCAGTATTGAGGCAATTTATGCAGCTGCTACAATGGGATTACTGTTTGATGACCTTAACTGATTGTTTGACATTTGAGAAGGAGTGCACAGTGATTCAGAGCACAGACTTGGGAACCAGACTACCTGGGTTTCAATCACTACTCTGTTCCCTACAAGGTAGGTGAACTTGGGCAAGTTATTTCATTTTAGTTTTTTGTGCTTCAATTCCTCAACTTTGAAATCAGATAATAATAGTTTCTACATCATAGGTTGCTATATGGATTAAAAGAGTCAAGAGGATAAAAGGCTCAGAGTGTTTCTGGTCTATATAAGCACGTGTTGCACATATGTATATAGGTAAATACTTGTTCTGTCATTAGCAGGCTTTTCTGACCTTGGACAAGTCCCCTAGCTACACTTCAGTCTTTTCCCTGTACAGTAAGGAGGAAAGACTAAGCTTTATGCCAGTTGGACAAATCTATGAATCTAGGTCACCATGTTTGGAATTGGTAGTAAAGATATAAAAAGTACTATGGAGATCATATCAGAGTCCATGATGAGTCATTTGGAGAAATGGGTGGGGGTGATTCAAATATATTTCCATTTTCTCAGTATTTGAAAGCATGGGATGATTCGTGGGTAAGCTTGGATTCAGGAGCTTACCTAGACAGGTAAGCTCAGCTGTCCCCCTAGTGCCAGATAAAAGGAACAAGATAGCTCTCAAGAGCCAGACAGTGTAAAAGCTGGCTAAAGCTCAGATTAGGAAATTTCTTAATTAGAAGGAAAAAAAGCCAAGAATTTAAAACCAGCAGGGATGCGCTGTCACTGCCCAGGCTGAGTTCAGTGTGTGTGCAGGTGAGACACAGGTCGTTAGGGTAACTTTTTCACTGCTGCCTTCAGGGAAGGAACTGTAAAATGAAGCCATTGAGCAGGATTTTTTTTTTTTAAAAAAAGACTATAATTAAGATGCATTCCACAATATTTGGAAAATATACCTCTTGTGAAATTTGGAGACAGTTTAAATTCTCAAGTTGGGTAGAAAAAGCGATAGTGAAAAGACTATACCAGGCCATTGAAAAAAGAATGACATACCTTTTAACGTATAACTGAGATAAACTCTGAGTATCTGTAGATTTCTTATACTACTAAACTTTTTTTTCATTTTCTCTTTATTTTTCAGTTGTAATCAATGGTGTGTTTTGAGTATGACCTTAGTTCTTGTTAGTGGTTTTGAGCTCTTTGCAGAGATTAGAACATTGCTGCGAAGAGCCGTGAATAAATAAGGAGTCAGTGTAGCTTTGCAAATATTCTCTCAGCGTCTAAGGGTCACTGCAGTATTGGAAAATGGAAAAGAGGAACCGTTAAAATAGCATCAACAAAAAAATAAAAACTTCAAAGAGAAAATACACATATTTATTTAAATTAATGCCTACTGAAGCAGTCAAGCTGTTATAAGAACCACATAAAGTAGAAAGGCCTTTGAGAGAGAAAAAGGCATGTCTGTAAATGAAAAGGAGAGTTGTGATAAGATTTTCAATAGATAATGCTGTGAATTTACTGTTTTCTAAACAGGCTGATTTTTTAAAACCCAGGCAAGGTCTTAAATGTTCCGAAATCGGAGACCTTTTTAAAAAGCCCGGGATATTGTATTCAGTTTGAGGCATTTCACTGCCCGGGGGATGAAGGCAAACAGAGAAGGGAATTCAGAGGAAGAAAAAAAACCCTACATAACAAAAGTATTTCATGGTCTATGGAGGATTGACTTTTCAAGAGAAAGTGAGAATAAATAGAATAAATAATAGCTTGGTTTGCAAAGTTCAAAGAGAGGGAGGTGATATGTTGTATGTGCCTAAAATTTGACAGAGCAAAATCATAAGTAACGGGCAGTGCCTATTTAAGTCCCGTGAACTTAGTTGCTAATGTGATTCTACCGTTCATGTTAATTTTCAGTGTTTACTGAAGATATAGAAGATCTGTAAATATGTGCGTGCCAGTGTGCGCACGCATGCACGCGCGCACTCTCTCTCTCTCTCTCTCTCACACACACACACACACACACTCACACTCACATAGTCAATAACTACCTAAGCTTCCTTTCCTTTTTCCTGCCATTTCTTTTTGAGTTGATAACCTCTGAGACTATGATGATGATGATCCCGGTATTTTTTTTAAGGAGATTGGAGGAATCACACATGACTAGCTGATCTGAAGATTGCTCATTTCAGGTCTGGCTAAAGTGAATTACTGTTTTTATCTGTTGGAGTACACAATCTTTTTAAAGGCTTAGTTTTGTTTTTAACAGTGAATCAGTGACAGGAGGCAGGGATTGCCAGTCTTTACAATACTGAGGGAATTAGTATATGGTATCATTTTACTCTTACTTGAAGACACTGAGATAAATTATTTAACACATATGAACAGGTAAGAGACTAAAATATATAGGTTAATATTGTTGCCGCTAAAATGTGACTGTATTCTCCTACTGTCTATTTGTTACCCATTCTTTCCCGCACCATATTTTAAGCCTTTCACATAGTAGGTGCATTAAACAAACATGTATTTAAGGGATACATGTGAATAGGGTGGTCCAGGGAGGATAGGTTGCTGATGTCTAAAGTGGTGGGATGTGTTTAAGGTTATTTAAAGTCTTTTCTGGCTGTGTAAGCCGTAGATTACCTTGTGCTATGGTTGGATAGCTATGCATGTTCAATCGATGAGAGTGCTGGGCCAAAGAGTTAAGCAAATGTTGTTTCGTGCCAGCTGGGCTTCGAAATGTGGCAGTCTCGGTGTCTGTGGACGACTAGCGTTTTCAAGAAAATAGAAAAATTGTCATTGTCTCTGTCAGCATGAGATCACTGAGTCGTTAGACTCACCAGCACAGACTGCAGCAAAAGATGTTTTCCTTTGCATTGGATTTAATCATTTTACGGGGAGCAGCTTTAAAAATCCTGAGTTTAATGCAATAAAAATGACATTTAATACACAACAGGTATTAATAGAAGCTATCACAACTAAGTAAAGGTGAATTGAATCTGGGAAAATGGCAGTTACAGTCTGATGACTGGAATTAAATGCGGAAGGCCAAGAGAAAATTAGAAAAGGCAGTAACATCCCCTGGTGGCCAGCAGGGGTCACCCAATAACCAGAGAACAAACAGGAAGCTTGCACGTTTTCAGTGCTGAAATGCAGAAAAAGGCTTCCACGCAATGTATCAGGATGCCCACTCACAGAACTCACTCACAATCCTAACTCGAAATGGGAAAACAGCAATTTGCTTCTCACAAACGACATGTTTTGCTGGGTAATGGGTGGTAGTGGGGGAACCACAGGGCCAACTCAGGGGCTTTACTACCATTAGGAGAGTGAAGAACAAGGGAGTCAGTGGGGGTTGGAAGAGAAGAGAGTAGAAGATAGTAGGGGGAAGGAACTATCTGTTGGGTTCAACTGCTATTGACCTAACTTTAGAGACCCACCCAGAACACAAAGCCCAGCCTCGAGTGAGATTTCCATTGCCATGTTCAAGGACAGGATTTTAAAAACTGTTCCTGACCCCTAATGTTTCAAAGTCTTTTTGTAAAATATATTTTTTAAACATTAAAAAAAAAAAAGTTCAGGTCACAGGGATTTTTAACAATGAGTCTTCTATTTTTCTTATAGCTACTCTATACTTCCTTTTCTCTTCAATATTTGCCATCCAAAAAGGTGTGTCCCCATGGATTCTTTGGCTTTTCATTTTTGCATTGTTCCCTGAAGGGATCTTTAAGAGGATGGATTAGTAATAAAGGGACCAGCTAACCTGATGAGAAAGCTCTGTGTTAAGCTCTGCCCCGAGCTCCCACTGACTGTGTGTACGTCTGAGAACCCTCACAGGGGCTCAGTCATGTAGATGCCATTATTTTTTTTGACACAGAGAGAGAGAGAGTCAGAGAGAGGGACAGACAGACAGGAAGGGAGAGAGATGAGAAGCATCAATTCTTTATTGCTGCTCATTGTTCAGTGATTGCTTTCTTATATGTGCCTTGACCAGGGGGCTAGCAGAATGAGTGACCCCTTGCTCAAGCCAATGACCTTTGGGCTCAAGCCAGTGACCATGGGGTCCTGTCTATGATCCCACACTCAAGCCAGCAATCCTGCGCTCAAACTGGTGAACCCATGCTCAAGACCGCTGAGCCCGTACTCAAGCCAGTGACCTCAGGGTTTCAAACCTGGATCCTCCGTGTCCCAGCTCGATGCTCTATCCACTGTACCAACATCTGGTCAGGTTAGGTCCCATTTTAAGGATGGTGAAACAGTGCTTCGCAGAGAACTAAAGCAGAGACCAGGTTCACCTGATGCATTTTCTTAGCACCCATGCCATTTGACTGCAAATCTCAGGCCAGAGGAAATGAAGAAATATTGAAATTCAACTGGTCCACGGACTTGTGGATAGAGAGATCAGATTGATGGTTACCACAGGGGAAGTGGAATGGGGGGGGGGGCTGGTGAAAAAGGTGAAGGGAGTAAGAAGTACTAATTGGTTGTTACAAAATAGTCACGAAGATGTAAAGTACAGCATAGGGAGTCAAGTCAATAATATTATAATAACTATGTATGGTACCAGCTGGGTACTGGAAATATGGGGGGAACACTTTGTAAAGTATGCAATTGTCTATCCACTGCACTGTACACCTGAAACTAATACATAGGGATGAATGTAAACTGTAATTAAAAAATAAAACTGAAACGATTGAATTGTTCCGATGACCTGTTGGACACTCAAGTGTTTTCCATGGCACCTCTATCTGTTGGTCACCTTCTGTGGTTGTTATGATGTGGGATCCATATTCATTCTATCTTCAGACACATCTGACTGTAAGAGGGTTCTGCATTTTAGTCAGCTGTAAAAAATACTCAGCTCCCAGAGAGTCAATAAAAGAAGACTGATTTCTCTTACCACGACAGTACTTCACACATTTCAAGTGAGTTATTCTGAATTCTCCATGTACACTCAGAGAAACAGAACCAATAAGAGATAGATACATACATGGAGATTTACTATTAGAATTGGCTCCTGTGCTAATGGGAGCTGAGAAGTTCTATGAGCTGCCACATGCAAGCTGTAGAACCAGGAAAACTGGTGGTATAATTCAGTCTGAGTCCTCAAGAAGGCTTGAGGAACAGGTAAGCTGATAGAGTAGGTCCCAGTCTGAGTCCAAAGGTCCAAAAATTGGGGGCTGATGGTGTTAAGTCCTGGAGTCTGAAGGCTGATGTCTAAGGGTAAGAGAAGATAGATGTCTCATAGCAAGTTGGTTTTGCTTTCACAATTTTGTCCTATGAAGGCCCTCAATAGATGAGATGACCACTCATCTCAGTAGAAGAGATGGCACTGGTGAGGGCCATCTTCATTTCTCAGTGTACTGATTTAAGTGCTCAACTCTCTGGCAGCACTTCCAGAGACACACCAGCAAATAATGTTTTACCAATTATCTACACATCCCTTAGCCCAGTCAATTTGACACACAAAATTAACCATCATACCCTGAGTCTTCTTGTTAGTAAATGCATTAAGATCTCTCAGAGGTCTTTATTTTGTTGTTTAGACATGGCATCATTTTTGGTCTTTTCTCCATCTGAATGAACCACATTTATCCACGTTATTCCTAAGGGGTGGTGCCCAGAATAGAGTGAGGCCAGTATATGCTGGTCTATCATCTTTGTTTTTAAGGTACTACGTTCCTAATAATGCCTATTTTTTCTTTCTTTCTTTTTCTTTTTTAAGAGATAGAAATGGAGGGACAGACAGACAGGAAGGGAGAGAGATGAGAAGCATCAACTTATAGTTGTGGCACCTTAGTTGTTCACTGATTGCTTTCTGATATGTGCCTTGACCAGGGCACTCCGGCTGAGCCAGTGACCCTTTGCTCAAACCAGGGACCTTTGGGCTTCAAGCCAGTGATGTTTGGGGTCAACCTAGTGACCATGGGGTCATATGTATGATCCCATACTCAAGCCGGTGACCCTGCGCTCAAGCTGGTGAGCCTGTGCTCAAGCCAGATGAGCATGTGCTTGAGCTGGTGACCTTGGCATTTCGAACCTGAGTCCTCTGCATCCCAGACCTACGCTCTATCCCTATGCCACCACCTCGTCAGGCATAATGCCTGTTTCCTAAGAAAACTCAAAGTGCTATTTTTATTCTCCTGTCTCTTGTGTATTTTCTCTTCACCTACTGGAAATAATGTTTTTCATTGGGTCCTTATAACCAGATTAAAAAAATTAACAGCTACATGATGGAAAATAACTTAGTGACCACATGTAATAAAAGGCGAAAACATTTTAGTAAACATTAGGCTCAGTGGCAGACAATGGCAGATTTCAACTTCCAAAACAGCATTAACTGACTTTACTTATGGCGTCTTATGAAGATTTCTTGTCTGAGCTCATGAATAGTCATAAAATTAAAGTTCTGAGCTTGACCCTTAGTCTTCATACTGACCTAAGGCAAATAAGACCTTCTTCAAGAGATGAACTGAAAAATATTGAGCCAATGTTTGGAGGACTGATTATAGAGTTTAACTCTTAGAGCAAAAGAAGATAGAAAATACAAAGGTGGGCAAAAGTAGGTTTACAGTTGTTTGTATAGAAAATAATGCAATAATTAATAAGTAATATGAGTATAAACTCTGTGTTTTGCATACAACTGTAACTCTACTTTTGCCTACCCCTGTACTGCAAAATGGTCACAAGTCTAGATAATATCTATCATCACATAGATAAAAATTTCTTTTTTCTTGTGATGAGAAGTTTAAAGATCTTTTCAAAGAAATTTTACGAAGTACATTTTTGAATCAAGAGTTGACCATCAGAATAGCTGGGGTCTCACAGTCTCTTTTGCATTTTTGGGGAGACTTTCATGCCAAGGTCTATCAATAGTACCAGTAACACAAAGCTTTCCCAACAGCAATAATAAACTCAACCTGGCAGATGGGAACAAAATAATGGAATGAGAGATATCTGTTTTTCTTCTTCTCTATGTCTTTTAACTCCTCCTTTGCCTTCTGGGGCCTCCCACCCTCTAAGCACTCAGGGCTTGACACTGACCTGCGTGTCCCCAAGCTGCTCTCCAGCCTTCCTGTCTCGGAAAAGACCAGGCACTTACGTTCTGCTCACACCCACTCAAAGGGAACTCTCCTCTTGGCCAGTGGCCAGGTGGAAAGGAGAGCTAAGAGCAGTTCCACAGCTGGCAATGCTTTATACTTATACCATGTTTTAAGTTCTCACTTTTACCTGAAGCTCTGTTTGCTTATCTGTAAAACTAAGCGATTGGAGTGGATTAGGGGTCATACAATCAAATACGTGCAGAGGCTGTGTGTGTGACATGCTGAGTGAAGTGAACTGAAGTGTTAGTAGTCAGGTGGGCTGGCTTTGTTGAGGAGTCAGGGAACTCCTGTCCCGTGGAGAGGGGCCAGATAGCCTATATACAGCTTCAAAGAACTGTCTTCTTGCAGGCTCTGCATTGCCAGATCTTCCCAATTTTTTCAAGATAATTTGGAAATAAAGATTCTTAATATAATGATCTGATTTCAAAAATTTGGCAATGTAATATTCAAATTTTTTAAAATTTATGAGCCAGCATTGTATGAACCAGACAGAACACATCTGCTGGCCAGATTGGGCCTGCAGACCACCCATGGGCACTCTCTGGATTAAACAGTCTCTTTGACTTTTCAGGCTCTTTAACTGTGGGAAAAATCTTAAGGTGTCTTCACCTTCAAGACTTAACCTTTAAAATTGCGGAACTCTAGATTCCAGGGCAGACCAGAGCGAAACATAGGTTGGCACCAATAGGTGACTCAGAGTGTTTTAGTCCAGTCATTCCTCAGTGTCCACAGGGGATCAAGTCCACAACTCCCAAGAAAACCAAAGCCTGAGGATACCTCAGCTTTTTAAATAAAATGATGTACTATTTGGATTTAAGTTGCGCAGTCCCCCTGAATACTTTAAATTATCTCTAGATTAATTATAATAGCTAATACAATGTAATACTGTGTAAATAGTTGGCACACAGTATTGCTTAGGGAATAATGATAAGAAATAAAGTCTGCACATGTACAGACCCAACCCTGGTAGGCCTAACTACATATAACACATCAGCAACGATGTCGCTTTATTCTTTTGAGCATTTTATAGCCGCAGTTAGTTGAATCTATGGATGCAGAACCCATAGAAATGGAGGGCTGACAGTATATATGATTAACCTCAGTTTTAACATTACCTACAACATAGGCTATTTTTTTTTTAATTTTTATTTTATTCATTTTAGAGAGGAGACACAGAGAGAGAGAGAGAGAGAGAGAGAGAGAGAGAGAGAGAGAGAGAGGAGAGAAAGAAAGAGGGGAGGAGCTGGAAGTGTCAACTCCCATATGTGCCTTGACCCAGACCAGTGCAGGGTTTTGAACTGGCAACCTCAGTGTTCCCAGGTCGACGCTTTATCCACTGCACCACCACAGGTCAGGCTAACCTCAGTTTTGTTGACTTTATAACACAGTGAGGTTTGAAGCTGTACGATGTGGTGAAAGATGAAAGTGATAATTTCTCAGAATAAATGAATCATTTAACCAAATTTAAATGGAGGTTAACCATATTAAAATTAATGTCATCAGGGTGATGTTATAGTAAAATGATGTGCAAATAAATTTTATTCCAGTTATGAAACATGAAAGTATTTTTTAAAAATACCAATTATTTATTATTTCTCACCCTTTTCTGCTGGGAAGTTCTTCTAGACTGGGCCAGTGTGACTAATCTCTGTGGTGAGCTGGTGGCTTGGCTGAGGCTGGGTAGTCCAAAATGGCCTCAATCTCATACCTTGTACGGAACAGGCTCTTTGGTCAATGGAGTCTCAGCTAGAGGACTTGCCTTGGCTCCATGTGACCTCTCATCCTTTCAAAGGCTCATCCAGGCTTCTTCACATACATATTATATATACATATAAGGAATCACTATGTATAAAACTAATGCAATGGTATATGTCAATTATATCTCAATAAAAAAAACACTTCCTAGAAAATTTTCATCTCCTCTACCCAATTATTAGCTAAATTCTATCTAACAAGTGTTGCTTGACTCTGTCAAGTTTTGTCTAATTTTATTCCTACAGTCACCACCCTCATTTCTCTGCCCTCCAGCCTGGTCTCCCTGTTTGTGGTGGGCTTTCATTGAGTCTGTCCTGCTCAAATCTCTGATGCCTCATAACAAAGGAGGTGGGTTACTACCCAGGCACAGAGATGGCCCGTCACTTCAGAGATGCAATGTGATTATACTTTTATGGTCTCTGATTGTGGTTACATGATTTGTGGAAAATTTATCAGGATGTGCTGGTGACATTTTCAGGAATTATACTTGGAATCCAGATGCTAAATCCAGGTACCAAAGTTTTCTAATGCTGATCTCAGCAACCATAAAAGTTAATTCTACTAGAGTCTAAAGTTGTGGTTGAGGACTATGAAGTTGGTAAACCCCTGATTAGTATGTTTCCAGGTTTGGTGGATAGCTGTCAACCATTCCCACCAAGTAGGGACATTTTCAATATGAAAAAATGGGAGACTCACTGAACATTCCACAGCCTAAGCCCTGGTCGGCAAACTGCGGCTCACGAGCCACATGCAGCTCTTTGGCCGCTTGAGTGTGGCTCTTCCATAAAATACCATGTAGGGGTGCTACCTCAATAAGGATTGTACCTACCTATATAGTTTAAGTTTAAAACATTTGGCTCAAAAGAAATATCAATCGTTGTACTGTTGATATTTGACTCTGTTGACTAATGAGTTTGCTGACTACTGGAACATCTTCAGATGTCAATATTGAAAATTAATCTCTTGCCTGACCAGGTGGTGGTGCAGTGGATAGAGCATTGGCCTGGGATGCTTAGGATCCAGGTTCAAATTCCTGAGGTCACTGGCTTGAGAATGGGCTCATCTGGCTTGAGTGTGGGCTCACTAGTTTGAGCGTGGGGTTGCCAGCTTGAGCATGAGATCATGACCCCATGGTCGCTGGCTTGAGCCCAAAGGTCGCTGTCTTGAAGTCCAACATTACTGACTAAAGCCCAAGGTTGCTGGCCTGAGGAAGGGTTCAGTCACTCTGCTGTAGCCTCCCCCAGTCAAGGCATATATGAGAAAGCAATCAATGAACAATTAAGGAGCCCCAATGAAGAGAGAGATGAGAAACATCAATTCTTCATTGCGGAACCTTAGTTGTTCATTCATTGCTTTCTCATATGTGCCTTGACTGGAGGGCTCTAGTCAAGCCACTGACACCTTTCTCAAACCAGTGATCCTGAGCTTCAGTGACCTTTAGGCTCATGCCAGTGACCATGGGGTCATGTCTCTTATCCAGTCCGATGCTCTACCCACTGCACCACCGCCTGGTCTGGCAGCACCTTCACTTTAAATCTGTACTTCTTCTGTCCCATTAACCTATGTGTTTATGCCTTCCTGTCTGTCTGTCCCTATCTGTCCCTCTCTCTGTCTCTCTCGCTAAAAAATAAAAAAGAAAAGGAAATGTATTTCGAGTTGATTAGAGCAGAAGATAGTATGTGTTATGTGTGTGTTAGAGGCCTTAGTTTCAGCAAATCTCAAACAGTCCTTGTGTATACTAATCCACAGCTTTCAGCTTTCTACTATCCATTCCTTCTGCACAGAGCTAGCACAATAATGTTTTAAACACCAAAATGTAATTGTGACATTTCCCTACTTTCAAAATGCAGACCCTTGATCTTAGAATAAGTTCCATGCTCCGTACCCCTTCCTTTATGTTCAAGCCACTTTTCCACTTCCTCCTCCCTCACACTTTAAAATTCATATATAAAATTGTTTTTAATTCCTGGAATGAGCCTTGATCTCTCCAGCTTCTTGGACTTTTTCTCATTCCGTGTTTTCTCTGCCCAGAATACATGTTTTTCAACTGTTATGGAAAAGATGTTGAAACCCTAACCCCTGATGTGACGGTCTTTGGAGGTGGGGTTTTTGGGAAGCGAGTAGGATTAGATGAGGTCATGAAAGTGGGATCCTCATGAAGGCATTGCTGAACTTATGGGAGAAAGAGACGTGAGATCTTCCTCTGCATGCAGCCACCACAGAAAGCCATGTGAGGACATAACCAGAAAGAGGGTCCTCACCAAGAACTGACCATGCTGGGCATTCTGATCGAGGACTTCCAGCCCCTAGAACTATAAGAAATGTTTGTTCTTCAAGTCAACCAGTCCCTGGTATTCTGTTATAGCAGCCTGAACAGACTAAGACACCAGTCATGCCTGTCTCCCTAATTCTTGTTCATCGTTTAGGTTTTATCATACAGGTGGTGTCGCTGAGATGTTTTTATATCTTCCTGAGTCTGAGTTGGTTGCTCTTCTCAAGTGTCCGCATAACACCTGTGCTTCACTTTCATGCGGTTACTGTGCTATGCTGTACAATCTTACTTATTGTTCTGTATCTTCTGCTTGACCCAAAACTTTGCAGGGCAGGATTGTGTCTGGCTTGTTCACAGTTTTATCCTTAGCTTTTAGTAGGTGATAATAAATATTAATAAATTAATAAATATTAACTGGATGATTACATAAAGTAGGCAGTAAGAAGATTTAGAGATATTTAAGAAATCAGCCAAGCAAACAAAAGCAACAGAAAATAAAACCTTTTTAGTTAAAATTAAAAAAAAATAGAGGTAGCTACATTCTTTTTTTTAGCGAGAGAGAAAGAGAGACAGACAGGAAGGGAGAGACGAGAATTAACAATTCTTTGTTGTGGCACCTTAGTTGTTCATTGATTGCTTTCTCATATGTGCCTTGACCTGGGTGGGGGCTACAGCAGACCAAGTGACCCCTTGCTCAAGCCAGTGACCTTGGGCTCAAGCCAGCAACCTTGGGCTTCAATCCAGTTACCTTTGGGCTCAAGCCAGCGGCCATGGGGTCATGTCTATGACCCCACATTTAAGCTGGTGAACCCACACTCAAGCCGGTGACCTCGGAGTTTCAAACCTGGGTCCTCAGCATCCCAGGCTGATGCTCTATCCACTGTGCCACTGCCTGGTCAGGCCATTCTTACATTTTTAAAGACAATTTTTACATGGTCCATGGTCAGTAACTGGCTGGTGAATCTGTCATGAGCAGTCTAATTCATTTGAATTTTCTGTCTTTATATCTTGTAGTCTTTAAAATTGTACAGTTTAAAAACTCAGTAATAGAGGACTTAATAGGTAGTGTCTTCCAACAACTACATTTCTATATACATTAAGTATTTACCCTTTGCAAGCTTGGGGATTCTTAGGGCCTGCGAGTAATTATATTAACCCAAACTATAATAATTTCTGCTGGCATAAATAAAGTCAAGCAGTTAGAAAGAGGCCAAAGACCCTAGCAGTCATTTCAGTACAATTTGGGTGAATGCAGATGAAATTACAGAGCCACATTTTATCTGTTGGATGCTGTCCCAATTATGTGCTTAGTCACATCAGAGAGTTCAGAAACGGAGGGGAGGGAAGGATACACAGTTCTAAGTAATTATTCCACGGCAGGGTGGGCTCTTTTGCTCTGACCATCTAATCCTTTGTGGATTAAAAATTTCTCCAAACTTCTCCAAACATTAATTATATTCTCTTTACAAAGTTTTACACTTATGCAGCTAGTTATGGTGCGGCGTGGGGAAAGGTGGAGTTGCAGAGATGGCTGATTCAGATGTTACAATTATTTCCGGACTGGAAACAGAATTGAAATGATCCAGATGGTTAACCTAAGGAAGCTAATCCAAAATTTATGCCAAGAGGAATCAGAGCCATATTTCCATTTTTCTCTCTCTCTCTCTCACTCTCTTTCTTTCTGTATATAAGTGTACTTGCGTGATTAATTTTTGGCTGAAGAAGACTTAGAGTTATAGGAATGCAAGTGTGGCTGACCAAGATGGATGTACGCAGGGAAGAAATCACAATAAAACACAGAGCCTTGTCCCACCCCGGTTGGCCTCAGGCAAGCCCGCTCCCTTTCAATTGCACCAGTACAGAAAATCCCATTTTCTTTCACTGTTAAACTAGAGCAGTGGTTCTTAACCTGGGTTCTATCGAACCCTAGGGGTTCGATGAGTCAGTCTCAGGGGTTCAGAGAAGCCTCTGCCGCAGAGGCCAGAATAAAGTAATACCGTAATTTGTTGTGAGTTCATGCACTTTGTTGGTTTTGTTCTTTGAGCAAGGTGATGTTCATGCACGGCTCATTCTGTGCACCAGTAAAAAAACATATACCTATGTCTTGAATTTGGAAAAAAAAATCATATTTTATTTATCTCTAAAAAAGGGTTCGGTGAATGTGCATATGAAACTGGTGGGTTCGGTACCTCAAAAGGGTTAAGAACCACTGAACTAGACCATGTTTTCTGGGAGGGTAGAGAGCCGTTTTGAGAAGGTGCTTGAGTAGATGAAGCAGAGCATGGGATATCCGTGCTGCTGACTTGGGCCAGGGTATCAGTCTAACGCTGCATCTTGGACAAAAAAACCCACTTATTGTGCTACATGCTGGCATGCCTGCTACAGCCACCTCGTGTCTGAACTTCGATTCACCCACTGGGACCGTTACATCTCCTGGGATGCCAGGAGGCAAAGGATGAGGACAGGGCTCAGGGCCAGTTTCATAGCTGCTTGGGTTTTAAACCATAAAAGGATATTTTCTTTTCTTTTTATTCAAGTAGTACATATATGTAAATCTTTAGAACAGTGCCTGGTACATAAAATATATTAATTACATTTTAGCTCTTATTTTGTTTAGCTGTGAGCCTTACTGTGCTTATTATTCAAAGGTATTTCTTTAATAAACCCCCAAAGCCATCAGCTTTCTGTGGGATGAGAAAGGACACTGACTTAAAAACTGATATGGCAACTGCAGCACCTTGGATAATTGGGAAGAAGCCTGGGTTTCCTTAGCTGTGAAATAAAATTATGGTGGTACAGAGTACCCTTAGACTGCTTCCCTCAGTAGGGAAAAATAACATTTATTGCCTATTTACTATGTGTTATGACTGTGTGGGGTACCTAATATATATTACCTCATTTAATTCTTAAAATTTGTCATTGAATTTGGCTTTGTTAAGAGACTGACATTCATAGAACCCAAAAATGTTGTTGAAAATAGCAATTATTGCCTGACCAGGCAGTGGCGCAGTGGATAGAGCATCAGACTGGGATGCGGAAGGCCCAGATTTGAGACCCCGAGGTCACCAGCTTGAGTGCAGGCCCATCTGGCTTGAGCAAAAAGCTCACCAGCTTGGACCCAAGGTCGCTGGCTCGAGCAAGGGGTTACTCAGTCTGCTGAAGGCCCACCATCAAGGCACATATGAGAAAGCAGTCAATCAACAACTAAGGAGCCGCAACGAAAAACTAATGATAGATGCTTCTCATCTCTCTCCGTTCCTTTCTGTCTGTCCCTGGTTATCCCTCTCTCTGACTCTCTGTCCCTGTAAAAGCAATAAATAATAATAATAATAATAATAATAATAAAGAAAATAGCAATTATTTTTGATTATTGAATGCCTCATTTGTATCAAGCTGTCTCTATATCACATATTATACTTCCTCAGGGTTACCCTGCAGGTCATATTACCGTATTTCCCCATGTATAAGACACACCCTTTTCTGAAAAATTTGGGTCTAAAAACTGGGTGCATCTTATACAGTGGTTGTAAATTTCTTTACTTGCATTTTTCACTTTTTCACACTTGTTTTTGCGCTCATTATTAAAGACAGTGATTCGTCATCAGACACAGATGAGGACAAGCTAATGGATGGGAGTTTTGACAGTGATGAGGAGTTGTATGGATTTTATGATGAATAAACCTTAAGTTCAATAACTTTATGTAAAACATTTTTTTTTCAAATTTCAGACCCCAAAATTAAGGTGTGTCTTATACATGGGGAAATATGGTACTATTTTCCAGATCTATAAATGAGACCACTGTGGCTCAGAGAGAGTCAGTGGTTCACTAAGATCACAAAGCTAGTAAGTACCAGAGCACAGACTTGAACTCATTTCTCATCAACTCTTAAATCCATGTTGTTCCTGTTAAAATAGAGCTCCCTTGTGAGAGTGTCTTCCTATTAAGTCACATTGGTTCTAATCCTACAGGACTAAACCCGAGACACATATGCTTGATAATAATTTTATTCAAGCAACAGGGATAGAAAGTGTCCTAGAGGAAAGCACGCTTCACAAAGCACAGCTTGCCATATGTGCAAAGGAGAAGTTATGCGAGAAGAAAGCAAATTTGTGAGAGCTTCCAAAGACACAGTGATATAAACAATTTCTAACCTAGGCATGCGGTGTATTGGCCACAGTGTGAATGTGCATTTGTGTGCTGTGGGGAGGAGGGAGGTGTAAATCAGGCTGGTCTGGAACTATCGTCTGTTAAGAGGAAAGAACAGAGACTGCCATGCCCACAGGCTTTTTCTCTGGTGCAAACAGGGATAAGAGTGAGGGTATAGTGAGAATGGGGAGAATGACACCCCCATACACCTCCTGTGGGTCCCCAGGCACCGCCATATGGATTCTTTCACTGGCCATGTGTTTGGGAAGATATTGCTTTGGGTAATATATTAGAAGTGGGAAGGTGGCAGAATATTTTATGTTGGGTTTGCGTCTGGACTCCCCGGCTCCTGATGATGAATTGCTCTTAATGGCAGTATGTGTCTCCTAGGCTAGAGAGAACACTGAAGCTCTGGTTCTGCCTCTTTCCTGGTTGTGTGACCCTAAGCAAGTTGTTCCACCTCGCTGGACGCCGAAGAGAGCAGTGATCCCCTACCTGCTAGGGATCATGGAAGAAGCAGACAATCAACATGAATGTGAGTGTTCCCTAAACGCTCGGCAGTGCCTTTAATCCTCCTGTGGCCATTGGCGGGCCTGTGCAGTCTGCTCAATCTCTCTGGAGGGACTTGAATGCAATGCCTCAGGGTAGCATGCTCTTCCAGACACAATTTAAAGTACAAAGCAGATCATGTTGGGAGGTCTGGTTCCAAGAGGGACTGACAAATGGAAAGAGAGGAAGCTGAACATTCATCATGAACTCGGTCTATCAGGTCCTGGAGTCTGTAGCACGTGTTACAGGGTGCTCTAGCGCTTCTCTGTTTAAAAGCCACTTCCTCAGAATGCAGATCCTCCCCTGTTTTGATCTTGATTCTGAACTTCAGAATATAAATTCTGCCTATTTCCATAAGAAAAATGGTGCTGGGGGTGCAGAATAAGGACAGTAACTGTTTTGGCTCAATCGTCCTGCGTGCTTGGTTCAGAGTTGCCTAACTGTTGGCAACGATTGGTAAAGCTGGGTTCCTAAATGGTTTTCAAAGCTGCTGGAAAGCACTGAAATATTCAACAGAAGGGAAACAGCCATGTTTGCTGCGGGGGGATTTGTGGTTCGAGCTGCTGATTCTTCCTCACACTGGTCATACAGTGGCTCTGGCCAATGAGGCTTGCACTTTGCAATTATTCAGTTATGTGTGGATAGAAACAAAAGCCTCCTTTAGAGGTATTCGGTTATACCAAGCTTCAATATGCAAATAGGTGAATGGTTTCAACCAAAATACAAATTCAACATTTTTTCATTTAACATGTCTCATTAACTTTTAAGATACAGTTAGCTATTTCAGTTGACTATCGGATGGGTGATTAATAATTTTAAAATTAGGATGTGATGGACATTATTTTTGTTTTAAAGATGTGACTCTTTGGACTAATCTCCAAAGCTAGAGTGTTGCTACTTCTGGAAACTTCCTTGTCCTGGTTTCCATGACACTCCACTCTCCTGGTCTTTTGTCTACTTCCTGGTCTATTTCTTGTCAGTTTCTTTTTTGGGGGTTCCTAAATTTTGGATTGTGCCTGTTTCTTGACCCTCTTCTCTTTCTGGATCCTCCCCTATTACATATTGGAAGATTAGTAAATATTGACAATTCTTAAATTTATATCTCGACCTCTGACCGCTACTTTGATTTTCAGAATCGTATATCCAACTGCCTGCCTGATTCTCCACTTGGATATTAAGTTGGAACTTTCAGATTAGCATGCCCGGAACTGTGCTTTTGATTTCTTTTTTCCTAAAGTTGGTTCTCTCTGTCTCACCTATCTTCTTTAAGGGCAACATCATTCATCTGGTTGTTCAGGCCAAACACTTAATATGCTGGGTGGCTCTCTTTTCTCTGTTTCTTGTCCAACACACTGACCTGTCCCCCCAATTTTTTTTTTTTGTTTTTATTTTAATTTTATTTTTTTTTAATGAAAACATCTCCAGGTTATCTTAACATTCAATTGTGTTGCATACCCATCACCAAAAGTCAAATTGTCCTCTGTAACCTTCTATCTGGTTTTCCATGTCCCTCCCCTCCTCCCTATCACACCCTTCCCTTCCTCCCCCCACCCCATAACCACCACTCTATTGTACATGTCTCATAGTCTCACTTTTATGTCCCACTTATGTATGAAATCATGCTGTTCTCAGTTTTTCTTTTTTTTTGATTTACTTATTTCCCTTCGTATAATGTTATCAAGGACCATCCATTTTGTTATAAATGATCCGATGTCATCATTTCTTATGGCTGAGTAGTATTCCATAGTATATATGTACCATAGCTTTTTAATCCACTCGTCTTCTGACGGACACTTGGGCTGGTTCCAGATCTTCGCTATTGTGAACAATGCTGCCAGGAACATGGGGGCACATTTCTTCTTTTCGAACAGTGCTAAGGTGTTCTTAGGGTATATTCCTATAAGTGGGATAGCTGGATCAAAAGGCAGTTCGAGTTTTAATTTTTTGAGGAATCTCCATACTGTTTTCCACAGTGGCTGCACCAGTCTGCATTCCCACCAGCAGTGCAGAAGGGTTCCCTTTTCTCCACATCCTCGCCAGCACTTATTCTGTGTTGTTTTGCTGATGAGTGCCATTCTGACTGGTGTGAGGTGATATCTCATTGTGGTTTTAATTTGCATTTCTCTAATAATTAGTGATGTTGAGCATTTTTTCATATGCCTATTGGCCATCTGTATGTCCTCTTTGGAGAAATTTCTATTCATTTCTTTTGCCCATTTCTTGATTGGATTGTTTGTCTTCCTGTTGTTGGGTTTTATAAGTTCTTTATAAATTTTGGTTATTAACCCCTTATCAGACGTGCTGTCGAATATGTTCTCCCATTGTGTGGTTTGTCTTTTTATTCTGTTCTTATTGTCTTTAGCTGTGCAAAAACTTTTTAGTTTGATATAGTCCCATTTGTTTATCTTGCCTTTTATTTCATTTGCCCATGGAGATAAATCGGCAAATATATTGCTGCTACAGATGTCGGAGAGCTTGCTGCCTATGTTTTCTTCTAAAATGCTTATGGTTTCATGACTTACATTTAAGTCTTTTATCCATTTTGAGTTTGTTTTTGTGAATGGTGTAAGTTGATGGTCTAGTTTCATTTTTTTGCAGGTAGATGTCCAATTTTCCCAACACCATTTGTTAAAGAGGCTGTCTTTACTCCATTGTATGTTCTTTCCTCCTTTGTCAAATATCAGTTGTCCATAAAGGTGTGGGTTTATTTCTGGGTCCTCTGTTCTGTTCCATTGATCTATGGGCCTGTTCTTATGCCAGTACCAGGCTGTCTTGAGTATAATGGCCTTATAGTAAACCTTGATATCTGGAAGAGTGATACCTCCTGCTTTATTTTTTCTTTTTAAGATTGCTGAGGCTATTCATGTTCTTTTTTAGTTCCATATAAATTTTTGGAATATGCGTTCTATATCTTTGAAGTATGTCATTGGTATTTTAATTGGTATTGCATTGAATTTGTAAATTGCTTTGGGTAATATAGACATTTTAATGATGTTTATTCTTCCTAGCCATGAGCACGGTATATGCTTCCACTTGTTTGTATCTTCCTTGATTTCTTTTACCAATGTTTTATAATTTTCCAAGTACAAGTCCTTAACCTCCTTGGTTAAATTTACTCCTAGGTACTTTATTTTTTTGGCTGCAATAGTGAAGGGGATTGTTTCCTTAATTTCTTTTGCTGACAGTTCATTGTTGGTATATAGAAATGCCTCTGATTTCTGAGTATTAATTTTATATCTTCCCACCTTGCTGAATTCATTTATAAGGTCCCGTAGTTTTTTGACTGAGACTTTAGGGTTTTCAATATACAATATCATATCATCTGCAAATAGTGACAGTTTTACTTCTTCTTTTCCAATTTGGATGCCTTTTATTTCTTCTTCTTGTCTTATTGCTGTAGCTAGGACTTCCAGAACTATGTTGAATAAGAGTGGTGAAAGGGGGCACCCCTGCCTGGTTCCTGATCTTAAGGGGATTGCTTTTAATCTTTGTGCATTTAGTATGATGTTTGCTGTGGGTTTGTCATAGATGGCCTTTATCATGTTAAGGAATGGTCCCTGTATTCCCACTTTACTGAGATTTTGAGCATGAATGGGTGCTGGATTTTATCAAATGCCTTATCTGCATCTATTGAAATTATCATGTGATTTTTGTCCTTCCTTTTGTTTATGTGATGAATCACATTGATCGATTTGCGAATATTGAACCAGCCTTGCCTCTCCAGAATAAATCCTACTTGATCATGGTGAATGATTTTTTTCATATATTGCTGGATCCGGTTGGCTAATATTTTGTTGAGAAATTCATCAGGGATATTGGCCTATAATTTTCTTTCTTTGTGTTGTCTTTCCCCGGTTTTGGGATCAGAATTATGCTCGTCTCATAAAAGGAGTTTGGAAGTCTTCCTTCCTCTTGAATTTTTTGAAATAGCTTGAGGAGGATAGGAGTTAGTTCTTCTTTGAATTTTTGATAGAATTCACTTGTGAAGCCATCAGGCTCAGGACTTTTCTTTTTTGGGAGTTTTTTGATAATTGTTTCGTTCTCATTTGTTGTAATTGGTCTGTTTAGGTGTTCTGATTCTTCCAGATTGATTTTTGGAAGGTTATATGATTTAAGAAATTTGTCCATTTCACCAAGATTGTCTAATTTTATGGCATATAGTTCTTCATAGTATTTTCTTATAATGCTTTGTATTTCTGTTGTGTCAGTTGTTATTTCTCCACTGTCCTTTCTAATTTTATTTATTTGAGTCCTCTCTCTTTTTTTCTTGGTGAGTCTAGTTAAAGGTTCATCAATCTTGTTTACCTTTTCAAAGAACCAGCTTCTGGTTTAACTGATCCTCTGTATTGTTTCCTTCGCCTCTATGTCATTTATTTCTGCTCTGATCTTTATTATTTCCTTTCTTCTACTTGTCTTTTTTTTTATTTGCTGTTGTTTTTCTAGTTCTTTTAGATGCAGGGTCAGGTTGCTTATTTAAGCTTTTTCTAGCTTCTTATGATATGCCTGTAGTGCAATAAACTTCCCTCTCAGAACTGCTTTTGCTGTGTCCCATAAATTTTGAGTTGATATATGCTCATTATCATTTGTTTCTAGAAACATTTTTATTTCTTCTTTGATCTCATTGTTAATCCATTCATTATTTAATAACATGCTATTTAGTTTCCAAGTGTTTGAGTATTTTTCAGTTTTTCTTTTGTGGTTAATTTCTAGTTTCATGGCATTGTGATCAGAGAAAATGCTTGATATGATTTCAATCTTCTTAAATGTATTGAGACCATTTTTGTGTCCTAACATGTGGTCTATCCTAGAAAACGTACGATGAGCGCTTGAGAAGAATGTATATTCTACTGCTTTAGGGTGAAAGGTTCTGAAGATATCTATTAAATCAAGTTGATCTAGTGTCTCCTTTAAGTCTGCTGTTTCTTTATTAATTTTCTTTCTTGAGGATCTATCCAGTGTTGTTAGAGGGGTATTGAAATCCCCTACTATGATAGTATTGCTGTTAATCTCGCCCTTTATATCCATCAAAGTCTGCTTTATGTATGTCGGGGCTCCTATATTTGGTGCATAGATATTTATAATAGTTATATCTTCCTGTTGAATTGTTCCCTTTATCATTATGTAGTGTCCTTCTTTATCTCTTACTACAGCCTTTGTTTTAAAGTCCATATTGTCAGATATAAGTACTGCTACCCCGGCTTTTTTTTTCATTTCCGTTTGCCTGAAATATTTTTTTCCATCCTTTACGTTCAGTCTATGTGCGTCTTTTGTTTTAAGGTGTGTCTCTTGTAGACAGCATATGTATGGGTCCTGTTTCTTTATCCATGCAGCTACCCTATGTCTTTTGATTGGATCATTTAATACATTTACATTTAAGGTTATTATTGATATGTAGTTGTTTATTGCCATTTTATTCTTTAAAGTTGTATTCTTCTTTTGCTATATTCTTTTCTCCCTTTAAACTGTTCACAACAGTCCCCTTAGTATCTCTTGCAGAATTGGTTTGGTTTTTATGAATTCCTTGAGGCTTTCTTTTTCTGGCAAGCTCTTTATTTCTCCTTCAATTTTAAACGTTAGCCTTGCTGGATAGAGTAGTCTTGGTTGTAGGTTTTTGTTCTGCATTACTTTGATTATTTCTTGCCATTCCCTTCTGGCCTCAAGTGTTTCTGTTGAGAAGTCCGATGTCATCCTTATGGGGGCTCCTTTGTAGGTGATAGACTTTTTTTCCCTAGCAGCTTTTAAAATTTTTTCTTTATCCACTAGCTTTGGTATTTTAACTATGATGTGTCTTGGTGTAGATCTTTTTGGGTTTCTCTTTAACGGAGTTCTGTGTGCTTCTTGAACGTGTGGAGTGTTTCCCAGCCTTAATTTAGGGAAGTTTTCTGCTATGATTTGATTGAACAAAGTTTCCATTTCCTGTCCTCTCTCCTCTTCTTTAGGTACCCCTATGATGTGAATGTTGTTTCTCTTCATGTTGTCACAGAGCTCCCTTAGAGTTTCCTCACATTTTTTGAGTCTCTTTTCCTTTTTCTGCTCTGCTTCTGTGCCTTTGTTTATTGTGTCCTCTAACTCGCTTATTCGATCTTCAGCGTGATTCATGCTTCTTTTAATTCCTCCATTGTGGTCTTCAGTTCTGATACTGTATTTGTCATTTCTGTCTGATTCTTTTTTATTATTTCAATTTCATTTTTTATACTTGTTATCTCTTTATTTAGGTGTTCATAATGACTATTCATTGTTGCTCTAATTTCTTTGAACATCCTAACTATCATTATTCTAAATTCTGCATCTGGTAATTTGGTTATATCTGGTTCATTCAGGTCCTTTTCTGGGGATTTCTCTTGATTCATTTGGTTTGCATTCCTCTGCCTGCCCATTTTTTCTGTGTATAAGCAAGTTGTGGCCACTGGAGTCCAGTAGGTGTTGCCTTTGTGTTCTTTATGTGTGGTCTGTCTTCAGGCCCCCCACCCCCTCTGCTGCTGCCTAGTGTGGTTGGGTATGGTCGTTGCCAGAGCCGGCCCTCTGTGGCTTTTGCTGTGATTTCTGCCTCTCCTCTGCGGGAGGGGCTGTCACTCAAGCCACAAGCCTCAGGACCAAGGATAGAGGTGAGCACCTTTACTCAGCTGCGGACCAGCTTATTTCCGGAATTCCGCCCAGAACCAACAGTCGGAGCCTGCTCGCTACAGTTTCGCAGGTTAGGCGGGGCTTTTGACATGCTCTCAGCTGTAAGCTTTTGCCCGTCCGGAGCTTTAGCCTCGCCCTCGAGGCCAGGGCCCTTCTGCGCGCAGGGTCGGAAACCAAGGTTTATTGGGGCGGGCATGTTTGCTGGCTTCCGCTCAGCTGCGAACTTCCTCTCGTCCTGGATTCTACCCCGCCCCCGCTTTCGGAGCCCGCTCATGCACGTGGGATGGCAAATCGCGGTTTCTCCGGCTGGGCGGGGATAGTAGCGTGGGCTCAGCTGTGAGTTTCCACTTGTCTCGGGGTCTACCACGTCCCGCGCCCGCTCCCGCACGCAGAATGGCAAACCTCGGTTTCTCCGGCCGGGCGGGGCTTGTAGCGTGAGCTCAGCCGCAAACCCCCTGCCTGTCCCTGGTCCTAGCCCGGTTTCCGTGGTCAGGGACGGCTTGCGTAGAGTCGCAGAGCAGATTTCTGCCCGTTCCTGGCCTCCCGCTTTGTCCCCGTAAGTGGGATTAAAGGCTGGCCCGCAGCTTCCGGACCGCTTTTGCGCGTCCCCTCCGACCCTGCTGGGCTAGACCGAGCTCCCACCGGTTTGGCCTCCACCCACGCCGACAGAACCGCGTTTCAGCATCCTGCCGCCCACCATGCCCTTCAGCAACCCTAAGCAGAGTAGGAAGGGACGTAATACTCCACACTGTAGGCCTGGGAGCTCCCTTACTTGTTTCACAGCTCAAAACTGTCCAAACGCCTCTTCAAGGCTCTGGGACTGTAGACTGGGGCTTGGTTCCTGGGACCCAGGTCCCTCCCTCTCCGCCAAACTCTCCTCCCGCCACACGGGTCTCTCCGGGCTGCCGTTTGCTCCGGGGAGCTGGGCAGCCCTCTTCGCATTTTCGCTATTCCTACCAGTCTCAATGTGGCTTCTGCAGTGTTCCTTGGTTGAAGAGTCCACTTAGTTTTGTTCAAAGTTGGTTTATTTAGGTGATGGTTCTTAAAATTGAGTTGTAATCCACTTTGGTTCTGGGAGTTGGAAGTTGGTATGTCCGCCTACTCCATCGCTATCTTGCTCCCTTCCCTGTCCCCCAAATTTAAATCCCAACTCTCACCATCTACACTGCCAGGTGTTTGGTTCAAAACATCCTTATTTCTCATTTGGGCTATCTTGCTATAGCCTCTTAAATGATACCCCTCCACCAGCCTTATCTCCGACAGTTTGTTCTCCATGCTGCACCAGGTAGAATTTATGTTTACAATTCATTTATGTTTCATAAAGGAAGAGAATTCAGGGCAGTGACTGATTTGTGTTAGATCATTCAGGCATAATGATGGAAGAAGGACTTAAATTTAGTTCTTTATAGTCCTAGAGAGTTAACCTTTGAATGATGTTACTCCCATCACTTAATTATTTAAATTTGAGTGCTCAATTTTAGATTCTATTATTAATGCTTAAAAATTAATTAGTAATGTGTGCTGCACTTGATTCCAAGGGCTTTGCATAATTTAGACTCATTAATCTTATAATAATCCAATGAGTCAGATACTATCATTATTGCTGTTTACTATGAGGAAACTGAGGCACAGTGATTGGTCCAAAGTTACACAGCCAGTAGGCAGCAGATGCAGGATTTCAACCCAGGCAACCTGCACTAGAATTGTGCCCTTAACTGCTGTGTTAGCACTTTTAAATATTTTTCTCTATACCTGTGATTTGGGACCTACCCTTTTGAGCTTTAGGTGATATTTTACCCTAGGGGCAGGCCCAAAATGAACTCCCAAATTGCCTCAAATACTTTCTGTTTGGTGACATTTTCCCCAAGGCTCTGCCCTGAAAGCTGCTATGTGAAACAGCCAGTTCTGTCCTGTCCCAAAGGGGCTGCTTGCAGTTTAGAAAAAATGGTCACTCTCTCTCTCACATCTGTGCTGTGCTTTATAGGTTTATTTAGTAGAGGAAACTTCAGAAAGGTTTGGTGATTTGAACTGAGCCTTGACAAACTGAAATAAATTTTTTTTTGGAGGGGGGAAGAAACAGAGAGAGGGACAGACAGGGACAGACAGACAGGAAGAGAGAGAGATGAGAAGCATCAATTCTTTGTTGCGGCACCTTAGTTGTTCATTGATTGCTTTCTCATATGTGCCTTGACTGGGGGGCTACAGCAGACAGAGTGACCTCTTGCTCAATCCAGCAACCTTGGGCTCAAGCTGAATAACCTTGCTCAAACCAGATGAGCCCGCACTCAAGCTGGCGACCTCGGGGTTTTTTTTTTTTTGACCTCGGGGTTTTGAACTGAGGTTTTCCGCATCCCAGTCCGACGCTCTATCCACAGCGCCACCACGTGGTCAGGCATGAAAGAATTTTGAATATTGAAAAGAGAAGGTTTCACTCATGCCAGCTCCACATGGCAAAACATACACAAACAACAAGCCTGTTTGCCAATTATTTTATCAACTGTGATGATAATCTCGATATGGTCTAAAGGTGACACATTGTTAACCTGGGTAATCTGTAATATAACATCATCCTAAACCAGAAATTGGCTTTCATTCACTCTCCTCCATCTTTGTGAATGATTTTTTGCTGATAAAGGGATCTGCTATCATTATTGATTAAACTTGGCCATCTCAGTTTGATATTGGCAAATACCTTGCTCATTTTACTTTGTCTCAAGGCCATGTTTTTATTTTTTATTTTTTTATTTTTTATTTATTCATTTTAGAGAGGAGCAAGAGAGAGAGAGAGAGAAAAAGAGAAAGAGAGAGAAAGGGGGGAGGAGCAGGAAGCATCAACTCCCACATGTACCTTAACCAGACAAGTGCAGGGTTTCGAACTAGCAACCTCAGTGTTCCAGGTCGAGGCTTTATCCACTGCGCCACCACAGGTCAGGCTCAAGGCCATGATTTTATGCTTCCTATGTTTTAGTTTGCCCCTAGATTATATCTGCTTGTTGCTGCTACAAAGATTGAAAACTCTCTTGGGGAGTTTTGTTTGGAGATATTATGATGGTCCTAGATATTGAGCTTGAAATCTTGCAAACAGAACTTTTTGGCACAACTCTGTGCCGGTTGCCTCAAAGCTAGACTCATAACCTAAAGCAGGGAATACATTTCCATCTGCTTCCCTCTCTACCCCAGTGGTGATTTCCCCCCTTATCTCAATCCTGAACTTTTTTCTTTTCCTGTGTGCTCTATTGTTCTGCTGAACTCTAAAAATGCCAACTTAGTTTTTTGGTGAGTTCAAAATTTTATCATAAGCTATGAAGATGATACTATTTTTTTTGGGTAAAATTTTATCTTGAAATAGTTTCACATGTACAGGAAGATGTGTGAACAGGAAAACAAATCATTGCCAAGATCCTCCAGATGGTATCATTCTAGCGTGTTTGCTTTACATGATATTAATTTGAAATGACCATTCTTTTAATTCCCTGAATGCTAGGTGGTTTGCTACCTGTGTAGACCATAGAAATCAAAATGTAAAGGTCTCTTTGGATGCCAATGCGAAGAGGATTAAGGAGAGGATGAGATTATTATTATTATTATTATTAGGATGGGATGAAGGGAGAGGATTATTAGAAGAAATAGAAGCAGTTTGTAGTAATGCTGTTTCAGGTGTGCTATGCTCCTTCGACAGGTGCTCTGGAAGTAGTGCACGGTGACACTAGTTTATTTCAAGATGTTTGGAATGTCTTACTTTCCAACAAGCACGAATGCCTATTTTCCCTTGCTAAATTGGTGACAAATAACAGTAGTTTTATTTAGGTCACTAATGGTGATGCAGAAAATAAAGTCAAGTGCAAAAAGTTACCTCTATAGTACACTTCCTGACAAGAGTAGCTTTGTGGGGTCTCCCTGTCAACCAACAGGTCACGGGGCCAGGGAGGTTGTCAGTGAAGCTGACTGTTCCCAGACCTCTCCGTGGTGCCTACGGATCCTGATGGGTGCAGCCCCTGACTTCCCTGCCTGGCCTCAGAGGGAAAGTGTCATGTGATTTAATCGGCAACAACCAGGACTTTCACTTTAAAAGAGATCTTTTATTTTTGAGCTGAACGCAATTGAAATGCCCTGAGCCCGGGGCCTTTTTATTCAGACAAGAACAGTGAGATCAAGTTTCAACAGAAAATGAGGAAAAGGGAGCGATATGGCAGCAGAGGTAATAGGCTAGCAAGGACAAAGTTTGAAATAAAACATCATTGTTTAAATAATATTGTAATTCACGACGTCCCTCTCCCCTCATCGTCACCCCCAGTCTTGCTTTAAAGCAGTGGTTCTTAACCTTTTTTGAGGTACCAAATCCACCAGTTTCATATGCGCATTCACCGAACCCTTCTTTAGTGATAAATAAAATATTTTTTTTTCCAAATTCAAGACATAGGTATATGTTTTTTTACTGGTGCACAAAATGAGCCATGCATGAACATCACCTAGCTCAAAGAACAAAACAAACAAAGTGCATGAACTCACAACAAATTACAGTATTACTTTATTCTGGCCTCCGCGGCAGAGGCTTCTCCGAACCCCTGAGACCGACTCATCGAACCCCTAGGGTTCGATAGAACCCAGGTTAAGAACCACTGCTTTAAATGAACAAAAAACAAAACAAAACAAAACAAAAAACCCTTCCTGTAAAATGGGAGAAAACCTTTTTCTAACAGAAGAAAATTCTCACTGCAACATGATTTTGAGCTGCGGTGATTTGATTTCTATGGCGATAAAGAGGCAAAGGAGTTATCCCTGTTTGGAAGGGAATGTAAATGGTGTGTTAAGGAGCCAGGCGGACAGCGTCACGCTTGCTGGCTTATTAGAGTCTGCGGTATTTTATCCTGTTTTCACTGAGCAGCAGAAAGGAGGCAGGGAGCTTTTTATTTAATTTTTGGGGCAATTAGGGGAAGGAAACCCAGGCTGAGTGACTTTAGACTGCTCATTACCTTCTGGCTGGCAGAAGGAGAGTGCATATTTTAAATGTTAAGATCAGATTATTTATAAGTTTCACTTTGAAATTCAAGGGCATGGAAGGAAGGATAACTTGATTAACAGAGGCAACAGCCTTATGTACACAGCTGGTTTCATCTCTGTAATAGGTCAGAATCTGAAGAGCAGCACTTCTTAGCCTTTTTGTGGAAATAACTTATTCTGGCGAACCAATGAAGTTTAAATAAACCAAAACAACTTTCAGATAGTTTCCTCCCCACAAATCTTTCAACTAGTGTTGTGATGGGAGTAGGCGTTCCTAGAAGGTGTTTGGCTATCAGGACACTTTTAATTCCACAACTTTCCTGGAATAAATTACTAACTCCCTTAGAAGTAGCTGGGAGCCTCTGATACTGGTAATTTCAATATCATATGTCACAGATTGTCTTGGATTGTTCTGCAAAATGAATACATCTAACTATAAGGCAATTCGTGGTCATTTCATTTTCTGGTGACAGCAGCTGACTATCTCCTTGATCAGAGCATCCTGGCTCACTTGAATTTTCTTTAAAAAAATTGTTGAATGTCCTGCCCTGAGAATTTATATGGTTTTCTCTGTGGGGTTGTCTAAAAGTCTTTCTTCTCTAAAGGTCTTTTAGGTAAAATTATTAAAAGTTAGCACTACTTAGTTTAAACAACAAAAAGACTTTGGAGTATCCACTGAATAGAGGAAAGAATAGACCAACTTAGCGTCGAGTAGAATGAGGACCAGAGTCCTCAGGGACCTTGGCAGTTGGGTTACGTTGTTATTCTCTCTGAGCACTGGCATTCATGTGACTATCTGATTCAGGCCCTGTATCTAATTCCTGGTCCCAGTTCCTTCAGCTGTGATCAGATGTTCCCCTGAGGATCTTTCAGCTGTGGATGGGGTTGGGTAAGAGTCACGTAGGAGACATGGCTGCTTCTTACTGCTCCCAGGCGTGTGGGGGTTCTTAAGAGAGGGTGGCAGCCTTGTGAGATGAGAAAGCCCCTTAAGAGCTATCTATTCTACCAGACTAGTCTTTGTATATAGGAGAAACAATTTGTTACTTAAAATCCCAGCAGACTATAGCTGCTTCTGAATCCTAAGAAGGTAGCAGAATTTCTCTTTGGAATAGATGAGCTATTTGGCTGTGAAAAAAAGATAAGCTTCAGGGAATGGCTTGGAAAGCATAGGAATGAGAAAAAGAACTAAACTGCTTTTATCACTGAAACAAGGATTCGGAGGTTGCCAGGGATTGGACCAGAGAAGAGGAACCCAGCTACAATGAGGAAGCTAAGAACTTACACTGATTATACAGTGAGTGTGGCCAGTGTGCATGGTTGAAGGGTATGTACAGCATGCGTATTTCATACACAGTTTTAGTTTGCTGGACAGTGCTGCAACATAGCCCTCCTGTCTTCCCCAGACCTTAGTAGACATCTGACCTCTGCTTAATCTTCAGTTTATTGGTGTTTTAGGCAGTGAAGGAAGTGGTGGTTAAAGCAGCGAGAAGGATTTAATGAAAGAATCCCTTTTATCCCGACTAATGGAACTCACAAGGAACGCTATGCCAGAGCCAATTAGGAGAAAGATAAGTGCTCCCCTCCCCTCTTCTGAGGAATCTCAAGAGAGGTTGTGGGGACAGTCAGTTTTTCTCTCTGGGTGGGATACAAGCTTAGACTACACTTCTTTCAATTGCAAGAGAAGCTAACTCCAGCAGTTTCAGGACAGAGAAGTAGGCACCCTGTATATAATGAAACAATATGAATGTAGTAATGCGAAGGGACTTTTAGATTGTCCTGTAAAGGTTTCACTTGAACGTGAAACTGTTTATAGCTTTACTTTTCTCCAAAACAACATGGCCTGAATACTGACTGTATTATAGTGCAGGCATGGCTCTGATAAAACTTCAGGATATGCACTTCTAATGGGAAAAGAGTTCATTGTGAAGAGTTTTAACGGTGTATTCCTAGGGTTGCTGTATTTAGTTTTATTTTGTTTGTTTATTTATTTGTTAGAGAGAGGGAGAGAGAGAGAGGTCCAGAGAGGGACAGACAGACAGGAAGGGAGATGGATAAGGAGCATCAACTCATAATTGTAGCACGCTAGTTGCTCATTGATTATTTCCTCATATGTGCCTTGACCAGGGGGGTGCCAGTTGAGCCAGTGACCTTAGGCTCAAGCCAGAGACCTTAGGCTTCAAGCTAGAGACCTTAGGCTTCAAGCTAGAGACCTTTGGGCTCAAGCTGGAGACCATGGGGTCATGTCTATGATTCCATTCTCAAGCCAGTGACCTTGTGCTATAGCTAGTGAGCCTGCATTCAAGCCAGTGACCTGGAATTTTGAACCTGGATCCTCAGTGTCCCAGCGCAGTGCTCCATTTACTGTATCACTGCCTGGTCAGGCAGGGTTACTCTGTTTTAAGACTGTCCATTTTTTCATAGTAAGAAGGAACAGAAGTGTGAGTTCTACCCGTCCTTGGTATGGACATAAACTCAGAGCAGAAGTAAAATAGTCAGGTTAGTAAGGGGTTCTGAAAAATGTTTCGGTTTGTCAATTTTCAATTTTTTATCCTATGGAAGACATTGATTTTTGAGGTGCTACTTTTAAAGGTGCCAAGAGAACCAGGGTAGTTCCGCCAAGATAATTGGCTCCTGTTACTGATGTCTTCATTTATACACTCACTTAATGCATACAATGCTTTAGAAAGATGTCAGGTACTGAATGCATAAAACGGCAGACACTGAAATAAGGTATTAAAATGCTAAGATAAATGCCAATAGAAGGCCATATAAAGTGCTAAAAGGAACATAGAGAACAACCACAAAAAATTGTTGTGCCTGAAAACAGAGAAAGATGAGATGAGGGAAGAGGAAATAATTTATCTATACTTCACCCTTTATTTCTTTCTTAGCACTTAACAGGAAAGGTATCCCTGTTTTTTTTTTTTTTTTTTTACTGCTTCCAGGCCCTTATGTGCCTTTTTAAAAGACACTGTTTCTGTTATAGGAATCTCATTATAGATGGTGATTTATCGTTTGTGATATTTTTTTATTCCGGTATTAGGCTTCCATGGAGTAGTCTCAGGGCCCTAACACCAGACATATAGCATTGTCTCAAAAAGGAATTTTTCTGAGTTTCAAATGTACCCTTTAAGTAGATGGAATTGTCTGTATTGATGATAACATGTTAATTATGAATTCCTGGTCATTAGGGTAAATTTCAAGAATGGGACTGAAGTATAATAACTATAGCTATAAAAAATAATGTTTCTACCCCTAACTTGAAAAGCCTACAATACCACATTTAGATTATCTTTCTATCAGTTACTTTAATTCCTTTTGTATACTTTAGGTGGAGAAACTTGGCATTTTTTTTTTCACATAATGAATCTTATTTATTCTCAGAAGCTATAGTACAGTACCATAGATGAGAAAAGCACCCCAACAGTGCAGTATAAATAGAGTGAGGAGGCAGAGAAAAGTACAAGTGGTTCAAAAAAAAAAAAAAAAGAGTGATCACATATAGAGAAACTTGGCATTTTTAAATTCAATATTAGACATTGGTTTTAAAAGTCTACCCATTTCCCAACAACAGAAACACAAATAACCTGGTTCAGAATGGTCAGGGACTTGAAAAAGGCACTTCTCCAAAGAAGACATACAAATGGCCAATAAGCACACAAAAAGATGCTCACTACCACTTACCGTCAGGCAAATGCAAACCAAAACCACTGTGAGATCCCACCTTATACCCTTTAGGATAGCTAGTATCGCAAAAACAGAAAATAACAAGTATTGCCAAGGATGGGAGAAGTCAGAACACTTGTGAATGAAACTATACGGCTGCTATTGGAAGGCAGTGCAGCAGCAGTTTCTCTAAGTAAATAAATAATAAAAATAATGGACTTACCATTGGATTCAACAATTCTATCTTGGGGTATATAACTAAAAAATGGAGGGCAGAGTTTCGAAGAGATCTGTGTCCCTCTGTTCACAGCAGCATTATTGACCATAGCTAAAATGTGAAAGTAACTCAAGTGTCCTCTGATGGCTAAATGCATCAGCAGCAGGAGGCAAATGCATACAATGAAATAGTTTAAAAAGGAAGAGAATTCTGACATATGCTACAACCTGGATGAACCTCGAGGACATCATACTAAGTGTAATAAGACAGCCACAAAAAGATACCGTATGATTGCATTAATTTGAGGTACCTAGTGTATTCAAAGTCACAGAGACAGAAAATAGAATAGGGTTTATCGGGGGCTAAGGGAAGAGGGTGGGGACTTACTGTTATGTATTGTGGGGACTTATATGTAGAGAGGTCCTATTTTGCAAGATGAAAAGAGTTTTGGAGGTGGATGGTGGTGATAGCTGTACAACATTATAAATGTAATTAATACCGATGAGCTGTAAATTTTAAAAATGGTTACTATGGTTAATTTTCTGTTATGTATTTTACCACAATAAAAAAAAAGTTTGAAGAAAGAGGGAAAGAGGACTACCAATTTTTTTTTCTAAGTCAGTGAACTCTTGTTTGGGAAGAATCCTAAGTCTATTGTTGTGTCTTCAAATGCCATGCGCAGAGAAGAGCACCTGCCACACAGGCATGACCTGATTCTGGTCACGACCAAGTGGGATGGACACAGGGCTAGGGTCACTTTGTAGAATAAAAGACCTTTACCCTTTAAAACTGTCAAGGACGCAAGAGTCAGGAAAAGACTAAAGATTCCATACTGAAGGACACTAAGAAGACAAGTAAAAGCAATGTATGTCTGCAAGATCCTATAAGAGAAACAAAAAGAGCCAAGACAGATGGGAGAATTTGTGCGGTGTTTATGTGCTGGATGGTAGTGTTGTATCAATGTGTATTTTCTGGTTGAAGGCATGTATGATACTAATAGAGGTGAGTATCCTTATTTGGGGAGGAGGTGGAACACACTGCAGTATCTAAGAAAGAGAGATGCCTGACCAGGTGGTGGCGCAGTGGATAGAGCATCTGATTGGGATGCAGAGGATCTAGGTTCGAATCCCTGAGGTTGCGGCTTGAGCGCAGGCTCACTAGCTTGAGCGTGGGGTTGCTGGCTTGCACATGGGATCATAGACGCGACCCCCATGGTCGCTGGCTTGAGCCTAAAGGTTGCTGGCTTGAGCAAAGAGTCCCTCGCTCTATTGGACCACCCCCTCACACTCCCCCCTCCCCAGTCAAGGCGCATATGAGAAAGCTATCAATGAACAACTAAGGTGCTGCAACAAAGAATTGATGCTTCCTATCTCTCTCCCTTCCTGTCTGTCTATCCCTATCTGTCCCTTTCTCTGTCACTCTCTCTCTGTCCCTGTCTCACTAAGAGAGAGAGAGAGAGAAGGAAATGGAGCAAATGAGGCCAAATTTAATAATTAGGAAATCTGTGTGAAGGGCATTTACAGATCTTTGTATTGCTCTTATAACTTTTCTGTATGTTTGAAACTATTTAAAAATAAAGCAAATGAAAAAAAGAGAAAGATTCTGATTATCTCAGCTAAAAAACATTCTTTCTGTCCCTCAACCTTTCTTCATTGGATGATGGCAGCCAACAGATGGCCAGTTCCAAATGCACGGTTGTTCTTGGGCCGGTAGTGTGGCCATTGGACATGAAGGTTTGCTTAAGTTACCCTGGGAGAGCTCAGGAATGGTGGACACTAGGAAGGGTGTTCAGTATGTTTCTGTACAAAGAACTTGAAATGTTCTTTCTTTTTATTAAAACAACAACATTTTTTTTTCCAGGGAATTTATAGTCTCAGTGTTGTGCTATCTTGCCGAGTAGATTTTACATTCAGGCAGGTCCTTCCTTGGATATGAGTTTCTCTACTTACTGTGTGGTCTATTTATTGTAAAGTTCTTTTTTATAAAGTATGTGTAAATATACCCAACTAGTGGGAGTGTTTTGATGAGTTAATAAATAATGGAAGTAAAGTATTCAGCACAACACCTGGTGTATAGCAAGCTCTCGGTAAATCAGAGAGGGCTGATGGGTTATTGTAGTTTTCATTTTCATTACTTGCCATCCTTCAGTCTGGGAGAATTTTTCCCCCCCAAATTAATTATACTTGAGTGGCAAACTTTTGACACTTCTTTCAAGGAGAGAGATTTGCTTTGGAAACTGACAGGCAGTATTTTCCCCCCATCTCTATTCTCTTAGATTTGTGTTCATTGTTTTTCAATTTCTAGGGATTAAATTAGGACACCAAAATGTCGTTAGTGTAGTATATAGTCCCTAGGTTTTTGGTTCTGTCTGGTTAAGTGCTTTATGATCTATTTGTTAGTCCAAATGCAGCCTTATAAGGTGCATGATTCTTTTCATTTTTACTTCATAGTTGGTTTTTAATTAGCTTAAGTGAATGCAATGCAACATCAAGAAGGTCAAGGGTGGTGCTGAAATTCAATTCTTTCAAACTCTAGAATTTTACCTGGTCCTCTGGGCTCTGATATTTCTCTTGATTGCTGTGTTTTCGACATGATTATAGATGTAAACTATGTTCAAAAGGAGAGAGCAAAAAAGCCATATGATGTTTTAATGAAAGAAGTTAAATCAGGTAAGACCTCATCAGCTCAGCATTAAATTATATTATTTATTTATTTATAAAGTATATTTATTAAGAGCTTTTATTTGATTTTTAGAGAGAGAGAGAGAGATTTTCATTCTCAATCAAGTTTTATCTTATTATAGCAGCAGCTCAACGTCTAGAATCTCATCAAATTAGGTCCAGGTGTGCATAAATTCCTCAGAGACTGTTTCTTTAGTACAGCTCCTAAAGTACACAGCCTTTCAATCAGCAGACCTGTGAAACTAGAGACAATCTATCTGTCCCCCATTCTCCACACCCAATGTACCATGCTGGGACAGACAAAGGGTGTTATAACATTTTCTGTTAAAAAAAGGAGGAAAATGGGATACGTAAAGGGGTCATTGTTTGATGAGAATTCTGAAATCCAGTTAGACAAACTTTGAAGATTAATTGAGCCTCAAGGTCTGAAATAATTCCTCAAGGCTTTTGGCTCTGCTCTCTGGGTTCATTGTTCCATTTCTTAGTCCTCTTTCTATTTTTATTTTTTTAATTAATTGTGTTTACATAGATTCTAGGGTAACCTGGACTGCATCCCCCCTCCTTCATATTCCCCTCCACATCTCCCTTGCACCCTCCCTACAGTGTCCTCCCCCCTTCCCTTCAGGTTTATCCCATCCTATCATGCCCTTACCCCTGTCCTCTTTTCCTCTGGTCCCTTTGATCCCTCCTCTTGTCTCAATTCCTTTTCTCAGTTCTTATTGTTCCTTGGATTCCTCAAATGAGTGAGGTCATATAATTATTTCTTTTTCTGCCTGGCTTATTTCACTCAACATAATAGTTTCCAGGTCCCTCCATATTGTGGCAAAAGGTAATATTTCCTTCTTTTTCATGGCCCTATAGTATTCCATTGTATATATGTACCACAGCTTTTTAATCCACTCGTCCACTGATGGACACTTAGGCTGTTTCCAGCTCTTCACTATTGTGAACAATGCTGCCACGAACATGGGGGCACATTTCTTTTTTTCAGTCAGTGATATGGTGTCCTTGGGATATATTCCTATAAGTGGAATAGCTGGGTCAAAGGGCAGTTTCCATTTCTAATTTTCTGAGGAATCTCCATACTGTTTTCCACAGTGGCTGCACCAGTCTGCATTCCCACCAGCAGTGAAGGAGGGTTCCCTTTTCTCCACATTCTCGTCAGCACCTATAATGTGTTGTTTTGTTAATGAGCACCATTCTGACTGGTGTGAGGTGGTATCTCAATGTGGTTTTAATTTGCATTTCTCTAATGATTAGTGATGTTGAGCATTTTTTCATATGCCTATTGGCCATCTGTATGTCCTCTTTGGAGAAATTTATATTTATTTCTTTTGCCCATTTTTTGATTGGATTGTTTGTCTTCTTGGTGTTGAGTTTTATAAGTTCTTTATAAATTTTGGTTATTAACCCCTTATCAGACGTGCTGTCGAATATGTTCTCCCATTGTGTGGTTTGTCTTTTTATTCTGTTCTTATTGTCTTTAGCTGTGCAAAAGCTTTTTAGTTTGATATAGTGCCATTTGTTTATCTTGTCTTTTATTTCATTTGCCTGTGGAGATAAATCGGCAAATATATTGCTGCTACAGATGTCGGAGAGCTTGCTGCCTATGTTTTCTTCTAAGATGCTTATGGTTTCACAGTTTATATTTAAGTCCTTTATCCATTTTCAGTTTATTTTTGTGCATGGTGTAAGGTGGTGGTCTAGTTTCATTTTTTTTGCAGGTAGCTGTCCAGTTTTCCCAACACCATTTGTTAAAGAGACTGTCTTTACTTCATTGTATGTTCTTTCCTCCTTTGTCAAATATCAGTTGTCCATAAAGGTGTGGGTTTATTTCTGGGTTCTCTGTTCTGTTCCATTGATCTATATGCCTGTTCTTATGCCAGTACCAAGCTGTTTTGAGTACAATGGCCTTGTAGTATAACTTGATATCAGGAAGTGTGATATCTCCCACTTTATTCTTATTTTTCAAGATTGCTGAGGCTATTCGTGTTCTTTTTTGGTTCCATATCAATTTTTGGAATATGTGTTCTATATCTTTGAAGTATGCCATTGGTATTTTAAATGGTATTGCATTGAATTTATAAATTGCTTTGGATAGTATAGACATTTTAATGATGTTTATTCTTCCTAGCCTTGAGCACGGTATATGCTTCCACTTGTTTGTGTCTTCTTTGATTTCTTTTATGAATGTTTTATAATTTTCCGAATACAAATCTTTAACCTCCTTGGTTAAATTTACTCCTAGGTACTTTATTTTTTTTGTTGCAATAGTGAAGGGGATTGTTTCCTTAATTTCTCTTTCTGACATTTTATTGTTCGTGTATAGAAATGCCTCTGATTTCTGAGTATTACTTTTATATCCTGCCACCTTTCTGAATTCTTTTATTAGGTCCAGTAGTCTTTTGACTGAGTGTTTAGGATTTTCTATATACAGTATCATATCATGTGCAAATAATGATAGTTTTACTTCTTCTTTTCCAATTTGGATGCCTTTTATTTCTTTTTCTTGTTTGATTGCTGTAGCTAGGACTTCCAGTACTATGTTGAATAAGAGTGGTGAAAGGGGACACCCCTGCCATGTTCCTGATTTTAGCGAAATTGCTTTTAATTTTTGTCTATTTTTTTTATTTTATTCATTTTAAAGAGGAGAGACATAGTGAGAGAGAGAGAGAGAGAGAGAGAGAGAGAGAGAGAGAGAGAGAGAGAGAGAAAAGGGGGAGGAGCTGGAAGCATCAACTCCCATATGTGCCTTGACCAGACCAGTGCAGGGTTTTGAACTGGCGACCTCAGTGTTCCCAGGTCGACGCTTTATCCACTGCGCCACCACAGGTCAGGCTTAATTTTTGTCTATTGATTATGATGTTGGCTGTGGGTTTGTCATAAATGACCTTTATCATGTTGAGGTATGTTCCCTGTATTCCCACTTTGCTAAGAGTTTTGAGCATAAATGGGTGCTGGATTTTATCAAGTGCTTTTTCTGCATCTATTGAAATTATCATGTGATTTTTGTCCTTCCTTTTGTTTATGTGATGAATCACATTGATTGATTTGCGAATACTGAAACAGCCTTGCCTCTCCAGAATAAATCCCACTTGATCATGGTGTATGATTTTTTTCATATATTGCTGGATCCGGTTGGCTAATATTTTGTTGAGAATTTTAGCGTCTAAATTCATCAGGGATATAGGCCTATAATTTTCTTTCTTTGTGTTGTCTATGCCTGGTTTTGGAATCAGAATTATGCTTGCCTCATAAAAGGAACTTGGTAGTGTTCCTTCCTCTTGAATTTTTTGAAATTGCTTGAGAAGGATAGGAATTAGTTCTTTGAATATTTGGTAGTATTCAACAGTGAAGCCATCGGGTCCAGGGTTTTTGTTTTTTGGGAGCTTTTTGATAACTGTTTCAATTTCTTTTGTTGTAATCGGTCTGTTTAGGTTTTCTGATTCTTCCAGATTGATTTTTGGAAGATCGTATGTTTCAAGGAATTTGTCCATTTCACCTAGGTTGTTTAATTTTTTGGCATACAGTTCTTCATAGTACTTTCTTACAATATTTTGTATTTCTGTTATGTCGGTTGTTATTTCTCCACTCTCATTTCTAATTTTATTTATTTGAGTCCTCTTTCTTTTTTTCTTGGTGAGTCTCATTAAAGGTTCATCGATCTTGTTTACCCTTTCAAAGAACCAGCTCTTGGTTTCATTGATCCTCTGTATTGTTTCTTTAGCCTCTATGTCATTTATTTCTGCTCTGATCTTTATTATTTCCTTCCTTCAACTACCTCTGGGCCTTACTAACTGTTCTATTTCAAGTTCTTTTAGATGAAGGGTTAGGTTGTTTATTTGAGCTTTTCCAAGCTTCTTAAAGAATGCCTATAGTGTTATGAACTTCTCTCTCAGTACTGCTTTAGCTGTGTCCCATAAATTTTGAGTTGTTGTATGTTCATTATTATTCATTTCTAGGAATATTTTTATTTCTTCTTTGATTTAATTGTTAACCAATTCGTTATTTAATAGCAAGCTATTTAGTTTCCATGTGTTTGAGTATTTTTCTGTTGTAGTTGGTTTCTAGTTTCATGCCATTGTGTTCAGAGAAAATTCTTGATATGATTTTAATCTTCTTAAATTTGTTGAAACTGCGTTTGTGTCCTAACATGTGATCTATCCTAGAGAATGTACCATGAGTACTTGAAAAGAATGTATATTCTGCTGCTTTAGGGTGAAAGGTTCTGAAGATATCTATTAAATCAAATTGATCTAGTGTGCCCTTTAAGTCTGCTGTTTCTTTGTTAATTTTCTTTCTTGAAGATCTATCTAGTGATGTAAGTGGGGTATTGAAATCCCCTACCATTATAGTATTGCTGTTGATCTTGCCCTTTATATCCATCAAAGTCTGCTTTATATATTTAGGAGCTCCTATATTAGGTGCGTAGATATTTATGATGGCTATCTCTTCATGTTGGATTGCTCCCTTTATCATTATGGTAGTGACCTTCTTTATCTCTTATTATAGCCTTGCTTTTCAAGTCCATTTTGTCTGATATAAGTATTGCTAACCTAGCTTTTTTTTTCATTTCCATTTGCATGAAATATTTTTTTCCATCCTTTTACCTTCAGTCTATGTGCATCTTTTGTTTTAAGGCGTGTCTCTTATAGACAACATATGTACAGGTCCTGTTTTTTTTATCCATGCAGCTACCCTATGTCTTTTGATTGGATCATTTAATCCATTTACATTTAAGGTTATTATTGATATGTAGTTGTTTATTGCCATTTTATATTTTAATGGTGTATTCCTCTTTTGCTATATTCTTTTCCCACTTTGATCTGTTTACAACAGGCCCCTTAACATTTCCTGCAGCATTGGTTTCATTGTAATGAATTCCTTGAGTTTTTTTTTTTTGTCTGGGAAGCTTTTCATTTCTCCTTCAATTTTAAATGATAGCCTTACTGGATAAAGTAGTCTTGGTTATAGGCTCTTTTTCTGCATTACTTTGAATATTTCTTGCCATTCCCTTCTAGCTTCAAGTGTTTCTGTTGAGAAATCAGATGTCATCCTTATGAGGGCTCCTTTGTAGGTGATAGCCTTTTTTTCTCTAGCAGCTTTTAATATTTTCTCTTTATCACTTAGCTTTGGTATTTTAATTATGATGTGTCTTGGTGTAGGTTTCTTTGGGTTTCTCTTTAATGGAGATCTCTGTGCTTCATGAACTTGTGAGACCCTTCCTTGCATCAATTTAGGGAAGTTTTCAGCTATGATTTTATTGAATAAAGTTTTTATCCCTTGTTCTTTCTCTTCTTCTTCAGGAACCCCTATTATGCGAATGTTATTTCTTTTCATGTTGTCACAGAGCTCTCTTAGAGTGTCCTCAGACTTTTTGAGTCTTTTTTTCTTTTTTCTGCTTTGCTTCCATGCCTTTGTTCATCTTGTCTTCCAACTCGCTGATTCCGTTTTCAGCTTCATCCTGCTTTTAATTCCTTTCATTGTGGTCTTCAATTCTTATATTGTATTTGTCATCTCTGACTGATTCTTTTTTAATATTTCACTGTCCTTTTTTATACTTGCTATCTCTTTATTTAGGTGTTCATAATGACTATCCATTGTTGTTCTAAGATCCCCTAAGTATCCTAACTATCATTATTCTAAACTCTGCATCTGGAAGTTTGATTATTTCTATATCGCTCAGTTCATTTCCTGGAGGATTCTCTTGTGGTTTCATTTGGATCACACTTTTCTGTCTTCTCATTATGTCTGTGTGTTTGAGTGTGTTGTCTGTAGAGCTGGTTGAGTCTAGGCTTGGTGTTGTCTTCCTCCAATTTTCAGTTATGTTATTTCTAGGTCTTCTTGGGTTGGCTGTAGTTGTTGTTTGTAATACACTGTGGAATTTGGCTTTTCTAGTAGAGCTGCTTTGAAGTCTTGATTTCTTTGTTTTCTTAACTCTATTGTAATCTTGTTCTACTGATCTCAGTAGGGGGCTTATTTGAAACTGTATTCAGGAATGCGGTGGGTGTAACCTGAGACTCTGAAGACCTGATCTGCCAGTTACTCTCTCTGGGGGCAGGGCACTTTCTCTGCTTCAGTAGTGGGAGGTGTATCTCAGATCTCCATGGAGACCTGAGTTACAGCCCCTCCTCCCCACTTCTTGTTTTCAGCTATGTCTTTTTGTGCTGATTGGAGCTGGTGAGATATCTTGAGATATCTCTTTAGTCTTGTGTTACATGGAAGGATCAATCCCTCCCCAGCTCTGGCCACCTCCAGCACCTCCCCTAGGTATGGTTGCTTCAAACACTGGATTAATCTGCTGCTCAGGTCCTCCCATGAATTCCTCTTTTTGTCATCGGCTGTCTCTGTCTCCCCCTTTCCTTTTGGAAAACAAGCCAGCTCTTTCAACACACCTCATTCCCAGGTCCCCAGGCAAGTGGCTGTGAGTGATATTTTCTACTGTTTTCCTTGGAGTGAGAGCTTTTCTTGGCTCTCAGCCTCAACCCCCTCCCTTTGTTCCTGTAAGCAGGGGAGGCTTACCTCTCCTCAGCGCTCCCCACCAGGCTTGGTGTGGCTTCCTCTTTGCTCCTTGGATTTTGAGAGCAGTTCTTATAGTCCAGAGTTGGTTTTTTATGCTGGTTGTTCCTAAATTAATTTGTAATCCAGTTTGGTGGTGTCAGCTGGGAGTCTGTGCGTCTGCCTACTCTGCTGCCATCTTGTGTCTCTCATCATCTTTTCTTTTTCACAAAATGTACTATTTGTTTATATTTGAATAGTTTTCCTGTGTAAAGCCAATAGCCGAGGTCAGGATCACAGCCACCTGACCCGTGCAGGTTCGCATTGGATTCGAACAGTCGGTAATGAAACAACGGAGCCAAGAACTGGTGAGCCATCAGCTTTAATTCTAGCTTGCACCTGGCAGGCGAGCAAAAACACACACTGGGCTCCAAAACCCACACATTCAGTGCTCACAAAGCTACTGACTTATCCGAGTTTCCTAGAATTAAAGGTTTCTAGCTCACCAGATGTATTCACCTCTGTTTCCCATCTCCTCCTACACAAACTCTTAACAAACTGGCTTCTTCCTCAGCACTCTGCCATCTCGGCTGCTTCTCCTGGCCTTCACGTAGCCTTACTCTGCTCTCCTCTCTAACACCAACCTCAGGAACTCAGGAACCAAGAGAGAGAGATCAAGCTACTGGTCTCTCCCGCTTTATAGCATAGACTCAAAACCTTTAATCCAATTATACATACAAGAAAGTCGCTGATACAAAGCCACCCATCTGAGGCATAATGGGATTTCTCCCTACATCACCACCCTACATCATCCAATCAGTCAAGGGTGTGGAGAAGAGCTTACTCTTAAACTAAGCCTTAGGCTATGACCTGGCCTGCCTACATTACTGCTTTTCCCCCACAGCTGTCTCAAGCATAAGGGCAAATAATATCACCTGGGTGACGGGCCTCCATGTGGACAGCGCCATCTTTAACAAAGTGAGCATATTATATTTTATCTGCCGAACATCCTGTCTAGGATTTTGACCTTGTTCCAACTGCTTTCCATGTAATTGTTTCTTCCTTTATCTCCTAATTCCTTGTATCACCAACTCTATTTAAAAATCCAAGATATTGAGTCTCTTCAATAAAGCCTAGCCCACATTGATCTACTTACAAGGCAGGTTGGGGAAGTATGTACATAAAATCCTAAATTTCTAGAGTAAATGTTGAGACCTCTAAGATTCAAAAGACTGAGAATTCCCCACACAGGGGAGGGGTTTAGATGCTAATCAGTCAAAAGACTGACAACTGTTCCTTACAATCATCTTTTGTACCTAAGAAATTAATTTGCTTACATATATATCTCTGATATATACTGACCTTTCCACTGATACTTTAAAAAATGTTTTTATTTTATTTTAAGTGCCTAGAGATGAAAATCAATATAAAGCATCATCATTAAAAAAGAAAGAACTTATCAACTCTACTCCATAATTTTAGTCCTTAAGTCCTTGCTGTCCACGTATTCCATCTACCTCAAACTATGTTTTTTACATTTTCATTTCACTTCCTACTGATCTACTAGAATTCAGCTGAAACATTACCCCTCCATGGAAACTTCTCTATCATTCTTATGTAGAGACACTCTCCTTCATGTTTCTCATAGCATCCTCTAGAGCAGTGGTCACACAAAATAATATTTTTGAATGAATGAATTCTCTGAAAAATGAAACATTACACATACAGATTTCTTCATCAAAAAAAAAAAAAAAAAAAAGAAAGAATACTATTATTAAAACTATAGTTTGTTACCACAAGGAAGTTGTAAAGCCAGTAGTCAGGGTCAGGATCACAGCCGCCTGACCCACGCAGGTTCGCATTGGATTCGAACAGTCGGTAACAAAACAACGGAGCCAAGAACTGGTGAGCCATCAGCTTTAATTCTAGCTTGCACCCGGCGGGCAAACAAAATCACACACTGGGCTCCAAAACCCACACATTCAGTGCTCACAAAGCTACTGACTTATCCGAGTTTCCTAGAATTAAAGGTTTCTAGCTCACCAGACTTATTCACCTCTGTTCCCCATCTCCTCCAGCACAAACTCTTAACAAACTGGCTTCTTCCTCAGCACTCTGCCATCTCGGCTGCTTCTCCTGGCCTTCATGTGGCCTTACTCTGCTCTCCTCTCTAATACCAACCTCAGGAACTCAGGAACCAAGAGAGAGAGAGAGAGCAAGCTCCTGGACTGCCCCAGTTTATAGCACAGAAAATCCAAACCTTTAATCCAATTATACATAAAGAAAGTCTCTTATACAAAGCCACCCATCTGAGGCATAATAGGATTCCTCAAGAGAGTGCACCACCCTACATCATCCAATCAGTCAAGGGTGTGGGGAAGTGCTTACCCTTAAACTAAGCCTCAGGCTATGACGACCTGGCCTGCCCACAGCCTGTTCCAGAACACACATTAATATCAACAAACTTCCATGTGGGCAGTGCCATCTTTAACAAAGTGAGCATAATATATTTTATCTGCCCAACAGAAGTTCAAGCTAAAATAGATAAATACAGCAAGGACAATAAAACAGTCACAACCAGGAACATGTACTATTTCTCAGGCACTTATTAAAGTGCTTTAATGGATTATTTAATTCTCAAAATACCCCATCATGTCTTATTATTATTCTTTTTAACTTTTTTTTTATTGTGGTAAAATATACATAACATAAAATTTACTACCTTAACTTTTAAAGGTATAATTTAGCACTATTAAATATATTCATAGTATGTAGCCATCACCATCGTTTAGCTTCAGAACTCTCTTCATCTTGTAAAATATTAAACAATAACTCCTATTCACCCTCCCTTGAGCTTCTGGAAAGCATTACTATTCTACTCTGTCTACTCAAGGTATTTTATATTAATGTGATTGGCTTATTTCACTTAGTATAATATTCTCGAAATTCATTTGTGTAGTGGCATATGTCATAATTTTCTTCCTTCTCATATTATTATTATCATTTTAGCAAAAAGAGAGTTACACACACAGAGAGAGACTGGAAAGAGGAGAGATGAGAAGCATCAATGCGTAGTCATGGCACATTAGTTGTTCATTGATGGCTTCTCATACATGCTTTGACCAGGGATCTCAAGCCAAGCTGGTGACCCTTTGCTCAAGCCAGCGACTTGGGCTCAAGCCAGTGACCTTAGACTTAAAACCAGCAATCTTTGGGGTCAATCCAGCAACTGTGAATCATGTCAATGATCCCACATTCAAGCTGGCAAGCCTGTGCTCAAGCTGGTGACGTTGGGGTTTTGAACCTGGGACCTCAGTGTCTCAGGTTGACACTCTGTCCACTGTGCCAATACTGATATGGCAGAATTTTCTTTTCAAGCCTGAATAATATTTCCTTGGCTATATATACTACATTTTATCTATCCATCCATTGACATTTGAGCTACTTCTATGTTTTTAGCTATTATGAATGATGCTGCTGTGAATATGGTTGTACAACAAACATCTCTTCTAGAGACAGGTGGTTTTGGCTTAACTCTTTAAGGATGATTGTTTGGCAGTAACTCCAACTGGACAAATCTTTGCAATTTATTGAATAACCAAGTAAATTAAATACATCAGCTAGGTCTCATTGGAAAACAAAATTCAACTCAAGTGTTGCAAGACATTTTAATGAAGAGTATCCATGCAGAAATGTGTATATTTGGGTATAAGGGGCTTAAGGGAACTTATTAGTAAGGAGTGTCAAAATACTCAGATCTAAGCAACACAGGAAGCAGTTTGCATCCTTAGTCCTGAACAGACAAGGAGAGAAAATTGTTTTAACAGAGCCCAAAGAGAGTTGGAGCTAAAGAAAAGGAACTACTGACAGTAGCCATGGAGAGATGCAGTCATGGCCATAAAAGTGGTCTGGGAGATAGTTATGGGGACAAAATAGCTCAAACTCTTTTTTTCTTCTGCCCTTCAACATTTTGCCAGTAAACTCCATTGGTTGAACCAAACAAAAGTCAGCTTGCAAGAGATAGATGTTCAGGCTGCTGCAACTCTATTTTGGTGAGTCTTATTGGGAAGGAGCAAGGCCAAGAAGGACAAAGGGCCTTGGCCAGATAGCTCAGTTGGTTAGAGCTTTGTCCTGAAGCACAGAGGTTGCCAGTTCTATCTCTGGTCAGGGCACATATAGGAACACATTGATGTTTCTGGTGCTCTCTCATTTCTCTCTCAAAAAATAAAAAAAATAAAAATTTAAAAAAGAAAAGAATGACAAAGAATAAATGAGGGTGGATTCTCCCTTTGATAAAGAAATTTAAATATTAGAATTTATAGCCTGACCTGTGGTGGCACAGTGGATAAAGCGTCGAATTGAAGCACTGTGGTGGCTGGTTCAAAACCCTGGGCTTGCCTGGTCAAGGCACATGTGGGAGTTGATGCTTTCTGCTACTCCCCTCTTCTCTCTCTCTCTCTCTCTCTCTCTCTCCTTTCTCTCTCTCAAAATAAATAAATAAAATCCAATAAAAGTGTTTTTTAAAAAAGAATTTATAGGTAGGAATAGCTGATTTTCTCTTCTCTTACAATTGAAGAAGTTTCATTTAATGGGTTCTTTTCTCTGCAAGGAAATGAAGCACATAGTCTTTTTGAAGTTTCTTTGTTTTTCATAGCAATGGGCCTTTAGGAACTGGATCAGAAAGTAGAATGACTGGAAATGGATCATTTAACACTAACTTGCTAAAAGACATGAACATTTGGAATTTATATCCAATCTACTCCCCAGAAAGAATTGAAGGCTGCTCTGCATAAACTGTAGCTACAGCTTCTGTCCCTAGATAGCGGTCATGTATGAGTGAGGAGAAATGCTGACTAAGGAGAAAAAAGTCAGCTGAAATTAAAGAGACTCTGTCAAGAGTGATGAAAATTGAACTCTTGTGTGATTTTAGACACTCTGTATGACCAGATAGGTAAAATTAGAGATTGAAGAATCTTCCATAAAATGGATGCGATTGAATACAATTATTTTGTGATATGCAAAATGCAAAAGGTAGTGTAGAGATGTGCATGTTTCTGGGGAAGGGGTATAATTGGAAGGTAGATTAACAATACTAAAAGCAACATATGGAGTGTAAGAATACTTAACATTTTCTCTTTGTCTAAGAAGATAAGTGATACTCTAAAGAAACCCACAGTGAAAGAATTTCTGTATTCATAGAAACTTTCATTTCTTTTTTAGCTTTCTTTTTTCATCTTGCAGAACCTCTGTCAATATCTCATCACTTCTTCAATTATCCAGGAAGGCAGGGGCACAGTATAGGCTATTATAAGGCTGAGATTGTACGAGAGAGAGAGAGAGAGAGAGAGAGAGAGAGAGAGAGAGAGATTTATTCAGATCTGATCCAACAAAACTTTCTGCTTCTAAGTTTAGTGATGAATAAGTAGATCTCACTGTCCTTCATTGCACTTACACTATATTTGCCCTTTTGATGTAAACATGTGGGCCTCTCATGTCTTCCCAGCACAATTTTTTGCAGGTGACCCCATTTCAAAGCAATGTTTATTTAACATAGGTAGTCTGCCCTGACAAGGTTTACTAAATAATTCATAGACAATTTCTATCAACTAAGAATAAATGTTGGTCTCCATGTATAAAAAAATGAGTTGCCAATGCTTATCTTCAAATAGACAAAAAGTGCCTTCAAAAATAAAGCCTTTAACAGCGGGTATGCTTTGTAATTAATATTTAGAAAATAATTGGTACAATTTGCATAATGCCATTACCTGTCATATAAGATGACAGATAATTACAAAAATCATTTCTGATGGCAGTTGTTCTACAGCTTGGAATTGGATATTGAAAAACAGGGCCCATCTATATTCATATGATCTGTGAACATTTTCTTTTTTCTTCTTTTCCAAGTGAGAGGAGGGGAGATAGAGAGGCAGACTCCTTCATGCACCCTAACTGAGAACCCTGATTGGTTTCCTGGCAACCTTGTCTGGGACCAATGCTCTGTCCATCTGAGACTGTGCTCCCAACTGAGCTATTTTTAGTGCTTGAGGTAGAGGCTCCATGAAACTGTTCTCAGTGCACAGAGCCAACAGGCTCAAACCAATTGAGCCATGGCTGCAGGAGGGAGGAGAGAGAGAAGGGCGTGAAGGGAAGGCGGAGGCGGGGGAGAAGCAGATGGTCACTTCTGTGTGCCCTGACCAGGAATCGAACCCTGGACATCCACAAGCTGGGCTAACGCTCTATCACTGAGCCAACTAACCAGGGCTGATCTATGAACATTTTAATAATTTGTGAACCTGTTCTTAAACTACTATGCTATCAAATTACTCCTGCTCACTTGCACAGTTAAAATAAAAATGAAATAAGAAAGAGGCAAGACATGCTGGGAAGCAGGAAACCTTACTAATCGAGCCTCTGCTACTAAGAACCTGTGTGATGACTGAGAGCTACTGTGACTTGAAAATTCTGGTGATTCAGTGACAACAATGAGGTAGAATTAAGGCCTTAACATTTGTCTTAATGAAATGAAGGATTCTTTGGCATTCTTAGATATATAGATATAAGCTAATAAGCAATTTTGAATTCTTTATCTAGCATGACTTTTAAAAAAATGGATTGTATGAAAAAGACAATCCTTAAATGTCAAATTTTATGTAAATAATTGTACACTTTATGGCTTTATCCTAACATGAATATCATTAGCCCTCTCAATCACTTGAAATTTTTAAAAACTTCATGCTTTTTTTTTGTTTTTGTATTTTTTTGCTTTTGGGGTTCTGCTTATACTTTTTCTTTCCATGTATCATGCCTTCACTTGGTTAAATTACACTCATTCTGAATCCCCTCTAAAACTAGATTAAGTGAACATAAATGAACCCTAATAATGTGTGGGCAGTATGTCTATGTCAGGATAGGCTAGTTTTATAGTAGTAATAAAATTATCCCAAATTCTCAACAGGCCTAACATAATAAGTATTTAATTCTCACTTATCCTACACATTTAGTGTTGGCTCACAGGACGTTTCTGCTCATTGTAACCACTCAGGGATTTGGCAATGGAAGATTTGCTAGATATACACACCCATGATCACCTTATGGTGAATCATGCTCTGACTCCTAAAGTCTCCAATAGAAAGAACACTGCTATTTATATATTATTGTCAAGCAAGCACAGGACCACTTCTTTCCGACTCCAGTATTTGGTCGATAGCGCCAGTGGCTAACAAACACCAGAGTGATAAAGAGCAAAGCTTTGTCATCCAACAACTAGGGCTGAAATTCTGTCTCTGATCCTTGCTGGCTATAACTTTTAGCAAGTTACTCTTTTTTTTTTTTTTTAATCTCAGTCTCTCATCTCTAAAATAGTGCTTATAATAGAACAGTCTCATTGAGATGTGTGTGTGTTTTTTTAAATGAGTTAATACATGTAAAACACTTAAAACAGAGCTTGAGAGTACATTAAATCAGTATTAGCTATCCTTTACTCCATATTTAGCTTTTGATGCATTATAATTTACGTGATTATCTCCCCTACGTGAGTGGTCTCCTGGTTAATGGGAATCTCCCTGCACAGCGTTGTAACTGTAGAGCTTGTGGAGTAGGAACACGATTGATGTTTTTATTCTCTCTGGGTTTTTAGGTGTCGTACTTGCTCTTTCAGATCAGATATTCTGGAGCATTTAGCTTTCTTACACACTCAGCCAATTGCAGAGTGTCTTACCCATGGAGATAATTTGCTGTAGGTAAGAAACTGGACAAAGTAAACCACTACTTTCTACCTGTCTATCTTTGATTTCTAAGAAATTTGGAAGGATTTGTGGAAGAAGGAAAAGACTCAAACACTCAGTGCTTCATTCAAAATTTAATAGTTCCATAGCTCTAAAAAAATGGGAAGTATTTCCCTCCTCCAAATGTTTTTGGTAAATTTCATGAACAATGTGTGAATTACAGAGTAGAGTTTAAATGACATGTGGGTAACAAGAACATATCACACTTCAATACAATTTCACTCACAATTGGATTCGGCAGGGCGAGGAAAAATAGGTTGCTTAAAACCTGTCAGAATTGCAGCACGATGTTGTTGACAGCTGTGCAGAAAAGTTGAATAATGTGGTGCCGAAAAGGTCAATGTTTCTTGTTGATACTGGTTGGTAGGATGGGAAGGGCCCTGGGGATTGCCAGGCGCCCCCCTCCAGAGACATACGCAGCAGTGGAAGTTTTAGAGGTCAGACTTTCAGAGATAAGGAACAGGACTTGTTTCTCACACTGGTTCTGAACTTAGAGGTCATTTGTGAACTCTTGAATCATTCTACCCCCAAAGGCTCAAGTAGAGAATGTGAATTAAGAAAACTGGGTAATAGTAAGTTTGGCAGGAGGCATGGGAATCGTTATTCTGTGCCCTTTAACTGAATTTACTATCATGTTTGAAGAGCAAGTAAAAAACAAGAAGACTAGAGAATAGACTTTTGGCCAAAATAAATAAATAAACAAACACATCCAGATTCAATTTTATTTGTGTTATGAACTCCAGGCTTGTGGGTCACCTCCCTTTAAAAACTCCGTTCTTCGAAGCCTCATGGTTTTTGAGGGTAGATCTACATATATTGCAAATAAAAGGATTCACTATTATCAAGTAATTTCAGTTTTTGATGTAAATATTAAACATTTTAATATTAAGATGAAAACCAGTTAATAAGAAAATACATCTTTTGTCAATAATCCTTTCTGATACATGTTAGTCTACAGAGCTTTGCAACTCAGTGGTTGAGACTATTTTGTGGACTGTATTATTATTTTTAATAAAATAGTAATTCACGCAGTGTTCCTTTCACTTAACAGATATGGATATTTATACTGTGAAACTTCATGACAATCCACATTGTGATGAATAATAAAAAAAAATCATTTGTATTTTCCATTAAAAAAAAAGACCTAGAGCAGAGGTTTTTCAACCTTTTCAAACTTGGGGACTGGTGAAAATAAGAGTAACCATGAGCACAAGTGATTTTGACTAAGACCATTGGGCCTATAACTGGTTCTTAACCTTTTTAGAGGTACCGAACCCACCAGTTTCATATGCGCATTCACCGAACCCTTCGTTAGTGATAAATAAAATATGATTTTTTTTCCAAATTCAAGACATAGGTATATGTTTTTTTACTGGTGCACAAAATGAGCCATGCATGAACATCACCTAGCTCAAAGAACAAAACCAACAAAGTGCATGAACTCACAACAAATTACGGTATTACTTTATTCTGGCCTCCTTGGCAGAGGCTTCTCCAAACCCCTAAGACCGACTCATTGAACCCCTAGGGTTTGATAGAACCCAGGTTAAGAACCACTGGTTTATAATCTTCATGCAACATCAGGGTGGTTAACTTTTCTGCAGACTGGCTACAAAATTTCTGGCTGACTGGTGATTGAAAATCATTGATTTAGAGGTTTTAAATCACTCTTTAAACATTTTATTCAGATGTTAGAACTGTGCAAACTTAGATTAGAAAATAATTTCCATGTTGTAGGCCAGTGGCAGACCAGGGCTACTCTAAGACGTAGCTTATTGTGGTAGTAGTGGGAAGATCAACCTGCCCTCATGCAGGTTCTTCTCGAAACTTCTCCGACTTTCTCTGAGCCACATAAGTGGTCTCCAGACTGCAGGGAATTGTAACTGCTGAATCCTTATGTTGTCATCTTTGTTACACTAATAAATAATATCATGCAATAATTACCAATCACTTACCATGTTCCTGGCACTTGTCTAATCACTTTATGTGTGTTATCCCATGGAACACGCGGGTCAATATTGAGGTACTTTTGTCCCTATTTTACAGATGAATTTACATGATGAGGGGCACAAGTTTTCCTGAACTTGCCAGAATCACTATGAAAGTAGATGGTGGAGAAAGATTTAAATCCAATCAGTCTTGTTCCGGAGTCATTCATTGGTTCTTAGGTTCTAACCTATCTTGTCAGGTTTGACTGGCTTCCTGATTCTCAACCATGTGAATGGACTACAAAAAACCTTCTTTGGAGTTCTAAAATTGTATTTATGTCCAACAGCTATTAATATAATAACTATTAATACATATTTAAGCAGGAAGCCTCATAGCTTGAAGAAGAGTACTTACGATAGCAGAAATGAACACAGCTGCAATCCGCTAGAATGAAAACCTGCTATTTCACAGACTAGAATGGTGGTTGGTAGGGGCTGTGTGTGGGGGAAATGGAGCATCATAGGTCAAAGGGATACATTTCAGTTATAAGAAGAATAGTTCTGAGGATCTGATGTACGGCATGGTGACTTTGGTTGAAAATATCGTATTGTGTACTTGAAAATTTGTGAGAGTAAATCTTAAGTGATATCACACATTCGTACAAAAAAAAGGAATTGCCTGTGTGAGGTGATGGACATGTTAATTGTCTTGATCTTAGAAATCATTCCACAGTGTATATAGGTATCAAATCATCACATTGTACACTTCAAATATATACAATTATATTTGTCAATTATTCCTCAATAAAATTGGAAAAAAATTTGCTATTTTATTCTATTGTCCTCCCCACCTTACCTCAAGTCTGTTTTCCACATATAAAATGTATTGGTACATTAAATATTTTTCATTGATGTTTTCTTTTGTAGAAACAGATATTAAAACCCTTTAGTTCTCAGCATTGACATCATGACAAAGCTGAAGGTGATTTATATTTATCTATATCAGGTAGCAATTTGTTGCTTCACTGATTTTTTTCTCAGAGACTACATAGGAATATACTATCAGTTGGGTTTGATTTACTTTTTATGTAGTGAGAATAAGAATGGATTTCAGGATTTAAGTTTCTCTAAATATCTGTGGCTTTCTACTGCATTTTGAACATGAAAAACATAACATGACATTGTAAAATCCCTTTTTGTTTTTAAATCAAGTACTCAACAATATATAAAAAAATCTTAAACTTTACTCATTAATTGAAAAAATATTTGTCTAATTTATTTTGTTAGCCATGAGATTTAATTCTCTGTATTTCTGAAATGGAGGATTTTTACAGATGTAAGTGAAAGTGATGAGAATCTGAGTAAAGAGGCCAAACAAGTATTTTTCTCAAAATAGGAATAACAGTACAGTAAAAATGTGCATTAAGTCAGCACTCACTTTCTGCAGTAAATGTCTGATTGCATCTCTTTGCCTTTCCATTTGTAATATTCCAGGCAGGTGGCAGGCTAGCTGATGCTTATTATAATTACACTGCATTTTACCACCTGAGTAGAAAGGTTGCATGGGAATTTTTTAATGTAAAGCAACTGTCCATCAGGACATACGTATAACGGTAGACCTGAACAGAGCATTATTTATATTACTAACAGGAATTATATAAAATTTGAAAGATTAACAGTATGGTTCCCTTTCCCTTATCCCCTACTCTTTGAACAAGAGGAGAGTAGATGTTCAAGGTCACTGTCATTCATTTTTCACAGTCCCTGGGACCTTAGAATGACTCCACATAACCAAGTGGCCATACTATTATAAAGGACATTAACATTCCTATTAAGCTCTTGAGAATTTTGACCTTTCTTAAATGTCAGAGAAGGGTTATTCTGCAGATAAATTGTGATCAACTGGATGCATAATAGACCAAGTGTTTGGGCTCTTCTGTCTACCTCAGACCACAGGGGAAGTCATAGACTTAAAACAATGCTGTTTTCTATTATGCGAGAGTGTTTGATAATGTGCGCAGCAGCTCTCTGAGCACAGAAAGTGCTGCAAGACCTGACATTGGTGATTGCAGAACTGTATTCATCTGAACCAGCTCCCACATTTCACAGATGAGAAAGTTGAGGCTCAGAGGAATGAGACAATTTGCCCCAAATTAGCCAGCTCGCTAGTGGCAGAGCTGGGAATAGGGTCCAGGTCTTCTGACACCCAGGCCAATAGTCTTCCTACTTTAACATGCTGAGCTGCATTTTTCTGCCCTGTACTTTTCTGTCCTTTTATGCAACTCGTTATACGCCGAGGTTCCAAGCGGAAGGATTGAATTTTTTATTATAATTTTAATAAGGTGCCACAAAACCTGAAATTCATATTTGAATCCCAGTTTTCTTTCTTAGGCCACAAAGAGTGCTGAATAGTAAAGACGAACCTAACTGCATAAATCACCGCTGTGTCTGAACTTGCCAATTTAGATGGTTATATACGTGTTCCTGTAAATCTGAACACCTCTCGTACTGTGCCCTTTTAAGGTTTACAATGCTACGTACAGGTAATCATTGGCTCTGCCAACTCTTTGACTAATTTGGTTTTTTTCTGGTTTGAATACTCCTGGCTTAGGCCCTAGAAATCTCTCTGGATTCTTGAAGAATAGCAAAACATCTGTCAAGTCAAGCAAACAAAGAATATAGGGTGTGTCTGTGTGTGCACGTGTGCCTCTGTGTGTGTGTATCTCTTTGCTTCACAAGATCCAGGGAATTTATTGTTTTACTCCACAAACCCCCAAAGTATTACCATTATCTCAGTGTTGATTCGCCTGTGCTTAAATTGCTGGTTTCCTACACACAAAAGGCTGGGTAGAGTTGTCTTTGGCAGTCGTTGATATGGTTGGCACTCACTGGGATTAAGTAAAATAAAAAGAAAAATCCATTGCCTAAAAAGTAACATTTAAGGAAAAGGTGTCCTAAACCAAATAGGAAACTGTATGAAGTCAGATTTATTTTCTTAAAATTAGCTGGATCCCTGTAAACTGCACTTTAATCTCAAAGAACACTCTTGTAGTGTTATCTGTGAAGCTAATTTTAACATGTATACGGTATTTTAGAGCTCTGAGGAAGTGCTTTTATCTGATTTGAATTTATTATATTGAGGGAAATACCATTGTTTGGATTCTGCCCTGAAATGACAGTACCCCATCTTCCTGCTGGCTGGCCTCCTCCTGCCCCTCCTGTCAGCTCTGAAAAGCACTTTCTTTTGCCCAAATCCCCTGCTGGGTATAATCCTCTTACCAACTAAGGCACTACTTCGTTTATTTATTTATGACTGGCCTTTTTTTTCTAGGTTACACAGAGAACCATATTTTATTACTGAAATAAATTGTTACAGCTGAAAGGGTCACTCAGCCATCCCTTTTATGTGATAAATGAGAACTAGGGGGGTGTAAGTGTCAAAGTTCAGAACTTCTTAGTGACATTGGTGGAAAACAGAGCTGATGTTTTCTCAAATTAACTTCCTGCTAGCTCTACTTTTCCTATTCCTCTTTTTGATAGCCTGCAAAACTTCAGTCAGATTTGGTATGATAGGCCCTGGCCGATTGGCCGAGCATGTGGATATCCCAGGTTTGAATGCTGGTCGGGGCAACAGGAGAAGCAATCATTTGTTTCTCTACTTCTCCCCCTTCCTCTTCTCTCTCTCTTTCCTTCCCACAGCCATGGCTTGATTGGTTTGAGTTCATTGGCCCCAGGCACTGAGGATGGTTCTGTGGAGCTTCCACCTCAGGCACTAAAAATATCTCAGTTGAAAGCATCAGCCCCAGATATGGGTTGCTGGCTGGATCCTGGTTGGGGCGCATATGGGAGTCTGTCTCTATCTCCCCTCTTCTCACTTGGAAAATAAGAAAAAAAAGAGTTGGTATTATAATCTCTTAATGTATTTGATAGGTTATCATAAAGCAACATGGCTGTGTAATCCCCAGAAAGTCCCAAAGCCAGACATTTTTTTGAACTTGATCTATTGCATCTTTTTATCTTAGCTGATTCTGTGACTCACATGATAGTCCAGTCATGTTTCACTGAGGGTCCACATTTGTACCCTGATGGGAGTGCCAGGAGCTCTGGTGGGAAGACCTTTCAGGAGGGTATTCAATAGAAGACTACAGTGCATTTTAGAAATGAAATCAACCTCTGATACTGGATGAAGAGGGAGTAAAACACAGAAGCTGGATCGATAAGAATGTCTTAGTGGTGGGTGTGGGATGAAATGGGGTAGGCAGGGATGAGAGCAGCCTGAGGCCTCTCACTAATCCTTGTCCTCTAGCTAGGCCCAATGAACCAATAAATATGCCTAAGGGAGAGAGGGACTAAAAAAAAAAGGCGAAACAAAAGAAATCAGAAAAATTAACTTTAACTAAAATCTGTGGGACATTTGGTGCGTAAAGCAGCATGTTTTTGGTACTTATGTTAAAACTGGAACACACACACACAAATGAAAAAGCATCTATTAGCTTCCTCATGGAATTCAGAATTGCTTAAATCTGTGGATGGCCCAAATGCTCTGATATCAGCGTGGTTGATTACTATACTTTTTCCCCTGAATCTACCTTCAAACTCTTAGCCATGTGTAAAGCCTGTGGCCGAGGCCACTATCACAGCAGCCCGACCCATGCAGGTTCACATTGGATTCGAACAGTCGGCAATAAAACACCGGAGCCACAAACTGGTGAGCCATCAGCTTTAATTCTAGCTTGCACCCGGCAAGCAAGCAAAAACACACACTGGGCTCCAAAACCCACACATTCAGTGCTCACAAAGCTACTGACTTATCCGAGTTTCCTAGAATCAAAGGTTTCTAGCTCACCAGACTTATTCACCTCTGTTCCCCATCTCCTCCAGCACAAACTCTTAACAAACTGGCTTCTCACTCAGCACTCCACCATCTTGGCTTCTTTCCCTCCTCCACGTGGCCTTACTCTGCTCTCCTCTCTGATACTAATCTCAGGAACCCAGGAACTGAGAGAGCGTAAGCTCCCGGACTGCCCCAGTTTATAGCATACATAATCCAAACCCTTAATCCAATTATACATACAAGAAAGTCTCTGATACAAAGCCACCCATCTGAGGCATAATGGGATTCCTCCCTACATCACCACCCTACATCATCCAATCAGTCAAGGGTGTGGAGAAGAACTTACTCTTAAAACCAAGCCTTAGGCCATAATGACCTGGCCTGCTTACATTACAGCCTCTCCCCGACACCCATCCCAAGCATAAGGGCAAATAATATCACCTGGGTGACGGGCTTCCATGTGAGCAGCGCCATCTTTAACAAAGTGAGCATATTATATTTTATCTGCCGAACAATCCACCCCTATGCTCACTTTACTACCCACAATTTACACCACTGGCATTCCTGTACAAGGAAATTAAGTACATTACACAAATTACAGCAATAGCACAAATCATACAGTTTCAACAATTACAAAGGTACACACATTTCACCAGTCTCTGAGCACTTTGCCAAAAGTGCAAAATGTCCTCGGCCTTCTCTCTTGCCATTTGAAAGGCTTCCCGGGGCAGGGGGACAGCCTCCAGCAAAGCCACCCCCCACCCCCATCAGGGTATTTCACATTGTCCAAAATCCATAAGTCCATTCAACAAAGGAGCCTGTGCCCATCCGGTCATAGTCCAGGAAATCAGTCCACACACATGGGGTGTTAGCCTCCCCCCTCATCTCTGCCATCCTGGCAGCTCATACACTGTCCCAAAAAGGAGCACGTGGCCATGGCAGTCAGAATTTCCATCTCTGCTCTGGGGAGCATGATGGCATCCACCCCTATGTCCCAAAATCGCAGACCTACCAGCAGCGTAGCTACTCCTTGCTGCTGGGCTCTCACCTTCTGGAGACTGCAGATTGCAACTCCAGCTTGATTCTCCTCATCCTCCAAAAAGGAACTGAAAACACCAGCTTCTGCTGCTGGGCTTGATCTCCAGGCCACCGCTGCCTTCTGCTCAGCAGGCCTTGGAGCTCCAACCCCGGCCTCAGCCCCAGTCCTGGCCTCAGCTCCGGCCCCGGCCTCAGGCCCGGCCTCATGCCGCTGCTGGCTCTCCACAACATCCAGGGCAATCTCCAACTCACAAACCTGTGATTCCTTCTCCAGCGTCTGCTCCATTTCCAGGTGAATCTCGCAAACCTGGTCAGCCTCCTCCTCCAGCTCTTCCTTCAGCTCCAGGGTCAGCATCTGTTTCTCCCACGTTTCCTCCAGCTCCTTCCGCTGCTCGGCCTGCAGGTCCTGGGCAGCCTCTTCCATAGAGCTCTCGGTTTCCTCACGCATGGCTATAAAAGTCAGCCAGCCTACAGTCCCCCAAAAAACAGCTATGGGAAACTGTAAAGCCTGTGGCCGAGACCAGCATCACAGCCGCCTGACCCACGCAGGTTCACATTAGATTCGAACAGATGGCAATGAAACACAGGAGCCACAAACTGGTGAGCCATCAGCTTTAATTCCAGCTTGCACCCGGCAGGCAAGCAAAAACACACACTGGGCTCCAAAACCCACACATTCAGTGCTCACAAAGCTACTGATTTATCCGAGTTTTCTAGAACCAAAGGTTTCTAGCTCACCAGACTTATTCACCTCTGTTTCCCATCTCCTCCAGCACAAACTCTTAACAAACTGGCTTCTTCCTCAGCACTCTGCCATCTCGGCTACTTCTCCTCCACCTGGCCTTAATCTGCTCTCCTCTCTAATACCTCAGGAACCAAGAACCAAGAGAAAGAGAGATCTAGCTACCGGTCTGCCCACTTTATAGCATAGATAATCCAAACCTTTAATCCAATTATACATACAAGAAAGTCTCTGATACAAAGCCACCCATCTGAGGCATAATGGGATTCCTCCCTACATCACCACCCTACATCATCTAATCAGTCAAGGGTGTGGGGAAAAGCTCAGTCTTAAACTAAGCATTAGGCTATAACGACCCAGCCTGCTTACAACTTTTCCCCCACAGCCATCACAAGCATAAGGGTAAATAATATCACCTGGGTGACGGGTTTCCATGTGGGCAGCACCATCTTTAACAAAGTGAGCATATTATATTTTATCTGCCCAACAGAAACCAAAACAGCAACCAGTCCTCTACTCCACCACTCAAAGGTGGTGGTGGCTCCATGCCGAACTGTATCGAATCCTGCCAAAGACTACGCCAAATGTAAAGCCTGTGGGCGAGGCCACTATCACAGCAGCCCGACCCATGCAGGTTCACATTGGATTCGAACAGTCGGCAATAAAACACCGGAGCCACAAACTGGTGAGCCATCAGCTTTAATTCTAGCTTGCACCCGGCGAGCAAGCAAAAACACACACTGGGCTCCAAAACCCACGCATTCAGTGCTCACAAAGCTACTGACTTATCCGAGTTTCCTAGAATCAAAGGTTTCTAGCTCACCAGACTTATTCACCTCTGTTCCCCATCTCCTCCAGCACAAACTCTTAACAAACTGGCTTCTCACTCAGCACTCCACCATCTTGGCTTCTTTCCCTCCTCCACGTGGCCTTACTCTGCTCTCCTCTCTGATACTAATCTCAGGAACCCAGGAACTGAGAGAGCGTAAGCTCCCGGACTGCCCCAGTTTATAGCATACATAATCCAAACCCTTAATCCAATTATACATACAAGAAAGTCTCTGATACAAAGCCACCCATCTGAGGCATAATGGGATTCCTCCCTACATCACCACCCTACATCATCCAATCAGTCAAGGGTGTGGAGAAGAACTTACTCTTAAAACCAAGCCTTAGGCCATAATGACCTGGCCTGCTTACATTACAGCCTCTTCCCCACACCCATCCCAAGCATAAGGGCAAATAATATCACCTGGGTGACGGGCTTCCATGTGAGCAGCGCCATCTTTAACAAAGTGAGCATATTATATTTTATCTGCCGAACACCATGTCTTTGAGTCAGGAAGATCAGAGAGAGTTTGGAGAATGAAAGGTCTATTGGAATAAGAGACTGAACAGTTTTGGGGCCAAGGACTTTTCTAGAAGGTCTATGCAAAAACAGTCGTGCTTTGACATCCTTTTTGGAAAATGTGCCACAAAAGGAGGGGGAAGATATCTCTCCCTCTTCACCACCTAGCAGCACTCAAGTTGTGTGCTTGGAGGTCCCCGTGCTGTTTGTGGTGGCAATACATGGTGTTACTTGCTGGGAAATGGCCAACCATACCTGGCAGACAGAGTGGGAATTACAAAGTAGACTAGCAAAAGAAGAAGTGACTTTTGGAAGCTCTTCACCACAGACATAGTACCATCTTTGGTGGGAGTGGGGGCACCAAGAAGATGTGACATGGTTCTTCATGGAGTGCTCGTCAGATTCTCTGCAAACTCTGAGAACTTTCATGGGACCTCGCAAAGACACTTGGGAGAAAACAGAGTTTGCTGATGTCTAGGTGAGCAGGTGGAAGCAAGCCTGTGGAAACCTGAATTTTGTCTGCTCACTACTTCTCAGATTTTTTTTTAAATCTTAACTTGAATTGCCCATTTGGGGGATTGGAAGCACATCTGTTAACTTGTAACTTCAAACTTATAAATTAAAAACACTTTTATACATATTGTCATGCTCATGAATGATTGTCATATATTATTATTATTTTAATTCTCGCGAAATAATAACATCCTCTGAATGAACAAATCACATGTGCACAGCTCCATATTTCTCATTAGAATGATGCAGAGTTTATATATTTCTCTTTTGTAATGTTGGACATCTAGAATTCTTTTATGCATTCAGATTTTAAATATTTGTTGTTTCTTTGCTGCAATGACAAACAGATAGCATAAGAGTAACAAGAGAAACAGAATGACTTCATCAGCAACCTTTCAGTGTCTGTGTCTATCTTATCTTACAATCTTCTGTCCTTGGTCAAACTGACTCTCCAGATGGCACTGTTGTCAGAAAGATCGAGGAAAATAGATGACCCAAATATATTTTTATATCTGCGTTTCAGTTTATAAATCACTGGTTTTGTTTCTGAGATGTTTTTCAGGTCAAAGCAGTTTTAAGATCCCTCTTCTGCAGTTACTTGCCATTCTTGCCCTATTCTTCCCATTTTCTGTGTATTAGATACTTTTTCAGTCTGGGATTTATAGTTCCCAGTGTAATACCAAGAGTTGGTTGAGAATCCACTTTTCCTTCCCTAGTAAAGTTGCTTTTAGCAACAACAAAAGTACTATTTTGTTTTACAGAATTTCCAATCAACACAAGTCACCATTATCAACACCATCACAGTGCTTATGTAAACTCTCAATAATGTGTGTGTTTTTTAAACCTTGGTAAGTACAGTTAAAATAAGATCTCTTTTCTTGACAAAGTTTTAAGAGTACAATGCAGTATTGTTAACTATAGGCATGATCTTCTATAGCATATCTCTAGAGCTTAATCTAATGTCTACTTTCCATTTAAGAATATTTTTGGCTTGACCTGTGGTGGCGCAGTGGATAAAGGATCGGCCTGGAACACTGAGGCCGCCAGTTTGAAACCCTGGGCTTGCCTTGTCAAGGCACACATGGAAAGCAACTACTATGAGTTGATGCTTCCCACTTCTCCCCCACTCCTCTAAAAAAAAAAAAAATTAAAAGAAGAAAAGAATATTTCTGACCCTGGCTGGGTAACTTAGTTGGTTAGACTGTTGTCCCAATATGCCAAGGTTGTAGGTTTGATCTCTGGTCAGGGCACATATAAGAATCAACCAATAAATGCATAAATAAGTGGAACAACAAATAGAAGCTTCTCTGTCTCTTTCTCTCTGTCAGACTCCTATCCTTTCACTCTAAAATCAGTCATTAAAAAAAAATTCTGAACTCAAATGAAAAAGGTAGCTAGACACATGTGCTTTTTTTTTTTGGCCATGTAAATGATGGCACATCTCTGTTCTTGAATAACTTGTTTGGGTCAAGGTGATTTTTTTTTGCACATAGGAGGATGAGAGAGCAAATGTTTTCAGGTTTTTAGAATTTTATAGACTTTATTCATTGCTTTTTCATACAAATAGAATCTCTATTAGCATGACAAACAAAAAGCTAAACATTGTTCTTTGTTGAATAAGTGATTTAGGCAGCCGTACTTGTAAATGACCTTGGGGTACTATAAGGTCCTCCTCCAAGCCACCTTCCCTGGGTGAGAACTCATTCTGCTTCATCTTGGCCTCCTTGTTCAGCAGCAACTTTTGTGTTGAGGCGTTGGCGCAAGGTCTCCGGGAGGCCCTGTCACAATGCATGCTGCCTTGCAGGGACAGCAGGGCTGTTTCATTAGCATAGGCTGGCAAACTGCCACTTTCAGTCATTTCACATCCAGTAATTGAGCTCCTTTTATGTGCAAGGCAGTGTAGTCAAATAAGAAGAAAGGCGGCTCCCTGAGGACATAAAGGATTGTTAATATTTGAAGCTAGGAAGAGGGAAAGAAATCTGAAGCATGAGGAAAACGAAAAATTTCAGGGCACAGTGAAAACTAGATGGGTTGTTGCAAATTTCAGGGCACAGTGAAAACTAGATGGAAAATTTCAGGGCACAGTGAAAACTAGATGGGTTGTTGCCCACATACAGCAGAGGGTTTAAGGGGGAAGTAGAGCGTGTGTGCAAATAATATTGAAATGGAGGTAAGCATTTTTCTAGAGATCTTCATGTTCACTCAACAAGTAGTTATTGAACACCTGCAATGTGTCCATCATCAAGGACCTAGTGACATAGAAATAAACAGAATTGGCAAAGTCTCTGCCCTCAAAAAGCTAATAGGTGTGGGGGGGGGGGCAAGTCCTGAACATGCGAACAAGTGAATTTGTAATGGCGGATAGTCATAAGGGATGTCGAGTAAGAATAAGTGAGGTGAGCGGGATAGGAAGTACTAGGTGAAAAGGACTTGAGTAGAGGTGAAGGGGTGTTGATGTTTTGTTTAGGAAGTCAGGAAAGGACTGAGGGGAGTCGGAGATCAAGCCCTGCAGCCAACAGAAAGAGAGCAGAGCATTCAGGATAGACTGGAAGTGTCAGTTAGAGGCCCAAAAACACTTGTTGTATTCAAGGAACAAGAAGGCGGTCAGTGTGGCTTAAAGAGAAATGAGCTAGGAGGAGAGGGTGGGAGAAAAAGTGAGAGAGGAAGGGGTGAGAAGCAGGTCATGGAGAGCCTTAAACCTACTACATACTTTAGATTTTACTTTGAATGACCTGGTATTTGATTGGAGGATTTTCAGCTAAGGAATGACATCACCAGGCATATATTAAAAAGGTACGCTGGCTGCTGTGTTGAGATTAGACTACATGGGTTCAAGGGTAGAAACAGGAAAATAAGCAAGTATTGTGAAAATCCAAGAGAGGAATGAGGGTAGCTTTGGTTTGAATTGTATTGGTGGAGAAAGAGGTTTGAGATCAGATTCTGGATTTTCACGTGAAGGGAAAAGTGGTAAGATTTGCTGTTCTTCAACTTGGACACTAGGCATCAATGCCTCTCATACCTGATGGTGGAGGAGTGAGGGGCGGGCTCTGTGTGCAAAAAGCAGTCACGAGCTTCCGCCAGCCAGGACTTGGGAATCTAAAACTACAATATATCCGGCATGACACTAGTATCTATGTAAACACAATAAATTAAAATCAATTAAAAAAACCCCTCAAAACCCAACAAAAATAAACTATAATACAGTACTCACAGTTGTGAAACCACATGTAAAATGCCCAGGCTTTGAAATTGCCTGCATGATCACAGTGAGTCTTATGGTGTCCCCTAATCCAGAGAGTCCGGGGAAGACAAAAGCAATTCTAAAGAGCCCCCTGTTACCAATCCTTTTTTTTTTTTTTTTTTTTTTTACAGGGACAGAGAGAGTCAGAGGGAGGGATAGACAGGGCAGACAGACAGGAATGGAGAGAGATGAGAATCATCAATCATCAGTTTTTTGCTGGGACATCTTAGTTGTTCATTGATTGCTTTCTCATATGTGCCTTGACCATGGACCTTCAGCAGACTGAGGAACCCCTTGCTCGAGCCAGCAACCTTGGGTCCAAGCTGGCAAGCTTTTGCTCAAACCAGATGAGCCTGTATTCAAGCTGGCGAGCTCGGGGTCTCGAACCTGGGTCCTCCACATCCCAATCCGATACTCTATCCACTGCGTCACCACCTGGTCAGGCCCTGTTACCAATCTTGAGGTCAAAGTTTGTTTTAAGAGCAGATGTTGGATACAATGCAAGCCACCATTTTCCTCTTGTTCCAGTGTGGTGTAGGAATTCAAATTCTTGTATAATCTTTTGGAAGTTGTAAGGCTGGGTGCCGCGTCCATGCAGGTTCCCATTAGATTCGCGCAGACAGTAAAGGAACTGTGGGGCCAGAGGATGGTGGGTCATTCCGTTTATTAGAGTCTTGGCAATGGCGGACGAGCAAGCAGACAGGGAAAACTGCTTCTCTCTCTCTCTCTCTCTCTCTCTCTCTCTCAGGACTCACAAGCAAAACAGGTCTGGGGGGGGGGCAAAGAAAAAAACCCTTCTCCAGCAAACAATAGCAAAAAATATGGTCCCTTGCAATGGCGGCAGATAATCCACAATGCAATTTGCTACCTCGAGGGCAAGCACCTGCAGCCTGACATAGAATATACACACGTGATGCTGCCTGTGCTCATGCTCCAATCAGGCAAAGTGCAAGTGAGAAAGCCTAAGACACTTGTTACACACTTTTTTCCCAACAGAAGTTATAATGGCTAATTTTTATGTATCAACTGGAGTGGGCCCTGGGGTGGCCAGATTAAACATTATTTCTGGGTGTGTCTGTGAGGATGTTTCTGGATGAGATTAACATTTGATTTGGGGGCTCAATAAAGTAAATTGTGCTCTTCAATGAGGACCTTATTGGCTGGATGTTTGGGGCTGGGGCGCCCTGTGAAATAGCCTTGGCTCAGGACTCCATTAACCATCTGGCCTCCATACACCCCAATGCTATTAAGGGTATCATGATGATGTTTTGGAAACTCCTCATATCAGTGTTAGCTTGGATCCTGTACCTAAAAGTACAAGAAAATGTTTCCTAGTATATGATTATTTGTGCAAATGTCCATAAATCTCTTTGGGAAAGACTGGGAGAAACAAAATCTATATTCTTTCTGTGGATTGCAGGATTCTTCTTTACATGGGCTTGGCCTTTCTTTTCAACAATGGATTCTGTGTCTGGAAAGTGGCCCAAACTTGGAAACCAGGGAAGGGACAGTGGTTTGTTCATTAGTATAGATGGTATCAGTCCTTCTGTTCATCTGTTCTTCATCATTTAAAAAAGAATTTTTTATTATATATCTTAGTCAAAGCCCTTGTTGTCTACCCATCTGTCTTGTCCTAGAAACACCAAGACATCACCATAGATACTTGCAGCTTTGAGGCCTGCTATGATCCACCTTGCCTCTGGGGGTTAAGTGCTGTCATTTGGTCTTCCAAATCTTACCCTTCCCACTGATAGGAGGAAGTCACTCTATATCAACATCCCTACCTTCTATTAAGAACAGTCACCAATGAGTTTATTGACAATGCCAATGGCCTCCTCACTAGTGCATTTTGTGGCCCTTCATGAAGGGGTTGTCTTCTGGGACTTCCTAGGGAACATGGTCTCCTAGTGGAGTTTTTAGGTTTCAAATAACCAGCGAGGTCACTTCTTTGAGCCTGCTGGTCTCTTTCTCAAACTCTGCTAAGGAAATTCTGGTATTTTTAACGTCAATTCCAGATTCCAGTAACAAAACAAGCAAAATACATATGTTACGTGAAGAAAATAGACCTGTAGGGTAAGAAAGATGGGGTGCTTGGTGCTCATGTTTGTGTGTTATTTTTGAAGGGTAATCGGGACAAGCCCATGGATCAGAGGAGGTGAGAAGACATGGGGGAATGTACTATGAGAGGCAATAACAACTAATATGCCTTGAGACAGGTGTGTGTGTGATGAGCTCAGGGAACAGCTAGACATCCATCTGGTGTAGGACTTGGAATTGTTGGCTTAAATGGAGTGGAGCGGGTGGAAAGTTGAAATTAGAGCAGTTGTGAGCAAAGTAGAATGCAGGCAGCTGAATAACCAGGTCTTGGGGACTAGTTGAAGAGCTCTGTTTTTTATTCTAAAATGAGTGGTCAAGGGAGAATGTGAAGGAGAGGAGAGGGCTATGATCTGACTCACATTTTAAAAGACTCTCTTTTACTGTTTTGTGATACAGACTTTCTGGAGAGCAGAGACAGAAATACAGAGGCCAGCCCGACCAGGCAGTGGTGCAGTGGATAGAGCGTTGGACTGGGATGCTAAAGACCCTGGTTCAAGGCCCTGAGGTCGCCAGCTTGAGCGCGGGCCCATCTGGCTTGAGCAAAAGCTCACCAACTTGGACCCAAGGTCGCTGGCTCCAGCAAGGGGTTGCTTGGTCTGCTGAAGGCCCGTGGTCAAGGCACATGTGAGAAAGCAATCAATGAACAACTAAGGTGTCGCAACGGCAACAAAAAACTAATGATTGATGCTTCTCATTTCTCTCTGTTCCTGTCTATCTGTCCCTATCTATCCCTCTCTCTGACTCTCTCTCTCTCTCTGTCCCTGTAAAAAAAAAGAAAGAAAAAAAAATACAGAGGCCAGTCAGTAGGCTGCTGCAAAGTTACAACACGACTAAGGTGATTGTAATGGAATAGTGAAAGCAGGTGAGAGTATAGAAAAAATGGTAATAGGATTTTTGATAAATTATATGCATTATATGTGGCATATATAATTTGACAGGTAGGAAAATTTTATCCTTTTAAAAATTCATCTCTGGTGTGCTCTACCTCCCAGGATCACATATGTGCCTTTCCCTTTCCCCTATTTTCCCCCACAGGTGTGCATCTCCTGAATTCTAAGGGACCCCACAAGGCTTGCCACCAGGGGAGCAGTGGGTAGTGGCAGCTGGTCCAGGGCTCACCCTCTGACCCTGCCTCCGAGGCTCCCTCTACTCTGACTTTCCTGTGAGCTGACAGCAGCCCCGCGCTCGTCCACTTCTTTCACTGGAACTTTCATTTCTCCACGAGCCCAGACAGCCCCGGCCAGGCTCTCCTGTTGCTTTTTCTACCCTAAACCCTTCCTTGTTTGATTGTCCCCAGCTTTAATAAATGTACTTTCAGAGGAAAAACAATTACTCGCTTATTCATATTTCTTCTACTGCTGTATCATGATTTTTAACAGTAGGGAAGAAAACTGTTCTTTAAAGGTAATCAATTACAGGTAGGGATGGTAAAACTAAAGGCATCTCCTCAGATGACTGATAGCTCACATTCACAGTGAAGCAAGCAAGCATGGTGTTAGTCACAGTGAGAGCTACACAACAAGTAAGCCATCCCTGGTTCGGATGAGCCGTTGGGTCATTCACGGTAATGAAGATATGTGCTTAAGATCATGGTGTATGTCGTAATATATTTGGAGAGAAGATTTTGTGTAATATATACAGCAGCTATGGAGAAGACACATGTGTGCGCACACACACACACACACACACACACACACACACACACACACACACACACACGCACGCACACACTAAGTGATTTTCCCAGGCCCTAAGCACAGTATGAATTCAGAAATAAGATAAAATCAATCCAAGTTAAAGTGAGTCGTGGAAAGCTTTCACCAGGGAAGCATTAGAGAGTAGGCCTGATGTGAATGAATGAACAATAATAAACTAAGTATGAATGAATTTTCTTGAAACAGACATTTGTGTAAAAGGCACCAGTTTTACAGTTGATCTGTTTTGGTTTGCAGACAGTTTGAAAATTAAATAAGTGGGAGAAAATGCGCTTTAACACAAAATTTTATGTACAATTTAAGGAGTTCCTAGATATTCTGAAGCTAGAGGTTCCATGGAACCGAGCTGCAAACCGCTCAGAGTGATTTTAAGTCCTTTGGCCTGGCCATCAAACAGCAGTTGTGCTTTCATATCCCCTTTCTCCTGAAATGTTTCAGCTGAATTTGCCAGAGACCTTACCAAAATGAGAACATCATGGCTCCAACAGAAAGTTACTAACTAGACACTCAGTCATGTTCCCAGTGCAGAATGAATGGCATACAGACGCTCTTGAATGCATTGTTAATCCATGCAGAGATGCAGTTTTTCAGGAAAATATGCTTACCTGTGAGTGCAGATGAGCAGAGACATTTGAGGCAAGTTACAGAAAGATCCATCAGCTAACAATTTTAAGGAATAAGCTAAAAAATAAAATCCCGCTTTTCTGCACCCTAGCAATCACTTAGAGGTACCAGGCTATGGACTGTGAGGCCAAACAGTCATGGGTTATTTCTTTTCTTTTCTTTTTTTTTTGCTAGTAAATTACATATTGCCTACGAGTTATTTATTTATTTACTTATTTCAGGCTCATTAAAACGCACCCTTTGTAGAGCTCTCTGGGCACAGGTACAGAATAATAATAATTTGATAAGTTGTGTGCTCTGGAAACCCTGTGAGCAAGTCGATTCCGCTGAATTGACAGAGTCGAACTGGTTGCTGTCAGTGAAGTGCGGGCTGACCTCCATGGGTATAAGTGTCGCTGTGGCAAAGCACTTTGGGAGCAGAGTGAGATGAACAGCACTGATCTCTTACAGAATAGCAGTCTTGGGGACAGATAGTCCGTTTCTCTCTCTGATTTCTGGGTTGAAAACTGTGTTGTACACTTCAGGGAGATGGCTTGAGTTTTCTGTAGTACATTATACTTTTGCATGGCACCCTGCAGAGATATCCATATGGCAACCAGGTGAAATGGGTTGGAGCCAAGACAAAATGGCAGATGGCACTGATTTGACTAAGACCTGAGAAACAAGAGGAAAGAAGTACAGAGGCCATGCCAACGTTTGCCCCGGCATATAAAATGGCTAAAAGGTATGGTTCCGAGAATCAGGCAGGTTTACGTTCCGATTTGGGCTCTGCCACTTGCTGCTAGTTACTCGCTGGCAATAACTTCTTGACTATTCATAGCTTTATTTAAAAAATGGAGATAGCACTATTTTATTCCTAAGGTTGTCTTAAGGATAAAACAGACAGTTCATATATAAAGGTCTTAGCAGATTGCGTAACATGTAGCGTGCTCTCAATATATGTGTGTTTTCTTGTCGATTGGACGTTGGACTTCCCTCTGTACTAGGGACTCTGCAGATGGTCTCTCCCAAGGTTCTCTCCTTTTCTAGCATGGTAAAGGAAGCTTGGGACTTTCCTGTCTGGGCTGCATGTCATTCCTGCTGCTGTGACAGGCAAGAGAAGACCCCTGTATTCACCTCCAGGGCTTCATGAAGGCAGGTGTGTTTCCAGCCTCATCTCTCAATTTGCAGCTTGGACCAACTTTACCCATGAAAATGGCATATTAACATTTGGCACAGAGTTTTAAGACTTAGTTTCTACGTATGAATAAACTTAGAAAATCATCATTATGCTGTCTATACTGGGTATGAACCTGCTTCTATTCATTTAAAAATCGATTCTTTTCATTTAAAAACTGATTGTGAGCATTTTTCAATATAATGAAATATTCCTTCAGCATAATTTAAATTGGGTTGTCCTATTGTACTCTTTTCCTTGAAAATGGAGACATCTTTATTTTATAGTACATGATAAACAGTCCCTCTACTCACTCTTCAAAATTAATTGTACTTAAAAATTTCACTTTATATCTTTCAAGATGCTTCTGCAAGTATAAAATATAATATATATTTTACATAAATGTAGTTACACTACACATTTTAATCCATAGCTTGCATTTTTAACTCAACAATATATTGTGGACATTGTTTTATTTCAATATAAAGTCTGTCTTTAAAGAAGAGGTAAATAAAGAAAAGAAAAGATAAAGAAAAGAGGTAAATAGTATTTTGTTAGTGGATGTATTACTCTTTACTCGATCTCTTATCACTGGATACTTTGATTATTTAAAGTGTCAGGATACAACAACATTCAATGAATATCTTTATATAGCATATTTGTACACTCATATTCTTATTTCCTTAAAACAAATAATGAAAAATGGAATTTTGAAATCAAACTGTACACACATTTGGAGTGTTGGTACAAATAGCCCTCCAGAAATGCTGAATATTTTACATTCTCTTTCAAAATGCATGAGTTGTCCCATTTCCTCATAGCTTTGCCAAAATTAGATGAGTGTGTTTCATTTTTTATTTTTAATTCCTTGCTAAATTAAAATATCTTTGTAAGCTGTCCTAAATCCTTACCGGAACTCAATAGTATATAAATCAGAGCTAAATATTTGGCAAAATAATGCAACAGATTAATTCTTCTGCACTGAATCTCCTCTTTCTACCACAACCTTGTTATTCCCACAGGAAAATATTTTCTATGCTCCGACCACTGACAAAAATATCAGGCTTGTAAACTTTTCAGATATGATGGCTGAATTTCTCAATAAATATTTATTCTATATCTGTAATCCCTTATCAGACAATTTATGAAGTTGGCTTCCATTAAATGTGTTGTAACTCATTTTCACACTTTAGGAGAAGTAAGAAATTGTCTCAGGGGGTTCACTTTCAAGGGCTTGACTAAAGACTTTTGGAAAACTTGAAGGCCCAGTTATTCCTTTTAGACATGCTATGTAAGATGCATTTATTTGGTCTGAGACCTATAGATGCTACTATATTTGTCTTGAGACCTCATTATCTGGGATTGTACCATGGCTCTGTGGCTTGAAGTCCTGAGGGAAATCTTTTCACCCACCATAATAACAGCCCCTTAGTTTGGAAAGTGGAATGTGAATCACAAATTTGTATCCTGTACTTCACTTTGTGAAAAGATAGTGCATAAATAAAATGAAGAAAAAAAGTACTTCGACGAAACAGCCCTTGTCCTCGTTTCCAGCATGCTAAGAGTCTATGTGAGGTTGTGACCACTGTGCTGAAGATTGACATGTTTAAATTATGGGAAACTCCATTTAGTAGCAGAGAATTTTAATAATTCTATCAGATGAGTGCAGGCTGAATATGAAAATGCTCTACAAGTGTCCACAGAAGGTATCATTTGATGACAGACAAGTGTCAGCACTCAATTAAAGGGTTACTCCAGTCATTACAAAATGGGAACCGTAATACTTGGCAGGTCCCTGAGAACATGCTGGTTAAAGTGATTTTTCTTCTTCCCTCCCTCCTTCCCTCTCTCTCTCCCTTTTTTCCTTTCTTCCTTTCTTCCTTCTTGGGAGTAAATTTGTATATCAGTTATGGCATGATATTGAAACCTTTTTATAATCCTTTCACATTTTGGAAGAGCAATAAGAAAAGTGCCCCTCCCCCCCCGCTGATAGTTGGGTGATCTTGAATATAATGGCAAAAAGCTTCAGAAGAAATTAAAGGAGTAAAAGAAACTATGCTGACATCATACAAGTAGTTTATACAATGATGTCAGCATATAAAATACTATAATGGTTGAGGATTTATGGGTTGAAAAACAATGTAGTTACTAGCAGGCTGTCCTTTAGATAAAAATGAGGGAAGACTATAAAGAGAAAAAAGCCTGGTGGATGTAAGAAGAATATATAGGGGAATAAATAAATCATTGAGTGGAAGAATGAGTGAAAAGAAGTTGGAGGAAAATATTAAAACTGATAGTTTTCAGAAAGAAGCTTTGGTGCGGGTAAGGACCATTGCTGTGACAATGTGTTCCCCAGAAGACTAGTGTCTTCTTTAACATGATAGTAGAGATGGTTGATCTCTCATTCATTTTATTTATTTATTTGTTGTTATTATTTATTTATTTGAGAGAGAGACAGACAGACAGAAAGGAAGAGAGAGAGATTAGAAGCGTCAGTTTATAGTTGTGGCACCTTATTCATTGTTTGCTTTTTCATATGTGCCTTGATGGTGGGGGCAGGCTCCAGCCCAGCTGGCGACCCCTTGCTCAAGCCAGTAACACCATGCACAAGCTGGTAAGACTGCGCTCAAACCAAATGAACCCATGCTCAAGCTAGCAACCTTGGGGTTTTGAACCTGGGTCCTCAGCATACCAGGTTGACACTCTATCTACTGTGCCACCACCTGGTCAGGCATATTTTATTTTATTAATTTTTTAGAGAGAGAGAAAGGGGAGGAGAGAGAAAGACAGGAACATTGATTTGTTCCCGTGTGTACGGACTGGAGATTGAACCAGCAACCTCTGTACTTCAGGATGATGTCCCAACCAACCAAGCTATCCGGCCAGGGCTCCTTTATTTTTTTTTCTTTTTTAAATGGTGTTTGCTAATTCAACAGTTTTACTTCCTTTGAAATAAACCTTCACTAATCAATTAAACGAATACAAATCAACCAAGTCAAACTCAAGAACATCCATAGAATCTGGCAAATAGGCACGAAGTAGTTTATACCTGAGTTGTATTCTGAGCCTCTCTGCTTCTCTTAGAGGTGACAAGTAGTTCAGTTCTGCCAGGCAGAGCACTGGAAGCTGTGGGGCTTTGTGAACAGCTGTGGAAAATGGCTAAGACAGTGATTCTTAAAATCTGGTTGGAAGATTAAATAGGGATTTCATACAGTATTTCAAAGCATTTGTAAGCAGTTTCTATTTGGATGGTTTTCAACCTTTTTTTCTACCTTATGATAATTCAGTTGCTCTGGGACAGAATCTCAATTCTGAACAAAAAATGTGTTTCAGGACTGTTTCTTAACTTATAGACTACAACCCACACCTGCATTTTGTCCCTTTCCACCTCATTCTAATTAAGAGGCATCTTGCCTGAAGAAGTACTTTATCACTCCTTTTCTCTGGAATCCCACTGCTTGGAATGTTTGTGGGAGGATGTGCAGAGTGGGGATAATGGCTGATATCTTCCACGAGGAGGACAAATTTAAGACTCCTTACCGAGAACTGTACAATACTTCGAGATATATTGTTACATCAGTTGTCAGTCCCAATGGGTTTATCTTTCCAATTCACGGTGACTCTGAAGACATCTAAGGTAGGTTAAAAGATCAGTAGGGAATGATTTGACCTCCCTTCAGAATGAATTTTCCTGCCAGTGAGTTCACAGACAGGCCTGGTGAAATCCTGTGTCGAGATTCACACCCAAGTCTGATTGTATTTAGACTTCCTAGTTTGCCACTTAGATCATGATTTTGTCTATGCCATCTTGATAACTACAGAAGATTAATTTTTTATTTTTTTTTACAGGGACAGAGAGAGAGTCAGAGAGAGGGATAGATAGGGACAGACAGACAGAAACGGAGAGAGATGAGAAGCATCAATCATCAGATTTTCATTGCGACACCTTAGTTGTTCATTGATTGCTTTCTCATATGTGCCTTGACCATGGGGCTACAGCAGACTGAGTAACCCCTTGCTCGAGCCAGTGACCTTGGGTCCAAGCTGATGAGCTTTTATGCTCAAGCCAGATGAGCCCGCACGCACCGTACTCAAGCTGGCGACCTTAGGGTCTTGAACCTGGGTCCTCCACATCCCAGTCCAATGCTCTATCCACTGCGCCACCGCCTGGTCAGGCAAAATTGTTTATTATGGTGGTCAAGAGTCAGTAAAATTTGGTTAGAATATATCACTTTAATGTCCCCAAGGAAACCCAGAATTTCAGCCTCACAACTTCAGGTCACAGAGCAGAAAATAGTGCAGCAAAAAACCATTTGGATACAGGCAAATGTCTGAACATCTGGTGGAAAGAAAGTCAGTAAATACATAGATATGGAGAATAAAAATATCTCTTGGCACTATTTTTTCTAGTACTGGTAATTTTTTGCTCCATGAAGTGATTTTTTAATTATTATTTTTCATGCATAGTCAAGTATTTTTTTCCTTCTCCATATGTATTTCCTAGTCACACTGCTGTGGTCATCATCTTTTGAACACACTGTGCACATTTCTGGCTTTGGAGATGGCCATTTTCTTCATGTTTAAGTCCTCTCTTTCATTTTGCTTCCCTGAAAAATTTCCAAATTTCACAGCTCTTTATTTCAAGGTCCTATATTTTGCCTACCACACCCTCCTTAGTTCTCTTATATCTAAAGGAATCTCTACCACTTATTTGGTATTTATATTATGTTGTTTTATACACGCAAATGCTTTTTATTTTGAAATGATTTTAAACAGATAGAAAAATAACAAGAGTAGTATAAACTCTTATATATCTTTCACACGGAACCACCAAATGTTACATTTTGCCATACGTTTTTCCTTCTTTCATATACACATATACATATATTATTATAATTATTTTTGAAACCATTTGAGATTAAGTTGCAGACATGTTGTATGTTTGAATCTAAAATCTTCATACAACATCAGGGTGGTTAACTTTCATGGACTGACAGGAAATTTCTGGCAGACCAGTGGTTTAAAACCATTGAGGTATTGGGTAAAAGGAATTGAGATAAGTTGGGCTGCAGTGTGAGGCTTTAAGTTCATTGAGCTAAAATTTAGTACGTGTTTACTGTTTATTAAATCTATTGGTGTCAGAACTGAAAAATTCCTCTAGTGTCTTACTTTTTGTCTCCTGGTTTTTAAGTTTTTCTGGAGAAAGCTTTTTAAATAAGGTTTGAGGTTTGTAGTGATTTTAGTTGCGATCCCCTGTTTCTAAACAGGAGTCTGATTGATGTTAGTAGTAAGGTGTGGGGGTAAAGGAAGCATTTGATAGTCTTACGATCAGATCTGTCTTCTAAAAAACACAATGACCTTATTGTGGTAGGAACACCTTGCATGAGATGTGCCTTATTAACAATTTTCTTAGACTACAATATAATATTGTTAACTATAGGCACTATGTTGTACAGAGGATCTCTAGAACTTAATCATCTTGCATAACTGAAACTCTGTGTTTATTGATTGCACTTTCTCATTTCCCCTCTCCCCTGGCCACCACCATTTCACATTCTAAATCTTGGAGTTTGTCTATTTTAGATACCTCACATAAGTGGAATCATGCAATATTGATCTTTCTGTGACTGGCATATTTCACTTGGTATAATGTCATCAAGGTTCATCTATGTTCTTATAGGTGGCAAGTTTTCTTCTTATAAAGGCTGAATACTATTCCCACGTGTATGTGTGTGTGTGTGTATGTATGTATGTATGTATGTATGTGTGTATATATATATATATATATATATATATATATATATATATATATATATGTGATATCCCTATACTGTATTCACTCATCTATTCATATACCTTTAGGTTATATTGCAGCTATTGTGGATAGTGTTGCAATGAACATGAGAGTGATAATAAATCTTTAAGGTTCTGATTTAAATTATTTTGGATAAATACCAAGTGGAGACCTGACCAGGCGGGGGTGCAGTGGATAGAGCATTAGACTGGAAGGCAGAGGACCCAGGTTCGAAACTCCAAGGTAGCTGGCTTGAGCATGGGCTTACCAGCTTGAGTGCGGAGTCTCTGGCTTGAGTGTGGGATCATAGACATGACCCCATAGTCTCAGGTTTGAGCCCAAAGGTCACTGGCTTGAAGCCCTAGGTCACTGGCTTGAAGCCCTAGGTTGCTGGCTTGAGCCCAAGGTCACTGACTTGAACAAAGGGTCACTCACTCTGCTGTAGCCCTCGCCCCCCCAGTGAAGGCACATATGAGAAAGCAATCAATGAACAACTAAGGGGCCACAATGAAAAACTGAAGCTTCTCATTTCTCCCTTCATGTCTGTCTGTCCTTATCTGTCCCTCTCTCTGTCACAATAATAATAATAATAATAAATACCAAGGGGAATTGCTGGATCATATGGTTGTTGTTTTTAATTTTTGAGGCACCTTCATGTGTTTCCATAATGGCTGTATCAAATACGTCCTCACCAACAGTGTGCCAGGGCTCTGATTGCTTTAGTTCCTCCTTTTTATTAAAGAGATTTTTTTGATAACAGCCATCCTATTTGTTCCACATGAACTTTAGGATAGTTTGTTCTATTTCTATGAAAAATGTCATTGGAATTTTGGTTGGGATTGCATTGAATCCATATATAGTTTTGAGTAGTGTAGACATATTAACAATATTAATTATTCCAATCTATGAACATAAGAAGTCTTTCCACTTGTTTGTATCTTTCAAATTCTTTTAGTCAATATTTTGTAGTTTTAGGTGTACAAGTTTTTCACCTCCTTAATTAAGTTTATTTCTAACTACTTTATTCTCTTTGGAGATGTTGAAAATGTAATTGATTTCCTAATTATATTTTCAGATAGTTCATTGTTAGTGTAAAAAATCAGGTAGTGATTTTGGTATGTTGATCTTATATCTTGCCATGTTGTTAGTTCTGACAGTTTGTGTTATGGAGTCCTTTTTTTTTTTTTTTATCAATTGAGAGGGAGGTGGAATAACGGATTTTCGCATGGGCTCCGACTGGGATCCACCTGGCAACCCCTGTTTGGGGCCGATGTTCTGCCCATCTGTGACCGCTGCTTTGTTGCTTGGCAACTGAGCTATTTTAGATCCTGAGACAAGGCCATGGAGCTACCCTCAGCACCTGTGGCCAAGTTGCTCATTAGAGTCATGGCTGTGAGAGGTGAAGGGGGAACGGTGTGGAGAAGCTGATGGTCTTCTTCACCCTGACTGGGAATGCACCCGGAGACTTCCACACACCCGGCTCATGCTCTACCGCTGAGCCAAACGGCATTTATGGAGTCTTTATGGTTTTTACGCATAAGATTGGGTTGTCTAAAAAGAGACAATTTGATTTTTTAAAATTTTATTTTATGATTTGGATATTGTTTGTTTCTATTTCTTGACTGATTACTCTGGCTAAAAATTCTAGTACTGTATGTGGAGTTGAAGTCTACATAAGAATGGGTATATTTGCATTGTTCCTGATCTTTCAGGAAAAGCTTTCAGTATTTCATGTTTGAGTATAATGTTAACTGGGTTTTCACAGACAGTTCTTATTATGTTAAGGTTATTTCATTTTATTACTAGTTTGTTGAGAGAGTTTATTATGTAAAGATGTTGAATTTTGTCAAACACATTTTCTGCATTTATTGAGACCAATTTGTACTTTTTATTTTGTTAATGTGTTCTATCATATTTATTATTTTTGGATGTTAAACCATCCTTCTGCCTTAAGAAATAATCCCACTTCATCGTGGTGTATGCTATGCCTTTGAATTTGGTTAGCTAGTATTTTGTTGAAGATTTTTACATCTATTTGTATCATAGATATTGGCCTGTAGTTTTCATTGTCTGTGGTAATTTTGTCTGAATTTGGTATAAAATTGTATGAATTTAGAAGTATTTTCTCCTCTTCAATTTTTGGGAAGATTTTGAGAAGGATTGGTATCAATTCTTCTTTAAATGTTTGGTTGAATTCACCAGTACAGTCATTTGGTTGATTCATGAGTACAGCTATCTACAGGTAATATGTTCTAAAGTCCCAGTGGATGTCTGAAACTGAAAATAGTACCAAATTATATATATACTATGGTATTTTCCTGTATATACATACTTATGATAAAGTTTAATTTATGATTTATAAACTAAACACAGTAAGGTAAACAGTAACTAATTATAAATAGAACAATTATCACAATATACGGTAATAATAATTATGTGAGTGTTGTCTCCCTCTATTGTACTGTATTTACTCTTCTTGTGATGGTGTGAGATGACACATGGTGAGATAAAGAGAGGTGAATAATGTAGGCATTGTGATGTGGCTATTGACCTTCAGACAATAAGGGTAACTTGAATATAAGAACTGTGATGCTTTGACAGTAACTTGATAACCAAGATGGTGACTATTGACTAGACTGTGGGTAACGTGTATAATATGAATACACTGTCCAAAGGGATTTTTCATATCTTGTGTGGAATGTAGCAGGATGGAATGAGATTTCATCACACTATTCAGAATGGCTTACAACCTACAACTTGTCAATGTTTTATTTTTGGAATTTTCTATTTATTGTTTTCAGATTGCACTTGACCATCTGTAACTGAAACCATGGAAAACAAAACCATAGAGAAGGTGGTGATGGGGGGATTACTGTACTCAGATTATACTATACGTTGAAGACAAAAGTAAAGTTCATTAGTTTCGGGAGATGAGACTTATTTTTCTTTCTACTTATCCAGAGTTGAATATCAGTGCATTGCCATTTTGAGGAGTCAAAAGAAAGCTATTGTACCAATATGTTATTGGTTATAAAAAGTTCAAATCTATTTTAGTACTACTTTTGACATTTTTAGCTGTTTTAAATGATGCATTTCAAGTCCACTTTTATTCAACATTTTTGAGAGACAATTTGTTTCAATCACAATTTTTCTACTTATTCTTTTTATTTTATTTTATTATTTTTTTTACAGGTACAGAGAGAGAGAGAGAGAGAGAGAGTCAGAGAGAGGGATATATAGGGACAGACAGACAGGAATAGAGAGAGATGAAAAGCATCAGTTTTTTGTTGTGACACCTTAGTTGTTCATTGATTGCTTTCTCATATGTGCCTTGACCATGGGCCTTCAGCAGACCGAGTAATACCTTGCTCAAGCCAGCGACCTTGGGTCCAAGCTGGTGAGTTTTTTGCTCAAGCCAGATGATCTTGCGCTCAAGCTGGTGACCTCGGGGTCTCGAACCTGGGTCCTCCGCATCCCAGTCCGACGCTCTATCCACTGCGCCACCACCTAATTAGGCTCTACTTATTCTTTTTAAATGTTATTTTTATTTATTTTTTCACACTGTAAAAGAAAGTTTATTGAGAAAGTCACAGAGGCACAAGAAATGAGATTGGGGGAAAATGGGTTTAGGAAGCAAATTACAGAGGCAGAGGCAGGGTCCTTGGAGCTTAGGAGAAATGAGAGACAAGGAAAATGCACCTGGAGGGGGGGGGGGAGAGAGGCATGGGCATGCTCCAGAGAGAGAGCCGTATGTTTATTCTTTATTTAAACCTCTGTGTATACATGCATGTGGTTACATCTAACATCTAAAGAAAACCACTTCTATACACAGACTATTTCTCTAAAGGCATTCCTGACCATCTCAAGTTATATTCATAATGGTTGTTCAAAGTGACACATGGTTGCACTTCTTTGAAGTATAGAATTACACTCAGCTGCCTTCATGCTGTGCAATCCAAAATAATTACTGTCAACGTCCAACTTCTACCTTTTAAGGCCCAGAGGCTAGCAGAGAAATCATGAGGGAAATAAATTAAGTGTGCAACCTTGTTCAAAGCCTCTCTTACTCTTTTTATTTTTCTAAAAAGTTAGTATAAAACTTCACGAAACAACTACTATTTCTACATAAAAACACTTTAGCATTTTTTCTCAAACTTGACCCTATAATTGAAATGTTTGAAGACAACATCTAGAGTCTTCGTAGTAATTCAGAATTATTTGACATTATCTTCTGCCTCTTATACACATATTTAAAACATGTTTGCCTATATGATTAGATATAAAAGGTGAACTTTTAAAATATATAACCATAAACTATAATTATATATCTGTCTAACCTATATGAATATGTAAAGTAGATGATTTAATGCTAAATTCTTACATTCAATTCCTCATTTTCAAGTGTTTTTGGCATGTGGAAAAAGCTATGATGATCATATATTCTGCTAATATTTGAAACTTGTTAGAGAAAAATTTGAAGAAAATTCAAGTTAATCTTGATATTTTGTTGACATTAAATATCTTTAGAATATGCATAGAATATTCTGAATAAATGTATTGCAAACATTTTGATTTTCTTGACTGCACATTTTCAAGTTATTTCTAAATAACAGTCCTGGAAACACATTATTTAAACTAAAATTTATTTTGAGTAGGTAGAAAACATACCACTTCTCAAAAAGTTGAGTTAGTAGCAATATATTAAAAATCAGTATTAATTTGTTTGGATTTTATTAATTTAGATTTATGATAAGAACATAGCCTGGTCTGAAGTTTACTGTTATGTTATGAGGAAAGCAGGATGTAAGGCATGGTGAAAAAATAAGCAACTGTACACAATAAGTAATATTGCAAAAGGAATCTTTACTTTTTCTTGGAAAAAATGTAAACTCTAACTGCTTTAGAAATACTGATTTACAAAGAACTTAATTACTATGTAAACTTGGATAGACCACACTTTAAAATCTGATTCAAATGATTTTTTTATCTTTAATATGATTTATAATAGACAAGATTAGTCTATTTTTGCACCTGAAAAAATTAAAACTGCTATTTATATATATATAAAATTCAAGTTATTAATAATTCTGGAACAACCTTCCCCCTTCTTTTCAATTAATAAATTTTTTAAATAGTAATTTATATCTTTATTTAAAATTTTTTTTAACTTTTGTTTTTTACACAACAAGACAATGGATATACATGCATTGATACATATTGGAATATAAAAAAGACACACAATTAAAGAAAATTGTAAGCCTTTGAAAAACATTGTTAATACCAGGATGTATTACATTTCAGCCTTTTCTATGAATATTTGCATTTATGATTTATACAGTGGAAAACATATTTTACATATTACAAAACCAGAATCATATTGTTTATTCAGTTTGAATACAAACATTGAGTGATTAAAAATTCTTTGGAAACATCATTTTTATTGATTGCATAACATTCCACAGCATAACCATTCCATAAGTTTATATTGTTGTGATTTTTACTATTTAGTATATTTTGGACTTTTTGTTATTTTTATTTTAAAAATCACACTGATATGAACAACTTCACAAATAAATCTTCATCTATATCTTAGATTATTTCATTAAGAGAGATTTTTAGAACTGGATTTACTGGTTAGAGTATCAATATTTTAAAGCTATTACTACATGTTACAAAACTTTTTAGACAATTTGCAGTAGAGTGGACTACCAATTTTACCATACAGATCAACATTGAACGTTATTATTTGTAAAACACTGTTAATTTGATAAAGATAGGTAGCATATTTTAATTTTAATTTCCCTTTCCTGGTTTGTTCTGAAGTTGAATTTCTCACAATATCAACTCACAGTGATGATTAAACGGACATTTAAGCCATGTCTAATTAAAGCACATGGAATAAATAGTTAAAAGATCAGTGCACTTACAGGAATTATGTACCTGGATGTCACCCCTCATCCGGACCAGCTGGTTGACCTTTTATGTCATTTCTCTCTTTCTATAGTTTGCACATCTGTCAAGCACAAATTAGATTTGCTGTCTTGTCTTGTAAGAATGTATAAGAGATCAAAGGAAGTTATGGATGTTTGTTATAACATGATGACTCACCACACATCTGAGTTTGGATCTGAACTCTAATGTTTAATAGCATTATTAAACTCTTAGCTTGAGTTTTCTCTTACTTGAAATGGGGGTAACAATAGTGTCTATCTAAAATGAATTAAGGGAGGCAATATTTATAGTGCTTGCTAGGGGGTTTGACACTAATTAACATTCAGTAAATGTAAGTTATTATTAGTAGTATGTGAAAATAATGAAAATATAAAGCACTTCATTAGTGTAAGATTTTATTTATCATTCAGATAATTCAGTTATCCAGTTTGCTTAGGGGCTTTATTTCTTTCCCTGACTTTTTGGCATTGCTTTATGTAAGTAATATTGGAACACTTTTATTAATAAAATATTTTTGAAAATAATCATATATATAGAAATTATAACATCAAAAGTACATTTGCTTGAAATGCATATTATTGTTAGGTTCAGAAGAAGTTTGAATGTTTAGAATAATAGGATGTGTGTTGAGTTACAGTGAAAACAAGGAACCTGACCGTTATAATTTCCCCCCCACCCCGATAGCTTAGAGGTTTCTAAAAAAAAAAAATTTTTTTTCTATTCCATATTTGGGTTGTTATGCTGCACTCGTATGAATTAGCCAATAGCTAACGGCCACATCTGCTTCTGTAATCTGCTTGCTTGCTAGGCTCTATAAAAGGGAAAAGGCTGTAAGCGCGATGCGCGACTCTCATTTGCAGCCCCTCTGTGGGTGAGGTGTCCCCGAGCACCGAGAGAGCTCGCCCCTGCGCAGGTTAAAACTTGGCCAATAAAGTAACATCTTAAGCCCTGAAAGTCTCCGACGTCTGTTCTTGGCCCGGTGAATGCAACATTATCATCAGAATAATAGTTATATTGAGTGTGCCTGATCATGTTTTCCTTTTCTTCTCTAAAAATATATAATTTTTAAAAGGAAGTTGATGAAAACTCTCTCTTTTGACTAAACATTAATTAGGCTCTTCTGAGTCCTCTTTTTGACTGGCACTTGGCTTCTGTCTTTGGCTATTTAGACCAGTTTTAGCAAGAATCCTACTGGGTCATTTTATGGAAAGTTTCCCACCCTTGACAATCTGATCAAATTCCTTATCCTCCTCCCTTGATGTTCTTCCTATCATCCTTGACAGACTTCAGCTAAGATCCTGTCAAATTGTTTTAGCCCTTGACATAGTCCCCTTATTTCTGATATTTCTTCCTAGTAATATCTTGCATTCATTGACTCCCATCCTGCTCTTTGGAATAACTCTCCACTTGTCTTTGTCTGCTGAATTGAGTTTAACCTCTCTTCTTTACTACAAAATCTCATTGTAGTAGCCCTCCTTGAATAAAGCCTGCCTGATCACCTTCAGCAAATGTCTGAATACTTATTTCTTTTGAGTTTACAATCATGAACAATGTTAACTGGGCACACACACAAAAAACTGAACCAAAACAAATTTGAATTGCTGAAGTCATTACTCACAGAGATCAGCAACACTGAACAACAGTAGAAAAAATTTCCATTTTGTTTATGGGCTGGGCAGTGGTTTTTTCAAAGGCCAAGTAGAAACAACCATGTGATTGATCTTTGTCCTCAAGTTAGTTCTAAAGGCAAGAACACAAATGATTGCTATTAACATAGCCATAGGGAAGGAGGAAGGAAGAAATAAACTGATGTTGAGTTTCCAAAATTGCTCTGTCTGCACTGATATTTTGGAAAGCAAGAAAAAAATTGGAGGGGACAGTACAGATCTGCATTTTCCCCCTACGGAATTCCTCTCTTTATTTTCATTTGGCCCCAAGGTTTTGGAGAGATCAATACGGATACATTGCAGGGAAGGAAATAAGATAGGAAGATGTGCCCTGGCGAGCTGCTTGGAATATTGAATAGTTTTTGACATAGCTTGATGCAGAGGTGAGGTAACTCTCCAAAGGGGAGAATTGCTACTTAGTTTGAAGCTCCTGGCAGGGGTGGGGGTGGGGGAGGAGGAGCAGAAACTAAATGAAAGCGGGAAGGAGAACCAGTGGAGGGAGGTTTTACTCCTCCCTACCTCTCAGGGTCACAAACAGGATGGTGAGTAGAGAATCCAGGACCTCAGAAAGAGCACTTGACTGCAATGAAAACGGTTTTCTACCCCGTCATCACTTCAGCAGAGGGCAATGGGGAATGCCTCTGCTTCTATTTGAAATCCGAATTCGTCCTTTAGGGTAATATTTGCTTTCTTTCCTGTAATATTTGATGGTTGTACTGCTGACATGGAAACCCAACGGTTACTAAAATATTCACTGCAGAGGGCTGGTTTGAAACAGTCTCATATACTGCTCCTCTTTTACTCATCTGGATTAACCTTTCTCCAGCAATCACAGCGTTGTAAAAGCCCTTTAGCGTTAAATAAAAAACAGCGGTGTGCAGGTTTAAACGATTGCTTCAGGTTTCTTTTTTTTCTGGCCCAGTGCGTGACTTGTTTTATTTAGCAGTTTGTGCATCACCCTGCTGTTTAACAATCAGGCACAGCTGAAAGCTTTGCCGGTACTCCCCCAACACCCCATTAAATGAGGTCCGCTAAGAAGTCTCCACTCCTTCCATTTCCCCCCCTTAAAGGTCAAGACTGGAATCAGGACCAAATTTGGAAGGTCAGTGTTCAGATGTTAGTGCTTTAGCCTATATAGTGCCAAGAAAACCCAGAGGACAGCTGTATGGAGAGGCAAAATTAAGTCAAGATTGGTTACAAAAAACTTTTATATATTAATGCAACATTGTGGCTGAGAATTTAAACTCATAAAAGTCAAGAGAGTCAAAATTATGGCCCTCCCAGCTATTGTTATTCGTTCCTTGCCCACAAGATAATATTTTATGTACTATATTTGCTGTTATATTTATGCCATTATATAGAGTATGCCAAGTTACAGTTACTAAGGGAAGCATAACTTTTCATTTCCAACTTCCCTGCACACTAATTCTTCAGCACAATTAGCATTAGCATTCCTTTGTTTTTCCCTCATTCTTAAAGAAATAAAGTGAGATGACCATGTATTCTCCCTGTTTTAATGTTCGCGGTCCTTTGGGACTTACATTTGCGGGTCAAATTGCAGGTACACAGACAATTTCCTTTGTTTGGGATATGAGCTTTCTGCAGTTTGCTGAAGGTTTCTGAAAATCCAGCTATTCTTTATGCAAGAGGCAGATAGTTACTTCATGGAGTTCTCCAGGGTCTTGAGGCTCTATCCTCCTACTGTTCATAGCTTTGTATACATGTTATATACCTACTGCAGCAGATACTCGAAGATTTAAAAGTAAGAAGATCAAGTAAACATCAGAGTGCAGCTCTGTGCAATTTCTCAGGAGCAGCAGATTTAAGAGAAAATAACCAGTTTTTACTAGATCAGGTATCCTATTTTCACAAGAGAATGTGCTTCAAAATGCTTGGTACAGATAATCTAAGTGATTGGACTTAATCAAAGTGGGTAGCTGATAGGTGCTTAGACACAAAGGATTTGTTCAAAGTCACTTGCAGGCTCCATTTATTCAGTATGCTGTCGCTGGTCGCAGAAGGAATTTGGGAGTCAGATGGATATGGATCTCATAGTTCCTAATGAGTCACTTGGGACAAGTGATTTAACCTCTCTGCGTCCTCGTCTCCTAACTTTTTAAACTGGTAATAATTTTACCTCCTCATAGAACTGTGTAAGGATGAAGTGAGTAATTTATGCAAATCATTTACCACATGACAGGTTCTCATAAATGTAAAGCAAAGTGATTAGAAGCAAAGTTACTGAAGCCAGACAGCCTTGGTTTGAATTCAGGCAATGCCACTCAACTGTGTGACCTCGGGCAAATTACTGTATCTCCCCATGTATAAGACGTACCTATTTTCAAAATATTTGGAGTCTATAAACTGAGTGCATCTTATACAGTGGTTGTAGATTTTTTTTTTACTTGCATTTCCCGCTTTTTCTCGTGGATGAGGAGTTGTATGAATTTTATGATGAATAAAACTTGAGTTTAATAACATTAGGTCATACATTCTTTTTCAAATTTCGGACCCCCAAATTAAAGGTGCATCTTATACATGGGAGCATCTTATACTTGGGGAAATACGGTAGTTCTCTTGTTTTTCATTTTTCTTATTTGTAAAATATGGGTAATCATAACTGTTACATGTGAAATTCTTGAGAAAATTAAATGAGTTACTTTATGTAAATTGCTTAGGACAGTGCCTGGCATATAGTCAGCACCTGTATCTCTGTCACCTACTAATACCCTCGTTCCCTTCTGTGCTTGTCCTTAGCCAAAAAGCTGATAGGCAATCCTACTGCCTCCTTTTAGGTGTGTGGTGTCCTTGTTTTTCACAATCAAAACTAACTGGAGAGCTTTCTCTCTTGTTAAATATTTTGCAGATTTCCCAAATTCCCCAATTTGTTTTCCAACATCCAAAATGTCCCCCTACAATCAATAATTCACTTTCAACTTATTTCTAATATCTGATAAAACTGACAGGTCCTTTCCTTTAATAAAAGTTCTAAACATAGGCAAATTTTGTCTGGTTAGTCCATAAAGCCAGCTTAGGTACAATGCCATTTGTCACCATTATTGTGCTTTTTAATTAATTTTATTCTTCCTATATTATTCAGAAATTATTAAATTTATTAGAATCCAATTTTTATTTAACCTATTTAAGTCATGACTTTGTATAAATTATTCTCAAACTAAAGAGTCCAAATTTTACATACATTATACTGATTGTTCAATGACGTCGTTGCCTTCCTTAGAAATCATATTTATATAGATATATTTTCTTTCTTACATTTATTACAACTTGTAAGTAACTCTTTTTTTTTTTTTGCTTTTGGTTTTACAACTTACTCTTTGTTTTAAGAACATTTTCTTTACTTTGCAAATTTATCTCTCTTAACACTCGCTTTCCTTCCTTTAGGCCTCGAACATGCAAATTGTTCATTCTTGCATACTTATGGAACATTTGGATTTTCTTTGAGAAAATATACCTGATAGCTAAGAAATTGTTTATTCATTTTCATTTGTCACATTTTTAAATAAATATTTGCTGAATACTTATATTATGTCAGGAACTGGGGGTAATTTAGAACATGTGTTTAAGCCTTAGGATATAGCAACAAAAACAAAGCTCCTAACCCTTGCATGATACCTTTAGAATGTCTCTATTAGTTTCTCCAGTAGAACTGTAATATGAGCTAAATATGTTATTAAAAAATTTTGAAGCCATATCACAATGTAAAAGAGAAACAGGTAAAATTAATTTTCATAATATATCATAACATAGTTTACTTAACCCAGCACATTGCAAATTTTATTATTTTAGCATCTCATTTGTATAAATATTATCGATGAGATATTTTACATCCTTTTTTGCATGCTAAATTTTTAATTTTTCAGCCTTGCTGACATATAATTGACAATAAACTTGTAAGATGTTTAAAGTGTAAAATGAGATGGTTTTGTATATTTAAACATTGTGAAAGGATTCCTTCCATCAAGTTAATGAACACATCAATCACCTCCTTTATCTACCTCTTTTTTCTTTTGGGGTGTGTTGGGTAAATGAGTTTGTAAAATTTATATTTTTTTGAGTTTGTTCACTTTTATTGTTACAAAATGGCACTGGGCAGCCACTTGTATGCTTGCCCTCAGAGCAGGGCAGTTGATTGCAAATTACAGATTACCTACCTGCTTGGTGTAAGGTATTTTTCCAGCTGAGAAAAAAGGAAGGGGCCGGAGCCTCAAAGTGTGGAATAGTAAAGGCTTTATTTAGTACAGACTGCTTCCCGCCCCAGGAGGTTCTCTGGTGCGGGGGTGGGAGTGGGGAAGGTGGGGGGCAGGGTTCAGAGAAGTCGCATGGGATGATCCGTGTGGGAGATATTTAAAGGGTCTGTAGGATGGGCGAGCTAATATGATGTGGAGAAATCTCACTGGCTGATGGACAGTTTCTCTCTTCCCAAGGATTCCTCGGAAGTTTCTTTTTGGTGCGCTTGGCTGTGGGCGTCTCTAGCAAAAGTTCCCGAATCTGGGTCCCTCACGTGACCTTCCCCCATTATGCACCGACCTTACACTTGGGAGGGGCCGTTGTTTTGCTAATGTTTGCTGGGAGAGAGATTTTGACTACCCCAGCCTGTTTAGGAGGGAAGAAGGAGAAGAGACCAAAAGAAGCCATATTTGTCCAGAGAGAGAAGAAGGAGAAGAGGAAAGAAGCCATGTTTGCAGAGAGGAGCAGAAGGAGCAGAGAGAATGCGGAGTGCTGAAAAATAAGCCATGTTTACAGAGAGAGAGAGAGAAAGTATGCTGATGGGGAACCAGAGCTGAGGGGCTTTGGGAGCCCTACTGAGACTGGTGGGGCCTTTGATTCTAGGATTCTTGGAGAAAATTCTTTGAGTTGTGGAACCGAAGAATATATAAAGGCTTTGTGAGCCCTGAATGCCCTGTGTGTTTGTTCATAGGCTGGTGTGAGACTTTAATAAAGGAATGGCTCACCATTTTCTGGCTCTACTCTTTCTTTACTGTCAGTTCAAATTTAATGAGAACCTGCATGTGAATGGCCACAATGACGGTGGCCACTGGCCATACAGTGTGAAAGCATATGAAGTCTTTAAATTCTAATGTGTATTTTACATTTACAGCACATCTGAATTCAGATTAGCCACTTTTCTATTGCTCAATAGACACATGTGGCTGTTGGCTACCACATTAAACAGTGTGGGTTCCTTTAAGACAGGAGGCTCATATCAAATACTATAACACAGTGGTTCTTAACCTTTTTTGAGGTATCGAACCCATTAGTTTCATATGCGCACTCACCGAACCCTTCTTTAGTGATAAATAAAATAGGATTTTTTTTTCCAAATTCAAGACATAGGTATGTTTTTTATTGGTGCACAAAATGAGCTGTGCATGAACATCACCTTGCTCAAAGAACAAAACCAACAAAGTGCATGAACTCACAACAAATTACGGTATTACTTTATTCTGGCCTCCGTGGCAGAGGCTTCTCCAAATGAACCCCTGAGACCGACTCATCGAACCCCGACTCAAGAACCACTGCTATAACACAGTGTGGGGGTAAATAGCATCTGTGCAATATGGAAAACAGTTCCCTCTGCCCTTAGTAAAATGGTTTTGGGTATTTCTCTTAAATCAGTACATTCTGGCATCCCAACATCGCAATGAGCACTTACAAAGTTGTTTAAATCAATGGGTTTTGGTCAAGATTTTATAATGAACTAATAAATTATAAAAGCCATTTCTAGTTGAGATATTTTTGGGAATTGATACCTTGTTACCCCTGATGAATATTTTATTCTGGATTTTTAAAAATGTCTGGGGGTTAGATTTTAGGGTTAGCAGAAATTAAATTGGAAGTAAATTCCTGGAGTCTAAATTGTGATGGCACTTTTTGTTTTTTCCTTAAACAAAGTAACAGAGGAGCACAGAGAATAGAAGATAAAGTATACGGAGGCAGGAGACATTTGCAGTGAAAGATGTTTCATCTTCAAGACACTCACATTTTCAACTAATCCAAAGAAGCTCTGAAATTCACTTATAAAAGCCGGACAGTAATGGCTTGAGCAGAGTTGTACAGGAGCCCTGGAGGTGTTTTCAGAACGCTGCTTAGAATATTACCATATATTTCATGGTGAATGCTGGTTCTCATGGAAATCGGCAAGTGTGCACTATAAGCCAAGCACTTGAAAATCAAAAAACGTGACAAAAAATAATAAAAAAGGAAATGGAAGATTTGAAAACAAAACAAAAGAAAAACTAGTGACCTCGAGGAAGAACAAGATAATGAACACTGAAACAAAGTACACAAACTTTATCATTAGTTTATTTTCTGCTTGGAGTAGTTACCCAACATCCTCACTGCTGCTGCTTTTATGCAGAAGGTAAAGATGAAAAACACATAAACTTAATTTTGTGAAGCTCAAGTTGCTTAGCTTGTCTCCTCCTTAGTAGGTTTTCTTTCTTTCCCAACTGAAAGGAGAGTGATCTCTTACTTCCCTCATTTGCTCACATCGTTTACCTTAATTGGACTCCCAGAGGGAGCTGATTTTTTGTATGGGCATCTTTCCATGTGTTTTGGAAGCTGTAGAATAAAATGAGTAGAAACGCTCGTGAGTCCCTTCTCAGGACAGCAAACACTCCATTTTCTTCATTGTTTGTGGTCACACTTCTATATTTTGGTATAAGAGAAAGACATTGTCTCTAAAGGGTTTATGATCATCTCTTTTATTGTTGAAGGGAGGGAAGATATACTAAAATTTCCTTGAGGGAAAGTGTGCTATAAATCCATAGGAGAGCAGGTAGGGGTCTGAAGGAGAAAAGCTCTTAAACCATCATTTTCGCTCTGGCCATTATCCATTAAAAATGTGAAATAAAAAGAAGAGAAAGCCAAGTGAAAATTAACTTTAAGTCATAGACATTGACATGTGGCTTCTGTGATTTAGAGTCGAGTCATGTCAAGACCAGTCTTGAAGTAAGAAACAAGGAGGACAGTTACTTTTATGTTGTCTGTAATTGGACAAGTGAAGAAAATGATTTGTTGAAGGTGATGCTAATGGCAACAAAGCAATGTCAAACCGTGTGCTGGGAGAAAAGAAATAAAACAGAATGAAGAAGTATTGGTAACCAGCTTAAGTTTATGAGAAAAAAAAAGACTTTGTGCCAGAGAGAAAAGTTTCTTATGACCACAAAAATGTAAATGTGGTGAATTATCTGTCTGGCTTAGTTTTAATTCTTATTGGTATTTCCTCCCTCCTATAAGATAAATGCATTATATTTCACTAAACACACTCTTGGTTAGTCCTGCATTGCCCATACAGATTATATTTTAAAGTGACCTATTTTCAATTATGATAACATACATCTTGCAGTCCTGTTGGACTGGAGATAACTTTATGTTTCAAAACCAGCCAAGCAAAACAATAAACACAAAGAAAAAACAAGAAACAAAAACAATAAGAGGAATAAAACAAACAAAAAAACAAACAAAATAAAAAAAGTACAAATAAAAAAAATAGCCAAGCAGTTTAGTGATAATTTTTTAGTTATTATTATATTCATATTTTATTTCCCACCACCCTAGATACCTTTCATCTCTGAACCACATTCAGTATTGAAATAATCATTCACCTGGTTCATTCACATTTGCCTTTGCTGCCAATTTCTGTCTCTTCCTGCCTATGCTGTTTCCTCCATGGCTTAACCTTGGGGGAGAGTCCATGGCTTTTTGTGTTAAGAATGAATATTTTCCTCTGGCCAATAACTAAAGAGCTTCCATAAAATAAACAAAGAAACAAACCCCCTCAAAAAAACCCCAAAACTAAACCAAACCAACAAAAAACAACCCATGAAGATCAAACATAAAAAGAATAAGAAAAAACCATTAAAAATATTTAATTTCGTATAAGTCGAATAAAAATTATTTTTTGAAAAAAAATTATGGATGTCTTTTTAAGAACAACTGTTAGAATCATTAGTGGAAATTCTCCTTTCTGTAGTATTGCGAGTGCTTTCTCAGCAGGTTCACCACTCCATGCCTGGTCCTTCCTCACAGAATGAAACAATTTCTCTAAAAATATATAGATAGCCTGACCAGGCAGTGGCTCAGTGGATAGAGCATCGAACTGGAATGTGGAGGACCCAGGTTCGAGAGCCCAAGGTCGCCAATTTGAGCGCAGGCTCATCTGGTTTGAGCAAGAGCTCACCAGCTTGGACCCAAGGTCGCTGGCTTGAGCAAGGGGTCACTCAGTCTGCTGAAGGCCCGCGGTCAAGGCACATGTGAAAAAGCAATCAATGAACAACTAAGGTGTTGCAACAAAAAACTGATGATTGATGCTTCTCATCTCTCTCTGTTCCTGTCTGTCTGGGTCTGTCTCTATCTATCCCTCTCTCTGACTCTCTGTTTCTGTAAAAATAACTAAATAAAAAAAATAAAATAAAATTACATATATATATATATATATATATATATAGAGAGAGAGAGAGAGAGAGAGAGAGAGAGATAAACATATGTACCCTGATTTATTGTCACCTCATTAAAATTAAAAAAAAAGAGCTGTGGAACAACTCTAAAGGTGTAAGATATGAATAATAAAAGTAACAGAAGGAAAATAAAAAGAGAAATCTTTTTAATGTCATGTGATCTACCCACACTTCCTTCATGATCGACCAGTAGATCGCAATCGACGTATTGAGCACCCCTGATCTACAGTATTGTTTTAAACCTCTTGATCCTTGCCTGTCCACTAATGAGCAGTGGTATTATTGTACCATGGTGTTTTTTCTACCGTGAATGAACTTGGGCATCATCTCATTCATTGAGGAGCATTATGTGCTCATATTTTTTGTCACTTTTATAGTGTGCTATTAGACTTTTAAAACTGATTCATAGAAACTCTTTATGTACTTTATGACATGGTAGTTTTTTTCCTTCAGTTTGTAAAGTGTTTTGACTTTGCTTGGTAAATTTTGCTTGATATATATGTAGTTAAATTCATCCACATTTTAACCTTATAAATTCTGAGAGTTGTTTTTCGTTTTTTTTTTCTTTTTTTTTTAGCAAGTGAGAGATGTACACTGAGGGACAGACAGACAGGAAGGGAGTGAGATGAGAAGCATTTTCCTTGCGGCACCTCAGTTGTTCATTGATTGCTTTCTTATATGTGCCTTGATAGGGTGGGGGGCTCCAGCTGAGCCAGTTACCCCTTGCTCAAGCCAGTGACCTTGGGCTTCAAGCCAGTAACCTTTGGGCTCAAGCCAGCAACCCCGTGTTCAAGCTAGTGAATTTATGCTCAAGCCAGATGAGCCCGTGCATAAGCCATCAACCTTGGGGTTTTGAACTTTTGTCCTCAGCATCCTAGGCCAATGCTCTCTCCACTGCACTACTACCTGGTCAGGCAGGACTTCTGAAATTTTAAATCATAATTTGAAAGCTTTCCCTCACAGAGATTATGATATATTCTCCAATGAGGTCTAGTAATTTATAGTCATTTCCTTCATTTAGAAATACACACATATACTCACACACATACCCCAATCCCTAATCACCCTAATGGTGGCCAAGGTACAAATATGAAAAGGAAAATGGAGGCCCTTTTTGCCTAGACAAAATTGAAAATAGACACTGATGCTTGAATTGAAGAGGTTTTTCCTTGAATCTGCTTTCAAAGGTTATCTGGTGGGAAGTAGGGTTCTGCCCCTACTTCCTCACTTACTGCTCTCGAAGTGGCAGGTGTCAGAGGTTGACAAAGATGTTATGCAGGTATAATTGAGGATAATGTCTCCCTCCTGCCCACAGATATTACTACAATGAGAACTTTGTATTAGTTTGTGCAGTGCTGTAGAAAGCAATTGGAGGCACATACACTGTGGAATAGATCTGATATCATTAACTTTAAGGTTAAATACCTTCTCAGTGAGTAACCTGTGCAAGTAAATTAAATCACAGATTTAATGTTAGCTATGTACGTTATCTCATTTATGAAATTTAAATAGCTGAATTTTAATATAATATTTTAGCTTTGTGATAGTGGAGCTCTGGAAAGAGTTTTTGTTGTGTATACCTTCTAAATTGCTTAAGGACAGCAACTATGCATATTAAAGTATTAATTTCTCACCTTTCAATGTGATAATAAAATACCTGCAGATGGAAAGTAATATAAATTAACGACTTAGATTAGTTAAAAAATAAAACATAAACAACAGAAGAATAACTCTTCTTTGTATCTATGAAAATAACATAGTTGATAAAAGAAATTCTAAGTACTAAAATGCTTAAAGAACACCAAAAAATTAAAATAATTATTTTTCTAAAAGATAGATTTTTCAGCCTGACCAGGCAGTGGCGCAGTGGATAGAGAGTCGGACTGGGATGTGGAAGACCCAGGTTCGAGACCCAGAGCTCGCCAGCTTGAGGGCAGGCCCATCTGGCATGAGCAAAAGCTCACTAGCTTGGACCCAAGGTCACTGGCTCTAGCAAGGGGTTGCTCGGTCTGCTGAAGGCCCACGGTCAAGGTCACATGTGAGAAAGCAATCAATGAACAACTAAGGTGTCGCAATGGCAACAAAAAAAAAACTAATGATTGATGCTTCTCACCTCTCTCCGTTCCTGCCTGTCTGTCCCTATCTATCCCTCTCTCTGTCTCTGAAAAAAATAAAAAATAAAAAATAGATTTTTTTCAGAGCTTAGGATAGTTTTATTTTATTATTATTCTTTTAGATTTTATTTATTGAATTTTGGAGGGGAGGGGGAAGAGAGAGAGGAAGCAATGGAGAGTGAGAAAGAATAGGGAGAAGTAGGAAGCATCTACTCATAGTAGTTCTTTCCTGTATGTGCATTGACCAGGCAAGCCCAGGGATTTGAACTGGCAATCTGACTATCCGAAATTGACACTTTATCCACTGCGCCACCACAGGTCACGTAGGATAGTTTTATTTTAATCAGTGTCAAATATCTACATTGTTACAATTGCATAGCCATTATTAAATATATAATAACATTTTTCCAAACTTCCAGTTTTTATTGTAGTAGTGTTACACCTTTCTAGCACCACACTCAATGAAACGTAGAGAAACCTTTCCTAATGCAGTGAGGAAAAGATAATGTCATCACGGTTGGCCAAATCAGCTCATCTCTATAGTGAGTGAAATTCCAGTGGACTAATGAGAATACTTGGTTGGCTAAGGAGAGTCATTTGGGTAGCACTGAGCAGAAGAAGGACCTTTCTCTACCATGGAGCACTTGTTAGGCTCTTCCAGATTAAAAGGAATGGAGATATTGATTCCGTTAGCTATTGGTTATTTTTTAAAAAAGGTATTCAGGGAAATAAGGAAAGAGGAAATGATGTCCTTAGCTACAGAGAGGTTGGACTGTGTTCTGGGGGTTAGCAGGACAATAAGATAAAGCATCAATTTAACATCCAACTCATGAGAGAAACAAGAGCAAGGTATCCTGTGATGGTTCTAGAAGGCAGAGCTGGGGGATTAGATTAGAATGGTGACAGTGGCAGAGAGAAGGGGGTTAGAATGAAGACATACTTTTCAGGCACACGAAAACAGGCTAAGGTTTTGCTGAGGTTTCTTGGTAGGTGGTAGAAAGCACTAGAAGGTAGTATTTATGGCTTATTCAACATACTAAGGTAACCTGTGTCAAGTAATTGGTAAATAATGACTTACAAACTCTCAGTGAGCATTTAGGCCAGGAAATCTAGCTCAGTATCAATTATTTACTAACCATGGGAATTAGTTGTACAGTATGAGATCTGTACACTGCTTTTCACCCATAAGCATGGGGCCTACATTTCGGAGTTATCCACAGCGTAATGGGTTTAAAAACCCAGGTTTCCTTGGATGTTTGTAGAAAAAGGTTGGAGATGCAGAAGGTGGGACAGGAATAATGACTATTTCTCACTGTGAAAATATTGCAGAGTAAGTGTTCATCTGACTTAATATTACATAGGTTCAATTGTTACCCCCCTGTGAAACTTAGTTATCTATAGAAAAGCTTGGTATTATGTATAGAACAGATGGAGTTCTATTCCCTGTACCACTTGCACATGGCTTTCAGCCACAGATTTTGAATTGCCTGAGACTTCAATGTGTATTTTTTCTCTCCTGCCAAGCTTCATGTACGTGAGCAAAGCATTTAATAACTGTACTTTGACCTCAAAAACTAAGTTTCTTAAAATACTAAGTTATAACCCCTACAAGGTTCAACTCAACAGTCTCTAAAAACAATAGCCAAAAGCAAGAATTTATTGTTAGAAAAGAGGAAACAAAACTGAGTAAAATCTTTAAAATGGAACCTATTTTCCATAGCGCTCCTTTTAAACTTAAGGGTTAATCAACTATTAACATTTTCTAGTTATTTTATGTTATGCATGTACTTTACTGCCACATGTTTCAGAATTATAAAATAAGTATATAAATAACTTCTAATGTGAGCAAAAACCTTTTATTAGATTAGCTGATGACAGGAACAAGTTTTGTTAAAAGGGCAAAAGAGTTATATGAATTTTATGGGACTTAATCAGCCAGATTCCTAGTTGTGATTTCTAAGATGCATTACCATTACTCAACAGAATTCATTCTTTTTTTTCTTTTATTAATTTTAATGGGGTGACACTAATAAATCAGGGTACATATGTTCAAAGAAAACATCTCCAGGTTATCTTATCATTCAATTATGTTGCATACCCATCACCCAAAGTTAAATTGTCCTCTGTCACCTTCTATCTGGTTTTCTTTGTGCCTCTCCCCTCCCCTCTCTCCCACACTCTCGTCCCTTCCCCACCCCGTAACCACCACACTCTTGTCCATGTCTCATAGTCTCAGTTTTATGTCCCACCTATGTATGAAGTCATGCAGTTCTCAGTTTTTTTCTGTTTTACTTATTTCACTCCGTATAATGTTATCAAGGTCCATCCATTTTGTTGTAAATGATCCGATGTCATCATTTCTTATGGCTGAGTAGTATTCAATAGTATATATGTACCAAAGCTTTTTAATCCAATCGTCCTCTGATAGACACTTGGGCTGTTTCCAAATCTTCGCTATTGTGAACAATGCTGCCACGTACATGGGGGCGCATTTCTTCTTTTTGAACAGTGCTATGGTATTCTTAGGGTATATTCCTAAAAGTGGGATAGCTGGGTCAAAAGGCAGTTCGATTTTTAATTTTTTGAGGAATCTCCATACTGTTTTCCACAGTGGCTGCACCAGTCTGCATTCCCACCAGCAGTGCAGAAGGGTTCCCTTTTCTCCACATCCTCACCAGCACTTATTCTGTGTTGTTTTGCTGATGAGCACCATTCTGACTGGTGTGAGGTGATATCTCATTGTGATTTTAATTTGCTTATCTCTAATGATTAGTGATGTTGAGCATTTTTTACATATGCCTATCGGCCATCTGTATGTCCTCTCTGGAGAAATTTCTATTCATTTCTTTTGCCCATTTTTTGATTGGATTGTTTGTCTTCCTGGCGTTGAGTTTTATAAGTTCTTTATAAATTTTGGTTATTAACCCCTTATCAGACGTGCTGTCGAATATGTTCTCCCATTGTGTGGTTTGTCTTTTTATTCTGTTCTTATTGTCTTTAGCTGTGCAAAACCTTTTTAGTTTGATATAGTCCCATTTGTTTATCTTGCCTTTTATTTTATTTGCCCGTGGAGATAAATCGGAAATTATATTGCTGCTACAGATGTCGGAGAGCTTGCTGCCTATGTTTTCTTCTAAGATGCTTATGGTTTCATGGCTTACATTTAAGTCTTTTATCCATTTTGAATTTGTTTTTGTGAATGGTGTAAGTTGATGGTCTAGTTTCATTTTTTTGCAGGTAGATGTCCAATTTTCCCAACATCATTTGTTAAAGAGGCTGTCTTTACTCCATTGTATGTTCTTTCCTCGTTTGTCAATTATCAGTTGTCCATAAAGCTGTGGGTTTATTTCTGGGTTCCCTGTTCTGTTCCATTGATCTATGTGCCTGTTCTTATGCCAGTACCAGGCTGTGTTGAGTACAATGGTCTTGTAGTAAACCTTGATATCTGGAAGAGTGATACCTCCTGCTTTATTTTTTCTTTTTAAGATTGCTGAGGCTGTTTGTGTTCTTTTTTGGTTCCATATAAATTTTTGGAATATGTATTCTATATCTTTGAAGTATGTCATTGGTATTTTAATTGGTATTGCATTGAATTTATAAATTGCTTTGGGTAATATAGACATTTTAATGCTGTTTATTCTTCCTAGCCATGAGCACGGTATATGCTTCTACTTGTTTGTATCTTTCTTGATTTCATTTATCAAATTTTATAATTTTTCGAGTACAAGTCCTTAACCTCCTTGGTTAAATTTACTCCTAGGTACTTTATTATTTTGGCTGCAAGAGTGAATGAGAATGTTTCCTTAATTTCTTTTGCTGACAGTTCATTGTTTGTATATAAAAATGCCTCTGATTTCTGAGTATTAATTTTATATCCTGCCACCTTGCTGAATTCATTTATAAGGTCCAGTAGCTTTTTGACTGAGACTTTAGGGTTTTCTATATACAATATCATATAATCTGCAAATAATGACAGTTAACTTCTTCTTTTCCAATTTGGATGCCTTTTATTTCTTCTTGTCTGATTGCTGTAGCTAGGACTTCCAGAACTATGTTGAATAAGAGTGGTGAAAGGGGGCACCCCTGCCTGGTTCCTGATCTTAAGGAGATTGCTTTTAATCTTTGCCCATTTAGTATGATGTTTGCTGTGGGTTTGTCATAGATGGCCTTTATCATGTTAAGGAATGTTCCCTGTATTCTCACTTTACTGTGAGTTTTGAGCATGTTAGGATGCTGGATTTTATCAAATGCTTTTTCTGCATCTATTGAAATTATCATGTGATTTTTGTCCTTCCTTTTCTTTATGTGATGAATCACATTGATTGATTTGTGAATATTGAACCAGCATTGTCTCTTCAAAATAAATCCCACTTGATCATGGTGTATGATTTTTTTCATATATTGCTGGATCCGGTTGGCTAATATTTTGTTTAGAATTTTAGTGTCTAAATTTATCAGGGATATTGGCCTATAATTTTCTTTCTTTGTGTTGTCTTTGCCCGGTTTTGGGATCAGAATTATGCTCGCCTCATAAAAGGAGTTTGGAAGTCTTCCTTCCTCTTGAATTTTTTGAAATAGCTTGAGGAGGATAGGAGTTAGTTCTTCTTTGAATTTTTGATAGAATTCACTTGTGAAGCCATCAGGCCCAGGAGTTTTCTTTGTTGGGAGTTTTTTGATAACTGTTTCAATCTCATTCGTTGTAATTGGTCTGTTTAGGTGTTCTGATTATTCCAGGTTGATTTTTGGAAGATTATATGATTCAAGAAATTTGTCCATTTCACCTAGGTTGTCTAATTTTTTGGTATAGAGTTCTTTATAGTATTTTCTTACAATGCTTTGTATTTTTTTTTTGTCAGTTGTTATTTCTCCACTGTCCTTTCTAATTTTATTTATTTGAGTCCTCTCTCTTTTTTTCTTGGTGACTCTAGTTAAACCTTCATCAACCCTATTTACCTTTCCAAAGAACCAGCTCCTGGTTTCATTGATCCTCTATATTGTTTTCTTAGCCTCTATGTCATTTATTTCTGCTCTGATCTTTATTATTTCCTTCCTTCTACTGTTCCTGGGCTTTATTTGCTGTTGTTTTTCTAGTTATTTTAGATGCAGGGTCAGGTTGCTTATTTGAGCTTTTTCTGGCTTTTTTTGGTATGCCTCTACTGCAATGAACTTTCCTCTCATTACCGCTGTTGCTGTGTCCCATAAATTTTGAGTGATGTTTGTTCATTATCATTGGTTTCTAGAAACTTTTTAATTCTTCTTTGATCTCACTGTTAATTCATTCATTATTTAATAACATGTAATTTAGTTTCCATGTGTTTGTGTATTTTTCAGTTTTTCTTTTGTAGTTAATTTCTAGTTTCATGGTATTGTGATCAGAGAAAATGCTTGATATGATTTCAATCTTCTTAAATTTGTTGAGACCATTTTTGTGTCCTTACATATGGTCTATCCTAGAAAATGTGCCATGAGCGCTTGAGAAGAATGTATATTCTACTGCTTTAGGATGAAAAGTTCTGAAGATATCTATTAAATCGAGTTGATCTAGTGTCTCCTTTAAGTCTGCTGTTTCTTTATTAATTTTCTTTCTTGAGGATCTATCCAGTGATGTTAGTGGTGTATTGAAATCCCCTATTATTATAGTATTGCTGTTAATCTCGCCCTTTTTATCCATCAAAGTCTGCTTTATGTATGTCGGGGCTCCTATATTTGGTTCGTAGATATTTATAATAGTTATATCTTTCTGTTGAATTGTTCCCTTTATCATTATGTAGTGTCCTTCTTTATCTCTTACTACAGCCTTTGTTTTAAAGTCCATTTTGTCAGATATAAGTATTGCTACCCTGGCTTTTTTTTCATTTCCATTTGCATGAAATATTTTTATCCATCCTTTTACCTTCAGTCTATGTGCATCTTTTGTTTTAAGGTGTGTCTCTTGTAGACAGCATATGTATGGGTCCTATTTCTTTATCCATGCAGCTACCCTATGTCTTTTGATTGGATCATTTAATCCATTTACATTTAAGGTTATTATTGATATGTAGTTGTTTATTGCCATTTTATTCTTTAAAGCTGTATTCTTCTTTGGCTATATTCTTTCTTCCTTTTGAAGTGTTCACAACAGTCCCCTTAGTATCTCTTGCAGAATTGGTTTGGTTTTAATGAATTCCTTGAGGCTTCTTTTGTCTGGGAAGCTCTTTATTTCTCTTTCAATTTTAAACGTTAGCCTTGCTGGATAGAGTAGTCTTAGTTGTATGTTCTTGTTCTGCATTACTTTGAATATATCTTGCCATTCCCTTCTGGCCTCAAGTGTTTCTGTTGAGAAGTCAGATGTCACCCAGTGGGGGCTCCTTTGTAGGTGATAGCCTTTCTTTCTCTAGCAGCATTTAAAATTTTCTCTTTATCCTTACGCTTTGGTATTTTAACTATGATGTGTCTTGGTGTAGTTTTCTTTGGGTTTCTCTTTAATGGAGTTCTGTGTGCTTCTTGAATGTGTAAAATGGTTTCCAGCCTTAATTTAGGGAAGTTTTCAGCTATGATTTGATAGAACAAAGTTTCTATTTCTTGTTCTCTTTCCTCTTCTTCAGGAACCTCTATGATGCGGATGTTATTTCTCTTCATGTTGTCACAGAGCTCCCTTAGAGTTTTCTCACATTTTTTGAGTCTCTTTTCTTTTTTCTGCTCTGCTTCTGTGCCTTTGTTTATTGTGTCCTTTAATTCGCTGATTTGACCCTAAGCCTCATCCATCCTGCTTTTAATTCCTTTCATTGTGGTCTTCAGTTTTGATACTGTATTTGTCATTTCTGTCTGATTCTTTTTTATTATTTCAATTTTATTTTTTATACTTGTTATATCTTTTTTTAGGTGTTCGTAATGACTATCCATTGTTGCTCTAATTTCTTTGAACATCCTAGGTATCATTATTTTAAATTCTGCATCTGGTAATTTGGTTATATCTCATTCATTCAGGTCCTTCTCTGGGATTTCTCTTGATTCATTTGGGTTGCATTCCTCTGCCTGCCCATTTCGTCTGTGTATAAGAAGGTTGTGGCCACTGGAGTCCAATGGGTGTTGCCTTTGTGGTCTCTAGGAGTGATCTGTCTGCGGGTCTGCCACCCCCTCTGCTGCTGACTAGGGTGGTTGGGTATGGGCGTTGCCTGTGCCAGCCCACTGTGGCTGTTGCTGTGATTTCTGCCTCTCCTCTGCGGAAAGGGTTGTGTTCTGGTGCCCGGCTCTACAAGCCTCAGCCTGCCTGGGCCTTCTCCTCGCACCCACAGGTTGGGTTGAGCACTGCACTCAAGCCACAAGCCTTAGCACCAAGGGTAGAGGTGAGCACCTTTGCTCAGCTGCGGACCCAGCCTGTTCCCGGGCTTCCGCCCAGGCCCTGTGTTCAGAGCCTGCTCACCACAGTTTCTCATGTTGGACTGGGCTGCTGACGTGCACTCAGTTGTGAGCCTTCGCTTTCCGGAGCTTTAGCTCTGCCACCGAGGCCAGCGCCCGCCTGCACAGGATGTCAAACTGAGGTTTATCTGGCTGGGCAGAGCTGCTGGCATGCGCTCAGCTGCGAGCCTCCACTCTTTCGGGGCTCTATCCCCCCTACCCCTGCATTCAGAGCCAACTCACGCACGCAGGATGGTAAACCGCATTTTCTCAGGCTGGGTGGGGCTGCTGGCGTGAGCTCAGCCGCGAGCCTCCGCCTTTCCCTGGTCCTAGCCCCATCCCCTCAGTCAGGGCCGGTTTGCACAGGGTTGCAGAGCAGATCTCTCCCCATTCCTGGCCTCCCGCTTTTTCTCCTGTAGCAGGTGAGGCTACAGGTGGGCTTGCAGCTGCCAGACTGCTTTCACGCGTCCTTTCCATCCCTGCTGGGCTAGACCAGGCTCACACTGGCTGGGCCTCCACCCCACCAACAGAACCGCATTTCAGCATCCTGCAGCCACTGTCCCTCCAGCCAGCCCTCAGCAGTGTGGGTGCGTGCACTGCAGCTCAGACCTTAACTCTCCATACTGTAGTCCTGGAAGCTCCCTCAATCTAAGCAGCTCTGCTCTAAGTGCCACGGGAGAGCTTGTTTGGCTGGTGTCCTGTCTCCCTTTGCTGGTATTGCTAGTTACAGGGGAAATTTTCGTTTTTGATTAGGGAAGTGACTTAGCCCAGCGGTTAGGGTGGCAGTCCCTCAGAGTGTTTCTCCCTGTGCCTTCAGTCCACACTCTCTTTCCGCTGCTCTGGTCGTCCCCTCTGTCCCCGTTCCCTGGAGCCCCGGGTGCGTGGTTGTGAGAGAAGTTTTCTGTGCTGTCCCTTTAAGAAGAATCTTGGGTTTGAGAAAACTGTCTCTTTCTCACTAAAAGTATCCTCACTTGTTTCACAGCTCAATACTCTCCAAACTCCTCTTCTAGGCTCTGGAGCTGCAGTCTGGGGCTTGGTTCCTGGGACCCAGGTCCCTCCCTCTCTGCCAAACTCTCCTCCTGCCACGCGGGTCTCTCTGGGCTGCCTTTCACTCCGGGGAGCTGGGCAGCCCTCTTTGCATTTTCGCTTTTCCTGCCAGTCTCAATGTGGCTTCTTCAGTGTTCCTTGGTTGAAGAGTCCACTTAGTTTAGTTCAAAGTTGGTTTTTCCAGATAATGGGTCTTAAAATTAAATTATAATCCATTTTGGTTCTGGGAGTTGGAAGTCGGTACATCCGCCTACTACATCGCCATCTTGCCGTCTCTGAATTCAATTCTTAATTCTTGCTTGCATTTAGGAGATTCATAGCTATGTGTCTCTTTATGGAGAAAGAAAAATATTCTCACCATTTCATCTTTCCAGTATTCTTCCTTAGGCAATTTAAGGCTTATCAATGCCAAAATCAATGCTAGATATTAATTTAGTTTGGGTAAAGAAAAAAAAAGCCTTTAAATGTTGTTTAAAGATGTAGTAGTTGAGGCCATATATATGATTATTTGTTACTCATTTGCCTTCTGGCATACCTAAATTTTCATTATTTATGCTAAATCAGCTAGGGCTGAAGGCCATATGCGGGCATTCAACCCTGGGCATTGTGAGGTGAACATGCAGGTGGCACAGTCTGTTTTGATGGCCTATGCCAAAGATCCCTTTCTTGGGGAACTATCCTTACTTTCCTGCTCATAGGTATGAGCCACAACAGTACTCTTTGTATTATATTTTTACTTGTTTTGCAAAAACCACAGAACAGAAGTGCATTGCAGACCAAAGTGGTCAAGTCAGATCACTGTTAGAAAAAGTAGTCTGTAGGAAAAAGAGAGAGAGAGAGAGAAGAGGAGAGGAAAGGAGAGGAGAGGAGAGGAGAGGGGAGGAGAGGAGAAGAGAGAAGTAAAGTGTGTTTTACTTTCTGTTTTCTTCCCAGGTCATGGATCTTGTTCTCCATGAGGCTTGGTTACACAAAGTCCTAACCTTTTTAGTAACTCAAGTCAAACATAAAACAATAAGGGTATGGTTGAATCATTTCAGGGTTCTATTAAGGAGTTTTAATTTTGACAAAGACTCTCTCCTTTGACCAAACTTTAGTCTTCTTATCATTAAGCTCTGAACTTGGGCTCTATCCTTGTCTCACTTAACTCAGTTTTAGCAATAATCCTGCTAGGTCAGTTTATCAGAAATGCCTCACTTTCCATATCTGACCAAATTCTTCATTCCTCATCCTTTATATTGTTAGAGTTGCAATTAAGCAAGACTCATGGAGACAAAATACCTTGACTAGGCAACTTAAATAACTTCCACAGAAGGGTGTGCTGCTGCTAGTGAAAAAGCCCGCCAGCAAGTGTGCAGACCTTGGGGGTGGGTTCTGTTTTTATCCTTAATGCAGGCTCTAGGCTGGGTCTTGCCCCATTGGCTGGGGTGTTGACCATATAATCTTACCCTTTCCTGATTGGCTAGTTTAAATGGCTGTGTGAAGGAGTGAGGGGGAAGTGGGCAGTGGGGGTAGTGTTATCTTCATGAAACTGGATGAGGGGGATGGGGAATGGTTAAAGAAAATACATAAAGTAAAGAAGTTGTTTATACTTCAATATCTTACTACTTCTGACCTGCCTTCAGCAAGAATCCCTCTCACCTTGCTATTTTCTTTCAGTAATTTTCTATCCATTGACCCTACCCTGATTCTTGGGTATTGTTGGTCAAATAAGTTTGTAAATACGATATATATGTTTGCTCACTTATAGTTTGTATTGGGTGTGGGAGACAGGCTGTCAGCAGGCTGGGTCATTATAGCCTAAGGCTTAGTTTTAAGACTAAGCTTTTATCCACTCCCTTGACTGATTGCATGATGTGGGGTGGTGCATTCTCATGAGGAATCCCATTATGCCTCAGATAAGTGACTTTGTATCAGAGACTTCCTTGTTTGTAGACTGGATTAAAGGTTTTGATTTTTATACTATAAAATGGGGCAGACTGGGAGCTTGTTCTCTCTTGGTTCCTGAGATTAGCATTAGAGAGGAGAGCAGAGAAAGGCCATGTGGAGGAGAGAAGCAGCCAAGAGGGCAGGGTGCTGAAGGAGAAACCAGTTTGTGCAGAGAGAAGAGATGGGAAACAGAGGTGAATAAGGCTGGTGAGGTAGAAATCTTTGATTCTAGAAAACTCGGATAAGTCAGTGGCTTTGGTATCCCTGAATGGAAAGGGAGTGTTTTCCCACTGTGTGTATTTCTTGCCCACCGCGTGCAAGCTAGGATTAAAGCTAACGGTCCACCAGTTCTTGGCTCTGGTTTTTCATTACCATCTGTCCGAATCAAATGCGAACCTGCACAGGCCAGGTGGTTGTGATGGTGGCTGTGTCTACTGCCTTTACATTTGGCATAGTCTGTGGCAGAATTCAGAGATTAGTGTGGAGCCACCACCATCTTTGAGTGGTGGAGTAGAGGTCTGGCTGCTGTTATGGTTCCCATGGCTATCCTTTTGGGGACCGTAGGCTGGCTGACTTTTATATCTATGCGTGAGGAAACTAAGAGCTCTGTGGAAGAGGCTGCCTGAGACCTGCAAACCAAGCAATGGAAGGAGCTGGAGCAAATGTGGAAGAAAGAGATGCTGACCCTGGAGCTGGAGCAAGCACTGGAGGAGGCCAACCAGGTTCGTGACATTCGCTTGGAAATGGAGCAGTGCCTGGAGACGGAATCACAGGTTCTTGAGTTGCAGATTGCCCTGGACATTGTGGAGAGCCAGCAGTGGTGGAAGGTCAGGGCTGAGGCCAGAGCTGGGGCTGCAAGGCCGGCAGATCAGAAGGCCGCTGCGGCCTGGGGCTCAAGCTTGGTGGTGGAAGCTGATGTTTTCAGTTTCTCTTTGGAGGATGAGGAGAATTGGTCTGGAGTTGTGATCTGCAGTCTCCAGAAGGTGAGAGCCCAGCAGCAAGGAGTACCTGCTATGCGTCTGCTAGGTCTGCGATTTTGGGGCATGGGTGGACGCCATCATGTTCTTTGGAGCAGAGGTGGAAATGCTGACTGCCATTGCCATGTGCTCCTCTTTGGGACAGTGTAAGACCTGCCAGGATGGCAGGGATAAAGGGGGTGCCTGAGGCCCATGTGCGTGGACTGATTCCTGGACTATGACCAGAGTGGGCACTGGCTCCTTTGTTGGATGGACTTATGGATTTTGGACAATGTGAAATACCCTGATGGGGGTCGGAGGTGGCTTTGCTTGGAGGCCCTTTCCCTGTCCTAGGAAGCTTTTCACATGGCTAGAAAGAAATCAGAGGACATTTTGCGCTTTTGGCAAAGTGCTCAGAGACTGGTGAAGTGTATCTTTGTAATTGTTGAAATTGTATGATTTGTTATGTTGTTGTAATTTGTGTAATGTGCTTAATTTTCTTGTGCAGGAATACCTGTGCATTAGATTGTGAAGTGAGCAAAAAAGGTGGAATATTGGTCAAATAAGTTTGTAAATATGATATATATGTTTGCTCACTTATAGTTTGTATTGGGTGTGGGAGACAGGCTGTCAGCAGGCTGGGTCATTATAGCCTAAGGTTTAGTTTTAAGACTAAGCTTTTTTCTACTTCCTTGACTGATTGCATGATGTGGGGTGGTGCACTTTCATAAGGAATCCCATTATGCCTCAGATAAGTGACTTTGTATTAGAGACTTCCTTGTTTGTATATTAGATTAAAGGTTTTGATTTTTATACTATAAAATGGGGCAGACTGGGAGCTTGCTCTCTCTTGGTTCCTGAGATTAGCATTAGAGAGGAGAGAAGAGAAAGGCCACGTGGAGGAGAGGAGAAGCAGCCAAGATGGTGCAGTGTTGAAGGAGACGCCGGTTTGTGGAGAGTTTGTGCAGAGAGAGGCAGATGGGGAACAGAAGTGAATAAGTCTGGTGAGCTAGAAACCTTTGATTCTAGGAAACTCGGATAAGTCAGTGGCTTTGGGAGCCCTGAATGGAAAGAAAAGTATTTTCCCATTGTGTGTATTTCTTGCCCACCGGTGCAAGCTAGGATTAAAGCTAATTGCCCACCAGTTCTTGGCTCCGGTGTTTCATTACCGTCTGTCTGAATCAACTTGCATGGGCCAGACTGCTGTGTTCATGGCCGTGGCTACTGGCTTTACAGGTATAAATTTCCTCTTGTCACTCTTCTGTTCAGAGTCAAGCTCAATCTCTCATCCCTATTGCAGAACTTCCATTACAGTAGTTCCTCTTGAATAAAGTCTCCTTTACAGTTCTTTAACAAGTATCTGAATAAGTTTTTCTTTAACACTACACTGACTAGGAAAGAAGCATCCAAACCTGTAGAGAATTTTTATGATTTTCTTTGAGCCAAACTGACAATTGCTTGAAAGCAGAATCTCAAGGAATTTTGAAATGCTCCAGAGAATGGTGACGTTACAGGTTATTTTATACGTTACAGTTAAAGGAGGAAGCATAACAAGTGTTACATGAAATCCATTGGTGGTGAATTAAGAGAGGCAGAGAGAAGCCAAGCAGGGAAGTTTCTGAGATTGGATAAAGAATAAAACAGAGAGTGACAAATACCTTTACATTGGCAAGTATAAGATAGTTAACAGCATTCACAGCACATAGAGATTGTGTTTGGAGAACAAGATTAGAATGAGGGGTTCTTTGGTCTTGTGCTCTGGTGTGAGGTTATACCCTGAGGGGTCTAGTAAAATGGGATTATTCTGATATTCCAAGGGTATGTTATTTTAGATGCATAAAGACAATTGGCCGGCTTAGTTAAGGTAAAGACTGACCTTTGTCAAGAAAGCTACAGGTGTAGGATATGACTACCTTCCATGATCTGCCTTTAGCCAGGAGTTTTTTTATGTTCAGGCCATGATATGTGGTTACTTTCAGTCTCTGAGTTTGTACTACCCTCCAGGCAGGCCTCTTCTAAGCTTGTCTGGTTTACTGTGTGGTCCCTCTTTCATACACAATACCTACATGGCATTGAAGGAGGTCACAGCAGGCTTCTCCAGGATGTCTTACTTTGGCATGTGGGTTATTTTGAGCAGAAGGCTTTGAGACCCTGTGGACTCATGTGAAACTTTTACCTCTTCTTTAAAATATTTAAATCAGGGACCTTGCCCAAACAACAGAGATGACTTTTATGTCCCATCGACAGGACAAAGCTAACTGCTAATTACTGAACATCTGTTCTTATCAACCTTCAGTGACCTTTCTCCTCACTGACCGGCAAGGTGCCTTATCTCATCCCTAGCTCAGCATGTCATATATACCTCAGTTTCTCTTACTGTCTCTGAATCTCTCATGTATATAGGGTTTTAATAATACACATATAATTAAATTTGGTTATTTTCTCTTGTGTATCTGTCTCACATAGATTTAATTATTAGACCAGCAAAAAGAACCTTGAAGGGTAGATGTAAAGCCAGTTGCCAAGGCCACCATCAGAGCCACCTAGCCAGTGCAGGTCCGCATTAGATTTGGACAGTCGGTAATGAAACACTGGAGCCAAGAACTGGTGAGCCATCAGCTTTAATTCTAGCTTGCACCCAGTGGGCAAGCAAAAATACACACTGGGCTCCCAAACCCACACATTCAGTGCTCATAAAGCTACTGACTTATCCGACTTTTCTAGAATCAAATGTTTCTAGCTCACCAGACTTATTCACCACTGTTTCCCATCTCCTTCTCTCTACACAAACTCTGCACAAACTGGCTTCTCTCTCAGCACTCTGCCATCTTGGCTACTTCTCCTGGCCTCCACATGGCCTTAATCTGCTCTCCTCTCTAATACCTCAGGAACAAAGAGAGAGCAAGATACTGGTCTGTCCCACTTTATAGTATAGAAATCCAAACCCTTAATCCAATCTACACAAACGAAGTCTCCAATACAAAGCCACCCATCAGAGGCACAATGGGATTCCTCAAGAGAGTGCACCACCCTACATTATCCAATCAGTCAAGGGTGTGGGGAAAAGCTTACTCTTAAAACAAAGCCTTAAGCTATAATGACCCGACCTGCTTCCATTACAGCTTTTCCCCCACAGCCATCCCAAGCATAAGGGCAAATAATATCACCTGGGTGATGGGCTTCCATTTGGGCAGCGCCATATTTAACAAAGTGAGCATATTTTATCTGCCCAACAAGTTTCAAGAGGAAAAGAGATCACATTGTTCGTGAGAAGAGGGATTATGTTCCAGGCAGAGAGCAGGGAGAAGAGCAGATTAAGGCCACATGGAGGAGAGGAGAAGCAGTCAAGATGGTGGAGTGCTGAGAGAGAAGCCAGTTTGGGCAGAGTTTGTGTAGAGAGAAGGAATTGAGAAACAGAAGTGAATAAGTCTGGTGAACTAGAAACCTTTGATTCTAGATGAAAGATTGCCGGGTGCCGCCGATGAATGAACAAAGAGCCGAAACAGCCAAATGAGCAAAAGTCAGGCTTTATTGGGAGGACTCCGGGCGAGTTCACTGACCCTCGGATGTGAGTCTGTGAAGGCGCGCCCAGGGAGGGTTTTTGGGTTTTTTATATCTGCAGAGGGGAGAGGATGGTAACGGTCAACCGGTTTGGTGGGGCGTGCAGTTCATGGAACAGCCTTGGGGACAGATAGTTTCGAGAATTTGGGTGTGTGAGGTTTGAGCAAGATTAACAACTGCCAGATGGTTTGAGTAAGATTAACAACTGCCGGACAGCTCAGGGCAAGGGAGGGTTACACTACCCAACCCAGAGGCAACTACCGGACACTAGAAAATTCGGGTAAGTCAGTAGCTTTGTGAGCACTGAATGAGTGGGTTTTGGAGCCCAGTGTGTGTTTTTACTTGCCCGCCAGGTGCAAGCTAGAATTAAAGCTGATGGCCCACCAATTTTTGGCTCCATTGTTTCATTACCGACTGTCCGAATCTAATGTGAACCTGCAAGGGCCAGGACACTGTGATGATGGCTGCGAGTACTGGCTTTACATTTATGATATTGTTTATCTCAATTTATTTTTGTCTTCCTTTTCATTGTGAGAAAGTTGGTCACTGTAAAGCCAGTAGTTGCGGCCACTATCACAGCTGCCTGGCTCACGCAGGTTCACATTGGATTCGAACAGTCGGTAATGAAACACAGGAGCCAAGAACTGGTGAGCCATCAGCTTTCATTCTAGCTTGCACCCGGCAGGCAAGCAAAAACACACACTGGGCTCCCAAACCCATACATTCAGTGCTCACAAAGCTACTGACTTATCTGAGTTTCCTAGAATCAAAGGTTTCTAGCTCACCAGACTTATTCACCTCTGTTCCGCATCTGCTCCAGCACAAACTCTTAACAAACTGGCTTCTCCCTCAGCACTCTGCCATCTTGGCTGCTTCTCCTGGCCTTCACGTGGCCTTAATCTGCTCTCCTCTCTAATACCTCAGGAACCAAGAGAGATATCAAGCTACTGGTCTCTCCTACTTTATACCGTAGAATCAAAACCTTTAATCCAATTATACAAACAAGGAAGTCTCTGTATAATGGGATTCCTCAGGAGAGTGCACCACCCTACATTATCCAATCAGTCAAGGGTGTGGGGAAGAACTTACTCTTAAAACCAAGCCTTAGGCCATAAAGACCTGGCCTGCTTACATTACAACCTTTCCCCCACACCCATCCCAAGCATAAGGGCAAATAATATCACCTGGGTGACGGGCTTCCATGTTGACAGCGCCATCTTTAACAAAGCGAGCATATTATATTTTATCTGCCCAACAGTCACCTTACCTGAAAGAAAACTTGGTAACCTCCAAATTAATTTTTGAATGACATAAGAATACATACCCACTGAGTATTTCCCACACTGTGTCACTGAGTCCTTTCGGAGGCTTTATTTTTCTGAGTAATCCAACTCCAGATCTGCCCAGGCTGTCAGAGGTGTCAGAAAATTCTCTAAACTGTGTGGTTATCTTACCTTCTAAATTTTGGTAATAGGATCCAAAACATTGTTTGGATGATAAGTTGTGACTATTATCCCCCAAAATGATGCTAAAGTGAATTCATCAATTTTTAATCTGAAAACACTTTAATTAATTCAGAATGTGAAAGGTTAGTTTGAAAATAAGGGATGATACAAAGGAGATGACAGGCACCCTGGTGTGCAGCAGATTGCCTCTGATCTTTTGCATTCCAAGTGAGAGGTTGTTGTTCTGTTATGGATGAAAGGGCTCATTATCTCAAAGATAATTGCCCAGATGCCATACCAGTGAGGTCATACTAAACAGGGCTGTGGTTTCTGAACCAAATACTTGAGCTAATTAACAGTTAAAATTGTAGGAGACCATTTTTTTTTTTATAAATGTACTATAGAGAACATCCAATAAATATTTCCTTCAACCAAAATGTTTAACCATTTCCTGGGGACTAGATGGAGAGCCACATTGTGAATCTGCAATTAGGAGAAAAGGAGATTTGTTTTTCTTCATTCTAGAGTGTAGGCATATGTTTTCTATGTTGCTCCAAATCTGCAAATACATGGTAACTTTTAAAGAAAACCACGCAGAAGAAAAAGATAAGTAGTCAAATATTTTAATATCTTTTGATTCTATTTTTACATTTTTAAGTTAAACCTTTAGATTACAAGTGTAAGGTATTCTCCACCCAGGAAGAAAGAAGGGTGTAGGCACCAAGTGTGGACTAGCAAAAGCTTTATTCAAAAAGCATCCCAGATGAAGTTCTCTGGTCTGCTAGAAGGGCCAGAGAAGTCATGCAGATTCCCATGCCTGGGGGGAGTGTAATTTATAGCATCGATATGGCGGTGGCAAGTTGATATGACCTGGCAAAATTTTATTGGCTGACAGACAGTCGTTTTTTTTCAAGGTGCTCCTGGCCGTTTCTTTTGGCGGGCATGGATGTGGGTGGTTCCAGTCAAAGTCCCCAGACCTGGTTCCTCATGTGACCTTCCCCCATTGCCAACTGACCTCACAAAAAAATTTGGAAATACAGTTGAAGTGTTAAAGTCTTAGATATTGAAATTTTCTGGAAAATACGCTTATTGAAAACTGTTGTATAGTCGATAAAGGAAGGGCTGAAGAAAAACACAAGTGAGAATCTGACCTCTTAGTTCTGTCTACTACTTTTCAAAGTAAATGCTATGCTTCCTGGTGATATAGCTCCATTTGTTAGAGCATCATTCCAATAAACCATAAGTTGTGGGTTTAATCCTGGTCCACGCACACACAAGAATCAACCAATGAATGCATAAATAAGAGGAACAACAAATCAATGTGTCTCTCACTCTCCCTTTTTATTGGTCTCTGAAATTAATAAATAAATAAAATTAAAGACAAACAAACAAATGAAAAACCCAAAGTAAATGCTATGCTTGTTTGGATTTTTGGAGTTGCATAATGACTCTGCAGGTGGTGTTATCTGAATTAATATTGAATTTTATAAATAGTCACAGCAAGGTCTTTTTCTATTAGAAAAATCATTAATACTTTATCAAAACTAAGTGAATAGCATGTGAATTCTCTAATTCATGATAAAGATCAAAGTGGACAATTTTTATGATTTTATGTATAATTTTGTCTTGGTCCATCTTTGCACAAATTTGTGGAATGGCCCATTAGGGGCAGCAATAGCTTGAATAAAAACCCAGTGTGAAAATTTGTGAACTAGCAGATAGACAAAAGAGGGGAAATTCTAATAAGGGGTGGTGTGGGATGTGGGATAAACTGGAACACAACTTGAAATCACTTAACCTCACAGAACTGGCACGGTGAAAGAAGTTTCCAAAGAGGTGTACGAAGCCTTTTCTTCAAGCTGTGATTGGCTTTAAGGCTTTACTGCTTCTTCCCTTTGTGAGGTGGGTTGGAGCTTCCGTACTGGAATAGTAGAGAATGTTTGTAGTTTATTTATATAAATGAAGTGTAACTGATCTTTAAAATACAGTGTAGATGTAGTTAGCAGCACTTGAGTGTTTTGGGAAGAGCCCGCGTGTAATGACTGTCCTCTGTGTCAAACGCCCTTCTCCTCTCCTTTTGGATGACAGACCCCCCCCCCCCCAATCCCCCTGCATGGTACAGTGAGTCAATAACAGTGCTTCAATATTTAGGCCACAGTGATTGGTTTGGGGATCTACCAATGACATTTTCTTCCTTCCTTTCTTCCTTTTTTCCTTCCTTCCTCCATTCCTCCCTGCCCTCCTTCTCTCCTTCCCTCCTTCCTTCCTTTTTTTTTTTTAATGAGAGTGACAGGGGATGATCCATTTTCTCTCTCTTGTGGGCTTATAAACTTTTGCCTGCAGAGTTGGCTGCCGCAATGTCACACTTCACCAGGAGAAAGCTGGAGAGAGCAGGTGATGCCTAGGGGAAAACAAGCCCCAAAGGGTCTTTACACCTTTTACATTCCCAGCTCCAGTTCCGTAGGTCATCAGAGATGCCTGGTTTCTTGTAGCATGTTTCATTCAGCGGCTACCATGGGAATGATGGTGTTCTGGACACATTACCCCAAAAGGTGGAACCTTAACATATTGCATATCTCAAGCTGAAGGAATGTGAGAAATGGCAGGTGAGAGGTGCCCTTCCTGTCCCCAAAGGAGAAAAGCATTTTCATCTCCGAAGAACAGAAAAAAAAAAGAGGGGTCTGTATAAACAGCCCTTTCTAGGTCTCTCCCAGTTTACTACACTTAGCACACCTTTGTACTATCATATCTTCCCATGACTTTCCACTCTTTATGAAAGCTAGCATAAAAACACTCACGTTTAGCTGTTTCTTCAGTTCTGTAGTTCCTTATAAGGTTCCCATGTCATGTGAAACTTTAATAAATTTGCATATTTTTCATTTATGTAAACTAAATTTGTATGCTGTTAGTCTGTCTTTTGTTACAGAATTCCCAGTGGAGATCTTGAAAAGATAGAGGAAAAAAAATATTACCTAAAGGAGTTTTGCAATCCCCCTCTCTCACAGCCCATTCCTTTTTAATGACTTTTGTCTTGACTTCTGTTAATGGCAATTTACTAAGGGCATCACCCAATGCCTTATATCAACAGAGAGATAGAACCTATTAAGGCAGACCAGAATGCACCACCCCAAAAGGTGCCACTTTGGCGTATAGATTGTTTTGAACTGAAAGCAGTTAAGACCAGCAGACTTAGGAAAAGCTTTTACTTTCCCTTTAGCTGTCTAAAAGAATTTAGAGGTCCTGGCCAATTGGCTTAGTGGATAAAGCATTGAACTGGTATATGGACGTCCTGGGTTTGATTCCTGGTCAGGGCACATAGGAGAAGAGACTATCTGCTTCTCACCCTCTGCTTCTCCCCCTTTTTCCCTCTCCCCCTACACAGCTGGTGGCTTGATTGGTTTCAGCATTGGCCCCAAGTGCTAAAAATAGCTAAGTTGATTTGATCATCGGCCCCAGATGGGGGTTGCTGGGTGGATCCTGGTTAGGCACATGCGGGAGTCTGTCTCACTATCTCCTCTCCTCTCAATGAAAAAAAGAAGAATTTAGATAAAGGGCCTGCATAAGGAAGAAAGTTATTAGCAGAGATAACTTTTCTTTTCCTTTTTATTTTTTATGACAGATACACAGAGAGAGACAGAGAGAGGGACAGAGAGGGATAGACAGACAAGAAGGAGAGAGATGAGAAGCATCAGTTCTTCATTGCGGCACCTTAGTTGTTCATTGATTGCTTTTTCATATGTGCCTTGACCCAGGGGGCTACAGCAGAGCGAGTGACCCCTTGTTCAAGCCCACGACCTTGGGTTCAAGCCAGTGACCTTTGGGCTCAAGCTGGATGAACCTGCGCTCAAGCGGCAACCTTGGATTATTGAAATTGATTCCTCTGCATCCCAGTCTGACACACTATCCACTGAGCCACTGCCTGGTCAGGCCAGTTTTCATATCAGAAAAGTTATCTGCATGTCATAGCAGAAAGTTGTTCATCAACACGTTTGCTCTTCTCATCTTCTTGCAAATTGACTTTGAAAGGGAGGTCCCAGACTCCTCCCCTTTTTCCTTAGTTCAGGATAGTATATAAACTTTAACTGCCTGAGTACCTAGGAGTCTCATGTCTTTGTGGGGCTCTGTTTGTACGTAATTAAGTTTTTTTTTTTGTTAATTTGCTTCATATCAATTTAATTATTAGAACAGCCAGTGAACCCGGAAGGAAAGAAGCAAAGATTTTTCTTCCCCAACACAATTCAAAGGGAAACCCTCAACTTGCTTTCACTTACTTGTGCCTGGAACCATCCTTGTTTTCTTCTTGTATTAGGAAGAACTTTCAGTGAGTCAATGCAATAGAAGATAATGCTCCCCCCCACCCCCGCTTGTTCTATTTAGTAATTCAGAATGAATGTCTACCTCAAGAACACAGGAGACTTGAAATGACTGCTGTGATAATTCTAAAACTGAAATATCTTCGAGGAAGAAATTTAAAAAAATTATGTCTAATTATACTTAGGAAATAAAAAGGTCCTCAGTATTTATGAATCAGTGAATGATCTGTTTTCTAAGTATGTTTTCTTTCTTAGAGTTCTGTTAAATAAAATAAATCTATTTATTATTGTTTACAAATCTTTTAAATTCTTTTAATTAAAAAGGGCTTCACATTACAAAATCTATGTATATATCAGAAGCCAAATAACTGAAAAGCTATGTACAGAAAAAGTAAGTCTCCCAACTCAGAACACAGACTCACTTCCCTTTAACAAAGATTCATATTGATTTTTCCACATTGGATGAATGAGAAGACATGTTATATACTGAACAAATATTTATTAAACACTTTTTTTTGAGAGTGTATTTACTAAAGCTGGGGACAGTGAAACAAGGAAGGGATGAGGATAGAAGAAGTGACAGCAGAGCCTAGACTGGGCTGCTTGCGCTCACTGGAAAGTCAGAGAAAAGATGGCCTTGGAGATGGGTTCAGGGGTGTGCCTGGGACCAGCTGCCATGGCCCATCACTGCCCTGGTTGCAATTCTTGTGGGGTCCCTAGTATAGGACATCCATGCTGTGGGGGAAGAAAGGTGTGGGTGTGCTAGAATAGGAAGAAGAGTGTGCAACTGAATACTTCTTAAGTGTCACGTAGAACGCTTGGTGCTGCTGGCAATGTAGTTTTGAAAGGTCACTAAAGAATCTGTCCTCACTGAGTCTCAAGGCGGCGTGTGGGAAAAGAGGGATGGTGTAAGGCCAGGAGCCAAGGCCACCATCACAGCCGCCTGACCCGTGCAGGTTTGCATTAGATTCAGACAGTTGGTAATGAAACAACGAAGCTAAGAACTGGTGGGCAATCAGCTTTAATCCTAGCTTGCACCCAGTGGGCAAGTAAAAACACACACTGGGCTCCAAAACTCACTCATTCAGTGCTCACAAAGCTACTGATTTATCCGTGTTTTCTAGAATCAAAGGTGTAAAGCCAGTAGTCAAGGCCACTATCACAGCAGCCCAACCCACGCAGGTTCGCATTGGATTCGAACAGTTGGTAATGAAACACAGGAGCCACAAACTGGTGAGCCATCAGCTTTAATTCTAGCTTGCACCCGGCGGGCAAGCAAAAACACACACTGGGCTCCAAAACCCACACATTCAGTGCTCACAAAGCTACTGACTTATCCGAGTTTCCTAGAATCAAAGGTTTCTAGCTCACCAGACTTATTCACCTCTGTTTCCCATCTCCTCCTGCACAAATTCTTAACAAACTGGCTTCTTCATCAGCACTCTGCCATCTTGGCTGCCTCTCCTCCACATGGCCTTAATCTGCTCTGCTCTCTAATACTAACCTGAGGAACTCAGGAACCAAGAGAGAGCGAGCTCCCGGACTGCCCCAGTCTACAGCCTAGAAAATCCAAACCTTTAATCCAATTATACAAACAAGAAAGTCTCTGATACAAAGCCACCCATTTGAGGCATAATGGGATTCCTCCCTACATCACCACCCTACATCATCCAATCAGTCAAGGGTGTGGGGAAGAGCTTAGTCTTAAACTAAGCCTTAGGCTATAATGACCTGGCCTGCCTACATTACAGCTTTTCCCCCACAGCCATCTCAAGCATAAGGGCAAATAATATCACCTGGATGACGGGCTTCCATGTGGGTGCCATCTTTAACAAAGTGAGCATAATATATTTTATCTGCCAAACAAAAGGTTTCTAACTCACCAGCCTTATTCACCTCTGTTTCCCATCTCCTTCTCTCTACACAAACTCTGCACAAACTGGCTTCTTCCTCAGCACTCCGCCATCCTGGTTGCTTTTCCTCTCCTCCACGTGGCCTTTCTCTGCTCTGCCCTCCTCTCTAATGCTAATCTCAGGAACCGATAGAGAGCAAGCTCCAGGTCTGCCCCACTTTATAGTGTAGAAATCCAAACCTTTAATCCAATTTACAAACAAGAAAGTCTCTGATACAAAGTCACTTATCTGAGGCATAATGGGAGGATTCCTCACGAGAGTGCATCACCCCACATCATCCAAGCAGTCAAGGATGTGAGGAAGAGCTTACTCTTAAAACTAAGCCTTAGGCTATACCCACCAGGCCTGTCCATAGCCTGTCCCCCAACACACATTAATATCAAGGGACTTGCATGTGGGCAGTGCCATCTTTAACAAAGTGAGCATAATATATTTTATCTGCCCAACAGATGGGAAGTGAATAAGCTTTTCCTAAAGGTGAGATGTGTTAGGACAGAGGAAGCACAGGTGGAGCATCGGCAGAGGTGCCTAATTTCACCTGGATGGATGGCTGGAAAGGGCCTTCCTAGGAAAATGATGTGTCTACTAAGAGCTGGGGAGAAAGAGAATGGCTTTAACAAATCCTTTCACCTACTTTAGGTTCTTGAAGAGAATGTTATGTGGTCATATCCAGTGTAAGCAGTTCCTGTGTTTTTAGCACTTGTTTCTGTCAGATTTGTGAGCACATTTAGCATTATTAGGCTTTGAAATGGATTAGATTCTTTATCTTTCTTTTTTTCTTACTTTCTTTCTGTTCGGCAGATAAAATATAATATGCTCACTTTGTTAAAGATGGCGCTGCCCACATGGAAGCCCGTCACCCAGGTGATATTATTTGCCCTTATGCTTGAGACGGCTGTGGGGGAAAAGCAGTAATGTAGGCAGGCCAGGTTATAGCCTAAGGCTTAGTTTAAGAGTAAGCTCTTCTCCACACCCTTGACTGATTGGATGATGTAGGGTGGTGATGTAGGGAGGAATCCCATTATGCCTCAGATGGGTGGCTTTGTATCAGAGACTTTCTTAAATGTATAATTGGATTAAAGGTTTGGATTATCTATGCTATAAAGTGGGCGGACCGGTAGCTAGATCTCTCTCTCTTGGTTCCTGAGTTCCTGAGGTTGGTATTAGAGAGGAGAGCAGATTAAGGCCATGTGGAGGAGAAGTAGCCGAGATGGCAGAGTGCTGAGGAAGAAGCCAGTTTGTTAAGAGTTTGTGCTGGAGGAGATGGGAAACAGTGGTGAATAAGTCTGGTGAGCTAGAAACCTTTGATTCTAGGAAACTCGGATAAGTCAGTAGCTTTGTGAGCACTGAATGTGTGGGTTTTGGAGCCCAGTGTGTGTTTTTGCTTGCCCGCCGGGTGCAAGCTAGAATTAAAGCTGATGGCTCACCAGTTTGTGGCTCTTGTGTTTCATTGCCATCTGTTGAATCCAATGCGAACCTGCGTGGGTCAGGCTGCTGTGATAGCGGCCCCGACTACTGGCTTTACACTTTCTCTCTCTCTTTTTCTTTTTTTTCCTTCCTTCCTTCCTTCCTTCCTTCCTTCCTTCCTTCCTTCCTTCCTTCCTTCCTTCCTTCCTTCCTTCTTTCCTTCCTTTCTCCCCCCCCTCCTTTCTTTCTTTCTTTCTTTCTTTCTTTCTTTCTTTCTTTCTTTCTTTCTTTCTTTCTTTCTTTCTTTCACACTTAAGCTTTCAGGAATGAAAAATTCGAATTTGAGGTTAAAAATGAATTCCTATAGAAAAGCTAAAATCAAGGTATATAAATACATCTGTGACTTCTAAAATATGGGGAAACAATACAAAACAAGGCCAAATAAACTCTAAATACAGTATGAAGGATTAAGATGGAACATTATCAAGAACTTCCAGGAAGAATTTCTGAAATTATTCATTCAACCAATGTTATTTAAGTCCTTCCACAAGTCAGGCATATGTGGGAAATTTAAGATTTGTCGCTGATTTATTGTTATTCCTGGAAAAATGAGAACCTTACCCGCTGTTATAATCTTTAACATCTCTCATGAAATGCTGATTTGGCTGGGACTTTTAGAGAGCAAAGTCTAAGCTTTTTGTTACGAATTCCAAGGGCAATCACAGAAGTAAGTGCTAAATGCTTAGCTGAAGAGCAAGATATTTATGGCAGCACCTAAGTACTTTGTTTTGATGGTGATGTGTATTGGGTTGTAAATTTGAGGAAACAACTCAGGTAAGAAATTTTTGTTTATTGGCAGGGAACTTCCTGTTCCCTCCCCTACCACTGTCTCTGTTCATGCACTTACCATTTATTGCCTGGATCGTTATAGTAAATGCCTGTTTTTATTTCCTTTAATCTGTTTTCTTTGACTTTGTATTCCACTCTGATGCCTGGTGACCTTTTAAAAGGAAATCTCTCACCAAGTCTTTCTCTTGCTTAAGAATCCTCAATCTATTGCTTTGAGGATTACAATCAGCTTCACACACAAGGTACATCATCGTTTGACTCCTTTTTTCAAAGTTCCTACTTTGCTACTGATTTATGCTTAACTTTTACACGGCCAGATGAATGACATGCAGTTCTGTGAAGAACATACATGCCCATAGGCCTGTCCTTTTGTTTTTCACTTTGCCGACCTAACCTCCCCGTTATCTAGGACTGCGTCTTGTTCATCTTTATCGGTGCAGAGCTTAATGTAGTTTCTGGACAAGGGAAGGCATATAATAGATGCAGTTCATCAGAAACAAGTTTTGTTTGTTGACACTGTTCATCTGGTCAATGTATTGAGAAAATAACCCGCTTTCCTGCACTTGTCGCTTCTATTTGAAAGTATACTTTTCATAACCTTGTTAACCAAAATATTCTGAGGTCTACATGTGAGGATTACAGTTCATGCATTAGTAGGGAGCAAAGGGTACAGTTCATTGGTTAAGAAGATGGTGATTGGAATCAGAGCGTTTTAGTTCAGATTTGGGATCTTTAATTTGTTAACTGTGACTTTGAACAAGATAACTTCTCTAAAGCCTTGCTGTTTCCATCTGTACAATACCAGTGCCTCTCTCATAGGGTTGGTGGAGGATCAGCTGGGATAATCCTTGTTAAGCACTTAGGGTATTTGGAAGAGAACAAACATTTAATAAATGTTAGGTATTATTATTTGGAGGGTCTCCCTTTTCTTTCTTGGGGTCTGCTGGTGGTCTTTGGAACTAGGTGGGAGCACGGGGTCTTTAGCTGAGTACTGAGGGCAAGGGAAAGAATGATGATGAAGCCATGACTGCCTCTCACTAAATTGCAAAGTAAAGATTAATAGTTCCCAAAGAGAGAGACAAAGTGCTTTAAGCATTTAGAAGAGGGGGAGATTACTTTAGTGAGAGCAGGGATTTTCATCCTTGACACTTGAGATGATTCTCTGTTGTGGGGGCTGGCTTGTACATTACCAGCTTTTGTAGCAGCAGTTCTGGCCTCCCCTCACTATATACAGTGTGTCTATAAAGTCATAGTGCACTTTTGACCGGTCACAGGACTAAAGTGCACCATGACTTTACGGACACACTGTATAAGGAGCTCATTTCCAGTTATGAAAACCAAAAATGTTTTCAGACATCACCAAATACCCAATGGGGACAGAATTGCTTCTGTTTAAGAACCACTGGGGGGGGGGGAGAAGAACCACTGAACTAGGGGAATTTAGGAAAATGTGGCTTGGATAAGCAGGGAGTTATGGGGTCAGGCCAACTGTGGCTGTAATTTTTAAATAAATAGCAAAGATTAGAAGAGGCTTTGAAAATTCACCTTTGGGAAATCTTTAAAAATTTGATTGATCTTGATCTGTCTGAAATGATTTAGGTGTTGAGTTTTAAAGGAGAAACGGATTACTAGGAGTTATTATTAACATTAGTCACCCTGAAGGTGACAGATCATTGGGTGTATTCTCAATGCATCAAAAGACTAAACGCTAATGGCAGGCATGGCAATGCAAAATGGGGCTTCTGACCATAAGGAGCTGGCTGGTTTATTGTAAACTCTTTATAGGCAAAGGTTATGTTTTAAAACACAAATGTACAAGACACATTAAATAGCACTGGAGGGTTAGAAATGACTGTATTTAAATAATAATTCAATACTATAAGAAAGGCATTTTTATAAGAATACTATGGCTGGTTGGCTCAGAGGTAGAGCATAGGTCTGGAATATGGAAGTCCTGGGCTCAACTCCCAGACAGGGCACACAGGAGAAACACCCATGTGCTTCTCCACCCCCCACTTCTCTTCCCCTCACACAGTCATGGCTCAGTTGGTTTCAGTGCATCAGCCTGGGTGCTGAGGGTGGCTTTGTGGAACCTCTGCCTCAGGTTGGCCCTGGCTGGTTGGCTCAGTGGTAGAGCATTGGACAGTGTGTGGATGTCCTGTGTTCGATTTCCTGGTCAGGGCACACAGGAGAAGAAACGACCTGCTTCTCCAACTCTCCCCCTATGCCTCTCTATCTCTCTCTCTTTCTCTCTTTTCTCTTCCCAAAGCCATGGCTCAGTTAGAGCAAGTTGGGCCCAGACACTGAGGATGCTCTCACCTCAGGTGGTAAAATGGCTTAGTTGCCGAGCAATGGAGCAACGGCCCCAGAGGGGCAGAGCATTGCTGGTAGATGGCTTGCTGGGTGGATCCTGGTCTGGGCATGCCTGCAGGAGTCTGTCTCTGTCTCCCTGCCTCTTGCTTAATTAAAAAAAAAATAGCTTGGTTGCAAGGATGGCCCCAGATGGGCAGAGCATCGGCCCCAGGTGAGGGCTGCTGGGTGGATTCTGGTTGGGGTTAATGTGGAAATCTATCTCTCTGTCTTCCCTCTTCTCACTTAGAAAATAAGAAGAAGAAAAAAAAAAGAAGAAAAAAAGATGAGAAAAATAGCGATTATTTCTGGCCAGTACGTCTTGAACAAAGAGATGGAGGTAAAATAAAGAGGAAGATTTAGCAGAGAATAAATCTGGGCTAGAATTCAGGATTTAGTGACTAAGAGATTGGGCTAAAGATGTATTTGGATTTCATTTATGGAAGGTCATGTATTTTCATTTATGCAAACATTAGTAAAATGCTGTTTGGGGCCTTTGGCATGATGTCTTAGAGAGTCACCTGCCATAAGCTACATTAGGAGCTTTGGAGAGGACTCAAAGGGACAGAATAAATGCTGCTTCAGGCTATGGCATCTGGCTTTCTCCATGGTGTGCCGGTCTAAAGAATGTGCTTCTTTTGGTTCTGTGTTCTCTTCTTAGAAACTGGCTTTCAAAGAATCATGTCTCCTGTGCCTGTAGGAAAAGCTTCAATTTCTAAAGCTGTAACATTTCCCTGTTTTCTCTAATTCTCATTGCCCTGGTTATATGAGTTATGGTAAAGACACCCTTTTTTCTTAACAGCTTTCAAGAGTCCCGGGTCCCTTTTGGAAGAGGACAACTTAAACCTAACATCACACATGGCTTAGTGCCATGTATATTATCATAATCTATTTTCTGCAGTGTGTAAATAGAGGCACAAAAAAGTAAAAAACAAAAACAAAAGTAAAAATAGAGGTGCATCGATGTGGCACCCACCAGCAAGTCAAATCGACATATAAAGAAGTAACACTAAAATGTAACCACAAAACCATAAAATTTATGTGTTTCATGTCCAGTGTTTTCTCATTTGGAATTCTGAAATTGATTCTTATAATCCCACAGAGATAAATGTGAAACACTTTTGGACCATGTGGGTATGTATGTGTACCAATGTACTTGACAAATATATATGGTGAGGGAGAGCGAGAGAAAGAGCGAGCGCCCTGGACAGGTAGCTCACTTTGGTTAGAACATCGTTCCATTAAGCCAAGGTCCCCAGTCGGGGCACATATAAAAATCAACCAATGAATGCATTAATGGGTGGAATGGCAAATCGATGTTTCTTTCTCCCTTTCTCCTTTCCTTTTTCTCTAAAATCAATTAAAGAAAAAAGAAAAGAGAGAGAGGAAAAAATAAAACACTTCTATACTCAGAGATGAAATCATACCCAGAAATATGTTGAAGTCTTTTAACTGAAAATTGCAATAATTTTACTGATAACTTAGACTTGAAATTTCACATTCTGGGATTCAATTTTCAGCAAGTAAAAAGATGTCGCATGTACAGTAATATTGAAATCTTGATGTTTGTGCTCCAATTTCTTGAAGAGAAGGAAATAAGTCTTTTCTTCCCAGGAAATTGGCCTCCTTAAATGCTAAAAATAAATCCTCCACTGTGTTGTCCAATGGTCACTATCATCAAATAAAAATTTCAGTAATGTTTTCCTGCTGGGAGATGGGACCCCCAGAAGGAGGAGAGGTTTTAACATTTTCTCAGAACCAAACACTGCATCGCTGGATTCCATCTGCTCTGCTGCCTGCTGGTCTCAGTGTCCTTTTTCTGTGTTGACAGCTTTCCTTGGCAGCCTGTAGGTCACTGCCCATGCTGTGCTTGTTCTGTGGGACTGCTGGTCATGACTGTTTATTCCTGCCTGGGCTGCTGCTGACTTCTTGCAGGCCACCCATTTTCATTCACTATGGACTACAGCACGGGTTGCTGATTACTTCCTCTGGACAATCACGTCCTGCCATTTTCTCCCTCTCTGGCCAGTGGGAAGCACCTACTGCCTTTCATGACAAGCCCTGGGAGAAAGCATTCCCCTCTCATAGCTTTAGGGCTCCTCAGGGGCTGGCTGAACCGAGGGGTGGGCCAGTATACTGAATATATCTTTGCTTATTATTTTCCCTTAAGGAGCAAACATCATTTTCTCTCTCAGAAATCATTTCTTCTTGATGAGCTCCAGTCTATCAAACACATCAGTATATGTCTAAACTCCTGCCTGTTTAATTCCTGCCTTCTATCTTCCTTCTCTTATCTCTAATTTAATTAGGGGTGTGATTGAGATCCACTTTCAAGGTTACTTCACACGAAGACAGTGACTTTCAACAAAATGGTATGCTCTTTGGGAGCGTTGTCTTCACAAACACATGAAGAAGCTGTAGGGACAGTTTTGCTACATTCAAAGGCTGACTCGGTCAAGATAACAAGCGACTTTGAGGAAAAATGCTTATGTATGTGTTACATTTATGGCCTGTCAAATTCTAAGGCTCAAAATTTATAGATAATCCTTTAAACAGTTAAACTATTGCCAGATAAATAGAAGTCAAAAACTTTACTTTTATTCCCAAGATACTTGTGGTCACGGGGGTGTAACAGCTTATGTAAGTTCTCCTCCAGCTCAGGAACTGACACAACAGTCTATGGTAAGTGCTGTGATATAGGCAATGGAGGGCAAGTGTAAAAATAACGCATCTAAAACTCTTGACCCAGAGCTGTGTTCATAACCAGCTGCCTATAATTGCTGGGGGAGGATGATGATGACAAAAAGGGTCTTAATGTTCTCCCTCAGAATGACTCAACTCTAGACAAGTTTTGTCAAGTAGCTCAAGAAAAGGAGAAATAAAAAAGGTAAATAACATTATCCTTGAATTTTTACTTGTAAGAAAATAGGAATAAAGATAATGTTATTATGGACTTTTTTTGTGTGTGTGACAGAGACAGCGAGAGGATCAGATAGGGACAGACAGACAGGAAGGGAGAGAGATGAGAAGCATCAATTTTTCGTTGTGGCACCTTCATTGTTCACTGATTGCTTTCTCATATGTGCCTTGACCAGGGGGCTACAGCAGACCGAGTGACCCCTTGCTCATGCCAGTGACCTTGAGCTCAAGCTGGTGAGCCTTGCTCAAATCAGATGAGCCCGCACTCAAGCTGGTGACCTTGAACTTGGGTCCTCCATGTCCCAGTCTGACACTATATTTACTGCCCACTGCCTGGTCAGGCTATTACGGATTTTTTGAAAGCTATTTTCAGTTAGGCTATATAGACACATCTTAGTTTATATTCACACAGCGCCTCCTATGTGCTAAGCACTTTTAATTCATTTAACACTCACACAACACTTGAGAGGAAAGTACTATTACGATTCGCATTTTACTAACAAAAAAACTGGCAGGTTAAGTAACTTGCCCAGAGTTGCTCACCTAGGCAATACAATTAGATTAGAACCCAGGTAATCTAGAGCCAAAGTCTGTATACACTTTACTCGCTGCCCTCTTGTGGTGTAGACAGAAAATAGGTGATGCAAGTCCCTTAAATGGGAGTCAGCTCTTCAAAACTTCCCTATGAGAAACACATTTGAGAGAAATGGGGTCAAATGAAGTGTTATAAATGATTAAAAACCAATGCTCTGCATATGCATTTTTTCCTTTATCAATTATTTCTCTTAAAAGGATATGGATAGAAATTATTTTCTCAGCAGTTGATAATAAAATGTATTGTTATTGAGCAAGACTGATCTTATGAAGAAAATATTTTATATGCTCTATTTTCTCTCATTCTGTTAAGTAACTCTAATTTTATTTTTCATTTTATTGATGGAAATATCTATCCTTTTAGGGATGTAGCAAAATTGAGTATAAACATAACTATAATACTGAATCTATTATATGTGTATGTATGTATATGCATGCACGTATTCACTGTGAAGACTGCTGGTTTACTTTGCTCCTTAGATGAATTAGAAAAACTCACATCCTGAGCAATAAAAGCCTGGTGGTTCTGTGCACTCTAAGTGCGGAATGTCTGGGTTCTAACCCTGACTGGCCTCATTGTGGTAAAGTGGCTTTGGTAAACTCCTAGCTTCTCTGCATTTGCATTGTCTTGTCTGTAAATGAGGGACTTTTAGAGCTCTCCCCATAAGTAATTAGGTGTATTAATTGAGTGTCTGGCCCAGAGCAAATATTCAATAAATATATTTTTAAAATTGTATATGGCTGTAATTTTGAAGTACTGATTTTTTTTCTTTTTACATTTTATGAAAGAAATCTTAACACTTTTCTTGCTCATATTTAATATCTGTCTTTATTATCATTAGATACACTCGTCCCTTGCCATATCTCAGTTCACTTTTCAGTCTCACTGTATTGCAGATTTTTAAATTGCATATATCTAATTTTGTATCGTGGATTTTTCGTTTTACTGTGGGATTTTGCGGTATATAGGTATTTTTATATATTTATTATGTTAATTATTTTTGTGGTAAAATAAGCATTTTCTAGCCTAAAAAATTGAAAACAATATAAAAATATTAATTAAGACATATTAAAAGACTATTACTGTATATTCACTGGTGAGTACCCATATAGAACTTTTTATGTTAAAATTACATAGGTTTAAGAAAGTGTTTAAGAGCATAGGAAGTGTTTATAAGAGTGTGGGAAAGGTTTATAAGAGTGTGGGGAGGGTTTATAAGGCTTAATATATTTGTAGATAATAAATATAAGGTCAGTACTTTGCGGATTTTTGCCTATCATGGGGGGTTCTGGAACCTAACCCCTGTGATAAATGAGGGACCACTGTATACTGTTTGAGTCACTTAAAACAGTTTTACAAAACTCAACATCTTGAACCCCAAGTTGAGACATAGCACTGTTTTTAGTGTTTGGTGTTGTCACAGAAAATTTTATCCTAAGCTACTGCTATGCCTTACAGAATATTAGGACAAAGTAACTGTTTTATGTTTTGCTTTCTAAAGGGCTTTTTAAAGCAGCTGTGAACAATGACATCCAAAGCTTTTTACTATGAAACCGTAATCAAGGAGTAATTATTAAATGTGTGAGATTTCTTTTCTTTTCATGAAGAATTTTTTTTTTTTGTCTTTCTTTTCTTTTCATATCCGATGACTCCCAAACTAGTATTGACTAAGGTTGTCTTTAGCTAGTGTGTCCTCCTCACATGGATCTTTATGGTATAAATAAAAATTTTAGAGAACTCTATATATTGGGGAAAAACTTTTGCTCTACATTTCACATTGACAAGTTGCCTAGGGTGCATTGAAAGACCCTAAAAGGCATGCTCCAGGAAAAAACAGATGGCTTTTAAATTTCCCTCTCAGGAGCAGGGGACTTGTTGCTTCAGAGATGATGATGATATCTCCAAAACACTGTGTCTGAAAGTGTAGTCCCGGATTCAACTGCATTCAGAGTCGCCACACTGAGACACTGTTCCTTGGAGTTGGGTCTAGGAGTCTGAATTTTAAAGGTCTTTTCAATTCAAAATGATTTTCTCTACACATAAGTTTGAATAGTTTTTCTCTGTATAATAGTGTATATGGGCGGTAGTGTGGAAAGTAACCTCCTAGGGTGATCTGATCATAAATTCCTAACTGGGCAGGTTATTGGTGGCAGTCATGCCCCAGGCCTATAACTTTTATAGTGAAAGTTTTAAAGCCATCCCTGTTCATTGTGTTTTGTGCATCTAGGTTAACACACCATTGACATACCAGAAGTAATACCCCTCAGAGGGTGTATTAACCCTCAATAAAGCACATGATTTTTTTAATGATCTTATAACCCTTCCCCACTTTGCTTTCTCCAACCTTCCTTACATTTCCTCCTTAATTTCAAATGCATGAAAGAAGCTGCAAAACTGTTACTCTGGGGAACTTTTGAGATCTTGCTCCCTGGCATGTGTTGTGAGTTTGGTGCAAATAAAGTCATAAAAAATTATCTACAGGCTTAGATGTTTCTTATGCTGATTGTAGAAAGGAGTAGAGAGAAGAGCAGGAGAAGAAAGGAAAACTAGAGTAGGTAATTAAGACAGAGAGGTGAGAATTAGAAAAAAATAGAGAACTTAGTGGAGTCTTTCTTTTAGGGAAATGTTTATTGTGATGCATTAGTCTGGGTTCTCTAGAGAAAGAACACCAATAGGATGTATCTCTATGTGTCTATGTATACAGTGTGTCCGTAAAGTCATGGTGCACTTTTGACCGGTCACAAGGTCAAAAGTGCACCATGACTTTACGGACACACTGTATATCTATCAAGAAAGAGAGAGAGAGAGAGAGAGAAATTTACTATAAGAAATTGGCTCACATGTTTTCTGTAGCCCAAGAAGTTCAAGCGAGTCAGCAAGCTGGTGATCCAGGGGAGCAGATGATACAATGCCATTCCAAATCGGAGGACCTGAGAACCAGAGGAGCCAGTGGTGTAGATTTTAGTCTGAGTCTAGTCCAAAGTCAGGAGAAGACCAATGTGCCAGAGACCCAGCCTGAAGACAGTCAGTCAGAGACAGTAATCTATCTTTCTCAGCCTTTGATTCAATCAGGTCCTCCAAGGATTAGATGAGGCCCATCTTCACTGGGGCGGGCAATCTGCTTTTCACAGTCCACCGATACATTTTTTTTTTTTTTTTGTGACACAGAGAGAAACAAAGAGAGAGAGAGAGACAGAGAGAGACAGACAGACAAACAGGAAGGGAGAGAGATGAGAAGCATCAATTCTTCATTGAGGCTCCTTAGTCTCCTTAGTTAATTGATTGCTTTCTCATATGTTCCTTGACCAGGGAACTGCAGCAGAGTGAGTGACCCCTTGCTCAAGCAAGTGACCTTGGGTTCAAGCCAGTAACCTTTGGGCTCAAGCCAGTGACCATGGGGTCATGTTTATGATCCCATGCTCAAGCCAGTGACCCCAAGCTCAAGCTGGTGAGCCTGTGCTCAACTGGCGACCTTGAGGTTTTGAACCTGGGTCCACCATATCCCAGTTCAATGCTCTATCCACTGAGCCACTCTGCCACTCTCCAGTCAGGTCAGAATAATGTTTAACCAAATACCTGGCACCCTATGGCCCAGTTGAGTTGATATACAAAATTAATAATCACAGGTGTGATGGTGCCTCTTTGGCTCTTCTGCATTAAAAAAAAATATTTATTGATTTTAGAGAGAGAAAGGGAGAGAGAGAGAGACAGGAACACTGATCTATTCCTATATGTGCCCTTAGCCAGCCAAGCTATCTGGCCAGGGCGCTCTCCTGCATTTTTCAATCTTCAGTGAAATGTTGTGATTGTATGTGGTTCATGCGTTAAGAGTTCTTGTGGCCTGACCAGGCACGGCACAGTGGATTGGACTGGGACACAGAGCATTGGACTGGAACACAGAGGGCCCAAGTTTGAAACCCTGAAGTTGCTGGCTTGAGTGCAGGCTCACAAACTTGAGTGCGGCGTCACTTGCTTGAGCATGGGATCATAGACATGACCTCATGGTCACTGGCTTGAGCCCAAAGGTCCCTGGCTTGAAGCCGAAGGTCACTAGCTTCAGCAAGGGGTCACTCAGTCTACTTTAGCCCCCCAGTCAAGGCACATATGAGAATACAATCAATGAACAACTAAGGAGCTGCAACGAAGAACTGATGCTTCGTCATCTCTCTTCCTCCTGCCTGTCTGTTTGTCCCTCTCTCTGTCTCTCTTGCTAAAAAAAAAAAAAAAAAAAAAAAAAAAAAAAAAAAAAAAAATAGTTCTTGTGTGTTGATCAGGTTGGAGGAATGCCAAAACTTTTACCTCTGGGTCCTGGAGGAGTCTAATTAGCCTCTGGGTTGTATGTTATGTATAGATTTTGAAAAAAAATTATTTGATATGATCAATTAATATTTATTCAGTACCTATAGGTGTTCTATTAAATATGCTGAACATACACAAACATGATGTTTTTCCTGTTCTCAGAGAGTTTATAATCTGGTAGGAGAGACAGATCTCTTACTAGAAAACACTGCAGTCAGAGTTAGAGGTAAAAAGAAAATTAATACTTAGCTGTGTGTTTAGGAATAATGGAGGCCAAAGATGTAAAAAGAGAACAATGATCGGTGATAAAGACATAAGTATTTGTGAGTAGGTGACCTCTGCAAAGGCCATATCATGCATGAGAGGATATTCGGAAGTTATTTTTACTACTCTAGAGATTTTGGTATGTTTTTTTGAAAAGATAAATATATAAGGGGACAAAGTTCCTGATAAATTACGCAATAAGAATTTTTCTGATGTAGATTACAGAATCACATTTGACAATATTATAAGAGAGTTTGTTTGTAATTCAAATACTCATCCACCCCCTTCTTGTCCCTTTATTCTCATAACAGACACCCTCCCCCACTTTCATGGGTCTAGCAGTGGTAGTCAACCTGGTCCCTACCGCCCACTCCACTACTGGGCATTCCAGCTTTCACGGAGGGCAGAAGTGGAGCAACCAGAGTATAAATAAAAAAGATAGATTTGACTATAGTAAATTGTTTTATAAAGATTTATTCTGCCAAACTTAGCGAAAATCTGACATAAAGTACTAGGTAAGTAATTATTATTATATGCTTTAACTTGCTGTAACTCTGCTTTATAAATTTTATAAAGTAAAGTTACTTTCCTACTTTATATATCACCATTACTGTGGAACCAGTGAGTGGTTAGAAAATATTATTACTAACAGAGATACAAAAGTGGGCAGTAGGTATAAAAAGGTTGACTACCCCTGGTAGAGCTTCAATTTCCTTGCTTTCTCAATTTTAAGATCTTTTACTGTGATAGATGATAAATCATACTTTACTACAGATGAATTCCACTGAGTTCATTTTATTGGAAAACATTTAACCAAGCATGGATGACCATGTTGAGGTGGGAGAAACTTGAAATGACAAGGAGAGGTTTGAGGATGATGTACCTCTTGTGGCTCTTTCACTTTCTTTTACTCCAGTCAGACACTTTCAAAGAGAAGTTGGTTATTCTTTGACTAACTGACTTTGGGTGATGGACACATTATGCAATGAACAGTTTAAATGCTATAGATATGTTTACCTGAAACCTATCATCCCACTAAGTTTAAATATAAATACATAAATCAAAGGAAAATTGTACTGGGTAGAGTTAAATAGACCAATGTCATCCCCCCCCCCCCCATCAAGGCACATATGGGAAATCAATCAATGAACAACTAAGGAGCCACAATGAAGAATTGATGTTTCTCATCTCTCTCCCTTCCTGTCTGTCTGTCCCTCTCTCCATCTCTGCCACATTAAAAAAAAAAATCTTCTTCTTCTTTTTTTTCTTTTTACAGGGACAGAGAGAGGGATAGATAGGGACAGACAGACAGGAACGGAGAACCAATGTCATCCCACTAAGTTTAAATATAAATACATAAATCAAAGGAAAATTGTACTGGGTAGAGTTAAATAGACAAGAAAGACTCTACTCAAAACTGTTGGAATAGGGGTCAAGATTATTGCAATTAGGAGAAAGACTGAATTCAATCTTGAATACAAGGACTGCTGGAGATGTATAGTGAATGGGTGGAGCATGCTGAGTGAGGGAGTTACTGGAGGGAAGCTACTAAGAGGAAGTTGCTTAGATATCAAGAATGGGGGATGAAGATCTTGATTGAATATAAATGATTGAAGGGATTCTTCCTAACCTGGTTTAGCAGGATTTTTGCTAAAACTAGGCTCAGTTGCCTAAGGGCAAGTTCTAGTTTAGAAGAGAGCACAGAGAAGCGTGACTAAAGTTTAGTCAAAATAGGAGGTTTAGTGAACAATGAGAGGTTTGTTTTGAGCACAGCTGAAAGGTGTGAGGAAAAATGAATGATATAATCACCTAACGCTGTTCAGCCAAAAATCTTGGTTTTAAAGTTTTCCTACTCTTTCTCTTGAATAGTAATAGTTACAATAACTATCACTTCTATAGTTTTAGGTACGCATTAAGCACTTTCATGTGCTAGAGCATTTTATCCTCACAATAGCTCTTTAGGGTAAGTTCTTGCTATGTACAAGTAAAATGAAACACGGTTCATCCAGGGTCACAGCTGAGAGTGAGATTCAAACACCAGACACTGTGCTACTTCTAAGCTATACTGCCTTATAAGGGTGACACTCAATCAAAGACGGGTCCTCTCTCCCACCCCAGTCTCTCTTAGACCTCTTCTCTATGGGGAAGATTTCAGTCTATTCTCCCACCTGGACCTGGGTTTCCACTTACTTCTTCTCTGGCTACTGCTAAGGCTACTGAGCCAATCTGAACTCTACTTACTTGAAAATGCTGTTCAGGTATTCCACGGGAAGGCATGATGAGGTACAGAAAGTTTCTTATTGCTGCTTGGCCTTTTGGCTAAGATCAAGTGCAGAAAGCTTCTCCTTGCAGTGGGAGAGCAAGGAGACATCACGGCTCTCCCAAGGAGGCAGTCCTGGCTTTTGAGCATCTAGCTATTAATGTATGTGCATCCTACTTTACATAACAGAACAGGAAAACAGGTGAATGTTGAGGGAGATGAATAGTACTGAAGAACTAATAAAATGAGTAAAATCAGTAGTGGGATTCAAATAATTTAACAACTGGTTCTCTGCCCTAATGACCATTTTAAATATAAAAAACAATATATCGAAAGGTACTTTATTATCTCATGCATTTAATACTTAAATAAGAACAATAAAAGAGGTACACTAAACTAGATTGTGTTGTAAGAAAGAGTTTTAAAATGTTAGTGAAAAAATATTAAATAATACCTGACAAAAAACAATAAAACTGTTATTTAAGATATTTCCACATTGTTTCTTGATTGGTGTCCTCACTTGTAATTTTTTTTCCACTTATGGACGGAATAAACACTACTATGGGTGTTTAGAATATGCTGTTGTGCAGACAAATGTTAAAAAAGAGTAAGGAATGTAAATTTGTGATTTCCACATTGGGTGGCTGCCCAGGTGTGCCCACCTTATAGAAACCCCTGATTACAAGTGCCATTTTCACAAGCCTTTCGCTGAATTAAACAAAAATTAGGTAACAGTTCTGCCAAACCAGTGCAAACCGGCTGAATCCTACCACTGGGTAAAATTTATTAAAATTTGGATTGTCATAAAAGGTAATCCCAAATTACAAATTGATTACTATGTATGCTTTACTTAATGCATAAAGAACCATGATCTGGAGGAGGGCCCCTGCACTGTTTTAGAAATAACTAAATGGAGAATTGTCATGCTCACATGCTTATTCAATGTAGCAAATTATTGCCCCAGGAGGTTTAAAAGCTTTCTTTTCTCTTTACTTTAAGGATAACATACTTTAATTTGTCCCAAATATAATATAAATGGCTTGAATTGATAAAAATAGATTGGATTAAAGAACTGAACAAAAACTTATATGTTCAGATTCAGCTTTATTTGAATCTCAGAGAAATAAGATTAAATTCCATTTGCATCATTATGAAAGTATTTCTCTCTTGTTTTCTTCTTTGCTTCTTGCATTCCTGCAGAACAGCCAAGAAATGACTTAAATTTGCTCACCTGTAAAGCTGGGTTACAACCTGGAGACAAACCATTTTTCTGAAATCGTCATTTGCAGAAATATACCGCTCCTTAGCTGGGCAAAAATATTCTTGTGATGATGGAAAGCAGGTGTGACACAGCTGGAAGGCGAGGGTTACCATGGTCACAACAAAAACCTTCAGACAATTCAGATGCTTCAAGAGGGCTAGCCCCCAGGATAGGGATAATGTCTGATCCTCTTGCAGCCATGATGGATAACATTCCCTAGGGAAGTCTAAGTGCTCATCACTGTGAGGGGCTTTCACTCCTTCACGGATTTGAGTTTGATCTGAAAAAAGAATCCTGGAATATTCTATTGTACCCTTGTATTTTAAAATCAAAGCTGACATAGTTTAAGAATACTTAAGGTATTTGCATATTAGACTACATTAGTCATTCTCACTTATTTCTTTAGAGAGGGTTTAGAATAGTGTTCTGAGGTTTGAGTGCCAGGGTTTCAGCACAGGCAATAGTATTTTTTTTAGCTTGTGAGATTCTCTGATTCCGAGTGGTCTATTTCACTTTTGTGGGCTTTATTTTCACTTCCGCAAAATGGAGTGTGATCATAGTAGTTCTCGAATGGAGGGTCTTCAGGAGGATGAAATGAGATAACGCCGGGGAAGCATTTGAAACTATGACTCGTGTGGTCCCCAGCAAATATTAACCTATTTTCCAAAATGAGCAACAAACTGAGCTACACTGCTTACAAAAATTAGGGGACCAGGAACCGTGCAGATACTCCAGTACTTTCAGCCTTTTGTATAGTGCATTTTCACCAATGAAATAAATGTTGGCTTTGCATCTCATTTGCATAATCGGACAACTTTCTTGACTTTTCTGATGTTCTTATTTAATAATAGAAAATAAGTAAGATGCTTCTTTTTTTATGGTTTCATATTCATTTTGAAATATCCCCTAATTTTTGTGAGCAGTATATTTACATTTGTAAAGCCAGTTGCCAAGGCCACTATCACAGCTGCCTGGCCCATGCAGGTTTGCATTAGACTCGGACAGTAGGCAATGAAACAACGGAGCCAAGAACTGGTGAGCCATCAGCTTTAATTCTAGCTTGCACCCGGCGGGCAAGCAAAAACACACACTAGGCTCCAAAACCCACTCACTCAGTGCTCAAAAAGCTACTGACTTATCCAAGTTTCCTAGAATCAAAGGTTTCTAGCTCACCAGACTTATTCACCTCTGTTCCCCATCTCCTTCTCTCTGCACAAACTTTGCACTAACTGGCTTTTTCCTCAGCACTCTGCCATCTTGGCTGCTTCTCCTGGTCTCCACATGGCCTTAATCTGCTCTCCTCTCTAATGCTAACCTCAGGAACTGAGAGAGAGGGCAAGCTCCCAGTCTGCCCCACTTTATAGCATAGATTCAAAACCTTTAATCCAATCTACAAACAAGGAAGTCTCTGATACAAAGTCACTTATCTGAGACATACTGGGAGGATTCCTCATGAGAGGGCACCACCCTACACCATCCAATCAGTCAAGGGTGTGAGGAAAAGCTTACTCTTAAAACTTTCACATGGGCAGTACCATCTTTAACAAAGTGAGCATAATATATTTTATCTGCCCAACAACGTTTATACACAAAATGTCACTTCTAAAAATGTTTAATTCTTAAGTTTTAGAGATTTTAAAACATATTGAACTCAGCTGAAAGTATGTTTGTATGTGTGTGTGCATGTGTTGGAGGCTGGGAGAGTGTAAGCAATGTATAATAAATCCAGGCATTGGCTGTTTACTTCTGTGGTACTAAGGATAAGAAAGCAGTAAAGCCATAGCTAGGGAGTACAAGGTTCCTTCACAAATTTGTTTTATTATTTTGTAAGTTCTAATTCTAGACTAAAAGTCTTCTTTTAATTATGTTTCAGTGCAGGAGAGGGATGCAATGAAGCTGTTCTTTGGGAAGGCAAAACTTTGCTGCTATATTTGGGCTCTTATTATCAAAGAAGAATTTAGTTTCTTTGACCCATTTCCCCAATTGATTATGCAGAGAGATGACCATGAGCAGGTCCAGTACAACACAGCTTATTAAGGACCTCAGTTGTTGCCTGACCAAACGATGGCACAGTGGATAGAGCGTCGGACTGGGATGTGCAGGACCCAGGTTTGAGACCCTGAGGTTGCCAGCTTGAGCGCAGGCCCATCTGGCTTGAGCAAAAAAGCTCACCAGCTTGGACCCAGGGTTGCTGACTTGAGCAAGGGGTCAATCAGTCTGCTGTAGCCCCACGGTCAAGGCACATATGAGAAAGCAATCAATGAACAACTAAAGTGCCACAACGAAAAACTGATGATTAATGCTTCTCATCTCTCTCCGTTCCTGTTTGTCTGTCCCTATCTATCCCTCTCTCTGACTTTCTTCTGTTCCTATAAAAAATAAATAAAAATAAATAAAGACCTCAGTTGTTGATTCTTGATACTATGAGAAGACTGATCGCCTTCCCTGAATTTTGTGATAGGATTTTGGGTGAAGGGCAGAGACACTTACTAGCAATCTCTCTTCCTTTCTCAAGAAAGGTTAAATCTACCAAGACAAGGACTTGCTTCTTATCCTCCAAACTGTGTTTCAGATAAGCAGGAACATAATCATTAGTAGGCTTGAACATGATCCACTAAATGCTCTTTCAAAGATCAATGGAAATATGCAAATGTTACAACGAAATTCAGAGCTGACAGGCCATTTTAGTTCTACATGTGATCATTAATCATTATGGTTTGAAGTGTTCACCTGGGTAAAAAGTGCCCTGCAGATTGAAATGTGTAGTGAGAACTATTTTTGTCGTTAAGATTCTGCCATTCACTACCTGTACAGTTCTTGGTAAAATAACTTTATATATCTTATCGACATAGCATTTCTGTCCCTGTCAGGAATAAAAAAGGGCATTTTCATGGATTTTTAAAGGGATATTTGATATATAATAAACTGTTCATATTAAAAAAGAATACAATTTGATGAATTTTGACATTTGTGAGACCATCACTACAATTAAACTAGTGACTGTATTAGTCATCCTTTTGAAGTTTCTTCTTGCTCTTTGTCATTCCTCTCTCCCTCCCAACATTCCACTGTTCCTAAGGCAATTACTAGTCTGTTTTCTATCAGTATAGATTCGCTAGTGCTTTTTCTTAAGTTTTATGCAAATGGAGTCATATAGTAGGCTCCACACTGTGGCTTTTTTTCAATCAAAATAATTATTTTGGGATTCATAGATATTCCATATGTCACTAGTTTATTCCTTTTTATTGCTGAGCTGTTTTCCATTGTATAGATATTTACATCTGTCTCTTCATTTACCTTTGGATAGACTTTTAAATTGTTTTGAGTTAATACAGATAAAACTTCTAAGATAACTTATGTATAAGCCACTGTATAGACATATGATTTCATTTATTTGTGTGAAAACCTAGCAGTAGAATGGTTGAATTAGATGGTAGGGTGATGTTTAACTTTTTAAAGAAACTGTCCAGAGTGTTCAAAAGTGTCTAAAGCATGGACTAGAGGTTTAAAGGTTAGGCTATAAAGCATAAAAATCATAGAAGAAAATATAGGCAGTAAGAGCTCAGACATTTCTTGTGGTAATATTTTTTCTGATCTATCACCCCAGGCAAGACAAACAAAAAAAGTAAACTAAAAAGACTACATCAAACTAAAAAGGTTTTGCACAGCAAAGGAAACCATCAATAAAATGAAAAGACAAACCACTGAATAAGAGAACATATCCACTGATACATCTGATAAGGGATTAATATCCAAAATTTACAAAGAACGTATAAAACTCAACACCAAAACTCCAAACAACCCAATTAAGAAATGGGCAAGGACCTGAATAGACATCTCTTCAAAGAGAACATACAGATGGTCAATAGACATATAAAAAGATGCTTAACATCACTAATCATCAGAGAAATGCAAATTGAAACCACAATGAGATATCACCTCACATTTGTCAGAATAGCTATCATCAATAAATAAACAAGTGTTGGCGAGGATGTGGAGAACACGGAGTCCTTTTGCACTGTTGGTGGGAATGCAGATTGGTGCAGCCACCGTGGAAAGCAGCATGGATTTATCTCAAAAAATTAAAAATGGAACTGTCTTTTGACCCAGTGATCCCACTTCTGGAAATATGCCCAAAGAAACTCTAAACATAAATTTGAAAGAATATATGAACCTGTATGTTCATTGCAGCATTATTTACAATAGCCAAAATTTAGAAGCAGCCCAAGTGTCCATCAGTAGATGAGTGGATCAAAACGTGGTGGTACATTTACACAGTGAAATACTACTCAGCCGTAAAAATGGAGGAAAATTTTACCTTTTGTCACAGCATGGGTGCACCTGGAGATTAATATGCTATGTGAAATAAGCCAGTCAAAAAAAGACAAGCACCATACGATTTCACTTATATGCGGAATCTAGTGAACAAAATTAACAAACAAACTAGAAACAGACTCATAGAAACAGAGAACAGACTGGTAGCTGTCAGAGGATGAAGGTTGGAGGCTGGGTGAAAAAATAACGAGATTAAGCAAAGAAAAATAATAGACACAGACAACAGTGTGAGAATTATAGAAGGGTAAAGAGGTGAGGGAGTTAAAGAAGGGTAGACGGGGATAGATGGTGATGGAGGGAAAGTTGACTTGGGGTGGTGAACATACAATGCAATATACAGATGATGTATTGTAGAATTGTGCTTCTGAAATCTGTATAATTTTATTAACCAATATCACCCCAATAAATTTAAATTATTTTAAGTGCATGCATGTGAGAGAGGGATGGACAGAAAGAGACAGATAGGGAGAGAGATGAGAAGCATCAGTTCTTCATTGCAGGACCTTAGTTGTTTATTGATTACTTTCTCATATGTGCCTTGATGGGGGCAAGGGCTCCAACTGAGCTGGCGACCCCTTGCTCAAGCCAGAGACCCTGTTCTCAAACTGGTGGACCTGTGCTCTAGCTGGATGAGTCTGCCCTCAAGCCAGCGACCTTAGGGTTTTGAACTTGGGTCCTCTGCATCCAAGACTAATGCTCTACCCACTGCATCACTGCCAGATTAGGCAATAAAAAATTTTTTTTAAAAGAAAAAATTAAAAACAAAGGTGGCTAAATCAGTTCACATTCCCAAGTAAGCACGAGAGTCCCATTTCTCCATAGACTTGCTAACACTTGGTATGTTCAGCCTTTTTAATTTTAGCTCTTCTAGTGGGTATGTAGTGGTATCTCATTGTGTTTTTAATTTTTTCCCCTGAAGAATGAAGATGTTTATTTTTTATGTGTAAATAAATACATGTATATTTACTTTGCTCAAGTGTCTGTTCAAATTTTTTGCCTATATTTTACAACTGTCTCCTATTATTGAGCTTTAAGAAGTTATATATTCCATATATCAGTCCTTTATTGGATATATGCTTTGCAAATATTTTCTCCAAGTCTGTGCTTTGCCCTTTTATTTTTTAACAGTATCAAATGAAGAGCAAATTTAAAAATTTTAATTATGCATAATTTATTGATTGTTTTCTTTAATATATTTTTGTGTACTATTTAAAACATCATTGCCAAATCCAAGATTACTAAGATTTTTCTCCTATGCTTTTTCTTAAGAATTTAATAGTTTACATTTCAGTCTATGATGATTATTATTATATTTTTAAATATGGTGTCAGAGAATGATTGAAGCTTTCTTTTCTTTTTTTTTTTAATAAGGTTATCCAATTGTTATGTTAAAGGGATTATCATTTCTGCATTGAGTTGCTTTGTCACCTTTGTTCAAATCAATATCATATGTGTGTGGATCCATTTCTGCACTCTGGTTGCATTGAGTTGCATGTCTATCTTTATGACAATATCACTCTTTCTTGATTAATGCAGTTTCAGGATATATTTTGAAATTAGATAATATAAGTCCCCCAACTTTGTTCTCTTATTTTAAAAGTCATTTTTTTTAGGGCTTATGCATTTACAATATAAATATTAGAGTCAGATGGTCAATTTTTATTGAAAACCTGCTGGAACTTTGTTTGAGATTACATTGAATATATACATAAACTCAAGAAGAATGAAATCTTAACAGTAATTGATGTGACCCCTGAATATGATATGCTTCTTCTATTTCCATCTTTACATTTTTTCTTATCAATCTTTCCTAGTTTTCTGTGTATAGATATTACACCTATTTGTCAGTGGTCTTATTTTGTTTCCGTTTTCTCAGGGATAACTATCCTGAGATGACTTTTGTCCAATGTCTAAAAACTTGTTTCATACACTTTGTTCATTTTAAATTGTAAAAGTTAAAAAAAATTGTCTATAGCGACAGGGTAAAAAGGTTTCTATTATTCCATCACGGCCCAAAACAAAAATCTTTGGTGTATTTTGAGTTTATAAAATTTGTTGAATTTATCAGGACTCATTCAGTTGACTCATTCGGACTCATTCAGAAATAGAAACCTATTTTAACTTCTTGGAATAGCTAAAATATGGAAGAGTTCACCTACGTAAAAAGTAAAAGGTAGATAGTTTACAAAGATTTAAACAGTGTAATAAAAACATACATTCTTTTTCCATCTCATATGTTCTTGCTTTGTTATATCTGCTTGGCTTTACTTTGAAAAACCCCTTTTCACAGAATGAAAATCTGACAGCTTTAACATTCTCTGAAATTTAGAATGTTAATCTCAGAGGAAGGGTGAGCATTTTTCTTAATAACTCTAGTAACATTATTTGAGGGGATTCTGATTGGCTCAATTTAATTTACATGTGCAATCCTGAAGCAATCACTCTGGCCAAGGTATGGCACACTCTGATTTGTTGGGCTGGTTGGGCCTCCTTGCCAAGAAGGGCATACAAGTAAACTATACCAGGGATGTCATGGATTGCACAGAATTATTTATGGTGTGGAAGGAGTGATTTCCACAAAGCAAGGGAATACAAAATGAATGTCAACTATATTTAGCTGATGATGTTGTTTAGGGCATCAGTTTCAAACACCAAATACTATTTATTACATCATAGAGTCTGTGAGTCAGGAATTTTAAAGTCAGAACCATCCTTAGCTAGATGACTCTGGCTCAGGGTCTCTCTTGAAGTTGTAATCAATGATTGGTCAGGGTTGCTATTATCTAAAGCTTGACTGGGATCGAATGTAGTTGGGATTTACTTTCCAGCTCACTCATTGCTTGTTGGCAGGCTTCACTTCTTTGCTGGCTCTTGGCTGGAAATTTCAGTTCCATCATGTAGGGCTTTCCCTAAGCTGCCTGAGTGTTCTCATTACATGACAGCCTAGTGCCCCAGGAGTGAATGATTCAGGAGAGAGATTTTTGGAAGCTACAGCCTTTTTATAACCTGTTAGCACAAATGATATCAAATCACTTCTGTCGTATTCCACCCAAGGGGAAAGAGTTATGTTTCGCCTCAAAAGGATAAATATTAAAAAAAAATATGTAGACATATTTTTAAAACGACTACAGGACTTTTATAAGTAGAATTTACAACCTACAATAATCACAAGGACTGAAAGAATTAGAATTACATTACTATCTCACAAAGACAATCATACTGAGCTTTGGAAATACTCTTAATATAATACATATGTTATTTTTATGAAGGTAATAATTAGTTGATTATCTGGATTGCTTTAGGAATTAAAAGAAGTTTAAAGATATGCTGGTAGACTATAATTTAAACATTTTCAAACATTTTATACAAATTCAGAAAACCTTATAAAATGGAAAAAATAACTGCACCCTTTTGTCTCCAGACTTAATGTAAGCTGTGTCTATAAGCTTCAACTGAGGTTACTGCCAAGTTTACTACAATGTGAAGGAGATGAGTTATGCATATGATACCTTGTATTTCACTTAAAGTTGTGGCCTGTAGACACCCATTTGATTATATTTTCCAAATAATTTTCTACCTTGTGTAGACATTTTTTAAAATGTGATGTCTTGAATAAGGTAATAGCATGACAATGAATCAAAGTCACTATTTGTTACTTTAATTGTTTTATGTTTTTTAAATCACTTCAAGGATTTTTTTTTTTTTTTTTTTTTTTTTACAGAGAGAGAGAGAGAGTCAGAGAGAGGGATAGATAGGAACAGACAGACAGGAACAGAGAGAGGTGAGAAGCATCAATCATTAGTTTTTCATTGCCGTTGCGACACCTTAGTTGTTCATTGATTGCTTTCTCATATGTGCCTTGACCGTGGGTCTTCAGCAGACCGAGCCACCCACTGCTGGAGCCAGCGACCTTGGGTCCAAGCCAGCGAGCTTTGTTTTTGCTCAAGTCAGATGGGCCCTCGCTCAAGCTGGCGAGCTCGGGGTCTCGAACCTGGGTCTTCCGCATCCCAGTCCGATGCTCTATCCACTGCACCACCGCCTGGTCAGGCAATTGTATTATGTTTTTAACAGGTGCCTCGACAGTAACTTGCTACCTTTTCTCAAACTTAATATGTTTGAAAGTAAGAAAAAGACAGCAAATATTATAAAATGCTTTTTCTTTCACTTGCCTTAATTCTAATTTTCCTTTGTTTTAACATAGACTAATATAAAAAAAATCTACATGAACAATAGTTGTGAACATTTCTTCAACTTTACAAGATTTCTTTTTAAATCTACCCTTGTCAAAGATGTAGAAAAATGAATTCTAATTGTTCACAAGGTTATATCAACAGTAAACTTATTTTTCATCCTTGGCTCTTAGAGTTTTTAATTCTCTTGCCCAGAAAGAACAATTCTCACAGATTCCTGTGTACTTATATAGACTAGTTTATGCACCTAGAGCAGTGGTTCTTAACCTGGGTTCTATTGAACCCTAGGGGTTCGATGAGTCGGTCTCAGGGGTTCGGAGAAGCCTCTGCCGCGGAGGTCAGAATAAAGTAATACTGTAATTTGTTGTGAGTTCATGCACTTTGTTGGTTTTGTTCTTTGAGCAAGGTGATGATAATGCACAGCTCATTTTGTGCACCAGTAAAAAAACATATACCTATGTCTTGAATTTGGAAAAAAAATCATATTTTATTTATCACTAAAGAAGGGTTCGATGAATGCGCATATGAAACTGATGGGTTCGGTACCTCAGAAAGGGTTAAGAACCACTGACCTAGGGCGATGTGTGTCCATGTGTGTGAGTGTGTGTGTGTGGTTGTGTGTGTGTCTACGTGCTTGTGTGTGCATGCATGCATAGGTACACCGTCTCCCTTTCGATATATCAGTGAGCCTCTCAGTTTAGCATGCCTCATAATAACCTGCAGGGCTTGTTAAAAATACGGTTTGCTTAAATGTACCACCATCCAGAGTCTCTGATTCACTAGGCTAGGACTGAGACTTGAGAATTTGCCTTCTGACAAGTTCTTAGGAGATGTAGATGATGCTGGTCCGGGATCACTGAATTATGCAAATGTCAGTATCTGGCTTTGTTCCTTATCTACTGGAGATTTGTGAACGCCGTTTGTGTGAGTTCCACTCCGATACTCTATCCACTGTGCTACTGCCTGGTCAGGCTAATGCTATTCTTCTAACCAATTTTTTTTTGCCATTTTGTAGGTGATTATACCATTTAAACTGCCAGTGATTTTATTCCTATACCTTTGAATGTAATCTAGCTTTTTAAACTTTAACGTATTGATTATCCCTTTCCAAATTCCTTAAATAACATAGCAGCTTTAATTTTATATGTCTAGTGAAGTTAAGAGTGAATACTGTTAAAATCTTACTAATTTTTCAATGTAATTTAAGTAAAAAACAATTTAAATTCCAAACTAAAGGAAATAGAAATAGTGAAAATGACCTTGTCACACACAAAATATTGAAATTGGTGTGCTCCACCTCACCCCCTGACCCTGTCTCCAGGGTCCCTCTGCTCTGACTTCTCAGAGAGCTAAAGTGGCCCCGCCCACGCTCTCCTGTGGCTTCTATTCTAAGCTCTTCCTTGTTTCACTGTCTGCAGATTTAAGAAACATACTCTCAAAATCAAAAAGCAAAACAAAATATAATACAATATTGAAATTTTAGTTTTGAAAAACCGGAATTTGAGATGTGTTGACTTAGTACTTGCAGGAAGATTATACTGGAAAGGTCAAAACATTCAGAACACTAAGAAAAAAAGAATGAGGTTCTGTGGAAGGAATGATGTGATCGGTGACTTAAATTTGATATATGTTCATCTTAAGTGGAAAACTGCGAGGCTGCTAGTTCTGTCTAGGATGTAAAAAGTTACAAAGAGTGCTCCCAGCCTACAAATAAGAAAATGTCAGATAAATGACAAAATCATAACTTTCCTTGAGCTCATTCGAGAGCGGGTATCACAGGGAATACAACCAGCAATCCAAAGACAGGCAGAGTGGTCCAAGGGGAGACAGGTGGGAGCATGGGCTTAGGTGTGGGAGGAAGGGGTCTTGGGTGCTGTCCAAGCTGCCAGATTTCAGCCAAACTTCTGAATGAATTGCAAAGGCCAAACAAGAGGATTAAAACCGCGGGAGTTATAGACAAAAATGGAATCTGCCTCCACTTGCAGGTCCTTTTCCACATACCTACCTCCAGTCAGTTCTCCTGGGAAAACTTAGAAGCAAGCAGTGCTAGTTGCAAGATTCTCTCAGCAGTGCTGGCCTGGAGGAGGGCAGTGACAGGCTTGTGGGGAAAGCATGAAACCCTTCCAGAACCTTCTCTCAAATGGCACAAAAGATATAAGATGATGGAAGAGGGAAAACAAGTACTGTTTTTTAGCAAGGTGAAGGTGAACAGGTGAAGACCCACTGCAGCTGCATAAACAAACACCCCCTAACACAAACAAACAAAACAACAAAACCCTCTACCTCTGGGGAAAAGTCAGGAAAAATCCTGGTGCTTGGACCCTACACTAACACAGTAGGTTTATATATATACTGCTCACAAAAATTAGGGGATATTTAAAAAATGATTATGAAGGGATTAAAAAAAAAGGAGCATTTGATTTTTTTTATTAAAAAAGAACATCAGAAAAGCGAATGACAAGTCAAAGAGAGTTGTTTGATTATGCAAATGAGATGCAAACCCAACTTTTATTTCATTGGTGACTATGCACTCTACAAAAGGCTGAAAGCACTGGAGCATCTGCGTGGTCCCTGATCCCCTCATTTTAGAGAGCAATGCATTTGCCTATATTTGGGCAGCAGGCAGGAAACTCTCTTGCAAATAAGATTCACCAAATATTCAAGGCAGAGTTTGGCTGCAATGGGGAGAAGAGCATGATCACTGAGAACGCCCCACCCTAGAGACAGCACAGGACTTGATGAAAAATAAGGCTTGATTAAGACCTAGGGAACCACCTTGCTTCCTTCGCCTCTGGGTACTGAGCACGGGCACTGACAGGAAAACAGAATGAGAGAGAGCCCCTGTCCAGTGCAGGGGACAGGGAAGACTGAAAGTGGAAGAGAGAACAAAAACAAACAAACACATGCACTACCGCCCCCCCCCCCCGGAAATCCTGGTCCATCCCCACCTGCAAACATGCTAAAGGAAGGTGAAGCAAGTGGGATGGTAGAAGTTTCCAGCGAGACAGCAAATCTCAAGCCTCGCTCAGCTCCTGACTAGATTCACTCTTCCTCATTACAGCGTAGCAGGAAAGGAGGTATGCATATTTCCAAGCATAAATACCATTTACCTCAGTCTCTACTTGTTTACACAAGATTTATGGAATTCATCAAAAAATTATATGATGCACGATGAAAGAAAATCAAGAAACAACAATCTCCTTATCAAGAGACAAAATAGGGCCCTGGCTGGTTGTCTCAGTGGTAGAGTGTCGGCTGGCGTATGGAAGTCCAGGGTTTGGTTCCCAGCCAGGGTACACAGGAGAAGTGCCCATCTGCTTCTCCACCCTTCCACGTCTCCTTTTTTCTCTTTCTCTTTTCCTCCTGCAGCCAAGGCTCCATTGGAGCAGAGTTGGCCTGAGCACTGAGGATGGCTCCATGGCCTCCGCCTCAAGTGCTAGAATAGCTCCAGTTGCAACAGAGCAATGACCAGGTGGGCAGAGCATCGCCCCCTGGTGGGCATGCTGCGTGGATCCCAGTAGAGCGCATGTGGGAGTCTGTCTCTCTGCCCCTCTGCTTCTCACTTCAGAAAAATACCAAAGAAAACAAAAGAAAAGAAAAAGGCCCAGATGTTAAAACTATCAGATGGACTTTGACACAACTATGATTAATATGTGATAAGTTCTATTGAGAAAAGTAGACAATAGGATAAAATATATGGGGGATTTTTGTAGAAAGATGTAAATTATAAGAAAGGAACAAATGTAAGTGCTAGAAGTTATTTTTAAAAATGTGGTAACAGAGATAAAAAATGCTTTGATGGGCTCAGCAGTCGACTTGACATAGCTTACGAATGAATTCATTTATTTAAACATAGGTCAATAGAAACACCCAAACTGAAACATAAGAGAAAAATAAAAGTGAGCAATCCACATCAAGGCATCCAAGAGCTGTGGGCCAATATCAGTTTAACATCTATGTAATTGGAATCTCCAAAGGAGAATAGATTTTCGATTTAAAACATTCCTTTTACTAAGAAAGCATTTAATGCTATAAAGAAATTTCTCTGCTGGCAGTGCTTTAGCTGCCTCTCAAAAATGTTTTTATGCTGAATTTTTATTCATCAGTGTACGTTTTTATTTTCCTTTTGACTTCCTCTTTAGCCCATAGATTATTTAGAAGTGTGTTGTTTAGTCCTCAAGTATTTGGAAAATTTTCTGTTATTCTGTTACTGATTTCTAGTCAGAAAGTATATTTCTTTTTAATTAAGACACAGGATGCAATCTCTCTTGGTTCCAAAGATACTCGATAAAATAGAAAAGAGAAAAATATAATATTCTGTTATTGTTGAGTGGAGTATTATATAAATGTTAATGACATCCTGTTGAGTGTTAGTGGTGTTATTTTATATTCTTGAGAATTTTCTGTCCGGTGTCCTGTCCATTGTTGACAGAGGATTGTTGATGTTGATGTCTCCAGCTATAATTGTAGATGTCTATTTCTCCTTTAAGTTTTATCAAGTCTTGCTTTCTATGTTATTCATTTCTGTTTCTTGGTGCATACACATTTAAGACTGCTGTATCTTCTTGGAGAATTGGCTCTTCTATCATTATGCAACACCCCTTTCTGTCCCAGGTTCTTTGCTCTGAAACCATCTTCATCAGATATTAATATGCTTATAATATATTCATGCTTTTATTTGACTAAAAAATTTACACGGTATATATTTTTTCATCCCTTTACTTTTTAATTTCAATTGTTTTAATCATGTAGTTAGATTATTATTTTGTTATGGGTAGAAATAAGATTCTTCCACAGAGTTGGGAAAAAAGCATTTTGGGGACTCATGCATGGGAGGATGTGAGCAATAGTGGGAAGATTATTGGAGTGAAAACAAAGGACTACCCCCACGTGTCTGATGTCTCATTTATAACCAGGTGGCTCAGCTCTGATTCACTGTGGAAGAAGTTCGACCTCTGGGGCCTACAGCCTGGACTTGTCCTGACCAAGCCCAGGAGAACCAAAACCCAGGAGTGCAGAACTTTTTTGTGTCTCATTTCCCCATCTGCACACCTGCTACTGAAGCTCAATAGCACATGGGCCCAACCTGCTCTGCACTTATGCCTGTGCAGCTGCTAGGAAGAGAGTATGAGCCCTGGGTCTTTCTTATGCTTTATCTTTTCTTGGATTTGGGAAGGGGTAAGCTTTCTTTCAAACTAATCAATCTGCTTCCTAATTCTTTTTGGGCTTGTGCTGGTTCCTTCCTCTATCTAACCCCTTTCTGGAATCTTTCAAGGTTCTGTATTTATTTTATTTTTTGACAGAGAGTCAGAGAGAGAGACGATAGGAACAGATAGTCAGGAAGGGAGAGAGATGAGAAGCATCAACTCTTCGTCACAGCTCCTTATTGTTCATTGATTGTATTCTCCTACATACCTTGACTGGGGGTGATGGTGGTGGTTCCAGCTGAGCCAGTGACCCCTTGCTCAAGCCAGCGACCTTGGGCTCATGCCAGCAGCCTCATAGTAGAAAGCCCTCTCCCTGAACCATCTTAGCTTCTCTGGGCATGTGCCCAGCAAAGAAATTTACCCCTTATTGGTGTCCACTCTCCCTCTTGCCCATAATCTATGGGAAGAGACTGGTTGTTCCCTTGGGAGATTGGAAAGCCAGTCCTTCCTTTCCATTGTGGGCTGGGGGATGGAGAGTGTTAGAGAGGGATGCTAATCCTTTTAGCCAAGTGATGTGGCTGTTCCCTGGAGTGTCCTGAGTTGTGCCTTTCAAACTTAACCAGGTTTAGACAGTTTAGCTTCCTTACTTTTGTTAATATCTAACTAGCACCCTACTGTAACAATATCTTTTCCACTGCCTTCAAAATTTATTATGGTATTTTAGGTTATTATGATGTTTTATTATGGTATTGGGCTTATTCTGTATGAGGTTTGTTCAGATTTTCGAATCTGTGGTTTCATCTTTGATTTCTTTTTGTGTGTGCCAATTTTGGAAAGCTTTTAGCCATTATTTCTTTGAGTATATTTTTAGTCATATCCTCTTTCTCCTAAGACTTTGGTAACACATAAGAGTTTTTGTTAGTTATTTCTTTTTATTCTTTTTTTAAATTAATTTTAATGGGGTGACATTAATAAATCAGGCTCCATATGTTTAAAGAAAACATCTCCAGGTTATCTTATCATTCAATTATGTTGCATACCCATCACCCAACATCAAATTGTCCTCTGTCACCTTCTATCTGGTTTTCTTTGTGCCCCTCCCCTCCCCTTCTCCCTCCCGAACCTCCCTTACCCCACCCTGTACCCACCACACTCTTGTCCATGTCTTATAGTCCCATTTTTATGTCCCACCTATGTATGAAATCATGCAGTTCTCAGTTTTTTTCTGCTTTACTTATTTCACTCCGAATAATGTAATCAAGGTCCATCCATTTTGTTGTAAATGATCCGATGTCATCATTTCTTATGGCTGAGTAGTATTCCATAGTATATATGTACCAAAACTTTTTTTTTTAACCAAAGCTTTTTAATACACTCGTCCTCTGATGGACACTTGGGCTGTTTCCAGATCTTCGCTATTATGAACAATGCTGCCACGAACATGATGCCCATTTCTTCTTTTCGAACAGGGCTATGGTGTTCTTAGGGTATATTCCTATAAGTGGGATAGCTGGGTCAAAAGGCAGTTCGAGTTTTAATTTTTTTGGGAATCTCCATACTGTTTTCCACAGTCTGCATTCCCACCAGCAGTGCAGAAGGGTTCCCTTTTCTCCACATCATCGCCAGCACTTATTCTGTGTTGTTCTGCTGATGAGTGCCATTCTGACTGGTGTGAGGTGTTATCTCATTGTGGTTTTAATTTGCATTTCTCTAATGATTAGTGATGTTGAGCATTTTTTCATATGCCTATTGGCCATCTGTATGTCCTCTTTGGAGAAATTTCTATTCATTTCTTTTGCCCATTTTTTGATTGGGTTGTTTGTCTTCCTGGTGTTGAGTTTTATAAGTTCTTTATAAATTTTGATTATTAATCCCTTATCAGACATGTTGTGGAATATGTTCTCCCATTGTATGGTTTGTCTTTTTATTCTGTTTTTATTGTCTTTAGCTGTGCAAAAACTTTTTAGTTTGATATAGTTCAATTTGTTTATCTTGCCTTTTATTTCATTTGCCCGTGGAGATAAATTGGCGAATATATGGCTGCGACAGATGTCGGAGAGCTTACTGCCTATGTTTTCTTCTAAGATGCTTATGGTTTCACAGCTTACATTTAAGTCTTTTATCCATTTTAGGTTTGTTTTTGTGAATGGTGTAAGTGGATGGTCTAGTTTCATTTTTCTTTAGGTAGATGTCCAATTTTCCCAACACCATTTGTTAAAGAGGCTGTCTGTACTCCATTGTATGCTCTTTCCTCCTTTGTCAAATATCAGTTGTCCATAAAGGTGTGGGTTTATTTCTGGGTTCTCTGTTCTGTTCCATTGATCTATGTGCCTGTTCTTATGCCAGTACCAGGCTGTCTTGAGTACAATGGCCTTGTTGTATACCTTGATATCTGGAAGAGTGATACCTCCTGCTTTATTTTTTCTTTTTAAGATTGCTGAGGCTATTCGTGCTCTTTTTTGGTTCCATATAAATATTTGGAATATGTGTTCTATATCTTTGAAGTATGTCATTGGTATTTTAATTGGTATTGCATTGAATTTATAAATTGCTTTGGGTAATATAGACATTTTAATGATGTTTATTCTTCCTAACCATGAGCACAGTGTATGCTTCCACTTGTTTGTATCTTCCTTGATTTCTTTTATCAAATTTTATAATTTTCCGAGTACAAGTCTTTAACCTCCTTGGTTAAATTTACTCCTAGGTACTTTATGTTTTTGGTTGCAAAGGTGAAGGGGATTGTTTCCTTAATTTCTTTTGCTGACAGTTCATTGTTGGTATATAAAAATAACTCTGATTTCTGAGATTAATTTTATATCATGCCACCTTGCTGAATTCATTTATCAGGTCCAGTAGTTTTTTGACTGAGACTTTAGGGTTTTCTATATATAATATCATATCATCTGCAAATAATGAGTTTTACTTCTTCTTTTCAAATTTGAATGCCTTTTATTTCTTCTTCTTGTCTGATTGCTGTGGCTAAGACTTCCAGAACTATGTTGAATAAGAGTGGTGAAAGGGGGCACCCCTGCCTGGTTCCTGATTTTAAGGGGATTGCTTTTCATCTTTGCCCATTTATATGATGTTTGCTGTGGGTTTGTCATAGATGGCCTTCATCATGTTAAGGAATGTTCCCTGTATTCCCACTTTGCTGAGAGTTTTGATAATGAATGGGTGCTGTATTTTATCAAATGCCTTTTCTGCATCTATTGAAATTATCATGTGATTTCTGTCCTTCCTTTTGTTAATGTGATGAATCACATTGATTGATTTGCGAATATTGAACCAGCCTTGCCTCCCCAGAATAAATCCCACTTGATTATGGTGTATGATTTTTTTCATATATTGCTCGATCTGGTTGGCTAATATTTTGTTGAGAATTTTAGCATTTAGATTATAGGATATAGGCCTATAATTTTCTTTCTTTGTGTTGTCTTTGCCTAGTTTCAGGATCAGAATTATGCTCGCTTCATAAAAGGAGTTTGGAAGTCTTCCTTCCTCTTGAATTTTTTGAAATAGCTTGAGGAGGATAGGAGTTAGTTCTTCTTTGAATTTTTGGTAGAATTTACTTGTGAAGCCATCAGGCCAAGGACTTTTCTTTTTTGGGAGTTTTTTGATAACTGTTTTGATCTCATTTGTTGTAATTGGTTTGTCTATGTGTTCTGATTCTTCCAGATTGATTTTTGGAAGATTATATAATTCATGAAATATTTCTATTTCACCTATGTTGTCTAATTTTTTGGCATAGAGTTCTTCATAGTATTTTCTTACAATACTGTATTTCTGTTGTGTCAGTTGTTATTTCTCCACTCTCATTTCTAATTTTGTTTATTTGAATCCTCTCTTTTTTTCTTGGTGAGTCTAGTTAAAGGTTCATCAATCTTGTTTACCTTTTCAAAGAACCAGCTCCTGGTTTCATTGATCCCCTGTATTGTTTCCTTAGCCTGTATGTCATTTATTTCTGCTGTGATCTTTATTATTTCCTTCCTTCTACTGGTCCTGGACTTTACTTGCTGTTATTTTTCTAGTTCTTTTAGATGCAGGGTCAAGTTGCTTATTTGAGCTTTTTCTAGCTTCTCATGATATACCTGTAGTGCTATGAACTTCCCTCTCAGTACTGCTTTTTCTGTGTCCCCTAAATTTTTAGTTGATTTATGCTTATTATCATTGGTTTCTAGAAGCATTTTTATTTCTTCTTTGATCTCATTGTTAATCCATTCATTATTTAATAACATGCTATATAGTTTCCAAGTGTTTGAGTATTTTTCAGTTTTTCTTTTGTGGTTAATTTCTAGTTTCATGGCATTGTGATCAGAGAAAATGCTTGATATGATTTCAATCTTCTTAAATTTGTTGAGACCACTTTTGTGTCCTAACGTGTGGTCTATCCTAGAGAATATACCATGAGCTCTTGAAAAGAATGTATGTTGTACTGCTTTAGGGTGAAAAGTTCTGAAGATATCTATTATATCGAATTGATCTAGTGTATCCTTTAAGTCTGCTCTTTCTTTGTTCATTTTCTGTTTTGAGGATCTATCCTGTGATGTTAGTGAGCTATTGAAATCCCCTACTATTATAGTATTGCTGTTAGTTTCGCCCTTTATATCCATCAAAGTCTGCTTTATGTATGTTGGGGCTCCTATGTTTGGCCCGTAAATATTTATAATGGTTATATCTTTCTGTTGAATTGTTCCCTTTATCATTATGTAGTGTCCTTCTTTATCTCTTACTACAGCCTTCCCTCACCGCCCCCTCCGCTGGTTCTCTCAAGCCTCCTGACTGCCTCAGTGTGCTTCTCCCAGCCTTTGTTTTAAAGTCCATTTTGTCAGATATAAGTATTGCTACCCCGGCTTTTTTTTTCCATTTCCATTTGCATGAAATATTTTTTTCCATTCTTTTACCTTCAGTCTATGTGCATCTTTTGTTTTAAGATGTGTCTCTTGTAGACAGCATATGTATGGGACCTGTTTCTTTATCCACACAGCTACCCTATGTCTTTTGATTGGATCATATAATCCATTTACATTTAAGGTTATTATTGATTTGTAGTTGTTTATTGCCATTTTATTCTTTAAAGCTGTATTCTTCTTTGGCTATATTCTTTTCTCCCTTTGAACTGTTCACAACAGGCCCCTTAGCATCTCCTGCAGAATTGGCTTGGTTTTAATGAATTACCTGAGGTTTTCTTTGTCTGGGAAGCTCTTTATTTCTTCTTCAATTTTAAATGTTAGCCTTGCTGGATAGAGTAGTTTTGGTTGAAAGTTCTTGATCTGCATTACTTTGAATATATCTTGTCACTCCCTTCTAGCCTCAAGTGTTTCTTTTGAGAAGTCAGATGTAATCCTTATGGAGGCTCTTATGTAGGTGATAGTCTTTTTTTCTCTAGCAGCTTTTAAAATTTTCTCTTTATCACTTAGCTTTGGTATTTTAATTATGATATGTCTTGGTGTAGATTTCTTTGGGTTTCTCTTTAATGGAGTTCTCTGTGTTTCTTGCAGGTGTGAAACATTTTCCAATTTTAATTTAGGGAAGTTTTCAGCTATGATTTGATTGAACAATGTTTCTATCCCTTGATCTTTCTCCTCTTCTTCAGGAACCCCTATGATGCAGATGTTATTTCTCTTCATGTTGTCACAGAGCTCCCTTAGATTTTCCTCACACTTTTTGAGTCTCTTTTCCTTTTTCTGCTCTGCTTCTGTGTCTTTGTTTATTTTGTCTTCTAACTCACTGATTCGATCCTCAGCTTCATCTATCCTGCTTTTAATTCCTTCCATTGTGGTCTTCAATTTTGATACTGTATTTGTCATTTCTGTCTGATTCTTTTTCATTATTTCAATTTCTTTTTATATACTTGCTATCTCTTTATTTAGGTGTTCTTAATGACTATCCACTGTTGCTCTAAGCTCTTTGAACATCCTAACTATCATTATTTTAAACTCTGCATCAGGTAGTTTGGTTATATCTTATTCATTCAGGTCCTTTTCTCTGGGGACTTCCCTTGATTCATTTTGGTTACATTTTCTGCCTGCCCATTTTGTCTGTGTGTAAGAAGAGTTTGGCTACTGGAATCCAATGGGTGTTGCCTCTGTGTTCCCTAGGTGTGGTCAGTCTGCAGGCCCACCAGCCCCTCTGCCGCTTCCTCGGGTAGATGGCTATGGATGTTACTGGCGCCTGCTTGGCTGTTGAGGTCTCTGTCTCGCTTCTGCAGGAGGGGCTATATTTTCGTGCCAGGCCCTACAAGCCTCAGCCGGTCACGGCCGTGTGCCTGTTTGCCCCTGCCCAGCGGTCGACCTCAGCCTGTTTCGGGCTCCTGCTTTTCCCCCACAGGTTGAGTCGCAGGCAGGCCCACCGCCGCCAGGCCACTTTTGTGCATCCCCTTTGCCCCGGCTGGGTTAGACCGAGCTCACGCTAGCTGGCTCGGCCTCTGCCACCCCACCAACGGAACCGCACTTCCACGTCCCACCGCCTGCCCTCCAGCAAGCCCTCAGCAGTGTGGGTGTGGGCACTGCAGCTCAGACTCTAACACTCCATACTATAGTCCTGAGCTTCCTCCTTCTAAGCGACTGTGCTCTAATTGCTGCAGGAGAGCCTGTTTGGCTGGTGTCCTGCTTCCCCTTGCTGGTTCCAGGGGGAAATATTGTTTCATATTTGTGGAGTGACTCAGCCCGGGGTTTAGGGTGGCTGTCCCTCAAAGCTTTTCTCACTGTGCCTTCCAGACAGCACTCTCTTCCCGCTGCTCCGGTCCTCTCCTCTCTCTCTGTCTCCCAGAGTCCCGGGTGAGTGGTTGTGGGAAAGGTTTTCTGCGCCATCCCTTTAAGAAGAATCCTGGATCTGAGACAACTGTCTCTTTCTCACAAACAGTATCCTAACCTATTTCCCAGCTAAATACTGTCCATATGCCTCTTCTAGGCTTTGGGGCTGTAGGCTGGGGCTTTGTTCCTGGGACCCAAGTCCCTATCCTTCTGCTGGCCTCTCTTCCCACCATATGAGTCTCTCTGGGCTGCCTTCGCTCCGGGGACCTGGGCAGCCCTTTCCATGTTTTCGCTTTTCCTACCTGTCTCAATGTTGCTTCTTCAGTGTTCCCCGGTTGAAGTGTCCTCTCAGTCCAGTTCAGCATTGGTTTATCCAGATGATGGTTCTTAAAATCAAGTTCTAATCCACTTTGGTTCTGGGAGTTGGAAGTTGGTACGTGTGCTTACTACATCGCCATCTTGCCCCCTTCACTTTTTTTCCTATTAGTTACTAAGATTGAATAGTTTCTATTGTTTGATTTGCTAATTCACTTATTCTTTCCTTCTTCCACTTTTTTTGTTGATCTCATAAAGGGAGCTTTTTATATAGGTTATTGTATTTTTCAGTTTTAAGATTCTCATTTGGTTATTCCTTATATATTTTATTACTTTGCTGAGGCTTTCTATCTTTGCTGAGGCTTTCTATGTTTTCATTGCTTCCATAGTTGTTTATTGAAGCATTTCTTTCTTTTTTTTTTTTTTTAAATTCAGTGAGAGGAGGAGAAGCAGAGACAGACTGTTGCATGTTCCCCGACCTGGATCCACTGCACATCTGGGCATTTCTCCAATACTCAGCAACCAAGCTCTTCTTAGCACCTGAGGCAGAAGTCATGGAGCCAGCATCAGCACCCAAGGCCAACTTGCTCCAATTGACCTATGGCTGGCTGAAGGAGTAGAAGAGAGAGAGAGAGAGAAAGAGAGAGAGAGAGAGAAGTGAGAGGGGTGGGGTGAGGGGAGAAGCAGATGGGTGCTTTTCCTGTGTGCTCTGACTGGGAATTGAACTCAGGACATCCACATGCTGGGATGATCTTCTGTCACTGAACCAACTGGCCAGAGCCTTGAAGCATTCTTATCACGAGTATTTTAAAATCTTTGTCAGATAATTCTAGCAATGCTGTCATCTTGGTTTTGGCATCTATTGATTCCTTTTCATTCAATTTGAGATCTTTCTGGTTCTTGGTGTAAGAAGTGACTTTTGATTGACATCTGGACATTTTTATATTATATTGTGAGACCATATCTTATTTAAAACTCTTTTAGCTGGATTTTTATGAGACATCATTCTAGCAGGAGAAGATATGCCTTGCTACTGCCAGATGGAAATGTAGGAGTACAAGTTCTGTTAAACAGTGGCTGGGTTGACACATGTCAAGGTTCCTTATGACTTCTTGGCAGGGCTGAGAGTTTCAGTTTCCCCTGTGGTTCTCACTGACACTGAAGGGGGAGACTTGTTACTGGCTGGCAGAGATGCAAGGTTGGCTCCCTACTTGGCCATCTCTGAAACCATCTTACAAGAATGGAGCTTTAGGCTTCTCTTTTGGCCTTTGCTGACATAACTGGGGTGGAACCACAAGTTTTTTCCTCTTTTTCTCCCCTGTGCTATTTGGAGTGAAGAAGTTGTTTTCTAAGTGTTCTGCCTTGCTAGACTGCCCTTTTCCTGGTTTCTTTGGCTGGAGAGGCTTTTGTCACGGTTCCTTTTACCTGTGTCTATTGGTATTTCTAGTTTGCCAGCTTTTTCAGCTCCAAGTCCGGGATATATTAGGCAAATGAGATCACCTAAGAAACTCACCACCATGCCTTTCTGTGGGGGTCCCATGGTTCCTGGGTAGTCTTCTTTCCAGTTTCCACTTTTCAGACTCTTCTGATGTTTGTTTTACATATAATATAGGGTTTTTAGTTGTACTTATTGAAATGGATAAGGAGAAGGATGCCTACTCTCTCTTCCTGGAAATGTAAGTCTAATTCTTTTTTTTTTTATTTTTTATTCACTGATGTTACATTTCTACTCTTTCCTTAGCTTGTAAATTGGCATATTTTTACTGATAGGCTTTCAAGTATAAAATATATTCCATTAGGATAAAATTATGTGAGGGAGGCAGAATGGATATATGGGTTCACGGAGAAAAAGGCCAGGTATTAAATTTCTTAATGTTAAAGAAAAGATTGGCTTTGGCTGGATAGCTCAGTTGGTTGGAGGGGCAACCTGATGCTTCAGGGTTGTGAGTTTGATCCTTGGTCAGGCTACAAACATGAGTCAACCAATAAATGCATGAACAACAAATTAATGTCTCCTCTCTCTCTTCTTTCTAAAAGTAATAAATAAAAAAATAAAAGATTGATTATGCATTTAAAAATAAATGATGGTTATAAACATGTATTAGTATATTTTTATTCCTCAGATACATTTAAAAAGAGAGATTTAACAGTTTTATTTAATATATATTTATAGCCTGACCAGGCGGTGGCACAGTGGATAGAGCATTGGATTGGGACACAGAGGACCCAGGTTCAAAACCCTGTGGTCGCCAGCTTGAGTGTGGGCTCATCTGGTTTGAGCAAGGCTCACCAGCTTGAGCCCAAGGTCACTGGCTTAAGCAAAGGGTCACTCAGTCTGCTGTGGCTCCCCACCGCCCCCCGTCAAGGTACATATGAGGAAGCAATCAATGAACAACTAAGGTGCCACAACAAAGAATTGATGCTTCTCATCTCTCTCCCTTTTTGTTTGTCTGTTCCTATCTGTTCCTGTTTCTGTATCTGTTATAAGAAAAAAATATTTATATTAAATTGGAGATTACATCCTTTGGAACTACAAAAATTTCTGATTAAGGATGGTAGTCAATTTAGAAATGAGTAAAGTAGTATAGAATTTTAAAAAATAATAAGAGACTATGTCAGCAAGAAAGGTTGAGTCCATTGTTGTGAGATATGTGCCTCAGTTTGAGATTGCTTGATTCTTTGTATGAACAGCTTCAGAGAAAGTGAGATGATTTCCCAAAAATGGTTATGACTGTCCATTCCTATCAGCAGTATACGACAATGTCCTTGCCAGACTGACATTATAAGATACATAAAGTTTGTTACTATGATCAGAATAAACTGTTCTCTCATTATGGTTTCAATTTGCCTTTTCTTGATTGTTGATAGGGTTGAGCATCTTTCAATTGTTTATTTCCACATTTATTTTCTTTTCATTTAAGTGGCTGGCATTGCCAATATAGTTGTTTCCCCGAATTTTCTATTGGGTTAGTTATAATTTTCACATTGACTTGGAGGCATTGCTTATGAATTTACTGATCTTATGTCAGTTTAAAAAAAAGGAGCTAGGAGGCCATTTTGGAGAGAAGAGGAGGCCACATGGTTGTAGAGAAGGTAGGCAGCCAAAATGGAGGCATGCAGAGGAGACTGAGTAAGACTAGTGGACCTTTGATTCTAGGAAAAAAGCCGGAGAAAGTCAGTGGCTTTGGGAGCCCTGTATGGAAAGGGAAATGTTTTCCCACTGTGTGTATTTTCTCGCCCGTCAGTGGCGAGCAGAAATAAAGGATGGTCCACCAGTTATTGGCTCTGTTGTTTCATTATGATATATCCAAATTCAAAGGGAACCTGCAAGGGCCAGGTGACTGTGATGGTGGGTGCAGCTACTGGCCCTACAGGGAATTTGAAGGAATGCTGGATCTTTTACTCTTTTGAGTCCTGGATTAAAATGTACTGTTGTCTTTGGTCAACTCTTTAGGACTGGCAAGTGCTCCTACAACAGAAGGCTTCCTCACTGGAGGGTCTCCTTTCTCTGGATTTCTGTATTGTTCTGTACTTTGGTGCAGGTAACCTTTTTCATTTTTTTAATACTCTCTTTTGTTCTTTAATATTTCTCCCCACCCTATATTTTCCCAGCTTTTCACTTGTCTTCTATAGGGGTAGAGGGTTAATCTGAATCATCTTGCTTAACAATGCTGGATATAATAGTTCTGTTATATTTCATAAACTTTAGCATTTTAATGGCTGCCCTGATGGCATTAATGTCCTAAGGGCTGTCCTAATGATTCTATGAGGTGAAGATTTCAATCACGTGCTATAAAAAGCTGCATGAAACCATTATCTTTTGCCTAATATGCAAAGGCCAAAAAGCATTCAGAAATATTTTTAAAGATACATTATAAAGAAGTTAGACTCAAACTCTAATTGTGATATTTATTTTAGAATATTCTATTGTGCAAGAAAATATTCTAAACTACAATTAATACAATGTTTTTTTCTTTCCCTTTATTATTTTATTTTTGCCTAAGTTGCTATTATTAAACCAATGGTGTTCATTGCTATTGATGTTATCTTAGAATAGAAAATATACTGTATTTACATATGTGGCTTTAACATTTGCCCTTTCTATAATGTGTTGAATATTCACCTGGAGCTTATAGTTAAGTTGCTGATTATTGAGACCTATTGTCTTTAGTGGTAGCTGTATAATGGAGCCTTAATATTAAAATTATTTCTAATGATGAAGTCTCCAGAAAATTCTTAATCTTCTTTCCAGTCTGTAATAATTTGTTCCAAAATAGATTACTTACTTTAAAATACTATAAAATGAAAATCTCTAAAAGTTATAAATTGACTTAACGAAAGGTATAATATCTCATTTTTATTTAACAAATATTTATTAATTTTTATTAAAATGTTAGGTACTGGGGATTTACAATAAATAGATCAATTTGCTCCAGATTTCATATTTTTATTCATGTGACTTAGTTGTAATTTTACAGTTCCTTATAAAACTTTACCAATATTCATCAAGCCAATTAACTCAATAAAATTTTGGATTTCTTATACTATCTAGTGTCACCCCAATAAATTCAACTTTCAAAGTTCTGGATTTCTTTTGTTTTCAATTTTTATTTATTATACAGTGATACCTTGGTTTTTGCTGACAATCCATCATGAAAACAATCAGCAAAATCCGAAAATGGTGAAAACCGAGGCAATTATTTCCATATGAACCAATGTAAATCTAATTAATTCATTCTAGACACTCCAAAATACATACCAAAACCAAATTACACTAAATACTATATATGCAGTAATCACTTACATGTAATTGTAGTATTAATACTCGCAATCAATAAAAAGAGCACAAAAACAGTGGAAAGCAATGGAATTGTTTGACTAGATGTGCAGGGTGATGCTCACACAACGAGAAACAACACCACACTGAGCAGGAGAACGTGTGGGTCACCCTCTGTTTTTGTAAAATTAGCAGCGAGGTCACGTGGGCATGCTGACAAAATCTGAGGCAACTGACGGAAACTGAGATCAATTTTTCTCAGAAAAAATTGATGAAAACCAAAACTGACAATGACTGAAGTCAACGAAAACCAAGATATTATATATACAGTAGTATTTAGAGAGAGAGAGAAGAAAGGGAGAGAAACATGATTAGTTGTTCCACTTATTTATGCATTTGTGGATCAATTCTTCCCTGACTGGAGATCAAACCCACAACCTCTGTGTATGGGTACAGCTCATTAATCAAGTGGCTACCAAGCCAAGGCCGAAAATCTCTGGGTTTCTTATAAAGTTACATGCAATATGTTTCTCTTTGAACTTAACAAATAGTATTTGAGAACCTAATGTCTTTATGAGAACTACTTGGTTTCATCACTGTAGAATGGGAAAGATTACAGCTAGTGCTCAACTTACGACCACGATTGGTTCCGACAGACTGGTCCTAACACGATTTGGTCGTAAGTTGAGTAGGCTGTATGTACAGTACTGTGAAATGATGTTATAAAAGTCTTTAAGTGTCTGCTGGCATCCATTTCCAAAATAATCCAGTTTCATCAACATTGAAAATCTGTGCTGCTAGATATCCCTCATCTGTAATTAATTCATCCAGACTATCTACAAATTTATGTGCTCCTTCCTCATCCACACTTGCTGCTTCTCCAGTCACTCGAACACTAGCATTTGGAATCTTTTCTTGAATCTCTGGAACCAGCCAGTGCTTGCTACAAATGCTTGACTGTAATCTTCTCCAGCACACTCCTTCAGAGTCTGAAATAGACTTCTCGCCTTCATCTGCACAGTAAAAAGACTTAATGGTGTCCATTTCTGAATTTGATCTTCCATCCAAATATATAGCAATTTCTCCATTTCGTGGATGGGCCCACTTAGGTGCTTTGTTGTAACTGTTGATCGCATGGGTGCAGAACCTTTCACAGCTTCATGAATTCTTTATCTTTCAAAATCGTCGACACAGTCGAGTGTGATAACTTCATATCTCATGCAATCACATTCACTTTCTTTCCTCCTTCGTACTGCTTAATTACCTCCATTTTCGTGTCGAGATCGATGGCCTTTCTTTCCTTCTTGGCAGGCTGAGGCGTAGACAAAGACAATTTCCTCTTGGTAAACATTTTGGGAGGGGTTTGATGAAAAATATCCAAGACACAAAACACAAATTGCTGTACTGAGTCTGGGATAACAGTTGAAATGGTGCACGCGGAGATGGTAGTGCTGCCGGAAGTTGGTCCTCACTGTCCTACGCCCAGCTGGGCAACGTTTGCACTGCCAGATCCGGAGCAGTCGTGGCTAGCGATTGTGGACCTAAAGTAGAATGGTGGTAAGTCGCATAGGTCGTAAGTCGATCAATACCTGTAAAGTGGTATAAAGTTGTCTGTTTTAGGTTCTGAAACTCATGAGGTTGAAATAGTTATATTCTTGCTTGTATCTTAAGGTTGTTCTTACCTTTGTATAGCCACCAGGAGACAGGTCTTCATTAATTCTAATATTGGGGAACTGAGGAGGATGGGGAACAAGAGGGAGATATATTTAAGGAGACAGAATGAATCAATGAAAATAGCATACTTATGGAGTCAGGCAAGGATTGGAATCTTTGCTCTGTTACTTACTGAATGACTTAGAGCAACTTATTTAAAGTCTCATAGCATCAGTTTATTTGTCTATAATTTAGGAATTGTGTTACTATTTTGATAGGTTTTTGAGAGTACTAAATAATATAATGCACATGAATATCTTGTACACAGTTGTTGTTATAAATGTAATACAACTACTAATTCTTTCTGTCCTCCTAGACCTAAGGTGGTACCAGATCACAAGTTCCAAACAAAACATGGAGAAAAGTTGCTTTTTCCTTCGTCTCATTCTAGAACCTCTTTTCTAGGCTTTCCATTAAGGTAATAGACTAAAGACATTTTTGTACTGTCTGCCAAGTAAAAGCATTAAAAGTCATCTAGTTGTAAATTAAATGATCAACTTGCTTCTCCCTGGGATATGAAACTTGTGGATAGGAGGTCAAATTTCTCTTGCTATGAAAAGAATAATAATAGCTCCTGGCTGTTTAAGATGAAAGGCTACATTTCCTGTGACATTTAATCTGATAATGAAAGGCTGTGGGTAACTCTTATGGAAGCCAGGCAAATGATACAGACAAGGAAAAGCTCTGTTTGGTCATAACAGTTCAAGGTTGAGTAACTTTATACTGATGTAGCAAGAGTTAGTTTATCACAATTCAACTAAACAAATAGGAGTCTATGAATGATAGTTGAATTTGATGTAATTGATGAGTTGAATTTGATGTAATTGGTGATTTTAGATTCAAATATATAATATAGATGGGAAAAAGATTGATACTATATCATATTTTGCTTTGGGAAAACTGAGTTTGAACAAGTTGGTCTCAATTTGAGCCCTGAATGTCATGCTGGTTTATCTAATATCAAGTAAAATTACTGACTCAAATCTGTTGCAAGAAATTATTTTTCACATCATAAAATCTTTTCAGACTATTCAAATAAACTCAAACATGGTAAATATTTTTCAAAAGAATTGAACAGAGAGCTGAAGAACAAATTAATATTTTTTCTAGGCTCTATAAGTGAAAATATATTAAGTCCAGTGGTGGGATTCAGCCAATTCACATGGTTCAGCAGAACTGATACCTAATTTTTCGCCTGACCTGTGGTGGTGCAGTGGATAAAGCGTCGACCTGGGAACACTGAGGTCACTAGTTCAAAACCCTGCACTGGCCTGGTCAAGGCACATATGGGAGTTGATGCTTCCAGCTCCTCCCCCCTTTCTCTCTCTCTCTCTCTCTCTCTCACTCTGTGTCTCCTCTCTAAAATGAATTAAAAAAAAAAAAAAAAAAGAACTGATACCTAATTTTTTGTTGAGTTCAGCGAACTGGTTGTTAAAATGGCACTTGTAATTGGGGTTCTCTCTAAGATGGGTGCCTGAAAAGCCTTTTAATGTGGAAATCACAAATTTACATTCCTTACTCTTTTTTAATGTTCATCTGCGCAACAGTGTATTCTAAACACCCGTAGTCATGTTCATTCCGTCCATAGGTGAACAATATTGCAAGTGAGGATGCCAATTAAGAAGCAATATGGAAATATCTTAAATAACAGTTTTACTGTTTCTTTGTCAGGTATTATTTAATATTTTTCATTAATATTTTAAAACTCATAACATAATAGAGTTTTGTGTACCTCTTTTATTTTTCTTATTTAAGTATTAAGTGCATGAAATAATAAAGTGCCTTTGGGTATAGCGTTTTTTAATACTTAACGAAGTCATTAGGGCAAAGAACTGGTTGCTAAGTTACTTGAGTCCCGCCACTGAACTATCCCACGGGTTCTACTGGCTCTCAGGCCTCAACCTCAGTCTGGAGCTATGCCATTGGCTTTCCAAGGATTCTACTCTGTGACTGCAGATTGGGGGACTTCTTAGCCTCCATAAAAATTATAATAATATAACACATACTATATAATGATTATGCATACCATATAATAGTACATACAGTATCTTATACAAACACTTTATTCTAATAAATCTCTTGGCCCTGGCTGGAAGCTCAGTGGATTGAGTATCGACCTGGCATATGAATGTCCTGGGTTTGATTCCTGGTCTGAGCACATGGAAGAAGTTACCATCTGCTTCTCCACCCCTCTCACTCCCCCTTCTTTTCCTCTCCCCCCCCCCCCCGCCCCCCTGCAGCCAGGCTGATTGGTTTGAGTGTGGTCCTGGGCACTGAGGATGGCTCAGTTGGTCTGAATGCCTTAGCTTCAGGTGATAAAAATAGCTCCATACTTGACCATCACCACAGATGGGGTTGCAGGGTGGATCCCGCTAGGGTGTATGTGGAAGTCGGCCTATCTCCTCTCTTCTCCCCTAAAAATAATAAATAAGTAAATAAATCTCTTTATAAAAAAGTTAAAAAATAAATCTATATATATGTATATATTTATTTGATTTTTAATATATTGTATTAATTCTGTCTCTCTGGAAAACCCTGACTAATTTAGTATGTTTTTGTGGAAGTATCAGATTATATTATAAACTCTTTTATGGCAAGGAATATATAATATAACTTGTACATTTCCAGTGCTTAGCTGAGTTCCTTATAATAAGTATGGGCTGAAAATGTTTGTTGACACAGTCAGTTTTTTTTTTCTTTATTGGATAGGAGCCATCCTGGAGTTTAACTATATACTATCTCTAAGTGTGTATTTGTTGAATTTGTAGTGTCAATAAACTTTGTAAGTTTCCTTAAGCACATTAGAAGTAAATGTTTACATTCTGGACAACTGATGTGCTGATAGGAATCATGTCTAGTCTATAAAGCCAGAAATTTCATTAAACAACTTCTATTAGTTTAGTTCTAGTCACGTTATTACTTGAAAGTAACAGAGCAAGTATTTCTTTAGAAGCTGTCTGCCAATGTTAAATATTTTACTAATTTGGAATGCCTTCTCTAAAACCATATTAACAAGTTTTTTTTGTTGAGAAATCAAAATGGATACGGTACCCATAGCACTGCTGCTTTGGATATTTAACTTGTTATCCATATGGAGGTCATTGCCATGCTGGAGCCATTTTAGGTCAAATTCTTTGTTTCAAATGTTAAAAAATGAGGTGCATTGACATTCATAGCTGTAATGAATGAAATAGGCCGATGAATTGTGACTTGGCCAATTGCAGTGAAATATTTATGCCCTTTGGAAGTCTCAATTAGAAAGTTGCCTTTTCCCTCCCCTCAGTGTATTAGAAAATAAGAAAGGAAGAAAAATAAACCCAGAACAGAGTAGTTAGAAGATTTTATGATGTAGAAAAGAAGCCAAAGGCACTGCTGAGGGCACTTGGATGTCTGACGATGGTATGGCTCACTCAGAGGGGATCCTGGGCTTTGCAGGCATAGCTGCTGCACAGATGCCCCGCTCTTTGCAGAGGCCATCTGTAGCTAGGGAGGAAATTTAGAAGAGATGATTTTCTACAATGTGGCCAACAGAGAGTTCATAACAAAGGGTAGTGCTGTCACGCATGGTTTGGAACATGACAGTGGCAATTGTTCTTATGATGATTATAAACTATTCTTGCTGGATTTAAATGGTCCAGCCAACGGGGGAAGGTTTTTCGGACTTGGATTCTGTCCACTTTTCCTGCTGTGTGGGAAAGCAGTTGTTCGCTTTCTTGTTCTCTTTTCTGTTCTGCCCTGGCAGCCCATACAATTAAAGTTATTAAGCCTCGCAGTTTAGTTAACGCTTCCAGTTGAGCCTGGGAAAGAAACCAGGAAGCAGGAAACTGACTTCTTAAGCAGATTTAAAGAGGGGAGGAGCACCCTTAACAGATGGCAGTTTGACTGATGGAAAAGTCAATCGCTTCTTTTCATTTCCAGCAGGTAGTGAGGAGAGCTGGATGAACGGTTGACAGAGCAGCCTGGATAAAATACGACTGAGTACAGAAAGAGGGAACAGGGAACTTCTGAGTCAAGTCAGATCAAAAGATGCTGTAGAATGGTTACTCACTGAAACACTTCAAAAGTGTGATGTGAGCGATTCTGTCCACCTCCAGCGTCAAATGCCTACCTAACATTCTTGGATAAGCTTTTATATGCAGAGCAAAAATGGGAACTCGCTTTACCATGAAATGCCCTATTAATTCTTGGGACCTGAGAGCACAGGGAGAGGCAAAACATAATGATGAAGTAAAACTGATCTTTTTTGGAGCTGCAGCTCTTACTACATTTCTGACACGCAAGCGTAGGTAGGGCAGTTTAAAATGATTATTTCAAGTGGCAGCCTTTCTTCTCCTTACTAAACTTACTTGCTGATTGTCTCACTCTGGTTTGGAATTTTCTAAATAAGTGAATGAATAAATGATAAATAAAGAATGAATGGAAGGGTACACAAATAAAATACCTGTGCTGGAGACTGAGTGTTGTGAGCCTACAATGTCATTTTAAACTTAGGCAAGGAGGGAGAAGAAAGCTTTCTGTTTGGTTACCTTTCAAAGCTCACTGGTGTGTAATATGTTTTCATCGCATTGAAGGCATCTGACAATAGAAATGTGATATGCAGTTCCTTTTTTCCCTCTCTCTCTTTTAATTGAATGACTGAGGTATATCATTCTGCTGTGTCTTGACCTTGAATAGAATACACTTGAAAAAATTTAAAGCCAGAACAGATGGAAGGGTTTCAGCCAAATTGACTGAAGCCAAAAAGATTTTTGGTCTCCCGATTAAACTTATTCACACTAAGACGGGAAGAGACAACTATAAAAATGTATTGCTACAATAAAATACAGATGGTTGAATAGAGCGGCAACTGTACACTGTAGTAAAATTCCTTTTTAAAAATTGAGAATTAAGACAAGTACACAGCTAGCGTTGCATTAAGTCCAGAGATTTATGTTTCATTCTGAGCCGTCGATAAACTCATTCATAATTCATTTTCACTGAACAGCAGGTTGACTCAAAGTTTATGATGGGACTCATCCATAGTTTTGATGATCAAGGAGTGTAGGTGAAGCAGATTCTTAAACCTCATATATGGTGTTCTGCTTGAGGCACCCCAAAGGTCAAGTACATGGCCTGTGGCATGAAGCTGCCTGCTGAGAGCTTTCACTATGATGTTTAAGGTTAAAGAACTTAAGAGTTTGTGTATGTGTGTATGTAAGAGAATGGAAATGTATCTCTTGCTCTTGAAGTAACCTTAGTTTTAGAATCTTAGATAACTTTTGCTTAAATTTCATACCTGGAAAATGTTAGTCTTTTTTTCTTTATTTTCAACCTAAGAGCCTTTCCAGGTTATAATACAGATCTTTATGCCATAACTCATCAGTGACTTTTAATATTTTGTAAAATATTTATATAAAAATGTTACGGGAATACCATTTACATTTATTTATTTATTTTTTCAGGGACAGAGAGAGAGTCAGAGGGATAGATAGGGACAGACAGACAGGAGCGGAGAGAGGTGAGAAGCATCAATTATTAGTTTTTTTTTATTATTAAATTTCTTTTTTTATTTTTTTAAATTCATTTTAGATAGGAGACAGAGTGTGTGTGTGTGTGTGTGTGTGTGTGTGTGTGTGTGTGTGTGTGTATGAGAGAGAGAGAGAGAGAGAGAAAGTGGGGAGGAGCTGGAAGCATCAACTCCCATATGTGCCTTGACCAGACCAGTGCAGGGTTTTGAACTGGCGACCTCAGTGTTCCCAGGTCGTCGCTTTATCCACTGCGCCACCACAGGTCAGGCAATTATTAGTTTTTTGTTGCATCGCAACACCTTAGTTGTTCATTGATTGCTTTCTCACATGTGCCTTGACCGTGGGCCTTCAGCAGACCAAGCAACCCCTTGCTGGAGCCAGCGGCCTTGGGTCCAAGCTGATGAGCTTTCGCTCAAGCCAGATGGGCCTGCGCTCAAGGTGGTGAGCTCAAGGTCTCGAACCTGGGTCTTCCACATCCCAATCCGACGCTCTATCCACTGCACCACCGCCTGGTCAGGCCCATTTACATTTTAAAGAGCCCAGCTCCTCTTAACTGAGGATAAGGATGTTCTGAATGCTGTAATGTAGCATGTCTATTTCTTGAGTTAATGTATTCGATTCTTGATTAAAAACAGAACTTGAATGCCAAAGATAAAGGAAATGCTTACTGGTCTTCAGCACTGAATCAAACTTCTAAAATAGGACAAATCTGACTTTTTCTCATAAAGATGGTTGTAATCCACTTATCTGTATTTCAACACCATTGTCTTTTGTAAGTGTCAAATGGAATACTAATGACTATTTTACTGGACAAGTGACCAACTGTACTGCCTATCTGGATGGACTATGAGACTTACATTTTTGAGTCTTTATTTTCAAATCTATTAAGTGGGAATAATAATAGTAAAACCTGCTGGAATATTGCAAGAGTTAGATAGTCCATGGAAAGCACTTACTTCAGTGCCTCAGAAATAATATGTTTCTGGTCATGGCTGTTTTGCTATCCTTGCTGTATTTATTTTATTTTAGCTTTAATATCCTGGTGGTAACAGTGGTTATTTTAATAATGATGCTGTATCATTTTCACGCTGAAGGAACCTGTGTGTGCAATGTTTTGTTCTTCAGAGCATTCATTCATTCTTTTATAGATATTGTTTGTGTGGCTGGTGTTCTAGAGAATGCTGTGAGAAACATAAAGGAGCATGTCTCTAAATAAGAATGCATAGGGAAGCTTCCATGAAGCATAATGTTTCAGCTGAGTTCTGGTAGACCAGTAGGAGCTAAAGAAGTTAAATGAAAATGTAGGAAAGATAATTTGAGGCAGATGGAACATGTAAACAGACAAGGACTTAAGGATTGGAAGTATAAAGTGGAGTTGAGAAGTAATTTCCTTTTTACTTTACTATAATTTAACTAATGTACAGAATAATAAAATTTGGAGGTAGTGGATCAATGTAATTAGCTGGAAAGAAACAAAAAAAGTAATTATTAAGATATCGAGTTATTTAAATGATATTTATTTTTTAGTAGACAAAGCCAGATTTCTGATTTGGACACAGAAAAAGTTAGCTTTTTTTTGGGGGGGGGTATTATTATTTGATGGAATATTAGGCTTCCGTAATGTTTAATATTAAATTTGTGGACCACTGGGTCTTTGTATTGTTTACCTTTTTTCTTTGGTTTGTTTGTCTTAGTAATTGATCAATAAGCGCTCAGAGGTATAATAGAACAAGATCCAATTATTTTTCATACACTACAATGAGATAGGGGTGTTTGCTGGGATCTCTCACATGTTCAGGAGTTGATGTAGGCTGTCCTCAGCTAATGTGACAGAGACAACTGAGTTCTATAGCATGTACTTCCCTCCATCCAATAGGTTAAGTCGAGTGTGGTCTTTGACAAAAACAGAGTGAGAGAAGGGACAAGCTATTCATCCAAGCACATCTCATATGCCATACATGTACAACAAATAATTACTGATGGAGTGAAACGTAACTAATAGACAAAGGTATATGAAATGTTCTCAGAAAGGTTCACTGTTCTTGAGAGAAATATGGGACCATTTGACTACATGATTCTTTTTTTTTTTAAATTTTGTGAAGGATAAATTACATTGGTTATTATGCATACATGGAAGTACAATTGACCTTGAACCATGAAGAAGGTAGGAGTGCAGTAAAAATTCTGCATCTAACTTTTGACTTCACAAAAACTTAACTACAAATAGTCTGCTGTTGACCAGAAGCCTTACCAATAACAAAATATAGATCAGCACATATTGTGTATGTTATATGTTTATATACTTTATTCTTCCAAAAAAGCTAAATAAAATCTTATTTTAAGAAATAATTTAAGAAAAATACATTTCCAGTATTTATTGAAAAAAATCTGCATATAAGTGTACTCCTGTAGTTCAAATCTTATTGTTTAAAGGTCAACTATAATTGCTTTTAAAAGATATAAAACTTAGTAAGTTTTATTGCTACCAGTTTGCATTTATGATATAATTGACTTGTTAACATGCCAAATTTAAATCAGTAAAATTTTTATTCTAACTATGTATAGGAATTTTGGACATTTATTATGAAGTAGCAAGAATTGCATCTTACCTGTATATATAAATACTTTGTTGTTAAGGTTATTAGAACTCATGGAAATAACAAACCTGATGTAAGAATTTTGTTCATTATTTATATACTTACAGTATTTGTTTGATATTAATACTTGTTTAAATCTACATACTACACTAGATCTGGCCTTGGACTGTTATAATATATTTTTTTGGACATAAAATTGCTTGTATATTTCTTTTCTGAGAAATTAATAATTACAAGTAGTAATCTTTCTTGGATTTTGATCCTTCCTTTTTAATGTAAATAATAGGTACAAATTTTTTCTTTAAATTATTTTGTGTTTTATTTTCTTATAGACACTGCTACTTTAAGCTAACACTTTCTGGCCCTGGCTGGTTGGCTCAGTGGTAGAGTGTTGGCTTGGCGTGTGGATGTCTCAGGTTGGATTCCTGGTCAGGGCACACAGGAGAAGTGCTCATCTGCTTCTCCACCCCTCCCTTCCTCCTCCCCCTTTTCTATCTCCCTCTCTATCTTCCCCTCTCAGAGCCATGGTTCAATTGGTTTTAGCACATTGGCCTGGGCACTGAGGATGGCTCCTTTGAGCTTCTACCTCAGGCTCTAAAAATAGCTCAGTTGTGAACATGGTCCCAGATGGGCAGAGCATTGGCTCCTGATGGGGGTTGCTGGGTAAATCCCGGTCAGGGCGCTTACAGGAGTCTGTCTCTCTATCTCCTCTCCTCTCACTTGGAAAAGAAGAAAAAAGAAAGCTAACACTTTCCTTGTCCAATTGCAAGCATTTGATGGTTCCAAGAGGGATATTCTAATGACAGGTCACCACCGTGTATATAATGGTTTTCAGCACTTAAATGGGAGACAGGTGTTTGCACCAGCTAAAGTCTGATTCTGCAGTCTGATAAGCAGGGAACACACATCTCCCCTTCTAAAAAGAAATTATATGTGCTCTGTGTCTCCAGGACAGATTCCCTCTTTCTTTCATTCCCTATAATCACAATTTTGTAATAATAATTGATATTAAATGTCATAAAGGACTCTAGCAAGAGACTAACATAACCTTTAATTGGACATCTGGTACATGTAGATAGTGTTTGTTAATATAGAATTTATTTTTATTAACACATCACACATAAGCCAAGATATTATTTATGCCAATATCAGAACATTGGTATAAGACCTGTTTTACTAATATAACTCATAGTCTCTTTTTATTTAAATATAGATTGAATTTACATAAAGTGGCTTTAAGCTCATTGATTTAAATATAAAAATAGGTTTCCAGAGACCTTGGAAATATTGCTAAACATATATTAAGCATTCTTTGTAGATCAGGATTATAAATTTATATATAAGAATATGCTATAAAGCAGAGAGGATAAATCTAAATGATAAACCTAAATTCAGATTTATCAATTTATTGTATCTCTCTGTAGTTAAAATATGAAAATAAAAACCAATGTAGGGACTTTTTCTCATGGTTGAGAGAAAGAATCTAAGGGATAAGGGGTTGGATTCCCCAGACCGTCTCTTGAGAAGTCCAGCTAAGCCAATTGGAAGGCTGTTAAGGCAAATTTGCTGATAAGTAGAAGGAATTAGAAATCCAAATTATTAATCTGCTTTTTTTAAAAATGTTTTTTTATTTATTCATTTTAGAGAAAATAGAGGGTGAGAGTGAGAAAGAGAAAGGGGGAGGAGCAGAAAGCATCAACTCCCACATGTGCCTTAACCAGACAAGTGCGGGGTTTCGAATCGGTGACCTCAGCATTCTAGGTCGATGCTCCATCCACTAGGCCACCACAGGTCAGGCTAATCTGCTTTTTTATTGAAAGCTGCTCAAAGGAAAACTGCTTAACAATCTCCTAAGACTTGGGAACATAATACAGGGGCAGAGATTAGAGCTACTGGAACCTTTCTTCAAAGGTGGTTGGATTCCTCTGCTTGACTTTGAAATCTGGAAGCATGGCACTGCCCGTAGTAATTTGCTTTTTGTTAAAAAAAAATCATAATCCACTTAGTTTTTATTTCCTATTCAATTAAAGAAATGTAATCATGCCTTTTCCAAGTTTTTAAAAAACCAAATTTTATAATTTCAGTTTTTATTTTTTTGATTGAAGATTATTTCCCCCCTAAGTGTCATCCTCAGAGGGAAATAAATATTAAGGTGGGGGAGAGGAAAACAATGTTAATTCATGAATATTTCTGTTCTCAGAAATTGTCACTGACTGGTAAGGAGTTGGTATATTTCATGTCCTTTTTTTATTTCTAGCATGGTTGAAATTGTCCCAGAGTTAGATGTTTTTATCATGCTTTATCTTTATAACATTGAATCAAAAATCTTCTCATGGAATTTTCTGTCTTTTTTTTTTTTAAGTGAGAGAAGGGGAGATAGAGAGATATATTTCCGCATGTCTGCTGACTGGGATCCACCTGGCAACCCCTGTCTGGGATTGATGCTCTAATCAACTGAGCTATCCTCAGTGCCTGATGCTGATACTAGAACCATCTGAGCCATCCTCAGTGCCCAGAGCTGATGCTTGAACCAATTGAGCCACTGGCTGCGAGAGGGGAAGAGAGAGAGAAGTAAAGAAGGAGAGGGAGAGAAGCAGATGGTTGCTTCTCTCCCTCTCCTCTTGATACACAGCACAATTTAGGCCGACCTCCTCTGTCATTCAGTACACCCACGTAGAATTCAACTACTGGTCATAGGTTACTGTTGGGCAGATAAAATGTATTATGCTCACTTTGTTGGAGATGGCGCTGCCCACATGGAGGTTCATTGATATTAATGTGTGTTCTAGGACAGGCTGTGGGCAGGCCGGGTCGTTGTAGCCTAAGTCTTGGTTTTAAGAGTAAGCTCTTCTACGCACCCTTGACTGATTGGATGATGTAGGGTGGTGCATTCTCCTGAGGAATCCTATTATGCCTCAGATGGGTGGCTTTGTATCGGAGACTTTCTTGTTTGTATAATTGGATTAGGGGTTTTGAATCTATGCTATGAAGTGGGGCAGGCCGGGAGCTTGCTCTCTCTCGGTTCCTGGGTTTCTGAGATTAGTATCAGAGAGGAAAGCAGATTAAGGCCACATGGAGGCCAGGAGAAGCAGCCAAGATGGCAGAGTGCTGAGGGAGAAACCAGTTTGTGCAGAGTTTGTGCTGGAGAAGGAGATGGGGAACAGAGGTGAATAAGTCTGGTGAGCTATAAACCTTTGATTCTAGGTAACTCGGATAAGTCAGTAGCTTTGTGAGTACTGAATGTGTGGGTTTTGGAGCCTAGTGTGTGTTTTTGCTTGCCCGCTGGGTGCAAGCTAGAATTAAAGCTGATGGCTCACCAGTTCTTGGCTCCGTTGTTTCATTACTGACTGTCCGAATCTAATGTGCACCTGCATGAGCCAGGCGGCTATGATGGCGGCCTCGACTACTGGCTTTACAGTTACAAAAACTCTCCCACACCTTTATAAACAACAATAACAAATCAGCCTAATAGTAAAAATAAGCTCTAGAATGGTTATTGCCCATAATCTTTCGGGTTATGACAAATGTTTCCATAAAACACAGAGGCAGATGTTTGGACAATATATAAAACTAGTCTTGTGATTTTGTAGTCATCATTCACAATTTTCAATTTTATTTCTCACTATTATATCTGTGGGGAAGGGCCAATACTGAGAGTCTTATACTCAAAGCTGTGGTGGGATTTTGTGATTGATTATAAATTCAGAGCAACTGTCGGTGATCATTATCACATATAAAATTGTCATAATTTTAGTGGAATGCTTTACTTGTTAAAGATGGTTGCACTGATGGTAACTCTTGCAGCTAGATTTAATTTTACACTGGTCATTAAGTGACCAAATGACTCATTTGCAAAGGGCTAATTTGTAAAATGATTAGGGAGAAATAATATCCTCCTATTTTTAAAATTTAGAATTTGCATCTTTTAAAAAACTTTTATTTATTTACTGATATATTTATATATATATGTAATATATATATAATATATATACACACATACATGCATATTTATTTTAGGGAGAGAGAAAAATTTTGATTTATTGTTATACTTGTTCATGCTCCTATTGGTTAATTCTTGTATGTGCCTGACCAGGGATCAAACTCATAACCTTGGCTTATCAGAATGATGCTATAACTGAGTAAGCTCCCTGGTCAGGGCTAGAATTTGCATTTTAAATATGAAAATTCAAATGTATTTCCTGTGTGTGTGTGTTTTGATAAAGATGATTATCTTAGGGTGGTCTAGGAGAATTCCCTTTGAGATTTAGAGAAATGAAGTTGAACTTTATATTTTACATTGTTTTCATTAGCTAGATAGTAATTTATAGCACTTAATCATCATACAAGATGCAGTCATGGAAAAAAAAATTCCTGTTGTAAATATAAAGAAAAAAAATATCAAGAAGTCTTCCCACAAGTGGGTTTTTTATGCCCTCTAACTCATGCATGTCATTCTGGTGACAGCTGTGGTTTCAGAACTGGGAAAACAATAACAAAGCTTAATGAGATTTGTAAATTATTATAATAAAAAAACTCTTCAAGCAGCCAAAGTCATTTTTATAGTAATTTAAAACTCGATTTCAGAAAGGACTTGATTTAGAATAAGTAACATTATTTTTCCTGCAAAGAGACAAAAACATTTAACAGATTTTTCTGTATATGAACTGTTAAAAGTCTCTTATAATTGAATGTTGTAGGATGAATAATGCTTCGTCCCCTAAAGATCTTTTCACACCCTAATCCCTGGTATATGTTACCTTACATGGTAAAAGGGACTTTGCAGATATGATTACGTTAAGAATTTTGAGATGGGGAGATTGTCCTAGATTATCTGGGCAAACCAATGTAGTCATAAGCGTCCTTATAAAAGGGAAGCAGATCAGGAGATATGAAAAAGGGAGCAGGAGATTAGAATGATGCCAGGAAGGTTCCACAAGCCAAGGCATGCAGGTAGCTTCTGAAAGCTGGAAAAGGTTTTTAAAAGGTATATCTTTAAAAAGAAAGAAAATCAACATTGGAAGAGATCATCTCCTTATAAGTCACCAGCTCTATCTTTTAAACAACTTCCCTTTGTGTTTTCTTTTCCAAACTAAACAGTCCTTTTTTTTCTTTTAATGTTTATTTTATTGATTTTAAAGAGAGAAAGGGAGAGAGCAAGAGAGAGACAGGAACATCGATTTGTTCTCGTATGTGCCCTGACCAGGGATCTAACCAGCAACCTTTGTGCTTTGGGATGATGCTCTAAACAACCGAGCTATCTGACCAGGGTTGAATAGTACTGTATTTTCTTAATGGTAAATTCAGTATCCCAAGCATCAAAGAGATGGGAAATACAGACTTACATTTACCTATAATAAATGAGTAGAAATGCCCAAGCAACAAAACTCTGCTCTGCTCAAACCTGAGAGATGTCTGATGCTGACATGAAAAGCCCATTGCTTCACAACAAGAGATTCTTTTTGGGCAAATATTAGCCTGAAATTTATTTTCTTGCCAAAATTCAGGGCTCTTTTTCCTCGCTGGCGTCAATCACTGCAGCTTTTTTTGCTCCTTCTGGGTTCCTGCAATCAATCTCATGCTTTTCATCTGGCTTTTCTCCAGCCAGGGCAACTTGAATTCTCTTCCTGCTAAAATCTCCAAGTTCTCCTTTTTGCAAAATGTCTCAAGAAAATTTTCTACTTTTAAAAGCTCATTTGAACAGATTGGGCTCCCTTGGGTAATACAGGATAATCCTCCTATTTTAAGGTACTTAACTTTAAGTACCTCTGTGAAGTACCAAATACCTCTTGCCTATAATGTAGCATATTTATTAGAGCCAGGGATTAGTGGGTGCATATCTCCAGGGGCCACTGGGTCTCCCACAGGCAATTTTATATTTAAATATTTGATTTATCTGATAATTGCTTTGCACATGTTGATTGAAAAGACAAAATATTTTTTTCTAGGTTAGCCAGTTGTTCTAACACTATTTGCTATATTCTTTTCTTTGAGTTGAATTTGACTTCTGTTGTATAATTAAGTCTTATCTAACTTGTCCATTTTACACTTTTATATTATTTTTATTCTCCTTTCCTACTACTGTTTATCTTAGTCAGTTAGGGTGCTATAATAAACACTGGACATCTATTTTCTTTAATTTTGGAGGCTATTAAATCCAAGATCAAGCTGTTGGCAGATTTGGTGTCTAGTAAGAGTTCACTTTTTGGTTCATAGACAGTTGTCTTCTTGCTGTGTTCTTATATGGTGGAAGGGGTGAGTGAGCTCTCTGGGGTCTCTTTTATGGGGCACTAATTCTGTTTCTGACATCTCTACTCTCATGACCTAATCCCTTCCCAAAGACCTGTTCTCCTAATACATCACGTTGGGGATTAGGATTTTAACATATGAATATTCAGAGGGTATAAATATTTAAGTCCCTAGCATTGTTTTAAAACTATGCTTTAATGGCCCTCGCCAATTGGTTCAGTGGTAGAGTGTTGTCTTGGCATGTGGATGTCCCAGATTTGACTCCCGGTCAGGGCACATAGCGGAAGCAACCATCTGTTTCTCTACCTCTCCCTCCTTCTCTCTCTCCCTCTCTCCCTCTCTCCTCTCTCTTCCTTTCCTGTAACCATGACTCGATTAGTTTGAGCGCATCAGCCCTGGGCACTGAGAATGGCTTCATGGAGCCTCACCTAAGGTGCTAAAAATAGCTTGTTTGCAAGCCTGGCTCCAGCTGGGGTTAGCAGGTGAATCTTGGTAAAAGCGCATGCAAGAGTCTATTTCCCCTCCTCTCACTTGAAAAAGAAGAAAATAAACAAGAAGAAACTTATGCTTTTATTATATTAATAACTCACAAGTATATTTTCTTAAAAAATTGCTGAACATTAAAAATGAGGCTAATTTATTTATTTAAAAAAATTTTTCAGAAGTGAGAAGCCGGGAGGCAGAGAGATAGACTCCCACATGCGTTCAACTGGGTTCCACCTGGCATGCCCACTATGGGGTGATTGATCCATTGCAATCGGAGCCAATCTAGTGCCTAAGGCAGAGGCCATGGAGTCATCCTCAGCACCTGGGCCAACTTTGCTCCAGTGGAGTCCTGGCTGCAGGAGAGGAAGAGAGAAGTAGAGAGAAAGGAGAGGGGAAAGGGTAAAAAAGCAGATGGGTGCTTTTCCTGTGTGCCCTGGCCAGGAATCAAACCTGGGATTTCCACATGCCGGGCTGATGCTCTAACACTGAGCCAACTGGCCAGGGCCAAGATTAATTTATTTTTAATGTTGTTTAATAGTTACCTCTGTCCCTTTCTCATGAGAGGTAACCACTATTAAAGTTTACTGTGAAAAACTCAAAAGCCTTTTAATGATTTCATCTATATATATATTCATACCAAGCTGCATTATTGTTTTATGGTTCTGATTATAAAAAATGGTATCATATTGCACATATTATGCTCTAACTTGTCTTCTTTACCTAACTGTATATCTAGTTGTGTCATACAGATTTCACTTATTCTCTTTAGTAGCTGTATGAAACTTCATAATTTGAAAATATTACTTTATTTTGCCATTCTTGTATATACTATACTTTTTGCTGTTAATAAAAGAAGACTTTTTATTATACATTGTTTTCTTGAGCATATGTGCAAGACTTTGTCAAGTATATAGCTTCAAAAATTGAATTTCTAAATCTCAGAGTGTGTCTATTGTTAATTTCAGTGGAAAGTATTAAGTTGCCTTCTAATTTGTTATACCAGTCAGCATTCTACCTTAGTTCATTGGAGTACCAGCTGGCATTTTATACATCAAGACTTTTTTCCAACATGAGTTATTGTTCAAGTTTGCATTTTCCCAGTTACTAGTGACATAGTATCCCTTTCCATTTGTTTATAAGCTATTTGTATTTTATTTTATTTGAATTGCCTATTCATATTTTGTTAACCATTTTTGTTACTTATTTGTAGATATCTAAATACCACTGTTTATATGTTATGATCTTTTATTTTTACTTTTCTTGGTCATGAATATTTTATGTAGAATTTTAATATTTTGATTCAATAGCTGTTGTTTTGAATAAAACAGCATTCCCTATTTTAGAACTTTTAGATAATAAATTTATGAATCATTATTTGTTCTAATCCTTTACTGTTTTTAACCTTTGACCATTAATAAATTCGAATTTATTCTATGAGTGTTATGAGTTGTAGGATGTATGAGTTTTGCAAAGAGTAGGTCTTTGCTGACCATTTACATTTCTTTTAGTACTAATGTGTGCTCTGTGGTTTCTGTACATCATCTTAGTTAATATTACAGCACTTATTTTAGACTAGTAATTATTCTCAAGGGTTAAATGACTTGTCCAGAGTCTTATAGACTATGAATAAGAAGGTAGAGGTCAACAGCTTATACCTTTTCACCTTTTACTTCATAAGATGTAAGCAAAAGATGCCAGGATTGTTTATTTGTGACATACTTTCAGGTACTTTCTGAATTCTCTTCATGTAGGAGTCAGCTAAGAGATTTGTGAGATGTCTAAATATGACACCATCTTAAAAATAGTTGTGGAACTTTTTTTTTACCCATTTTTGTCCCATTCTTTTTGATATCCTACAAGTTCTCATTTTGTAAACAACTCTTATTTTGTTGCCATGTCTCTCCCTCCCCCACACCTCCTCCTGTAGGGTGATGCATCCAATATTATCATTGAGTTTGGTTTTCATAATATACTAAAACAGACTGAGAGTTCAATGATTCATTAGTTCCTGAACCACTGTTCAATCTGGCACTATCAATGATTTTTATTTTCCTGATGGCAATGAATTAGCTTAAGAGTTTTTACTCCTTATAGATAAAATGGATTGCAGAAGTATGAGAGTCTTATATATAGCTTTCACTTTGTTTCTGGAATAGGTATATTCCTTCCCATGGAGTAGGGTGAATGTAAGCATCTGTAATAGAATGTTCTTAGAAGATAATAAATTCATTTTTGATGTCTCTTGCTGTCTTTTTAAGCAAATATCTAATATGTTCATATGATATAAGAGACTGTTAACCTTTTTATAAGTCAATTGCTTATTGATTCTATGATCGGGTCACTGATATGTGATGTCTGGAATCCTCAAAGGCAAGAACTCAATGAAATCTGTTTTAGGAGTTAATATAAGGAAAATTTTTCTTAATCAAAGGACTACAATCCTTTTGTCTATCAAATAATGAATAAACTACACAGAATGGCCTGTGTTATCATTTTTGCTTTGTCTTCAGGGAAAGTTCAGAGCTAAATTTAATTCTAGATCATAATTACAGTATTAAATATCATTATTACCATGTTTATTTCTACCTATAATTCATGATTTAGAGTTTATATATATGCTTTTTAATAGCATTATATATATATGTGTGTATATATATATATAAAATTAAAAAGCCGACTCAAATTCAATTTAAGAATCAGGAAAAAAGATGTTAAAAATTATGATATACATTCTTCCTCCAAATGTTGGAATTTCATAGACTACCAAAGGCCAGTCTTTTTATATTCTATCTCTAATTGGTTTTCTTTGAAACAGAATAAAATATTCTCAGGATGAGTACCATAGAAATTCAATCAGCTAACCTCATTTTCAACAGGACATTGAAGCAGCTCAGACAATTCAAATGTCTGAGGGGAGAAAAACTTCAACTGTGTGTTTATAATAGAGAATGAATCTGTAGTAGAGTTTTAAAACTTCTCTTTTATTCCCTCTCTCACTGCCCTCTTTACCACCTTTAGCTTTAAGTTTTGATAAACCAAATAGTGACAACACATGTATTAAAATATTCTATATTCTATAATTCATCCCTCAATTGAGATTTGTCATCTTGGCTTAGACATGTATATTTTTGATTAGGAACAAATAAAAAAGAAAACATTTGTCCATAGATCTTTGACTATCATAGAAACTATAATGTCTTTTAGGCCTTTAAAACATCTTATGAGTTTCAAGGTGTCTCTTTGAATAACTGAGACTGTGAGCTTTTACCTGGAAAATTTGACGACTTGACATACCTTCTCCAGAAATAAGAGGAGGTTTCTTGGGTTTCAGTTTGGTTAGAGTTCCTACAGTCTGTCAGCTACCTTTGTGGAAAAAGGAGCTATATTTGGAAAGACATCAGCAAACCTCAGATTGTAATTGTTTTCACTGCCAAAAAAGCCCCACAGTTCTGCTGAAGCCTTGACAGCTGTGCCTTGTCATGGAGAAAAATCTTCAACAAAAAAAACAGAGAAGTACTTATCTCTATCATATAGTATTATGCGCTAGTAGTGTGCATAATCTGTCTATCATTTTAAAAAATGTGTACATAATTTAAAATATTCTAGCAAGTGACAATAATATCAATTTTTTTTCATCCCATTTCAGCATGTTTAAAATCATGAAACATTTTGCTTAAGGAAAAAGAGAAGATAATTATAGGTGGATCAATTTCAAGTATGTCGGGGGCTGAGTTATGAAAGAGTATGTTTTCAGTTTTGTAGAAGATTATTCCTATAGATGACACAGCTGAAATATAGGCATATTCATCATTTCTGTAGATAGTTGAAATAATAACTCTGCTATGCTACTACATCTCAGACTAAAGTCTAAATTTCTTGTACATTTGTTCATGACTTTGCTTCAAAAGCAGAAATTTGTATTTCGACAAAATGGCTTCCTGAAAAGCTGAGCACAGTTCAAACTCTTTCTCTTGTTACAGTATTGGGGAGAATAAGAGTAAAAAATTTGAAAAACTAGATATCACTGGATTCCTGCATTAAAAAGTTGATTTATAAAGATTTTTTGAAGTTGACTTATATACATTTTTTTGAAATGTGTTCAGCAATTACAATGCACATTAATGATTCTAGGTAAGCCTGACCAAGTGGTGGTGCAGTGGACAGTGCATTGACCTGGGACGCTAAAGACCCGGGTTTGAAACCCTGAGGTTACAGGCTTGAGCGCAGGCTCACCAGCTTGAGTGTGGGGTCGCTGGCTTGAGCATGGGATAATAGACATGACCCCATGGTCAGTGGCTGAGCCCAAAGGTCGCTGTCTTGAAGCCCAAGGTCACTGGATTGAGCCCAAGGTCGCTGGCTTGGCTGGAGCTCCGACTCCCACAACATTTAAGGCACATAAGAGAAAACAATCAGTGAAGAATTAAGGTACTGCAAGAGAGTTGATGGTTTTCATCTTTCTTTTTTCCTGTCTGACTGTTCCTGTCTCTCTCGCTATCTCTCTTTTTCTAAAAAAAAAATTAATAATAATTTTGGTAAGATAAGACACTCTCCTTGGACCTGTGTGTGGAATGCTTCTTAGTTTTTCGAGTGGATCAGTTGAAGTGCTGCAAGACAGGATTCTCCTTCAGAAGCTCAGAGGTGCTAATCTCATTACATTATATTCTTTTACTAAAACTGAAGTAAATCTAATTATAGGTGGCAAGAAAGCAAGCTCAGTTTTTGAGTTTTTCTTTCTCCATGCCCTAATCATGTGATAGTTACCAGAGTTCTTACCTCCAGTAATATAGTGGGGAGGTGATCCTCTATGCATAAGGCCATAGTTGTCACTACTGATTGTTCAAACTACCTTGATCCCATGAAAGTGAGAGGCTTTGACATGTTGGGGAATGGGTGGGAGCATCTGTCAGGGCAGAGCATCCTCAGACTTCAGTTCAGCCTTTTCTGTGGTCTCTCAGTGGATCACACAGCTCTTTCTTTTCCCTCTGAGTGGCACTCACTACCTGAGGACCCTGAGTGGGAATGAAATGATGGTTTTCTCTTCTCAGGGGACTGACAGTCCTCATTGTCTTAATTGTAAAAAGCTCCCTTGTTCTCATCTCTTCTTGTCTTTCTCCATAACTCAAGAACTAATTAGCATAATCTCCTCATTGGTGTTAACTTTTGAAAACAACAAAAGGAAAAAAAAATCTACAAAACTAAGATGTCTTCTCTATCCTCATCAGGGTATCAGGGTTACTCTATTGTCAATGTATAACAGAGCCAGTATGTAAGGGGACATTAAGGACAGACTAACTTTTCAGGGAAAAAAAAGGTGGGTGGTGGTGGTGGATATAAGGGAAAACACAGGAAAAAAAACACACAAGAGGGAACACAAATTAATACCCTTTGATCATCTTTATAGTTGTGTGAGTTTAGGCAAGTTATTGAAATTCTCTGTACCTTGATTTTCTTTCTTTCTTTTTTTTTTTTTTTAGTGAGAGAGAGAAAGAGAAAGACAGCGACTGACAGGAAGGGAGAGATGAGAAACATCCATTTATAGTTGGGACACCTTAGTTGTTCATCGATTGCTTTCTCACATGTGCCTTGACTGGGGAGCTGCAGCCAAACCAGTGACCGCTTGCTCAAGCCAGTGACTTTGGGCTTCAAGCTGGTGACCATGGGGTCATGTCTATGATCCCATACTTAAGCTGGTGACCCTGCAGTCAAGCTGGTGAGCCAACGCTCAACCCAGCAACCTTAGGGTTTCGAGCCTGGGCCCTCAGTGTCCCAGGCTGATGCTCTATTCATTGCACTACCACCTGGTCAGGCTGTACTTTGATTTTCTTATGTGTAAAATAGGATAATTGTACCTACTATTAAGATAAATTCATGTATTGCGCTCAGAACCATGCCTAACACATCATATAGTTCTTATTATTTTTGTTTTTAATTTTTTAGATAGTATAGCATGGTGCAGAAGAGCATAGTATCTTAAGTCAGACTGTCTGAGTTTGTTTCCATGAACAATCTGAATTCGGATAAATTTACCTGTCAGGGTGTCAGTTTCCTTGTTTATGTAATGATGAAGATAATTAAGTAGCTCATAGCTTTTTAGGAGTGTAAAAATTTTTGGGAAAGTGAATAGGATTCAAAAAAATCTCTTGCTGAATGTATCTATGAACCTACCAGTCCTATATCAAATAAGCATGTATATGTCATATAGCATATATCCAGTAAGCATATATAATCTCAATGAAACACATTTTTTGATATTATGCATATTATATGTACATAATAGAACAAAGAATAATGAATTGATTTTTTAGATGTCTTCTGAACTTGATACTATGTGTTATGGGAGCAAAACTTTAAAATGAATTTTAATTGTTCTAAGGTTTTGCCCTGGTATTGATTAAAAACATCACCACCAAAATGACCCCTAACAACAGCAGCAATAAATCTAAGGGCTAGGTCAGTCAGGGTCGTGAATTAATTGAATGAATTCTGAGGATGAATTATTAAATTTTTTAAGAATAGTTTTTTTATTTTCTCAATTACAGTTGACATACAATATTATATTAATTTCAGGTGAATACTGCAGTGATTAGACATTACATAACTTACTAAGTGATCGCCCCGATAAATCTCCTACCCATCCGACATAGTTTTTAGAATTTACTCTGTTCCCTATATTGTACTTTACAACCCCAGATAATTCTGTAACAATTTGTACTTCTTAATCCCTTCACCTTTTACACTCATCCCCTAACCCCATCCCTTGTGGCAGCTGTTAAAATGTACTCTGTATCTATGAGTCTGTTTCTGTTCTGTTTGTTTATTTATTTTGTTTTTTAGATTCAATTGTTGATAGATATGCATTTATTGCCATTTTATTGTTCATATTTTTTATCTTATTTTTTTCCTTCTGCTTAAAGAAGACCCTTTAACAGTTCATGTAATACTGATTTGGTGGTAAGAAATTTCTTTAGCTTTTTCTTGTCTGGGAAGCTCTTTATATGTCTTTCAATTCTAAATGATAGTGTAGTGGATAGAGCATTGGCCAGGGACGCAGAGTACCAAGGTTCGAAACACCAAGGTCGTTGGCTGGAAGCCCAAGGTCGCTGGCTTGAGCAAGGGTCACTGGCTTGGCTGGAGCCCCCCTGGTCAAGGCACATGTGAGAAAGTAATCAAGGAACAACTAAGGTTCCACAGTGAAGAATTGATGCTTCTCATCTTCCTTCCTGTCTGTCTGTCCTTATCTGACCCTCTCTCTGTCTCTGTTGCTAAAATAAATGATAGCTTTGCTGGGTAGAGTAATTTTGGTTGTAGGTCCTTGATTTTTATCACTTTGAATATTTCTTGCCACTCCATTCTGTCCTGCAAAGCTTCTGTTGATAAATCAGCTGACAGTTATATGGGAGCTCTCTTGTGGGTAAATAACTGCTTTTTTCTTGCTGCTTTTAAGATACTGTTTGTCTTTAACCTTTTTCATTTTAATTATAATATATCTTGGTGTGGGCCTCTTTGGGTTTGTCTTGTTTGGAACTCACTGTGCTTCCTGGACTTGTGTGTTTATTTCCTTCACCAGGTTAGTGAAGTTTTTTGTCATTTTTTCAAATAAGTTTTCAATTCCTTACTCTCTCTCTTCTCCTTCTGGCACCCTCATGATATGAATGTTGGTACACTCGAAATTGTCCCACAGGTTCCTTAGACTGTCCTCATTTTTCTGGATGCTTTTTTCTGTTCTGATTGGGTGTTTTTTCCTTCCTTATATTCCAGATCTCTGATGTGATTCTCAGCTTTATCTACTCTACTGTCGATTCCCTGTAAATTATTCTTCCTTTCAGTTTGTGTATCTTTCATTTCTGACTGCTTCTTTGCTATAATTTTTATGTCTCTTTTTATGCTGTTGGAGTCCTCAATAAGTTTCTTGAAGTTCTAAGTTCCTTGAGCATCCTTATAACCATTGCTTTGAGAGCTGTATCTGGTAGTTTGCTTGCTCCATTTCATTTAGTTGTTTTGCTGAATACTTCTCCCGTTTTTTCACTTAGGAGCTGTTTTGTTTTCTCCACATTTTGGCTGTTTCCCCATGTCTGTTTCTGTGTATTAGGTAGAGCTTCTATGTTTCCTGACTTGGTAGAGTGGCCTTGTGTAGTAGGTGTCCTGTAGGTGTCAGTGGTACAGCCTCCCCAGTTACACAAGCTGGGTGCCCCAGGGACAGCCCTGTGTGGGCTGTGTGCACTGTCCCATTGCAGTTGCTGTAGGCATCACTGGGAGGGATTGACTCCCAGGCCAATTATCTGCTAGGACCAACCCTGCCGTAACTAGAGCAGAAAAGCTGCTGTGCAGGAATGGACCCTACAGAACAGGACTTGCTTCAATGAGGATTTGGTGCTCACCAAATTCACCCCTTGAGTGAGTCATTTGTGGAGGTAGTAGGGTTGTAATCTGATGTGATCTGAAGCTGTCTGCTAGGCTTTGGGGCCTCCAGGGAGGTGCAAGGTCAGCCACTAGTTGTGCCTTGCCTGGGGCTACCCTGCACAAATTACAGAGCAATATGCAAATAGCTGCTACTTGTGCTGGGCTGAGAGGTGCCAGAGAGGGCAAGCTGTGAACCAAGGCCAGCTTCTGCTAGTGCCGGGCGTGGGACCACTTAGCAAGAGGTATGGGTATAAAAAGGCCAGATACTGCTTGTGTGAGATATTTTGGAAAGGTATGAAGTCCTTTTGAGGCCATTTGAACGGAAAAGCCACTAGAAACAGCTTGGGTGGGATTGCAAGTTGGGAGGGGCAGAGTCTCAGGGGATCACCTGAGTGGGACAAACAGTGTGAGTCAGGTTGATGGAGAGTCAGACATGGCGCCCGCCTGCCGGGTCTACGGAGGGGCTCTCAGAAAAGGAACAAGGACCTCTGCCAGCACTTTTGTCTGGCAGACAGCTGCCACACATCTTTGACGCCAGACAATTTAGTTCCTCCCCATATTTTCTGGTTCCTTTCAAGCTGCTGCCCCAGTGCTGGATCTCAGGGGGAGTGAGTCTAAGTGAGTCCATGCATGGGCCTTTTAGGAGATGCTGCCTGGGACCCCTAAAGCCCTGTTTCTCTCAGCCACAATCCCTATGGGCTTTTACAGCCAGGAATTATGTGGACTTCCCTTCCTGGTTCTGTCACCCTGGGATGGTGGGGGCTACTATGGGGTTGGGACCCTTGGCTCCTCAGAGGGTACTTTTGCAGATGAGATACCTCTCTCGAGTTTTGTCTACCACATGTGGGTGTGGGATGAACCTGTTCCACAGCTCTTTACCTCTAACCCGTCTCCTGGTGGCTTCTTCTTTAAATCCCTAGTTTTAGGACTTTCATTCAGCTAGAATTCAGGTGGCTCTGAATGATGATTGTTCTGTAGTATAGTTGTAATCTTGAGGTAGCTGTGGGAGGGTTCCAGTACCTCATTTACCTATGTTACCATCTTGATTGGAAGGCTTTGAGTTATTGTATCAACTTTTAAAGAAGGATATGTCTAATTAAGTGAAATCAGACTTTGAGGGCTTTGGCCAGTTGGCTCAGTGGTAGAGTGTTGGCCTAGTATGTGAAAGTCTCAGGTTTGATTCCCGGGTAGAACACACAGGAGAAGTGACCATCTGCTTCTCCACCCCTCACTCTCCCCTTTCTTTCTCCCTCTCTCTTCCTCTTCCTCTCTCTCTCTCTCTCTCTCTTCCCCTCCTGCCACCATGGCTCAAATGAGCAAGTTGACTCTGGGCACTAAAGATGGCTCCAAGGCCTCGCCTCAGGTGCTTAAATAGCTTGGTTGCTAAACAATGTAGCAGTGGCCCCAGATGGGCAGAACATCAGCCTCAGACTGAGGTTGCTGGGTGCCCTGGTCTGGGTGCATTCAGGAGTCTGTCTTTCCTCCTCCCTGCCTTTCACTTGATAAAAAAAACAAAACAAAACAGTTTGAGTGATTTGTTTTTCTTCAGCATTTAAAATGTTAACTTTTATTTTGATTATAAAATATATTTTGCAATTTGTATGCAGTAGAAATTTTGAAGATTTAAATTTTTTTAAAATTATAGTTGATGTACAATATTATATAATACATATAACTCACTGGTTAGACATTTATATAACTTACAAAGTGATTACCCAAATAAGTCTAGTACCTATCTGATATCATACATAGTTATTACAGTATTAATGACTGTATTCCTTATGCTATACTTTATATCCCATGACTATTTTATAACTACTAATTTGTACTTTTATTTCTGCTTTTACCTTTCCTCTTTTTATTTAATTTTTAATTTTTTATATGTAATTTTTATTTTCAATTTTCAGTTTATATTCAATATTATTCTGTATTAGTTTCAAATGTACAAAATAGTGGTTAGACAATTATGTACTTTATAGAGTGGTTCCCCAATATTTCAAGTACCTACCTGGCCTCATACATAGTTATTATAATAATTATTATCTCTATTGCCTTTGTTGTAATTTATATCTCTGTGACTTCTGTAAACACCAGTTCTTGCTTCCATCCCTTTCTTCACCAAGCATAACTGATAATATACATAAGAAAAAATAAGATCTGAAGAAATAATTTTATGGTCTCTGAATTTTATATAAATCTTTATAAAACAATTGCATCTCCTGAAAATGAACCGTGGTTCCAACTTTAACAACAAGAATAATGTGAAAATACAGCAAAAACTAAAGTGTCTGAAATGTCTACTGTTACTCTAATTATTTTTGATATCCCATATGGTCTCATCAATTGCCTTCAATAAAGTATCTAAACCATCAAAGCCAATTTGGCTCGTGGTGGAGATAATAAATTTAATTATAGTCTTAGCTCTCAAGCAGATATTGGAAAAGAGAAGAAAAGCATGGCCCTAGTGGCAGTCACAGGAATGAAATCTGATTGCTTGTATAATTTTCTAGGAGTCATTTTGAATTGTTCAGGACACATTTTATATAAAAATAGTTTATCTATACAGGAATAAGATTAACATATACCTTAAATTGAGATAATTTTTGCACGGGAAAAAACTTGAGATTTATTTTTCTCCTAACAATTTAAGGTAATACTGTATGTGTATGTGTGAAAAGAAATGTTTGCTAATTTAGCAATTCAAGGTACCCGATTTTTATACTTTTTAAATTTATGTGTTACATAACTTTTAATTCAGTGTTTTTTATACTTTGTGTTATTTAGTACTATTTAATAGGCTTCTAGCACATATGTGAAACAAGGTAAATTAAAATTTTATTATAATTTATAAGCAAGATTATAATATTATTGATTTTTTTTTTCAGTTAGAAATATTATGTTGTTTTTAATGTTTCAATCAAAATATTCGCTTCTGCTTGATGAGCCATAACCAGAGTTGAAAGATGTTCCATTTGCACATTTTGTTAGTGAATCATTTCTCCAAAATCTCAGTGGTACGCCATAATGACTTTTCTTCATCAGTTTGTGCACCTGGACTGACTTCAGGTGCTTTCCTCCCTGGGTCAGCTGGGTTGCTTATGTGTTCCTCCCTGAACCAGTGGTTAATGTGGCATGTTTTCCTTGGGTGGGTGGCAGAGGTGCAAAAAAGAATATCCAACCCACACAACCATATGCCAAGGTCCCAAGGTCAAGTTCAAAGGTTAGAGCTAAGAATATATTATCCACTCTCTCTCAACAATGTGGCCATGACAAAGGGGTTGGATGCGAGAGGGGTGAAGAATTGTGGCTGATAAACCAATCTTCTACCGGTACTTACTGCTACAAAATTAGAAAAACTAACATAGAAGGACTTCATTTATGGCAGAAATGAGCTGAGTCAAATTGTTTTAGATACCTTGGATGGATGCTTCCAGTTCTATGCTAAATGACAAAGCAACAAGTATATCACAGTGCAACTGGAGCTCTGAATGTATTCTTTTTTTAACATAAAAGGCAATAATCAAGTATTTTGTAACCCAAACTGTCATGGATTTGGGTCTAGAAGGCCTGTCTTAATGTTCTGTGAAGCATTTTGAATCTAAAAATATGCTTAACAACATGGCATTGGTTACTTTTTCTGATGAGTTCAGTCTTCTCAGCATATTCTAGCTTCCAAATTAGGATTTTTTTTTCCTGCTCTGAAGTGACAACTTTCAGGCCATTCAAGGGAATTCATCACTGATATGAATACCCTGGCATTAACTGGGCAGTGAAGAACTGTTTTATTTCCTTATTCCCCAATCTGGATGCACACCTTTTCTCTTAATGGCCAGCATACTCTAGCAGGAAAGAGCAAGATCTCATATCGCTGCCTATTTTTTATTTGGCAGCCTCAAAACATTTATGCTCTGGGGCACAATATAATTACATTCACATTTTTCACACTTTCCTTCGATGTTGGATCGAGATTAGGGGGCAATGCCCACTGTTCTCTATGATTAATGGAGTGTGGTAATTGTCATTAAGAAACAAAGTTTTAAATTTGAGTGGCTGCACTGTTTATTGCTGTATTCATGCTTGCTACTCTGTTATACCAATTACAACATACTTTATCTTTTTCTATTCTACATTTTGGTGCACAGAGAATCGTTAACTAAAGTGAAAAATATCTCTTCTACCATATCATGAGTATTCAGCAACAGGAAAAGAAAAGGTAGCAAGTCTTTTCATAAATTGCTGCTGCATACGTGAAGAGGTGGTTCAAGGTCTGCCCATAGTGCATTATCCACTTTAACTCTCACGTGGACTTTCTTTGGCATGCACAAAGGATACTACTTGATTGACAAGGTACATTCTTTTGTCACCACGTGTCATTGATACTGTCATTCAATGGAGAAATTTTGCCAATAACTTAATGCTTTATTTTCTTTCTGACTTTAAATTTGCCATTCATTTTGTGGCTGTTTTTATAATTTCTCAGCAAGCATGTGATCATGCCTGTCTTTGTCTAAGATGTTCAACTTTGAAAGTTGCCTTTATCATTTGGTCACTTTTCTGTCCTTATCAAGCAAATAAGCAACTTTGTAATAGAAAAGGATTACTTTACCTTCCTCCTGATTGAAAAGATCCATCTTTTCTTCACTGATTGTGAGAATCATCACACTCATCCACTTGCCCGGGTCGATTTTGATTGCTTTATATATTTCCACTGGACTGCTATTTACATTTATGTTATTATTCTATGTTATAGTATTTATTTGGTCACTTTTATAACTCCTTTTATGCTTTAGAAAAGTGCTTTGGAGGCACTGTTATACTTTTCCAGACAAAATATATATTTCAACCCAATAATAATAACAGAAAATGCATATTTGAAAACACATTCAGTAGCATGCAAGTAATATGACAATGTATTAAAACAAATACCATTATATGGACTCAATGTTGGCTGAGAAAGATAAACTGACCACAGTATTCTTAGTAAGAAATGTAAAAATAAAACAGATTTTATGAACATAAGCCTGTTATTAAATCTATTAAATTAATATCCATAAATATTGTCAATAAAGCATCAATGCCTGGCATTTACAAAGTGTTATATGGTGGTTGAGTTAACACATTAAATTGAATTAAATAAATAGATTAAAACTGTCACATTACCTTCATTTGCCTTACTTCCACTTAAACGCACATGCATTCACACACAGAGTCAGAGAAGTGTTTTACAGAATAAAAAGTAGTTCACTAGCAATCTATATTATTTAAAAATCAGTTAAGTAGTAAAAAATATTTTGTAAAGTGTGTACTGCAGATTAGTAGTGATCAGTAGAATTTTACTAAGTGGAACACAGACTATTTAATGGCCAGAAGAAAAGTTTTATTGATATTTTATTGACAATTTTTATTGATATTAACTTAACAGATTTAATAATAACAGATTTATGTTCTTAAAATCTGTTTTATTTTTACATTTCTGGCTAAGGATACTGTGGTCAGTTTATCTTTCTCAGCCAACATGGAGTTCATATAATGGCATTTGTTTTGATTAATACATTGTCATATTACTTGCATGCTATTGAATGTGTTTTCAAAAGTTACTTTATAAATAAGAGTTTATAACAGTAGGTATATTTTCTTTTAAATGCAAGGACCACACACAAAAAATGTTACAATCTACCCTTTCAGTATTTATAATTTTAATATGTATTTTTTGCTATATTTTATTTGTTTCTGGGTGATCTCACTTAATGAACTAAAATGCTGATTCTCTTTATTTGATATTATTTTTGTTATCTATATTTCAACACATATATGCATGAGATTTGACAGGATTCACTGAAGCAATTTACAATGTACCAGAGTATAATATAATATTTCAAATAAATAATTAGTATGTAGTTATGGTTTGAACTATGCATTTAACATGACATGGCTAAATACCTAATAAAATGAGAAACTCTAAAATATGAGAATGTGTTGTGTGTGTGCGTGTGTGTGACTGATGACTTGTGAACTCATTCTAACTATTTCTATGTTATTTCCTACAAGTGTAAGAAAAGTAGTGGTAAATTAAGATGCTGGTTACAGTTTTATTGGAAGTTTCACATTTATAGCTTTTATACATTTTTTTAGCTAAAGCCATAAGTGACCCAGAAGAAAAAAAAAATCTTTGACAAAAGCACTAGGAACTATAACTCGGCCAACAAAGTTTACACACCAAAACATAAATTCTTTCTTAAACTAAAGTAGTATTTATATTATAAAGAATAAATGGGCTAAGGATGACTTAAATGTTGGCAAGGGCCTTTTGTTTATCACTATATTCCCTAGGGCCTAGAAAAATGCCTGACACACAGTAGAGAATTCAAAATTAAATGAATGAATTGAATAATGAATGCAAGGATGCAGACTAGAAAGGCTTTTCAAGTTAAAAGGTATGTTTTATCATCACCCAAACTCTCTTTTAAAGTTTGTTAATTTTAAACAAAAAAATGGTAAGGACTCCTGGGCTTTCTCCTGTCACTCTGCAGAGTAGCCTCCCCCCCACCCACCCCCCCGAAAATGTAGCACTTACAGTAGAAGACTGCAGCTCAAGGATCTAAGCAGCTTTCCTGATCCTTTCCTTCCCTACACAGAGTTAGGTTTTGCTAAATTAGCTGTGAGCCAAGTGCAAAGAGAAACGTTTTCAGAAATAAGGGATTCTATATTCAAGTGGAGTAAAAGAATAAATGGAAATAGAAATGTGTAAGCTCTAGGTTTCTCGGGGGGTTTGAAACTTGCCTACCAGCTTGTTATGAGATCTCAGACAAAGCACTAAAAGTTCTGATCAGAAAAGGACACTTAAATCAAAAAGGAGAAAAGGACGCTTTGAGGACATTAATAAAAATGAAAGCAAATAAAATCTAAGGAAGAATTTAGCAAAAACCTTTACTGAAGGTTTATGTTTCTCCTTAAAACTATAATGAACAGCATCCATACAAGGTCTGCATTGCTGAAAATGCCTACAGAATATTCAGTCTTGTAAGAGAAAGTTGATGGAATCTGGTAATCTATGTTATGAAGTAATTGCCTTTTGGGTTTATCAAATTTGTTTATTTAGTCAAAGTGGAAAGAGTCTATAGTAAGGCTTATAAGATAATTAAGGTTTCTGCACCCAAATCAATATGAAAAGATAAAGGAATAGAGATTAGTTGGCTCAGAAGATAAGTTTGAGAGATAGCTTGATGTCAATGTTTTAGCACATAGAGAATTGCCAGGCAGAGTAATTTTTGTCTTTCTTCCTGGTATACTATAATCACGAGTGAGTTTGGTCAACCTTTCATAAAACTATTTGTTAAGTGCTTATTTTTTGCATAGTATTGTGTGAGAGTCTATAGGTAACAAAGAGAAATAAAGGTCTACCCAAGCGTGCATATCAAACGCAATATTAAAAAAATGGTAATCTACCATGTATGACTATTTGAATATATATTCTTTCTCCATTTGCCTTACTTCCACTTAAACACACATGCATTCACACATGTGTGTTTATTTTTGGGCAGAGAGAAGCAGCTATTCTATTTCACATTTTGACAAAAACCAAAAAAGCCACTTGATCTTTATGGATATGTAGAATCCAGAACAAAGCACATTTTTGGTCTCTTTTGCAGTTAAATGTGGTTATTTTTAAGTTCTGATAATAACGTATGAGTAGAAGTTGAATGTGTAATATGTAAAAAGTGCCCTTGAAGGGAGGAAGTCTGTCCTATTCTCTCTTGTGGTCTGAACTGTAGACTAAGTACCACAACGTGGAAGCTGAAAGCTGAGGGTGTGGAGGTTTCTTCACTATTGCGATGGCGGTTTGTGTGAAATGGAAAACAGGTGCTCCTCTTTTAGAAAGTTTGCTTCCATTTATGTAAAACTGTTAACAAAAATCTACAATGTCTATGATATGAATGACATTCTTTAGAATTGTTCAGGGCAAAATCTGTACAATTGTATTAGGTAAACCTGTCTGATAATCATAGAGACATTGTAAATGGTCTGGGACTGCAAACTATTAAAGTTTTGTAGCTTTGTTTTTGTTTTGTCACTCAAGGCCAGACGGTATCCTAATTAAAACACTCTTCCCAATAAAAGAATATAAGGTTCTCTAGAATAAGATATTACCTGTCTTTTCCTATGACATTTTTCAGTGCTGAGAATACAGGCTGCTGTATAGAAGCTGCTAAAATATTTGTTGGATGACTTGTTGGAAGGAAGGAAGGAATGAAGGAAGGGAGGGAGGGTGGGAGGGAAGGAGGGAGGGAGGGAGGGAGGGAGGAAAGAGGAAAGAAAGAAAGAAAAAAGAAAGAAAGAAAGAAAAGAAAGAAAGAAGGAAAGAAAGAAAGAAAGGGAGAAAGAAGAAAAAGGGAAGGAGAGAGGGAAGAAAAATGGGCTGGGGAAGGAAAGAAGGAATATTTTTCCTTCACTAAGACTTTATAGCTCTTTGAAATTTTATCATATATAAAACTATTTTCATTAGAATTATCTGAAAAATACAGTTGTAATTATATCATTGATATTCACTTTACTTTCTGATTAAGAAAATTGCTTTATTTTAAGAGTAAAATTTTTTTACATGTAAGCTAATCAAGTGTTTAAATACTTTAGAAAAATCTTATATAAGTCATAGCCTGGCTACTTACGTATATTGACAAATCAACCATATGAAATTTAAATCATAAAAATTTCAAAGAGTTGACAAAAACTTAAAGTCCTTTGTGTCAATTATTTAGCATTTACTAAAATTCTCTTATGGCACACCATTGTCCAGAAACAGCGTAAAACATGAGGAGTCTCTGTGTAATCACCAACTGCATCGATTCTTTTTATGGGTTTTGAATTAAAGGAGAAATATATGCAAGAGTTAAATCTTAAACAAAATACTTGATTACTTGCTGTTAAAACTGGATGGGGTAATGCAGCCTTTTAAGTTTATCTAACATGGGGCCGTTGAGATATATACTTATATATAACTTATAATTATAAGTATATTATATATATACTTATATATAAACTTATAATAACTTATAAGTTTATCTAACATGGTTGGCGAGGGCAGCATACATACCCCCATCAGGTACTATCCAGTCGTCAGAAAGCATCTTCATAGGCTCTCCCCTTGCCCGGACTGGGGTGTACATTTCTCTTCTCCGCTGCTTATATTCATCTGCTCTAACATCTTCTCTTATTTTTCCAGCACAGTTTGGGATTTATTATTTTTTTAAATTGATTTTAGAGAGAGGAAGGGAGAGAGAGAGAAAGAGAGAGAGATACATGAAGGCAGAAAGAGAGGGAAAAGAGTGAGAAGCATCAATTCATAGCTGGGTCACTTTAGTTGTGCCTTGATTGCTTCTCATACATGCCTTGACCAGGGGGCTCAAGCCGAGCCAGTGACCCCTTGCTCGATCAAGCCAGTAACCTTGGGCTCAAGCTGGCGACCTTGGGATCCTTTGGATGATTCCATGCTCAAGACAGGGACACTATGCTCAAGCTAACAAGCCCATGCTCAAGGGGGTGACCTCAGTGTTTCAAACTGGTGCCCTGGATGTTCCAGGTTGATGCTCTGTCCACTGCGCCACCACAAATCAGGCTGGATTTATTCTTGAATGTATTTATAATTTCCTTAAAATTTTTAGGCAGACATGAAATAAAAGTATGGGTTAGTTTTTCTTTATATTACTCTGTATGTAAGGTCACTAGGATTTTTGCATCGCTTTTCCTTTTTACTCTACACTTATATATAATTGACTAACCATAAGAACAAATTCACTTGTTTTTGCCATTCTATAAATTTTAAAATGTATTTTGTTCTTCCTCTTTTTAAAAAAAATGTTTCTGACTGTGAAGTTAATGCTACCTGGAGATAAGAAGAGAGATGGTCAAAGAAAAGTACTTGAAAAAAATGTTTGATATGTATGAAAGATTGCGCTTATCCAAGTGCTTAAGTAATAAAGTAGCTTCCCTGTGTAGAAGTTACAGTTGCCATCGCTATTTTAAAATTCAAACAGAGGCTTCATTTAATCCCTAGCCAGCCTTGGTAAGATTTACACAAACACATTTTTCCCCTTTTATTGAATTTATTGGGGTGACATAATGCTGATGTGAGTCTTCCCAGTTGTGTCATCTCAGATTACTAAACTGGAAACTGGAAGAGTGCCCTGTCGGACTGAGGACTATAGATCATAAGACAGAGTGTGTTCCTCTCGTTATATGGATTCACCCCATTACGGCATCCTCCTCAAAACGCTTCCCTATAATATGGCCACTTTTTTTTAAATAAAAAGCTCATGAATGCTGATTTACTTTCCAAAAGGTTATTCTTATACATGGAGATGCCTTAAGCATAAAATACATGTGATTTATTAACAGAATACATCTACCTCTCAACCACGATTATCCAAATGTTCAGGGGTCCCCAAGGTTCAGTGACTCACTGGGACTCACAGTACTCAGCAGACAGCCATAGTCATGGTAAGACAGCAAGATGCTGTAAAGCAAAATCAGCGAAGGGAAAAGGTGCTGGGACAAAGTCTAGAGGAAACCAGGCACAAGCTTCCAAGGGTCCCCTCCCCGTAGAATCACAGAAAAGGTGCTAAATTTCCCCAGCAATGAGTGGTGACAGCACATGTGAAATGTTTTCTTCCAAGGAAGCCCCTCTAGACACTTAGTGGCTGGATTTTTGTTGGGGTTGTCATTTAGAGACACCTTTGGCTTAATACCTACCCAAATGCAAAACTCAGAAGAAAAGCAGGTGTTTAGCCTAAACCGTATTGTTTGTACAAACAGTTTAGGCACATTAGAGCACTCTCATCTGTTAGAGCATGGTGGAAACACTCAAAACCCAAATCCCCATATACCAGCCAAAGGCCAACCTTGCAAATAGACCTTTCTAAGCATTAATAGCTATCTCAGCTCAGACTTGATAGTTAAGTCTTTACTGTATACCAGGTCTCTTCCTCCTTCTGTGGGTTATTAATGTTTTGTCCCAGTAACCTTCAAACAAGTAGAGAAAAGTAGAAGACATTCATCCATTTGGATTTCCATGAGCAAACCTGTTAACGATTTAATAGACAATGATGGGAAATATATATATATATATATATTAAATATATATAATATTAAATATATATATTTACTATAAGTTGCATATAGTCTTTATTTTTTAAATTAATTTTAATGGGGTGACATTAATAATTCAGGGTACATATGTTTAAAGAAAACAGCTCCAGGCCATCTTATCATTCAATTATGTTGCATACCCATCACTCAAAGTCAAGTTGTCCTCTGTCACCTTCTATCTGGTTTTCTTTGTGCCCCTTCCCTCCCCCCTCTCCCTCCTTCTTCTCCCTTCCCCCATCCCGTAACCACCACACTCTTGTCCATGTCTCATAGTCTCACTTTTATGTCCCACCTATGTATGAAATCAAGTTGCATATAGTCTTGCTACATTTATCCCACTCAAACTTCTGTACATTTCTTAAGAAATTGAGTTTGCTTCATCTATTATATATTTTATTTTATTGAATTATTTATTAATTACTTTTGTTGATTCATTTTTTGATATTTAAACTTTTATTTTGAGATAGCTATAGATTCAAATGTAGTTGTAAAAAATAATGCAGAAGTCTCATGCACCCTTCCCCCAGTTTTCCCCAATGGTAACATCTTGCATAACTACCGTGTAATAGCACAACCAGGAAATCGACATTGGTACAATATACAGAACTATTTCAGATTTTATCAGTTTTGCATGTATTCATTTGTGTATGTGTGTGTATTTGACCTCTGGTTTTATGTACTTTTCTCACACTTGTAGATTCTTATAACTAACACCATCATCAAGAAATAGAATAGTTCCATCTTTATAACAATTCCATGTGTGTGTTTTTTTATTACTACACCTACGTTTCTTCTCACCTATTCTCCTTCTCCACCCCATTTCCTAATCCCTAATAACCACTAATATTTTTCTCTGTCTCTATAATTATATCACTTCCAGTGTATAAATGGAGTCATACACTGTATAATCTTTGAGATTGTGTTTTTTTTTGTTTTTGTTTATAGTCAGATAATTCCCTTGAGACCTATCTAAGTTGCATGTATCTTCCTGTTGATTGTTGAGAAATATTCCATGTTATGGATATATTGTGGTTTGTTTACCTATTCATCCATTTACAAAAATTGGGGAAGATTCCAGGTTTTGGATACTACAAATAAAACTGCTGTGAACATTTATAATTTTCTGCATGAGAGTAAATTTTGATTTTTTTTGCAATAAATGCCCAAAAATATACTTGCTGGGTTTTATGGCAATGGCATGTTTGTTTTTATAAGAAAATGCCAAACTATTACACAGAATGGTTGTATCATTTGACATTCCCACCAGAAAAATATAAGATATATAGGTTTTCTACATTCTTGGTGTCACTGTTTCTTATTTCAGCTATTCTGATAGATGTGTAGTATTACCTCATTTTGGCTTTAATTTTCAATTTCCTACAGTCTAAAGCTGTTGAACATCTCTTCATGTGCTTATTTGCTATCTGTAAATCCTCTTAGGTAAAATATACATTGCTCATAATAGTATTTATTATTGAGTTTTGAGAATTTGTTTTTTACCTGTTCTAGATACTAATTCTTAGTCAGATGTTTGCAAATATGTTTTCCCAGTCTGTGGCTTATCTTTTGCCTTTTCGTCCTCTTAACAGGTTATTTTATGGGGCAAAAGTTTTTAATTTTGATGTGCAATTTATCCATGTATCCTTTCATGAATTGTTTTCTTGTATGAAGTCTAAGAACTGCCTTTTGCACTAGGTCCTGAAGATTTTCTCCTGTTTTTTTTTCCTCTAAAAGTTTTATAGCTTTATATGCTATATACTTAAACTGGTTGCCTAAAGTGACAATTGTTAGCACAAACACCACCTTAGATTTTATTTTTTGTAAATGGTGACACAGTAGATGTGTTTTGACACTGTATAATTTTTAAGTTTGTGTGAACTCATATATTCTGTTCCAGGGTACAGAATACTATTAAAAGTAAACAAGCCTGATGAGGTGGTGGCTCAGTGGATAGAGTGTCAGATGGGGCCGCAGAGGACCCAGGTTTGAAATCCTGAGGTCACAGGCTTGAGCGCGGACTCACCAGCTTGAGCATGGGGTCCCTGGCTTGAGCATGAGATCATAGACATGATTCCATGGTCGCTGGTTTGAGCCCAGAGGTCATTGGCTTAAAGCCCAAGGTTGCTGGCTTGAGTCCAAGGCCACTGGCTTGGGCAAGGAGCTACCTGCTCTGCTCTTGTCCCCTCCCTGGTCAAGGCACATATGAGAAAGCAGTCAATGAACAACTAAGGTGTTGCAAAAAAGAATTGATGCTTCTCATCTCCCTTTCTGTCTGTCTGTCCCTCTCTCTGTGTCACACACACACTCACACACATACACACACACACACACAAACAAGAAGTAGCAGACTGGGGGAAAAACTTTAAATATTTTTAAGCAATTAAACTTTTTTTTATTTTATTTTTTTTTAATATATATATTTTTTATTATTATTAATTCTAATGGGGTGACATCAATAAATCAGGGTACATATGTACAATGAAAACATCTCCAAGTTATCCTATCATTCAATTGTGTTGCATACCCATCACCAAAAGTCAAATTGTCCTCTGTCACCTTCTATCTGGTTTTCCCTGTGTCCCTCCCCTCCTCCCTATCCTATCCTCCCCTCCCTCCCCCCACCCCTTAACCACCACTCTCTTGTCCATGTCTCATAGTCTCACTTTCATGTCCCATCTCTGTATGAAATCATGCTGTTCTCAGTTTTTCTTTTTTTCTGATTTACTTATTTCACTCCGTATAATGTTATCAAGGTACATCCATTTTGTTATAAATGATCCGATGTCATCGTTTCTTATGGCTGAGTAGTATTCCATAGTATATATGTACCATAGCTTTTTAATCCACTCGTCTTCTGACGGACACTTGGGCTGGTTCCAGATCTTCGCTATTGTGAACAATGCTGCCACGAACATGGGGGCGCATTTCTTCTTTTCGATCAGTGCTATGGTGTTCTTAGGGTATATTCCTAAAAGTGGGATAGCTGGGTCAAAAGGCAGTTCAATTTTTAATTTTTTGAGGAATCTCCAAACTGTTTTCCACAGTGGCTGCACCAGTCTGCATTCCCACCAGCAGTGCAGAAGGGATCCCTTTTCTCCACATCCTCGCCAGCACTTATTCTGTGTTGTTTTGCTGATAAGTGCCATTCTGACTGGTGTGAGGTGATATCTCATTGTGGTTTTAATTTGCATTTCTCTAATGATTAGTGATGTTGAGCATTTTTTCATATGCCTATTGGCCATCTGTATGTCCTCTTTGGAGAAATTTCTATTCATTTCTTTTGCCCATTTTTTGATTGGGTTGTTTGTCTTCCTGGTGTTGCGTTTTATAAGTTCTTTATAAATTTTAGTTATTAACCCCTTATCAGATGTGCTGTCGAATATGTTCTCCCATTGTGTGGTTTGTCTTTTTATTCTGTTCCTATTGTCTTTAGCTGTGCAAAAACTTTTTAGTTTGATATAGTCCCATTTGTTTATCTTGCCTTTTATTTCAGTTGCCCATGAAGATAAATCGGCAAATATACCGCTGCTACAGATGTCGGAGAGCTTGCTGCCTATGTTTTCTTCTAAAATGCTTATGGTTTCACGGCTTACATTTAAGTCTTTTATCCATTTTGAGTTTGTTTTTGTGAATGGTGTAAGTTGATGGTCTAGTTTCATTTTTTTGCAGGTAGATGTCCAATTTTCCCAACACCATTTGTTAAAGAGGCTGTCTTTACTCCATTGTATGTTCTTTCCTCCTTTGTCAAATATCAGTTGTCCATAAAGCTGTGGGTTTATTTCTGGGTTCTCTGTTCTGTTCCATTGATCTATGTGCCTGTTCTTATGCCAGTACCAGGCTGTCTTGAGTACAATGGCCTTGTAGTAAACCTTGATATCAGGAAGAGTGATACCTCCTGCTTTATTTTTTCTTTTTAAGATTGCTGAGGCTATTCGTGTTCTTTTTTGGTTCCATATAAATTTTTGGAATATGTGTTCTATATCTTTGAAGTATGTCATTGGTATTTTAATTGGTATTGCATTGAATTTATAAATTGCTTTGGGTAATATAGACATTTTAATGATGTTTATTCTTCCTAGCCATGAGCACGGTATGTGCTTCCACTTGTTTGTATCTTCCTTGATTTCTTTTATCAATGTTCTATAATTTTCTGAGTACAAGTCCTTAACCTCCTTGGTTAAATTAACTCCTAGGTACTTTATTTTTTTGGCTGCAATAGTGAAGGGGATTGTTTCCTTAATTTCTTTTGCTGATATTTCATTGTTGGTGTATAGAAATGCCTCTGATTTCTGAGTATTAATTTTATATCCTGCCACCTTGCTGAAATCATTTATAAGGTCCAGTAGTTTTTTGACTGAGACTTTAGGGTTTTCAATATACAATATCATATCATCTGCAAATAATGACAGTTTTACTTCTTCTTTTCCAATTTGTATGCCTTTTATTTCTTCTTCTTGTCTGATTGCTGTAGCTAGGACTTCCAGAACTATGTTGAATAAGAGTGGTGAAAGTGGGCAACCCTGCCTGGTTCCTGATCTTAAGGGGATTGCTTTTAATCTTTGTCCATTTAGTATGATGTTTGCTGTCGGTTTATCATAGATGGCCTTTATCATGTTAAGGAATGATCCCTGTATTCCCACTCTACTGAGAGTTTTGAGCATGAATGGGTGCTGGATTTTATCAAATGCCTTTTCTGCATCTATTGAAATTATCATGTGATTTTTGTCCTTCCTTTTGTTTATGTGGTGTATCACATTGATTGATTTGCGAATATTGAACCAGCCTTGCCTCTCCAGAATAAATCCCACTTGATCGTGGTGTATGATTTTTTTCATATATTGCTGGATCCGGTTGGCTAATATTTTGTTGAGAATTTTAGCGTCTAAATTCATCAGGGATATAGGCCTATAATTTTCTTTCTTTGTGTTGTCTTTGCCCGGTTTTGGGATCAGAATTATGCTTGCCTGCAATTAAACTTTTGAATCACATTTTCCACTTCAACTTATTTCTTTTATTTGGTCTGAATAATAGAAACAATGATAAATCATAGAAAAAATTATAGTAAAATTAGTTCTTTCCTTCTAGAAATTTGGAATTAAAAGATAATATTTTCATATCAGAAAGACCATTGCATGTCACAGAATTTTATCTTAACTTAAAGGCATTTGGAGAGTGCTTATTCAGAGATGGCTCAGGAAGAAAAATTTCTATTCCCATTTTAAGTGAAAATATAGATTAATGCTTGTTCATCATAGTGCCTCTTATCAGGCTGCATTTTATCTCTGACCTTGTTCACGTTTAACGCAAGCAAGTACATCTGCAAACTCAATTCCATGTGAATCACTGAATCTAGATGTTTTTATTTTTACTGAATTTTGCTTGACACATAAAGTCATACCATAAAATTTGTCTTTTGGCCGGCAACAGCTTCCTTCCCACACTTTCCACGTATTAGAATATCGTTCACTTCCTGGAAACTCACCAAGGATTGACTCTTTTATCTCAAAAGAAAAAAACTTTCCCCTTTTGAAATGCAGAAATTGAAATTGCTGGCAAGGTTTTCCACGCACGTGGATCTGCAGTCAGGGAATAGTTCCATTAAAATATATTGAACAGTTAAAGTGACCTCTAGATGGCGCACTACCATTATATTTCTTTTCCTTTCCCACTAGAGTCCTTTATTCATTTTTTATATTTTCCTTTTTATTGAATTTATTGGGGTGGCACTGGTTAACAAAATTATACAGGTTTCAGGTACACAGTTCTACAACACATCATTGACATACCGTACTGTGTGTTCAGCACCCCAAGTCAAGTCTCCCTCCATCACCGTTTATTTTTGGAAGAGTCCCTGCTTTTTAGCAATCAAGTAGCATAGGTGCTGGTTTCCAGTTCTAAGGCCATTCAGTACTGAAAAACTTTTCAAGTGTTGTCTATGTATTTTGAAGTTGCCTTGGGCTTTTACTATCTTGTTTTGATTTATATTCATGTTAACATGTCTCAGTGTTCAAATTCTATGTCAGTTATTTTCAAACATACTACTGTTTCTTCCTAATAAAAGTTATGCACACATATACACACTCTAAAATTACTGACTGGCACTTAAAATGTGCTGAATCTGCCTAATAGCATACTCATAAAAATAAAATGTAAAGATATAAATATAAAACAAGTTTATTCTATGTCATTTCTTAACTGAATGGTGTTATATAAGCAAAATATTAATTTTGTTTCTTTTTAAATTGCATTTTTATGCCACATATAATTTTGCTTTCACATACTATTTATGTGAAGAAAAGATGAATTTGAATGTCAAAAACAATGACTGACGGGCATTAAGTAGTATGTCTAATAATCTCCTTATGCATGAGTTCTCTCTCAAAATGTTAAGTGAAAGCTCTTGTTCCATTGGACCACGAGCCATTTAATATTTAATTTTCAGTCCTTTTTTTTTTTTTACAGGGACAGAGAGAGAGAATCAGAGAGAGGGATAGATAGAGACAGACAGACAGGAACAGAGAGAGAGAATCAGAGAGAGGGATAGATAGAGACAGACAGACAGGAACAGAGAGAGAGAATCAGAGAGAGGGATAGATAGAGACAGACAGACAGGAACAGAGAGAGATGAGAAGCATCAATCATTAGTTTTTTGTTGCCATTGCGACACTTTAGTTGTTCATTGATTGCTTTCTCACATGTGCCTTGACCACGGGCCTTCAGCAGACCAAGCTACCCCTTGCTAGAGCCAGCGACCTTGGGTCCAAGCTGGTGAGCTTTTGCTCAAACCAGATGGGCCCACGCTCAAGCTGGCGACCTTGGGGTCTTGAACCTGGGTCTTCTGCATCCCAATCCGACGCTCTATCCACTGTGCCACCACCTGGTCAGGCTAATTTTCAGTCCTTTTTAAAATCAGTTTTATTTCACAATAACGTTTGAAGGAATTCAACTGATGCTCAGTGTGCCATTTGGAAGATAATTTTAGCTGATAAAATGTTTCAGGTTGACTTATTTATAATGATTGCAACAAATCCAATCAGAATACATGAGAACCAGGTACCATTTGCACTGTGTCATAAAAACATTATCTGAAATGTTACACTCTCTAGACGTAGGGTATTTTGAGAACCCAAAAGTAATGTAACATTTCAGTAAATTAAAAAATTAAAAAAAAATTCTCACCTGGGACGGAGAAACATGTTTCCATATATGCTTGCTTGGTGCTTTTAGCTAGTGGGCCATGTAGAGACTGACCTTGAGAATGATGATAAAATGTGGCAGGCACTTCCCATCCTTACAATGCTTTGTATCACCGTCTGTAACCCTGATATTCTATGAGATTCCCAGTGATTCTCTGTACTTCCCTCCACGACCCATGAGCACTGATGAGATCTGATATTTGCTGGAAGAAATAATTTAATAATTACATATCATGTCTAACAGTCCCCTTATTTTCATTTTTATAAAATTTATGTGATTGAGAACATATTGGCTAACTATATATGTATGTGACAAAGAACTTTTAACTGGAATAATACATAAAGAGCATTGAAAACTCGACAAGAAAAATACAAACAATTCAGTCTGAAAATGGGTGACAGACATTTCACTGAAGAGGCTATAGAGATGAAAAATTGTCACATGCCAAAATGTTGAATGTCATTAAACATTAAGGAAATAAAAATTAAGACCACAATGAGATACACTATACCCCTGTATGAATGACTAAAATACAAAACAGTTATCGCCAGCCTCAAAATGCTGATGAAGATGTAGAGATATTGAAAAATTAAAAAAAAAAAAGATGTAGAGAAATTGAATCACTCACCATGTGCTGCTGAAAATGTCATATGGTATAGAACTAGCCACTCTGAACATTTCCGAGGTGTATTGTAAAAATAAACATGCAATTACCATATGACCTAAACAGTTGTACTCTTGGACATTTATCTCAGAGAAATAAAAACTTAGGTTCAAACAAAAGTACATGGCTGTTAGCAGTTTTATTTATAAGAAGCCAAGTATCTGTCTGTGGGTGAGTGGTTAAGCAAATGTAGTACATTCATATTCTGGAATACTATTCTGCAATGAAAAGGAACTACTGATGCACTGAATAACCTGGGTGAATTATCAGAGAATTCTGCTGAGAAGAAGAATTAAATACTCTCATAATTTCATTTATATAATATTTTTGATATAAAAAATTTTAGGGATTAAAAACAGATTGTTACCAGAGGAGGTTAGGAATGGGGGAGGAGATGTGGTTTTAAAAGAACGATGAAAAGCTGGTAAAATTTGAATAAAATCTATGGATTGGATCACAGCCAATTTCCTGGTTGTGATATATTACTATAGTTATGCAACATGTCAAAATTAAAGGAGGCTACATTAAAAAGGTGCATAGTATCTCTCTGAACATTTTTCTTTTATCTATAAATATGTAATTATTTAACAATAAAAACTGTGTGTTTATTTGTCCCATAGATTATGCTATGTTAATCATCCAGAGATAAAACTAATTTCTATTTGGGGATTATGACTTTTTTCAATGATAATTGTAGGTTTGATTATAAAAGAAACAGTTATCAAATACACAAGTGTTAAATGCAAAAATGTTTTATTTAAATAATTTTAATCAGAAATCTGTACTATTAAGCCTCTTAAGGTGTCATAGATATTCTTTGACTGTTTTCACTTAAAATATTTTAGGATTATGTTTCCTTGTGATATATGATGTAACGCCTGTAACTTTTTCTTCCCACTTGATATATATTATGTTATTTAGCCCTGTTTCTAATAAACCTAAAAATAGTATGAATGAGAAATGAAGACATCTGGCACATGACAACATGACACTTACATGTAGATTTTTTTTTTAATTCTTTTTTTTTATTTATTCATTTTAGAGAGGAGACACAGAGTGAGAGAGAGAGAGAGAAAGAAAGAGAGAAAGGGGGGAGGAGCTGGAAGCATCAACTCCCATATGTGCCTTGACCAGACCAGTGCAGGGTTTTGAACTGGCGACCTCAGTGTTCCCAGGTCGACGCTTTATCCACTGCACCACCACAGGTCAGGCCACTTACATGTAGATTTTTATGATCTTGACAGAATTCTTAATGTATGTTTTGTGAGCAGGTTAATTTTATATCAAAAAAATTTCTTATATAATACCATTGGTATTACTAGAAACTTTCTGAATAAGTTTTTAAAAATATATAAATGATGTATCTAATTTCCTATGCTCAAATTTGAACCCCAGTGCTATGGCAACAGCAAACCTTTGGCTTTTAAAAAATGATCATTTATTTTAAGAAAGCATTAATCCTCAACATCTTATCTCTTTTATGATTCTAGGTTTTTCTTTTTCTTTTCTTTTTTTTTTTTTGAGGCCAGCTTCCCTGAATTTAGGATATATTTCTGGGCCAAATTCACCAGTTTGGAAGCGATGAAAAATCTTTGACCTACTTACAGACCACTGCGGGTCTTCTCAGCTTTCACGTTATTCTTTCTATCTTTTCTCTCTTTCTACCCTGAGAGGCCTTAGGCTGAGCTTTCCAAACCTTTCGACAAACAGCTGCTCTTTTAAGCAATAGTGTGTATCCTCCTAAATGGCTTTCACAAAATATGAAATAAATTTTCAAAATATTAAAGTCTATTTAAATAGAGGCATTCTTATTCTTTAATAATCATTATAATTCAGTTAATATATTTCAATTTACATGCATAATGTACATGGGAGTGTATTATCTGTGTGTCTGTGAATTTGTTTCATAAAGGCTGAGATCAGCCTTTATTTTTCTCTTTTAAACACACATATATATTTATATCTAGAGCCTAGTACATAGAAGGTACCTAAAAATATCTGTTGAAGAATGGATGACAGGCTTCAAGAGAAAAGAATGCTCAACTCTAAAGATTAATTTATTCTAATTTAATAGGTTTCAAAATAAAATAATCACAGAAACTTTTAGGGTAGAAACTGAATTACAGCATCTCCTAAATGAAATTAAATAATTTAAAAAATGATAGTAAATGCTTTTTAGCAGTTTTACTTTATTGTTACTGGCATAGCTATGAGCATCAATCATGGTGTTTTTCTCGTCATAAACTTAAGTAACTCCTACGGCTTAGAAAATGAAATCCAATTCTTTAGACTGGCACTAACCTTTTCAAATTTAGTTTCCCACATTATTATTCTTGTCTCTTTTGAATATATCCTGTATCTCCCAACTATTCTGCTTTCCCTACTCTCATGCCTCTTGGTCTGTGTGTCTGTCGTGATACTCATTTTGGAATACCCTTCAATTAATTCATTTCACTTATCTGTCAAGTTCTGTTTCTATTGCCAATGCCACCATGAAGCCTGCATTGATATCCTTAATTAGATGTAACTCTTTCTGCCTATATATCCTCTTTGTGTTCTCCCTCTTGAAACCCTTGTCCCTTCCCTAGTCTTAATGATATACTTTTGTTAGCAGATTCTATGTCTCATTTACCTTTGTGTTTTTCTAATTGAAGTATAATTGGCATATAATACCTTATTAGTTTCAGCTGTACCTTATGGGGATTTGTATTTATACACATTACAAAATGATCACCACAAACTGCCTTTGTATTTTCAATATTACCTACATTGAAAATACACACTGATTATTTATTAAACAAATTGAATGCATATGCGTTGTCACGCTTCTCTGATGGCAAACAACTTGCATTCTTCAGTAATTGCTTATAATAAGAAATATATAGATGTTCATGATTTTGACAGATTCAGCATTATTATGATTAATTGATTTTAGCAAAAGTGCATAGTAATTCTATTGGGAAATGATAATTTTTTCAATAAATGGTGCTGGAACAATTGGACACCATATTAGAAAACAACAACAAAGAAATAAAGAGAATTTAGATTTTTACCTCACCAATAAAATGAACTCAAAATGGGTCATATACTTAAATGTTAGCACTAAAAGAATAAGACGGGAGAAATTCTTTTAGAGCTTTAGTTATGCAAAGCAATCTTAGACATGACATTGAATGCATAATCTGTAAAGGAAAAAAAAATCACTTGAATTTTATCTAAATTAAAAATTAAAGTTTGCTCCTCAAAAGACACTAGTAAGAAGAAAGACAAGTCAGAGAATTTGAGAAAATAATTATGAATCATATATTTGATAAAGGAATTGCATTCAAAATATATAAATAACTTTTAGAATTCACTAACAACTCAAGGAAATAATGAACACAGGATTTAGTAGGTATTTCAACATATGGCTAGCAAATGAGCACACAAAAATATCCTTAATGTTATTAGTCATTAGAGAATTGCAAATCAAAGCCACAATGAGACACCACTCCACCTTGTAAATTTCTCAAAAATCACCTTCTCCTGACCCTCTTTGACCCAGGAAAAATTCATCTCCTTTTCAATTTCTCACAAAAATAGCATTCATTCAAAGCATCTTGAGTTAAAGAGGCTCACTGAAGATGTTTGAGACTGTGTCATGCTACAGAGTAAGTCATTTTAAAAGGAATGGTAGGTACAGGTTTTCATGAAACTAATAAAGCCATGAGTTTCTGTGAAATAGGCTTCTCCTGGCACATTTCTTTCAAAAATCCATTCTTGATTTTCTTAGTGAGGACCACCAAAACTGTGAAAATTCATCTTTACCAAACTTAGATCTGCTTCTGGGCATTATTATTCTTTAAGCTATCTTTCCACCATGGAATTTTCTTAACCCTTACTCCCCAATATTTCTAATCTCTCTTCATCTCTAATTTTTTTTTCTTTTCTCTGCTTTCTTTCTCTCTTAACAAACATTGTCTGTTTTCTCACTTGAATGAATTTAGTTCTCACCTCTAAAGTTTTGGTGTTCCAAGTGGATTTTGTCCCAGGTATATTATTTTTTTTCAAGGGTTGAGCTCACTAGAAAAAGAATTCTTGTGTCAACTGTTGAGGTAAAAAATTTTCCTCCCTAATCACATAGATTTTTACCTCCATTTTCTCTCACTATTGATTACAGAATCTCCAACTTATTTCCATGAAAATATCTGTCTTTGATCCAAATAGATATATGTTCCTTATGAAAAGAATATAAACATCTATTGCTGCATACTAATTTTAAGATACCTTGTGACTTCTTAAGCAAAACCTATAATTTTGTATTTATTCTCTTTTTTTAAAAAAAACACAGAATTCCATTTTATTTCTTTTTATTTATTTATTCATATTTTAGAGAGGAGACAGAGAGAGAGAGAGAGAGAGAGAAAGAGAGAGAGAGAAAGGGGGAAGGAGCTACAAGCATCAACTCCCATATGTGCCTTGACCAGACCAGTGTAGGGTTTTGAACTGGCGACCTCAGTGTTCCCAGTTCGATGCTTTATCCACTGCACCACCACAGGTCAGGCTAATTCTCTTTTTTATAATTCCAAATTCATTCTGGTACTTAGCAATGGGTATTTGGGGTTGAAAGTACTATTTCTTTTTCCTCCCAAAGTCTACTCACATATGAATCACTTCTAGTCTAACTAAGCTCTGATCTGTTTTCTTTTAGTCAAGGTTATAATGATAGCCAAGCATGAGATCTCAATGTCTTTTCGATCATGTAGGCCACATTAAGAATATAATGAAAGCTATAAAATACTTCCTTAAATATATGCATATATAACATTTTTTTCTACAATATTAGCGGCTTAACCTATTTTATGAAGCTCACCCATGAGCTCCCAGGTCCATCCCATCAGATTAAGTATCCTTGTGGTATAATTATTATCACCCAGAATAAGTGGCAATATGTGTTGCGTTACTTTGAGAATTTGTTTTTATTCTTTGTAGTTTCAGTTTTCATACTATGTTTTTGGAGGGATTTTTGAAGAGATGTTTTATACAAATGCAAAGTGTCAAATTACTATAGTCTTTCTTACCATTTTATGAAAAGGACACTATGTAGTTGGTTGAAGTCTCTTACAGTTTTTTTCTCCCCACAGAACAAAGTGACTCTCCTCTTTTAAAACACATTAAGGGTTGAAAAAGTCATTAGGATATGAATGTGAATATCTCAAGAATTGATGTACTACAATTGGAGCTGTTATATTAATGAAAGTGAGATTATCATAGAAATGAATCATATTGCTATAAACTTGTAACACAGAGAGAGATCCATTAGCGTGTCAGTGGAAATGATGTGATAATATCAAAGAAAATGGGTTTTGTCTTAATGCAGAGCCAGTGTGAGCAAAACATATAGTTGAATTTTACAAAACTGTAAGAGGAATTCAAAGCTATCCTTAAATACATACTAAAAGTCTTTAAAACAGTTTCTATCATTAAAGATGATTATAATGCGATATTATTTAGTATATTGGCTAATAAAGGTAGAAATTAATTACTATAAGATTGTTAATTTTTACCTATCTTTTAATACAGAAGTTTGGAAAAGCAGGTTTACAGTTGTGCATATGGAAAATGATGTTCAGGTTATGATTATTACAATAGCTTTATTAACTCAAAAGAATGTCACTCACAACTGTAAACCTACTTTTGCTCAACCCAGTTTGTGCAGAATTTCTGTTGATATATAAACATCTCTTCTATGCCTACATTTATTTCAGAAGCTGAAGAATCTAATATAAATTTTTTTCACTGAAAACTGTTCAAGTCCCCTGTTTAGAAAAGTGGCTTTTAGAATAGAAGTTGGGAATAAAATTAAGGTATTAAAAGTTCACCTTTACTTCTTTGTGTTCACAATTAGAGGGAAATTGTAACTTGCTTTCGACATTAAAAATATGTGAGTAGACATTCTTAAGATGAATGGAGAGCAATTAGTTATTCTTGAAGTTAGAAACCTGCTTGACAAGGTTTGGTGTGAGTGCTGGGATAGAAATGAGGGGTGATTGACCCTGATGATCGTAACCTGGAGTGATATTCCAGTAAATTTTTGATCTAAAGATCTCTGAGATGTCTCACCCAGCAATATATTATTTGAACCTTATGATCTTATTATCACCTTAGAATTTACTCAGATTTCTAACTGAAGAAAATCTCACATCTCAAAATCTAGAAACAATAACTTCGTATGATTTCATGTCTTCCTTTCTTTATTCTGGAAACTAAAAGAAGTTTATACAGACTATATTTTCAATTATATAATCAATTATATGTGTAAAATGTTGAAAATTAATTTTTTTGTGTGACAGACAGAGAGAGAGAGAGAAGGGCAGATTGGGACAGATAGATAGGAAGGGAGAGAGATGAGAAGCATCAATTCTTTGTTGTGGCACCTTAGTTGTTCATTGATTACTTTCTCATACGTGCCTTGACTGGTGGGCTACAATAGACCGAGTGATCCCTTGCAAAAGCCAGCAACTCTGGGCTCAAGCTGGTGAGCCTTGCTCAAACCAGATGAACCTGCACTCAAGCTGGAAACCTCAGGGTTTTGAACCTGGGTCGTCGACATCCCAGCCCAATGCTCTATCCACCGCGCCATCGCCTGGTCAGGCAAAAATTTATTTTATTTTTTTTTACAGGGACTGTGAAAGAGAGAGGGTCAGAGAAAGGGATAGATAGGACAGAGAGACAGAAATGAAGAGACATTAGAAGCATCAATCATCAGTTTTTCATTGCGACACCTTAGTTGTTCATTGATTGCTTTCTCATAAGTGCCTTGACCGTGGGCCTTCAGCAGACCGAATAACCCCTTGCTCAAGCCAGTGACCTTGAGTCCAAGCTGGTGATCTTTTTGCTCAAGCCAGACGAGCCTGTGCTCAAGCTGGCGACCTCAGGGTCTTGAACCTGGGTCTACCTCATCCCAGTCTGATGCTCTATCCACTGCTCCACTGCCTGGTCAGGTCGAAAATTTATTCTTAACTGAAGTAATATATTATCTGGTCAAAAATTTGGGAACTCATAAACTAGACTGTAGGGTAAATTTTTCATGTAAATTTTAATGTTTTAGAAATACAATTGTGATTTCTAGAAATAAAGATGATCAATTTATATAGATTAAATTAGTACAGTCATGAATATCGTCAGGAAAAGCTCTTCTGACTCTACAAGACAAACATTTAAAAGTTTCTTTTTTTTTTTAATTTATTCATTTTAGAGAGGATACACAGAGTGAGAGAGTAAGAGAAAGAGAGAAAGGGGGGAGGAGCTGGAAGCATCAACTCCCATATGTGCCTTGACCAGACCAGTGCAGGGTTTTGAACTGGTGACCTCAGTGTTCCCAGGTCGACGCTTTATCCACTGTGCCACCACAGGTCAGACGACAAACATTTAAATATATATATATAGTGTGACCAGTGCCAAGTGACAGGGGATGTAGAATGCAATGTAGTACCAATACCTGGGGTAGGTAATTCATTCTAGGAGATTCTGAGGTAGCTATTGGCTTGTCCTTCACTGGATCTCATACAAGTCACAGTGCCTTGAACATTGCAGATGTTTAACAAATATTAAGTGAATAAATGAAGACATTATACTTGCCCAATAGTAGCTAACAGTCTAGCTTGGAGAGAGACATATAAAGTTGTCTTAATTATAGGCTTGTAATAATAATGATGATGACGATCATGTAGTGGGTATTTCCTTTGTGGTAGAAACTATGGTAGGTGGTTTACATCTATTATTTCTAATCTTTTAATTGTGAAAGATAATAATTATAAACTAGTAAATCACATTTCTATAGTACATACTCGATGCTAGTTTTTCCTTTGGTGGAGAGCGGGTGAGTTAGGGAAGAGAGAGTAAAGAATGAGTCTCTTTGTCAGGCAAAGGGCACATCCTGAGCAAAGACATAGAGATATAAGAGTGAATGGTTTTTTCACTTTATTTCAATGATCAAATAATTTGTAAAAGACATTTGGAATTCAGTTTTACGTTGGATCTACTCGCCCCTTTGAACTTCATGTGACATGAGTCATTACTTTCCATGAGAGGTGAACTTTTTGTTAGATTAAATTTTACTCTTTCTCTAGTATATGTTGTTATAAACCATGATCTTGGCTTCATTATGGCTAGAGGGGAGAAGGTCATGCTTTTCTTTTTGTCATGCCACAGAAAGTATGAGTGTGACATCTGTGAGAGTCACTCACAGAGGAAAGAGGAATTATATTGCATTGGTTCTTAAAATTCTTACAAAATGTTATTTTACCCTGTTAAAGGCTCAGTCTCTTGGAAATGGCTGCTGAAATAGCTCCCAGTCTCTCTTCCCTGTTCTCTGCCACCGCTTTTATATTAGAATAATGCAAAGGAAGAAAACAAGCGTGTGATCTCAGCTGCTCTAAAAAGTCCATGTTTGGTTTCTCTGTTTGTAAAATATGGCAAAAATGATTTAAGCAAATTATTAGTCACACTAATGCGAGGATATGACAAATTATACATGAAAATGAGAAACCCCTCTAAGAGAGGTTTATAATAAAATTGTCAACACCCTCTTTAAGAGGCCCAGCTGGAGGCAGCTATAATCTCTAAGATCACTAGCCTCAGATTGTCTTTTTTCTCTTTTACTGAAGCACTAGCATCAACCCCAGGTGGTAAGCGGTAGTCGATTAAACTCCCACTTTCAGAATTAATAGCACTACGCTGTATGATAGTCCCATAGTCTTGGCCTATGTGTGTTAACTCTTAGACTACCGTTACTTTCTCTTTTTCACCAGGGAATGCATTAAATTCGTCAACCAGAGCTGACTAGTGAACCCTTCCGTCTTCCCCTTCCTCTGCTAATGAGCTGCCAGCCGGGCATGAGCGGCATCACACTGTGCAGACAGTGGTCCTCTTCCTAGATCCAATCCCCACTAGCCATGCTGGCTTTCTGCACCTGGCCCTGGCTTCCAGGTGTGAACATAGGTATCCATGTGAAATCTAGCAGAAGTGCCTAAGAGGGCATAGAGCCATCTGGGTTTATACATTTAAAAAATTTTTTTATTACACTTTGCATTCAACAATATTTTGCATTTAGTTTTATGTATTCAGCATAGTGGATAGACATTCATATAGGTTACAAAATACTCCCTTTGATGATTCAAGTGCCCACCTGGCACCATGGACAGCTATTACAATGTTATTGAGTATATTCCCTATGCTTTACCTTATATCCACATGTCTATTTTGTAATCACTAATTTGTAGTTAATTCCATCACCTCTTTTCACCCCTCCCCCAAGTCCCTTCTCCTCTGTCAACTATTAGTCTGTTCTCTGTATCTATAAGTCTGTTTCTATTTTGTTCATTTGGTTTTTTTAGATTCCACATATAAGTGAGATCATATGGTGGTGCTTGTCTTTCTCTGTAGGTTATGCATTTCTTACTTGAATTTCCTTAGACAGAAAGTATAGATACAGATTTATTAGCTGCATTGTCTCCTTCTAGCTGAAGCCATTTTGATTAATAAGATTGAGAGATTTATATATAAATCAAAATATACATTATACTTAGTCTTGATGTTTATCTCAGAGTGCTCTTACCTCTGTTTTCTCCAGACTTTTCCCTGTTGTTAACATACATGCATCATTTCAAGCCATATCTTCACAAGCAGAAATTTGAGTGACTGCAATATCATTATTTTTATTTTTATTTATTGATTTTAGTTAGAGAGGAAGGGAGAGAGAGAGAGAGGGAGAGAGAGAGAGAGAGAGGCACATCAATCTGCTCCTGTATGTGCTCTGACTGGGAATTGAACTGGCAATCCCTGCACTTCGAGACAATATTCTAACCATCCAAGCTATTCACAACAATATAATGTTCTAACTCATAGCATTCCCAAGATACCCCACTTCCATTCCCACTTCTATTCCATTCTACATATTAATGGCAGATTAATCTTTATATTATATATAGATCTTTTGTTTGGAAAGTTAGAAGATTTTTTATACTTCTGTTACATTAAATCTTACGTAATTCGCATAGTAGGTAACAGTGGAGCAGGAAGTAAAGTACTATATTTGGTTTCAATGATCCACTTATTTGGTTATTTTTCTTCTTTCCTTATCTATCACTGTATTTCCTTCATTTAAAAAATATACTTGGACCACTGCTAGGCCCAGTTCTATCTCTCCTGATAAATAATTTGCAGTCTTTTCTGACAAACTGCCCTTATTGTTTATAGACAATTATTTCATATTTTGAAATGTTGGAAAGAATAAGCTTCTGTTGATTACTTAAAATATTTCCACCTATTTTGCATTCTACACCCTAATATATTTGTGTTCACCTAAAGACAACATTTCAACTCATTTGCCATTGGACAAATTCTCGAGTATTTACCATGTTTATTTTGTTAACTTTTGAGGGCTCAGACACGTTCCCTGGTATTATTTCACACAGGATGAGTTTTCAGTTTGAGATATTGGTCTCTACATTGTTCACTCTCTTTGTATCATGCTTTTCAGCCTTCCTGCTTCTTTAGATTAAGCCAATTCATCTTCTACTTTCTCTTTGAAGCCTTCCTGGTGTCCTTCAGCTTTTACGGGTCTTCTCCTTTTTTTGGCTTTTAAAATACTAAATGCTGTACTGAAAATTGAGCATTTAATTTAAAAAATGAGAACTCAATTATTTACCATCTTGCAATATTCTGCTGGTTTTAATCATGTTTTCCCAGTTAGACTGTAAATTTCTTAAAGACAGAGGTTGTATCTTAACAATGAATGAATGTCGCCAATAATACTTTATACTGTCAGAATAAGAAATAGGTACTCAATAACTCCTTTTTGAATGAATAAGTGCTTGATTGTAGAAGGTTTCTCAATTATAGGCAAGAGAATTCAAAAGGTGAAGATCATCGATATTTGTTTTGATAGTTGGACAGTCTTTTTTAAACAAATAATTTGCTGTGGTTATTACGGGCAGAAAACCCTTCACAGTGACATTTTTTTTTTTTTTTTTGTGAGAAGAGTGATTTCATTTGTATTTTTCTAGTTTTATTTACTTTTTTTTTCAAGTGTTAAAAGCCCTTACTAATGACAGTCATGGAAATAAATTGTTAGATTGAGAGGCAGCCTAGTGCAAGGATAATCTAATCAACTTTTACTCTGACTCCTGATGATTATTACTTTGTCTGAATTGTTGTTATGCTTGTGGTCTTACCATACCATTTAATAGTTGGCTTCATGCTGCTTCATCTTCTAATAATTTTTATACAGAATTTCTTCACCTCATCAGGGCAGAACCTATTTCTGCAGACACTGGTGCACCCCACTGACCTGGGGACCCTAAATACTTGACGGATCTGTGTTCCATCTTGAACTTAGACCAACCAAGATATGAACAATATACCTACAGAGAAAAGTGCCAGAAAGCTAATATTCTAATTCATATTCAATTTGCGTTTCATAATAATACTATGACCTTGTATGTGTCTATAAACATTTGCCTTTTAAATGCTTTCAGATTTTAATTTTATTTCATTCTTTTTGGTATTTTATCCTACTTGTTCCTAACCTTTTATGATAACAGTGCCCCTGGTTGATTTTATAAACTACATATGGCACTTGTAATTCAATTTCTATTATACTTCATGTCAGAGCAGTTTTAAATAATCCTTTTATAGAAGACTTTTGCTTTTGAAAATCAACTACAATTTTCCCCAGTTTTATAGTTTTGAAGGTTTTTTAGTTAGTTTTAAAATATTTTTAGCACTCTATAAACTTTCTTAGTATGTCCAAATGATGAGTTGCAACCCACAAAGTTCATATATCACCATCATGGAAATCACTCAGTTTGTGTATTAACTAACAGTACAAAGTTGCCATTAATAGAAATACATTTATCGACCTATCAGTCTGTCTATGTATTATCTATTTATTATCTATCTATCTATCTATCATCTATCTAACTATCTATCTATCTATCTATTATCTATCATCTATCATCTATATCTATCTATCTATCATCTATTTATCATCTATCTATCATCAACTATCTATCTATCATCTATCTATCTATCTATCATCTATCATCTATATCTATCTACTATCATTTATCTATCTATCATCTATTATCTATCATCTATCTATCTATCTATCATCTATCTATCTATCTATCTATCTATCTATCTATCTATCTATCTATCTATCTATCTATCATCTATCGTCTATCATCACTCATGTCCTGTGACTCCAGAGCCAAAAAAATAAGATAAATATCATTCTTGCTTACCAATGCCACCTCAATTTCATTTTTCTTCTTCCTTCAAGGAAGTTAAGATTCAAAAATCTTAACTTCCTTGAAGTAAACACCATTACCACCCATCACTTCTACCAACCTCCTGATAACCCTCTCTCATTCACTGAAACATTTAGCTCCCAGATCATACTTGTCTTCCCCTCTACTCCTATTCTGGTCATTATTCATAATAAAAAGTTTAACATTCACATGGATGACTCATCTAACATCCTGCCTTCTAAATTGTAAATCTAATTTTCAAAAACCTGTTCGCTATCTACCTCGATCATCCATTGCTATGGTTATATATATTCTAGATCTTGCCACACCAGTAATTACATCAACTCCTCATCTTCCAATTCACCTACTTAGTACTTTCCAATCCCCAAAACATTTTAATCTAATCAAAACTTTATATCTGTTTTTAATTTTCATCCTCCTTTTAGCTTCCTTTATATCTGTCATATACTTCATACTCAGTTGAGTGGTTTCTGTAACAATGTCAACTTGTTTGCCTCTTTTCTTCTTTATTTTCTCAACTGTCAAAATCCCAAACTTAATTTATACCAAATTACTTTTCTTCTCTGTGTCTTGGAGAAGCTGACTATTTTTTGAAAATAAAAATCATATAATTCTATATGTTTACAATGATGTGTATTTACTCTTTAATATATAATATTTTTATTTGCAGATTGCATGGTATTTTTTATATGAGCAAACTTTATTTATTTATTAAGATTTTTATTTATTGATTGTTTTTATAGAGAGAGGACAGGAGAGGGAGAGAGAGATAATCTGTTTCTGTACGTGCCCTGACCCAGGATCGAACTGGCAACCTTTGTGCATCAGGATGACACTCTAACCAACCAACCTACCCAGTTAGTGAGTAAAATTTATAATAAACTTGTGTTCGTGATGCATTTGTAACCTTTATTCCTGGAGAGTTTAACAAATATTGTTAAATATTTGCCAGCACACCATTGCTAATACATATGTTGTACATAGTGTGTCTAAAAAAAGAACTCTTGATACTCCTTTTTCACAGCCTTTCTTATTATTTCTTCCTCTGAAAACTCCATTCTTATAAATGATAAAATCATTCAATCTGTTTGATAATCCTAAAATTTAGCTATCATGTTTGGGTAACCTTTTTTCTTAGCTTCTGCGTTCACACAATCAGTCCTGTCATTTCTACTTAAAAATATAAATTACTCTCTACTTCCACTGCCACTATCTTAATCCTGGACAACATTATTCACTGCCTAGGCTATTAGAAAATTCTCCAGACTGGACTACATTCTTTCAGACTTGTCCCTGTACATTCTGCACTCACTCAGTGAAGTGATTTTTTAAAAATGTAAATCAGATGATGCTACTTCCTTGATTATAACACTTAGATGACTTCTCATTGCTTATTGTCAGGACTGGTGCCTTACTCAGACAGATGCTCTTGGGCCACAAGACTTTTCGTCTTGACCATAATATACTAGGAATGATGTGCAAAGTGCTTCATTTGAAGACTAGTGATATACAAAGTATATGCAGCAAACCATTATTAAGTGATATGGTTCTGTTGATATCGCCCTCAAACAAAGGGTGTGATCAGGCCAAGAATGAATTAAATATTGAAATTCACTGCCTTTCTGTTGCTCAGGTTGTTAGTTTTCAGTTGCATTCAATTATAACTGTGGACATTCCCCCAAATTTCTCATGACTTATACCTGTTTTTGTCGGCCTTGTACAAGGGTGAGTTTTTCAGCAGAGGTGGTTGGTATTAGAGCACCGCACCTTTTGGGTTTTCTTGCTCTAAGCTGGCATCCCATAAAGCTGACTTTGAAACATTATGTTGTGTGCATGTCTCAGAGACAGAGAGATAATAAGAGAATGAATTCATATCTCTCTGACACAATAACCATCAAAACCTTACATGATATAGACCTTGCTTATCTATTTGGCTTCTTTCAACACAACACACTACTCCCTCACTTTTCCTTCTTCCCCTTTTTGAACAAGATTTGGTCCCTTTCAATGGCTTTTTTAAACTTATTATTACTTGTATTCTTTGTCTGGAATAAAAGAATAGAACCCTCCATTCTTGTATATGTATCAGGTTCTTTACCTTTTGTATTACAGTTCCATTCTCATCTTCTCCAAGGGGCTTTCCCAGACTTCCATACCTAAAATCACTTCTCTTCACACCCACACTGCTATCAATTTATCATCTCATTTATGTAACTTTTTATCACTTATTTAATTCTGAAATTATTTTGTTTATTTTTGGTATATCTGTTTCCCCCATCATAATACAAGCTTTATGAGTGCAATGATTTTGTCATGTACGGTCTCCAGTGTTAACAACCATGCTTGCATATAATACATAATCAATTAACAATTGTTGAATGAGTAAATTAATGGATGGAGAATAACAAATGACATTAAAATCATGGGAAGAGTCTCCATGAAGAAATGGCATTTATGAATGTAAGGTATTTTCCCCGCCAAGAAAGAATAAAATCAACGTAGTTATTAAGTCGTAATTATTGAGGCATTATTTGGTACAGAGAATTTCTTGGTCAGGACTCACTGGCATGGGTGATGAATGCCAGGAATCTCGTGCCAGGGACTGCATGGTGCCAGATTTTAAAAGGGGCCCTTGTGGGGTCATCTAGCTAATATGACGTAGATGATGTAGTGAAATCTCACTGGCTGACGGACAGTCGCTTTTTTCCAAAGGTTTATGGAAGTGTAGTTTCCGTGCACCTGGTCATGTGGGTGATCCCAGACAAAGACTGGGGCTCTGATTTCCCACTTGACCACCCTATTGCTAACCATCCTACATCCCAGCCTTTTTGGTTAAATAGAAATGGGGCGCCGTTTATCATTCTGTCTGCTTCTTGCTGATTAGGGGCATTGTGGGGAGGGGGGGTTGCCTGGTGGTGGCTTTGAGGGGTGTCAGGAGGAACATCAGTTTGGCCGTAAGTCGAGAAACTTCGCGAATGCGCTTCGAACAGCACTGCTCCCTGGTTCAGTCCACTCCGGTGGCAGGTTCCTGGTGGGAGGGACAGGATGCAGAAGGAGATTCTGCAGGGCCCAATCTCTTGATGAGCCACAGACAAGTAGGGCCCAGTGGTTCCAAACTGTCAATGATCCTGCATGGGAGCAAGCTTAAGGCAAGAGACCTGGTTAGAAATGAGGGTAGCATTGATTATGGGGGAGCCCTTGGTTGTGAGGAATGTGAGGAGTAAGTGGAAGACGTTGTCAGCTGGATAGTGGCTCCGACACTCTGTAGAATGTCTCAACCCAGAAGGGGTACAGGGCACGATGGCATACCTAAGAATAGGTGCAATAAAAAAGAATTCCATCCAAACTGCATGTCAGGGGTAGTGTACGAAGAGGAGAAGGGGTCCCATAAACCCCCCTAACTGAGACCTGTGAAGGAATTAGAGGTCTAGAGTATGGTGGCAAAACAGAGAAGGTAGTCCCCGTGTCCATAGAAATGAAATGGACTTACTCACTACCTGTAGCTTCACCCGTGGCTCAGAGAGAGTGAGGGGGGTCTCTGAGGTCGGGCCATGTCAACTGTCCACGAGGCCTAGGAATTCAAATGATGGGTTTACTTCGCTAGATTGGCCTCCCATCTGAGCAGCCTGTCCTCCACGCTGAGAGGCCAAGGGTGTGCCTGCTCTCCAGAGGGGGCAATCGCTCCACCAGTGACCAGGCTGCTTGCACTTAGGACAAGGCTTAGCAGGTAGCCTTGGGCAGGGGCATAGTTGAGACCAATGACCCTCCTTACCACACTTAAAGCAAGCTCCCAGTGGGGACCCTGTTTGCGGCCCAGACTTAGGTTGAGAAGTTCCTGTGCTTTGCCCCTGTTGCTCTGGCCTAAGGGCTGCCACAATAGCCTGGGTTTGGAGTGCTACCTTCTGTTGCATGCGGGCCTGGTGAAAAACCACGACCTGTTCCTCTCGACCATTAAAAACCTTAAATGCCATGTTCATCAGGTCTCGGATAGGGGTTTGTGGGCCCTCCTCTGCCTTCTTAAATTTCTTCCGAATGTCCAGGACCGACTGGGAAATAAAGTGAGTAGTTAATACAGTGGCCCTGGCACTTGAATTAGGGTCTAAACGAGTATGGAGGACCATAGTGTCAGTGAGGCGATTTAAGAAGAGAGCCGGATTTTCCTCAGGTCCTTGAGTAATTTCCCTTAACTTGTCATAGTTAACTACCTTTTGTGCTGCATCCTGCATGCCAGCTATAAGACATTCAACCATCTGATCACGTCGTCTCCTACCTGGTTGTTCCTTCTGGTAATCCTAGTTGGGGTCCGTGTCAGGGACCGCTTCTGGGACCACTGGCATTTGAGCATTAGAGGTGTGGACCTTATCTGCATGAACTTGCGCTGCTGTCCGAATCCAGTCTTGTTCGTCGGGGGTAAGGGTAGAAGACATAATAATATAGAGATCATGCCAAGTAAGGTCATATGCCTGAGTAAGATATTGGAATTCCTTGGTATAGTTGGTAGGATTAGAAGAATAGGAGCCCAAACGCTTTTCAATTGCAGACAGATCAGAGAGGGAGAAAGGCACGTGGACTCTAACGACCCCTTCTGTCCCGGCCACCTCGCAGAGAGGGCATAGGAGGTTGGCTCCCTCTTGTGGCCTGGAGTGGGATCGGGTGTGAGTGCTAACGGGAGGAGAGAGAGGGATCAGTGTTTGCCAGCGGAAGAGAAACAGGATTTAGCGAAGAGATGAGATGGGACCGAGGGAGTGGTGCAGGAGGGGAACAAAGTTCCTCAGGGGAGTTGGCAAAGGAAGAAAGATTTGGAGTGGAGAGTTTGGCTGAGGTTTCCCTGGCCAGAAGGACCTGCATTGTAGAGCAGTCAGCGCAGAGATTAGGACGAGAATGCAACTGAAGAAACCCCTGTATATAAGGAATCTCTGTCCATTTTCCAACTTCTTGGCAATAGTTCTATAAACCAATAAGGATGTTAAAATCAAAACTTCCTTCCTGAGGCCACCTGGTCCAGTTATCCAGTGAGTATTGTGGCCAGGCTATGCTGCAGAAGAAAATTAGTTTCTTCCTTTTTAGGGAGGGATCAATGTTTGAGAGGTTTCAGATAAGGCACCCCAGGGGTGTTTTAGAGTCTGGCTTGGATTCCTTTGCCCCATGGTCACCCCTCAGTTCTTGGAGAATGGTCAAGAGATGAGTTACTGGCATCCCCAAATTCAGACTCTGGCCACAGAACAGATAGGGAAAGTACATATATGCTTGAACGTCTCCAAAGGACACATTTACTAGGACGGAAAAGGCTTCCCTGACGTAGTTACGGTTTTCGGACAGGGAGCCTCGGTGGAAAGAACCTGAGGGGGTTTGGAGGCAGGGAGCTTACCACACTATGCACTGAGGTGGAAGGTCGGTTGTATATCCTGGGTCCTCGTTCTTCCTTGGAGGGGATGGGAAAAGAGTAATGGTCTGTTGCGGACTTCAAGCTCCTCCTGGGTTTTCGGCACCAAAAATGTAAGGTATTTTCCCCGCCGAGAAAGAATAAAATCAACATAGTTATTAAATCTTAATTATTGAGGCTTTATTTGGTACAGAGCATTTCTTGGTCGGGACTCACTGGCACGGGTGATGAATGCCAAGAATCTCATGCCGGGGACCGCATGGTGCCAGATTTTAAAAGGGGCCCTTCCGGGGTCGTCTAGCTAATATGATGTAGATGATGTAGTGAAATCTCACTGGCTGATGGACAGTCGCTTTTTTCCCAAAGGTTTATGGGAAGTGTAGTTTCCGCACACCTGGCCATGTGGGTGATCCCAGACAAAGACTGGGGCTCTGATTTCCCACTTGACCACCCCATTGCTAACCATCCTACAATGAAGGACTCTTCTGACACAATAGAAACATCCATGTGTGGGTTGGATGCAGAGTCACAAGAAGCCTGATTACATGTCTAAGCACATGTGTATTACCAACTGCTGAATAACTTCTCAAGCACAACCGACTGCCTGTGATTTCCTTTTCTTTGTTGAGCAGGTCCCAGAAACTTCATTATTTTTTCCTCTTCTGGAAGGTACCCCTAATCATACTATATATTGTTGTTTCTTCCAAATTTGCTAACAGTATGAACAATTTTTTAGCTCCCTACTTTAGTTCTCTTTCTATACACATACCTGTAAGTTCTATGTTAGTTCACAATCTTGAGAGTTCCCTGGGAAAACTCTGAAACTGGCCACCATATGTGGAGGGCAAGGAGAGACCCAAGAAAGAGTCAGACCACTCTGGATTGGTAGGTGGCATTTTTAATAAGCATGATAACTCACCAGGCTTTTCCTGAGTGCTGCAAGATGAACAGATCCCTGCACCTACCTACTAGATTCTTTAAAGTTTATATAGAGACCTTAAGTCCTTTACATATACCACCCAGGTATTTGGTCACATATACTGGCCAGGTGGTCTCAGTGACCCATTGCTATTTCAAGGCTGCATCCTTGAAAACGGTTCTCACTGTGGGAACAGTGGGCAGAGCGTACATTCCAAGGACAGGGAAGGGGGTGAGGAGTCTCCCATTGATGGGTCCAGCTTGCAGGACAACTGGTGGTCACATCTTCTACTACCTCCTTTAATAATCTACTTTAGGGACTCCCCTACTAATTACTCAAAGAAGTCAATAGGGGATTGCTCACATAAACAATACAAGCACATTATAGAAATGAAAGAATCTCACAAAGTTTATTGGTGAAATTATAAACCTATCCCTCATGGTTCTCTTGGAAATATGATTTCATCAGTGAGCATTTATGTTAGTGCGATGACTGTGAATCAGTGAGGATTCAGCCACTTTAGGCATTTCAAGCAGAAAGAGATTTAATAGAGTGAGTGAAAGGCTTATAAAATGACTAGAAAGGCAGAATAGTTCATGTCAGTGAAGGTGGCGTGAGCTTTCAAGTATGTTCTAGAAAATCAGGAAATTGATGCTGTCTTCTCTTAGGGGATCACTGGGAAACTCTCTCATACTGTCATAGTTTTTCAGCAAAATCCAGGTGGTTACTGTGAGGTGGGAACAAAGTAGGCATATCTGGAAGTCATTTTGTAACAAAACAAAATCCCCAAACCTCTTATCTACTGAAGTCCATGCATCCATTCACCACAGCTTTGGAAGGTAAAGGCAGTGGACTCTACTTCTCTTCTACTATGAGTCTCACACATTGGCAGCATGTCATTCACATTTAGGCACTGGAAACAAAGAAGTCTGGGAAAGATATTTACCAGGCTTTTAGCCCCTGACATTCAGAGAAGAAGCTAGAAAGTGGTAGGGATCAATTCTGGTCGCCAAAACAAATAAGCACTAGCCAAGACGGACAATATTCCCTCCCCCCCGCCCGGCCCCCTTCAGATGCCTGGAACAAAAGCAAAGCAAAGCAAAGCAGAGTCCCTATGAATACTATTTTCTTCTCAAGGGAATTCCTAATTGAAGGTTCTGGTTTCACTAAATATTTGGTTTAGACACATTTTTTCCTGTTATTTTTCTGACATACAGGAAAAAGGATAAGATCATTTTATGAGACAAGATGAAAGGGTTAAAGAGCCAAATGGAATTTTTATTGATTCTGGATAATGCCTGCTCTTTGAAAATTAAAAAAAAAAAAATAAAGCAAAAATATTATTTCCTATGTTACTCTACTTGAAAACCTAGTTGTAGAGACTAAATGAAAGCACATAGAACACATTGAGAACAAGTATGCTGCACGGTGATAATATGCTTGGTTTTGCAGTTTTTCTTACAAGGGAGAAAATAATGAAGTGTTTGGAATAATGGAAGGGGAACTACTGTCTGAGCCTTGCAGATCAGCAGCAGTATGTAGACCGGCAAGAGGCAGGAGGAGTATTCAGGGTGCACGTATGCATGAGAGAATGAGATGAGCAAAGGCTGCAACGAGCATATAGTAGAATAGTGACATGTTTACCAACAACTTTTTTTTTTTACAGGGACAGAGACAGAGTCAGAGAGAGGGATAGATAGGGACAGACAGACAAGAATGGAGAGAGGTGAGAAGCATTAATCATTAATTTTTCGTTGCCATCGTGACACCATAGTTGTTCACTGATTGCTTTCTCACATGTGCCTTGACCACGGGCCTTCAGCAGATCGAGCCACTCCTTGCTGGAGCCAGCGACCTTGGGTCTAAGCTGGTGAAATTTTTGCTCAAGCCCTATGGGCCCGTGCTCAAGCTGGCGAGCTTGGGGTCTCAAACCTGGGTCTTCCGCATCCCAGTCCGATGTTCCATCCACTGCCCACTGCCTGGTCAGGCCCAACAACTTCATAAAATAATGTTGCTATCTCTACATATGTTTGTTTCCATTGATGGAAGGAGAGCAGAATTTGCCTCCCTCACATATGCCTCTTTAGAATATTGGTTTTTTTTGAAGTTGGTTTTAAGCTGGATTCAGGAATAGTCTTAGACTTTCCCCCTAGCTATCTAAAATGACTTTAGGTAGAAGACTTGCTCCAGAAAGGGAGCTATCCTCATAGATCACCACAGTATCATATGAACAAGCGTGTGATAGGGAGAAACCTAGCAAGGCACACTGGATCTAATTCCTGTCTGTGTCCCACTGTAGAACATACCCCAAGGAACATTTGTTACCATCGCCATGTGCATTGCTTTCTTGCCCTTTGAAGTTTGAAACCGCAATTTTCTCCTTCACCTCCACAGTGGCATCTAAGCCTCACCTGCCCAGTGTGTCCTCTGGTCTCAGATTCTCATGACGCTCTCCACGTGTACATATGTACTAAATTCCCACAATTTCTTTTGTTAATCTGTCTAATGTTGATTTGATTTCAGCCAGGATAACTTAGAAAGGTGAGAAGAAAATTTAATTTTTACAGCCCCGCAGAATGTTAACTTTATCATTAGAAGTACAGATAATAGTTCTCCATTTGAACTATTTCAGGCAATTTATAAAATTCCCAAGCCCCATCATCAGACACTTGGATTTAGTAGCACCAAGATGGTACCCAGGAGTCTGTATATTTGTAATGCTTCATAAGTGATTCTGGTGGGAGAATCACCACCCTGAGGGCACAGCACAGCCATATTGTTCTGTGTTCTGAAGTCATCATGCGTCCCTGTCAGCATCTTCTATGAGGTTTGGAGGACAGGGAAAGTCTTGTAAGTTGCCTCCATTGAGGCATCTCAGCAGACTAGCATAGAAGGTGCATACAGAAAACCTTAGGGTACTAATTATGAGCTTCCACCAAAACTTCTACCCTCTCAGAAGCAAGAAGAAAGAAGTTTCTTCATGCCTCATCACCTTTGAAGATCAGAGGAAGGCAGAAAAGAGAAAGAAGAAAGAAAAGAAGGTGACAGAGAGAGAAAGAGAGAGAGAGGGAAATGATTATTGTAATCATTTCTATTCTACAGTGAAATAAGAGGATTGAAAAGAAACTGAAACCCTGTCATGATCTCTCTACAATATGTTATCTGCCTACAAAATCCAACAGAATCAATTAATAACCAATTACGATGTAGAAACTTCAGTAAAATAACCAGTAAGACAACAATACAGAAAAACCCATTCTTTTCTGCTATATGAATGGTAGCCATTTGAAAAAGATTGAAGTATCTATTGTTCCTCTACAAGAAGGCATACTATTAATTGGGATCATGGTTTTTAAAATAATGCATGTTTATCATTTGCATTTTCCAAATGTGACCCCCTGTCTGTGAATCCATGATGTTCATCTAACTCGAAAGAATTTAGATAACTAACTACAACATGGAGAGGTGACATGGGAGAAGAAAAGCAAAATTGATGTTGTATCTTCTTCTAGAAGAGTTTATAGAGAGTGATGAATTCTATATTGCTAATTTATTCTTCTTAACAATTACTCCCTTGACAAATGGAGACCATCATTTTTATGACATACTTTAAGGGATTTACCCAGAGTTTCCAAATTTCATTTTAGCTATGAGTCAGCCCTTCCCTGTCCTTATTGGAAAAGCATATCAAAAAGTAAGTGGAAAATAATGACAGAGAATAACAATGAGATTGAAGTTGGAAAAGCAAATCAGAGAAGAGGTGAATTACTGATAAATCATTGAGAAGACTGTTAATTTGTTCTAATATAATTTTTAAAGAACCCGTTTCACAAACTTTGTTACTTTGTTAATGATGAATAACTTTTGGAGAAACATCTGTGAGTTTTGGTACTGGAATTGAGGATGACTCTTCTACTCAGACAGGAGGGAGATACAAAATGCAAATCTAGTTTTGTTACTATTTTAAAAACCATGCAGAGATTTCCTCTCATATCTATGACTCTTAACACGTCATCAGTCTGGTCCCCTGTCCAGCTCTTTGCCTTTATCTTTCATCTCTTTTAGGAGGTACACTTTGTGTTCCTGTAACACTGTAGCAGTTGGCTCCATTCATTACACTGTTTTGCATTATACCTTCTTTGCTAATCTTCTTCCTCTACCTAAAAAGCGTTCTCCCCAAAGCTGTTTTAACTTGATTTAATTGTTCCTCACTTTAGAAATGTGGCTCAGGCATCAAGTGCTGTAGGACACTTTCCTTAACCTTTGAAGTTTAATATCCCTGTGCTTTCATTGAGACTTGATTATACTTTTATCATTATCCTGTTCACAGTTTATTGACATTTCTGTTTTGATCGCTAAATATAAACTGTGGAAGAATAGGAGCCATGTCATATTAAATGTTCATCACTGTATTCCTTGCATTTATAAAATGCCTGACATTATAAAAACCTGAATTGAACTGAACTGTTACAGAGTCGGAAAAATTATTTGAAAGGCCAGGTAGCTAGAGTAGGGAGGTTGGGAAATTTGAGCTACTTCTCATGGAAAACCACCTTGATTTTCTGACCTTGTACTAGGCACTCAGAAAGCGCTTTACTCATACTTAATTTCTTCCACTATCTTGGGAGGCTGCAATTATTGACATTTTATAGATATAATATTATAAATCATTGTTGCTCAGAGCTGATAAGTAGTTTTTCTCAGTATCATAAAGCTGGCAAAAATGGAGTGGGGTTTAAAGCTAAAATCTGTCTGTTTTTAAAGTCCTACTATATCCTGCTGAACAATATAAAGGAAGCAATTGATGGAAATGGTTATTTGATTTAATCATTCATTCACTGATTCTTTACTAGAAGACTTAGATCATTTTTAAAAGCTTATACACAATACAACTGAGCCTGGACTATTTCAATTCTATGCTACTTCTCTGGCTTGCTAAAATCATGCATCTATAAAGAGTGCCTATATAGCACACAGACTATTACATTAGCTGGGATGCCATTCAAAGTGCCGCCAGCAAATACTTCTGCCAAGGAAATTTCAGGATAAAAGTGCTGCTGAGGACTATCGAGCTATCTATTTGCAAGAGCCTTCCAGAGTCATTTTTCTTTTCCTTTTGTATCATCAGAGGTGGCTAATCCTTTAGTTCCTGTGTTGTTTTTCTAGTCACTCCTCCTTGAATGCTAAGCTCACACAATGGTTGCCTGGAATGTTCTTAGGGCTCCTCTGAGCTGCTCTACTCTGATTGTGATGTTAACAGTGGGGGAGGGGGTCACATAAAACTGACCTACTGACACATGAGCTACATCAGGCAGGGTTTGTTTCAAACAGAGTGCTCCCTAAATATGTAAGAAACATTACAGAAACTATGACTACTTTCTCAAATTTGGGTGAGCAAAACTGAGCTTAGATCTTTTTGTATATTCTTATATTTCTCTTTTCACAGCATTTATTACCTTTATAATTTTTTATTAACCTTGTAATATTCTCTTAGACTGCCAAGTCTATAAGAACAGAAATCTTACCTATCTTTCTCAGTGCTCATTGCCAGCATCTCACATAGTTCATGACACAGAGAAAGCACTTAAAAGGATAATTATTGAATGAATGACTTAAGTATGAAAACTTGGTATTTATGATTATTGCAAAAAATTTTCCGCTATGTTGAAAAACAAAATCAGCGATATCCTTTAGAACAGTGCTTCTCAAATCTTCATATATATGGTCATCTGAGGATCTTGTTAAAATACAGAGTCACACTTGACTAGGTGGTGGCACAGTGGATAGAGCATCAACCTGGGACACCGAGGACCCGGATTCAAAACCCTGAGGTAGCCAGCTTGAGTGCAGGTTCACCAGCTTGAACACAGGGTCACTGGCTTGAGTGTAAAATCATAAACATGACCCCATGGTCACTGGCTTGAGTCGAAAGGTTGTTGGCTTGAGACCAAAGCTTGCTTGGCTTGAAGCCCAAGGTTGCTGGTTTGAGCAAGAGGTCACTGGCTTGGCCGGAGACAGACCCCCCAACCCCCCGCCGCCCGGTCAGGCACATAAGAGAAAGCAATCAATAAACAACTAAGGTGCCCTAACTATGAGTTGGTGCTTCTCACCTCTCTCTCTTCCTGTCTGTTCCTGTCTGTCTTTCTCTCTTAAAAAATAAAATACAGAGTCAGCTTCAGTGAGTGCTTCAGTAGACTGAAACTCTGCATTTCTAACAGGTACCTGGGTGATGTTTTGGTGCTAGGCCTCAGACCACATTCTGAAGAGCAGCTGTTAGAACACCACAGCTACCCACTGCTATGTTCATGTTACCACTTGTCCTCCATATTATTTGTTTGTTGAATGGCCTCACTGGCCTTCCATCAGGAACTCCTTGGTTATCTACACAGATTAATCTCTGTGGCTGCTCAGCCTGGAGCTTACTACATGGGGATTCCCTCTGAGAAGCAACTCAATAGTAAGTGATTGCCTTAGAGTATCTGTCCTAGTGACTTTTGATTTAGGGCTCAGATCTGAAATCACATTTATTTTCTTTGTGTCACTCTTTTAATACAAACAGTGACTCTCTGTCAGCATATACTCAGATCTAGCTTTTTACCTTATTGTCAGCTCTTTAAAGGACCTTCCAAAATAAATTTGTGCGTATGACAGAGAGCTATTAGAATATTTGTAATCATGGTTATTGTTTAATTTTACTCTTGTGACCTTGAGGCATGTCCAGTGCTACACAATAATATAAGCCTTCTATGGATTTCAGTTGCCAAAAGAGCAGCTTTTTATATAAACTTGTTGAAAACTGAAAAGTTATATTCCCAACCCTCACCCTAACTCAGGGTATTCACTGACTGCCTTCTAGTTTATTTTTAATAGAAATAAAATAATCTTTCACATCATGAAATTCCAGTCAAGCTTTTATTATTATTATTTTTTTAACTTAAAAGCATTTACGAAATGAATTATTCCGTTTTTCTCTGCTAAGTATTTTCTGAGCTCTGTTAGCTCTTTTGACAACTGCCATTGTACAGGCACATTTTTTCCTCACCCTTTCTACTTTGATATAGGCTTTACTTTCAAGACTTCTACCCTTTTCTCGATGGAATTTTTTTTGTCTCCTAATTAATATTAAGCTACAGATTCATAATCTGTTAGTATATTAATCAGGACTTTTTCCTTTTGTTCTTAGGATATGATTTTATGGGTTTGAATGTCAAACTTTTTCCTCTTGTCGTGGTTAACGAGGTGGGTTTGCCTGCATTCTCAAGTGTCGGTTTCTGTGCACGGGGTGGAGTGGAGCAACATAGTTCGCTGCTTAAGGGCTTTCTCCTCTGATGTTACCACAAGGTATTAAAGTGCGGCCTCTGAGATTTGCCTTCTCAGCACCCTTTATGTCTAGTAACTGAACATTCAATTGTTCCTGACTGTTCAATTTGGATTCAATTCCCTGCAGATTTTTTTCCCTCCCTCCGTATGGGTTTCTGTCTTTTTGGAAGGGAAATTATTCTGAACGCTCCTGAGGTGTTCAAAGATGTAGGCAGCTACACACCACCTCTGCTCTTTCCGGGGACTCTGGGGACTTTCTGGTTGTGAGGAAGTATGTTTGCAAATTATTCCACTCAGAACAGAGAAGGTACTCTTTGAGGGTGTTTGTTGGAAATAAATAAAATGAAGTTTGAGAACACCTAAGATGATTAGAATTCCTTGTATCCTCTTTTCATTATGTCTGTAAAGCCGCTAAATCTATGTATACTTGGCCCTTCCCCTTACGCTCAGGTTATTGTGGAATATGTCTATGCTGTCCTTGGTGTTCTGTCGGTCAGAAGAAAGGATTTAAAGAGTAACGAATTGAATACAATCACCTAGGATGCTTTTTAAAAATACCAATGCCTACCTCTTGCTTCCAAGATTTAATTAGTCTGAAGCAGGCCCAGGCATCTGCATTTTGAAAAGTTCTCTGGTAGGTTCTAGAATGTACTATGTCAGTTTGTGTTGAAAGAGTCACACAATGTAACTACTGGTCTAGGTCAATTCCATTTTTAATTTTCAGCCAACTGATGGATAGTTCACCTGGCCAGCCCACAACACAGAATGGGAAAATTAGAAGTGATGCCTTTAATGCAAATGAATTTCTTTTTTCTCACAGAAAAGTAAAAATTAAATCTCTTCTCCTCTATGTTTTCTCTTTTGCCATCGGAAAATATTTTGAAAAGTTAAGGACTTTTATCTTTGTGAAATGAGGGCAAAAGAGAAATTTCTTCCTTCTAGTCAAAAGGAGTTCTAAACTTAAAACGCTTTCTACTGTTAAGTATTTTGCTTGCTTTTAATTGTATTTAAAGAATTGCTAGGTTTCTAATTTCTTAGGGCAGAGAAAAAGTTTACTTAATTCAATACTGTTCTCAAAGAAAGCACTTGAGTAGAATTTTACTATAGGAAGTTGATGTCAGTTTTTATATACCATTATATGATTAAAAAATTTTTCCCCTCTGCCTGACCAGGTGGTGGCGCAGTGGATAGAGTGTCAGACTGGGACACAGAGGACTTAGGTTCAAAACCCTGAAATTATTGGCTTGAGTGTGGGCTCACCGGCTTGAGCACGGAGTCACTGGCTTGAAGCCCAAGGTCTTAGTCTTGAGTCCAAGGTCGCTTCCTTGAGGAAGGGGTCACTTGCTTTGCTGGAGTGCCCCTCCCCCCATCAAGGCACATATGAGAAAGCAATCAATGAACGACTAAGGAACTGCAACAAAAATTTGATGCTTCTCATTTCTCTCCCTTCCTATCTGTCCCTCTCTCAGTCTCTGCCTCTCTTGCTAAAAAAAATTTAAAAATTTCCTCTATATAAGTAATTAAATTCTTTAAGGCAAGATATAATAGTTATCTTCACTTAAAAATATATGACATAGCCTGACCAGGCAGTGGCGCAGTGGATAGAGTGTTGGACTGGGATGCGGAGAGGCCCAGGTTCAAGACCCCGAGGTCTCCAGCTTGAGCGCGGGCTCATCTGGTTTGAGCAAAAGCTCACCAGTTTGAGTCCAAGGTTGCTGCCTTGAGCAACAGGTTACTCAGTCTGCTGAAGTCCCGCAGTCAAGGCACATGTGAGAAAGCAATCAATGAACAACTAAGGTGTCAAAACGAAAAAACTGATGGTTGATGCTTCTCATCTCTCTCTGTTCCTGTCTGTCTGTCCCTATCTATCCCACTCTCTGTCTCTGTAAAAAAAAAAAGAAAAAAATATAAAAATAAAATATATACACATATGTGTGTGTGTGTGTGTGTGTGTATATATATATGATATAATGGCCTGACCAAGCAGTGGTGCAGTGGATAGAGCGTCAGACTGGAATGCAGAGGACCCAGCTTCAAAACACTAAGGTCACTGGCTTGAGCATGGGTTCACCAGCTTGAGCACAGAACTGCTGGCCACTGGCTTGAGCCCAGCGGTTGCTGGCTTAAAGCCCAAGTTCTCTGGCTTAAACCCAAGGGTGCTGGCTTGAGCAAGGGGTCACTCATCCTGCTGTTGTCCCATAGTCAAAGCATGAGAAAGCAATCAATGAACAACTAAGATGCCACAGTGAAGGATTCATGCTTCTCTTTCCTGTCTGTCCCTATCTGTTATCTCTCTCTCTCTGTCATCATATATATATGATATAATGCAATGTAGAAATTTATTGAATAAAACTTTAGATAAAGTGAATGAAAAAAAAATGCCAACATTTATTCAACAGATTTTTTGTGTGTACCAATTGTGCAAATAAAGAGGTATTATATATATATTTTTGTTAGATTCAGACTACATGCACTTTTAGAGACAATAGAAGGTGTGTTATCAGATTGCTGAGGTTTATAAAATAACTGCAAGAAAAATGGTATATCATAAAAGTAAATTTAAAAAGTTAGGGGAGCAATGTTTAATATGAAAGGGTATACAGGATGGGGCAAAAGTAGGTTTACAGTTGTGAGTATGCCAAACACATAGTTTATTCTTGAATTATTATTCTTTATTAGTGATTGTATTATTTTCCATATGAATAACTTTAAAACTTCTTTTGCCTCACTTTATTTAGTGTATGAGCTTTAGGAGAGGCTGGCTTAAAGTTCAATTGTTGAATCTTCATTTTCTTATCAATAGTTATTCTTTTGTTTTAATTTATTGTATATTTATATGTATATATACATAAATACATGTGTACACATGTACACAAATATACATGTGTTGAAATAAACTTCTAGGCTCAAGATGGAGCTGCTGTTGCCCAGGGTCCCACATCAGCAAACCAAAATTTAGATAACTTTTGTGTCCCTAGAAATGCTCCGCTTGATCAGTCAGCCACTACCCAAGAGCCAAAACAACTTGTGGCCTCTCACTGCCTACAAGGTGAACTATGTGGCCCAGCTAAACAGCTATGTTCTATTTGTCTCTTCCTTATTCTTCATTCCTTATTCTATAAAAGCTTCTTATCTTCCACTATTTTACAGTTCTTCCAAAGAAGACTGTTGGCTTCATAAAGTACTAAAGTTTCTATCACCTGAATTGTCTTCTTTAGCCATTGTTGGGCAAATAAGTTGGTAAAATTTGTGTTATTTAATTTTGCTCACTTTTATTGCTAAAAATGGCCGCTGTCCACATGAATGGTGCTGCTGGGTGAAACTGCTAATTACCTTCCTGCTTGGGAAGGGCCATTGTTATGCTAATGTCGCTGGAGGAGGAATTTTTATGCCAAAAAGTTTTAAGAAGAAGGTGAAAGGAGCGGAAGGGAGCCATGCTTTTGCAGAGTAGAAGGAGAAAGAAAAAGCCAAGATGGAGGGGAAGGAAAGAGAAGCCAGTTTGTGCAGAGTACGAAGCCATGTTGGCAGATGGGGAACCAGAGGTGACTTAGACTGGTGGAGGACCTTGAATTCTAGGAAAACCCAGATGTGTCAGTAGCTTTGTGAGCACTGAATGAGTGGGTTTTATGAGCCCTGTGTTGTTTTACTTACCTGTCAGGTGTGAGGCTAGAATAAAAAAATGGCCCACCATATTTTGGCTCCATTGTTTCTAATGTGAACCTGCATGTGTATGGTGGCGACTGCAGTGACTACTGGCCTTACAGCCATTTTTGAACATTTGATGTATGTAATCTATTCATAAAATATGTATTTTTATAAAGGATAAACTTTGTATAAGAAACAGTGCATTCTATTTGTACATTTTGTTTTTTTTATCTTCAAACTACTGAAGTATAAAAACTATGTGTTCTTAGATTTAGTCATATGTCTTTCTATATCCTTATAATGAGACAAAATGAAGTCATCTAAATAAACTGATCAATCCAGAAGAAAAAATAAATTTAGAATTTTAGGGAAAGCTTTGTTTGCTTTGAAATACGACATATCATCCAGGTGTGGTAGAGGGCTTCATTAACCTATTTTATACCTCATACAAGGATAAATTTGAACTGGCTAAATGTAAAGCCAATAGTCGCGGCCACCATCACAGCCGCCTGGCCAGTGCAGGTTCACATTTGATTCGGGCAGTTGGTAATGAAACAATGGAGTCAAGAACTGGTGAGCCATCAGCTTTAATTCTAGCTTGCACCTGGTGGGCAAGTAAAAACACACACTGGGCTCCAAAACCCACTCATTCAGTGCTCACACAGCTACTGACTTATTCAAGTTTCCTAGAATCAAAGGTTTCTAGCCCACCAGACTTATTCACCTCTGTTTCCCATTTCCTTCTGTCTGCACAAATTCTACACAAACTGGCTTCTTCCTCAGCACTCCGCCATCTTGGCAGCTGCTTCTCCTTTCCTCCAGGTCTCTAATGCTAACCTCAGGAACCAAGGGAGAGCAAGCTCCCGGTCTGCCCCCCTTTATAGTATAGAAATCCAAACCTTTATTCCAATCTACAAACAAGGAAGTCTCTGATACAAAGTCACTTATCTGAGGCATAATGGGAGGATTCCTCATGAGAGTGCACCACCTCACATCATCCAATCAGTTAAGGGTGTGGGGAAAAGTTTACTCTTAAAACTAAGCCTTAGGCTTTAACGACCCATCCTGCCCACAGCCTGTTCCCCAACACACATTAATATTAAGGGACTTGCACGTGGGCAGCGCCATCTCTAACAAAGTGAGCATAATATATTTTATCTGCCCAACACTAAGAAACTGCTCTTACAATATGAAATATATTAACTTGGTATGTTGGGAGGGGGTGACCTGAATATTGTGTATAGTTCATTGGAATGAGAATGCATGATTTACATTTTGCATTATTTTTGCAAATCATGAGTTTAAATACCAGTTTATCAATATGTATAGGTTCTTAATGCACATTTAAAAAGTAAGTGGTGAGTCTCTTTTACAGTCTTTTCAGGTTCAAAGAAGACACTCTGCATAATTTAGATTATGATCCAATACAAATAGAAGAGGTGGCACAGGTGTGGAGTGGCTCATTACTTTAAATGGTAGCCCTATGTCATGGTAATCAAATACAAAGCTGTCACTCTTCTCCCTCTTTTATTACAAAAGACAAAGCAGTGATCATCCCTGCTAGACAGTGCTTTATTTAAGCAAATGTCAGAAGTGAGCTTCAATCAAAATTTAGCATAAAACACTGTATTAGAATGGATCATCTCAGAGGCTATAAAAGCGAAATGTCTGACAATGGCCCCGACCAATAAGAAATTTATCAGAAAACAAGCCACTTGTAGATCACAAGTCCAAATCAGCAGCAGTGCTTTGTTGAGCTGATTTTTTTTTTCCTGCTGAGTAGAGATAAGATTGATTGGCGCAACCTTAGGCAAGCTCCCTAGGCAACAATAAGAACACAAAAAGTAGTGGTTGGAGAGAACTAGTGTCAACAGTACAGCTGGGGCGTTTCACAAGGAAATGGGGAGGGAGCTGGCAGATGGCAGGCCACAGATCTCTTGTCACTTATCACAGTAACTGTGATTATATCTTTGCCTGGCTTGCCATAATTAGAAGTGGAAAGTGACTTTTTTTTTCTCCTGGAAAGGAGTTCTTGGTCTTCTAATATAGAAAAATAAACAGAATTGCTTCATTATTATTCTAAATACTTTACTTCTAATACTTTTATGTGAGAATCTTCAAAGTAGTTATATTAGTAAACTAATCATACTTCCTAAAAACAGTTTAAAAAACTTGTAAAATCAATTTAAGTAAAGCAGAAGAGTTCATTGTGGTTTTCTGACTGGTAGCAGCAAATGCTTGAGAAACAGCAGACAATTAGAAACGACTTTTAAAATATTGTTTTTTAGGACTCTAATCACTTCAGAACATATACCTTATTTTTGTTATTCAAATTATAGAAAGAAACAGAACACAATTTGTGTGCAGCTAGAGGTCTTTGCTTGATTGGATTTTCCCCTCTGGAGGAAGAATAATCTATGCATTCTAAAATTGCAATTCCATGAAGCAAGATGATAATCAAGGTTCATAAATTAAATCAGTATTTTAATTTTCAAATACATTATAAATGTCTAGGAAATATATGTTTAGGGAAATTATTTTTCAGCCATATTTGTAAGGTGGTCTTGAAGATCTATATCAGAGTTGTCATATAAGTTGTTACGTGGAGGATTGATGACTAAAAGTAGCCCAAACGTTTTTCCACTGAGTATACTAGAAAAACATTAATTTTCCTAGTGTCTTTAAAAACACTGACAAGGAGTATAACATAGTATTGCACATAATTGAAGACAGAGAGAGATCAAGAAAGAACCACAGAGATGATGATGTTAAGGCTTCTCAAAAGATAAGAAGTAAATAAAAGTAGCTTCTATAGGTCTGAAAGTGGAGGAAAAGAATAGTGTAAAGCCAGTAGTCGCGGTCAAGGCCACCATCACAGCCGCCAGACCTGTACCGGTTTGCATTTGATTCAGACAGGCAGTAATGAAACACCGGAGCCAAGAACTGGTGAGCCATCAGCTTTAATTCTAGCTTGCATCCGGCAGACAAGTAAAAACACACACTGGGCTCCAAAACCCACACATTCAGTGCTCACACAGCTACTGACTTATCCGAGTTTCCTAGAATCAAAGGTTTCTAGCTCACCAGATTTATTCACCTCTGTTTCCCATCTCCTCTCTACACAAACTCTGCACAAACTGGCTTCTTCCTCAGCATTCCGCCATCTTGGCTGCCTCCTCTCCTCCACATGGCCTTAATCTGCTCTCCTTTCTAACACTAATCCAGGAACTGAGCGAGAGAGAGAGCAAGCTCCTGGCCTGCCCCACTTTATAGTGTAAAATCAAAACCTTTAATCCAATTATACAAACAAGGAAGTCTCTGATACAAAGTCACTTGTCTGAGGCATAATGGGATTCCTCAGGAGAGTGTACCACCCCATATCATCCAATCAGTCAAGGCTGTGGGGAAAAGCTTACTCTTTTTTTTATATATATATATTTTATTATTATTAATTCTAATGGGGTGACACCAATAAATCAGGGTACATATGTACAATGAAAACATCTCCAGGTTGTCTTATCATTCAATTGTGTAGCATACCCGTCACCCAAAGTCAAATTGTCCTCAACTTACACCATTCACAAAAACAAACTCAAAATGGATAAAAGACTTAAATGTAAGCCGTGAAACCATAAGCATCTTAGAAGAAAGCATAGGCAGCAAGCTCTCCGACATCTGTAGCAGCAGTATATTTGCTGATTTATCTCCACGGGCAAATGAAATAAAAGGCAAGATAAACAAATGGGACTATATCAAACTAAAAAGTTTTTGCACAGCTAAAGACAATAAGAACAGAATAAAAAGACAAACCACACAGTGGGAGAACATATTTGACAGCACATCTGATAAGAGGTTAATAACTAAAATTTATAAAAGCTTACTCTTAAAACTAAGCCTTAGCCTCTAATGACCTGGCCTGCTCATAGCCTGTTCCCCATTGCACATTAATATCAACGAACTTCCATGTGGGCAGCTCCATCTTTAACAAAGTGAGCATAATATATTGGATTTTTTTTTCTCTTACAGGGTTGGAGTACTTATTTTTCATGAGAAATATGTGGGTTAAATATTTTGGAAAAAAGAAAGGTACTGAATGTGTCAGCTTACTGTTTGTAAGTCAGAACTCAAACTATGTCAGAAAGGAAGCTCCAAGCAGTACATCTTTGTCTTAAGTGAGCCAGCGGGTTCTTGGTTGTCTAGATAACCTGGTAAATTGTATCATTTGTTCCCCTGGGACATACGCTTGTTATAGTATTGTCCGAAACTCTAACTGAGCAAGCATACTTTCAGGACTTACGGGAAAGAATGAAGGGCAATAAGTGTTGTGTGAAAGGCATTGTTGCAGTGAAGCAACCCAACGGAGGATAGACACTCAGATAACTTTATTAGAGGAAAAGAGAATTTATTAAAAAGCCAGTGGAGCATGCAGGGCTAGTAGCTCCAAAGACACATGCTCCCTGAAGTTGATTTTCTTACAGGTTATATACCTTTTACAGAAAATACAGGCTTTCATGCTAGGGGCTCGTGATCCCCTTGTCTTGAGGTGTACGTTACTCTCATGACTCCAGGACGGAAGGGTGAGTTTAGGTGAAGTCAGAGAATAAAGGTTGGAAATTGCAAATTAAGGTCTTAGGTCCTTTTAAGAAAAGAAGAGAGGAAGGAGTTTTCAGGTAACTTCTATCTTCCTTTCTCTGTGTAGTAGGTTGCCTCATGCACCTTTTCAGAGAGCTATAGGAAGCAGTTAATCCCCTGCAGGTTCCTTTCCCTCTGCATTCTTCCTTGCTTTTCTCTTCAAAACTTTCTGGCATGAAAACCTCTCCTCCAGCAAACATTAGTAAAACAATGGCCCTTCCCAAGCAGGAAGGTAGTTTGCAATTTCACAGACCACATATACTTGGCGCTGCCCAGCCCTCATTGCAAACTATAAGCGAGCAAACATAAAAATCATATTTTACAAACTTATTTGGCCAACATTCCACCCCTTTTGCTCACTTTGCAATCCACACCACAGGCAATCCTGTGCAGCGAATGAGGTACATTATACAAACAAATTACAGTAGCGGTTCAAGTCATACAATTTCAACAATTACAAAGGTGCCCTTCACAATGTCTCCCTGAGCACTTTGCCCAAAGTGCAAAATGTTCTTGGATCTTCTCTCCAACTGGAAGAAAAGCTTCCTGGTGCAGAAGGGCTACCTTCCTTAGTATGTCCTTTAAGAGTGGCCTAAAAATCTTATCTGATTTTCTTTGAATAACTTTGGTTGTGTAAATTTTATAAGAACCTATTTATTTTAAGGCTATCAATGTGACAGCTTAAATAAAACTAAATTCCATTAAAATATTATCTGAAAGCTAAATTAACATTGTTTACAGTAGATTTGCTCTATGATATATTCAAACACAAGGCTTCTGCCATGTATTTTTGCTACCATATGTACACCTACTAATTAACTCCTTGTAAATGTCTTCCATATTCCTTTGGGTTTGCTGTTGAAGCATCACTGCCAGAAATCCTATTTCTTTCCATTTTAAATATGGAAGGGTCAGAGGATCCAATAAATAGTACCCCTCTCTCTCATCCAAGATTGTCACCATTTGAAAGAGAGATATGAAAATTGGGCAAATACGGATCAATGTATTAATTTACATACTTATGAAGCTGATATCAAACTGCATGGCTTATTATGAGAGCCAAATGGGGATTACTAGTACTTCTTTCTAAATTAGCAAACCTTACCCACTCATTCACAGAGAATGCTGGGCCATAGCAGTCTTCTCTCTGTGAATGGGCATGGAGGAAGAACAGCACATATACTTGCTACAGTCAGGGAGACCTCAAGAGAGAGAGGACGGGTATGAACTAAGCTCTCTCAGCCTCTTCCTCCATCATAAATCACTGCCACCAAGGGAAAGTGTGTGCGAGGCCAAGAGTATCACTGTAATAAAATATTTTCGTTTTGAAAATGGGAGATATGGGTAATATTCATCCACACTGACATTAGAGGTCTATATTATAGTATTTTTATTTTTAAAAATTGTTATGATAAAACTGACTAGAAGCTCAAAACTTCCTTTTTAAAAAAAAATCTTCTATATTTTCAACTCTTTCTGTTTTGTGGAAAGTCTTATTCATAAACCACAGAAGCAACACGAAAACATTGTCAAATACAATAAATTAGTCTGATTTTGCCAGCTTTTGAACCAAAGTTTAAATATGCCTTGTTCAATTTTATATACTAAAAACATATTTTGTCATAAATATAAAGGCATTTACTCTTTGTAGATTTTGTCTTTTTTTTTTTCTACTATTAGGAGGAAAATTTTAGTTGATAAGCTTAGTTATGTTTTGAAATCAACTCAAGTTTACCTGTCCAGCTGATGTTATAAACAGAATTTATACTTATGATATACAAAAACATGTATATGTTTCTGCATCATCAGATTGTTCACAGGTTTTTACATTAGCAGGTACAACTGTTGGTTTAAAACTACATCTGACAGAGAACAAATGGTTGGTCACCGGATAAGTGGGGGTTTGGAGGGGTGGGTGAACAAGGTAAAAGGGATTAAGAGATACCAATTGCCAATTATAAATGATCATGGGGATGTAAAGTACAGTTTAGGGGGTATAGTCAATAATATTCTAGTAACTTTTATGGTGTCCAATGGTTATGAGACTTATCAAGATCACTTCATAAGGTCCATAAATGTCTAATCACTATGTGGTATACCTAAAACTACTATAATATTGGACGTCAACTGTAATTGATAAATACATTAAAAAATTCCTTACAAAGTAATATAGCTACGAGAGAGTGATACTTATGATTAAGATGGTAATGAAGTTGTTCTGTGTTTCCCCATGAAATAAACTATTATCTTCAGAGGTACCTCCTATAGGAGCCATGTGCTCAGCCTCTGCCTGTAGACCTGTAGGCTGTCACAGTACATTGTGTTTGACTTAGTACTTTAAGGAAGCAGTGACATAGGTGTGGTGACCTTATAGGGTTCAAGCCCTGTTTTGCTATTTATTTTTTATGCTTTCCTTAGACAGGTTTTTTTATGTGACCAGCATAGGTTCCATTACCTACCAAGGAAAATGTAAGTTGAATGTAGGTCTTGTCCTGAGATGTTTGTTGTAATACACTGCTCATAAAATATCCCCTAATTTTTGTGAGCAGCATATATTATTAGAGAATAAGTTTTAGAATTTCTACTTGAGAAAAGGTTTCTCAGAACATCTACGAATAACAATCAAGCACTGTAGTAATTAGTTTTTAACTGTTATGATCTAAGGCATAGAAAGTCAATTCAATAGCTTGTCATGTTACAATAGACTGACTTTTTTGAAACATTTGCATTTAACTTTCTCATCTAGATGTAAACTACACATCTTGATTTCTGGGGATATATTTTTCCATTTAAACCATCTCTGTTTATGAACTTCAGTAATATTTAAAATTTTAAACTAAAGCTCTTGAAGGTATGTTGTTAGTTTTTTTTTCCCTTAGTACTTTTATAGGTTGCAACCTCACAAAATGGCAAAGTTTATATGAGAAAAATCTGGTAGTGAACCACAGATTCCTGCCACCATGTCAATTTCCTTTTTAGAAAATACTTTTTACCACATTTTAAGCCTTTATGAGTGTGTAATTAATTTTAAAGTACTGAGAAATAGGTCAAGATGAGGCAGAGGACATTTTAACTTAATTGGTGTAGAATTGAAGTAACTGATGACATTGGAAAAATTAAAAAGTGCTTCCTAGTTTAGACTATGTGTCCACAGACCACCAAAAAAGCCCAAAGGAAATACTTTAAGAGTTTCTTTACTCTGTGACTCTGTTATGTAGTTTACCTAAGCAGTGATGTCTAACCCCCCAAATTTTTTTTAGAAAAAGGAATAGGAGTTCATGGATTGCCAATATTGCTCCTTACTGAGATAATTTGTAATTCTGAGAGATATTGCAATATGTAATTTGATATAGAGCTCACCTCAGAAAGAATAAACCTTTGTGTTATTGATTCAATGACTCATTCAATAAACATTGATTCACTGCTATGATCCAGACACTTCACCAGGTGCTGAGGATGCAAAGATGAATATGACACAGCTTTCATCCTCAAAGAATTTACAGGAGACAAAACATGTCAATTTTCAGTAAATAGCTATTGGGGCTATGACAGGTATGTGTGCAGGGCACAGCGGGCACTACCAGGAATGAACAATCACTTCTATTCTGGATTGCTTGAGCAGTGGTGAATGACTTTATTTTTCAGATACACGGCTGTGGGTGAAATGTACTGGAGAGAAAAGAATTGTATAGGCACAGGATGCAACATGAACTTGGAGGCAAGAAGTGCTCTGGTATGCTCCAGAAACTGACGGTAGTTTTAGAAACAGAAAATATGGATTAAGAGTGCTTCTGGGAGAATAACACTAAAAAGACCAGATAGACTATGGATGCTTTGTATTCTACTGCATTCCATTTTAGCGATGTGGATGCTCTAGGCCAGGGGTCCCCAAACTTTTTACACAGGGGGCCAGTTCACTGTCCCTCAGACCGTTGGAAGGCCAGACTATAAAAAAAATACTATGAACAAATCCCTATGCACACCGCACATATCTTATTTTAAAGCAAAAAAACAAAACGGGAACAAATACAATATTTAAAATAAAGAACAAGTAAATTTAAATCAAATTTAAATTAAACTGACCAGTATTTCAATGGGAACTATAGGTGCGGATGCATCCTGTGCTCCTCTCACTGACCACGAATGAAAGAGGTGCCCATTCCAGAAGTATGGCGGGCTGGATAAATGGCCTCAGGGGGTGGCATGCTGCCTATGGGGCCGTAGTTTGGGGGCCCCTGCTCTAGGCAGTAGAGAAAAACTTAAGGAGAGAACCTGAATCAGGAGAACTCAGTCTGACTAAAATGAGGACAACAGCATCAGAGAGTACAAATTTAGAGGCACGGGGACCAGACAATTGTAGCACTGTAAGTAAGAAGTCATGTTAACAGTAAAGTGAAGCAGTAGTGGCAGATATAGAGAAATTGGAGAGTCACTAGGGTGGTGGAGTCAATGGGATTCTGGGACAAAACATTTGAAAGGTCTAGTTTACAGGTGGGGGTTAGGGGTGTAGTGTCTCAAAGACAGCTGTAAATGAGAAAAATGCCTATCTTGTTTTGGAAACTAAGTATATTGCAGCAACTGTAGTCTATTTATACCTATTACTAATGGCTCACCCAGGTAGATGTGCTTTTAGGGGATCAGCATAGGTTCCACTACTTACCAAGGGAAATGTAAGTTGAATGTAGGTCTTGTCTTGAGATGTTTGTTGTAATACACTGCTCACAAAAATTGAGGCATATTTTATAGCTTCTTATTCATTGGGAAATATCCCTTAATTTTTGTAAGCAGTATATATTATTAGGGAAGAAATTTTATAATTTCCACTTGAAAAAAGATCTCTCAGAACATCTTTGAGTAATAATAAAGCACTGTAACTAGTTTTTAACTGTTATGATCAAAGGCATAGATCAATTCAATAGCTTGTCATATTTCAATAGACTGACTCTTTCGAAACATTTGTATTTAACTTTCTCATCTAGATATAAAACTACTCATCTTGAGTTTGGGGGATTTTGAAGTCTGAATGAACAACTGGACTGATTCAGAATTGCCTGGAGCAACATGTAATTTTTTTTAATGTTTTGTTTCCTATCAAAAATTTCTATAGGCAGCTATAAAAAAAGACTTCTATGTTTACTTGTCAAGCTGAGAATAATGAACATTTTACAGAGTTACAAGTCAACTGCATTCTTATGCAGAATTTCTTGCATATATAGCCACTGGGGGGAAAAAGATATTACATTATGTATAAATAACCAAGGTGACTCAAACAGTAAGCTGTTATAACAAAATGTCTCAAAAATAAAGTTTTACAAAATTTTTGACAATCATTTTAATATACCATTAGTTATTAGGAAATAATTACACATGACTTAAAATCAGAAAAATAATTCTAAAAAATTAGAATTTAACATATGTTCATATGTTGAACATTGATTTAATTTATTGGTTGTTTTTAAATATATATGAATTGTATTTCATTATCTAGAGAAAGGTTACTATAAATGGTGAGATGAATGATAAACATTTTTATATTTAACTACTATATTCTTCATTTGCTAAGAGGAAGTTGAAAACTATTTTGAATTTCTTTTATATGCATTTTTATCAATGATATAGTCAGTTTAGTTATCTTTGTTTTTGTTTTGAGTTTTTCTTTTCATGTGGTTTGATTCATGAGAAAATTTTAGTGTTTAATTTTATTTCAAAACAATGCTATTGAATTTGGGAAACTAAGAAAGTTATATTTTCCTTATAATATGTCTAAATCATAAGGCATTAATAGATCAATGCTGTTATTAGATTATTATTAATAGATTATGGTTATTTTTTAATATTTAATATGTATAGCATTTGAAGAAGAGGATCAATGACATTTCTTACTTTTATGTACTAAATTATAATTGTACAGTGTTACTTAACTATTTTTTTGAGGGGGGAAGGGAAAGGAGGGAAAGAGAGTGAGAGAGAGAGAGAAGCATCAACTTGTTCCACTTAGTTGTGCACTCATTGATTTCAATTGCTTCTCATACTTGCCCCAACCAGAGCTTGAACTGTCAACTGGTAACTGGTGACCTTGGGGTTGAGCCAGTACCTTCAGGATTGAGCTGGCAACCCTGGGATTGAACTAGTCACCTCACTACTCTGGAACAGCACTTTATCTAATGTGTCACTGGACAGGGCTTAGCTTCTTGACTCAATGTTATGTTTTCATTGTTGCTCAGTTTTAAATTAGTCATGCAGTTGAAACACAATTTTTAACGATGACAGTTGAACATATTGAACCTTGTGAGTAACTTCCTTGAAAAGGTTAGAGTAGATTAAAAGTTTTTTTCGCCCTAATATCAATAGGATGTATATATATATATATGATATAACTCATTAATTATAACATTTATATTTTCAGAATTATTACAAAGAGTCTAGTTTGTATATTAGAGAGGAACAAAAATGTTAAAAAGCTGAACCATTGGAAATTATTTTTATGTTTTATAAAATATACAATATTTAAAAAAAATCTGTACATTACTGAGACTTCATCATTCATTATTAGAAATATTATTAGTATAAATCATCCAGTTAAAAGAAATGAAACTAATCAAAATACAAATCTTGGCACAGATATTTTGTGTATATTGGTGAAAAATAACAACAATGAAACGGTAAGACTTTTGAAATAGTGAAGGGAATTTAGTGTTCATTTAACACATGGGCTTTTAAAAATCTATAGGGTGTATTTATCATTCAAGTTCATTTATAATCTATAATATACTTTTAGCTATGAACTTAAAAAAGTTCTTTTATAGTAAACTTCCAAATTTCTATTGCTTCTGCTTTATAATATTCTTTTCCACTCTTTGCCAATTACTTTTTTTATTTATGATTTTAATTTATTGTGTTTACATAGATTCCAGTGTCCCACCAAATATATCTCCCCCCCACCCCTGTGTTTCCCTCAGCCCCCCATTTCCCCCAATACTTTACCCCCTTCCCTTCAGGATTTGCTGTCCTATTATCTATAATGCTGTGTTATGTATATATAATTTCACTAATCTCTTTTCCTTCTCTGATCCCATCTTCTCTTCCACTTTCCCTCTGACCCCTTTGATCCCACCTCTGCCTCTATTCCATTTCTCAGTTCTCATTGTTCATTGGATTCCTCAAATGAGTGAGGTCATATATATTTTTTTCTCTGCCTGGCTTATTTCACTTAGCATGATAGTTTCCAGGTCCATCCATGTTGTCGCAAAAGGTAAGATTTCCTTCTTCCTCACAACCACTTAGTATTCCATTGTGTATATGTACCACTGTTTTTTAATCCACTCATCCACTGAAGGACACTTGGGCTGTTTCCAGATCTTGGCTATTGTAAACAATGCTGCAATAAACATGGGGATACATTTCTTCTTTTGAATGAGTGAGTTGGTATTCTTAGGATATATTCCTAAAAGTGGGATGGCTGGGTCAAAGGGCAGTTCCATTTTTAATGTTTTGAGGAATCTCCATACTGCTTTTCATAGTGGCTGCACCAGTCTGCATTCCCACCAGCAGGGTGCTCCACAATCTCTCCAGCATTTGTTATGTGTTGTTTTGTTAATGAACACCATTATGACAGGTGTGAGGTGGTATCTCATTGTGGTTTTAAGTTGCATTTCTCTAATGATTAGTGATGTTGCACATTTTTTCATATGCCTATTGGCCATCTGTATGTCCTCTTTGGAGAAGTGTCTATTCATTTCTTTACCCATTTTTTGATTGGATTGTCTATCTTCCTGGTGTTTTGTTTTAGAAATTCTTTATAAATTTTGGTTATTAACTCCATATCAGACTTATTGGATAATATATTCTCCAATTGTGTGGATTGTCTTTAGATTTTGTTAATGGTGTTTTTTGCTGTGCAAAAGCTTTTTAGTTTCATATAGTCCCATTTGTTCATCCTGTCCTTTATTTCACTTGCCCGTGGAGATTAATGAGCAAAAATATTGCATTGAGAGATATCAGAGAGCTTACTGCCTATGTTTTCTTCAAAGATGTTTATGGTTTCACGACTTACATTTAAGTCTTTTATTCATTTTGAGTTTGTTTTTGTGAATGGTGTAAGCTGGTGATCCAGTTTTATTTTTTTGCAGGTAGATGACCAATTTTCCCAACACCATTTGTTAAAGAGACTCTCTTTACTCCATTGTATGCTGTTACCTTCTTTGTCAAATATCAATTGTCCATATAGGTGTGGGTTTATTTCTGGGTTCTCTGTTCTGTTCCATTGATCTATGTGCCTGTTCTTATGCCAGTACCAAGCTGTTTTGAGTATGATGACCTTGTAGCATAACTTGATATCAGGAAGTGTGATACCCCCTGCTTTATTCTTCTTTTTCATTGTTGCTGAGGCTATTTGTGTTCTTTTTTGGTTCCATATAAATTTTTGGAATATGTGTTCTATATCTTTGAAGTATGTCATTGGTATTTTAATTGTTATTGCATTGAATTTATAAATTGCTTTGGGTAATATAGACATTTTAATGATGTTTATTCTTCCTAACCATGAGCACAGTGTATGCTTCCACTTGTTTGTATCTTCCTTGATTTCTTTTATCAATGTTTTATAATTTTCCGAGTACAAGTCTTTAACCTCCTTGGTTAAATTTACACCTAGGTACTTTATTTTTTTGGCTGCAATAGTGAAGGGGATTGTTTCCCTAATTTCTCATTCTACAGTTCATTGTTGGTATATAGAAATGCCTCTGATTTCTGAGTATTACTGTTATATCCTACCACCTTTGAATTTATTTGTCAGGCTCAGTAGTTTTTTGACTGAGACTTTAAGGTTTTCTATATGCAGTATCATATCATCTGCAAATAATGATAGTTTTATTTCTTTTTTTCCAAATTGGATGCCTTTTATTTTTTCTTGTCTTATTGCTGTGGCTATGACTTCCAGAACTATGTTGAATAAGAGTGGTGAAAGGGGGCACCCCTGCCTGGTTCCTGATCTGACGAGGATTCCTTTTAATTTTTGCCCATTTGGTATGATGTTTGCTGTGGATTTGTCATAGATGGTCTTTATCATGTTAAGGTATGTTCTCTGTATTTCCACTTTGCAGAGAGTTTTGATCATGAATGGGTGCTGGATTTTATGAAATGCTTTTTCTGCATCTATTGAAATTATCAAGTGATTTTTGTCCTTCCTTTGTTTTTGTGATGAATCACAATGATTGATTTGCAAATATTAAACCAGCCTTGCCTTCCCAGAATGAATCCCACTTGATCATTGTGTATGATTTTTTTTATAGATTGCTGGATCTGGTTGGCTAATATTTTGTTGAGGATTTTAGCATCTAAATTCATCAGGGATACTGCCCTATAATTTTCTTTCTTTGTGTTGTCTTTGCCTAATTTCGGGATCAGAATTATGCTCGCCTCATAAAAGGAGTTTGGAAGTCTTCCTTCCTGTTGAATTATTTGAAATAGCTTGAAAAGGATGGGAGTTAGTTCTTCTTTGAATTTTTGGTAGAATTCACTTGTGAAGCCATCAAGCCCATGACTTTCTTTGTTGGGAGTTTTTTGATAACTGTTTTGATCTCATTTGTTGTAATTGGTCTGTCTACGTGTTCTGATTCTTCCAGATTGATTTTTGGAAGATTATATCATCAAGAAATTTGTCCATTTCACCTAGGTTGTGTCGTTATTTTGCACAGAGGTCTTCATAGTATTTTCTTACAATACTTTGTATTTCTGTTGTGTCAGTTGTTATTTCTTCGCTCTCATTTCTAATTTTATTTGAGTCTTCTCTATTTTTATTTTTTGGTGAGTCTAGTTAAAGGTTCATCAATATTGTTTACCTTTTCAAAGAACCAGCTTTTTGTTTCATTGATCCTCTGTATTTTTTTAGCCTCTATGTCATTTATTTCCGCTCTGATATTTATTAATTTCTTCCTTCTACTATTCCTGGGCTTTACTTGCTGTTTTTTTTCTAGTTCTTTTAGATGCAGGGTCAAGTTGCTTATTTGAGCTTTCTCTAGTTTCTCATAGTATGCCTGTAGTGCTATGAACTTCCCTCTCAGTACTGCTTTTGCTGTGTCCCATAAATTTTGTGTCAATGTATGCTCATTATCACTCATTTCTAGGAATATTTTTATTTCTTCTTTGATCTCAATGTTAATCTATTCATTATTTAATAACATGCTATATAGTTTCCAAGTTTTTGAGTATTTTTCAGTTTTTCTTTTGTGGTTAATTTCTAGTTTCATGCCATTGTGATCAGAGAAAATGCTTGATATGATTTCAATCTTCTTAAATTTGTTAAGACCGCTTTTGTGTCCTAACATGTGGTCTATCCTAGAGAATGTACCATGAGTGCTTGAAAAGAATGTATATTCTGCTGCTTTAGGGTGAAAAGTTCTGAAGATATTTATTAAATCGAGTTGATCTAGTATATCCTTTAAGTCTGCTGCTTCTTTGTTAATTTCCTTTTTGGGGATATATCCAGTGATGTTAGTGGGGTATTGAAATCCCCTACTACTATAGTTTTGCTGTTAATTTCACCCTTTATATCCATCAAAGTCTGCTTTATGTATTTTGGAGCTCCTATGTTTGGTGCGTATATATTTATAATAGTTATATCTTCCTGTTGAATTGCTCCCTTTATCATTATGAAGTGTCCTTCTTTATCTCTTAGTACAGCCTTTGTTTTAAAGTCCATTTCATCAGATATAAGTATTGCTACCCTGGCTTTTTTTTCATTTCAATTTGCATGAAATATTTTTTTCCATCCTTTTACCTTCAGTATGTGCATCTATTCTTTTAAGGTGTGTCTCTTGTAGACAGCATATATTAGGGTCCTGTTTCTTTATCCATGCAGCTACCTATGACTTTTGATTGGATCATTTAATCCATTTACATTTAAGGTTATTATTGATATGTAGTTGTTTTTTTCCATTTTATTTTTTAAAGCTGTATTCTTCTTTTGCTATATTTTTTTTCTCTCTTTGATCTGTTCACAACAGGCCCTTTAGCATCTCTTGCAGAATTGGTTTGGTTTTAATGAATTCCTTGAGTTTTTTTTTTTTTGTCTTGGAAGCACTTTATTTCTCCTTCAATTTTAAACATTTGCCTTGCTGGATAAAGTAGTTTTGGTTGTAGGTTCTTGTTCTGCATTACTTTGAATATATCTTGCCATTTTCTTCTGGCTTCAAGTGTTTCTGTTGAGAAGTCGGATGTCATTTTTATGGGGCCTCCTTTGTAGTTGATAGCCTTTAGTTCTCTAGCAGCTTTTAAAATTTTCTCTTTATCTCTTAGCTTTGGTATTTTAACTATAATGTTTCTTGGTGTAAATTTCTTTGGGTTTCTCTTTAATGGAGTTCTCTGTGCCTCTTGAACGTCTGAAATGTTTTCCAACCTTCATTTACGGAAGTTTTTAACTATAATTTGATTGAACAAAGTTTCTATCTCTTGTTCTTTCTCTTCTTCTTCAGGAACCCCTATGATGCTGATGGTATTTTTCTTCAGTTGTCCCAGAGCTCCCTTAAAGTTTCCTCAGATTTTTTGAGTGTCTTTTTTTTTCTTCTCTGCTTCTGTGCCTTTGTTTATTTTGTCCTCTAACTCGCTGATTCTATCCTCAGCTTCCTCATCCTACTATTAATTCCTTCCATTGTGTTCTTCAATTCTGATATTATATTTGTTTTTCTGTCTGATTCCTTTTTATTATTTTAATTTCCTTTTTTATACTGCTATTTAGGTGTTCGTAATGACCATCTATTGTTGCTTTAAGCTCTTTGAACATCCTAACAATCATTATTTTAAATTCTGCATCTGTTAATTTGGTTATATCTGATTCATTCAGGTCCTTTTCTTGGGATTTCTCTTGATTCATTTTGGTTGCATTTTTCTGCTTGCTCATTTTTTCTGTGTATAAGAAGGGTTTGGCCACTGGAGTACAATGGGTGTTACCTCTGTGTTTCCTAGGTGTGGTCTTTCTGCAGGGTCACCATCCCCTGTGCCACTGCTATAGGGCTGTTGAGTATGGGTAGTTCTGGTGCTTGCCAGCTGCGGTTGTCTCTGCAGTACGGGCTGTGTTCTCATGCCTGGGTCTACAAGCCTCAGGTTTTCTCAGCCTTCGCCTCTCTGCCATGGGTGGGATTGCGCACCACACTTGGGCCACAAGCCTGGGCATCAAGGGCTAGAGTGAGCTCCTTTCCTCAGCAGCTGGTCCCTCTCAGCTGGCTCCTCTAGCTGGGCTGGGCCGCAGGTGCTTGCTCAGCTGTGAGCCTTTGTCTGTTTCTGGGTTTCTGCCCTGCCCCCACAAACCTCTGCTCCTCCGCTGGCAGGAGCTGCTGGTGCCCATTTTGTTGCGAGCCCGGGCTTTTTCCCACCCCTGTGGTCAGATCCAGCTCATGCAGGGCTTCAAGCCTCGTAGGCCGGGTGAGGCTGCGTGCCTGCTCATCTCTGCCCAGCGGTGGATCTCTGCCCATTCCGGGCTTCTGCTTTTTCCCCACAGGTGGGGTTGCAGGCATGTCTGCAGCTGCTGGACCACTTTTATGCATGCCCTTTGCCCCCACTGGGCTAGACTGAGCTCACGCCAGGTGGCTCAGCCTCTGCTCCTGTCCTCCAGCAAGCCCTCAGCAGTGTGGGTGGGGGCGCTGCCGCTCAGACCCTAACACTCCATACTCTAGTCCTGAAAGCTCCCCCCTTCTAAGTGACTGTGCTCTGATTGCTGCAGGGGAGCCTGTTTGGCTGGTGTCCTACTTCCCCTTGCTGGTTCCAGGGGAAATATTGTTTCAGATTTGTGGAGTGATCAGCCGAGGGTTTAGGGTGGCTGTCCCTCAAAGCTTTTCTCCATGTGCCTTCCAGACCACACTCTCTTCCCGCTGCTCCAGTCCACTCCTCTCTCCCTGTTTCCTGGACTCTGGGTGAGTGGTTGTGAGAGAGGTTTTCTGCGCTGTCCCTTTAAGAAGAATTCTAGGTCTGAAACAACCGTCTCTCACAAACAGTATCCTAACCTGTTTCACAGCTAAATACCGTCCATACACCTCTTCTAGGTTCTGGGGCTGTAGGCTGGGGCTTTGTTCCTGGTACCGAGGTCCCTACCCTTCCACTAGCCTGTCTTCCTGCCACACAAGTCTCTCTGGGCTGCCTTTCGCTCTGGGGAGTTGGGCAGCCCTTTCCACGTTTTCGCTTTTCCTACCAGTGTCAATGTGGCTTCTTCAGTGTTCCTTGGTTGTAGAGTCCTCTTAGTTTAGTTCAACATTGGTTTATACAGATGATGGTTCTTAAAATCAAGTTATAATCCACTTTGGTTCTGGGAGTTGGAAGTTGGTATGTCTGCCTACTCCATTGCCATCTTGCCTCTCTCATCTCTTACATCTTTACATATTGAAATAAATATGTGTATGTATAGCATGGGGCAAATGTATACTTACTGTTGTGAATCTATGAAATGGTGTTTTTTCTTATTTACTAATTATTGTATTATTTGATATACCTATATATAAAATATATTTTTACAGTGAAATTAAATGTTTTTTTTTATTTTAGGAGAAAAATGTTGTTTTCTATGTGGGTGCACTAAAGCAACTTTGAACCCTTTCTGGGTAGCTCAGCTGGTTGGAGCATTGTTCTAATAAACCAAGGTTGAGAATTTGATCCCTGGTAGGGCACATATAAGAATCAACAGATGAATGCATGAATTAATGAAATAAAAAATGAAGGTTTCTCTCTTTCTCTCTTCTTCACTGTCTCAAATCAACAAATAAATAAAAAAAATTAAAAGAAAACATTTTAAGGCATCTTTCAGCAAATTTTCAGAGTTGCTGGGCCAATGGAAAATCACAAACTATATTAGTAGAATAATAGAAAAGGTTTTTCTTTTTTTTTTTTTACTCTCTGCTGGAAAAGTGACAGAATAAAAGAATTCTTCAAAAATGTGTCAGAGAGATCTTTTCTCCCTTGTGGAAGAAAAGAGTCTGAAGCTCAAAAAAAGAGGCAGCCTTTGTGAGTTTCACTTGCAAACGATGCCAGACTATTTGAGCTTTTTGTTCATTCTTAACACATTATATATCTCTCTTGAAGTATCTGAGAATATTGAGATAGGGAGAAACAGTGTGATCTAAGGTACAGTACCATTCTAATTACCAGTTCTGAAGTCGAACTTTAGCATTTTTTGGAAGCTTAATAAGTGGTTCAGACTTTGAAATACTTCCAGCATTTAAAAAAAACTGAAAGGATATATACACATGAAAATTGGATCAACTAGTTGAACTCCACGGGTCCTGTCTTATAGACTGACGTGCTATGGCAATGCTGATTATTTGTTTCAAATATTCACGAGTTTAGTCTTCTGAAGCAATTCAAGCTAACTATATAGTCTCTTCTCTGATACTTAGTAGGAAATGTATTATTATAAACTGAACAACTTCTAAAATGTTGTTAGCTATCTCATTTTTTCCTTTAATCTCCTAAAAATTTAAAAACACATTTCATTGCATAAAATTCACCACTCATGTATTCTAGTTTAACATAACTTCAGTGTCCTACACAAAGTATGTGATCAATAAGTATTTGGGTCATGATGACAAATAATGTACCTGGGAACACTAACGTTGATGAGTTCTGACAATGAATGAGAGTATTCAGTAGATTCAAATGAATGGATAATTTATAATAAACTGTAATTTTTATATATACATTGCGAGTTCACATTTGTGCAAAATAGCTCCACATAAAAATGATCAGCTTAATTTTTATTTCAAACACTGCTTCACTACAGTGAAAAAAAGCTTACTTTGGTCAATTCCAGAGTCCTGCACTTAAAATATATATCAGAATTCAGGGAATAAAATGATATTAGCTTAACTAAATTACATGATATTAGGGAAGTAAAAAGAAGATGTTACCTGTCACGTGAAAGTCTAGTAAGATGTCAGTTGTCCCATTTAAGTCTTGATCTTTGATTCCCAAATGTTAGGCTGAGTTTTCCTTTGAGACTGTCTGCTTGGTCTCTCTGGGTCTTTGTGGCATCTTTGCTTCTTCGGGGCTTTATTGGGGAGACACAAAAATTATATCACCATTTTCACATGTTGTTAGTGAAACAGGCTGAGTTTACCTAGATAATTACCCAACCACATCCCCTTGTGAGGACTCTTTCTGAGGAAGAGACACAGATCTCTTTGATCTTGGCTCTCACACACTAATCTCTAGTGATACAGTTTTCCTGGGGAGTCAAGTTTCAAAAACTTTTTATCAGGAACCCATATTCATCTATATTATCATTAATCCCTCCGCTGTTTCTCTTTTTGTCCCTCCCTCTCTCCACCCCCTGCCTACAGAATCTTTGAAAAAATTGGTATCCATCCCCCATTCACATATGTTGTCTCTGCTTTCTTATTCCTCTAAGGAATTTGTTATTTTAAACACAAAACTCAGAAAACGATGACTATTCCTGCTTTCCTGAGATGTGTTCTTCACATCCTTCCTTGAGGAAATAGGAAGAAAACAGCCTAGCAGCTTTAGTAAGAGACTGGGGATGAAGTTGGGAGGCTGGGAAATGTAAATTACAGAGATTAATAACTAGAAATATATTGCTGCATGATTGGTGCACTAATAATTTTGGAACACCGATGTCATAGAGAGAAAAATGTAACCTTTTTGTTGTGAAAGATGGATTATTGACTACATTTATTATCAATAGACTCTATGGATCATGTGCATTTATGTTCACAACAGTAGAATGATGAAAAATGGTTTATGTGACCAGAATCTTTTTCAAGGCAAATCTAGAATAATAAATTATAGGCTGTTCATATGGGGAGTATATAATATATTTAGTCTCATCTGTTTCCATCATAAATTCAAATGAATGATCAATGATATTTTAAAAAGTAAAACTAAAAATGTCTTAAGAAAAACAATCAGTTCTGCTTGATTTTTATATTAGCCTATTTTTTTCTACCTGAGAATGATAAAAAAAAAAGGTCACATGTAACACATACAAGGGTCACCAAACATGCTCTGTAGGTTATAGTGCCCCAAATGCTTTGGGAATGAGAGGTCTGTGGTTCACTGGGTTTTGATACTTTTCTTTGAGCAGGGTCTCTTTAGCCACCAAAGGCTTTCAAGAGCTCCTCTGGAAATAAAGACAGACCCTTTCAAAATGAACCCTCTCTTCTATCCTAGGGCTAACCTTTCAATGAGTAGTTATTGGAAATCCATTGTAAAGAAAAATGGAGTTTTTCCTGGTCTCAATGAAATGAATAGATGAAGCCAATGAAGACTGAGGCACTTGTGACAGTATTTTGTTATTAGAAGAGTGTTAAATGGCTTAGAAAGCCTGGCTGTAAATTTTCACGGCTATTCAGTTTATGTCACTTTGAAAGATTTTGAAAATTATATGTAAAACCAGCCTTGGATGTCCAAATACATTTTTATACAAGCAGATCATAACTTGGGAAGAATTACAGAGTGTCCCTTAGGCTATGAGCGAGCACTGGCTCTTCACTTTGGTGGCTGATGGGGCAGCAGGCATCAGAGATAACCTTTACCACTCACAAAGTAAATTCTGTTTGCTTGATTAAACTAATTCTCATATTAGTGCCAGCATTCTAGAAACAATTGGTGCAAGAACACATAGAAACCTGGGGAAGAGGAGGGAGGGGCAGGAGGAGTAGAACATGAAAGGCCTTGAGTGCCAACCTAATACTCTTTAACTTTATCCAAACAGTCATTGTGGGTTTATAAGTAGAAGAATGACATGATTTTTTGTGAACGGTGTATCATAAGATTTGTATTTTAGGAGAATTATTTTGAACACAGGCTGAAAGTTCCTTACTCTAAAGGAGTTAAAGTAACAAGAGTTACTTGTTTATCTTTTCTGGGTCTTGTGCTAAGTGTTTTACCTGCTTAGCTAATTTAATAATTATTATCCTAAGAGGAGGAAAATTAAATCACTCAAAGGATATAGCATCTGTTTTTCTTGTTGTTGTTGCTTTTTTCACTGTATGATAATATCTCTTGCTGAAGGTTAGAAAACTAATTATAAGCATATTTCAGCCATCCAAATGAGAATCCATGAAATCTTCAACTAAGATATAGAACTTAGTACAGACCATTCAAAGATAAAACTAGCTGAACTTGGTGTACAATTGAATGTAGTGAAGTGTCCACAATTATTCCAAGGTTTGTGAATAGGGAAAATGGGTAGATATCATTGCTAGTACCTGAGATAAGAATTGTGAATTGTGAGCAAACATTGTAGTGTGTGTGTGTATGAGTGATGGGGATTATGTTTCCTTTGGATCATATAGTAGAGATACATAGTGGAATGTTGATAAAGTGGACCCAGAAGCCAAGAAATTATTTGGGGCTAGAGAGAGTGGTTTGTAATTAATAAATGTGTAAGTGACAGCTGGAAGAAAATATAGTGCATGCAACTGTCCAAAAAGAGAATAGAGAGAGATGAAACACACTGTACAAGAACTTTTAAGGCAGAGATTTTTTCTGTGTATAAAATTTCCCATAAGTAGCCCAGCAAACACAGAGTTCTATGTTCTATGCCTAGACATTCTGATTTTCAGTCATGGGATTCTCACACGAGTGGACAACACTTTGGAAAACATTCATTAGGAAATGAACAGTTGCAGTCTGGGAAAGACGGGTGACTAACGCAGTGGCAAAAGCAAGAGGGAAGGATCAGCCTCAGAGGCCAACAGAGGAGAAGCTTTAGAGAAGTAAGACATCATCATTAGTGTTGAAAATTTCAAAGAACATTTGACTTTAGACTGAGGGGTAACTTACATCTACTGGATGTTGCAGGCTGTTAGCCAGTTTTCTACACTGTGGCACACACAACCCTAATTCCTTCCACTGCTAGCTGCTTCTCCCATTCTTTTGATGCAGCAAGTACTCCTGGACTTTGCTTGGGCAATGCTGCTACCATCATTCTCTGTTTCTGGATGCTAACTTCCAACTGAGAAATAAAAATTTACTTTTAGCAAAACTCAGATGGAGTGGTGTCCAATAAATAAATAAAGGACTCAATCATGTAGCTCACACTATTAGATTTCATCTCTTTGATATAAGGGGAGCTTTTGCAGAAATAGAATGTAGCAGGAATATCGAAAATGACGTAATTCTCAGACACTGGTGTATTCTCAAATCAAATGTGCTACTTGAATCCAGGTGGGTACTTCATTCTCAAAATATTTGTTTTGGCTTCAAGTGTGAGTGAGGGTGCGGTGTTTTTCTGCACGAGATCATTCTCCAATCAGCCCCTTTCCCACTGTCAGCCTTGTGAAAATCACACAGAAAAATCAAAATTACTGAAGTGGCTAGCAAGCAAACAGTAAATGCTATTCATAAATCTCTAAGTCAAGCCTGAAGCAAACACACACGGAGCACCAAAAAATGAATTTTATTTTAAATCGAAATAGGGATTAGGAGATAGAGTTTGGGATTGGTGGATGATTAAGTATAGGATTCAGTTAAGATGCTTCACCTTTCCGGAAAATATAAAGCAAACAGTCCCATGACTGCCCTATAGATCTTTGTTGTATTTGGCATGAAATGACAGATCTGATCATGTAGTGCTTTACCAGGCCTTGTATAACTTGAATGAAATGTTTAATTCAGAACACAGGCAAGCCTATTTTGGGTTCAGTAACTAAGACATTTTTTGATGGATTTTAAATTATTTTTTTGCATAAAATTGTTTGGTAATTCTAGTAACTATCATCTTTGCCTAAAAGAATAGAATTGATAGCCTGACTAGGCAGTGGCGTGCTGGATAGAGCATCGGACTGGGTTGCGGAAGACTCAGGTTCGAGACCCTGAGCTCACCATCTTGAGCGCGGGCGCAGCTGGCTTGAGCAAAAGCTTGCCAGCTTGGACCCAAGGTCGCTGGCTCCAGCAAGGAGTGGCTGGGTCTGCTGAAGGCCCGCGGTCAAGGCACATGTGAGAAAGCAATCAATGAACAACTAAGGTGTCGCAACGGCAATGAAAAACTAATGATTGATGCTTCTCACCTCTCTCCATTCCTGTCTGTCTGTCCCTATCTATCCCTCTCTCTGACTCTATCTCTGTCCCTGTAAAAAAAAAAAAAAAGAATAGAATTGACAAAAACACTGGGGTTTAGAATCCTTTTAGACCACCTCTACAACCTTTCCTAGCAGAACATGAATGTGGATAGAAACAGCATATCCTAAAACATCTAGTTGTAATTTAGAATTTTATTTCTATCATTTATTTTATAATATGTGTAATCACCTTGACATAGAAAATTGGAAGTGGCCAAACAATTTATTGTAGATAATCTGTTAAAAATATCTTAAAGGGGAAAATTAGAAAACTAATTAAAGAGAAGTGTGATCTCTGCCTATGTGAGCACAGAGAATTCTTGGTTCACATAGAGGGATATTTAAGGCCAGCCTTTATTTCTTGATCATTACTTCTTCATGTCTCCTCCTCCAGTTTCTCTAAAGGTTCATTAGGGCAAACATGAATAAATTTCTACTCCCATCTTTCTTGCCTTTGTATGGTTTTTACGGTTAAAGCCTGTCTCCTCCTTTCTTCCAGTGACTTTATATCTTATGCTAATGTCTGTTCTTTGAATTAGTGTATATTGCTGAAATAACCACTATATAAAATTAAAGATATTTATGTTCCAATTAGCAAGTGTTACATATTAGTAGTATGCTTCTAGTATGTTAAGGAGAAAATAAATAAATAAATAAATAAAGAAATAAATAGCAGCATATAGATCTCTAAGAGCAGGGAAAGACTAAATAGATGAGTTCTGGCTTACAAAATAGTACTGTGACAGTTGCTTTGGATCCATAACTGAGGTGTTCAAAAAGGGCATAAATAGGACAGTAGAAAAAAATACTTTGCTTAGCAACACACCTGTTTTTCTTCTTGTTATAGATTCTTGTGAGATGGAGTTCTTCCGTTAGAGCTCATCTTGCCTCTTTTTCTTCCTCCCCTTGAGCTTTCAGATACAAAGCTAAACACCAACCACAAAGAAATTTGGGACGTAGGAAATATTTGGTATAAGGCAAACAGGGAGAGCATGTCTGCTAGAGGGGTAATTCCAGTGGTGGGATTCAAAGAATTCAACCACTGGTTCTCTGCCCTAATGACGGTTTTAAGAATAAAAAGAGATATACTGAAAGGTAGTTTATTATTCCATGCATTTAATACTTTAATAAGAACAATGAAAGAGGTACACAAAACTAGTCTATGTTATAAGAGTTTTAAAATATTAATGAAAAAATATTAAGTAATTTCTGACCCCCCTAAAAAAACCAATAAAACTGTTATTTAAGATATTTCCATATTGTTTCTTGATTGGCGTCCTCACTTGCAATTTTCTTCACTTTTATCCAAGCATTATCAGCTGTGTGATTCATCCTTAACCGTCTTTTCACTGCAGGAATAGTATTCCATTTCTTTAGAATGTAAATCTGTGATTTTCACATTGGGTGGCTTCCCTCTGGCCCACCAGAGAGAACCCTGATTACAAGTGCCATTTTAACAACCGGTTCGCCAAACTCAACAAAAGATTAGGTATTGGTTCTGCCACACTGGTGCAAACTGTCTGAATCTCACCACTGGGTAATTTGTACCTGAAGTGGTTAATGTAGCAGAAAGCTCTTAGTGATCAGGCTAACACAGGTCATTTACCTGTTTTTAAAATTACATGCATTAACAAATACAAAATGATTATGAAGCATAGCTACACATGCTTTTGAGAAGTTTTATGTCCAATTTCTGCATAGTATTTGTTGTTTCCTTTGCATGTAGCATTGGAGTCATGAATTAGGTGAAAAAAATAATGGACATACCAGTTTTGAAAGTATTTTCTTTTCTGGAAAAAAAAAGTGTAATTTCAAGTTTTCTTCCAAATCTAGGACTCTTAGAGATGGAAGACCCTTTCTTCAGTGTCTACTCTATTTTGCTTCTTTGTCTTTAGATTTATCATTTTATACATCTAAAGGAGTGGGTGGCTATAGTTTCCCGAATCTGAGAAATGCTGGCTAGTAGAAGGAATCTAGCTGGCAAACCTTTTCCTAAGTAAGATGAAATACGTTCATGGTCACATGGAAATATTTGATGCAGCAACCAGAAAGACAAGATCACTATGACTTAAAATGTCAAAGTGGCATGCATCACTGAAAAGCATTGCTAAAGGAATACTGAAAACCAACTGCATCAGGAAAATAAGGCTTATTTCTTAAAAACTAATTGACAATGCGATCCTTTACGTCTCTGTAGGAGAAAAACCTCTGATAGTGTTAGGCATAATTAGCTTACTTATTTTAAAATGCTTAAGAATAAAAAATTATACATCCCTAAAACCAAAGGAAGAGAACGTTCTGTGGCATGTTTTTTAGTAGGAGTCACTAGGAATCCACACACCGAGTGAAAGTGTTAGCACAAGGTGTTTACAGTTCAAAAGCCAGTGTGTATACCAGGCTTTCAGAGTGATCATACTAAAATCCCTTGAGTGCTGTATTCCTTATTTTTATTTTATTTTTTGCAGTTGTTATGTGATAGCTTTATACCTTAAAAATTAAATTTCCAGGATACACACAAAGAGATTTTTAAAGGCATGCTTTCCAATCTTTTGGGAATCATATATCCTCACAGTCTTGTTTTTGTGCCTTAATAGAGAATTTATTTATTTTACAGGCTTTTATTAGTAGTGGGCAATATATCAGGCACCTTTGTATCAGGCATGCATACAGGTATTGCTCCTTATCCTGAATGGAGCTTTTGGTTCAGTGAGAGAAACAGAGAAATAAATAAACAGTTGCAAGGACGGATGGTAAGAGATACACACAACAGCGGAAGACCTGAGGGTGGTGGCATTGGATAAAAGGCAGTATGAAAGCCAGATTTTGTCTTTAGCAAAGGATTTCTGAGGATATAATTATGTGGCTGACAGTCAGACCCACCCATTTGGGGAAAGAGAAGGAATATATTCTCACTTTAAAAAATAACGTGTAAAAGGCATAGAAGTAAGAAAGACTCCAAGGAGATGTAATGAGTTCAGAAGGGCAGAAACCTTAGGAGCAAGGGAGAAGAGGTGAGAAATGAGAGTGGAAAGGCATGCAGAGGCCAAACCCAGAAAAGTTCTGAAGACTCTTGTCAGGTGCTCCTCAGGGCAGTGAGCCTCTACTCTTAAGTGACGTGAGTAAATTACTTAGAAGCGCAATGATCATAGATATAAAAATCAAAGACACTTCAAACTCGAATGTCCAAATTAAACTCCCCATCTAATCTCCCAAATCGATCGATTATCACATCTTCTACATCTTTGTTAATGGCAATTCCCTTCTTTCCTTTGCCTGAGTGTCGTCTTTGACTCTTATTTTCTCACAGCCTACTTCCGATGTTAAACAATCTTGGTTCAATCTTCAAGATTTATCCAGAATTCAACCTCCTTTCTGAACCTTCATTAGTTATAACTCTAGTCCTTTCCTCTGTCATTTCTTGCGCAGATATTACAAAGGATTCCACTTTCCTTCTACCATTGCCTCCCACTTTCCGCCACCACTCTGACCTTATATTGCTCAATTAATCTTAATCTTTATATTTATTTATTTATTGGTAGGATATTCTTTCAGTTCCTGAGATTTGTTTAAAGCTACCACTATCACTATGGATTTGCCTACTTCTTTCTTTAGTTTTGTTTTGCCTTACAAATTTTGAGGATATCCTATAGGTACCTATATATTTAGAATTGTAATATTTTACTAGTGCATTGCCATTAGGAAATATCTCTATTTTTAGTATAGCTTTTTCAAGTATGTCTACCTCATCTGTCATTAGTATCGCTATACCAGCTTTCCTTTGGTTTGTACAGTGGTTCTTAACCTTTTTTGAGGTACCAAACCCACCAGTTTCATATGTGCATTCACCGAACCCTTCTTTAGTGATAAATAAAATATGATTTTTTTTCCAAATTCAAGACATAGGTATATGTTTTTTTACTGGTGCACAAAATGAGCCGTGCATGAACATCACCTTGCTCAAAGAACAAAACCAACAAAGTGCATGAACTCACAACAAATTACGGTTTTACTTTATTCTGGCCTCCACGGCAGAGGCTTCTCTGAACCCCTGAGACCGACTCATCGAACCTCTAGGGTTCGATAGAACCCAGGTTAAGAACCACTGGGTTAGTATTTTTATATATTTTTTTCCAGTCAGGAAGATAAAAACCCCACTAGGTATTTCAATAAAATATTTAATATAGAGAATTGGTTATGTAGGTTTGCAGAGTTTAAGTGCATAAAAGGAAAGCTGAGGTAACCCAGAGATAATATCTATAGGAAGCAGCTGCTATTCTTAGCCTGGGGAAACAAAAGAGGAAAAGCAATGTGAAAGAAAGAGCCCTGTAGAGTTGGTGTTAAGATCTTAAAACAGAAGGGTGCTACTCAAGGCCAGGAGGAGTTGCCCAGTGGAACTGTTTCTCAGACTTCTGAAGAGCAGCTCTACCCAGTACCTGCTTGTGCCCCTGAGGGGTCATGAAGAGGCTGGTTCTGGGAGAGTCAATGGAAGCTGATGGCTTTGTCCCGCCACATTTGGGGCCGTCTAATTCTGATCACTGTGACAAGTAGAAATAAGAAAAGTGAGCCCCCTTTTTCTTCTTCTGGCCTTCCAAATTGTCCCTAGTGACCTTGTTAAGAAAAATTAACAAAAATTCAGCTGTCTGGAAATGCACGTTGCAGGACCCAGCCCCAAGATCACAGAGTAGAATAAAAGTTTCTTTTTTAAAGGAAAGATGATATATAACCAACAAATATAACATATGTTTTCTTACTTCAAACTCTCTATAGCCTTATGTTGTAGCAATCCTTTGTTGGGCAAACAAGTGCGTTAGGCTTGCTCACTTGTACTGTTTGATTGGTGTATAAGCAGGGGCAGCACCATGTGTGTATATTTTATGTAAGGCTGTAGTTGCTTGCCCTCAGGGTGGCAGATTGTAGATTATGGATTGCTTGCTGCCATTGGGAGGGGCCATTTTTGCTATTGTTTGATGGAGAGCGGTTGTTTTTCTGCTGACCTGTTTGCTTGTCAGCCTGGAGATCTGGCAGGATTCAGGTCAGATTGGTATGGAGCTGCCGACACCCTTGAGGGGTGAAATAGAGGTGTGGCTATTCCTGGTGGCTCTCATGTTGGGGACTGTGGGCTGGCTGGTTTTCATAGCCCTCTGAGAAGTAACAAAGAGCTCTGTGTGAGAGGCTTCCTGAGGTTGAGAACTCCAGGATGAGCTACACACCAAGTGGTAGCAACGGCATAAGCTGGAACGGTCACTGGAGAAAGCAACATGTCCCAGAATTGTAGGTCAGGTTATAGGCTGAGAACCAGTGACTGCTTGAACTAGAGTGAGTGCTGGAGAAGCAGGCCAACCACTCTTGAAAGTTCATTGTGAGATGCAGGCTGAATACCAATGGCTCCTGGAATTGGAGTGATCTCTGGACAAGGAGTTACAGGTTAGTGAGTTCCAGTTTTCCCTGGAAGCAAACTGCTGGCACTGACAGTTGGTGGAGAAATAACTTCAGGTTCAAGAGCTGGAATCTCAGCTTCAGGCCAAAAGCCGGAAGCCGCAGAAGGTGAAGCAGGTGCTGAAGACAGAGCTGCATCAGAGTCAGCTGAGTGGCTCTGAGCCAGCAGGAGGAGACATTTCTGACTGTTCTGAGGAGGAGGTTTGGGCTGAAGCTGCCATCTGCAGACTCAGAGCCCCGCCAGTGGTTGCCCAGAACATAAAAACCCAGCATCCAAGAGTGCCTTAGGGGCAGGCACAACCCCCTCCACAGGTGGTGGAGTACTCTATGGTCTGTCCTTATACCCAGGCAGAGCTGATGGAGTTGGGGGTGCAATTAAGGCAGAAACCTACTGAGCCCCTGGTAGTCTGATTGCTGTGGTTGTGGGACATAGGGGGTGGATGGCATCATGCTCTTCAGAACAGAGATAGAGAAATTGGTCACCATTACCATACAGTCCTCCTTAAGGCAGAGTTTTCAGAACTGCCTTGAAAACCTGGAAAACCATACCCTATTAGAATGGGTGATGGCTGCCATTTGTACAGTGTGGCAGAATGCTGGAGACTTGTCAGGAGCAGTGAATAGGTGGCATTGCTACAGTGTACTAGTTAAGATTCTTTAGAAATTAGGTATGAAGAATGCTGCTTGCAACCCAAGGTCCCATGGGCCAGATGAGGAAGTGTTTACCACAGGGATGAGGGACCTTATTCCCTGTAGTGCCCCATCATCCCTCTTTGGGTCACTAGTGGTTATCTTGGGCCCCTATATGGGATAGCCCATCAACGCAGTTACGCAGATGGTAGCATATTTGGGGGAGCTGGAGGCAGCACAGGATTATAAAGCAGTGAGGGTTGCTGCCTGTGCTGCCCCTCCCCCAACTAACAAGGGAAATGGGGGTCTGTAAAGGTTACCTGAACGTAGGTGTGGGTAGATTTGATTGCGGCTGGGCAGATAGGGAAAAATTGGATGTCAAGTCTTATAAAGTCCTTTAAGAGCTTTGATGGCAGCTAGAGCTGGAACAGGTTTCAGCTGCTGAAAAAGCAGGCAGCCCAGCAGCTGCCAAGAAAATGGCTGATGTTCAGGTTGCACAGTTGCAGGATTACTTATTGGAGACAGCTGTGGGAGAGGAGGCTCCTTCCTAAGACCCACTGTGCCTGTTTGAATAGGGGGATGGCCAGGAGACCCACCTAACAGGATGGGTCATGAGGTCTGAGGCCCCATGTGAAGTTGGCAATCCATAATATGCAGCAGGTGTTGGCATTAGAAGATAGTAGGTGCCTTTTTTTTTTTCAGCAACAAATAAGAGAACTATCAAGGTGGCACAGCCCTTGAATGTGTTTGACCCTACTGGTCCCTATAAGCTTGCTGAGGGATTTGGATGGGGCTTGTGGTAATGGACAGAGCACTTATGGAAATGTGCTGAGGTCCATTAATAAAGAGCTGTATGTCTAGTTGCCTGTAATGGACCTTTACCTTGGTGATTTGCACAGCAGCTGTCTATCGTGGACTGATCATTTAGCAATGTAATGGACTCTTGGACTGTAACCAGAGGGGGGCACCGGCTTCCTTGTTGGGTGGACATGATGCTTTTGAACATTATGAGAGACCCTGATGATGGAAGAGGGGGCAGTTTCAATGGAAGCCCTCCTTCAGTTGAAAGATGCTCTCATCCAGTTGCAGAGATGCACCAAGGACACTTTATGGTTTTCATAGACCCAGCTCTGGACTATACAGGCCCTCCCACCTACCATGGGGTAAAGGGCTAGAGATGGGCCTCCAGTTAATGCTTTGGGAAAAATACTTAGGCAGACATTGTGAAGGGCAATTTGTAATTATTGTAATTGTATAACTTGTGTTGTAGCCTGTTTATGTAATCTATCTCACTCCTTGCACAGGGACCATCACAGAAGATATCTGTCATGTAGATTGTGAAGTGAGCAACCCTAAAGGGATGGAATATTGGGCAAACAAATGTGTTAGGCTTGCTCACTTTTGCTTTGCCTCATTGGTGCATGAGAATGGGGCAGCACCATGTGTGTAGAGTCTGTGTAAGGCTATAGGTGCTTGCTCTCAGGGTGGCAGATAGTAGATTGCGAGTTGCCTGCCACCATTGGGAGGGGCCATTTTTGCTATTATTTGCTGGAGAAGGGGTTTTCCCCCCAGCCTGTTTGCTATCAGCTCAAAAAGAGAGAGAAATGGTTTTCTCTGCCTGCTTGCTCATTTGCCACTGCAAGACTCGAATAAATGAAATAGGCCCACCATCTTCCAGCTCCACAGTTCCTTTACCGTCTTCCCAAATCCAGTTTGAATCTGCCTGGCCTTGGCCACTGGCCCTACATGCTTTTTAAAGCATCATATGGTTTAATTTTCCAAAGTTGAGTGTGACAGTCTTTGTTTTTACACTAGAGAATTTGGTCAATATATATTTAATCTGTATTACATATAATTACTGTTACATTAATTATTAACATGGTTGGCTGTAGACCTACCATTTGGCTATTTTCTTTTTATTCATCCTGTTTTGTTTCTTTATCTCTCCTTTATTGAGTTTTTTTTTTGAATCAATTCTTTTATTATTACATTTTTCTCCTTTAATCATCTTGGTAGTTTCACACTCCTTCACTGTTCTTCTAGTGGCTCTTCAATGGATTACAACATGAATATTTTACATGTGAAAGTCTACTATAAATTAGTACTTTTTCCTCCTCCCAACTCATAGGTTGGGCACTCAGCTGCTCTTACATCAGCACCTGCTGTGAAGTCCAGTCTTTGTCCTCCTAGTCCTCTGGGGCTATTGAAAGCTCTGCTGTTTCTCATGCTCTTAGAAATCTCTTCCTGAACAGATAACACTCCTAAGGGAACAGTGCTTCCTGCTTTTCTAGTTCTCAGCAGGAAGATTGTTCTGAATTATTTAATCTGTCACAACAGAATGTAGAACCTTTGTACAGTCTGTTCTCCCTAGAGAATAATAGAATTCAGATCATGTTCCTCATCTCAGAATCTTCTGATAGATTCTTGTTTTATTCAGAGTAGTAGCCCAATTCCCTTGGATCTGAAGCCCCCACATCGCACCCATTTCCTCTCTGTCTTTTTCTCCTCCTACTTTCATTACCTTTCAACTGCATTGCTTTCCCAGGCACTGAGGATGGCTCCATGGCTTCCACCTCAGGAGCTAGAATGGGTCCAGTTGCAACAGAGCAATGTCCCAGATGGGCAGAGCATCGCCTCCTAGTGAGCATACTGAGTGGACCCTGGTTGGACACATGTAGGAGTCTGTCTCTCTGCCTCCCCACTTCTCAATTCAGAAAAAAAAAATTGAACTCCTTTAGACACCCTCTGTTCTCTTTGGATTTATTTTTCTCCTGAGAAATTATTACTTTTTAATATGTTTTTAAATTTCCTATTGTTATTTTAATGTGCTTTCTTCCATTAGTATATGTTTTAATATAATGGCAATCTTTTTTTTATTTTAATGGGGAGACACCAATAAATCAGGGTACATATGTACAATGAAAACATCTCCAGGTTATCTTATCATTCAATTATGTTGCATACCCATCACCCAAAGTCAAATTGTCCTCTGTCACCTTCTATCTCGTTTTCCCTGTGCCCCTCCCCTCCTCCCTATCCCAACCTCTCCTCCCTCCCCTCAGCCGGTAACCACCACTCTCTTGTCCATGTCTCATAGTCTCACTTTTATGTCCCATCTATGTAAGAAATCATGCTGTTCTCAGTTTTTTACTGATTTACTTATTTCACTCCATATAATGTTATCAAGGTCCATCCATTTTGTTATAAATGATCCGATGTCATCGTTTCTTATGGCTGAGTAGTATTCCATAGTATATATATACCATAGCTTTTTTTTTTATATATATATATATTTTATTTTTATTAATTCTAATGAGGTGACACCAATAAAACAGGGTACATATGTACAATGAAAACATCTCCAGGTTATCTTATCATTCAATTGTGTTGCATACCCATCACCAAAAGTCAAATTGTCCTCTGTCACCTTCAATCTGGTTTTCCCTGTGTCCCTCTCCTCCTCCCTATCCCACTCTTCCCTCCCTCCCCCCACCCCGTAACCACCACTCTCTTGTCCATGTCTCATACCCTCACTTTCATGTCCCACCTATGAATGAAATCATGCTGTTCTCAGTTTTTCTTTTTTTCTGATTTACTTATTTCACTCCGTATAATGTTATCAAGTACCATAGCTTTTTAATCCACTCGTCTTCTGACGGATACTTGGGCTGCTTCTAGATCTTCGCTATTGTGAACAATGCTGCCACGAACTGGGGGCACCTTTCTTCTTTTCGAACAGTGCTAAGGTGTTCTTAGGGTATATTCCTATAAATGGGATAGCTGGGTCAAAAGGCAGTTCGAGTTTTAATTTTTTGAGGAATCTCCATACTGTTTTCCACAGTGGCTGCACCAGTCTGCATTCCCACCAGCAGTGCAGAAGAGTTCCCTTTTCTCCACATCCTCACCAGCACTTATTCTGTGTTGTTCTGCTGATGAGCGCCATTCTGACTGGTGTGAGGTGATATCTCATTGTGGTTTTAATTTGCATTTCTCTAATGATTAGTGCTGTTGAACATTTTTTCATATGCCTATTGGCCATTTGTATGTCCTTTTTGGAGAAATTTCTATACATTTCTTTTGCCCATTTTTTGATTGGATTGTTTGTCTTCCTGGTGTTGAGTTTTATTAGTTCTTTATAAATTTTGGTTATTAACCCCTTATCAGACGTGTTGTCGAATATGTTCTCCCATTGTGTGGTTTGTCTTTTTATTTTGTTCTTATTGTTTTTAGCTGTGCAAAACCTTTTTAGTTTGATATAGTCCCATTTGTTTATCTTGCCTTTTAATTCATTTGCCCGTGGAGATAAATCGGCAAATATATTGCTGCTACAGATGTCAGAGAGCTTGCTGCTATGTTTTTTTCTAAGATGCTTATGGTTTCACAGCTTACGTTTAAGTCTTTTATTTATTTTGAGTTTTATTTTTTGAATGGTGTAAGTTGATGGTCTACTTTCATTTTTTTGCAGGTAGATGTCCAATTTTCCCAACACCATTTATTAAAGAGGCTATCTTTACTCCATTGTATGTTCTTTCCTCCTTTGTCAAATATCAGTTGTCCATAAAGGTGTGGGTTTATTTCTGGGTTCTCTGTTCTGTTCCATTGATCTATGTGCCTGTTCTTATGCCAGTACCAGGCTGTCTTGAGTATAATGGCCTTGTAGTAAACCTTAATATCCAAAAAAGTGGTATGTCCTGCTTTATTTTTTCTATTTAAGATTGCTGAGGCTATTTGTGTTCTTTTTTGGTTCCAGATAAATTTTTGGAATATGTGTTCTATATCTTTGAAGTATGTCTTTGGTATTTTAATTGGTATTGCATTGAATTTATAAATTACTTTGGGTAATATAGACATTTTAATAATGTTTATTCTTCCTAGCCATGAGTACAATATATGCTTCCACTTGTTTGTATCTTCCTTGATTTCTTTCATCAATGTTTTATAATTTTCCAGGTACAAGTTCTTAACCTCCTTGGTTAAATTTACTCCTAGGTACTTTATTTTTTTGGCTGCAATAGTGAAGGGGATTGTTTCCTCAAGTTCTTTTGCTGACAGTTCATTGTTGTTATATAGAAATGCCTCTGATTTCTGCGTATTAATTTTATATCTTGCCACCTTGCTGAATTCATTTATAAGGTCCAGTAGTTTTTTGACTGAGACTCTAGGGTTTTCTATATACAATATCATATCATCTGCAAATAATGACAGTTTTACTTCTTCGTTTCCAATTTGGATGCCTTTTATTTCTTTTTCTTGTCTGATTGCTGTAGCTAGGACTTCCAGAACTATGTTGAATAAAAGTGGTGAAAGGGGACACCCCTGCCTGGTTCCTGATCTTAAGGGGATTGCTTTTAATTTTTGTCCATTTAGTATGATGTTTGCTGTGGGTTTGTTGTAGATGGCCCTTATCATGTTAAGGAATGTTCCCTGTATTCCCACTTTACTGAGAGTTTTGAGCATGAATGGGTGCTGGATTTTATCAAATGCCTTTTCTGCATCTATTGAAATTATCATGTGATTTTTGTCCTTCCTTTTGTTTATGTGATGAATCAAATAGATTGATTTGCAAATATTGAACCAGCCTTGCTTCTCCAGAATAAATCCCACTTGATCATGGTGTATGATTTTTTTCATATATTGCTGGATTCGGTTGAATATTATTTTGTTGAGAATTTTAGCGTCTAAATTCATCAGGGATATAGGCCTATAATATTCTTTCTTTGTGTTGTCTTTGCCTGGTTTTGGGATCAGAATTATGCTCGCCTCATAATGGAGTTTGGAAGTCTTCCTTCCACTTGAATTTTTTGAAATAGCTTGAGGAGAATAGGAGTTAGTTCTTTGAATTTTTGGTAGAATTCACTTGTGAAGCCATCAGGCCCAGGAGTTATCTTTTTTGGAAGTTTTTTTGATAACTGTTTCAATCTCATTTGTTGTAATTGTTCTGTTTAGGTGTTCTGATTCTTCCAGATTGATTTTTGGAAGATTATATGATTCAAGAAATTTGTCCATTTCACCAAGGTTATCTAATTTTTTGGCATAGAGTTCTTCATAGTATTTTTTTACAATGCTTTGTATTTTTGTTGTGTCAGTTGTGATTTCTCCACTGTCATTTCTAATTTTATTTATTTGGGTCCTCTTTCTGTTTTTCTTGGTGAGTCTAGTTAAAGGTTCATCAATCTTGTTTACCTTTTCAAAGAACCAGCTCCTGGTTTCATTGATCCTCTGTATTGTTTCCTTAGCCTCTATGTCATTTATTTCTGCTCTCATCTTTATTATTTTTTTTCTTCTACTAGTCCTGGGCTTTATTTGCTGTTGTTTTTCTAGTTCTTTTAGATGCAGGGTCAGGTTGCTTATTTGAGCTTTTTCTAGCTTCTTTTGGTATGCCTGTAGTGCAATGAACTTCCCTATCAGTACTGCTTTTGCTGTGTCCCATAAATTTTGAGTTGATGTGTACTCATTATCATTCATTTCTAGAAACTTTTTTATTTCTGCTTTGATCTCATTGTTAATCCATTCATTATTTAATAACATGCTATTTAGTTTCCAAGTGTTTGAGTATTTTTCAGTTTTTCTTTTGTGGTTAATTTCTAGTTTCATGGCATTGTGATCAGAGAAAAAGCTTGATATGATTTCAATCTTCTTAAATTTATTGAGACCATTTTTGTGTTCTAACATGTGGTCTATCCTAGAGAACGTACCATGAGCGCTTGAGAAGAATGTATATTCTACTGCTTTAGGTTGAAAAGTTCTGAAGATATCTATTAAATCAAGTCGATCTAGTGTATCCTTTAAGTTTGCTGTTTCTTTATTAATTTTTTTTCTTGAGGATCTATCCAGTGTTGTTAGTGGCGTATTGAAATCCCCTACTATTATAGCATTGCTGTTAATCTCGCCCTTTATATCCATCAAAGTCTGCTTTATGTATGTCGGGGCTCTTATATTTGGTGTGTAGATATTTATAATAGTTATTTCTTCCTGTTGAATTGTTCCCTTTATCATTATGTAGTGTACTTCTTTATCCTTTACTACAGCCTTTGTTTTAAAGGCCATTTTGTCAGATATAAGTATTGCTACCCTGGCTTTTCTTTCATTTCCATTTGCATGAAATATTTTTTTCCATCCTTTTACCTTCAGTCTATGTGCATCTTTTGTTTTAAGGTGTGTTTCTTGTAGACAGCATATGTATGCGTCCTTTTTCTTTATCTACACAGCTGCCCTATGTCTTTTGATTGGATCATTTAATCAATTTACCTTTAAGGTTATTATTGATTTGTAGTTGTTTCTTGTCATATTATATTTTAAATTATTTTTATTTATTTATTCATTCTAGAGGAAAGGGAGAGAGAGAGAGAGAGAGAGAGAGAGAGAGAAGGGGGGGAGGAGCCAGAAGCTTCAACTCCCATATGTGCCTTGACCGGGCAAGCCCAGGGTTTTGAACCGCCAACCTCAGCATTCCAGGTCGACGCTTTATCCACTCCGCCACCACAGGTCAGGCTCACATTATATTTTAAAGCTGTATTCTTCTTTGGCTATATTCTTTCCTCCCTTTGAACTGTTCACACCAGGCCCCTTAGAATCTCTTGCAGAATTGGTTTGGTTTTAATAAATTCCTTGAGGTTTTCTTTGTCTGGGAAGTTCTTTATTTCTCCTTCAATTTTAAATGTTAGCCTTGCTGAATAGAGTAGTCTTGGTTGTAGGTTCTTGTTCTGCATTACTTTGAATATATCTCGCCATTCCCTTCTGGCCTCAAGTGTTTCTGTTGAGAAGTCAGATGTCATCCTTATGGGGGCTCCTTTCTAGGTGATAGCCTTTTCTTCTCTAGCAGCTTTAAAAAATTTTTTTTTTATCCCTTAGCTTTGGTATTTTAACTATGATGTGTCTTGGTGTAGTTTTTTTGGGTTTCTCTTTAATGGAGTTCTGTGTGCTTCTTGAACATGTGGAATATTTTTCAGCCTTAATTTAGGAAAGTTTTCTGCTATGATTTGGTTGAACAAAGTTTCTATTTCTTGTTCTCTCTCATCTTCTTCAGTAACCCCTATGATGCGAATGTTGCTTCTCTTTATGTTGTCCGAGAGCTCCCTTAGAGTTTCCTCACATTTTTGAGTTTCTTTTCCTTTTTCTTCTCTGCTTCTTTAACTTTGTTTATTGTGTCCTCTAACTCGCTGATTCGATCCTCAGCGTGTTTCATCCTACTTTTTATTTCTACCATTGTGGTCTTTAGTTCTGATACTGTATTTGTCATTTCTGTCTGATTCTCTTTTATTATTTCAATTTCATTTTTTATACTTGTTATCTCTTTATTTAGGTGTTCATAGTGACTATCCATTGTTCTTCTAATTTCTTTGAACATCCTAACTATTATTATTCTAAATTCTGCTTCTGGTAATTTGGTTATATCTGGTTCATTCAGGTCCTTCTCTGGGGATTTCTCTTGATTCATTTAGTTTGCATTCCTCTGCCTGCCCATTTTGTCTGTGTATAAGCATGTTGTGGCCACTGGAGTCCAGTAGGTATTGCTTTTGTGTTCTCTAGGTGTGGTCTGTCTTCAGGCCCGCCACCCCCTCTTCTGCTGCCTAGGGTGGTTGCTTATGGGTATTGCCAGTGCCGGCCCCCTGTGGCTGTCCTCCGTGGGAGGGGCTGTTACTCAAGCCACAAGCCTCAGCACCAAGGGTAGTGGTGAGCACTTTTGCTCAGCTGCGGACCCAGCGTGTTTCTGGGCTTCTGCCCAGCACCCGCAGTCAGAGCCTGCTCGCTACAGTTTTGTGAGTTGGACGGGGCTTCTGACGTGCTCTCAGCTGTGAGCCTTTGCCTATCCGGAGCTTTATCCCCCCTGTCGAGGCCAGGACCCTCCTGCGCAGGGTTGCAAGCCACTGTTTATTGTGCTGGGCGTGGCTACTGGCATGCGCTCAGCTGCCAACTCCCGCTCCTCCTGGGCTCTACCCCGCCCTCGTGTTCAGAGCCAACTCGCGCATGCAGGATTGCAAACTGCGGTTTCTCCGGCCAGGCAGGGCTGCTGCCCTGATCTTAGCAGCGAGCCTCCGCCCGTCCCTGGTCCTAGCCCCGTCCCCATGGTCAGGGATGGCTTGTGCAGGGTCGCAGAGCAGATCTCTGCCCATTCCTGGGCTCCCGCTTTTCCCCCGCAGGTGGAATTACAGGCGGGTCCGCAGCTGCTGGACCACTTTCACGAGTCCCCTCTACCCCTGCTGGGCTAGATTGAGCTCACACCGGCTGGGCATCTGACCCCGCTGACAGAACTGCATTTCAACATCCCCCCGCCACCATCCCTCCAGCAACCCTCAGCAGAGTAGGAATGGGCCCACAGTACAGACCCTAACACTCCATACTGTAGACCTGGGAGCTCCCTCCCTCTAAGCAGCTCTGTTCTAATTGCCATGGGAGAGCTTGTTTGGCTGGTGTCCTGTCTCCCTTTGCTGGTATTGCTAGTTCCAGGGGAAATATTCGTTTTTGATTAGGAAAGTGACTTAGCCCAGGGGTTAGGGGGCTGTCCCTCAGAGTGTTTGTCCCTGTGCCTTCAGTCCACACTCTTCCCGCTGCTCTGGTCCTCTCCTCTGTCCCCGTTCCCCGGAGCCCCGGGTGCATGGTTGTGAGAGAGGTTTTCTGTGCTGTCCCTTTAAAAAGAATCTTGGGTCTGAGAAAACTGTCTCTTTCTCACAAACAGTATCCTCACTTGTTTCACAGCTCAATTCTGTCCAAACGCCTCTTCTTGGCTCTGGGACTGCAGGCTGGGCTTTGTTCCTGGGACCCAGGTCCCTCCCTCTCCGCCAAACTCTCCTCCTGCCACGCGGGTCTCTCCGGGCTGCCGTTCGCTCTGAAGAGCTTGGCAACCCTCTTTGCATTTTCGCTATTCCTACCAGTCTCAATGTGGCTTCTTCTTTCTTCCTTGGTTGAAGAGTCCACTTAGTTTAGTTCAAAGTTGATTTATCCAGATAATGGTTCTTAAGATTGAGTTATAATCCACTTTGGTTCTGGAAGTTGGAAGTTGGTATGTCTGCCTACTCCGTCGCCATCTTGCTCCTCCCCAATATAATGGCAATTTAAAAAATATTGTTATTCACCATGTATCTTCAGCACCCAGACTAAGATCTGATAGACAGTAAATGATGGATAAATATTTTTTGAATAAAAAATGAGTAGTGTATTTTCCAGTGGGGCAAAAGTTCTGGATTTAAATTTGAGAAATAGTAAGCAAAATTGATTAAGTGGGTAGTGATGATTGGAATGACTTTAAGATAATCAAAATTTCTTCACTGGGAGTGCCTTTTACTTCTCTGAACAAGTAGCCTTCTTATTTACCAAATGGAATTTACTATATTTTTCTTCTCTGGTTTGTTACGTTGTGTTGATGTATCATAATACTATTTACCGCAAAGGGAAAAACTATATTAATGATGCTTTCCAAGATTCTGTTGGTGATGTCAAAGGCTAAAGCCCTTCCTGTGGGCTGTGTTCCCTGAATTCTACTGAATTTAGGTTGAGTTTTTAAAGTGTCAATTAAATGACTAAAATGATAAGTGCTACTGATAAAAAATGGGAGAGGTTTCTATGGTTTGAGAATTTAAGAAAAGCTGCAAAATGAAATAATCTTTCATGTGTTTACTAATAATTAGATAAGATGTAGTTCTTTGAAAAGATTGGTCCCTAATGGCAGACAGGTCATGGGGATGAGCATAAATGTGGAGGTAGAAACGGGCTAAATGGAATGGATTTTGGAAGAATGTGGAATAGTTGGAATGGGGCATACAAGAATGAGCATATTCATAAAAGTGAAGATATTTAAGTTGTTTTTGAAAAAGACAAGTATATTCATTTGAAGTGAACATAATTTATAACTGTGCAGAATGTTTATTTGAGAGTAATGATGCCAGAGAGTAGATACTAGAGCGGGGGTCCCCAAACTTTTTACACAGGAGGCCTGTTCACTGTCCCTCAGACTGTTGGCAGGCCGGACTATAAAAAAGACTATGAACAAATCCCTATGCACACTGCACATATCTTATTTTAAAGTAAACAAACAAACAAACAAACAAACAAAACCGGGAACAAATACAATATTTAAAATAAAGAACAAGTAAATTGAAATCAACAAACTGACCAGTATTTCAATGGGAACTATGGGTGCGCATGCATCCTGTGCTCCTCTCACTGACCACCAATGAAAGAGGTGCCTTTCCGGAAGTGCGGCAGGGGCCAGATAAATGGCCTCAGAGGGCCGCATGCGGCCTGCGGGCCGTAGTTTGGGGACCCCTGTACTAGAGAGACATAGGTTTGATTTCATCTATTTCAATACACTGGCATTTTTGAAAACTATCAGATATACTATTTGGTATTAATTCTTTCACTTTTTTAGTTTTGAAATTTTGAGTATATTCAGCATACATTGTATTCTTCACATTATATTAACATGTCATATTTTAAAAAGCAGCAACTGAGATTTCTACTGGGATAAAGGATGCAGCTTTTGTCCTTATTTTTTTCTTACTTTCTTTTTACTTTTTTCTTTAGTGAAAGGAGGGGAGGCAGAAAGACAGACTCCCACATGTGCCTTGACTGGGATCCACCCGGCCAGCCCACTAAGTGGTGATGCTCTGCCTATCTGGGGCATGGCTCTGTTGTTCAGCAACTGAATTCTTCTTAATGCCTAAGGCAGAGGCCATGTAGCCATCCTCAGTGCCTGGAGCCAACTTGCTCTAATCAAGCCATGGCTTCAGGAGGCAAAGAAAGAGAGAGAGAGAAAAAACTGATGATGAAGAGGTGGAGAAGCAGATGGGTGCTTCTCCTGTGTGCCCTGATCGGGAATCAAACCCAGGACATACACACACCAGGCCTACGCTCTACCATTGAGCCAAACAGCCAGGGCCCAGCTTTTGTCCTTTGGAGATTAATTTTCTCTCTGCATCCTTCTTTAAGAAGGGAAACCAGATAAGGAATATACATCCTGAAGAGCTGTGGGTGTGCAAACCCTGGATCAAAACAAACAAAAATGGAGAGTGAAAAACAAAAAGCAGGCTATGTATAAGTAAAATTAAATGGAAAAGTAAAACTCCCACATGAACTATTAACTCCTTGGGCATGTGAAAGGAAATCACTTTGGCTTTCTATGGGATTAGATGTCAGTCAGATCAGGCATATTCATTAAACTGGCTTTGGCCAAGTTCTCCTTTTGGGTTTCTGAAGTTTGGGCTGTATCTTTACTTGAGCTCTCTGGCAACTTGATGGGCAGAAGGGTTCCTAGGACTAACTATACCACATAAATGTCAACAATCCTGGGCAAGTCAATTAACTTCTTTATACCTCATATGAAATACACAAGTATTAAGCAAGATGCTCTTTATGTCCCCTTTTAAATCTAGCATTGTGTACTTCTATAGGAGCCTTCCTCTGGAACTTGAACTTCATCCAGGTCTTTGGTTGGCTGCATCAGAAGATGACAGGAATAGGCCCAAGACTACTTATCACCAGCACAGTGTTTATAGGAGGGTCTATTTACTAAAACAAACAAACAAGTAACACTGATGCATTTGTATTCACTCCTGAGAAAAATAACTAAGAATTTTGATTCTATAACATGCCAACGCAGTCCCTCTTCAAGTGGGTGTTATTTATTTTTTTTATATATATATTTTATTATTATTAATTCTAATGGGGTGACATCCATAAATCAGGGTACATATATACAATGAAAATATCTCCAGGTTACCTTATCATTCAATTGTGTTGCATACCCATCACCAAAAGTCAAATTGTCCTCTGTCACCTTCAATCTGGTTTTCCCTGCGTCCCTCCCCTCCTCCCTATCCCATTCTTCCCTCCCTCCCCCATCCCATAACGACCACTCTCTTGTCCATGTCTCATACCCTCACTTTCATGTCCCACCTATGTATGTAATCGTGCTGTTCTCAGTTTTTCTTTTTTTCTGATTTACTTATTTCACTCCGTATAATGTTATCAAGGTACATCCATTTTGTTATAAATGATCCGATGTCATCGTTTCTTATGGCTGAGTAGTATTCCATAGTATATATGTACCATAGCTTTTTAATCCACTCGTCTTCTGACGGACACTTGGGCTGGTTCCAGATCTTCGCTATTGTGAACAATGCTGCCACGAACATGGGGGCGCATTTCTTCTTTTCGAACAGTGCTAAGGTGTTCTTAGGGTATATTCCTAAAAGTGGGATAGCTGGGTCAAAAGGCAGTTCGATTTTTAATTTTCTGAGGAATCTCCAAACTGTTTTCCACAGTGGCTGCACCAGTCTGCATTCCCACCAGCAGTGCAGAAGGGTTCCCTTTTCTCCACATCCTCGCCAGCACTTATTCTGTGTTGTTTTGCTGATAAGTGCCATTCTGACTGGTGTGAGGTGATATCTCATTGTGGTTTTAATTTGCATTTCTCTAATGATTAGTGATGTTGAGCATTTTTTCATATTCCTATTGGCCATCTGTATGTCCTCTTTGGAGAAATTTCTATTCATTTCTTTTGCCCATTTTTTGATTGGGTTGTTTGTCTTCCTGGTGTTGCTTTTTATAAGTTCTTTATAAATTTTAGTTATTAACCCCTTATCAGATGTGCTGTCAAATATGTTCTCCCATTGTGTGGTTTGTCTTTTTATTCTGTTCCTATTGTCTTTAGCTGTGCAAAAACTTTTTAGTTTGATATAGTCCCATTTGTTTATCTTGCCTTTTATTTCAGTTGCCCATGAAGATAAATCGGCAAATATACCGCTGCTACAGATGTCGGAGAGCTTGCTGCCTATGTTTTCTTCTAAGATGTTTATGGTTTCACGGCTTACATTTAAGTCTTTTATCCATTTTGAGTTTGTTTTTGTGAATGGTGTAAGTTGATGGTCTAGTTTCATTTTTTTGCAGGTAGATGTCCAATTTTCCCAACACCATTTGTTAAAGAGGCTGTCTTTACTCCATTGTATGTTCTTTCCTCCTTTGTCAAATATTAGTTGTCCATAAAGCTGTGGGTTTATTTCTGGGTTCTCTGTTCTGTTCCATTGATCTATGTGCCTGTTCTTATGCCAGTACCAGGCTGTCTTGAGTATAATGGCCTTGTAGTAAACCTTGATATCAGGAAGAGTGATACCTCCTGCTTTATTTTTTCTTTTTAAGATTGCTGAGGCTATTCGTGTTCTTTTTTGATTCCATATAAATTTTTGGAATATGCGTTCTATATCTTTGAAGTATGTCATTGGTATTTTAATTGGTATTGCATTGAATTTATAAATTGCTTTGGGTAATATAGACATTTTAATGATGTTTATTCTTCCTAGCCATGAGCACGGTATGTGCTTCCACTTGTTTGTATCTTCCTTGATTTCTTTTATCAATGTTCTATAATTTTCTGAGTACAAGTCCTTAACCTCCTTGGTTAAATTTACTCCTAGGTACTTTATTTTTTTGGCTGCAATAGTGAAGGGGATTGTTTCCTTAATTTCTTTTGCTGATATTTCATTGTTGGTGTATAGAAATGCCTCTGATTTCTGAGTATTAATTTTATATCCTGCCACCTTGCTGAATTCATTTATCAGGTCCAGTAGTTTTTTGACTGAGACTTTAGGGTTTTCAATATACAATATCATATCATCTGCAAATAATGACAGTTTTACTTCTTCTTTTCCAATTTGTATGCCTTTTATTTCTTCTTCTTGTCTGATTGCTGTAGCTAGGACTTCCAGAACTATGTTGAATAAGAGTGGGGAAAGTGGGCAACCCTGCCTGGTTCCTGATCTTAAGGGGATTGCTTTTAATCTTTGTCCATTTAGTATGATGTTTGCTGTCGGTTTATCATAGATGGCCTTTATCATGTTAAGGAATGATCCCTGTATTCCCACTTTACTGAGAGTTTTGAGCATGAATGGGTGCTGGATTTTATCAAATGCCTTTTCTGCATCTATTGAAATTATCATGTGATTTTTGTCCTTCCTTTTGTTTATGTGGTGAATCACATTGATTGATTTGCGAATATTGAACCAGCCTTGCCTCTCCAGAATAAATCCCACTTGATCATGGTGTATGATTTTTTTCATATATTGCTGGATCCGGTTGGCTAATATTTTGTTGAGAATTTTAGCGTCTAAATTCATCAGGGATATAGGCCTATAATTTTCTTTCTTTGTGTTGTCTTTGCCCGGTTTTGGGATCAGAATTATGCTCGCCTCATAAAAGAAGTTTGGAATTCTTCCTTCCTCTTGAATTTTTTGAAATAGCTTCAGGAGAATAGGAGTTAGTTCTTCTTTGAATTTTTGATAGAATTCACTTGTGAAGCCATCAGGCCCAGGACTTTTCTTTTTTGGGAGTTTTTTGATAACTGTTTCGATCTCATTTGCTGTAATTGGTCTGTTTAGGTGTTCTGATTCTTCCAGATTGATTTTTGGAAGGTTATATGATTCAAGAAATTTGTCCATTTCACCAAGATTGTCTAATTTTTTGGCATATAGTTCTTCATAGTATTTTCTTACAATGCTTTGTATTTCTGTTGTGTCAGTTGTTATTTCTCCACTGTCCTTTCTAATTTTATTTATTTGAGTCCTCTCTCTTTTTTTCTTGGTGAGTCTAGTTAAAGGTTCATCAATCTTGTTTACCTTTTCAAAGAACCAGCTTCTTGTTTCATTGATCCTCTGTATTGTTTCCTTAGCCTCTATGTCATTTATTTCTGCTCTGACCTTTATTATTTCCTTTCTTCTACTTGTCTTGGGTTTTATTTGTTGTTGTTTTTCTAGTTCTTTTAGATGCAGGGTCAAGTTGCTTATTTGAGCTTTATCTAGCTTCTTATGATATGCCTGTAGTGCAATAAACTTCCCTCTCAGAACTGCTTTTGCTGTGTCCCATAAATTTTGAGTTAATGTATGCTCATTATCATTTGTTTCTAGAAACTTTTTTATTTCTTCTTTGATCTCATTGTTAATCCATTCATTATTTAATAACAAGCTATTTAGTTTCCAAGTGTTTGAGTATTTTTCAGTTTTTCTTTTGTGGTTAATTTCTAGTTTCATGGCATTGTGATCAGAGAAAATGCTTGATATGATTTCAATCTTCTTAAATTTATTGAGACTATTTTTGTGTCCTAACATGTGGTCTATCCTAGAAAACGTACCATGAGCGCTTGAGAAGAATGTATATTCTACTGCTTTAGGGTGAAAAGTTCTGAAGATATCTATTAAATCAAGTTAATCTAGTGTCTCCTTTAAGTCTGCTGTTTCTTTATTAATTTTCTTTCTTGAGGATCTATCTAGTGTTGTTAGAGGGGTATTGAAATCCCCTACTATGATAGTATTGCTGTTAATCTCGCCCTTTATATCCATCAAAGTCTGCTTTATGTATGTCGGGGCTCCTATATTTGGTGCATAGATATTTACAATAGTTATATCTTCCTGTTGAATTGTTCCCTTTATCATTATGTAGTGTCCTCTTTTATCTCTTACTACAGCCTTTGTTTTAAAGTCCATTTTGTCTGATATAAGTATTGCTACCCCTGCTTTTTTTTCATTTCCATTTGCATGAAATATTTTTTTCCATCCTTTTACCTTCAGTCTATGAACATCTTTTATTTTAAGGTGTGTCTCTTGTAGACAGCATATGTATGGGTCCTGTTTCTTTATCCATGCAGCTACCCTATGTCTTTTGATTGGATCATTTAATCCATTTACATTTAAGGTTATTATTGATATGTAGTTGTTTATTGCCATTTTATTCTTTAAAGCTGTATTCTTCTTTTGCTCTATTCTTTCCTCCCTTTAAACTGTTCACAAGAGGCCCCTTAGTATCTCTTGCAGAATTGGTTTGGTTTTTATGAATTCCTTGAGGCTTTCTTTTTCTGGGAAGCTCTTTATTTCTCCTTCAATTTTAAACGTTAGCCTTGCTGGATAAAGTAGTCTTGGTTGTAGGTTCTTGTTCTGCATTACTTTGATTATTTCTTGCCATTCCCTTCTGGCCTCAAGTGTTTCTGTTGAGAAGTCCGATGTCATCCTTATGGGGGCTCCTTTGTAGGTGATAGTCTTTTCTTCTCTAGCAGCTTTTAAAATTTTTTCTTTATCCATTAGCTTTGGTATTTTAACTATGATGTGTCTTGGTGTAGATTTTTTTGGGTTTCTCCTTAATGGAGTTCTGTGTGCTTCTTGAATGTGTGGAGTGTTTCCCAGCCTTAATTTAGAAAAGTTTTCTGCTATAATTTGATTGAACAAAGTTTCCATTTCCTGTCCTCTCTCCTCTTCTTCAGGCACCCCTATGATGCGAATGTTGTTTCTCTTCATGTTGTCACAAAGCTCCCTTAGAGTTTCCTCACATTTTTTAAGTCTCTTTTCCTTTTTCTTCTCTGCTTCTGTGCCTTTGTTTATTGTGTCCTCTAACTCGCTTATTCGATCCTCAGCGTCATCCATCCTGCTTTTAATTCCTTCCATTGTGGTCTTCAGTTCTGATACTGTATTTGTCATTTCTGTCTGATTCTTTTTTATTATTTCAATTTCATTTTTTATACTTGTTATCTCTTTATTTAGGTGTTCATAATGACTATCCATTGTTGCTCTAATTTCTTTGAACATCCTAACTATCATTATTCTAAATTCTGCTTCTGGTAATTTGGTTATATCTGGTTCATTCAGGTCCTTCTCTGGGGATTTCTCTTGATTCATTTGGTTTGCATTCCTCTGCCTGCCCATTTTTTCTGTGTATAAGCAAGTTGTGGCCACTGGAGTCCAGTAGGTGTTGCTTTTGTGTTCTCTAGGTGTGGTCTATCTGCAGGCCCCCCACCCCCTCTGCCGGCGCCTAGCGTGGTTGGGTATGAGCGTTGCCAGCGCCGGCCCACTGTGGCTTTTGCTGTGATTTCTGCCTCTCCTCCGTGGGAGGGGCTGTCACTGAAGCCACAAGATTAGCACCAAGGGTAGAGGCGAGCACCTTTCCTCAGCTGCGGACCCAGCCTATTTCCGGACTTCCGCCCAGAACCAGCAGTCGGAGCCTGCTCGCTACAGTTCCGCGAGTTAGGCGGGGCTTTTGACGTGCTCTCAGCTGTAAGCTTTTGCCCGTCAGGAGCTTTAGCCCCGCCCTCGAGGCCAGGGCCCTTTGCGCAGGGTCGGAAACCAAGATTTATTGGGGCGGGCGTGTTTGCTGGCTTCCGCCGAGCTGCGTACTTCCGCTCGTCCCGGACTCTACCCCGCCCCCGCGTTCGGAGCCCGCTTGTGCACGTATTAACGCTATCCCGGGGTTTCTCCGGCCGGATGGGGATAGCAGCCGTGGGCTCAGCTGCGAGCCTCCGCCTGTCTCGGGGTCCACCCTGTTCCCGCGCTCGGAGCCCGCTCGCGCACGCACGTATACTGGCCAACTGCGGTTTCTGCGGCGGGGGGGGGGGGGCGGACTGGTAGCGTCAGCTCAGCCACGAGCCCCTGCCCGTCCCTGGTCCTAGCCCGGTCCCCGCGGTCAGGGCCGGCTTGCGCAGGGCCTGCCTGTTCCTGGCCTCCCGCTTTGTCCCCTTAAGTGGGATTAAAGGCGGGCCCGCAGCTTCCGGACCGCTCTCGCGCTTACCCTCCGACCCTCTGGGCTAGACCGATCTCCCACCGGCTTGGCCTCTGCCCACGCCGACAGAACCGCCTTTCAGCGTCCTGCCGCCCCAAAACCTTAAGCAGCCCTCAGCAGAGTAGGAAGGGACCTAATACTCCACACTGTAGGCCTGGGAGCTCCCTCACTTGTTTCACAGCTCAAAACTGTCCAAACGCCTCTTCTTGGCTCTGGGACTGCAGGCTGGGGCTTGGTTCCTGGGACCCAGGTCCCTCCCTCTCCGCCAAAATCTCCTCCCGCCACACGGGTCTCTCCGGGCTGCCGTTTGCTCCGGGGAGCTGGGCAGCCCTCTTCGCGTTTTCGCTATTTCTACCAGTCTCAATGTGGCTTCTTCTGTGTTCCTTGGTTGAAGAGTCCATTTAGTTTTGTTCAAAGTTGGTTTATCCAGGTGATGGTTCTTAAAATTGAGTTGTAATCCACTTTGGTTCTGGGAGTTGGAAGTTGGTACGTCCGCCTACTCCGTCGCCATCTTTCTCCCCAAGTGGGTGTTATTTTTGAAGAATAAGTGTGTTATTTCAGTAAGTTTGCTGCTACCACATGTTCTTCCAGCACATAAGGGAGGGTGAAGAGCCCGGCAGGTCGCACCTTAGAAAGCAGAGGATGGAGACATGCCTACCTTGTCGAAACTTTTAGGTTTCATTTCTTTAACCCTGCCAGTAAGTCTCGTTTTAGGGCTTACAGCAGGTGACCAACCCCAAAGGAATGTCTGATGTTACAATCCTGTGTCCAGCAGCCAATTAGATGATGCCCCTGACTCTTCTCACTACCCCCTCCCGAAAAAGACCCTAAAGCCCAGTTCAACCCTGTACTAAGGGCGACTCCCTTTGTGAGCCAGCCCAGCAGGTTTCCTTCTTTTAAAGCAGTGGTTCTTAACCTTTTTTGAGGTACTGAACCCACCAGTTTCATATGCGCATTCACCAAACCCTTCTTTAGTAATAAATAAAATATGATTTTTTTTCCAAAATTCAAGACATAGGTATATGTTTTCTTACTGGTGCACAAAATGAGCCGTGCATGAACATCATCTTGCTCAAAGAACAAAACCAACAAAGTGCATAAACTCACAACAAATTACGGTATTACTTTATTCTGGCCTCTGTGGCAGAGGCTTCTCCGAACCCCTGAGACTGACTCATCGAACCCCTAGGGTTCGATAGAACCCAGGTTAAGAACCACTGCTTTAAAGCCTGGACGCTGATCTTTTCGGACTCCATGGATTCTAACAGAAACACGTGCCTGAATTTAGTTCCTGCAGTGTGCTGGCATCTGTAAGTGTGAACTCTTTACTTTCAAGTGCTGATAGACTTCACCACAGACTGTTATGTGTATGAGGTGACAGAGGCAGGCTCAGCAGGACTGAAGTCTTTAATAAATGTATCAGACTGTAGTTGCTAGTTCTATAAAACTATTCAGCAATGCATTTCTAGGTCATTGGTTTGTATGTGGTTCTATATTATTTATCAATGTAGAGTAAGTAATTTATGTTTCTGAGTTTTGTTTGTACACATGAAGGAGCTTGGCGAAGTGGAATGAACATGGACTTTTGAAACAGGCAGACTTGAGTTCAAATTTTAGTTCCACCACTTTCTGAATATATGACTTAGAAGTAGTTAAATAACCAAACCTCCCCAACACTTATATTCCTGTTCTAAAAATGAGTTTAATAAAATGTAACTCAACGTTGCTGGGTGAACAAAAATATATAATGTAACTCAAGTTCACAGCATAGTTCCTGAAACTTAGTAGATTCCAAAAATAATTGTTAAATGAAGTTAGTTCCCTTCTGCTTTTGTTCATTCCTCGTTAGTTCCTAAACATTGTGAAATATATTATATGGCAACAGCTGTATGTATGAATAATCAAAACAAAATTTTTTCCCTCAAGTATCTTCTACTTGACTGGGGTGAAATAAAACAGAGATGCCATCCTTGTATAGGTGATAATTTTAATTTTTATCAATATGTACATACACTCTTCCCTATACAGATGCAGGATTAAACCCTAATACCAATACAAATTTAATAGCCTAAGATTAAAAATTAATAGGAGAAAATATTTTAACACAATTTTCTTGGTCTAATATCAAAAGCATAATAGATGTGACGAAATTTTAGTCAATGATGTTTAACTATCAAAAAGTTAAAGACCCACAGGTGTGGGATTTTATTTTTGATAAGTCATATTTAGCAAGATCATAATTTTGAAGAGACTTCTCAGGTTGGAAGTAATTTTTTAAAATTTATCAGTTTTAGAAAGAGAGAGAGAGTGAAACATTGATCTGTTCTTCTATGTGCCCTAATTGAGGATCAAACCTGCAACTTTTGCATAATAGGACAACACTTTTACCAACTGAGCTATCAGGCCAGGCCATGTTTTATTATTCTTTATCTCAAAAATAAAATTCTGGTGAAGGAGTTGAACTTTAGGTCATTAATACCAATGTGCATTGCGATTCTGTTAAATGAAGAGCAAGACATCTTTAGGTCAGAAAGATTAATTACATTATTGAGTGAGTAAGTAAAGAAAGAGAATGGAAAAAGTGATAAAATAACTAAAATCACTAAAAGTAAAGTTACAAATGAGTGGTAGGGTCTTTTCTTTAGTGAAATAAATATTAGGCTACACCTTCTGAAAAGAGTAGTGATAGTTATTAATTTAAATAAAAGGAATCCTTAAAATTAGTTATCCAAATCTATTGCCTCTTTCTTGCATTCTAGTTCCTTGATAACCTCACCAATGCATTTATTAAACATCAACCACATGGCAGGCTGCCATGGCATGCGGACAGTGGCCCATATAATTAGGGTAAACAAGGGCCAAAACTGGATAGGTTAGAACTTAGAAGGGCGATTTTTATTTGGTTTGGGAACCCTGGGGCCACCAGTCATCTAATTGAGAAACTGACATTATTGGGCTTATTCTGAATAGACAGTCTTGAATGGTAAAAGCAATCAAACAGACAAGTAAAAGCATATTTTGAATGGAGACACATTTTATTTTGTATATTCACCCTGCCTCTTCATAGGTCTGTGATCTTTGGCAAGTAAGGACTTACCTTTGAGGCTCAGGTTTAATTTCTATAAAATGGAGATAATGATGTTTGTGTCAAAGTGTGATGATTAAATGAGTTGGAGTAGAAAACAATTGAAAAATCAAAGGTGCTCCTTGCATGGCACTTTTAAATTATTTTTTCCCCTTAGGACTGGGCACTGAGGAGGTGGTTAGTAAATATTTCTGGTATTAAATTAAATAGGTAACCTTTGGGATGATTATGAAAATATATTTGTTGACAGTAACAGCAGCGACACAAAATACAAAGCTTGACATATGAAAGGGACCCGTATCTGTGGGTGTTCATTTGCCCTCATCTAAAAAACCACAGAGTCAGACTAGATGGCCTTCAAGGTCTCTTTTGGTTTTTAAAATTCTGTAAGTTAGTAGATGCTTATTCTCTTCAAAGGAAAATATAGCTTTGTGTATACCTTTCTATAGAAAAATACCCAGTTTCCATAGGTACTCTATCTGGCTCTCCATCAAAGGGAAACTCCAAATGCTCCATAGAAACTAATTTTTTGTTAAAAACAACACTAGACCCTCTCCTTTTCTTATTCTTCTTGTGGAAGCAAGGAATAAAAAAAATTGTGGGATAAAAGAACAGGCAGTAAACACAAAGGATATTAGAACAGAGGCAGAAAAAGTGTAAGTGATAATTACAGTAACGGGTGGAACCTAAGGAGAAAATGTTAGCGAAATCATGTTGGAAGGCAGAACAAGAATGCCTCGCTGTGAATGAGTGACTGGAGGTAATAGGTCCATAGATTACAGCCTGGAAGAGAAGAAGAAATGGTGAAAGGAAGGCAGGAAAACAAACAAACAAACAAATATTAGTTGAGTTTTCTGACAAATAGAAAAAAAGCAAACTAAAGGAGAGATAAATGGGCAGATCAATAGTTTTCTGCCTTAGCTTACATGTGTTGCCTCTGTTTATTAATATAGTTTTTCTAGCATTTATACATCAATCACCTGTTCTAATCATGAACTCATTATTATAAGACTGCTCCACTTCTCACTTACCTTAAAACAACTAATAAAAACACAGACACAGTGAATATAGGTATAATAGAAGAAAAAGTGTAATTAGCAGAAATAAAAGGAGACAGTAAAGATTTCGATGGGGGGCAAATTAAAGCACTGTGAAACAATGATGGCTTTTAGGAACAAAAACAGTAATTAAACACTGCTTATACTATTTGTTTGGGTTTTTAGAAGGCAAACTCTATAAGGAACAAATAAGTAGATGTCTCAGTATAGCATTGCCACATTAAAATTTTATACCACTTGGGGAAACGTTACAAACCTCATGCTTACGGCTCTCTAAAGACAAATTTAAATCCAAACCATATGTTAAATGATAAAATTAAAATAAAATTTTGTCTCAGATAGTTGGCTATTTTCACAGGGAAATTTTCTGTATAAAATACAGATTTAATAGTAATATGCCACTCCTTTTCTTTATGGGAAAAAAAAAACTTGTTCAAACTATCTGCATCTCTGGAATTACACTGGGGAACAAAATTTTTGTTGCATTTACAAAAACACTTGTTCTAACCTAATTCAAGTATGCTGATCTCAAATCTGACATTATTTTTCTTGGTAAGCTACAGTTTCTTTGCAATTCAAGATTTTAAATTTTCAACTTATTGTAAAATTTTCAACATGTAGTTTAACATAATGAAGTAGAATGTCTTCTTGGGCATCCTCTTTGTGGAAATATAATAATTTATATAATGCAGTAAATACACTAATACACTAAAATATATGATTGCATCAAAATTTATCTACAATTTCAAAATAGAACATATCAAAACACTTATTTTAATCATAAAATTAGTGCAAAACTTATTTAAATTCTATTCAGGCAAAAATTTGCGTTTGCAGCTCTTGTATTTGTGTACTTGTTGAGGACAATCTCGTTTGATGCTCCAGCAGTAGTCTGCCATCATATTATCATTGCCCCTCATAACGCTTTTCCATCGTCTTCAGATCTTGATGAAAGCTTCTCCCTGCTCATCACTAACAGCTCCAAGATTTTTGGGAAACTTATCATGGTGACTGTTGAGGAGGTGAATGTTAAATCCAATGTAATGATATGCCAACATCATCCTTTGAACCAGAAAGTCATAGTTCTCTGCTTTTTTGTTGTCAAGGAAGTTCTTTGTAAGTGCTACAAAAGACTGCCATGCTGCTTTTTCCTTTTTAATCACCTTTCTGGCAAATTCTTCATCACGTATGAGGGTTCGAATTTGAAGTCCATCAAATACATCTGCTTTTATCTTATCAAAAGACAAGGCAGGAAAAGCAGAAATATATGTTGAAAGCATTCACTTTCTCTATTCAAAGCCTGAACAAACTGCTTTATTAAGCCAAGTTTGATGTGAAGGAGGGGAAAAATGATCCTGTCTTGATTAACTACAGGTTCATTCATAATATTTTGCATCCCTACTTCTAGAGGTTCACGTTTCAGCCAATCCTTCTGTGCCCAGTGTTTCTCTGGAGCTCGGCTGTCCCACAAACACAGAAAGCAAGGATACTTCTTGAAACCTCTCTGTTGTCCTAGCAGGAAATTTACCATTTTAAGATCCACACAAATGATCCAGTTATGCTCCTCATACTTCAGAAAGTCAAGGACAATTTTAATGTTATAATATTCTGTCAGATGAGTTGAATAACCAATTTGAACTGCTGCATATACATTACCATTGTGTAGTAGAACATATTTCAGACTTTGTTTAGAGCTGTCAAAAAATAGCTCTGTTGGATTATAAATGGTAACACTTAGCTGGCTGAGAAGACTACTGATATCATGACAGTAAACAAAGTGTTTGTCTTCAGAAAAAAGTACACAAAAATTTGTTCATGCTTTCTGAAATGGGATACTTTAGCTGACTGGCGAAGTACATTCTTTCCTTGAAGCCTGGAAGCTAATAACTCAGCTGCTTTCTTTGATAGGCCCAAATCTCTTACTAAGTCATTCAATTCAGGTTGGCTCAACTGCTGAGGGGCTAATGACTGCTTGGCATCAGAAGAAGACCCTTCAGATTCTACAACCATTTCCTCATGCATCTTATCAAAATACACTTGATCACCATGTTCACTTTCCTTGTCCTTAGAAGAAATAAAACCATTGAAAACTGGAACCGGACGTGTCTCAGAATATGGAATAGGTCGTATTTCTGAAAGAATATTAGAATATGCCATCATATGCCCTTTTTTCTTGTGGATGCCATTTGTATGGATGAGACAGAAATAACAGTCACTGCTGTGGTCCTTAGGTTCATGCCAAACCATGGGAATACCAAAGGAATTCCTTTGCATTTTCCTTTTGTCCAGTCATGAAGCATTTCCTCACACCTATGACACACAATATGTGGAGCCCAGTTCTTGTCTTGATCGTCAAAGGGAACTTGAAAATAGGCAAATATATGCATGTGTCACGAATGATGAAATATTGCACCTTTGATGTTTAAGTGTGTAACAGCCACATATATAACAGAAGGTGTCAGGACTATTCTCATATTTACGCCTACTAAAAGAAGCCATGATTCAATCTTAAAACAAAGTAAGATGGTGTTTTTATCAGATAATAATGTTTTACCTTTAAAAACAGCTACAATTATGTAAAAGTGATGTTTGTAAAATATTAATTGCCTTGTGGTTATGTTCAATCCAAGAGTCATTTGTTGCCCTTTAATTCCAACTTAAAAACCAATTCATGGAGAGACGGCAAGATGGCAATGGAGTACATGGACGTACCAACTTCCAACTCTCAGAACCAAAGTGGGTTATAACTTAGTTTTAAGAACCATCATCTGGATAAACCAACTTTGAACTAAACTAAGTGGACTATTCAACCAAGGAACACTGCAGAAGCCACATTGAGACTGGTAGGAATAGCAAAAATGTGGAAAGGGCTGCCCAGCTCCCCAGAGATAATGGCAGCCTGAAGAGACTCGTGTGGTGTGAAGAGAGTTTAGCAAAGAGGGAGGGACCTGGGTCAGACAAAGCCCCAGCCTGCAGCCCCAGAGCCTAGAAGAGGCGTTTGGACAGTATTGAGCTGTGAAACAAGTGAGGATACTGTTTTTGAGAAAGAGACAGTTTTCTCAGACCCAGGATTCTTCTTAAAGGGACAGCGCAAAAAACCCCTCTCACAACCGCTCACCCAGGGCTCTGGGGAATGGGGACAGAGGAGAGAACCAGAGCAGAGGGAAGAGAGTTTGGTGTGGAAGACACAGGGAGAAACACTCTGAGGAACAGCCACCCTAATCCCTGGGTTGAGTCACTTTTCTAATCAAAAACGAATATTTCCTCTGGAACTAGCAATACCAGCAAAGGAAGGCAGGACACCAGCCAAACAAGCTCTCCTGCGGCATTAGACCAGAGCTGCTTAGATGGAGGGAGCTTCCAAGAGTACAGTATGGAGTGTTAGGGTCTGAGCTGCTGTGCCCCTACCCACACTGCTGAGGGCTTGCTACGGTGGTGGCAGGATGCTGAAACGTCATTCTGTCAGCGCGGGCGTAGGCCCAGCTGGGGTGGGCTCGGTCTAGCCCAGCAGGGGTGGAAGGGACGGACGATAGTGGTCAGGCAGCTGTGAGCCCGCCTGCAGCCCCACCTGTGGAAGAAAAGTGGGAGGCCAGGAGTGGGCAGAGATCTGCTGCTAAGCAGAGCCCCATGTATGGGCATGCAGCATTACTTGGCCTCCGAGGTTTGCGACCCAGCATGAGCTGGCCCTGTCATAGGGGAAGGGCTAAAACCTGGGACAGGAGAAGGCTTGCAGCTGAGCACATGCCAGCAACCCCATCCACCTGAGAAACCGCGGCAAGCAGGCTCTGACCATGGGGGTTGGGAGGAAGCCAGGGAACAGGCGGGTTCCGTAGCTGAGTAAAGTTGCTCACCTCTACTCTTGGTGCTGAAGCTTGTGGCTTGAGTGTGGTGCACAAACCCACATGTGGGGGCGAGGCAAAGGCCCAGACATGCTGAGGCTTCTAGAGCCAGGCACCAGAACACAGCCCCTCCCACAAAGGAGAGGTGGAAATCACAGTAACAGCAGCAGTGGGCCAGCGCCGGCAATGCCCATACCCAACAGCCCTAGGCAGTGGTAGAGGGGGTGGCGGGCCTGCAGACAGACCACACCTAGGGAACACAGAGGCAACACCCATTGGACTCCAGTGGCCATACCCTTCTTATACACAGACAAAATGGGCAGGCAGAGAAATGCAACCCAAATGAATGAAGAGAAATCCTCAGAGAAGTACCCGAATGAACCAGATATAACCAAATTACCAGATGCAGAGTTTAAAATAATGATAGTTAGATGTTGAAAGAGCTTAGAGCAACAATGGATAGTCATTACGAACACCTAAATAAAGAGATAAACAGTATAAAAAACGAAATTGAAATAATAAAAAAAAATCAGACAGAAATGACAAATACAGTATCAGAACTGAAGACCACAATGGAAGGAATTAAAAGCGGGATGGATGAAGCTGAGGATCGAATCAGTGAGTTAGGGACAAAATAAAAAAGGCACAGAAGCAGAGCAAAAAAAAAAAATGAGGCTCAAAAAATGTGAGGAAACTCTAACTCTGTGACAACATGAAGAGAAATACCACCCGCATCATAGGGGTTCTCGAAGATAAAGAGAAAGAACAAGGGATAGAAACATTGTTCAATCAAATCATAGCTGTAAACTTCCCTAAACTAAGGCTGGAAAACATTTCACATGTTCAAAAAGCAGAGAATTCCATTAAAGAGAAACCAAAGAAAACTACACCAAGACACATCATAGTTAAAATACCAAAGCTAAGGGATAAAGAGAAAATTTTAAAAGCTGCTAGAGCATTGGTTCTTAACCTGGGTTCTATCAAACCCTAGGGGTTCGATGAGTCGGTCTCAGGGGTTTGGAGAAGCCTCTGCCGTGGAGGTCAGAATAAAGTAATACCGTAATTTGTTGTGAGTTCATGCACTTTGTTGGTTTTGTTCTTTGAGCAAGGTGATGTTCATGCATGTCTCATTTTATGCACCAGTAAAAAACATATAACTATGTCTTGAATTTGGGAAAAAAATCATATTTTATTTATCACTAAAGAAGTGTTTGGTGAATGCGCATATAAAACTGGTGGGTTCAGTACCTCAAAAAAGGTTAAGAACCACTGTGCTAGAGAAAAAAAGGCTATCACCTACAAAGGAGGCCCCATAAGGATGACATCCAACTTCTCAACAGAAACACTTGAGGCCAGAAGGGAATGGCAAGATATATTCAAAGTAATGCGGATCGAGAACCTACAACCAGGACTACTCTATCCAGCAAGGCTAATGTTTAAAATTGAAGGAAAAATAAAGAGCTTCCCAGACAAAAAAAAACTCAAGGAATTCATTAAAACCAAACCAATTCTTCCAGAGATGCTAAGGGGCCTGTTGTGAAAAGATCAAAGGAAAAAAAGAATATAGCAAAAGAAGAATAGAGTATTAAAAAACAAAATGGCAAGAAACAACTACATATCAATAATAAACTTAAAGGTAAATGGATAAAATGATCCAATCAAAAGACATAGGGTAGCTGCGTGGATAAAGAAATAGAACCCATACATATGCTGTCTACAAGAGACACACCTTAAAACAAAAGATGCACATAGACTGAAGGTAAAAGATGGAAAAAAATATTTCATGCAAATCGAAATGAAAAAAAAGCCAGGGTAGCATACTTATATCTGACAAAATGGCCTTTAAAACAAAGGCCGTAGTAAGAGATAAAGAAGACACTATATAATGATAAAGGAAACAATTCAACAGGAAGATATAACTATTATAAATATCTATGCACCAAACATAGGAAGCCCGGCATACATAAAGCAGACTTTGATGGATATAAAGGGCGAGATTAAAAACAATTCTATAATAGTAGTGCATTTCAATACCCCACTAACATCACTGGATAGATCCTCAAGAAAGAAAATTAATAAAGAAACAGCAAACTTAAAGGATACACTAGATCAACTCGATTTAATAGATATCTTCAGAACTTTTCACCCTAAAGCAACAGAATATACATTCTTTTCAAGTGCTCATTGTACATTTTCTAGGATAGACCACATGTTAGATCACAAAAATGGTCTCAACAAATTTAAGAAGATTGAAATCATATCAAGCATTTTCTCTGATCACAATGCCATGAAACTAGAAATTAACCACAAAAGAAAAACTGAAAAATACTCAAACACTTGGAAACTAAATAGCATGTTATTAAATAATGAATGGATTAAGAATAAGATCAAAGAAGAAATAAAAATGTTTCTAGAAACGAATGATAATGAGCATACATCAACTCAAAATTTATGGGACACAGCAAGAGCAGTACTGAGAGGGAAGTTCGTAGCACTACAGGCATACCAAAAGAAGCTAGAAAAAGTTCAAATAAGGAACCTGACCATGCATCTGAAAGAACTAGAAAAACAACAGCAAATAAAGCCCAGGACAAGCAGAAGAAAGGAAATAATAAAGATCAGAGCAGAAATAAATGTCATAGAGGCTAAGGAAACAATACATAGGATTAATGAAACCAGGAGCTGGTTCTTTGAAAGGGTAAACAAGATTGATTAACCTTTAACTAGACTCACCAAGAAAAAAAGAGAGAAGACTTAAATAAATAAAATTAGAATGAGAGTGGAGAAATAACAACTGACATAACAAAATACAAAGTATTATAAGAAAATACTATGAAGTACTCTATGCCAAAAAATTAGGCAACCTGAGTAAAATTGACAAATTTCTTGAATCATATAATCTTACAAAAATCAATCTGGAAGAATCAGAACACCTAAACAGACAATTACAACAAATGAGATAGGAATAGTTATCAGAAAACTCCCAACAAAGAAAAGTCCTGAGCCTGATGGCTTCACAGGTCAATTCTACCAAAAATTCAAAGAAGAACTAACTCCTATCCCCCTTAAGCTATTTCAAAAAATTCAAGAGGAAGGAAGACTTCCAAACTCATTTTATGAGGAGAGTATAATTCTGATCCCGAAACCGGGCAAAGACAACACAAAGAAAGAAAACTATAGGCCAATATCCCTGATGAATTTAGATGCTAAAATTCTCAACAGAATATTAGCCAACCGGATCCAGCAGTATATGAAAAGAATCATACACCATTATCAAGTGGGATTTATTCTGGAGAGGCAACGCTGGTTCAATATTCACAAATCAAACAATGTGATTCATCACATAAACAAAAGGAAGGACAAAAATCACATGATAATTTCAATAGATGCAGAAAAGGCATTTGATAAAATCCAGCACCCATTCATGATCAAAGCTTTCAGTAAAGTGGGAATATAGTGAACATTCCTTAACATGATAAAGGCCATCTATGACAAACCCACAGCAAACATCATACTAAATGGACAAAAATTAAAAGCAATTCCCTTAAGATCAGGAACTAGGCAGGGATGCCCCTTTTCACCACTTTTATTCAACATAGTTCTAGAAGTCCTAGCTATAGCAATCAGACAAGAAGAAGAAATAAAAGGAATTTAAATCGGAAAAGAAGAAGTAAAACTGTCATTATTTCCAGATGATATGATATTGTATATAGAAAACCCTAAAGTCTCAGTCAAAAAACTACTGGACCTGGTAAATGAATTCAGCAAGGTGGCAGGATATAAAATTAATACTCAGAAATCAGAGGCATTTCTATGTACCAACAATGAACTGTCAGCAAAAGAACTTAAGGAAACAATCCCCTTCACTATTGCAGCCAAAAAAATAAAGTACCTAGGAGTAAATTTAACCAAGGATATTAAAGACTTGTACTCGGAAAATTATAAAACATTGATAAAAGAAATCAAGGAAGATACAAACAAGTGGGAGCATATACCGTGCTCATGGCTAGGAAGAATAAACATCATTAAAATGTCTATATTATCCAAAGCAATTTATAAATTCAATGCAATACCAATTAAAATACCAATGACATACTTCATAGATATAGAACACATATTCCAAAAATTTATATGGAATCAATAAAGAACACGAATAGCCTCAGCAATCTTAAAAAGAAAAAATAAAGCAGGAGGTATCACCCTTTTGGATATGAAGGTATACTACAAGTCCATTGTACTCAAGACAGCCTGGTACTGGCATAAGAACGGGCATATAGATCAATGGACCAGAACAGAAAACCTAGAAATAAACCCACAGCTTTATGGACAACTGATATTTGACAAAGGAGGAAAGAGCATTCAATGGAGTAAAGACAGCCTCTTTAACAAATGGTGTTGGGAAATGGACATCTACCTGATAAAAAATGAAACTAGACCAATCAACTTATACCATTCACAAAAACAAACTCAAAATGGATAAAAGACTTAAATGTAAGCCGTGAAACCATAAGCATCTTAGAAGAAAACTTAGGCAGCAAGCTCTCCGACATCTGTAGCAGCAATACATATCCCGATTTATCTCCATGGGCAAATCAAATAAAAGGCAGGAGAAACAATTGGGACTATATCAAACTAAAAAGTTTTTGCACAGCTAAAGACAATAAGAACAGAATAAAAAGACAAACCACATAATGGGAGAACATATTCGACAATACGTCTGTTAAGGGGTTAATAACCAAAATTTATGAAGAACTTATAAAACTCAACACCAGGAAGACAAACAATCCAATCAAAAAATGGGCAAAAGAAATGATAGACACTTCTCTAAAGAGGACATACGGATGGCCAATAGGCATATGAAAAAATGCTCAACATCACTAATCATTAGAGAAATGCAAATTAAAACCACAATGAGATATCACCTCACAGCAGTCAGAATAGGGCTCAACAGCAAAACACCACAGAATAAGTGCTGAGGAGGATATGGAAAAAAGGGAACCCTCCTGCACTGCTGGTGGGAATGCAGACTGGTGCAGCAACTGTGGAAAACAGTATGGAGATTCCTTAAAAAATTAAAAATCGAACTGTCTTTTGACCCAGCTATCCCACTTTTAGGAATACACCCTAAGAACACCATAGCACTGTTCGAAAAGAAGAAATGTGCCCCCAGTTCGTGGCAGCATTGTTCAGAATAGCGAAGATCTGGAAACAGCCCAAATGTCCATCAGAGGATGAGTGGATTAAAAAGCGATGGTACATATATACTATGGAATACTACTCAGCCATAAGAAATGATGACATCGGATCATTTTGAACAAAACGGATGGACCTTGATAACATTATAAGGAGTGAAATAAGTAAAACAGAAAAATACTAAGAACTGCATGATTTCATACATAGGTGGGACATAAAATGTAGGCTATGAGACATGGACTAGAGTGTGGTGGTTATGGGGTCCGTGGAGGCAGGAGAGGGAGGGAGAGGGGGAGGGGAGGCGCACAAAGAAAACCAGATAGAAGGTGACAGAGGACAATTTGACTTTGGGTGATGGGTATACAACATAATCGAACAATAAGATAACCTGGAGATGTTTTCTTTGAACATATGTACCCTGATTTATTAATGACACCCCATTAAAATTAGAAAAAATAACAAAAAACCCCCAATTCATGCCATTAACTGTAACAAAAAGAAATTATAATTGCATAAAAATTAGATCATGCTCCAAAAAATGGATTTCAGATTTGGAATCAGCGATGCATACGTATATAAAAAATGTTTTAAAACCTCATGCAACAGAATATTAAAAAGGAATTGTTTTCCAGTGTTAGAGATATGTCCTTGTCTTTAGCATAATAAGGCTTCTCTATTTTCTTCCAGGCTTTTCCCTACAAAATTCACTTCCCTTTGTTTTTAATCCAGTGGTCAGGCTCTTGTTACTGGTCTATGCCCAGGACAGAGCACATCTCTCTTGGTGGGAGGCTGCAGGAATAATATCCATGTTGTAGTTTCAGAAGATTAATTTGGCAGCTATGGTTAGGCTTGATTTGTGTCTGTGAATTTTTACAGAGCTTTCTAGTCTATTTAAGGTCAAAATATCAATTCCAAAGTGTGGGCTTTTGTTTTGGGGGCTTTTATTAGGCCTCACTTCTTTTCAGACTTATAAAAAAATCTGTTCTGAGTCTGGCTGCCTTTATGCATTGATCATTGCTGGGTCCCTGTCCCAACCGCAGCAGCCTGGAGGGAAGGGATACGCTTCCTCCCCTCTACACCTGTGTGGCTGTAGGTGTTTCAGTACCGACTGGATTGTAGAAACCACTATGTATATATTCCAGACAGTTTATGGCCTGAGCTTATGAAAGAAAGTGAGGAGAAAGAGAAGCAAATAAATATAGAAAATATGGAGAAAGTGACAGAAAAAGGGAAAAAGGAAGAAAGAATGAGAGAGAGAGGAGAATATCAGCTAATATGTCAATCCTAGATATCATTCATCATTCATCCACTTATACAAATGTTTTCATTATTATGTGGGGGGTTTTTTGCCTGAAAATGGCATTCCCTATAAAAATTCCCTCAGCTTTGTTTTTTTTTTTAAAAAAACTAGAAGCACATTGTTTTTAAAAAATTGCAAAAAAGGAGTTTTAGTGTATTGTATTTTTTAAGGTTGTTTGATGTTATTTTGTTTGTTTTTTCAAATACAGTTTACATTCAGTATTGTTTTGTATTAGTTTCAGGCATAGAGCATAGTGGTTAGGCAATCATGTAGTTTACAAAGGGATCCCCCTCCATACTTCCAGTATGCACCTGGCAGCATGCGTAGTTATTGCAATATTATTGACAATATTTTCTATGCTGTACTTTACACCCCAGTACTCTTTTGTAGCCCCCCCAACCCCTCCTCTCTCTGTTCCCTGTATCTATGAATCTGTTTCTATTTTGTTTGCTCACTTATATTTTTATTTAGGTTCTCCATATGAGTAGAATTGTATGGTGACTGTCTTTGATTGATTTATTTCACTTAGCATAACGCCCATTTAAAAAAGTGTAAGAATACAGCACATTCCTCTGGTTACAGGACCGTTGCGTTCTTGCTGTTTCCTGTAAGACAGGATCTGTTTAGTTCTGTGATGGCGAAGCTATGACACGTGTGTCAGCACTGACATGCGTAGACATTTCGATGACATGTGGCCGCATACCAGAGAAGTATGGGACCGCATGCCGAGAAGGACGTTTCATCCTCGGCTCCTGCATGGCCAGGTGCAGTAGCCGAGGATAAAACATTTGCTGTAGTGTAGACACTCTGTGCTGGAGGTCTGTAGGCCAAAACAACGGAACTCCGGCACAGAGAGTCTAGTTACGGGACTTCGTTTTTCTTGAAGTGACACACCACCCAAGTTATGCTCGGTTTTTTGGCGAATTTTGACACACCAAGCTTAAAAGATTGCCTATCACTGGAGTAATAATTCTTTTTTTCAGGTCTTCGTTTAGATCTCAGTTCAAGCATGCTCAGAGAAGCCTTCCCTGACCTCTTTAATTAGGACAAATCTCACTGAAGTGCAGATCTTCCCGTAATGGTTTCTTCATAGGTGTAGTTTGATAATTTTGAGATGATTTTCATTACTGTTCATTTTACTTTGCTATACTGTGAATTCCACCATGGCAGGGACCATGATATGTTTGTTATTTATTTTTAATCTCACCGTTGTATACCCTGACCCAGCATACAGTTTAATAATGAAATTCATGATGAGTTTGCCAAACCACTGAAAGACATTAGAGAAACTAGAAATCTACAAGATGAACTTTGGCAAAAACTTTTGAAAGATAGGTGAGATGGAAAAAATGCAATGTGTTTCTCCGATTTGTAGATTTTGAGTTCTCTTTTTCAGGTGCATTTGCTAACAAACCTTGAATAAAGCAAACTGAACTTACAACCAGAATCGCTGAATCACAAAGTGCTAAAGTAAATTATCTACACGAATAAAGCATTTTCAGTCATGGTTCTCTCACTAAAAATGTTAATAGTCAATTTATACTGTGAAATAAGAATTATTTTTAAAATATAGTTTGTTTTATATTCATTTTTATTCTTTTATGTTCTTTCTTGTAGATATACATTTCAAAATATTCGTGACATATTGAAACACTAGTGCATGTGTAAGAGTTACATTCAGAGAGCGACTTTATTGCCTTCCCATCCTCTCTTTAAATCTGCTCAGTGAGCCAGTTCTTTCTCCACCCTGGGTGAAATTTCAATCAGATTCTGTAGTTTTCTGGTAGTTCTTCATATAATAGAAAGTTTTCTGATCAGTTCTAGTCCCAATAGATACAATTTCCTGTGGTTAACATGCGCAGTGCAATGTTAACAATAATCAACACTCTTCAACTCCATCTGAACTTAGAGTCCCCCACCCCCACTTCAGGTCTGCTTTATCTGGAAGCCTGGGAGAAAGCAACCTGTGAGAGCCCCTTTGCTATGCGCCATTCTGCCTTTCTCAGCCTCCAATTCTTTCCCCATCCCAGCGAGTTTTCTCTGGACCTTTTAGGATTGGGCTGGAGAAGTTGTAGTGCTGAATGAAAGAACAGGGGTGAAAAGCAGAAAAGGTCTTGCTTGACTACTACATTTATGTTCTGGCATTTATCCATAAATCCTTTCAAATGTCGTCCGTGCATTGATGACTTCCAAATTTATGTCTCCAGCTCAGAGCATTTTTCCATCCACTCTCTACTTGTCCTTTCTTCTTGGATAGTTAATACAATTTGAAATAACATGTCCAAGCACAAACTCCTGATCCTCCCCCAACGCACGCACGCACGCACACATGTGCACACACACCACATAATCTGCTCTCTTTTCACATCCATTTTAATTTTATGAAAAGCCAATTCTATATTTCCAGTTGGCTTTTTCTTAACTCCACTCTCTTTTATATCCTACCTCCATCTTGAAGTAATCTCATTTGCTTTAAATTCAAAATGAGTTCAGAATTCAAGCACATCTCCACTGTTATGCCCTGGTGCAAGTGCTAGTCATCTCTCATGTGGAATATTGCCACTAACTTCTCTGCTTTCACTCTTGCCACTCCAGCTACTGTGTTTGCAACAAGCCAGATGGTTCTTTTAAAAGGCAGAAAGTTGTTAGAATGATGCATATAAAAAATAAAACCAAAAAAAGTAACTATGTAAGGTGATGAATGCTAACTAAATTTACTGTAGTAATAATTTTGCAATATATACATGTCAAATTATTGCCATACACCTTAAACTAATACGTTATATGTCAGTTATAGTTTATAAAATTTCTGGAAACAACTTAAAAGTTACTCTTCTGCTTAAAATTTATTGGATTCTTATATCACACATACTAAGAAATTAAGAAACTAAGTCTTTACAGTGTCTTCCCTTTTAATGAACACCCCTAGCCTACTTCATTTTATCTCCTTGACCTTATTCTACACCCCTTGCTCAGTCTGCTCTGGACATACTGATTTCCTGGCTGAGCAACATGCTCTCCCCTCAGAGTATTGACTCCTTCTCTTCCCTGATAGCCTCATTGCTTCTGCCCTTACTCCTCTTAGATCTCTGTTTGTGTCGCTGTCATGATAAGGTTTTTCTTGACTATCCTATTTATTATTCCAGGACTTCCCTCACTCGATACACCCTACCTTCTTTGCTGCTTTATTTTTCTCTATGAAACTTATCACTGTGGTGATTTTATTTAACTTCTATGTCATTCTTACTGGCTTAATTTTTTTGCAGGCAATTTTATAATTTGTTCATTGATTTAGTTAGTTGAAGTATCATTTATCCAGTATAGGTCACCTATTTTAAATATATAGTTTGATGACTTTTGACAGTGTATACATTTGTTCATCACCATAATCAAGATGAAGAAAATTTTTACTACCCAACAAGTACCCTGTGTAGCAAATCTAGCCTTATTCCTAGCATGTGGCAACCACTGACCAGTTTTTAGTCTCTATAGTTTTTCTCTTTCCTAGAATTTTATTTAAGTGGAATAACAAATTTTGTTTTTAGCTTCTTTCACTACACATAACGATTTCAAAATTTGTCTATGTTTTTGAGTGTATCCATAGTTCTTTTAATTGCTGAGTAGTATTTTATTTCAATGAAATAAAACTCACACACCGTCTTCCTGTTCATTTGCTGATGGACATTTGTGTTGTGTCTAGTTTGGTTCATGGTGAATAAAGCTGCTTCAACATTTATATCCAAGTCTTTGTGAGTGGTTCATTTTTCTTGGATAAATCCCTCGCGGTGGGATTGCTGAGCGATATAGTAAGTGATATGCTAACTTTACACGAAATTACCAAAATGTTTCCATAATGAGTATATCATTTAGCTTGTGTTCCAGTTGTTCCCTACCCTGGCCAACATTAGTATTATTGGTCTTTTATTTCAGCCATTCTAGTGGATGTGTAATGATATCTCACTGTGGTTTTCATTTGCATTTCCCTAATGACTAATGAAATTAAGCATCTTTTTATGTGCTTATTTGCCATCTGTTTATGTTCTTTGTTCAAGTGTATTTTAAATTTTAGTCCATTTTTTATTAGTTCTTTTCTTATTATTGCATATTGAGAATTCTTTTCTTATTCTGGCTGTATGTTCTTTACCAGTAAGTTGGTTGCAAACTATTTTCTCATAGTATGTGGTTTGTCTTTTTAGCAATATATTACAATGCTCCTTGGTGTGACTTTTTATATAATTTCTTGCTTGTTGTTATGCTGAGTATCCATGCTTCAAAATTTTCATAAAATTTATAAAATGTTCAGTGACTATTTCTTCAAACACTTTTTCCTGTCATCCCTCCAATTCTTTTTTTTCCTCCTGAATCTCCAATCACACGTATGTTAAACTGTTTGATGTTGCTTCATAACTTCCTGAGGCCATATATTTTATTCTTAATTCTCTTATTTATGACTTCTGTCACATTGTGATTTTTATATTCCACATCTTCTTGTGGAATATAATCTGTTGAATCCTACCCAACATATTGTTTGTTTTAGATATTGTAGTTTTTCTCCTCTGTAAGTTCAATTAGATTCTTTTAAGTCTTCCATATGTTCTTGTACTCATTTTTTTTTACATCCTTGAAAATATTTGTAAAATTTATAATAGCTGGCCTGACCAGGCAGAGGCGCAGTGGATAGAGAGTCAGACTGGGATGCAGAAGACCCAGGTTCGAGACCCCGAGCTCACCAGCTTGAGTGTGGGCCCATCTGGCTTGAGCAAAAGCTCGTCAGCTTGGAGCCAAGGTCGCTGGCTCCAGCAAGGGGTGGCTTGGTCTGCTGAAGACCCGCAGTCAAGGCACATGTAAGAAAGCAATCAATGAACATCTAAGGTGTCACAACAAAACACTAATGATTGATGCTTCTCACCTCTCTCTGATCCTGTCTGTCTGTCCCTATCTATCCCTCTCTCTGACTCTCTCTCTGTCCTTATTAAAAAAAAAAAAATTATAATAGCTGTTTTGAGTCCTTGCCTGGTGATTCCACCATTGCATAATTTCTGGATCTGTTTTCACTTCAGGTTATAGGACATGGTTGTTGCTTCTCATATTTGGCAACTTTTTTGGATAAATCTAGTATATCTTACAGTTTTGACTGTTAGACTTTGTTGTATTCATTTATAGAGATTGAAATTCGATATAAAACACAGTGGGGGAGAGTTTAGAATGCTTCTGTGACCCTTGCTTCCTGGTGTCTATGTCCTTATAACGCTATCGAGTGTTATATAAGGAACTGAGTCCTCTAATTCCTAAAATGTGGTAAAGATAGCAGGACATCACTCTCCTCACGGGGTTATATTATGTACAGCAGAGGTGATGGAATATCACTCATGTTATACGAGACTACATATTAGACTGGAGCTGGAAGCTTTCTTTGCAGGTTTCATGAAAAAAGTGGCCATGTTGGTTGGCCTCTATGTCAGGGAACTGTGGGTAGAATCTAGGACCTAAGGGCAGCCTCCTGCTTAGAGCAAACAAGAAATCAAGGCTCTCAGTCCTACAACCACAAGGAGGTAGATTCTTCAAGAATCTCCATTCTAGACCAAATTAAACCCTTTTCTTCTCTCTCTTCAGCAATCCCTAGTCATCACATGCTATATTCTGGCTTGCTAAAGACTCCAATAGTGACTCCAATAGTGGAATGTTTTTGTGAGACTCACTTCAAGGTATGTATCTGGGCACTGGTTACTATGGCTGATGTGATATAGTTGAAGCATGCATATAGCTAGTCACGTTTTTAAGTTTTCAAGATGTTCATTAACATTTGATTTATTCCTTCTTGGTTAATTTTCTGAAGCGTTCTGAAGGTTTTGTTGTTACCTCCTTTAGATAGTTTTTTATCTGTAGGTGTTGGCTTGTGAGTTTGGCTACAGTGAGCCATGATGCTGCCCTCCATGGCAATAGTGTCTTCAGGTTTGCTTATGGATATAATGAGATACTGCTGTTGCTTCCTACCCTTGAGGAACATAAGAAAAAGATATAGATATATATTTTCTTTGAGAAAGATTAAATTTAAACTCACTGCCTTGCAGTGCTACCAAAGACAAAATCTTGGAGAAAAAACATTAGGCCCAAATCAAGATATACACAACATTTTAAAACTCTTGTATCATAAGTTTTATTACTTCTCCTTGGATAGCTTTCAAAAATACAAACTACTGTTGCACTAAATTTGTAAAAGTTTATGATGAATCAGTTAATTTCTGGAGTGGCCTCTCACTGTGTGAATGTCTAGAAGAATAAAAATAAAAGCAAATTATATTTTCTATAGATTCTAATTTTATCAAAAGAGCAAGAAACCGCTGTCATTCATGCAGACACTAACACTCTCATTCAAAGGTAATCAAATATTGCAGAGTATTTATTGGTAAGCATGGTTTGCTGTGGTTTTGGAAATCAGCCATACAATTGTACAAGTTATAAAAGAATAATGGCCTCCAAGAGACTTTTGTTTTCAGAAGAAAAAGAAAAATAATAATTAAATAAAAAATAATTCCATATCTTTCAGATGAGAGTTTGGGTAAAAAAAAAAAAAAACAATGTTACTTTATATATTATTAAGCTGTTTTTTATATGAAGTGAACAAACCATATCTGTATATTATCTTCAATGGAAAGTGTATAATTTATGACTGATTGATTTTTTCTGCTTTTCTACTTGCTTCCTCAAGTTTCTATGCTGTGAAGAAACTTAGATAAGGGATCCTATCTTATATTTTATCATATAAAATATGATGTTTTATCATTGTGTCATGTAATTTAGTGTCATAATTTAAGTGCTGAATAAATAATTCTTTTCCACCTTGTGATTAATTGTATAAAATTTTGTATACATACAATTATCTTTATACTTTATTAATTTGAAATTATTTATTAGTTTTTGGTGCATGATATTTTCAAGGATTAAATTTCCTATTTTGGTGGAAGTCAATAATAGAGGTCTGTGAAAGGCATATCCTAGTGCAGAGATGCATATGGTCAAGTATAGTGATCCACTCATCCTGGGTTTGCAGGAACTCTGATGGCTTTAGCATCGGAAGTCTTAAATCCTAGGAACGCCTCAGTTCATGTAATCGACACAGTCACTTTTAGTGGGTCATAGACTATATCTAACCTATATCTTTGTATCTGTAAATAAATCTATATCTGTATCCACATAATAGACATGTGATATGTGTACACATAGTGACTCAGGCTGGGATGGGAAGACTTTTCATCTTTCCATTTGTGCTTCAGTGCGTGCCATTATCCATCTGAGAACTTTGTACGTGTTACTCACTTTTTTAACAACTCATACAAGCAAATATTTGGTTAGTCTTTAGTTTTCTTCTTCTTATTTTATCTACCTATTGATCTACCTCCCTGCATAGCTATATGTCTTGTTTGATTTTATTATTAGAAAATCATAGTCTATAAGCCACATTGATGGCAGACTTGTGTGGAAGAAGCAGCATTTTTTCTTGCTAGATTCACTTTTCTTTTAAAAACTGATATTCTTAAATTACTCGTAACTTGATTTTTGGTAATTTTTTAAAACATGAAAACCATTAAAATACTAACTGAAAAAAGTTGTTCCAGATAACATTTCTACTAAATGTTAGAATGCTTCTGTGACCCTTGCCTCCTTGTGTCTATGTCTGTGTATATGAACAACAAAAAGAGGCATATATTTTGAAAATATATTTTTTGCAATGATTCAATTATCAAGGCTCTTTATTATCAGTGTCTAATGTATGCTGCTCATAAAAACTAGGAGATATTTTATAGCTTCATATTCATCTTGAAATATCCCCTACTTTTTGTGAGCAGTATAACATTAACTTCCTCAGGCCCTCACCATTCTGTGTTTACTAATTATTTCATATGACCATTTATGCCCACAATTCAATTGCTTGTAGACCTCACCAAAAAGCTGTAGCATCCTGGTTTTCTAGTCAGAATCTCCCAGCCCTATGCCAAGAATAACTGGGCCCTCTTAGGTACTTCCGGTTGTAGGTTTTAGGAAGCCCATGCGGGAGAGAGCTTGCTATTCCTGCTGCTGCCTTCTTTGATAACAGTGCTGCTCTATGCTGATTCCTTTACTGCTCATGGGGTTGTATTTTAGTATAAAATGCTATAACTTATTCATCACTTTATCCCAGTGCTTGGAATAGTATTTGGTACATAATAACTATTTAGTAACTATGTGTAGACTGTATGAATGAATAAATAAACTCATTTATTCACACGTATTTATGAATGTCCAATATGTACCACCAGACAGCTAGTAACTGAGACTACAACGATTGATATGAGACATTGGTCCTTCCCTCACGGAAAGCATATACAGATTAACCAACAGGCAATCGTAATGCAGTGCAAGGTGCCAAGTGTTCAGAGGGCAGTGCAGGATGCTAGACAGGTCAAGGAGGGGCATCTCGCTTCTCCATTTGGGCCTCCCCCAGGCTGCATTGGTGTAAAGAGCTGGCTAGTTGCTCGGTTTAGATGCTTTTGGATAAAGAAGGGCAGAGATGTTCTTTATTTCCTGGGTCCGGGAATGCTTCTTAGCACATTATCTCTTTAAAATAGAATTGAGCCTCTTCAGAACTCCTAGGTCATTTCTGGGTTTGAAGTCTTTAAAAAAACATGCATCTTTTTCAAGCAGAAAATTGGTTCTTTAAATTATTGGAGTTTCTAATTTGCCATGAGGAAATTTTAGAGGAGAATCTACATTTATCTTCTTGTTTTCCTTTAAAAATATAACATACTGAAAACTAAGATGAAAACCTAAAACTAATTTACTTTTCATTTTCTTGTGAGGAGAAAGAGTATCTCACACTTCTTTTTAAGACACATATTTAAATGCTCTTTTTTTTTTTTTTTTGCCTGCTTAATCATCACTAGCAGGTGTGCATGATGATGTTGGTGGGGTTTCTTTTATTTTTGGCAAAGCATTTAGTACACAATTTTATTTTTATGAAGCGAATTTCAATGGGACTAATGTACTCTTTGGAACTAATTTAATATCTCATAGTGGTTGGCCACGATAAGAAACTCCTTTAAGTGAACTTGTCCTGCTCTGTATCATTCATATGCTAATATTCTTTCAAGTTTCAGTATGTGTCCTAGCTTGAGAAAGGTATTCTATCTTCAGATGCTTCATTCATGCTCATGAAAACACATCAAGTAATAAAAATCTGACTCACTTTCTAGTCATTTTATGACTGATAACATATTGTAGCATTTTTATGAGTATAGTACAGTTATTTAAAAATGTTTTATTCTTTTTTTGAGAGTTTACTTGAAACACATAATTTACATTTAATTTAAATAAAGATAAATGTAAAACATCTAAACATTAAATAAAATTCCCCCAGCTTTCAGTAGTAAGATTGTGAGAGAAAGTAGAAATTACCATATAAACTACTATTAAAAATAGTAATACTAGATTTATTATTTGTATTATTGGTAGAGGATTTTTAAATCAGTCATTTCATCTAGATTACATGACTTAATGAATATTATACATTTTCAATATTTTTTTTAATGTAAACACTCTAGTTATTGAGCCTGTTATTTTCTTTGAATAGAAGGAAATGAGCGTGTATAAAGTATATATTTTTTCTTCAATGAGGATGTTATACCGATGATTCCTAACATTGTTTGTATCACATTACATAATAGAAAATGGTGGTATTAATATAAAACACTAAAGTTAATAACAAGGTTGTTATTGACCTTGAAGCGACTACCTGGAGCTTTGGATAGTCCTGAACTTTGCCCTGTGCGAGGATTAATACCTAGCACATCCGTGCCTCACTCACAATACACCTCAGAAGGAAGCTCTATGCAGGTGTGCCAAGGACAGCCTGGGCAAAATCATGTAGTGCAATACTATCAATGAAAACTGTTTTTTTTTTTCTATTCTTCTATCCTCCTCTTTTCCCTCATCTGTTAATATAAAATTCATGAGAATGTTCTTCTGCATAAAACTAATAAACACTTATTCTAAAATGTTTGGATAATAAAAAATATGAATAACAACATAGAATTACTGATAATTCCAATACCCTCAAATAACTGTGGTTGAACTATGAGTGTATAAATTGTGATCATATGTCATAAATAGTTTTATATGCTGCTTTTTTTAAAACCAATGTTTTGCATACATTTCCCTACATAATTAAACTTAAATTTTAATTGTGGCAAGATATTCCATTAAATGAATATTCTGTAGTTAATTTTATAGCTTATGTTGCTAAATAGGCAATTCTCATTTTTTCCTAGTGTTACAGTTAATGTGTTAATATATGTCCTTAAACATAATGGGAATAAATTTCTAGAAGTAGAATTAAGAGGTTTATTTCAGTTGTACCAGTTGCTATAACAATTAAACTCCAAGATATTAGTGCTGAGCTGGATATACTTTTGTACACATAAAAGTCAGGGTGAGGCATGGTTTTGGAGAGAGGAGTGCAGAAGAAAGGCCATTATTCAGTTCTAGGATGATGGTGGCAGACTCTGCCCTTGTCAAAACATAGCTCAGTAGTCATAATGGGAGATGGTGTCCAACCGATAGACTGGGGAAAAGAAGCAGAATAGAATATTGCATAGAAAGTTTATATGCATCAATCCTGGAGGTGGCCTGAATTTTACTCATAGTCCCTTGGTAGAAATGGCTGGTAGTTGGACCACAGCACCTTACAGGGTGGCTGGGAAGGTAAGTTAGCTGTGTGCTCATTAGCTGCCTTGTGCTTATTTCAAACTCACAATTCTAAGCATATTTAAATATCTTGCAAACCATGCTAAGAAACGTTTTATCCAGTTTATACCCAAAGCAACAATGGAAAAGAATGCTTGGTTTACCTCAACCGTAATAGACATATTTTTATATAAGTTTTCTAGTCTTAAATAAATAAAAAAAAGAATGAAAGACTTTTCATTGTTGCTTTAAATAGCAGTTCTTTGATTACTAGTGCCGTTGAGCATTTTAAATATGCAAATAAGCATTTTTTCTTTCTCCCTAATATGAATATATGAAGTGAACCATTTTATTCTTCAAGTTCACATCTTTTTCTTAGTAATTAAAAAAAGTAGACTTTAATACAGCTAGGAAGAAATACTTTTGCATGTTGATTTTTAACAACTTTGGATTTATCTTTTGTTTACGATGTATTTTTCAGAGAACACCTTTAATGTGATCAGTAATGTATGGTATGGTATTTATTTATTTATTTATTTATTCATTTGTTATGCTGTGGAATGCTTAATATTGTGGCATGTTTAATTCTCTCCTTTTTTTTTTTTTCATCTCTTTAGTCCCTTAATTTTCTCTTCTCCCTCTGTCTGTTTTGGCTTTCTCTACTGTGATCATTTCCCCTTGCCTGACTCTGTGGTTGGCCTTTTTGCCTTGCTCTGTGAAATCTCTCTCTCACTCTGCCCTTATCTCCATCAAAATTGATTGACTTAGAGAGCCATTTTGTGGAAAGATGTTCTTCATTATATTTCTTATTATTAATACACTTATTAAAATACTTAATATGTTCTAGGCACTCTTGCATGCTTCAAATGCAGTATTTTCATTGCATCTTAACATCATTTGGGCTAAAAAAGTTAGCTCGCTTACCAGAAGTCATATAAGTGAGGAACACAGAATGGATTTGTGTTGCTAGAAATTGAAATGTTAGGATCAGGATGCTGGAAGATGATTTAGGTAAGGGCCTTTCCAATGTCACCTAAATTACAATGCTCATGTTTAATTCTCAATTTGGTTGTGATCACAACACAAACACTAAAGACATTCTTGACTCTTAGAGTTTGAGTTTCCAATCAAAATCTAAAAATCTCTTTTCTGGATGGCTCAATCATAAGATATTCATTTCTTTTTATTCATCCTTTATATGATGTAGCAGAATGAACTTTTATCCAAATACCAAACTTGGTACTTCCTGTTAAGTAAAATACTTTCTTTTTGAAACTTCTTTTCCTCTCTTTTTAAGGCCCTACAAGGAATTATTAGCACTGATTAATATACTAGGGTTGACTAAACATCTTTTCAGCTCTGATGTCCCTTACCCCAATTGTAGGGTTAATCATCTTCTATACATGGATTTACTGCTTCCTTGTTCCTAGATGGTATTATCCCCCACTTGTTTCAAATTTGACTCAAATTTCCTATTTGTTCAAGTCTTATATATGAAAAAGGTCATGTAAATATATGAATCTCATTACTATATTCTTTTCCTCCACAAAACAATGGACCGTGACCAAAGGAGATAATAAAACTCAATATGGAGGCTATATGCATGACATGTAAATTAGGGTATTTGCATATCAAAATTAGAGTAATTTTGGCTTTTCTACTCACCTCATTTTTATATTCTATAATATTATTCACACGGTTAACAAAGAGATTGGTTATTCTTCCTCTGAACAGATTGACACACTTCTTATTAAGTCTATTGTGTATTTTTTTAAGGGAGGTGGAGGGGATAATAATATTTATATTTCATCTCTTATTGTATATATATATAATTTTGAGAAGAAAACAAAGAAACTGAACCAGGAATATGTTCATCTTGGTGATTACAGCATCTATTAGTAGATAGCTTTCAAAACAGAAACATCCATTATAGTTGAATTATCATTTTCTATTTTGCAATTGATTAGTAGTTCTAACAGAATCATAAAAGATAATCTACACTCATTTGTGACTATAGTGTAATAACATAGTTTGTGGCAATTGACTTATGGAATTTTCTCATTACTTCAGAGCCAGATCTGGTAATTTCCTTGTCTATCAACAAAGCCATTCATGTACAACCCGAACAAAGAAAAATACTGTATTAAGAATGCTTCAGAAGAAAATATAACTACTTTATTTTAAGAATAGTTTTTATATCAAAGAAATCAGTATCATAAAGAGTTTCTTTACATTGAATCTGACTTATAAGAGGCAGTAATGTATACAACTCTCAGCAGAGTGGTAGCTACTCTACACATACCTTTAACTCCTTTTAACCTTTTTTCTTGATATTTTCTCTAAAGATAAAAAAATAAAGCATTGGAAATATATAAGATTTAAGTCTTATGTACAGTGATTCTAAAATTATAAAATATAAACTGTTTCAGTTAAGGAGTCAAGTGATATGTACAGAAACTTCAGATGAGGAGACATAAATAAATTTCTTATTGTAAATGTACTATTCTTATTAGAGGTTAGAAGTCCCTGGAGAGCCATCATTTCTGCTGTGAAAAGAAAATTAAGCTCCATTCACTGGTTATTAAACTCAGTTTTATTGCCTTGAGTCAGAAACTTTATCCTTTTCTTTTATTGTTTAGGTTTACTTAGGTTTGCCTATAAAATTCCTTAGATGTAAATAAGTACATTTTTCTGTTTCGGAAGATACAACAATTATATGTACCAAGGTCAGTATTTACATATCAAAACATTGTCATAAAGATATTACTTTATTTTTTAGGTTAACTTTTTAGCATACATTGGTTAAAGTGGTATGAGTTTAATTAAGGTAGTTGGAATGGAATGAAAATGTTGAGATGTATATATTTTTCCATATAAATTACTCCATAAATCTGTAAGAAGTGCTTGGGGTGTGTGAGTGAATAATGTTTTGTGCTTCAAGTGCAATGCATTTTGTTCCTATCTATATGCATTTTAGAGAGTTCACATTGAGACTACTGAATTGCATTTAAAAATATGTCAACTTTGTGAAATAGGTTACTGGATATAGTCATATGATCTATTCAGACTTAGTTATATATTCCAGTCTTCCTTTTGGAGGCCAAAATGCTCATATTTTACTGTAGTAGTTACAACTTATTGAACCATATAAAAGTTACTGGATCAAAAACCAGACTTTTAATTTCTGGAGAGTTTATAAAACACTTACAACTCTGAATGTAAATATTTCAAATGTATAAAGTTTCTATAATATGGAAAATGGATTTTTGTAACCTATTCCAGAAAGCACTGCATATTCCAGAACTCCTGTGACTGTACTTCTTCTATTCAATCCCCCAAATCTCAAGAAGGTATTTGTTTTTCCTCTTCTTTTATCTATGAGGTAGCTTGTTTTTGCATTATTGAAAATTGTTCGAAATGTGATTGTGACAAATCTTAGAAAAGTGAAGAATATTTGTGAAGAATATTATTTAAATTCTTCTTAAAAAAGTTTTTTCTGAAAAACTATATTTCTACTAAGCTGCCTATTGAAATCCTTAACCTTTTCACAACCTTTCTAAACCTTATTAACTTTCATGAATTAAAACACCCTGCAGACCTTTCCCACATTTGCTAAAAATTTTATTTGAAAACTAGATATAAATTATGTACACCCTGAGGTATGCATTCAACATAGATTAGATTGATTTGAAATTTTAATAATGGGTTATTCAACTTTCCACAGAACACAAATCAATAATCACTCTATATATGCTAAATTATAATAAAAATAAGCAATGGCAGTGATAATCTTTTAATTTCATGGTTAACACAGTAGTAGCTACATTAAATGATGCCTAGAAGGTTACACAGGCTGGCTCTGTGGGAAACCAACTTCTTTTTTTGTAACAAATTATAGTAAACAGTGTTTACTTATACATGAATGTAACCAAGTAATTCCATCCTCTATAATATACAGATTTAAGCTTAGAAATATACTAAATATATGACGTGCTATGTTCAAGAAATTTTAGGTAAATTAAAATAAAATAATATGAGAAAAGTGAAATCAGGAGGCCAATGTATGGGGTTTATCTCGTTTTGTTTGTTTGATATTTGTTCAGTGAATGTTTCAGTTTGAATTGCTTTGAATCAGAGCTTAGGCTGTAAACTGAAATGTCTTGGGTTTCTCAATAGCTGTATAATCTTCGGGCAAGTTCAACAAGCTCTACCCAGTTTTAGTTTTTCATTTTGTTAGTATAGAAATAATATAAGAATACCTATCTCAAAGATGATGTGGTATTTGGAATAACATTTTTATTTTCTTACATCTACTGTTTATCTTCCTCTGGGGAACTTCACCAATTCTCATGGATTTTAATCCCATATTCAAGATAATGGTGATGTCTCCAACACAGGCTTCTCTTTTGTGCTTTAGACTCACACTCCTTGCTTTTTAACTTATTCACCTCCACTGGGATTTCTCACAGCTACCTAGAATTCACCACACCTCAAATACCTATTTGTTTTTCATCAAAAGAAATTGTCTTTGGCCTGACCAGGTGGTGGTGCAGTGGATAGAGTGTCAGACTGGGATGCAGAAGACCCAGGTTCGAGACCCCGAGGTGGCCAGCTTGAGTGCGGGCCCATCTGGCTTGAGCAAAAGCTCATCAGCTTAGACCCAAGGTCGCTGGCTCCAGCAAGGGGTTACTTGGTCAAGGCACATATGAGAAAACAATCAATGAACAACTAAGTTGTCGCAACGGCAATGAAAAAAACTGATGATTGATGCTTCTCATCTGTCTTCATTCCTGTCTGTCTGTCTCTACCTATCCCTCTCTCTGGCTCTCTCTCTGTCCCTGTAAAAAATAAAAAAAAGAAATTAACTTTGATACTTTCCTCCCCTCACATCCCAGCTCTGAAACCACTAATAGTCCTGATTAAAATTCCAAAATATAATTTTCTTCTATTAAGGGGATGGAAACATTTTAATCTACCCTTCTAGATTCTTTATATGGCCTAATAATCAAATGGACATAAGATGGATTAACAGAAGGAAAACAAATTTAATTTTGTATGGATGGGAGCACCATAAAGATATCAAGACTCCAAGGACAGCCAGGTAATTGAGGCTTTTATCTTAACCTGTTGGGTTTGATTGCCTTAGCTCAAAGTAATCCCAATATTAGAGTGGCATATGGTGACAAATTCTGCTCCCCTTCACTATTCTTCCATCTCCAATGTCACTTCCTTAGTCAAACCACAATCATCTTCTGCCTAGATTGCTACCAGCATCTACAATCTAGTCTTTTCCAGTTTTGTGTTTCTGTGATTCAGTCTCCACATTGTTGCAGCTATGATACTGTAGGAAAGGAAGACATTTTTATTTAACCTTCTAGATTTTTTTGGTTGGTCTAATAATTAATTTGACAAGACAGATTAACAACAGAATATAACCAAATTTAAAAACATACATACATACATATGGGAACTCCATATATATGAAGAGTCAGAAACCCCACAAACATAAGAGGTTCTAAAACAGAAAGTTAAAATGAAGTATATATGACATTCTAAACTAATCGGGTGAGGTAAGATGCCTGAAGCTCCTCAGGTGAAGAAAGTCATTCCAAGCAGCAGGACAATAAGAAGAACAGATGTTCAGTAATTAGGAGTTTGCCCATCTCAATAAATAGGTCATAAAGAGTTATTTCTGGTAATAATTCTTATTATGGGCAAGACCCCAATTTAAATTCTCTGAGAGATATAAATGTTCCCTTGATCTTGCAGGGTCTCAGTTGCTTTCGGCTCAAAATAATCTACATGCCAAAGTAGCATATCTTGTTCAGAATTCCTTTATACCTTTTATTTTTCCTTTTGTTGCTCTTTTATTTTATAAATTATTTTTTAATTACTGTTGACATTTAATAATATTTTATATTAGTTTTAGGTGTATAGTGGTTAGACAATTACACAGTTTACAAAGTGATCATCCTAATAAATCTAGTAACCATCTGACACATACATAGTTATTGTAATATTATTTACTATATCTTTTATGCTGGACTTTACATCCCAGTACTATTTTGTAACTACCAATTTGTAGTTCTTAATCCCTTTACCTGTTTTCACCCAGCCCCCAACCCCTCCCATCTGGCAATCCTTAGTTTTTATTTTGTATCTATGAGACTGTTTCTGTTTTGTTCTTTTGATTCCACATAATAAGTAAAACCATATGGTATTGTCTTTCTGTCTGATTTATTTTTTACTCAGCATAATACCCTCTAGGTCCACCCATGTTGTCACATTTCTTTTCTGCATGAAGCAAAGAACCCACAGTAGGTTGTGGATCCTTGGGTCCCTGGATCCCCAGAATGCCTGCATCACAACCATGGACCTCTCTGAGCGTTGGCTGCTGTTTCTGTTCCTGGGTATAGGTCTCTTTCATGCAGCTCCTACTATACAGTACTCTGGTTTTCTAAGATAGACTGCCTCCTTAAGCTGATACTTCTAGATTTCATCCAGCTAAAGAAGAATCAAATGACCACCCCTGGGTTGTTTTAGAGCAATTTGAAAGGAGGTCTCATTCCACTTTCTTAGATAGAAGTTTGGAACGAACGCCAATGTGTGAATACTTCCCAAACTGTTGAAGACATTTCCCTTTACTGAAATGAAAGATGATTGGATGCAGATATCCAACCATTTGTTTTTTCCTCTTCTCTCTCTCTTCCAAAAGAAGGCATACTTCTTATAGTTACCCTATTTGTAGGGTAACACCTGGTTTCATTTGCCAAAGTATTGTCTTTACTTTGTGAGAGTACTGCATGACTTGATTCTTCCAGGCTTGGTCTTTACTATGCTACTGAGGGGTATAGTGGGGAATAAGAACATCTGAGAAATCCTTTCTTAAAACAACAACCCACCAGCCTGGCTTATAAAAAATTCTCTTTCTGCAAAATTACATTTTGTTTAACATGTAAAATATTACCAAAGCTCCCCCCTTCCTTTACAGTCTTTCTTTAAAAAGTTCTAATTTCATCTCATAGGCTAATGGATGCCTTTGGATGAACAGGTAAAGATCTACTTATAAAAATAATCACAAAGACAAATATAATTATACTTGTAATTAACTGAATGTATTCTCCTTAATGCTAGGCATTCATATTGAACACAAAAATAGGAGAAACAATTTAGTATAGAGCTAAATTACTCATAAGACTAAGAGAAAAAAAAATGAAGAAAATAGAAATCTTAAAAGATATTTCAGTGTCTATAAATACAGCATATAACTTTAGTTTCTAAAGTTCAATGGGCTTAATATGAATCTGCCATGAGTGCACAGGATAGCCTGTTTTGGTTGATAACATTTAAATTCGGAAGTTGTTGTCTGATCAATCTTCTCAACCTCAAAATCTCCTCAGCATATCTTGTACACATTCAATTGCTTGTTCTTGATTTTGTCTGATTTAGTGAGAAGCAAAATCTACGTAAAGAAGTTGCTCAGTCAGCACTTAAAAAAGGAGGCAAAATTTGTAGTGTCAGCTCGGCTAGTAGATAAGCTGTAAGAAAAGACTGCAGTTATTAAAATAAGATAGTGACTGTTAGATGTCTTTGCCAAGAAGTTTATTATAATACGATATGGATCTTGTTAATTAACTCAGTAAAAAGTACTAAATCTAGGGGTCCTCTTTGGAAAATATAGAAGAGGCAATTTATATGCTCAAAAGAGTGTTATAAAATTGACACCTTTTTATTCAAAAGTGTGTAGTGCCTACCACATACCTGTGCTCTTCTGGTGGGCAGGATAAATTGGGCATTTCACTGAGGTACCAGGTTATAATATTTAACTTCCTAAGTGAAAATCCAGGTGCACAAGAGAATATTTAAAGGTAATACCAAAATGCAATTTCCTAACATTTGATATTTCTGACCTAATTTGAGGTTATTCAATTATCAAGAGTGGCTATTACGTCAAAGAGCTTTTGAAGATTAAATAAATTTTGTGGAGTAGGGGTAAGGGCGATGGTGGTTAATTTCTAAATCTGTAATGTCAAGGACAGCTTTATACACATCTCCAGGTACTGTGGGGGGGAAGAATAGACAGGGGTCATGCCCATGCTGGAGCAGTCTGAAGGCAGGAGGCTGCCACCAGGAGTCTAAGGCAGGACAGCGGAGAGAGGGACTTGGTCCTACACTCGCAGTAACTCCACATTCTTCCCACGGGAATCCTATGCTAGAAATGCCAGCCCACTAGCAATATAAAAGGCATTCTGCCCCCAAAGCTTTCTAGCAAAGGTGACAAGATTCCCACAAAGACACATTCTTTGCAGTGACCACTGTTAAAAGAACCCCAGCATTTTCTGTTATTGTTTCTTATAGTTACAATTCAATTTTAAGAAAATTTTTTTACTCTTTTGACAACACCAATTTTGTACTGTTTCCCGGCAAGCATTCACAATCAAATACATTAAAAAAAAAAGATCCAAAATGGTGGCATCTACCCCTACAACAGCAAACTATGACTGAATTGCAGTTTTAACCTCTCCCAAGAATGTGACCTTTAGTCAATCTGAGATTTTCTAGTCAGCGCTAGTGACGTATCTGCTGACTGAAACAACACTCTATTTTATTTTGTGGAAAACTTTCTTATACTACCCCCCTTCTGCCTACAAATACCTTCCATTTCATAAGGCCCTTAAGAGCACCTCTCTATTTACTTGAGGGGATGCTGTCTGACTCATGAATCACTCAATAAAGGCAATTTGATCTTCAGATTTTCTCGACTACATTTTTTTAATATTAAATTTTTGTTTTTTAATGCTGCCAAAAAATCAGAAGTTGAAGAAGAGAAAGCTGGAGGGCAAGAAGCCAAATGAGGAGAGGTGATTGGAGGGCACGAATGGGACAAGGCCCACAAACCTTTGAAATCACCTGAGAGGAAAAGGCAATTTTAACACTATGTTCAGAGAATAAATAGACAGTCAAGCTAAATATTCTATAAAGAATATTTTCTTTCTTTCTTTTTTTGCACACGCACGAGAAAGAGAGAGAGAAAGAGACAGAGAGAGAGAAGTAGGGACAGACAGAAAGGGAGAGAGATGAAAAGCATCAATTCTTTGTTGTGGCACCTTAGTTGTTCATTGATTGCTTTTTCATACGTGCCTTGACTGGGGGGTGGGCTCCAGCTGAACCAGTAATTCCTGTCTAAAGCCAGTGACCTTGGGCTCAAGCCAGCAACCTTTGGGCTCATGGCAGCAACCATGGGGTCATGTCTATGATCCCACGATCAAGCCAGATGAGCCTGCACTCAAGCCAGTGACTTTGGGTTTTGAACGTGGGTCCTCAGTGTTCCGGGTTGATGCTCTCTCTATACGCTGCATTACCGCCTGATCAGATTGGAAAGAATATTTTCTTTGCTCCACCTGCACTCACAGTGTAGAGGATACAGAAGGTATAAAGTGCAAACCAGATGAGGAAGTGCAGAGAAAGAGAAATAGCTATTCATACCCCCTTTCCAAGAGAGAGGTCTCTGCCTAAACCTAGACCTTGGAATTGAAGAAAGAAGGCTTAACTGCAAGTCATATTCAAAGTTTTTATTATTACACTGGATGGGACATTTTAATTAATAACTTGAAATAGCTCTCATTGAAATGGTGTAAGAGGAAGCAGCAAATTCATAACTGAGGATGTGGGAAATAAAAATAAAGCTGTATTATAAAAAATTTTTCATCATTCATTATCACATTAGATCTAATAGAGGCAAACAATGTGAAGCTGTGTCCATCATGTTTACATCATAATACTGTGTATAATTAAAAGATCAACATTAAATGGTGTACCATAGAAATACTTGGGAGGAACATTGTAAAGAGTCAGAAGGAAAAATTTTTCAGAAAGATGCAATGTAAGTTGATTCGTTTTTTTGTGTGTGTGACAGAGACAGAGAGAGACAGAGAGAGGGACAGATAGGGACAGACAGACAGGAAGGGAGAGAGATGAGAAGCATCAACTCTTCTTTGCGGCACCTTAGTTGTTTATTGATTGCTTTCTCATGTAAGTTGAGTCTTGAGAGATGAGTTGGTGTGAGCTCGGAGTAGTGAGGAGTGACCTGAATAGAAGGAGCAGCACATGAGTCATCATGACCTGTTTTTCTAGAGAGAGTTTTTACCTTAATTTACTGCCCCTTTAGTTTTATCTAGTGAACTGAGTTGGGTCAAAGAACTGAAAGGGACTACAAAGGTTGTTTGTGCCTTTGAGTTTCTGAAGGGTACAGCTCTCTGTTCTTTGCTTCCTTTCCTCTATACTCTACATGAGCATCTCTAAATTTATAGAATGAACGACTCCTTAAGGCAGAAGACTTCTTAACCCAAACTAGAGGGGGAAAGAGACTCAAAGAACTTGAAATCCAAGAGGATCTCCCAAATCACTCTAGTTAAAGTCACATCCCTCTCCTCACGTTAGTTCTAGGGCTTAATTTGGGGGCTGGCAAGTAGGGGAGAGGATGTTGATTATTTCTGATCCAAAGAGTTCCTAACTCTCATAATATTTTTTAAATTCTGACTGGATGCATTATTTCCATTGATCTAGAAGTCTAAATTGGCTATTTACTTATTTCTAGGCATGTTCATTTATTGTATATATGGCATACTTAGAAAACTCTCGGAGGGAAATAATGTGGACCATATAAAGGCAGATGCAGACAAGTAATTCTTATATATTTGAGTCTTGAGATTTTGCAAGAGGATATGCTAAACTGAACAAAAACAGCTGGCAAAGAGCCAAAACTGCTATGTGAACTCACAGTGAATAAAGTTGGGATTAGTTTGAACAATGAAATAAGTGACCAGTTTGTTCCACAGGTCATTATTCTGGTCCTTATCTCTTGTAAAATTCAAACAAAAAAGACCAAGCTCTGATTTTCAATTCTAAATCATTGAACTTGAGGAACCTCATGGAATGTCAGAAGAGGGCTCAGCATAGGGCCAAAGCTCTGCTTCTTGGTCCTGGGTCTAACACTAAGGAAAAAACATTCATCTTTTCTGGGCCTCTGTTTTGTTATCTAGAAAAGTGACTTTTCCACTTCAACATGTTGTTTTAAGAATCAGTAAAACGAATGAATTTAAACTGTCAAATGACTTGCAGTTGTTAGTTGTTATTATTTTGAGAATAGACCTGATTTTAAATCCTAGACCATTATATCATATGATCTCAGCAGAGTTAGAATTCTCTTACTTTTTATGAGTTGTGCATCCTTGGATAGGTTATTTAATCTCACTGGGCATCCAATTCCACATGTATAAACTAAAAACAGTGTGTATTTTGCAAATTATACAAATTAAGTATCTAGTTAAGTGCCTGACACAAGTATTTAAAATTTAAGGCTAATTACACTGCGGATCAAAATTTTTGTTGCATCCACAAAAACACTTTTTCTTACCTAATTCGAGTGTGCTGATCTTAAATCTGACATTAGTTTTCCTCTGTAAGCTACAGTTTTTTTTTTTTTGCAATTCAAGATTTTAGGTTTTCATCTTATTGTAAAATTTTCAACAATTAGTTTAAAATAATGAAGTAGAATGTCTTCTTGGGCATCATCTTTGTGAAAATATAATAATTTATATAATGCAGTAAATACACTAATACAATAAAAGATATGATTGCATCAGAATTTGTCTACACTGGGTCATAAAAGCGAGACTATGAGACATGGACAAGAGTGTGGTGGTTATAGGGTGGGGGAAGGGAGAAGAGGTAGGGGGAGGGGGGAGGGGAGGGGCACAAAGAAAACCAGATAGAAGGTGACAGAGGACAATTTGACTTTGGGTGATGGGTATGCAACATAATAGAATGATAAGATAACCTGGAGATGTTTTCTTTGAACATATGTACCCTGATTTATTAATGTCACCCCATTAAAATTAATAAAAATTAAAAAGAAAAGAATTTGTCTACAATATCAAAATAGAACATATTAAAACACTTATTTTAATCATAAAATTTGCGCAAAACTTATTAAAATTCTATTTAGGCAAAAATTTGCGTTTGTAGCTTTTGCATTTGTGTATTTGTGGAGGACAATCTTGTTTGATGCTCCAGTAATAGTCTGCTCATCACTAACAACTCCAAGATTTTCAGGAAACTTATCAAGGTGACTGTTCAGGAAGTGAATCTTAATGCTCATGTCGCATCCAATGTCGCGGAAAGTCAACAGCATCCTTTGAACTATAAGTTCATAGTTTTCTGCTTTTTGGTTGCCAAAGAAGTTCATTGTCACAAAAGATTGCCATGCTGTTTCCTCCCCCTTATTAATCTTTCTGGCAAATTCTTCATCACGTATGACGGTTCGAATTTGAGGTCCATATAATACACCTGCTTTTATCTTCTTGAAAGACAAGGCAGGAAAAGCAGAAATAATATGTTGAAAGCATTCACTTTCTCTATTCAAAACCTGAACAAACTGCTTCATTAAGCCAAGTTTGATGTAAAGTGGAGGGAAAAGTGATTCTGTCTCAATTAACTATGGGTTCATTCACAATATTTTGCATCCCTACTTCCAGAGCTTCACGTTTCGGCCACTCCTTCTGTGTCCAGTGTTTCTCCCAAGCTCGGCTGTCCCACAAACACAGAAAGCAAGGATACTTTGTGAAACTTCTTTGTTGTCCTAGCAGGAAGTTTACCATTTTAAGATCCACACAAATGATCCAGTTATGCTCCTCATACTTCAGAAGGTCGAGGACAATTTTTATGTCAGTATAATCTTCTCGCAGATGAGTTGAATAACCAATTTGAACCACTGCATAAACATTACCGTTGTGTAGGAGAACACATTTCAGACTTTGTTTAGAGCTGTCAAGATATAGCCGCCATTATATTGGACTGTAAGTGGTAACACCTAGCTGGCTGAGAAGACTACTGATATCATGACAGTAAACAAATGTTTGTCTTCAGAAAAAGTCCACAAAAACTTGTTCACACTTCCTGAAATGGGATACTTTAGCTGACTGGTGAAGTACATTCTTTTCTTGAAGCCTGGAGGCTAATAACTCAGCTGCTTTCTTTGATAGGCTCAAATCTCTTACTAAGTCATTCAATTCGGGTTGGCTCAACTGCTGAGGGGTTAATGACTGCTTGGCATCAGAAGAAGACCATTCAGATTCTACGACCATTTACTCATGCATCTTATCAAAAATACACTTGATCACCATGTACACTTTTTTTGTCCTTAGAAGAAATAAAACATTTGCAAACTGGAAACATTTTCTCATGCATCTTATCAAAATACACTTGATCAACATGTTCACTTTTTTAGTCCTTAGAAGAAATAAAACATTTACAAACTGGAACCAGGAGTGTCTGAGAGTGTGTGATAGGTCATATTACTAAAGGAATATTAGGATATGTGATCATATACTGTTTCTTTTTGCTGATGCCTGTGTATAGATCAGACAGAAATAAGAGTCAATGCTGTGGTCCTTAGGTTCACACCAAACCATGGGAATACCAAAAGGCATTCCTTTGCGTTTTCCTTTTTTCCAGTCATGAAGCATTTCCTCACAATTATGACATACAATATGAGGAGCTCAATTCTTGTCTTAATTGCCAAGGGGAACTTGAAAATAGGCAATGTATGCACGTGTCACGAATGATGAAATATTGTGCCTTTGATGTTGAAGTGTGTAACAGCCACATATATAACAGAAGGTGTCAGGACTATTCTTACATTTATCCCTACTCGAAGAAGTCATGATTCAAACTTAAAACAAAATAAGAAGGTGTTTTTATCACATAATAATTTTTTACATTTAAAATAAACTACAATTATGTAAAAGTGATGTTTGTAAAACATTAATTGCCTTGTGGTTATGTTCAATCCAAGAGTCGTGCCCTTTAACTCCAATTTAAAAACCAACACATGCCATTAACTGTAACAAAAAGAAATTAAAATTGCATAAAAACTATAGCGTTCACTGAAAAACGGATTTCAGATTTGGAATCAGTGATGCAGATATATATAGAAAGAGTTCTAAAACCTCATGCAGCAGAAAATGAATAAAACTTTCCCAGTGTTACTTATTAATATTAAATTAATAATAATTGCCTTTATTATTCTCTGACTTCTAGCTTTGTTCTCATTATCTAGGGCTGGAACTGCAGTAGGCTCCTGGTAGTTGTGTTTAGTTTTCAGATATTGCTCTTTTTCTGCCTAGCCAAATTGGCAGACAGACACATTTGGCTGGATAAAGCAGCCGGAGTTTACCTCATCATGCTTTTGGAAGGTGGTTCCTTATTCTTCTACTTCCTTGGCCTCTGTGTGCATGTGCATTGTGGCAGTGATCTCATCCCTGATTCACTCTCTAAAATTTGATGAAGAATTTGGGGTGTGTGTTGGACACAGAGACCTAAGATTATTCAAATTCAAATTGATATGAAAGTCTGATTCCTTCACTCCCAGAACATGGTTAGATTTTTTCTTCTGGGTTTATACCTTCAGTTGTCACTTCTTTCTGAGCAGAAAGAAAGACCTAAGTTGCTCTGTTCCTCTCTCCCTGGGCTCCAGCCACTCTTATCAGTGGGGACACCTGGATTACACAGCTATAGTTAGGCTACATTTCCTAGGGGTGTGATTCTTACTGTTAACAAACCAGAACCAAAACCAAATGAAGATTTGGGGAAGGACAAAGAATTAAACCTCTTCTTATTACTTGGTTAGTATTTTAGATTTTTTTACTCTAAAAACAAATCAACAAAACAAAATAAAGTGACCTTTGAAATTGGTCCAAATCCCATTTTCTTTGTGGCAATAAGGGTAGGTGACATCTGTTTATCAGGATTCCTGCTCTCAAAACTATCTCCAGAATACATTATAAATAGAAACAATTATCTTGTTCTTTGTTAATCAACTGATTGGTTGAAAGATATTGAATGATTCCAAGAAAAGTTATATATTGTTTTAGGACCACATTCTTTTCTCTGAAATCCTTGGGGCTAGATAGATGTACATAAGGATTCAGAATTTTTAAGATTTTAGAAAGGCAATAGAGTGTGTATATTATATATTATATAACATTGCCAGCAGGGTCTGGGGCAACACCTTATAATTAGATATGTTTATATTTCTGTGAAGCATGCTAATAGTCAAGCCATGTGAACTGGAATAAAGACTATAAAGCTTCCCATAAGTTCAAGGTGGGTTTTGCTGCCAAATTTGGTTAGATTATATCAGTTTTTGCTCTTGAGTGATCAAAGCACTCTTAGATTTTATGAATTTTAGATTTGGAATTTCGCAAAAGAGATTGTGAACCTTAATTATATCCTAACCAAGCTGTGCTGAAGTGAAGCATACAGATAAAAAGCTTTTCATGTGTACCCAAATTGCATGATCATATTTGGAGCAATCCAAATCACACAAAAAGGAATATTTAGTGACATCATGGATGATTAAATTACTTCAGAATTTTGGACTCCCATTTCATCTGCATATTGTGTACATTATTTTAATATAAAATTTTAATCTTAACAAAGTTGTCAAATGAACTCTTGACTCCTGACCCCCCTTCAAGTCTGCTGTCTGTCTAGCATTTCCATGGCAATACATAGCAACTCCATCCAGTGGTCCATCAATCAAGGGATAAACATTATTCCTGTTGATGTTTTCTTCTCCTTTCACCCTGTGTCAATTTTGAATTCAACATCCAATCTTTTCTTTTTTTATTCACAAGTATATATCAAATATACTCTATGTAGGCACTGAAGTGTTTCTTTGTAATTATTGTTCATATTATATTAATCCATTTCTTAATATACTTTCATGATTTTCCATTGCACTTATAATAAAAAAGAAAATTCTTCACAAGTAGTATAATTTCCTGGGAGACTTGACCCTTTTTTATTTCTCCAACATTATCTTACACCATTCTCTTCAACCTGCTGTTGTTCCTGGAAAACTCAGAATTGTTTCTCTTTTAAGGGATATAATACACATGTCCTATACTTGGCATGCTCTTTACCTCCCACTCCTTGTGTGATTAGCTCCTGTTCAACCTTGTTTAAACACACTTAACTTAAAGAGAATTACCCTGAATCTGAAGTAGTTTTCTACTCTTAATTTTTTTTAATAGTCCCCTGGTCTTTCCCCAACTTACCACGATTTGATTCTATACTTATTTCTGTGTTTTTTTTTTTTTTTGTTAATGTTTGTATCCCCCATTAAACCCAAAGGGACAGGGTCCATATCTATTCAGTCATTATTATGTATCTGTTGCTTAGCAAAGATCCTGATATAGGGTGGGAGCTTTAAAATGTTGAATAAATGAGTACATGAATAAATTAATAGCTTAACTGAGAGTGACTAACAGGTAACAAAACAGTCTCACATTTAATCTCAAATAAACCATGTGAGGCAAGCACGGTAAGGAATTTTAGCACTAGGTTATTGATAAACATGCCAAACTTAAAAAACTTTACATGATTTTATAAGAATCACATAAAACTAAGTAATAATGTCTTAGATTTTTGTTTCTTAGCCCATTTAAAAAAATTATTTTCCATATGCCTATTGGCCCTCTGTATGTCCTCTTTGGAGAAATTTCTATTCATTTCTTTAGCCCATTTTTTGACTGGATTGTTTGTCTTGCTGGTGTTGAGTTTTATAAGTTCTTTATAAATTTTGGTTATTAACCCCTTATTAGACATGCTGTCGAATATGTTCTCCCATTATTTGGTTTGTCTTTTTATTCTGTTCTTATTGTCTTTAGCTGTGCAAAAACTTTTTTTTTTATTTATTTTATTTTTTTTATTAACTTTAATGGGGTGACACCAATAAATCAGGGTACATATGTACAATGAAAACATCTCCAGATTATCCCATCATTCAATTGTGCTGCATACCCATTACCCAAAGTCAAATTGTCCTCTGTCACCTTCTATCTGTTTTTCCCTGTGTCCCTCCCCTTCTCCCTATCCCACCCTCCCCTCCCTCCCCCCCTCCCGTAACCACCACACTCTTGTACGTGTCTCGTAGTCTCATTTTAATGTCCCACCTATGTTTGAAATCATGCTGTTCTCAGTTTTTCTTTTTTTCTGATTTACTTATTTCACTCCGTATAATGTTATCAAGGTACATCTATTTTGTTATAAATGATCCGATGTCATCATTTCTTATGGCTGAATATTGTTCCATAGTATATATATACCAAAGCTTTTTAATCCACTCGTCTTCTGACGGACACTTGGGCTGTTTCCAGCTCTTCGCTATTGTGAACAATGCTGCCACAAACATGGGGGCGCATTTCTTCTTTTCGAACAGTGTTATGGTGTTCTTAGGGTATATTCCTAAAAGTGGGATAGCTGGGTCAAAAGGCAGTTCGACTTTTAATTTTTTGAGGAATCTCCAAACTGTTTTCCACAGTGACTGCACCAGTCTGCATTCCCACCAGCAGTGCAGAAGGGTTCCCTTTTCTCCACATCCTCGCCAGCACTTGTTCTGTGTTGTTTTGCTGATGAGCGCCATTCTGACTGGTGTGAGGTGATATCTCATTGTGGTTTTAATTTGCATTTCTCTAATAATTAGTGATGTTGAGCATTTTTTCATATGTCTTTTGGCCATCTGTATGTCTTCTTTGGTAAAATTTCTATTCATTTCTTTTGCCCATTTTTTGATTGGATTGTTTGTCTTCCTGGTGTTGAGTTTTATAAGTTCTTTATAAATTTTGGTTATTAACCCCTTATCAGACGTGCTGTCGAATATGTTCTCCCATTGTGTATTTTGTATTTTTATTCTGTTCTTATTGTCTTTAACTGTGCAAAAGCTTTTTAGTTTGATGTAGTCCCATTTGTTTATCTTGCCTTTTATTTCATTTGCTCGTGGAGATAAATCGGCAAATAAATTGCTGCTACAGATGTCGGAGAGCTTGCTGCCTATGTTTTCTTCTACGATGCTTATAGTTTCACGGCTTATGTTTAAGTCCTTTATCCATTTTGAATTTGTTTTTGTGCATGGAGTAAGTTGATGGTCTAGTTTCATTTTTTTGCAGGTAGATGTCCAATTTTCCCAACACCATTTGTTAAAGAGGCTGTCTTTACTCCATTGTATGTTCTTTCCTCCTTTGTCAAATATCAGTTGTCCATAAAGCTGTGGGTTTATTTCTGGGTTTTCTGTTCTGTTCCATTGATCACTGTGCCTGTTCTTATGCCAGTACCAGGCAGTCTTGAGTATAATGGCCTTGTAGTAAACCTTGATATCCGGAAGAGTGATGCCTCCTGCTTTATTTTTTCTTTTTAAGATTGCTGAGGCTATTCGTGTTCTTTTTTGGTTCCATATAAATTTTTGGAGTATGTTTTCTATATCTTTGAAGTATGTCATTGGTATTTTAATTGGTATTGCATTGAATTTATAAATTGCTTTGGGTAATATAGACATTTTAATGATGTTTATTCTTCCTAGCCATGAGCACGGTATATGCTTCCACTTGTTTGTATCTTCCTTGATTTCTTTTATCAATGTTTTATAATTTTCCGAGTACAAGTCCTTAACCTCCTTGGTTAAATTTACTCCTAGGTATTTTATTTTTTTGGCTGCAATAGTGAAGGGGATTGATTCCTTAATTTCTTTTGCTGACAGTTCATTGTTTGTATATAGAAATGCCTCTGATTTCTGGGTATTAATTTTATATCCTGCCACCTTGCTGAATTCATTTATAAGGTCCAGTAGTTTTTTAACTGAGACTTTAGGGTTTTCTATGTACAATATCATATCATCTGCAAATAGTGACAGTTTTACTTCTTCTTTTCCAATTTGGATGCCTTTTATTTCTTCTTTTTGTCTGATTGCTGTAGCTAGGACTTCGAGAACTATGTTGAATAAAAGTGGTGAAAGTGGGCAACCCTGCCTGGTTCATGATCTTAAGGGGATTGCTTTTAATTTTTGTCCATTAAGTATGATGTTTGCTGTGGGTTTGTCGTAGATGGCCTTTATCATGTTAAGGAATGTTCCTTGTATTCCCACTTTATTGAGAGTTTTAAGCATGAATGGGTGCTGGATTTTATCAAATGCCTTTTCTGCATCTATTGAAATTATCATGTGATTTTTGTCCTTCCTTTTGTTTATGTGATGAATCACATTGATTGATTTGCGAATATTGTACCAGCCTTGCCTCTCCAGAATAAATCCCACTTGGTCATGGTGTATGATTTTTTTCATATATTGCTGAATCCGGTTGGCTAATATTTTGTTGAGAATTTTAGCGTCTAAATTCATCAGGGATATAGGCCTATAATTTTCTTTCTTTGTGTTGTCTTTGCCCAGTTTGGGGATCAGAATTATGCTCGCCTCATAAAAGGAGTTTGGAAGTCTGCCTTCCTCTTGAATTTTTTGAAATAGCTTGAGGAGGATAGGAGTTAATTCTTCTTTGAATTTTTGATAGAATTCACTTGTGAAGCCATCAGGCCCAGGACTTTTCTTTTTTGGGAGTTTTTTGATAACTGTTTCAATCTCCTCTGTTGTAATTGGTCTGTTCAGGTGCTCTGATTCTTCCAGATTGATTTTTGGAAGTTTATATGATTCAAGAAATTTGTCCATTTCATCTAGATTGTCAAATTTTTTGGCATAGAGTTCTTCATAGTATTTTCTTACAATGCTTTGTATCTCTGTTGAATTAGTTGTAATTTCTCCAGTGTCCTTTCTAATTTTATCTATTTGAGACCTCTCTCTTTTTTTCTTGATGAGTCTAGTTAAGGGTTCATCAATCTTGTTTACCTTTTCGAAGAACCAGTTTCTGGTTTCATTGATCCTCTGTATTGTTTCCTTAGCCTCTATGTCATTTATTTCTGCTCTGATCTTTATTATTTCCTTCCTTCTACTTGTCCTGCATTTTATTTGTTGTTGTTTTTCAAGTTCTTTTAGCTGCAGGGTTAAGTTGCTTATATGTTCTTTTTCTAGCTTCTTATGATATGCCTGTAGTGCAATAAACTTCCCTCTCAGGACTGCTTTTGCTGTGTCCCATAGATTTTGAGTTGACGTATGCTCGTTATCATTTGTTTCTAGAAACTTTTTTATTTCTTCTTTGATCTCAATGTTAATCCATTCATTATTTAATAACATGCTATTTAGTTTCCAAGTGTTTGAGTATTTTTCAGTTTTTCTTTTGTGGTTGATTTCTAGTTTCATGGCATTGTGATCAGAGAAAATGCTTGATATAATTTCAATCTTCTTAAATGTGTTGAGGCCTTCTTTGTGTCCTAACATGTGGTCTATCCTAGAAAACGTACCATGAGCGCTTGAGAAGAATGTATATTCTACTGCTTTAGTGTGAAAAGTTCTGAATATATCTATTAAATCAAGTTGATCTAGTGTATCCTTTAAGCCTGCTGTTTCTTTATTGATTTTCTTTCTTGTGGATCTATCCAGTGTTGTTGTGGGGTATTGAAATCCCCTACTATGATAGTATTACTGTTAATCTCGCCCTTAATGTCCATCAAAGTCTGCTTTATGAATGTCGGGGCTCCTATATTTGGTGCGTAGATATTTATAATAGTTATATCTTCCTGTTGGATTGTTCCCTTTATCATTATGTAGTGTCCTTCTTTATCTCTTACTACAGTCTTTGTTTTAAAGTCCATTTTGTCAGATATAAGTACTGCTACCCCGGCTTTTTTTTCATTTCCATTTGCATGAAATATTTTTTTCCATCCTTTTACCTTCAGTCTATGAGCATCTTTTGTTTTAAGGTGTGTCTCTTGTAGACAGCATATGTATGGGTCCTGTTTCTTTATCCACGCTGCTACCCTATGTCTTTTGATTGGATCATTTAGTCCATTTACATTTAAGGTTATTATTGATATGTAGTTGTTTATTGACATTTTATTCTTTAAAGCTGTATTTTTCTTTTTTTTGCTATATTCTTTTCTCCCTTTGAACTGTTCACACTAGGCCCCTTAAAATCTCTTGCAGGATTGGTTTGGTTTTAATGAATTCCTTGAGGCTTTCTTTGTCTGGAAAGCTCTTTATTTCTCCCTCAATTTTAAACGTTAGCCTTGCTGGATAAAGTAGTCTTGGTTGTAGGTTCTTGTTCTGCATTACTTTGATTATATCTTGCCATTCCCTTCTGGCCTGAAGTGTTTCTGTTGAGAAGTCCGATGTCATCCTAATGGGGGCTCCTTTGTAGGTGAGAGTCTTTTTTTCTCTAGCAGCTTTTAAGATTTTTTCTTTATCTATTAGCTTTGGTATTTTAACTATGATGTGTCTTGGTGTAGATCTTTTTGGGTTTCTCTTTAATGGGGTTCTGTGCGCCTCTTGGACATGTAGAATGTTTCCCAGCCTTAATTTAGGGAAGTTTTCGGCTATGATTTGATTGAACAAAGTTTCCATTTCCTGTCCTCTTTCCTCTTCTTCAGGTACCCCTATGATGCGAATGTTGTTTCTCTTCAGGTTGTCACAGAGCTCCCTTAGAGTTTCCTCACATTTTTTGAATCTCTTTTCCTTTTTTCTCTCTGCTTCTGTAACTATGTTTATTGTGTCCTCTAACTCACTGATTCGATCCTCAGCGTCATCTATCCTGCTTTTAATTCCTTCCATTGTGGTCTTCAGTTCTGATACTGTATTTGTCATTTCTGTCTGGTTCTTTTTTATTATTTCAATTTCATTTTTTATACTTGTTATCTCTTTATTTAGGTGCTCATAGTGACTATCCATTGTTGCTCTAATTTCTTTGAACATCCTAACTATCATTATTCTAAATTCTGCTTCTGGTAGTTTGGTTATATCTGGTTCATTCAGGACCTTCTCTGGGGATTTCTCTTGGTTGATTTGGTTTACATTCCTCTGCCTGCCCATTTTATCTGAGTGTAAGCAAGTTGTGGCCACTGGAGTCCAGTATGTGTTGCCTTTGTGTTCTCCAGGTGTGGTCTGTCTGCAGGCTTGCCACCCTCTCTGTCGCTGCCTAGGGCGGTTTGGTGTGGGCGTTGCCAGCGCCGGCTCACTGCAGCTATTGCTGTGGTTTCTGCCTCTCCTTTGCGGGAGGGGCTGTCACTCAAGCCACTAGCGTTAGCGCGCAGGGCAGAGGTGAGCACCTTTGCTCAGCCGCGGACCCGGACTTTTTCTGGAAGGCTTACGCCCAGCCCCCTCAGTCCGAGCCTGCTCGCCACCGTTTTGTGGGTTGGGCAGGGCTTTTGACGTGCTCTCAGCTGTGAGCCTTTGCCCGTCCAGAATTTAGCCCCGCCCTCGAGGCCAGGGCCCTCCTGCTCAGGGACTGAAACCGAAAACCGGGGATTATTGGGCCGGGCGTGTTTGCTGGCGTGCGCACAGCGGCTAGCTTCCGGTCGTTCCGGCTCCTACCCCGCCCCACGCTCGGAGAAAGCTCGCGCACGTAGGGCGGTACTCCGCGGTTTCTCCGGCCGGGCAGGGAGAGCAGCGTGATCTCCGCAGGGAACTTCCGCTGGTCTCAGTGTCTCCCTCGCCCCCGACTTAGGAGCCCGCTCGCGCCCACAGATGGCACGCGGGGTTTTTCCTTCTGGGTGGGGTTGGCAGCGTGAGCCTCGGGCCCCTCGCCCGTCCCTGGTCTTAGCCCAGTGCCCGCGGTCAGGGCCGGCTAGCGCAGGGTCGCAGGGCTGATCTCTGCCCGTATTTTTCCCCACAAGTGGGGTCACAGGCGGCCCGCAGCTGCCGGACAGCTTTAGCGCGTCACCTCTGCCCCTGCTAGGCTAGCCCAAGCCCTCACTGTTCGCCCACACCGACAGGACTGCGTTTCGGCGTCCTGTCCCGACCATAGGCTTCAGCAACCTCAGGGGGCTAGAAGTGCCCTAAGTCTCCACACTGTAGGCTTGGGAGCTCCCTCCCTCTAGGCAGGTCTGCTCTAATTGCCGCGGGAGAGCTTATTTGACTAGTGTCCTGTCTCCCTTTGCTGGTATTGCTAGCTCCAGGGGAAGTATTCGTTTTCGATTAGGGAAGTGACTTAGCCCAAGGGTCAGGGTGGCTGTCCCTCAGAGTGTCCTCGTGCCTTCAGTCCACTCTTTGTTCCCGCTGCTCTGTTCCTCTCCTCTGTCCCAGTTCCCCGGAGCCCCGGGTGCGTGGTTGTGAGAGAGGCTTTCTGAGCTGTCCCTTTAAAAAGATTTTTGGGTCTAAGAAGACTCTCTCTTTTTTCCAAATAGTATCCTCATTTACTTCACAGCTCGATACTGTCCAATCGGCTCTTCTAGGGTCTGGGACTGCAGTCTGGGGCTTGGTTCCTGGGACCCAGGTCCCTCCCTCTCCGCCAAACTCTCCTCCCGCCACGCGGATCTCTCCGGGCTGCCGTTTGCTCCGGGGAGCTGGGCAGCCCTCTTCGCGTTTTCGCTATTCCTACCAGTCTCAATGTGGCTTCTGCAGTGTTCCTTGGTTGAAGAGTCCACTTAGTTTTGCTCAAAGTTGGTTTATCCAGATGATGGTTCTTAAAATTGAGTTATAATCCACTTTGGTTCTGGGAGTTGGAAGTTGGTACGTCTGCCTACTCCATCGCCATCTTCTCCTCCTCTGCAAAAACTTTTTAGTTTGATATAGTCCCATTTGTTTATCTTGCCTTTTATTTCATTTGCCCGTGGAGATAAATCGGCAAATATATTGCTGCTACAGATGTCAGAGAGCTTGCTGCCTATGTTTTCTTCTAAGATGCTTATGGTTTCATGGCTTACATTTAAGTCTTTTATCCATTTTGAGTTTGTTTTTGTGAATGGTGTAAGTTGATGGTCTAGTTTCATTTTTTTTTAGGTAGATGTCCAATTTTCCCAACACCATTTGTTAAAGAGGCTGTCTTTACTCCATTGTATGTTCTTTCCTCCTTTGTCAAATATCAGTTGTCCATAAAGGTGTGGGTTTATGTCTGGGATTTCTGTTCTGTTCCATTGATCTATGTGCCTGTTCTTATGCCAGTACCAGGCTGTCTTGAGTACAATGGCCTTGTAGTATACCTTGATATCCAGAAGAGTGATACCTCCTGCTTTATTTTTTTCTTTTTAAGAAGACTCAACATCACTAATCATTAGAGAAATACAAATTAAAGCCACAATGAGATATCACCTCACACCAGTCAGAATGGCGCTCATCTGCAAAACAACACAGAATAAGTGCTGGCGAGGATGTGGAGAAAAGGGAACCCTCCTGCACTGCTAGTGGGAATGCAGAATGGTGCAGCCACTGTGGAACACAGTATGGAGATTCCTCAAAAAATTAAAAATCGAACTGGCTTTTAATCCAACTATCCCACTTTTAGGAATATACCCTAAGAACACCATAGCACTGTTCGAAAAGAAAAAATGCGCTCCCGGGTTCGTGGCAGCTCTGTTCACAATAGCGAAGATCTGGAAACAGCCCAAGTGTCCATCAGAGGACAAGTGGATTAAAAAGCTATGGTACATATATACTATGGAATACTACTCAGCCCTAAGAAATGATGACATCGGATCATTTACAACAAAATGGATGGACCTTGATAACATTATAAGGAGTGAAATAGGTAAATCAGAAAAAAACTGAGAACAGCATGATTTCATACATAGGTGGGACATAAATGTGAGACTATGAGACATGGACAAGAGTGTTGTGGTTAGGGGTTGGGGGGAGGGAGGAGAGGGTGGGATAGGGAGGAGGGGAGGGGCACAGGGAAAACCAGATAGAAGGTGACAGAGGACCATGTGACTTTGGGTGATGGGTATGCAACATAATTGAATGATAAGATAACCTGGAGATGTTTTCTTTGAACATATATACGCTGATTTATTGGTGTCACCCCATTAAAATTAATACAAAAAAAGAAATTATTTTCCTACAAATACTTTTACTACTTTTCTGTCTTTGAAAATAAAAGATTTTGAAATCATGCTTATAGATTTTTATAAGAAAAATTTATATTAGAGTTGTAGGTAGTTAAGCTAAATTCCTGGAATGAATCTTATTAATTGCTTTCTTTACCAATTTGACTTTGTAAAATTTCATAGGAGCTAACACAAAGGTGACCTCTGTGGGAACTCAGCATCACATTTATAAAATGATAAGAGTGTGCACTAAGATTAACTTAACCTTGCATTAGAGCAGTGGTTCTTAGCCATTTCTGAGGTACCGAACCCACCAGTTTCATATGCGTATTCACCGAACCCTTCTTTAGTGATAAATAAAATATGATTTTTTTCCCCCAAATTCAAGACATAGGTGTATGTTTTTTTTATTGGTGCACAAAATGAGCCGTGCATGAACATCACCTTGCTCAAAGAACAAAACCAACAAAGTGCATGAACTCACAACAAATTACGGTATTACTTTATTCTGGCCTCCGTGGCAGAGGCTTCTCCGAACCCCTGAGACCGACTCATCAAACCCAGGTTAAGAACCACTGCATTATAGGGTGTACTCAAGGATTGAAAATCAAGAAATGGAATGAAAACCTGTTTATTATAAGGGAATAATATATGATATTAAAGAGAAATAAATGTATTTTCTTACTATTTGCTTTAAAGATCTTTTTTTTTAAATCATTTTTTTTAGATTTTATTTATTCATTTTTAGAGAGATAGGAGAGACAGAGAGAGAAGGAGGAGGAGCAGGAAGCATCAACTCCCATATGTACCTTGACTGGGCAAACCCAGGGTTTTGAACCGGCTACCTCAGTGTTCCATGTCGATGCTTTATCCACTGCGCCATCACAGATCAGGCTACATCAATAATCTTATTGAGGCCTTCTTTGTTGAATAAGGAGTATTCTTAAAGTTTCTTGCATGATGAACCATGTACATACAAATTAAGAATATTTAATTGCTCAGGAATAATTCTGAATAAAGACCAAAACAAAGTTGTATTTTGATTGGGAAAGGTTATTCCAGGAGACCAATCTTTTGACCATTTTTTTCTTATCTATAAAATGCAAGATTTAACTAGATGTTTCATAATTTTAATTTTTAATATTCTTTGATAACAATTCAAGAATTTGGAGGGAAATGCTCTTATAGAAGTCCTTAATATAAAACAAGCAATATGGGCTGACCTAGTTTTCAATCTCATATTGTCCCATTTTAAAAATAGCCCCTAACAGATATGTTAAATGAAGGCAAAATTCTGTTACAGATTTTGACAATTCTACAAACCAGGTCAGGCCACCTTCACACTGCTAGATCATCAATCGGGGTCTCTCAAAGTTTTAGGTCAAATCCACTAAGTACCAGAAATGGGCTGACAGTAGGAAATGCAGGATAGGTCAAAGGCTAGGCAGCTGTTGCAAACAAAGATATTCAGTAGACTTCCAAATACACACTATGCTTTTCAGAAAATATAAAAATTTAGTTTTCCAATAAGATGTTCCTGAACTCACAGAGAAACAAGCCTGACTGCAAAGTGGCCATAGGCACATGTAGCAGATTGTGAAGTTTATTTGCTCATGATTCATGCAGGAAGGGATAATAAATAACATAATGGTCCACCAAGTTAAGAGCTTGGGCCCTGAAATAGATTAGGGTGTGAATCCTGGCTCTGGCATTTTGTTGTTGTTGTTTTTGTTTGTTTGTTTGTGTGTGTGTGTGTGTGTGTGTGTGTGTGTGTGTGGTCTTGGAAAAGTACTGTTCTGTTTAAGCTTCAGTCTGTACAATTATAGAAATCTCCTTTTCTATAAATGAGACAATACATGTAAATAGTTATATCTTAAAATGTTACTTTATGCCATATAGGTTGTTGCTTATTTAAGAAAATTATTTCTGTTTCAGTACAAACATTTCACACTCCCAGGATATAGCTAAAATGAAAGGAGAGAGAGGAAAAATATATTTTTAATATAAAATATAAATATAATATTTATTATTAAAATAGTTCATAAGAAACATTTACTTTAAACTTTAATTATTTTAATTTATCTGACTAATACTGACTGGTAATGAATTTTTTTGAGATAATAAAGAGCAGCCTTAATTAGATAATTCCATGCCTATTTTTTTCCTTTGTTCTGTTTTGTTTGTTTGTTTCAGTTTCATTTCTCTGGCTCCCTAGGAACTGTTTTTCCCACCTGAGCCCAGACTTTCTGGGGGCTGCTCTTTTTTGTCACATGATCATCTTCGGCAGCAAAGCAACAAAGGCAGTGTGGTAATTATCCATAATTGTAAATCTACCCCTCTCCTTCCATTTTTGTTGATTGTAAGTAATCACATTTTTGTACTTAGCTGGAGAGCATCATGTACATTAAATGGCACTGAGGTTGCTACGGGCTACCACTTTTACTTAGGAAAAGTATATAAGACAAAAACACAGATTCTAAGCCAAGAATTTCAGTTCTTTATATGCAGTTCTTGAAGAAAGCATGCACAGGCATAGGTCATAATTATCTAGGTATAATTAGAAGCTTCTTGCAGAAAAAATAATATGAGAATTAGCATCTTACAGCAGGCACAGAGTGAGGATTCTTATGAAGAGATAAATAGAGACAGGAACGGGTGCACTTTCTAATAAGCAAGTCCAAAATTTCAAATACTTTGCGGTGAAAAACAAAGAAAGGTGAGATGGTTCAGTGTTCTTTGGGAAAGGCTAGAAATGCTAATTTTCTGATCAAGAATTTAATTGATAGTTTAGAAAATCTTGATGTGAACATTTGTGGTTTACAGGTTATAGATTTGGGGAGTGAACTAGAAGTGTAAAAGGATATACATTAGAAGGACTAGGCCCTGCTGCTGGTGCATTCTATTCATTATAGCCCCTCTGGGTATCAGGGTTTTCCTAGTATGTATCATGGAACTCAAGTTCTTGTTCAGATTGTACACTTGGTTTCTTAAGATGCTTATTCAAACACTCACAATTATATAAGCATGTTAATAATTAGATACTACAGGAAGGAATCCTCTTTCAAATTTATTTAACCCAGCATTTCCCAAATTTGGCCATGGAACATTTTTGGATGTAATAATGCCTGTCAAAATCAAGGACACAGATATAAGTAACACTTATAAGGTAAGTATTACCTGCAGAAGGTAACTCCTCATTTGAAAATATTTACCTGGTAGTTAACACTTGAGATCAGCCAAGTTTACAGCATTAACACTTAAGAATATGTCGTTATTAATTAATTTTCAGATTACAGGGTGTCTCATCTTCCAGAAGAGATTGGAGATAGTAATCATTATACTAATAACTTATTTTTTTGAAAAGATACAAGGTGTCTGGCATAATGCAAACTATTAAATGTGTGTAAATATATTTACATTTGCATTTCCTGACAAGTTCATGAAGCTTAAAGATATTATCTTTAGCTTCAAATACGAAAAGAGGTTTTAAAATGTTAAGCAACTAAAAAAAAGAACACAAGTCATTAAGGTAGCTCTGAGATTCAAAGCCGTGTTTTCTGCCTCTTAATAATCTAGGAAAGAGTGTAGAGAGCAGGAGGTGAGATCTGTTAAGAAAAGGACCACCTTGCTGTGGTTTCTGGGTAGTTAGGGAGTGTGGCCAAGTTGAAAGGATACTGGACTTCCAGTAAGATCAGCCCACTGAGGCCTGGGTGGGGGGAGGAAAGCACATATATTGGGCCAGATTCATAGTTTGTTTCGCTGAGACTGATTAACAGACCATAGAGTTATGGGGCTCAAAGCTGATCTCATGTATCACTATCTTTTGAAAAATCACTCACATGGGATTGATTATTCTGAGGGATCCCTTTCAATTTTGCAATAACCCTGCAGATAGATAATATTGTGTGCTCATCTTATGATTAAATAATGGATTTTATCTGTGTGATGATTAGTTTATAGTAAGGAAAATATTTTTCCCAGTGGAAAATCTGCAGTTGTTTTTCTTCATTTGGTCCATCTAAATCTCATTTTGAAAATTACTGAGCTAATTCTTATGATAATAGTTGCTAATGAGTTAATGAAATCAATACACTGAGAGCTGATTTTCTTTTTCTGTTTATGAGTAGGTGTAAGATGGTAGAATTTAATTAAATTGAAAGGTTAGTAGGAAAAATAAACCTAACAAACCTTACCTTCAGGGTGATGAGTTATAGTGGAGAAAACTGATTTATGGTTGACTCTGCCTGATCTATGGTGGCACAGTGGATAAAGCATTGACCTAGAATGCTGAGGTTGCCAGTTCAAAACCCTGGTCAGGGCACATATGAGAGTTAATACTTTCTGCTCCTCCCTCCTTCTCTCTTTCTCTCTAAAAAATAAAAAATAAAAAATAAAATAAAAATCTTAACTCCACATTTGCTCACTTTTCATAGCTAATTAGTGATCAAAAGTTTGCTCTACCTTTGAATAACCTCCCTGTAGCACTTCTTTTTGACCCCTGTGCTGTCAGATTTGAAAGGCTGTCTACTTTATGGGGTTATGCAGCCTTAAGTATTTTCATGTTTGTTTGTATGTTTGTATTTGATTATAATTAAAGCACTGCAGTGGAGAAAAACTTTTCTTATGATTCAAGAAAAAAATATCCCCTTAATAATCCTCCCCATATATAAAATTATACAAGTTATTGGTTGCTTTGCAATAACCTGGCTTTGCACTAAGTTTTATAGAAATACATCTACTGAGTGGTAAAAGGGAATCAGGACAGGCTGTAAGTGTTACTCCATTTCTCCAGGGGAGTGTTATGTGTCTTGTTACATTTTAGTGATTTTTTTATTCTCTAATTATAATTACCAACATTCATTCTTGGGCTTATGAGAGAGTTGAATCATTGGGATAAATAAAGAAGACCAGGAATACCCACATAGTTGAGAAATTAATGATAAAAGAAGGAAGAAAAAAAGAGAAACTAGTGAGAAAATAAAAGAATAATGAAATAGTGTTAATGCAGATAAAAGAGCTAAAAAAGGTATTCTGTAGCATTCTGTAGCCTATTTCATCTGGCAGTGAAAGCAAATTAAAATAATGAGCTTCTAGCCCCCTACTACTGTTTCCACAATATAGTACACCTTTTTTTGAATTAGTTGTGGTTTATGTTTTAACCTACTACATGCTATTAGTAGATAAACCTACAATTCCAGCTATTAGAAGCAAGTTCCAAAATTTGATAATAATTTTTAAAAAAATTAAAATAACAAGCATTTTGTAAAGATGGCAATATTTTGACAAGAAAAAAAAACTTCTAATTTTAAAGATCTGTGTTTTGTATGCCAAAGAGACTTTCATAATCTTTTGTCACTGCACTTCTTCTAATACTTGGATGATATATTTCAAGGCATCATTTTTATAAAGAAATGTGACACTTGTTCATTCATTTATAAAATGAAAATATATCAAGATGAGTATATGTCATCAGTTCCTGTACAGATTATCTGAGACACCAAGATGCTCAGATTCCTTCAAGATTATTGAAACAGGCCATCAGGGTGCTTATAGAATTATGATAAAGATGCCATGCAACAGGGGAAGGCAAGGAAAAGCCTGGGGAATTAGGGAAAGTTTACCATAGAAAGTGATATCTGAAGAAAACCTTTAATAATAACTAGAGAAAGAGAGCTGTAAGTAGTAGCATGTAAAAAGACATGAGCTTACAAATTAAAGGCATTTCAAAAAGTTCATTATTGCAAGTATCAGTGGTTTATACAGAGGTGTAGACATAATAAGCTTAGAGATCTTGAAATATTTTGTATGATATTGAAATATTTTGTATGATATTTTAACAGTTTTTATTTTTCTTGTAGGCTATAGGGAAGTAGAATTAAAAAATTCTACTGTTCATCTAGTTTGTTAAAAGAGGTGTTTTAAAGAATGTAGTTCGGTAAGTAATATGTCAGATCCTCAAAGTAAAGCTACTTTGCATTTTGGTAGTTCATTCATTATTTGGTAGATAATCATTATGGTCATTAGAGACCATGTTCTAAGTAATGTATAATCAAAAAATCCATTCTTTCCTCTCTATTATGAGGTCAAGATACAAAAAGAATTGCCAGTGTTATTTCTCAACAAATAAATAATGATATTAATTTTGTTTCCATAGCATTAATTGGATCTGCCTTAAATAATTAAACTTTTGGCCCTGGCCGGTTGGCTCAGCGGTAAAGCATGGACCCGGCATGTGGAAGTCCTGGGTTCGATTCCCAGCCAGGGTACACAGGAGAAGCGCCCATCTGCTTCTCCACCCTCCCCCCTCTTCTTTCTCTCTGTCTCTTTTTTCCCCTCCCACAGCCAAGGCTCCATGGGAACAAAGTTGGCCCGGGTGCTGAGGATGGCTCCATGGCCTTTGCCTCAGGTGTTAGAATGGTTTCAGTTGCAGCGGAGCAACACTCCAGATGGCTGGAGCATCACCCCCTGGTGGGCATGCCAAGTGGATCCCGGTCAGGCACATGCAGGAGAGTCTGTCTGTCTGCCACCCCCTACCTCTCACTTTGGAAAAATACAAAAACTCTCCCCCACCCCCCCACATAAAATAATTAAACTTTTAGGTTTACTCATTGTATAGACCTAGACCCCAGCTAGATTCTATATACTCATATCTTTATTGCTGCCTCTCCAATCCAGGAATAAGTTTACATCTGGATTTAAATCAATCTAAGTTTCCAAAGACAGACAGAGGTGCTTCAGACAAATCAAACTAAACAGTTTAAAAATGAAAATAAATATAACCAGACAAATAATCTGTGCTTTCCCATTCCATTTCTTGATAAGCCATGCAGATAATCAAAACAGAGTGGAAGATGTCTCAGATCAATTAACATGGAGCAGTTGAATACACTTACATACTGAATACACAGATGTTCTTCTGTGCCTTAACTTTCACTTTTTTCTTAACTAATTTTAGATTAAAAGAGTCTCTTATTTTAAATGTTAAAAATAGGCAATATGAAATATGACATTTTAAGTGAGAACATATTTGAAAATCATTATTTTTGAAACTTTTACAAAGGGGTGATTTCTTCAGTTTGATCTTTAAATGCATAATTTAAATTAACTTTCTCAATGTGTTCTTACAGGACTTGGTTAGTGAATTTAGCTAGTTCTTCTGCATAGCCTATAATTTGTTCTTCGTTTAATGTACATCAAAATAAATTTCTTTTTAAATTTGTGATGTTGGTCAGATTTAGAAAATGTGCAGTTATACAATATATGTTTGAACTATATAGGTCAGGTTGACACAAATATCTAATTTTAGAATTATGAAAATAATTTCATGTGGACTCAGGTCATGTGAACAAAACATACAGTGTCACAAAGGCCCTAACCTCCTCCTGCATTTTGGAGCATATTAGAATGGCTAGATCTACTCCTCAGGTTCTCTGTGAGATGGTCTGAGGCCACCACCGAGACTGCATCACAACTCAATGTCTCCGTCTGCCTCAGACTACTTGCCTCACATCCTGAAGGCATGTTTTCATACCCCACCCCCAGAGCATATGTGGTAAACCTCTAGTAAGCAATTTTCCTTCTAAACATCTGTATTCTGGGAAGCCCAACTGAAACCGAAATAACTTGAGAGTTAACTGTTGTATTGAGAAAGGTGGGAATAATGACCCTTACCTGATTCTACAACAGTGTAGTTGATGGTAATTGCTGTAACTTGTATTTATTTCTTTCAAGCACACACAGGAATGACTTCTCATGCTTAGTCTTAGCCCATGTATAATTGTTAGTGTTTACTGGTGCATATTCTACCTGTATTCTAATATTGAACACTTACAGCTTACTTTGAATTTTATTGTATACAAATACCAAATAAATGTTGACCCATGGAGCATATGAAAAAGAAATTGTTCTCTGGATTTTCATGAATATAAGCAATTCAATAGAGATTTGGACAGCAAAAGTAGGGCATCATCTGGGGAGTTTGAGCTGTTGTGTGTATCATTCATTGGTTAGGTCTTATTTTGTTAGTGCCAATCTATTTTTTTCCCCAACAGTATTGGGAGTAAAGTGTTATACAAGTTATTGCAATTAGTTTTCTGTAAAATAATGACACACATTACTGAGAAACTTAATGTCACCTTGTTATTCACTATCCCTAGTTTCTGGTTCACAGGCAATTAAACCCTGCCCTGGTCTTTGTAGATATTTATTTTCATGTAAAGTTCTCCATCCCCTCTTTACATTGAATAAAAAGAAGAATTTTACTTTCCAGTGATTCTGCCTCAACAAAGCTGTGAAATCATTTTTCTACTGTGTGAACTCAAGCCACGTGCTGAAAAGACTCTCTCTTTTTGTTGCCGTTAAAAACTAATTTCTTCCCTATTTATCTTAATATACCTTACAGTTCCTTGGATTAGGAATGAGTGTAAGGAAAAGTATCACTATTCTCAAGACCTTTTCTGAGGATGGGAAAATTAGGCTTGACCTCTTTCAAGCAGCACATCATTGACTAGCTAGAGCATGTATGAACTTGAGAAATAAAGATTATGTCCAGAAGACTGGGATCAAAGAAAGACCCTTTATATACTACAAGAAAGGTAAAAAGCTCCCCCTTCCTGGCCATATGAACATTAGAAAAAAGATTTAATTAGATGAGAATCATTTTTTTAGAAGAGAATCTTTAATATGCTGGCCTGGTGTGTATTTTTCCTTTTTGTCAAAAAAGTAAATTGAGAGAAACTTTAGATTTTCACCAATGTGATCACATGGACATAATGAGGTTAATAAGCTAAAATTAGGCTCTTGGGCTTCAAAGAAAATAATTCACTTATGAAAAGAATTTTTAATTAAAAGGGAAGTGTCTTCATCTCCATGGCACAATGTGCTAGTCAGAGATAAGTGGGTGGTAGAGATAAGGCTGAAAAGAGAAGGTAATGGTAATGTAAGGGTGATCGAGATTAAGAATCAGGGTTCATTTTAATGCTACTGCGCCCATCAGTAACCTGGCACTGCTGGAGAACAGGAAATACAACCCAAGAATCAGGTCTGAGAAAGATATAGGCAGCACGTCCCCCCTGGTGTTTAGCCCACCCTGCAAATCTGTATGAATTTGATTCCTAGGGCTGCCATAACAGATGTCATAAACTAGGTTGCAGCAGAACAACAGAAATTGTTCCCCTACTGTTCTGGAGGCTAGAAGTTTGTAATCAAGAGGTTTTGATGGCCATACTAATCTCCAAAGGCTCCAGGGGAGAATTCTTCTGGTGGTAACGGCTAAGTTCTCTCTCTGCCTCCAATGTTATGTGCGATTTCTCTCTCCCTTTCTCTCTCTCATTATCTCTGTATATCTGTTTTTTTTTTTATTTAAAAATTTTATTTAGAAAATTAGCTTTAACAGGGTGACATTGATCAATAATAACACATAGGTTTCAGGTGACCATTTCTATTGCTTTGAACTGTTCATTATGTTGTATACCCATCACCCGAAGTCAAATCATTTTCCATCACCTTATATTTGTCTCTCTTAATACCCTTTACCCTACCCCCTCTCTCCTCCCCATCCCCCCATGTCCCCTTCCCCCTGGAAACCACTTCAGTTTTATCTATGTCCATAAGTCTCAGTTTTATATCCCACCTATGTGTGACATCACTGTGTATATCTATTTTCTCCTTGTTATACGGATCCAAGTTGTTGGGGATTAGGGCCCATCCTATTTCAGTGTGACCTCAATTTAATTTAACTAATTACATTTTTAAGACTCTATTTAAACATCCTGAGGTTCCCAGTAGACATAAATTTTGGGGCAGCAATATCCAGCCCAGTGCACTGTTGATATTAAAAAAATCTGTGAGAGAACTCTTCAAATCAAGACATTTCTTCACAGTAAATAAGATTTTGATTTCCTGTCCTTTCTTCTTAGACATGCCTGCTATAATAATTTAAAAAATGGATATACAATCTATAACACTGTATGCATATTTGAGTTTTCTGATTAAAACTATAGAAGCTTCTAGGGTAAAGCTGTTTAAACCTCTGTTCTAAGTTATAATGTTTAATAATTCACTTGGAAATGAGAATGAGAATAACTGGTTCCCAGATAATTAAAGGTATATTCTGTTGAGTTTGAATTTGTGCTTAACTTTTAATAATACCAACAGGGCAATTATTTTTTAATAACTCTTTTATTTTAGAATATTTTTAGATTTATTAAAAATTTACAAAGACAATATGGAGAGTGCTCATCTATATCCTGCAACCTGCAACCTTTATTGTTAATATCTTACATTAGTATGAAACGTGCCATAACTAGTGAACTAATATTAATCCATTATTATTAACCCAGGAGCATACTTTTAAAATTTTTTTTAGTTCTTTTTTCTTTGATTGTCTCAGGATCTAATCCAGGCAACTACATTAACTTTCAATAGCTCTGTTTCCATGGGATACTTTTGGCTTTATTAGTTTCTCTGACTTTGTGTTCAGTGACCTTGACAATTTTGAGGAGTACTGGTCAGATATTTTATAAAATGCCTTTCAATTTTGGTTTGTCTTACCTTTTCTTTTTTCTCTCTCCCTCTCCCCCACCCCCCCTTCAATAGATAGGAATTATGTGATGTGGGAGAAAGGTCATAGAGATAAAGTGACATTTCATCAAATAATGCCAAGGATACATACGCTCAACCTGATTTACCACTGTTCATGTTAACTGATCACCGGTATGAGGTAGTATTTGTCAGGTGTTTTTCACTAGTGTCTGTTTTCTTGCTCCTCTTTTCCACATTATATTCTTTGGAAGAAAGTCACTGTGTATAATTCACACTTAATGGCCAGGGAGTTATGCTTCACCATCTTGAGTTATGTTCTACCATATACCGAAATTATATGGAATTATTCTATATTAAATATTTGTCTGTTGTCACCCATTTATTTATTCCATCACTTACTTAGATCAGACAAATCATAGTAGTTATTTATTAATTAATTTATTATTTTTTTGAATTGAGAGGTGGGGAGGCAGTGAGACAGACTCCCACATGCACCCCAACTGGGATCCACCTGACAAGCCTATTATGGAGTGATGCTCCACCTATCTGGGGCTGCTGCTCCGTTGCTCAGTAACCAAGCTATTTTAGTGCCTGAGGTTAGGCCATGGAGCCATCTTCAGTGCCCAGGGCCAACTCATTTGAACCATTCGAGGCATGGCTGTGGGAGAGGAAGAGAGAGAGAGACCGAAGTGGAAAGGGGAGGGGTAGAGAAGCAGATAGTTGCTTCTCCTGTGTACCCTGACTGGGAATGGTACCCAGGACTTCCACATGCCTGGCAATGCTCTACCACTGAGCCAACCTGCCAAGGCTATGGTATTTATTTTGTGCTTTGAGGCTTAATTTAATATGTGACTTGTTTTGTTCCTTGACTTGTTCTAGCTCTAGCCATTGGGAGCTTTTTAGGTTGGCTCTCATTTTCCTATGACATACCCCCATTGTGTGTGTGTATATGTGACAGGATGTTTAGAAATGGTATTTTCTAGAAGTGAAATTTAATCAAAAACTTGGATAAAGTGAAGAAATAAGCATTGTAAAGCTTGAGAAAGAAAGAGTTCTATGAAGTAGGGATTGTAAATGAAAAGTCGTAAGTAAGAATAAGCATGGGATCGTAGAAAAACTGCTCCAATGAACCTATAGCAAAGTAGGGGTGGCAAAAATTGGTGGGAGCAATAGTAGAAAAGGTAGACAGGGAACAAAGCACATAGTGCTTTCTAGGCCACATGGAGTTTGGATACAATATAGTGGGAGTGTTTGGAACAGGAGAGTAAAGGATCTGATTTATGTTATGTTCTTTTTTAATTTAAATTTTTTTTCTTTTTAAAATAATTTTTATTAAATATATTGGGGTGACATTGGTTAATACAATTATACAGGATTCAAGTGCACAAGTTTACAATACATCATCTGTATATTGCATTGTGTGTTCACCACCCCAAGTCAAGTCTCTCTCCATCACCGTCCAAACTCCCTCTACACACCTCCAGCTCCCCCCACACTCTTTCTCTCTTGAAATCCCAAACTCTTGTCTGTGTCTATAAGTTATTTTCTTTGCTTGACCCTTTCACCTTTTTTATCTAGCCCCCAACCTCCATCCCCTCTGACAGCTATCAGTTTGTTCTTTGTATCTATATGTCTATTTCTATTTTGTTTATTAGTTTTTTTGTTCATTAAGTTCCAAATCAAAGTTTACGTTCAATATTATTTTGTATTACTTTCAGATGTACAGCATATGGTTAGACAATCATATCCTTTACAAAGTGTTCCCCTGATGTTTCTTGTACCTACCTATCACCATACGGAATTATTGCAAGATTATTGACTATATTTTCTATGTTGGACTTTACATCCCGTGACTATTTTTTAACACCAATCTGTACTTCCAATCTCTTCACCTTTTCCCCCCAGTCTCCCAAACTCTCCCTTGATTTATTTTTTAAAGCATTACTCTGACAGCTGTGAAGAAAATCACTATTGACAAATTTGCTTAGTTTTTGGTAAAACAAGACACTGATATGCAGAGGTGGATTAAGGTCAGTTGAGGCCCCAGCTGCAGAAGAAAATATTGGGCCCCTTAAAAAAAGAGAGAGAGACAGGAAAAATAAAAATACATGTTAATGATATTTTTACATAAATAAAATATATTATGTACTATTAATGTTAAAATTGCACATATGAAACCGAACTTGGTGTCATTAGAAAAAAGTGTAAAGTTTAGGTTTTGCGGGCCCTTCAGAAGTCAGGGCCCAGGGTACATGCCGGTGTGCCTGCTGTTAAATCCACCTCTGCTGATGTGTAGCATTTTACTTGGACTTTAAAATGACTTAAACAAAGACTGTGTTAAAAATGGCAGTGGAGAAGTCCTGATGTTCTTTAGTAGGATGTTTTAACAAATTTCATATGCTAAACTTCAATGCTCTGTCATTAAAATAGTCAAAGAAACACAGAATATTATTGGAGAAAATGACTAATGATTTTAGTCTTGTCTCCGTTGTTTGAGGCAATACTACAAGATCTAGCGGACCAGACTAGAAATCAGCTGGTATAAAAAGTAATTGTGCCCTTGTGCTTTGAGAGTTAATGTATTTCCAAGAATATTTACTAAGACTGAGTGAGACAAGCTGTTTGGAACTCGACCTTGGCCAACACCTTTACTGTTAAATCTTTTAGTTATTGCCTTAGTTATATGTAAACGTTAATGTTGTCTATTCCTGAAAGGATAAATTATTCTTCTGCTAATTAGTAGAGTAGTAGACATATTCAAAGCTTTAAAACTGTTTTAAAGTAGGGAGACAAAGGTTGTTTCCTGCTAATTGGATGATGATGGACTATTACTGGGTTTCTACATTGAAGAACTTGAGGAAAACTGTAATGAATCATCCACTCAGGCAATAAGAGGTGAATAAGGTTGGTGAGGTAGAAATCTTCAATTCTAGGAAACTCAGATAAGTCAGTGGCTTTGGGAGCCCTGAATGGAAAGGGAAATGTTTTCCCACTGTGTGCATTTCTTGCCCACTGGGTGCCAGCTAGGATTAAAGCTAATGGTCCGCCAGTTCTTGGCTCTGTTGTTTCACTACCATCTTTCCGAATCAAATGCGAACCTGCATGAGCCAGGCGGCTGTGATGGTGGCTGCAGCTAATGGCTTTACAGAAGGATAAGGGAAGTCTTTTGAAAACAGGTGATACAGTATTTGAGGAAGGTTTTCAAAAGGAATAGGATTTTTCAGGCAAATCTTTTGTGTCTAAAATATACATATTTAATGCTTACTGTCAGGAAAACAGAGCAGCATAAACTAAACATGTAACAAGTAGATTCTGAAACAATGTAATTTAATCCTATACTTTTTTTTCAAGTATGTAGTTTGACTTACTTCTTCCTTATTATATAAACTTTGTCAAGTTCAGATAGGTTTTGTTTTGTTCTTTTAATAAAATCTAAATTTTTCTACCACCTCTACTGTAGTGTATTTTTTTTGTTTTTGTTCTGTTTTATTTTTACTGTGAGTATTTGATAAACTCTCACTATCTATAGCAGTTGAGCACTAATCTAATATGTGAAAATTTAGAGAGAGCTTTTTTCTTTTTAATAACACTTATATTAGAGAAATAACTCATTATGTAAAGTGTAGTATTAATTTAGTTATGGTTTTACTCATTCATTTACTGACTTATTCAATACATCTGGTAAATATCTGTATATACCTGGAATAATACTAGAAAACATATTTATAAAAGATGTATAAGATATAGATTGTCTTTGATGAGCTCACACCCTAGCAGGAGTACTTATAATAGAGCTTAATGTGTGCTTTGCGGCAAAAGAACAAAATGCAGAGGTAACATAGAGAAGGAAATATTTTTTGCTAGGAAGGTGTTGGTCAAATAAGTTTGTAAATATGATGTATATGTTTGCTTGCTTATAGTTTGCATTGGTGGGGAGTGTGGGGGACAGGCTGTAAGGAGGCAGGGTCATTATAGCCTAAGGCTTAGTTTTAAAACTAAGCTTTTCCCCACGCCCTTGACTGTTGCATGATAGAGGGTGGTGCACTCTCATGAGGAATCCCATTATGCCTCAGGTAAGTGACTTTGTATCAGAGGCTTCCTTGTTTGTATATTGGATTAAAGGTTTTGATTTCTACACTATAAAATACGGCAGAGGAGACCATGCTAGAAGAGAGCAGAGAAAGGCCACGTGGAGTAGAGGAGAAGCAGCCAAGATGGTGGAACTCTGAGGGAGAAGCCAGTTTGTGCAGAGTTTGTGCAGAGAGAAGGAGATGGGGAACAGAGGTGAATAAGGCTGGTGAGGTAGAAACCTTTGATTCTAGGAAACTCGGATAAGTCGGTGGCTTTGGGAGCCCTGAATGGAAAGGGAAGTGTTTTCCCACTGTGTGTATTTCTTGCTCACTGGGTGCAAGCTAGGATTAAAGATAATGGCCCACCAGTGCTTGGCTCCGTTGTTTCATTACTGTCTGTCTGAATCAAATGCGAACTTGTGTGGGCCAGGCGGCTGTGATGGTGGCTGCAGCTAATGGCTTTACAGAAGGATAAGGGAAGTCTTTTGAAAACAGATGATACAGTATTTGAGGAAGGTTTTCAAAAGAAATAGGATTTTTCATGTAGAGAATCAAGATGGCCCTAAAAATTAAGGAAGCATAAAAACATCAGACATAATCAGGAGAAAGGAACTTTCTCCAGTGAAATTAACATATGACATGTAAAGTAGGGAAAGGGGTAGGATATGAGACTGGATGGTGATTGAGGCCAATTTTTAAAGGATCTTTATGTCAAGTTAAATAATTTGGATTTTATTTTGTCTACAGTGAATAGCCAATGTCTTAGTCTGTTTTGGCTACTATAACAGAATCCCATAGGCTGGTGGCTTATAAATAATAGACATTTCTTCTTGTTTTGGATGCTGGAAAGTCTAAGATCAAGGAGCAGGCAGATTTGGAATCTGGTGAGGGCCAACTTTCTCGTTCATAGGAAGCTTGTTTTCTCTTTATAACCTCACATGGTGGAAGGGGCGACACTGATCTCTGGGGCCTCTTTGATAAGGTCACTAGCTAGTTCCATTCCTAAGGGCTGTCTTCATGATCTAATTACCTCCCAACACCCCACCCACGTCCAAATACCATCCCATTCGGGATTCGTTTACAACATGTGAATTATGGCAGGATGCACACATTCAGCCTTTAACATTTAGTAAATGTGTGACCACTGTTACAGACTGAATTGTGTTTCCCTCAAGATTCATATGTTGGAGCTCCACCTTCCAGTGTAACTGCATTTGGAGACAGGGCCTTTAAAGATAATTAAGAGGCAGTGAGGGTAAATGTGGCCATAAGGGAGGGGCCTTAGTTCAATATAATTGACGCCCTTATAAGAAGGAGAAGAGGGACCAAGCATGTGCACGCACCAGGAGAAGACCACGTGAGCCCAATCTGCAAGAAGAGAGGCCTTAGGAGAAACTAGATCCGTCTATGCCTTGATCTTCAACATACACCCTCCAGAACTCTGAGAAACTAAATTCTGTTGTCGTATTCTGTTACAACAGGGCTAGTAGATGAAGATGATCACTAAATACTTTTCCAGATATTTTCTTCCTTTTGACTTCTGAATTACTGCTCTTCCTGGTTATCTTTCTGCCTCCACTACACTGCCAGCTCACTATGGATTGCCTGTTTCCTTCTTTCATGCACCTTTTTTCCGACTCTCCTTTAATGATATTTTCTTAAATATTTGTGTTTTCTGTTTTTTCTTTTATTGTATTGTTCTTTTAAAAATTATTAATTTAATTTATTGTGTTAACATGGATTCAAGTGTCCCACTCAATATAACACCCTCACCCCCAACCATGTGCTCCCATTATACCCCTTTTGTCCCCCTCCCCTAACTCCTTCCTCCTTTCCCTCTGGGATTTGCTGTTCTGGTATCTGTATCTCTGTGTTATGTATATATAATTTCACTAATCCCTTCAGCTTCTCTGATCCCATGCCCTCATCCACCTTCCCTAAGACAGCTGTCCCTCTGCTCCCTGTGACCCCGCCTCTGCCTCTATTCTGTTCCTCAGTTCACTGTGTTCGTTGGATTTCATATATAAGTGAGATCATATGATATTTTTCTTTCTCTGCCTGTATTATTTCATTTAGCATAATAATCTCCAGCTCCATCCATGCCATTGCAAAAGGTAAGATTTCCTTTTTCGTGGCCATGTAGTATTCCATTGTGTATCTGAACCCCTGCTTTTTAATTCACTTGTCCATTGATGTATACTTGGACTGTTTCCAGATTTTCGCTAAATATGCTGCAATTGACAGATATATTTTCTTTTGAATCAGTGTTTTGGGATTCTTAGAATATATTCCTAAAAGTGGGATAGCTATGTCAAAAAGCAGTTCCGTTTTTAATTTTTTGAGGAATCTCCATACTGTTTTCCACATTTGCTGCACAAGTCTTACCAGCAGTGCAAGATGGTTCCATTTTCTCCGCACCCTCACCAGCACTTGTTGTGTGTTAATTTGTTAATGAGCGCTATTCTGACAGGTGTGAGGTGGTATCTCACTGGGGTTTTAATTTGCATTTCCCTGATGATTAGTCATGCAGACCATTTTTTCATATGCCTATTGGCCATTTGTATGTCCTCTTTGGAAAAATTTCTATTCTGTTCCTTTGCCCCTTTTTATATTGGATGGTTTACCTTCCTGGTGTTGAGGTTTAGAAATTCTTTATAAATTTTGGTTATTAACCCCTAATCAGATGTATTGTTGAATATGTTCTCCCATTATGTTTTGTTAATGGTATCTTTTGCCATGCAAAAGCTTTTTAGTTTGATATAGTCCCATTTGTTTATTTTGTTCTTTATTTCACTTGCCCACAGAAATAAATTGGCAAAAATATTGCTATGAGAGATATCAGAGAGTTTACTCTCTATGTTTTCTAATAAGATGTTTATGGTTTCGTGACTTACATTTAAGTCTTTTATCCATTTTAAGTTTATTTTTGTGAATGGTGTAAGTTGGTGGTCTAGTTTTATTATTTTCTATGTACTTATCCAATTTTTCCAACATCATTTATTAAAGAGACTTATTTTACTCCATTGTATACTCTTACCTCCTTTGTCAAATATAAGTTGACCATAAGGGTGTTGGTTTATTTCTGGGTTCTCTGTTCTGTTCTATTGGTCTGTATGCCTGTTCTTATGCTAGTACAAAGCTGTTTTAATTACAGTGGCCTTGTCATATAACTTGATATTAGGAAGTGCGATAACTCCCACTTTTCATTTTCAAGATTGCTGAGGCTATTTGGGTTCTTTTTTGGTTCCATATAAATTTTTGGAATATTTGTTCTAGATCTATGAAGTATGCCATTGGTATTTTAATAAAATTGCTTTGAATCTATAGATTGCTTTGGGTAGTATAGACATTTTAATGATGTTTATTCTTCCTAACCATGAACACAGTATATGCTTCCACTTGTTTGCATCTTCCTTGCTTTTCTTTATCAACGTTTTATAATTTTCCGAGTACAAGTCTTTAACCTCTTTGATTAAATTTACTCCTAGGTACTTTATTTATTTTTTGTTGTTGTTGCAATAGTGAAGGGGATTGTTTTCTTAATTTCTCTTTCTGACAGTTTATTGTTGGTGTATAAAAATGTCACTGATTTTTGAATATAAACTTTATATCCTGCCACCTTGCCAAATTCATCAGGTCTAGTAGTTTTTTGACTGAGACTTTAGGGTTTTCTATGTACAGTATTAAGTCATCAGCAAATAATGATAATTTTACTTCTTCTTTTCCAATTTGAATGCCTTTTATTTCTTTTTGTCTAATTGCTATGGCTAAGACTTTCAGAACTATGTTGAATAAGAGTGGTGAAAGGGGGCACCCTTTCCTTGTTCCTGATCTTAAGGAAACTGCTTTTAATTTTTGCCCATTGAGTATGATGTTGGCTATCAGTTTGTCATATATGGCTTTTATTATTTTGAGGTGTGTTCCCGGTATTCCCACTTGGCTGAGAGTTTTGATCATAAATGGGTGCTGGATTTTATCAAGTGCTTTTTCTGCATCTATCGATATAATCATATAATTTTTATTCTTCATTTTGTTTATGTGATAAATCACATTTATTGATTTGTGAATATTGTACCAGCCTTGCCTCATCAGAATAAATATCTCTTGATCATGATGTATGATCTCTTTGATGTATTGCTGGATCCAGTTTGTTTATATTTTGTTGAGAATTTTAGCATCTAAGTTCATCAATGATATATTGGCCTATAGTTTTCTTTCTTTGTATTGTCTTTACGTGGTTTTGAGATAAGGATAATGCTTTCCTCATAAAAGGAGTTTGGAAGTCTTTCCTCTTGAATTTTTTGAAATAGCTTAAGAAGGATAAGTGTTAATTCTTCTTTGAATGTTTGGTAAAACTCACCTGTGAAGCCATTCATTCCAGGACTTTTGTTTGCTGGGAGTTTTGATAACTGTTTCGATCTCATTTGATGAAATTGGTCTGTATAGGTTTTCTGATTCTTCCAGATTGAGTTTTGAAGATTGTATGTTTCTGGGATTTTATCTATTTTGCGTAGTTTTTCAATTTTTTGGCATATAGATCTTCATGGTATTTTCTTACAATCATTTGCAATTCTGTGGTGCCAGTTATTACTTCACCACTTTCCTTTCTAATTTTATTTATTTGAGTCCTCTTTTTCGTGATGAATCTAGTTAAAAGTGTGTCAATCTTGTTTGCCTTTTGAAAGAACCTACTCTTGGTGTCATTGACCTTTTATATTGTTTGTTTAGTCTCTATGCCATTTATTTCTACTCTGATCATTATTATTTCCTTCCTTATACTTCTTCTTGGCTTATTTATTGTTATTTTCCTAGTTCATTTAGTAAAGGTTAGGTTGTTTATTTGAGTTTTTTCTTGCTTCTTAAGATATGCTTATAATACTATGAGCTTCCCTCTCAGGACTGCTTTTTCTTTGTCCCATAGATTTTGGTTTGTTGTATGTTCATTTTCATCTGTTTCCAGGAAATATTTTATATCTTCCTTGATCTCATTTTTAATCCATTAGTTATTTAATAACATGCTATTTAGCCTTCAGGTGCTTGAATGTTTTTCAGTTTTGCTATTTTTGTTGATTTGTAGTTTCATGCCATTGTGATCAGAAGAAGATACTTGATATAATTTCAATCTTCTTAAATTCATTGAGACCTGTTTTGTGTCCTAACATGTGGTCTATTCTAGATAATGTACCATGAGCACTTGAAAAGAATGTGTATTTTGCTGCTTTATGGGGCTCCTCTGTAGGTAATTAACTGCTTTTATCTTGAAGCTTCTTTTCTTTGCTTGTTTCTTAACTTTGGCATTTTCATTATAATGTGTTTTTATGTAGGCCTCTTTGGGTTCCTCTTTAATGGGACTTTTTGTGCTTCTTGAATTTGTATGGATTTTCCTTCATCAATTTAGAGATATTTTTGGCTATGATTTCTTCAAACAGGTTCTCTATCCCTTGTTTGTTCTCTTCTCCTTCAGAAACCCCTAAAATGTAGTATTGTTTCTCTTCATGTTGTCACAGAGGTCTCTAAGAGTTTCCTCAGTCATTTTGAGCCTCTTTTCTTTTTGTTGCTCTTCTTCTGTGCTTTTGTTTATCTTGTTCTCTATATTGCCGATTCGATCTTCTGCTTCATCCAGCCTGCTGTTGATTCCTTCTAGTGCAGTCTTCATTTCTGATATTGTATTTGTCATTCCTGATTTGTTCTTTTTTATGACTTCAATGTCTGTTTTGATGCTTGCTATCCCTATTTTTAACTTCTCTTTGTGACCATCTATTGTTGCTCTAAGATACATGAACATCCTAAAAATCATTATTTTAAACTCTGTGTCTGGTAGTTTGGTTACTTCCATCTCATTTAGTTCTTTTTCTGGGGATTATTTTTGTTGATTCTTTGTCTACCCATTTTGTCTGTGTATTAGGTAGCACTGTTTGACTTAGAAATTTGTTGTGGTGTTTTAATGAGGAAGATGAGCTTGGTGGTACTGACCTCCATGCCACCCGATTTCCTTGCTCTAGGAATGCTTCTTTTTTTTTTTTTTTCTCAAGAGAAACAGAGACAGAGAGAGGGACAGATAGGGACATATAGGCAGGAAGGGAGAGAGATGAAAAGCATCAGTTCTTTGTTGCAGCAACTTAGTTATTCATTGATTACTTTCTCTTAGGTGCCTTGACCAGGGAACTCTAGCAAAGTTAGTGACTTCCTGCTCAAGCCAGCAACCTTGGGCTTCAAGCCAGTGACCTTTGGGCTCAATCCAGTAACCATGGGGTCATGTCAATGATCCCATGCTCAAGCCAGCAACCCTACCCTCAAATTGCTGAGTCCATGTTCAAGCCAGATGAGCCGGCCCTCAAATCATTGACCTCATGGTTTTAAACCTGGGTCCTCTCTATCCCAGTTCAACACTGTATCCATTGCACCACCACCTGGTCATTCTAGGAATGCTTCTTGAGGGTAGTGTTTTCCCTCATGTTGTATGTAATTATTGAATGCAGTTGGTCCTTTACTGGGTGTCGTTATCCCTTCAGGCTGGCTGGCTCTCAGGGGCAACCTTAATCATTTGTATGAGATACAGTACGGTGTCTGTCCTGTTGGTGTATTTATTCTCCATAGTGTCTATTCTCTGCTGGATTCCTCCTTTGGGTGTGTTGCTTGTGTAGTTAGCTGAGTCTAGGGTTGGTGCTATTTGCCACCCACTACTGGTTGTGTTGGTTCTAGGTCTTCTTGGGTTGGTATAAGTAACCTGCCATGGGCTACTACTTATCTGGAGCTACTGTTCTGTTCAGTGTTTGTGTCTGTGTTTTCTGTGCCTAGGTAGTGTGGAAGGGACCAATTGGTGTATAAGAATCAGCTTTCTCTTGCTTAGAGATTACCATAAAATCCCCAAACTCCGTAAGATTTGCTTCCACATTTCAGCTGCTCCACTTCCTTTTGCAGCTGCCTGTTCTTCCCACAGAGTTTTCTGTAGAAAGAGTGTAGTGTGAGCTCAGACTGGCCTCACTCATCCAACTCTCTACAGGTTGCTAGCTTGCTAGGTGCATTAAGACAGCTGAGGCTGGAAATATGATGTTAGTGGGCCCCCTCCTTCAAGGGTCTCTTGGTAAGAAGTGCAGTACAGGGAAAGTTACCCCTACTCCAGAGCTTAGTCCCCCAGCCACTGTTGGGTACTCCATTTTTTTTCTCTCCAGCAAGGTGAGCAGCATGTTCAGATCAAGTGGGGCTGATGGTCCTCTCTAAATAAGTCCTTCCAGCTGGTCTCAGGGAGGAAGACTGAGAGAGTACTCTCCTGGGGCTGACTGTGTCCCTCCAGAAAATGGTTAAACCCCTAGACCATACCCACAGGCTCTCAAGGACCCACACTTTAAATGTCCATGCTCCAAGCGTCTCTCTATCTTCACCCTGTAGAATCTAGCCCGGCAGGGCAGGATAGCCAGCACCTAGGTTGACTGACTGAAGTTTCACCCTGTTTAATACACATGAGCTGCTGTGCCGGTGCTGATCACAGAAAGCAGAACTCACCTCAGCTGGGCCCGGTGTGAGGAACCCTTTCTTAGTACATGCCACCAGCAAGGGTCACTAGGTCTGGAACCAATATTATCCACAACTGGTCCCTGGATGTGCCAGCCCTGGGCCTCCCTAGATGGAACCCAGTGAAGACCAGTGGGGGATACTGCCCGTAACTGGCCCTTAATACCTTTTTGGAGCTATAAGCAATCCAGAGTTTGTGACTGCCTCTGCTAGGCCCAGGTGTACATGGAAATACCAAACTGCACTCCTAGGCTGGCTTTTACCCACACTGGGCCTGGGGGAAGTTCCCCAAGAGGCAAAGTTTCCTTGAGCCGCATCTCCTGCAGCCTGTCTGTTGGCTGCTTGTTGGGCTCAGCCGCTGAAAAAATCTTTGGTAGAATCTAGAGCAGGGGTGCCCTCAATTTTTCAGCTTGCGAGGTACTTATAAGATGACCAAGTCAAAATGATCTACCTACAATAAAAATGCAAAACAAATTTATTTCTTCTATATTATCATTATTTAAGTTACTATTATTACTATTTAATACTGTGTATCCTTCTTTCACCTTTCTCCTTCTCAGCTCTCTTTTTGGAGGAAAGTCAATGTCATAGTTTTTATGAACAGTCCAAAAAAGCCGCTCCACATTTCCCTTCTTTGGAATAGCAATGGCACACAGACAGATGAGGCAAACACACTTACAATATGACAGTGAAAAAAATCCCCTCCCATCCTGTATGAAAGTGGTAGGTTTTAGGCTTCTTACTCGGACCAGCTATGGCACTCATTTTTATACCCTTTGTTGTATTTAGTTTAAATAAATCGAAGGTTAACTACGCAGCAATGTAACTGAACAAGTTAGCGCGGTTTAACGCGCATGCGTAGGGTGTCAAAGGTTCAGACGTCAGATTGGCTACCCTGTATGCGAATCAAAAGACAAATGTCTTTTTAATGTCATGCGATCTACCCACATTTCCTTCACGATGGACATATTGAGCACCCTGGTTTAGAGCCTAAGGCCATTCAGGGATTAGGAAGGGTGGTGGGTGTGGCTCTGCCCCTTGACCCCAGATGTCAGTCTATCCAGACTTTTCACAGACCTTAGGGGTGTGTGGCCATTAGAGTCTGGTGGGTGTGGCCTCTGAGACACTGAGGTGTGGTCTGCCCACAGTTTAGACAGTTTCTATTAAGTCTACTGTGAGGCAGAAGCACCAGTCATAGTCTTGGGAGAGTGTGGGGGTGGAGGGATTGGGGAGAGGTGGGGCGGGGATGGTGGTCAAAAGCTCTGGGCTCAATGCCAGAAAACTGAGTCACTGACTGGCCTTCTGCTTCCTGGCTTTTCAGAATGGCCCAGTCTCCATAGGTTAGGGTGGGAGAGACTCCTGAGTGTGAAGTTGCTTTCCCCCAGGCTGTTGCTGCTCAGAGGAGACTGCTTCACCCAAGAATAATGGCGACTGCCATATTGAGGGATGAATCAGCACAGAGGTTCTAGTGGCTGTTCCCCATATGTCTTTCCCTGTGCCATCAACTTCACAGTCTCCTCATACAACCCCAGTCCTCTCAGCTCTCCTACATCAGAGCCTCAGGTAAGTGGTTGTGAATGAGATTTTCTGTGCTGGCCCTTTAAGACTGAGCCTGCACCTTCGAGAGTTCTGTTTCTTGAAGAAAGAAACCTTGGCTCTTTTTTTCTGCCAGATGCTGTCTGAGTGTCTCTGCTAGGCACTGGGGCTCTAGGCTGGGGCTCTGGGCCTGGGACTTAGGACCCTCCCCTCTCAGGGTGACTCTTCCCACAGTGAGAGTCCCTCCAGATTCTCAGCCACAGCTTGCTCCTGGGAGCAGAGCAGCCCTTTCTGCATCTCTGACCTTCCTCCCAGTCTCAGTGTGGCTTCTTCTGTGATTCTTGGTGATGGACTTCTCTTCATTTAGTCAAAAGTTGGTTTTTCAAGATGATTGTTCTTAAATTAAGTTGTAATCTAATTTGGTCCTGGGAAGTGGCAGTTGGAATGTCCACCTACTCTGTTGCAGACGTTCTTAGTTTGCTCTCTTCTCACTTTATAAACTCCCCCTCATAAATGTTATCCATTTTGTGATTTAAATATTAATTATAGTCTAATAACTTCAAATTCATGTCTTTAATTTATTTATTTACAGGGACAGAGAGAGAGTCAGAGAGAGGGATAGATAGGGACAGACAGACAGGAACGAAGAGAGGTGAGAAGCATCAATCATTAGTTTCTCATTGCCATTGTGACACCATAGTTGTTCATTGATTGCTTTCTCACATGTGCCTTGACCGCGGGCCTTCAGCAGACCGAGCAACTCTTTGCTGGAGCCAGCGACCTTGGGTCCAAGCTGGCAAGTTTTTGCTCAAGCCAGATGGGCCTGCGCTCAAGCTGGCAAGCTCAGCGTCTCAAACTTGGGTCTTCTGCATCCCAGTCCAATGCTCTATCCACTGAGCCACCACCTGGTCAGGCCAAATCCTTGTCTTAAGCTTAAATTTTCTTTCTGAGTTACTGGTTGATACATACAGCTGTCCGTTTCACATCTTTACACTCACCTGTCGTACAGGTGGCTCGAATGCAACATGTTCTGCAATAAATTACTGTGTCTCATTCTCAATCTGTTTCTATTCAGAAAATATTATCACTGTTTTCCCAATCACCTAACCTGGAATTGTGAAAGTCATTCTACACTCCACAAGTCCACATCCCTGCCCACAAATTCAATTAATCAACAGTATTGAAACACACAATTGTATAGCATTCTTATTAATGGATTTTTCTGTTTATACTGTAAGTACTATTTTAGAACAGGCATGAACTGTTTCTTAGCTACACTAGCCTTTTAGTCTGTGGAGATTGGGTTTATACCACATTCTATGAAGGCTAGTTATTATCTAATATTTTATAATTTTGGGATAACAGCAGAATATCTCTGTGACTGGACAATTAAGAGTTTTATCAGTTTTTGATGTTTCATATAATGTGGGGTTTCCTATGCAAGAAGAATATTACTACAGAACTGATATGTATGTCTTCAGGGTTATTTCAACTAAAATATTTCAGACTGCTTAATGAGATATTTAATAGCTAAGGGTCATTAAAATTGTACAGCTTCCTAGAATAAGGCACATGCTTTTCTCTTATAATGTAATCTTTGTCTTATAATTTACATCTATAACCCAGATTGAAATTTAAATAAAGGCCTTTTAAACTCTTATCCTAAGCAAAAGTGAAAAATATATATAGTAATCAGAAACAAGTCAACACATTCATTCCCCCAACCCACTTTGCCAGTCACCATTGTCCAACATAAATTTTTAACTTCTAGAATTTTTAAACTTTTTGTTTCATTCGTCTTTCTTACAAGATAGATTCAAATATGCTTTATAGTTTTATTCATCTTCTGCTCTATTTTTTCTTTTCAATGTCATAAATCCAGTAAAAGTTCCAAACGTCTTGGCCTTCACAATTCATGAGTGGTGGTAGTTCAGATCTGTCAGCCTGGGACAGAGTAGTGTGTCAACTGAATGTAAAAAGAAAACCACAAACTTTTGAACTAGAAGCCAAATGTACACAAAATACAAACTCTCTTATTTCTCCTGTAGTTTCATCTCCCACTAAGGAGTTTCTTATATCATTTTCATGGACTTTGTTAGGCTTCATCAATGTACTGTGAAATATTCTGTTGGAAAAACATGAGAAGCAAGCTACTAAGAAAAGCAAATATCAGCAGGTATTATTTTTTTTATTAATGCTTTTTATTCATAGCTGACTTTTAATTTCTGTCACTTTTTTTTCACTGGCTATGTATGCTTCTTTGTTGCTCTTGTTTTTTAGATGGGAAAAATCAATGGATTAATTGTTTGGGCAAATCAATAAGTAGTATAGATTTTGCTTGTCTCTGACAGAAACAAAAGCTACATGATTCTGAAAGCACAGCGTTTCTGTTACCTATAAAGAGGAATTACTGGTATACAGATGACAAAGATCCTAATTAGAATTGTTTGCCTCATGCTTGATGTTGCAGTGAAAACTGGCGAAAAGGGGACTGGGTATTTTCCCCCTGATACATCACTTTTCCTCAATTTAGAACTCAAGAAGGAGCCACAGGCTGTTCATTCTCATCAGTCTTGACATAATGAAACTGAGCAACCCTCTGTCTCCCATGATGACTGAGCCAGATGAGGAGAAAACAAAATAAAAACAAGTGACTTCTCAGATTTGATGCTGGCTTTCAGAACTGTCAGAGCTTTGCGCTCCCACAAGATGCCTCTGCTTTCCAACACTATTATTTATGCGTACAAGGCTGGTAGCACTGTCCAGCTGCTGAAAGAAAAGGCAACTGTGCTGGTAAACAAACTGTCTTACAGTTTTTCTCTTATTATGTGTATTCCAAGCAACATTGTTTTAAGGAATTGTGGATTATTGATAGTAAAAAACTTGAAAGAGAAATGGTAGAGGTATTACCCTGTAAGCAAGAAAGATCTGATGTTATCTTCACTAAGTTACCTTCTGCTCTCCCATGATATGTTTACATGCCATGGAATAAAGTATATTATATAATTAAGATTTTTGGTCTTTGGATTGAGAAATGCTTAGTCTTTAATCTTTACTCTTTTTCTTTCTTTATTTTTTCTTCTCTGAGGAAGAAGGGAGAGAGAGAGAGAGAGAAGCATTAACTCATTGGTCCACTTAGTTGTGCCATTGATTGCTTCTCATATGTACCCTGACCAAGGCTCAAACCAGTGACTCTGGGATCAAGCTGTTGACCTCGGTGCTCTAGGAAGACACCAACCACTGCATCCCTGGCCAGGACAATATTCTCTTTCTTAATCACATGTGTTCCTAAGCATATTAACTAACTTCTCTAAGTGTCAATTTTCTCATATGTAAAATAAGTAAAAATATCTGCCTTATGATCTTCTTGTAAAGATTAAAGACAGTAATGCATATTAGAGGTTAGCAAACATTTAGCAGAGGGCCATTGTAAAAAAAATGATTACCAACAAAATGATGTTTTTCTTTATTTTCTTCTCATAAATTGTAACAAAAAAGTCCTGATAAGATGCATCTCTCCCTGACCCCAAGATTAGATAGCCCTTAACTAGATCTTAAAGTCTCATTATGATGACTTGCATTTTTTAGTAATGCCCTATTTGGAATAAGGGTGTCTAAAACGGATCTATTAAAATAGTATTATAAGGGCTACCATTTACTGAGTGTTTATTATGCCCCATATTTATAATGCCCCGTATTTTGGTATGCTCTTTCTAGGAAAGTTAAAACAATGATTAAAGTAATTTAGAAACTAAAAAATAAGTGTTCAGATCCATATCTTATTTCAAAACTCAAGCTCTTAGTCAAATTTGAAGAACTTCTTTTATTTTTCTTTCTTCTTTTCCAAGTGAAATAAAAGGAGATAGAGAGACAGACTCCTGCATATGCCGTGACTGGGATCCACCTGTCAACCCCCATCTGGGACCAATGCTCTACCCATCTGAGACCATGCTCATAACTGAGCTATTTTTAGTGCCTGAGGCAGAGGCTCCACAGAGCTATCCTCAGCACCCAGGGCCGATGTACTCAAACCAATTGAGCCATGGATGTGGAAGGGAAAGAGAGAGAGAGAGAGAGAAAGAAAGAGAAGGGGGAAAGGGAGGAGGGAGAAGCTTCTCCTGTGTGCCCTGACTGGGATCAAACCTAGGTCATCCATGCACTGGACTGATGCTCTACCACTGAGCCTACCAGCCAGGGCCAAGAATTCCTTTCTAAGTTGCAGCTTTCCTTCTAAGCTCCAGAGTTGATGGCTTTAGAAGTATAGATATATATGGTATTTGAGGTGATAGTACATAAAATTGATTAACAACATTGGAAAACTTCATGGGAACAATAAGCAGATTTGTATTGCCACTCTCTTCAAAATCAAGTCAAATGATCTCAATTATTATAACTGTTGTCAATGAGTCATAATTACTCTGCAGTAGTGGCTTGAGGAGACCTTATGGAAACCAGCTTCTTTTTAACTCAATATAGTTTTTCAAGTAGGGACCCCCACATCTGAGTTTGCTTTGAATCACTCATTGTCTAAAGCCCATTTAAATAAAAGACATCTTCTCAATGAATTTCTCAAATGCTGAATATAAATGATGAACCACCTTACTGCCAACTTGTGCTTTTTGGATGTATTTGGCAACCATACTGATTGGAGTGAAATCTGGACTCTGTGCAACTTTCCATGCCTGCTGTCTTCCCAACAGATAATATTACAAAGAACATGTCTGCGCAGTGGATGGAGTGTCAGATTGGGATGCAGATGACCCAGATTTGAAACCCTGAGGTCACCAGCTTGAGCGTGGGCTCATCTGGCTTGAGCGTGGGATCATAGAAATGACCCCATGGTGGCTGGCTAGAGCCCAAGGTCACTGGCTTGAGCAAGGGGTCACTGGCTCTGCTATAGTCCCCAGTCAAGGCACATATGAGAAAGCAATCAATGAACCATGAAGGAGCTGCAGCACAGAGCTGCAATGAAGAATTGGTACTTCTCATCTCTCCCTTCCTGTCTTTCTGTCCCTATCTGTCCCTCTCTCTGACTCTCTTTCTGTCTCTGTCACACACAAAAAAAGTAAAGAACATGTCTGCTTGGACCACATGAAACGGCCATCGTCCATTAGTGCTGAAGTGCCCTTCAATGCAAGTAAAGTCTTTCTGACTCAGCATATGCAAGCCATTTTTGTGACTGGTAATATAACCTGAAATGTTAGTTATTAATATGTTATACATTTCATTCTGACAAAAGCAAAAAGTGTTATTAGGCACTGGGTACTTACAAAAACTTAAAATTTCTTTGTATTGAAAAACTCCTTCAATCTGGTACGCACCCTTTCTCAGGGCAGCTCTGTTGGTTTGGTAAGTCTTGTACTTCTTTCTGTAAAAAGCTGAAGTCTCTCTTGAGAGAAAGAAAAAAAGAAAAGATGAGAAAAACACTGGCATTTTACAAAGCAACAGAAGAAAAGTCTTATCCCAGGAATGGACATAAAAGAATCAAATAGATCAAGCATGCCTTTTGGCTTTTATTAACATGGCAACTGAAGATAATGAGTTGAATCTTTCCGTGCAAGGGACATACACTTTGTGTAGGATGATGAAGTGTAAGAATTGGTGTTTCTTGCTTTCTTTGTGAAGAAAAAGGAATATGGCTATGGGGAAAAATATGTAACTATGTTATACACACAGACACATACACACAATGTGCACATAATGTGTATATACATATTACATGTAATGTAGGTATATAATGTATATGCATGTGTGTGGATAGGCAGATATATAAATACACACAGACAACACACACACAAATATAAAACTAGAGGACTGATTATATATCTACTTTCCCAGTTTGATTTTATTAGTTTTGATGTAGCTTTGTCCCAATTGATACACTAAATAATAATTTGACACAGACCATAAAAAAAGACACCCAATTCTGAGAAAGTTGATTCTAAAATTTTAAAATCTATTTACACATTGAGGTTGGTTAAGGGAACACTAGGGACATCGCCTGAAGTTGTAAAGTTGGGTACGAAAAGAGTTTTACTGATTTGATTAGAAAACCACCTGAGTGCTTGCCATATTCAACATTTATGTTAGGCTCTGTCGGGTAGAAATATGCCACTAAAAGACATGAGTTTTTTCACAATCTTCCCTGAAATACCTGATAGAAAATGAAAAACCATTATGGCTACCAGGTAGCAAGTCCAATTACAAATGACTCCAGAGCCCTCTGAAATGTGACCTGACTCTAAATCGTCCTTTAGGATTGTCATCGAGTCTGCTGGCCCTGTGCTTTCTGCCTACTCACATGTAACTGGGAAATGGAAGGTACTTATCTGTCTTGTTGATGGCACTGTGCTCAGGTGATAACAGAGACTCCAGAAAAACATAAGAAAGAAAGTACATTTGCTGTAACTACAGATTCACTCACTGGAGTGAGTAAATCATGGATATTGCAAATGGACAAATAGACACTGGAAAGAGGGGGTGGGGGATACAGAACTTTCTTCTTCTCTTCCTCCTCCTCCTTCTTTTCTTCTTCTCTTCTTCTACTGCTTCTCCCCCTCCTCCTCCTCCTCCTCCTCCTCCTCCTCCTTCTCCTCCTCCTCCTTCTTGCAATAAAATAAACCTTTTCTACCATCTTCACCTGACTTCTAGTGTTCTGTTCATGGGAAGTGCAGATAAAAGAAGAAATAGGAGAATGACAATGAGGAAAAGGAATGACATCAACAATTGTATCCTTGGAGAGGAGAATCTAAACTAAACATCAGGAGTAGTTTTCGCTTTCTTGATCCACTTATACTTTAAAAATTCTCCTTCTACCATCTGTGGTTCTCTTTTCTCGCTGTTTTATTACTGCACCTGCTAGTGCTCACTGTTTTTTTGTTGCTCTGACAGTCGGGTTAAGTAGGGAGTCAAGGCTTATTTTATAGTGGAATCCTACCAAGGGCCCCTTTCATGTTGCTCTGGCAAACTGCAGCTTTGTGAACATTCACTGCAGGTGCCCAGTCAAGGGAGCAGATTTTCATAGACTGAGCAGGTAGTAAAGGAGTCCATTTAGATGTAGTAATTGAATGTAGGGGTTTTATGTTTTTATACATTTTTTATGAATTATAAAAAATAAATGAACACAAAACCACATCTGCAAATAATTAGAGAGATCTAAAACCACATTTAGACACGTGAAGAGAAGAATCTTCACCTCAGCAAGGACCAAAGAGTGTTTTGTTAAAATGCTGTCACAGTCATAAAGGCAGGGATTTTATATCCTTTATTAACATTTTTGATTTAGAAAGCAGAAATGCACTTTGATTTATAAGTGAAAATGAAAATACCCAAACCAAACTTCTTTATTTGGGTAATAAATTTTGTTTATTTCTTAGGATTGTCTTATATTTCTTTTTGGCATATTAGTAGCAAAATTCTTTCTTATAAAATGAAGCAATACCTTTACTTGGGGCTTTACAAGAATGTCTTATTTCTTAAGAAAAGGAGGAGGATTAGGTGGGTTCAAACCTTGAGATTCTTTAAAGACTTCAAATTATTATTGTCTGGACAATATAGTATGAAAGCATCAGAATACTAATAATAACATTGATAATTAGAAATCATGTAACCCTGATAAATTATTTCTAGTTTAATATTACAAAATACCTGCCTTTCTTTCAAAAATAGCTGAAATGGGAATTCTGAGTTTCCTTTTCCATCTGAAGTTTTGTAAGATGAAGGTCCTTGCCCAAAGCCACGGACAGACCGGGGATTAAAATGATTGAGTCCCAACTCCTGGACTTGCCTTTCTCTTCCCTTGACAACACATCATCCAGCAAAGGAGCAAATCAATAATAACGAAAACTCCCACTTTCTCCCTGGAGTGTTAAAAAGAACAGGTTCACAGAGCAATATCTCTAGCAGCACCAGCTGCTTGTTGACTAAGACCTTAGCCATATTGGTGTGGAACAGTGGGGCTATTTAGGACAGCAAACTGGGGGAGGAAAACTACAGTAAATAATGAGAACAGCAGAGAGTATAGCCCTATGGGCTAAACATAGGTTGTCTCAGCCATGACACCAATTGGTTGTGTGGCTTTGGGCTAATCACATAATTCCTCTGTGCCTTATCTTGCCCACAGCAAAATGGGACATAGAGACAGAACAATCTTGCTCTCACAGTTGTGGTATTAAATCAATCTTTGCAAATGACTTTCAAGACACAGCTTGGTATTCTCTGTATTGATTTTCATTTTAAATCAAGTAGGCACTTAACAAATCTTTATTAGAAGATTTATGAATATCTACCTTGTTTGGGATAAGGTGTCATGGGCTTGAAGACAATACCAAGTGTAATGGAGACCAATATATAGAGTGTGAAAATGAATGGAAAAATTTTTGAATGCTAAAAGAAAATTTAAATTTTTTTCCAGAAATGTAGCAGTTTAGATGAAGTTTCAGCCTAGCACAATTTCCCTGAATCAGGTCCCTACGTACCCTTTTAGGAATGGTAGCCCCCTGTAATTCTCCCCCACTAATATTTTCATTAGTTACCATGTGATCGGTTGCTTATATTAAATTAGTCCCCGACTCCGGTACTCTGCCTGTAAGCAGGACCACTGAAACATCTGCCTGGCAGTTGCCACCCCCAGCTTTCAGTGGTGTCCTGCTCAGAATGCTCTCTTCTCATGTTTTTTGAGGTTAAAATGATCCCAAAGCTAAAATTCTTTTCAAAGGGTAACTATTTCTCTTTTGGTCTCCACAGAATTCCATGAGAAACAGATCCCTTAATCTCTACTTCAAAATCTTCATTTTATTAAGACTGAGCAAATATTGCCTATGTGGAGTGAAGGCTGAGTCTGGCATCTTCTATTCTTATCTCTCTTTCCCATGATTTTGTGCTTAATTCCTCCATTTTTTAATTTTTTTTTTGTCATTCAAAATGCATAAATAGAAGTCTCTAAGGAAGGGGATAGGACTTTGTCCCAACAGTTCCACAAATAGCTAGCTTTTTGGATTTGCCTAAGATATCACGCTATTTCTTTATACCTAGGCAAAAATGGCAAAAATTTCTAATAACCAGTTTTTTAAAAAATTGTTTTCTTTTTGAATTATAGCTTGTAGTTCTCAATTTATTCTGTCTGGAATTTACTCATTTTGATCCCTAATAGTTATATATGCCTGAAAGAGTTGTTTAGAAAAGCAAGCAATATAGTTTGTTAGGTTAATCTATATAAACTTATAAATGCAAATTTTTAATAAACAAGAATAATTTTATGTGCTGCAGCTTAAATACATTCATTCTTCCTAAAAAATGTTGCTTCATTTTTAATGTCCTCAATTTAAAAAACAATTTATCTATGATCAAAAGAAAAATACCTCATCTGGGATAGACAGACTTAACCCATCATCCAACTGTAATCTTTGTTACTTAGAATATTTGTTTAAGGTTTTTGGTCAAGAAGTTTCTATTAGGTTCTATCAGGTCTTATCTGTGCATAAATATTTTGAAACATCACATTGAAATATAAAACACATATTTAGTTAATATCTGTTTATATAGAACCTCTGATATAGGACCTACCAAGACATTTAGCTCAAATATCTCATTTTTTAAAAGAGAAAGTCTAATGCAATAAAACAGTCATTGTCTGGTTCAAAGTAATTCAACTATAATAGCTAGTGGGATGAAGCAGAGGGTGGGGGAACAAGGGCGTTGAAGGATAGTGAGAGTCCGTAGTCAGCAGCCAAAAGGGAGCCCTAAAGGTGCTGTCTAAAAATGCCTGAAGTTGAAATGCATACAACAGTTCACAAAAATTCCCACCATGCCTAAGCTATGGCGGAGGTTGGTGGGAGTCACTCCTCTACTTCAAAATTATGTACACACCCACCCTCAGGTTTTATAGTGTCATTTTATGACTTCTTATGTCCTTCAAGACTTCCTTGAATATTCACTTTGGTATCAGTTAGACTGTATAAAAATGTCACGGCTGTCAAATGAGCCGCCAAGACAGAGTCCTGCAAGATTGAGGAGTGCAAAGCTGCGGCATCGGCAGTCAGAACTCATGAAGGCGTGTCTCAGGACACAGATAATTTGACATCTGACCTTTTATGCTCTTGATATTGAATGTTGATGGCTAAGGGCTGAGCTGTGCACACATAAGTAAATTTTAGTTAGGTGAAGAGAGGGAGCACACTGATTATAGGTCTCCTTTATTTAGAAGCAAGCCAAGTAGGAGAAAGAAAAATACAGCAGTGAGTACTTTGAGTGCTATCCATAGTCAATTCACTGTGGTTTCCAGAAATCACAGGCTCAGAAGGATTCTGAGGCTCTGTTGCTTGACCACAAAATCAGTCCTAAAATATTATCTTCTTCTTTCTTTGACAGAAACATTATGATATGATTTTCTGAATTGCTTTCTTCAAGGAAATTATCTATTTTCTTTTTTGTTTAATACATAGACCTGCCACTCATATTAGATTTCCCTCCACCTATTTTCTTTTCGTCCTAAAGTTATCTCAAAATGTAGGATTTTTCTTATTTTTGTGAAGTCTTTTAGCTCCAGCCCTCAATCCTCATCTCCACTGTTTCTGTAATTGTTCATTACTTGCCTGGGATGTGCATGAAGTTAAACCTGCTAGATTATGGCTATTGTGGATTTAACAAGCTGGAGCTCTCTGTTGATGTGGGTTTGGGGAAGATTCCAGCAGGCTGTCTGCTCATTTAAAAAAAAAAAAACGCTATCAGCAGAGTTGAAGCAGGTCTCCTTGGAAAAATAAATAAATTTCTGGCTGCTCTTATAAAAGTCACAGATCTTGTCAAAATAAGCTTGACATTGCTGGCAGATCATCAATTAGAGCCTGCATGCATGAAAACAAATGTGGGAAGTGATTGGTGTGTGGTTTTTTTGTGGGCCCACAATGGCTTTCAGCAGATTGAGAGACAAACTGGAATCTATTGTAAACTCAACTTTGGCTGACACACAGTAGGATTGTTAGATTTTAAAGAGGAGGGATTAATTTACTAAAGCATCGTCTCTTTTCTTTAAACGGTGTCTACAGATCTAGAAAAGCTCCATCTCTAAATTCAATGAATACCATATCTTATAGATTATTGTTTATCCCATGATTTAGGTTAGTTCTGCTAGAGCAATAGCACATGGGTTAGACTGTTTTGCTACTTGGATATTAAATGGATTTATGCCTCCTAGAGGGTAGATGTCTTTAATTCTACAAGGAATAGTTTTAAGGGTTATTGGTGATTTTTTTTTCTAATATATATATATTTAAATATCTCATTAGAATGATAATACAAATAGCATTTCATTTCTTACTGTTGTGGAAATTATGTCAATTCAAAAAAGATCACAAAGAGCACAGTGTGGAGTCAGGATGCCTTGTGTCCTGCTGCCTAGAGACGGTGTGACTTAGGCAATTTATTTTATTTGAGCTTTGGTTTTAACATTAGTAAACTGGTGATTATAATACCCACTTTGCAATGTACTGTAAGGATTAGAGAGATCCTGGGTTAAAATCAAAAACTTTTTTAGTGCTTTGCACTTAACAGGTTCTTAATGATTGTGACTATCTATGAGAATAACAAAAACAATTGAAACAATTTATAGTATTGAGAACGTAAGCACTAGAATTCAATGATGAAAGACACTGTGCTCAAGGTTTTAGGAATTGACGGCTTTGCAACCCAGATATATCTTGGATCATTTCTACATGTGCAATTACTGGAAGTACCACAGAATTCCTTGTGATTCTTGTATCACATAATACTTAGTAATTTAATCATAAAGCCATATAGAGAGGCATCCATAAAAGTAATCTGCCAATGATTTTTGGCTCTAGTAAATGAAAAAATCTTTAGAAAGAATCACTTTGTAGATGTCTTGCCTGAGTTTTCACAGACTATTAGTTTCAGGGTGACTTTTTTCCTACTTTCTCAAAAAAGTAATTGAAGGACATAGTTTCAAAATTGTGCCAGCAAAGACATATTTCCAGTTTTGTAATCTTCAAATCTTTCCCTGTTCATTATCATTCACTGCTTATCTTTTCTTTGTTTCTTTTCACTGGAAAAAATACACACGATGATGTATAGTTACTCATCAGTGATTTAGAATATAAAAGCTGTTTTAAGACAGCCTTTAGTAACTTATGGTTTCAACAGACATATACATTTAGAGATCTTTAAAAAATATATAAGATAGAACTGAATATTTGATGGTCTACTTTTTTATTAGAGTGATAATTTCTATTAGAAAAAAAATACCCCAGTGCATGAGTTAAAAATTTATACATGTAATTCAATTATATTCTAGTTTGGCTCATTTTTCATAAATAAATTTAATTTAGAAAAACATTTTTCTTTGAGACAAGGCAAAATTAAATTTACCCAGGACAGAAGGGTATTCAGGAGGCCTATATAATTGCTTAGCTTTAATATTGGTGGTTTTGAAAGCAATTTTAGAACATGTATATATAAAGTCAATAAATCACATTATTAGGACCACTTTAACTTGAATAGATGTAAAGTCTTTATGGAATATTTCTGGGCTATGATATATTATAATAGCATCCATCAATATTATTAAAAAGATAAAAAATAAGATATTCAAGTTTTTATGCAAGGTTTAATTAAACCCATCACACAGGTAAATGAATATGCAAATATTTCATTGAGTGATAAACTTCACACAAAGAACTCTTCTGACTCTTGGTAATATCGATCTTGGTGACACTGCAGGTCCATCCGAGAGCTAATCTCTGTAAATGATGGTCTCTAGCAAGAAAAAAGGAATTTGGCATAGAAATAAAAGTGATCTGAAAGACTGCTTAGAGCTTAAATTGAACTCTTTTCTTGAACACTTCTAATTTATACCTATTTTTTTTCTAAAGGGTAATGTAACTTTTAGCATCTCTACATTTAAAAGTGCTAAATAAAAAATACCAGAATGCTACTGGAGATACAAATATCTTTAAAATAAAAACAAAAAACCAGAACAAAAACAACAAAAAACTTGGCGTCATTGAATTATAATCTAATTCACAGAACTTTAGCCTCTATATCTGAATATATGGTGTTTGTTTCCAGATAATTAACTGATAAATAAAAAGATATCTTTACTTTTTATCAATCTAGATCTATATCCTACAACTATCATTAATAAAAAAAATCTTCTTTGGAAAATAGAGCTAAAACCATCAACAGACTTACCTTATTTTAATCATTCCTTTCTGTTCTATCTTTTTGCATCTCAACACTCAAATCCTAAGTAGTTAGTGGTGTTCATAACCCAGAAACACAATGTATTATATAACATTCAGAAATTGGTTTAGCTCCTTTCTGTGCTACAACTCATATATCTGCCAAATGCACTATGTCGGAGAAACAAAGCTGAGGAAAGTGCCGAAGAGATGCCAGTCTGCAACAGCAGAATATATCAGAAACTGCAATCTCAGTTCCTTTCAGCCTACACTGGTTGTATTACACGTTGATGGGGACTTTTTTGAGGGCTGCCATTCATCCTTTTACTGCACCTACTGCTCATATTTTAATATAATATATGGTTTTGCATTAAAGTTTTCATGTGCAATTCAACAAAGAATATGGAAACACTAAGCTTATTTCCAAACTCCAGACCGATACCATTTGGAATTCCTTCCACATATTAGCTAAAGCCGTTACTTTGCAACTGTCATTGTTTTGGGAGCTTTGCATTACAGGTTGCATAATGTCTGTTGAAAAGTCATCCCCTTTGTGACAATTTATTCTGTAGCCTTTCGCAACTTGGTTCAAAGTCAAGGACAGAAAGGCACGTGGTATAAGGAGTGGGTATCATGCAAATTTTATCCTGGTTTTCACAAGGTCTTGGAAGCCTCAACTCTAACCATCAATAAGGCACTATAAATATGGCGCCATAATTATTCTTGGGGAAAAAGAATGACTCAAAAATCACTAAGCCGTGGTTGCTACTCTAGAAAATAGTAGCCGCATCACAAAATTAATGTGTTAAAAAGATAATCTGTTTAAAGAACTTAACAAGTTTCAGGCATGTAAAAATAAATAGATGTTAGTTATTGTTATTAATGTATTTTGTGCTTTCTGGAAATATAAATTTCAACCTTCTTGGATGTATCAGAATGTAAGTTAAAAAGCCCCCACCCAGCCCCTCCACCCTTTCCAGCAGTTGGTTTTTCTTCTTAGATTTGAAAGCTGGGATTCATTTTGCACTTAGAATACTTGATGAACTAAGAAATATTAATAAAACTGCTTCTTATTCACCTACTCAACGTCAAAGTGTAACAGACTGATTAAAGAGAAAGAAGACATGAATAAAATGACAGAATACACATTAAATTTTAATCACTACTAGTTCATCTAAGACATGTAGCTGACATGCTGAAAAGAAATTATATTTAGGTCAGGAAGATGGCAGTGTTGTTTATAAGGCTGCTTGAATTCATCCAGTTAGTAGAAAGGTAGTGGCGTGATTAGGGTATGAAGAATACAAATATCTTTCTGCTTTTGAACACAGTCATTTAGACTTTTTAAGCCCCACACAAAGCTGGATGATGTTTTTGATGTTCATATATTTGGAATAAAAACACATGAAATTTAAAGAACTCTCACTGGGGCAGAATCCTCTGACATCTATACAATGTAAATGAAGATGAGTCCCTGCAAAGTCTGTGGGGGAAGAGATACCTGCAATCGCCCCCATCTGTCAGACAAAAGCAGTAAGATGAATTTCAAGTGACAAAAATGTTTATTATAGAATGCTAGGCTATCGATTAGTGTGAAATTGTACATTTTTTTTTACCATGTCATTTAATTTATTCCTCCAAAGAAGATGACATGTTTGTCAGAATGAGACATAAAGCTATTTTAACTCCCTGCTGAAAAGTGTTCAAATTTCTCAGCTTAAAATTTAATGGAATTTGCAATCTAAACATAAACTGCTCTACCTTCCACTTCTCTTGTTTATATATTCAATAATGAATTTGCCCATCAGAGTACCTGATGTTCTGTTAGGAAAAGGGGGAGGAAGCGCAGGGGCATGCTAAGAAAACCCCTTCCTGTTCTTTATTATTATTATTTTTTGTAATTTAAATCAAAGTGTATGTAACATTCAAGGCTCAACTTGAATATGATCTCATTCATATTTTTTTTTCTGCTGATAGACTTGTCTTCCAAAAAAAAAAAAAAAAAGAGTAAGTAGTCTCTCTTTTCTGTCCAAGCAGATGACAATTTATCTGTACCTATCATTTGGAACTTATTATTTTCTATACTTTAAAATACTTCCACATATTAATATATATTCTTTACCAATCCTCAAAATAATAGGCTCCTGAAGAGCAGGAGACCTTGTCCTTTTATTATTGTATATACCATAGTACCCTTTTCACTACCTTATTGACAGTCATCCATTCATATATTTATTTTATTCTACAAACTGTTTTTTAAGGTAGTTTATTAAAAAGAATTTTTTAATTAAATTTATTGGGGTAACATTGGTTAATAACATTATATAGGTTTCAAGTGTACAATTCTATAATACAACATCTGTATATTATACTGTGTGTTCACTACCCCTAGTCAAGTTTCCTTCCATCTCCATTTATCCCTTCTTAACTCTCTACTACCTCTCCCTTTCCCCCCTTCCCTTTCCCTCTTTTAAAAACCACACTGTTGTCTGTGTCTCTGCATTTTTTCCTTTGCTTAATCCTTTCACCTTTTTTACCTAGTTCCCCAGCCACACCCCTTGGCAGTATTCTACAAACTCTTTACATTATAGGAATGTTTCAAGGTGTTGTGAATATTAAGCTGAGAGGGAAGGAGAGGAAAACAGAAACACAGATAGTTCTTATTCTAAAAGGATAATACTAAAGGGATATTCTAAAGAGACCATACATGTTGTCATGTAATGCTTTAAGTACAATGATATGGGAGATAAGCAGGTAGTTCAGTATGATAAGAAGAAAGGATTCATGAGAAATGGTAAGAGAGAAAGCTGGAGGGTTGGAGATGTGTCATGAAGCCCTTATATACTGTGCAATATGTTCAATATTTGGATTTTATCTTAAAGGCCATAAGCATTTGCTGAAGAATTTTATGACTCTTGGGAATCTGAGAATTGATACAGTGAGTTCAGTTTGAATGTTGTTAAACCAAACAAAAATGAATCATAAATAATGAAGCTGAATCTGAGACAGTGACAAAAGTAATAGAAAGGAGGGAAGAATTGTAAGAGCTGATTTTTATAAATGCCTGATGAAGTCCAGTCATTAATTTTATATGGGAAGAATAGTGATGAAGAACTCCAAGGTTCCTGGTTTAAGCAACTAGGTAGTGACATTGATAGAGAAGAGGGATAATAGATTTGAGAAGAAAAAATGAGTTAATTTTAGATCAAATGAGTTTTGTGTATGTGTGTGTGTTATAGAAATTGAAGGTCACTGGAATTAAACAGGTCAAGCAACAGAAGGGTTAGAATACTAAGTGGCTTATTCACACAGATGTTTAAGTTGACTAGCAAGATAGGAGATTTTGGGTAAGTGGAGAAGACTGTGCATCAATAGCAAAAGTTCTTGAGAAAAAGTATATAAATTACCTGGAGGTAAATCCATAAAAGCTACATGGAGGAATTCCTGGAAGGAATGACTCCCTCCCCCAGATATATCTGTCACAAAACCTGCCATAGTAGAGAAATTTTTAGCATTACCATTGCTAGGTTAAGAAGTGGATTCCAAGATTCCTACTGTGGAAATGCAAATGCATTATCTAGGAGGGAAAATGAATAACTAACTACCACTTTAGTATCATTGATGGACCTGAATCAGAGAAGCACAAAGAGAAAAAGAGAGTAACTGACATTCACTGAGCATGTCACGTAAATTGCAGACAGCTTTGAGGTTTTATTAGTTTTTAGAGATTAAACTACATATCCCAAGTGGTTAAATGACTTGGCCCATGTTATATGAGAGGTGACTCAGCTCCTAAGACAATTCTCTTTCTATCACAACAGCATGATAATAGTTAGAATGATGATAGTTTTGACAAATACTATTTCCCAGGCACTGTGGTCTTATTTGGTCCTCTGAACATTTTCAAGCAGTGTTGTGTGTACCTTCATTTAAATACAAGAAAACTGAGATTCAAAAGAATTGTGTAACGTTAAGATTTCTATAAAGCTAATAAGAGTGATAAAACACAGATTCAAACCCAGATGCAATTGACTACCCAGCCCAAGTTCTTAACCATTACCCATACTGCTTCAGTGCCTTATAATTCCCAGAGAAAGACCAAAAATGGACAAACTGATTTAAAAAAACTTTATGATTCAATATATTGGCACAGTCTTATTATTTAATCTACAGTTAAGAAATCAGATATTTTAACTGAATCCTTGCCAATGTCAGTTTTCATTATGTCCTTATTGTCCTTCCGTCAAGAAAATTCATATTGTATCCAAATAAGATATAATTTAACAGGATCCCCTGCTTCAACTGGCAGCACATCTGAAGCTCATTAGGAATGTCATTTTAATCAGGTGTCTATCTTGCTGCACCAAATAAAAGAACCACTTTATATATTTTTATGACAACTCAAAGAAGATACAGTTGATTTGCAGTTGCATTATGAATTGTCATTATGGAGTGACTAACATATATTCAAAGCCAGAGTTAGGTATGCTGGAAAAATATCACAGCCATAGATTCTCAGTTAGTAAAAAGATGTAGCTGAGGCAAGTTATTATACTAGAAAAAAAATATGAGAAAATGTGGATTGATGACATTTATAGACTCTGCCAGTTTAATTATTTGCCAATCAATCCAAAGTGAACTATATTTAAAGATGGAATGGTTGAGCAGACAGGTATTAATTCTAAATAGATGAAGTTTGACATCATTTGTTCTTTTCTTTGAAGATGGCTAATAAATAAGTAACACAAGCATTTTCTTCCCCTAGAGGCCATAAGAACATTAAGGAAATATGTTTAAGTGATTATCATGCTTAGTAGATGTTGGGCAGATAAAATATATTATGCTCACTTTGTTAAAGATGGCGCTGCCCACATGGAAGTTTGTTGATATTAATGTGTGTTCTGGAACAGGCTGTGGGCAGGCAGGGTCGTTATAGCCTAAGGCTTAGTTTAAGAGTAAGCTCTTCCCCACACCCTTGACTGATTGGATGATGTAGGGTGGTGTACTCTCCTGAGGAATCCCATTATACAGAGACTTCTTTGTTTGTATAATTGGATTAAAGGTTTTGATTCTACGGTATAAAGTGGGAGAGACCAGTAGCTTGCTCTCTCTCGGTTCCTGAAGTATTAGAAAGGAGAGCAGAGTAAGGCCACATGGAGGCCAGGAGAAGCAGCCAAGATGGTGGAATGCTGAAGAAGAAGCCAGTTTGTTAAGAGTTTGAGCTGGAGGAGATGGGAAACAGAAGTGAATAAGTCTGGTGAGCTAGAAACCTTTGATTCTAGGAAACTCGGATAAGTCAGTAGCTTTGTGAGCACTGAATGTGTGGGTTTTGGAGCCCAGTGTGTGTTTTTGCTTGCCCGCCAGGTGCAAGCTAGAATTAAAGCTGATGGCTCACCAGTTCGTGGCTCCTGTGTTTTATTACCGACTGTTCGAACCTAATGCGAACCTGCACGAGTCAGGCTGCTGTGATGGTGGCCTTGACTACTGGCTTTACAGTAGAATTGTGTATTTACAGTCAGAGATCAGAAAATTAACAAAAGCTAAAGGTAGAGGAAATCCAAGGATGAACCTGAGAACCGCAGAACAATCTCCATGCACCCAGAATGTATGACAGGGATCACTACCATGCTTCTGTTGCAGTGTGTTCATGAAAATGCTTTCCCCTCTGTTGCTAATGGGTGGTGTAAAGCCAGTAACCACTGCCACCATCACAGCTGCCTGGCCCATGCAGGTTCACATTGGATTCAAACAGTCGGTAATGAAACAATGGAGCTAAGAACTGGTGGGCCATCATCTTTAATCCTAGATTGCGCCTGGCAGGCAAGAAATATACACAATGGGAAAACAATTTCCTTTCCATTCAGGGCTCCCAAAGCCACTGACTTATCCGAGTTTTCTAGAATCAAAGGTTTCTAGCTCACCAGACTTATTCACCTCTGTTCCCCATCTCCTTCTCTCTGCACAAACTCTGCACAAACTGGCTTCTCCCTCAGCACTCCACCATCCTGGCTGCTTCTCCTGGCCTCCTCCACATGGCCTTGCTCTGTTCTCCTCTCTAATGCTAATCTCAGGAACCATGACCTTTCTCTGCTCTCCTCTCCAGTGCTAATCACAAGAACCAAGAGAGAGCAAGCTCCCAGCCTGCTCCACTTTATAGTGTAGATTCAAAACCTTTAATCCAATATACAAACAAGAAAGTCTCTGATACAAAGTCACTTATCTGAGGCATAATGGGAGGATTCCTCATGAGAGTGCTCCACCCTACATCAAAAAGGGTGGGAAAGACTTAGCTTTAAAACTAAGCCTTGGGCTATAATGACTCTGCCTGCTTACAGCCTGTCCCCAACACACATTAATATAATCACGCCCATCCCAAGCAAAAAGTGCAATCAATAGCATCATCTGGGCAACGGGCCGCCATCATTAACAAAGTGAGCATAATATATTTTATCTGCCCAACAGGTGGGAAAATATTTAGTGTTTTTAAATGTTTAAAACCTCCAAGATTAAAGTTTTGCTTAATTCATAAGTGTTATATTCTCACGACCAAGTTCTGTCCTTCTTACTTTAGACTTTAGTTTCATTTAAGTTAGATTACTCTAGTAAAAACAAACAAAAAAATTAAGTGATGCCAGTTGTACTTGATAAACCCATGCATGATTTGGTGTGATGCAATTGACTGGTATTTATAATTTGCCACTAGATAATATTTTTAAGTCATAGCTGATTGGTTTTTTTTTTTAACAGCATCAGTGGTAGTAGCATTATTTTGCACAGCATGAACAGTGTGTTTCCTATGTTATGAAGGAAGAAGCAACACCTGTCATTTTAAATATATTATGAAATTGATGGAACTGTGAAAAACACTATAGAGGTTCCTCAGAAAATTAAAATAGACCTACTATATTACCAGTAACCCCCTTTCTGTATATTTGTCTAAAGAAATCCAAAACACTAATTCAGAAAGATATATGCATCCCTATGTTCACTACAACATTATTTACAATAGCCAAGCTATGTAAGCAACCTAAATGTCCATTAACAAATTGTTGAAAAAAGAAGATACAGTACATTATATACAATGGAATATGACTCTACCATAAGAAGCATGAAATCCTGCCATTTGTGACAATATGGATAGAACTAGAGGGTATTATGCTAAGTGATAAGTCAGACAGAGAAAGATACATACCATATAATTTTTATATGTGGTATATAAAATTGAAAGCAACAAATGGACAAAGAAGACAAACAAACAAACAAACAAAACCTCACAGACAACAGTATGGTAGGTTATCAGAGGGAAAATATTATAGGTAGAAGGGGTTCAATATATATGGTGATGAAAGGAGATTTGACTTTGGGTGATAAACACACAATTCAGTGTACAAATGATGTATTATAAATTGTACACTTAAAACCTGTATAATTTTATTAACCAATGTCACTCCAATAAGTTTCATAAACATTTTTAAAAATAATAAATAAGATTGAGATGGAAAATAATATAAAAAATAAAAACTAAACAAATTCATAGACACAGAGAACAAATTGATGGTTTTCAAATGAAAGGCGAGTTGGGGAGCTGGGTGGAAAAGGTGAAGGGATTAAGAAGTGACAGTTACAGAATAGCTATATGGATATAAAGTACAGGACAGTGAATATAGTCAATGACATTGTAATAACTATGAATGGTGTCAGGTAGGTATAAGACTTCTTGGGGGATCACTTTATAAGTTATATAAATGTCTAACCACTGTGCTATGGTTACCTGAAACTAATATAATATTGAATGTCGACTGTAATTTAAAATTATTTTCAAAATTTAAATTTACCTGCATGATGTATGGTATATAAAGTTTAGACAAATTGGGATTGAAATCCAAAATTATAGAATTGAAACTTTACCTATCTTGCTTAGTAAAGACTCATTTAGGAATAAAGACTACAAGCTTATTTAATTGGTCACTAGCTGCACTAGGTTTCTATAGCTTCTATACTAATTGCCAAAAGTTTTGCAGCTTAAAACACCACCTATTTTTGTTATCTCACAGTTTCCATAGAAATCTGTCACAATGAGGCTTAACTGGTTCCCAGCTTAGTCTCATAAGGCCATAATCAAGGTTCCAACTGAGCGGCATTCTTTTCTGGAGGGTCTATGGAAGACTCTTCTCTCAAAGTTCATTCAGTTCCTTGCAATTAGAGCACTGAGATCCCTTGTTAGTTTTTTGGTGGGGTTCATTCTCAGGTTGTAGAGTTTTCCTGCATTTCTTTGCTCTTGGCCCCTTCACCTTCAGAGCTAATGATGATGCCTCTTAGTCCTTCCATCACTTCAAACCCCTGACTCCCCTCATCTCTCTGTTGCCTCCTTCTATGGCATTTGTCTGACTGACTCGTCTACCTTTCTTTTCTGTTCCTAAAGGCTCAGATGATCTAGATTTATTTTTCTATTATTATACTTAGCTGATTAGTAACCTCAAATTGTATATGCAGATTCCCACCACAGCAGTGCCCAAATTATTTCTGATTGAATAACCTGGGCACTGGAACCTTGGGGGTCCATCTTTTGCATTCTACCTAAACATCACTATTTCAGTTGTATTAAGACAGCAGAGGGAAAGTACAAGAAAATCTTTGAAAAGAAGCCAATTTTTGGAGAAAAACATAGTTTTGTATTCTTCTGTAACCATGGGGACTAAAAAAATGTCTCAAAAACGTCCTTTTCTCTCTTCTCAACATTCTATACTAAAATTCATTACACATTTGGTGATATATAAAATTTTACTTTATTTGACCAACATTTCCACACCTGGTTAAAAAAAAAAACTAGTCATTTTGAAGTATCACATATTTAGTTATGTGCTTTGATCAGCCTAAAATGGTAGGTTTAAATGGTCTCCAAACATTAAAATTTTAAGCTGTGTATCACTCTATGTATAATATAAATAAATAGAAATAAAACCAATTTTATAAGCAGAAAATAAACAGTAAGAAATGAAAGAAAAACAGTAAGAAGCAGATGCTTACTTTATTGTGAGAAGTGATGTCCAGGTGCCTTTACAAGTGCACTTTAAGTTCTCCATAAAGTATCACCTTCTGATAGACTTAGCGTCTTCACTAGTAGGGCAGCTGCCTATTAAGGTTTTCATGATTTGATAATGCCCTGTTTGAATATCTCCTTGTTTTTCTTTTTTTTTCCACTGGAGTAAAAATGTCTTTTTAATGTATGTTTTGTTCGACAAAACAGTTCATGTTTCTTAGGTTGTAACTGATTGTGTCTACTTGGCAGAAATACCTTCTTTTTTTCTTCTATATTCTTGCAACTAGTATTCTGCTCTTCTCTTACAGATCACTTTTGGCAGTGGCTGTCACTTGCTTTCCTGTCGCTGTTTTTAATCTCTGCTGCTATATCTGCTTCCTGACATGTCTGCTCTTGCTGTTATTTTTTTTCTCCACCTCCATTTTGTTACCTAGTTTTTTCCATCTTAGCAACCATCTTTTTTTGTCCTCCAAAATTCTTGAGTGTAAACACTATCCTGAACTGTCTTCATTGCTTGTTCACTCAACTCACAATGCAGCAATTAAAATCCATACCACCCTTCCCCCATAAAATCCAATAGGTAACCCCCTCAAGGATATCATTTAAGTTGCAAATACAGTGGATATTTTTTTCATTTTATCTTCCTGAATCATTCTACTACATTGCAGGTTCTCCTTTTATCCCTTAAGTGTTAGTATTCTCAGATTTTCTTTTTTTTTATTTATTAACATCTATTCTTACTTCCCATAGTTCTTTTCCTCCTAGAGGATGTCATAAATTTTTAGGGTTTTGCTGCCCATATCTATGATGATCTTTCCGAATAATATTGCCACACCAATATGTCCCTCTTCAAGTTCCACAATTATATGACTATTCCTCTGCAGCATAATTCTCTCTCACAGATTGCATTTTCCCAGAAACATTCAGAGAACAGAATTAAGTATATAAAATGATTATTAAGCATCAACACTTATACAAGGAAGGGAGAGAAAGAAGATTTGTGCAGAGGGAAATCTTAGATCATAGTACAGGTCTGACAAAGCCTCAGCCACCCTATGAGGTGCTCTAGATTGGTTACGGACCACCAGTGAAGTCCTGCACTGGCCCCAAAAGGCCAGGTTCTTAGAGTCCTACTTTGCTCAGTCATTGGATGTAAGCCACACTGGAAAGAGGGTGATCCCAGATCTCTCTATGGCTGAGACAGACCCTGACAGAACTAATGGCTGGCAGCTGTCTGCTAACATTATTTCCAGAGCAGCTGGGCAGCAAGTCTTTCCTAGGAGGAGGCTCTTGGTGGTACATACCTATCTATGTTGATTTTCTTTCTCCCTCTTCTCCTTCCTTCCTTCCTTCCTTCCTTCCTTCCTTCTTTCTTTCCTTCCTTCTTTCCTTCCTTTCAATAGAGGGATAGATGGACAGACAGGAAGGGAGAGAGATGAGAAGCACCAACTCATAGTTGTGGCACCTTAGTTGTTCATTGATTGCTTTCTCATATGTGCCTTGACTAGGGGGCTCCAGACGAGCCAGCGACCCCTTGCTCAAGTCATTGAACTTGGGTTCAAGCCAGTAACCTTTGGTTTCAAATTAGACACCTGTGGGCTCAAGCTAGTGACCATGGGGTCGTGTCTTTGATTACACGCTCAAGCCAGCATACTTACGCTCAAGCTGGTGAGCCTATGCTCAAGCTGGATGAGTCTGGGCTCAAACCGGTGACCTCAGGGTTTTGAACCTGGTTCTTCAGTGTCCCAGGCTGACATTCTATCCACTGCTTCACCACCTGGTCAGGCTCAAGGTTTCTTAGTTAACTTGTATTCACACATTTCTGATGTCATCCGAAGTATTACTGACCTTTGGTTGTAATTAATTTAAATTTCTGTAGTTAATTTATCAATTCTACTAGAATTTATTGAGCCCCTATGTATCCCCTGTTCTAGATCCTGGGATACATGCCTTCACAAAACAGGCCAAATGTTTGCCCTAATGGGACTTATATTTTCAATAAAAATAAAATATGCAATGTTTTTTGGAGGTAATAGACTGCTTTTCCCTGTTCCCATATTATGAATGAACTTAGGCTAATGTGACTTTTTAAGACTCCCTCTCCACAGTGGATGTTTGCTCTTTTTCTTCCCATACAGCAGAGTACTATGAAGCAGCCATAGTTTTATCTGCACAGCATATATAAACCAAACTGCCCAGTGAGGCAGGGAGGAGAGAACAGAGGACCCCAATATTGACTGTATCAGCAATGATGTTGACATTTTGAAGTCCATTTTGATTCTTTCATGTATTTTATTTCTCCATCTAATTTAAACATGAGAGGATAAGAAACACGCATTATATTTAAACTCCCTAAAATACCATTGCATAATATGTCAGGTGGAGAAAAATACATGAAGAATAATAAAAGCTGGGTGAAAGATCCAAAGTTGATAAGAATAGGATGTGGCTATTTTGTATAAGGTTACTAGGAGACACCTCTTTGAAAAGGTGACATTTTGAGCAGAAACCTTAAAGTCACCGGAATTCTCTCCTGGACATTCATACTCTGGTCGCTAGGTGTTAGTTTACCTTCCCCAGGTTTTCTCTGTCTTTTGAATCTTCAGTTTCACAAAGTCAAGCGTTGCACCAAACACTGATGAATTCCATGGACTTTACTGAAGATAAATAGGTGTCCATGTATAGGGGTCATATCACATAGCTTTATAATCCTTAGCCAGCTATCCATTCCCCTCATCACTTCCATTCTGCTCTAAATTCGTTTTCTTTTATAAAGTGCAGGAGCTTCCTCTCTTCTAACTCTATTAGTTAACTGACCGATAGTCCTAAAATTGGGGTACTGCATGAGGCAAGGCTTACCTTCGATCATTCCCACATACAAAATTATTATATCTTTTTCTCAGAATAAGACAGTTCTTTCTCTGTGAATAATTCTAGTAAGTTATTTAGGCAATGCTGCTTTTTTCAGTTAATCCTATAGCAAAAAATAAAAAGTATACATATATATATATATATGTGTGTGTGTGTGTGTGTGTGTGTATACATCTTGTTTTGTTTAGACAGACTCAACTTCAGTTTGCATAAAGTTGTTTCCCAAATATACCTCTTAAGAATAAGATGCAGGGTCTCAAGGCACAAAACTGACTTCTTTAACTTCCATCCCCATTCCCAGCCATCCTGTGTGCCCAGACTGAAGAATTCTTCGGGACACAGGAATTTCAGAGCTAAAACTGAGACTCCCAGACACAACAGAATATTTCAGACCTCCTTTGACTTAGTTTCCAAATCTCCTACCTTGAAGACTGTAGAGAGATTCCTTGAGAACCATTTATAATATGGTTTCTTCGTTCAGTTCTAAGGCTCAGTCTTGGAAAAAAAAAGTCATATTCTGCTTTTATGTGTGTATTTATATGTTATGTTATGTATTTATTCAAATGTTTCATTCAACAAAACCTTATTTAAAACAAAACAAAAAAATAAGTTTACACACACACACACACACACACGTGTGTATACACCTAAGTATAAACACATGAATATACTTATAAAGAATTTCTAGATAAATTAGTGACTGGCCAATGCCTTTGGCTATAAGCAACTCAGTTCCAGGAACATCTTTTGGCATTTGAGTGTTTGTTAAATACCAAATTCTAATTGAAATAATGGCTTAAATTTTTGTAGTTATGGAATTGAGTCCCTGTAATGTTGAAGAAGTGTTCTTAGAAGTGGTGTGTGTGTGTGTGTGTGTGTGTGTGTGTGTGTTTACTAACATATCATTGTGAAAAGTTATATGTTTACACCTATATTATAAATCACATTTAAATTACAGTTTCTTTTAAGCTTGAAATAGGATTTATAAGGCCTGATAGACATTTTCCATTTGTAAGCTGAATTTTCTTTTCAATATTTTTAAATGAATATAATATGTTTTTAATCAACTTAAACCCATTCTGGCCTATGTAAGATTAGATGATATTTTTTATTAGTTTTTGGTATCAATTATGATGCATTGTCTCCAGATAGCCAAGCACACTTTTGCCAAGTTTGCTTTTTCTATGAGTTATTCCAAAGATGCTTCAGTGTGTGTTAGAAAAAACAAGCTACTTTTCATTTAAAATTTCTGAATTTAAATTCATATATAAAAATTACATTCTAAAACTACAATCTATCAAAAAGGTACTAAATAAATGTGAGCCCTTTTAGTTTCAAAATGCTTAGATTTGTGGATAGAAGATATAACAGTAAGTAGATGTGAAACCACCAGATTCTCTCCCATACCAACATCTTATGATGCTGCATAATACAAAATCTAAGAAAATGGATAGGAGATGTAATTATAAAGAATATCATTGCTCTGGGAAGTTTTTTTGTTGTTGTTATTTTTTTGAAGTGAAAAGTGAAAAGGCAGAGAGACAGACTCCCACATGCGCCAGACTGGGATCCACCAGGCATGCCCATTAGGGGGCAATGCTCTGCCCCTCTGGGGCATTGCTGCATTGCAACCAGAACCATTCTAGCACCTGAGGTAGAGGCCATGGAGCCATCCTCAGCGCCAAGGCCAACTCTGCTCCAATGGAGCCTTGGCTGCAGGAGGGGAAAAAAGAGAAAGAGAGAGAGAGAGAGTGTGTGTGTGTGTGTGTGTGTGTGTGTGAGAGAGAGAGAGAGAGAGAGAGAGAGAGAGAGAGAGAGAGAGAAAGGGGAGAGGGAATGGTGGAGAAGCAGATGGGCGCTTCTCCTGTATGACCTGGATGGGAATTGAGCCCAGGACTTCCACATGCTGGGCCGATGCTCTACCACTGAGCCAGCCGTCCAGGGCAAGGGAATTATTTATTTAACAGCTTAACTATTCTTCTTTTTATACTTGCTTAATTCTTATTTGTGTATCATACAGTTTAGCACTTAACTTGTTTTATATTTTAATCCTTTCCTTAGTTAAGTTATAAGCTTCTCAAGGGCAGGCACTGTATCTAAAATTTTTATTTTTCCCTCCCTCAGCATTGGATTACATAGAAAAAAAAAGATGCTTAAAGTTCTTGCTTAATTGACCTTTCTTTTTTCAAACTGACTGATAGTATTTCTCCCCTGCCCCTCTTAACGGATGAATTGAAATTCATTTGGCAGTAACAGTGCGTGTGACTCTAATTCAAGAAAAGAAAGCTTGGGCAGTCTAGGGTGAGCCATTCATCATGACAGAGTGTAGAATCGGTTTCTTGTAGTAGGCTAGGAATGTCTGAAATCGTATATACTAAGTGGATGACAAGTATACCACATGATAAATGGGGTCATTTTACTATTACATGGGAAACTTTGATTAGGAACATATCACCCAGAGATTTTATTGCCCTATCTACCCTAAAAAATTGTTCAAAACCATTACTGATAAGGACCTCTGGAAGGAATTGATAGTTACATATTTGGTGCAATAATGAGCCCCCTGTGATTTGTGGCTTTCTGAGTATTCTTACTAAGGTTTGATTTTCTATGTCAGGCAGTTCTAAGGTTCTGCCCACTGAGGTTGACATTTCAAAACAGAATTTAAACCAATTAAATGCTTAGAAATATTGCTATCACAAGATGTAACTGGGGACTGAATACCATGACCTATTATTTGTATAGAATTTTTACAGTGTTGGCAACCTGTCAATTTTATTTTATGGTTAACTATTATGGAATGCTGTAGAAAGAAAGTTTCATTTTCTCCTCCATGGTAAGCTTAAGTCTGTAACACCACACTTTCAAATCCCATAAGCCCTCTTCTTTCTTTCTTTGAATATTTATACAGAAATTTCTAAGGTAAATTAAACGTCAACACACTCAATGGTTGAAATTTTATTTTATAGTAACATTAATAAATGTAAAGGTGAAAGAACTTAAACAAGTTTTTGGTAAGGGAATGATGAATATCATCTTGTTTTGTTTAGACAGACTCAACTTCAGTTTGTAGTCTTAATGCCTGAAGTGTAAGAGTAAAATTCATTTTAAATTCAGAAGCTACATTCTAACATATATTGCTATGCTTTTCTTAGAGTATCTCAATTCTGTTCGTTCTTAAAAATATAATCTTCCATTTCTATTTTGACATATCAAAGCATCTCTTATATTTATGTGTTTTTATTGGTAACACTTTTTGATAGAATTTAATCTAATTTGGTATCGGTACATAAATTTTAGAATTAGGGAATAATTTTGTATTCCATACTTCAGAGGTATGACCCAGATGCAAAATGCAAGAGGAGAGAACATAGATTTTATTTTAAGAAAACTAATTTAACTTTTAAGATAAGGGAGAGGTATCTTGAGCCAAGAATATAAAATTTTTGGTTTACCTGCAATATGTTAATCCTGAGTTAATTTATTCACAAATGTTTTTTGACCTAGCTTTTGGAAATATAAAGTAAGTAAGGCAATATCTCTGCTATCAGGTAGCTCATAACACTAAGTGTAGGTGCTGGTATATGTAAATTGAAGGTAGACAAGATTAGCAGTATCACAAGAAGCAAGCAAAGGTTATAGGAAAATATGCCTGAGATATAGGAAAACTGAACTAATTAAGAGAGTTATTGTTAAGTTAGAAAAGTAAGTTTTGTTAAAAAGTAAAATTTAGATAATTTTGTACTAAGTAAGAAACAAAACAAACCTCAGAATTAGGAGAACAGGTATATAATTCCATGATGTAAAGCTAATTCTAGAAATTAAAGTTTTATGTCAAATAAGGTAATATAAAATGTTAAGTAAATTATCAAAATAATTCTTCTGTCTTTTTATTTCTTTCTTAAATCAATTTTTTGTTGTTGGTAAATGTGTGGGATGACATCATACAATATAAAATGAACATAGGATGTAATGTGTGTGTACAATATAGACAACTATCTATGTATCTTCTATATATATCTATCATCTATCTATCTATCTATCTATCTATCTATCTATCTGCCTACCTACCTACCTACCAACTAAACAGTAAATGTTTTATTACTCTATAAGCAAAACATGCTATTATAATGATTTAAAATCCTTTACTATAGATATTTAAATATTGAGATGGCCATTCTCTTTAAAGTTGAGAACATAACAAAAATGAAGAAACATGTAATTATTTGTAAAATTCAAGCCATAAATCAGATTTTTCTAAATACCCAGAAGAATGTGGGGAAGAATGGCATTTCTTGGGATTTCAGACTCCAGTGGGTAAGTGACCTGGGTACTTTTAATCCCTGGTACCAAGATTAGTGGAGAACAAGTAATGTGCTTTGACTTGGGGTCCAAGGTCATCATCACTGGGAACCTTGCCTAAGTCTGGCTATGGATAGGTCCCTTTGGGCCCTATGAGTCTCCATTGTTGCACTCCCCATTATTGAATGTATTATTGGTATTGAGGTATTATCTAAGTATACTACTGATAGCCTTCATCACCAAGCCTTGACAGGAATTGCTTCAGATAGGGCCATTTTAGTGGGCATATCAGTCTGGGAACCTACTGGACTCATGAAATATAATTAAAAACCTGGCATTTTGATTGAGCCATTGGCAAGCCTCAGAGTAACAGTTTAAACTGGTTCCCTGTGGGAATAAACATTTGAATAAAAATCATTTCTACCCTTAAAGTTTTTTGTTCCTTATGTGGACACTCATCAGATGCCCTTACATTAACCAAAAGGACATAACCATTTTCTTAATTATATGATTAAATATATAATCCACTTTCTAATGAAATACTATTATCCTTTTCCCCTTTTCTTGTCTTATTCCAATGGTCCTAAACTTGGGCTCATCAGGCCACTTTTTAGTGTGTCTGCGCAAGCTCTTCCTACTACTATCTTTAGTGCTCTCTCTCTTGGTAAACTCTTGTTTAGCATATAAATCTAGCTCAAATATTGTCTTTATTCTTAAAGCTTGCTTGTTTTCTTGACTAAGAACTTCAACTTTGTTGGAGCTGTTGTTTCTACAGCAATAACATTATAGTAGTGTTTATATAGAGAAACAGGGATTTTAACATATAATATGTTGCCTCCTGGTAAGGCTGTTTCTTTAAGAGAGGCTTATGTTTTACTCACCATTGTGTCCAGCCCTTTGAACAGAGGCAGATAAACAGTCTTGCAACAATATCTGCCAACTAAATAAATAAACAAATAACAGTGTCCTGAGTAGGCCAAAGTTATTTATTTATGTAACTCATAAACTAGACCATAACAAAAATAATATAGTCCAAATAGTTGGCCCCTCTTAATGCTCACTATTAATTGGTATTACTGTAGCTATGTCAACGAGTTTTCTGCAGAAAATAGACTATTAGAACTAAAAAGAATTTAAGATATCATCTCATACAACTTTTTTATCTGAATGATAAGAAAACTGACTCTCAAATTAAATTACGTGACCTATATCTCATAGCTGACTGTTGACAGTATTCATAATGCCTGTTAAGCATCATACTCATTTTAATTATGCTACAATTGGTACTTTTCTGTAAAGAAGAAGGAACTAACTTTTGTATAGTTATTTTACACTTCCTCTGAGCTCCATCAGAAAAACTAGATTTATGTTTCTTAACAAACCTTGCATAATATACAACACACTAATAGTTCATTTTTTTCTTTTTCTTTTATCTAATAAAATTTTGTAGTAACATTGCTTATCAATTTTGAATCTATAAAAAATTTAATCAACCCATAATGATTTTTAGTTCAGAATATTTTACCAGCTTGTTTTGTGCCTAATATATGCTTTAAAATATTTCTTTATCTCATAGTATATTTTAAAGTTGTAATAGTTTTATTTCTGTAAGACTCAAGCAAATTATTGATTTTTTTAAAATTTCTTTTTATTTATTTATTTTAGAGAGGAGACACAGAGTGTGTGTGTGTGTGTGTGTGTGTGTGTGTGTGTGAGAGAGAGAGAGAGAGAGAGAGAGAGAGAGAGAGAGAAAACGGGGAGGAGCTAGAAGCATCAACTCCCATATGTGCCTTGACCAGACCAGTGCAGGGTTTTGAACTGGCGACCTCAGTGTTCCCAGGTCGACGCTTTATCCACTGCACCACCACAGGTCAGGCAGACTCAAGCAAATTAGATAACTGTTTTTCTCTGTTGGTGCATTGCCTTTATAAATAGTTCCTTCAAAATGTATATTAATAACTTAATTTTTATCTCAATATTCTTTATCCTTAGTCAATCAATTTGTTGAAATAAGACTTAAGCAATCATACCTGTATTATTTAAAGGTATGCCGTTGGTGGGGGTTTTAATGCTAGCAAGTCAACATTTTATTTATTTAGAGAAATAAACAAATCTCTTCATTCCAGGAGAAATGTAGTTACTCAAGCTTTTCCTGGCTCCTTACCATTTCTTCTTGTGACTACTAGGCTCTGAGACAGAAGAATCAAAGAGCATTTGTAGAAAGAAAAACCTAGACTGTCATCATCAGCCTTCATCTCCAAAGAGCTCTGAGATCTTGGTTAGTTCATTTAATTTATCTGTTTTCAATGATCTCATCCATTAAATGGACTTACTGTTTAAGGTAAAATTTTAGAAATTGTTGTACTGAATTAGTTGTCATCTTTATCTTTCTGACTGAGACAGTGCAGCGTTCTGTTTAAGTGCCTTGGAGCCATTGTGCCCGAGTTGGTCATTTATGAACCATTACCTAGAGCGAGTTACTTCCATTCCCTGCACCTGTGTTCCCTTCTCTGTAAAATAGGAAGAACAATAGTATCTATCTCAATCTATCTCATAGGGTTGTCATAAGAAGTATGTGAGTCATTACATGAAAAGTCCTTAGATCACGACTAGCATGTGGTAATTCCTCTTCCTCTCTTGTAACTACCTGCCTATTTATTACCTATTGCCATAATGACATAGATTTACTAATAAGCAGCCAATGCACAAGTTATGCGTTATAGCCAGAAATCATTTTAGGAGAGAGAGAAGAAAGGACTTTATAGGAGGAGACTGTCACCTGTGCATTATTACCCTTTCCCACTGTTAAAAGTGGGGTACACAATGCGGGTTCTTCAGAGGCGGCTCCAGCATTGTAATGTACATCACAGACATCAATCCACCTGGAGAAACTTATCCCACCCTCTGCTTTACCCACTTCTGAAACTCTAAGCTTTTATCCCGGATCTCATATATTGCCTCCTTTTTCCCTTTAAGTCAATAAAAACTTCAAAGGTCTTTTAAAGCTATAGATTTAGGCTGTGAGTCTATTCATTTCAAAAATGTTTAAGATTTAATAGATAAATCTAGCATGGTGGCCATTACACATTCAGGTTTTAACACTATCCTTGAAGGTTTTTTAATATAAACATATAAATTCTTTCTCTAAATGAAGGGGATTACTGTAACAACAGCAACAAAAAAATAATTCACTGTTCTTGAAGACAACCATGTATTAGGCCCTATACTAAAGGTCTTATAAACATCATCTAACTAAATAAACAGAATTGCTTTTTTGATACTATTACTTACATTTTTCAAATAGTGAAATTGAAGTTCAGAGATTTAAGTAACATGTCCAATAATACAAACATACAAAATAAGTGGCAAAATTAGGATTCAAAACTCCAGTAGTCTGGCTTAGAAAACCATATTTTCAAACAAGATCCTATAATGACTCATCTCCTAAAAGAAAGAAAAATATAATGTGCCTTATTCCATTTACTGATTGAGACTTAATAGACAAATCTAAATGGGATAGGTCACAGCAAATGCTGCGTTTGGTACCAGGCAAATATAATGATTCTTACTCATGAAATAGTTTCCAGCAGCTGTGAAGTTTAATGTTTCTTGTATACTGTCTGTGATTGGTAACCAGAGTAATGAGTAAGCTCAAGGGTGATTGGTCTGATTTTATAAATACACTGTCCTGGGAGAATAGGTTACTAGGAGCTAGGTGACCTGTTAAAAGAAAGTGGCATTGTTCTTGTCAGAGCAATCATTGATTTTCTCTCAGGTTTCTGTAGGGAGTTGCAGGATAAATTTCTATTTGCTACAAAATGAAAAAAAAAAAGTATTCTTAGATGGACTTTTGTGTTTTAGAAATACAATCTTGGAAGGAAAAATGTCTAATAGGGAATAATCAGAGTTTTCTTAAAATTCTTTTTTGTGGTTTCTCAATAGAAAATGGCTTTCAAGAAAGGAACTAACCAACATAAGGTATTTTTCTGGTATTCTGAGGAAAAAGGATTTGTAAAAACAACTGAGTTAGAAGGAAGTTATTCTTTTAGTTATATATATTACTATATTATAATATAATTTGTTATATACTTGTATTTATTCACATATTGATAGAAAGCTTTCCAAATTTGACAGGCCAAGCTTACCATTAAATTTTTAAAATCATAGAGAAGTAAATTTGTTTTATGCAAAAGAAAAAAAGGGCTACACATAGCCAAAAAGAGCATAAGACCGTGATGTGAAGTATTAAGCAGAAAAGTAGTTTATAGTTAAATTTCTTTTTCATTTTTGTCCTTTTTAGTGACCTGAAGGATGAGTTATCATAAAGAGTTTTCTATATAGACTCCAGAGGGATTCTCATCAAGCCCACATGCATTTTATTTCATATACTTTAAGGATATAATTCATGAAAATACTAAACACAATGTGTGTTCATGTGTGGAAGTCACAGACCGGGGTGATTATTAGAAAATCTGCAAATTTTATACCAACCGTGGGGAATTTATACTGCCTATTGTTACGACTGCTTGAGCACCCTTATCATCTTTAGGTCAAAGATGCATTTTTAAAGAGTCAAAGGCTCATTTACAGGACATAATAGAAAGTAACAGCTGGGAAGACATTGTTAATGTCTACCAGATAATTAAAATGAGTTCTCAAGATAAGCATGCAAACTAAAATATGTATTTATTTGAACAATCTCAGTGCCTTCCAAAGAGCTCTTAGGGGCTGTCAGATAAATAGCAGCCTAAGTAGAAATGAGGATGTAGTACCCTATGTGACAGGTACTGAAACTGTTGTTTTCTTTTCCCTTCTGATACGTTCCCTTGTGGCAATTGTGGTATTAGCTACACTCTGATTCCTTAGCCTGTACATTTAACTGGTTCTCTCATCATTTTATGTTATTGTGAGATCAGATACTTTGTGCGTGTTACATTTTAACCCATGAGGGGAAGTAAGAAAAAACAGAGCCAGTTAGGTGGGCATAGAATCATTAAGCTAATAAGCAAAACAAAGCATCTGTAAAGCTGCAGGAGGACAATGACAAAGTAACTACTATTGCAAGGGGAAAACATATGATTATGAACCACTGAATGTTCCTATGAATACAAAACACATTCAATGAACTCATATCAAAAAGGATCTTTAAATAAATATTCATTTGATGTTTTTAGTAACTTCTTTGAAGATATGGGGCTCTTATTATTAATTATACTAACTATAATGCCTATGCCTCATCTCACTCAAAGATTATATTGTCCTAAATACAAACATGATGATATTTTTATATAATGATGTATTTATGTCTTTGTTGTCTCCACCCACTTTCTGTTTCATGATTCCAATTTTTGCCTTTATGATGAAGATACTAATTCAATATTTTGGCTTTGATTTGCCAAGAAGCTTTTGCCCCATTTTTCTATATTCTCATAGGTCTCCACGAAGATGTTGAATTACTACTTTAAACTTAATGAATTTAAAACTAGATTTTTTTTTGTGCCTAGAAACTTTTATTCCTATTTTTATAGAATGTAGTCATAGTAAGAGAAAAAAATACCATTAAAATGTTGATAGAAACTGAAAAAACTAGCCCCATCCATAAATATATTAAATTTTTAAATCTACAGCAGTATCGGATAGTGTCAATAGACCCATATTTTTGTGCTTCTGTGTAAAGACTTATGAATCTCTCAAATGCCATTGATATGAAACAGGATGTCTCCTCTGTATTGTCTGCTGATTGAATTACCCAATCCTGTTCTTTATGAAAGAAGAATTAGAGACGGAAATAACTGGATTTTCCAGAAAGACATAGGCTGCCTGAACTTCAGGAGTGAGGCCAGCAGGACAACTTTACAGCCATGGGGCACCTGAATTAACTCGTGCTTTAAGCCAACCTTTTCCGGGAAAGCTCAGGAAGAAATATGATGCCACAAACTTTAGACAATCAAAGAGAAGTCATTTATCCAAGACCAAGCAGAGAAATCATGAAAAGTCTGCAGGACCTATAAAGCTTACTAGCTGCCTTTTCAAGAGGTGGGTCACAAGGCTAACTTCCCATCTTAGCCATGAGCTCAGGCTCAGACAATGGGAGGAGACCTGGGAAAAGCCCCATCAACTCTGTATACAGGAGTCTGCAGGGTCTCCAGGTTTGAAGCAGTGACAGAGAACTATTAAGCACTTTGGGTGTCACAGATACCATAAAAAATAATTGCATTGGGAAGTGCACACAAATTTCTGGGATGCTCTGGTCCTGGGTCGCATAGAGACCCGAGCTTACCACTGCATGGTCTTCAGATGGGGCAGAGATGCCCCGGAGCAGGTCTCTGTCTCCTGGGCTTCTCTGCCTGAAACACCTGGAGAGATTCAGAGACAGACTCTGAAAGTGAAAAAAATGAGGGAGAGAGATGGTCTGTGGCCTTGAGGGCAAACAGGCTGTCTATGGAGGCAGAGAGCCCGGACCCAAGGAGGATGTTGTGAAGACTGGATGAAAAATAGCAGAAGATCATGCCAAAGAAGACGAGTGATGTGACCTTTGGGAAGTAGTTCACCATGAGATCACCCTTAGTTTACATGTTTGCTCCGGACTGTTTCTTTTCTGTTTTGAAATTGCACTTTATTAAATTATTTTGAGAGACTGAGTAAAGAAATGCATACATACATACATACATACATAAAACTAGATTTATTCTTTCCCATACAAAGATTCTGATTTGCATCATCCCCATTCATATTAATGATCCGATAATGATTGTATCATTCTCCCTGGCTCAAAAACTTTTAAGTTAACTTTGAAGTCCTTCACATTTATATTTGCCCTAGGATTAATAGTTTCCCACAAATATTCAGTGCAAATGTACCTGTATTTTGATGTCATACTCACAATAGATTAGGCCCTTGTTACCTCCAATTTGTACTCTTGCTCTTGACATTTACATCTAAAATTTCATTTTTGATTTAAACAAAATATAACAACCTAAATTATGTCACTTCTCTATTAATAAATAAATAATAAATAAAAACAAAATACAGAATATCCAGATTGTAAAATTTGACAATTTAATTTTAATCAAATTTGGATGATGTATAAAGCTGAAAATATTTACTATGATTTTGATCTCTGGCTCTTTAAAAAGTACTGCACCCTGATGATGCCTAGTGTGTCCGTTACTAATAAAATAGTATGTGTGTGTTAATTCAGTGTTTTATGGTTGAATGTATCCGATGATACAACCAGTATGTTGCAAGAATTTTTAAAACATGTAATACCTGACTATTAAGTCAGGGGCCCTGACTTCTTTTCCCTTAGATTGTCAAATAAAAAAATGACAACAGTCAACACAACAATGGCTGTTTGATGTGAATGAATCAGAATTATACTTATATTTTTGTCAGATCAGCAAAAATATACTTTTTGGTTGCTGCAGAATTTTAATAATTAGTTTATATGTGCCATGTGCTAAAAAAGGTTGAAAATTGCTGATCTATTCATTTATGCATGAAAAGTGCTTTGCAATCATTTATTTCAAATACAAAAAACAATTATAACAGAATATGGAGGAGAAGAAATTTTCTTTATGATCAGTAAGCAAAGTGTATGTTGACAGAAAACCATCTATATAAGAGAGAAAAATTTGTACCACCATTAGGCACTAATGAGGATATTTAAGTATAAGATGTCTTCTTCATTTTCAATCTGATTCCTGAGAAAAGACATACACATCAAAAACAGTAAGGTAAAATATAAGGTAATAAATAATTAAAACTCAAAGAAATGGAGTCCCTTGTTAGTACAGAAATGTTAAGTGCTAGATGAATCATTAAGTATCCTACTAGATGTCCAACAGATTTGTGTCAAATGAATCCAGTGCTATTTTACATGGAAAGATGAAGTTCAAAAAGTAGAATTACCTTTAAAAAATTCTATTCATAGGTATGTCAAATCATCACATTGTACATTTTAAATATCTTGCAATTTTACCTGTCAATTATACCTCAGTAAAGCCGGAAAAAAAGATAGGGATTACCTTTGGGTGATAGAAGTAGCAATGACTTGGGTGAAGCATGAATAGGTTTAGGTGATGTTGATAACATTTTTCTTGATCTTGGAAGTGGCGACATAAGTGTTTACACCTACAAAAACTCAAGTTGTACAGATATAATTTGTTCACAATTCTCTATGTATGCTATATTCTTGGTAAACATCAAGTTATTATGTAAAATAAATAAATAGACCCAAAGGAGGAGAGAATATTCTTTTTGAGTATAAGTAAGGTGTCATTTAGACCCTGGCCAGTTGGTTAAGTGGTAGAGCGTCGGCCTAGTATGTGGATGTCCCGGGTTCAATTTTTGGTCAGGGCACATAGGAGAAACGACTATCTGCTTCTCTGCCACTTTCCCTTCTCTCTCTCTCTTTTTTCCCCTCCTGTAGTTATGGCTCGATTGGTTCCAGTGCATTGGTCTTGGGCACTGAGGATAACTCCATGAAGCCTCCACCCCAGTTGCTAAAAATAACTTGGTTGTGAGCATGGCCCCAGATGGGTAGAACATCGGCCCTAGATAAAGGTTGCCAGGTGGATCCCAGTTGGGTACTTGTGAGAGTCTACCTCTCTATCTCCACTCCTCTCATTTGGAAAAAGAAGAAAAGAAATTGTCATTTAATTACGTTTTCAAATCAGACAGAATTATTATTGAGGAAGTAAAAAAATACATATATATTCAGATTCCTAAAGGATGAAAACAGTGCTCAAAATAAAGCATAGACAATGCCTCTCCATGACCACATTTGGAAGAGGAGACAATTCACCAATGATGACCATATCTTATCTTTAATTTTTCTTGGAGAGAATTGTGGATTTCTGAGTTAAGACACACCATAGTGGAAGAATGGGCTGTGCTTCCTCTGACTCAAATCTGAAGATTAGGGTTTCAAAGAGGCACCTAAGGATATTCATTTTTCCAGTGAAGTCTGGGGGTGGGGCACAGAAAATAAATGGGCTTACTAGCATCTCTGATGAATGAATAAGATGTGTCTGCCTTGAGTATGGATGCACTCACTCTGGGATTTTCAGGGTGCAAAAGATGTTGATTTTTTATGGCTCAGAGAGTCACATGAAAGAGTAAGTTTGCCTGGAACTATGGAAGGAGACTTTGCCTGCAAAGAGAATGGTAAGTTTAAGGAAGCTTTAGGTCATATGACAGAAGAGGAGAGCAAAGGAGAAGTCCTAAATTACTGGTGAGAAGAAAGATACCCTTGTTTTAAGAGAATGCAGGTGATTTACCCATAGATGCAGAAGGGTTGGCAGAAGGGGAGGAGAGATGGAGGGGTGGGGGGAGATCTTCAAAGTTCCCAAGTAAATTGGAGAGAAATAGTCAGATTAAAATATAGAAAGGCCAGTAGAAAATACTGTGAGATTAGATCAATACTACTGAGAAGACCTTTTCTGAATTTGATTCCCTACTTAATCCCCACATAAGTTGGGAGAGGCCCAAACAGAATCAAGCTGGTTTATGTTCCTCTATGAATCCAATTCTTCATCTCCTGTAATGAATTCACAGGTCTTAACTAAATGAAGAGAAGTGTTTTCATTATGATTAGAATCAGCAGATTGACAAATACTGGAAATTTCTATTACAGAATGATGAACTTCTCATGACTAAAAATGAGAAAAGGAATTTATATTTTATCTATACTTAAATTTGGCAAATGATTATTGATTATTGATGAGTGAATCATAAGACTGTTTACATACTGATATACCCATTTTGTCAGGAATAGAAACAGCTACTTATTGAATTGCCTGAATCTATAGTCTGGTGCATGGCTCCAGCCTTGTTTAAGGGGTTCAGTTCCCCATTAGAGCAGAGCTCTTTCATTTCTTGCTGTCTTTTCACTTTCACCTGCCCAATAGTTGCTCTTTGTACTTCTGGTTCTCATCCATTTCTAAACATGTCCAACTCTGGAGAACTAAATGGCAGTGAACTGTCAGTGCTGATGGACTGACTGGCTTTTGGACTCTTCATGTTAGTGATCTTGTTGGACCATGACATGCTGATTATGGTTTATTGATGATGTCTGTGAAATGGCATAAGAGGTCAGGTGCCAGTTCTCTAAGCAGTGGAAGCCTCACAGCTTGTTGATATGTTACACGCCACTTATGCTTTCTATACTACATGATGCTGTATCAGTGACACGGTACCTGCTGACCTTCTGAAGGACACATGGTTCTTGACGGATTCACTTTTCAGTCTTTGCAGGCTTCTGCTCACATTGCTGCCTATGTAAAAACTCACAGTAACTTTGTGTTCTCACTGGTATTTTTTTCTTTCTGTGATACAATGTTTATTTTGTTTTGTTTTGTTTTTCTGACCACAAACAAGTTTTTGGAGAGTATTTTTATAGTTGAAGTTTGGTATATGAATACCCAACTTAAAAGTCAGAACCCTTGAACATCTCGGCTGTGGTGAGGAGGAACATATATGGATTAAGCTTGGAGATTAGTTCAGTCTGTCTTATTTGCATCTCAAAATTCTAGAAGGATAGAAACCATAAATATTGCAATTTGACCAAGACATAGAATTAGTTATAAAGATTGTTTGAAATTTTATTTCACTTTTAAGACTGAGGTTATGCTAATGTTATTTCAAACATTAACTTTTTGCATGATTTTGTTATTAAACTTTTTACTGAGTGCCACTGAAGGTTTATGTAAATACTAGAAATAATTGCTAAACAAGAAGTCAGTTCCAAAATAAGCAAAGTAATTTCAAAATGAGTTTAGTTCTGGAGATGAATGTTTCCATTATTTTAAGAATTACTAAATAGACAGGTTTAATAGTCAACTTAGGGTTAACATGGCATGTTTATCTTGTATCCTACTGGCTAGGAAGACACTGATACTTCACAGTTGCTAAGATCATGCATCATTAAAACTAGAGCTGCGGATGTAGGTGATTTGTGCAGTAAATTACTTCCTGACCTCTAGGTGAGGCTCTGAAACCTCTTGCATTATTAACTGAGCTCTTGCAAACATTTACACTCCCTTGAAGGAAAAAAATTTTTCTTGAAAATTTGAGGCTTTTCTCTATCATTTTAACCCTATTTCTTTCTGATGATTGAAAAGTGATCCAGATTCTCTGTAATAGTGTCAAAGCAACATAATGATAATGGTGTGGAAGTGTAATCATTATGTTATGTTCCAGAAGAAAATGGATATATTGCTAAAGTCACCTTATAGTTAATTCAGGCTTTCCACTAAAAGTAATCGGTTTATCATGGTGACACACTAACAACTCTTTCTTTCTTTCTTTTTCTATTTATAGGCATAAGAGACAACTCTTTCTTTCTTTCTTTTTCTATTTATAGGCATAAGAGACAACTCATTAACTTAATCTATTTGGATTGTAGACCACTGATCGCTTCTAGGGCTTAGGAGGCTATGAAAATGTGATTACATTAGGAGTGAGTATGTAAACCATTACCAGTATAACAAGCACAGAAAATAATTTGTTTTTATTCTGTCCGTTCCCCATCAAGATTAACTTTTCATAATCTGCAGGTTCCTGTGACTCTGGAGGAATAAAGATCAACTCTAAAAAATGATTAGTACTGGATATGAAAAACTGAGCATTATTGTACTATTGGGCTATTTAATGTTGATCTTTACTTTTGAAAAAAGATTTATTTCACTTTAATTTAGAAATAATCATTTCACTATTTTAGCTTTCATACACATTTAATCAACAAAAAAGAAAATTCAATTTTCCCAAATATCTCATTGTACTCCTTACAGGAAATATAACAATATATACAAAGTAGCCATTCAATAAGAACATATTAGATAAACAAAAAATTCAACATGTCATGATTATATTTTATATTGCAAAATCATACAATTTCATTGGCATTTTTTACTATTGTCTAGGTTTTAATTTATTGAACTATCATAAAAATTCAAATGGCAATTAAGTTTCAAAGTATTTAGATATGGTATTTCATATTTAAGACACAATAAAGATGCTGAAACAATCATTTAAAATCTTAAAGACTACTATGTTCTCTACCAACTCAGGTATTTAAAGAAGAGATTCATAGACAAGTCATTTTAATCATAGGTCTTTCTTTTGAATCTAAGTTTAGGTAGAAATTGCTAAATGGGCAGAAGAAGCTAATTGTCAGTCAGATACTTTTGATGGAGAATATTTGTGAAGAAAGGCACAATAAGGAAGTTTTCTTTTTTACAAAGTTAAATGTTTTTGGCCTTGGCCAGCTGGCTATATGTTCAAGCATTGGTCCTGGGGCCTGAGGATAGTTTGGTTGGTCTGAGTGATGGCCCCAGATGGCAGTTGTCAGTGGATCCCAGTTGGCACATGCGGAAGCCTGTCTCTCTATCTACCCCCCTCTCACGTAAAAGATAAAATAGATGTTTCTGGTGGAAGAGAGGCATAAAATGAAAGCATGCTTCACACAACTCTCTGCTTATGAAATGAGGCTGTCCTGGAAAACCATAGATAAAGAATCACCCATTAATCTCTGCTGGCACTCAAGTGAACATGATACAAATTTAAGAACTAAAATGAATTGGATTCACTTCTGAGAGGAAATGAAACTTCAATTTCCTTTCAGACTATAAGAGGTTTCTAAAAAAATGTGATGAAATCAGGGCTAAAAAAAAAGGAAACACATAAAAATATACATGTTTTATTTACAAAATGAAATTAGCATACTACCCTGATTTTGACAGCAAGACGAATTTATAAGAAAAAATTCAGAAAATACAAAAAGTAAAAATGAGAAAATAAAAATTATTCAATGCCATCATTCAAAGAAAACAACATTTAGAGTTTTACGTGTAGGTGTGTGTACCTATGGGGCCTCACTGACTCTATTTATCTAATTTGCTTTTGCTTTCTATCCTGTAATATATAGAGTGCTTTTTTAAAATCACTAATTTATCTTTTAAAACATGATTTGAATAACTGCAAAGAATTCTACTATATAGATATATAGCAATAATTTAACCAGGTATGCATTTTAGATGATTTCTTAATCTTGACTATTGTAATCAATGCTATTGTACAATGATTTTGATCCAGTTTTATTAAGACAAAAAAAATAGACATATTTTACTGTATAAGTTTAAGGTGCACAGTATGATGGTTTAATTTGCATATATACTAAAAGGTTTACAACTATAGGTTCAGCTAACATCTGATGTCTTATATAGATAAAAGAAAAAGGAAAAAAAGAAAAGGATTCTCTTTTTGATGAGAACTCTTAGAATTACTCTCTTCACATCTTTCCTGTATATCACACGGCAGTTTGCTATAGTCATATTATATGTATTCTTAGTACTTATTTATCTTATAACTGAAAATTTGTGTTTTCTGACCATGTTCCTCCTTCCCCACTCTCTGCCTCTGGTGACCACAAATTTCATCTCTTTTTCTGAGTTTTATTTATTTAATTTTTACAGTACTCTTTTATTTTATTTAGGAAATTAAATTTAATCAGGTGACATTGATCAATAAGAGTCCATAGGTTTTAGGTAAATATTTCTATAACATTTGAACTGTTGATTGTGTTGTGTGGCCATCATACAAAGTTAAATAATTTTCTACCACCATATATCTGTCCCTCTCTACTCTCTTCCCCACACCCTTCTCCCCCACAACCTTGTTCTCCTGGGAACCACTTCATTTTTATCTATGTCCATGAGTCTCAGTTTTATATCTCACCTATGTGTGAAATCATAGTTCTTAGCCTTTTCTGATTTACTTATTTTACTTAGTATAATGTTTTCAAGGTCCTTCCATGTTGTTGTAAATGTCACTATATCATCATTGATTATGGCTGAGAGGTATTCTACTGTATATATGTAGCATACCTTCTTTATCCAGTCTTCTATCAAAGGACACTTTGGTTGTTTCCATGTCTTGGCCACTGTGAATAATGCTGCAATGAACTTAAAGGTGCATGTATCTTTGCATACCAATGTTTCTGAGCATTTTGGGTAAATACCCAATAGAGAAATTGCTGGGTCATATGGCAGTTCTATTCTTAATTTTTTGAGGAACCACCATACTTTCTTCCATAATGTTGTACTACTTTACATTCCCACCAACAGTAGATGAGGGTACCTTTTTCTCCACAGCCTCTCCAACACTTGTTATTACCTGTTTTGTTGATAATAGCCAATGTAACAGGTGTGAAGTGATATCTCATTTTCCTTTTTAATAAATAATGACTTTGTATTTAATGGGAGGACAATTTGAGAGAATGTAAACTTAGCTCTTCTTATCAAAACTTCACCTGCTAGTTTTAGCTTCTGTTAGAATTTTTTAGGTTAGATAAAGGGAGATAGAAAGACAGATTCCCCCATGTTCCCTGACCGGGATCCACCTGTCAACCCCTATCTTGGGTCGATGCCTGAGTCAACTGAGCTACCCTCAGTGCCTGAGGCTGAAGCTCAGACCAACAGAGCCACTGGCTGCAAGAGGGGAAGAGAGAGAGGAGGAAAGGAAGGAGTAAAGAAGCAAATGGTCATTTCTCCTGTGTGTCTTGACGGGATCAAACTTGGGACATCTGCATGCCAGACAACACTCTATTCACTGAGTCAGCTGGCCAGGAAAAGGATTTTTTTTTTTTTTTTTTTTTTTACAGGGACAGAGAGAGAGTCAGAGAGAGGGACAGACAGACAGGAATGGAGAGAAACGAGAAGCATCAACCATCAGTTTTTCGTTGCGACACCTTAGTTGTTCATTGATTGCCCTCTCATATGTGCCTTGACCACAGGTCTTTAGCAGACCGAGTTACCCGTTGCTCAAGCCAGTGCTTGGGTCCCAGCTGGTGAGCTTTTGCTCAAACCAGATGAGCCCGCGTTCAAGCCGGCGACCTCGGGGTCTCGAACCTGGGGCCTCTGCATCCCAGTCTGACGCTCTAATCACTGCACCACTGGTCAGGCAGGGCAAGGATTTTTGCCTAATACAATTATTACTATGTTTTTTTCCAAGTGGTGTTTTTCTAATTCCATAGTCTTTACATAAAATACCAACTACCAACCATTCTATATTTTTATGCTCAAATTTCTGCAGATCTGGCCAGTGGAACAACTTGCAGCCTGTTTCTGTCATTTTTTCAATTCCTCATCATTTTTTGAGGACTCCCTTATTTTTTAGCGTACCAGTAGGTTCTAGGCTTACAGTATTTATATTTTTTCTATCTCTGTTCCTGAATAAACCATTTCTCTAATGAGTCTTGATTGCTGTTAGTAGCTAATGGTATTTAGAAACCAAAAAAAAAAAAAACTTCGTATATTTACTGACACTGGAGTAACAATTTTCAAGTTCACTCCAATACCTCAATTTTAATCCACATTCACAGAGTTCATTCCAGCTTTACTTCTTTCTAGGTTTGTAGTTCCCTTCTCTGACAGGGAGAAACTTTACTTTTATGTGATGGCTTTTCAATACCTTTGAAATGGATTAATCTAAATGACCCCTTAGAGCTGCTGCCCGAAACCTCACCTGGCTGTCATTTTGCAAGGGTGCTTCACTCACTTTGTCAGCTGCCTCCAACACATATTGGAGAAGAGGGATAACAAAGAGAAGAAGAATGGAACTGAGAGGTCACCAATGGTTTTTACATTAAGTTACCATAAGAAGGAAGAAAGGAAGTAAACAAGGGAGGAAAGAAGAAAGCATGAAAGAGGAATTATATATTTTAGTGGATAAATAAATAATTTTGTTTTAAAAAGGTATTTCAGCTTTTCTTTAAATGGCTTTCACTTAATCAAACCAAATATATAACATTTGAAAAAAAATCTTACTAAAGAGCAAGATTCAATTCATGGGAAGTAATCTGAGAATTCATGCAGATTATCTCCAAATTATAATTCCCTCTTGATGATTTAATCAGAACTGCATAAAAAGCTTAAGAATAGATAGCTGGCATTCTTAGGATTATCCTTAATTTATTTTGATATGGTAAATTTTATTGAAATGATATTCAAGTATTAATGTTAATTATCCAGAATATAGACTTTTAATTTTTGAGTTGTATTCTCTCAGGTATATAAGATTATTTTATAGAACATCAAAGATATCTAGAGTATTTTTATTTGATTCCTAATTAACAAAACATTATAAAATTAAAGTTGTCTTCTCTATTGCCTAATAAATGATATGAAATGGAATTAGAAGCTATTAACTAAAGTGCCCAATGTCTGACCAGTTAGCAGAATTGCTTACCAAATTCTTCAGTAGCACAGAGGAGCTGAATACAAAGGAAGAACAGTTAAAACACAAACATTGTAATGTAAACTGAATACTGTTTTGTAAGAATACTGCACCCAGGACTTAGTTATGTCAAGGAAAATGTTTTCTGCAATAAAATTAAATTATTGACATTATATTAGAAGGCTACAGTAAATGGGATATACGCTTGAATACAACACCTCTTCTAGCCTGTTTATTTACAAAGCTTCACTCACAAATGATCTTACATCTTCTTGCATTATTATCGATGTTTCAAGCAAAGAAAATTGAATGCTATGCAGTGGTATTGTCACATAGTTCTAAAAGTGACAAAACTTATTTAACTAAAATTTATTAAATGTCCACTATTGTGAGGCATTATTCTAGTTCCTTACAATATAATGCTAAATAAGATAGGCAGTACAGTGATAAACAAGTGATAAATATTACATGCCCTCATAGATCTTGCATTGGGAGTGAGGCAGACAATAAACACGCTATACTTATGCACATACACATAAAATATTTTAAATAATGCTAATTTTTGTGAGGGAAAATGTGGATAAGATAGTAAAGAGTCAAGGCAGGTGCTAACCCATTAGAAACACAAACCATTGCAAAATAATCACAAAGCCTGACCAGGCGGTGGTGCAGTGGATAGAGCGTCGGACTGGGATGCGGAGGACCCAGGTTTGAGACCCCAAGGTCGCCAGCTTGAGCGTGGGCTCATCTGACTTGAGCAAAAAGCTCACCAGCTTGGACCCAAGGTTGCTGGCTTGAGCAAGGGGTTGCTAGGTCTGCTGAAGGCCCATGGTCAAGGCACCTATGAGAAAACAATCAGTGAACAACTATGGTGTCGCAAGGGCAATGAAAAACTGATGATTGATGCTTCTCATCTCTCTCTGTTCCTGTCTGTCTGTCCCTGTCTATTCCTCTCTCTGCTTCTCTCTCTGTCCATGTAAATAATAATAATTGCAAAATTTTTACATGTTTGAACTGGAAAAACAATGTTGAGACTTTGTTTTCTTTTTTGCAAATATTGAACCTGAATTTCACAGAGGTTGTGACTTGCCTAATATCCTGTGGCTATTTGGAGTCTTTGTTAGTATTTGTGACCAATTGTCTAGTAGAACATAAGTCACTGACTCTGTATGATAACCATAGCTTCACTACAAATGTAGAATGAATGGAGCTTTATAGAGCTTCACCTAGCTCCTTAGGATCGAGACCTTTTCCATACTTTTTAAAAATGTATTTTCTAGACTTCTTTTATCTTAATCATGTTAATACTTGTACATAATTTTAAAATATAAAGACTATTATATATTAATATTGTATTATATATTGTATTTTAATAATATTTCTAAAAATATAACAATGAAAACCAGTAATCTCCTTATCTCTCGCAGGGCCTGATTTCTATTCTTAAAAGCAACCACTTCCCATGTTTTTTGATATCTTTTTTGAGATGTACCACCATACATCTGAAGAATATGCTGATACTTCTATTTCCCAGTTTTCCTGTGTTTGTACTTAAGAGTTTCATTGAACAGGCACAGCTCCTGAGCTGTTAAAACAGCAGGAACTAAAATTCCTCTTATAGTTTCTTTAACTTTATTTGTTGGAACTAGTATTTTCCTTGACCTTTGTCTTAGTCTGTTTGGGTTACTATGATAAAATGCCAGAGACTGTGGATTATAAATAACAAACATTTATTTCTCACGTTTCTAGAGGTTGGGGAGTAAAGACTAAGGCAACAGAGCCAGTGTTTGGTGAGAAACAGTTTCTTGATTCATGGATGGCTATCTTTTCTCTGTATCACCACATGGCTAAAGGTACAAGTACCTCTCTGGGGTCTCCTTTTTAAGGGTTACTAGTCTTATTCATGAGGGGTTCTTCTTCATGAACTAATCACCTCCCAAAGGTCCCACCCTAGAGCTATCACACTGGGTGTTAGAATTTAACATATGAATTTTAAGGGGACACATTTTATCATGTATGAGCAAAACAAATCTAGTATTTAGTATTTCTTACTATTATAAATAAAACTTATTTAATAATAATAGTATTAAACTGTAAACGTATTTCAGTGAAAAGGTGAAAATAAAAATAATTCTGTCTTGTTTCTGATCCACACCCGAGCTCTAATCTGCTGACTCTTCTTGGTTTAGTTTTCTTCTTAAACTTGAGTCTTGTAAGGGAACATGACCTATTAGTAAACTGTCAGTCTTCTATCAAAAATTCTATTTCCGACTCCTCTGTTTTCCTACCCCCCCCCCCATATTTTCACCAATTTGACCTTGTCTAGAAGGCCTTGTCTATAAGTGGTCTTGAAATAGCTAAGTTCAAGCAATACAGTTCTCAATATTCCATTTACTACCTTGGGGAGATGCTATATAGTTCATCACTCAGCCTATGTAAGTTTCTTGTTTCAACAGAGTATTGGGTAGTAAAAGCTGGGTCCAGGTGTTTTGTAACTTAACAAATGTTTATAACTTCCTGATAAAAATACTACTATAAACTAATTAGATGTTTCATACATGTAAGGAGTTCTTTATAAATCAGGCTCTGACATCCTAAATTAGGTAGTTATAGAAGAGTAAAATTGTTGAGTTTTTTATTCTGTAACATAAAATATGATTTTAACAAAACATAAATCTAGGGAAAAATTAGAGAACTGAACTAAATGGTGAATATGATATGATATTACTATAGTAACTTAAGGCTCAACATGGAATGTGAACATAATGAAAAAAAAGTCTACAGTATAGAAAAGGAAGAAAGCTGAAAAAATTTAAAAGTGGTTAATTATCATTACTGATAAAAAATATTTGTAAAGTAAGAATAAAAGTGAAGAGTCATTTAAAATTATTGTGGTGATAAAGGGAATGATTACAGCTCATTGTGGCTATTTTTCCCATCAATAATTAAATTGTTTAGACTAAATAAGAATAATATATTTATCAGACAACAAAGCTCTATTATTGCTAAACTTTTGTATGAGTCTGAACCCCTAGAATAGTCTGAAACCTCTTTGATGTCATATAATACAGTTTTCAAGAAAAAGAGCAAATAAAACACACTTGGTCAAAATGGAAAAAATCTGTAATAAGAAAACTAATATTTTTAGAGGGAAACAGCTATCACTTAGCATGATCAAGGAGTTCATTTATAATAGTTATTTTGTCGGAGACAAATAGGAAACACTATGAAGTACTCAGTTTCTACAAGATATATATCTCAATTTCTTCTAATACTGTTTGACATTGTTGAGTTTCTTGCTCCTTAGAATTGAGAGCTCTATTAAATAACAAAGGGCTCTTGTATGGACTAGTGCCTCTAATTTGTGTAATATATTTCTGCAGATAACAATTCAAAGTCAAGACATTTATCACCATAAGTGCCATCACTACAAATGTGTAAATAATTTTACATATTGCAGCTGATTTGTATGATTTAATTTAAAAGCAGTATATGTCCCTAGCTAGGTGACTTGGTGGGATGGAGCATTGTCCTGAAGTACAGAGGTTTTTGGTTCAATCCTTGGGTGGGGCACATATAGAAGCATATTGTTTTCCCTGTCTCTCTCTCTCTCACATACACAAAAATCAATAAATAAAATAAAATTTAAAAAGCAGTGTATAGCCTAACAAGGTGGCAGTGCAGTAGATAGAGCATCAAATTGGGATGCAGAGGACCTAGGTTCAAAACCCTGAGGTCACTGGCTCAAGCACAGGCTCATTCGACTTGAGTGCGAGCTCACCAGCTTAAGCGCGGGGTCACCAACTTGAGCATGGAATCATAGACATGACCCCATAGTCGCTGGCTTGAGCCCAGAGTTTGCTGGCTTGAAGCCTAAGGTCACAGTCTTGAGCTAGGGGTCACTCGCTCTGCTGTAGCCCCCTTACCAAGGCACATATAAGAAAATAATCAATGAACAACTAAGGTGCTGCAACAAAAAATTGATGCTTCTCATCTCTCTCCCTTCCTGTCTGTCTGTCCCTATCTGTCCCTTTCTCTGTCTTTCTGTCTCTGTCACAAAAACTACAACAAAAGAGTGTGTAGCTGTTGGTGTTTAATAAAAACTTAAAAATGTTCTCATTATTGATTGGAAGTTACACTTTTGGTGCTCTTAAAGTGTTTGATAACCATACAGATAATTATTTTATTATTTTTACAATGAGAAAAAAAGCATTGGTGGTAAAACTGCAGTAAAATTTTCCATAATTATAATAAACTTGTCTAGATACTATAGAATACATGCTATCCAATACTTATAAAAAATCTCATAGACAGGATTAATGAAGAGATTGAAAGCGTGAATGAAGAAAAGCATTTTAGACACAAGTAACAGCAATGGCAGTGAAGCAAGGGTGTATTTGGAGTGAGGTTGGGAAACAATAGGAAGATATGAAAATAGAAAAGAAAGGAATCAGGAGGTCTGTGGTAGCTAAAACAGGGCTTTAGGCCATTGTGATAACTTTGGCTTCTACTTTGAGCAAGGTAGAAAGCTATGTGGATTGGTCGTATTCGCAGCAAGACCTTGCTTTGGTTTTTCCAAGATCACTCTGACTGTTGTGTTAAGAATTTGTTTTAAGGGCCAAGACTGGAAGCAGAGAGACAAGTTAGGAGTTGATTGTAGTAACAGCCTGCTTAATATTTGCTAGTGTCCAAACTCTGCATGTATAACTTCCTCATTTTCCAGAGTACTGCTTTTTCTGCTCATTTCAGAGCAAGGAAAAATAAAAATTAAGTTTTGTCATTATCAATAAATTAAAGTGGAGAGAAAAATACAACTTTATGACCTGGCTTAAATCGTGTACATGAAGAAAACAATTTCTATCTAGTATTAATTCTTACCAATTCAAATTTTTAAAATTTCAGCAACTGTAAATGTGAATGGAAGATACAGTCTAAATAATGTAAAAACCTTCTAAAGTGAGAGTTTTTAAACAAATAATTTTATACTTAGAAAAATGTCACTTTAATTATGCTTCAGTGACAGTATAATATTTTTTTTCATACAGATGCAAAATAAATATTTTCTAGACAGTGAAATTTTAAAATGAGGTTGTTAAATTTAGTCAAAATGTTTTTTCCTCTAAATAGTCACAGAAAAACTACCCTGAAAAATTGTTTACCCTTAATTCTGGCAAATAATTGGATTTAAATTCCCATTTCAATGAAATAAGGTGCAAGTAGTCATAAACAAAGTGTGACTATAATGTGGATGCCAATAATCAATTCTCTCCTGTGTCAAAAGGTTAAAGAGCCTGAACACTCTGTGGTAATAGATTTGATAAAAGGACTTTGGTAAAACTCTGTGCATCAGAAAAGTAAAATTTCTTTCTCTGGCAATGCTCACAAACATACACACTCAGTAACTAACAATAATTTATCAACATGCAGTAATCATTGACAAATATTCTAACCAATAGACAATAGTGAACCCTGTTCTTACATCTTATATTTATATATTGGAAGGTATTTTAGTTACATGTTTTTGAAATTTCCTTAGAGACTAACAATAACTAACAATTAATTAATGCTTACCTGCTTTACAGACATACTCTCATTTAAGATTCACTAACACTCTGTGTCATCATCTTACTCATTTTAGAAATGAGAAAACAAAGCCAAAGGTTAGTCCCCAAGTTCTTGCAGACTGTAAGTGGTTTGGCATGGATTTAAATTCCTATTACATAAGGTAGCTACAACCCATTGCTCAAAGATCACAATTTGAAACTACACTAGATAGAATTAGCTATAGATGATAAAAGTAAAGCACTTGTTAATTAAAATGATGCATAATTGCTTATTTTAAAAACATGGGTTCTCTAAAAATTAACTAGTTTTCTAAAGTTCTGCCTCTTGGGCCAGTTAATCAACTAGATTCTCCCATATGAAGGGGTCAGGATTCTACAAAGAATGCACTGATGAAAATGCTTTGCTTTTAGATACCTGGAAATAATACCTGGAATTCCTGTTTTTCAGGAACAGTACTTAAGCATGGAGTCCATCATAAGCCAATCTTATTGTTTCATTATCTATTGCTGTGTAATGAACAATTCTAAAATATACGACCATGAAATAATACTATTATCTGTCATAGTACTATGAGCTCTCTGACATCAGCGAGATGCTTTTACTTGGTGTCTCATGTGGCTGCAGTCAGATGAAGTCTTGCATAGGCTGGTCATCCAAGGTAGCTCACTCACGTGGCAACCAGTTGATGATGGCTGTTGGCTCCAAGTTCAGCCGGAGCTGTTGACTAGAATTCCTGTGTTGGTTATGTGGCCTATTCATGTTACTGGGCTTTTCAGAACAGGGACACTGGATTCCTGGACTTAGAGTCTCCAAGCTGAGTGTTCAAAGAAATCCAGTCACCAGCTGCAAACTATTTGCAGATTACTTCTTAGGATTCTTAGTACATCAATTCTGCCTTATACAAGTCAAGCAAAACAGTAAAGCCAGTTAAGGGGAACTAGATTCCTCCTTCTGTTGGAGCATTGTGACACAGGTGTACCTTGGAGAAAGCGATGGTGGCCATATTTGGAGATTAAATGCTATACTTATAAATCAAATCTTTGCCAGAATAGACTCAATAATTTGAATTAGACTTGAAAACCAATTGATAATTTATGCAATAAAGTACTGGCATGGAAAGTTTGACTGAAGGATATCATCTGGCTTCCAAGATTTCTCCTTTAAAAATAAATTGTGTTTCGTCTGACCTGTGGTGGCGCAGTGGATAAAGCTGTCGACCTGGGAACACTGAGGTCGCCAGTTCAAAACCCTGCACTGGTCTGGTCAAGGCACATATGGGAGTTGAGCTTCCAGCTCCTCCCCCCTTTCTCTCTCTCTCTCTCTCTCTCTCTCTCTCTCACTCTGTGTCTCCTCTCTGAAATGAATAAAATAAAAAAAAATTTAAAAAAAATAAATTGTGTTTCAAGAAGAAAACAAACAAATAAAAAGCTCTTGGTAATGTAATACACTTAAAGCTTCTACCTATTGACTTGAATAAACACTTAACTAAGCAAGCTTCATGGAATTAATTTGGATTTGCTTTTGCAATGGACCACCAGGAGTAAACTCAGTCTTTCTGGGTTTAATAATAATAATAATAAAAGCATTGTTCACATGAAAGAAGATAAAATTTACTTGGTTTATAGTATAAAGGAATTATAATTATTTGAGTTGTTTCCATTTCTTTGCATTGGTTTAGAAAGACTGATTCTATCACTAATTAAAATGAATAAAACTCTTTGAGTGCTATTTCATTATCAGGTCAGTTAAAGGAAGGTTTTAGTGTCTGGTTCCTCTAATTCATCAGTTATCCACTTCTCCCCATGACTCCTGGAGCACTATATACACATGAAACTAGGAACTTGAACCTCTGAAAGAGTGAGAGGGAAGAGTTAAAAAAAATGAGTGTCTACTGTTTATTTATGTCTGATGGACAGAAATAAGTGGAGGAAGGGGGAGGGTAATTAAAATATCTTAATTTCTGGGTTGAAATTTCCAAGACTCACGTGAGATGGTAGTTATTTAAGAAGTGAAAAAATTAGCTTGCATTTATGATTATCATACTAATCACTCTATAAACCTTCTGTACTAAAAATTTTTGAGATCACTATATACTTACCAAAGTGCTCTTAAGTTCTTTTACATATCTTATAAAACTCAGTGCTTCCTCTTTGGTGGCAGGTTGAATTTCAATTATCACCTCTGTCCTTAGTTGTCCCCCTTTATATACTTCAATGTTCCATATATTCAGCTTAGAGTTCTTTGGTTGCTGGAAGGAAGCCGATATGGTCATTTGTATCTTTAGTTGTATAAAATATATTTTACACATTGTTTAATATTTGGATAATAATCTCTTAAGAGTTTGAGGTATACCACTAAACCCCTGGTATAGCATGGGTGGGTGAATGTTTAGGTCTCAGAAAGAAGACTGCATATGCATGCACATAATACAGAATCCCAAACATTACATTGGATGTATCCTTTCTTTCTTTCTTTCTTTCTTTCTTTCTTTCTTTCTTTCTTTCTTTCTTTCTTTCTTTCTTTCTTTCCTTCCTTCCTTCCTTCCTTCCTTCCTTCCTTATTTTTTTCTTTTATTCCTTTATATCAGTCTTTCTTTCATTTTTAATTATAATCTAAAGACAGACTGTTCTGGAGCTATGGTAATGTATATACTCACTTGAAACATTTTCAATTCATTCAGTTGATCAATAGCAATTCTTCTTAGTAAACACAACTGTGAAAGAAAACAAATCTGTGTTGCCCTATACTTCAGAAGGTCAGCCAATCAAGAACAGCCTCACTTCAATAAACATGCCTCTGATGGCAACTAATCAACAAGTATTTCAACTGAGCAACCAAGTTCCACATAGGTTCTCAGACCACTTAAGCCTTTACAATATTTTTACATTTTATTTAGAAAATTAAATTTGCCTGACCATGTGGTGGTACAGTGGATAGAGCATTGAACTGGGATACAGAGGACCCAGGTTTAAAACCCTAAGGTCACTGGCTTGAGTGCAGGCTCATCTGGCTTGAGCATGGCATCACCAGTTTGAGCGTGGGATTGCTGGCTTGAGTGTGGAATCATAGACATGACACCATGGTTGCTGGCTTGGGCCCAAATGTCACTGGCTTGAAGCCCAAGGTCGCTGGCTTGAACAAAGGGTCACTTGCTCTGCTATAGCCCCCCGATCAAGGCACATATGAGAAAGCAATCAGTGAACAACTAAGGTGCTGCAACAAAGAATTGATGCTTCTCATCTCTCTCCCTTCCTGTCTGTCTATCCATATCTGTCCCTCTCTCTGACTCTTTCTCTGTCAAAAAAAACTTTTGCATTTAATAAAGTGACATTGATTAATAAGAGTACATTGGTTTCAAGTAAATGTTTCTGTAGCATTTGAACTGTTGATTGGGTTATATGCACATCACTAAAGTCAAATCATTTTCTGTCACCTTATATTTGTCCCTCTTTACTTCCCTCCTCCCCCACCCCTTTACTCCTCTCATGGGAACCACTTTACTTTTATCTGTGTTCATGAGTCTCATTTTTATATTTTACCTATGTGTGAAGTCATATAGTTCTTAGCTTTTTCTTTATCTTTTTTCTTCTTATTCCAAGTGAGAGGAAAGGAGACAGAGAGACAGACTCCTGCATGCACCCCAACCAGGATCCACATGGCAACCACAATCTGGGGCCAATGCTCTGCCCATCTGATGCCATGCTCTTAACAAGCTAGTCTTAGATCCTGAGGCAGAGAGGCTCCAAAAAACCATCCTCAGTGCCTGGGGTAATACACTTGAACCAATCAAGCCATGGCTGCAGGAGAGGAAAAGAGAGAGAGAGAAGGGGAGGGAGAGGGATGGAGCAGGACAGAGTCACTTCTCTGGTGTGCCCTGACTGGAAATTGAACTTGGGACATCCACATGCCAGGCCAATGCTCTATCACTGACCCAATTGGCCAGGGTCAGCTTTTTCTGATTTACTTATTTCATTCAACATTATAATCTCAGGGTCCATCCATGTTGTCATAAAGGCAATATGTCATCATTTCTTATGGCTGAGTAGTATTTCATTGTATATATGTACCAAGTCTTCTTAATCCAATCCTCTTTTGAAGAACACTTTGGTTGTTTTCATGTCTTAGCCACTGTGAATAATGTTGCAGTGAACATGGAGGTGCATGTGTCTTTATGTACCATTGTTTTCTAATTCTTTTGGTCAATACCTACTAGAGAAATAACTGGGTCATATGGTAGTTCTATTCTTAGTTTTTGAGGAACAACCATACTTTCTTCCATAGTGGCTGTACCAGTTTACATTCCTACCAGCAGTTAATGAGGGTTCCTTTTTCTCCACAGCCTCTCCATCACTTGTTATTACCTGTCTTGTTGATAATAGCTAATTTAACAGGTGTGAGGTGGTATTTCATTGTAGTTTGTTTGTTTGTTTGTTTGTTTACTGAGAGGAGGGAAAACAAAAACAGACTTCTGCATGTGCCCTGACCAGTATCCACCCAGCAAGTCCACTAAGGGGCAATGCTCTACCCATCTGGTGCCCTTGCTCCGTTGCAACCTGAGTCATTTTAGCACCTGAGGTGGAAGCTATGGACCCATTCTCAGTGACCAGGGCCAACTTGCTCTAGTAGAGCCTTGGCTGCAGAAGGGGAAGAGAAAAGAGAAAGAGAGAAGTGAGAGGGGGAGGGTTGGACAAGCAGATGGGTGCTTCTCCTGTATGTTCTGACTGGGAACCAAACCTGGGATATCCACATGCCTGGCCAATGCTCTACCACAAAACCAACTGGCTAGGGCCCTTCACTGTAGTTTTGATTTGCATTTCCCTAATAGCTAGTGAAGATGAGCATTTTTTCATAAATCTGTTGGCCATTTGTATGTCTTCTTGGGAGAAGTGTCTGTTCAGGTCCTTTCCCCATTTTTGAATTGGACTGTTTACTTGTTGCTGAGCTTTGTGAGTTCTTTATATATTTTGGATATTAACCACTTATCAGAGCTCTTGTTTATAAATATCATCTCCCATTTGGTTGGCTGTCTTTTGTTTTGTTGTCAGATCCTCTTGCTATGCAGACACTTTTTAGTTTGATATAGTCCTATTCATTTATTTTTGCTTATACTTCCCTTGCCTTTGTATATATAAATTTAATGCAACCCACATTAAAATCCTAATGTCATTTTTTAAAGAAATAGGACAAAGCCTGACCAGGTGGTGGCGTTGTGGATAGAGCATCGGACTGGGATGCGGAAGACCCAGTTTCGAGACCCCAAGATCGCCAGCTTGAGCGAGGGCCCATCTGGCTTGAGCAAAAAGCTCTCCAGCTTGGACCCAAGGTCGCTGGCTCAGTTTGCTGAAGGCCCGCGGTCAAGGCACATGTGAGAAAGCAGTCAATGAACAACTAAGGTGTCGCAATGGCAACAAAAAACTAATAATTGATGCTTCTCATCTCTCTCTGTTCCTGTCTGTCTGTCCCTATCTATCCCTCTCTCTGACTCTCTCTCTGTCCCTGTAAAAAAAAAAAAGAAAAGAAAAGAAATAGGACAAAAAGTATCACCAGGTTTGTATGGAACCATAAAAAGCCTTTACAATTTTAACCATTCCTGTGATTAATGCTTCCCCAATCCCCCATGTAAGTTCACCAGTCTGCTCTGCTCAGAGATGATCATGCCTGACCAATCTAGATTTCTCTTAATATGCTACTAAACTTTTTGTCTTTTGTTTCAGATATTAAGTAATGTTTTCATCATTTTTTTTTTTACAGGGACAGAGAAAAAGTCAGAGAGAGGGATAGACAGGGACAGACAAACAGGAACAGAGAGACATGAAAAGCATCAATCATCAGTTTTTTGTTGCCGTTGCAACACCTTAGTTGTTCATTGATTGCTTTCTCATATGTGCCTTGACCACGGGCCTTCAGCAGACTGAGTAACCCCTTCGAGCCAGCGACCTTGGGTCCAAGCTGCTGAGCTTTTGCTCAAACCAGATGAGCTCGCACTCAAGCTGGCGACCTCAGGGTCTCGAACCTGGGTCCTCTGCATTCCAGTCTGATGCTCTATCCACTGCGCCACTACCTGGTTAGGCATTTTCATCATTATTTTTAACAAAATAAACAAATGAATATATTAATGACCTGCCAGTCAATAAATGGTAGTTAATACCATTGTTAAAATAATACAAAGGTTCAGCTTGTTAAGTTGGACTTAACAGAAATCAATGATCTTACCTGATACTCACTTAACTAACAAGTTCAAGGACATAAGTAACCACAAGGCATAGCTGTTTCTCATTAAAGACATATTCTGACTTAGGTTTACATGTAATTTCTCTAAGTAGTGTACATCACTACACCATTCACATAGAAGAGAACCTTTTCAGTCAGGAAATATCTCCATTTTATACTCAGATAGTTATAAAGCACACAGAACATTTTTCAGAAAACCATTATCCATAGAGTCTAGGTTTACTTACCATCAAATATCCTCGACAAATGAGCATTCCATAGATAAGAATCTTTCTTCTAGCCAAAAAGAAAAATTAGTTTGTGGGCATATCCTCTTATAATCCAACTAAAAATGAAAGAGATTTTATGCAGCCTTGTAGTGTAATACATTTCTTGAAAATTATTAAAATATTTACATTTTAAAATAACAGTGGTAAATGGTAAAATGGAACTATTTTTAAGTGTAGAAGGGCTTTTTTGTTTATTGGGTTAGCTTTTTTAAGCTGTTAAAAGTAAAATTACAGCATAAAGGAACACTGAGACATATTCTGGCCCCTGACCAAAATTTGAATTAGATTTAATTAATAATGTTAGAACTAAGATGACTTAAAACTTAACCTAGATAGTAAATATAGCACATGATTTTTTATAATTATTTTTTTTTTGATATGTCATTTAAAAAAATGTCTTCTAATTCTAACTCTTGACCCTTAACCAAGATTTACCATTGACTGATCTCACAAGGGTACCACAGCATGAATCTCAAACACTGGTAACAAAATTACTCATATTTATCTGAACAATCCAAGACCAGGGAAGAAAGAAAAATGGATTCTCACATCTCATATGCCAAGTATGGTAGGTAAGTTTCCAAGATGGTTGCTAACAATTTCTTTTCTCTAAGTATATGCTACTCCTCACACCATTTGGTGGGGTCTAATTCCCATTTCCTTTCATGAGTCTGGGATGAGACTTCTGTGATGAGGTCATAAAAAGTCTTAGTGTTTTTCCCTGAGCCTCTTAGAACACTTGCTCTTGGGATGCTCTTTTGGGGAACCCGGAAACGATGCTGTGAGAAGTTGAAGACCCACAGATAACCCATGTGGAAGCAGGTATTCTAGGTGACAGTCTGCATTAGTCTGCTCAGGCTGCCATAACAAAATACCATATACTGGATGGCTTAAACTAAAGAAACTTATTTCTTCACAGTTCTGGAACTTGGAAGTCTAAGTTCAGAGTGTCAGCATTGTCAGGTTCTGGTGAAGACCCTTTTTCTAGATTGAAAACAGCCATAGTCTCACTGTGTTCTTACATGGCAGAGAGAGAGAAGAAGCAGCAGCTCTCTAATAAGGCACCAGTCCTATCAGACCAGAGCCCTGTTCTTACGGCCCCATCTAACTATAATTACTTCCCCAAAATTCCATCTTCAAATGCCATCCAATTAGAAGTTAGGCCTTCAACATGTGAGTTTTACAGTACGCATAGTCCATAACACAGTCCTATATCACCTTTCATCTTTTAGCCAGCACTAACTTCCAGTCATGTAAGTGAGCAGAGTTAGACACTGTGCCTATGTGGACTTCAGATGACTGCAGCCCAGCAGCTGTCTTATTACAATCTCATGAGAAACTCTCACTTTGAACCACTCAACCAGCTGCAGTCAAGGCACAGAACCCTGACAGATTATAAAGTGTCATATGGGCCACTACATCTTGGGCTGGCATGTCACACAGCAAAAACTACAGAAATTAGCAACAGAATTTAAAGTATTGCCATAACAAAATCTATAACATTTGGCCTTGTTTTAGGGTAAGGAGATAGCAGAACTTGTGAGTATCTGAAGGTAACTGTTAACCAAGAATGGAGGACCATGGGATTATATAAGTAGACACTGGAGAATAGGTTGTCTATATCACGCAGTGTCTGGAGGTTTGGCAAAACTTGTAATGTTGAAAAAATAAAATATTTCTACTAAAATGGTAAATTTGGCTTAGGAGATTCCAGGCAGAATGTTGAAAATGTCAATTTTTAAAAATTATACATGATAAAATATGAATACAGAGAAATGATCAAAAAAGAAAATATTCAGGATTCAAACGCAATTTAGAAAAATGTAATAGTGTTAAAAAATCTAATTTTAAACATAAAAATATTTATTATTCCACAAGAATCCCAACAAAAAGACACTTAAACTAAGAAATGACCAGCCTGACCAGGCGGTGGCACAGTGGATAGAGAGTCGGACTGGGATGCGGAAGACCCAGATTCGAGACCCCGAGCTCGCCAGCTTGAGCGCAGGCCCATCTGGCTTGAGCAAAAAGTTTGCCAGCTTGGACCCAAGGTCGCTGGCTCCAGCAAGGGGTTGCTCGGTCTGCTGAAGGCCCGTGGTCAAGGCACATGTGAGAAAGCAATCAATGAACAACTAAGGTGTCGTAATGGCAATGAAAAACTAATGATTGATGCTTCTCACCTCTCTCTGTTCCTGTCTGTCTGTCACTATCTACCCCTCTCTCTGACTCTCTCTCTGTCCCTGTAAAAAAAAAAAAAAGAAAAAAGAAATTACCCAATTCTATCTGTTCAAATTACTGTTCATATTCCATCCCTTCAATCACTAATCACTAATTTTCTAGTACTTTAAACTTATGCACCTTTGTCAAGCAACAATCAAGACATTTTTATAATATCTGACACCATGGCATTTATACTTAAAATGCAAGATCCTGAAAACAGTCCTGGCTGGTTGGCTAAGTGGATAGAGCTTTGGCGCAGCGTTCAGATGAACCAGGTTCGATCCCAGTCAGGTACACATGAGAATGAGGCCATTTGCTTTTCTTCCCCTCCCTTTCCCCCTTCTCTCCCTCTTCTCTTCTTGATGCCAGTGGCTCAATTGATTTGAGCATTGGCCCTGGGCACTGAGGGTAGCTCGACTAATTAGAGCATCAGCCCAAAATGGGTTGCCTGGTGGATCCCGGTCGGGGTGCATGCAGGAGTATATCTCACTATCTCCTCTCTTCTCACTAAAAAAAAAACAAAAACAAAAACAAAAACAAAAAACAAACAAACAAACAAAACCCTGAAAACATAATTAGAAATGTAATGAATGAATGCTAATTTGATATAAGGATTAACTCAGTCCTTAGAATTTCCCACCTGGTAAAAGTGCTTTGATTATCAGGGTCCTTGGGCCTTGCCAGGTAGTTTAGGCAGCAATGTGATTTATGATGAGTGCCTTGAGCTGCATGGTATCAATTTGACCAATGGAAAAGCTAAAGACTGAGAAACTAAGGTCAGTGATGAGAATTCCCCAGGGCGACCTGACTAATACCAAAGGAAAGCCCTGCAACCAAGGCTCTGGGAGCCTCTCTGCCTGGTAACACTTGGTGCATGTAGTCATACATTAGAGCTGGGAGACTTATGTGCTGTTCATAAGGCTCCCATATAAGGAGACAACTGGATGCTGTAATGGGTTCTTCTTTACTCTGCCTTAGTTGTCTTTCTGGATTTTAATCTTTATGCTTTTATAGTAGTAAACCAGAACCATGAGTATAACAGCTTTTCCAAGTTCTGTGAGTCCTACTAGAGAAGCATTGACCCCAGGGATGTCTGAGGAACCCCTGACTACAGTTAGGGATTCCACAGACCCGAAACAGACTGAGATACAGAAAGAGTCAGAGATAGCTGCGTGAAGAGGGAAGAGTGCTTATTCACGGAGTCTCAAGTAGTGCTTTACTTACAAGTTTGAATAAATGAGAGAGCATATTAACCAGCTAGTCTAAATAGGTGGGAACTTAAGAACAGTAAATACATTTTAAAAAGAGTAAATAGAGAAACAAGGATGAAAATCCACTTAAACTGGAATTTAGATCAGCACAACCAGGTTATTGATATTGATATAAAAAGACTCCTGATGAAATTAATGCATCATGAGTAATGGTTAATTATTACTTCTGACCCATGAAAAGTCATAAATCTAGCATGCTTAGGACTAAATATGGAGTCAGATGATCTAGATTTGAGTAACTTAGTAGTAAAACAAGTTTTTAAAAAGTCACTGAAATTTTATGAGCCTTCATTTCCCTATTTATATTGAATACATTGAAAATAATGTATGCAAGAACATCAAAGTAAGGTTATTTTCCGTTGCCAAAGTATAGTGGGGGGAGGATAGAAGCGGATAAAGGGATGTAAATGGCGATGAAAGGAGACTCCACATTGGTTGGTGAACACACAATATAGTATACAAGTGACATTTTATGGAATTGTAAACTTAAAACCCATATTCCTTTATTAACAAATGTCACCCCAATTAATTCAATGTAAGTTGAGAAAAAGCAAAAAAGAAAGTCAAAATACAAATATTAGTAAAAGTACACTGAAAGAAGTTATAGTATGTGACTCTAGTATATGCTATATATTTGTCTATGCCATTAGCATAATTTTAAGGTCCCTTCTTTTAATTAGTTAACCATTACTACCACCTCGACCACTAAAACCATGATGCTGTTATTACTAATAACTATAAAACTTAAAACAAAAAGGCCAAAAACATGTAGATAGCTCCTTTAGTACAAACTACTGAAAACATCATCTGCAGGGGTTTTTTTTTTTGCCTCAAAAATGAAGTTAGAGAAATGATATAAATTGGAGAAGCTAATAGTGTTAGCTATATTTCCTGAACAAACTGTATAGCCAACATTTTCTTTTTAAAAGAGAAATACCTTGTCCAGGGTGTTATTAAATATGTGTTTATATTAAGCACAATCAATACTGAAAATCCCGTGAATGAAAAGCTTGCTTTTGGTCAAATCAGTCTTCCTTCAGCAAGAGAAAAAACATCTAAAGACTAGCTAATCAAGTGCATTATTGTCCGTCTTAGGTAGTTGTAGGAAAAGAAAACCAGATGTATCACAAAGAATAAAAATTATTCAAGGAATCGTGAAAAACAGGGTCTAAAAGGGGGAAATATCACCTCATTGCTCCTTATACTTTACTTGAGGATTTTATGCACTGTTAATTTATTCACTGAGTTTCAGTTCTAAATGCTCTAGTGGAATCAAGACGGCTTTTCTCAAGGGGCAGGAAAAATGCCATAGGGTTTTCAAATCAGAATTCATGTTAATAAGTCTAAGAGTAAAGGCTTGTCTGCTGAAACAGAATGATTAACTCTGCATGAATTTCTGTTCTTCACCTTTTTTCTTGGCATTAACACAAAATGTGTTTTGTTGACTCATGGTGTGCCATATTAGTTAAATTAAACATCAAACATCTGTCTAACTTCAAGATTCCAACGTGGGTATGTTGGCAGTCTCAGTAAAACTTGAGCTGTTAAAGGCCCTCAATCAGTCAAAAGGATAGAGCTGCTCTAATGGCAAACTCAGCAAGCAATTACATCAAAGGATTTAAAATCTATTTCGGTAATGCCTTCTGGATAATGACATTGATCTCCGCACACCCCTTGCAGATTTCCTGGTACTGCAAAGCAGGGTTCCTCATGGCTTCACATTTAGAAAAACATCTCTCTCACCATTTCTTGTAGGTAAACGTAGTTCAGTTTTCTTGAATAGAAGCGCACAGCTATTTCCGACATAACATAATAAACTTTTATTCATAAAGACAATATTCATGTTCTGTACACAGTTCTTTCTTTGTTCTCATCTGTCACACTAATTTTGTCACATGATAGAAATCATGAGAGGACTTTACTATTTTTTATATTTATGCTTTTTCTCTTCCTCTAAAACAAGCACTATAAATAAATCAATCAATCCATCGATTCATCGATCCATCGTTCCATCCATCCATCAATCCATCCATCGATCCATCCATCCATCCATTTATCCATCCATTTATCCATCCATTTATCCATCCATCCATCCATCCATCCATCCATCCATCCATCCATCCATCCATCCATCCATCCTTCCTTCCATCCTTCCTTCCATCCATCCATCCATCCATCCATCCATCCATCCATCCATCCATCCATCCATCCATCCATACATACATACATACATACATATTTTGCCCTTTCTCTTTGTATTTCAATCTGTAGTTTACTTAGATTTAGGAGTTGGTATGCATAAATGAAATTATTGTAGATGAAAAATAAGTTAAAGAAATTTTCATAAACATATTTTCTTCCTCCTCTCCCTTTCTACCTTCCTCCCTCCCTCCCTTTATCTTTCCTGTCTGCCCTTCCTTCCTTCCTTCCTTCCTTCCTTCCTTCCTTCCTTCCACTGTCCTTCACCCTCCCCTCCTATATTTTTTTCTTGTAAGAGGTGTGGTCATGGGAAAGATTTATTTAGTGATTTACATAATCTATCCCTAGATTATTTAAGTGGGTTTTAATGCTGGTCAAGCTTTTTTTTTTAAGCAGTTGCTCTAGTAAAGTAATATATAGATGTAAATTCATGCTTAAATTCAGGTACTTCAGAGAAGCTGTCCAATTAGTTAAAATCGTGGTTCAGCTTTCTATTTTTCTATCTTTGTATTAAAATGTGTTGTGGTAACATTGGTTAATAGGATCAAGTAGGTTTCAAGTGTATAGTTCTATGACACATGATCTGTATATTGCATTGTGTTCCCACCATTTAAAGTCAGCTCTCTATTTCAAAATAATTAAAGCACAAATTGAATTTTAGCAACTCCATATTTTGATGTCATATAAATATATGTGCAATAATTTATTATGTTACTTATTTATTTGTCCTTTGAATCTAGATCCAACTGTATGCCAGAATCCCCAGTGAACCATTACACAATAGTGGATTAAAATTTTTTTTATTAAAAATTTTAATTTATTGGTAACATGGATTTAAGTGTCCCTCTCAATATAACACCTCACTCCCAACCACGTGTACCTCATTACACCCTCTTTGCCTCCCTTCCCTCTGACTGACTCCCCCCTGCCCTCTGGTATTTGCTGTTGTGTTGTCTGTATCTATGTGTTATGTATATATAATTTTACTAATCACTTCACCTCTGATCCCATCCCCTCATCCCTCTTCCCTCTGACAGCTGTCCCTCTGCTTTCATTGACCCCACCTCTGCCTCTATTTAATTCCTCAGTTTACCTTGTTCATTAGATTCCACATATAAGTGAGATCATATGATATTTGTCTTTCTCTGCCTGGCTTATTTCACTTAGCATAATAATCTCCAGATCCACCCATGCCATTGCAAAAGGTAAGATTTCCTTCTTTTTTATGGCTGTGTGGTATTCCATTTTGTATATGTACCTCAGTTTTTTAATCTGCTCATCCACTGACGAACACTTGGGCTGTTTCCAGATCATGGCTCTTGTAAACAATGCTGCAATAAACATGGGGGTGCATATCTTCTTTTGAATCAGTGTTTTAGGATTCTTAGGACATATTCCTAAAAGTGCAATAACTAGGTCAAAAGACAGTTCCATTTTTAATTTTTTGAGGAAATGCCATATTGTTTTCTACAGTGGCTGCACTGTAGAAAGTTTGTATGCACACCAGTACTGCAGGAGGGTTCCCTTATCTCCACACCCTCGCCAGCACTTGTTGTATGTTGATTTGTTAATGAGAAACATTCTGACAGGTGTGAGGTGGTATCTCATTGTGGTTTTAATCTGCATTTCTCTGATGATTAGTGACATTGAACATATTTTCATATGCCTATTGGCCATTTATATGTCCTCTTTAGAGAAGTATCTATTCAGTTTTTTTTGCTCATTTTTTAATTGGATTGTTTATCTTCCTGGTGTTGAGTTAAAGTTCCTTATAAATTTTTGTTATTAACCCCTTATCAGACGTATCAGCAAATATGTTCTCCCATTGTGTGGGTTGCATTTTTATTTTGTTCATGGTGTCTTTTGTTGTGCAAAAGCTTTTTAGTTTGAGATAGTCCAGTTGTTCATTTTGTCCTTTATTTCTCTTGCCCGTTGAGATATATCAGCAGAAATATTGCTATGAGAGATATTGGAGAGTTCACTGCCTATGTTTTCTTCCAAGATTTTTATCTTTTCATGACGTACATTTAAGTCTTTTATCCATTTTGAGTTTGTTTTTGTGAATGCTGTAAGTTGATGGTCTAGTTTTATTTTTTTGCATGTCCCTGTCCAATTTTCCCAACACCATTTGTTAAAGAGACTGTCTTACTCCATTGTATGCTCTTACCTCCTTTGTCAAATATCAATTGTTTATAAAGATGTGGGTTTATTTCTGGGTTCTCTGCTCTGTTCCATTGGTCTGTAGACCTATTCTTACACCAATACTAAGCTGTTATGAGTACAATGGCCTTGTAGGATAACTTGATATCAGGAAATGTGATATTTCCCACTTTGTTCTTTATTTTCAAGATTGCTGAGGCTATTTTGGTTCCATATAAATTTTTGGAATATCTGTTCTATATCTTTGAAGTATGCCATTGGTATTTTAATAAAAATTACATTGACTCTGTAAATTGCCTTGGGTAGTATAGACATTTTAATGGTATTTGTTCTTCCCATCCATGAATATATGTTTCCACTTGTTTGTAGGCTCCTTGATTTCTTTATTCAATGTCTTATATAGTTTTTCGAGTACAAGTCTTTTACTTCCTTGGTTAAATTTATTCCTTGTACTTTATTTTTTGTTGTTGCAATAGTGAAGGAGATTGTCTCCTTAATTTTTTTTCTGACATTTTATTATTGGTACATAAAAATGCCACTGATTTATGAATATTAATTTTATATCCTGCTGTCTTGCTAAATTCATTTGTTAGGTCTAGTAGTTATTTTGACTGAAACTTTAGAGGTTTCTATGTAAAGTATCATGTCATCAACAAATAATGATAGTTTTACTTCTCCTTTTCCAATTTGTATGCCTTTATTTCTTCTTCTTGTCTGATTGTTATGGCTTGGACATCCAGCTCTATGTTGAATAAAAGTGGTGAAAGGGGGCACCCCTTCTTTGTTCCTCCTGATCTTAAGGGGATTGCTTTTAATTTTCGCTCATTAAGTATGATGTTGACTATGGGTTTGTCATAGATGGCCTTTATCATGTTGAAGTATGTTCCCTGTATTCCCACTTTGCTGAGAGCTTTGATCATAAATGGGTGCTAGATTTTATCAAATGCTTTTTCTGCATCTATTGATATTATCATGTGATTTTTATCCTTTCTTTTGCTAATGTGATGATTACATTTATTGATTTGCAAATATTTTACCAGCCTTGCCTCCCCAGAATAAATCCCACTTGATCATGATGTATGATTTTTCTTTTTTTTATGTATTGCTGGATATGGTTTGCTAATATTTTGTTGAAAATTTTATCATCTAAGTTCATCAGGGATATTGGCCTATAGTTTTCTTTCTTTGTAGTAACTTTACCTGATTTTGAAATGTGGATAATGCTTGCCTTGTAAAAAGAGCCTTGAAGTCCTTATTTCTCTTATATTTTTTGGAATAGCTTGAGAAGTATAGGTATTAGCTGTCCTTTGAATGTTTGGTAAAATTCTCCTGTGAAGCCATCCAGTCCAGAACTTTTGTTTGCTTGGAGATTTTCCCATAACTATTTCAATTTCATTTGTTGTAATCTGTTTAGATTTTCTGGTCTTCCAGATAGAGTTTTGGAAGATTGTATGTTTCTACAAATTTTTTCATTTATCTCGGTTGTCCAATTTTTTGATATATAGGTCTTTATAGTATTTTCTCACAATCTTTTGCATTTCTGCGGTGTCAGTTGTTACTTCTCCACTTTCATTTCTAATTTTATTTATTTGTGTCTTCTTTCTCTTTTTCTTGATGAGTCTGGTCAAAAGTTTCTCAATTTTGTTTACCTTTTCAAAGAACCAGCTCTTTGTTTCATTGATCTTTTATATTGTTTGTTTAGCCTCTATATCATTTATTTCCACTTTGATCTTTATTATTTTCTTCCTCCTACTTCCTCTGTGCTTTATTTGTTGTTCTTTTCCTACTTCTTTTAGGTGCAGGGTTAGGTTGTTTATTGGAGCTTTTTCTTGCTTTTTAAAGTATGCCTGTAATACCATGAACTTCCCTCTCATGACTGCTTTTGTTGTGTCCCATTGATTTTGGTTTGTTTTATATTTGTTTTCAGGAAATTTTTTATTTCTTCCTTGATCTCATTGTTAACCCATTCATTATTTAATAACATGCTATTTAGCCTCCAAGTGTTTGAATGCTTTTCAGTTTTTCTATTGTAGTTGCTTTCTAGTTTCATGCCATTGTGATAAAAAAAGATGCTTAATATGATTTCAATCTTACTAAATTTATTGAGACTTGTTTTATGTCCTAACATGTGATTTATCTTAGAAAATGTACCATGAGCACTTGAAAAGATTGTATATTCTGCTGTTTTGGGGGTAAAGGTTTTGAAGATATCAATAAAATCCAGTTAATCTATTGTATCATTTAAGGCCACTGTTTTTTTCTTGTTAATTATCTGTCTGAAGTATCTATCTGTTAATGTTAATGGGGTATTAAAATTTCGTACTATTGGTGATGTCAGAGAAATGGTGCCGTGAGTGGGGCTCCTGATACCTGTCCTCGAAATTTCAACAAATTCAACAAATAGAGACAATAACACAATCCCAGGAGCATCTAAAATACATATACATCCAACAAAGGTATGATTGGGTGAAAGGTAGTTGAATATATAAACTACTCTGAAGGAAATAGGACAGAGAATGGAGTATTCTGCTTCCCTCACTGACCTGAGGAAGGTCTGCTTTCACTTGAAACTGAGAGGAAGGGGGAGGGAGGGCTAGGGTGAAGAAATTCAAGCCAAGGAGACAGAGATCCTGAGACTCAACCCACGTGGAGCACGGAGCTAACACCAGCAGCAACCCTGGCAGAAGTGGGTGAGTGGCTTGCCTGCAGAGTGGGTTTTGATTACTTCTGGTCTCTCGTTTGGCGAGCGCTGGCGGTATATGAGGTGTATGAGTGGTTCCTCTTGGTGCCTTGGGTCTGGGTGCCCAAGTTCCTGGACAGAGGGGCTGGGTCAGAAACTGTCAGTAGTGGCCTCCTGCATGGGCTGTGACCAGAGGCTCTGTATAATCTCCGCTCCCCAAACAATGCTCAGGGAGTGCATAAAAGCCGGCTTCCCTACGCCTGGACCTCTCTGGGTGGGGCACCTCTGCCAGCCATACAGGCTAACAAAGCACATTTCTGGGGAAGAAAAAATGCAGAAGTGCTGGGGGGAGGGGTGCACAGGCAACTTGCAGACAGCCTTTGGAGAGCAGACCCCCAGATAGGATCACTGAAAGGAGTTGAACCCGCAGCCTGCTCACGGCCCAGCTATCTTACACTGGCAGCGGCTCTGGCTGACAAAGTCTTTTTTTTCAGGTCTGCAAGTTAAGAGAACCCAGAGGAGGGATTTGATAGTTTTTAGGGTCTCATGCTCTGTAAGCAGTGGCTAGGGCAACTTCCTGCCAGCCGATACAGGTTAAAAAACACATTCCTACTGAGCAGACCTCAGAGAACACTGCAGAAGTTGGGCAGGCTAGTCTGTAGGCTTTCTAACAAGGGAGAAGCCTGTGAAGAGAAGCCCCAAGGAATGCTAAGGCAAATTTAACTAGACATACCCAGGGAACCTTAGAAAGGAGCCTGAACAGAAGTCAGCTCGCCCCCCCCCCCACCTGCTTAAGCTGGTGGCTCTGGTCAGTAGAGCTTTCATACCCAGGGCTGTGCTTTTAAAGGACCTGGAGGAGGGACTTGGCAGCTTTTAAGACCTCCTGTTTTGCAGGCAGTGACTGGGGCATCTTCCTGCCAGCCAATACAGGTTACAAAGTGCAAAAAGTCGGGGGAAAGTAGTCTTGTGGAGTGCTGAGGCATACTAGACATACCTGGAAGCTCATAGAAAGACACCTGAAGAGCATTTGGCTCCCAGCCCTGCCTGATTATGCTGGCGGCTCTGGCTGGCAAAGCTTTACCCAGAACCGTGTGTTGATTGGGAATAGAGGGGGATTTGGCAGCTTTTAGAGCCTCTTGCTCTCCAGGCAGTGGCAGGGGCAACTTCACAGTTGGGTCACCAGGCTGCTGGTTCAGAAAGGAGAGACTTGGGAAGAGGCTCTGGGAAAACAGACTCTCTCATTGTTGGAGCCTGCAAACGCTAACAAGCCCTGACTACCAATGAGACTGAGGCCTAGTTTATGTCATTGCCATAGCAACACATCAACTGCAGATATCTACCTAAGCATGCCACAGGGGAAGAGCCTGGGGTACAGTGTCACTGACCAAGAAGAGAGAAAAGAAAGAAAAAGAAAGAAGATAACCTCTCAAAATCAGGAATAATCCACAGTCTTTATAACTTTTTCCACTTTATTTTTTCTTTCATTATTTATTTAGTTATTTTTCTTCCTCCTTGATCCTTTTATCCTCTTTCCATTTTATTCTTTTCATCGTGAATTTCATTAGCCATAGGTGTTCCATTTTCCATTCTTTTTTTTTCTTTCTATGAGGATTAGATTCCAAAAACCTTAACTCTCTCCTTTTTATTTTTCTTTCTCCTTTTCTCTTTCTTTCTCCCTCTCGTTTGGTTTCTTCTTTCACTTTTCCTCTCATTCGATCCTCACTCACAAACAAATTATTTTATTTTGGATTAAAATTTTTTCTTTGTGGCATTTTGTGTGCTTTTTACTTTGCTTTTTATCTCATTAGCATTTCCCCCAAACCCGGCTCTCCATTCTATGTAGTTTTTGTTCTCTTTAATACAGAAGTATTTTTATTTTTCACTGTATTGTTTTTATTTTTCTTGTTTTCTTCTTTTCTCTTTCACTATATCTCTCATTTGACCATCATTTATAAACAAATTATTTTATTCTTGATCCAAATTTTTTTCTTGTAGCATTTTGTGGGTCCTTACCTCATTTAATGCCCCTTTGTCACTTCTCCCTAACTCAGACCCTCAGTTCTAGGTAGTTTTTTTTCATTTAGCACAATATAATTTTGTGTTTTTCTCTGTATTTTCTCAAAAAATTTTTTATTATTTATCAATTTTTTATTACTGTTATTAACAAAAGCACCCTCAGATGCCACTAAGGAAAAAGAAATCAAATATCATGTATACAAAGAGAGAGATGTAGCACAGATAGATGAAGAAAAATCTATAAAAAGTTTCAATAGCTTGGAAACCTTGGAGTTAAATGACAGAAAATTTAAAAGAGAAATACTAAAAATACTCAGGGATATGCAAGAAAGCACTGAAAGGCAATTTAGGGAGCTCAAAAAACAATTCAACAAACAGAAAGAATATATCACCAAGAAAATTGAAACTATGAAAATGAATTAAACAGAGATGAAAAACTCAACTCATGAACTGAAAAATGAGATAACAAGCTTAGCTAATAGAACAGGCCAGATAGAAGAAAGAATTAGTGACATAGAAGACAGTCAACTAGAGGCACAACAGAGAAGGGGAGAGAGACTCACGAATTAAAATAAATGAGAAATCCCTGCAGAAATTGTTTGACTCCATCAAAAAGCAACATAAGAATAATATATCAGAAGGAGGAGAGAGAAAATGGAAAATGGAATGGAGAACATATTCAAACAAATAATAGACAAGAACTTTCCAAACCTGTGGAAAGAACTAAAGCCTCAAATTCAAGAGGCAAACAGAACACCAAGTTATCTTAACCCTAACAAATGTACTCCAGGGCACATCACAATGAAATTGGCACAAACCAATGACAAAGAAAAAATTCTCAAGGTAGCCAGGGGAAAAAAAGAATACAACATATAAAGGAAGGCCTATTAGATTATCATCAGATTTCTCAGCAGAAAATTTACAAGCTAGAAGACAGTGGACCCCAATATTTAAAGTTCTGAAAAAGAGGTTCTTTCAGCCAAGAATACTATACCCATCAAAGGTATTCTTCAAATATGAAGGAGAAATAAAAACATTCACAGATACAAAAAAGATGAGAGAATTTATCACCAGAAAAACCCCACTTCAGGAAATACAAAAGAGGTTTTTCCAACCAGATACAAAGAACAAAACAAAACCACAAGTAAAAGCACCATCAAGAACACAATAAAATCAAATTTAATCTGTGACAACAAAAACAAAAAAGGGAAGAGACTGAAAATTAACAGTAGCAAAGGAGGATGGAGTGCCTAAGCACTCATGAGATAATGTACTACAGGGAACATGATAGGTACCCTTTTCATTACTTAATGGTAACCACCCCTGCAAAAACCACCACAGAAGCACATGACTTGAAAATGAAGTAACAGAGAAAAGAAGTATGGATTACAACCAAACAAAAACAAATGATAGAAAAACAAAAGAGAAGAATCAAGATACAAAACTAACAGAAAGCAATATATAAAATGGCAATAGAAAACCTCAAGTGTCAATAATTACACTAAATGTAAATGGATTGAACTAACCCATAAAAAGACACAGAGTAGCAGAATGGATTAAAAAAGAAAACCCAACTGTATGCTGCCTACAAGAAACACATCTAAGCTACAAGGATAAAAACAAATTCAAAGTGAAAGGCTGGAAAACAATACTCCAAGCAAATAATATCCAAAACAATGCAGGTGTAGCAATACTCATATCTAACAATGCTGACTATAAGACAGCAAAAGTAATCAGAGACAAAAATGGTCATTTCATAATGATTAAGAGGACATTGAATCAAGAAGACATAACACTTCTTAATATATATGCACCAAGCCAAGGAGCACCAAAATAAATAAGACAGCTCCTGACTGACCTAAAAACAAAAATTGACAAATATACAATCATACTTGGAGACCTCAATACACCACTGACAGCTCTAGATCATTCATCCTAACAGAAATTCAATAAAAATATATTGGCATTAAATGAATCACTAGAACAATTGAATATGATAGACAGCTATTGGACATTTCATCCCAAAATGCCAGAATATACATTTTTCTCTAGTGTACATAGAACATTCTCAAGAATTGACCATTCGTTGGGCCACAAAAATAACATCAACTAATTCAGAAAGATTGAGATTATACCAAGCATATCGTCTGATCATAAAGCCTTGAAACTAGAATTCAACTGCAAGAGAGAGGTAAACAAACCCACAAAAATGTGGAAACTAAACAACGTACTTTTTAAAAATGAGTGGGTCAAAGAAGAAATAAAAGCAGAGATCAAAAGTTACATACAGACAAACAAAAATAATAATACGACATATCAGAATTTCTGGGCAGCAAAAGCAGTAATAAGAGGGAAGTTCATATCATTACAGGCCCATATAAACAAACAAGAGAGAGCCCAATAAACCACTTAATTTCACATCTTAAGGAACCAGAGAAGGAAGAAAAAAGGCAAACCAAAGCCAGCAGAAGAAAGGAAATAATAAAAATCAAAGCAGAAATAAATGAAACAGAGAACAAAAAAACTATAGAAAAAAATAATAAAACAAAGAGCTAGTTCTTTGAAAAGTTTAACAGAATTGAAAAACCCTCAGCAAGACTCACTAAGGAAAAAAGAGAAAGGACTCAAATAAACAAAATCCAAAATGAAAGAGGAGAAATCACCACAGATATCATAGATATACAAAGAATTATTGTAGAATACTATGAAAAACTATATGCCACCAAATTTAACAATCTGGAAGAAATGGATAAATTCCTAGAACAATACAATCTTTCTAGACGGAATTATGATGAAGCAGAAAGCCTAAACAGACCCATAAACTGGGAGGAAATAGTACAACTATCATAAACTTCTCCCAAAATGAAAGTCCAGGGCCATATGGCTATACTAGTAAATTTTATCCAAAATTTAAAGAAGACTTGGTTCCTGTTCTACTCAAAGTCTTCCAAAAAGTTGAAGAAGAAGCAATGCTGCCAAACACATTTTATAAGGCCAATGTAACCCTCATACTGAAACCTGGCAAGCAAACACAAAAGAGGAAACCTACAGACCAACATCTCTAATAAATACAGATACTAAAATACTAAACAAAATACTAGCAAATTGAATACAACAGAACATTAAAAAAATAATACATCATGATCAAGTGGGATTCATCCCAGAATCACAAGGATGGTTCAGCATACGTAAAACTGTTAACGTAATACATCATATAAACAAAACAAAGAACAAAAACCACATGATCCTATCAGTTGATGCAGAAAAGGCATTTGATAAAATACAACACAATTTTATGTTTAAAACACTCAACAAAATGGGTATAGAAGGAAAATATCTCAACATAATAAAGGCCAAATAAATTTATGATAAACTATCAGCTAACATTGTACTAAATGGCATAAAAGTGAGGACTTTTTTCCTTAAATCAGGAATAAGAGAAGGTTGTCCACTCTCTCCACTCTTATTTAACATAGTGCTGGAAGTTCTAGCAAGAGCAATTAAACAAGAAAAAGAAATAAAAGGCTTTATATTGGAAAAGAAGAAGTAAAGGTTTCACTTTTTGCAGATGATATGATCCTGTACATTGAAAACCCCAAAGACTTCGCAAAAAGACTACTAGAAACAATTAACCAATACAGTAAGGTCGCAGGATACAAAATTAATATACAAAAGTCCATTGCCTTCCTATATGCCAACAATGAAACATCAGATAATAAACTAAAAAAAAAATCCCTTTCATGGTTGCAATAAAAAAATAAAATACCTAGGAATAAACATAACAAAGAATGTAAAGGACCTATGTAATAAAAACTACAAAGCATTGTTAAGGGAAATAAAAAAATACAATGAAATGGAAAAATATTTCTTGTTCTTGGATAGGAAGAATAAATATAGTCAAAATGACTATATTACCCAAAGCGATGTTTAAATTCAATGCAATTCCCATCAAAATTCCAATGGCATTTTTTAACAAAATGAAACAAAAAATCATCAAATTTATATGAAACTATAAAAATACCCCAAATAGCCAAAGGAATGCTAAGGAAAAAAAATGAAGCTGGGGCATTACAATACCTAACTTTAAATCATATTATAAAGCCACGACAGTCAAACAGCATGGTATTGGCAGAAAAATAGACACTCAAACCAATGGAACAGAATAGAAAGCCCAGAAATAAAACCACATGTATATGGTCAAATAATTTTTGATAAAGGGCCAACAACACACAATGGAGTAAAGAAAGCCTCTTCAACAAATGGTGCTGGGAAAACTGTAAAGCCAAATGCAAAAGAATTAAACTCGACTACAGTTTGTCCCCTTGTACTAAAATTAATTCAAAATGGATCAAATACCTAAATATAAGACCTGAAACAATAAAGTGCATAGAAGAAAACATAGGTACTAAACTCATGGACCTTGGTTATAAAGAGCACTTTATGAATTTGACTCCAAAGGCAAGGGAAGTGAAGGCAAAGATAAATGAATTGGACCACATCAGACTAAAAAGCTTTTGCACAGCAAGAGAGACTGACAACAAAACAAATAAACAGCCAACTAAATGGAAGATGATATTTTCAAACAACAGCTCAGATAAGGGCCTAATATCCAAAATATACAAAGAACTCATAAAACTCAACAACAAACAAACAATCCAATAAAAAAAATGGGAAGAGGATATAAACAGACACTTCTCCCAGGAAGAAATACTAATGACCAACAGATATATGAAAAGATGCTCATCTTCATTACCTATTAGAGAAATGCAAATTAAAACTACAATGAGATACCACCTCACACCTGTTAGATTAGCTATAATAAACAGGACAAGTAATAACGAGTGTTGGAGAGACTGTGGAGAAAAAGGAACCCTCATCCATTTTTAGTGGGAATGTAAAGTAGTACAACCATTATGGAAGAAAGTATGGTGGTACCTCAAAAAATTAAAAATAGAACTACCATATGACCCAACCATCCCTCTACTGGGAATATATCCCCAAAACTCAAAAGCATTGGTATGTAAAGACACATGCAGCCTCATGTTCATTGCAGCATTGTTCACAATAGCCGAAACATGGAAACAACCAAAAAGCCCTTCAATAGATGACTGGATAAAGAAGATGTGGTACATATATACCATGGAATACTACTCAGCCATAAGAAATGATGACATCAGATCATTTACAACAACATGAATGGGCCTTGATAACATTATATGGAATGAAATAAGTAAATCAGAAAAAACTAAGAACTATATGATTCCATACATAGGTGGGACATAAAAATGAGACTCAGAGACATGGACAAGAGTGTGGTGGTTACAGGGGTTGGGGGGAGGAGAGGGAAGGGGTGTGGGAAGGTAAGGGGCACAAAAAAACAGATAGAAGGTGACCAAAGACAATTTGACTTTAGGTGATGGGTATGCAACATAATTAAATGTCAAAATAACCTAAAAAAACAAAACAAAACAAAAAAACAATAAGCAAAATAGAAAGAATGTTGTACCCCAACAAGTTACTGATTAAAATTTATCAATATTTAAAAACAACAAAAAATTCTTCTACTATTATAGTATTGCTGTCCTTCTCGCCCTTTATGTCCATCAAAATATGCTTCATATATTTAGGTGCTGCTATATTAGGTGCATAAATATTTCCAGTGATTATATCCTACAGTTAGTTGTATTGCTCCTTTTATCATTTTGTAGTGATTTTCTTTATCCTGTGCTATATGTAGCCTTTGTTTTAAAGGGTATTTTGTTAGATATAAGTATTATATCCCTACCTAATTTTCTATACCATTTGCATGATATACTTTTTTCCATCCCTTCACTTTTAGTCTATGTGTATGTTTTGCTCAGAGGTGGATCTCTTGTAGACAGCATATATACAGGTCTTCAGGGGCACTGGTGAGCCCCTGGTCTCAGGGAGAATGACTGAGATAGTTCTTCCCTGGGGCTGATGGTGCCACCCCATGTTTACTTATCCATGCAGCTACCTTATGCCTCTTGATTGGAGCATTTTAATCTACATTTAAGGCCATTATTTATATGTATTTATTTATTGTCATTTTATTTGTTGAACCTACAATCCTCTTTCTCTTTTTTTAATATATTTTATTATTATTAATTCTAATGGGGTGACACCAATAAATCAGGGTACATATGTACAATGAAAACATCTCCAGGTTATCTTATCATTCAATTGTGTTGCATACCCGTCACCAAAAGTCAAATTGTCCTCTGTCACCTTCTATCTGGTTTTCCCTGCGTCCCTTCTCTCCTCCCTATCCCACTCTTCCCTCCCTCCCCCATCCCGTAACCACCACTCTCTTGTCCATGTCTCATATTCTCACTTTTATGTCCCACCTATGTATGAAATCATGCTGTTCTCAGTTTTTCTTTTTTTCTGATTTACTTATTTCACTCCGTATAATGTTATCAAGGTCCATCCATTTTGTTATAACTGATTCGATGTCATCATTTCTTATGGCTGAGTAGTATTCCATAGTATATATGTACCATAGCTTTTTAATCCACTCGTCTTCTGACGGACACTTGGGCTGGTTCCAGATCTTCGCTATTGTGAACAATGCTGCCACGAACATGGGGGCGCATTTCTTCTTTTCAAACAGTGCTATGGTGTTCTTAGGGTATATTCCTATAAGTGGGATAGCTGGGACAAAAGGCAGTTCAATTTTTAATTTTCTGAGGAATCTCCATACTGTTTTCCACAGTGGCTTCACCAGTCTGCATTCCCACCAGCAGTGCAGAAGGGTTCCCTTTTCTCCACATCCTCGCCAGCACTTATTCTGTGTTGTTTTGCTGATGAGTGCCATTCTGACTGGTGTGAGGTGATATCTCATTGTGGTTTTAATTTGCATTTCTCTAATGATTAGTGATGTTGAGCATTTTTTCATATGCCTATTGGCCATCTGTATGTGCCCTTTGGAGAAATTTCTATTCATTTCTTTTGCTCATTTTTTGATTGGATTGTTTGTCTTCCTGGTGTTGAGTTTTAAAAGTTCTTTATAAATTTTAGTTATTAACCCCTTATCAGACATGCTGTCGAATATGTTCTCCCATTGTGTGGTTTGTCTTTTTATTCTGTTCTTATTGTCTTTAGCTGTGCAAAAATTTTTTAGTTTGATATAGTCCCATTTGTTTATCTTGCCTTTTATTTCATTTGCCCATGGAGATAAATCGGCAAATATACTGCTGCTACAGATGTCGGATAGCTTGCTGCCTATGTTTTCTTCTAAGATGCTTATGGTTTCATGGCTTACGTTTAAGTCTTTTATCCATTTTGAGTTTGTTTTTGTGAATGGTGTAAATTGATGGTCTAGTTTCATTTTTTTGCAGGTAGATGTCCAATTTTCCCAACACCATTTGTTAAAGAGGCTGTCTTTACTCCATTGTATGTTCTTTCCTCCTTTGTCAAATATCAGTTGTTCATAAAGCTGTGGGTTTATTTCTGGGTCCTCTGTTCTGTTCCATTGATCTATGTGCCTGTTCTTATGCCAGTACCAGGCTGTCTTGAGTATAATGGCCTTATAATAAACCTTGATATCTGAAAGAGTAATACCTCCCACTTTATTTTTTCTTTTTAAGATTGCTGAGGCTATTCGTGTTCTTTTTTGGTTCCATATAAATTTTTGGAATATGTGTTCTATATCTTTGAAGAATGTTATTGGTATTTTAATTGGTATTGCATTGAATTTATAAATTGCTTTGGGTAATATAGACATTTTAATGATGTTTATTCTTCCTAGCCATGAGCACGGTATATGCTTCCACTTGTTTGCATCTTCCTTGATTTCTTTTATCAATGTTTTATAATTTTCCGAGTACAAGTCCTTAACCTCCTTGGTTAAGTTTACTCCTAGGTACTTTATTTTTTTGGCTGCAATAGTGAAGGGGATTGTTTCCTTAATTTTTTTTTGCTGACAGTTCATTGTTTGTATATAGAAATGCCTCTGATTTCTGAGTATTAATTTTATATCCTGCCACCTTGCTGAATACATTTATAAGGTCAAGTAGTTTTTTGACTGAAACTTTAGGGTTTTCTATGTACAATATCATATCATCTGCAAATAGTGACAGTTTTACTTCTTTTTTTCTAATTTGGATGCCTTTTATTTCTTCTTCTTGTCTGATTGCTATAGCTAGGACTCCCAGAACTATGTTGAATAAGAGTGGTGAAAGGGGGCACCCATGCCTGGTTGCTGATCTTAAGGGGATTGCTTTTAATTTTTGTCCATTTAGTATGATGTTTGCTGTGGGTTTGTTGTAGATGGCCTTTATCATGTTAAGGAATGATCCCTGTATTCCCACTTTACTGAGAGTTTTGAGCATGAATGGGTGCTGGATTTTATCAAATGCCTTTTCTGCATCTATTGAAATTATCATGTGATTTTTGTCCTTCCTTTTGTTTATGTGATGAATCACATTGATTTGCGAATATTGAACCAGCCTTGCCTCCCCAGAATAAATCCCACTTGATCATGGTGTATGATTTTTTTCATATATTGCTGGATCCGGTTGGCTAATATTTTGTTGAGAATTTTAGCGTCTAAATTCATCAGGGATATAGGGCCATAATTTTTTTTCTTTGTGTTGTCTTTGCCCGGTTTTGGGATCAGAATTATGCTCGCCTCATAAAAGGAGTTTGGAAGTCTTCCTTCCTCTTGAATTTTTTGAAATAGCTTGAGGAGGATAGGAGTTAGTTCTTTGAATTTTTGATAGAATTCACTTGTGAAGCCATCAGGCTCAGGACTTTTCTTTTTTGGGAGGTTTTTGATAACTGTTTTGATCTCATTTGTTGTAATTGGTCTGTTTAGGTGTTCTGATTCTTCCGGATTGATTTTTGGAAGTTTATATGATTCAAGAAATTTGTTCATTTCACCAAGATTGTCTAATTTTTTGGCATATAGTTCCTCATAGTATTTTCTTACAATGCTTTGTATTTCTGTTGTGTCAGTTGTTATTTCTCCACTGTCCTTTCTAATTTTATTTATTTGAGTCCTCTCTTTTTCTTGGTGAATCTAGTTAAAGGTTCATCAATCTTGTTTCCCTTTTCAAAGAACCAGCTTCTGGTTTCATTGATCCTCTGTATTGTTTCCTTAGCCTCTATGTCATTTATTTCTGCTCTGATCTTTATTATTTCCTTCCTTCTACTTGTCTTGGGTTTTATTTGTTTTTTTTTTTTTCGTTCTTTTAGATGCAGGGTCAGTTTGCTTATTTGAGCTTTTTCTAGCTTTTTATGATATGCATGAAGTGCAATAAACTTCCCTCTCAGAACTGCTATTGCTGTGTCCCATAAATTTTGTGTTGATGTATGCTCATTATCATTTGTTTCTAGAAACTTTTTTTATTTCTTCTTTGATCTCATTGTTAATTCATTCATTATTTAATAACATGCTATTTAGTTTCCAAGTGTTTGAGTATTTTTCAGTTTTTCTTTTGTGGTTAATTTCTAGTTTCATGGCATTGTGATCAGAGAAAATGCTTGATATGATTTCAATCTTCTTAAATTTATTGAGACCATTTTTATGTCCTAACATGTGGTCTATCCTAGAAAACGTATCATGAGCACTTGAGAAGAATGTATATTCTACCGCTTTAGGGTGAAAAGTTCTGAAGATATCTATTAAATCGAGTTGATCTTGTGTATCCTTTAAGTCTGCTGTTTCTTTATTAATTTTCTTTCTTGAGGATCTATCCAGTGTTGTTAGAGGGGTATTGAAATCCCCTACTATTATAGTATTGCTGTTAATCTCACCCTTTATATCCATCAAAGTCTGCTTTATGTATGTCTGGGCTCCTACAATCCTCTTTCTCTTGATTTCCTTTTTTCTTTGCTCTTTTTATAGCAGGCCCCTTAACATTTCTTGCATTACTGGTTTGGTTGTAATAAAATTCTTGAGGCTTTTATCATCTGCTAAGCATTTTATTTCTCTATCAATTTTAAATGCTAACCTTGCAAAGTAGCCTTGGTTGTAAATTCTTGTTTTGCATCTCTTTGAATATGTCTTGCCATTCCCTTCTGGCCTTAAGTGTTTATGTTGAGAAGTCAGATGTCATCCTTATGAGAGCTTTTCAGTAGGTAATTAACTACTTTTCTCTTGCAGTTTTTAATATTCTTTCTTTGTCTCTTAACTTTGGCATTTTAATTATGATGTGTCTTTGTGTAGGCCTCTTTTTGTTTCTCTTTAATAAAACTCTGTGCTTCTTCTACTTATGTGGCTTTTTCCTTCATAAGTTTAGGGAAATTTTTAGCTATGACTTCTTTAAGCATGTCTCTATCCTTTGTTTGTTCTCTTCTCCTTCAGGAACCCCTATGATGCAGATGTTTCTCTTCATGTTGTCGTAGGGGTCTCTTAGAGTTTCCTCATCCATTTTAGTCTCTTTTTTCTGCTCTGCTTCTGTGGCTTTATTTATCTTCTCCTCTACATTGCTGATGCTGTTTTCTGCTTTATCCAGTCTCCTGTTAATTCCTTCTAGTGTAGTCTTCATTTCTGATATTGTATTTGTCATTTTTGACTGCTTTTTTATGGGTTCAATGTCCTTATTGATGCTTGCCATCTCTTTGTTTATGTTCTCATTGTGATCATCCATTGTTGCTCTAAGATCCATGAGCATCCTAAAAATAATTATTTTAAACTCTATGTCTGCTAGTTTAGTTACTTCCATTTCATTTAGTTATTTTTCTGGGGATTTCTCTTTTTAATTTATTTGAGTCATATTTCTTTGTCTGCCCATTTTGTCTGTGTATTAGGCAGCACTGATCAGTCTCTGGTCTCAGGGAGGAAGACTGAGATAGTCCTCCCCTGTGGATGACTGTGTCCCCTCCCCCCAGAAAGTGGCTAAGCCCCTCAACCAGCCCAACAATAGGCTTGCAGGGACCCACACTTTCAATCTCCATGCTCCAATCCTCTCTCCTCACTGTGGAATGTATCCCAGCAGGGAAGGATATCCAGCACCTGGGTTGCTGTCTATGAAGCTCCACCCTTTCCAATTTGCATGAGTCACTGTGCCAGTGCTGACCAGAGAAAGCAGAACTTGCCTCAGGTGGTATCCGATGATCCCTCCCTTAAGACACACCACCAGCAAGGGTCATTAGGTCCTGAACCAATGCTCTCCGCAGCTGGCCACTGGATGTGCCAGCTCTGAGCCTCTCTGGAGGGTATCCTGTGCAGACCAGTTGGAGACACTGCCCATGATTGGCCCTCAGCAAACTTCTTGGAGCTATAAGCAATCCAGAATTTGTGGCTGCCTTTGCTGAGCCCAGGCACAGATGGAAATATCAAGTTGCATATCTAGGCTGGCTTTTACCTATACTAGGCCTGGGAGTAAGTTTCAAAAGGCCAAAGTTCCCTGAACCCCACCTCCTGTAGCCTGTCTGGCTGCTTAGGGCTCAGCTCCTGAAGTAAAACCTCTGGTGGAGTCTAGAACGAGCGGCAATTCAGGGATTAGGAAAGGTGGTGGGTGTGGCTCCCACCCTTCAGTCCCAGGTGTCAGTTTCTCCAGACTTTTCTCACAACTCTCAGTAGGGTGTGGCCCCAGAAGTCTGGTGGCTATGGCCCCTGAGACCAGAGATGGGGTCTTATTGATATCTGAACAGTTTCTACTGAATCTCCCATGAGGCGTAAGCACCAATCATGGTTTCAGGAGAGTACAGGGAAAACTCTGGCCTCAATGCCAGAAAACTGAGTTACTGATGTGCTTCCTGCTTCCTGGATGACTTCTCAGAATAACCCAGTCTCTATATGGTGGTGCAAGAGGGAATCCTGAGGATGGGGCAATTGCTTTTCCCCAGGCTAATGCCACATGAAAGGAACTTCTCCAAACAAGAAAAATGGTGACAGTAGTAGTGGAGAATGACTCAGCACACCGGTTCCAGTAGCTGTCCCCCACAGTTTCTCTCCCTAGGCCTCCAACTTTATACTCTCCCCATGCAACTGTAGTCCTCTTGGCTCTCCCTCTGTAGGAGCCACAGGTAAGTGGCTGTGAAGAAGATTTTCTGTGTGGGCCCTTTAAGACAGAGCATTTGTCTCTTTCTCACAGACAGAAACCTTCGCTCTTTTCACCTCCAAATGCTCTGTGGGTACCTCTTCTAAGCTCTGGGGCTCTAAGCTTGGCATCAGCCTGGGGCTGAGCACCCACACCTCTCAGGGCAACCCTCCTCACAGTGAGAGTTCCCCTGGACCCTCAGCCACTACTTGCTTCTGGGAGCAGGGCAGCCCTTTTCGCATCTCTGCCCTTTCTACCAGTCTTGGTGTGGCTTTTTCTATGATCCTTTGTTATAGCCTCTCTTTGTTTAGTCCAAAGTTGGTTTTTCAAGATGATTGTTCTTAAATTAATTTGTAATCCAGTTTGGTCCTGGGAGGTGGCAGTTGAACATCAGCCTACACTGTCGCCATCTTGGAGTCCTCTGGAACAAAACTTGTCTCATTAAATTTCTTTGTATCATCTTCTAAACATGCTAATGAGCTTTCCTTCTTAAACATTTTGGCAACATGTCCTATCAGTTGCCTACCCTGTCTCTCTTGCTGTTAGTGTCAGACAGTTTGAAGGAGTTCTTAAATATAGTTTCCATTTTTTACCTCCAGTTCATTCATCTATGTTTACCTCAACTGCTAAGAGAAAGATGATTAAGGGTGGTTAATCTTCCTTAATGAATCATCCTTAATCACCTGATGTCTTCCTATTGCTAAGAGGGGGGAATGAAATCCCTATGTACTTATTTGAGTATTCTGTGGCATTTCAGGGATATGTGGGTGTTTAAACTTCTATTATTCTGTTACCCAGCACATTTATAACCATGTCACCATCCTATTCAGTTCAGTGAAAGGAAGGATTGCCTAGATTCAATTGATGGGATTTGGGTAGAAAAGAAGGGGTGAGAAAGTGGGGAAAGAAGGTAATGTGATCTCATGTTTACAGCTCTTTGAACTGGTTCAGTGTACTATTATTGTTTCTACACCTGAATATTTAGTAGGAAAGTGTTATATGCTTGTCCTTCCCTGTCCCATTAAGTGACAAAATTAATTCTCCCAATTGGGAAGAACTGAATATAGAAAAGCGCTTGTACCCTTGGGGTCCTCCAGCTCTAACGACCCCTTTGAACTTTAAGTCTCTGAGATTGATGATCTGTCAAACTGGAGCTTTTGGCAAAGGAAACCAACCTTTACCAGCAGATGCCTTATGGAGTTTTGAACTTGTTGCCCTGACAAAGCTTAGCTATTACCTTGTTTCTAGTCTATAAAAACTATAAAACTGAGCAACTGACTCATGAAAACCATATAGCTCTCTGGTCTGAGAACACATTTGGGTGGAAAACTTGATGACTTTTTAAGAGGAAGGGTCTAAAAGACCTTGCTTGTCAAATGGTAATGGCATATTCGAGTTGCAGCTGGCCTGGCTGCAACCATCTCATCTTTACATGAAAAAGTGGCAATGATAGCTTCAGGGGAAACCAGCCTCGACTCTGCTGTCTGAAGCAAGTTTTTATCTTAGATTCACAGATGTTCCCCTAAATGTCTAGGCCTGATTCACTCATGGTTTGGAAGCTGATGGTGTCTTCTGGCTTAGGTAGCTATTCAACAGTAGCACTGTGCAGAAACAAAAATGGTCATGGCCACTCTACTTGGTGGGCAGTACTGAAAGTCATTCTCACAGGTCTGGCTAATGTGCCCCTTAATAAAACTTGTTATTTTTTTACTTATCCAAACTATTTGGCCTGAAGCTTGGAAAGCTATAGGCTAGTGGACAAAAAACACTCATTTGAGGCCCATGAACTATGGAAACAAGTAATAATTGCTGATTAACTGGATTACTTACATAAATGTCCATGATAAGGACCTGTTTTTGAAGGAAACTGATAGGCATCAATATGTGTGCACCACCCAGATTGCCTCTGTTGCTATGTGAATCCATCATTATACCGAGCATGCCAGTGCATCTGCAACTATGATAGAATGGGCATGTAAAGGACTCCAGTTTCTGCTTCAGAGTCTACCCCAAAATATGTACTTCTGAGTCCTGCAGAAATTTGATCTGTTTGTCTCTCGTTAAGAAAATCCATATGGTACAAGGCATTGTCCCTGTTCACTCTTGGCAGTTTGACTACATGAAGCTTTGACACCTCCCTGCCCCTTGGTTATCAGTGGTTCAGCACTGTTTGTGCATCCAGCTTATGGAATTGCCGTTCTTGTCTGACCCAGCTGCCTCTAGAAATACCACTGTGGTCTTTGAAACTAATCTGTGTCATATTTTCAGATTTGTAGACCTTCTGTAATCTGTCAATGGATAACCAAAGTATTCAATGGGCTTTCAATACTCCCTATTATCCGATATGGTTAATTTTTGGAAAAGCATCCTTAAAAATGAACTCACAAAAAATTTCTAACTCTACTTTCTTCTTAATAAGGCAGTTTGGTCAATATGTCCTCATAAAAGAATTAGTTCTTCTCAGCTACTTCCTGGGCAATAATCAGAATAAAAGGAATCAGGTTAACTTGCTTTTCTCCCCAAAATATAGTGACTTGTATTTTATAATTGACCATAAGAGACATTCAAGTGATTTAGAAGATGCCCCTAGTAGAACATGTAGCTCTCAGATGATCATAGAGACATCTTCAAAATGAGGCTACTTTTGGCTACTCAGAGGAATGTCCCATAGGGGTAAGTGACTTGCTTTTTATGTATACTCTGTGGGTCATTTTTCATAAAATGGGAGTTATCCAATTAGAAAAGTGGTATGCTCAGTTAAAATAAAAGGAATTAAAACCACATAATTTGGGAAACAAAAGAAAGAATAGAATTAATAAATAAATAATTAAAGATAAAACCAAATATTTGGTTGGAAAAAAGCAACAATCTAAATAATATTTGCATAGCCTATATCTGTGAGACAGGCAGGGGTAAACAAATAATATTTCAAGAACAGGGGAACATAATGAAAAATTAGATGTTGATATAATTACAATTAACACTAGTTAAACACAGAATCATGCAGTTACTAGTTTAGGGATACAAAAATATGTCCTGACCAGATATAGGCTTTGTTGATCACTTGATAAAGGAATGACATTTTAATTATGAAATAAATTGGATTCTCTCATACTTTGTGAAGATTGGAAGATACCATGAGTCATTATTTTGGACGGGACATTGGTTCTTTTACTTTGTAGTGTGATACAAAGGGTTCTACATGTTTTTGCAATATTATGATTTACATTTTATATAGGAACTATTTCTGGGTACAAATAAAAAAGACTCTGGGAAAAGGTGTTTCCTAAGGAAACAATCTGTTTTGAGTGATCTTAAGAGTATTTCTGTCTCTGATTTGTATAATTTATTAGATAAATGACTAGATACCTCATTGAGTAGCATTTAGTTGATTTATATTTAATTTTCATTCTTATAGCAATGACAGAAAAGAAAGCAAGAAAAACAGAGATTCATGGAAGGCAAGTCCATCCTACCTTTATGTTGATATTTCCTGGTATATTTAGGGCCATTGAAAAGAAAATTGTCTATTATCAGGAAAGCAAAATAAATTAATTTTAAAATTCTGTTAAAATTAACTTCTCATCCTTAGCTTCAGCTCACTGCAAACTAGTGTACTGATGTCAAATATTGGTAACAGAAAACATATAAATATAGAATAAGCACAATCCTTTGTCTATCCTCTGACCTCTCAAAACAAGAATAACAGAACTAATCACTTACACTGCAAGAATCCATAAAAAAAGCATTGACACAAAAGGATTGTGGTAACTAAAATTAAACACCCTGAAAGTAAGACTAGTTAATAGAATGCTAACTGCTGACACAGTTTCAATTAGTGTATACTGTAGATTGCATAAGACTATTTCAAGCATGGACTATAAAAAATTAGCGAGCTGAAAATAATGAAAGATCATTTGAATTATGGTAACATCACTATTTTCCATCTAATATTTATACCACATTTGCAAATTTATATTCATTCTCATTACTGTCAAATGGCAGCTGCAAGACCAGAAACTAGCTTTGCTGTTTTCCTATACCATGTCTTTTCTATTAGCTGGAAAAGTTCAATTTCAGAATGAAATTAGAACTCCAATCCTTTATTGAAGATATACTCATACTACAAAGTTTATAATTTTGTGACTCTCAAAAGAATACCAGTTGAGTTTCACTCTATTTGTCTGAATTTTTCTTATAAGCACAAAGGAGTTAAGAATGATATTCCTTAATATAGTCATGTACAGTATAATGACGTTTTGGTCAATGACAGACCATGTATATGATGGTGTTCCTATAAAATTATAATGGATCTGAAAAATAGATAGATTCCTATCTTCTAGTAATGTTGTAGCCATTGCAATGTCATAGCACAGTGCCTTACAGTGTGTTTGTGGTGATGCTTATGTACAGTGTTTATAAAGTCTATGGTAGTGTGTGGTAATGTCCTAGGGCTTTACATTCACTCACTACTCACCAACACACTCAGAGTAACTTCCAGACCTGCAAACCTGGTAAGCACCTTATAAATGTGTACCATTTTTAAAATATTTTATATCATATTTTACTGTGTTTTTCTATGTTTAGATACAGAAATACCATGTTATAACTGCCTACAGGTTTTAGTACAGTAACATGCTGTACAGGTTTGGAGCCTAGGTGTGTAGTAGGCTATATCACATAGGTCTGTGTAAGTGCACTCCATGATGTTCTCACAATGAAAAATTTGCTTAACAACTCATTTCTCAGAATGCAACCCCATTAGTAAGTGACACACAATTATACAGATAATAAAAATCTTGCCACAAAGAATCTATTAAATTGCATTTCCTTTTGTTAATGGATATGGCCTAAAGATAATATTTACACATGCACTATGACTAAAATAAGATGACAATTTTTAAAAAATATACACTTATAAATATACAGAATATGGATTGAATATATATGCTGTTATCATATTTATTCTTCTCTTGCTTTTGCAAATAATTTGCCCTGAAAGCTTTTCTTTAATTTTTCATTATTCAATGTGTGTCTTCTTATTTTTAGTCAAAGGATTTTTTCAATGTTATATCCATTAGAATCTAGTACAATATGTAATACATGAACAGCACTAAAAATATAGAAATTTAAAAAGATAAAGTTATTACAGGACACCAATAAAGGTACCTAGAAACACCTATTGAATAGCAATATAGAATAATGCTCTCATAGTTCATCCATATTGTCACAAATAGCAAGATTTCCTTTCTTCCCCACGTCTTCCTTAACTATGTATCTGTATCTATATCTAAAGATGCTGGCAATCTGATATTTTTAGGGCATATTGAAAAGCTAGAGATCCAGGGAAGAACTGATATTTCAGTTTTGAGTCCAAAGCCATCTGTAGGCAGAATTCCTTCTTCAAGGACCCCAGACCTTTCTCTTAAAGCCTTCCACTGGTTGGATGAGGGCCATCTGCATTATGAAGAATAATCTACTGTATTCAAGGCCTGCCAATTTAAATGTTGATTTTCTCTAAAAATAACTTCACAACAACATTTAAACTAGTGTTTGACCAAAACCTTGGTACTGTGACCTGGCTAAGTAGAAGCCTAACGTTAACCATTATACTAGGGACTGTGCCTAGGGCTGTCTTGCCTGGTTTGTCTCTACTTTACTCAAGTACTGTTCTGGTGACACTCGACTCCTCTTTAGGTAATAGCATAACAGAAGATTCTCACTCCACACAGGAAGCTTAAGTTGGAATCAGCACCCCATGAAATGAAGATATCAACCTATGACTTTGATATTTGTTGGTTTTCTTTTACCCATTGGAAACCCTAACTTCAAACACTACCGATCTTATAGCTTTTGGATATCTTATGTTCTCCCTTATAATTGTGCTAATTCCTAGAGATTTACAGTCTAGAAAACTTCTTGGTCTTTAGCTCCAGCTTCCCTATGCAATATATTTTTCGCTTTGTATCAACTTCAACAGAATTCGATCTCTCTTCTTAATTTTCCTCAAAATATTACAAAACTGAATTAGTGAATAATGTAATCTTTATTATATAATCTATGATGATGACAGAAAGCACAAGCCCCATGCACCTGACAGAAAAGGAACATAGGCACCTAAAAAGTCCCTAAGGGCACCCAGAAAGTTCTGCTGGAGCCTCTACTGTATGGATAAATCAAGAACTATTTCACAGACACAGCGGAGATTAAATTCACCATCTCACGTGAAACCTCGCAAATTCCCTCAGGAAGCAGGTGGAGGTGCTGTTCATTCCCTGCACCCCCCTCGTGGTTCCACCCCCACAAAGCACTGGGCGGGGCCTCTGACCCAGGTGTTCCTCTTTGGCTCACAGTGTCCCCAAAAGTTTGTGAAAGCCAACTGGATGCTAAGCCACAGATGATGGAAACAGAGTAGTCAAAGGATAAAGACAGTTCTTGTTTTAGGGGAAGATAGATAAAGCAAAAGTGTGAAAATCTATTTGTGAAGGAGAGCAAGAGAGAGAGAGAGAAATAAAATGAGAGAGGAGGCTTTAGTTATAGAAGTTCATTTATTCGTAGGATATATACACTGTTAAACAAACAAACAAAAAACCTTGGAAAGAGCCTTTGATGTTTATTTCCTCATGGTTGCCTTTAGAGTGTCCAGCACATCTGCTGAGCTGGTGTGGAGACAGCTGTTTAAGGAAAGTAGAAATTTAAAACAGTTGGGAAGAGAATGTGAGTGCTAGTATTGGCTAAGGAAACAGTGATGTAAGTTCTGCAGGTACTAGCACTTAGTAGGCATTCAATAAATATACATGTAAATATATACAACTAGAATTAATAAAGTAATGAATACCTTTCAAGCAGTATTGTGGTTGATCATTAGTTATAGACTCATTTTGCATCATTTTATCCAGTTGGGTGGAGTCACTTCAGCAGATGGCAGGACGATGAAAAGAAAATGGCAAGGTTTTTAGGATGTTACATAAGCAATGGATTATGAAGTCTGTTGTGGAAAAGGAGAAAATGGTAGCACAAAGTAGCCAATGAAAAGATTAAATGATTGGAGGTATCAGCAAGTTTGAAGAATTGTCCTGTGAAGGAGCTAGAAGTGCTAGAAATAGAAGGCAGGTGTGGGATGTGACACTGTATTATTATCAGAAGACAAAGCTGTCCCTCGTGGCAAGTTCTAAGTTTGGGCCATAGCCATATTGGAATAAAAGTACAGGAATTGACACCAGAAGACCCAAAAATTGAGAAGTCAGATTATTGGATGGGCCATCTATAGGAAGGTAGAAGTCTCCCAGATATTTTCCTCTTTTTCCCCACTCTACCTACCTTCCAGGGTCTCTACAAGTATCTATTTTCGGACTTTGCAGAACACTTCAGTGCCTAGAGGGGACATAGTGTGGTTTTGAACAGAAAATCAAAAGTTGGGCTAGTAGAGAGGGCTTTAGGGACATCTGCTTTGTTTTTGTCACCCCTCAGTCATTCACTCTCTACTAATTATACTTTTATTCATCTCTGAAGAAACTAACCCCATTTTTTAGTCTCCATCTATGTGCTTGTGGAGCTCTATTCAGTCCTGGCCAAAACGAGGCCACTCAACTGGCCACAGTGACTACTTTAGAGACAGCCATATGATCTAATTGATGTCACCTGCAGGGACTGCTGTGAGACAGCACCACATTTTTCAGTGTATTTAAACCTGGCAGCATATAGCTCTCCATTTGCTCCCAGTTATCCAGCCACCAACTGAAACCTGAGAATGAAGCCATCACAAAAGAGTGAGAGCCAAAATAAAGAACGAAAACTAAATCTGATGATCGTCATTGAAGTCCTGCATCAGCATCGCTGCCTCAAGCTAACCCAGCTCCCAGGTATTTCAGGTCTGAGTAAGCACTTTATGATTGCTCACATAGAAGGATATCCTTGCTAGTTTCATTGTCTTTGTTAACCCACTCCACAGCTATTAGCTTTTTCTGTACCTCAGTCAGTATAAACAATACCTTCTTTGAAGAGTGGTGAACATTAAACTGTATAATAACTATAAAATCATTGATGTGTTCTACAGCACTGAATAGCAGAAAAAGCATAATAAATGTTTTACTTAAAGTAAATCTGGCTCTTAGCCACCATTTAATAAGGTCAGACTAACTTAGTTATCATAGGAGTTCATTTTCCTATTTGGCAGTATGTACAATGTTAACAAATACGTTGGAAAGAGCATTTATGTTCAGTCCCTTATGGCTACCATTATGATGCTCATTGTCCAAGCCTACATGGTCCATTCAAGAACAAATGACTCCACAATCTCTCTGTCACGTATGGGCAATAACATCTTTTGCTGCAGACATTATGACTTTGGTATTTGACTTAGTTCTTTTTAGCAAACACATTTGAAAAATCAGAAGTCCCACTGCCTCTACCAAGTGGTGTATCACTTATGAAAACCATTTTAAAACCCTATTTTTCAAACCCTTGACAACACTACTCCCCTGAGGCAGGTCCCTTTTTATCCACCTCTCCCCACTTTCTCTGCTTTCTCTCATAAATACTGATATAAATAGCCAGCCTGTACAAAACCTGGATATGGTTGTGCAACCGGTGCTTAGCAAGTTCAGGAAATATAAGAACAGTTAATAATCCCTAAGATCAGAAGCCCAGAACTTTCTAGAGGGGGGAGGAAAGCAGAATTATTCTTTTGTCCTCTGAGAGTAGACTCTGGCAAGAGTAGGACACATTAATTAATAGCTTTATAAGTTATCTTGTTACACATAATTATGTGGCACAGAGTAAATAGGTAGAATAGGAACACCTCTGGTTGTAGTTATACTCTCAGAAGCAGTGCCATGCCCCCTGACATTGCATAGACATCAGCTGCTTCCCGGGGTCCCAGAATAAAAGGAAGAAGCAGACCTTAGATAGGGATGAGGGGTGTGAGAGCATCTGCATCAAGATAACAAGGCAGCCGGTTATACTGATAAGCAAACCATGCCCTGAAGACAAGATCCTGCACTTTGTTACCAATGTGGCTAGAAGGAAGGTTAATTATAATTATCCTCCCCAAACATAATATTGTTGTGCCTGATAACATCCTTGTAGACAATTTCTTCATGCTTAAAGATAAATCTTGTGAACACTTCTGTCACCAAATATTCTAGAGTATTCTCAGTAGCTTCAAAGGCATAGAATCCAGTTCAGATTTGGGGGTTAAAAATTGGTCATTCATAATTCAGGTTTTGAAGTGTAGTCTTTATTGTTTTATCTTCCTTTAGTAAGTTCCTAAATGTTTTAATAGATCTTCCTTCATCCCTCCCTCCCTCCTTCCCTTCCTCCCTCCCTCCCTCCCTCATTCCTTCCTTCCTTCCTTCCTTCCTTTCTTCCTTCCTTCCTTCCTTCCTCCCTCTTTCCTTCCTTCCTCCTCCTCCTCCTCTTCCTCCTTCTTCTTTCTTTCTTTCTCTTTCTTCTTTCTTTCTTTCTCTTCATTCTCTCTTTTTAAAATTTTTTATTTAATTAATTGTGCTTACATAGATTCTAGGGTCACCCCGAATGCATCCACCCCTCCCCCATATTCCCCTCAACATCTCCTTTGACCCCTTCCCTATAGCGCCCTCGCCCCTTCCCTTCAGGTTTATCCCATCCTATCATCCCCTTTCCCTCTGTCCTCTTTTCCTCTGGTCCCTTAGATCCCTCCTCTGTCTCAATCCCTTTCCTCAGTTCTCATTGTTCCCTGGATTTCTCAAATGAGTGAGGTCATATGATATTTTTCTTTCTCTGCCTGGCTTATTTCACTCAACATAATAGTTTCCAGGCCCCTCCATATTGTTGCAAAAGGTAATACAGTGTGTCCGTAAAGTCATCGTGCACTTTTGATCGTGTGACCAGTCAAAAGTGCACCATGACTTTACAGAAACACTGTATTTCCTTCTTTTTCATAGCCCCATAGTATTCCATTGTATATATGTATCACTGTTTTTGAATCCACTCGTCCACTAATGGACACTTGGGCTGTTTCCAGATCTTCGCTGTTGTGAACAATGCTGCCATAAACATGGGGGTGCATTTCTTTTTTTCAGTCGGTGATATGGTGTCCTTGGGATATATTCCTATAAGTGAGATAGCTGGGTCAAAGGGCAGTTCCATTTCTAATTTTTTGAGTAATCTCCATACTGTTTTCCACAGTGGCTACACCAGTCTGCATTCCCACCAGTAGTGCAGGAGGGTTCCCTTTTCTCCACATCCTCGCCAGCACTTATTCTGTGTTGTTTTGCTGATGAGTGCCATTCTGACTGGTGTGAGGTTATATCTCATTGAGGTTTTAATTTGATTTTCTCTAGTGATTAGTGATGTTAAACGTTTTTCATCTGTCTGTTGGCCAACTGTATGTCCTCTTTGAAGAAGAGTCTATTCATTTCTTTTGCCCATTTTTTGATTGGCTTGTTTGTCTTCCTGGTGTGGTGTTTTACAGATTCTTTATAAATTTTGTTTATTAACCCTTTATCAGATGTGTTGTCGAATATGTTCTCCCATTGTGTGGTTTGTCTTTTTATTCTGTTCATTTTGTCTTTAGCTCTGCAAAAGTACCTAGTTTGATATAGTCCCATTTGTTTATCCTGTCTTTTGTTTCACTTGCCCGTGGAGATAAATCACCAAATATATTGCTGCGAGAGATGTCAGTGTGCTTACTGCCTATGTTTTCTTCTAAGATGCTTATGGTTTCATGACTTACATTTAACTCCTTTATCTATTTTGAGTTTAATTTTGTGCATGGTGTAAGGTGGCGATCTAGTTACATTCTTTTGAAGGTAGCTGTCCAGTTTTCCCAACACCATTTGTTAAAGAGACTGTCTTTACTCCACTGTATGCTCTTACCTCCTTTGTCAAATATCAATTGTCCATAAAGATGTGGGTTTATTTCTGTGTTCTCTGTTCTGTTCCATTGATCTATATGCCTGATCTTATGCCAGTACCAAGCTCTTTTGAGTACAATGGCCTTGTAGTATACCTTAATATCTGGAAGAGTGATACCTCCCACTTTATTTTTTTTTTTTCAAGATTGCTGAGGCTAATCATGTTCTCTTTTGGTTCCATATAAATTTTTGGAATATGTGTTCTATATCTTTGGATTATGTCATTGGTATTTTAATTGATACTGCATTAAATTTATGAATTGCTTTGGTTAATATAGACATTTTAATGATGTTTATTCTTCCTAGCCATGAGCATGGTATATGCTTCCACTTGTTTGTGTCTTCCTTGATTTCTTTTATCAATGTTTTATAATTTTCTGAGTGCAAGTCTTTAACCATGTTGGTTAAATTTACTCCTAGGTACTTTTTTTTTTTTTTTGCTTCAATAGTGGAGGGGATTTTTTCCTTAATTTCTCTTTCTAACATTTCATTGTTTGTGTATAAAAATGCCTCTGATTTCTGAGTATTAATTTTATATCCTGCCATGTTGCTGGATTTGTTTATCAGGTGCAGTAGTTTTTTGACTGAGACTTTGGGGTTTTCTATATACAATATCATATCATCTGCAAAGAATGATAGTTTCACTCCTTCATTTCCAATTTGGATGTCTTTTATTTCTTCTTGTCTGATTGTTATAGCTAAGACTTCCAGTACTATATTGTATAAGAGTGGTGAAGGAGGGCACCCTGCCTTGTTTCTGATTTTAGGAGAATTGCTTTTAATTTTTCTCCATTAATTATGTTGGCTGTGGGTTTGTCATAGATGGTCTTTATCATGTTGAGGTATGTTCCCTGTATTCCCACTTTGCTAAGAGTTTTGATTATAAGTGGGTGCTGGATTTTATCAAATGCTTTTTCTGCATCTATTAAAATTATCGTGTGGTTTTTCTTTTTCCTTTTGTTTATTTGGTGAATCACATTGATTGATTTACGAATGTTATACCATCCTTGCCTCCCCAAAATAAATCCCACTTGATCATGATGTATGATTTATTCATGTATTGCTGGATCCAGTTTGCTAATATTTTGTTGAGGATTTTAGCATCTAAATTCATCAGGGATATTGTCCTATAATTTTCGTTCTTTGTGTTGTCTTTGCCTGGTTTTAGAATCAGAATTATGCTCGCCTAATAAAAGGAACTTAGAATTGTTCCTTCCTCTTGAATTTTTTGAAATAGCTGAAGAGGGTAGGAGTTAGTTCTTTGAATTTTTGGTAGAATTCACTTGTGAAGCCATCAGGCCCAGGACTTTCTTTTTTGGGAGTTTTTTGATAACTGTTTCAATCTCATTTGTTGTAATTGGTCTGTCTAGGTGTTCTGGTTCTTCCAGATTAATTTTTGGAAGATTATATGATTCAAAAAATTTGTCCATTTCACCTAGGTTGTCTAATTTTTTGGCATAGAGTTCTTCATAGTATTTTCTTACAATACTTTGTATTTCTGTTGTGTCAGTTGTTATTTCTCCACTCTCATTTCTAATTTTATTTATTTGAGTCCTCTCTCTTTTTTTCTTGGTGAGTCTAGTTAAAGGTTCATCGATCTTGTTTACTCTTTCAAAGAACCAGCTCCTGCTTTCATTGTTCCTCTGTATTTTTTCTTTAGCCTCTATGTCATTTATTTCCACTCTGATCTTTATTATTTCCTTCCTTCTACTACCTCTGGGCCTTACTTGCTGTTCTTTTTCTAGTTTTTTTAGATGAAAGGTTAGATTGTTTATTTGAGCTTTTTCAAGCTTCTTAGGAATGCCTATAGTGCTATGAACTTCTCTCTCAGGACTGCTTTGACTGTGTCCCATAAATTTTGAGTTGTTGTATGTTCATTATCATTCGTTTCTAGGATTTTTTTTATTTCTTCTTTGATCTCATTGTTAATCCATTCATTATTTAATAACATGACATTTAGTTTCCATGTGTTTGGGTATTTTTTCAGTTTTTCTGTTGTGGTTGATTTCTAGTTTCATGCCATTGAGATCAGAGAAAATGCTTGATATGAATTCAATCTTCTTAAATTAGTTGAGACTGCTTTTGTGTTCTAACATGTGGTCTATCCTAGGGAATGTATTATGAGCACTTGAAAAGAATGTATTTTCTGCTGTGTTTGGGTGAAAGGTTCTGAAGATATCTATTAAATCGAGGTGATCTAGTGTGCCCTTTAAGTCTGCTGTTTCTTTGTTAATTTTCTTTCTTGAGGATCTGTCTAGTGATGTTAGTGGGGTATTGAAATCCCCTACTATTATAGTATTGCTGTTAATCTCTTCCTTTATTTCCATCAAAGTCTGCTTTATGTATTTAAGTGCTCCTATAACAGGTGCGTAGATATTTATAATGGTTATATCTTCCTGTTGTATTGCTCCCTTTATCATTATGTAGTGACTTTCTTAGTCTCTTACTTGGTTTTAAGGTCCATTTTGGCTTTTATAATTATTGCTACCCCAGCTTTTTTTTCATTTACATTTGAATGAAAATTTTTTTTCATCCTTTTACCTTCAGTCTATGTGCATCTTTTGTTTTAAGGTGTGTCTCTTGTAGACAGCATATGTACAGTTCCTGTTTTCTTTTCCATGCAGCTACCCTTTTATGTCTTTTGATTAGATCATTTAGTCCATTTACATTTAAGTTTATTATATATATTAGTTGTTTATTGCCATTTTATTCTTTAAAGCTGTATTCCTCTTTTGCTATATTCTTTTCCCACTTTGATCTGTTTATAACAGGCCCATTAACATTTCCTGAAGTATTGGTTTGGTTGTAATTAATTCCTTGAGGTGTTTTGTTTTTGTTTTTGTTTTTTGCCTGGGAAGCTTTTTATTTCTGCTTCAATTTAAAATGATAGCCTTGCTGGATAAAGTAGTCTTGGTTGTAGGCTCTTGTTTTGCATTATTTTGAATATTTTTTGCCATTCCCTTCTGGCCCCAAGTGTTTCTATTGAGAAGTCAAATGTCATCCTTATGGAGGCTTCTTTGTAGGTGTTAGCCTTTTTTTCTCTAGCAGCTTTTAACATTTTCTTCTTATTGCCTAGCTTTGGTATTTTAATTACAATGTGTCTTGGTGTAGGTTTCTTTGGGTTTCTCTTTAATGAAGTTCTCTGTGATTCTTGAACTTGTGAGAGGCTTCCCTGCATCAATTTAGGGAAGTTTCAGCTATGATTTGATTCAATAAATTTTCTATCCCTTGTTCTTTCTCTTCTTCTTCAGGAACCCCTATGATGTGGATGTTATTTCTCTTCATGTTGTCATAGAGTTCTTTTAGAGTTTTCTCAGACTTTTTGAGTCTCTTTTCTTTTTTCTGCTTTGATTCCATGCCTTCATTCATTTTGTCCTCCAACTTTCTGATTCTATCCTCAGCTTCATTCATTCTGCTTTTAATTCCTTCCATTGTGGTCTTCAATTTTGATATTGTATTTGTCATCTCCGACTGATTCTTTTTTAATATTTCAATGTCCTTTTTTATACTTGCTATTCCTTTATTTAGGTGTTTGTAATGACCATCCATTTTTGTTCTAAAATCCCTAAGCATCCTCACAATCATTATTTTAAACTCTGCATCCAGTAGTTTGGTTATTTCCATATCACTCAGTTCATTTCCTGGAGGTTTCTCTTGTGGTTTCAGTTGGATTGCACTTCTCTATCTTCTCATTATGTCTGTGTTTTGGGTGTGTTGTTTGTAGAGCTGGTTGAGTCCAGGCTTGGCTTGGTTAAGTCTCCGCTACATTCCTGTAATCAGGGGAGACCCACTGCTCCTTGGCACTCCCTGCCAGGCTTGATGTGGCTTTTTCTTTGCTCCTTGGTTTTTGAGAGCTGTTCTTGTAGTCCACGGTTAGCTTTTTGTGCTGATTGTTCCTAAATTACTTTGTAATCTGGTTTAGTGGTGTGAGCTGGGAGTCTGTCCATCTGCCTGCTATGCTGCCATCTTTTGGTCCTTATCTTTTTTTCTTTTTTATTTCTATCTTTCTTTCTGTCATTTTCCTTCTTCCTTCCTTCCTTTCTTTTTCGTCTCTTTTTTCTTTCTCTTTCTTTCTTTCTTTTTTCTTCTTTCCTTTCTTCTTTCCATCCTTCCTTCCTTTTTCTTTCTTTCTTTATTTCTTTCTTCTTTTTTGTTTATTTTTTCCCCCTTTCTTCTTTCTTTATCTCTTTCTTTCTTTTTCTGTAAATGACAGTATTTAAAAACTAAAAAGTATTTCATTTCTCCAAAGAGGACATACAGATGGCCAATAGGCATATGAAAAAATGCTCAACATCACTAATCATTAGAGAAATGCAAATTAAAACCACAATGAGATATCACCTCACACCAGTCAGAATGGCACTTATCAGCAAAACAACACAGAATAAGTGCTGGCGAGGATGTGGAGAAAAGGGAACCCTTCTGCACTGCTGGTGGGAATGCAGACTGGTGCAGCCACTGTAGAAAACAGTTTGGAGATTCCTCAGAAAATTAAAAATGGAACTGCCTTTTGACCCAGCTATCCCACTTTTAGGAATATACCCTAAGAACACCATAGCACTGTTCGAAAAGAAGAAATGCGCCCCCATGTTCGTGGCAGCATTGTTCACAATAGCGAAGATCTGGAACCAGCCCAAGTGTCCGTCAGAAGACGAGTGGATTAAAAAGCTATGGTACATATATACTATGGAATACTACTCAGCCATAAGAAACGATGACATCGGATCATTTATAACAAAATGGATGTACCTTGATAACATTATACGGAGTGAAATAAGTAAATCAGAAAAAAAGAAAAACTGAGAACAGCACGATTACATACATAGGTGGGACATGAAAGTGAGGGTATGAGACATGGACAAGAGAGTGGTGGTTATGGGATGGGGGGAGGGAGGGAAGAGTGGGATAGGGAGGAGGGGAGGGACGCAGGGAAAACCAGATCTAAGGTGACAGAGGACAATTTGACTTTTGGTGATGGGTATGCAACACAATTGAATGATAAGATAACCTGGAGATGTTTTCATTGTACATATGTACCCTGATTTATTGATGTCACCCCATTAGAATTAATAATAATAAAATATATATTAAAAAAAAAACAAAAAATACTAAGAAGTATTTCAAAAGTGTGTCACCTTAGCAGGTACAAAAGAAGGAACCAGTAAAATGGGCTTGGAAATGCAGTTCCACTGTTTACCCTTTTTGATGACCCTGCCATATTTTAGAAGCCAAACAAAGCTGACATTAAGTAAAAGCTTTAGCCTACTCCTTACATTTTTTAAGATTAAACTCTAGGGATACTGTAAACATATCCACACCCAGTAATGACAAAAGATATGGCACTCCTGAAAGAAGATACCAAAATATTTGGAAATATCTTTGGTTATAGGATAAAAAGACCAATCTCATCAGAGAATATGTTAGCATCTCCAGCTAGATTGCTCATTTTGTGTGAAAGTATGTTTGCTCTTAGGAAAAAAATGGCTAAACATTTTCTAGCTAATTAAAAGAAACCATGCCCAAGGACAGAGCCCAGAGCAGTGGTGAGACTGGCATGGTGTACTTGATTATCTTTGGCCTTAACCATTAGGTTTGACTGGGGACATAGGGTCCCGATAATGATGGAGTAAGATGCCACAGACACATTTTTCAATGATGTTTAACTTAATCTCTGATCATTCTTGTTTCTTTGTACAACTCTAGTTCTCACAGCCAGTTTGGTTGCAGGAGACAGCACTGGTAATTTTGCTTTGTTGGAGTTAGGAGGGAACCGTGTAGTTCAAGAAATAACCACCTACTGTTATTTCCTTGGGCTGGAAATCCTTGCCCTGGCTTTTCTTCTATGTAAGAATTATACCCAAAAGCCTCAAGATTTTTGTTTTGTTTCATTTGTTGTTGCTTACAAATTTATTTATAATGACCAAGGCAGTGACTGTTAGTTTCCCTAGTGCCCACAAAATTACCTTTGGTTTCAACTGAGCTAGGTCTGTGTTCAGAAACTGTCAATGACTTAGATTTTACAGGATATCATTCTGCTCTTTGTCTTTGTTCCTTGGAAAAAGTCATTATAAATACAGCCTCATATTTTTTTACAATTTTTTTGAGGAACCTGTCCCTCAGTGACAGGAACCACGTGTCTGCTAATCTCCTGATCTAATCACAGAGACCCTTTCCTCCTGGTGATAGTACCAGTCTCCTCCTCAATGCATGCCTTCGTTCTCCAAAGAGCCTTAACAGCTGAGACTAACTTCTTGCTTTTCTCTTAGTCTGAAGTTTAAGGAATCTAGGCTATAGATGGCCAAGGCTGCTCCCTATTTTCACCATTTGAACACATAGCACCTGGGAAGCTGCTGTCAACCTACTAGGTGCACTCTATGGTTGGGATGCAAGACTTTTAGGACAAGCTATGTGAGGGGAGTAAAGAAGTCTGGGCCTGACTAGGTAATGGCGCAGTGTATAGAGTGTTGGTCTGGGATACAGAAGACTCAGGTTTGAAACCCCAATGTCTTCGGCTTGAGCATGAGCTCATCTGGCTTGAGCACAGGCTTACCAGCTTGAACACAAGGTCACTGGCTTGAGTGTGGTATCATAGACTTGACCCCATGGTTGCTGGCTTGAGCCCAAAAGTCACTGGCTTGAAGCCCAAGGTTGCTGGCTTGAGTTGAAGGTGGCTGGCTTGAGCAAGGGGTCACTGGCTCTGCTGTAGCCTCCTCTCCTCATCAAGGCATATATGAGCAAGCAATCAATGAACAACTAAGTTGCCACAATGAAGAAATGATGCTTCTCATCTCTCTCTCTTCCTGTCTTTCTGTCCCTACCTGTCCCTCTTTTTATTTTTCTCTTTTTCTCTCGCAAAAAATAAAAAAGAACTCAGTGGTATAACTCTAATTTGGCTCAGTAACTCTCATTCATATCTGAGATTTAGCTTACCAGCTAGCTCTTTAAGGCATAATTTTTCAAATCTTGGCCAACAAACATTCTTCTTGAAGAGTGTTTCTTGTCATTGGAGAATCTAGACTGTCCGTTCAGCTTTTGGGAATTCTCCAGAACATTTATTTCTCAAGATGTCTCCAGATTGTGGTTTAGAACACTGGGACTCCACAGCATTGACCATCTACCAAGACTTAAAGTCCTTAAAGAAATTCCTTATATATCACCAAAATTCTTTCCCTAAGGTAGAAACAGCATGCACAATATGCTCTTTTTTTTGGTGATCTCTTTCTCTCAGGAGTTTCTTGTTATTCTGTTCTCTGCCCCTGGAGCATGGCTATTCTCTCTTGGTACACAAATCTCACTCTCATCTCTTGGCTCACTTTCTACCATTACTTGCTCATAATTAGGTCTGGGCTGCCCGTCATTGGCGACAATAAAGGCTTATTCTGCCAGTTTTTGTCCATGCTGCTGAGGGGGAATGAATAAAGTTTCATTCTGCTCCCATTCCTGGTGTGGGGAATTTGGAAGCTGTTCTGGTTTACTCTGAGTGCTTCAGAAAGACTTACAGGAGGGCTTTCCAGGAAGTGTCATGAAGGTTCTCCTACTTTCCTTCTAACTTTGTATCAAAATCACTATTGGACTCTCATGTCACCTTGTTTCTTCTTTTTTAGAAAAATTTCCTTTTTTTTTTAAATAGAAGAAAATATATTGAAAACAGCTGGTTTTATTATATTGTGGTCAGATGGTTTGTAGTTCTTATTTACACAGTTTAGGACTTACTTTTAATTTCTGGCTTACAATATGTGGTCCATTTTTAAAATATATGTTCCATAGAAACTTGAATAACAGATTATATTATCACTTTTTAGAGTATATACTTGATTATAATTAAAAAGAGCAGGCTTACATAATGTTCTTTTTCAGATCCTGTGATTCATAATTTTTTCTCTCCAATGTAGTTTGTTGCAAATTGAGACTGTCTCTTATTATTACTTTTTCTGTTGATTTCTTCTTTATGTCTTATAGTTTCTTTTAAATGTTTGTTATTCTATTATTTGGTCTATACATGTTCACATTGATTTCTATCTTCATTGTTTACAATATCTGTTTTTACTTAGAACAGTGGTTCTTAACCTGGGTTCTATCAAACCCTAGAGGTTTGATGAGTCGGTCTCAGGGGTTCAGAGAAGCCTCTGCTGTGGAGGTCAGAATAAAGTAATACCATAATTTGCTGTGAGTTCATGCACTTCGTTGGTTTTGTTCTTTGAGCAAGGTGATGTTCATGCACGGCTCACTTTGTACACCAGTAAAAAAACATATACCTATGTCTTGAATTTGGAAAATAAATCATATTTTATTTATTGCTAAAGAAGGGTTCGGTGAATGCGCATATGAAACTGGTGGGTTCAGTACCTCAAAAAAGGTTAAGAACCACTGATTTAGAAGTTATTTACCTTAATGCCTTAATATTTTATACTAACACATGACATCTTTTTACATGGTAGGTTCTTTTTCAGATTTTTAGAAACTTGATTCTCTTTTGAAAATTGCATATCATAGGTCAACGTTATTTAGAAATGTATACTTCTATTTATCTCTGTTTTATTAAATTAAATGGAAATATCAGTGTTTTTATGTAACAATTTTTCTATTATGTTTTTCATTTTGGTTCACACTTTATTTTGCTATGTTTTATCTTTCAGGAGATTCTTTGTGATAATCTTACTAACAATACACTTCCTAAATTGAGTTTGGAATACTGGAGAATATTTGAAATAGTTGTGAAAATTAAAGTATCTTCAGATGTTGCCAGATGATCCCAGAGGGAGAAATTGTCCCTGTTTAAAACCATTGCTCTATATTATCATGAAATCAGGTGTTGCTTAGGAGAGACCTGAGAACAAGCTGCTTTCTTATTTTTCATTGTTGACAAGAATTTGTATCTTTTTTATCTGTCCACTGAAGTTTTTTTTCCTTTTTCTTTATTTTAAAATTTTATTAATGTTTGATTGTTTATGTCTCATATTTGGTGAAGTCTTCCTAATTTTTCTTCACAACAATGTGTCTTTTAACAGATTTATATTTCTCATTATTTGGATATTTTTCCTTTATTAAATCTTTAAATATTTAAATGAATATTTCTTTTTTCCATTTTCATGTTTCTTTTTTTATTATAGTGGTCAGGTTTATGTTGGACTTTTGTTATCTAAATCTTATGTCTATAGTTTTACCTGTATTCAAATTCATCTCTTTGTTTTATATTTTTATTTGTATTTTTATATCATATTGAATGATATAAAATCTGAGGCCATTATGAACTTTTGCCTTATAATTAGAGCTATTAAATACCTACTTCAACATGTATTGGGTTAATTTAGTATTTCAGTGTTTAATATGTGTGCTTTTTAAAATATTTTTGAAAGTTAAGATTATGGGTTATAGAATTGAATGCATATTTATGTCAAATCTCTTTAAACCTTTCTCCCTTTTGAAGGGTACAACAATTTCCCTCAGTTTAAAAAAATATTAAAAGCTAGTAAATTGGGATTAGAAAAATATTAAACAATTTTTCAGTAGTGATATAAATGAATACTGAAAGAATGTCAATTTTTAAAATCATGCAAAGAGTATTCATGAAAATAATCATGTGCATAAAACTAAATTTCTCCTCATTGTTTACATAATAAAATGAGATTCAGAAAGTTTGCAAAACTAGGGGGCAGAGAGCTTTATCTTATTGACATTATTGACATATATCACATATATCACACTTTTTGACATATTATTTATGTTTTTAATTCATTAAGTTAATCATGAATTTTAAACCAAGAATATTTTGATCTGTAACCATGTTTATTTCAGTGGATTCAGAAAAATGAAAATAATGTATATTTTGGGGAAAAAAAGCCTTGTGTGCTTAATGCATTACTTCAATAAATAAGTATGAAGATGCTATATAATATGGAATGAGTGTTAATAATTTACCTCCCTGTTATATCTATTAATTTATCTATGTCTATCTCTGTCTCTAGCTCAATCTCTGGTCTCTAATTTATATTCTTGTTGAAATTTACATCTTTTTGTTGCTCTTTGTGTATATATGTTTTCTTCGGTAATTCTACTGAGTGACTAATATCTTCTGTAGTGTCCTACCTCTCTCTCCCACCTAATCATGATTATCTGAGCAACCATAATGCAATGTTTTTGATTTTTCTCTAGTTTCTTTATAAAAGCAGTCCCTAATACAATTCAAGAAATAAAACATGAAAAGCATTCTTTTTACTTTTTTATTTTTTAAAATACTGAAAAATATTTACTAGATTAATACTTATTATTTTAATACAAATCATTTCACCTTTCAGTTTATTCATTTTTCAGCCATAATGAGTTTTATGATTTGTAAATGAAATGCTGACATGTTATTGAAAGAGACACTGAGGTATAAAATAAAAGTTGTCCTGATTTTAGCACTGAATGCCCTTGAATACGTTTAGTGGTGGCAGAAGTATTCAGTTATTATAGAATAATCCTATAAATTTCAAATTCTATGTTTATTTTGCAAATTTGTTATTTATATTTTAGTAGATAACTTAAGATAACTTAAAGTCTAGGGTGAATAGTAACCATCCCTTCAACACTTGATTTTTTTGTTTGTTTGTTTCTTTTTCTTTATTTCTCTTTATGACTGTCATTGCTCTAAGATGAATACTGTAAATAACAAATATTTATAATGAGCATACATAATATTCATTTTTTAAATGCATACTAGGTATGTAAGTCTAGACAATTAAACTAATAAAAAATCTTTAGTTATTTCCCTTCCAATTTAGACAAGGAGCAACCAAGAGAAAAAAGAATAATTTAACATAAACACTAATGAGACACAATTTATCTTTCTTTTTGCTTCAACAACAAAATTTGCCATGGGATATTTAGTGGAGCAGTTGGTAGGGAGATGTGAAGCAAAATTTTTCTTTTTGGTGTAGAATCTTTTAAAATTTAAAACTAGATTTCTATCCATTGTTCTTATTATACAGAACTGAAGGTTAAAGTCAAACAGTATAATTTATGACAATTTAACTGCTTTTAATGACAATATTTTGCGTGGTTAGAAGTAATTAAATATTCTAATTAGCTTAGGTTTTAAATTACTTAGTAAAATAATTATTTGACACAAGTGAGTCTTATCATTCTTATTTACAGATTATAAATGCAACAAAAGAAAAGTTAAAAAACAGTTTTAGTAAAGATTCAACTGCAAAATCATTAATGACTATGTATTGTATACTTAATATATGAAGATAATTACACTATTAAAATATATACACGTAAATGTACTTACTGTATTCATTTTAGAGCAATAACAATGTTATTAAGATGAATAAAATAAAAGAAACAAAGCTAAAAAAAGACAAGGGTCTGGATGATCATTATTGTTCTCTGAAAATTAGTTTTGTACTAAATTAAACAACAAATTTTCAAAATAAACAGATTTTTAGAATATACAGAATTATCTATAATGGAATTCTTCTACAATCTTGAACATATTCAAGGACAGCTAGTGCTAAAACCCAAATAACTTTTATTTCACTTTTTAAAAATATATTTTATGCTTTCCTATCTCTTTCAAAAATAGGTTAGAATTTCATGTATAAATCATTAAGCTCTTTAATGGCTAAAAATTAATTTATTTATACTATTAAATTGTTTTACCAAATTTCAGATCAATTTTAAATAATCATTGACTTTAATGAGTCATAATCCATAGATCCACTGCTTCTAAGTAATTTAAATGACAAAATTAATATTGAACAACATAACTAAATAGAACTTAAATGCTTAATTTACTTTTCGTAGAACATTTTTTGAGAGCTTTCATAATTAAACTTTTTTTTGCAGCAAACTCTTAAGGAAAAGAGGGTCAAAGGATTTTTTTTTTTTAATTGGAGTACAGCTCCAGCCATCTGCCTTGGTGCATTTCAGCTGCGTGTCTGCTGTGGGTGGACACTGCCCTAGGTGCTACACATCATTTCACCATCTGAGCTATTTGACAAAGGATTGGAAATTCTGATTCTACAGAACATGAAGCCATCTACCTTTGTTTACACACAAAATAAAGATATTAATATAAAACAGCACCTACACCAGGATTTGGAGTCTACTAACTGTAAGAGATGGGGACTGAACACTTGATCTGCAATGTTTCTCTTTGTTTGGGCCCACTTCCCCTTTTGCCTAATGTCACCTACATTCTTCTTTACCAAGACTATAGCAACCAAGAGAAATAGAGGAGAATGTTTTAGCCATGAACCTCAAAGTATAGAAGAAAAATATTTTTTTCTTCCCCTTACAACCTCATCTTAATTGAATTAATTAAATCTGCAAATACTCTATTTCCAAAAAAAGTCATATTTAGAGGTTCTGAGTGTACATAAATTTTAGAAGATACTATTCAACCTAGTACAGTGTCTCAGTACAGTCACCTCAGCCTCACTGTCATCATTGATATCTCGAAGGGCTCCTGTGAGGATGAAGGGAGAAGACCCATGATAAGAGCTCAACTTTGGCGTTGGCTGTCAGTGATACCAATTACTACTGTTGCTAATGTGTTATCACCATCATCAACATCATCATCTTCATCATATACTGCAGTTATAGGAGCTGGGAGAGATACAAAGAAGGACAGATACAAATAATCTCCATTCTCAAGGAGCCTACAGTTTAGCAATGGACATTACACTATCATGTCTGAAATATTGAAGTGCTATCTCTATGGAACCAGCTAGAAATGCGGAGGAAGAGGAGGCTAGTGTAGAAGTAGTCAGAGTAGTCAGCACAGAAGGTGACCCATGAGAGTGGGCTTTTCAAGTATTCTGGGAAGCAACATGGGCACCTATAGAGCTTTTGACTCATGATTGAAAAGAGTAGCCTCTTCATTGCCACAGCACAAAACATACTCAAGAAGTCATCAATAGTGACACCCACTTGCCTCATTATGATGGAGTCTGAACTGATTCTGAAAGGCTTTCACTCTTCCTTTAAAATAATACATCCCTGACCAAAATAACTGCCTATCCTTATGGTGAAAAATTATTGAGATTTGGAGTTAAAGGCAGCTTTCAGGGAGGCAAAATTATTGACATCCTTTGCTTACCTTAAAGGTTCCAAAAAGGAACAGCTACCACACAATGGGTGGAACACTTCCCTTTTAAATATGCAACATCTGTGCAATACTGGTTGTGATGTGAAACACACCAAGTAGTTAGAATGCTTCTACCAATACTGGAAAACCTAACATGTTGATTAGGATCTTAGTAATGCAAAAGACCAAATGTCAACAATGTGTATTGTTAAAAGCATACTTTGGCATGCTCAGTGATCCTTGAATTGACAGTACAATTGATACTTTGTCAAAGCAGCCATGCTGGCAACACATTTATGGTTGTACACTTATGAGGTCTTCTGCTGAGGCAATTGGCTTTCTTTTCTCTGTAGAGGGCCTTGCCTTTCTTAGTATTATAAATACAATAAATGTTGTTCATTCATTGGTGAGTAGGGGCTAAAAGGCAAAACTCTTTATCTAATAATAGATTACCTGGGCAAAATAATGTGAATGGCTTTTTTGTTATAACGTGAAAGATAAATTTATTTCTGTAAATATGTTTCCCTCTGAAAAGTACTTCAATGCAGTGAGTTGGTACAAAACATAATAAAGTCCGTTCTTGTTTAGCAGAGAGTTATATCCTCACAACTCAGATGTGAATTGGCAGTTGGAAATTTGCAATACAGAAGTGACTGAGTGCATAGATTAGCCCATCAAAGCAAAATAATGCAGATAATTTTCTTAATAAACAACATTTTTAGTACAATTACATTGAACTACTTTACATAATTTACCCTGTTTAGAAAACCTAAGAAAAACTATGTCAAGGTTTTTGTCTCTAGGTACTGGTGGGCATCTCCAGCTATCATTTAGTTGCAGGGTTATCAAACAGCCACACTGTATTTCATACTAGCTTGGCTTTTCAGATACATAATCTATTTTGGTTGTTTGGTACAGGCAGTTATTTTATTTTTCAACTTGAAAAATCACCAATGAAGTCTTATATATACCCAGAGAACAAAATCAAGCAAAACAACATTTGATATGGATTAAGAGAGCGAGGAGGTAGATATAAAGAGACTAGAGGTAGAAATATATACGTATAGTTATATATGTATATATATATATAAATGTCTAGTTATATATATGTATTGTTATATAAATATAGAAATTTATAAGGTATATATAGTTACATATATAGTTATATTAGTAATAATTATTACCTTCATAACACATCTTCAAAAATATTGCTTGAACTTAGTAATTTGAATTGAATAATTGACTAATTCTTTTATACTTTTTAGCATATATTGATTTTGGCAAATTAAATACAGTTATATTTTGTTGTCATTGTTACATCATTACCTGACATTTAGGTAACAATTTCTGCATCAGTCAGGGTAGGCTGTAAATTAGTTTGTTAGGAATTCATAACAAAATACCATAGACTTTGTGGCTTAAACAACAGTAATTTATTTTCTCACAGTTCTGGAGGCTAGAAGTTCAAGATCAAGGTGTCAGTAGGTTTGGTTTCTTCTGAGGCCTCTCTTGTAGGCTCACAGATGATTACCTTTCTACTATGCCCTCACATGGTATTTCTTTTCTGAACACACATTCCAGGTCTTTTGTGTGTCCAATTTTCTCTTTTTATAAGGATACCAGCCGGGTTGCATTAGGATGCACACTAAGGGCCTCATTTTAATGTTGCCACTTCTCTTGGCATAAGTACAATTCTAGAACTGCAGGCCAAATTTTTCCCTTTAGCCTTGTCAATTCTTGGCCTGCAAAGAATGCGATAGACAAACCCTATCAGAATTCTGATAAACAAAATGGAAGGTTTTTTCCTCCTTAGCTACTTCTTTCAGCTTCTTGAGCTTCAACATCTTTTAAACATTTCTGTTTCTGTTGGAAAAACAAAATATACAATGAGTGTGTCATTTTACCATGGCCCCTTACACTGGACTGGTTCTTAGGACTTTATTTCCTAATGCAACTGTTGAAAGAGTAGTCCCTTCTTTACTCTCTAATGGAAATTGCTCTTGAAAAAACTTGTAATCATGCAGGTTTTCTCTCTGTTTTTAATGTGAAAGTCTTTTCCCACCAAAATTTTACAGAGTAATTCCAAGTTCTTTTTAAAGAGAGGTTTTCTTTTAATGAACTCTAACTTGTTGCTAAATTAAGTGCAATTTAAAATCAGCTAATGAATATCATTAGTCATTGTAACTTACAAATATAGCAAATATGATAACCTAAAAACTTTGGATGTAAACTATAGTCTCAGTGACCTTTTATAGCAAAAATTATATTTTGAAAGAAATGGATATAAAACTGTATAGAGAAAAGGTATAATTTTAATCACAATTGCTATCTAGTTTGGGTCTAGACTCCTGGAGACAGGTATATAATGTAACTCTTCACTTTGATTAAATTGAATTCAATAGCAAAGTCCTGACGATTAAATATTTTTCTAGCCCTGTATTAAAGACTGAAATATAGAAATATGAATGAGGCCTCATGTTACATTTGACCTCATAGTCCTACAGCATATTTGCCTTCCAGACCTTTGCTCTCCCCTGATAGCCTAAACACACAGAAACAACTTCAGTACAATTATAGTTGAAAATTGACAAAATTACGGGGATTGATTAAGTTTTGGACATTTTTCAAATGCCCATTAACTTTGTTTCTCAGTTGATTAGGCCATTTACAGCTCATCAAGAGGGTGAATAAAAAATAAATAAATAAATAAAGGCTATGTATCCAGCCTTCTCTAGTATAGAGGTGGGCAAATGTTTTCTTTAAAGGGTTGCCAAATAGTATATATTTTAGAATCTCTGAGTCCTATGGTCTCAGTTACAATGACTTACCCTTGACAAAGTACAGAAGGATCATAAACAACATGCAAACAAATGAGTGAAGTGGTAAATAAAAAAAATAATAAACTCTAAAAAAACTGGTGGTGGGCCAAATTTGGCCCATGGTGGTAGTTTTGCTAAGTCCTTGTTATAGACCCACGCAGTTCAGAAGGTAGCTTTTAGACACATGACTATTTACCTATATTTAAGTTAAACATAATTAAAAAACATTAAGCATTTTGTTCTCAGTCATACTAGCCATATTCAAGTGCTGAATAGTTACACGTGGCTAGTGAGTCCCAAATTGAGCAGTGTATTAGAACGTTCCCATTACTACAGAACTTTCTCTTAGACAGCTCTGTGGTCTAGATCAAGTTCATTGGAAAGACTGGGCAGGGTCTAGGCTATGTACTGAATGCCTAAGCTCATTCTGATCCTAAGCAGAAAATACTCTCCACAGCCTTGGTTAACCTCAGTATAGAGTCTTGAATTAAATTTGCTGCTATTAACTCAGTATTTAGGGAATAAATTCTAAATCAATTTATTGCCTTGACATAATGATCTTTTTACAGGTCATACTATGTGCCTTGGTATCTGCCTTAGTCCTTAAGCCAATATGAAGTTCTTAATGAAATTTACCCAGTTTGCTTGGTCAGATGTTATTTTTGGTTCTTCTAAGTCTTTTTCTCAGAGACTACACTATGCCATACCCCTGACTGCTGTTTAAAGATTCTGATTCAAAATGATATTTGTTTGAATTGGAATATTATTACATCCCTGTCTTTGATCGTCATGACTCATCCTCTGAATTGGACTCCTTTTGTACTGATTTTTGCCAAAACCATGTCAGAGTAATGAAACTTCTTTCTGGTTCCAAAAAAACATGCCAGAATTTAGACATCCAAATGAATGCTGCCCATGCCAAACCAGTCAGCTTGGAAGTTATGCATTTATTCCAATGATGCTGCCATTACTTTAAACATTTCAAAATTAGTCTATAAGAATTGCCTTCACAGCTTGAACAACTTAGAGTTTAGAAAGTGTTTATTCAGCATTTGCCATGCACATTGCACTAAAATGTTGCATAGGATGCTCAAACATGAGAAAGAAGCAGTTTCTATCCTTTATGAGCTTGTAGAATAGGGCTAAAACACACACACTACTAAACTGTCTGCAATGGAGGCAGTCAACTTCATCAACAGTAAAAAAATGTGATTCAAGGTTATCTGTTGAATAGGAAGAAGATAAGTTGTAACATAGACTTTGATGTTAACCTATGAAGGCTGACTATAATATTGGTGCTTTTGGGTTTTTGAAAATAATTCCAAAAATATTTAATAGTGTGAAAGATGCACCACAGACATACAGGCATAAGTATTTCAAGTAACCACCTTGAAAGGTTTGTCTAATTTACATGCATAACTTTTGCGTATCTACATTAAGATGTTTCAGTGTGTTTTAACTTTGAATATATGAATACTGGATCTAATATATAAAACATAAAATTATTACCTTGTTACTTTTTAAACATTTATGTATCACTCAACTAGCAGTACTGCTTATAGAATTATCTTCAGGAAGTCACAAGCTAAATAACTTTTGAAAAAATAAGTTAAGAAAAGACAATGTTCACACATGCACATACACTGAAAGATAGAGTGAGAGACAGATAGACAGACAGACGCCAAGGGAATAAATGGCTTCAAGGGCTTCTTAATGTATTCATTTATTTGCTATGTTCCAGATAGATTAAAATTAACCATTTTAAAAATGGCTACGTCTGGCCTCTATACATGGTGTTAAGCAGAATTTGTTTATGGTGTCCAGAAGAATCTGTTTTATGCAATGTTATTTCTAAAAATATAATTAAATCTTCACTCCAAAGTAAAGGCATAGGGAACAGGACAGGCAAATGCTGAGGTGTGAAGAACTATGTCATGGCTTAGAAATAAAAAACTAGGTTATGATGAGACACAATCCACTTGGACACTCATATTCTATATATTTAAGGCTTTCTGTTTACAATATAACTGCATTAATATTATTCTTTATGAGAGAAAACCTTTGAGGGGTAATTGGCTATTAAAGATCTAATATTTCTAATTATTTTTTATATGCACATGAAAAAAGCAACAGTTGGAATAAAAAATGGCAAAGTCTTTAAATAAGTGTGTCAGAGAGAGAAACTTCAAATGGTTAATAAAAAAAATCAGTGCAGAGGTTTAAACTACTAACCATCAAGGGAGTAAAGATGAAAAGATGCCATTTTTGTTTATGTTCATCAGATATTTGATAACAGCCAGTGCTGGTGAATGTGTGGTGTAATTAACAGTCTTACACCGACGTTGCCTAACTAAACTTGCACTTGCTTTATACTGGGACAGGGCTATATGAATTATCATGTTTAACCTTAGAATTCTCACTCTACCTTCTTCTGCTTCCATGCAGCCAGTCTGGAAATTGTGCCTACATGAGTGATAAGGCATCCCCAAGCCATATTCTATTTACATGACACTTTTCAAGAAACTTACTGCTTGTCTTTTAAAGTCTACACAAGTCTCATTTACTTTCTTACATAAATTGCAATAATTTGAGCACTTCTATTTGATTGTGTAGAATCTTAGGTTTCTAGTTAATATCCCCTACTTTCAAAAGAAAGTAAGCTGGTAATATATTTATTTAAATTTTAAAATGCATAAGTTTAGATGCACCTACATATTAAATAGCTATAAGTGAAAAGCTGCTCTGGGATAATTGCTTCCTTTTATACTTGTTTGCTTATTTGAATTATAATATCCATGAATAAGTTTTGGCGATAAAACTGAATAAACAATGACTCATAAAATGATTGATTTAAATCCTATTAGTCATAATTTATATTAGACACCTTCCTTAATTAAGACTGGCCGTGATGCAGGCTAGGAAATGTTTCATTTTCTATTATTACCACACCATATAAAGACAATCATGAGCATTTGTAATTTTTGGTTTCAAGCTTTAAAGCTATGATAAGCATAGGATGTGGCTACTATTTTGGTATTAATGTATGACAATGATCTAACTGTGAGATTTTATTATCAGGACTTGTAATTAGTAGTAAAGAGCACATTTTCTTTCATCTCTCTCTCTCTTTTATTTTTTATTTTTGCAAAAAAATAGCTTTAGAGATTATATAAAATTAACCAATTAATAGAATTTTGATTCTTGCTGTACAATGCTTCAGGTAATTGCACACTCTCCAAAAATATCACATTTACAGTTGTTTTTAAATTCCTTTGGTTAAATTGAGAAGAAAACCTCAGTGGGTATATTCATGCCTCATAGCTCTGATTGCTAAAAAGAGCTTGTTTAATCTGCTCAGTAACTATTTGCTGCTAAAACCCTAACTCATGAATCCAAATTCCTAAATCAGAATTCTTCTAAAGGACCATGTTAAATTCAGATCAAATACAAAATGTGTGAGTAAACACATTTTGCTCTCCTTAGTATATTATCTGATTGAGAGTAGTTGCTATTAATAAAGAAAAACAGAAAAGAGAATACATAGGTTGTAGGCAGTTACTGTAAATGCTTATTTGTTCATTTAAGATATGTGAACTTCACCTGACCTCTGGTAGCACAGTGGTTAAAGCATTGACTTGGAATGCAGAGGTCACCGGTTCAAAACCCTACACTTGTCTGGTCAAGACACACATGGGGGATGATGCTTCCTGCTTCTCCCTACAATTCCTCACTCTCCTCTTTAAAAAGTAAATAGAGATAATATTTTAAAAAAAGAAATACAAATATGTTAAAATATAAGTGAACTTCTACTAAATTTAGCTTAGGGTTGTTCTAATTTTAAGTAAAAATATTTTTTTAGAAAACTTTTAAAACAAATTACATTTTCTTAAATAGGCTTAATTTTGAGTGATCCAGTTCGCCTACACTATCTAGTTAAAATACATATCTCAATTCTCAAAATACTGAGTTTTATCTTTGTCAAATAAACAAGGGCATAAGATAACACTAGGGAACAAAAGTTTTGTTGCATTGACAAAAACACTTGTTCTTACCTAATTCGAGTGTGCTGATCTCAAATCTGACACTAGTTTTTCTCTGTACGCTACAGTTTTTTTTCAATTCAAGATTTTAGGTTTTCATCTTATTGTAAAATTTTCAACATTTAGTTTAACATAATAAAGTAGAATGTCTTCTTGGGCATCATATTTGTAAAAATATAATAATTTATATAATGCAGTAAATACACTAATACACTAAAAGATATGATTGCATCAGAATTTGTCTAAAATTTCAAAATAGAACATATTAAAACACTTATTTTAATCATAAAATTTTCCAAAACTTATTTAAATTCTATTCAGGCAAAAATTTGCATTTGTAGATCTTGGGTTTGTGTACTTGTTGAGGACAATCTCGTTAGATGCTCCAGCAGTAAGTAGTCTGCCATCATATTTCTGTCCCATTGCCCCTGATAATGCTCTTCCATCATCTTCAGAACTTGATTAAAGCATTCTCCCTGCTAATCACTAACAGCTCCAAGATTGTTGGGAAACTTATTAAGGTGACTGTTCAAGAAGTGAATCTTAACGCTCATGTTACATCCAATGTTGCGGAAAGCCAACAGCATCCTTTGAACCAGAAGTTCATAATTTTCTGCTTTTTGGTTGCCAAGAAAGTTCTTTGTAACTGCCACAAAAGACTGCCATGCTGCTTTCTCCTCCTTATTCATCTTCCTGGCAAATTCTTCGTCATGTATGAGGATTCGAATTTGAGGTCCATTGAATACACCTGCTTTTATCTTCTTGAAAGACAAGGCAAGAAAAGCAGAAATAATATGGTGAAAACATTCACTTTCTCTATTCAAAGCCTGAACAAACTGCTTCCTTAAGCCAAGTTTGATGTGAAGTGGGGGGAAAATGATCCTGTCTTGATTAACTACAGGTTCATTCACAATATTTTGCATCTCTACTTCCAGAGCTTCATGTTTCAGTCACTCCTTCTGTGTCCAGTGTTTCTCCCCAGCTCAACTGTCCCACAAACACAGAAAGCAAGGATACTTTGTGAAACATCTCTGTTCTAGCAGGAAATTTACCATTTTTTTTTAAAACTTCTTTTTTTTATTTTATTCATTTTAGAGAGGAGGTACAGAGTGAGGGAGAGAGAGAGAGAGAGAGAGAGAGAGAGAGAGAGAGAGAAAGGGGGGAGGAGCTAGAAGCATCAACTCCCATATGTGCCTTGACCAGACCAGTGCAGGATTTTGAACTGGCGGCCTCAGTGTTCCCAGGTCGACGCTTTATCCACTGCACCACCACAGGTCAGGCTAGGAAATTTAACATTTTAAGATCCACACAAATGATCAAGTTATGCTCCTTATACTTCATAAAGTAGAGGACAATTTTCATGTAATTATAATCTTCTCACAGATGACTTGAATAACCAGTTGAAACCGCTACATAAACATTACCGTTGTGTAGGAGAACACACTTCACATTCCGTTTAGAGCTGTCAAGAAATAGCTGCCATTCTGTTGGACTGTATGTTGTAACACCTAGCTGGCTGAGAAGACTATTGATATCTTGACAGTAAACAAAGTGTTTGTCTTCAGAAAAAAAGTCCACAAAAATTTGTTTATGATTCCTCAAATGGGATACTTTAGCTGACTGGTGAAGTACATTTTTTTTGAAGTCTGGAGGCTAATAACTCACCTTCTTTCTTTGAAAGGCAAAAATCTCTTACTAAGTCATTCAGTTTAGGTTGGTTAAACTGCTGAGGGGTTAATGACTGCTTGGCATCAGAAGAAGACCCTTCAGATTCTACAACCATTTCCTCATGCATCTTATTAAAATACACTGGATCACCATGTTCACTTTTTTTGTCCTTAGAAGAAATAAAACCATTGAAAACTGGAACTGGGAGTGTCTCAGAGTGTGGAATAGGTCATATTGCTGAAGGAATATTAGGATATATGATCATATGCCATTTTTTCTTGCCGATGCCCTTTGTATGGATCAGACAGAAATAAGAGTCCCTGCTGTGGTTCTTAGGTTCATGCCAAACCATGGGAATCCAAAAGGCATTCCTTTCCATTTTCCTTTTGTCCAGTCATGAAGCACTTCCTCACAATTATGACACACAATATGAGGAGCCCAGTTCTTGTCTTGATTGCCAAGGGGAATTTGAAAATAGGCAATATATGCACATGTTACAAATGATGAAATATTGCACCTTTGACGTTGAAGTGTGTAACAGCCACATATATAACAGAAGGTGTCAGGACTATTCTTACATTTATGCCTACTTGAAGAAGCCATGATTCAATCTTAAAACAAAATAATGGCTGTGTTTATCAGATAATAACTTTTTACATTTAAAAATAGCTAATATTATGTGAAAGTGATGTTTGTAAACATTAATTGCCTTGTGGCTATGTTCAATCCAAGAGTCGTTGCCCTTTAACTTCAATTTAAAAACCAATGCATGCCATTAACTCTAACAAAAAGAAATTAAAATTGCATAAAAACTAGAGTATGCACCAAAAAATGGACTTCAGATTTGGAATCAGCGATGCAGAATTATATAGAAAAAGTTCTAAAACCTCATGCATCAGAAAAGGAAAAAAAATTGTTCCTTTGTTATAATTCAAGACCCATACAAGACTGTATTGAAATGTTTCCTGCAGAAACTTATGGATAAAGAAGCAGTAACTGTTCCATGTTTACCCTATCATCCATCATATATTTTGCGAGTGCACAGGAATCTAAAAGATCTTTCATAAGATTTCAGGAGAGAAACTCAAGTCTTTTTGCTAAGAGCCTATAAGCTGCATGACAGCATAAGGCTCAGCCCTTATCCTGTCATGGACAGAAACTGAAGTCAAGCTTTGTGTTTGCAAGATGGACTAGGACTGACTCTCCACTTTGGCATTCTAGCAATATTGATTGCCCCAGTACTTAACTGTAGCTGTTCTCCATGGAGTTAAGCAAGAAGATACTTTTCTTGGCTCATTCTTGGAAAAGTGAATAGTTCTGTCATGTGCTAATAAGAACTTACTAGTTTTCTGCCTGACCTGTGGTGGCACAGTGGATAAAGCATAGACCTGCAAACCTGAGGTTGCTGGTTCAAAATGCTGGGCTTACCAGGTCAAAGCACATATGGGAATCGATGCTTCCTGCTCCTCCACCTCATCTCTCTGTCTCTTTCTTTCTCTCTGTTCCTCTCTAAAAAGAATAAAGTCTTAAATATATATATTAAAATATAAAATAAAAATAACTAGTTTTTAGCAACCCTCAGGAAGAGTGAAATTGATTTCAACAGGTAAAAGGTTTGCCATTATTATGGCTTTCAGAAAAATTTCTAACAAGGAAAACATATCCTGAGTCTTTGCTCACTTCTTTACCATATCCTATTCTCAGCATTGATAGGCATCCGATGCCTTATATAGATAATATTGTCCTTAACATATTCTGTAGTACAGATGATACTCACTCAAAGCCCATTTACACCCCTAAATGATTTTAAAATATATTTTCTGAATCATTTTTCAAGAATCAAGTATGTGCCAGGAACTCTGCTAGACACTAGGCCAGTGGTTCTTAACCTTTTTTGAGGTACGGAACCCACCAGTTTCATATGCGCATTCACCGAACCCTTCTTTAGTGATAAATAAAATATCGTTTTTTTTCCAAATTCAAGACATAGGTATATGTTTTTTTTATTGGTGCACAAAATGAGCCATGCATGAACATCACCTTGCTCAAAGAACAAAACCAACAAAGTGCATGAACTCACAACAAATTACGATATTACTTGTATTACTTTATTCTGGCCTCCACGGCAGAGGCTTCTCTGAACCCCTGAGACTGACTCATCGAACCCCTAGGGTTCGATAGAACCCAGGTTAAGAACCACTGCACTAGGGAGACAAAGATAAATAAGACATCAATTCTTTGTTCAAAGAGCTTAAGTTTTGTTTTGTTGTTTTAGAAACATACATGGTTTCAGAACATCAATTTTAGGCAATCAGATCAGGAGATTGGAATAATTCACATTAAGGTATAAATCAGTCTAATATATTAGGCTTAAGTTATCTAGGGTCTTTATAGATTGAGAAAGTCTATTAATTTGTATTCATTTTGGTTAGATAAAATGTTTATATAGATGTTAAAATTTGAGTGGATTTCTTTTCTTTCTTATTGAATTTATTGTGGTGACACTGGTTAACAAAATTATACATGTTTTAGGCACACAATTCTACAACACATCATTTATACAACATATTTTGTGCTCACCACCGCAAGTCAACTCTTTGTCTATCACCCCTATACCTTCTTCCACCTCTGAGTGGATTTTTAAATAGAGCAATGTAATTCAGTCACTTGAAAAAAAATATTATCACCTCAATTGTAAGCCTTGAAGACCAATATAAAATGTACCCAAAAAACTAATGGGTAAGAAGCAAAGTACCTTGATTTAAAATCTTGGAATTCGAATACATTAAAATATCTAGTCCACAGGCAGCTTTTTTTGCACTATTACTGATGATATATAATTCATGGTGTGAAGTAATGTCTTCCTCAATAGAGATTTTTAGGTAAATTCTCATACAGATGCTGACTAAGTAAACCTGTCCTTGATTCAATCCAGAAAAGTATTATGTAAATGATCATATTTATCTTCAGGATTCTCATTCTACATTCTTCTCTTCATCAAGTGTCCAGTCTGGTAACATGTGATATATGAGTAGAAAAGGATCTCACTCAACTTTCTAGTTACACGGTACTCTTTTTTTTCTTTTTTCTTTTTTTTTTTTACAGGAACAGAGAGAGAGAGTCAGAGAGAGGGATAGATAGGGACAGACAGACAGGAAAGGAGAGAGGTGAGAAGCATCAATTATTAGTTTTTTGTTGCTGTTGCTACACCTTAGTTGTTCATTGATTGCTTTCTCACATGTGCCTTGACTGCAGGCCTTCAGCAGACGGGCAACCCCTTGCTGGAGTCAGCAACCTTGGGTCCAAGCTGGCGAGCTTTTGCTCAAGCCAGATGGGCCCATGGTCAAGCTAGCGACCTCGGGGTCTTGAACCTGGGTCTTCCGCATCCCAGTCCGATGCTCTGTCCACTGCGCCACTGCCTGGTCAGGCTTGCTTTTTTTTTTAATTACATGGTACTCTTAAGGAAACTTGTTGCTTATTATGGGTGACTCTGAACAGATCCATTTTCAGTAGTCTAGTGCTTCCACCAGCTCAGGCAGGATCATACCAATGGTGGGATTCAAATAACTTAGCAACCCATTCTCTGACCCAATGACCATTTTAAATATAAAAAGAAATATATTAAAAGGTAGTTTATTATGTCATGCATTTGATACTTAAATAAGAAAATAGAGGTACACAAAACTAGATCGTTACAAGAGTTTTAAAATATTATTAAAAATATTAAGTAAACCTGACCTGTGGTGGCACAGTGGATAAAGCGTCGACCTGGGAACACTGAGGTCGCCAGTTCAAAACTCTGCACTGGTCTGGTCAAGGCACATATGGGAGTTGATGCTTCTAGCTCCTCCCCCCTTTCTCTCTCTCTCTCTCTCTCTCTCTCTCTCTGTGCCTCCTCTCTAAAATAAATAAATAAAAAGAAATAATAAACACGTTCACACTTTTAAAAAAATTAAATAATACCTGACAAAAAACAATAAAACTGTTATTTAAGTAATTGCCATATTGCTTCTTGATTGGCATCCTCACTTGTAATTTCTTCAACTATGGATGGAATGAACATTACTATGGGTGCTTAGAATATGCTGTTGTGCAGAGAAACATTAAAAAAGAGTAAGGAAAGTAAATTTGTGATTTCTACTTTGGGAGGCTTCCCGGGTACCCACGTTAGGGAGAAACATGATTTACAAGTGCCATTTTAACTACCGGTTCGCCGAACTCAACAAAAAAAATTGGGTATTGGTTCTGCCGAGCCAGTGGGAACCAGCTGAATCCCACCACTGGATCAGACCCCATTCACTTTTTCCAGTATTTATGAGGGTCTCTCCCAAAAGAGTCAGCCACGTCCCTCTGGGACATCGCTTTTCTGCTGGGCTTCCTGTCCCTTTCACATGGTTTATTTCACAGAAAACAAAGACACCATTTTTTTGACAGAGGAATGGGTCCAATAAAGTAAGACTATGATTACAAAGTGCATCTTATTTTAGATAGTAGTTTGGGGACCCCTGGTCTATATGTTTCCCTTGAAATCATAATACTGCTAGAGTCATGGCCTCTCTACTGACCCCTGAGTGTAGTGAAGAGGCTAATGCTAGAAATAGAATGCTGCACCTATAAAGACAAGTTTCAGCTTTTTCCATTCACTAAGGTTTCTCTGACTTTTATGTTGCATTTTCAAGGTATAGATTTTTAAAAGAAATAAGGAAGACTTAATCAAATCTCACAAGCTTACATGATTTGCCCAAGGATACATAGCCAATGCGTGCTAAAACTGGCTTAAATCCAATTTCTTTGTTTGGTGTTCTGTGCTCATTGCATATAGTATAGTTGAAACATTTATTGGCTCTTGTGAACTGAGAGTTCATTATGCTAACCACAGTTACTATGAAATTCTAGTAGGTACAATTTGTCTCTGGTTCAAAAATGTATGATTCAAGAGTCATTAATCTTAGATTGCTCTTATTTTTATCTAAAACTATTAGAAGAAAATATTGTTTAATACTTTTTAGTAGTTAATTTGACATAAAATTATGTTTATAGCCACTGTCTATATTATGGGTCCCCAAAATTTTTACACAGGGGGCAAGTTCACTGTCCCTCAGACTATTGGAGGGCCAGACTATAAAAATACCTATGAACAAATTCCTATGCACACTGCACATATCTTATTTTAAAGTAATAAAACAGAATGGGAACAAATACAATATTTAAAATAAAGAACAAGTAAATTGAAATGAACAAACTAACCAGTATTTCAATGGGAACTATGGGTGCGGATGCATCCTGTGCTCCTCTCACTGACCACCAATGAAAGAGATGCCCCTTCCAGAAGTGTGGCGGGGGCCTGATAATGGCCTCAGGGGGCCTCATGCAGCCCATGGGCTATAGTTTGGGGACCCCTGGTCTATATGTTTCCCTTGAAAAGGTGCATTTTTTTTTTTTTAGAAAATCTAACATAATATTACCTCTGCCAATGTACCCAATTTAATAAGTGAGTAGTTACCATGGTTAAGAATGATGACTTGAAAAGCTCCTTTTTGGTTCAACAGAAGTGGTGATTATTTAGTTTCTATTATAAATTAGCCCTTTATTTTTCATTGTTAGAATTCACTTTTAATTGTTTTAGTTTCCTTAAGAAAATGCAACTTGCTCTGTATGGAGGTCTAATGAACTTATTAATAAGAACCTGGCTACAAATTTTTGAATCCATCTTCTGATGTTAAAGTATTGATTACCATTCACTGAATAATTCTAATTGCTTCACATGTACTTAAAATTATTCCATGAGGATCTCCTAAAACTTTTATTTTCAGTTATCTATCTACTCAAAAGTAAATAATAATTCTATTTTTAAAAAACAAAATGGCAACATACTAAGACATATTTAATATCTGCAAGAGATGATATTTATTTCAAGGTTATTCAATAATGTCCATTGTTAAAATATATTCCCTAGGCATCAAAATGAAAATTCAGTGGATAAGAGATGTTAATAACATCAACTGAAATACATTATTTACTATGTTATAATGATCTGATCTAAATAACAACCTAACAAAATCTTTCTTCTAAAATTGGGGCCATATGACTTTAACAAGCTATATTCTCCCTCCATAATCAGAGATGTACTGATTCCTGTGACTGTGATACCTTTAAATGTATCTTCATATGTAGGAATGCTTTGCTGCAGATACCATCAGTCTTGTGTACCTAGGTGAAGCTGCTGAAAATATGCGGCTTGTAGTTTTCAGCTTCATTTAATTACATTATTATGTATTTTAAAGAAAGAAAGCAAGCTGGACCTCACTGATTGATTTTTCCCCCTCTTCTTGCTTATACATATTTTTGGCCTTTGATAGAAGTGTAGATATAATCACTACAATAAAGTGATTTCTAAAATTATGGGGTAAATTTCAGAGGAAGAGTTTTAAAAAGTGTTATATGATAACAATTTTACCCTCAATGAAATCTTAATGTCAAAAAATTTAAAATACACCAAAAAGACAAATTCTTTTCCCCAAATGTTACTATTCACTGAAGGAGATTATTTTATGATGACTTTTCTTGGCAGAAGTTACCTTTTCCAAAATTAATCATGGCATATAAAATGGGAATGAGGGACTCTACCATTGATGTCATTTATATTTACCAATTAAAAGATGTAGCTTCTCTTGATTCTTTCTTAGAGTTTATCGTTTTACATGATCAAATCTGCTTTTGCATGTTGCCTACTTTTCATCAACATATTAATCACAGTTAACTTAAAAAATCAGTTTTCCTATAGCTCCAACATTTGTCTCGTATCTGACTCTAGTTCTGGCACTTGCTTCTCTCTTTAAACTGTGTTTTTGTGTTTTGTTTTGTTTTTTTTTTTGCTTGTGTTCTGGCACATCCTGTTATATTTTGTTGAAAGCTAGACACGTAGTGGAAACTGAAGTAAATCGGTCTTTAGCATGAGGTATTATGCTAATCTGGCTAGGTTTGAACTCTGTTTAATGTTTGCCCAAGATGGAAGAGCCATTATAGTCCTCTGTTGTCTTTGTTTATATCTCCTCTCTTGTACTTCTCCAATACAAATGCTCCTCAGTACTGAAGACCTTGTCAGTGTGGTAGTAAGGTATGGGGGACACAGAATGTTCTGTAATTTCTCACTTAATTCTCAATGCTTTAGTGCATCTGTGTTTGGGGGCTGCTCATGACCTTTATAAGAATTTCTTTATTAGTATAGGTTTCTCCTCTACCCTGCCATTGCTTTCTGCTCTTTTCTCTGGCTATAGTGTTCCCAAAGAATTTCGTTGAAGTCCTGACCATTCTTGACCGAGTTCCCCCTCCACTTATCTGAGACAGGAAGTCTAGAGGGGGTTTGAGGGGGAGCAATGCCCTTCCCTCAACTGGGCTAAAATTTTAACAGTCTTTTTGCTTGGAATGTAGGCCTTTGTTACGAAGAAGTCTTTAAGTATGTTTTGTAATGATTAATTTTCTCCTCCCTTTGCAAGAGCGAGATTTTTCTCAGGACATGATTGCAAGAACCTGGTGTGGACTTCCTAGAGTCAAATCCATGAAAGTGTGGGGCCCCTAGGAATACCCTCATGCTTCTAGCAATACTTCCAAATGACCACTTCTGAGTTCCAATCAGTTTATGGCTTCAGTGACCTCCACCCCAGTTAAACAGATTTTGGCTGTGTCTGGATGAGTCTGTCTTCTCAGATTTTAAGGTAATAGTTTTCTTTGTGATTTCAGTTTCTATTGGGACCAATAAAATAATTCCTTTCCAGTTTGTTCAGCCTTTTCTTCTTCCAAGGATGGGCATAAAGACTTCTAAGCTCTCTACATGTCAGAGCTTAAATGGGAAGTTGTCTTTTCCAATATATATATTTTACAGAGACAGAGAAAGAGAGTCAGAGAGAGGGACAGACAGATAGGAACAGAGAGAAATGAGAAGCATCAATCATTAGTTTTTCGTTGCCATTGCGACACCATAGTTGTTCATTGATTGCTTTCTCACACGTGCCTTGTCCACGGGCCTTCAGCAGACCAAGCCACCCCTTGCTGGAGCCAGCGACCTTGGGTCCAAGCTGGTGAGCTTTTGCTCACGCCAGATGGGCCGACGCTCAAGCTGGCGAGCTCGGGGTCTCGAACCTGGGTCTTCCGCATCCCAGTCCGGCGTTCTATCACTGCACCACCGCCTGGTCAGGCTCCAGTATACTTTTAATGTGGATTTTCCTTAGTGTGTATGGGATTAAGCAACTTGGTCTCCATGTTTAAGAACATTTTGTTTCTTTTTCCTGTCACTTCTTTGCTCATCTATTATTCCTCTTTCAGTTGTTTATTGCTCCATGAAAAAATTTTCTTAATTAGTGGCTTAAAACAAGAATGTGTTGTTTATTTTATGGTTTTGTGGTTGTCTCAGCTGCATTCAGCAGTTCTCAGATATTTTATGCAATTTTAGACAGACAGCACCTTGGAAGCTAGAGCTAGAGTAATCTGAACACTTGATTGGGTTGAATGGCCAAGATGGTTCATTCACATAACTGGGAGCTCAGTATTTATATTAGTTTTCAATTGCTACCATAGAAAATTACCACCAATTTAGTGGCTTAAACAAGAACATTTTTTTAAATTTATAGTTCTGTAGGTCCAAAGTTTAACATAGGTTTCACCAGGCTAAAACCAAGTTGTTGGCAGAATTTAGCCCCTAAGGAATCAAAACTTAACCCCATATGTAGATTTAAGGTTCCTGCTTCCTTGTTGGCTTTGGGTGAGGACCATTCTGAGGTCTAAGGCTGCTCATATTCCTTGGCTCATGGTCTCTTTCTCCCATCTTCAAAACCAGCAACGATAGATGAGTCTCCCTATTGCTTTAACTATCGACTCTTTTAATTTATCGGATTTCTCTGGCTCACTTTTCTGCTTTCTCATTCCATTTTTAGGAACCTCTTGATTACATGAGGCCAACTGAGATAATCTGGAATAATTTTTCCATTTAGTCATATCTGTAAAGTCTCTTTCTCATGTAAAGTAATATATTCATAGGTTCTACGGATTAGAAAATGACATTCAAAGTGGGCATTATTCTGTCCACCATAGTATTCCTTGTTCTCTCTTTCTTCACATTGCATTTTATTTTCCAGAGCCACTCTACTTGGTTTGTCCTTCTCAAGGCATAGTAGTCTCATGGTTGTGACACTTTGCATATGCTAGCTTTCTTCCAATAGTGAATTCCCCAATAGCTAGTATTATAAAGCGGCAGTAAGTAAAAGTAGAATCTTCCAGGCCATTTAAAAATATACCAGAAAAGAGCATGGCATAACGTAGCTTCTATCATACTATACAGGGGTTGGTAAAAGTAGATTTACAGTTGTGAGTACATGAAACAGAGTTTATTCTTGTATTATTATTTATTAATTATAGAATTACAACTGTAAACCTACTTCTGCCCACTCCTGTATTACTCAAAGCAGCCATAGGACCTCTTCAGATTTAAGTCAAGGAATACAAAAAAATCAGTAACAACTCTTGCTGAAGGAGTGAGTTTGCAGACAAGAATGCATGATGAAAACATGTCATAAGCCCCAGTTCTCATTTTCTATTTCTATATAAAAATTCAACCCCAAACTTAGAAGTTCCACAACTGCTTTTATATTTTTATGTTTTTTCTTGGCTTATTTCTGGCAGTCATATTTAGAGGGTATGTGGGATTTCAGTCATTTGAATTCTCAACTAATTTAGACATTAGAGAGAGTACACTCACATGGCTGAGACTGACGCTGGTTGTTTGCTGGAAGGTCAGCTTGGGTGCTCATTGGTATACCTATACCTGTTGCTCCTGTGGTTTGGATTTCTTAGGACAGCTGGATTCTAAGATATCTTCTATTTTCATAGTTTTTTATTTTGTATTCAGAAATGCTTTTCTCATTATGCAATTACTTTTTAAAATATTCTTTCTATTTCTTTTGTTTGTTTTTTGTGTTAAGATAATTGAACTACATGTATTTTTTTATTATTTAAAGTTTATCTTATGGATATTTTTTCTTTCTGGCTACTCTGTGTTTCTAATACCATTATTGAATAGTTTATTTTCATCCCACAAATTTTGTACCTCCATGATATACTTAACTACCTTAAATCTAGTCTATTTTGAACATTTTTGCCTGTTCTTTTTATATGTTTATTCATATTTAAGTAAAAATTGTTTTTAATAACTGCAGTTTTACATAATTTGGTAGGGATATACCACCTGATTCCAGTGTTTCATCAGAATGCTCTTAGAAATTCTTTATATTTTATTCCTTTTCATTAGAAGATCAGAATCAGCTTGTCTGGTTTAAAAATAACCCTGTGTTTTTCAGAAAAAATATTTACATTTTTATGATATTGAGTGTACCTATCTAAGAAGACCATATCACCTCCAGGTGTTTTCCTGATCTGTGACTGTTTTGACCAAAAGAATGAAATAGAAGTGATGCTAATTTCTTCTTTGTTAGTCTTTTAAATTTTGTTTTACACAGATATTTTACAAGCTTTGTTTAAGGTATTTTGGGATGCTTTAATCCTAATCATTATAAATAAATAGCTTTCTAATCATAGCATTTAACTTGTTACCATATGTATACATTTTCCCAGCCATATTTCAGCTGTCTCCATTCATTTATCCAGTTTTGTTTCTTTGACTATACTGAGCAAAAATTATGTTATCCAAAATGATAATAATTTTATCTCTCAAAGTATACATTTTAAAGGACAATTTTATGACACTATTTTCCCATGTATATTTGTCTACTGGGGTAGGAAATCATATCATTTTAAAATAGAAATGTTTTATATGTACATATAATTACTAAATATTGCATATTATCCATAGCATTTTGTAACTTCTGTTCACTTATGTGCACATATTACATCCTTTTCAAGGCCATCTATTATTTGTTGTATGCAGTCTAGTCATCTTTCAAGTGTTTAACACAAAATATTGAACTTAATAAAAAATGGAAAATATTTCTTGAATTAATGACTAATAACATATTTATTAAGCCATTATGCACACATGTACAATCTATCAGCACTAAAATTTCTGTGTAAAAACACAGGTTAATTTACATGCCTAAATATACATTCAAATACAGATGAAAAGTCTAATGTTGGTAAGTTTCTATATATTTAAATCATCAGTGGATATGTTCTGATATACTTTATATGTGGAGAAAGATAAATTCAGTGTTTTGAAGGTCACTAAATTCTTACTGTAACTTATTTATATGCTATAGATAAATATTGCTTTGTGTAGGTCTATACTATAAAGAGAAACATTGCATGTTTCAATATTTGTAATTGAAAATGTAAAATTTTATAAAAGAAAATATTAATAATAGAGTACACTCTGTATTTAGGAAACTATCATTAGGCCAGAGAGGTACCACACTTAGGTAACATCTCATTTATTTTAAAAAATCATAAGAATAATATTTCCATATTTTTTCAAGGCCTTTCTGATTGCTTAAAGTAACAAGTTTACCATGGGTGTCCTAGTAAAGGAAAAGAAAGCCTATTTTGTTAATTAGAAACACATAATTCTATAATTTTTGGAGTGATAAATAGAAAAATAACACATTAAGAGCAGGAAGATTCGAGAAGCAGTAGTACCCGTGATAAGTGTTTGAAGCATGTTTTATCACAGAGGAATAGGTTGGAAAAACCTGAATACATTACCTGTCCAGGTAAGCAATAAATAAGATAAAGTTCTTACACAAAATATCATTTCTTTCAAGAAAGGTGGGTTTTTACCTGACTTATGTAAATTAATTTTCCGTACAGAGTGTGCCATCTGTTACGCTGACATGTTATATGGGGAAAGGGCATCTGGAAGCTGCGGCATGCCCCAGTAAGCACTCTTTCCATTATTCAGAGTCAAAATTTAAAATACATTACCTCTATTATTAAAGATGCCTTTCTTGAAAGTCAATCATTTGAAGAGTAGTCTCCAGTGCAACTTTTTTTGATATAAAAATGACTGAAAAATATTTTATAGTGATGCTGTTTTTCACAGATATGTTTCATACTCAATACTTAAGAGTTCAGGGTACAAAGGCTTCCCAAGCTTGCTTGCTTGTTTTTGGTATAGAGTTGATTTGAGTTTTCTTTCTTTCTTTCTTTCTTTCTTTCTTTCTTTCTTTCTTTCTTTCTTTCTTTCTTTCTTTCTTTCTTTCTTTCTTTCTCTCTCTCTCTCTCTCTCTCTCCCTCCCTCCCTCCCTCCCTCCCTCCCTCCCTCCCTCCCTCCCTCCCTCCCTCCTTTCTTTCTTTCTTTCTTTCTTTCTTTCTTTCTTTCTTTCTTTCTTTCTTTCTTTCTTTCTTTCTTTCTTGTGACTATGAGAGAGAGAGAGAAAGGACAGAAAGGGTCAGACAGACAGGAAGGGAGAGATGGAAAGCATCACTCCATAGTTACGGCACCTTAGTTATTTATTGATTGCTTTCTTATATGTGCCTTAGCCAGGTGACTGCAGCAGAGCCAATGACCCTTTGCTTAAGCCAACAACCTTGGGCTTCAACTCAGCAAACTTTGAGCCCAAGCCAGTGACCATGGAGTCATATTTATGATCCCACGCTCAAGTCAGTGGCCCCATGCTCAAGCTGGTGAGCCCACACTCTGGTGAGCCTTCACTCAAGCCAGTTACTTTGGGATTTTGAACCTGGATCCTCAGCATCCCAGGCTGATGCTCTATTCACTGTACCACCACGTGGTCACACTCTGTGTTATTTTAAAATATTAGTATTCAGTGACTTTTAAGTGAATTTTTAATTTGTCAATAGTTGGCAGGAATATCTGTTAAAGCAGACCATGTCTATAATCTAAGACCTTGAAACCCAACAGAAATATGTACATATATTCACTGAAAACCATGTATTATACTGGGTTCATCCCAGCAATATTTGCATAATTCCAAACTGGGAACTACCCAGATACCTGCCATGACAGGAATGGGTAAATCTACTCTAGTGTATTCACACAATATACTGGGATGAGAAGGAACAGACTTCCCTCTACTTAACATATGGATGAATCACACAAACATGAATACTGAATGAAAGAAGCCAGACACAAGAGACCGCACATGGAAAACTCCAGTCAAATAAAGTACTAGATCAGTAAAACTATCCTATAACGTTAAACATAAATCTTGGTAGACAGTGATTGCTGGAGGATTTAAAGGAAGTTCTGATTACTGTTAATATAGTCATGCTTAGTATGGATGCTCACAATATGGGTGTACTCAGTTACATAAAAGAATTAAACTTACAGAGCTATCATGTGACTATTGCTCTGTACATATACTTTAATTCAATAAAAAATTTCAACATGCTGCAAATCAACTAGAAAATTAAATTTGTGCATTTACTGCAAATAGCATAATTCACTTGTCACAACATGTAAGAAGTGAATGTGGCTTTGACAACAATGGAAATAAAAAGGGTGCACATTTTCTTGTATAGATCTAGAATAAAAAGTACAATGTCAATATGTATTTATGGTATTTTCCAATTTACAGAGTGGTTTCAGATCTCGTCTTAGATTTTCTCCTTATTCTTTTTTTTTTTTTTTTTAGTCAGAGAGAGGGATATATAGGGACAGACAGATAGGAATGGAGAGAGGTGAGAAGCATCAATCATTAGTTTTTTGTTGCCATTGCAACACCTTAGTTGTTCATTGATTGCTTTCTCACATGTGCCTTGACCGCGGGCCTTCAGCAGACCTAGCAACCCCTTGCTGGAGCCAGCGACCTTGGGTCCAAGCTGTCACGCTTTTGCTCAAGCCAGATGGGCTCGCACTTAAGTTGGTGAGCTTGGGGCCTCGAACCTGGATCTTCTGCTTCCCAGTCCGATGCTCTATCTACTGCGCCACCGCCTGGTCAGATGCTTCTTATTCTTATACTATAGCCACACATAGACTATTCTTTTCTTGGAAAACCTACAGAATTTTATTTTAGGAAGTCTATGGCATCTGCCTAAACTAATGTTTGTTTATAAAACTACTATTATCACAGTATAACTTAAAATTATAAAGAAAAATTTAACATAAAATATCTTATAAAATTTACATACAATTAGCACAATTATTGGTGCTCAAATTTGTATGACTCTCCAAGGTTTTCTCTGATAATTATGATAATATTTCAAGGTCCTCTTGGTTAAAGCTAGGGTTATTTTTTATTATTTGTATTTTTGAATTAAAGAAAAGTTTTCTAAGCCTTAGGATATATGAACAGTGCACATTCAGAGAAATTGTTTTTACATGTCTTGATAATCATTAACTCTAATTAGGTATTTTATAAACATCCTGGACAGACTCCTATCTAATTAAACATTAAAAAGCAACCCATCCTGTTGATATAAAGATAAATCATGTAGTTTTTTTTTTTTTTTTTTTTTTTTTTTTTTTTTTTATATATTTTATTATTATTAATTCTAATGGGGTGACATCAATAAATCAGGGTACATATGTACAATGAAAACATCTCCAGGTTATCTTATCATTCAATTGTGTTGCATACCCATCACCAAAAGTCAAATTGTCCTCTGTCACCTTCAATCTGGTTTTCCCTGCGTCCCTCCCCTCCTCCCTATCCCATTCTTCCCTCCCTCCCCCCCTCCCATAACCACCACTCTCTTGTCCATGTCTCATACCCTCACTTTCATGTCCCACCTATGTATGTAATCGTGCTGTTCTCAGTTTTTCTTTTTTTCTGATTTACTTATTTCACTCCGTATAATGTTATCAAGGTACATCCATTTTGTTATAAATGATCCGATGTCATCGTTTCTTATGGCTGAGTAGTATTCCATAGTATATATGTACCATAGCTTTTTAATCCACTCGTCTTCTGACGGACACTTGGGCTGGTTCCAGATCTTCGCTATTGTGAACAATGCTGCCACGAACATGGGGGCGCATTTCTTCTTTTCGAACAGTGCTATGGTGTTCTTAGGGTATATTCCTAAAAGTGGGATAGCTGGGTCAAAAGGCAGTTCGATTTTTAATTTTCTGAGGAATCTCCAAACTGTTTTCCACAGTGGCTGCACCAGTCTGCATTCCCACCAGCAGTGCAGAAGGGTTCCCTTTTCTCCACATCCTCGCCAGCACTTATTCTGTGTTGTTTTGCTGATAAGTGCCATTCTGACTGGTGTGAGGTGATATCTCATTGTGGTTTTAATTTGCATTTCTCTAATGATTAGTGATGTTGAGCATTTTTTCATATGCCTATTGGCCATCTGTATGTCCTCTTTGGAGAAATTTCTATTCATTTCTTTTGCCCATTTTTTGATTGGGTTGTTTGTCTTCCTGGTGTTGCTTTTTATAAGTTCTTTATAAATTTTAGTTATTAACCCCTTATCAGATGTGCTGTCAAATATGTTCTCCCATTGTGTGGTTTGTCTTTTTATTCTGTTCCTATTGTCTTTAGCTGTGCAAAAACTTTTTAGTTTGATATAGTCCCATTTGTTTATCTTGCCTTTTATTTCAGTTGCCCATGAAGATAAATCGGCAAATATACCGCTGCTACAGATGTCGGAGAGCTTGCTGCCTATGTTTTCTTCTAAGATGTTTATGGTTTCACGGCTTACATTTAAGTCTTTTATCCATTTTGAGTTTGTTTTTGTGAATGGTGTAAGTTGATGGTCTAGTTTCATTTTTTTGCAGGTAGATGTCCAATTTTCCCAACACCATTTGTTAAAGAGGCTGTCTTTACTCCATTGTATGTTCTTTCCTCCTTTGTCAAATATCAGTTGTCCATAAAGCTGTGGGTTTATTTCTGGGTTCTCTGTTCTGTTCCATTGATCTATGTGCCTGTTCTTATGCCAGTACCAGGCTGTCTTGAGTATAATGGCCTTGTAGTAAACCTTGATATCAGGAAGAGTGATACCTCCTGCTTTATTTTTTCTTTTTAAGATTGCTGAGGCTATTCGTGTTCTTTTTTGTTTCCATATAAATTTTTGGAATATGTGTTCTATATCTTTGAAGTATGTCATTGGTATTTTAATTGGTATTGCATTGAATTTATAAATTGCTTTGGGTAATATAGACATTTTAATGATGTTTATTCTTCCTAGCCATGAGCACGGTATGTGCTTCCACTTGTTTGTATCTTCCTTGATTTCTTTTATCAATGTTCTATAATTTTCTGAGTACAAGTCCTTAACCTCCTTGGTTAAATTTACTCCTAAGTACTTTATTTTTTTGGCTGCAATAGTGAAGGGGATTGTTTCCTTAATTTCTTTTGCTGATATTTCATTGTTGGTATATAGAAATGCCTCTGATTTCTGAGTATTAATTTTATATCCTGCCACCTTGCTGAATTCATTTATCAGGTCCAGTAGTTTTTTGACTGAGACTTTAGGGTTTTCAATATACAATATCATATCATCTGCAAATAATGACAGTTTTACTTCTTCTTTTCCAATTTGTATGCCTTTTATTTCTTCTTCTTGTCTGATTGCTGTAGCTAGGACTTCCAGAACTATGTTGAATAAGAGTGGTGAAAGTGGGCAACCCTGCCTGGTTCCTGATCTTAAGGGGATTGCTTTTAATCTTTGTCCATTTAGTATGATGTTTGCTGTCGGTTTATCATAGATGGCCTTTATCATGTTAAGGAATGATCCCTGTATTCCCACTTTCCTGAGAGTTTTGAGCATGAATGGGTGCTGGATTTTATCAAATGCCTTTTCTGCATCTATTGAAATTATCATGTGATTTTTGTCCTTCCTTTTGTTTATGTGGTGAATCACATTGATTGATTTGCGAATATTGAACCAGCCTTGCCTCTCCAGAATAAATCCCACTTGATCGTGGTGTATGATTTTTTTCATATATTGCTGGATCCGGTTGGCTAATATTTTGTTGAGAATTTTAGCGTCTAAATTCATCAGGGATATAGGCCTATAATTTTCTTTCTTTGTGTTGTCTTTGCCCGGTTTTGGGATCAGAATTATGCTCGCCTCATAAAAGGAGTTTGGAAGTCTTCCTTCCTCTTGAATTTTTTGAAATAGCTTCAGGAGAATAGGAGTTAGTTCTTCTTTGAATTTTTGATAGAATTCACTTGTGAAGCCATCAGGCCCAGGACTTTTCTTTGTTGGGAGTTTTTTGATAACTGTTTCGATCTCATTTGCTGTAATTGGTCTGTTTAGGTGTTCTGATTCTTCCAGATTGATTTTTGGAAGGTTATATGATTCAAGAAATTTGTCCATTTCACCAAGATTGTCTAATTTTTTGGCATATAGTTCTTCATAGTATTTTCTTACAATGCTTTGTATTTCTGTTGTGTCAGTTGTTATTTCTCCACTGTCCTTTCTAATTTTATTTATTTGAGTCCTCTCTCTTTTTTTCTTGGTGAGTCTAGTTAAAGGTTCATCAATCTTGTTTACCTTTTCAAAGAACCAGCTTCTTGTTTCATTGATCCTCTGTATTGTTTCCTTAGCCTCTATGTCATTTATTTCTGCTCTGACCTTTATTATTTCCTTCCTTCTACTTGTCTTGGGTTTTATTTGTTGTTGTTTTTCTAGTTCTTTTAGATGCAGGGTCAGGTTGCTTATTTGAGCTTTTTCTAGCTTCTTATGATATGCCTGTAGTGCAATAAACTTCCCTCTCAGCACTGCTTTTGCTGTGTCCCATAAATTTTGAGTTGATGTATGCTCATTATCATTTGTTTCTAGAAACTTTTTTATTTCTTCTTTGATCTCATTGTTAATCCATTCATTATTTAATAACATGCTATTTAGTTTCCAAGTGTTTGAGTATTTTTCAGTTTTTCTTTTGTGGTTAATTTCTAGTTTCATGGCATTGTGATCAGAGAAAATGCTTGATATGATTTCAATCTTCTTAAATTTATTGAGACCATTTTTGTGTCCTAACATGTGGTCTATCCTAGAAAACGTACCATGAGCGCTTGAGAAGAATGTATATTCTACTGCTTTAGGGTGAAAAGTTCTGAAGATATCTATTAAATCAAGTTGATCTAGTGTATCCTTTAAGTCTGCTGTTTCTTTATTAATTTTCTTTCTTGAGGATCTATCCAGTGTTGTTAGAGGGGTATTGAAATCCCCTACTATGATAGTATTGCTGTTTATCTCGCCCTTTATATCCATCAAAGTCTGCTTTATGTATGTCGGGGCTCCTATATTTGGTGCATAGATATTTACAATAGTTATATCTTCCTGTTGAATTGTTCCCTTTATCATTATGTAGTGTCCTCCTTTATCTCTTACTACAGCCTTTGTTTTAAAGTCTATTTTGTCTGATATAAGTATTGCTACCCCTGCTTTTTTTTCATTTGCATTTGCATGAAATATTTTTTTCCATCCTTTTACCTTCAGTCTATGAGCATCTTTTGTTTTAAGGTGTGTCTCTTGTAGACAGCATATGTATGGGTCCTGTTTCTTTATCCATGCAGCTACCCTATGTCTTTTGATTGGATCATTTAATCCATTTACATTTAAGGTTATTATTGATATGTAGTTGTTTGTTGCCATTTTATTCTTTAAAGCTGTATTCTTCTTTTGCTCTATTCATTCCTCCCTTTAAACTGTTCACAAGAGGCCCCTTAGTATCTCTTGCAGAATTGGTTTGGTTTTTATGAATTCCTTGAGGCTTTCTTTTTCTGGGAAGCTCTTTATTTCTCCTTCAATTTTAAACGTTAGCCTTGCTGGATAAAGTAGTCTTGGTTGTAAGTTCTTGTTCTGCATTACTTTGATTATTTCTTGCCATTCCCTTCTGGCCTCAAGTGTTTCTGTTGAGAAGTCCGATGTCATCCTTATGGGGGCTCCTTTGTAGGTGATAGTCTTTTTTTCTCTAGCAGCTTTTAAAATTTTTTCTTTATCCATTAGCTTTGGTATTTTAACTATGATGTGTCTTGGTGTAGATTTTTTTGGGTTTCTCCTTAATGGAGTTCTGTGTGCTTCTTGAATGTGTGGAGTGTTTCCCAGCCTTAATTTAGGAAAGTTTTCTGCTATGATTTGATTGAACAAAGTTTCCATTTCCTGTCCTCTCTCCTCTTCTTCAGGCACCCCTATGATGCGAATGTTGTTTCTCTTCATGTTGTCACAAAGCTCCCTTAGAGTTTCCTCACATTTTTTAAGTCTCTTTTCCTTTTTCTTCTCTGCTTCTGTGCCTTTGTTTATTGTGTCCTCTAACTCGCTTATTCGATCCTCAGCGTCATCCATCCTGCTTTTAATTCCTTCCATTGTGGTCTTCAGTTCTGATACTGTATTTGTCATTTCTGTCTGATTCTTTTTTATTATTTCAATTTCATTTTTTATACTTGTTATCTCTTTATTTATGTGTTCATAATGACTATCCATTGTTGCTCTAATTTCTTTGAACATCCTAACTATCATTATTCTAAATTCTGCTTCTGGTAATTTGGTTATATCTGGTTCATTCAGGTCCTTCTCTGGGGATTTCTCTTGATTCATTTGGTTTGCATTCCTCTGCCTGCCCATTTTTTCTGTGTATAAGCGAGTTGTGGCCACTGGAGTCCAGTAGGTGTTGCCTTTGTGTTCTCTAGATGTGGTCTATCTGCAGGCCCCCCACCTCCTCTGCCGGTGCCTAGGGTGGTTGGGTATGAGCGTTGCCAGCGCCGGCCCACTGTGGCTTTTGCTATGATTTCTGCCTCTCCTCCGTGGGAGGGGCTGTCACTGAAGCCACAAGATTAGCACCAAGGGTAGAGGTGAGCACCTTTGCTCAGCTGTGGACCCAGCCTATTTCCGGACTTCCGCCCAGAACCAGCAGTCGGAGCCTGCTCGCTACAGTTCCGCGGGTTAGGCGGGGCTTTTGACGTGCTCTCAGCTGTAAGCTTTTGCCCGTCCGGAGCTTTAGCCCCGCCCTCGAGGCCAAGGCCCTACTGCGCAGGGTCGGAAACCAAGGTTTATTGGGGCGGGCGTGTTTGCTGGCTTCCGCCGAGCTGCGTACTTCCGCTCGTCCCGGACTCTACCCCGCCCCCGCGTTCGGAGCCCGCTCGCGCACGTATACTGGCCAACCGGGGTTTCTCTGGCCTGGGGGGGTTGGGGTGGGGGAGTGGGGGACTGGTAGCGTCAGCTCAGCCACAGCCCCTGCCCGTCCCTGGTCCTAGCCCGGTCCCCGTGGTCAGGGCCGGCTTGCGCAGGGCCTGCCCGTTCCTGGCCTCCCGCTTTGTCCCCGTAAGTGGGATTAAAGGCGGGCCCGCAGCTTCTGGACCGCTTTCGCGGTCCCCTCTGACCCTCTGGGCTAGACCGATCTCCCACCGGCCTGGCCTCTGCCCACGCCGACAGAACCGCCTTTCAGCGTCCTGCCGCCCCAAAACCTTAAGCAGCCCTCAGCAGAGTAGGAAGGGACCTAATACTCCACACTGTAGGCCTGGGAGCTCCCTCACTTGTTTCACAGCTCAAAACTGTCCAAACGCCTCTTCTTGGTTCTGGGACTGCAGGCTGGGGCTTGGTTCCTGGGACCAAATCATGTAGTTTTCACTAGGAAATAGAAGCTTGAATTTATGTGATTTAAGCCTTGATTCTGTCACCCCTTTTTGTCTTCCCAGGTAGTTAAAATGAAAGCATCTGCAGCTATAATCATAAAAGCAAAAAGACCTGGACTTACGGTTCCAGCTTTATTTCATGTTAGTTTTTTATTTCATTAGACCTATCATCCCTCTCCTATGATGGAGGGTCAGAAACACTTCTTGTAGTTTTTTGTTTGTTTTTTTTTAATTTTTACAAGGACAGAGAGAGAGTCAGAGAGAGGGATAGATAGGGACAGACATACAGGAACAGAGAGAGGTGAGAAGTATCAATCATTAGTTTCTCATTGCCGTTGCAACACCATAGTTGTTCATTGATTGCTTTCTCACATGTGCCTTGACCATGGTCCTTCAGCAGACTGAGCCACCCCTTGCTGGAGCCAGCAACCTTTGGTCCAAGCTGGCGAGCTTTTGCTCAAGCCAGATGGGCCCACGCTCAAGCTGGCGACCTCAGGGTCTTAAACCTGGGTCTTCCGCATCCCAGTCCGACGCTCTATCCACTGCGCTACCGCCTGGTCAGGCATAGTTTTCTTATGCTTTCCACACGCAAAAACCTTATTTTATTGTTATGATTGAGACAATGCATGAAAAACAGCACTTACCTCATCTTTACTACTTACTAAGTATCAGATATTTTTTCTTATTAGTATGCATAACAATAGAAATAGTTAAGAGGAATATTAGGTGCTTATATGCTTGGTGAATGAACGCATCAATATAAATTATTCTAAAATATTCTTTAGCTTTATCTGTAAGAAACAAGATAACTAAGGCTGGTTGAGTAAACGTCTTCCAGACAATTTTATATATTTCCACATTATGAACATTTTATATGACTCTTCAAAAAATCCAAACATTTTATTTGATAGTTGTTTTAAAATTTGTAATTAAATTTTTGAGAGAAGGGGTGGGGAGATAGAGAAACATCAATTTGTTGCTCCACTTATCTATGAATTCATTGGTTGATTCTTGTCAGTGCCCTGTAGGGGATTGAACAGAACCTGCAGCCTTGGTGTATTGGGATGATGCTCTAACCAACTGAGCTACCAGGCCAGGACTTAACATTTGTTTTAGATTTACAGAAAAGTTGCGAAGATACTACAGGTACCAAACCAGTTACTCTATTGCTGATAATCTTTTATTACTCTGGTGTTTTTGTCACAACTACTGAACTAATACTGACATACTATCACAGACTAAAACCCACACTTTATGTATCTAGATTTTATTAGTATTTTATCAATGGAATTGTTTTCTATTCCAGGATCCCATTAAAGGTAATACATTATATTTACCCATTAAAATCTTTTAAGACTTTTCTTGGTCAAGGCAATTTCTCAGACTTTATTTTGATAATTTTTACAGTTTTGAAGAGTACTGATCAGGCACCTTTTAGGATAGTCTTAAACTTGTCAAAGTAAGGATGTGGGTGTTTAGGAACACAAAGATCATAAGGATGAGTGCCAGGGATGAGCACCATTTTTGTCCTGTGATCTCAAGAGAACATACTATCAATATGAATTATCACTGTTGCCGTTAACCATGATTACCTGGTTAACACCAATGTTTTCCAGGTTTCTCAACTCTGAAGTCACTTTTCCCCATTTCCATTCTGCATTCTTTGGAAACAAGTCCCGTAAAGCCCACATTTAAGGAGTAGGGAGTTATGCTTACCTACTTGAAAGACGATATGCATATAAATTACTTGAAAGTTTCCTGCATAGAGGATTTTTCTGTTCTTTTTCATTCATTTGTTTATTTAATAACTTTTTAAAATATACTTTAATTATAATATAGTAATGTAATAAATATTTTGTTGCTTAAATTATTCTATCTGAGACCTTTAGAAGCTCTTTCTATTGGCTCATTTTTGCTTTGATATACCTTCACTCTTTTGTTTTTGACCACTGCCTTACTTTCTGACTCTGCAAGATGCTTGAGGTTCACCTTGCATACTCCCTGCCTCAATCCCAGAGTCAGTGATTGCTCCAAGCACAGCAGATTCCTTTCAATGAACAATGACATCAGAAACCAAGATCCGGCACTGGGTTCCTGTCACTTCTTTATATCAAAGGATATTGTAGAATATCCATTGAAAACTCTATCAGTTAACAAATTACTTTTAATAATTAGCTTTATAGTCTGACTATAATTTTACTATAAATGTACTAAAATATCAGATTATAAAATTAAGATATTTTCTGTGAGATAAAAATCTTGTTTACTTTGAATGGGTTATTAACACTTAGAACATAAATGCACTAGGCAGATGTTAATTGCTACCTTTTAAACCCTTAAGAGAACACCTGTTTTTATGACACACATCAATATTTTCTCTTAGATTGAAAAAAGTTTCTGCTAATTGTTCTCTAATTACTCAGATTTCCCCTGTTAACAACAGAAAATCCACTCTTCTCTGAGATTCCATGGCAATATCTTTAATTATACACACTAGCAATAAGGGATAAAAAGCTAAATAAGATGTGAAATGTAGATATTTAAGAAAAGAATTTATTGAGCCAAAGGAACAGTATACAAAACTGTTTTGCTTTTATTATATAAAAAATTAAATAGGAAGCTTATTTACTATAGATTTATTGGATCTATTTGTAAAAATGCCTTTTTTTATACCTTAATTCTATTTCTATTATAAGAAGAGAGATATAAGCATCACTTACTTGTTTAATTTACTTTAGTCTGTCTTATTTAAAGTGCTTTTTATTCCTCAATAGTTAAAACTTTTTATAAAATGAATAAGTAGATACCTAGCACTGTTTTTGAAACTAAAGTAGTGTCATTTAAATTAAGGTATTACTCAGTAAGAATGTGCATTTTCTTTAACTTTATACATAGTAAAAATAGCAATGGAAATTCAGATGTGTAATCCTGTCTTCTGTAAAATGAAGATGAATTAGTCACAAGATGATTTTTCAAGTCCCATTCAGTGTTAAATTTTAATGTCTGCAAAGAAACTTAAATGTAGCGTTCATATATCCCGTTACGGTTTCTACCGCTGTCATAAAGGTTGAAATTCTCAGAACTCATTTAAAAAAGCCAGTTTTTTACTTTATGCTAGCCACAGGGGCATGAGTTATGACATTCTTTCTTTTGCAAGTTGAAGCATGTTTTGGAAGTGTGGTCTTACTGATTGATTTCGTAGTCTGAATGCACTGATTGGTATGATGATTCCCCTTGCTCTCCAGTGGCTGACAATACAAGAATCAAAATATCTCATAAAGGCAGAACAAACTAAAAACTGTTAGAACAAAATAATGATATAGTTGGTGCAGGAGTAATTTATCTTTTTACTTTTATTACCATTTCCCCAATGCTCCCTATAGTTCTATTCTGAACTGTTTCAGAGTTTATGCATTCATTTATGATGGCCTCTTTTGATTTCTTGGTTGCTAGATATTTGTAACATTAATTTAGAACTCTGTACCAAAAAGTGAAATTGGGCTGAAGATGTCAACCTTGGCTAATGACTTTATCTGAACAGGGACCTGGATTTACTCCATTTTGATAATCAGTTATTATTTGACAGGAGAAAAAGATACTCATTTGTTCATTTTGATCACATATTCATTTATGCAGAAGGCACAAGAAGAATTCAGGAGATGCATATTTCTAAAAAGCACAAAACCTGAAATAAGTGAGAGTGAGAGAAAAGCAACGAGGGACTAGTTTTGTGCTCCCATTCACACTTTTCATTGTGCAGGGTCGGAACCAATTTCGTTGTTCGTTTTTACTGTGGGTGGAGGGGAAGGAGGGACAGCTCAGGATTCCAGAGCATCTATAAAATCCTAAAAACAATTTTTTTCTTTCACAAACAATAACAATCAGACCATAAACTATAGTTGTTATATTTTTGCATTTTATAATAAAACCAAAAGATACTGTGTAGTTTATCATCGTTCTCTCTTTGATAGAAATTTTACACCTTTAATAAGTGTTTTACCTTGTAGCAGATTACCTTAAATCCTTAGTAAAAAGATTTTTGGTTATCGTGATGGTTTCTATATTTAAATATCCAATGCCTTCCTGATGTTTGGCCCTTGTTAACGGTCTTCCACTAACATGAACTTTTAAATTAGAAAATGAGGAGTAAACTCTCTCTAATCTACCATTCATAGCTGCACTGGTATTTCTCCTTGATCTTCAATAAAGGCCTTTATTTTGCTCATGATAAGTTATGTCAAAGCACATTTCAAAACCTGTCTTACATGCATTCCAGTGACCTTCTTAAAATGGGAAGGTAGGCACAAGGGTGTTAGTTTGCATTTCCTTAGTTTCCCTTATCTCTCCCAAGTAGTGTTGCGAACTCTTTTATTCTTGTCCTCTTCAATTTTATTCCACCTTTATATTCCTAAACTAGTGTTTCTGCTTTTTCAAATTATGCCCCACATGAGTATTTTCCAACTTTATATTGTTGAAGCAGTATATAATCATCCTTTTATGTAGGTTTGAATTTCTAGTAAAAAATCAGGATAAGCAAAAACTTCTACATAAATTCCTTTTACTAAAGCAAGAAGTATCCAAATGGAATCAGTATATAGTGAGCTTAATGCTTAGACTATAACTTCAGGTTTGGCACTGACAGGAAAGATTTGCACGCATCAGTTTTTGGGATTCTGATTTTTCAGATGTAACAGGAGTATGTGAGACTACAATTATAATCTCTTCCAAATTTAGTATCTCATGATTTAATATTCTATTAAGAGTAAATACTGGCCTGTGGTGACACAGTGGATAAAGCGTTGACTTGGAATGCTGAGGTCCATTTTTCAAAACCCTAGGTTTGCCTGGTCAAGGCACATATGGGAGTTGATGCCTCCTTCTCCTCCCTTACTTCTCTCTTTTTCTTTCTTTCTCATTCCTCTCTAAAATGACTAAATAAAGTCTTAAAAATAGTTTACAATAAAAAATACACCTTTATATAAAGGCCTGACCCATGATGGCACAGTGGTATGCTGAGGTTGCTGGTTCAAAACCCTGGGCTTGGCACATCAAGGCACAAATGGAAGTTGATGCTTCTTGCTCTTCCCTCCCCTCTCTCTCTCTCTCTCTCTCTCTCTCCTCTCTAAAACGAATAAAGTCTTTTTTTAAAAAAAAGGAATGAACAATAATTAAAATAAACTTAAATATTCCTTAGTAAATTTAATATAAACATATTAAAGACAATTTGTAAGACAAAAATTATCCACACTTAACTGTAATGCAATCATGGACAGAAATATAGAAGATGAATCAAAGGCATTTAAGAGTGGTAAGATCATCCACATGGTCCTATCATAGTGCCTGCATTAGATTAGATTAGTGCTTAATCAATATTCTAATTTTTGCTTTCCACTTCATTATTATCTTCCCTGAACTTCTGTTCTCCTTATTTTATTACCCAGATCTTCATATGTGTGTTTTTATACTTATTAGGTTTAAATAAATTTCTTTGTAAATTATTTTCCTGAAAACTTGAACAATAAAATTTCTATTGAAATTAAACATACTGAAAAACTGTGCTTATTATTATTTCCTAGATATACATGAGTAATTTTCTCTTATTTCACCCTATATTTTGACTCTGTACTTTGATTTCTTTATCTTTTACAAACTTATTGAAGTACATATATTTCTCTACACTATTATAAAATCTTTTGGGGATGTAAGGTAGAGTATAAATAAGTAATTGGCACATTCCACAGCAACTCTAGTACACTATGGATTCTCTAGCGTAATTCACATTTTTAGGTCACCATGAATATCTCTTTGTAAAATAACTCCACCTGATGCCATGATTAGAGTCATTCCAGTGGCTTAAGCATTATCCTTACCCTGAAAAAATAGTGTCTAGAAGAGTTTATAACTGATTCATCTGGCGTAATGTCACAGGGGGACTCTTTTAACAATTCCAACTGAATCAGGCCACTTTTATTTATAACTTCCTCATCACTAGAATAGTTAAGTCCAAAAGCTTTTATATGGCATAAAGTGCCTTTATAATTAGTTTCCTTAGTTCTTCTGAGTTTATTTCTTACCACACCCTTCTATCTACCTTATATTTCACTCACACAGATCAATCTGCAATTTTCTTTGGAGGTATGTGCTTGAACAATGCCTCCAGGTAATTTTGAAATATAATGATATATTAGCACCACATTTGACATAGGAATGAAATCTCCCTCTCTCAAAATTCAACTTATATTACCACACGTATAGCTTTCCTTAATTTCCCCAGGCAGAATATTTCATTCCTTTGTTTTCACATGGCACCTATTCATATCTTTCTTATGACATTTATCACACTGCATTTTATTTATGTGTTACTTTCTCTCACGAAACTGTACGTAAACTTTACTATCTTAAGTAGCTGCTCAATAAGTGTCCATTGAAAATAAATAAATGCACAAAACGGGTGAATTAATGAGAAGGAAAGAGCTCTGCTGAGGTCTCAAGGTAAACAAGAACTTTTACTAGATTGGAAACACAAGGTAACATTTTTGGTTTTTGTGTTTGTCCTCTTCATAGAGAATAAATAAAACCTCAAACGGAAACTGCCACGTGACAGAAACACAAACCCTTGCTCAGAGCATGTGAAGAGAAATGCTTTAATTGGGGCAATCAGCGTAAGGTAAACAGTTTTATTTAATAAAAGGGAATAAGAAAAGAGAAAACTGAGTATTCTTAGTTGGTTACTCAGTTTGGTAAACTGTCATCAGAATACAGGCTCAAAAACAAATAAGAGTGCTAGTATTTACACATCTTAGTTAAAATAATGTTTATAAAACCTAAAACACTTAAATTGATAGTCCACTGGCTTCACATATTCACAAGCACAACACACCATATGTACACACAAAGATGTATATAGAAAAATAGATATATACATCTATGTACACATGAGACTTTCAAGTTTCTTTGAAGGACAACTGGACCTGTCAGTAACTCACTTTGTTTTGTTACAGACAATATAACATTTTTAACATTCAGCCAATATGCTATGTTAAAATAAGACTAGTCCAATAAATAGTGCAGTGCATTCTTTATGGCTTATTTGTTGCAGGTTTTATTGATTCTTCTTTTTGACCTCAATAAAAACAAAAGAAAATATTAAGAAACAAGTCAAAAAGAAGATATAAAAGTCTAAAAGTAACGTACTTACTAGCCTGGTGAATTATGATTCCAATAGAAAGTGGAGGGTAGGAGTCAGAATAAAAATAATTAGAAAGTGAAGGTTATGTTCCCCTACTTTTGACACCAGAGAAGGCAGAATGGATAGAAAATAATTTGAACTTTCCAGGAAATAAGAGGAAATTACTTTCACAGCCTCCATGTACCTGAGAGCCCCTCTTTTCACACTCTGCAGGAAGGAGAGTCAGACAAAGAAGCAACTGATTGGCTTTCTTCTAGCTTTGTTATTTTCTATTTGCCGTATTTCCTTAACCACTGTGTTGGTAGGACCCCAGCATTCATACAATATGTACACAAAAGTGCTAAGAGAAACCTCTGCTACTAACAGCCTAATTTAAGTCTACAAAGATGCCTTTTCTAACAAAAACTTAACAATGAACTGGTAAACATAGAAGCAATTATCATCTCGAGGGTATTTGGCAGCTTCTGAAATAATTGAATAAATTAATTTAAAGACAAGAAGGCAGACACCCCCCATTGGATATACATTTTAAGGACCGTGAGCCATAAAGGGAGGAGTATTTAGATCTTATTGTGTTGCTCCTCAGCCTTTATTTAGGTGATATATGGTAATGATATCCTGGTCTAAATGCAAAAGAAATGACTAATGATGCTTTTAACCCTCAACAATAAAACATTAATCATGTCACAATAGTAATTCTATTTAAAATATGCCACAGCCCTTTGATGATCGCTTGAAATTTTTCTCAAAGAAAATATGTTCATGTGACATTGTAGTAAATATGACTAGATACATAGTAAGTGGCTATAACCTACTTGGCAATAAATTCTATGAAATACTACATATTCTCTGAATGTATTCTAGAACTCCTATTAATGTTAATGAGAATAACTAAGCTAGCGCAAACAGGAACAAGATGTTTTAACATCTAACACTTTTTAGACATTTAATAGTTATAAACAAAATCAATAGGACTTGGGCCATACGTTATATGTGAATCCATCCTTATAAATGACTATCATCTGGCATGAAAACAGATTCTTCTCTTGGCCTAGCTATCAGTTTTTTTTCCTGGTTTTGAGTTACAATACAGAAGTAATAATATCAAAAACTTTATGACTATGAAATGTTTTATATATATATATATTCTTATATAATCTATCTTATAAAGTAGCATGTAGTGATTTAAAAATATCTACAAAAGTAGAAGTCTAGTCTGGCCTGTGGTGATGCAGTAGATAAAGCATTGACCTGGAACGCTAAGGTTGCTGCTGGTTTGAAACCCTGAGCTTGTCTGGTAAAGGCACATAAAGGAAGCAACTACTATAAGTTGATGCTTCCTGCTTCTTCCCCCTCTTTCTCTCTCTCCCTCTCTCTTTCTGAAAAAAGTAGAAGAAGTCATAATTCATTTTTTTTTGGCTTAATCATTGATTAGCTTTGGGATTCTGGATAAGATATTCAGTCTTTCTGTGCTTCAGTTTATAAAGCTGTAATATTGTACAAAGTAGGTGACCTACCCTGTATTAATCGAATAAGAAAATAAATTTAAATTACAATTATGTAATCTCAATAATTTTTTATAATGAATGCTTTACAAGAAGTATATCTATTTTCCAGATATGGGGCACAATATTTGAGGAGAGAGCACAAAGTTCCTTCCAATGCTAACAACTAGCAGATGGTTTGGGGCATCCTCTTCTCTTATTGCTTTGAGATAGTATAACTCCTTTTTATTCTTTTCCTCCTTCCCAGTCCTTGTCTCTTGTATTCCGCCTGATAATATTTTACACGAAATACTAAAGTATTTATAACTTTTCTATTCAACGGCTGTTTAAAAAATGATTTCTAAGCATTTAAAATAGATCATTGTCCTATAGATTCAACAGTGAACAACTTTAACAATTCCTGTCCTCAGTAAGGTGGTATCCTGGTGAGTACCCAGATATAATAAATGAGACCAATAAGTTGGGTAGTTTATCTGAAGAAAAATATTATGGATAAAATAAGGCAGTGAGGAGGATAAGAAATGCTGATGAGACCTGACTCAACATTAAGTAGAGCTTTCAAAGAAGGTTTCCTGAGACAGTGATGTTTGAACAGACTCTAAGAGGGATGTATCCAGATATCTGAGGGGAGAAATTTGTATGCAGAGGTTGAAAAACAAAAGTCATTCTTTGAGTTGAGAGAGTACCTGGTGTGTCTTGCAGAACAGCGAGGAGAACACTGAGGTTTTTGCCAAATGAGGGAGGAGCTGGTGGTTAGGTGATGTGGTCATATAAATAGATGCTGAGAGGGCTTTGGCATTTACTCTGAACTGGGGGACAGGGGAGCCATGAAAAGGTTTTGAAGCTGAGAATAGTATGGTCTGAAATCCATTTTATTTTATTTTATTTTTGAAATCCATTGTAAGAGAACCACTCTGCCCGTTGTTTGAGAACAGATAATGGAGGGACAGATAAAAATAGGAAGACCAGCTTGGAGACTATGGCAATAATTCATGGGAGAGACAATATACTTTTGACCAAGATATTAGAAGTAAAGTTGTTGAAAAATGGGCATATTCTGAATATGTACTGCATATAGAGCCAAGATAATTTGCTTTGGGATTAATATTTTGGTGTGGGAGAAAAGTTGTCTCCAAGATTCTAGAGTAAGAGGGAGGTTTAATGTGGAAATCTAGATTCGATTATCATAATGACCAAAGGAGTAAGTAAAGACCGAGAATAAAATAGGATCAAGGCTTAAGTCCTGAAGCCTTCAATAGAAAGAAACCAGGCAGAAGAGAAGCCAGTGAAAGAGTCGGAGGTATTAGCCAAGGAGGCAGAAGAAATACGCAAGAGTAGCTCTGAGAAGCCAAGAGAGAGGAAGGTATTGCAAGGAGGAGAGGTGATTTATTGTATCAAAAGTTTCTATTAGGTCAAGCAGGTTGAGGTCTGAGAACTGACCTTTGGGCTTAGTAATGCAAAGTTAGTAGTGTCTGAGACAGTAACAGTTTTGGAGCAGTGGCCGGGGAAAAATGTCTGACTCAGGTGGATTCCAGAGAAAAAGGAGGAAGAGCAACTGGTGATAGTAAGTACAGGCAACTCGTCTGAGAAGCTTTTGTTCTGTAAAGAGGAGCGAAAGATGGGGGAGAAGCTCTGAGATATGGAGTTAAGAGAAAGCCCGCTCAATGAGAGTGAATAGAATATTTTTCTAAGAGCTTGAGTACCTGCTTTGTTTTTTATCCTCAGTGAAATAGGAAGCAAAGTTACCATCATAAAGAACATACAGGGGACAGATGTGGGAAGTTTGAGGAGTGCAGGAAGAAAGTTAAACTGACCAGAAAAATGTATAGATTATTTAGAATGATGTTAACTATGATACAATTGTGAGAGGGATGTTTCTATATGACTGTGAGATTTGAGAATCACTTCTAGATTTCCATGTATTATACTTGTCCACTGTTTCTTTTTATTCTTTTTCCTGCCATAGCAGGAAACTTATGATATTTTATCAGGTCATCTCAGGCTGGCTTGATCAATATGAGAAATATTTCAGATGATCAAATGACAGTATTTAAGCATTATTTTAAGTTACTATATACTCTGAGCTCTCTAAGTCTAAAACAAAATTCAATGACAATTTCTGGGGACTTTCTTATCCTGCTGTTTGTGTTGCTGTGTGACACACATGCTTTATTTCTGACACTTGTGCCAGGACTCTAGCTGCCTTTGTCTCAGCCCAGGCCAGTGACACCTGCTCCAGGTTGTACATTATATATTCTCTTTTTAGAGGATTCTTTTCTCTATATCTTTGTCACCTGACTGTTGCTTTGTGCCCCCGTTTTCTTTTGCATGGGCTATTGCATTTCTTCCTGACAATGTCCCTGCTGCCAATTTTCTGTCTGAAATTCAGCCCACATGCTATAGAACACAGAACTGATCATACTTCTTTCCTGGCTTTAAACATAAAATGGACTGTAAGTTGCGATAAGTGAAAAATGGCCTAATCTTGGCTCACCTTCCTGGTCTCTTTTTACATCCTTCCTTCCTCTGTACCACACTCATCCCAAACCAAGTGCCCTTTTCCAAATGCACCCATGCCCTCTCAGACTTCCATCCATGCAGATGTGAATCTCTGTGCCCCTTACTCTCAGAGAAGGGCCCTTCAATAGACCTAACTCAAGCATCTCTTCCAGTGTGAAATTTCCCTCATTTTTTTTTGTGTGTGCTGTTACTAGTTCCCTTATTTGTGTTTTTCTCTCATTTCTAGAATATTAAGGCTCAGTAAAACAGGATTTCTGGTTTACTGATGTATCCCTCAGTCTAGAACTGTTTTTACCTTAATGGTGATGCATAGAAACTACTTTTTGGATAAATAGAAGATATCTTAACTGATAGGGATGAATCTGGAATGTAACAAGTACTTAAAATTGGCTATTGAATGCTTCTTACTACCTCTTAATACTTTGCTAACTTTAGATGCTGCACTGTAATTTCTTGTATAGACCCTCCACAAAGACTTTGGTTGTGGCAAGATGACCCGTATACCCTCGAGGGTTGCAATTTCTTGTTTGTGGATATCCAATAGTATTTATCTGATAACCTAGATGCAGACTTGGTCCTACTCAAATGTTTTAGTTTGATAGGCCCTCCCTTAATGTTTGGCATGATTGAGGATTTATCTGGAAGTAAAGTCACTACAGTATGTAAAAGAAAACACCATTTATAAAAAAATATGTGTGTTACAGATGGCCAAAATTGACAAAAATAATTTAAAATCTCCTATCCTATCTTCTCAATCCCACCTGCATCAATCAGGTGTGTGCATCAAACACGTGAAAACAAAACACAACAAAAAATTGACCGATAATTAATCATCTCACTTTTCTGGAGGGTGTGCACAAAGAACCCATTTCTGTAGCCTTACATCAAAGACCCTAGAGCATGACCATGTAAAAAGCTCTACTTTTTCTCCCTCAGATTAACCATAACTAGCATATGGTTGAAAGGTAAGTGCCCTTTGACAACTGAACAAAGTTTTACGGACCAAAGATTTTAAGCTTTGCTTAGTTCAGCTCTTTCCTAATGGTTTGTTTTAATTGAGAAGTAATATCATTGTTTACTAATGAAGTGTTATTCCTACAATATGAGAGACCAGAAAAGTGTTCATAGAAACATTTTGTTGTATGAACCTCAAAGTAATGAGATCAGTCATTCACTGTTTCTATGGGCCATCTTCCCTGAGGTGCCAGCTGCGTGGGTATTTTAGTGTGCATTTCTTCCATTCTTCCCTACTTTATAGACTACTTGAGCCCTGTTGTTTTATTGGTATTCTATTTCAATTTTATTTATTCTATTAGTTATACTTTGGATAAAGTTTAGTTCACTCATCTCTGTGCCTCTCTCCTAGTTCCACACCATTGAAAAATCCCCTGTGACTCTTTTCCCTTCCTGCAAATCAATAGGTCCTGTCTTACTTTAATCAGCACTCCTGCATTGATCTCTGCAGGTGCTCTGTTACTTTATGACAAGTTTCTTTGTTACAACTGGCTCTGAGCGAACTCAGTGGAGCACCCTGTCATTTCCTATACAAAGCAGCCGGAAACAAGAGCTTTATTCATCACGGGTTAATGTGTGATGTTTTGCCTCCCTTTGCAAAGGAACAAATCATTTTTTTTCATTTAATTCTTTAACTTCATCTTTTGGTTACATTCCTGGAAGAATTGTAAAAACAGTTTAAGAACTGTATGAGAAAACAGCAAAGAGAAGCTATGAATCTTTAAAGGCTTCTAAAACACTTTTCTAAAACTGAAAGTTACAATGGTCTGCTGGGAGTATTTTTGTTTTTTTATTTTTATTTTTTATTTTTTGTATTTTTCTGAACTGAGAAGCAGGGAGGCAGAGAGACAGACTCCTGCATGCACCCAACAAGGATCCACCTGGCAAGCCCACCAGAAGGCGATGCTCTGCCCATCTTGGCCATTGCTCCGTTGCCGTTGGAGCCATTCTAGTGCCTGAGGCAGAGGCCATGGAGCCATCTTTAGTGACCAGGCCAACTTTTTGCTCCAATGGAGACTTGGCGGTGGGAGGGGAAGAGAGAGATAGAAAGGAGAGGGGGAAGGGTAGATAAGCAGGTGGGTGCTTCTCCTGTGTACCCTGGCCGGGAATCAAACCTGGGACTTCCACACACCTGGCTGACGCTCTACCTCTGAGCCAACCGACCAGGGCTCTGCTGGTTATTGTTATTTGCTTTATAACAGCAAGTCATTGAATAATTCCTATTTCCAGGAAGATAAACCAGTGGTACCTGTACGCAGCAAGTAACTTCTTTTTCCAAAAGAGTGCTCCAATCTGAGTTGTCCTGTGCTGGTGGCAAGAGAGAAAATAAGACTTGAGCAGAGGCATAGCAAGCCCATGCATGGTGGGCCTGGCTCTTGCTGTCCATACTGGAAAAGTTTTAATGAGTTCTCATGCTCTTGTGGCTTTCCCCCCCCTGCTGTTACATTGTCTGTGGTTGATTAACAAAACAACTGATTACTCCTAAGATATACCAGATCAGTTTTATTTTTTGCCTCATTTACCTGGTTTATCTTGCCTTGCCTTGCCTTGTATACCTACCTCCAAATTATGGTTGACATCCCAAGTAAACTCTTCTCCATTATTGCTTGCTTAAAAAAATTACTAACTCAGTTGTCTTCTTTTTTCTTTTTAACAGATGACATCCTTTGTTATTATTTTTTTAAATAAATGAAAAGCAAGTTACCACAGTCCAGCATACCACTGATGTATGACACACTCAGAATAGCAAGAAGGTTCATCTTTTTGGATTTGTAGCAAAAATAAGAATAAACTCAAGGGTTCCAATTACATACTGATCAGTACCAGAAAGATGAAAAACTTGGCATAAACATTGACTCCTCATTTTTTTCTTTAGCAAATCCTTAGTATCTACTTCCCAAAACTATCCAGCACCCCCCCATTTCTCCCAGCTCTCGCTACTCTCTCCATCATCTCTTCTGTAAAATAGTACAGAAGATACTCAAATTGACTCCACTCTTGCCCTCGAAAAGACTAATATCTGCAAAGCAGGCAGATGACTCTAAAACTGAAGCTGGTTAATGCCACTCCTTTCTTCAGAACAATCTATTGACTCCCCATGTCACTCAATGTAAGTCAATATCAGTATAAGGTTCAGTAAATTCATATCTGGTCTAACCTGTTTGTTTAGTCTGTTTGGGTTGCTATAACAAAATGCCAAATCTTAGCAGCAGCTTATAAACAACAGAAATGTAGTTATCCCAGTTCTGGGAACTGGAAATGAGACTGGGGTGGTAGACTGCTAGCTTCCCATTGCATCTTTACATGGTGGAAGGGCAGAGGGAGCTTCGTGGGTCTTTTTTATGAGAAAACTAATTCCACTCAGAAGGGCTCTACCTTCATGTACTGATCACCTCCTAACGGCCCCACCTCCTGATTCTATCATTTTGGGAATTAAGTTTGCAACATGCGAATTTTTAAGGGGGCACAAAGCTTTAGACTGTAGCACTGTTCTTACCTTTCTGAGCTAAATCTTATTACATCCTCTGTCTTTCTATCCAGATACACTTTCCTCCTTGCTCTTCCTGGAGTACAGTCAGGTTAATTTCTCCTCAAGACATGCACTATTTCTTCTGGCTGACATGCTTTTTCATTTGCTCTCCACAGGGCCTAATTCTTCCCTTCAGATAAGTCTTTATTCAAAGGTCAGTTTATCACTAAGGCCTTCCCTGATGAAACTATCCTAAGCTGTACCTGTTTATAGCTCCATTTTTATCCTTTTCTATCCTATTTATTTGCTTTATTTTTTGTCTCCTCCAGTTATAATATAAGCTCCCTGAAGACAGAGATTTTGTCTACACTGTTTACTCTATGTATCCCATACCCAGGAATAGTGTCTGGCATTATTTAATAAATTCTGTCAAATGAAGTAAATGCAAAGATTACCAACTTTTTATAGTTGGAAACTTACTTAGTACATCATCCAGACAAACCTCAGTTCCACCATTTGCTGGGGAGGAAAAGCATAGTTCAGACTACAAGGCTGTCTCCTGAGAGGGTAGCATGTATATGTTGAGAGTTGCAATTTTAAGGTCATAAACTCTGTGACATTTGGAAGAAAGTGAGAGTAAGTATTCAGAGTATTGACTTCTGTTGATATCAACTCTTAGAAAAACTCACTTAGATAAATTCTCTAGTTTTCTTTTGTTACTGCTTATTTTTTTAATGCAATAGATATCTATTTTTATTAGCCTACTATGAATATAATATTATTTTATAGCTATTTTAGTAAATCTTGAAATCAAGTTTTACATATATAATTATAAATAAAAATCAAGTTATATATATATATATATAATTTCCATGGAAGCTGGATAGAAGAGGTGGAGAGAAATATTTGCAATATAATGCCAAGTAATCTCTTCCTTAATTTTACTCTGATCCCTTATTAAAGAAGAGAATTAATATTCTGATTTCTCCATTTTATTTGATCTGATAATGTCACCAAGGAAACCATCTTACTTGTAGATCCAGAAAATGCCTTCCCTAAGGCCTTTCTTACATCTTTTGTCAGTGTGTATGTGTCTGTGTGTGTGTGTGTGTGTATGAGAGAGAGAGACACTTGAAATTATTTAGAAAATAGGGAATGTGCATCTACTCACTTCTGCCAATTACAACCTATGTTGACTTTGAGAAACTACTATGTAATCTTCCTGAGCCTCCATCTTCTCTCTCTTTTTTTTTTTTATTCACAGGAACAGAGAGAGAGAGAGAGTGAGAGAGAGAGGGGGTCAGAGAGAGGGATAGATAGACAGGAGCAAAGAGAGGTGAGAAGGATCAATCATTAGTTTTTCATTGCCGTTGCAACACTTTAGTTGTTCATTGATTGCTTTCTCACATGTGCCTTGACCACGGGCCTTCAACAGACCGAGCAACCTCTTGCTGTAGACAGCGACCTTGCGTCCAAGCTGACGAGCTTTTTGCTCAAGCCAGGTGGGCCCGTGCTCAAGCTGGCGAGCTCGGGGTCTTGAACCTGGGTCTTCCGCATCCCAGTCCGATGCTCTATCCACTGCGCCACCGCCTAGTCAGGCTCCATCTTCTCTTCTAAGATGGGAATATATACCGACCTTTCAGGGTTCCCATTAAGATTCGTGTAAATGAAAAATCTAAATGCACTAAAATATGAAAATCTTGGCACACAGTTTTACTTAAAATACCTTAATTGTTTTAGAATTCTGAATAGTCCTCACCCCTTTATTCAAGCATATATTGAGTATTGATTATGTTTTTTGCTAGGTTTTCAAGATGCAAAGATGACTCAGACATAGTCCTGGATGTCTGTGTTCTACCCTGGAATTTTTCAGATTTAGTTCTCATTCTGCCTATTATCTGAAATCTTCTGCTCTCCCTGACTTTTTTATTAGTGAATTGAAAATCTTTTCTTTTTCTATTATATTATAATGAGATCATCAGACCATTATTCAGGTATTTAGATTCAATACATGAGTTACTTTGGAACCTAGCTAATATCTATAAAACATCTGATTTTTAAAAGCTTAGTACATTCAAAAATGTTTTTGTTTTTTCTCAGAGGAGTAAAATATATCTTCTTCTAATTTAGTTTCCTCCTTCACTGCTCATAACTGACTATACACATACTTGAGATATTTCTTCTCCCTGACCGTTCATTATATTGAATGGCATCGCAATATCCCATCTGTCTTTCTAAAGGCACTTTAATATTGGCCGACTTTGAGCTATCTAGCCCAACAATTCATTAACATGTAACACACTAGACTTCTTGTTTCAGGACTCCTCCTTTATGCTTCCCTGTTACTCAGAGATAATACAGAGTTTCTAGTTTTCTAATCAGATATTTAGACAAAATACTTATTTCAGTGTTAGACCATAGCCTCTATATATGAGGTTATTGGTAAGAAAATCTGTCAGTCATTATGTGATGCTGAATAAAATAAACATAAACCTTTTCACAGACTTTTCCTTTTTTTTTTTTTTTTGTGGCAGAGACAGTCAGAAGGAGGGACAGATAGAGACAGACAGACAGGAAGGGAGAGAGATGAGAAACATCAATTTTTTTGTTGCAGCACCTTAGTTGTTCACTGATTGCTTTCTCATATGTGCCTTGATGGGGGGGGGGCTACAGCAGACAGAATGACCCCTTGCTCAAGCCAGCGACCTTGGGCTCAAGCTGGTGAACCTTGCTCAAACCTGATGAGCCTACACTCAAGCTGGTGATCTCAGGGTCTCCAGGGTCTCCAAACTGGGTCTTCCGCTTCCCAGTCTGATGCTCTATCCACTGCGCCACCACCTGGTCAGGCTCCTTTGTTTCTTATTGCAATTTGCCCTTTCTTCCTCTATATTTTAAATTATTTTCCTTTTTCTCCTATGTCTTGTGGTTAATTAGGTTGTAGTTAAAATGAAAACCAAGATATTATTTTCCTCTTTCTCTTCTTGGTAAGAAATTGTCTTTTTATTTTTGATTGTTGAAAGTGACAATTAAATAAATCATCAGATATTACTTGGTACTAGGAACAGATATGTGAGTCATAACATCAGCTGAGATTTCTAAATGAAGTTGAGTATCCTTTGCCAATTTATTTTTACTGTATATCACTTCTCTCTTCTGTATCAAAATTAATTTTGATGTAAATGTCAATTAGGTATCATACTATTGTTTCTTGAGAGTTGCTATTTTTAGGGCAGGAGGTAAAAGTAAGCAGACAGCCATTATGTCAAGTGATAAATCTGATATCTTCACACAAGCTATAGAACCATCCCCAACTAAGTATAACATACTGAGTTTGAACTACCTGTGAGATATGCAAGACAAGAGGGAAATATGTAAAAGAAGTTAAGGGGAGATTTTGAAGAGAGATATAGATTTGAATTTATTTGCAATTTAGTTGTCGGTAAAGCCATGGAGACTGGATTGTCATTCAGGGAATATAAATCCAGAAAGCAGAGATAATGGTCTAAGCCAGACTACAGGAAACAAAAGAAAGCATTTAAAAGAAATGAATATAATGAAAACTTACAAAGTCCTCTGAGAAACAGTAATCAGTTCGGGAGAGAAACAAGTGATGTCTTAAAAGTCAAAACAAGAGAGAGTTTCAGAAAGCAACTGGTCAATGACATCAGCTATTTTATAAAGGTCAAGTTACAAAAATAAGGAGTGCTGCTTGATTGACTCAGATGATTATTTGCTTTTAAAATGAGAGATGACATTTAAAAGACAATATAATATTAGCTTCATACATTTTGTTTTTTCTCCTATATTCAGAAGAAAAATAAAAATGTCTTCTGCAACTTAACTATGATTACTTGTGGAGTACTTAGGTATATTCTGATGTATTAACCAGTATCAACCTAATGTGAAGTATAGACACTTATTAAGTAAAAAAAATAAGGTAATTCATCGCAAATAGAAATAACAGATTTGAATCTTAATTGGTAACTCTTTTGAAAATAAGAATTTTTACATCAAATTTATGTGGACAGGAAGGGGGTAGAGATAAGTTCTAGTCATGTCAGGGATGAGTTATTGGTAAGAGAAAAAAATACAATGTGTCTGTAAAGTCATGGTGCACTTTTGGCCGGTCACCATGCAAAAGTGCACCATGACTTTATGGACACACTGTAGAGAAGAGGTTGTGGCAACACATGATTTTGTAGACCAAGCTCTGTTCTCATCTGAGAAGCAAAAGACCTTGGCTGTGTATGATTCCAAACTCTCAGGTAAGAGGCTGTCCTCAAAGTGTTATGATCCCTGCTGACCTGGTCAGAGTTACGTAAAAAGAATTCTGCCTCTTATTTTGATATAATTGGAAAAACATATGCACACTTTAGAAGACATCTCTTTATCTTTTATATTGTATTTCTTGCTTCTGGTCTCCATTTTTAAATACAATTTTTAAGCAAGTGGTGACAGAGACATAATAAAATCAAAGGAGAGTTTTCTAGTCTCTTAATTTAGAAGAAACCCTTGAGAAAAATCCCAAAGGTCTTGAACTGATAAAATGGATATAAAAACAAGGCATCTGAATATAGTTCAGGATTTTGTTTTTTCATTTTTCTAAGCAGGTGGTGAAGGTAAAAAAAATTGTGATTCTTAATCAATCCTGTGAAATCTCTAAGGATTCTGGTTCTATGCTAAATACATTTTGAGAAAGATTTTCTAAAACTACTCTCAGACTTGCTGCATTGGAACAGGTTTTGTTTTTTTACTTAATGCATTTTTTTGTGATATCTGTTGGTAGTTTAGGAAAATGAAACATGTTATGTACTGATATGACAATACAGTTAGATAAGCTGTCATTTATATAGTTATATGATATTTCTATTATCTCACACTTACAGAAGTTTTTTCTTACCTGCATTTTATAGAGCAAGGTAGCACCCTACAGCAAAATGGATATACGATATTTAGTTAGAACTGAATTCAGACCTATTTTATTCACAGTGTTGCTTAGGCATGGTTGGTCATTTTTCTTAATTTAAAAAATAATTTCAGTGTTGATGAAAGTATATACAATGATCATGTACATAGTGCATGACACATAATAGGACCTTAATGAATGCTTATACTTTCTCTTATCTCTTTTCTTTCTCATTATTTCTTTTGTTGTCTTCCTCCCTCCCTCCTTTCCTTCCTTTCTTTCTTCTTTCCTTCCACCCTTCCTTTCCTCCGTCCCTCTTTCTCTATATTATTTTTCTGAATAATCATGAAATTCTTACTTTACAAAATCCTACTTAGTCTAATTTACCTTATTTCTAGTCTTTCCAACCATGTCACCCTCTGTTAATCAACAAGAACATTTAATTTCAGGAAGAATAATTTATACACTGCTCTGAAACATGTTTTTCTTTTTCTGATCCTACATTTGGATAATATAATTCCCCCAAATAGAAATATGCCCTTCATTTCAATCTTTTAGAATAAGCTAGAATTCCAATTTTTTAGTTAGCTTTCTAAAACAACCAACCGAAAACTCCTTTGAACTTTTATGATTATATAACCTAAAATTTTATCTTAATCTGACTTGCATCATTATTTGATTCATCAAATGCAATTTAAACATAAAGTATTTTTTTATTTATAATTTTAATTTGTGTTTACATAGATTCAAGTGTCCCACCAAATATATCCCCCCCCCACCTTATTCCCCCTCAGCCTTCCTATACCCCTTTCCCCCAGTGCCTTTCCCCCTTCCCTCCAGGATTTGCTGGGTTAAATAATCCTATGCAATAAGAGTAGGATAATGAGATTCATAGCAATCTTTACAGAATATAATTTTAGCAAGGCTATTTTCTCATAGGTTTATTATATGTTCATTTTTCTGGATCTTCTGCAACCTTTCACCTGTAGCTACTTGTTCGTTCATAGTTATTTTAGGACTAAGAAGTATTAACTCTACACTTTTGAGTGACCCTCAGGTTCAGTTCTTGAATCTCTTCTTTTCTTCAATTCCCAATTATATATATATATGTTTCTGGAGTTGAGTTTTACAAATTCTTTATAGATTTGGTTATTAACTCCTTATAAGATGTATTGGTGAATATATTCTCACATTTTGTGGCTTCTTTTTTTTATTTTGTTAATGGTGTCTTTTGCTGTGCAAAAGCTTTTTAGTTTCATATAGTCCCATTTGTTCATCCTGTCCTTTATTTCACTTGCCCGTGGAGAAAAATCAGCAAATATATTGCTACGAGAGATATCAGAGAGTTTACTGCCTATGTTTTCTTCCAAAATGTTTATGGTTTCACGACTTACATTTAAGTCTTTTATCCATTTTGAGTTTACTTTTATGAATGGTGTAAGTTGGTGATACAGTTTCACTTTTTTTGCAAGTACCTGTCCAATTTTTCCAACATCATTTGTTAAAGAGACTGTCTTTACTCCATTGTATGCTCTTATATCCTTTGTCAAATATCAATTAACCATATAGGTGTGGGTTTATTTCTGGGTTCTCTATTCTGTTCCATTGATCTGAATGCCTGTTCTTATGCCAGTACCAAGCTGTTTTAAGTGTAATGGCCTTGTAGGATAACTTGATATTAGGAAGTGTGATACCTCCCACTTTATTCTTCTGTTTCAGGATTGCTGAGTCTATTCGTGTTCTTTTTAGGTTCCATATAAATATTTTGGAATATTTGTTCTATATCTTTGAAGTATGTCATTAGTATTTTAATAGGAACTGCATTGAATTTATAGATTGCTTTGGGCAATATAGACATTTTAACGATGTTTTTTCTTTCTATCCATGAACACAGTATATGCTTCTACTTGTTTTTATGTTCCTTGCTTTCCTTTATCAATGTTTTATAATTTTCCAAGTACAAGTCTTTAACTTCTTTGGTAAAATTTACTCTAAGGTACTTTATTTTTTTTGTTGTTGCAATAGTGAACGGGATTGTTTTCTTAATTTCTCTTTCAGACAGTTTATTGTTGGTATATAAAAATGCCACTGATTTCTGAATATTGATTTTATATCCTGCCACCTTGCTGAATTAATTTATCAGGTCCAGTAGTTTTTAGACTGAGACTTTAGGGTTTTCTATATACAATATCATATCATCTGCAAATAATGATAGCTTCACTTCTTCTTTTCCAATTTGGATGCCTTTTATCTCTTCTTGCTGTCTGATTGCTGTGGCTAAGACTTCCAGAACTATGTTGAATAAGAGTGGTGAAAGGGGGTACCCCACTTTGTTACTGATCTTAAGAAGATTCTTTTAATTTTTACCCATTGTTTATGACGTTGATTTTGGGTTTGTCATAGATGACCTTTATCATGTTGAGGTATGATCCCTGTATCCCTATTTTGATGAGAGTTTTGATCATAAATGGGTGCTGGATTTCATCAAATGCTTTTTCTGCATCTATTGATATTATCAAGTGATTTTTATCCTTCCTTTTGTTTACGTGTTGAATCACATTGATTGATTTGCAGATATTGTACCAGCCTTGTCTCCCTAGAATAAATCTCACCTGATAATGATGTGTAATTTACGTAATGTATTTCTGGATCCAGTTTGCTAATATTTTGTTGAGAATTTTAGCATCTAAGTTCATCAGAAATATTGGTCTATAGTTTTCTTTCTTTGTAGTCTCTTTGCCTGGTTTCGGAATCAGTATTATGCTAGCCTTATAAAAGGAGTTTGGAAGTCTTTCCTCCTCTTGAATTTTTTGAAATAGCTTGAGAAGGATAGGAGTTGTTTCATCTTTGAATATTTGGTAAAATGTGCCTGTGAAGCCATCTGGCCCAGGACTTTTGTTTGTTGAGAGTTTTTTGATAACTTTTTCAATTTCATTTGATGAAATATTTCTATTTAGGTGTTCTGATTCTTCTATATTGATTTTTGAATGATTTTGTTTCTAGGAATTTGTCCATTTCACCTAGATTGTCTAATTTTATGGCATATAGTTCTTCATAGTATTTTCTTACAATATTTTGTATTTCTGCTGTGTCAGTTGTTACTTCTCCTCTATCATTTCTAATTTATTTATTTGAGTCCTCTCCTTTTCTTCATGGTGTGTCTGGTTAAAGGTAAGGTGACCAGACATCCCGCCTTTGGCGGGACAGTCCCGATTTTTAACAATTTGTCCGTATCCCGTGGTGTTTTAAAAAGTCCAGATTTAAAAATATATATATTACAATACTATTTTTGCATTTTATGAAAAATGTTTTTTGCTTCACATAGACCCAATTTTTAATCAAGAACCTCCCCCACCCATCAATGGTGTCCCGCTTTACCAATTTTAAAATCTGGTCACCTTAGTAAAGGTTCATCTATCTTGTTTACCTTTTCAAAGAACCAACTCTTGGTTTCATTGATCCTTTGTTTTGTTTTTTTAGTCTCTATGCCATTTATTTCCACTCTGATCTTTATTATTTTCTTCCTTCTACTTCCTCTGGGTTTTACTTGCTGTTCTTTCAGATGCAGGGTTAAATTGTTTATTTGAGCTTTTTCTAGCTTCTTAAGGTATGCCTATAGTGCTATGAACTTCTCTGTCAGGACTGCATTTGCTGTGTCCCATAAATTTTGAGTTGTTTTATGTCCATTTTCATTTGTTTCATAAAAATTTTTTAATTCTTCCTAGATCTTATATTTAAACTATTTGTTATATAATAACATGCTATTTAGTTTCCAAGTGTTTGAGTGTTTTTCAGTTTTTCTATTATAGTTGATTTCTAGTTTCATGCCATTGTGATCCGAAAAGATGCTTGATATGATTTCAATCTTCTTAAATTTGTTGAGATTTGTTTTCTGTCCTAACATGTGGCCTATCCTAGAGAATGTACCATGAGCACTTGAAAAAAATGTATATTCTACTGCTTTAGGGTGAAAGGTTCTGAAGATATCTATTAAATCCAGTTGACCAAGTGTGTCCTTTAAGTCTCCTGTTTCTTTGTTAATTTTATATCTTGAGGATTATCTATCTAGTGATGTTAGTGAGGTTAGTGAGGTATTAAAATCCCCTACTATTATAGTATTGCTGTTGATCTCATCCTTTATGTCCATCTAAATATGCGTTATATATTTAGGTGCTCCTATATTAGGTGCATAAATATTTATAATGGTTATATCTTCCTGTTGGATTGCTCCCTTTATCATTATGTATTGACCATCTTTATTCCTTATTATAGTCTTTGTTTTAAAGTCTATTTTGTCTGATATAAGTATTGTTACACCAGCTTTTCTTTTTCATTTCCATTTGAATGAAATATTTTTTTCTATTCCTTCACTTTCAATTTATGTGTATCTTTTGTTTGGAGGTGTGTCTCTTATAGACAGCATATGTATGGGTCTTGTTTCTTATCCACACAGCTACCCTATGTCTTTTTTTATTATTAATTTTAATTGGGTGACATTGATAAATCAGGAACATATGTTCAGAGAAAATATTTTCAGGTTATTTTGACATTTGATTATATTGCGTGCCCATCACCCAAAGTCAAATTGTCCTGTCACCTTCTATCTGGTTTTATTTGTGCCCCTCCCCTATCCTCACCTCCTCTTTCACCTCCCCCAACCCCCGGGTAGCCAGTACACTCTTGTCCATGTCTCTGAGTCTCATTTTTATGTCCCATCTATGTATGGACTCATATAGTCCTTAGTTTTTTCTGATTTACTTACTTCACTCAATATAATGTTATCAAGGTTCATCCATGTTGTTACAAATCATCCGATGTCATCATTTTTTATGGCTGAGTAGTATTTCATAGTATATATGTACCAAAGCTTTTTAATCCACTCATCCTCTGATGGACACTTGGACTGTTTCCAGATCTTCGTTATTGTGAACAATGCTGCCACGAACATGGGAACACATTTCTTCTTTTCAAACAGTGCTATGGTGTTATTAGGGTATATTCCTATAAGTGGAATATCTAGGTCGAAATGCAGTTTGATTTTTAATTTTTGAGGAATCTCCAAACTGTTTTCCACAGTGGCTGCTCCAGTCTGCATTCCCACCAGCAGTGCAGGAGGGTTCCCTTTTCTCTACATCCTCACCAGCACTTATTCTGTGTTGTTTTGATGTTGAGCGCCATTCTGACTGGTGTGAGGTGATATCTCATTGTGGTTTTAATTTGCATTTCTCTAATAATTAGTGATGTTGAGCATATTTTATATGCCTATTTGCCATCTGTATGTCCTCTTTGGAGAAGTGTCTATTCATTTCTTTGCCCATTTTTGGATTGGATTGTTATTCTTCCTGCTGTTGAGTTTTACAAGTTCTTTATAAATTTTGGTTATTTGCCCCTTATCACATGTATTGTCGAATATGTTCTCCCATTGTTTGTCTTTTTATTCTGTTCTTATTGTCTTTAGCTGTGCAAAAACTTTTTAGTTTGACATAGTCTCATTTGTTTATCCTGCCTGCTATTTCATTTGCCCGTGGAGATAAATCGGCAAATATATTGCTACGACAGATGTCGGAGAGCTTACTGCCTATGTTTTCTTCTAAGATGTTTATGGTGTTACGGCTTACATTTCAGTCTCTTATTCATTTTGAGATTGTTTTTGTGAACGGTGTAAGTTGATGGTCTAATTTCATATTTTTGCAGGTAGATGTCCAATTTTCCCAACACCATTTGTTAAAGAGGCTGTCTTTACTTCATTGTATGCTCTTTCCTCCTTTATCTAATATCAGTTGTCCATAAAGGTGTGGGTTTATTTCTGGGTTCTCTGTTCTCTTTCACTGATCTATATGCCTGTTCTTATGCCAGTACCAGGCTGTTTTGAGTACAATGGCCTTGTAGTATAACTTGATATCTGTAAGAGTGATACCTCCTGCTTTATTTTTTCTTTTTAAGATTGCTGAGGCTATTCGTGTTCTTTTTAGGTTCCATATAAATTTTTGGACTATGTGTTTTATATCTTTGAAGTATGTCATTGGTATTTTAATTGGTATTGCATTGAATTTATAAATTGCTTTGGGTAATATAGACATTTTAATGATGTTTATTCTTCCTAACCATGAGCATGGTATATGCTTCCACTTGTTTGTATCTTCTTTGACTTCTTTTATCAATGTTTTATAATTTTCTGAGTACAAGTCCTAAACCTCCTTGGTTAAATTTACTTCTAGGTACTTTAATATTCTGGTTGCAATAGTGAAGGGGATTGTTTGCTTAATTTCTTTTGCTGACAGTTCATTGTTGGTATATAGAAATTCCTCTGATTTCTGAGTATTAATTTTATATCCTGCCACCTTGCTGAAATCATTTATCAGGTCCAGTAGTTTTTTGACTGAGACTTTAGGGTTTTCTATATACAATATCATATCATCTGCAAATAATGACAGTTTTACTTCTTCTTTTCCAATTTGCATGCCATTAATTTCTTCTTGTCTAATTGCTGTGTCTGAGATTTCCAGAACTATGTTGAATAAGAGTGGTGAAAGGGGGCACCCTTTTTGGTTCCTGATCTTGAGGGGATTGCTTTTAATTTTTGCCCAGTTAGTATGATGCTTGCTGGGGGTTTGTCATAGATAGCCTTTACATTTGTTAAGGAATGTTCTCTGTATTCCCAGTTGGCTGAGAGTTTTAATCATGAATGGGTGCTGGATTTTATCAAATGCTTTTTCTGCATTTATTGAAATGATTATGCAATTTTTGTCTTTCCTTTTGTTTATGTGATGAATCACAATGATTGATTTGCAAATATTGAAGCAGCCTTGCCTCCCCAGAATAAATCCCACTTGATCATGGTGTATGATTTTTTTATTTATTTCTGGATCTGGTTGGCTAATATTTTGTTGAGAATTTTAGCATATAAATTCATCAGGGATGTTGGCCTATCATTTTCTTTCTTTGTTCTGTCTTTGCCTGGTTTTGAAATCAGAATTATGCTCACCTCATAAAAGGAGTTTGGAAGTCTTCCTTCCTCTTGAATATTTTGAAATAGCTTGAGAAGAATTGGAGTTAGTTTTTTTTTGTGTGAATATTTGGTAGAATTCACTTGTGAAGCCATCAGACCAAGGACTTTTCTTTGTTGGGAGTTTTTTGATAACTGTTTCGATCTCATTTGTTGTAATTGGTCTGTCTAGGTGTTCCTATTCTTCCAGTTTGATTTTTGGAAGATTATATGATTCAAGAAATTTTTTCATTTTACCTAGTTTGTCTAATTTTTTTTGGCATAGAGTTCTTCATAGTATTTTCTTACAATACTTTGTATTTTGGTTTCCATTGTTATTTCTCCACTCTCCTTTCTAATTTTATTTATTTGAATCCTCTGTCTTTTTTTCTTGGTGAGTCTAGTTAAAGGTTCATCGATCTTGTTTACCTTTTCAAAGAACCAGCTCCTGGTTTCATTGATTCTTTTTATTGTTTCCTTAGCTTCTATGTCATTTATTTCCACTCTGATCTTTATTATTTTCTTCCTTCTACTAGTCCTGGGCTTTATTTGCTGTTGTTTTTCTAGTTCTTTTAGCTGCAGGGTCATGTTGCTTATTTGAGCTTTTTCTAGCTTCTGCTGGTATGCCTGTAGTGCTATGAACTTCCCTCTCAGTACTGCTTTTGCTGTGTCTCATAAATTTTGAGTGATGTATGCTTATTATCATTCATTTCTAGAAACTTTTTAATTTCTCCTTTGATCTCATTTTTAATCCATTCATTATTTAATAACATGCTATTTAGTTTTACTTTTGTGGTTAATTTCTAGTTTCGTGCCATTGTGATCAGAGAAATTGCTTGATATGATTTCAATCTTCTTAAATTTCTTGAGACCACTTTTGGGCCTTACATGTGGTCTATTTTAGAAAATGTATCTTGAGCACTTGAAAAGAATGTATATTCTACTGCTTTAGGGTGAAAAGTTTTGAAGATATCTATTAAATTGAGTTGATCTAGTGTATTCTTTAAGTCTGCTTTTTCTTAGTTAATTTTCTTTCTTGAGGATCTATTCAGTGATGTTAGTGGGGTATTGAAATCCCCTACTATTATAGTATTGCTGTTAATCTCACCCTTTATATCCATGAAAATCTGCTTTATATATGTCGGGGATCCTATGTTTGGTGCGTAGATATTTATAATGGTTATATCTTCCTGTTGAATTGTTCCCTTTATCATTGTGTAGTGTCCTTCTTTATCTCTTACTACAACCTTTGTTTTAAAGTTTATTTTGTAAGATATAAGTATTGCTACCCCGGCTTTTTTTCATTTTCATTTGCATGAAATATTTCTTTCCATACTTTCACCTTCAGTCTATGTTCATCTTTTGTTTTAAGGTGTGTCTCTTGTAGACAGCATATGTATGGGTCCTGTTTCTTTATCCATGCATCTACTCTGTCTTTTGATTGGATCATTTAATCCATTTACATTTAAGGTTATTATTGATATTTAGTTGTTTATTGCCATGTTATTTAAATCTAAGTTCTTTTTTGCTATATTGTTTTCCCCCTTTGAACTGTTCACAATAGGCCCCTTAGCATCTCTTGCAGAACTGGTTTGATTTTAATGATTTCCTTAAGGGTATTTTTTTTGGGAAGCTCTTTATTTCTCCTTCAATTTTAAATATTAGCCTTGCTGGATAAAGTAGTCTTGTTTTAGGTTCTTGTTTTGCATTACTTTGAATATATCTTGCCATTTCCTTCTGGCCTCAAGTGTTTATGTTGAGAAGTCGGATGTCATCCTTATGGGGGCTCCTTTGTAGGTGATAGCCTTTATTTCCCTAGCAGCTTTTAAAATTTTCTCTTTATCACTTAGCTTTGGTATTTTAATGATGATGTGTCTTGGTGTAGATTTCTTTGGGTTTCTCTTTAATGGATTTCTCTGTGCTTCTTGAACATGTGAAATGTTTTTCAGTCTTAATTAAGGAAAGTTTTCAGCTATGATTTGATTGAAAAATGTTTCTATCTCTTCTTCGTCGGGAACCCCTATGATACGTATGTTATTTCTCTTTATGTTGTCATAGAGCTCCCTTAGAGTTTCCTCAAATTTTTAAATCTCTTTTCTTTATTTGCTCTGCTTCTGTGCCTTTGTTTATTTTGTCCTCTAAGTCACTGATTTGATACTTAGCTTCATCCATTCTGCTTTTTTTTTCATCTATTCTGCTTTTAATTCCTTCCATTGTTGTCTTCAGTTCTGATACTGTATTTGTCATTTTTGTCTGATTATTTTTTATTATTTCAATTTTCGTTTTTATACTTCCTATCTCTTTATTTAGGTTTTCATAATGACTATCCATTGTTGCTCTAAGCTGTCATTATTGAACATCCTAACTATCCTGACTATCATTATTTTAAACATCTTAACTGTCATTATTTTAAACATCCTAACTATCATTATTTTAAACTCTGCATTAGGTAGTTTTGTTATATCTGATTCATTCAGGTCCTTCTCTGGGGATTTCTCTTGATTCATTTGGGTTGCATTTCTCTGCCTGCCCATTTTGTTTGTGTGTAAGAAGGGTTTGGCTTCTGAAGTCCAATGTGTGTTTCCTCCATGTTCCCTAGGTGTGGTCTGTCTCCAGGCCTGCCACCCCCTCTACCACTACCTAGGGCAGTTGGGTATGGGTGTTGCCGGCCCTGGCCACTGTGGCTGATGCTTCAGTTTCCGCCTCACCTCCGCGGTAGGGGCTGTGTTCTTGTGCCAGGCTCTATAAACCTCAGTCGGTCTCGGCTTTCACCCCTCTCCCACTGGTGGGATTGTGCACCACACTTGGGCCACAAGCCTGGGCACCAAGGGAAAGGGTGAGCACTTTTGCTTAGCTGTGGGTCCCTATCAGCCTGTTCCTCCAGCTGGGAGGGGCTTCTGGTGCGTGCTCAGCTCTGAGCTGGCTTCCTTCCCACCCCTGCCAACCATGGCTCCTTAGCCGGGCTGCTGGTGCACGCTCCACTTTGAGCCCGGGCTTCTGCTCCACCTCTGTGGGCAAAGCAAGTTTGTGCAGGGCTTCAAGCCTTGGAGGCCGGGTGAGGCTGCATGCCCGCTTGCCCCTGCCCAGCTACGGATTTCTGCCCATTCCGAGCTCCTGCTTTTCCCCCACAGGTGGTGTCACCGGCGAGCCCGTAGCTGCCGGATCACTTTTGTGCATCCCCTTTGCCCTAGCTGGGCTAGACTGAGCTCACACCAGCCAGTTCAGCCTCTTTTCGCCGACAGAACTGTGCTTCCACGTTCTGCGGCTGCCCGCCCTTCAGCAAGCCCTCAGCAGTGTGGGTTGGAGTGCTGCATTTCAGACCCTAACACTCCATACTGTAGACCTAAAAGCTCCTTCCTTCTAAGCGACTGTGCTCTAATTGCTGCAGGGAAGCCTTTTGGCTGGTGTCCTGCTTCTTCTTCCTGGTTCCAGGGGAAATATTGTTTCAGATTTGTGGAGTGACTCAGCCCAGGGTTTAGGGTGGCTGTCCCTCAAAGCTTTTCTCCCTGTGCCTTCCAGACTGCACTCTCTTCCCACTGCTCCAGTCCTCTTCTCTCTCTTTGTTCCTGGAGTCCCAGGTGAGTGGTTCTGAGAGAGGTTTTCTGCACCATCTAAGAAGAATCCTGGGTCTGAGACAACTGTCTCTTTCTCACAAACAGTATCCTAACCTTTTTCATAGCTATATACTGTTCATAGGCCTCTCCTAGGCTCTGGGGCTGAAGGCTGGGGCTTTGTTCCTGGGACCCAGGTCCCTACCCTTCTGCTAGCCTCTCTTCCCGCCACACGTGTCTCCCCGGGCTGCCTTTCGCTCCAGGGAGCTGGGTAGCCCTTTCTGCATATTCGCTTTTCCTACCAGTCTCAATGTTGCTTCTTCAGTGTTCCCCTATTGAAGAGTCCTCTAGTCCAGTTCAACATTGGTTTATCCAGATGATGGTTCATAAAATTAAGTTATAATCCACTTTGGTTCTGGGATTTGGAAGTTGGTACATACGCCTACTCTATTGCCATCTTGTCCTCTCTTTTCCCTATTTCTTTTTATTGGAGCATTTAATCCATTTACATTGAAGGTTATTATTGATATGTAGTTGTTTATTGCCATTTTATTCTTTAAATCTATATTTGTCTTTTCCTAGATTTTCCCCCTTTGTTCTGTTACTGCAGGTCCCTTAACTTTGATGTAGCATTGGTTTGGTTTTTATGAATTTCTTGAGTTTTCTTTTGTCTGGGAAGCATTTTATTTCTCCTTCAATTTTAAATGATAGCTTTGCTGAATAAAGTATTCTTGTGTGTTGGCTCTTATTTTGCATTACTTTAAATATTTCTTGCCATTCCCTTCTTGCTTCTGATGTTTCTGTTGAGAAATCAGATGTCATCCTTATGGGGGCTCCTCTGTAGGTAATAGACTGCTTTTCTATTACAGCTTTTATTATTCTTTCTTTATTTCTTAATATTTGTATTTTAATATGATGTGTCTTGATATTTGCCTTTTTGGGTTCATCTTTAATGAAACTCTCTGTGCTTCTTGAACTTGTGTGACTTTTTCCTTTGTCAATTTTGGGCAGTTTTCAGCTATGATTTCTTTTATCAGATTCTCTATCCCTTGTTCTTTCTCTTCTCTTTCATTAACCCCTATGATGTGGATGTTATTTATCTTCATGTTGTCACAGCACTCTCTTAGATCTTTCTCAGACTTTTTGAGCCTCTTTTCTTTATGCTGCTCTGCTTCCATGCTTTTTTTTTTATCTTGTCCTCTAACTCGCGGATTCAATCTTCAGCTTCATTCATCCTGCTTTTAATTTATTCCAGTGTGTTCTTGATTTCTGATATTGTATATGTCATTTCTGACTGATTCTTTTTATTATTTCAATGTCCTTTTTTATACTTGCTAGCTATTTAGGTGCTCGTTTTATCCATCCATGGTTGCTCTAAGATCTTTGTGTATCCTAACAATCATTATTTTAAATCTACATCTGGTAATTTCATTATTTATATCTCATTCAAATCTTTTTCTAGGGATTTCTCTTGTTGATTCATTGGGGTTGTATTTTTCAGCCTTTTTATTTTTATCTCTGTATAAGAATGGTGTGGCCACAGGAGTCTGATGGGTGTGGCCTCTGTTTTTCCTAGGTGTGGTCTGTCTGCAGGCCTGCCACCACCTCTGCCACAGCATCAGGCATTTGGCCATGGGCATTGCCAGCACCAGCCAGCAGCTGTGGTCACTGTGGTTTCCACCTCATTTCAGTGGTCAGGACTGTGTCCATGTGCCCCAGCTACAAGCCTTGGCTGCCCAACCTCCACACAGCCCTTGAGGGCTGGACCACACTCATATGCTTGGGCTGCAAGCCTTGGCCCATCTGGCCTTCACCCCACCCCCGCATGTGGGACTGCATTACCATGTTTGGGCTGCAAGCCCTGGCTGGCCCCCTGTCTCCGTCCCACCCCCTCAGGCCGGACTGTGCTTTTGTTCCCAGGCTACAAGCCTTGACCAGTCCCTGACCTTTGTTGCACCCCCATGGGCGGGACAGCACTTGTGCTCCAGAACCACAAGTGTCGGTAGTGCAAGCGGGGTTGCCCTTCTGTGCCTAGCCGCAAGTCTCAGCTGGTTCCCGGGCTTTCACCTTGCCCCTGTGGGCGGTACAATAGGTGGGATTGCTCTCACGCACCTGGCCTGCAGCTGTGAGTCAACTTCTTTTATGTACCCCTTCCACTGCTGCTACTCCCCTCGGCCTCTGCCCCCGCCTGGTAGTACTGCACTTGTGCTGGGCCTCAGTCACAGCCAGGCCTGGCTTCAGCCCCTGTGAGCAGGACTGTGCTCATGCCCAGGCCACAGCTACAACCAGCTCCCGGCTTCCGGCCTTGCTGACAGTACCGCGCTTCCACATTCCCCTGCCACCTGCCCTCTGGTGAGCATTCAGCAGTGTTAGGGTGGCGATGCAGCACAGATTTTTGCACTCAGTACTGTATCCGTGATAGCTCCCTGCTTGTAAGCAATTCTTTGCTCTGACTGTGGCAGGAGAGCTTCTGTTTGGCTGGTGACCTGCTTCCCTTTGCTGGTATCGCTGGTTCTGGGAAAAATATTCACTTCAGATAGGCGAGTGACTCAGCCTAGGGGTTAGGGTGGCTGTCACTCAAAGTGTTTTTCCCTGTGCCTCCTAGATTACACTCTCTTCCTGCTATTTCGGTCCTCTCAGCTCTCCCCGTCCCTGAAGCTCTGGGTGTGTGGTTGTGAAAGAGGTTTTCTGCGGGTCCCTTTAAGAAGAATTCTGGGTCTGAGAAATCTGTCTCTTTCTCGCAAACAGTATCCTGGCTTGTTTCATAGCTAAATACTGTCCGTGCACCTCTTCTAGGCTCTGGGGCTTCAGGCTGGGGTTTTGTTCCTGGGGCCCATTTTCCTCCCTTCTCCGATAAACTCACTTCTCTCCACACGGGTCCTTCCAGGCTGCCGGGAGCTGGGGAGCCCTCTTTGCATTTCTGCTTTTCCTCCCAGTCTCAGTGTGGCTTCTTCAGTGATCCTTAATTAAAGCATCCTCTTAGTTTAGTTCAAAGTTGTTTTTTTCAGAAGATTGTTCTTAAAATTAAGTTGTAATCCATTTTGGCTCTGGGAGGTGGAAGTTGGTATGTCTGCCTACTCCATCGCCATCTTGCTGTCCAAAAGTTATACGCAAAATATCTTATATCATTTTATCTTTTTTAGATTAATCACTGTTGAAATCAAGCATGATAAATATTAATGTGCTTATTCTATAGATGAAGAAATATTTTGCTCAAGATCACATAGTTCCCTTGAGGGGAAAATATTTATAATTTGATATTTGCATTTTTAAAAAATATAATTAATCCCATCTACTCATTCATGCACATGTCATATATAAGGGCATTGGAAAAAATAGGACCAGTCTTTATATATATTTTTAAAATGTATGGGATTTTTGGAAGAAATAAAATTATATACATTGCATGATTTATCCATTTTTTCCCTAGAAATAAAAACCACTGTGGCTAGAAAAGGAGGGAGAGAACTTGATTGTGATCATTTCTAAGTTACTGTCATGCTGACACAATAGTTAGGTGTGAAATTGACCACAATATTTGTGGAGGTACATGTAGAACATGCCTTCAGATGATAGTAATAGGGTATCTGATTTCAGAACAGAAGGTGCAATATCTTATGGATATCCTCTTACTAAAATCAATACCTCATTTTTTACCAGATCCTGACCCTGCAATGAATTTACTCACATTCCTCTGAAGTAACTTGTTATTTCATATCCCCTTGAACTAAATTTTTGTTTATTTGAACATTAAGTATATGCTTCTATTTCCTTAATTAGAGAATTGATAAATTTGAGTTGGTGAAATATTAACCAGTTTATTTCGCTTATCTTTTGCTCAAATGAATATGTTTTATTTTCCAGAAAATATAATTTTGCAGTGTATTGAGTTTCTCAGGGGTGGATAATAAACAAATGCCAAATACCACTATTCATGTAAACAAATACAACTCATAATGGTATATGATTTATAGTCAAAGACTGCACTTCTCCTCATGTAATCAAAGTATCATTAAAGGTACACACAAAGAAGATAAAAATTTGAGGAAGACTAAATATTTCTTACTTATATATGCATATCTTGAGTCCAGTTATAATATCAAAGAAATATTGTTTGATAAAAAATTATTTTCCATGCCTGTTTGAAGGGTTGTTGCATAGCAACTAATTGTTCATGGAGCACTACCTAATAATACCTGACCCATATAACATTACATCTATTTTTTTTTAATTTAAATTGTATCTGAAAAGAATCAGGGTAAGCAATTACAGTGACTTGAACATTTTAAAGATAAAGGTTCATTCTATTAAATTGATATCGATGAAAGTTTTTTAGATATGCCTGTCAGTTTAAAAGGATTTTAATCTAGGCAAGTGAGACTAAATCAAATACGTTTTTCAGCTGAGATATTTAGGTCAATCTAAGGAATTAAGATGTGACTAATAGCTCACTAATTGACCCTTTTTGTTAATGAAATTACCCTTATAAAATTTAAATAATGGTTGATTTTTTTTTATTTCACTCTGCAGATGTTTTGATATTTTTAGAAACATTTTCTGTTCTAGTCCCTATTTCAGATTAAAAATCCTAGCATTTATTTGGAATTAAATATGATAGTTTTCTTGAAAGAAAAATCTAGATAGTATTATATTTCAAGTATTTTTATTCACAAGATTATGATAATAATCATAAGTAAAACACCAAGAGGGCTTGATTCCCATCTCCAATATTTACAGCTATCTATGTAATTGTCAAATTTTTGTCTGACCAAAATTTCATATATAAAGATAACAACTATGAAATAGAGTGATTTTGTGAAGATTAAACGTGGTAATGCATGGAAAAGTTCCTCTTACAGTACCTGACATTTGGCATATGATTAATTCATGTCATACCCCAGTCCTTATATTTCATTTCAGAACTATTAACCTGCTTTATTTATAGAAAATTTCCTGTTAATCATATTAACAGTTGGTAAATTGAGGAGTGACCTTGTCTTTTTGGTTTGGTTCTGAATTCTTAAATTTCTAATGAAAAACAGTCCTACCCTTTCCTTTCTTTTTATTTTTCCCAATATTGTTAGAATGAGAGGAACTAGAATTCATCTAACAATTATATATCTCCTCTAAACAGATTATGGGCATATTAGGACAACAGATGATCTTTTCACCTAAAGATATTAATCTTAAGGGGAAAAAAATCATCCATCAGCTAGACTGAACAGGTGGTACTTTCCTGATTGCTCTGCCCCCTAGCGTTACCCTGCAAAGCAAAGGCTAATTGAATTTTCCTTAAAATACACTTATGAAGGCAAAATGAAAACTGGTCAACCAAAACTGAATAGTTAAAAAGAATGTAAATTCAGTACATTGCTTATTTAGTAAATTAGGCTTGGGATAACCATCTTGTTTCCTAGCCCGAACTGAGTTATTTCAGATCTTAGTTTGAAAATGAACTTATAGTTTTTATAATTTGTTTCACAGAGAAGGATGTTGAAACCAGAGCTAATTGTGGGTTTACTAAGGTCATAGAGAAAGTTGGTAAGAATCTTATATTTCTAATATTTTATCTTAATTCATAATTTTATTATGTCTTTTTCTATAAAAACTAAAGGTTATATTCTTTGGTGGTCCAGATCACACTGTCTGCTTAATTACCTTTTTTAATCAACTTTGTCAAGGTATAGTGGAAAGGCCATTGGTCTAGAAGTAAAAAAAAAAGATTGTTATTCTGATTGTTTTTTTTTTTTTTTTTTTTTACAGGGACAGAGAGAGTCAGAGAGAGGGATAGATAGGGAGAGACAGACAGGAACAAAGAGAGATGAGAAACATCAATTATCATTTTTTTTGTTGTGACATCTTAGTTGTTCATTGATTGCTTTCTCGTATGTGCCTTGACCACGGGCCTTCAGCAGACCAAGTAACCCCTTGCTTAACCAGCACCCTTGGGTCCAAGCTGGTGAGCTTTTTTGCTCAAGCCAGATGAGCCCGCACTCAAGCTGGTGACCTTGGGGTCTCAAACCTGGGTCTTCTGCATCCCAGTCCAATGCTCTATCCACTGCGCCACCACCTGGTCAGGCATGATTGTCTTGTTAACTCACAATTTTTTATAGGTGACCATGATTTAGTTACCTATTGACTCTCTGCTGGAGTAGGAGTCTCACATATTAAACATCACAAACTCTTCTGACCAGGAAGGCATGCAGAGGAGAAAAAGCTACGGTAGGTCTTAGAGGAAGTGAGAAAGTGCGGGGAAAAGAGGAAAGACTTCTCATTTTCAGTTTTTAATAGTGGTCGTTCAGTAAAAGAAGACAATTGCAGCGACATGATCCCCCTCCTTTGGGTACTTCCAATACCAATGATACAGCAACCCCTCAGATAAACCAAAACCAGGTGGTTAAATCTTCTTCAAAGGTTCCAAGCTCTGCCAACATCTGGCAGTCTAAGCACAAGCTGTGTAAGTGTGTAAGGAAGGAGTCTCAAGCTCTTACTCTTTGTTCTACCAGCGCTAAAGGTAGAAGTCACTACCTCCTATAATCAATATATCTTAGTTACCTTATGTGCAGAAAATAACTCAGTGGGCCTGGTTGCTCAATTACTGCACACTTATTAACAAATAAATAAAATGCTTATTTTTAGGACTGGCCCTTGACTGCCTCCTGGGAGATAAATTCTTAGCCCTTGAAATATTCTGCCTGATGAGAGTATTTTTTGTATGCCTGAGGCCTTGGGACATGGGGTACCTGTTTGATAAATAGCTTACGCTAACAATGTGATTGAGGGTAAATACCTGCCTTTATGTATCAGAGGCTGTGAGGCTTGAGGTACCAGTCTGATTAAATAGTAAGTGTGCTAACACTGTAATTTACAAGGAATGCATGCTTACCTGACTGACTTCCTAAATGACCTGGTACGACAAGGATTGGGTGAGATTCCTTGGTTGGCAACCCTTTGCATATGTTGTCACATTTCATTACTGGTTGGATGAAGTGTGTTCCTGTGACTTTACTGGGAGAGGACACTTAGAATCTTGTGCCTGGTTTCTCCCGGACATCACCCAATGCATCTTTCCCCTTTAGTGATTTTAATTTGTATTCTTTTACTGTAATAAGCTGTGGCTACAAGAACAACAGCTTTTCTGAGTCATTTGAATTGTTCTAGCGAATCATCAGGCCTTAACATGGCCTTGGGGATACCTGACACAGCTCAGCTTCCCCTTGCTTGATCTTTCAGTCTTGCTAACATCTTATAACAAAATCTCAAACTAAATATCTACTCTGTTTGAAATACTTTGAGTGTTTTGTATTTTCCTGTTTGGACATTGACTGATACACTGTGCTAATTAGTGCCTTCAGAGCATAATTACTCATAGGTGTAATGAGTGGTTTGTAAGATAATTTTTATGATTCCCTTGTTCTTTCCCCAGAAATACTTTTATGTTTCTTTCTCACTAACAAGGGAATGAGTTATTTATGTCTTAAAGAAACATCACTACTAATATTTTATTATTTTATCTTTTAGGAGACCAATGGTACATTTTATTCTAGACTGATATAAAAGAACCAGCTCTTCACTCCAGAATTTCAGAATTATTTTTTTAGATACATTCCCTTTTTATTTCCTATAGCTTTATTAAAAGAAAATTGACAAATTAAGTTGTATATTTCTAAAGTGTACAACATGATGATTTGATGTAAATATACTTTGTGAAATGATTACCACAACCAGGGTAATTAATACCTCCATCACTTCACATACTTACTGTTTCTTCCCTTTCTATCATGGTAAGTATGCTTATGAAATACCCTCTTTACAATTTCAGGTATACAAGATAGTATTATTAACTATAGTTCCCATGCTATATGTTAGCTCTCTAGCATTCATTCATTTTATAACTGAAAGTTATACTCTTTGCCAAACATCTTCTTATTTTTTCCAACCCCCAACCCTGATATCCACAATTCTACTCCATTTCTTTGACATTGTTCATAATGCACTCTAATTTCATCGATGCTGTTAAAATTGGCATGATTTCCGTCTTTCTTGTGTCTGAATACTATTCCATTGTGTGTGTGTGTGTGTGTGTGTGTACCACATCTTCTTTATCTATTAATACATTGTTGGGCACTTAAGTTGTTTTCATTTCTTGACAATTGTGAATAATGCTGCAATGAATATTGGGGTATAGGTGCTTCTTCAAGATCTTGATTTTTGTTCCCTTTGAGTATATACCCAGAAGTGAGATTACTAGATCATATGGTAGTTGTATTTTTAATTTTTTGAGGAACTTTCATACTTATTCCATAGTAGCTATGCCATTTACATTCCTGCCAATGGTGTGGGTGAGCAAGGTGTCTCTTTTCTAAATGTTTTTCCCAGCATTTGTTATCTCTTGTCTTTTTGATAATAGTCATTCTTACAAGTTTAAGGTAATATCTCCATGTGGCTTTTATTTGCATTTTCCTAAGTACTTATGATGCTGAGCACCTATTTATGTACCTGTTGGCCATTTGTGTGTCTTTGGAAAAATGTCATTTCAGGTCTTTTGACTTTATTTAATCAGTTGGGTTTTTTTTTTTTTTTTGCTATTGTGTTATATACATTTTTTTATATTTCAGATATTAACTCTTTACCAGACAGGTTGTTTTAAAATATTTTCTCCTATTCCATAGGTACCATTTTCATTCTGTTGAGTCTTTTTTCATTGTGCAGAAGCCTCTCTTAGTTTGATGCCATCCCACTTGTTTATTTTTGCTTTTGTTGTCTGTGCTTGGAGTCATATCCAAAGAAATCATTGTCACATTCAATGTCAAAGAGCTACTTTTGTATGTTTTCTTTGAAGAGTTGTATTGATTCAGTCTTTTTCATATGGATATCCAGTTTTCCCAACATTATTTACTGAAGAAAATATTCTTTTCCCATTTTGTGTTCTTGATAATCTTGTCAAAACTTAGTTTATTCTATATACATGTGTTTGTTTCTGGGGTCTCTATTCTATTCCATTGGTTCACATATTTTTTTCTTTCTTTTCCAATATCATACTGCTTTGTAATATAGTTTGAAATCAGAAAATGCAATGCTTGCCACTAAGATCATCTCCTTACTACTAATAATTGAGAGTTTTGTTCTTAACTCCTATAGTAACACTTGAGTTATAAAAGGCTCACATTGAGATCTCAAGTGTTAATTTTTATAGTAAAGATAAAATATATTGGCTTAAAATAATTTCCCTTTATGTAAATCCTAAAATTCCTGATAACTTTGGATAGAGAAAAAATACTTTATTTTGGCAGTGAAAAATCAATAATTTGTTTTTGGGTACATCAGCAAAATGCTGTTTCATAAAAAGTGACAAATAACAATTTTTACTGTTAGTTTTATTGCTTTTCAGGTAAATTTAAAAATAATTTTACTTTACAAATGGCACTATTGATGCACGAAGAGCACAATTTGTCTAAATCATTGACAGCAGGTTTGTTTACAATCTATGAAAAACACAGATGGATGTTTTCTAACATTACCTTTTGTCAAGAAACAAATATAATACAGTGTGTCCATAAAGTCATTGTGCACTTTTGACTGGTCACATGGTCAAAAGTGCACCATGACTTTATGGACACACTGTATAATCTATAGTGAGGCAGATGCTTAAGACATAATTTTAGCTCTGTCAGTACACTTCCCTTAGTATGGATTGTTGATATAAAATTATTGATGTATAACACTACCATACTGCCTTCATTCTAACTAAAAGGGCAGTGGTCTATGAATATTAATGTGGATTACAAATAACTAAGGGTCCAAGGTGAAATCAATGGAGATATAAACAGAACAAAAAAAAAAGCTATGAATAGGAGGAGAACATGTGTAGTGACTACCAGGCATGGCTGGATGTGCGTATTCAGGATTATTACAATGATGTACATTAGAATAAAAATATGGATGATTTAGACTAGAATATCAGCTGAACCTATTTTTCAAGTTCAAATTCGATTAGATGTGGATTGTAAGAAAAAAGAGAAGAATCTCGTATGACTCCAAGTTTTGTTTTGCACTTTAAACTGGAAGGGTTGAGTTGCCCTTTGTGAAGAATAGAAAACAGGAGGGAGAACAATTTGGGAATGAAATAGAAATCAGAATTGCAATTTTGAACCCATTAAATTTGAGCTACTTGTAGTTATTGAAGTAGTTATCTGGTGAGCCATTAGATATTTGAGTCTAGAATGAAGAAAAGAGGTATAAGAAGATATAAATTTGAGAGTTAGATAGATTGTTTTTAGAGCCATAAAACAAAATAGATTATAAATTGGGAATGGAAGAAAAGAAGAGATTCAAGAACTGAATCTGAGGGTCACTCAAAAGTGTAGAGTTAATACTTCTTAGTCCAAAAAGAACTATGAATGAACAAGTAGCTACATGTGAAAGGTTGTAGAAGATCCAGAGAAATTAACATGTAATAAACCTATGAGAAAATAGCCTTGCTAAAATGGTATTCTGTAAAGATTGCTATGAATCTTATTTTCCTACTCTTATTGCATTGGATTATTTATTCAATCTCAAGATTAGGCATCTGTTCATAACAATACTTAGTTGAGTTCTTCAATTTGGATCTGATAAATATGAATAAAAACACAGTCATTTGTTGAAAAATAGGTCTTATACTATATATTATAATTTTTTTTAAATTTAAAATTTATTTTTATTTTATTCATTTTAGAGAGGAGACACAGAGTGAGAGAGAGCAAGAGAAAGAAAGAAAGGGGGGAGGAGCTGGAAGCATCAACTCCCATATGTGCCTTGACCGGACCAGTGCAGGGTTTTGAACTGGCGACCTCAGTGTTCCCCGGTCGACGCTTTATCCACTGCTCCACCACAGGTCAGGCTATAATTTATGCATTATATTTAGTTTACCTCAGTAACTGTCACTATGGAAAACTATGCAATAGTGCCCTGCATCAATATTCAGTTTCTTTTTATTTGTAACTAGTAATATGTAGAAAATTATTCTATATTTTCAAGATAAGGTTAATTTTTTTAATGGTCTTTTCTTCTTATTTAACATGTGCATTAACCTGAAGTTTCTTGAAATTCTATTAATTAATTATAGAGACTTTTCTACCTTCAATGTGCTCTACTAGATACTAGCTGCATGATCTGTATTTAAACTAGTAATATCTTGCTTTCTTGCTATTGTAGCATGACTATATAACCTTGTTTTTTGGTATCTGTTTCTACATTCTGCTGGCCAGTGGCCAAGGAGGGGGAGGGTGGATTTCAACCTTCTTTGAGCTAAAAACTAATTTCTTGATTAGAATGTGAGCTAAATTATGACTTGCTTTATTAGGCAAATACTTGTATTATATTTCTTATGTTGCAATATTAAATTTACTCCATTTATCAATTCAGTGAGTTTATAGTTTTTAAACACATAAATTTCAGTCTCGTGTAGGAAATATCAGATTCTCAAGCTGGTAAATAGAACACTATAATTTAAGCAAAGACCCGCCTTACATCAAACTCCATGTTCTTTCTCCGGCTTCTGGATATCTCTAGCATGCATCTACCAGGCCTTCACGTAGACTAGCAGGAAGAAAAAGATATGATGATGCCCAAACATGATCAAGTGGTGATGATTTTAGTTAAAATTCATTAGTTTAGACTTTTGAGAAAGAATATAGTTTACACTTTTGAGAAAGAATATAGTTTACACTTTTGAGAAAGAATATATTAAAAGGTGATCTGCCTTTTTTCCTTTCGTCCTTCCTTCTGTCCTTCCTTCCTTCCTTTGTTCCTTCCTTCCTTCCTTCCTTCCTCTCTCTCTCTCTCTTTTTCTCTCTCTATCTGTATGTATGTATGTGTTTATTTATATATTTTTTATTAAGTGTGAGGCAGGGAGGTAGAGAAACAGAATCCTGCATGTACCCCAACTGGGATACACCTAGCAACCCCTGTCTGGGTTGATGTTCTGCCCATCTGGAACCAATGTTCTGCCCATCTGGGGCCACTGCTCTGTTGCTCAGCAACCGAGTTATTCTAGCACCTGGGGCAAGGCCATAGAGCCATCCTCAGTGTCTGCGACTAACTTGCTCATTTGAGCCATGGTTGCAGAAGGGGGAAAAAAGAGAGAGAGAGAAAGAGAAAGAGAAGAAGGTGGGGGGAGAGGTGGAGAAGCAGATGATCACTTCTTTGTTCCCTGACTGGGAGTCTAACCTAGTACTTCTACATGCCTGGTGATGTTCTAATGCTGAGCCTGGTTTTCTCTAATTCTATAATTATGAGCCTATGCTACATTCCTTATGCAATTTATATGGGAAGATACTTAACTGAATAATCTTCTTATCATTGGCATTGTATTACTAACCTGAGGCAATGTAATCATTTCTCAAATACTGCTGATACTGTTCTTATATTATATGGCACTAGTCAATCTTTCTAAAGGGTAACAATTACAGTACAAGACATAACAAGAGAACTTCTTTCCTAGGAGTAGAAAATTGCAAAAGTGTAAATGTAGAACAGTCAAAGATCATTTAGTCCAATATTTTAATATAGCATGAGAGGAATTGAAATAGTGAGCTGAACTACTTACCGAACCCAGACATTCTGACTCTTGTTTTTCTTACAGTCTGCTGGAGTTTATGTCAAGAGAAGTGCTTTGAGTAGCATGACAGAGAAAATGTTTTATGTTCATCTGATCTCGTTTCACATTGTTTCTGTTTGAGCTCATGGAAAACCATACTTCTTAATTTGTTAAGCAGATCTATTGTTGATAAATCTGTTGTGAGCATAATAACTGCCATTTGATACTCCATACCTGAAGTAATGGAAACTTGCTGTGGATTTATTCACACTTTTTCTTCCTTTGCAGCAGGTGTATTGGAAGAGTGTTCCTGTTGTGCTGACAAGACCACAACATTGTCGCAGTCTGCATTTCTGCTGCTTGGGGGCAGTTTTTCAGGGCTTTGGTGAGTGAGAAATATACTTGGGTTGCATTAAGCCACTGAGATTTGGGGTTGTTTGCTATCAAAGCAAAAGCCTATTCTATCCTGACTAATTGAAGTACTTAAACATGCTAAGGGAGTACTTCAAGATGCTAAATGGAACACTTAAAGATGCCATATCTTTGTGAACACTAGAGTCAAAAACAAACAGGGATTATAAATGCTCAAAGCACTGACTTAAAGCCAGATACAAACAGACAGCCTTGCAAACAGGGGAACAGTTATCCTAAATTGAAGGCTTGCTACATGGGGCCTGGAATCTCTGATTTGACATAAAAAACTTTTTATTCCCTTTTAGGATTTACTTCATCTTCTACCACAACTCCAATGTCACAGTTAGGAAAGGAGAAATGCATATTAGAGGCATAAAAATAGAATTCTCTCCTTGAGTAGACACCACCTGGTCTGTCTCTCATTCTTTTTTTAATTTTAGCAAAGTGCATTTGACAAGATTATTCTATCTGCGGAATGCTGTCAATGAGAGAAGTATATCTGCTTTCTTCGGAGGAAATGCAATTAGTAATGACAGTCACAGATCAGCAGCACTACAACAAGGCATTGAAGAGTAATCAAATGATGCCTGAGGACCAGCAGTATGATTAAAAAATCAACCATTGGCTCTGGGAGAATTATATCAGTCTGTTGAAAATTTTTTTAAACTTACTGAGATATAGACTTATTTTGAAAGCTATTATATGTAAATAGACTGAGCATTTAAAAATGAATTAATAATTAGGCCACAGTCTGATAACACAGAAACCAATTGGCATGTTGTGTACTTGGTAAAAAGTCTCAGCAGAGAAGACATAGATTATTAAAGAGCTGCTCTCTTGCCTTTGGTGGCTCTGGCAGATGACTACTTACAGTACATTTAGAAGAATTAATAACAGATTTTCTTTTAAAAATATATAAGAATTTTATAAAATTTTTAGCTCAATATAACTGGAAACAATTTGTGGTATATTTACTGAGTATGCCTGCCTCTTGATTGATTTTGGAGTCCTTCGCATGCCAGGCGTGTCAAGTAGCTTTACTTTGAACTGATTGTTTTTCACTAGAAAGACAGAATAGAATTGACAGAATGCAGTTGAAAAGATAGGGAAGGTCACTTGGAAATATGTCATTTTAATTAGCAACTATGTTTCTGTATATTTCTGCAGGATTATTATACACATATGTTGTAGATAGATAGATGAATGAACGGTCACCTGGAAGGCTGAACGGACACACCAAATTGACAGGTATTCTCTAAATTGTGGCATATCTGTAAAGACAATTGCTATGGTCTGTACATTTGTGTTCTCCCCAGTTTCATAGGTTGAAATCCTTAATCCCAAAGATAATGGTATTGGGTGTGGGGCCTTTTGGAGGTGCTTAGTTCTAGAAAGTAGATTAGTTTGTATCAGAGACCTACAGAGATTCCCTAGTCCCTGCCACCATGTAAGAACAGAGCACGAAGTCTCCAGTTTATAAACCCAGAAGAAGATTTTCACCAGCATGTGACCATGTTGGGACCTTAGTCATGTACTTCCAGCCACCAGAACTGTGAAAAGTAAATTTTTGTTGTATAAACTATTTAATCCATGGTATTTTGTTATAGCAGTCTGAATGGACTAAGGAAATAATATTTTACAAAATTCTAGGAACATCTTTCTTCACAAAACAGAATCTGGACACAGGTTTTATAAGAAGTTCACCTGTCTTTTAAAGACTAGAGATTATATCCTGATACCTTGATATAGATATATCGTAATTATACCTTGGTACCAACTTGGACTGATGAAATTCCAGAAGGATTTAACGTAAGCTTTACAGTACTCTCCCCTAAAGAGGTGCTCAGATCTATGGTGGAAACACTCTTGAAGACTGAATTATTGGCCTCATTTTTTTTCTGTGCAGATTTGAAGTTTACACTACAAATAATGGTTTATATTTCTTTATACTTTGAATTAGGATTCTGCCATATAGCTTGCTTTTTTTAATGTCAAGCTAGTAGATGGAACACAGGTAGGGACTTTAAAGGTATCCTCATGATAGGGTACTTCCTTTTGTGTTTCTGTAGTCTTTTAGAGAAGAAGATACCTTTCCCAGGCCACTGGTCTAAGGAAGGAGAGGGACATGTAGAATAAGTGGACACTCTCAAATCTGCAATGTTTAGTGTGCAGCCACATCTAATAGGCACAGAGTCACCTAGCATACCCATGAATGTGTTGTTTTGTTTTAAACCACTGAATGCTAGGGTTATTTTATCATGCAGTGCTTATTACAGTGAGAGCTGATCGATAAAGTCAGGAATGCCACAGTTTTTCAATAAATTAGAACTTGATCGCCTATCTGGAAAAAGAAGGAAATGTGTAAGATGTCAGAGGATTTACTATCATTTGCTAGTCCTCGATCTCCATGTATGAACACAGAAGGAACTATTTAAAAAGACCATGTTAATTTTATACATTTTGCTTCTTTTTTCCTATGCAAGTAATTCGAACATAAAATTTTATAGTAAGAGAGGAAAGTTATTCAGGGTACTATTATGCTGCCAGGCTAAATTACTTCATTTACACACACACACACGCACACACACACACACACACACACACACACTTTATATACATACATTTTTTTATATACTTTGAATCTCTTTATATGTTTTAAATGTCTTTATATAGTTTAAATCTCTTTATATACTAAAGCATACTGAGTTTAAATATGTTGCTTATTATCATTATTTTAATCCTTAGGTTCACTAAGAAATTATTTTCAGAAGTTGTTTAACTTGTTTCATGTTTCTAATATTATCAGTTCTTTGGTTTTCCATTGTTTGATCTCTGCCAATTAAAAGAACTAACTTCACTTTGCTAGCGTGTTAGAAGGTTGCCACTACTTTGTGCTCAAATAGCTAATTTTGTATTTTCAGAAAATGCTTCTTTTCTTCTATAAATTGACTGTTAGCATGGAGCTTTAAAACCATTTTCGTTAATAAATCCATTGTTTTCCTTTGTGAATTAAATACTTTCATGTGGGTAGAGAGGATAGTACACTCCAGTTCAAAGAGGCTCAGAATTTCACCTACAAAAAGTAATCTGATTTTAAAACCTCATTTAAGCTTTATCTGGCATTACAAAAGCTCAAAATCCTATATGCTGTTTTCAAGTAGAAATAATGGAATTCCAATTTTGCTATATAGCTTTCTTAGTGATGCTTGAAGAGTTTGATTTAACGAGATACATGAATTAAAGTGTTGAAAATGTCAGTGCAAGAAATAAATTTTGTGTATGTTGTGTTATTTAATAGAAAAGAGTTAATAGTAATTATATATATTGAATAAAGATAGAAGAACTTTATTTAAATTCTAACATGAATCATTAGATACAGAAAATAATTTGCTGACAAGTGTTACATACATTGGGAACAATTTCCTCATGAAGGTTGTTAAGCAGCTTTCTGTGGAAGTCAGCATTTTTTATGGAACTACACAGATAAAATCCTGAATGGAAAAAAAATGTATAGGCTCGGTTATCATTTAAGGGCTGTAATCATTTTTCCTCATATTCCATTTGAAATTACTTTGAAATCTATGCTTCCTCTTACATATTTGTAAGTTTTCATCTAAAATGTTTCATTACAAATTTAAATAGTTCCCAGTGGTATAATTTTTAACATCTTGGAAATGTTGAAATTTAAAAATAAAACTGTTATATCACTTTTTAAAATATAACCAATGGAATCTAAATACCAGACTGATTAGATATCTTCCACCATTCAAGTTTAAAATAGAAAACATAACAGCTTATTATTAACATTCAGAAATTACCTGTTTCTTTCACACTGAACTTTATTTACATTCTCATCACTCTACAGACATGTCCTACTAATTTAAATAATTTTAAATAAATTGCATGGGTTTTTTTTATATCATAAAACAATAAGTTTCAAATGTTATTTATTTATTTATTTAAGTGAGAGGAGGGGAGATAAAGAGATAAACTCCCACATATACCTGAACTAGGATCCACCTACAACCCTTTCTGGGGATAATGCTCGAGTACTGAGCTATTTCTAGTGCCTGAGGCTGATGCTCAGACTAAGGAGCCATCCTCAGCAGAAGGGGGCAGAATGGGTAGAGGGAGGGAAGGTAAAGAGAAAGGGGGAGAGAAGCAGATGGTTACTTCCCCTGTGTGCCCTGATTGGGAAGAGAACGAGGATGTCCATTCACCAGGTCAATACTGTATCCACTGAACCAACTGGCCAGGGCCACAAATGTTATTATAATTATCTTAACCCTGTATATCTAAGACTAAATAATTTAATAGTTTGTACAATTGAAAGTCTTTAATTGTTTATTTTATAATTCTTAAATAAAACATATATCTATATATATTATGTATGTTTTAATTTAAAGTAAATTTATTTTCTTTGATAATAAGTTATGAAGCAATATACCCCTTTAAAGGATTCAGAAAATTCTATAATTATAATGGATATACAACCAAACAAAATAAGTGCTTTTAAAAGTTTGATAGTTGTTATAAATAAAAGTAAAATATATGGATAATGAATCTCTTAATGAAATTAATTCTTCACTAAATAAATAAATAAATAAATAAATAAATAAATAAGATGAATTCTGATCACAATTATTTAAGTATTTAATAAAGAGGAATATTCCTATCTATAAAAATGAAATAGTTCACTGGTTAATATTATTGTGTTTTTGTTGATAGAAAGTATGAAATAATAAATATTTTAAAAGATGAGAGAAGAGTAGCAGTGATGCTAATAAAACTACTTACTTCATGGCATTACTTGGTAAAATAAATCACAACTGTAGTTTTGAATAACATTCAATATGAAAGAAATTGTATAAAACTTTTATCTTTGGGACTTATTTCATCTTGAAAATATTTGTTGGCCTGGTCTGTGGTGGTGTAGTGGATAAAGTATCAACCTGGAATGTTGAGGTCATCAGTTCAAAAAAACCCCGGGCTTGCCTGGTCAAGGCACATATGGGAGTTGATGCTTCCTGCTCCTCTCCTTCTTCTCTCTCCTTCTTCTTTCTCTCTCTCCCCTCCCTAAAATGAATAAAAATAAAATCTTTAAAAGAAAAAGAAAATATTTGTTTTACAATAATATATTTCAGCTATACTTAAAAGAATTAGTATCAATAACTTACATTGTTTCAGCTGTTGGAAGGTGTTTTGCTCTTCAGATTTGTCTTAAAAAGATGTATTAAAAAGCTAAAAATATGTAATTAATAATCTGTTAATGCATGTACACATGTGTTTAAATCTTATACTCCTCCTTTGCTCTCACACAAATCTTAAAAAAATACATTTTTTAATGAAAAATAAAAATGAAATTGCTAAATAAAAATGAGTATTAATTTTACAATAATACTTTACCATATACTCCAATATGAGGCAAATGTAAATAGATTATGTGTGAAAAAGAAAAATCAAAGAAGCTGTGAATTTATGATATGTCAATTATTTTTTTAAAAAAACGCTTTTTTTGTTGGGCAACCTACAAGTTTTTACTTTAAATAAATGATCCATAATAAGATTCCAAATGTCTGGGAGGTAAATTTTGGTATAAACAGAGCTACTCAACTCAGGTGAAGATCAGTGTAGGTTGGTTAATTTTCAGAAATGTGCCTTTTAAAGTTTAAATCAGGGTAGTCAACCTTTTTATACCTACTGCCACTTTTGTATTTCTGTTAGTAGTAAAATTTTCTAACTGCCCACCAGTTCCACAGTAATGGTGATTTATAAAGTAGGGAAGTAACTTTACTTTATAAAATTTATAAAGAAGAGTTACAGCAAGTTAAGGCATATAATAATAATTATTTGCCAAGTACTTTATGTCAGATTTTTGCTAAGTTTGGCAGAAAAAATCTTTATAAAACAACTTACTATAGTTAAATCTATCTTTTATAGATTATTTTATTTATTCATTTTTTAGAGAGAGGAGACAGAGAGAGAGAAAGAAAGAGACAGAGAGAGAGGAGGGGGGAGGAGCAGAAAGCATCAACTCCCATATGTGCCTTGACCAGGCAAGCCCGGGGTTTTGAACCAGTGACCTCAGCGCTCCAGGTCAATGCTTTTACCCACTGTGCCACCACAGGTCAGGCAGCTAAATCTATCTTTTTATTTATACTTTGCATACATAGAAATTACAATAGTTAATTGAATTATTAGTGGGATCTTTGAGGCTGATACTGGGAAACTAAATATTGAATATTCGGTGCATTTTTTGTGAGGAACAAATGAAGGTCTTCCATTTCGAAAATATTCAGGCAGTTTCTTTCTTTCGTCATGATATGATTAACAGCACTAAATCCTGATTCCACAAGATATGAAGTAGGGAAAGGTATCAATAAACTGAATACCATTTTCCACATATTTGGATATAAGACCAGCATTTTTTTATTTTGCTATAGGTTTTCATATCCACCACTGTCGAATTTATGTTTACTTTCTTGATCATATCTAATTTCTAACAGTTCTTGGCAAGTTGTATCAGCCTTTTCAATATTTGCAGTAAAATAATTTTTCATCCAGTCATATACCTTCAATTTCAAAATATCTTCAAATCATTTTTCCATGTCCAATTTAAGTTTGTTGAGGTGTCTACAGAATCTGTCAATATCCTCTGGAGTTACATAATCTTTTATACATGATAATTGAGGAAACTGATGAAATTCTCTCTTCAATAGATTATGGTGAAGTAGTTCAAGTTTGTCAATAAATAATAGGACAATACTTTGGCAACATATAAGAATTTTATTAGCTCCTTGAAGCTGCAAATTGACATCATTAAATCTCTTGAAAATATCTGCCAAGTAAAAGGCATCATTCTTTACTGTTTTTAACTGTTGACACAGATTGGTCTCATTATTAGTTTCAAAAAATTGTGTGACACTATCATATAATGCTACAAATCTAGCTATGGATATACCCTTTGACAGCCACCAAACTTTTGAGTGCAAAAGTAACTTAATAAAATCTTCATTATTGTCCTGGCAAAGCTGCCGAAACATTCTATCATTCTTTGCATTGGATTTGATCTTGTTTATGGCTTGAATTATTATAGTTAATGATGAATGGAGACTTGTACTTAGATGTTTTCCTACAAGATGTTGTCTGTGTACCACACAATGAATACATAAAACATTTGGCACTTTCTGCTTCAAATAAGCAACAAATCCACGATTGCAACCTACCATTGATGGTGCTCCATCAGTAGCGCATGCAACAATATTATTAAAAGGAATATTATTTTTTGTAAAGTATCTTCTTACAATATTAAATATAGATAATCCTTTTGTATCTGTGGTGAGATTTATTGCGAATAGCATTTTTTTTCATATATATTGTTTTCATAAAAATAGCATACATATGCCATCAATAAAGCATCATTATCTGCAAAGGTAGATTTGTCCAATTGCGTAGAAAATGAAGAGTTTTGAAAAATACTTGTAAGTTTGTTTTCAACATTAACTGCCATTTGATCAACTCGTTGCTTTACTGCGCTATTGCTTAGGAGCAATATTTTTAAAATTTGAGGTATATTCTGATGCATTAGGTTGAAATAAATTCTTTTATAGAGGGTATTATTACAGTTTTACAATATTATAGGTTTTGCCACTTTTTGCAATTATTTGTGAAATGCGATAAGTGGCAATTAATCCATCTTTGTTTGTTGTATGTTTTTTCTTAAATGATGCAACAATAGTTGAACGCTTTTGAAATGTTTTATATATTTCCTGAAAATATTCCATGGGCTTGTCCTTGTCATTTGGATGCTTTGTAGAAAGATGTTCTCGCAATCGACTTGGCTTCATTGCCTCATTGGATAATGTTTTATGGCACAATAAACACATTGGATGTTGTTTATTTGCAACAGATTCTATGAAACCCATCTTCAGATACTCTGGCGAATAGCTGCATGCATATTTTCTTTTTTGAGACATGAGCTCATGATATTTCACAATATTTTGTTTGAAGCTGTAAGCACATGCTTGCTCTCAGAAATCTAACTATGTATTGACTTTAGTTTTGATTACATAATGATTTAGCTTCACTTACCTAACGTGAACAAAACTTATGCGCTTGAAGTCTGTTGTGTGGTCAAGACGTTACAAGTGTGGTTGAGGGAAAGTTTGTCCAGACGAGACTAAGTTAGTGAGTATCCGTGGTTGTGCGTTTTATAAAATTTTACGTAGAGGGTGTTGGCCAATGGCATCACTTCTTTGTGATTGGGGCAAAGTAGTGAAACATTGGCTAGTATTGGCAGTCCAAGGGGGGTTCCTAGAATGTCACCTTATTACCCTAAAATCCTGGAATTGAGATGAAAATATAAGTTAATTGGTGTCTCCATTGTCTGGCAGTTTTTGTCATAGAAAGAAGTATCGAACCAAAGAGTTCTTTGTCTACAGGGTAATAAAATGACAAACTGCTAGTTTTTGGGTGACAATAGAGGTCACAAACTGCCCACCGGATCAGGCAGTGGGTGTGGACCCAGGGTCAGGTACCTGGCTGCTTGCGGATGTGGGCCAGGTGGTCGCAAAAGAGGTTGGGTGTGGTCCCAATGTAAATGCCCTGTAACAGAGTCTGACCACTGTCCTGATCTTGACTGGTCAACAGTTAGTCGATTAGTATGTAATTGTGATGCTGTTTGGTTGCTCTGCTACCGCCCACCATGAAAGCTGGAATGCCCACTAGTGGGCAGTAGGGACCAGCTTGACTACCACTGGTTTAAATGGTAACTTGCAGGCATGCATATTTAGCTTTTTCTCATTTTTTGCAGTAGGGAAAACAACAGAACTCTTATCTTTAGACCAGTATCCTTTATGAACATATATGAAAAATTCCACAACAAAATGTTAGCAAATTAAATTCAATGTATAAAAATACATATCCATTGTGACCAAATGAAATTTATACCAGTTACATAAGTCTAGTTCAACATTCAGATATCACACAATATAACTCATCACATCAGCAAAGTAAAAAAAATATATTATCTGATTATGTCAAATACTACAGAAGGACATTTGCAAAAACACAACATCTGTTCATGATAAAAACTCTCAGCAAACTAGGAACAGAGAAAAACATTCTCAATAGAATAAGGAATACCTACAAAATACCTGCACTTACCATCATACTTAATAGTGAGAAACTAAATGCTCCACACTAAATCAGCAACAAGAGAAGGATGTCTTCTCTCACCATGCTTATTCAATGTTGTATTAGAAATCCTAGCTAATGTAATGAGACAAGCAAATAAAGTGAAATTTATACAAATTAGGAAGGAAAGAATATACCTGTCTTTGTTCACAGATGACATGATTGTTTTTTTTTCTTTTTACAGGGACAGAGAAAGAGTCAGAGAGAGGGATAGACAGGGACAGACAGACAGGAACGGAGAGAGGTGAGAAGCATCAATCATTAGTTTTTTGTTGCCATTGCAACACCATAGTTGTTCATTGATTGCTTTCTCACATGTGCCTTGACCGCGGGCCTTCAGCAGACCAAGAAACCCCTTGCTGGAGCCAGCAACCTTGGGACCAAGCTGTCACGCTTTTGCTCAAGCCAGATGGGCCCGCACTCAAGCTGTCGAGCTCGGGGTCTCAAACCTGGGTCTTCTGCATCCCAGTCCGATGCTCTATTCACTGTGCCACCGCCTGGTCAGGCCAGATGACATGATTGTTTATGGTAGAAATCCCAAGTGAATCAACAACAACAAACTTTTAAAACTAATAAACAATTATAGCAAAATGGGAGGTTAATGTATAAAAATCATTTGCTTTCATATTACCAACAATGGACAAGTGAAATTTTAATTTGAAAACACACTGTTATTTACATTAACATCTAAAAAATAAAATAGGAATAAACCTAACAAAATATATTCAAGATCTAAAAGAAGAAAATTATAAAACTCTGATGAACAAAATCAAGGAAGACCTAAGTAATTGGTAATACATTTTATGTTTATGAATAGTAAGACTCATTATTCTGAAGATATCAGTTCTTACCCATTTGATCTGTATATATTCAATACAATCCCAAACAAAATCTTAGCTATCAGCATACTGAATCTCAAGTTTTTATGGGAAGGCAAAATACCCCAAATGCCAACACAATATTGAAGGAGAATAACAGAATTGGAGAACTGATACTTCTTGATGTTATATTTACTATAAAACTATAGTAACTAAAACAGTGTGGTGTTTAGATAAGAATAGACAAAGAGATCAGTGAAAAAGACTAGAGAGCCCAGATATCGACCCACATAGTTATAAATAAACTGATACTTGACAAAGGAGTAAAGACAGTTTAATTTGTAAAAAATAGTCTTTTCAACAAATGGTGCTGGAACAACTGGTCATCCCTATGCAAAACAAACAAGAAACCCCAAACGACCTAGAGAAAATTCTTACATATAAACATACATCTTACATCTTTCATATAAATTTACTCAAAATGTATCAGAGACCTAAATGTAAAATTCAAAACTATAAAAATTTTGAAGCATAACAGAAGAAAACATAGGCAACATTGGTTTTGACAATAAGCTTTCAGTTACAAAGCAAAAAGCACAATCCATGAAATAATAATTTATGTTAGACATTATTAAAATTAAAAAAATTTATATGTTCTGTGAAAGACACTGTTAAGTGAATAAAATGACAAGTCACAGACAGGGAGAGAATCTTTGCAAAACACATGAGAAAGAACTGGTACCCAAAGTATACAAAGAACTCTTTGTCAACAATAAGAAAAAAAGAAGAACCCAATTAAAATGTGAAAAAGATATAAGCATATATCTCACCAAAGAAGACATATAAGTAGTAAGTAAAGATACACTAAAATGCTTTATGTGATATGTCATAAGGGCGCTGCAAATGAAAATAACAACTAGAGACCATTAAACATCCAATAGAATGCCTGCAATCCAAAACCTTGACAATATCAAATGCTGGTGAGGATATGTAAAAACAGAAACCCTTGTTTATTGCTGATAGAAATGCAAAATAGTAAAGCCAAGTTTGCAAGACAGTTTGACCATTCTTACCAAACCAAACACATTTACTGAATGATCTGGCAATCATACTTCTTGGTACTTACCAAATGAGTAAAAAACTTATGTCTACACAAAACCTACACATCCATGTTTATAGCACCTTTATTCATAACTGCTAAAACTTGGAAGTAGTTGAGATGTACTTCAATAGGTAAATGGATAAATAATCTATGTTATATCTATAAAATAAGATATTAATATGGTAAAAAGAAGTGAGTCACAAAAATACATGGAGAAATTCAAATGCATTTTCCAAGTGAAAGAAGTTAATGTGACAAGGCTACATATGTTAGAATTTCAACTATATGACATTCTGGAAAAGGCACAATTATGGAGACAGTAAAAAGATTAATGACTGACATTTTAGGCATAGGGAAGAAGAATGAATATGAAGAATCCAGAGGATTTTTATTACAGTGAAACTATTCTATGTGAAACTGCAGAGAAGGATATATATCATCATATGCTTGTCAAAATTTATAGAATGTACAAAACAAAGAATGGGTCTTAATACAAAGTATAAACCTTAGTTCCTAATGATGTATTAACACTGTATCATCAATGATAACAAGTGTACCACATTAATGCTAGATGTCAATAATAGAAAAACTGCCAGAGAAGACAGAAGATGGGGGAAAACAGTACACAAACACTCCATTTTCTAAACCTAAAACTGCTCTAAAGTATCTGTTAATTTAAAACAAGTGATGCAGCTGCCCAGCTGGAAGTCTTATTAGCAAATAAGACAGATTCCATTGTTAGTCTCTCATGGACCTTGCTATATTATGCGTGGAAATATTCTGAGTTGATTTTTGGATACATTCCTAGATATCCATCTGTTTTTAGGCTTTGTATCAAGATAATTAACTGTTGTAAAGATGAAGATGTATTGCTTTAAATATCATCCAGGCCAAGATTTTTAACTTGCTGATATGAAAATATGTACAATATTGAAGAATCATAACCATTCAAACCCTCTTACCTATTTATTGCCTTCTTTTTCTGTGAAAAAAATACAGACTAAGATCATGCTTTGGTTTCATATTTTATGGATATAAGTATAAATTTTAAAATTCTGCTAAGAAGTTAGTAGAAAACTTCACCAAACTGTCAATAGTAAGATGGAAAAAAGAGGTATCTTATAAATTGTTTGTTCCCAACTCTTTAATACAAAAAAAAAATTAAACATACAGAAATCTGAAATAACTGTTGCATATTTTAGTTTTCAATTGCTGCCATAAAAAATACTACTTACTGAGGGCTTAAACAACAAAAACTTCTCACCGTTCTAGAGGCTGGAAGTTCAAGATCAAGGTATTTGAAGGTTTGTTTTCTTCTGTGTCCCCTTTTCCTTGACTTGTAGATGATTGTTTTCTTACTGTTTCCTCACAAGGCCTTTTCTCTGTGTATATGTATCCTTGGTAAGTTTATCTCCTCTTATAAGGACAGCAGACATATTTGATTAGGGCTCTACCATTAAGACCTCATTTGATCTGAATTATGTTGTCAAGACCCCAACTCCAAATAAAGTCACTTGCAAGATTATGGATTTAATATATGAATATTTGGAAAAATACAATTAGCCCATAACAGCATAAAATACACTTAGATCTATGACCTAATTTTTACAATAAACATTTTATTATATATGCTTCATTATATATTCATATTATGTACATGCTTTTATCCAATAATTCATCTTATTTTCTTTTTTCATTTTATTGTATGTTACAGACTTCAGTACAATTCACCATTAACATTTACCACACAAATTATTATTTAAACTGTTTTGTTTTTGCTTTTGTTTTTAAAAAGGGAGAATCATACTTCCATAATTTTATTAGTATTGATACATACATCTGCATTAACAAGATTTAGAACACTTCTATCACTCCAGAAAGTTATCTCATACCCCTAGAAAAGAGTAGCTACTGATGTACTTAAAAAAATAAATTAAAATTCAACACCAAAAAACCTAACAATCCAATTAAAAATGGGCAAAGATCCTCAATCGTCCCTTTTCCTAAGAGGAGGTGGCCAAAAGACCTATGAAAAAAATGCTTGATGTCACTAATCATCAGAGAAATGGTTATTGAAACCACAGTGAGATATTGCCTTACATTAGTCGGAACAGCTATCATTAATAAATCAAGAAACATGAAGAGTTGGTAAGAATGTGGAGAAGAGAGAACCCTTGTGCACTGTTGCTGAGAATGCAGATTGGTACAGCCCCTGTAGAAAGCAGTGTGTGGTTACCTCAAAAATTATAAGTGAAACTGCCTTATTACTCAGCAATTACACTTCTGGACATATAGCTGAAGAAACGCAAACCACTATTTTGAAAGAATATATGCACCACTATGTACATTGCAACATTATTTACAATAGCCAAGATATGGAAGCAGTCGAAGTGCCCATCAGTAGATAAGTGGATAAAATAACTGTGGTATATTTTATACAATTTGAATTAAAAGGAAGGAAATCTTACCCTATGTGACAGCATGGATAGGTCTGAAGAGCATCATGCTAAGTGGGATAAGTCAGTCAGAGAAAGATGAGTACATATAATTTCCCTCATATGTGGAATCTAATGAACAGAATAAACTAACCAAATAGAAACAGACTCATAGATAAAGAACCGGCTGACAAATGTCAGAGGTAGGGGATTTGTGGGGCTGGGTGAAAAAGTGAAGGGATTAAGCAAAACAAAACAAAACAAATAAACCTCATAGACACAGACAACAGTATGGTGATTAGCAGAGGAGAAAGTGGTATATGGGGTAGTAAATGGTGACGGAAGGAGGCTTGACTTGGATGGTGAACACATAATATAATATACATACAGGTGATGTATTATAGAATAATACACCTGAAACCTATATAATTGTATTAATCAATGTCACTCCAGTCATTTCAGTAAAAAAGAAGAAATAAAGTGATTTGTTCATACAATTGAATAGTACTCAGCTAGAAAAAGGAATGAGCTAATAATTTATGTAAAAATATGGTGAGTCTCGAATGCATTTTTTCTAAGTGAGAAAAGCCAGACTAAAATGCCATATATTTTATGATTCCATTTATATGCCATTCTGGAAAATGCAGAAAACAAACTACTGATTGCCGGAGATTGGGAAGGATAAAAATTTAATGAGTGAAGACACAGAGAATATTTTAGCCTGGTGGAACTAATTTGTATGGTGAACCTTAGTATATGCAAGTAAAAAAAATAACCCACCAGATGTTGGGAGTTTTTAAAAAGAAATACAGATTGTGACAAAATTACCTAACAGTATTAATCTTACTGAAGTAGTGAGAAAACGGTATTGACTACGTATCTGGAAAACTGTATTTTGACTGCCAACACTAAGACCTTTAGAGTTTGTACATAAACACTGTACTCTAGTTATATATGTGACACTTCTCTTGAGGGCATGGGTTAACATTTTAAAACTGTTGTCCACATATGGTGGAATTAAATAAATAATTGAATGTTTAGCAGATGGTGGCAGCCAGAGGTCTCACTGTTAGAATGGAAGGTTATAGATAAGCAAAAGGAGAAGGCTAGAATTAACCAAGTGGTACCAGGTTGGAGTGAATATATCATTATTAACTCATGGTGAGATTAATATAGATACAGTTGCATAGATTCAGAAATACTAAAGATTAGTATGTATAAATGAAAGAGTATACATACATATATTTCATATTTCTTTCCACCGAGGGCACTAAAAGTAGTGAGAATCTAGTACTTAGGGTTTTGAGGACTCCTACAATTCAGATACTGGTGTCTAACACATTTTCTAACATAAGAAACTGGAACTATTTGGAAAAATAGTTATTACTGGGAATGGGGTAAGGAATATACAAGGTAAGTCTGGAATATCTCATATAGTAAGGAAGTACTCAAAAGATTTAAAAAAATGAGGTCACGTCCAAGGGACACAGAAGTCAACCTGAAAGAGCTCCAAGTAGCAAAAATTGGAACAATAATATGAATAATGGAGTATTAGATTATAACCTAAGTTATAGAATACATATATATGAACCAATACTGTATAAATAAATAGAATAAGTAAATAAATGGAGGAGAAGAGGCATACTTCATACAAAAGAATTCCAAATAATACATGTAGATATTTCTCATTTAAGGAAGTAGAGCTTAAATATCCCTGTCCTTTGAGTGTGGGCTGCATTTAGTCTTGCTTCCAAAAATATATGGAAATGGGGGGGGGGGAGAGTCAACTCTACAGTAAAAATAATCCTGGAAAACACTACTTTTCCAAGTGATTAAGGTTAATATCATCAATGATAAATCATATTGATAGTATCCATACCTGACAAAATGTGGTAAAAATGGCACTTTAGATGTGTGGTATTTCTCCACAAAATTTGTAACTTCAATCTAACCATTGAGAAAAACATCAGACAAACCCAACATGTGATTATTACATAAAATATCCAACCAGTACTCCAAACTATCAAGGCCATCAAAAACAAGGAGAGCCTCAGAAACTGTCACAATTAAGAGGAAGCTAAGGATACATGACAACTGAATGTAATGTGGTTGTCTGAGCGGGATCCTGGAATAGAAAAAAGGCATGGGAAAAACTAGTGACATTCAAATAAAGTATGGAGTTTAGTTAAAAAATGCTGAATTTTTCAAAAATAATAACAAATCAGTTCTTTAATCTAAGAGATAGGTTTAACCCAATCCTATAGATATTTTCATATTTATTATCTTTTTTTCCAAGCTTTTACTTGCAAAATTTGAAGGATATATTTATCTTCCCAGTTCTTCAGATTACTTATCAAATATGTGACCAAAAGCATATAGTCATTTTCTCTAAATTTTCTATTTTATACATTCCTATTCATATATGGTGCCTCTCTCTTTCTCTCTACACACATACACACATACTCACACACTCACACATACACACACACAGAGTTATAGTTTTAAATAGGCTTTCTTCACATCCACATTTTGCTCAAAAACATATTATCTTGCCACATTATCTTATATTCTTTATATTATTTTGAACTTAATTTTTGACTGTAGAAATAAAAAGCAATAACAGTTGCTCAAATAAGCTAAATCTCATTTGTCACTCTTGTAAATCTGGTTTTAATATTCTCAGTCAGAATGGCAGTTCTCTGTTGTCAGGCACCTACCTTCTCCTACTCATTGTTACACCACTAGGACAGTAACCCTTGTCTCCATTATCTAAGATAACTAACACCTTCCAGGAGAGGTAAGACAGGAAGAGACAGCATATTATCTAAAAGCTGCACACTTCATTTCCTATTACATTTCATTGGTGTGATTTCACCTTACATTGCTCAAGAGAAATGTTGTCTTCATCTGCTTGGCTATGTGCCCAGATAAAAATCAGTTATACATCTATTGAACAACTGGCTATCTCTAGTCATCTAAATTTTCTAATTTTTAAAAGTTTTTCAAAACATAATTATGCAAAAATTAGTATTTAGTTTTAAAAATAATTTAGTATTACATACCGTTCTGAACTTTTTTTATTAAAAATTTATAATCTTAAATTCTCTAGGTTACATTTACAGTCCTAAATACAATATGAACATTATTACCTCCAAATTGACAAAAGATAGATAGATGATAGACATATAGATAGATAGATATAGATAGATGATAGGATTTCAAACATTATAAAGACAGGCAATACTAAATTTTGAAGTGTCTATGGAGCAATGGAAAACCTTATAAAATGCTTATTGGAGTGTTGATTGATTAAACCACTTTGGACAACTGATGGTATCTTCTAATGATAAAGATATGCTTATTTAACAATCCAACTCCTAGAAAAGTTAATGCATAATTCTACCAGAAAACATATTTATAGCAGATTTATAATACCTCAAAACTGGAAATCTTAAATGTTAGATAGAAATGAATGATAGAATAGATATAAATATAAACATATAGAATAGATATAAATGATAGAACAGATGCATACACTGTGGTATACTCATACAATGGAACACTAAGTAGCAATAAAAATAAACTACTGATACCACAATAGCATGAATATTTCTCACAAATACTATATTGAAAAAGATCAGATACAAATAATTTCGTTTCCTATTATTTATTTGAAAAAAGGTGAAGAATAGGTCATTTGTTTGATGGCCATAAAAGTCAGAATAGTGGTTACGTGTGTGTGTGTGTGTGTGTGTGTGTGTGTGTGTGTGTGTGTAGGTGTGGATTGAGAAGGAACATGGAACCTTTTTCTATAGTGGGTATTGTATAGGGGTATTCATATGTAAAATTCCATAAGCTCTCTATTTAAGATTAGTGTACTTTATGTACCACTTTACAGTGTTTATGTCATACTTACAAAATTATATGTATCATATATATCTTATAAAATATGATAATTTGAAGACTACTTCAATACTCAGTAATCACATAGTTTAGATTAGTTTATACACATAATGAATTTTCTAAAGTATTTTGTTTTTAACTTTCCCAAGGGCAATGTAATATAATTACACACACATATACACACACACACACACTTTTTTGTTTTCACCAGTGTGGAGGACAAATAAATATCTTCATGATAGGAAACATTTGTTTTATCAAACTAATGTATGTGAAACTTGTTTTTAATAGGCATGAATATAATTTCAAAGTCAAGTTATATCAAGTATAAGAGCTGTTTTAGGCTATTTTTCAGTCCCTTTCTTCCTCTTATTCAGAATCTTAAGTATTTATTGCCCAATTACCTTTTCATAAAGATTACTCAAAATGGTTTTTAATTGTTTTTATCCTCTATTCAACCCTAAGTGTACCATCTGTGCTTTTTGATTATATAAATGTGCATGCTTTTCATAAACAATTCAAACTGTAAATCTACAGCCAGCTTTAAGTGAGAAAGCAAGTTGAAGAATTATGTATAGAGAATGGTCCTAACTGGGGTTAAACTACATATATTGCATAATTAATATATATATAATCTTTAGAAATGTGCAAAAATAACATTATAATGTTTTTCTAAAAGAAAGTTAAACTTAAGCCTGACCAGGCAGTGGCACAGTAGATAAAGGATCAGCCTGGGATGCAGAGGACCCAGGTTTGAAACCCTGAGGTCATTGGCTTGAGTGTGGGCTCATTCTGCTTGAGCATGGGCTCACTAGCTTGAGCATGGGGTCGCTGGCTTGAGTGTGGGGTCATAGACATGACCTCATGGTCACTGGCTTGAGCCCAAAGATCACTGGCTTGAAGCCCAAGGTCGCTGGCTTGAGAAAGGGGTCACTGGATCGGCTGGAGTCCACTGGTCAAGGCACACATGAGAAAGCAATCAATGAACAACTAAGGTGTTACAACTATGAAATGATGCTTCTCATCTCTCTCCCTTCCTATATGTTTGTCTCTCTCTCAGTCTCTTTTGCTAAAAAGAAAAAGAAATGGTTTTCCAAAAAACCAATTTCAAACTATATCTGATAAAATTTGTAAAAAAAATTTATTAAACATCTACCATGAACTCAATAAGTTAAAAAAAATGATTTTACCCCTAAATGTAGATTTATTATGAGGGATAAAGACCAATATAAAAAATATTATAAAATTGTGTTCTTGATTTTCTAATTCTGGAAAAATAAAATATTTAGTTACTTCATAGAATTATTATTCAATCAAAATTTCAAGTTAACAAAATGATTTCTAAAAATTTCCACCAAGCTAATACTTCATATTATTTTTTGATGATCACTTCCTTGTTTTTCTTTTTATTGCTATTTTTACTAGCAAACTAAAAACCTCATAAAATAATCTAGTCTGCTTGGATACTTTTCCTAAGAAAATTATTTATCTGAAATTATAGTCAGTATCTCTGCTGAGATTTCTTATTAGACCTTCTGGAATGAACTTTCTTCTCCAAACTCTCAGACTGAGTAATCCTGCATACAGACTTGTCTGGATGCTAGTTGCATTTTTATTTGAGCCAGTTTACTTCATCAATAATCTCAGGGCTATATAATTTATAACACAACCACTTAAGAGAGGATAGTAAACTCAATTATGAACACAGTTCTTATTTTCTTTCTCATATTTCCAGGATAATACAGCTTGGTTGAAATACTTTTTTGAATTCAAAACTAAAAAGCCTATAGGCCCTGGCTGGCTGACTCAGTGGTTGAGTGTCAGCTGGTTGTGTGAAAGTCCCAGGTTTTGATTCCTGGTCAGGGCACACAGGAGAAGTGCCCATCTGCTTCTCCACCCTTCTCCCTCTTGCTTCACTCCCCCTCCCCCAGCCATTACTCCATGGCCTAGTCCTCAGACACTAAGAAGAACTTGATTGCTGAAAATGAAGCAATGCCCCAGATAGGCAGAGCATCACCCCCTAGTGGGCTTACCCTATGGATCCCAGTTGCACATGCGAGAGTCTGTCTCTGCCTCCCCTCCTCTCCCTGAATAAAAAATAAATAGAATAAATTTTTAAAAAGCTATAAACTTTGTTATTATTATTTTTTATTCATAGGTCCCTGGAAATTCTGCTAAGAACCTGCATACTTGGTGTAAGGTCTATCCTGCATTCATAAATAAGAATTTGAGAGATGTTAATTCAGAAAGATGTTTAAAATTAATACTATATGTTCATGTAAATGCTTAGTTTTTATTACTCTTGTTATTATAATTATGTTATAAGGAAATGTCATCAGAAGTATTCATGTACTTACAATCTCACATGGTGAACAATGAAAGATTTAACTTCTTCCTGCTTCAAAAATTAGTTCTAAAATTGCTCTCTGTCTTTTTCTAATTGAGCTTCTACCTTCAATTAGTCAAAATGCCAGTGATGGTCTTCTCATAGCCCAGCTCCTAATTTAAATTGATAAATGTACCTTAAAACCAATTTTTAGAGATATCTTCATCTCATCAATTCCTGAGTTTCACTTAGGGCTCATCAAAATTCTGCCTTTTACTCCTTAATTGGCAATCCTGTGCTGTAAAACCATATTACTCATTTTTTCTCTATGTGACCTTAGGGTCCAATTACTGAGATTGCAAGAACCTGACTAAGGAATTGCCCCAATACCTGTCTATTACATAAAGAAAAAAAAAGGTGTGCCCTGGAAATTGGCCTTGAAGTTTAAAACTTCCTTGGCAGAATTTAGATACCAACTGAGCTACTCTGACTTAGCACCAACATCCATGACCAAGTTGCCCTTTGTCTTGTTCTTGGTTAAAGTTTTTATTTTACAAACTAAAGTCAACTTTTCTTATCACAGTGTATTTAAGATACCATTGATTACACCCCACTCATCTGAAAAACTATAACAGGAAAAAAATGCTCCTAATTCTCTGCCATCCTCCAGAAAAGTACAGTGGTACCTTGAGATACGAACAGACCAACATACATTTTTTTTTTTTTTTTTTATACGAGCTGTGACTCGGTCCGTATTTTTGTTCAAGATTCAAGAGAAATCCTGAGATATGAATCGTGATTTGGAAAGCTGCCACTAGTTGGCACGTTGGCACACAGGTCCAGTATCGGCAGTTTGATATATGATTTGACTGACTTACGAGCTCAGTTACAGAACAAATTAAATTCGTATCTCAAGGTACCACTGTACATGGAATGTTGATAAGGTCCATTTCTCTGAGTCATCAAAAACTTAAACAGAATAATGAAGGATGATTATGAGAATGCAGCAGTTGTGGAACTGACAGGAGTGCAAAACTGAGAAATGTGGCTTCAGTAATAAGTAGCCTTTTAGATGGAATGAGTAGGAGATATGTAAGGGTTAGGAAATAGTTCATCTGCTTGCTACTCTCTCTTAATGGTTTCTTCACCTTTACTTTGAAATGTAGCAAAAAGTTTACATTTGCAAGAATGTCAGGGAAAGCTTATATTGGGAGGGGACCTAGCAATTAGGGGAGTTTGAGTCACAATAGTTATTTGTAAAAATCTAGCCACAGGATTTACTATGAAAAGTCAAGGCCTAGAAATTAATTAAAATGTAGTTCACCAATGTTAAACCTTTACTTTGTAGCCTAAGAAAACAGGGACTGTTATTTTTTTTTTTTCATGAATAATTCCCAAAGATAGATGGTCACAGAGGCATCAGGTCCTGGCTGTTCCTGGGAGACACCTGACCTTGACTGTCTTGAAGATTTACCAAGGACACCAGATCGAACTATGCTGATTAGGCCTGTGCTACATCAGAAGAGCTTGCAGAGGAGATGTTTCTGTAGTTGAACCCCTACCTCCTGCCCATTGTTATGTGACTAACTGCATAGTCTTTTTCCTCTTTTCCAGTTTTTCCTGAACCCTGTAAAAATTGTCAGCACCAGGACAGTGTGAAGGCAGCTTTGTGGACAAGACTCCCCTGCCTTTCAGAGTACCGGTATTTCTGAATTAAAGACATTCTTATATATTAGGCTGTTTTCACTGGATATGGATGGGTTTCATTGCGTGTTTACTTTATGAGTTCAGGACTTTTCAGTATGTCTTTCACATGGTTGTTTATTGCTGAAATGTGTTGATCTAGATTACCCTTCCTCCTTATATCTACCTAAGTGCTGTAGACTGAATGTTAGTATTCTCTCAAAATTTGTATGTTGAAATCCTAAACCCCAAGGTGATGATATTAGGAGGTGAGGCCTTGGGTCATGAGAATGGAACCCTCATTAACATGATTAGTTTTCTTATATAAGAGGCCCTAGAAATATCACTTACACTTTTTGACATATTATAGTTCCAACTAGAGGTATACTATCTAAGAACCAGAAAGAAGGTGCTCACCAGACACTGAATCTGCCAGCAATTTGATCTTGGACCTCCCAGCCTCCACAACTATGGGAGAGAAATGTTTGTTGTTGTTAAGCCACAAAGTTTATGGCATTTTGTTATAGCAGCCTGAAGGTTCTCTTGACACTATTTGTTGAACACTGATCTGTAGACCAGGGCCAAAAGAACTACATATACACACCTGAAGTGCTTGTCAAAATCCATTTTCCTGTGCATTTGTCTCCAGCATCCCAGGTTCGATAGCTCTGGATTGGGGCCAGCAATTTGGTTTTTATCAACTCCCAGATTTTTAAGTGGATTCAGGGTAAAGAGCCACTCCTTCATGGCTACCTGACCCTGGGCAAGTCCTGGATCACTGTCAGTTTTGTTGCTGACTTTGAATCCTTGTTCTCCACTGGAGCTTTGCTGTCAGGAGGAATTACAAAATATATAAATAGATAAGAAAGATAAAAATAAAACGAGGACCTCAAAGAAAGTAAGAACGATCAGACAGTTGAACCTCTGACAAACTTAACTCATCTCTTTTTGTCCCTTAAGTAGGCAAAATTATAAAGAGTTGATAAGTTACGGTAGTCATTTTTGTCATACAATGCAAATATAAAATTATTTGCCTTTTTATATAAAACAAAATTGTCAATTTCTCTTCCATGCAACAGACTAAAATATATAAAGGTATTTTCATACTCGCTCACTGTCATTACAAATCCTGGACAGGCAGTGTAAGCGTGGACTCTTCTGGGTCCTATATCCACTCACATTTTTTCCTCAAGGCTTTACTTTTCCATATTCTTTCTTTATTGCATTAGAAATGCATCTCTTTTCATTGACTTAAATTTCTACATCGTGGGTGGGGAGGCCTGAAGTATGCATCTCACATCTTAAAAAAAAAAACCCGTCTTTATTCTAGCATCATTCTGACTTCAGCTATCATTCTTTTTGACTGATCTTTAACACAAAACTTCTTTAGCATGGCTTTCTTCATTTCCTCACCTCTCATTTATCCCTAATCACAATCTAATGGCTCTTGGGCTCCCACTCAACAGCTGAAACTTCCAAATTGCCACATTCAGCAGATACCTCTGTGTTCTAATTTACCATCTCAATAGCAACTAATCCAGATGCTCACTTATTGCTTAATGAAACACTCTTTCTTGACTTTTATGAAAACAGACTGTTCTTGTTTTCCTCCCATGGTCCAGTCTCACTATCTCAGCATTTTCTGTTGGCTCTTCCTCATCTACATTGCATCAAAAGCCTGAGATCTGGGCCCTGATTTCTTCATTATCCTCTCTGTCTCTCACTCCCTTCTTTTCCCATGGTGATCTCATTGGTTTCAATAACAGAAAATTATGACTGTTTTCTGCTTTCTCATAAAAATGTTTTTAAAGATCTGACCCCTTCTGCCTGACCAGGCAGTGGCGCAGTGGATAGAGCGTCGGACTGGGATGCGGAAGACCCAGGTTCGAGACCCCGAGCTCGCCAGCTTGAGTGCGGGCCCATCTGGCTTGAGCAAAGGCTCGCCAGCTTGGACCCAAGATCGCTGGCTCCAGCAAGGGGTTGCTCGGTCTGCTGAAGGCTGGGGGTCAAGGCACATGTGAGACAGCAATCAATGAACAACTATGGTATCGCAACGGCAACGAAAAATTAATGATTGATGCTTCTCACCTCTCTCTGTTCCCGTCTGTCTGTCCCTATCTATCCCTCTCTCTGACTCTCTCTCTGTCCCTGTAAAATAAATAAATAAATAAATAAATAAATAAATAAATAAATAAATAAATAAATAAATATCTGACCCCTTCTCTGAATTCCAGATCTTTATGCCCAAGTCTACATTTTACATCTGCACTTGTATGTCCTTTAGGCATCTCAGTTTAATACATACACAACCCTCCCACCTCTCTTCCAAACTTGTTTCTTTCTTAGTCTTCTGTGTGTTTTGTTAGAACAGGTTGCTCCTACCCTCCCCCAAAAAACTCATTATGGAACTTACTTTTTTTTTTCATTCATTCCTACTATTAAGTGTCCCCCCCCCACACACACACACAATGAGAAAGATGTGTTGATTTTAACTCTAAAATATATTTTAAACCCATTTACTTCTCGGCTTGTCCTGCCATCTTAGTTTAAACAACTATTCTTTTTTCACCTGGACTTTTGCAGTAGGTTTCTAATTTCCATTTCTGTCTTTCTCTAAGCCATTCTTCACAACCAGAGAGAATATCTTTGAAAAGTAAATATCATAATCAGACCATTGCCCGGATTAAAACCCTTCTATGTTTTTCTATTGCATGGGAGATAAAAATTAAACCCCTTAAAATGATCTTCAAGACTTTCTGTGGCCAGAGACCTGAGAAACTGCAACTCTGAAACACTTCCTGTCTACTCAGTTACACCATTTTCCCTCCGTTTTTGAATATACACACCTCTTCTTCCTTTAGGAACTACTTTTTCTCTTCTCTCTGTATGGAAAATTTTCTGTTAGGTTTTGGCAGAGCTAAAATTATTTCTCCTTGATGAAATTCTTTTAACATCTTACCTAGAGACAAATAAGCCATTTCTATGTTGCTTATTTTCTTTCTTATATTTAGCAATGTTTGTAATTATCTTCTTTTCCTATTGATTTGATTGTTTATTCCCTTTTGTCATCACTACAATTTGTACTTTTTGAGGGGAGATAGCTCATCCACCATGCTCACTGCTGAATGCCTAATGTGTAACGTGTTACCTTCTTCACTACCAGTGGAAGTTCATGAATATTCATTGAATAAACAAAGGGATAGATGGATAAATGGACCTAAGTGCCCTGTAATACTGCTATAGTTTTTCATCAGTGTGTCAGTACATTTAAAACCTAAAAATAAATCAATGTATGGTGTCAGTATTAGTCTACAGACTTTTAAGCCTTCTTTAGATATTTTATCAGACAATTTCAAGACAGTTGGTAGAAATGGCCTTCTGATCAATGTATTTTAATTCCTAATGCATTCTGTTTGCATAACTTAATAAAATTTTATATTTTTCCTTCTTTGTAGTTTATTTTCAAACAGATTTGAGATAAATTACGTAAAAGTTTCCATACCCTACAAAGCAGAAAGAGAAGCATTCTATCTGCACTGATGATGTGGTGTTACAATCACATTCCTAAGAGTGCCCTACAAAGGGAATAAAATTGTTTGCCAATTTGTTAAGAGCAGTTCAACCACAACCAAAATAATTGTTTCAGAATATAGGCATTGGAACTCAAATAAATAATTGTGAAAATTGTCTGTTTACTAGATTTACACATTCACCGATATAAAATGTTTGTTGGAACTAACTTAACACCCATTATGATTGGGATGTAATTTTATTTATTTTTTACTTCTTTTAAAAGCTTTTATTCTTTTGTTAGAGTTTACAATCAATATTTTTTCTATTAGTTTCAGCTGTACATCAGAGTGGTCAGACAATCACATACTTTACAAATCATTCCCCCCAACATTTTTAGTACCCACCTGGGACCATACATACTTATTACAATATTATTGACTACATTCCGCATGCTGTACTTTACATCTCATGACTATTTTGTAACTACTAATTTGTACTTTTTAGTTGATTGGCATGTAATTTAGTGTGCTGTTTGTAGTAGCATATGGAGAATAGGAAAGCAGTAGGAAAAGTTCATTCTGGAAGGAAGGAGGGTTTTTTTTTTTTTTCTTTTTTTTTCCCACTGATGTTATTTAGCATTCCTGCACACTTTAACAATAACAAGCAGGTGGATTCCTAGTCAGTTTTACTATTGCTTAAAATTCTTTACAGAAAATGCCCCCCACTATTGCCTGCATCGTGACGGAAATGGCTCTCAAAGGACTTGTCTCTCATAGGATGCACTACAGAAATATATAGCATATAACTAGATGATATATGCTGCATATATATATATATATATATATACATATTCCATTTATCAGTAACAAGGGCAGATTAGACAGCACAATATGAAAAGAGAGTGAAAGATCTGAAAGATTTCTAAAGTGAGTGTCAGTTATGTCGATAATAAACAATAAAGCCCCAGGGGAGAGATACAATAATAATTTCTGATAAAAATTAGCAGCAAACAAAAAGTTAAGACAATTTACAACACAAATGTCTAAAATAAAATAAAATATAAATTTCTAGGTAACCTAATGAAACATTAATTAATGACCTATTTTATGGGAATATACTATTACTTTTGAAAATACACTAGTACTTAAATAATCATTTTATATCATCAGTGCATATTTTTTTTAATTTATGATTTTAATTTGTGTTTACATAGATTCAAGTGTCCCAACGAATATATCTCTCCAACCCCTTTATTCCCCCTCGGACCGTCCTATGCCCTCCCCCCCCCCAATACCTTCCGCCCTTCTCTCCAAGATTTGCTGACCTGTTCTCTATAATGCTGTGTTATGTATATATAATTTTATTAATCTCTTTCCCTTCTCTGATCCCATCTTCTCTTTTCTCTTCCACTTTCCCTCTGGCCACTTTCCCTCTGGTCCCTTTGATCTCACCTTTTTCTCTATTCCACTCCTCAGTTCACATTGTTCATTGGATTCCTCAAATGAGTAAAGTCATATGGTATTTTTCTTTCTCTGCCTGGCTTATTTCACTTAGCATAATAGTTTCCAGGTCCATCCATGTTGTCGTGAAAGGTAAGATTTCTTTCTTCCTCACAACCACTTAGTATTCCATTGTGTATATGTACCACTGCTTTTTAATCTTCTCGTCCACTGACGGAGACTTGGGCTGTTTCCAGATCTTGGCTATTGTAAACAATGCTGCCATAAACATGAGGAAGCATTTTTTCTATTGAATCGGTGATTTGGTATTCATAGGATATATTCCTAAAAGTGGGATGGCTGAGTCAAAGAGCAGTTCCATTTTTAATATTTTGAGGAATCTCCATATTGTTTTTCCACAGTGGCTGCACCAGTCTGCATTCCCACCAGCAGTACAGGAGGGTTCCCTTTTCTATGCATCCTCGCCAGCACTTGTTCTGTGTTGTTTTGTTAATGAGCGTCATTCTGACTGGTGTGAGGTGGTATCCCATTGTGATTTTAATTTGCATTTCTCTGATTAGTGGTGTTGAATTTATTGGCCATCTGTATGTCCTCTTTGGAGAAGTGTTTATTCATTTCTTTTGCCCATGTTTTGATTGGAATGTTTATCTTTCTGGTGGTGAGTTTTACAAGTTTTTTATAAATTTTGGTTATTAACCCCTTATCGGACATATTGGCAAATATATTCTCCCATTGTGTGGGTTATCTTTTTATTTTGTTACTGGTGTCTTTTGCTGTGCAAAAGCTTTTTAGTTTGATATAGTCCCATTTGTACATCCTGTCCTTTATTTCATTTGCCCGTGGAGATTAATCAGCAAAAATATTGCTATGAGAGATATCGGAGTTTACTTTTGTGAATGTTGTTCATCAGTGCATATTAAAAGTAGTTTTCAAAGCAGAATTAACACTGACAAAAAGTCTCCTATAGCACATAACACTAACCCTAGAAAAAAAATAGCAACTTCCAAAGTTACTTATCAGCCTCTGAAAAGTACAGTTCAATCTAGTCCTCCTTAATCTCTAATTTACATTGTCAGAGGCATAGACCTAATGGTTTATTTTGAGTGGTGTTATCTATCATACAAAGAGTAAATTTATTTAAATCACTCTCAGCATTTATGCACAAGAACATCGATCATCTATACTCTTAGGTTAGACTTTTTATGCAGGAATTGATAAAAATTATGTTAAATTTACTCCCCTCTATCTCTTTCCTTCACCTTTTTCTCTGGCCCATTCTTCATTTTATCCATATGAGTGCTGCTGACATTTACAGAAAATTTATATTTTGAGATTTTACATCAGAATTCAATGCTGACAAGATCTTCCTGGCATTGAATGAGCCAATACATTCCAACAATTTCAAAATATTAATTTAGCTTTATTATGTTTTAGATATTATTTTACTTTATTTGCACTTTGCTGACCATAAAACCTCTCTATATTTTGAAAAATGCAATAGAAATATTAACATAAATTGGATATCTGTATTTAAAAGGAGTTTATGTCAATTGGATACCATTGAACATGTTCAAGCAATTTGGCTTCAGGAATAAATTTTAAATCAAAGAAATCCAGTTTTAATCTCTATTTATATTTTTTAGATGTGTTTACCCTAAGTCATATTAGTAGGTTTTTAATTTATTTTATTGTGATAAGAACACTTAATATGAGATCTATCCTCTGATAATGTTTTAAATTGTATAACGCAGTTTTGTTTACTAGAGACACAATGTTGTACAGCAGATCTCTAGAACTTAGTTGTGTTGCATAACTGAAATTTTATATCCTTTGAGACTGTTAAATTCCTATTTCCCCCTCATCAGTCTCTGGCAACCACCATTCTACTTCTGCTTCTATATGTTTGACTATTTTAGAAATCTCATATACTAAGTAGAATCATGCAATATTTATTATTCTGTGACTGGCTTATTCACTTAGCATAATGTCCTCAAGCTTAATACATGTTATCGTAAATGGGTAGGTTTTCCTTCTTTTGAAGGCTATATAATATCACATTGTGGTGTATATGTATATCACATATTCTTTATTCATTTATCAATAGACACTGAGATTGTTTTTATATCTTCATTATCTTGTATAGTGCTATAATGAACATGACAGTACAAGTATCTCTTCTAAATCCTGATGTCAGTTCTTTTGGATAAATAGCTGGAAGTAGTATTGCTGAATCTTACTGTATTTCTATTTTGAAGAACCTCCATACTGTTTTACATAGCAGCTGCATTATTTTACATTTCCGTCAACACGTACAAAGGTTTCTATTATTCTACATCTTTGCCAACACTTATCTTTTATTTTCTTTTATAATAGTAATTCTGAAATATCTGAGGTATTTTCTAGTATTTTTTATTTGCATTTCCCCAGTGATTTATTTATGTTGAAGAACTTTTCATGTGCCTATTGATCATGTGTATGTCTCTTTGTGGAAATGTCTTATCAGATCAGTTCTTTTGCTCATCTTTTTAATCGAGTTAATTGCTTTTTGGCTATTGAATTGAGTTAGTTCCTTATACTTTTTTATATTAACATTTCATCAGACATATGGCTTATAAATAACTTCTCCCATTGCATAGGTTGCTTTTTGATCTTAATTGTTTCTATTGCTGGGTAGAAACTTTTTAGTTTGATATAGTTCCACTTGTTTAGTCTTGCTTTTGTTGTCTATGCTTTTGGTGTCAGTTCTAATTATTCATTGCTAAAAACAATGTCTTAAATGTTTGGAGTGGTATAATATAAGGGTTCGGTTTCATTCTTTTGCCTATGGATATTTCATTTCTCCAGCATCATTTACTGGAGAGACCATCCGTCCTTTCACCATCGTGTATTCTTGGCACCCTGTTGAAGATCCGTTTGACATATATGTGTATGTTTATTTGGGGCACTCTTCTCTTTCATTGGTTTATATGTCTGTTCTTTTATGCTAGGGCCATTTTGTTTCAATTACTCTAGCTTTATAATACATTTTGAATCAGAAACTGTGATATTTTGATCTTTGTTCTTTCTCAAGATTGTTTTTACCACTCAGAGTTCTTTGTGATCTCATTTGAATTTTAGAATTATTTTTCTATTTCTTTTAAAAAAATGCTGTTGGGGTTTTAATAAAAAGTGCATTGAATCTTTACTGCTTTGGGTAGTATGAGCATTTTAACAATATTAATTCTTCCCAATATGAATATGGATTTCTTTCCACTTGTTTGTGTATTATTCAATTTTTGTAGTTTTTTTATACCTTTTACTACCTTAATTAAGTGGATCCCTAAACATTCTATTCTTTTTTTAATGCATTTAAGGAATTATTTTCTTAATTTCTTTTCTTTCTTCTTCTTTTTTTAGTTCATAGGATTGCAACAAATCATTGTATGTCAATTTTTTATTTTGTAACTTGACTGAGGTTTTTTTGTTAGCTCTAAAAGGTTTGTTATGGAGTCTTTATGGTTTTCTCCATATACAATCAGATCATCTGCAAACACAGATAACTTTACCTTTTTTCTTATTTGGATGCCTGTTATTTATTTATTTTTGTCTAATTGCTCTCTCTAGGAATTTTAGTAATATTTTGAGAATACAAAAGTGGCTACCCTCAAAAGCCCAGGAGCAGATGGCTTTACTAGTCAATTCTACCAAAAAGTTAAAGAGGAATGAAAAACAATGCATCTCAATCTCTTCCAAATAAAATGAAAAGTAGAGAACATTTCCAAGTTTGCTTTGCAAGACCAACATTGCCCTGACAGCAATGCTGGAAGAAGGCACTGCCAGAAAACTACAGGCCAGCATCCCTGATGAACCAAAATCCTTAACACTATGCTAGGAAACTGAATTTAACAGCACAAAGGATCATACACCTGGACCAAGTGGGGTTTGTTTCTGCAATGAAAGGATGTTTTAACATACAAAATTTAATTAATGTGATATACCACATTAATAGAATGAAGGAATAAAAACAACACATAATCATCTCTGTTGATGCAGAAAAAGTATTGGACAAAATTAAAAAAAAATTTCATAACAAATACTCTAAATAAACCAGGAGTAGAAGGAAATTATCTCAATGTAATTAAAGCCTGCTAATATCATACTCAAACAAAAAAAAATTGAAAGCTGTTTTCTTAAGATTAGTGGGATTTTAATTTCTATTAGTATAACCATAAAACGTAAGAGCTGAGTTAGACCTTAGACAACATATAATTAAATCTTTTGATTTGGTATCTTTGGACACTTGATATAAATACAAATGCAACTCATAAATAAAATAAACTCTTGAATTTTTACAAAAAATAAATTTATCTCTCTTTGTCAAATGTTTCTCTTTTTCTCAAATTCAGGTTAGTTTTGGAATGCAACTAGTTCTGTATATATGAAATAATTTTAAATATGAAGATGTTAACTAGCATGCAATTAATTTATTATGTCTAATTGAATAATGTGGATGTTTTGGACTTACTATGAATAAAAGCTACCACACATGTGGTATGTAGCTGGAATTTTAGCTGAGGAAAATTAAGGTCCAGAAAGACACATAAATCTTAGTCCACATAATCCCTCTTTTTTTAGCTCATGTAATTTATTCTAAAAAGAATAAGTAAAATAATAAAAAATTCTGAAAATTAAAATATTATAAAAATATTTTGTGAGAAACACATTGGAAATATATAAAATACAACATCCAACTAGTGTTCACTTCTAAGGATAGCACAGTATCAGAAAAAAAAGGAAGAAAAATTATATTTCTTTTACAAATTTATACAATGAAAAGTTACCCACTGAGTGTTTAAGCAAAACTACTCTATAATAATTGATGGCAACAAAATGACTAGGACACATTAGCAAATAATAATAATAATCATTTTTAGTGTTTTAGAATTTAAGATGCTTTACAATTCATCTGAATTACTACTTTTGAATTGTTACAGGTCTTAAATTTTTTCTTTTCCTGTTCCTATTCACCTTCAGCACAGCTGGTTCAAAGAAGGGGCATGTTCTCAGAGCTGGCAGACTACTTCCATAATTGGCTCTGCCACTTCATGGTGTGATCAGGTAGAGTTTAACTTTTCTGTGAATCTTTTTTTTTTTTTTTTTTTTTTTTAGTGTAGACTGGGAGAGAGAGAGAGAGAGAGAGAGAGACGGATGGACAGGGACAGACAGACAAGAAGGAAGGGTGATGAGAAACATCAACTCATAGTCGCAGCACTTTAGTTGTTCACTGATTGCTTTCTCATAGGTGCCTTGATTGGGGGACTACAGCTGAGCCCATAACCCTTTGCTCAAGTCAGCGAGCGACGTTGGGCTCAAGCCAGTCTGTGAATCTTTCACGTAACAAAACATTTAATTTTCTTGAAGTCCAGAGTATTGGTTCTTTCTTTTATGAATTGTGCTTTTGCTGTTGGTTGGGCAAACAGGTGCTTGCACTTTGCCTGATTGGTGCATGAGCACGGGGCAGCACCATGTGTGTGGAGTCAATGTAAGGTTGCAGGTGCTTGCCCTCAGGGCGGCAGGTTGCAGATTGTGCATTGCCTGCCGCCAGGGCAGGGCCATGTTTTGCTATAGTTTGCTGGAGAAGGGGTCTCCCCTGGACACGCCTGTTTGCTCATCAGCCCAGAGAGAAAGAAGCGGTTTCCTTGTCTGCTTGCTTGTCCACTGTTGGGAGACTCTAGTAAACGGAATGGCCCACCATTTTCTGGTTCCACAGTTCCTTTACCAGCTGCTCGAATTCAATGTGAACCTTCCTTGCCACGGCCACCAGCCTATGCTGCCTTGAGGTTTTACCGTTTTGTGCTTTACATTAAGGCCTATGATTTGAGTTAATTATTGCCAATTATTTTGAGTTATTTATTAAGTAGGAAATATCTGTGTCTAGATTCATAATTTTTTTTGCCATGTGTTTTTGCCTTTTACTAAATTTGAGATTTTTTTCCTTGATAGCTAGATGTATTGGATAATATAAACTGCTGTTATTAGGCCTTTAGCAATGTATTGATAGGGTGGGTGTAGGGGTATGCGAAGTATTCCAAAGTCCTGTGATGGGTCATTTAGTGAGACTGTCTCTCTGGACTATGAACTGGGGTTGGGGTAGGATAGCTAAAGTGGGCTGGATTAGAGCATTTCTCTTTCCCCAAATGGAAGGCTAGAGCTGGTTACAGTTGGGTATTTTTCTTCTTTCAGGTTGATTAGACTCTGATAAAACCCTGGTAGGTTGGACTCCAGGGAGTTACTTCTGACGGCAGACCTGTTAACAACAGAATGCTCTGCCATACAGTATTCCTTGCCTAACCACAGGTATACTTTCCAAGACCCCTAAGTAGATTCTTGGAACTGCAGATCATAACCAACCCTCTATATACTGGCTTTTCCCCCTGTACATACATGCATGCCTATGATAAATTTAATTTATAAATCAGGCACAGTAAGGGATTAGCAACAATAACTGATAATTAAAAAACAGTTATAACAATACATTTTAGTAGAAAGTATGTGAATGTGGCCTTCATTTTTCAAAATATTTTATTGTGCTCTACTCACCCTTCTTCCTGTAATGATGTGAGATGGTGCAATGCCTGCATGTTGTGGCATCGTGTTAGGCTACTATTGATCTTCTGGCAATTTAGCAGAAGGAATATTATCAAGCCATGACAAAGTTATGTCCCACAAATTTAATGCCTTTTCGTTTTATCCAAGCACTTTTCATGCACCGTGACTGTGATTTTTACAATTTGAGGTGCAACAGCAAAGCTAGCTCAGATTTCTTTTTTCTTCACAATTTCACAGGCGGGAAATTTATTCTTGTGGTATATCTTAGTAACTTCAGCATATGAGTTTTTTAGTTTCCTTATTAGTTGAGAACTTTCACCTTTTCACTTAACGATGCCCTTTAAGGTTTCTCTTTGGGTATTCCCAACTGCCACCATCACCGGCTCTTGGGGAGAAAAGTAAAGGTGACTTGAAACCAGGCATTGCAATACCACTGACATCCGATCTCTTAACAAACGGCTGCTAATTGGCAGACCTGCAGGTGGGGGTTATCTACAGTGTGGAGACTCAAACAACACAGAGAGGCTGAGGGGGACCAAAGGCTGATTCACCTGTGGGTGAGGCAGAGCAGTGCTCTTGAGATCTCATCACGCTCAGGACATCGTGCAATTTCAAATTTACAAGTTGCGTATTTTGGGATTTTTCTATTTAATTTGTTTGAACTGTGGTTGACTAAAGATAACTGAAATCACAGAAAATAAACCTCGAAAAGTGAAGCCTTGGCGAATGGGGCACTACTGTATTTTAAAGGGCCCGGGTTTTTGTTTTTGTTTCTCCTTCTGGCCAAAGGATTTTACTAATATTCATTGTAAGAACCAGAGCAAGTTTTTACAAGAAAACTTTACAGAGGTATGCTTTCTCCCACCCCCCATGATTGGGTCCCCTGGAGTTTTTGACTCTCAGTCTTGTCCACAAAGAGCCTGCAGGAATTCATCAATTACAGTTCCAGTTTTCCTTCCCCAGCACCAAGGCCTATGGAGCTTTCATAATGGCTTCCTACTCAGGTAAACTGTGATTTTTTTTACTTGCTTGTTGGGCTTTCCAATTTTGCATCCTACAGTGTTTTGATCTAAATATTTGTGTCTCCCCCAAATTCATAGGTTGAAAACCTAGTGCCCAGATTGTTGGTGTTAGAGAATATGAATTTTGGGAGGTTGTTACTTAATGAGGACTCATATGAATGAGATTAATGTCCTTACTCAAGATACTCAAGAGGGATTTCTGAACCCTCCCACCACTTTAGGCTATAGAGAGAAATCAGCAGTCTTCAAGAGCACATCTTCACTGAACCCAACCATGAAGGTACCTTGATCTTGGACTTTTAGACTCCAGAACTGAGAAAGATAAATTTTGTTACTTAGAAGTCATCAAGTTTGTGATATTTTGTCATCGCAGCCCAGTTAGACAAAGACGCATGCGGTTTGCCCAGTCATCTTGCTTCTCTTATAGATCTAAGAAGAGTTGTAATTTGTTCAGGTCAGCTTTTTACTTGTTAGGACAGAGCAGTGACATCTGAGCTTTTTATGTGCTGGATCAGAAACCTTAACTCTGGCTTGATTTTTTTTAAAAAACAGCAAATTTTATCGTTAAAATATCATATTCAAATCATAAACTGTGAGTATATGTAATCTATATTGTTTGCTTTTATATTGCATATAGTCATCTCTATAATCTATAAATTTATAATCACTAAATTTCTGGCTAGGAAAATTTGTTTTTAAGTATTCTTTTTTAAGTATGTAAGAAATTCTCCACTAAATACCAAGATAGTTTTTTCTACTTACTGAAATCAATTATTTCAGTTTTAGGTAATACAATGATGAATTGAAATTTCTAATTAGTATAGACTTTTAAATATTTTAATTCTCATGAAGTGCCATTGAATATAAATTGTCTAGACACTTGAATATCATCAGTCATATAAATCACATTAAAGATGCTAGTTAGTCCCTGATCTATTTTAAACAACATTGAATCTTATTAACATTTCAGTTATATACTTTTAATATTAATTATTATAGATATTTGTGAGATCCCCTGTCAGCATAAAGTCATTAGGGGATAAATAGCACATGGCAATCTTATACCAAATAGTTCTCAGGTTGTATATATTGCAAGTCTTGCAAGAGAAAGGTAAAATATAAAAATTGACAACCAACTCCCTTAAAATTAATTATTTAGTAGAAAATATTATATTTAGAATATACATTGAAAGATATGTGTTATATGGCTTTATATGGAAAATAAACCATGTAATTACAGGGACATTTTAATTGTATTTTTATTTTTATCTATTTTATTTACTTAGTGATAGAGAGTATAGAAAGAGTCAGACAGGGACAGACTGATAGGAAGGGTAGAGATGAGAAGCATCAACTCATAGTTGCAGCACCTTACTTGTTCATTGATTGCTAAGGACATTTTTATTTTAAAGTTTTGAAAATTATCTGTATTATTTATAGGATATATTCATCATGATTTATTACATGATTGTACAGATTACACTTAACAAGGCAATAAAATCATGTAATTCACCACTAAGGTGACCTTCGTATCCAAGGTGTTACTGAGCAAGTTTTTTTGTACCTTATTTATACCAGTAGAATAACTCATCTTTGTATAATAAATTTGATGATGACTCAAATTTATTTTTCAGTAAGCTAAAATATGTATTTTTAAATTGAAATATTAAAAGTAGGCTATCCTTTCTTCAAGCTATATTAATATCCAGGCTGTTCTCTGAAAAATTCCTTGATATTATTTTATTAAATAAGCTATAAGGATTGTCTCTGAATATATGACTAAAGCTTATTCAATTTTTATTTCTTTAGATACTAACTGCTTTTCCCCATTTTTCTTGTGGGTTCTCTGCATATATGTATCACAGAAATTTGCAGTCAACCTTTTTTATTTTTAAATTAACATACAGTACAAGTTTAATTATCATGCCCATTTTACGTATTTGCTTCTGCTGTTTCTCTTTCATGGAATGTCTTGTCTCCCCATTCCTAATTCTAGTTTTTACTCCTGTCATGTTGTATGGTCTCTGGCTACTGCAGCATGCATTAGGATTGCTTGATGATACTATAGAATTTTTGTCTGCATTCTTAATGTTGGCATTATATTTTTACACTTTCCAGCACATAGTGGGCTTTCAATAGATATTGATTGAATTAATTGAACTATTTCAGAATGTACAGGCTTCTGAATAGATTATAAGCTTTGTAAAGATGGGTACAACATTTAATAACATTTTTACATTGCTCATAATACTAATTGCCAATTCCAAGGTTGCTTTTCAGTTCCCTGTAGTGAACTTTTTACTTTTCCTCAGTGCTTGATAATTTTAAACAATCCTATGATCTTAGAGTTCTTTGTGCTATAGACCATCTCACTTTCTAGGTTATCATGTTCAAATTACTCTGGAAATTTCTTAGATTTGGGTATTTTCAATTTTTGTTTTCAATTTTTGCCTTGTTCTGTGTCTCTCCCTCCCCATCTTATTTTCCTGGTTTCATTACTTAAATTATTAGCTATTCTATGCAAAAAATAATACCGTATTTTCCTAGGTATAAGAAAATCTTATGTATAAGACATATCTTAATTTGGGGGCCCAAAAGTTTGAAAAAAATGTATTACATAAAGTTATTGAACTCAAGTTTTATTCATCATAAAATTTATACAACTGCTCATCCGCGCGAAAAAGTGGAAAATGCAAGTAAAAAAATCTACAGCCACTGTATAAGATGCATCCAGTTTTTAGACCCCAAATTTTTCAAAAAAGGGTACAGGGTACATCTTATACATGGAGAAATATAGTAACTAACATTTATTAAGTGCTTTCATGGCTTAGGAAATTAACTTGCATTCTTTCATATAATTTTCATCAGATGCAAATGGTATAGTTTCTCTTATTGTTTACATACCATAAATAAGAAAAACAAGAGATTGAGTTCCATGCTTAAAATGACAAAAGTTAATAGCTTTAGAGTCATGTTCAAATATAAGTTGCCAGACTAGATTCTGAACTACTAACCAGTCCTCTGCATTACTTTCTAATTATGCTAGATAATCTCATTGCAATTCCCTCATATACCCTGACCCATATTCCAACTGCTTATTATGAATAACCATTTGAAATGCTTTACAGACAAAGCAAACTGTACTCTTGAGGAGTGAACACCTCTTACAGCTTCATTATGTTTCCTGCTCATTTCATGTCAGCATCAACCATTCAATTGTCTAAGCTAGAAACCTCACAAGTAAATGGTTTTTAAGTCCTCTCAGTTCTACTTCAGAAATGTACTCAACATAATTTCTCTTCTTAGTCCCTCATTCTCATTTTCTTTCACTTTTTTTTTTAAATGAGAGTACATGAGATAGAGAGACAGACTCCCGCATGTACCCTGACTGGGATCCACCCGGCAATCACCATCTGGGGTCTATGTTTTTCCCATTTTGGACCATGCTCAAAACTGAGCTATTTTTAGCACCTGAAGTGGAGAGGAAGAGAGAGAGAGAGTGAGAAAAGGTGTAGGAAGCAGGGTTGAGAAGTAGATGTTCACTTCTCCTGTGTGCCCTTACTGGGAATCAAACCCAGGACATCCAGACACCAAGTCAACACTCTAATGCTGAGCCAACCTCCAGAGCATTATTGTTCCTTTTTCAACTTGAATAATAATTTTTTTATTCAAATCCAACCTGAATTGTACAGGTTGAGTTATTTTTGTGGAAATACAGACTTAAATTTAATTTTTCTTTTTATTTTATTCATTTTAGAGAGGAAACACAGAGTGAGAGTAAGAGAGAGAGAGAGAGAGAGAGAGAGAGAGAAAGGGGGGAGGAGATGGAAGCATCAACTCCCATATGTGCCTTGACCAGACCAGTGCAGGGTTTTGAACTGGCGACCTCAGTGTTCCCAGGTTGACGCTTTATCCACTGCGCCACCACAGGTCAGGCCAATACAGACTTAAATTTATTTTTATGTAAACCTTTCATTGCTTCTCTTATCTACATAATAAACTCTGACCTTTTAATTGAACTACTCAAAGCTTGGATCTCTTTTAGACTTGTGTCTCATAACTTTTCCCCCTACTCCACTTCCAAGAACCCGATACTCTAGGTTCCAAAGAATTCTAACACTCTAATGAGTATATCATGCTCTCTTGTTCCTCCAGGCCTTGTTCATGTTGTCTTGCTTACAGAAATATTATTTTCTTCCTTTCAGCCCTGTAGAATGCACCTATCCTCAAGGCACAGCTCCAATTATATCTTCTCTCTGAGGCCTTTCTGCTACTAACGCTTACTGCTACATTGAATAGAATCCATTACTCCTTCCTTTGGGCTCCAAAGTCTTTCTGAAATCAGCCTTGCTATGGAATTTACTACAATATATTTCAGTTGTTTATTTTTGCTTTGAGACACGGCTGTATTCTCCCTTGACACTTAAAAAAGTTTTGCTGTAATATGTTTTCTGTTTTAATCCTCAGAATGAATGCAAAAAGGTCAATATAAGGGAAGAAACAAAAATATATTTTTAAATATTACACACAAAAATATGTTTTCCTTTGTATTTTATTTTTTTATGTTTATTAAGGTCAGCAAATTTGGGAATATTAGTTAGTATAATGTTAATGGAACACAAACATTTAGAATTAAATTTATATAAATATTTATTCAATTTTATATATTCCATAAATGTTTGTATTTGGCTACAATAGGAGAAACTGAAGATGTGTTTAATTTATTAAAGTTTTCTAACCCTAATTATACAAATAAAAATAGTTTTCTTATTAACATACATTCTGTGACATTGACAATTTCACATCCATAATCCTTGTTAAGTTTTTTGACATGTGCTTGCATCAGTCTGATTAATAATTATCACAAAAAGTTTCTTTGTTTTAGAATTAAAATTTACTTACTAACTCTTACTAAGGGCTCCAGTAGGTACAACCATTCAAGGAATAAAGGCTTTGGAATAAGCTAGAACTAGGATGTAATTTCAGTTCTACGATTTATTAGTTTTTGTTTAAATCATTTATTTAACTCCTCTTAATCTCAGTTTTGTCTTTTGTAACATAGAGTAAGAAGACTTTTTGTGTATTAAAAATCGTGTACATAAAGACCTTAGTCCAAGGCAACAAACACTCATTGCTATTATTGTTACTCATATTACTATAGTGAAGAAATTGTTCCTGTAGTGTGTCCAAATTTTATTTTTTATTATCTGTAATGTCATCATGAATTCTCCAGATTCATGGCTTAGGGGAGGATTGTCGTCAGCATTTGATTGAATTATGTCTGATGTGTCAGAATGGAAGTCACATGATGAATATTTGAGTAGATATTGCCACCACTCTTGATTTATGCATGCTCTCTTTGAATTATAAGACCAGCCTTACAAGCAGACTTTTTGGAGTTTGAGTCATCTCCTTCATCTGATTCTCAGATGATAAAAGATTAATCCTTAGAATTGCAACACCTAATTTATTTTTTAAATATTTATAGGATTTGTGGCTATTGCTTACTGCTTCTGTTTCTCTACATTGAATGTTTGTTTTATTTTTAAAATGTTTGTATTGAATTTACTGGGGTGACAATTGTTATAAAACTATATGGGTTTTAGGTACTCAATTCTCCAATATATCACCTGTATAGTGCAGTGAGTGTTTACCACCCCAAATCAAGTCTCTCTTCATCACCAGTTATTCCCCCTCTACCCTCTCCACCTTCTCCTCCTTTGCTTTAAAATGGACTTCAGGATATACTTGTAACACTGTGCACAACACTTATACACATTACTGTATTTCATCTTTATTGCATGTCCTTAGAAATACTGTCTGAGTGGCTATTCTTTATAAGTTCTAATGCTTGTAAAGATGAGGTGCTCATGGTTCTTAAAGTTTAGGATAATTACTTAGTAATACAACAGTGGGTGTAGTTATATATGATAGCATACTAGAAAAAAAGGAAATGGCTAAGGATCACATTTAATTGTTAAAGTTACATATAAAGAAGTGAAAAATTGGGCTAGAAGGAACAATTTGAAATGGGAGAAGCATTAGAACAAAGAATCAACATTGTGGAAGAATATGGGATGCAGTGGTAAGAATAATCTGGTAGATTTATTCATATTTGGTTAATTGTTTTCATATGTGCATCTGTCTATTTCAGCAATTCTAGTTGTATTTTAGAGGCTTAGAACTTGAATAGCACTTGATAAAGCCATGGTATTTTTATCACAACTTTTAATTGTACAGAGGACTAACTCAACAAATTTAACCAAACAAATATCTGACAGTGGCAAGGTTATAGGGAAATAAATCAGCCAGGCAGGAAGATAGACATTCCCTCGTCAGACTTCAAGTAGTGTAATCAGAGAGGACTTCATAAAAAGGTAGCTTTGAAGAAAGGCCTAAGAAATGAGTGAGAAATCTATGTGGACATCAGGGAAGGCTTTGTAAGGAGAGTGAAACCATGCGCAAAGACCCTAAGGTGGTGCTTCAAGGAAAATCAAGAAAGCAGAGTAAGGGAAAAGAAATAGGAGATGAAGACAGGCCAGATCACTAGGTATTTGTAGAAATTAAAAAGCTATTATATTTTGCTCTCTATAATATAGAAAACATTAAAGGAATTTAAAAATCTATTGTCTAAGAGGCAAGGACAGATGCAGGGAGACTTCTCAGGTAGAAATTTGCCGCAGTAAGTAAAGTAAACATGATAACGGGTTATTTGTGTTGTTGGAGGTGAGGTGAAAAGACATAGTCAGGTACTGAATGTATTTGATGATATAAGAGTATAAAGGTATAGGTCAGGAACTCTTAAGAAAATCAGTGTGCAAGTGGAAGGTTAGCTTACCTATGAGCACAGACAATTGTTCTGTGGATAGAGATGAAGGTGAGTCAGTGAAGGAGATAATGGGAGCTTGTGAAAGTTGTCTTCTAACTACTTCTACTTCTTTCAATGAAAAATGAAAAAAAGAAGAGGCATTTGCTGAAAGTGAGATAGGGAATGGAGATGTTAGAGGCTAGAGGAGAGAAAAAGAATTGTGAAATAGACTAGAAGAGTAGAAGGGTAAACAGTCTTTGGAAAGAAGTATAATTATCAGGCAGTAATTAGGAACCACTTGAGGTTATAGCTTTGATTTTCAAATCAGATTTCTTTTTTGCTTAGTTGTGTTCTTTATTCATATTCTTCTGAGTGGATGAGGTAAAAGTCATAAATTATATTGGATTAGTATTATGTCCTGCAAATGGAACAAGTGGGCACACAACAAAGAGCAGAATTAAGGGTCTCATCTGTGAGTAATTTTAGTGATGGGCCAGGTGATGTACACAAGGTAAGGAAGAAACTGAGGCATGATCAGTTGAAGGATAGTGAAAACATGTCTTGATGTAATTGAAGCATTCCAGTACAAGGGTACCAGAGAACAAGAGTTTTAGAGAGAAAGAGTAGTGGTTGAAGAATGAGATGTTTAAAATTGAGATTGTGTGAAAGTATAGTCATTTATAATTACTGCATCATACGTATGATTGATGGAATGAGAGAAAGGTTAATTGGGGAAGAATATCATTGACAGAGAGGAGATTTAGGTACTAACTGGATAGTCAAATCACTGAAAATAATAATTTTTTAAAAAGTATAAAAGAGAATTTTGTTTCATCAATTCAGAAAATAAAATCACTGAGAATTGGCTTAGATATCTACAGATAAATGTAACAAGAATGAACTGAGAACAGTATTCTCCCACTAAGTGAGATTTAAAGTTGGAGCTCTTGATCTCTTCCTTATCACCAAAACATTTTACCCCGGAGAAATAAATACAGTACCTAGCTGTCTTAACAACATATCTTCTACTTCATGTTTTCGCACAAAAGAGGGCATTTATGATTCTAATGATTTTACTTTTAGCTCCTTTTTTATCTCCTAAAGGAGGCTACCTGCTGATGTAGACACATAAACATTGAGGGAATTCTAACCACCACTTTTGTCTTGCTGCAATGCTATTTTTGCTCTCTTTCCTTGATTCACTGAAGAAATATTATTTCCTAGGTTTTGATAATTTTTATTCAAATCTTATAAACAAAGAGATAAAATTAGGTTATAATCAAATAAGTTGGGAGAAGCATCAGTTAAAATAGGTCTTACTTCTCAGTGCCTTTAATAAACTGATGGGCTTTGTGACTCTAAGAGAGCTATAGTAAATCTTTGCCTACCCTTTGTATTATTGTGAGGAAGTAGTGTTTCCTCAGAAATAAATTTTGTGTATTCTGAACTGAAGCTGTGTAAACTTCATTTATTCTGTGCCTTAGCTTGTGAATAAATTAATAATCATAATATACAATAGTTGAAAGCACTTTTGGGGAGAAGGCAGACTATCTATGTATCATCCATCCATCCGTCCGTCCATCCATCCATCCATCATCCATTCATCTGCCTATTTAATCCACATTACATCCCCTATAATGTGGTATTATTATTGATTAAAACTTTATAGATGAACAAACTGAGGCACAGAGAAATTAAATAATTTTACCATTCTCACACAGTTGGTGAGAAACCAGGATTAAGACTCTGATAGGTTAGTGCCAGAGTCTATACTTAGCCTATTAAGATTGAAAAAAAAATTGGGAAATTTCAAATGTTGATGAGTGAGAAAGAAAATGAAGAACAGAAAATCATAGCCACAAAATGCACCTGCTACATGTTTCTTGATAATTGTAAAACAACCATTAGAAACCAGGTATGATAGAAACTTGTTTGTGGTAATAAAATACAGACAGACTACTTGACATTTTTTGGCCAATAGGTTTTGGTTTGCAGGGCTGAAAGCCCAGAGACATGATTGAAAAAGATTTCTATAATTAGGAGTAGCAACAGTGTAGCACAGTTTGTAGATTTTATTAAATTTTTAATGTTAAATATTATGATGACTAAAAATTCTACACAGTTAGATGCGAACCTACTGTGCGCATTTTGTTGTGCTTTGCCTACCTTGTTTTCTAAAAATATATATTTTTTAATGTAGAGAGTAAGGTTTTTTTTTATTTCTTTTTATTTATTCATTTTAGAGAGGAGACACAGAGTGAGAGAGAGAGAGAGAAAGAGAGAGAAAGTGGGGAGGAGCTGGAAGCATCAACTCCCATATGTGCCTTGACCAGACCAGTGCAGGGTTTTGAACTGGCGACCTCAGTGTTCCCAGGTCAACGCTTTATCCACTGCACCACCACAGGTCAGGCTACCTTGTTTTCTAATTGTATATTTTTATGTTGGCTAGGTTTGAAAAAAGTCTCTAATCTTTAATCTTTTGAGAGCTGATCTGTTTTAATTATGATTGGTCATAGTCAGGCAAGCAAAGATGTCTAGTTTAGAAAAGGCCTCACAGTCAATCTATACTTGTTACTGCTAAACTGAAGGTTCATATATACTTCCATGTGTACTCAAAAGCAAAATGCGAAGTTTATTAGTATATGAATAATATTGCTAAATTGTTTGCTCTTATGGACATTTTTCTATAGAAGATTTCTATATCATTCATTAGAAGACAGATTCTTTACTGTTCAGTCCTCCTGAGATAATACACTCATTTTTTTCTAAAGGTGTTTGTGTGCTTGGGTGGGACATATATATGTCTTGACACATTATGGCCACTTAAGATTTTAATGTACAGTACCCAATTACTGATGAACCCAGACATGTTGATTGAGTGTTCCTTTGTCCTCTGACACATTCTGCTGTCTTCCGTTTATCCTGGATATTCTGTCATTTAAAGGAGCTTTAAATGGACTTCGGTATGTAAAATACAGACCTTCGAATCTTTGTTGAACTTGTGTAAGTAGAATTTGAGGATGAATTAGCTGCAGTTGGAATCTATCTGCTAACCAATTTTTTACTTGGATTTTAAGTATAAACTTTTTTTGGGGGGGTAGTTAAATTGAATAAAGAGAAGTAGTGAAACTAAAAGTGACCAGAGGAAGCAGACTTCTTCCCACCTTTTACTGGAAAAACCTCTGAGGAAAAGATAAACACCAGGGGTCCCCAAACTTTATACACAAGGGGCCAGTTCATTGTCCCTCAGACCATTGAATGGCCGGACTATAAAAAAACTATGAACAAATCCCTATGCACACTGCACATATCTTATTTTAAAGTAAAAAAACAAAACGGGAACAAATATAATATTTAAAATAAAGAACAAGTAAATTTAAATAAACAAACTGACCAGTATTTCAATGGGAACTATGGGTGCAGATGCATCCTGTGCTCCTCTCACTGACCACCAATGAAAGCGGTAACCTTTCCAAAGTGCGTTGGGGGCCGGATAAATGGCCTCGGGGCCGCATGTGGCCCGTGGGCCATAGTTTGGGGACCCCTGATATACACTTTATTATTTTTTAATCATAATTGTTTTGGTGTCAAATTATAAGAGACAGATCAATGGTACTTGTGTTTAACATCAGGTTTCCCTTGAACAATCATTGGTATCAACTACATCTATTCTACACACCAGTGATTTTTTTTCATTTTCTGTTCAAGGTTTCCTTTGGAAAAATGCATTTAGTATTGATGAAAGTCTATTGTCAGAGGTTTATTTTTTTCTTTATTATCTTGGTAATTATAGTACTTTTTCAATATGGAAAAAATAATGTGAAAACTACTAAATAATAACTATTTTCAGACCAGAATTCCTGTCTGTAATTTTTTGGCGACTAATTTTTAAACTATGTTGACTAATGTATTTAAGATCTCAAAGTCTTCGTTAAAATCATATTTCTCACTTTTTAAAATCCATTATTTGTAAAATAAAAAATATACTGTGTTTATTTATTTTATAGGCTTTGTAGTTTATAAAGGTAAAGCAGTTCTGCTGATAGAACTTTTTAAAAGAATTATTACACAAGGGTTAAATGTAAGTACTGACTAACTTGTACCTGGTTTATGGTGGACTTTACTGAAATATTATTTACTGGCATTTTCAGTGCTTATGAGTGTAACGTGAGTAAGATTTATGTAGTTTTCCTCTAAGAAGCCTCATAAACCTCATCTGTTTGCATATTCTGTTCTTCCACTCTATATCTGACCTATTATTGGCTTCTTTGTAAGTGTCCTTTGCTATATATCTAGTTATAGGAATTTAGGACACTATCTGATTAGCACAGTACTTGAACAAACAGTTCTCTTCCCATTTATTTGATAGTTTTTGTGGGTCAAACCAATGTGTTTCAAGATTGTAACGTGTGTTAGGTTTGCTTGTTTATATTTTGCCTAACTGTTGCATTGGCCGTGTGTGTGTGTGTGTGTGTGTGTGTGTGTGTGTGTATGTGTAGTCTGTGAAAGGCTGCTGTTTTTGCAGATTGCAAATTGCGGCTTGCTTGCCTCCATGGGGAGGGGACATTGTTTGCTATTGTTTTCTGAAGAAGGGTCCCCCCCACCAAGCCTGTTTTGGCTGGAGAGGAGAGAGAGAGAGAAACAGAGTAAAAGAGAAAGATCTGAGCGACATTGGAACTCTGAGATTTCAGCCTGACTTGTAGGGTGCTGAGGCCGATGGAGGTCTGTGAGTCCAGAGAGTAAGTCCAGAATGATTCCAGGTTGTGGAACCAGAGACTGGGGCAGGGATTTGGGAGTCTTGTGATTAGGGAAAGCAATTTTTTCCACCTGTTTGCTCTTCTGCCATTAGGAGACTCTAATAAATGAATGGCCCACCATTTTCTGGCTCCGCAGTTTTTTTACCATCGGCCTGAATTCAGTAAGAACCTGTTCGGGCCATAGTGGTAGCTCCAGGCTTTACAGTTTTGAAAAATAATTCTTTTCTGGTATATATTTAATGTTACTATTTATTTTGGATTTTATATCCAAGAAGTTTTATGCATTATCACTTAATGTGATCCTTAATAATTTTAATCTATTGATGAATTTTAAATTTTTCAAAGGGTTCTATATTTGATTAAAAATAGTCTATTTTAGAAAAGTAAATATATGTATGTTTATATGTACACAGAAAAGGAAGTGTTTGAAAATATACATACATATACATGTGACATAAATCTACATTTTCAGAATAAAATTAATATAAAAGAATAAAAGTTTTTTATCTGTCCTAAGTGAACAATAAAATCATACAGTAAACAGAGTCAATTAGCTAAGGGTACTGCTGGAATAGATTAGATTATAGGAAATATGTAAACCAGCTATTAGGATGAGTAACAGTGGGACCTACTTGACATCATGACACTCAGGGGTCTTACCCTGTGTTCATGAATCCCTAGGAGTGTGTGGATAGAAGTATATTTCAATATAAATGATTTCCTTTCTAGTTATATTTATTTGATGTGAAGTACTTAATAACATTAAGTGAAACATTTCACTAGACTTTCAAAGGGGTCATGACACATAAAATGTGAAAAACCACCATCACAGTTGCCTGGCCCATGCAGGTTTGCATTTGATTTGGACAGTCAGTAATGAAACAATGGAGCCAAGAACTGGTGAGCCATCAGCTTTAATTCTAGCTTGCGCCCGGTGCACAAGTAAAAACACACACTGGGCTCCAAAATCCACTCATTCAGTGCTCACACAGCTACTGACTTCTCCGAGTTTCCTAGAATCAAAGGTTTCTAGCTCACCAGCCTTATTCACCTCTTTTCCCATCTCCTTCTCCACCACTAACTCTGCTAAAACTGGCTTCTCCCTCAGCACTCTACCATCTTGGCCAATTCTCCTGGCCTCCTCCACATGGCCTTTTTCTGCTCTCCTCTCTAATGTAAGGTGACCAGACATCCCGCTTTTGGGGGAACAGTCCCGATTTTTAACAATTTGTCCCGCATCCCGCGGCGCTTTAAAGAAAGTCCCTATTTTTGGAAAGAATGCACGAAAAGCTAGGGAACAGCGGGAGAACAGGAAGGGAATATACAATTTTCGGGGGGGGAGACCCGGCCTCCACCTGGAAGCACCCGTACTGCCATAAGAGCTGGCTGCCCTGTGTGTGGCTGAAACAAAGAACTTTGGGCAGGTCATACCTGCTGGGGTGGTGGCTGTTAAGTCCCCTAACTATCCATAGGTCTGCGTTCTGGACGCTGGCATGTGGCTCCGGGCTCTGGGAAGCGCAAGCCACTTGGTCTCCAGCAGGCGGTGGGGCTGGACGCGGGGAGTGTGGCCGCCGCAAGGATGAGTCCAGGTGGGGAGTGTGCATGACCGCTCATGTGCAAACGTGCCTGTGGCACTGCCCTGCCTGCTCCCGCCCGCACGTGCAGCTCCGGCATCAGTTTCGGGACTGTGTAACCCGATCCCTCTGACTCACTCAAAATTTCCCATATAGTAATACTTCCGAAAATGATCTTTTTAATGAGGTATCATTATTAAAAAAATATATTGATAAGGAAAAGATTAAATTTTGGGCATCAGCAAAAATCACAATAGAGAACAAATGGTTAGAAATATTTCATCATTTTAAAACAAACCATGTTCCATAAAATAATGCACTAAAAATTGTGGAATACACACTATCTTTACCAGGAACTAATGCTGTGACTGAACACTGTTTTTTTTTTACGGTAAATAAAGTGTGGACATCAGAAAAATCACAATTAAATGCTGAGACTTTGAAAGCCATTTTATGTGTGAAATATAATTTAAAAAATACTTGTGAAAAATTTCACGACCTTTTAAACAATGGCTGCAAAAAATTCACTCAAATGAGAAATATGCCAAAGAATAAAATAATACTATATATAATTTTTAAGAATGTATTATATTTGTAAATTGTACTTATGTTGAAGTTTAAAAGAATATATTACAACACTATTTTTGCATTCTATGAAAATATATTTTGCTCCATATAGACCAAATTTTTATTCAAGAACCTCCCCCCCCCATCAATGGTGTCCCACTTTACCAATTTTAAAATATGGTCACCTTACTCTAACGCTAATTTCAGGAACTGAGAGTGAGCAAGCTCCTGGTCTGCCCCACTTCATAGTGAAGAAATCCAAACCTTTAATCTAATCTACAAACAAGGAAGTCTCTGATACAAAGTCACTTATCTGAGGCATAATGGGAGGTTTCCTCATGAGAGTGCACCACCCCACATCATCCAATCAGTCAGGGGTGTGGGGAAAAGCTTACTCTCAAAACCAAGCCCCAGGTTATAACGACCCAGCCTGCCCACAGCCTCTCCCCCAATACACATTAATATCAATGGACTTGCACGTGGGCAGCGCCATCTTTAACAAAGTGAGCATAATTTATCTGCCCAACAGTACGTCATAAAAATTGTTAACATTTCATCACTGTTTGCAATGTACCACCTACTAGTATAGGGATTTTATTGGATTTCATTTATGAAATTCTCCTAAACATTTATAGGAGATAGGCACTATTATTAGAGTTCATTTTATAGAGAGGTTATGGAGTCACAAAAAGTTCAGTAACTTACTGAAAGTCATACTATCATAATTGGAATTCTGGCTACAGATTTTGTGCCTTAATACCTTACTGTCTCTAGATATAATAGTAGCTTGTAAGCTATAATAAAATATTATAATAAAATTTAAAAGAGAATATTTATTATAGGTTTTTACATTATTTATATTTTAATATGATTTATTTAAATATAAACTGTTGAAATAACATATATACTTATATTTGTACAGTTATATTTTTCTTTTTTTTTTATTCAGTGAGAGGAGGGGAGGCAGAGACAGATTCCCACATGTGCCCCAAACAGGATCCACCTGGAAAGGTCACTGGGGAACAATACTCTGCCCATCTGGGGCATTGCTTTGTTGCTCCACAACCAAGCTCTTCTTAGCTCCTGAGGTGGAGGCCATGAAGCCATCCTCAGCACCCAGGGCCAACTTGCTCCGATTGAGCCATGGCTACAGGAGGAAAAAAGAGAGAGAGAAAGAGAGAACTGAGGGGAAGGGGTAGAGAAGCAGATGGGTGCTTCTTCTGTGTACCCTGACTCAGAATCAAACTGGGGACATTCACATGCTGGGCCGATGCTCTGCCACTGAGCCAACTGGCCACAGCTCAGTTATATATTTCAATTTACTTTTTTAACTTGCTATAAAAATTTCCACTATCAGTTCAAAATATAGATCAGGAACAACTTTCATATTTTCAATGAGCCATGGTATGAGAAGAAGTGCCCAAGGAAATATCAATTATACATTAGTGCATTGTTTGTTAGCATTATACAACAAGCCCTTACCTGATTATCTTCTAGCGATCCTTGTGAATTGGTTTGCAATATTTTTACTTAATCCCTAGTGAGTCTAACATAATAGCCTTCAAATTGTGAGTTTATATGGCTCTTTTAGTTAATGAGGTACCATGGGTTTACAAAATGAATGCATCAAATGAAACAACTTCTATTCTCTATGTTTTGGCAGAGAAATGATTCACCTACCTTAACTGCTGAATTTAAGGAATAAGTTTTAAATCATATAACTTGTAACCATGAGAGAAATCTAGTGCTTACTGACATTTTATGTTTTATATATAACAGAGATGGATACATTCATCTATTTTTTTTTTACTATAGTCTCTCTGACTTTTTCTTTTCTTATTATTTTGTTTGCTTAATCCCTTCACATTGTTCACCCAGCTCTCCAAACTTCCTCCCCTCTGACAGCTGTCCATATATTCTCTGTATTTTGAGTCTGTTTCTATTTTGGTAATTTTTGTTCATTAGATTCAACATGTAAGTGAAATCATATGGTTCTTGTTTTTCTCTAACTTCTTTTGAAAAGTCTATTTTTCTCAAAGAATGGTAAACACTTGTGTTTCTGCTATATTAGATTTAAAAGGAATAAAACAATGGGTTACAATTGTTTCATTTTCTTTTTTTTCTGATCTAATTCAATGTGCTGTCATGGCTATCAACCAGCCACGCTACTGCTGCAGTTTTACTACGTAGACTAGTTCTTGATTTATTAGCTTTCAGACTCAAGCTTTGCTGTGTTGTTACATTCTTTGGCTTGCACAGCACCTGTGTAGACCTCTGGTGCTATAGTATATTTATTATTTATGCAACTTTCAGGGACAAGTAGGAGACATACTGGTTCAGAGGTTATTACCATGATTTAAGGTCAAACTATTTGGCTTTTGACACTCCTCTGGTAATTCTTTCTCACTTTCTTATAAACAGGGACAATATAATCAGCAAAAATGTTACATAAAATGCCATGGCCTTTGGAAAACGAGCAACCTAAATGAAAAGGAATTTGTATAAGATATGGCTTTTCTGTTTATATTAACTCGTCATTTTGCATGTTGCTCTATCTTTTGTAGAATGGGTGGGCATATGAAAGCCTGTGTCATCAATCTCCAGAAAAACTACTTTGAAAGTAAGGGGTTTTGCCAGTTAAATTTGACCATTTATTATCATTAGAGAACTGTTCGTAAAAAACCCCCCAAAAAACAGAGTTTTCTTCTTAGCTGACAGTGCAGAAACATCTAGGACCTAAATAGTCAAGACTCAAGAAATAAATTTGGACTCATTCATAGAAGTTTTCCTTCTAACTCGGCAACAAGTCATCAAATGTCAAACCATTTTTTGCACACCTGGAATTGAAGTGACATACAGCTTGAGTAGAAAGTAGCTTTACAGGCAACCGATCACATTTTATAATTTTTAGAGATGAGAAAAATGTGGGAATGACTATGAAACAATGAACTGTATCATACTTAGGAAGAAATCAAGAATTTAATACACCCATGTATCCTGTTAAATAATTTGCAAATTTACAAATTTGCTTCCTTAATATATGCATAAATGTCAGTAGTGACATTCAGAGGATCTCTGTGCAAATATTTAATTTCCCTTTTTATCTCAACAAGTTTTATTTTAGCAGTGTCCTCAATTTTTATGGGAACAGTTACTCTTCTAAAACCTTCATCTCTGTTAATTGTACAACAATAAACCAAGTTGGTATAGTTAAAAATGGAAGGTTCTTTCACATCCCACTCTTTGCCTCACCTCCCACCTGCAACCTTGCACTAGTCCTCTGGTTCTAACTACAAACAGCTATCCTTGGTTTTTTTGTCTCTAGCATCACCATTTGGGTGCAAGCCACGCTCTGCTCCCACCTGGACTGCTGTAGAGCCTAACTGACCTCTGTAGAGCCAATTCTATACCAAGCAGTCAAAGGCATCATTTTAAAGTGTAAGTTATAGTATGTCAGTTCTGTGTTGTTGTTGTTCTTTTATATCTTCTTCTATGCTATTTTATATCTTATGCCAGTGATAGGTAATTTCGACCTATTCCTATGACCTCCAAGAGCGCCTCCATGATCTGGTCCCCCCAGATATCATAGCCCACCACTCCCCCGACTCATGTTAAGAGTGATTTATATTTGCATAATAAAAAGTCTGACTCCACTTTTTTATGCTTGAATGCTGGTGGTCTTTAACCCTCACCTCTTCCCCTTTTCCTTCTGCCCCACATCTGAGCAACCTGATTAAAATGTCATATATTATTGGGTTTGTGTGTGTTTCCCTCTGATTCTCTTCAGTGAAACTAAGTATCTTCACAACATACTTTATTGATAATTATACTTGTAGATTTTATCAAGTAGTCTGTGTACAGTGAAGCTATCATCACTGTTGTTAATAGTCAATACAAATATCTATTTTGTTTTCAGTATAGCTTATTTATTAAAGAAACTGCATCATATTGTTATGAAGGGCTTTCTATGGTCTGGATTTTGTATAGCATTTTTGTGATGTTCCTCTGTCTTTAACATTATCTATAAATTGGTAGTTGACTTTGAAGAATTGGTCAAATTTATATTTAATTTATTTTCTGGCAAGAAGACCTTATAGTTTATTAGACACATGATATATATATATATAAATTTTTTATGTTGATAATTATTAATACCCAAATGGTGAAATTCTGATTGTATTATTCCTTGTTCAATAGCTGGAATACTTTGATAATGAGAAACTTCTTGTCATCCACTATATAGTTACACCAAGTTACATGTTGTACGGGAAATGCAGGATAAATGCTTATTTTCCTTTGATTTGCCAGTTTTCAAAATATTTAACTGGCTTCTTATTCTCTTCTAAAAGTGATCATTTTGTTTTTTTTTTTAAATTAGTATTTACCCATGGATTTATACAAGTTGATGTCTTTTGATATATTATAGTTATTATCGTTATGATGATTAAATTATGCCATTTTTGACCAATGAGTTGCTCTTTAGATTGGATACTTGGTCTTTTGACAATTCTTTGGTAGATTTTTATAGCTGCCTTGCTATCTGTTATGACAAGATGTGCTAGGCTTAATTGAACATATTTTACCCTTACCTGGAACCACCCATTTTTACAAGAAGCCCCGGTGTCTATTAGAGAAAAATGGTATATCAGGAGGATGAGATCTGGACCTAAATTAGGGATGTTCATTCATTATTTCTAGGTTTTCTGTGGATGGAGCAGGGTAATTATATACATATAGAGAAAGAGAGAGAGAGGATGGGAGGATGGATTGGATAAAATAGCTTATATATTCATACTGAAACATGTAATTTAAATTTAGGAATAGTAGGTTTTTACTTAACCTCATCTAACATTTATTTGTATGTCCATTTTTCCACACTGAGAATCCTCACTCTCAAGCACATAGAAGATGATGCAAATAGAATGTGATGTAATTACTCATTTGATTTGAGCCACGTTACATCCATCCTTAATAGTCTCAGTTAACACAGACTTCTATCATTAATGCAATTACTAAATATTTTAAAAACTTTCTTTTTACAAATCACTTTCCAAATTCACCATATCTACATTGTAAAAGCATATGCCATTATGTACTACTTCCTGTTCTTTTCAACTCACACTTAGTTCTGTAAGGAAATATTTCTTTGTTGCTTTCAAATCATTTTGCTTGTAGGATACTTGTTCTCTTATACATTCCTTAGAAAGGATCAGCACACATATTTATTAATCACCTCATGTTTCTGACTATTCTAATCATTTAAAAATCATAAAAAATATAAATTTATCTCAGAAGATATCCGAAGACTTACTATCTGAGAAACACCAGTGTAGCCTGACCAGGCGGTGGCGCAGTGGATAAAGCATCAGACTGGGATGCGGAAGACCCAGATTCGAGACCCCGAGCTCGCCAGCTTGAGCGCGGACCCATCTGGCTTGAGCAAAAGCTCATCAGCTTGGACCCAAGGTCGCTGGCTCCAGCAAGGGATAGCTCAGTCTGCTGAAGGCCTGCGGTCAAGGCACATGTGAGAAAGCAATCAATGAACAACTATGGTGTCGTGATGGCAACGAAAAACTAATAATTGATGCTTCTCACCTCTCTCCTTTTCTGTCTGTCTGTCCCTCTCTCTGACTCTCTCTCTGTCCCTGTAGGAAAAAAACAAAGAAACAAGAAACACCAGTGTAAATTGTTAGTCATGATACCAATAATGATACTAATAGGTGACACTGGGATTGATTTGAAGAGGATAGGAGTTGTGTGCGCTAACCAGACTACATGCACACTGTCTCACAAATCCACACGTTCTTTGTAATGATTACAGTGGCCATGCTCCTTAACTGCTTTTTGCTCTGTTTACCTCCTATTACATTGTTTTCTGGATTGGCATTTATCCGTACCCGTTAAAAGATAAGTGGCGAATCTTGGAGAATGCTTTTCTCTTTTCTCAGGTATCGTGCTGAGTTAGAACTGGTTATGTTAGCAGGTGCTTATACCTCCAACAGGATTATAGACTATCTAGTTCACATACAGGACTGCTATGATGTTTATTTACTCAAAAATGCGATTCAAGCCACCTCAACATCATGTTTAATACTGAAGGCAATGTCCTCAAAGACAATAAACTGGAACACATTCAGTGCTTCCTAGGGAAAGGATTGGTCTTAAAAACTCAACTTCGCTATACTGCAGTTGTCAGGAGAATGGATAACAGCCAGATAAAGAAACTACTTTCTGTGAACTTTAAGAGATATGAGCTGTGCAGGGCACCTAGATGAAGTTCTTCAAGTACATACAAAAAAAAATGTATAACCCTGTTGCTCTGCTTTAGGAAAACTATAACAATAACATCACAAAACTGGAAAACAGTTTTTCTGTGACTAGCAGGGCTTGGAACTGAGCTACGACTGTATATGGGTAGACTCAATTTGCAGGTCTGTAATTTGTTCTCAGGCAGTTGAAAAGACAAATTGGCTAGCAGTGTAATGTTCTTCCAGAGGAGATAGAGGAGGATGATGTAAGGCCAGTCCTCATGGACAAACATCGTAGAGAGGGATGTTATCATGCATTGCTTTGCCAGGTGTATTGCAGCATCAAGAGCATAATCTTTAGGCAGGAGCAACTCCTACTACTAGTCATCACATTATTCATCCACGGATCCATACAGGGAAAACAGATTACATCTATTTTATGAAATTGGTAACTAGTCTGACCTGTGGTGATACAGTGAAGAAAGCCTTAACCTGGAGTGCTGAGGTGGCCGGTTCAAAACCCTGGGCTTGCCTGGTCACGGCATTTCTGAGAAGCAACTACTAGTTGATGCTACCTGCTTCCCCTCCTCCCTTGTATCTCTCTCTCTTCTTTCTAAAAATCAATAAATAAAATCTTTTAAAAACTGGTAGCCAGACCTACATTGACCTGGAAACTAGAAACAATGCATAAAACCAGACTTGTCTAAGTACCATAAACTTGTTTTGCCCATTCAAATGTAAACTAAGGAGATAAAAAGATAACATAAAAACAAAGGTTATAGGAATGTGTTTAACTCCTGTGGTGATCTTTACAGCTTTCCAGAAAATGGCGTAGCACAAAACATCCACAGTGATTAAAATGCCTAAATGGTAACAGGAAGCAGAGATACTGTTCAGTCTTCAGGGACTGTCCTTGTTGCACAACAACATAATCAAATCTTCCAGTTAGGGCTGCTTTTGTGCAGTTGAGTTAGTTGGCAGGCCTGTTAGACACCACTTTCCTGTTTCACAGACGCCTCATTATTTATCATCCTTTAAATCCTTTTAATTGCTCTGAGGAAAGATTTCTTTTTCCATTTAACAATGGGACCAAACCCATCAATACGCAATTTAAGTAAGGCACTCATAAAGACAACAGTGAAATTACTGCTATGCTGCTTTTCTAAATATTGAAATAATTTGGTTTCTAAAACTAAGCCTATTCCTTGACTGCTGAATAACTCTTCCAATACCCAGAGTTTCTAATTAGCTTAATCAAATCTGGAAAAAAACACATTTTGCATTGTTTTTATTTGTTACAATCACTCACTTTTATTTAGTTATAGCACACAGATCTTTTGGGCCCGTTTTTTCATCAATAATATTAAAATATAAACAATTGTATTGTTTACTAAATACTAAATTACTTAAAGTTTATGCAAAATAAACCAATATTTTTGCTAAAAATTAAATTATTTACCAGAAAGATGTTTTTTAACTCTTAAATATTTTTCAGCTATTTAAAATAAAACCTAAATAACAATTTAATAAATTCACTTGAAAATAATAATACTGTATTTTCATTTTGATAAATGTAATCATGATGATAAATTTTACATAATTAACTGATGTAAGCACTGCATATTTTAATTTCTATGAGTTATAATTTATCATTTCTTAACCTATGTTAATACCATTATTATAAAATAGTGGGAAGTAAACAATTTTCCAAAATGTTTTGTACATTTCTCTTTATGTGAGATAAAGCCCTAAATATCATTCCAATTAATTAAAATATTTAATTAATATTAAATATTGAGCTATTTATACTGATTGGTTTTCAAAAGCTTTATAAACCATATTCCCACTTAAAATATCCTTAACTAAGCTGGGATGATGCAGTGGGAATATTAAAAAATTAACCATAAAATATTAAATAGTAAATTATTTTAGTATGGTTGATAATGATAATATTCTCAGTAAATATACTCTTTCCTCTAATTCTCATTTTGTATGGAGAAAGGAAGAGTAAAATGCTGTTAAGAAAATACATTTAAATTTGCAATGGATTATACCTGTGAAAGAAGATTCCTGTGGAATTGATTATGTGAATTTGAGGAGAATTAGTGAAAGGGACAATATTGGGATCTAGATGGCACAGTAAAAGATAACCCAAGGTCTGAGAGCATAAATAAAGGCAGGTGACCAGGGTGGAATATTTAAGAAAATCATATCACTACCTCAATGAAAATCTTGAAATAGGTTATGTTGTTTCAAAAGGCAAAATAAACTTGAAATATAGAACCAGCTTAAGGAAGCGTACTCTTCCAGGTCAATCATAAAATGCTTAGGTATAGTTCTTTGAAGTTCTACTGGGTGTTTTAATTATGCCTCTAAGTATAGCTACGTCAATTTTTCACTGATATTTTTTATGTGGTCTTCTAAGTTGGGTTTGTACCTGGACGATCCCGGTAATTGATATGTACGCATCTAATAATAATATAAATTCAACATGTTAAAAATGATACTAGTCACTTTTTATGATGTGCTTTGCCTGTTTCAAGCTCTGTGTTAGATATTATAATCACCATTTTAAAGAGGGAACAACTAAGGGTTTGATGTTCAAAGTGACTTGCTCAAGGAGAGCTAGTAAGAAGTAAACAAGGGCATTAAACTCTAGATAAATAACTCTGGAATTCAAGTTGTATTTTAAAACGCTAGGTATATAAGCCTGACCTGTGGTGGCGCAGTGGATAAAGCGTCGACCTGGGAACACTGAGGTCGCCAGTTCAAAACCCTGCACTGGTCTGGTCAAGGCACATATGGGAGTTGATGCTTCTAGCTCCTCCCCCCTTTCTCTCTCTCTCTCTCTCTCTCTCTCTCTCTCTCTCTCTTTCTCTCTCACTCTGTATCTCCTCTCTAAAATAAATAAATAAAAAGAAATTTTAAAAAAAAAACGCTAGGTATATAAGACCCACAAAGGTGAGAAGATGGAGGAGAAAAATATCAGGAGTATTTTATGAATAGTGATCTGTGGGGATAAGAAACTGATGACAGGCCCTGGCTGGTTGGCTGAGTGGTAGAGCATTGGACAGGCTTGTGGATGTCCTGGTTCAATTTCTGCTAGGGACACACAGGAAAAGTGCCCATCTGCTTCTCCACACCTCCCCTTTTGCTTCTCTATCTCTCTCTTTTTCTCTTCCCTTCTTTTTTTTTTTTTTTAATATTATTTATTTATTTATTTATTTATTTATTTATTTATTTATTTTCTCTTCCCTTCTTGCAGCCATGGCTTGATTGGAGCACTTTGGCCTCGGACACTGAGGATGGCTTCATGACCTTGCCTCATATGCTAAGAAGAGCTCTGTTGCTGAGCAACAGAGCAACACCCCAGATGGGCATAGCATCTCCCCTAGTGGGCTAACTGGGTGGATTGTGGTAGGGGTGAATGCAGCAGTCTGTTTCTGCCACCCCTCCTCTCACTGAATTTTTTAAAAAAAGAGAGAAAGAAAGAAAATGAGGACAGGTCATAAGGTAGATAAATAAGAATCATGCTGGTTTAGGGGAAAAGCCACAAAACTCTAAATTCAGGATCAATTTCAAAGAACTGACACATAACCTTGTCCAAATTCGTAAGAGCTTTAATAAGGAAACTTACATACACATTGGCACTGCAGCTACACCCTCCTGGTGGTAGTGGGCCAACAAATCCACACCCCTCCCAGAAAAGGGCCCCCTTCTTATAGGGGTTAATAGCAAACCCATATGGTGGGTAGACACATAGACCACCAGAAAGAACAATGCATTTTGAGTTAAAAGAGAACATCAAACAGTTGTTACACTCTTTAGATTCATTAACATTCCTTTTACCCTCCTAGGATGTGGTGGTTGTCTTTGGGCAACAGTATTAAGATTTATACCAAGTGTGAGATTGCAGGGAGTCACAGAGAGCACAGCACTTCCCAGGTGCCTCTGTTTCTGGAACCATAGTGCATCTCTACAGTGAGTTCCCTTCACTGGTCATGGTGGGTTCTTTCTCATGACCATTCCTACTCTATTCTTGTGGGTTCTCTCTTGATTGTTGGGAATAGCCAGGGGAGCGATGAAATATGAAAAAATCAAAGGTATGGTATACATCAGGGACTTTGGGGTCAGGCTGAATCTTTACAGGAAAAGAACACTGATTGTATGATTAGAACCAAAGGTTCAAACAGAAGAACTGCTTCAGATATATTGGCCATTGAAGAGAAACTGGCCACTCAAGACCCAGTGATCAACTCATATTTAAGAAATACTCTTGAAAATGATCATGGACTGAGTGACAAACTCAAATCCAGACAATAGTGACTATTCAAACGCATTTAGCAGCTCAGATTTACCACCCAGAATAAATGACTGGATCATCCTATATATAGTGGTCAACCAGAAGAGAAAATTATTGTTTATTAATTACCATGAAATTTTCTTGTATATCTGAAATTACTTTGTGTGTGTGTTTCAGGGGAGAGACGTTGGCCTCTGATTCCTTGCAGATTTGTTTGCTATTTTTTATTATCTACCCTTACTTAATACTTACATAAAATTCTCAGAGAGAATTTTTTCTTGATATTCAATACATGAGCCCATTAAATTTATGAATATTAACATTGACAGGAGACAAACAAGAGATCTCTTTATATAAGAATTGTATGCATGTTTAGTAGTTATTTGCTGTATTTATAAGAAATTTATCTTGGTATTCCTATAATGCATACTTTTTAAACATATCAGAGCTTAAATATTGGACTTATTAAATGTTGCATCTGAAAAGAATTGAGTTGGTCAATTGTGGTTACAATAAAATTCATAAGAAAAATAAAGCCAGAGGAAGAAAGAAAGGAAAAAAGGAAGGGACAGAGAGGTAGAGTGACAAAGAGAAGAGAGGAAGTAGGGGTAAAGGACAAATATATTTTATAACATTTAAGATCTGCTTAGTTTGTGCATTTAATGCCTATTTGCATGGACTATCGGAGAATATTATAGATTTGTTTATGTTTATTTGCACGGAATAAGTTTATTTGTGTGGAATACCAGAGAGGTACATTGCTTATGTTTATTTTCATGGAAACCAGAGAACATTGTGAATTTGCATAAACCAGATTGTCTGGAAGTTCACAATAAGCTTGAATTTAAAGTGAACATATGAAGATACTATTAAGGAACATTTCTTTTTCAGGAACTAATGAGTCTTGGAGAAACAGCTTAGGTTTATACTGTGGGCAGATAGAATTACAGAACATCATGTTTGAAGTGGGAGCTTTGTTTAGGTGTTGAATTTTAGATTTTCACTTAAATAAAATGTTTAGAATACATTTGTGCTTTTGAATGCATTATGAAATCCATTTTTAAAAAGAAAAAATATCTTCAGATTTAAAGATTTAATGCTGTAGTTAAAAAATGCTGACTACATTTTTAAATAATTTTAAATTTTATTTAAAAATAAATGACCTAACATAAAATAAATTAATTTGTGATGGCATGGATGGACCTGGAGAGCATTGTGCTAAGTAAAATAGGCCAGCCAGTCAGAGAAAGTCAAGTACCATATGATTTCACTCATTTGTGGAATCTAATGAACAAAATTAACTAATACCAATTGTCCTCCTTTAGTGAGGGCAGTCCTTCTTTTGTAAGTTCCACCCTCCCTCTAGAAGTGTCCTTCTACATGTCCTCCTTTTTGATATTGGAAGACTAATCTATAAATGGCCATATTCAATCGATGCAGAGTTGTTCCATTGCGTGTGATGTGATGTATTTGTATTTGACATGACCATTAGTCAAGGATCAGTACAGTGTGGCGAGATGCAGTGTTGGGTAGATAAAATATATTATGCTCACTTTGTTAAAGATGGCAATGCACATGTGGAAGCCTGACACCAGGTGATAATATTAGTTGCCCTTCTTGCTTGGGATGGGCGTGACTTTGTTAATATGTATTGGAAGAGGGCTTTTGCACCAAAAGGTTTTAAAAGGAAGAGAGATCATGTTGTTCCTGTGAAAGAGTGATTACATTCTAGGAGGAGCTCATGCTGTAGGAGAGCAGAGAAAGGCCACATGGAGGAAAGGAGAAATAGTCAAGATGGTGGAGTGCTGTAGGAGAAGCCAGTTTGTGCAGAGTTTGTGCGGAGAGAAGGAGATGGAAAACTGAGCTGAATAAAGCTGGTGAGGTAGAAACCTTTGATTCTAAAAAGTCAGTGGCTTTGGGAGCCCTGAACAGAAAGGGAAGTGTTTTCCCACTGTGTGTATTTCTTGCCCGCTGGATGCAAGTTAGGATTAAAGCTGATGGCTCACCAGTTTTTGGCTCCGTTGTTTTATTACTGTCTGTCCGAATTAAATGCGAACCTGCATGGGTCAGGTGGCTATGATGGTGGCCGTGGCTACTGGCCATACACACGGTTATGAGACGCATGCACTCTACACGGGAGACATTGAGAGAGTGCACGATATACCGAGCTTGTGTTCTTCTTACTGAAACATGACATGGCACATACGACATTGTAGACTCACGATTATTCCTTTCTCAGTGAATATTCAATCATAGACAGGTAAGCACAATTCACGTATTATTTATTCATTATCTATTTAATAATTTCCAAATATGTATAATTTTACTTACAAGTATTTTCCCAAAATTTGAGTTTTAAAGTGAAAATCTAACCTCAACTTATATCTATTAATAACTCATTTTGATTAAATAGTTGCATAAAACAGATGTTATTTAATTAGAAAATGATAATACACTGAAATATCATTCCAAATAATTGGTTTTGCTTGATATTTAGTTTTACTAAATGAGTATTTTTATTACAATTATTATTAAAAATTAATAGACATGTAAGTATTATTACAATATAAAATATTACAAATGTTTTTATTATGCACTTATAGTGTATTATTGTTTCAAAGAATAAAATATTTCTTTTATTTATGATATTACTTTCTTCAATTTATTTTTTCTCCTTTTCATTGTAAAAAAGTTGGTCACCTTGAAAATAGAGATAGACTATACATAGAGAACAGGCTGATAGTTGTTGGGAAAAGGGGACTGGGTGAGGGGGTGGAGAGTTGAGGAAAAAGATAAAAAAGAAAAAGAAGAACTCAGTGACACAGACACTAGTGTGGTGATTGTGGTAGGGGTGTGGAGAAGATTATTGGGGATAAATGGTGATGGATGAAGGATTGACTTGGGGGGGTGAACACACAATACAGTGTACAGACATGTGTTGTAGAATTGGCTAAAACCTGTATAATTCTTAACCATTGTCACCCCAATAAGTTAAATTACAATAATAAAAAATAAAAGTGAAAACAAAGAAAATGCTGAAAATTAAAAATAAATAAAGATTATCTAAACCACTCTCAGCAGTTATGTGAGAAAAATTTTAACATCCCATAAAGATTTATATGGATCTGTTAACTCTAATAGAATTATTAGAATTACTGTGCCATTTGAAACTTCATATATTTGCCATTTGTGTCTGTCACTACCATTAGAGTTGGCTATTTATTATTTTGAAACTGTATTAAGCACAAAGTTATATCATTGCTTTGTCTTTAGATCACTGGATATTTTTCTCCCTCAGAATTCAATAATATATCAATGAAAGAAGAGAATTGATGTAAACATAATGGCAATATTACAGGTACTTTAAAATTTGAAGATGAACAAGAAAGCAAAATACTTGCTTGTAGGGAATCACCCATTTAACCTTGAACCCTTTATGACTTGGATTGGAGAACTTTAGTTAAAAGCCCTGAGTGAATGTCTCTTGGATGCAAACACCAGGAAAGTGTGAGTGAGTGACCTTTGTTCAGACACAAAGGAATGCATGTGAACCAGAAAATATGCCTAGATGTTCTGGATTACCCCTTCATTTGTACTTGTTAATTAGCAGGGGGAAAAAAAGAATATTTTGGCCAAAATAACCCTTTCTCCATGTCCACAAAAAGTCCATTAGTCATTCTTTCCCTTGTCACCTGGCCTCCCTCCTTTGTATTCCTGTTACCTCTGTTCTGCTTCTGATCAATAAAAGCTAAGGGAGAGGGAAATTCAGGAGGTCTCTCTTTGCCTCCCTTGGCAGGCCTCCTTCTCTCTTCCTCTTGACTAAGTTTGTGTCTTGAGTAGTTTTTTTCCACATGATACTGGTAGTTCCCACTTGCTTTTATAAATCTTTACAGATAGGATAGACACCTATTTACCTTGATTTATTTAGACATAATTCCAAATCAAGATAGGAATCTAGTTTCCACAGACCTGAAATTGTCACATTTTTTATAATTAAAATGGTACCTGTATGGCCAGGGGCCTCCATCATGGCCATTCACATGCAGGTTCTCATTGAATTCGAGCAGACAAGAAAGAAACTGTGAAGTCGGAGGATGGTGGGCCATTCTGTTTATTGGTGTCTCACCAAGACAGGCAAGCCAGAAGAAAAGCCAAGAGAAAAGCAGAAACCTGCTGTTGGGCAGATAAAATGTGTTATGCTCACTTTGTTGAGGATGGCGCTGCACACATGGAGGCCTGTGGCCTAGGTGATGATATTGGTTGCTGTTCCTGCTTGGGAATGGGTGTGATTATATTAATGTGTGTGGGGGACAGGCTGTAAACAGAGTCGTCATAGACCAAGGCTTAGTTTTAAGACTAAGCCTTTTCCACCCTTTCCGATGTAGGGTGGTACACTCTCATGAGGAATCCCATTATGCCTCAGATAAGTGACTTTGTATCAGAGACTTTCTTGTTTGTATATTGGATTAAAGGTTTTGATTTCTACACTATAAAGTGGGGCAGACCAGGAGCTTGCTCACTCTCGGCTCCTGAGATTAGCATTAGAGAGGAGAGCAGAGAAAAGCCACGTGGAGGAGGCCAGGAGAAGCCGCCAAGCTGGTGGAGTGCTGAGGGAGAAGCCAGTTTGTGCAGAGTTTGTGCGGAAGAAGGAGATGAGGAACAAAGGTGAATAAGGTTGGTGAGCTAGAAACCTTTGATTCTAGGAAACTCAGATAAGTCAGTAGCTTTGTGAGCACTGAATGAGTGGGTTTTGGAGCCCAGTGTGTGTTTTTACTTGCCTTCTGGGTACAAGCTAGGATTAAAGATGATGGCTCACCAGTTTTTGGTTCCGTTGTTTCAGTACGACTTTCCGAACCAGATGCGAACCTGCATTGGCCAGGCAGCTGTGATGGTGGCCGTAGCTACTTGCTTTACACCTGCTTTTCCCATAAAGGGTAAGGGATCAGGGAGGCCTCTGCAATGCTGATAGCAGGAACCGAGAGGGTGAGAGCCCCTGGTCTGCTTCATTTTATAGTATAGAATATTAAAGCCTTTAAGCCAACATGCAAATAAGGAAGTCTCTGATACAAAGCCACTTATTTGAAGCATAAATGGGCTTTCTTATAAGAGGGCACCACCTCCTATCATGCAACAGTCAAGGGTGTGAAGAAAAGCTTAGTTTTGAGAAGACCTTAGTATTGGAAGGGAGAAAAAGACTTAGTCTTAAAATTAAGCCTTAGGCTATAAGGGCTTTGCCAGCTTACAGCCTGTCTCCCACACCCAAAGAGAGAAAACATATACATCATATTTAAACTTATTTGACCAACAGTACCGGATGCATTTTTGGTTGAATTTTATCCCTGAAAAATCCCTAAAAGTTATTGTACAAATAAACATCTGAACTTCCTTTTTCAATTTCACAATAACAATGATAAAACTTTTCTTTTCTCCTGAAGAGGAGAAGGAAAATAAAAGTCACCCTCTTAGTCAAGTTAGTACAATAAATAGAATTTTGTTTTATATTATGATTTCCAGAATGGGGCTGGAAAATAGTGTTCTGCAGTAAGTTTCTTTCTTTAAAACTTTTGGTTTGGCCCAGCAGTGCTCATGCTTCTGGGCTTCTGAAAACACTCACTTGTGCTAGTCATTTAGGTCATTGGAGCTTGTTCTTCTGTAGAAATTATTATTTCTTCACAGAAAATATTATGGCATGTATTAATAAAAACTACATCCATCCTGTATGTTGGGCAGATAAAATATATTATGCTCACTTTGTTAAAGATGGCGCTGCCCACGTGCAAGTTTGTTGATATTAATGTGTGTTGGAGGACAGGCTGTGGGCAGGCCGGGTCGTTATATCCTAAGGCTTAGTTTTAAGAGTAAGCTTTTCCCCACACCCTTGACTGATTGGATGATGTGGGGTGGTGTACTCTCATGAGGGAACCTCCCATTATGACTCAGATAAGTGACTTTGTATCAGAGACTTTCTTGTTTGTAGATTGGAATAAAGGTTTGCATTCCTACACTATAATATAGTAGGGAAGACTGGGAGCTTGCTCTCTCTCAGATCCTGAGGTTAGCATTAGAGAGGAGAGCAGATTAAGGCCACATGGAGGAGAGGAAAAGCAGCCAAGATGGCAGTGTGCTGAGGAAGAAGGCAGTTTGTGCAGAGTTTGTGCAGAGAGAAGGAGATGGGAAATAGAGGTGAATAAGTCTGGTGACCTAGAAATATTTGATGCTAGGACTCGGATAAGTCAGTAGCTTTGTGAGCACTGAATGAGTGGGTATTGGAGCCCAGTGTGTGTTTTTGCTTGCCCGCTGGGTGCAAGCTAGGATTAAAGCTGATGGCTCACCAGTTCCTGGCTCCATTGTGTTGTTTCATTACCGACTGTCCGAATCTAATGTGAACCTGCATTAGCCAGGCATCTGCGACGGTGGCCATGGGCACTGGCTTTACACTGTATTACATACAAAAGCAAATAACAATGAAAACCTATGGATTTAGCTCTGTGTGGCTGTTGTGAAAGGTTTCGTAAACACCCTAAGCCACCATTCATTTGGCCATTTGTTCAATCAGTCATTTAACATGTGTATTTGAATTCCTAATGTTTATTTAGTATATCTTTTGATATCTGGTGGAGACAGAGAAGAGACTCAACATTCTTCAATTTTGTGTTCCAATTTCAGAGAGAAAATAGGGTCAGTTATATTTAATTAGTGCAAACAAATGAATGGTGTAAAAAAGTAAGCCAAATTGCAATGTGTTAATGACGATATATTCAACAAATACTTATTGAGAGCCTCCTATGTGCTAGATAAACGCTGTTCTAGCACATACCAGTTACCCAGTTAGACATATTCCTGCTCGGAGGAACTTGCATTCTATGGAGGCGGACAGTAAACTATGAAAGGAATACGGTTTTATACCATATTAAAAGGTGATGAGCTCTTCATGGAAAAAAATATATATAAATAAAGAAGTATAACAAGAGAAAAATATCAGGAGTAGGGAAAGAGAGTTGTGTTTTAAATATTGTGGTCAGAGTAGAGCAGGTACCTTTACAGGGTGGAGTTTACTTTGGACTTCAGCAGTAATTCAGAGAAGGGGGTAGAAAGGAACGGGGAAAGGGTTTTGCTATGCAGACAGAAGAGAGAAGGCTTTTCAGAGTGTGAGCAGTAGGGAGTATTGGAAATCAAGACTGTACTAATTATTTTTTTTCCTTAAAAATACAATAAAAATGTTCTCCCAGCTCTGCCAGTACCTTGAAATTCCCAGCACAAGTCAGGAACCACAGCCCTGTGGCCGTGGATGTGCATGTTGCATATTTTACTGCACGGTTGACACTGTGTGCCCACGTTTCAGACCAGGAGGAGCTCAGCATACCATGCTATGGACAGGACGCTGTTGCTCCCGGATGTTCCAAATATCTCATAGCTGTCAACCTACATTGCCATACCTCCGGGGTCAGCATTCTCCCAGAATCCTATGGTGCATCCTACGCTGTGACCTGTAAGACATAAGAGCACCCTCTCTCCCATCTCCAGAGCATGTGAGCTGGGACAGGGAGGCCACACATTATGTGTGTGGCTACAGAGCCAATTGCCTGCCCACTTGAGAGGTGACATGCTGACGAGGAAACTGATCCTGCTTCCAGAGACCTGTCTGTTCATATTCTAACCTGCCTTGGGCTGGTGGCTCAGAAAATAATTGCCTGAGTTTTTGCATTTGTAAACCAATAATGCGTGTCTCGCAGAGATCTTACAAAATGAAACAGAGTGCTTAATAAAAAATATATAGGCTTAAGTGATCTGAGTTCCCTGTCAACTCTGATACAAAAAAAACCAAAAACAAAAACAATAAAGCCGAGATTATCAAATATATTTTTTAAAGTTCAGTTACTTCTAATTAGGCTCATGATATACAAACAAGATCAAGTAAGACTGTGTTAAGTTTAACATTTTCTTGGTTATGTCCAGATCAGTCTGATTCTGGGAAGGTTAGGGAGTTTCTCTCTCTCTAGTACAGTGGTTCTTAACCTGAGTTCTATCGAACCCTAGGGGTTCGATGAGTTGGTCTCGGGTTCGGAGAAGCCTCTGCCCCGGAGGCCAGAATAAAGTAATACTGTAATTTGTTGTGAGTTCATGCACTTTGTTGGTTTTGTGCTTTGAGCAAGGTGATGTTCATGCATGGCTCATTTTGTGCACCAGTAAAAAAACATATACCTATGTCTTGAATTTGGGGAAAAAAAATCATATTTTATTTATCACTAAAGAAGGGTTCGGTGAATGCGCATATGAAACTGGTGGGTTCGGTACCTCAAAAAAGGTTAAGAACCACTGCTCTAGTAAATTATCACAATTATGCTATTCAGAAATGTTGATGCTGCATCAGCACAAGACCCAAGGGTGAAATACTACCTGTTCGACAATATAATTACCCACAGAATCCCAATGTTAATTACATGCAAATGTATTTAAGTACATTTAACTGTAAATTTAAGATTAAAGAAAAGGCAGCTTGTTTTGATGCATAGGACTGATATTTCTTTTATGTTGCTCAGCATTTGGTCTTTTTTCTTCATTGTAATTAGGACAGTATGGCTCAGATAAATGACTTGGCCAAACCAAAAGTAATAATGTATCTGAAAAAAGAACTTAGGTCTCTTTTATATCTAATTTCAGCACCCTCAAAGTACATAACTCTCTTAATTCATTTATTAACTAAAAAATTATTTTTGAGCACATGATAATTAAGGTACTTTGGGATGGTCAGGTAGTTGAACATTGTATCAAGAAGACAATCTCTGCTTTCAGAGAGCTTTGTTCTAGTGGTGAAAAGGGAAAAGAGGTTACATCTGAAAAATAACTATTTTAATAACTAAATTAATGTTAAATAATGAGTGCTAAGCAGTATGTGATAACTGAGTGATGGGCAGGTGCCTTTCATGAGTATTTATTTTGTGTCATGAAGTGTTACAGTTGTTGTATATGTACTATCTCATTTGACCAAAAGCATAGCCTTATGTAGGAGTTTTTATAATCCTTATTTTGGAAATAAAGGCACAGACAAACTGGATTTTATACAAATACTAATTATCAGACCTAGAAGAAACACTGAGTCAGTCGATTCTTAACCCAACTTCTTAATCAACTTCCTGTACTGCTTTCAGAGGAGGCCACGTGTGAGCTGAGATTTGACTAATGTAGGGGTCTACAAAGTACTGACAGCAGTGCAAATACAGCAAACTATTCTTCTAAATAAAGTTTTATGAGGTCATAGCCATACCCATTCATTCACATATATTATTGCTGCTTGGGTTACAGAAGCAGAACTGAGTAGTTGTGAAAAGGCCCTCTGGCCCGTAACCTTAAATATTTACTATATAGCCCTTTACAGAAAAGTAATTGCCAATCCCTGCACTAAAGTAAGGGACCAAACCATGTGCTATATTGGCAAACACTTTTCAGGCAGAGGGAAGAACAAGAGAAAAAACCCTGAAGTGGAACTGTGATTGACATGTCCAAGGGAGAGCAATAGCCAGTGGGGCTGAAGTACATTATGGGACAAGTATTGAGAGATAATATAGAAAATGTTAGTAACAAGATTACTAAGAGTTACTAAGGGATCTCAACAGTCCTGAAAAAGAACTTTGAAGTTGATCCCAAGACAGGGGGTCCTTGGGTTATGACACAGTTCTGTTCCTATGACAATAATGTAACCCAAACTTGATGTAAGTCGAAACAAACCATAGCCTAACACAAATGGAACACTTGCACTTTTAACAGTCCAAAATGGCGTAGGTAATCGTACTGGGGGATGCCAGCTCCCTCACTCATATGCTGAATTACTGTGTACTCTTCTGCCCCCTGCAACCGAACTAGTTTGCCCACATAGTCCATAAATTCTATGCCAGTGGCATAGGCCGAAGCACTCACGTCTCAATCTTTTTAGGTTTTTATGGGAGTGAGTGTCGTAAACTCGAAACATCACGTCAAGACTTTCATTACTTGAGGACCCCCTGTAATATGGAAAGGAGCTGAAAGATAATCAGTGTAAAAGTAACATAATTTGATGTAGTAGACACCATGATGTTCTTCCCGGATCCTCTTTCTGGACAGAAGGTCTTACTCTCTCAGGGCATAAAAATGTTGGCAGCGGAAAACCTTCAGGTGATGGTCCTCTCCTAAAATTGCCTTAAATGAATAGAGTTGATGTGCCAGGTTAAGATATGCCTCATTCCTGGGACAGGCTGCAGCAATGATTGGTTGATGTGAGAATATAAAGTTTCAGTTTTATTGCCCTGACTTGGAATAACTGTGCAAGCCTGGACAATTTCAGAGCTCCTGTGGGATTATCTGAGGCCTTCATTGAGCCTGTATGGCCACTGATCTTCTCCCTCTATCCAATCATGCTTTGTTCTCCTGTCCAGGTGATGATACCCTGGGTACTTTCTAATACATTTTGTTCATATTCATCTCTGGAGCAGTCTGCTTCACTGACCACTGATATCTGGCTTACCTACAAAAAACAGTACTAAATGCAAACAATGTGATAGGTGGGCAAGTGTGGAAGCAACAAGGATGAATAGAATAATTGTAGAGTACTTGATATATAAGATATGACAAAGCATGGATCAAAACGTAGTGAGATTCTTAGAGTCTGGATTTATTTTGTTGGTTGTTCCAATAGGTCTTGTAAGTAAATTTTAGGTGAGGTATGAGAGAGAAAGAGTAAGAAAGAAAGCAAGAAAGAGAGAGAAAGGGAGAGAGAGAGGAGTTCGGGATCATTACAGGACTTTTAACCAAAGTAAATAACTGACAGATAATCAGAATTTCTATTTTGGGGGGATGGATTGGACAAAAAGAAAATCAGAAATTTGCTGTTTGGATGTACATTAGTCCTTCATGTTTAGGGTATTATTGTTAATGCTGTAACCAATTTATCAACAATCTCATGGCTTAATACAATAAAATTTTCTCACTCTTCTATAAGCTAACATAGATGTCCAGGTTGGACAATTTGCTGAACACTCTTCCCTTAAGGGTTGACTAAGATTTGAGCTTCTTCTATCTCATGGTTCTACCTTTCTATGGCTCCAAGATCACCTTGTTTTTCTTTACCAACACAGTAGGAGATCACATTTGATACCTAAGTTAAGAGAAAGCTTTAGGACGATGGAGTCTCTGACTGAGCACCTCTTTCTCATCTGCTCTATAAATAAAAGCATGAATCCTGGGGAATCACCATCACCTCTGCTGTATCCATGCTAAATCCAAAATTTTCCTTATACATCCAAGTGGAATTCAGGGAAGATGTCTGTGCTGAAGAATTAAATTGGGGAGTCTTCAGTGAATAGATGACATTTAAAGCCAAAAGAAAGCATCTGGTTTCCTAGGGGTTACTGTATATTAAAAAGGGAAAACATTCAAGTCCTGATCCTGGGGCCACTCCAGTATGTACAGGTCAAGAGAACGAAGTGATACAGCAGAGGAGTAAGAACAGAATTGTCAGTAAGAGGGAAGGAGAACAAAGTGTGGTTTCCTGAGAGTAAACAAGGGAAGTGTTTTGAAGTTGAAGTCATGAAATGTATCAAATATTGCTACTAAGGGGAATTGATGATTAAATTGAAAATGTGACCTTAATAAGGTCAGTTTTGTGGAGCAAAGTGTCAGACACCTGGTTAGAGCAAGTTTGTTGAAGAGAAAGTGGGCAGATACGAAGAGAAACAGCAAATATAGAAAGTGTTTTTGAGAAGTTGTATATAAGGGCACAATGATCCTTTTTGGAGGCAGACACTGTAGTCAGTGTTAAAATAGTTAGAAAATAAATACGCATTGAAATACCTGACATTCCCTGGCTGGTTGGCTCAGTGGATAGAGCGTTGGCCTGGCATATGGATGTCCCAGGTTTGATTCTTGATCAGAGCACACAAGAGAAGCAACCATCTGGTTCTCTTTCCTTCCCTCTCCCCCTTTTCTCCTTCTTTCCCTCTCACAGCCAGCAAATCAATTGGTTCAAGCTTCAGCCCCAGGTGCTAAGAATAGCTTGGTTTGTTCTAATGTCAGCCTCAGGTGCTAAAAGTAGCTCAGTTGGTCTGAGCATTTGCCTTTGATAGAGGTTGCCAGGTGGATCCACGTTGGGGCACATGAAGGAGTCTCTCTATCTCGCCTCCTCTCACTTAAAAAAAAGAAGAAATATCTGACATTATATATATATATATATATAAAATCAGTTTAGATGACTATGCTTGGAAGGACAGGAAGTAGTGATGACACAACTTAGTGATTTTTTATTTGGCTTTTTATCATGTAAACAATAAAATATATATTATTAAAGGGTAACAGGCATCTTCACCTTAAAAGTAAGGCTTGACTGCCTCTACTGAAATTATAAGTTAGCTTCAGAGCCCTAGAGAACAACAGCAAAAAAATTATATGACAGTAACAATTCTTACAAAGTCAAGGAAAAGGAAAAATAGCAATAGGAAGATATGGCGAAGAAAGGACCATTAATAGGAAATAGGTTTGCTCAGCAGCTTCAAGACATTTAAGGATTTTTTCTAAATCAGAAGTTCTTTGTCTCCCTTTTTTCACAATATTATTCTGTCCCTCACACACTGAAGTTCCCGTAATTTAAGTTCAGGAATACATGGCTGCTGTTAAAGAATTCCTTCTGAAGGGTCTGGGCTAAATGAAAATTATCAGATTTTGGACAGGATAAAGGAAAACACAAATTGACAGTGAAGGCAACATTTTTATTCTAGCTCCATTTCATTATAAGTCATGCAGACAATTGAAATGGAGCAGGGAAAACAATATTCAGGAACAAACAGTCCCCCACACTTGAAAAAGAAACTTCTGAAAGAGGAAATTCTTTTTAGATCGAGAGTGTACCTGGCACTGTTTCTTTGATGGCCTGTGACAGTGTGAGCTCTCAGGGAAAAATTATGGCAGAAAAATCGTGGCTCATTAGCACTCCATCTAGATAAATTGTCAATATGATGATTACTAGAGATTTTTCTGAAACAGGACTTACTTGAATTAAATGAAGAAGGGACTAGAACAAATTAAAAGTGGCATAGATTTTTATGTTATAAATTCTTGTGCTTTTCAATTGCTACAATGGGAGGAGGATGTTTTTGTGACACTTCTTTATTGCCCTTTATTCTTCCGCTGGTTTGCTCACTTTTCAGGCTACCTTCTCTTCATTTTGAGTGATTAAAACACAGATTAGACTTACTGGCTTCATTTCTTTCAATGCGGTTACAAGTGCTTACAGATAGAACTATTTATGATAGAAGCAGGGCATCGTGATTAGATTTCCAAAGGAGCATGACCTTGTGTGTGTTGACTATACCATCTGTCCTTTTGGCACAAACATTTAAAAAAGAGATAATTAAAACAAAATTCTTCTCTTGTACATGATTTTTATTTATTTCACTTTGGATGACTCCCAACATCAAGAACAGTGGGGACTGGCTTTCAAAATGACCTGATAATTCAAAGTGGCAAGTGTTGAATTGGGTGGGGTTTTTTTATTTTAAAATAAACTTACTGAGATTTCCTAATCGAAAGCACATTCAGAAAGCAGTCCTGCACATGGAAGGGAGCTGGTAACAGTAAGCATGGTGCTCGGAAGCCTCATTCACATGGCGGCCTTTCGAAGAAAATGGAAGCTGTGACTTTGGAGCTTCTAAAATAAAACCACATCCGAACAGCAGGATTTCTAGTCCGAAGGTGTTTTAGGATGATGTTCTAAAATTAAGCCTCATTTAAACAACATTCATTCTAAATGGAAAATGTACTCTAGTTGTTTTCTACATTAAAGTCAAATTCAAATCACTGTTATCCTAAGAGCTAAGTAGCTTAAATAACTTCTGCCACATAATGAAGATTAGTGTGCTCTTCATGGTGGGTTTGCAGAGTAATTTGGGGGAGACACATTTTCCTTTTGCACTTGTTTCACATAGAATGCGATGGGAAAAATTTATTATTTGAGGAAGGTTTCTGACCTTCCTCAGGAAGATGGGATACTTGTTTCAAGTTTCAGACTAAGAGAAGACTAAACAATATGTGACATTTGATTGCTAAACCTTTCTCAGAGAAAGAAACCATTTTAGGCACTTGCTACCTTTAAGTTATATAGGTGCTTATAACATAGAAATACTGAATATACACTTTATGGAAGAAAAGAGACTAGGCTTTTAGTCTACGGCCCACACAACTGATAGTCTTTTAGTAAATTTTTATTTAGAAATAAGAGTTAGAAGAACTATTAAAGCTATTGTAGTATTATAACCCCTCCTTTCAGATATAGAAAGCCGATTTTACAGAATTCACCAACCAGCCCTCATTATAGACACTAATATGTACCTTAATGGGAAATCAAATACTAATTGATTAAGCAGAAATGAAATCTTTTACTCATTTGTCTGTACTTACAAACAAATAATAAAACCAATAACATATTTGCACACTAAAATTAATATATCACATATATAAAATATTTAGGTTTTTTTAAACACTTTTCTATTAGCTCAAAATTGATATTCTAATCACCAATCTTAATTTTCTCTCTTTAATCTAAGGATCTAAATAAAGAGAATATAAAAGATTACCCAATGTATTTTTTATTTTTTTTGCTATATTTATGTATTTTGCATTTTTTCCCTATTGCTGATCCTTCTCAACATGCTCATTAATATCTGCAAAATGCGTACTGAGGATTCTAATTGATGACCAGCGGCTCTTTCACATTTTTCTTGCTGGCCTTTGACTTCTTGCTGCAGCTGCTCTGAGAAGCACAGGGTGTGTCTTCAGATGTGGCTATTTATGCTTGTGTTCTGTCTAAAATAAGAGTAGAAAAGAAAAAAGCAAACAAAGTGATCATCTTTATATACCTTCGAGTTCTTTCTCTCAGGCTAGTGTGTCCACCATGATTAATTTCCAGAGAATTCTAACTAAGCTTAAGTGTAAACTTTTTTGAAGGTGCTGCTACTTTCTTATTTACAATCTTAGCATTTAAGCATACCTGCAAAGTGGTTCTTGTACATTTTACTATACATCACTCAAGTATATTCTTTTTCACTAAAATTGCATGACATTTTGAGATGAGCATTGTTTTGATGTTACCACTGGTATTAAGATGTGTATTTTCCTTTTTCTAAAAGAAATCAAATCACGGTTTACATGAATATAAATTCAATAACAGAAACTGAAGTGGACTGTATTTGAAGCATTCAAGTAACGGATTTTAAAATATGTTGTCCATGTATTTGTACCAGGTTTTAGGAAATAAGGTAAATAAAATAATGAATTATTTTTATTCTCTGAAAAGTAAATACAAACATACACATTTACTTACTGCAGAAATAGTGATAGTTTCTGTAACTAAATTAAAGCTGACATCAAGTGAATCGTAATGCACAGAGTGAATTTTGAGGAGTTTGGAACTGTATATTTTATTGGATTATACCAGGGGTTGTGAACCTATGGTTTGCAAGCCAAATGTGGCTCTTTTGATGGCTGCATCTGGCTTGCAGACAAATCTTTAATAAAAAAATAATGTTAAAAATATAAAACATTCTCATGAATTACAATCCATTCATTTCCTACCACTCATGTTCATGGTTGGGGTGGCTGGAGCCAATCACAGCTGTCCTCTGGGACAACACCAAATTTTTATTGGATAATGCATAACATACACGGGTCATTGTATGGTTCTCATGGAATTACATTTTAAAATATGTGGCATTCATGGCTCTCTCATCCAAAAAGGGTCCTGACCCCTGGACTATACTTTTAGCTATTATGTTCTTGGATCAGGAGGTTATAAGAAATCTCTCCAAAGTTAATTTGACTTTGTAAATGTCCTATTTTAGCAAATTGTTGTGCTATTCCCACTGTCCCCCAGTATTCATAGAAGTAATTACCCTTTGCCAGCCTTATTTATATATTTACATATAAGAAGATGCACATCCATGAAATTTATAATTTAATAAGTTTTATCTTACATGTATTCCAATATAATGACCACTAAAAACAAAATATTTTTTTGGCACTTTTGAAAGTTCCAATTTAATGCCAATTGTTATATCAAGGAATGACTAATCTAATTTCTATCACTTTATCTTAGTTTTTTGTGTGCTTTGGAACTTCATGTAAATGTACTCTTACACCAGGCACTCATTCTTTTCTAACTTTTTTATTAAACATGAGTTTGACACTCATCTGTGTTGTTGCAAATATAAGTAGTTTGTACATTTTATTGTTGAGTAGTGTTATATTACATGAAGAGATTACAATTGATTTAATCTCTTTTCACTATAATAGACATTTGTGGTCTATGCAATTATTGGCTAGAGAGAAGAGATTATTGGCTAGAGGGAGAAGATTGTTGGCTAGTGGGGAGAAACAGATGGTCGCTTCTCCTGTGTCCTCTGACCAAGAACTGAACCCAGGACATCTATACGCTTGGCTGACGCTCTATCCACTAAGCTACCATCCAGGGCCAGCATATTATTTTCTATCCTGTTGCTTTACTGAATTTATTTATTGGTCACTGTACTTTTTAGGTGGAGTTTTTTTACATTAAAATTTTTCCATTGACTTGAGAGAGTGAGAAAGAGGAAGAGAGTGAGAGAGAGAGAGAGAGAGAGAGAGAGAGAAGCATCAACTTGTTCTACTTAGCTGTTTCATTTAGCTGTACACTCATTGGTTGCTTCTTATATGTAATCTGACTGGGTATCAAACCCATGACCTTGGTGCACTGGGACAATGCTCTATCCACTGAGCCACCCAGCCAGAGCTGTGGAGTCTTTATGGTTCCTGATATACAGTATCATGTCATCTGCAAATAATGACAGTTTTTCTTTTTATTTTGAATGTCTTTCATTTCTTCTTTTTGTCTGATTGCTGTGGTTAGGATTTCCAGTGTTATGTTGAAAAAAAGTGGTGAAAGTTGACATCCTTGTCTTCACCCTTTCTTAAGGAAAATGCTTTTAGTTTTTTTCCACTGAGTATAATGTTTGCTGTGGTTTTGTCATGTATGGCCTTTATTATGTTGAGATATGTATCCTTTATTCCCACTTTGATGAGAGTTTTTATCATAAATGAGTGTTGGATTTTATCAAATGCTCTTTCTTCATCTATTCATATATATATATATATATAAAATAATTGAACACAAGCCAAAATAAGAAACTGATGAGGTCAAATATTCTGAGTGTTAGATGTTTTTTTATGGTCAAACTTCACTTTTATGGACAATTCTATGCAGGATGCTTTCGAATGCATAACAACCAGCAGGTACTTATTCAACATAGGTTTAAAATTCTCTCAGGCAACAAAGGTAAGCCAGCAGTATATAACTAGTATTAAGTCAAGGTGAAAAATTACATACTAACAATAAGAGGAGATTTTCAGTGAGTTAATATAATCTAAACAAAATTTATGCCAAAACAAATGAACTGCAGTGTTTGAAATTTTAGTAGGTCTTTAAAAGGATGGGAAATCCTAAGGATCATGTCAGTAATAATAGACGAAGGTATGTTCCTAATGTAACCACAGGACAGGCTTTGATATGTAAAGAAGTATTGAAATCCCACTGCATTTTGGGTCCACGATGAAAGCCCTCATCAAACTCACATGTAGTATGGTACCCAGATAGTGATTTTAGTGCTGTGAAAAAGAATTTAATATATACAAAACTCTAGCTTATGTAAAATATAATTTGTACCTCTCCCCAGGCTGAAAAAAAATGTACCCGGGTAAAAGATAAAGTATGTGAAGGTGAGCTGGGTAACAGGAGGCCTTGTGAGCTCCTGCCAGAGAAATGAGCCAGGTAAGTGATGTATATATTAAGTCACAGTGTCAAACTTACAAATGATAAATTCTCACAACGTTGTGGGGCTGACTATAACAGAAACCTAAGGGTCAGGTCTTGTTTAAATATGTTCAATTGGTGGAATGAAAACACCTGGAAGCATGAAATTAATCTGTTGTAATAGAAGATGAACTTATATATAGGAGGCATTCTTGGAGATATGCATACTGGTGTGAATAGTTATTTCCTTGTTAAAAGTATTTTGTCCTTAAGTCATTATTTCTTTTTCCTTCCTCTATTAGCCACTTAGCCATTTTATTAGTGCTTCAGTAGAAAAACTGTGAAAAATTTTATATCAAATAGAATTAGATGGAAAATACATATTTAATTGATATGTGAAAATATCATCACTAGCATATACTATTATTAAGTGGTATTCAGACATTGAGAATATGGCTTCTGTCCTAAACAATGTTTATAGATTAGTGTGGACTGTGTGTGTGTGCGCGTGTGTGCATGTGTGTATACAGTGTGTCCGTAAAGTCAGGGTTCACTTTTTTACCAGTCACAGGAAAGCAGTGCACTATGACTTTACGGACACACTGTATACACACACACGTGCGCACACACACATTTTAGATTTCAGGTTTCTTTCCTTATATATAAGTACATAACTTGGTGCAAATTATAAAAAAGAAGTTTCAGAGAAAAAACAATCAAAACCTCAGGGCTTTATTACATTAATTACACATAGTACACTATTACTGAACTTTAAAATGAGATTTTTTTTTGGTATTCTTATTTTTAAAACTACTGTGATTACTGTATTTGTATTTTTATATATCTATGTAATTCAAAACCTGCTCAATTGTTTTGCAATGGGCAAAAAAAAATCTATACAACTACAAGAATCTGAAAGTTCCAGGAAAATTTGTCTAAAGTGATACGGCATCAATATTTCTTTTCTGTTGGTCAATCTTTGCCAAGGTTGAGAATACAGAATTAAAAACTTTAGTATGAAACAAAAAGACATTGTCCACAAGCCTTTAGGCCTTTAAGACACCTCTCCTCTCTCTGACCCCCTGCAAACACACACATATAAAGTGTCTCAATGACCCAGGGTTGTAATCTAATGAATTCTTAAACCTATTTTAGTTTAAGTTGCTGCAGTGGTAAGCTAGAGCCAGCTTTTATCCATTCAAAAGTGCTGATTGTTATAATTTCAGAAAATTTAAGAGCTATTTGACATCATGTTGGTAGTTTGACAATGGAACATATTGGGAATATTTATAATACAAAAAAGAAAATCAGCAAATGCTACCAATTTCAGCCATTCTCCCACTCCCTGGTGGCTTGTTCAGCACTGATGAGGACATCACTGGTTATTTGTCACTTGTAGATCATAATTCCTTCTTTGAACTCTGATTTCTGTGAAAGAACTTTCTCCTGGCTATGATGTTCTCTCTCAGATTGCTCTTCTGTGATTGTGTAAATGAATTCCCACTTCTCTAAATTCATTGACTATATGTAGTTTTCAGGATTTTGTCCTAGGCTTTTTCTGTTCCCACTCTGTGTTCTTTCCTTGTGTGAATGCTGTCACCATTTTAACTAGCTTTCAACACTTTCTCTAGGACTAGAACTATTTGTTCAATTGCTTTCCGAGGAACTCCAATTATAAGTTCTATAATTCATAGCACTCTCAATGTGTATAAAGCTAAACTCATCCTCCTGCTATTTGTTTACCTGCTTTTAAAAATAGTGCCTCAAATATTATCTAATGTGATTCAATATTGTTTTATAAAAGGTTATTAATGCCTACATAAAATACAATAACATGATCAAGTGCTTTAAGAATTCTCAGGGTATGAACAAGACAGTTTTGATGTTTATGGATATCTTTTTATTTAGTGATTTATTATTGCCTTTGAAGGAATAAAAACACATTTTCTGTGTTACACAACTAGTACAGTTTAAAACAGTCTTTCTTTTTACATAGTTTCCCAATCATTTACTTGTGGGCATGGGAATATTACTACCTTTTTAGTTAGTTCACATTAGAAGACTTAGAGGAATTACCATGGTGTAAAACAAGAAATTATATAGTCTTTAACCCACATGAAATTGTAGTCATTCTGAAAATATGAGCAAGACATGTTCATAATTTGGAAGAGCAATCCAGAGCTGCAGATGCTAAAATTCAGGGACATCAGATATCATTGTGGGCTAGAGCAGTCAAGGCAGGTCTGGGGAAGGACATAAGATTTAAGAGACTGAACGAATAATCAACATGTGCATAGATAAAGAGCTATTGGGAGAGCAGGCCGGGTACAGCGGCCCACCCTTTCACATGTAAAGTATGCTTACTGTGTTTGAGGACATGTAAAGTTATCAGCACCAGCCATGATTTGTATATACTGTTTTATTTTTTATTTTAAATAACACACAGCTTCTTGTTCTCAAGAGGTTTGTTCAATTTAATTAAAAAGCCATAACTCCATTAAATATGCATTTTCTCATCCTCATCTCACATTTTTATTCCCTGTATCTTTCTAGACTGTTGCAGTTCTTGTGGTCCTTCCCTCCATTAATTCTTCATCCCAGCCTCTGAACCCATTCTCTCCTGCCTCTCTTCCTCAGGTGTCCAGAGGTGCCAGTTGTCTCTTCATTGTTGACTATTCTCTCCTACAAGTTTCTTTCAAGCACACACAAATCTTTTTGACCTAGATTAATCCAGCTGTGAATTCGAAGCATGCAAGTGCTATTTTCGATTCACCACTAGCCCTCATTCAGTAACAGCTTAAAATCTGGATTCTGGATTCTGAAGTAAAAGATACTATTCTTTAAAGAAATATCATCAGATTGCCTGTATGAAAGACACACTACATCCCAAGAAACTACCGTTAGAATGGGAAACATTTGGCAGGGGTGTATGTATATAGTGCTGCCAGTTGCCAGTAGCTGATACGTTATTGTACCATTTGAAAGGCATGGCACAAAGAGAAATATCTATTTTATAGTAGCAAATAAGTTAGCTTTGTCTTTTTCCAAGTTTACAACTTTTATTTATGTTTCTTGTTTGTTTATATTGGCCAGGAATTCTAGTATAATGCTGAATGAACAGGGTGAAAATGAAAATTATAGCTTTATTCTTGATTTAGAGGAAAATAATTCACTATTTTACTATTAAGCTTGCATAATTTTGTAATTGTCCTTCAGTAGTAGTCTTAAAAAAATTTCTCAAAATCTAGTTAGCATATATATATATATATATATATTAAAAGCCATAATTCTATGTTTAATTTTGTCAAAAATTGTTTCTTCTTTTTTCTGTTTCACATATTTATTTTTATTGTTTTATTAATTTTTTTGTGTTAATATGGATTAAAGTGTTCCACTCAATATAACACCCTCACCCCCTAACCACATGTCCCCATTATACTCCTTTTATCCTTCTCCCCCAAACTCCCTCCCTCCCTCCCTCCCTCCCTTCCCTCTAAGATTTGCTGTCCTGTTATCTATATCTCTGTGTTATATATATATAAAATTTCACTAATCCCTTCACCTTCTCTGATCCCATCCCCTCATGCTCCTTCCCTCTGACAGCTGTCCCTCTGTTCCCTGTGACCCCGCTTCTGCCTCTGTTATGTTCCTTAGTTCACCTTGTTCATTAGCTTCTACATATAAGGGAAATCATATGATGTTTTTCTTTTTCTTTTTCTTTCTTATTTCACTTAGCACAATAACCTCCAGGTCCACAATTCTTCGTTGCATCACCTTAGTTGTTCGTTGATTGCTTTCTCATATGTGCCTTGCTTGACTAGGGGGCTACAGCAGAATGAGTGACCCCTTACTCAAGCCAGTGACCTTAGGCTCAAGCAAGCTGCCGTTGGGCTCAAGCCAGTGACCATGGTGCCAAGCCAGCTACCATGAGGTCATGCCTATGATCCCATGCTCAAACCAGTGACCCCACATTCAAGCCGATGAGCCTGCATTCAAGCTTGGTGACCTTGGAGTTTCGAACCTGGGTTCTCCACATCCCAGTCTGGTACTCTATCCACTGCATTACTGCTTGACCAGGCACAAATAAGTTAGCTTTTCAACCTTTTTTTAAATCAAACATAGTGGTAAAAATAAGTTTAGTATAATGCTACTAATACCCTAAGCTTTAGATTGCAGAGGCTTTTTTTTAGTTTTTCAGAAATCACCTTGGTCTTTAATTTTTCAATATCTGCATAACTTGACAAGGGTCTACCCATGCTGTTTCAAAGTTTTGTCTTGGATTCCACCAACACTGCACCATCTGGTCACATATTGTGCCTGACAACTCTTCTATCCTTAAGTGCTTTTACCTTTTTTTTTTTTTTTCATCCTGTAAAAGCAAGTTTTAATCTATATTTTTCATCTTTTCATTCAGTGAATTACTTTATTTTCATAAATAAATCCCTTCTCTATACAAATGAATCTCAAATCCTTCTTCCTAACTTAATTTGTATTCTAATCTCTTATCTTTCCTATTGCATGTTCTATAGTTTATTTTGGATATTCTCTACTAAGCTGGTTTCCCATAGAATGTATCCAAACCATGACATTTTTGAGGAAAAAATATTATAAATAAGCCTTATTAATAATTATTTGGGCAACATATATAAGCTGGATAAACCCAAGAAAGCTGGACATATGGTCATCCTATCTAAAATTAATCACTGTCCCTCTCTACCAACCTGCCTGCTTATTCTAAATTGTAACACTATACTCCTATAATCATGGCATTTTGTTTATTTGGTACAATAATTTGTCTTTTTTAAGGCAGATAATTTTTTCTTTTCCTAAATGTATTGCCTCTACTCTATTAGCCCCTCATTACCACAAATATAGAAAATGGCAGTGATCTCCTAACTGGCTTTGCAGCCTCTAGTCCTTTCCTACTCACAATGGATCATACTTACACTGCCATATTAATTTTATATCTTGGATTTTCTTTGGGTGGGGACTAAAAAACTTTCAAAAATGTATCATTGCCAACAGATTTAATTTAAAAGTCTCAACTCTGTTATTTAAGATATTTTTAAAACAAGACCAAATTCATTTTATGGTCTTTATTATTTGTTTTATTACATTTCTTTTTATTAGTCTTCTCTCTAGTCTATGTTTCTAGTCCTCCTGTTGTTATACAAACACAGCCTGTGCGTTCTAATGCCAGAATTTTGTTTCATCATCTCAAGTGTTTCATGAAAAATGTTCTCATTCTTTCAAATAGAAGTCACCTCTCTCTTTTCTTCAAATTTCTATAGTGTATATAGAACATAATATATTGCTTCATGAAATAATTATTACTAATTTTGTTAATTTCTTAGAATCTGAAGCATATGAAATTAGTAACAATTTCTACTACATCTTTTCACTACTTTTATCTAGTGCTTGTTGAATAATTATGCAGCTAACAAAGTCACAAGAAAATTAAATAACCCAAAAACTTGAATTAAATAGAAACATGCTAAATGAATATTTTGAAAAAGCCATTTTGCACTCAATTATATAGATTACTTACTTAAGGATAAGATGCACATCAGAGCTGTATACCATGTAAATCCAAGCACGCCAATCAGAACTGTACAGAACAAAATGTTCTCTCTGATATTGGAAGTACTCTGATAATTATATTGAATTCAGGAAATGGATGGAATAGTATGAACTGAAGGTCCACAGGAATTGTTGCCGGAAAAGTGATCACACGCTTTGTTAAAAAAATAATTTCTTAAAAATAGTAAAAACAACAGTCTCTGCAAATAAAGACAAAAACACTTTTGATTAATAATTTCTAATCATTATTTGCTCTAGTTTTGAAGTAATGTGTTTGTCAGTGAAGGAATGGGAATGGAAGACTGGAAACTAATGTGAGAGCACCAAATCTCATTTTAGAGCTAGGATTTCATTTGCCTATCAGTTTGTGTACAGATGAGTTGATGTGCTGTAAGAAAAATCAATGGTGCATTTGGAAATTGCATTTCAAATTTTATAAAAAAAGAAGGTCATAACCTGGAAAGCAAGATTAATAGTAACAAAGATTAAGTATTAAAGTTAATTTTTAGTTTTTCCATTGGCTTAGTGAAAAAGAATCTTTAAACGGTAGTAAGAATATTGTTTCTTGGTAGGAATATTACATCTGATTTCATATGCTTCCATGAACAAGTAAATCATGAAATTTAATGCTTCAGTTGATACAAATGATAGTTGCTACACAATCGTTTTCTCACTAAATCCTAAAAATAAAAGAGTGAAATTAGTTTCTAATGGGCATTTGCTAAAATACTATTACCACGTGGTTTTTAGCAAGTCAGTCACTTTTGTTCAAAGGCTATTCCTGTACTTTTGTTCAAAGATATTTTTAAGCAAGCGTGACTATTTATTACTCCTTATATTTTCTCATAACATTGTAGACAGTCCATAGGTAGCAACACTGTAGAATAACTAGACAATAATTAAGTTTGATAATTATTTTAATTCATCTCTTTTCATGAATTTCTTAAGGATTTATTATCAAAATATAATGGGGTTTTTCCTTCTTCATAGAAACATTTATGAAAATTAAAATAGCAAAACTAGCATATTCTCTAATAATTATATCACTTGATCCTTTAATTCTGTTTGATTATTCTAGTTCATGATAATTATATGCCTTGTAAGATTAGTTATTTACATTTTTGTAGAGCAACACGCACAAATACATGCCTAAAATTTTATTCCCTAGAATTTTGAGTAGTATATTTTTTTGGTAAAATTTACATAACTTAAAATTAACCATTTAAAATGAACAATTCAGTGACGTTTGGTACATTACCAATTTTGCCATCCACCATTTCTGTCTAGTGCTAAAATATTTACATCATTCTAAAAGAAAACCCCTTGCCCATTAAATAGTTGCACCTTGTCCCTCCTCACTCTAACCCCTGGGAAATCACTGTTTTTATTTTATTTTTTTCCCCTCTCTCTGTGAATTTATCTACTGTGGATATTATATATAAATGGATGCATACAATACATGACCTTTTGTGTCTGGCTTCATTTATTTAGTTCATTTTGTTGTTGTTTAATCCATGTTATAGTATTCATTATTATTTCATTTCTTTTTATGACAACAATATTTCACTGAATGTATGTATTATGTTTTAACAGACATTTGGAATCTTTCTATTTTGGGCTATTGCGAATACAACTTCTGTGCACATTGGGGTACAAGTATTTGTTTGAGTATGTGTTTTCACTATTTTGGATTGAGTGCTACTTTTGCTAAACCCAGTTATATAATCAGGCATCCTGGTTTGCCAGGGATTGTGGGGTTTCCAGAACGTGGGTTTTTGGCACTGAAAGTAGAACAGTACCCAAACAAATCAGGATAGTCAAACTATGAAAGTCTGTAGATATTTCTAGATAGAGTTATTAATAGTATCCAGAAATAATCCCTAATTTCTACTACTTATAGGCTTCATTTCATTATAGACTTTCCTTGGTCTGGGCCATGAGCTTCTGCTGTCCAATTCATGTTGGAGACTTCAAAGCATCTAGCCCAGTATTTTATAGTCATTGATCATTGTTTTGGGGGAAGAGGGGTGTTAAATTGCAGTAGATTTTAATGAAATTCTTAAAACGTATTTGTGAAACACTTATTGGTTCTTTCACATACTTGAGAGCCAAACTGCCTGGGTTCAAATAACAATTTTGTCAGTTACTGGCCCAGAATAAGTACACTGTAAATGTTTTTATTAAAGATTAAAATGCTTTCATTCATGGTTAGAAATGGCAAGAACAAGGAGATCAATTTTTTAATATATATTTTATTTATTTATTTATTGTATTTTTCTGAAGTGAGAAGGAGGAGGCAGAGAGACAGACTCCCGCATGCTCCCCACCAGGATCCACCCGGCATGCTGTCTAGGGGGCAATTCTCTGCTCATCTGGGGCCATTGCTCTGTTGCAACTGGAGCCATTCGAGTGCCTGAGGAGGAGGCCATGGAGCCATCCTCAGTGCCCGGGGCCAACTTTGTTCCAATGGAGCCCTGGCTGCAGGAGGGGAAGGGAGAGACAGAGGGAAAGGAGAGGGAGAAGGGTGAAGAAGCAGTTGGGCACTTCTCCTGTGTGCCCTGGCTAGGAATTGAACCGGGGACATCCACATGCCAGGCCGACACTCTACCACTGAGCCAACCAGCCAGGGCCTATTATATATTTTTTAAAATGTATATTTATTTTACATGTTTTTCATAACTACATAAATAAGTAAAATATTCCATTTCAAAGCACTTTCTTTCCTCTGGGATCATATGAAGGGTTTTAATAGTTATAGCTTTTCTTATAATCATTTTACAATCTGTGCTTATTTATTTAATTTGTATTTCTTTTGTGAGAATGCCAATGTGTGGTGTTTTCCTAATATAGTCAGGATGGACTAAAGCCATCAACATAATGATTAAAAGAAATCATTGATGGACATTCAGAAGCTTAATTAAGTGAAACAGATAAAAGTCAGTAACCTAGATTTAAAAGCCATTTGATCTGTTTACTGATTCTTTGAGATCACTGTTCTTATCTGACTTAAGTCTTGAATAAAGACAACTCACTCGACACTTAATTCATCTTCCTTATGCAGGTTTAATTTTCCATGGAGTTGTCATTGCCATGTGATACGTTTAAAAAGTGATCTTTATGAATGAAGTCATATAGTACTTGTTTTTCTCTGGCTGGCTTATTTCACTTAGCATAATGCTCTTCAGGCCTATCCTCCATGAACAAAATGAACTAACAAGGAGAATAGAGATGGACTCATAAATAGAAAGAAAGCTGACAACTTTGAGGGATGGGGGCTATATGAAAAAGGTAGAAGAGGGCTTGAGTGAAAAAGAACAAAATAAAAAGAAAGAGAAAAATCTCATGGGCATGGACAACAGTGTGGTGGTTGCTAGGGGGACAATGACTTGACTGGGGGGGAGGTGAATACACAATGCAGTATATCGAGATGTGTTATAAAATTGGGCACCTGGAATCTATATTATTTTGTTAACCAGTGCGACCCCAATAAATTCAACTAAAAAATGATGTCTAAGATAGTCTTCTTTAGAAGCATACTGCCCCATTAGGAAATGACACAAGAATGTAGAACCAGTGAGTCATTTGTGGTGTTCAACATATCCCATTCAGAGAGATGATACTCTTTGATGTGAGACACACTGTTAAAATTTCTTTACCTCTATTTTAAAATAAAATAGTTAGGGTTTGTAAGCCTATGATGACAGTCCATAATTTCTATATATGCCTATTTCCTTCACTATATCAATAGCAATAAAAATATTGGGGAACCCAAATGAAAAACATTGGGGAACTCTCAGCGTTTGTCACCCTTCCCCAGAGGACCTGAATTCTTGAGTCAGACCTGCTTTTGCAATGCACGTGTGTACAGGCCTAATGCACTCAGTAGAATAAAACCTAAATAACTGGAGGATTTGAAATAAATTTGATTTGTATTTAGTACGTTGAGAATAGTTGCTGGCCCCTTGCTAGTTGAAAGGCACTAGAGACCAGTAGGCAGTCTTTTCTGTTCTTTATAACCCAGAATAAAAAAAGTAACTTTCCTTGGCATCAGCCTTCATTTAATTTTTATCTTGCTGTTGCACCACATTTTGTTGAACTATTAATCTTTAGAAGTACTGAGAACATGTCTTATTTGTGGATGACTAGAAAAAATTTTGAAACTACATTAAAAAAAAGAATGAAATGACTTGACGGTGTTGCACTAATTCTTATTAAAAAAAAAGTATTCATCTCGGTTTGCAATTTGAGTGCCAGGTTTCAGGACATTGCATTTTTAGTTGCTGATATAGACGTGCTCACAAACCAGTGTTTTTAAGGGAAGCACAAAGCCTTTAAACCACAGCACAATGATGCATGACACTGTAATCAAGAAACAATTCTTGATACACATTTTCAGTGAGAATCTTTTATATCCTATGGGTCCCTCAGGAGGAGACGGAGGGTGTTTCTCAAAGAGAAAATGTCACGGCTAGTGAAGGAAATGTGTTTTACATGATTTGCAATTGCTAATATGATTCAGGTGCCTGCCTGAAACGGATTTGGGAAATAAAACTAGTTTTCTATGACACATCATTCAAACACTCTATCAGATTCACACATAGCAATGAAAGGTTAGGGTAACTTTTAAGATAATGACAGTTTTGTGAAAAATAAACTCCTTGGTATATTGATACATGCAGTTTGTTTCTATCTTAAAATTCAACATATAATTCTGCAGAAATTTTCATCATGTGATTCTGCGAAGTCAAAAATGTTGACTTTATAGGACTGATTTTTATCAATTTATATTGTTCTAATTTGGCTCTAATAATTTGATATTTCAACACCAGCTCTGAAAACCTGACCCTGGAGTCTATTCCCGTATACTGGTCGACTGGTCAAAAGTGCACTATGACTTTACGGACACACTGTACTTCTACATGATTAGCTTAGATGAATTGAGAAATGTGCCTAATTTCTTTTGAGCATTTAATTTTTGAATATGTTTATCTAAATTAAAATTTCTCTCCCACTAGGATTTAATTTACAGGGAAGTGACTTTGTCCTTTTTCTTTCTCTATTTTAATGCCTAGAATAGATCTGTAACATCATAGACCCTTGCAAATATATAGACATTGATTAAATTAATCTTAACTTTTTAGTTTAACTATGTTGATACAAATAACACATCATATAGTGTTTTTCTCCCCCTAGTAATGTTTGTTCTCTCATATTCCTCAAAGACTATTTCATACAAAATTTCACACATAAACAGTGGACTCTGTTCTATAAACTCTTTGGCAGTATCTTTTTATCACATTTCACAGAGAAAATAAAAACTATTCAAAATAAATCTTCTTACTTCCCTCTATCAAATGAATACATTCTTCACACCTATACTACTATTTTCTGTGGATTTAATTTAAAGCTGTGCCACCTCTTTTTGAAATGCCAGCCCTTCTCTGTGTCCTCTGGATTTTCCTACAAATTGCCTTCTCAGGGACCTGAATTCTACTAGAAATCTCCTACCTCTCCTCAATCTTTATTAGGATCCCCAGTATTATTTTTAAAATATGTTTTGGTAACTTTAGTGATAAGAAAAGCAAAACAAAACAGAATAAAACTATTATAGGCAAATCTTTGTCCAGCTAACATCTTATTTTTCTATTTAACTTTTCAACCATAATCCAGGTCTCCTAGGAGGTTGAAAACCTAAAGTTTTTTTTTTTAATTTTTTAATTTTATTTAGCTGGTCAAAACATTATCAAATTCTAACTGATAATGGCAATTTATTGTCCTATCTAACTTAGCATTCATGTATTTTAATTCAAAAAAATTAATGAAATTTTAAATGTAATATTTGATTTAGGGGTGCTATTAAACTTCATTGTGGTGTCACTTATATACAATAGATGTTTTCTTACCTTTTGAAAGTGTGAAATTATCAAATTATAAAGTACACCTGACCACAAATTGTCTCATAATGGATTGTCAATCTGTCCTTTACTGCTTGGCCAAGCTTCCCAGAACAGTCCCCTTCACACACTATTTCTACCTTACTGCTTCTGATTCACCATTTAACTCACTCCAGCCTTCTCTATTGAAGCTAATCTTACTAAGCTAACTAGTGCTTTCCATTTTGACAAATCTAAATGACATTTTCTTCCTGACCTGTGAACACCCTTTGACTCAGTTGCTTATTCCCTGCTTCCTGAAATATTTTTTGTCTAAGTTTCCATGACACCCTTCCATGCCTGCCTTCTATCACTATGACCTTTTCCAGTCTATTAAACAGGCTTCTCTTCTACTTACCCTCTGGAGGTTGCCATTTCTTATGATACTTTCCAATTATCATTGCACATTCTTGAAATTTGCATATTCTATCCTCACTCATGGCCTCTCTTTAAAATAAAGATTCCCAAATTTATATATCCACAATCTACTGGTGTCATGGCAGTAGGCCTACGTACACATCCAGGTCAACAAGTAGTAGTCACCCCTTAAATGTTTAACAAGTATCTCAAAATTTTCTTGCTTCCAATTTAACTCATATTCTCTTCCCTGCGCCTCCCCTAAGCAGAAGAAAACTAAACTAAAACTAGTTCTGACTTCATTTATTAACTTGAAATCTTTTATTGAGTACTTTCTATAAGCCTAGCTCACTTCTAGGTACTGGGAATATATTAATGGAAGAGATAATTGTAGTCTCTGTCTGCATAAAGAAGACCAGATTTCTTCATTTTAAATTAAAATAAATAATTCTGTCTTATAACTATGTGGAAGTGGGATGAACTAAAGGGAATGGGCAGCTGTAATAGAAGCATATCTCCTGGTCTGGGTACTTTTGATGTGGGTGTGGCTGAGAAGACTTCTCTGCAGAGACACTATTAATGATGAACTCTAAAGGGTCAGATAGATCTGATGAGAGCAATAGGGAACGTCAAGGATAAAAAAGTGAGCAAGTCCTGAATGAAATGACAGAAAAGGGGACTCTGTAGTGAAATAAACATCAATTAAATGATAAAAGTAAGTGAAATTTTGCACTTCTACCTAGCAATAGATTGCATGTTTTGAAATTATTTTGTGGCATTTAAAAAGTATATTATTAAACAACATATATTGACAATAGCTCAAAGTTGAATTTCTTTCAGGAGTATTTCCTTTGTGGACCCCATTTGTGTCCTTAAATAAATTTCATCATTTGTTATATTAAAATTTTCTATAAAAGAAAGATAAAAGGAATGTCATAACTTTTGAGAATAACATTTTTTTCCCTAACATTTCCTTGAAAAAATATTGATGCTTATTCTTAATTTATTCATAGGTTGGCATGAACCCTTTAATCTCTTCTTAACCCTCAATTCCAATTCCTCTCTTCACATTGGATTAAAATATAGCAAGGTGGCCCAAATTATCACTCAAGTTTACAGTCTAAAATGAGGATAGGATTTAGATGATCACAACACATAGAAAGATGCTGAAAGGTGCAATAAAACATTACTATTTTATACAAACACAATTTTTCTTTCAGTTTACAATAATATTAATTAATAATAATATTCAATTTTTAATGTTTACTATGTGCCAACACTGTATTAAGTGTTTTCAAATACCCTGATAACAATCTTATAAACCAGGTACCTTTATTTTACAGATTTAAACAGACTTAGAGGTGTTAACTAGTTCACCTGAGATCACAGGTGGTAAAAGACAAAGTGAACCTTCAAAATCCCAACTGTCTGACAGCAGAACTCAAGGTCTTCACTGTTGGGTGTTCATCATCCTTGCATGAGCATGATTGGTGAAGAACAATGACCCAAATCAGGGTACTCGTGACCAAAATTGAGTACTTTTATTACGTTTAGCAGCACAAAATTATATTTCTTGCCCCAAAATATGTAAGTTGAATGAGGTTTAAAACATTGTGTATATGGTAAAAGATCTCTGTAGAGGAACTAGTGTCAGATTTTATTTTGGTGATAACATAATAATTATATCTTACTTTTCTCATATAACCATACAATCCAAGGAATAATAATGTAATTAAATGGTAGAAGGAATGGTAGACTTTCTATTTCTGAGCCATATTCTTATATAATTATTAAATAAAGGATATACTTATATAGAAAGTGACTCTAATATAAATGCAATAAAATACATATTGGTGTGAATTATAGCTTTAACAAAGCATACAATTTAGATTTTAATATCAGATGCCATTTACCTGGTTGATTAATTTCAGAACAAATTCATTAATGGTTTGAGCGTCCAGAATGCATTCACCACTTCAACAGAGCAAACGAAGTACAACTAACATCAGCAGAAATGTCAGGGATATTAATGTGGCTTTTTTAAGCCTCTATAGTTGCTGACCTAGTTTTAATTGATAGTCTATGATGCTAAGAAGAGAGGAATTGTGGCTCAGATGAGAGAAGATTTTCTGTACAAAGCTGTGAAGACAGAATCACTTAAATTCAATATTCTATTTTTGACTTTCTATGTAAGATAATAAATAAATATGAGTAAAGTGTAGTGAAAAGCAATTCTGCATTGTCCTTGCATAGTGTCCAACACAGCAATATGTAGTCAATACCTTATGCTATTTTGGATGATGGCTTTTCTATAGAAATAATTTGCCCAACCCTTGTGTATGCCTAGGACCTTCTCAGTTGGATCAGGAATCAGCCTAACAAAATATTTTTTTAGATGAAGTATTCTGTAACATCCTATCTAAAGTAGCTAAGTGTATTCCTTTTATTCTCTACAATGGCAGCCACCATGTTGGCCACACATTTTTGTTTGTTAATTTTGTTCATTTATTTGTTGATTGTATGTCTCTTTTAACAGAATCTAAATAGTATCACTGACATATAATAGCCATGTAAGAAGCATGTGCTACATAAGTGCTATTTGGTAATTATTTACTACCAATGTGGCCACAGACCCTTCCATTCTCATGAATGAGAACAAACATACTCTAAGGCAAATGTTACAATTCTTAAAGGGACATTTTCTGTCTTTATTTTTTATATAAACCTGACTTTTCCAAGTGGTTCTAAAAGATGTTAACATATGCTTCTTACTCACCAAAAAAGTAGATCTAGTATAAGCATCACTTGCCGCTGGATTTCCAATTCTGTTTCTCATCAAAAGTTTGATTGATTTATTAATAAGTTCAGTCTTCTTTCTGCTACATTAACTATCTCTAAATGAACACATTCCAGAAATATATCTTATAACGTTAATAAAAACTGGTAAGGATACCAAAGGAAGCTAAAATTTCCAGTGAAATTCAGAGTAAAAGAAGGTGTTGCACTTGTCTGAAACACTCTATAACCATTGTAGCTTAGCATAAAATTAGAGTTCAGTAAGCTTAATTAAAACAAAGCAAAACAAAACAATATTACACAAAACAAAAACCTGATACAGTGTAAGTTTACCCATGAGAAATGGATTTCACCAAAGACAGTTACCATTATGATCTTTGATACATAGATATGTGAATAATAATTTTACTTATTTTTTTTGAAATGTGATCTTTCAGCTTACTAAGTTTGTCATAAAAAGTAAAGTTTATTGTGATCTAAAAAGCCACAGAAATTGAAAAATAAAAAGGGAGGCTGCTAGCTGAAGTAGTTTTACTGTGTTGTTAATCTGATGCTGAAACTTTTTCCCTTAAATGTAACTTATTCAAGTGTCTTTTTAATTAATTGAAAGGTTTTATTCTAAAGTATGTAGTTCAATAGGTGTTTTTAGACAGAAAAAAATAATAAAGGCTCAAAAGAATATACTTCTCAACCTTGAGTAGAACTCACAGGATACTAAAATTTTTAAATGTTATGGCGTTTAACTATTTTACCACTAAGAAAGTAAAGTGTTACATTGGTACACTTAAAATTATATTGATAAAGTTGAAATAACAAGGTCAAAAATTTATTGTGGCTTCAATCAAAGACATATGTACTATACAGATCTAAACAGAAAATATAGTGGTTATTTTTGTTTGTTTGTTTGTTTTAGACAGAGAGAAGATGGATAGAAACAGACAGACAGGAATGAAGAGAGATGAGAAGCATCAATCATCAGTTTTTCGTTGCAACACCTTAGTTGTTCATTGATTGCTTTCTCATATGTGCCTTGACCGTGGGCCTTCAGCAGACTGAGCAACCCCTTGCTCGAGCCAGTGACCTTGGGTCTAAGCTGATGAGCTTTTGCTCAAACCAGATGAGCCTGCGCTCAAGCTGGTGAGCTCGGGGTCTCGAACCTGGGTCTTCCACATCCCAGTCCGATGCTCTATCCACTGCGCCATTGCCTGGTCAGGCCAGAAAGTATAAAATTTTAAAAATAAAATAATTTTATGGTTCTGAAAGATTTATCAGATTTAAAATAGTGTTTATTAGTTATTGGCAGATTAATCAGAATTGTAACTATTTAATATGCCTTATAGTTATAAGCATTACGTGAGGAACATAAAATTATACTGAAAAACTCTAGATTATTCAGACAAAACCTCATACTTAAATTTTCTCTTCAGCTTTGTAACATAAATTTATGCAGTTGGCAAATATCTAGTTTTCAGCCTTTAATATCTTGCTACACATTTTAATTTGCTTTCCAAATTATGGGCTTTAAAAACTATGCTAGCTTTGATTGTTTAGATTACTAAAGAATATGCTTAAGAGTCTGAAAAACACTTTGGGTTCTTTTTGATATGATAATTTAGACAAATTTGAAGAAATAAAGTAGAAGACTAGGAAGGGGCTAATAAATAGCTTGAACTGGATTATGTACTATGGAAATTATGTGCTGTGGAAAACAGTATGGAGATTCCTCAAAACACTGAAAATCAAACTTCCTTTTGACCCAGCTATCCCACTTTTAGGAATATACCCTAAGAACACCATAGCACTGTTTTAAAAGGAGAAATGCACCCCCATGTTTATTGCAGCATTGTTCACAATAGCGAAGATCTGAAAACAGCCCAAGTGTCTGTCAGTGGACGAGTGGATTAAAAATCAGTGATACATATATACAAGGAATACTATGGGGTCATGAAAAGGAAAGAAATCTTACCTTTTGTGACAACATGGATGGACCTGGATACTATTATGTTAAGTGAAATAAGCCAGGCAGAAAAAGAAAAATATCATATGACTTCACTCATTTGAGGAATCCAAGGAACAATGAGAAATGAGGAATGGAATTGAGACAGAGGAGGGATCAAAGGGACCAGAGGAAAAGAGAACAGAGGGAAAGGGGATGATAGGATGGGATAAACCTGAAGGGAAGGGGGGAGGGCACTATGGAGAGGGAAACAAGGAAGATTTTAAGGGGAATATGGGGTAGGGGGGATGCATTCAGGGTAACACCAGAATCTATGTAAACACAATAAATTAAAATCAATAAAAAAATTATAAGAAAAAAAAAAAGAAATCTGCCAGCAACCCTAAATCACTGGTCAATTCTAGAGTCTTCCTTTTTATATGCTTTGTGGGCCCAATCTAAAACAATATTCTTGGACCCTAGTGTAGAGGTAGGAAATATTTGTATAAATGTCTTGATCCTTCAGCAAAACTAGTACAGCATTTGTTCATTATCTTGCTTCTAGGAACATGCAATTTACCTCAGTGGCTATTAACTTAAATTCAGAGAACTCAGGAACATTCCCAAAATTATTTGCAGAATATTCTGAGAAATGCCAAAGAGGACTTTCTGGATAAGAATGAATATTTTTATCATATTTGTAAATTGCATCCATGATTCTTTCAAAAACTGTTGAAAATTATTGGGAACTAAAAAGAAATCATTTTAAAAATGGGAAAAGAACACATTTGCTACATGAATTTAAGAGAACTTTGTGTTTACAAACTTACATTTTTGAAGGTTTTTTAAATGAAATCATGGAATTCATTTATCAAGAAAAACTATAATTAAATATCCCCCGAAGTGAATAATCATTTTTCTTTAAGTATTGGAAATTAAATCTAAGCATCCTTTTTAAAATAAAATAATTCAGCATTGCTTGGAATTTTTCTTTCTAATGACTTACATATAGAATTTCTTATTTACCATGAAAAAGAATTGTCTGTGGTAAAAAAAAATCACTTAGTCTACCAACAAACATCTATTGTCTGTAGACAGTAAATTTATGTATTTTATCACGCTTTATAAGAGTTTTGTTTTACCTTTAATTATCCCCTTTGACCTCCTTTGGCATTTTTTAAAGTGGGAGATACTCATAGATCCATTTATAAAAACATACTTTCTATATATTTACTGCCTACTTTGGAAATGAATAAATTTGTTTTTAATTTAATTTTAGTAAATGATTTAAAATAATAAATTTAGTTTCTGACTAGCTAATGCAAATTTCTAGTCAAGATGATACATTCACATTTCATATTCTAACACTAAAATTATTCAAAAGTATATCATGGCGTTTTTTATCTTAACTGATGTCATTTCTACCTTTTTTTCTGACAGAATCCATTTTATCATGCTTCATACATCTCTTTGTTTAGCCAACGATGGTCATTTGCCCCCTTTTTTTAGTTCAGTTTTGCCTTCTAGATCTCCTGGATTCATTATTTGTCTAAGCTGCTTCTTTTGCTAATTATAACATGTCTAAATTTTATCAAAATTGAATTAATAAAAATATATTTCTTTAACCATTATTTATCTGAACACTGAGTATTCTATCAATTTTAGCCATTTTAATGTCCCAAACTGTTTATACCAAAATTCATTAAATTAATAATAACCTGATAGGTTAAAGGCATTTGTATCATATTTTATCAAGTTGATCATATTTACTAGTATAAACACAATGAAATGATCAAATAAAATTATCTGACAATGTAGGTGGAGCCTATTTAGGCCTATTTATTCTAAAAGTGAAAAGAGTCTGAGTTCTAGATTTGATGATAACAATCTATATTTTTGAAGGAAAAATACACCATTTATTATATTTCTTATCAAATAGGGCTAAACATCAGGTAAATAGTATTTTTAATATACAATAGCATTTCTACTTAGAAGAAATTGAATATTATTAACAAGTTCAACAAAATCTTTTGTAGGGGTCAGTCTCATACATATAAACATAACTGTAGAATCTATATTTCATTTTAGCACACATAGAATAATTGATTTTCAAAATTTCTTCTTCCCTAATTTTTTTCTTTTATAGTTCAGCTGCAGAGTTACAAATACTGGGAATAATCAATTCATCTTTCTCTTAGACTTTCCATTAAAATGAATATCTTAATTTGAAAGGATTGATTATAGTGGTCATTGCAAATTTGGCTAAGAACATATGCTAATGAGGATGTAACTTAGCAAAGTCACCAAATTAATATTTTAACAAGAGGATTATAAGGAGCAGCATTAATGTGCAGGAGTTTTATTAATTTACAAAAGACTATTTTTGGTATTTGGTAATAGTTATGCAAAGCAAAAATAGTTTAAATAATTTTTCATTTAGTTTCAAAGTAAATGTAAAGAGGTATGTAAACAGGAAATAAAAGAGGCTTATCAAATGGGATCATTATTTAAAAATAATAAAATCAAAGGTAGTCATAAGAGCCATAACATTTTCTTTTATATAAAGTTGGTTTTCTATGATCACCAGCTTCACTGATCGCTATACAGGTGAGGTTATTGCTGTTTCAATTTTATTAATAAGCCTATTAGCACATAGATAGCCTTCTGGCCTTTGCTAAACAAATGGAAAATGAAATAGTTTCATTTTCCCCAGGGTTTCATGCACTTCTGGTTATAGAACTATCCCCGAAGGAATAACTCTGTGTACAAGAAAATATTTATTTTGAAGACTTTTCAAATTGGATTCTATTCTTTGTATTCTTTAGATTTTATAACCAGAAATGCGATATCATTTGAAGCCCTATTTTATTAAAAAAAATCTTTAAAAAATATTAGAGGCAGCACCAAAAAAGGATAAAGCATAAGTCTTATCAAATTGCAAAACTTCAAGCACAAGAAATATGAGAATGAGTATTTTGGTGTCAAAGAAGGTTATTTTATTATACCAAAGTGATATGTCATAAAAATTGAATGTTTTAATTTTCAAATGGCCTTCAAAGTAAGAAAGTAGGAAAACACCAAGTACCCGTATTCTTCATGTATAAGATGCACCATTTTTAAAAAACTTTGGGGTCTAAAAACTCGGTGCGTCTTATACAGTGTTTGTAGATTTTTTTACTTGCATTTCCCATTTTTCAAGCTTGTTTTTGCGCTCATTGTTGAAGACAGTGATTCATTATCAGACACAGATGAGGACAAGCTAATGGATGGGAGTTTTGACAGTTGTATGAGGAGTTGTATGAATTTTATAATAAATAAAACTTGAGTTCAATAACTTTATGTAATATATTTTTTTCAAACTTCAGGCCCCCAAATTAAGGTGAATCTTTTACATGGGAGCGTCCTTTACATGGGGATAAACAGTATATACCAGGCCTAATAGCATGTGCTGGGAAATAAAAGATAATCAATACACTACCCATTTATTCACTAATTCACATGCAGGTAAGCCTAACTCTTCCCCAACCAAGAAGGTATTTGTCACCTGCCCCAATGATCCAGAATAACTCCTTAAAACTTTACCTGTTGAAAAATAATTTCTTAATTGCCTCGAATTGGTTCATTGCATTCATTGTTGCTGTGTCAAATTGCTGTGGTTGCAATCCTAGTCAGAAAAATATCAAAGATGATTTTAAAAGCAACAATTCTTATAGGCCAGCTTCGTTCCCCAGAACTGCATTATTATAACAGTCTCGAGTCAATAAAATAGCTGTTTAACTTACTGAATTCCAGAGAATTCAGTGAAGCTGCAAGGAAGCAGGCGAGTGAAAAAGCAACAAAGTTGAAAAAGCAGCGGTTTAAAGAATTAGCTTGAGAGTTGGACCTGCCATTTATAAGAAACTTAGACTATTGGTTGGATAAGAAAGTGTGATGGATTAGGACAAAAGGATTATTGTACTTAAACAGTTTTGCACTCCATACTTTGGTATAGATAATTTAAATGATTAGAGACAAACCCTCTTGTGAATTCTTGGAAATCAATGGACAGGCCTCATCTTCGTAGCTCCAGTGTTGAATCCAGTACTTGGCAGAAAAAGTGTGCTAAATTTTTTCTTGACTGGTTAAGTTAATAATAAAAACAAATAAAACACAGTTTCTAGATGGTAAAATATTTTCATTACAATACAGTTTATTCCAAACATATTTACTGAGAAAATGTGTGTGTTCAGAATACTTTATTTCACTGGATAGGTGATTTGAAATCAATACAAGGCCTGGAAAGTTGTTTAAGATGATTGCATCTCTATTGGAGAGCTAAAACCGGAGTTATTGAGAGCATGAGTTACTTAGGTTCTCATGTAATATGTAATTTGGAAATGAAAAGATGTAAAGACTAACACATGTCTAATGGGGCTTATCTAAACATTCAGATAAATTTTGCCAAACACACATTTTTCTATTAGCATCAGAAATCACATGAATAATAATTCCATAAAATTTCTATCAAATTTTATAGAAGATGTCAGTATTTTCTTGGAAAAACTTAGGTAATATCCTTTCCATGGTGAACTACTAATTCTTAAAAAAATTATCAGGCCCTGGATGGTTGGCTCAGCAGTAGAGTATTGGTCCAGCGTGTGGAAATCCCAGGTTCCATTAATGGTCATGGCACACAGGAGAAGTGACCATCTGCTTCTCCACACCTCCCCCTATCTCTCTCTTTCTTGGCCCCTCTGGTAGCAATGGCTGGAGCAAAGTTGGCCCACGTGCTGAGAATGGCTCCATGGCCTGCCTCAGGAGCTAAAATAGCTCAGTTTCTGAGCAATAAACTCATTGTGGAGCAATGGCTCAGATGGGCAGAGCATTACCTGGTAGGGGGCTTGCCTGGTCGATCCTGGTCAGGGCACATGCAGAAGTCTGTTTCTGGCTTCCCACCTCTCACTTAATTAAAAAAAATTATCAAATAATATGCATTGGCATTTTATTACAGTTAAAAAAAGTTATAAAAATAAGCGTAATGCTGATGAAAATTCATAAATATTTAGAATAATTGCTTTTAAAAGTACACAAAACTATTAAATACCAGATATATAATTGAAAATGAGAAAAATAGTATATTTTAGTACATAAAAACTATGACAATTAAAAAATATTTTCTCCTTAAGTTACAAGTGGAGAGGCAGAGACAGACTCCTGCATGTGCCCTGATCAGGATCCACCCAACAAACCTCCTGCCAGGAAGTGCTCTGCTGCTCTGGGCTGCTGCTACGTTGCTTGGCAACAAGCTATTTTAACACCTAAGCTGATGGAGCCATCCTCAACACTTGGGGCCAACTTGTTCCAATTGAGCCATTGTGTAGGAGGAGAAGAGAGAGAGGAGGGAGAGGGGAAGGGGTAGATAAGCAGATGGGTGCTTCTCCTGTGTGCCCTGACCAGAATCAACCCAGGACATCCATACACCAGGGTGATGCTCTACCACTTAGCCAACAGGCCAAGGCCAATTAAATTTTAATTAAAGAAAATTTAAATATATTTTATTCACTTTCTGACATATAGGGTGCTTTGCTGTTTTGTATATTAATACAAATGTTCACATAAAAATCACAACTAAGTAGCTGCCTGCTTGCCTTTCTGTGTTCTAGTATTTGCTTAGAAAAACTATTGTTTTTTTTGTTTGTTTTTGTCAGTTTTGATCAAGAAAAATGCTAAATGCTGTTTCGTGATATTTATAACCCTAAAATAACTGTACAGTGTGATATGTGTAAAGAAAAAATCCATTTTCATTTCTAAATGTGAAGTGTCAGTAGTAAACATCCAGATTTTCTTAATTCATTTAAAAATGCTTTAATATTTATTTCCCAATTTTTCTAATTTCCTGAAAAGAACTACCTCCTGAAGTTAGGAAGGACATGATTCATTGAAATGGTAATTTACCAAGTGTTCAGTGATTCTATTTACTTATCAATAATCCTTTTAGGATCCCCTTAAGAAATTCAATATCTCATTTTCTAGTACCTAGGGACAGCAGGCAATTTATGCAAAATAACCATTATTACATTTCCCTAATGTGTGAACTTTGCCTGTAAATAATAATTGTGTTTTAGATGTGAGAATGTTTACCAGGAGATTAACAATTGGTAAAAGCTCTGACATATCTGATGAAAAACAATGTAATTCAATTTGAAAAGCTATAATTTTGAGTGGTGCAGTTTATACTGCTCTTCTTAGTCAAGGTAAGATAAAGCAAACTTCCTGTCAGAGGTGATTGGATAATGTGATACATTACCTGATTGCAAAATGATTCTGAGAAAACAACCCATTTCTCTGTATTAATCTGACTTGTTTAGTGTCCTTCTCTGAATCCAGATAAGGCATTCTGCACCAGCCTAATTCTTTTTTTATGTGCATTGGCTGTTTGTTTGTTTTTTTTTTTCTTTTAAGTGAGGGTTTCTCCAAACTGTTTAAATAATGGCAGTTTTGCAAAGTTCTGAATAGTTTCTCAAATGTGTTGGCCTTTAATTTGGTTCATTTTCCTTTATGATAATATGTGTGCATGACAATGAGAAATTGGGAATCAGGCAACTTGCTGAGTTTTGATAATATTTTAATATGGCTAGTATCACTTTGCATTTATGTGACACCTTTCATTAGGTAGTTTCCACATATTCTGTTTTAGTTTTGCAATTATTATTTCTTCAGAAAAGAAAATTAAAGACAGATAAAATAGACAACTCAGTTTTATATAGCAAGTCAATAAAGGACAAATATTTGACAGATGTCTTTTCTAAGATTTTTAAACATTCACTTGAAAAAGGAAGAAATCATTTGTTTACTGTCGAATACTAGAACTTTTTGATATAATGTGCTAAAAATGTTTCTAATCTCTAAGGATTCATACATTATGTTTTACAAGACATAAGTGATTGTCCTTTTAGCCACTGTAAAAGCGGAAGTCACTCAATTCTGCTCTCAATACATTCTAATGTATTCTTATCAGTAGATTGCCAAATAAGGACCATAATGCTCTTCCCTTTACAGATTTCTTATTATTATTGTGATACTTTTACTCATGATCATAGTTGTCTGCTTCAAAGTTCTTTTTCAGTGATACTAGTAAAAATTCAAGCAGCCTGTACTCACATCATACTGCACAGCCATTTTGTCCCAAAGGAAACTTAAATGGCTATCTTGTTTGTGGTAACTTTCTCATGAATGTGGAGACTGGGGCCCATAGAGACTGAGAGACTTCCAATTAATGGAAGGATTGTAAACGCAGAGCTTACTTTTTTTTTTGCTGCCATTCTAGATTCTTTCATTCTTTTTATTCCACAACCTAGACACCTTTGATCACACCACAAAAGAACTGTTCTCTTTTGATTTTTTTAGAGCTAGCAATGGTATAGACTTTGCTATTATTTGCTTGTTATTTAACTACCAAACTTTCCATTTAAAAAAAAATTTTTACATGTGGAATTTTACTTCTCTAGCTTTATTTTCTACCCTTTGTTATGTTTTTAAAATTCTATTTCTTACATTGTATATTTTTTTGGATACTATTTTCTGGTCTACTTACTGACTTTACTCTCTGGCTTGGTTTTTGTTTATTTATTCAGGGTATTTTTTTGCCTTTATGTACAGAACAGAATAAGTTTTGTGTTGTGTTTTTTTTTTTGGCATACAGAAGGCTGCATATATTTAATATATATAATTTGATGAGTCTAGAGATAATTATACACCTGTGAAATCTTCACCATAATCAATTACATAAATATATTCTAAAATTTCTCCTGCCTTCTTTCTTTAGTTATATTTTTGTGTAACAAAATATTTAACATAAGAAAAATTTTAAATGTATACTACATTGTTAATTATAAATGCTATGCTGTATAAATTTCTTGGCTTTATTCATCCTGTTTAACTGAAATTTTGTACCCTTTGTCATTTCCTTCTCTTTGAAGGCTTCCTGGTGACCACCATTCTAACTCTCTGGGGATCATGTAGTATTTGTTCTGCATCTGGCTTATGTCTCTTAGCATAACATCCTCCAGGTTTAACCATAGAGTCACAAATGACCAAATAGTCTTTTATTTTAAGGTTGAATAGTATCTCATTACATGTAAATACCCTATTTTCTGTATTCATTCATCCATCAGCAGACATTTAGGTTGCTTCTATGCCTTGGCTATTATGAATAATATAGCAGTAAGCATGGAGAGACAGATATATCTTTAAGATCCCTATTTTAACTTCTTTGGGTATATACCCAGAAGTGGGATCTCTGGATCATATGGTAGTTTTATTTTCAATTTTTTGAGTGTTGGGAAAGGCAGCTTTATGTGCATAGTTTTTCTACCCCAGCTCAGTCACATAAGATTTAGACTTGGGTTGGGAAAACTTCCTTTGCAAGAGATAGAGAATCCACACAGCCTTTGTGGGTTATTGTTTTGTGTGGTAATATTTTCCTGTTGAGACTCAGTGTACTCTTTTTTTTTAGTTTAAGCATATGCATGCATGATCCTCAGGCATACCCCAGGCCTTCGGTATTTCAGACTTCATGGGGGAGGAAGTGGAGAGATGTTCTTCTGTAGCATATAGGATAATTGTCATCTGTTCTTTGCAAAGGACTCAGTCACCACAGGGGATCCTTTGACACTGCTGGATCTGCCTTTGCTCTTTTTTCAATGTGAGTAAAAGAGTTGCTCCATTTAAGGCCTGACCATGTTGTGTTTTTGTTGGTGATGCTAATATCAAGATGCAGCATGCAGAAATGTTTAGACTTCTATTTCGAGTAGTTGGCATAGTGATGAGCCTTGTTATTCTCTATGTAGTCGGACCCCTCCCCTGGCACTGGTAACATTCATGGTATTCTTCTGTACAGTAAAGAACCTGCATCCTGTTTTCCATGGTGCCTGCACCAATTTGCATTCCAGCTAACAAAGGGGTACAGGTTTTCTTTTCTCCACATGCTTGTCAACTCTTGTTATTTTTTGTCTTTTTGATAATAGCTACTCTAATAAGTGCTAGGTGATGGATCATTGTGGTTTTGATTTTCATTTCCTAATAACTAGTGATGTCAAGTACATTTGCATATACCTGTTGACTGTCTGTCTTTGAAAAAATATCTATTCAGATCCTTAGCCAATTTTATTCAATTAGGTTATTTGGTTTTTTGTTTGTTGTTATTGAGTTATATATATTTCTTATGTATATTGAGTATTAACCTTTTCACAGATATATAGTTGTCCAGTATTTTCTCCCATTCTATAGATTGCCTTTTCATTTTGTTGATTGTTTTTAGTGCTGTGTGAAAGCCCTTAGTTAGATGTGTGAAAAATAATTAAGTGAAGCTGCTCTAAGTTGGAATCAGAGCTGCCATCTTAGAGGAACTCTCTGGCACCTTTTAGTCTTCAACCCTCTGGAATGCTAAAATTGGGTAAAATAACCTTTAGACTAGGCCTAATGCAGCTTTGTATTCCAAATAACTATTCACAGTGATAACAGAAAAATAGACATTATGACTAATAGACTGAAAATTAAAGTCATTCTCTTGAACTAGCATCACTATATTAACTTATCTGCACCTGTAGAAATCTCCTCCTTAGCTTATTAACACTCATAAAAATTCCTTTCTTTTATGTGTAATGGTTCCCATCTCTTTCTTATAAATACCCTTTGCCTTCACCTCCTAATAGGAACACTATTTGGGTTTCTGCCAGAATCAATGCTTTTCACTTAGCTATGTTGGGGAGGAGCTGAAATAAATGCATATTGCCTCTCAATTTGGTCTTTTATTTTTAGGTTAACAGACATGATCCCCTTTGTCTTTTTTGCTTTTGTTACATGTACTTTTGATGTCATATTCAAGAAATCATTTCCAAGGCTAATGTCAAGGAGCTTTTTCTATGTATTTTTTTCTAGAGGTATTGCAGTTCCAGGTATTATGTTTAGCTGCAATCCATTTTGAATAGATTTTTGTTTATAGTGTAAGATAACGGGTCCAGTTTTCCATTCTTTTGAATGTGCATATTCAATTTTTCTAGCACCACTTGTTGAAGAGACGTAGATGCCATTTGAGAGGTTCTTATCAGAAATGTACATAATTTCTCACATGTCTGTAACCAAACATGTGAGAAAAGCTCTGTCGGTGTGTGTGTGTGTGTGTGTGTGTGTGTCTGTGGTGTATGTGTATTGTGGAATGATGACACACAATTATGTACACAGACATATCAATAATCATATCTGTTATCCCAATGCTATCCATAATGCGTGCTTCCTCTTCTCTTAGAATAGTCTAATTTAATGAAATTGGGGATTTTCCTGATATGAGTGGACACTTTACTATGACAACTTTTTTTTTTTCTATGACACTCCCCATAGACAAGATACTGAAATGGACCTTCAGTCAATGGGAAGGAATTCACTTTAATGCATAGAAAATTCTGAAAGACCACTTGTGTAACCATGATCTTTAAATTTTATCAGGCTGCTGGTATAAAAGGAATGTTGATAGATTTCTGAAAAGATAAAAAAGTGTGATTGATAATTTCAGTATGAGTAGTTGCTAAAAAAATACTTTTAGATTTTGACTAAAATAATCTTATCTGTAGACAGAGAATGTGTTAAATTATGACAAAAAGTATCATAAATCATGATCAAGTATATAAAAACATGAAGTGCTTTAAGAAGTCACCTCTAAAAATAGAATGTAAACTAAGGATCATATTTTAAAGTCTAATAAAATGACATAGTTTACATATATATCAGTGTTTACTGACACATAATATAATAGTAACTAGAAATTAGTGGGTGTTTGCAATGGAGAAAATGAAGGCTATAATCTTGGAGTAAATATTTGTTACTACATAGATTGTAATAGAACAAAGAACCCATCATAGTTTATGTTGAAATATGTTCAAAGAGTCTTACTTACAGAGTGAAAGAGTAAGAAATCTTGTTTGACAGGTCTACTGGAAGGCAGAGCTAATCTAGTGTTAGATAATGTAGATAATCTACATTCTGATCTGGAAAATGCCTACTATTAATCACATAAATACATTAATTAGTTCATTGTAAGCAGCCTTAAAAAAACCTACTACATAGTTAATATTGTATAAGCATTTTTTTCTTATAATAATCAATTGAACATTGTAGCAAAGTAAGAAATGGATAAAGCAGATAGGTATAGGAAATTCAGACTATCCCCAAGAATGACAGCATTTGCCATTCCTAAGGGCAGTCTTTCAGTTTATATACTTTTTTCAAAGAGTAATAAAATATTTTTATAAAACCTTAAATGGCCAGTTGGACTGTAGTTTTGCTTTTAGGTTTTCAACTCTGATGTCAAAGATAAGAGCAGAAAGTTTTCAAGAAAAGATTTAGGTCTAGAAATTGGGGAGAGATCACAGTTTTCTTTTGCAGCGATTGACATTAGCCTTTAGCTCTTGAGCTTTTTGTAAATCAGTAATGTTTTCATTGCCTCTTCTTATTTTGCACACTCAGAAACACTATTATCTATTTACTATTGCCATATGTACTTTTGGAATACTAACTTTTTGTTATCCCTTCAACCTGGCTGCCCATTTAGATAATTATGGACAAATAAATTATATTGGTTAAATATGACCACCTGACTATAATATTATGTAGTTCTGTCATCATCCCATTGACATTAACAGCTTAGTTTCAAAGGCATCATCTCCTATCTTCAATCTTGAACTTCACAAGAAGACCACCAAGGAATTTCTCATAAAATGCTCTCTCACTGGTATTTTTCTTATTACTCTAACACAGAGTTTGTCTTCTGGGCTCACTTGGGGAACATAGAGAGCTGGTCGACTTTGGTCACCTCCAATAAATTTTTTCTAACATGTTCAAATCTATGAGCCTACTAATCCCTTTTTAAATACTCTATAAAGACAATTTTGATATCTCTACATCATTGACATTAATTTATTACTGTTACCAAGTTTCAAGGAGCCATCCTAGGAGAAAGTTAGGGTCAACCCCAGGTGTCTATTACAGAACACTATATTCTAAATCATAAGAGCACATCACTATATCAATAAACTCTCCCCAATCCAGCCATTTTACTTCATGTCCCAATACTGTAGTCCAGGACCCTCAAGATTGACTCCTATATATGTTCTCAAGTTTTCAACTGGTTTGTATGGTCTAGAACCTACAGTTATTTGGGTAAATAATTTATTTTCTTCTACAACAGGACCATATTTTTCTACATGGTCAATATGAGTCTTGTCATTAATTACTGGTTTAGAGGAAATAAAAATAGGCAAGGATAGACTGTGACAAGTTGAATCATCCTAAGATGAGGCATCATTCTCAGATAGTCTTTGCACATTCTCCAGCTCATGAAAATCCTCTAACTGGAACTTTTCTAGACCAGATGATTTAAGGGTTCCCATATTAAGGTTCAGTTTGTTATTTCTTTCCTATCTGATACCTAACATTAGTGTGAAAGATCTGCCAGTCATTGCATTCATTCATTGTCCCATGTAACTTTGGTACACTTAAGATCAAATTCTGGGCCTGAATTCTTCACAGAAAATAATGTTTTTATATGCTGCCACAAGACATCCTGTTTTTACAATATTCCTGAGTTGACAATTATCTAATATGAAACTTTCATTTTCTTTCAAAGGTGCTAAGACACCTTCACAATCTTTATAATTATTTTTTGCTCTTGCATCTTTCAAGAGCTAGTAGTACTTCACAAGCAAGTGCTTCCCACGTCACTGCATCTTATGTCATGTATTAAGAATGAGAATTACTAAGAATAAGAAATACCTTCGTAATTGTAATGCTGTATTGTAATATAGACAATCCCCATCCCACTTGTCATCAGCAATAGGATCCTTGTCATCTGAGTCATCAAATTCTAGGACCCCATCTAAAGTGTCTGCTTTCTAGGATTACTTCTACATTATAGTAAATTGAGTTCCTCCAAAGAAGACCCTGTAAGGTCTTACAGGTACCATGTTTCCCTAAAAATAAGACAGTGTCTTATATTAATTTTTGCTCCTAAAGATGTGCTAGGTCTTATTTTCAGGGGATGTCTTATTTTCCATGAACAAGAATTCATATTTATTTTTGAACAAAAGCCCAACATTTATTAATATACTGTAGTCATGTCATCACAAACATCAGTATAACCAGCCAAACTCTGAAGTCCATCAACAATTTCTTGTGACTTTATTTCCATGTACAACAATCTATCCTGTTTTCCCGAAAATAAAACATGTTAATTTCTAACAATAAAAATATGTTAATTTTTGCTCCTAAAGACATGCTAGATCTTATTTTCAGGGGAGGTCTTATATTTCTAAGCTTGAAAAAGGTTGCACTAGGTCTTATTTTTTTGGGATGTCCTATTTTTGGGGAAACAGGGTAGTTTGTTAGGGAGGTGGTGCCCAGAAGCACAAATGAGGGATCTGGGATATGCCAGGTAGAAAGTAATACTAATAAAGAATGCAAGAGAGTGAGTTGCTTTTCTGGGTTATTGACCACCCCACTGGAACTCTCTGAGAAACATGTTTGGGGAGGTCATGGAATTTATCACCTATTTTTATTTCTTCTTGGTTTGGTTGAGAATTGTCTTGAAGACATTCACACAATTTTGAGTTATGCGTAAGAGGACCACAGAAATCCCCTGCAGGGTGGGAGAAGGTGTTAGGATAAAAAGAAGACTTATCCTTAGGATGCAAAAATGTAAACATATTTCAAGAAACAGTATACACAGCAGCGAGTCAACTCAGAAAAATGCTTAAGGCAATTTCTATAATTTTTCTACAATTATTTATATAAGTGTCAACTTATGGTCAGTCTTGTTTCTTTATACCTGCCACATACCTCCATCCTCTGCAAAATTATATCTTTTCTATAAATATGTGGGTCTATATCTCTTTTAAAAAGAGTAACTTTTAAAAACATAATCACAATATCACTATACTTTAAAAAAAGCAATAATTTCTTAATATTGTCAAACATCAAATTTGTAATCAGATTTTTAACTTCAATTTATTTAATATAATTGTTTCATGTATACTAATTTACTTATTATAGAATTTATTGATTTGAAGTGTATAATTCAAGTTTTCTTTTATTTTTTTAGTATATTTATCAGTATTTGTAACCATCACAGCAAACAATTTTAGAACATTTTCATCACCTCACAGGGAAACACTTTAATTTTCAACCTCTTTCTCCCTAGCCACCCAGAACCAAGCAACTGCTAATTTGCTTACATTCTCTGTGCATTTGCCTATTCTAGACCTTTAATTTTTATAGAAGTTTTTTATCTGGTTAAGTCCTAGTTTATTGATTATTTTAAATCATTAGAGGGCATTTGTTAGAATTTGTAAAATGATGTTTATATATCTGAAATGAGCATATGATTTATATTTTTCATTCAATATGTTGTATTAAATTAAGTGATTTTTGGATGTAAAATTATTTTTATGTGTTGCTGACATTGCATTTTATTGAGAAATATTTTTGTCTCTATAGATGATATTAATCTATAGTTTTCTTGTGTTTGGTTTGGTTTAAGCCTAATAATTGCAAAAATAATAAGTTGGACTAATTTATTTTTCTTAAGTAGAAAAATACACTGCATACAAAGTGGCTTTAGTCAACTAGAAAACAAAATAACATAAGTACATACTACAAATCTCTTCAATTTTTATTTTTTATTTTTTTAGCCAGAGAGACAAGCATATAGGGACAAACAGACAGGAATGGAGAGAGATGAGAGATAAGAAGCATCAATTCTTTGTTGTGTCACCTTAGTTGTTCATTGATTGTTTTCTTATACATGCCTTGACCAGAGGGGCTGCAGCTGAGCCAGTGTCCTCTTTCTCAAGCCAGTGACCTTGTGCTCAAGCCAGTGACCTTTGGGCCCAAGCTAGTAACCATGGGGTCATGTCTATGATCTCACACTCAAGCCAGTGACAATGCACTAAAGCTAATAAGTCTATGCTCAAAGCGGATGAGCCCATCCTCAAGCTAGAGTCCTCGGGATTTTGAACCTGGGTCCTCTGTATGCCAGTCCAGTGCTCTATCCACTGCGCCACTGCTTGGTCAGGCCATACTACAAATCTTAAACTACGTGTTTTTCCCACAAGGCAAAATATTCATGATAAAAAAAATGGTCCTTGAATGTGAGCAATAACCACATTATTCTTTAACAAATTCTTCTATGGTGAAAGTTAGATATTGGAAGTTACGTATTTTTCTATGTCTTTTTGCTAACAAAAGTAGGAGAAAAGATCAAGCACACTTTTACATTTAAGGTTGTTTATTTTAAAGTGAAATTCCATTTCCATCTTAGCAAACCATAACTGAATGATGAAAGTCTGACCATAAGTGTGATAAATGAAAAAATAGTATGTTGAATAAAAGGTGCAGAACATTTTTCCTCTGATTGTTGGTTGAGGGGAAAGAGAAACAACTTTAAGTTGAGTAACTTGGGTGTTGCAAGGAGTAGAAATTCACAGATGTCAAAATTTCTCTTTGTTTTCTTCACACAGAATGTTTAGTTTTGTGACATATGTTTCTGGGAAATAGAAATATTCTATTCATAAATATATGACTGACAAATCATTTTCTCTTGAACATAGTATTCTAGAAATATTTAACTCCAGGAATTGGAAATATCAAGAATTTAGCATTTAAATTTTTTTGTCTTTTTGTGCATGCCACATACTTACAAAGGCAATTATGTTAGTGAAGGAGATTTCTTTCTTTCTTTCTTTCTTTCTTTCTTTCTTTCTTTCTTTCTTTCTTTCTTTCTTTCTTTCTTTCTTTCTTTCTTTCTTTTCCTTTCTTTAATTTAAGTGAGAGGGAGGTGAAAGATAGACTTCTCCATGCACCCCAACCAAGATTTACACCCCAAACTCCCATCTGGGGCCAGTACTCTGCCCATCTATGGCCATGCTTGCAACTAATTTTTAGCATCTGAGGTGAAGGCATATTAGAGCCATGCTCAGCGCCTGGCCAATGCGCTTGAACCAATCAAGTTATGGTTGTGGGAGGGGAAATGAGAGACAGACAGAGAAGGGTGAGGTGGAAGGGTGAAGAAACAGATAATCATTTCTCTTGTGTAACCTGACTGGATCGAACCCAGAATTTCCACTCACCAGGTCAACATTCTACCACTGTTACTTAAGCTCTTATTGGTGGGTAGTATACCACCATGACAATATATAAGCAGTACTGTTGGATATGTTTAGGGGGATTCAAGAATCAGATTACAATTTCCTTCCAAACAGAAGAAATTTCAAAGTTTTATCAACCTCTCTATCTAAAAAGATGTGCTGCTTAATTTTAGCTAAGTGGTCATAAATGTCTTACAGATTTGTGACATGTGCCCCTTTCTATGTAATGCATGCCGTGATTACTGACAAATGTGCATATTGGATTTGAAAAAAAAATTCTTTAAATATAAAGATTGTTACTTTTAAAGCAGTTTTTGAAAACCTGGCATTGTTTGATATTAGGGGTGATAAATGCTATATGCACCGGTAAAATGTTAAGCATATACGTATATTAAAATTTAAGTAAAATTATTCTGTTAACCTTTGACTGATAGTCTTAGAAAAATAGAGTTATGTTTTAGTTGCACTCATTTATTTTCTTAAATAAGAAAATAAACTTCATACAATGATATTTAGTTAACTAAAATATGAACAAAGTAGCATCAGCCATACTACAAATCTGCGACTCCTATTTTTTTTTATTAGTCTATATTACTCTAACTTTTGCTTCAAGTTATATGTGTATTGAACCTTTGCCCATCTGTGTTTACTGCTCTCTTTGCACTCCTAGTAGTTTGATGTGTCACATTGCCATTGCACTGCAGAGGTGTTTTTTATTGTTTTCAAGTTTTATGTGGATAAATAATTTCCACACAATGTCTTAAATAGGTTGAATGCTTCATATTTAATATTGTCACAATATATGTTTACGCAAATTCAATATGTTATTTTCAAATATCTCACTAACCTACAAGGACTATACTAGTAATCTAATATCCATATTTCTTTTAAAAAAGGCTTATAGCTTTGTTTCATCATAGTGGAATACATATTTAATGGACAAATTTCTCTTTAAATCAATATTTCTACTCACAAGGATTAGGTGGTTGAAAAGAATGATACTTAACTCTCTATACATACTCAACCTACAGTACACCAAAGGAATTTTATTAGCAGGGAAGAAACTAAGTATAAACTATGCTAGGGAATAGTCATCAAAACTAACTGCTGTAATAAGGAAGTATATTCTTATTTTATACACAGTGTACCGGATTGCTCTGGTAGTAATAAACATTGTTAAGTGTGGAAAACCTGTGAAATGTTTTGACTATTATGCCAGCATTTATGGCCTAAAAGAGATTTTTTTTCATGCTACTTTTTCTCATAAAGCAAATGGTCCATTATAGAGGAGAGGAGCCTCAGCTTAAAAGCAAGCCAGATTCTCTGGTTTTAGTGTCTCTGACCACTCTGTTGGCTCTCTAATTTACCAGATCCTGAGAATCTGAGAGAGAACAACAATGATTTATATTTTAGCTTTTAGATTGTGTTATCAATGATATTGTTTACAGGCTTCCCATTAATGTTTTAGCAGTTCAGAAGTTCAAAGTATTATGGTAAATATATAAAGTATATGGAAGATATCTGTATACTTTATATAGATAACATATTTTATTCCCCACAACAAATTAAAGGTATACTTTCCCTTTAAGTCTCAGTATAAAAGTTTCTTTATTATTTTGGAACTCTTTTTCATGTGCATTCCTTATCCATATATGTTTCATTATACTTTTAAAACAGCTTTGTGTGCAACACAGACTAGTATACATTCTAAGGGAGTACAAGAAGTTCTCAGTGCCATAATATGTTCTGTGTCTTTACGAAAAACAACACATAATGAAACCAATTATACTATAGTCTAATTGATATAAACAGGAGTTAAGTTCCTATGGCATCTCATCAATATTATAACAAAACGAGTTGAACAAAAAGACATGACTTGAGGATCTGCTGCATATTCTGTGGTCTCACTTGGAAACATAGTTTTCAATTTATAATAAGATGCTGGTATTGGCTTTAAAAGACTAATAAACAAAACTTTCTAATATTTAAGCCTGAAATAAACAAAATATTTGTATTAGGAGTGTAATTGAAGACTTGAAAAAGAGAAGAAATATGCACAGAATGAAAAGCTACACTTTTTACATTATTTTTAATTTTTAATTGTAATTTTATCTTCTATTAAATTTATTAAAGTGACATTGGTGAACATAACTATACAGGTTCAGGTACCTGATTCTACAACATATCTCTGTACGTCATACTCTGTAACCTGTTATTACATGTTTTAATCATTCAGTCATTCCAAACTTCAGCCATGATACAATTAGTAGATTCTATACTCTCCACATGGGGTATTTTATTTTGAAGTGTATGGTTAGATGCATCAGGATATCTAAAGTAAGAAGGTTTAAATGATAATATAATTAATAACTAAAAAGATAATACAGAAGACTTTTTATTTTTACAAATAAAAGTTGAATGACCATATCTTCTACATGTGTACTTGTTTTAAAGTAGCAATCCTAACTTTACTTACACCTGTATGTACACATATAGAGTTGTCTCATCAGTTATGGTAAGAGTGAAGCTAGACTATCATCCTTTTTCTTTCTCCAGCCATATTTTGGTAGATCTCTGGTATTATTCCCAAAGAATATATCTCTCTAGTTTATGACTACTGGGAAGAGAAGAGAAATAGTTGTTTTTTCTATGTCTATCCCAGACACAAACAGAACATGTGAGGAATTTAACATTTAAGCATATCTTTTTTAAACATTTCAGTTGTCAAATTCAAGCCATGTAGAGTCAAGGGATGATGAAAAGTCACTTAATGACCAGATAAAATTACAGGTCATCACAAATTTAAATTAGGAGTGCATTATGTGTTCACTCATTTTTATGCGAAATGTGTATGACAGGACACATCCTGTATTATGTAGTGTTGTCTTTTTCCTTATCAACTTCAGTTTTTAAGATCAGTTCTCCACTGAGAGTTCTTTATGTCCTGTTTTATTTGACCACTATTTCTACATCTTCCAAATCATCCAGTTCATTATCTTTTCTTAAGTCATGTGAACTTTTTCACATTTCACAGTGTTATTAATTAGAGCTCCCCCGACTCCTAATATCTGTTTTTGGATAAAAAGGGGGAGAAAACTTTAGGGCTCTTGAGAAATAATGAGACTTTAAATTAGAATGAGGCTCAGTAGCCAAGTTTTCAGGTTGCTACTTTTATTCTCTTATTGAATCCGAAGTCTTATTACTAAATTCCTACACTGTGTGATCAACTTTATCATTATACTTATATGTCTGCCTGTGTGACTATTGATATTGTTCTCTTCACTCTTTATATTCCTGTGTATTTTGTAATCATTACATATTATCTAGAGCAATTTGAGTTTTTTCCTCTAAAATAAGAATACATCTTCTAAAATACAGTGTGTCCGTAAAGTCATGGTGCACTTTTGACTGGTCATAAGGTCAAAAGTGCACCATGACTTTACAGACACACTGTATTACACTGGGGGACATTTTTTTTTTTTCCATTTTCTGTAGTATGAGGTTTTAGAACTGTTTCTATCTATGTCTGCATCACTGATTCCATTTTTTGTTGCATGCTTTAGTTTTTATGCAATTTTAATTTCTTTTTGTTACAGTTAATGGCATGCATTGGTTTTTAAATTGCAGTTAAAGAGCAACGACTCTTGGATTGAACATAACCACAAGGCTATTAATGTTTTACAAACATCACTTTTACATAATGTGTTGTTTTTAAATGTAAAAAATGATTATCTGATTGTTAGGCAGATAAAATATATTATGCTCACTTTGTTAAAGATGGCACTGCTTATGTGCAACTCTGTTGATATTAATGTGTGTTGGGGGACAGGCTGTGCGCAGGCTGGGTCATTATAACTTAAGGCTTAATTTTAAGAGTAAGCTTTTCCCCACACCCTTGACTGATTGGATGATGTGGAGTGGTGCACTCTCATGAGGAATCCTCCAATTAGGACTCAGATAAGTGGCTTTGTATCAGAGACTGCCTTGTTTGTTGATTGGATTAAAGGTTTGGATTTCTACGCTGTAAAGTGGGGCAGACCGGGAGCTTGCTCGCTTTCAGTTCCTGAGGTTAGCATTAGAGAGGAAAGCAGATTAAGGCCACGTGGAGGAGAGGAGAAGCAGCCAAGATGGTGGTGTGCTGAGGAAGAAGCCAGTTTGTACAGAGAGAAGGAGATAGGAAACAGAGGTGAATAAGTCTGGTGAGGTAGAAACCTTTGATTCTAGGAAACTCAGATAAGTCAGTAGCTTTGTGAGCACTGAATGAGTGGGTTTTGGAGCCCAGTGTGTGTTTTTGCGTGCCTGCTGGGTGCAAGCTAGGATTAAAAATGATGGCCTACCAGTTGTTGGCTCCATTGTTTCATTACCGACTGTCTGAATCTAATGTGAACTTGCACGGGCCAGGCAGCTGTGATGGAGGTCACGGGCACTGACTTTACACTGTTAAAAACATCCTCTTATTTTTTTTTAGATTGAATCATGGCTTATTCAAGTAGGTGTCAATGTAAGAACAGTCCTGACACTTTCTTTATATATGTGGCTGTTACACACTTCAACGTCAAAGGCACAATATTTCATCATTTGTGACACGTACATATATTGCCTATTTTCAGCGGTTCCAATTGGTTATTCAGCTCATCTGAGAGAAGATTATAATGACATAAAAATTGTCCTCGACTTTCTGAAGTATGAAGAGCATAATTGGATCATTTGTGTGGATCTTAAAATGGTAAATTTCCTGCTAGGACAACAGAGAAGTTCCATGAAATATCCTTGCTTTCTGTGTTTGTGGGACAGCCGAGTTTGGGAGAAACACTAGACTCAGAAGGAGTGCCCAAAACGTGAAGCTCTGGAATTAGGGGTGCAAAATATTGTGAATGAACTTGTAGTTAATCAAGACAGGATTATTTTTTCCCCCACTTCACATAAAACTTGGCTTTATGAAGCAGTTTGTTCAGGTTTTGAGTAGAGAAAGTGAATGCTTTCAACATATTATTTCTGCTTTTTCTGCCTTGCCTTTTTTTATTAATTTTAATGGGGTGACATTAACAAATCAGGGTACATATGTTCAAAGAAAACATCTCCAGGTTATCTTATCATTCAATTATGTTGCATACCCATCACCCAAAGTCAAACTGTGTTTTGAGAAGATAAAAGCAGGTATATTCGATGGACCTCAAATTCAAACCTGTATATGTGATGAAGAATTTGCCAGGAAGATGAATAAGGAGGAGGAAGCAGCATGGCAGTTTTTTGTGGCAGTTACAAAAAACTTCCTTGGCAACAAAAAAGCAGAAAACTATGAACTCCTGGTTCAAAGGATGCTTTTGGCTTTCTGCGACATTGGATGTAACATGAGCATTAAGATTCACTTCCTGAACAGTCACCTTGATAAGTTTCCCAAAAATTTTGGAGCTGTTAGTGATGAGCAGACTACTGCTCGAGCATTAAACGAGATTGTCCTCAACAAGTACACAAATGCAAGAGCTACAAATGCAATTTTTTGCCATTTGAATAGAATTTAAATAAGTTTTGTGCAAATTTTATTATTATAATAAGTGTTTTAATATGTTCTATTTCAAAATTGTAGAAAAATTCTGATGCAATCATATCTTTTAGTATATTTACTGCATTATATAAATTATTATAATTTCACAAAGATGATGCCCAAGAAGACATTCTAATTCATTATGTAAAGCTAAATGTTGAAAATTTTACAATAAGATGAAAACCTAAAATCTTGAACGGCAAAAAAAAGAACTGTAGCTTACAGAGAAAAATTAATGTCAGATTTGAGATCAGCACCCTCGAATTAGGTAAGAACAAATGTTTTTTGGGATGCAACAAAAATTTTGTTCTCCAGTGTTATTAAAGTAGAGTTTTATGTTTAAGAAATTAGTCTTTCAATCTAATTTAAATATAATAATTGACTAATCACAAAGATAATTTAAATAGTGCTGAAATAGTTATTTGTAATATATTCATCCCAATGTAGTAATATTATTTAGAAATAAATAATGCAAGTGTCTTAAGAATCTGTTATGAGAAAACGGTATTTTAACATCAATTTTTCAGCTCACAAGTTTGGACCCAAGGTCGCTGGCTTGATTGGAGCAAGAGGTTACTGGGTTTGCTGTAGCCCCACGGTCAAGGCACATATGAGAAAGCAATCAATGCACAACTAAAGTGTTGCAATGAAAAACTGATGATTAAAGCTTCTCATCTCTCTCCATTCCTGTATGTCTGTCCCTATCTATCCTTCTCTCTGACTCTCACTCTGTCTCTGTAAAAAAAAAAAAAAAAAAAAAAAAAAAAGAATGTGATGTTATTTACATATCTTTAGTGACTTAATGTCTTGATTATTAAGTTAGTTGGGTAATTTTTTCTCACAGTCTTATAATTTTAATCTTTATCTTCTTTCTGCATTTTACTCTTTTTATTTCTATGCTTATCCTTTCTTGTCTGTTAGTTTTGTTATGTCAACTTTGACATAGAAAATAATGTCAACTATTTTTTTTGAATTTCTATGTTTAAATAGCCAGGTTATACCTGCAGGTCGGATTTTCTTTCCTGTGGAGATATTGGGATTTTGGAGATCAGTCCTGTATCCTTAGATTTTTTTTATTCCTATCCACTAGTAATTATACTGCTCTTTTGAACCACAAACCTAAGAAAATGATCATTTTTATTTACCTCATTTTCCTGAGTAGTTCTCAGTTTAAGACCTTGTCTCCAGCTTTTCTCCACCCTACAAGTAGGTATTTTTGTTTTGACAACTATTTGTTGCTTCCCGTTTCAGAATGGAGCCCCTCTGTTCAAGGGCTTCACCCTGTTATCCATCACTGTGGCTTCAGGCTGTTATAAATGTGTTTATTTTTATTTTTATGTATTTTCTTTCAATACTTTACTTAGGAAACATTCTGGAATTCATAGAACCATATTTTCTATTTTTTAATATTATAATTCTTTATGTCTAGATTTTTTATTTTATTGCATTTTATTATTCTTATCGCATCAGTTCTCAATTATCAACTCTTGTGACTGTAGCCAATGCCATTTTGGCATTGTATCTATTTCAAATGAAGAAATAATATGTATCATAAAGGCAGGAGGTTAAGATGAAAAGGATGACACAGAGACTGAGAAAACAGAAATAACATATAATGAAAATTTGTAGCTTCTGCCAGTCTCAGCCAGTGATGCAAAACTGCTGCCTCTGGGACTTTGATATTTAGAATTTAATAGAAAATGGAAAAAAAATTGTGAGCCAGTGTTGAAAATAGCTTTAGTGTTTTAAAGAAGTAAGAAAAGACACATTTTTAACTTTACTTTTTATTGATAATAGCACAGAAGGGCTCATATATTAGTATATATTTTTGGTTAATATCAGCTAAGTGTAAATTTAGTTCTAGATCAAACTATACTTTAACATTTAAATGTGTAGTTTATCATTTGAAAGTAAGCATTACAGTGGTTCCTTGTCTATTGCCAGTGTTAGGTTCCAGAACTCCCCCATCCACCGTGAAAGGCGAAAATCCGCGAAATAGTGACTTTATATTTATTGAATTATTTATATATATTTTAAGGGTTTATAAACCCTCCTCACATTCTTATAAACCTTTCCCACACTTATTTTGCTTATTTTACTAAAAAAATAATTAAAATAATAATATATAAAAATACCTATATACTGCAAAATCCTGCAATGTAGTGAAAAATTCACAATACAAAATTGGATATATACAATTTAAAAATCCACGATACAGTGAGACCACAAAAAGTGAACCGCAATATGGCGAGGGATGATCATATTTAATTTTCTAGTTAAAAAATAATCACTGTGGCATAAAGTTTGAGATTTTTGGTTAATCAGTGATATTTTAAATAGAATTTGTGTTTAAATGGATTCTAACAGGAAATTGCTAATTAATAATAATTTTAAAAAGCAGATAAAAGAAATAGTTAAACCTTAGATTAAGTAGGTGACTGAAAACAAATTTTCTCTGATCATTGGCTCACTGTTTTCTCAGCTGTTTAAAAACCAGTGAGTAGCCTGACCTGGAGTGGCGCAGTGGATAAAGCGTCGACCTGGGAACACTGAGGTCTCCAGTTCAAAACCCTGCACTGGTCTGGTCAAGGCACATATGGGAATTGAGCTTCCAGCTCCTCCCCCCTTTCTCTCTCTTTCTCTCTCTCTCTCTCACTCTGTGTCTCCTCTCTAAAATGAATAAAATAAAAAAAATTAAAAACAAAACAAACAAAAAAACCTACTACTTAAAAAAAAATAACAACAAACCAGTGAGTAGGAGATATTTGTCTCAATGAATATTAGGCATAATGCAAATATCATCAATTTGAACTTGAATTATTTTAAAGGAATGTATACTCTTGTTGACGTGAAAAAGAAATCACTTGTAGACTGAGGAGAATTTATACTATATTTGGAAATGTTCCATGTCCTACCTCAAGAATTTATTCTTTCTTTATTGAACATCTCATCTTTCCTATATAAGAGAGAATGATTGTGTTTAGACTTTATAGAGTGTACTTCTAATTACTTGTATATTATTTATTTAATTAGCTTCATATTTTCTCACAATTTTATTTTAAACGCACTTTCAGGTGTATTACAGAATGCTATGTTTTTATGGCTTTAATAAGGAATAAATAGACTGAAACGCTTCCCTTACTCAGAGTTGAAGCAGGTGTCCCGGTAAATAAAAGCAATCCAACAGATGGGAAAAACGCAGTAAAGGACAGAGTCCAGGTAGTTTGGCAAGATCTAAAATCCGAATGTAAGAAAAACAGCATTACAGAATAGTTGATCCTAGAATAAAGATTGATTACTCCTTTTAATGTTTTATTCTTCTTGCTGGATCTAGGAATCTTGACTGACAAGAATGGACCGTAGCAGAGTGAGGACAAAGGTGTTCAGGGAAGTTTTGCCCTTGATTGAGGGATACTGTCAATCAGGGTCTCCTTACACTACTGTCTAGTTGTTATTATCACAGAGCCGAATAATTTTGCCTTGTCTTCCTAAATAGCATTCATTCTCAACAAGTGGAAATACAGAAAAGAAAGAGGAAAAAGAGACCGTAAAACTATCAGTGAAGGGCAGTGAAGAACAGCTAATGTAAAGTACTATCTTTTGTTGTACTTATTTGGAATGAAAGGCTTCTCCTTTCAAAAAAATAAATTTAAAGAAAGAGAATGAAATGAGATAGATATTGCATTTTGAGTTATGTTAACCCTTTGTAAGTTTTATTCTTTTATATTTGTTTTATTCTAATTCTGAACTAACAGACTAAATCCAGGAAGAAAACTTTCTCATTTTAATTTATTTTACATCCTGTGAATTCAGATAGTAGGCAAGAGAGCACTTAGTAATAAGTTTATAATATATATTTCCCATTAATGAGGTTTATTGAAAATTTCTTGCTGTGGTTGATTTCTCATGGGGATGCTCCTACAGTTATCCTGAGAGTGAGAAGTACCCACAGGGATGAAGAAAGGCATATGAGAATCATCATTTTAGTCTGAACAATCAACCTCATTAGACAGCCTGGACACATTAATCAAACTAGCAAGAATTATTAATACAGTTATTTTATTTATGTTTTTGGTGCCAGGCAGAAAATCATAATTATTTTAAAAAAGTGAGACAGTAATTCACATTAATTGGTATTTGTTCAATAAATGTAAAGGCTCCTGACAGCAATAAATCCTCTTTTACTTATACATAGATTTTATTTTAACACTTTCAATAATAATTTTCTAAGTCAACTTTTCCCAAAATAGAGCCTAAACATCACCAGTAATACTTGGGGAGTGTTAAAAAAGCTCAGATTACTTGACTAATTCCAGGCTTATTGGGTCAGTATTTTTTGGGGGTAGAATTTAAAAATCTGCATTTTGATGAGATTTTTATGTACCGGAACATTGAGAACCATTACTCTGAATTGATCTGTCAGTTTCATTTAGTCAATACCAGTACTATAAGCCTAACTTTAATTTAATGGATAGTTCAACTGATTTTTAGTTCTATAGTTAAGTGAATTAAGAAGGAAAGATGAGAGTATTAGACTAAAAAAAGAGAGGACTTTAGGCTTTCTTAACTATTTTTAGTACCTGAAAATTTTAAAGTAAATTTAATTTATGTTTATAAAAGAAAGAAACATATCATCTAAATCTCAATTTAGAGATTTAATTTTATCTTAACCCTTTCCCTAAAAATTTTCCCACTTTACAAAATGTATTTAGATTTAATTAAAAAATAAATAAAAGCAAATAGCCAAGTATTATTTCATTATACTTAAGACTGAGTTGAGTAAAAAATTGCAAGTGGATACAATTCTACTATTAGAAAAGAACAGTTGTGATGGGAAAAATGAGAAAGGGTTTCAGATAACCATATGTCGGAAATCAATACAGGTATACTGAAACAGAGTGTAATCATCTAAGATTGACAGTCACATTGATACAGGCAGTTCCAGGTTTGCCATTGCTTGACCCCTTGACCTATTTTCTCACTGTGTAGTTCTTTTGAAGAATGCTTCAGCTCACAAATTCCTGTTAGAGCACAGAAAGGTAGCAATGTTTAGTCTGTAAGAGGCAATGTATTTTTAACATCCTCATGTTTTTAGCAACTCAGATTAATGCTTTTCAAAGTAAATTCCAAATGTAAAAACCAAATATTTAATAGCTTATTATATTTGTTTTTGTTATTGTTTAAAGCATATTTGTTACTTTTAAAAAATCTATAATATAAAATCATGTTGTCTGTTTTGACAATAGAGAAAAACTCCTTTAATTACAGCATGCAATGATGTTTATGCTTAAGATTTTAGGATATGTTCTTCTAGACTTGCTTCTATAAAACTTTATATGTTTGTCTAAATATTTTATGTTTAAATTATATCACACAGTGGTTTGTTAGCCACTTTTCAATGGTGATTAATATTGATTGTAAATATATCCTATATTATATTTTAATAAAATCTATATTAACATTTTAATGATTATATACAGTTACATTCAGTGAATGAATACATATACATTCAATAATGCCCTAGAGAAAGGTTTCATGATTTATATTGTTCATTTTTTATACAATAAGTGATATGACAATAAATACAGATTTTTTAGTATACATTTTTGTTAGTCCTTAAACTATACCCTGGAACATGAAGTCTTTGGCTAAGTTTTATGACTATTTTAATGGCTTTGTTGCACGAATTGTGGTAGTAATTCAAATTGCCACAAGCAATGACCTAGATAATATATATTCCTATATACTTTAGGTGACATTACTAGGAAAATGTGGTATTCTATAGTTTCTTTTAAATTTTTATACAAATTATGCTTTATACTTTTTTGTTTATATGCATTTTTTTATTTGTGAAATATCTCAAGTTCTTTATTTTTGGGGGAAACTGAATTTTTCTTAATAATTTATACTATAGCTTTATGTATATTAATTTATGGGTTCTTATATTTGTGTCATATGTTAGTTGAAGTTTTTATATAATAGTAAAGAAAGTGTAACAATTTAAATGTCCAACAATTAAGGACTTATTAAATATTTCTTTACTAGAGCAGAATACTCTGCAGTCTTTTCAAATGAACATATAACTAACTATCAATACTTAATTTTTATATTTTGAGTGAAAAATATATAAAACAGTCCACTAAGATATCTTTTTAATAAATAAAATATGTACAGAAGCATGCTCATAAAAGGACATAAAGATATAAAAAAAGAAAATATCACCGTTGGTTAATTATAAGTAGTGAATTTTTAAGCTCTTCTTTGTACTTATATACATATAATTTATAATTCTTTTTTGCAATCAATGTACATTATCTTATAATAAGAAAAATAAAGCTAATTAAAACATTGAAAATATATATTAAAGTACTAAGTAACCCTTTATTTTTGCAAAACCAATAACCAACTTTATATTGAAATCCATTCATAACAGAGCCCAAAGTAGAACCTATATATTTTGTCTTCTGGTTTTTATTCTTTCCCCTGTCCAGTATTAGTTCTTATACAGTTTGAACTAGTTTAATTATTATTAATCCACATATACTCACTATTTGCTTTGATACATTTTTATTCAGATGCTAAGTAGCATGCTAAGACTTAGTAATCTAGTCCACACTGTATCTTTTTCATGAAGCCAAATGGAATAAAATTCCCCAGAGCTATGCATTATAGGTTTTACTTTGCTTATACTTACATTATATTTACCCTTGGTAAACGTAAAAACAAATGAAACAGATGAAACAAAGGCAGTATTTTGCTCAATCCTACTGTGTCACCATGGTTTCAGCTTTTTGTTTGTCAAGATCAACCAGTGAAGAGGAATATTAAGCCTTGGAGTCACTCCCAGCAGAGCACTTCTTTAGCTGTATTTTAGGCTCTTGAAAATAACAAAGGGGAAAATGAAGCAAATTTGAAAAGCATTCAAACAGCTAAACATCCAAAGTCATGCAACTTCCTTGTTGAGAAAGTTCTCCTCCTTATCAATCAATGAATATTCTCTGATATGGGACTTCTTGATTTTCCTCTGTTCAGACATTTGAATTAAATACTTTGAAGCAGTGCAATGGAGGAGTGAGTACATAAAGCATTGTTCAGGTAAAAGTAGCAAGTATGGCACTCCAGCCAAGTTATTGTATCCAGGACACAAAAGGGACATCCTTTCCATTGTGATCCCTTTACGCAATTAAGCAATACAGTGGTACCTTGTCTTATGAAATATAACCGAGCTCGAGCTCGTAAGTCAGTCAACTCGTATATCAAACTGCCGATATTGGACTCATGCACCAAAGCGGCAACCAGCGGCAGCTTCCCAAATCACAACTCGTATCTCGGAATTTCGCTCCAATCTCAAACAAAAATACGGACCAAGTTACAGCTCCTATCTTAAAAAAGTATGTTGGTCTGTTTGTATCTTAAGGTACCACTGTAATCACCTATGAACTACTAGATTTAAATCTTAGGTTCTGGGAAGACTAATTCGATTAATTAAAACATCTTTAAAATGTCAACGTCAAGAAACCAAGAATTAATCTGTATCTCTAAGTGAAGACAATGATTGCAATGAAAAGAAAAATAATAAATATAAACAGAACAAAAATATATAAGACCAAAAAACTACAACTATTTTTTTGTGCTTTATTCAGCACTGATACTGTTTAACTTTATATTTTTAAAGGAATTGAGAATTGGTATTTGATATCCATTTAGCTAAAATTTATAATAAAACTAAAAGTAAAAAGTTGATTCACTAAGGGGATAAATTAAATCTGTTCAATTAATATGGTATAAAAGTGAAGATTAAACACTCATTATCCTAAATAGACTCTAGGAAAAACTTCACTTACTGTTTTATAACAACATTTGTTCGGAGTTCAGAATGTGGCCATGTAGTTTTCTCAATTCAACTTTTAAAGTAACATACTCCCTCTCATTCTGTTTGTTCTTATTCTTGTCTCATTCTTTCTGGACTAACATTTCTCTCTTTTCTCCCCTTCTTTCTTTCTCTATTCCTTTTCTCTTTAGGTATCTTCTTTACATTATAGCCTTTGTATAGTATGTGAATCTTTGTATGGGTATTGGAGTGATGTGTATAAATATTTGTTATACATGTACAATTATATACAATGTATAATATGTATTTTATATTATATATATATACTGTATTTTTCGTTCTATAAGATGGACTTTTTTCCCTCGAAAAGTGGAGGGGAGAATGCCCGTGCATCCTATGGAGCAAATGTTCATTTCTTTAAGCTGTTGCAGGTTCCCAGACCACTAGAAGAGCATTTGAACATTAAAGTCTCTTCTCATTTGTTAATAACAGTGCTAGTGGTTGTTAATACTGCTGTTGAGTTTACACTGATGAAAATATTATTGTGGTATATTTCATTAAATATTTTAACACACCATTTAGTTCAGAATATTTTTTTTTTCTTCTTTTTCTCCTTAAAACCCTGGGTGCGTCTTATGGTCCGTCAGGTGCATCTTATGGAGCGAAAAATACATTAAATATTATAAATAATATAGGTTACATATAATAGTATAATATTTATGAATTATAATGTAAAATATATTAAAGTATTATTAGCTATGTATTCTAAATTATGTACCCTTCACAAAACCTGAACAGCAGATAGTATTTTAATTATTTTAAAGTATTATATAACTAATTTTAGTGTCTCTATTAAACACACGAAGTAGAAATTAAAGTGCTTTGGATAAACATATTGGAACATGACAGTTCCAGTTGCTCACATCTTTACTAGACTTGATATGATTTAAAAAATTATTCAGTTTTTTATCTCTTTCGAGTTTTAATTTTTATTTCTCTAACTACAATAACTATAATTTCACTATTTTGAAGCAGAGACAATTGTTAGTTGTAATTTCATATGGTGACATAGTTACTATCATTAAACACAAATTTTTTAAAAAAATTTATACATTGTGAGAATAACAAATTTTTGTGAAAATAATTATGTGTAATATCACATCCCTGGCCTAGGAGGTGCCACTGTACCCCTACATAAATTAAAGTCAATAACAATAATATCAAATAACTAGTGAGTCCTTATTTGGTGCTAGGCATATTTTTACACTTATAAATGTATTACTTAAGTGTACCAAAAGGACTTATATAAAATAGCATCACTATAAACAATTCATGCTCTTTCAGTGACGTGTGTGCATTGTGGTTTCTGTACACATGAGCATTTAGGTAACTTAAGAATCATAGAATTAAAAAGTTATGAAATAGGCAGAATAAGTAACTAATTCAGAATATACACTTTTTCCATGTTCAAAAGTTACAACTCTCATCAATTCTGTTATATTAGTCTTGATAGGAAGATTGATTTTTTCAAAAAGAGTGAATTATTACTATGATGGCAAATAGTGATTTTCTAAAAAATAAGAAAGTATAAATTGAGATATAAATATTTTTTCTGATAAAATACTAGAGATACTTATTAAAATAAAATTTAGGTACAAATATAAATAAGTTGTAAATTTTTAGAAATTGTGTTAATTATGAAACAAGTTTGACTTTAATTTTTTTACTTATCATTATATTCAAAACCAAATATGTGCTATGCATAATTTTAGTATATATTTTATTGCATAATTGGAATCCATAAACTGAGTTTAATAAAAATAAACTGAGTATAATAAAACTTTTTCTATCTTTAAAATTTATTATAAATTATTAGATGATATTGAAATGTAGCCATTAGAAGCATTCATCCATCTTCTCTTTCTTAATTACATTTGAAACACTGGGTTTCTTTAAATTTTACTTAAATTATTTCACTGATTTCTGATTGTTTTATATTACTTAAAATTAAGAGCCAATATTTATTACATTCTGAAACATTCCCACTGCCTGACAATATAATTCTAATTGTAATAGTCATGTTTTAATTTTTGTTCTGTTCAGATTTAACTGGTATGCCTTTAGTCTAAATGTAAATACATTTTAGATATTAATGTAGTCATAAAGTGAAAAAAAAATTACTAGTTTAATCATTAGTATCAAGTTTTAGTACCAGTTTAATTAAAGCAAAAATACCATACATATTCTGTTTATTAACATTACTTGCATATCTATAGAAATTCCTCCTTCTTGTAAATATAATGTTTTTGAAAAAAATACAAAGTTTTACTATTTGTGTATCCTGTAACAATGCACATTACTAAATAGGTAATTCACATGTTCATACTATTTATTACATAATGACTTAGCAAAAATTAAGATTTCTTAAACAAGAATTTAAAAAATATATACATAATTGTTTAGTATACACTTAAAAATATTTTGTTTTGTTCAATTTTTATAAGACTTGCATTTTTCAAATAGAGTAAAAAACTTGGGAGCTTTGAGTTATTATTACTGTAAACACAGTATATATTTACATAATTATGTATAAATATAATACCTAATATATAATACATTTATATTATATGTCTATGTATAACTACATCTATCTCTCTCTATATATATAAACTATTCATAACTGTATAATTATAACTATAATTACACACACTCTCAATTAGTTATCTAGTACTATGTAATAACAAATCACACCAAAATGTATCAACATAAAATATATTTATTATGTCACGGTTTCTGTGAATCAAGCATTCAGGTGAGACTTAGCTGGATCTTCCACTTCTGAGGTTCTCGCATAGATGCCATTACAGTGTCCACTATGCTCCAGTCTCCTATCGTGTTTATGACTTGACCAGGAAGGATGCACTTGCAAGGCCACCCATCTTTTATATACTGAGGCTTCTGTTCCCTGCAGGCTATTGTACTGAGAATTTAGTTTCTCAGAAGATTTATGCTGAACCCCTTAGTAGTTCCTTGCCATATAACAGTCTTCAAATAGCACCACTCCACCTGGGAGAGAGCAAGAGGTCAAGAGAGACTTGAAACAAAAAGAAAGACCCAGTCATTTGTAACCTAATCATAACAATGATACCCAGTCACTTTAGCTTAGGTTTTTTGCTTTAATGCAACTCTGAAGAATTGTGAGGTTGAAGTGTAAAAGCTATATCCTATGCTTTTTTCTTATATTATTGATGATACAATGCCCCATTACTGCTGATACAGGCTTACCATATTTATTTTATTAATGATTAAGATATTAAAAAGAAATGATTATCTGACAACAATTATTATAGATGCTCTATCAGTAGTAGGTTAAGAATTAGAAATTAAATAAGGGTTAGGGTAAATCTATGGTCATTCTCATTTTGTGGAAAAGATTCAGTTGTGGACATGATTATAATCAAGCATCCTACATTTCTTTATAGCCGACCAAGGAGTGTAGAATTTCTAACTGCACTTGTAAGATAACTGATATGCATCGAATAATTCCATTTTTTTCAGCAGTATTGTATAGATTAAAATAACTGAATAAGCACATAGAAGAGGTTTATCTTTTGTAGTACTATTTTGGGGAAATAATGTTATGAATTTTCAAATTTTATTTTTTATATTTGTTGTTATATTTTAAAGAGTAGTTAAATATTTTGCTTTAAACATATTTGTGAGTTTAACATCTAATCAATTTAAATTTAGAAAGTTCTCCAATCTATATTAAAAGCTTGTTCTTAATTACATACTAAATTAAATACGAGATAAGAAGATTCTAAGAACTTGAAATGTATAGTTTCATTATTCTGAAATGTTAAATCTAAAAATGTGTAAAAATTCACATTAATTATTTAGTTTTAGCACATAAATGTAAATAGATTGGAACTGAAATTCACTTCAGACTGTAAGTAATAATTACCCAGAAACACTACATGAGCTTCATTAGATCCTATGTTTAATAAAAGCGAGGCACACAAGGGACCTGAACAAATATGCACAAATAAAAGGATTACAGTATTTAATGAGCATAAAATGGTCACCATAAACCTTCACTAAGAAGCATTTTCAAAAATCAAAATTAGAAAAGATGATCTTCAAAATGAAATCCAAGTTTTAACTTGACAGTTGCTTTAACAAAGTGCAGCTAATTTTCATGCAGCTGTCTTTTATGTTTTATTTTGTATATAGCAAAAAACTATGGAAAAGGGAATACAGAAATTATTGAAAACACCGATGGCATTTAGTATCTTTGTTTAATACACAAGCATTTGAAAATGCCAGCAATTTTTTTTCAATTTCTAATTTTATATGATTCCTGCTGTTAGATAGCATCTTTTAAAAAGTCACTTTGGAGAACATCTCTAGAAGACAAGATGCACAAAAATTGTTATAGGCGATGAAAACTATGGTTTTGATTTTCTATGAAAAGTGAATCAGAGAACAAACTACATTTAGAGATAAACTGGAAATTGTGAAGTTTAGAATTTTCTTAAAGAAATTCTGAGTGTTATCAGAAAATTACAATGAATGTTTAGATTGCATATGTTTAATTTATTGGTCCATCTAATGATACAAGGTTTATAGTCTTATCAATAGTTAAAGTACATATGGTTCATACTGCACTGTTTTTCAGCTGCCTTGTTAACGCAATAATAGGTATGTCATTTTAATTTTACTTTCTCTTCTCATGCTAGACTGTATATTACTTTTTAATATGCATTGATTTTAAAACATGAAATTATCAGTTGTCAAGTGCACAGTTCTTCAAGTGCTTAGACAACACCTACACAATTTAATTAAAATGTGATGTTAACTATATATAGAGTTACTGTTGCTTTTGGAAATATGTGAGTACTCTATCATATATCTGATTACAATTTAACAGCTTTATAGCTTTTGAGCCACTTACTATTCCTTATCATTAAAACTTAGGGAATTCAAATAGATCGCACAGAACATGAAATACTATAAAAAATAAGAAGCTAATTATGAAGATAATGGCAATGTGTGTACAATTTAGTCATTAAAAATGTGTACTAACATTTTGGAATATAAAAAGTGCTGCATAATTGCATAAACATAATAATATTTAAAGCAATCTGAAAGCAGAGTAAATACTTTTTTTGTGTGATAGAGACAGAGAGAGACAGATAGGGACAGACAGGAAAGGAGAGAGATGACAAGCATCAATTCTTTGTTGTGGTACCTTAGTTGTTCATTGATTGCTTTCTCATATGTGCCTTGACTGGGGGGCTACAGCAGACTTACTGACCCCTTGCTCAAGCCAGCAACCTTGGGCTCAACCTGGTGAGCCTTGCTCAAACCAGATGAGCCCACACTCAAGCTGGCAACCTTGGGGGCCTCGAACCTGGGTCCTCTGCGTAGCAGTTGATTCTCTATCTACTGTACCACCTCTGTTCAGGCCAGAGTAAATGCTTAAACATTGAATTTGGACTATTGGTTTGTTCTGTGGTTTATCACATATATTAGGGCATCTAAATGAGATTCCAGTTATGGCACAGAGTTTTGTATTGTTGAATTGTTCTTCACCAAAAGCAGAATTTTGGTAGGATTACTGTCAAATGGCAAAATTTCAGTGTATAAACCTCTAGAAGTTAAATATACACATATAAATATATATGTATGCAATATATACATATATATTTATATATGTGTGTATATATGTGTGTATATACATAATAGGACAGCAAACATTATCATATGTCTTTTTAGAAAATAGAAAAAAAATAATAAATTATGTCAGAGTAATTATGGAAATATTGGTTACTTATTTTTAAAAAAACTTTCTATTGAATTTAATGAGGTGACTGGTTAATTAAATTATACAGGTTTTAGGTGCACAGTTCTTCAATACATCATCTGTATATTGCATTGTGTGTTCACCACTCCAAGTCAAGTCTCAGTCCATCAACATCTATCCTTCACTCTCCTCCACCTATCCTCAACCCCCTTTTGGTTATTTATTTCAACCATTTTTATTTTATTTATTTATTTTTTTACAGGGACAGAGAGAGAGTCAGAGAGAGGGTTAGATAGGGACAGACAGACAGGAACAGAGAGAGGTGAGAAGCATCAATCATTAGTTTTTCGTTGCCAATGCGATACTTTAGTTGTTCATTGATTGCTTTCTCACATGTGCCTTGACCGTGGGCCTTCAGCAGACCGAGCAACCCCTTGCTAGAGCCAGCGACCTTGGGTCCAAGCTGGCGAGCTTTTGCTCAAGCCAGATGGCCCCACGCTCAAGCTGGCGAGCTCGGGGTCTCGAACCTGGGTCTTCCACATCCCAGTCTGACGCTCTATCCACTGTTCCACCGCCTGGTCAGGCTGGTTATTTATTTTAATAAAATTGTCTTATTGTGCCAGTCCTTCTCTCATTTTTTTCTGTTAACTTACTTTAACTCTTAAAAATTTTTGTTTTTAGTTACAGTTTATCGTCTTTTTAAAAAAAAAATTATTCATTTTAGAGAGAGGAGCTATAGAGACAGAAAAGAGGGAGAAGTGGACTTTTGTGTCTTTTGATCACCTTCATCTAATGTCCATATTTATCTATAGCCAAGAACCATAACTTTATTAATTTTCTTGCCTGTTACCAATGTGCCTCTATGTCTTTTCAGTCATTTTTTTCTCAATTATTTATAAGGTATCTTCAGGAATGTCTCCCATTTACCCAGCAAAAAGTTTAGAGTAATTATCTTTTTAAATACTACAAAGTATATCCATATACTATGTCTTCTTCTTTACCTCAGATTTCTATTATTTTCTACTAGAACTTTTATGAGCATCTGCTGCATGCACTTGGCAATGCTACTCTGATTTTCCATTCAACTTTTCTTGGGCATGCCTTTTGTTTTGACTAGATCCAGAGTATCTCCAAAGCCATATGCCTTTGATGCAGAAGGAAAATGAGTGGCCTTATCACAAATCCTCACCTGGCACCAGAGCCTAGTTTCAGAGTCCCTTCCTATACTTTCTGTAAGGCAGCAATTTTTGCTTTACCGTTATCACCATCAGTGGTCTTGGATAGGTGGCTTGCCATCTTTCCCATTTTTTTCCCCCTAATGTATATGGACATGCTCTCTATTTTTCTCACCAAAGCCCCTGATATATTTCCACTATTCAAATACATTTCGAAACCCAAATGTCTGCCAAACACAGTATGTGGAGAAATGCCTGACTCCCAGTGGTAGACCTTTCTTGAATGCATACCAGATTGTAACATGTAAATGTATATAGTCCTGGCAAAAACTAAATTCTTTTCTCAAAGATCTTTTGGAAGAACTTATTTTTTGTGTGTGATATTTTTACAACTTGTGACTTGCTCTAGCATTATTTTTTTCTTATAGAAATGTTAATTTATGAGTAGTAAAATCTACTGATATGTGTATTTGTGACTTCATTTTATTTTATATTAAGATAATGTACTCCTATCTTCAGGTTTATTAAATATTAGTTTTTTCATCTCTAATGATTATATATTTGTATTACATTTGTTTCAAACTTGTTGGGTTGAATAGACAGCTTAATATTGTTTCTGCACTTTATGAGGTGCAGAAGGGAATATGAAAGAATCTGGGAACTAGGAAGTGGGTATAAATTTTTTCCCCCAATGAACTTTAAACCTTTTGGAGAAAGCAATTGTCAAACATAAATTTATACATATAGTTAAGAGATGCTGAAACTGATAACTTCTACTGCTACTATTTTTAATACTTATTATTTATTGAATACTTCCTATAAAGCTCACACTAGAAATAGCCATTATAATTTTTAGTAATTGGATATAAGGGCTAGAAAAAAGAAAGGTAAGCATGTCATCTAGTTTTCTGGCTTGAGAAATTGGTTGTATAATAGCACAATTAGGGAAGTCTATAGATGAACTTGTTTAGGGACAAAATTTATGAAGTTCAGTGTTTGACAGATTATCTGAAATGCTTATGATAATTTTAAGAAATGTCCCAGAGAAGTGTTTTGGTAACCGTAGCAAGAACAGTCTCACTGGGATGGAAGAGTCAGAAGCCAAATTAAATGGAATGAAGTAGTGAGTTAGAAATAAGAAACAAAGAAAAAAGAATATTCATACAAAAGTTCATAAAGAATCAAATGTAAAATAAATGAGAGATAGAGCGGGTGCTGGAGAAGTTTAGAGTCAAGGAAATGTTTGTGTTTATATGGTAAAGAATTTAACACACAACAGTACTGAAAAGAAGAGTCCAGGATAAAAAGAAAAATGTGTCCTGAGAGACTGTGAGAAAAATTTATAATCAAATTGCTGAGAGAAAGAAAAGGAGTGGGATAAAGTGAAGTCAAGAGAATTGACTGTGGATAAATTCAGAGGCATTCATATATTACAATTGCAGAAAATGAGACCTGGTAAATATACATTTATTAATTTGTTGGTCACAAGTGAGTGCATTTTGACCAGATGACTTACATATTTCTCCTCCTTACAGTAGATCTGAGGTCAACTGCTAAGAAGCTTGAAAGAAAGTAAGAAGATTCAAAATAGTGGTTGAGGAGAATTAGTAAATTGACAAAGGAAATAGTAATATTGCTGATAAAAACCAAGAGCTAAATGGTTAGGGATTAGGCGTTGATAGCGATGCCATTACCCCAGGCAAAGTGACTCCCTTTGCATAACATGGTTACCTTAATTAGGTGCAAGAAAGACACTTGGTTTTAACCAAGGTTAGAGTTCTACAGGGCAGGTGAAATGAAATGTTTAAGGGGTTAAGAATATTGTCAAGAGAATACTAATAATGTTATAAAGTATGGGTGGTAGATAGGGGGTTAAGCCTGGCTCTTGAAATAGATTTTAACATTCATTTTTTTTAAATACACAAATTACAGTTTATCACAGAAAAGCTTTTTATAAAGGACTTGAAAAATTGAAATAGGTGAAAACCACAAGAGAAAGGTGAAGATAATAATCTTGTTAAGGTTTTTTTATATGCATGAACGAATTCAACCAAAACGTCCAGAAACCTCTTCTGGAAAAATTAGGAGAGTGTTTTTCTGTTCTTTAAGAAGGCCTATGGCTAGTTAACATTGGTGATGACTGTTCATCTTTTATAATAGGCTCTAACCTTTCCTTTGGGAGATTCTTTAAATAGGGAACTGTGAATATAGTGCTTTAATTAAGCCATCTTTTTTTTTTATAGCTCTGATCTTATGTTTGAATCTAACAGCTATAATATAGCTGATTCTCTGAAGAATCAGTTGTACTATAAAAATGTTAAAAATCTTTCCTTATTTGTACCTTTTAAATATATATGTTATATAGAGGAATAATTATTTTCATACCATAGCAGAAAATTCTGACTCTAGCATTTATAAATTTGTATCAACCAACTAAAATAAAAATAGTTGACATTAAAAAAGTACCAGTAAAGTAATTCAATATGATGAAATGTGTGTATATTTGTGTGTGTGTGTGTGGGGGGGCATGTCATTATTTAGGTGAATTCACACAGATTCTAGTCTAGCAATGTACAAGTCTAATAGTAATTAAATACGATGATTATAGATTTCATAGCTGGAAGCACCAAAATTTAAAGTTTGAGACAGGAGTAGGCATGATTGACATATAAATAAAGAAATAACTAAGAACTTGTAACTTCGAAGCTTTGCAAAATGTTACACATCATGATTTTTTATGAAGGGGCAGGGTAGGAAGAAATGTTTCTCTTGCTTTGTCAGGTGTCGTGGAAACAGTTGGGAAGCAGAGCAGGAATCCTAAGTGCTATCCAATTACTGTCTATAATTCCCAACACTAGCCAGAAAGTGTTACCCTAATTGTGTTCATTTTAACAATGATGAAAATATATCTCTTGTGTTATGAAAATGCAAGCCACATTTTTCTATAAATAGCTTTGATAGTAATGTTTATTACAAATGATAAAGATAATTTGCTAAGAGACAAAAGGATTCTATAAAAATTTTTTGAACGCTTCACATTTACCCAATCTAAGTAAACATAATGGTTGCAAAATAATGACAAAATTAAATTTTAGGGAGATCAAAAAATTTTTTTTTTAGTGCTTCAAAAATAAATAACTTCAGAGAACATAATGATTATTGACAGAAGACAATTTCTTATAAAAGAAAGACTGTATTTTCCTGATGTCTAGAGAAAAAAGTCAACTTCCCATATCCTAGTACACAACAAAATAATTCACAGTACAGCAAAAGTTGTGCCTGTGAAAACCAGACAAGACTGAATTGTGACATGAGAACTTTGTCAGGCATTATGAAATATGAAACAGACTGAATAAAACAAACACCTCACCAGTCTGGTTTGCTATCTAAAGAAAAAAAAATAATGTCAACAGTAAGGGAAAATGTCACCAAATGTCAGAACTAGAACTCCTACAAAATAAAGCAGAGCATTTTCCTAGAGATAAAGACTGCTGCACAAACCTATTGGAACTCTATAAATCAAATTCATGAAAAAGGGACACCTCAATAGGCTAGAATGTCAACATTAATAAACAGAGTCAAATAGAACTACCACATTAGAGTAGTAATAAAAAAAGGAAGGGAAGTGGAACTCTTAATTTCCAATGGCTAGCTTTTGCAGCAGTATACTTGTGTGAGTTCTAGAAGGTGGTGATAGTGAATCGTATAAGGAATAAGGTGGTATTAGGAAATTAAGTGGGTGCACAGAATAAAAGAAAAAGTATTGATCTGCAGGTGTTTCGTATTAGGCATGAGCAACTGTGAATAATAGCTACCATATATTGAGCCTGATTATATGCTAACCACTCTGCTTGCTACTTACAATACTATTTCATTTCAGTCTCACAATAATTTTAGAACCGAGTTATTCTCTTTCTTTTAGAGATGAGAAGGCTAGATCAAAAAGCATATATTAATTGACCAGCATGACATAGTGATTAAGTGCCTGGAGTATAATTACAGCCAGCACACAGTATTGTAATTTTTCTGCTCATCTAATTTAACTAGAAAAACAGAGTTTGTACTAGTATCATGAAGTATAAAATGAGGAATTGGTATTGTTTAAAATAAAAAATGAAATTTCTTATTAATACTTAGTAGATAACTCAACATTGCAATTGTGAAAATGTGAGTGTGATACTGAGATTCTTTGAGGTAATAAACTAGATTAGGTGAAAAGTTCCCAGCTGGACAATTTGACCCTAGTAGAAACCTACTTTGGTCCCTGTAGAATGACTGATAATTTTGTCACAAATAATTTGCCTCTGTGTGAGATGTTGTAATATTAGCCTAGATAATACTTGTCAAACATTAAGTTTTTATTTTAGCTTGGTTGCTACTAAGCTATTATTTTGACAATAATTAGTCAAAGATTCAATTGCTTAAGTCTTCTTCATAATGAAACCATGTCATTTGCACACAGAGAGATGATTATCTTCTAATTTATGTAATTTATGGTGTTAGATAAAGGGCTGCATCCAAATAATCTAAATCAGTAGATAAGTTATCTAACTTATTTTCTTCCTCAAACTGATCGTACTTACAACATAGTCTCATGGGTGACATCACTCATTTCAGAAAGTAATTTTAAAATGGTGGAGAAACAGGAGGGTGTATCACCCTAAGGCAGTGCTTTTCAGATCAAGCTGTTTGTCATAGTCACTACGGGAATTAATACAAATACAGTTATCAAACTTACCTCCTTATAATTCTGATTCTGCATTTCTGAGAAGAGCCTGGGTATATGTTTACAATCTCTACTTGATTGAGAAGCATAAGTGGTCTTGAAGGAGGATATAGAATCTCTTGCATATAAAATGCAAGAAACTGTTTTATTAAACAGACAAACAAACAAAAAACAGTAACAAAAACTCTGAAGATATTTCTTATATGGTACCTGACTGAGATTTCGAGAATGGAACTTATCAAAATGCTGATGATAAGTATATTTACAGACTTTGCATTCCAGATCTGTGCATGAGTATGCACAATTATCTTTCATTCCCAAATCTATTTGAAATAGCAAAAAATATATAAAATATAAATAATTACATATGAGTCTTGAAATACAAACTTTGCAACATCCCTAAGCAAAGAGAAGGCTTCGGAGTGATTTTTCACAATAGACTCCAAGAAGCAGACCACAGTGGAAACAATATCACAGCCAGTGGAAGCAAGAGAAGCTGTGATTCAGAGAAGGATTTAGTGAGTGGAAAATGATGCAGTTACACTGGGTCCTCTCTATAGGACAGGATGACTGCAGCTCACATTTCCTCTCTGAAGACCAGACAGTTTAAAAAATGTCTGTAATTCTCGGGAATGGGGAATCCTGCAAGGGCAATTCTCCATGCAGGTATTTGCTACAAGAGAGAGTGCCTGGGAAGAGCCCAATATATGCCAGTTGATATGAAAAACAAGGAACTCGAATATTCAGAAAGAAAGCTGCCCACGTCACCAGTTACTCAGGCCAACAATCTAGGTCAGCTTTGCCCTATCATTTTTTCTCACATCCTCTAGGCACCCAGTTTATCAGATACTCTTGTTGGCTCTAAATGCAACATTTATGTCACGTTTGTACACTTTTCTCATGTCCTCAGCTACTTGTCCCATCCTGGGCAGTATGGTGTCGTCTACCTGTGTGACCATAGCACCGTGCTAGCTGGCCTCAACATTTGCAGTCTTGTTGTGTGGCTATATAATCTCCATGCAGCTTCCATAATGATATTTTTAAAACATTAACTCATGTTGTTCACTTGCTATAAGGCCTGCCATGTTTTTTCTTGTGTGACTTGGGATAGAATGTGTCCTGTTTGATTATACTATAAATGTTAAGTGAGATTCACAAACCTATAAGTAAACATAATAATTTATATAAACCTGTAGATGCCCTACTTCTTGAGACAAATGAATTCCACTGGGGAACAAAATTTTTTTTGCATCGACAAAAACACTTGTTCTTACCTAATTTGAGTGTGCTGATCTCAAATCTGACATTAATTCTTCTCAGTAAGTTACAGATTTTTTGAAATTCAAGATTTTTGGTTTTCATCTTATTGTAAAATTTTCAACATTTAGTTTAACAGGATGAAGTAGAATGTCTTCTTGGGCATCATCTTTGTAAAAATATAATAATTTATATAATGCAGTAAATACACTAAAAGATATGATTGCATCAGAATTTGTCTACAATTTTGAAATAGAACATATTAAAACATTTATTATAATCATAAAATTTGCGCAAAATTTATTTAAATTCTATTCAGGCAAAAATTTGCATTTGTAGCTCTTGCATTTGTGTACTTGTTGAGGAAAATCTCATTTGATGTTCCAGCAGTACTCTGCTCATCACTAACAGCTCTATGATTATCGGGAAACTTATCAAGGTGACTGTTCAGGAAGTGAATCTTAACGCTCATGTTACATCCAATGTCATGAAAAGCCAACAACATCCTGTGAACCAGAAGTTCATAGTTTTCTGCATTTTTGTTGCCAAGGAAGTTCTTTGTAACTGCCACAAAAGACTGCCATACTGCTTTCTTCTCCTAATTCATCTTTCTGGCAAATTCTTCATTACATATGAGGGTTCAAATTTGAGATCCATCGGATACACCTGCTTTTATCTTCTCAAAAGACAAGGCAGGAAAAGCAGAAATATATGTTGAAAGCATTCACTTTCGCTATTTGAAGCCTGAACAAACTGCTTCATTAAGCCAAGTTTGATGTGAAGTGGGGATAAAATGATCCTGTCTCAATTAACTACAGGTTCATTCACAATATTTTGCATCCTTACTTCCAGAGCTTCACGTTTCAGCCACTCCTTCTGTGTCTAGTGTTTCTCCCCAGCTCGGCTGGCCCACAAACACAGAAAGCAAGGATATTACGTGAAACCTCTCTGTTGTTCTAGCAGGAAATTTACCATTTTAAGATCCATACTAATGATCTGGTTATGCTCCTGATACTTCAGAAAGTTGAGGACAATTTTTATGCCATTATAATCTTCTCGCAGATGAGTTGAATAACCAATTGGAACCAGTGCATAAACATTACTGTTGTGTAGGAGAACACATTTCAGATTCCATTTAGAGCTGTCAAGAAATAGCCGCCATTCTGTTGGACTGTAAGTGGTAACATCTAGATGGCTGAGAAGACTACTGATATCATGACAATAAACAAAGTATTTATCTTCAGAAACAAAGTCCACAAAAATTTGTTAAAAAATGGAATACTTTAGCTGACTGGTGAAGTACACTTTTCTTGAAGCCTGGAGCTAATAACTCAGCTGCTTTCTTTGATAGGCCCAAATCTCTTACTAAGTCATTCAATTTGGGTTGGCTAAACTGCTGAGGGGTTAATGACTGCTTGGCATCAGAAGAAGACCCTTCATATTCTACAACCATTTCCTCATGCATCTTATCAAAATACACTTGATAACCATGTTCACTTTCTTCGTCCCTAGAAGAAATAAAACCATTGGAAACTGGATCCGGGAGTTTTTCAGAGTGTGGGATAGGTCATATTGCTGAAGGAATATTAGGATATGCGATCATATGCCATTTTTTCTTGCCGATGTCCTTTGTATGAATCAGAGAGAAATAATAGTCGCTGCTGTGGTCCTTAGGTTGATGCCAAACCATGGGAATACCAAAAGGCATTCCTTTGCATTTTTCTTTTGTCCAGACATGAAGCATTTCCTCACAATTATGTTATGACACACAATATGATGTGCCCAAATCTTGTCTTGATCCCCAAGGGGAACTTGACAATAGGCAATATATGCACGTGTCACAAATGATGAAATATTGTGCCTTTGACGTTGAAGTGTGTAAAAGCCACATATATAACAGAAGGTGTTGGGACTATTCTTACATTTACACCTATTCAAAGAAGCCATGATTCAATCTTAAAACAAAATAAGAAACATTTTTTATCAGGTAATATTTTTTTACATTACAACAACTACAATTATGTAAAAGTGATGTTTGTGAAACATTAATTGCCTTGTGGTTATGTTCAATCCAAATGTCATTGCCCTTTAACTCCAATTTAAAAACCAATGCATGCCATTAACTGTGATAAAAAGAAATGAAAACTGCATAAAAGCTAAAGCGTGCACCAAAAAACGGAGTTCAGATTTGGAATCAGCGATGCAGAAATATATAGAGTTCTAAAACCTCATGCAACAGAAAATGTAAAAAAAATTTTCCCCAGTGTTATCTTTTAAAAATTATGGATAAATATATAGCAATGGTTTATATGCAAAAAGTCATTATTAGATGAAAAGTTGTATTTTCTCCTCTTATTTTTTAGTCTTTATGTTTTACTGATTATATTCTCCAGGAGGAGAGCAATAGTAAATGCAAGAAAAGTTTTTGTTCTCAACTTGTGGTAAAAGATCCATTACAAACTAAAGGTAAGCAAAGAAACAAAAAGTCTAACTCCTTGTTGAGAAGCATAAAATTAATAACTAAAGAATTGTTATGTACTTCATCACACTAATATATAGTTGAGATGATAAATTAGCTTTTGCAGATATATTCTTTAATTGAAATGAACATGTAAGGGAGAATCCATATTTTCTATGAATGATATTTGGCAAATCAATAGAATTGTTTGTATTCAAGTTCCTTCTATTTAAAATTCAGATGATAGATGCTCATAAAATAGTCATTATGGTTCTGGGCACATCTGAGTCAGTAAGAAAAACATATTCCAAGACATACAAAGAGCATCCTGAAATTGTGCTAGATAAATTAGATAGAGAAGAATTTAACGCACAAAGAATGAAGAAATTGTATAACTTGCTATACCAAATGTATTTTAATGAAATGTAAATCAAGAATGACATAATACATTAAACAAAGGGAATTTATTTAAAAATAGCCAAGTAGCTATTTGAAAATAAATATTGAGAAAAGTCAAGCAGTCAGTTAGAACTCAATCTTCTCTATAAAATGAAGAAATCTCAGACATTTGGAATAGCATTTAAAAATGTTTTTATTGCAAGAAAAGTACCACCTTTTGTTTTGGGTCTTGCTAGTTACATTGCTCTCTAGTAATGGGTGTTAACATGCACCCCTACTACCCCCTCCCCTGGAATTTGATATGTCATACTTAAAGTTTAGATTAGAAAATAGATTTTTTTCTTTGGTTATAGAATTGTACTTAGTCTGGTAAATCACTTAAGAAGAAAGGCCTACTAAGAAATTAGGTACAAATTGGAACTTGTAGTCCATTACTCATTAAATGTAATGTGATAAGGAATAAAATGGTACTAAAAAACTAGGATGTATAGATAATTTTTATTTTATTTTATTCATTTTTAGAGAGGAGTCACACACAGAAAGAGAGAGAGAGAGAGAGAGAGAGAAAGGGGGGAGGAGCTGGAAGCATCAACTCCCATATGTGCCTTGAGCAGACCAGTGCAGGGTTTTGAACTGGCGACCTCAGTGTTCCCAGGTCGACGCTTTATCCACTGCGCCACCACAGGTCAGGCAGATAATTTTTTTTTTACCTGAAGATTAACTGATCTGAAAAGCTTTCATTGATGTAGCAAAATGAACAGTGTGTGTGTGTGTGTGTGTGCGCGCGCGTTTAATGACAGAGACAGAGTCAGATAGACAGAAAGGGAGAGAGATGAGAAGAATCAATTCTTCACTGTGGTTCCTTAGTTGTTCATTGATTGGTTTCTCATATGTGCTTTGACCAGGGGCCTACAGCAGACCGAATGACTTCTTGCTCAAGCCAGTGACCTTGGGTCCAAGCTGGTGAGCTTTATGCTCAAAGCAGATGAGCCCATGCTCAAGTAGGCAACCTTGGGGTCTTGAACCTGGGTCTTCCACATCCCAGTCCAACAGTCTATCCACTGTGCCACCGTCTGGTCAGGCACAAAGTTACCAGTTTTAAAAGACTTACGTTAAGAAATTTGTTGGAAAAAAATGAGATTAGCAAATAAAGACTACAGGTTCCAACCATGGCACAATAGACTGTAACACTCTCAACTGCTTACTGAAAAGAACTGTCACTGGACTAAATATGTAAAACCTGTTTTAAACAACACTGCAGAGGAGCCAGTGTGGCCAGGATCCGCAAGTGTAAATTTCTAAGAGTAGAGAAACTGTTAGAGAAGGGCTGTGTCATCACCCAGTTTTGTTTTCCCTGAGGACATTTGCCAGTTCACAGAGAGATGAAGAATAGAATGCTTTGATTTAAAATGGAATGAATCAGCAAATATATTGCTGCGATAGATGTTGGAGAGCTTACTGCCTATGTTTTCTTCTAGGATGCTTATGGTTTCACGACTTATGTTTAAGTCCTTTATCCATTCTGAGTTTATTTTGTACATGGCGTAGGTTGGTGGTCTGGTTTCATCTTTTTGCAGGTAGCTGTCCAGTTTTCCCAACACCATTTGTTAGAGACTGTCTTTACTCTTTCCTCCTTCGTAAAATATCAATTGTTCATAAAGATGTGTATTTATTTCTGGGTTCTCTGTTCTATTCCATTGATCTTTGTGCCTGTTCTTATGCCAGTACCAGGCTATTTTGAGTACAATGGCCTTGTAGTATACCTTGATATCAGGAAGTGTATGTAATACCTCCTACTTTATTCTTCTTTTTCAAGATTGATGAGGCTATTCATGTTCTTTTTTGGTTCCATATAAATATTTGGAATATGTGTTCTATATCTTTGAAGTATGCCATTGGTATTTTAATTGGTATTGCATTGAATTTATAAATTGCTTAGGGTAATATAGACATTTTAATGATATTTATTCTTCCTAATCATGAACATGGTATATGCTTCCACTTGTTTATGGAGGGACCTGGAAACTATTATGTTGAGTGAAATAAGCCAAGCAGAGAAAGAAAAATATCATATGACCTCACTCATTTGAGAAATCCAAGGAACAGTGAGATCTGAGGAACAAAATTGAGACAGAGGAGGGATCAAAGGGACCAGAGGAAAAGAGGACAGAGGGAAAGGGGAAAGAGGGAAAGAAGATGATAGGATGGGATAAACCTGTAGGGAAGGGGGGAGGGCGCTGTAGGGAGGGGGGCAAGGGAGATATTGAGGGGAATATGGGGGAGGGGGGATGCATTCAGGGTTACCCTTGAATCTATGTAAACACAATCAATTAAATAAAAAATATTATATAAAGAAAAAATAAAATGGAATGAGTAGGTTGCTGGAGAGGTGGGAGTTTTGGACGTGCTGTGTGAAAAAGGTAAAAGTTTTAAGAAGTACAAATTGGCAGTTACAAAATAGTCACAGAATGTAAAGTGCAGTATAGGAAATATAGGCAATAATATTGTAATAACTATGCATGATGCCAGGTGGGTACTATAAATATCAGAAACACTTTGTAATGTATGTGATGGTCTAACCACTAAGCTACATACCTTAAACTAATACAAAATAATATGAATGTAAATTGTAATTTAAAAGAAATAAAAAGGAGTAAGTAGAATAAGGACACAGGGAGTTTATGTTCACAATTGCCAAAGTGGCTGAGACTTGAGCAAAATCCCAGAGACGGAGAAACTGCATGGACTTGATCCAGCCTACTACTCTTGAAGTTCTCTATAGAAGGATGAGAATTATAAACTGAAGGATGCACTTTCTTGAGAGTGATTTTGAGATTCCGGGTGAAGGAAGAGAGCTAGCACCTGACATAGATAATTGACAAGATAATTATAAAGGATGCCTAATGCGTCTAGAGCTGTGCTGGAGGATAGTGCATATGGCATAGATTAAGGGAAGACTATGCTTACAACATCTGTAGCCAGTCCAGTAACGTTCTGCCATCTCAGAAACTAAGCACCCTTGGCACGATTATTGGACTTCTATAAATGAACGTCTTCTGCATGATGGAGGAAAAGTTTCTTTACCTTTCTTTATGTGAGGTGGCTTCCATCAAAGGAGCCATTGCAGTAGGAGCAGTCAGCAAAGAAGAGTGGAATTAAAGTTACAGGCTGACAGATATCTAAATATATGCAGTGCACTTTAAAGGATTCCAGTAGGCCCTGGCCAGTTGGCTCAGCGGTACAGCATTGGCAGGCATGTGGAAGTCCCAGGTTCTGTTCCCGTCAGGGTACACAGGAGAAACGACCACCTCCTTTTCCACCTTTCCACCTCTTTTCCTCCCACAGCCATAGCTTGAGTGAGCAAGATGGCCTCAGGGCTAAGGATGGCTCCATGGCCTTGCTTCAGGTGCTAAATAGCAACAGAGCAGCAGCTCTAGATAGGCAGAATATCATCAACCTCTGACCAGGGTTGCCAGGTAGATTGCAGTAGGGGTGCATGCAGGAGTCTGTCTGTCCACCTCCCTGCCTCTCACTTGATAAAAAAATAAGACTCCACATAATAATTAGGAAAATTTTTGAAAAAGACTACTTTGTATGATGTAAGATTATCTGTGAGTGAATACAAACTGCAAGGCTGCAGTCTATCCTAGTATGTTTGTTATTAAAAATGAATGTGATTTTAATCCTGATCACATGCTAACACATAGCCATTCTGGCTGGATTACAAATATGGAACCTTAAAACCCTGGACTTTTTCAGAAGTAAATTAGTAGTAATAAAAATACAGGCAATATCATTGCAATGTTTTTACATAGATTTCCACTAACAAGCTAACATTTGGTTGTTAGCAAAACCAACAAGATGTACTTATCTCTACTAGAGCAACTGATAAGAAAAAAAGAAAACTAGCTTGGTTTGATGCTTCAACACATAATTTTAAATAAATAGTTCTGGAAATTAGAAAAAAATCTAATAATAGCAATGTCGAGAAAGGAAATTCAGATACTGAAATTGTAGAAAGCAATGGGCATGTGTATATTTGCCAGTAAAACTATTCTTAGTTTCAGCAATAATTAACATTCAGTTGATCTTCCACCACCAGAAAACTAAGAATCTTTAGTGAAGATGAAATAACCTTGAACTGGGATTCAGGAATCAAAAATTCTAGTCAAATCAATTAACCTATTGTCCCTGAGATAATAAGTAAGAAATAACTTATAAGATAATAAATAATTTGAAATAAATAATCATGGTAGAATTTCCACCTGAGATTTAAGTTTGTTAGTGTTTTTGTTTGTGTGTTTTGAGGATGATCAGTTATTCTTGCAATATCTTTACTAAGTACAAGAAAATGACAACATCTTTGTTTTTATTGTTATCATATACTTCTTTCTGTGTAGCTTCACTGGTTTCCAAATGGAAATGAGACTGGAATAATAGCTAACATTGTGTAGTAAAGGTTCTACATGACTCCTGACTTCTTGTTATTTATTCTTTAGCAATCATTCCTTTTTCTTTTGAGTCTGTGACCTTCTAGGTAATATCTTGAGCATCTTGGAAAGACACTAGTGCTTTTGAGTACCATCATACTATGCCACAGAATGATTAAGTAGAGTAACCCCTCATTCACATGACATTGTTGAAAATTAACTTGACCCATATAGGTTAAATTAGTTCTGAGTGCATGAGCTTATGGCATTCTTTTCTGGTGGCTTAAAGTTCTATCTGACTCCCTGTTTGGGGGCTATTTTCTGGATAATGTTGTTTGTAGAAAACCCTCTACACTAACTGATATCTTTGGGTGGGAAATTTTACTTGAACATAAGTACTGTCATACCATGATGACTGAGATAGCTACTAAGTGACTAATGAGCAGGGAGCGTGTATAGTGTGGATGTGCTGGACAAATGGAGAATCCACATCCTGGGCAGGACAGAATGGGACAGCACAGAATTTTATCATGTTATTCAGAATGTTGTACAATTTAAAACTTATGAATTGTTTATTTCTGTAGTTTTTCATTTAATATTTTTAGACCATGGTTGGTGGTAGGTAACTGAAAATATGAAAAGCAAAACTGCAGATAATTGTTGACTATTGCAATATTAAAAAGGAGCATTATGGTCAGAAGGAAAATGTTGCCAACCAGGGACCTAGATGTTCATTATGTTTTATCATCAGAAATCTCACCTATAAAAATTCAGCTATAAAGGATTCTATTTCCTTAAAAAAATTTTTTTGTTTGTTTTTGAAATTTATGTAATTGGAAACTTTGGTCTAGATCCAGAAATTAATGGGGAAATTACCCTTGGGTGATTGGTAGTAGATGGCATAACTTTACAGTCTGATAACTCTAAATTTCACACAATCGCAGCAGTGAGAGTTGGGACAGAGGCTGAAGACAACAAAGTTACCACAGAGAGGAATCATCTAACCAACAAAAATTTAGTAAGAAGTTATAGTTACATTGCTGCCATCTAAAAAGTGTGTAAATAATGACATTAAAATTGATAGAGAATTCAATAGTACATTTTATACAGATGAGAAGGGATGATATAAAATAGAATTTATAGTATTATTACATGCTGAGAAAAAAATGTTCTTTATTCTCTTCTTTAATAAAAAATATGTATATTTCAACTCTAATATAGTTTTAAATCTATGAAACTATAATCTACCTAGGAAACTTACCTGAAATAAATGGTTTTAAAACAGAGCTACTAATCTTATTATGTTAGAAGGACATCAGTATAATCAAAAATTAACTTTACCAAAAATTGAATTTGTAATGAATTTGAATTGATATTTTTGAGAAACAAGAATTATGTCTGTACTGAAAGTCCCTGTAGTAAAACTTTTATCTTTCACTTTATTAAAATACTATGAGAAATTTCTCAAAAATAATATCACAAATTTAAGTGATACTTGAAAGCTCACTTAAAAAACTATAGAAACAATTTTCTTGATGTGTAGATAATGTGTGTGTGTGTGTGTGTGTGTGTGTGTGTATATATATAGTTTAGTAGATAGTATGATAGTATATGGAATCAAAATAAAAGGTAATTTAATTATAGTAGTTGAAGGTAAAGTTAGATTATTATGAATTGGAAGAAAATTTAGTGAAAGAAAGAGTTAAGCTTACCTTAAAGGAGAGGAGTTGTCGGAATTGAGCACTGTGTTGTGTCCTGAGAGGAGAAGCAGAATATGTATAAGGTGGGCATTAATATGGCATGTGGAACAATGAGGAATTAGGGTGGACAAAACCAGGATTTATACAGAAAAGATTTGTGGCAAAAGGTAAGCATATTCTTTTAGTTTTTAAATTAAAACAACAATGGACTCTGCTGTATCAATGGACTCTTCACAAAAAATATCTCTGAAGCACGCAATCTTCTTTGAAAACTTTTTATCCAACATAGTGATGCATTTCTTTCAAAACTGCATCACTTTTTTTAAACCCTGTCTCTGCTTTATCCACTAAGTTTATGGAATATGCTAAATCCTTTGTTGTCATTTCAACAATCTTCAAAGTATTTCCAAAGTAGTTTCCATTTCAAGAAATTACTTCCTTTGCTCATCCAAATCCTCAAAAGTTAAAGTTTTATTTTAAGACTGTAGTAATTCAGGCCCATCTTCAGGTTATACTTCTAATTCTGGTTATCATTCTATTTTTATAGAATGATAGTAATTCCTCCAGTGAATATTTAAAACTCCTCAAAGTCATTCATGAGAGCTGGAAGCAACTTCTTCCAAACTCCTGCTTATGGGAATATTTATACTGCTTCCCATGAATCACAAACGTTTTTAATGGCATCTAAAATGGTGAATCCTTTCCATAAGAATTTCAATTTTCTCACTCAGGGTTACCACAAACCTTCAATTTGTAAAAAACAAAATATATGTGAAGTGCAGTTAAGCACAGCAAACTGAAGTGAGTGAGGCATGCATGTAATGAGTTTTGTACAGTCAATAAAAATGAAGGAGCAACAAACCAAGGGCCTGGTACTGTCCAGGGCTGGTTGGAGGCCACAGGGAGGTATATTGTTTATAAAGAATTTGAAAACAATAATGAAACTGAATAAAAGTTTGTTTGCTTATAGTCAGTGATAAAATACTCCTTTACTAAAAAGAAATCTTATTTTTGGTTTATGCACTAAATATTGACATTGTTACAGAGTTTTAATCATATATACGTAAGTATTAACTTAGCATATTTTTAAATTACTTTTTCTTTTATAAGCAATCTGTGTGAAGGTCTATTAATGCAAATGAATCAGTTCATTTCAAGAGCCAGCTCGTGAAAATTTGGAATCCTTTAGGCTTGTTTTAGGTTTGTTTTTAAAAAACTAGGGTATTAGAGATTTCTTCCATAAAACTCAGTAAGTTTGAAATAATCAAAGAGGGAATAGTGATTTTATTTATTTTTGTTTTTATTTTTAATTTTCATTTTTTAAAATTTGTTTTATTGCAGTGACACTGGTGAACATAATTATACAGGTTTTAGGTGCCCGATTCTACAACACATCTCTGTATACCATATTATGTATAAGGGTACAGTGATTTTAAAAACGAAGAAACAGAATTTAAAATATTTTACTGCTGTTATATTTATCATTATTTTCAAATGATGTGATCATATATGTGAGGTTTAATAAAACAAAATTTACATTTTTTGGTCATTCTTATTTCTTTTAATTTTAGGATAACTTTCTTGTAAAAATAAATGGTGATTGTTAGAAGATAATATACTTAAGATGTTAAATATGCTAAATAAGCCATAGAAATAAAATATTAGTAGAGGTAAGTTTATGGCACATATCAGCCACTCTAAAGCACACAAATATTGAGCACGATAATCATTCAGGTTACTTTCAGACCTGAGAACAGATGAGCTGTGAGGATCAAACCATGTATTTTGAAATTGTATTACTTCTTTCTCTGGTTTGACCAGTAGGTCCTTTTTAAAAATTGTAATTTAATTTTCAAATAAAAATTATATTTATCCATGGTATACAACATGATATTTTATTACAGATATACATAGTGAACATAGATTGCTCTTTTTCAAGAATGCTTTGGCTATGTTGGATCTTTTGTGGTTTCATATAAATTTTGTAATTGTCTTTTTCATGTTTGTAAAAAATGCCATTGGAATTTTGATGGGTATTGCATTGAATCAGTCTGTCACTTTGGATAGCATGGAACTTTTAACTCTGTGAATTCTGGCAAACCATAAACATAGGGTATCTTTTTATTTATTTATGTCTACTCCATTGTTTTGTGTGTGTATCCTTTTCTTTTTTTTTTTTTTTTTAGTGAGAGGAGAGGAGGCAGAGAGACAGACTCCCACATGCATCCCACCTGGGATCCACCTGGCAATCCCACTAGGGGGTAATGCTCTGCCTATCTGGGGCAGTAGTTCCATTGAAACTGGAGCCATTTTTTAATTTTCTTTTTAGCATCTGAGGCAGAGGCCATGGAGCCATCCTCAACTCCTGAGGCCAACTCACTCCAGCCAATCCAGCTAGGGCTGTGAAAGAGGAAGAGAAAGAGAAAGAAAGAGAGAGAATAGGGAGGGGAGGAGAAGCAGATGGTCACTTCTCTGGTGTGCCCTGACTGGGAGTCAAACCCAGGATATCAACACACCCAGCCAATGCTCTACTACTGAGCCACCTGGTTAGGGCCTCTACTCCATTTCTTTTCTTCAATGTTTTATTATTTATTTATTTTGTATTTTTCCAAAGTGAGAAGCGGGGCAGGGGGTAGACAGATTCCCGCATGCACCTGATCAGGATCCACTTGGCGTGCCCACCAGGGGGCGATGCTCAGCTGCGATGGGAGCCATTCCAGTGCCTGCGGCGAAGGCCATGGAGCCATCCTCAGCGCCCGGGCCAACTTTGCTTCAGTGGAGACTTGGCTGTGGGAGGGAAAGAGAGAGACAATAGGAAAGGAGAGGGAGGATAGTGGAGGAGCAGATGTACACTTCTCCTGTGTGCCCTGGTCAGGATTTGAACTCGAGACTTCCACATGCCAGGCTAACACTGTACCACTGAGACAACTGGCCAGGGCCAATTTTTTATATTTTTTATTGTGTAGATTTCTCGTTGCCTTGCTTAATTATTTCTGTATATTTTATTTCTTTTGATTGTATGATAAATGAGATTGTTCTTGGATTTCTTTTTCAGATTATTGTAGGTATAAAGAAACAGCAAATATTTTTGATTGAAGATCTGTATACTGTAATTTTATTGAATTTGTTTATTAGTCTTAACACTTCTTTATGGAATCTTTAGTGTTTTTACATATAAGATAATACCATCAGCAAACAGACTATTATTTCTTTCTTTCCTATTTGGATGTCTTTTACTTTTTATTCTTGTCAGATTGCTCTTGCAAGTACAGCCAGCACTATATTGACTAGATGTAAAAGGAATGGGCATCCTTCCCTAGTAGTGGATCTAATAGGGAAGTTTTCTGTTTTGCTCTATTGAATATGATATTAGCTGTGGGCTTTTTACAAATGACCTTTATCATGTTGAGGTAACTTACTAATAAATCTATTTGTTGAGAGTTTCTCATGAATGGATGTTGAACTTTGCCAAATGCTTTCGATGCCTCTATTCAAGTAATCATGTGGGTTTTGACTTTCATTCCCTTAATGTGTATTACATTGATTGATACATATATATGAAACCAAACTTTCATTGCAAGGATAACTCTCATTTTATTAGGGCACATACTTTTTAAAATTTGTGGTTAAATTTGAGGGCATTTGCAGCTATACTCACCAGTAATATTACGCTATAGATTTATTTTCTTGTGGTCCTTATCAGCCTTTGGTATCAGGATAATGCTAGCCTTATAAAATGAGTTTAGAGTATTCCTGTACTTTTTGAAAGAATTTAAGAAGTATTAGCATCAATCTTTTTTGAATGTTTGGTAGAATACAGCTGAAAAATCATCTGGTCCTGGGCTTTTTGTCTTGTTGTTGTAGTTGTTGGGAAATTTGGGGGTACTACTTAAAGCCCCTTGTTTGATATTGATCTTCTCAGTTTTTCTATTTTTTTAAAATTTAATCTGGGTAGGTTGTATGCTTCTATAACTTGCCATTTCTTCTAGGCTATTCAATTTCTGCGTGGACTTATCCCAGTACTCAGCTTTAGCTTAGATTTTACTTCGTTTAAGAAGTTTCTGTGTATATCAATAAAGAAGTTTTCCCAGTTACCATTATCCCATCATCTGGTTTATTTTCTGTATTAATTTCAGTTAACTTTAATCAAAATAGTATATTATCTTACATAATTATTCCCATTAATAAAGTTTTCTATAAACATTTAGAGATGCAATGATTATTAGTACCTGAAAACTCAAAAAGTTTTCAACTAGCAACAATTTTTAAGATATTAAACATTTCATAAACTTTTAAAACAGTCAATATTTTTCACACACTAGAAATGCTACAATGCATATTAGCATTCAAATTCTTCACTTGCTGTTTGGAAGCTTTAAGTGAATGATTTCTTGATTATTGCATTAACAATTAAAACTATGGCATCTTACACCACGTGGCTCACAATACAGAAAGACACATATAGACAAGATGGAATACATATAACTTCCTCTCTTTGTTCAATCTGAGAAACTTGAATAAAAGTGAAACTGCTCTTAGAGGAAGCCAAAACTCAGGAAGATATATTGCTAATTAAATAGGCAACTAAGCTATTTTTTTTTATTCAACACTGCTATCACAAAGAAACATATGGATGACTTTGATAAAATTACCCATAAGAGAAAATCAATGAAAGGCAAACTTATGACTATGACTACTTCTCAGAAAGAGAATGTTTTTTTCTAGTCATATACTATACAAATACCAATTCTCTGGATAGACCATGAGTTTGAAACAAGATTTAAAAGGATTCTAATGAGAGAAAAATTATAAAGCCTTATATTAAATCCTCATACATGTGTTCTGTTATCATTTACCTTTGCAATATACACATTGATGCTACAAAGATTGTTATACATCAGTATCTACTTAATATGATATGATTGCTCTTAGAAGTAATCTAACTGAGCTACATAAATACTAATGAATGTTTAAATGATAGCTAGAGTCAGGACCAAGGCTTTCCCATGTTCTAGGCAGGACCATCATGAAAATAAGGTTTTGTTACCAGGTAAATATTATGCATTATTCAGTTACTTGCCCATGACTCAACTCCTTGCTTTCTCTTTTGCTTATCTATTTTGGCAGTACCTCATGGAAAAAATCAAGCATGTCCCTTTATTCAATTTTCCTTTCCATCAATTCTGTCAAGCTGTGAAGACCAGAAAAAAAATGCAGCATATTTTGATTGGTCTCTCTAGCATGGACATGAAACCTGTCTAATTATAAGACATTGAAATGCAATAAAGTTCTTAAGGAGACAACTCTCCTGTCTGCCCTTGACAACCTTCTCCTACTCTGTCATGCTGAGCATAAAATAAAACTTTATGAATATGATTCCACTAATTGGGAATTTGTAAGATTAAGGCATAAGAAACCCAATTTTCGTTTTGTATTGTTTTGCCATAGAGACAGATAGAGAGACAGAGAGAGGGACAGATAGGGACAGACAGGAAGGAAGAGAGATGAGAAGCATCAATTCTTTGTTGCGGCACCTTAGTTGTTTATTGATTATTGTCTCATGTGTGCCTTGATCAGGGGGCTACAGCAGACCAAGTGACCCTTGCTCAAGCCAGTGACCTTGGGCTCAAGTTAGTGAATGATGCTCAAACCAGATGAACCCATGATCAATCCAGCGACACTGGGGTTTCAAATGTGGATCTTCTGTGTCCCAGTTTGAAGGTCTATCCACTGTGCAACCACCTGGTCAGGGAAGAAACCCAGTTTTAAATTCTTTTCCTTTTTTTATTGTTATTATTAATTTTAATGGGTGACACCAATAAATCAGGGTACATATGCACAATGAAAACATCTCCAGATTATCTTATCATTCAATTGTGTTGCATACCCGTCACCCAAAGTCAAATTGTCCTCTCTCACCTTCTATCTGGTTTTCCCTGTGTACCTCTCCTCCTCCATAGCCCGCCCTCCCTAAGTGCATCTTTTGTTTTAAGGTGTGTCTCTTGTAGACAGCATATATACGGGTCCTGTTTCTTTATCCACACAGCTACCCTATGTCTTTTGATTGAATCATTTAATCCATTTACATTTAAGGTTATTATTGATATGTAGTTGTTTATTGCCATTTTATTCTTTAAAGCTGTATTCTTCTTTTGCTATATTCTTTCCTCCCTTTGAACTGATCACAACAGGCCTCTTAGTATCTCTTGCAGAATTGGTTTTGTTTTAATGAATTCCTTGAGGCTTTCTTTTTCTGGGAAGCTCTTTATTTCTCTTTCAATTTTAAACGTTAGCCTTGCTGGATAGAGTAGTCTTGGTTGTAGTTTCTTGTTCTGCATTAATTTGATTATATCTTGCCATTCCCTTCCGGCCTCAAGTGTTTCTGTTGAGAAGTCCGATGTCATCCTTATGGGGGCTCCTTTGTAGGTGATAGCCTTTTTTTCTCTAGCAGCTTTTTAAATTTTTTCTTTATCCATTAGCTTTGGTATTTTAACTATGATGTGTCTTGGTGTAGATTTTTTTTGGTTTCTCTTTAATGGAGTTCTGTGTGCTTCTTGAACATGTGGAATGTTTCCCAGCCTTAATTTAGGGAAGTTTTCTGTTATGATTTGATTGAACAAAGTTTCTATTTTCTGTCTTCTCTCCTCTTCTTCAGGCACTCCTATGATGCGAATGTTGTTTCTCTTCATGTTGTCACTGAGCTCCCTTAGAGTTTCCTCACATTTTTTGAGTCTCTTTTCTTTTTTCTTCTCTGCTTCTGTGCCTTTGTTTATTGTGTCTTCTAACTAGCTGATTTGATCCTCAGCCTGATTATTCCTGCTTTTAATTCCTTCCATTGTTGTCTTCAGTTCTGATATTATATTTGTCATTTCTGTCTGATTCTTTTTTATTATTTCAATTTAGTTTTTTATACTTGTTATCTCTTTATTTAGGTGTTTCTAATGACTATCCATTGTTGCTCTAATTTCTTTGAACATCCTAACTATCATTATTCTAAATTCTGTTTCTGGTAATTTGATTATATCTGGTTCATTCAGGTCCTTCTCTGGGGATTTCTCTTGATTTGTTTGGTTTGCATTCCTCTGCCTGCCCATTTTGTCTGTGTATAAGCAGGTTGTGGCCACTGGAGTCCAGTAGGTGTTGCCTTTGTGTTCTCTAGGTGTGGTCTGTCTGCAGGCCCGCCACCCCCTATGCCGCTGCCTAGGGCAGTTGGGTATGGGCGTTGCTAGCGCAGGCCCACTTCAGCTGTTGCTGTGATTTCTGCCTCTCCTCCGTGGGAGGGGCTGTCACTCAAGCCACAAGCTTCAGCCCCAAGGGTAGAGATGAGTACCTTTGCTCAGCTATGGACCCAGCCTGTTTCCGGCCTTCGCCCAGCACCCACAGTCAGAGCCTGCTCGCCACAGTTTCCCGGGTTGGACGAGGCTTTTGACGTGCTCTCAGCTGTCCAGTTTTAAATTCTTTCATGACAAAATGTATGGGGTCGTTTTTGGAGACAAACTGTAATCAAATTGACACTCTTTAAACTAAAGAAAATTCTATTTTTATATATTGTCAAGAATTTTTTCAATAGATTATTTTATATCTTATTTATTATCCTTTTTTGTATTTATAATTATAATGTCAAGAAATAGAGTAATAAATTATTCCTTCATACTTATATTATGTAGTTATATAAATTATAAAATCAATATTTGTTTTTATCTATGTGAATTTTCTTTGCCAATGGATTTTCTTCCATTATATTTTTGTGCTTGATAGATTCCTCACACTATGTATCATCATGTTGTAGCCAAATAAGCTGAATCAACAAAGGGTTTAGAAGTGGAATTGGAAAAAAAATTGTACCTGAATTTTTTCTTCTAATAATTAAGTATTATATAATGAGAACATGACAATATTATCCATGATGTTAGTTGAGTTTCTCCAATATCAAGTCCATTGAATACCAAAGAAATTCTTATTTATCATAAATAGTTTTTGTTTTCAATTCTAATTGAAAAAAGAAATAATACAAGCAGTTCTTTGTTCCTTAAGAATATTGTTAAAGACCACAAGTTAAAAAAAGATAAAGACAAAATTACTAGACTCAAAAGATTTCCAGTGAAAATAAAAATATTGGTCAAAAGCCTAGATGATCTCATTATTTGTTTGATTAACTCAGTTATAATAGATTATGATTATGTCTCTTTTACCTAAAATTATTATATTCTCCAATGAACTATAATGACTATGTATTCTGATAATGGAAATCATTTTATGCAATAAAATTAAAGCACCGGGGTGGGCTTCTTTATTGTAGTTGAATATTGCTTTCTAATCTTATCCCCAAGTATTAAAAAAAAATTTATATATATATATATATATATAATGTTTTTAGTTACAATTGACATACTATAGTAGTATAGAGATTCCAATATAGTGATTAGATATCTATATAATGTACAAAGTGGTCACTCCAATAAATCTAGTACCTACCTGACATAATATATAGTTTTTACAGTATTATTGACTATATGCCTTATACTTTACTTTATATCACTGTGATTATTTTTATCACTACCAATTTGTGTATCTTAATCTCTGCTCTCCTTTTACCCATCCCCAATCATCTTCCTGTTTGGCAACCATCAGTTTGTTCTCTGTATCAATGTGTTTGTTTCTTTTTCTTTTTCTTTTTTTTTTATAGGAACAGAGAGAAAATCAGAGAGAGAGAGAGAGAGAGAGAGAGAGAGAGAGACAGGAACAAAGATAGATGGAAACCATCAATCATCAGTTTTTCGTTGTGACACTTTAGTTGTTCATTAATTGCTTTCTCATATGTGCCTTGACTGTGGGCCTTCAGCAGACCAAGTAACCCCTTGCTCAAGCCAGCGACCTTGAGTCCAAGCTAGTGAGCTCTTTGCTTAAGCCAGATGAGCCTGCACTCAAGCTGGTGACCTCAGGGTTTCAAACCTGGGTCCTCTGCATCCCAGACTGACACTCTATCAATGGCACCACTGCCTGGTCAGGCTCTTTTGTTGTTTATTATATATTTTAGATTCCATATATAAGTGAAATCATATGGTATTTGTCTTTCTCTGTCTGGCTTATTTTACTTAGCATAATATTCCCAACTTCAATCCGTGTTGTCACAAAAGGTAACATTTCATTATTTTCTTTAACTGAGGAAAATTCCATTATATACATGTTGCAAAGCCAGTGGCCAAGGCCACCATCACAGCCGCCTGGCCCATGCAGGTTTGCATTAGATTCAGACAGTCGGTAATGAAACAATGGAGCCAAAAACGGGTGGGTCACCATCTTTAATGCTAGCTTGCACCCGGCGGGCAAGTAAAAATGCACACTGGGCTCCAAAACCCACTCATTCAGTGCTCACAAAGCTACTGACTTATCCAAGTTTCCAAAAAATCAAAGGTTTCCAGGTCACCAAACTTATTCACCTCTGTCCCTCATCTCCTCTCTACACAAACTCTGCCCAAACTGGCTTCTCACTCAGCACTCTGCCATCTTGGCTGCTTCTCCTGGCCTCCTCCACATGGCCTTTCTTTGCTCTCCTCTCTAATGCTAACCTCAGGAACCAAGAGAGAGCAAGTTTCAGGTCTATTCCACTTTATAGTGTAGATTTAAAACCTTTAATCCAATATACAAACAAGGAAGTCTCTGATAGTCACTTATCTGAAGCATAATGGGAGGATTCCTCATGAGAGTGCATCACCCCACATCATCCAATCAGTCAAGGGTGTGGGGAAAAGCATACTCTTAAAACTAAGCCTTAGGCTATAATGACCCAGCCTACCCACAGCCTGTCCCCAACAGACATTAATATCAACGGACTTCCACATGGGCAGCGCCATCTTTAACAAAGTGAGCATAATAAATTTTATTTGCCCAACACATGTACGACTGCTTTTTTACCTATTGGTGTATTGACAGGCACTTAGGCTGCAGCAATTCTCCTTCTGAGTATTTACCCAGTGAAACCTAAAGTGTCAAACAATCCACCCAGTCTTACCTCTTTCTTTCCTCCCATGTACCATTATTTGCTCACAGAAGAAATTTGAGTCATACAGTTCTCTAACTCCTCTATTCTACTTCTTACATTTTTAAAAATAGCTTTCCTCTATTCTCATCACCTCTTTATTTCAATATAGCAATATCTCTCATAAGGACTACTGCAAACTCGTATCTGGCCTTTCTGCATCTACTTTTATCCACTCTAATTCCTTTACCAAATCACAAAGCATTTTTTTTTAAACAAAAATTTTTTAAAGTCCTTTAATGTCTTCCCATCATTCTTAAGATAAGTAGAAAATTCTTACTTTCATCTCTGCATTCTTTTTTTTTTTTTACCTCATCACCATGGTCTTCTGGTCTCCTGTTCATTTAATCCCCAAGAAAATGCATAGATCCCAGCAGGGATCATTTCCATCTCTCTCCCTCCCTCATTTTCTGTCTCCCTTCTTCTCTTCCTCTTTTTCTTTTTCTTTTCTTTCCTTCCTTTCCTTTTTTCCTTTATTTCTTCTTTTATTCCTTTCTTCTTCTTTTGTGTTCTGTGCTTCTGATAAAAAATTTTATTCTATAGCTACTGTAGAATATAACACTGGGGAACAATTTTTCTTTCATTTTTTGTTGCATGAGGTTTCAGAACTTTGTTTATATATATTTCTGCACTGCTGATTCCAAATCTGAAATCCGTTTTTCGGTGCATGCTCTAGTTTTCATGCAATTTTAATTTCTTTTCATTACAGTTAATGGCATGCCTTGGTTTTTAAATTGGAGTTAAAGGGCAACGACTCTTGGATTGAACATAACCACAAGGCAATTAATGTTTTGCAAACATCACTTTTACATAATTGTAGTTGTTTTAATGTAAAAAATTATTATCTGATAGAAACAGTTTCTTATTTTGTTTTAAGATTGAATCATGGCTTTTTTGAGTAGGTGTCAATGTAAGAATAGTCCTGACACCTTCTGTTATATATGTGGCTGTTACACACTTCAACATCAAAGGCGCAATATTTCATCATTTGTGACACGTGCATATACAGTGTGTCCGTAAAGTCCTGGTGCACTTTTGACTGGTCACAGGCAAGCAACAAAAGATGATAGAAATGTGAAATGTGCACCATATAAAAGGAAAACCCTCCCAGTTTCTGTAGGACGATGTGGCAGCATGTGCGCATGCGCAGATCATGATGTAACACCATATATACAGCGGAGCAGCCCACGGCCATGCCAGTTGGGATGTGGACAATACAAAGGAAACTTCAGTGTGCTCACTAAATTCAAATTTGTGGGATAAGCAGTTGAAGGAAACCGGCAGTTTGGTGGAGAAACCCCATTCTGGTAGGCCATCAGTCAGTGATGAGTCTTTATAGGCTATACGGGATAGCTACCTAAGGAGCCCTAAAAAGTCTATGTGTGCGTGTGCTAGACAATTACACCTAAGCAAGACTAAAGTTCATAAGGTGTTAAAGCAACATCTATGTTTTACGGGGTACAAATTGCAGCTGTTGCAGGCTATCAAACCAGTGGATAGACCCACATGATGCGCGTTTGCTACAGATATGCTTCATGAGATTGACAATGATGCAAGATTTTTGCAGAAGATTGTGTTTAGCGATGAGGCGACCTTCCATATCTGTGGACATGTTCATTGCCATAACGTCCGAATATGGGCTGCTGAACATCCTCATGCCTATGCTGAGTACGAATGAAACACCTCTAAAGTGAACGTGTAGTGTGGCCTGATACATGATAAGGTGATAGGCCCATTTTTTTTGAGGAGTGGTCTGTGATGGCAAATGCCTATCTTGACATGTTGGAATTGTATGCAGTGCCACAATTTCCAGAAGGTGTCATCTATCAACAGGATGACGCTCCTCCACACTATGCCACCATTGTTCATGAGTTTCTGGATAGAACATTCCCCTGGTGGTGGATAGGCAGGAGTTCTGTCAAGCCATGGCCACCATGATCCCTGGATCTGACACCCTTAGACTTTTACTTTTGGGGTTATGTGAAGCAACATATGTACATTGAACGTATCAATGGCATTAATCACTTAAAACAGAGAATCACAGACGTTATTCACTCTGTTACACCAGATGTCCTTACCCGTGTGTGGCAAGAACTTCGCTATCGTTTGGATGTGTGTATGGCAACAAATGGAGCCTACATCGGACTGCACTGAATAGGTATGAAAATGGGAGAGTTTTCCTTTTATTTGGTGAAGATTTCACATTTCTATCGTCTTTTGTTGGTTTCCTGTGACCGGTCAAAAGTGCACCATGACTTTACAGACACACTGTATTGCCTATTTTCAAGTTCCCCTTGGTGATCAAGACAAGAATTGGGCCCCTCATATTGTATGTCATAACGTAATTATGAGGAAATGCTTCATGATTGGACAAAAGAAAAACGCAAAGGAATGCCTTTTGGTATTCCCATGGCTTGGCGTGAACCTAAGGACTATAGCAGTGACTGTTATTTCTGTCTAATCCATAAAAAGGGCATCGGCAAGAAAAAACCACATATGATCGCATATCCTAATATTCCTTCAGCAATATGACCTATCCCACACTCTGAGACACTCCTGGTTCCAGTTTTCAATGGTTTTATTTCTTCTAAGGACAAAGAAAGTGAACGATGATCAGGTGTATTTTGATAAGATGCATGAGGAAATGGTTGTAGAATCTGAAGGGTCTATTTCCGATGTCAAGCAGTCATTAACCCCTCAGCACTTTAGCCAACCTGAATTGAATGACTTAGTAAGAGATTTGGGCCTATCAAAGAAAGCAGCTGAGTTATTAGCCTCCAGGCTTCAAGAAAAGAATGTACTTTGCCAGTCAGCTAAAGTATTTCATTTCAGGAAGAGTGAACAAATTTTTGTGGACTTTTTTTCCCAAAGACAGACAGTTTGTTTACTGTCATGATATCAGTAGTTTTCTCAGCCAGCTAGGTGTTACCTCTTACAGTCCAACAAAATGGCGGCTATTTCTTGACAGCTCTAAATGGAGTTTGAAATGTGTTCTCCTACACAACGATAATGTTTATACAGCAGTTCCAATTGGTTATTCAACTTATCTGTGAGAAGATTATAATGACATAAAAATTGTCCTCTACTTTCTGAAGTATGAGGAGCATAACTGGATCATTTGTGTGAATCTTAAAATGGTAAATTTCCTGCTAAGACAATAGAGAGGTTTCACAAAGCATCCTTGCTTTCTGTGTTTGTGGGACAGATGAGCTCAAGAGAAAACCTGGACACAGAAGGAGTGTCCGAAACATGAAGCTCTGGAAGTAGGGATGCAAAATATTGTGAATGAACCTGTAGTTAATTGAGACAGGATCATTTTTCCCCCAGTTCACATCAAACTTGGCTTAATGAAGCAGTGTGTTCAGGCTTTGAATAGAGAAAGTGAATGCTTTCAACATATTATTTTTGCTTTTCCTGCCTTGTCTTTTGAGAAGATAAAAGCAGATATATTCAATGGACTTCAAATTTGAACCCTCATCCATGACGAAGAATTTGCCAGGAAGATGAATAAGGAGGAGAAAGCAGCATGGCAGTCTTTTGTGGCAGTTACAAAGAACTTGCTTGGCAACAAAAAAGCAGAAAACTATGAACTTCTGGTTCAAATGATGCTTTGGCTTTCTGCGACATAGGATGTAACATGAAGCGTTGAGATTTACTTCCTGAACAGTCACTTTGATATGTTTCCTGAAAATCTTGGAGATGTTAATGATGAGCAGGGCGAATGCTTTCAACAAGATCTGAAGGTAGTGGAAGAGTGTTATTAGAAGCAATGGGACAGAAATATGATGCCAGACTACTATTGGAGCGTCAAACGAGATTGACTTCAACAGTACACAAACGCAAGAGCTACAAACGCAAATTTTTGCCTGAAAATAATTTAAATAAGTTTTGCATAAATTTTATGATTAAAATAAGTGTTTTAATATTTTCTATTTAGAATTTGTAGACAAATTCTTTTTTTTTTTACAGGAACAAAAAGAGAGTCAGAGAGAGGGATAGATAGGGACAGACAGACAGGAATGGAGAGAGGTGAGAAGCCTCAATCATTAGTTTTTTGTTGCCATTGCAACACCTTAGTTGTTCATTGATTGCTTTTTCACATTGCTTTTTGACTGCAGGCCTTCAGAAGACTGAGCAACCCCTTGCTGGAGCCAGCGACCTTGGGTCCAAGCTGATGAGCTTTATCTCAAGCCAGATTGACCCACGCTCAAGGTGGTGAGTTCGGGGTCTCAAACCTGGGTCTTCCACATCTCAGTCCGACACTCTATCCACTGCGCCACCACCTGGTCAGGTGAATTTGTAGACAAATTCTGATGCAATCATACCTTTTAGTGTATTAGTGTATTTACTGCATTATATAAATTATTATATTTAAACAAAGATGTTGCCCAAGAAGACATTCTACTTCATTCTGTTAAACTAAATGTTGAAAATTTTACAATAAGATGAAAACCTTAAATCTTGAATTGCAAAAAAACTGTAGCTTACCGCAAAAAAAACTAATGTCAGATTTGAGATCAGCACACCCAAGTTAGGTAAGAGGAAGTGTTTTTGTGGATGCAACTAAAATTATGTTCTCCAGTGTAATTGATGCTCATAGTTGCTTCCCTATTCACCTCTATTCCATTGGTCCAAAACAAATAGAGTCACATTTTCCTACAAAATTTAGAACATTTATAATTATTCCAAATTTTAAGTTTATCAATGGTCATTTATAGAGTACATCTCAGAACTAAGATTTTATCTTTTTGTTTGCCTTCAAAATTTATTATCCTCTGATTTTTTTCAATGCCTTATTTGTACTAGAAATATTAAAAGCAAATACCAAAACTTTCACTATATTTTTAAATAGCAAAACCTCTTCATTTGCTTCCTTGTGTGAGACAATATTTGATTCATGGTTATAATATGATAAAATATCAGACAGATCAATGGCACCCAACTGGTCCAAGTTCAGTTAGGATTTTATTCTCCTTTTTTTCTTTTAGTTATAGTACTTGATAGAATGTATTTTATTTCTGCTTACTCAGCATAAGATGATAGTTTTGAGCCATGATAGTTTCAGGCTCTTGAACAGGTTCAGAAAAATCTGAAGAGACATCCAAACTGCAACGAGGATACAGTCAACTGGCAGCTGGGCATCTGAAAACATAATTAGGTAACTGTCCAGGGAAGGGTGGGTCAATGAGCAGTAAAATCTGGATGAATCCAGCCTGACTGGGCAGTGGCACAGTGGACAGAGCGTCGGACTGGTATACAGAAGACCCAGGTTCAAGACCCCAAGGTCGCCAGCTTGAGCATGGGCCCATCTGGCTTGAGCAAAAGTTCACCAGCTTGGACCCAAGGTCACTGGCTCCAGCAAGGGGTGGCTCAGTCTGCTGAAGGCCCGCGGTCAAGGCACATGTGAGAAAGCAATCAATGAACAACTAAGGTATCGCAACGGCAACGAAAAACTGATGATTGATGCTTCTCACCTCTCTCCGTTCCTGTCTGTCTGTCCCTATCTATCCGTCTCTCTAACTCTCTCTAAAAAAAAGACTAGCTGGATCCCAATTTTCTTTCATTTTGTGTGAAACTATGAACAATCTGAAACTCAAAAGTATTTTTATTTTAACTTATTTAGAACATTAATGGACAAATTTCTCGATAATTTATGTATAATTCTTAATAGTTTCATACTTGTATATGGATGTCTAGCAATATACTGTAAACGTTATGGAAATAATCATCTAGCAATTCTAATTTTAGACATATATCCCAAAGAATCAAAAGCAGGGACTTGAAGGAATAGCAGCAGCCCATTGATGTTAATAGCAACATTATTTATAATAGTCAAAATATGGAAACAATCCAAATGAATAAGCAAAGTATTGTATATACTTGTAATGAAATATTCGGCTTAAAAAATAAATGCAATTCTGACGCGTTAGTTTTGTGTTAGGCCTGTCTTACAAGGAATGTCATAACAATGCTATACTCCAGAGCATCTTCTCTAATGCTGTGAAAATATTTATTTTTATTGCATTTTCATCATTCCAGTTCCTACAACATGAATCGTTTTCTATTCGTATTAAAGAGCTTCTGAAATACAAAAACCATGTCTTATTCATTTTCACAAAAACATGATTTTAATACTTTTCTACAGAATGTGGCAAACTGTAAAAAATGTGAACAGATTCTTCCATCCCTTTATCCACACCTCTTGAATTAAGATACAGAAATTCTTCCCTTTAACATGTAGTCTATTTTGATATTCATTCTGACCTTCTTTAATGAGATTTTCCCCCAACAAAATGTGGTAGAAATGACCTTGTGCCGGTTTTAACTTCAGTCTCAAGAATCTTAGCATGCTTAAATTTTACCACTGCCTTGCTGATAAATACAAACTAGCTTTTTCCAAGAACCAACAAGCATAGCCAACAAGTTTTGAGAGATTTAATTTCCACATCCTCAACTTCCATAAACACCTTTTTTCTTATAATGCCTTAGAATTTTTCTGAGTTCAAAATATCCTGTCTCCTACTATATCAAAACAGACATATTCGTCCATTTTTCTTAACTAATGCTGTAGCAAACAAAACAAGACAAAACAAAATGAAACAAAAACCTCTTAGATTTCAGTATCTTATAATAAAAAATAGCATTTGCTACTCACTCTGCACATGGAGAGTTGATTAGCTAAGATTGAGCTCGCAAATGGTGAAATTCAAACATTCTTAAAATGTCTTCTTTGTTCTTGAACCCAAGCTGAAAGAGCAGCAGCTATTTAAGACATGACAGGGGTTAAGAAATAAAAAAAGTAACAGAAATATATGTTGGCTCCCATAGTTCTGTGTGGTCTTGTCAAATGTCATCTTCCCTTATATTTCACCGGCCAAAGAAGACTCATGCTCAAACCTTTAAACAGAGAAAATAGAGATTCTTCTTCTATACGTAGGCCTATGATTCACAGAGCAACCTCTCATTGTCTTATGAGAGACAATAATAGGAAGTGACACAGAGGTCCATCTCTTCATTCATCCCAAACCCCTCTGTGGCACAGTGGGATTTGGGCACAGAACATCACAACCTCCCAAGATCCAAATAAAGTGGCATTTCAGAGTCTGATGTTTTCATTAAGAATCATGAGCCTCTTTTCTGCTATTGTACTTTTGGTTTTTCCTCTCATTTGTATTCATATTCTTATTCACATTTATTGGCCTAGTTGGGAAGTTCTGAATTCAAAGGAAAATTTACAGTATGGGTATTAAGCCTATTCTTTTAAAATTTAACTAGAATATTTTCCAGAAACAAGAATTTTTTATGATAAATTTTTTTACATACAGCAATATTTTAAATCTATTGTGAGACATGCAATAAGGTAGTTCAAATTTACTTTTAAATTTTTACCATGGAATAGTTATAGCAGTTAGAGTTGAACCCTCACCTTATAAATTGTTCAAGATTTCTAACTTAATATATTAACACAAAAATAAATATATTTAAAACTAATGAAAGTTTCATGTCAGCTTAATAATGTATAAAGTATTATTATTTTTTAATGTTATTTTAAGAACCTGCATAGTTAATCAAGCTATTGTCTCTGATTTCCATGTCTTCCCTTTTAAACCCTCTTCTGTGATGTGGGAAGGGAAAACACACAAACTTCATTTCTTTCCGGTTAGCTGAATTATTGAGTTCTACCAAAAAGAAATGTAAGAAGGAGGTTACAATACAACGTAGAGAGAGTACTCCCTTCTTTCTGTTTTGACCTACCTCTCCAATTAGTTCTTTCCCTCTCAGCAAGCGTGGGTGTAGTTTCCAGATTCTAAATATGTTGTTAGAGCTGCCCCTACCATGGGTTCTACATTAAATGAGTTGTCTTGTGCATCTAAAATTGCCTCCAACATTTTACTTATTTAGCTGTTTTAAACTTGAATAAACAATGATAGAAATGGTATAAAATGTTCAAGGGCAGGAATAAGTTCTTTGGATAAAAGAAATGTTGGAGTGCATTTATTATGTGTGACCTGCATACCATCTTTCATTACACCCCAATAGAGCCTAGAAGATATGCCATTCATAAGATATTGATAAATACATTAGTGAAAGGAATGCCGGAATACTTGAAGATCTGTGGTGTGGTAGTGGTAGTCTTTTGGGGGTTGGATATGACTACAGAAAATGTTGCCATTAAGATGAGCTTTTCTGTTTTAGTAGGGATAATATGCTCTTAGAGTAGTGAGGGTCAAATAGTAGTACTAAACCCATATACACAGGTATCATGATTTCCATAATATATAGCAGAGACACAATAGTTAACAGAATATTTGATCTACTGAGACTCCTGGTATGGTTAATTGAATATAGTGCCCTTGAGAATAAAACTGACTGGTACACTGATAAAATATATGTCATTCTTCATAACTCCAGGTTCAATACCAGAAACTTGAGTTGTCAAAGGAGAGTCTCAGACCCTCACCATGTTTCTATATCTAAATCACTTTACAGATTGGAGCTTTTCTATTGAAGAGGAAATTGCACCCCCTGAAATGATCAGGTTGTATTACGTGATGAACTGCTGATGAATATATGGTGGCTCATCTGTGTGAGTATTTTTTCTCTTTTACTATGTTTTTCATTATTTGGAGAATAACTATGGCTCAATACTGTAATTAATTAGTAACTTTACACATTTAGTCCATTAATGTTTACTGAGTTGAATCTCCACATTGCATATGACATGGACAACATTGTTTTGGATAATAAAAATGCTATATTAAAGAAGCTGACATTTTAATAAAAGGAATACAATATGCATGCAAATAACTACTGATGTTACTAAGATTTTAGTATTCAATTTAATATATTTTGATGACTGTGGCATAGACCATTAGATGTCATTATGTTTTCTTGATAATACATATATAAAAATTGCAACAATTTAGTGAGAAATTCAATTTTTCTGAGATATACCCAATGTTTTAACTTCCCTTATTATAAATGTGTGGTAATGAATTAGTTTAACCAAGAAAATAATTCTATTCTCTGTAATATTTTTACTCTCTCTTTTTCTGACTCTGTATCTCATCTCTTCCTTCTCTTCTCTGTCCCTCTCCTTTTTTGTCTCTCTTATTTTTGTTTGAGACTTTAAGTTCAAACATTCTGAAATACCAAGGTGGAAGATTGTGTAGTTCTCCTAATACTGCAATTTATGTTTATAAATTGACTTAAAAAGAGGAGCAATCTGAGATTGGGAAGAAAAGGGTTATTTGCAGAATGTGAGAAAATACCTTTAAATATATCTTGAATGCATATGACTTATGATAGAATCTGGAATGTCAATCAGAGAATACATAATTAAAGAGGAATCCCTGACGTTGCACCAACTGAAGAAAAACTCATATCGATTTATATGAATTAAATTAAAGTGGGTACATTTTAAAGTATAACATTGTTTTATGGACACTTTAAGTTTTATTTTATGATACTATCCTTTAATTGACTTCTTTTTTAATGTACAGTATAGTGATTTTAGTTAATAATGCTATATTTTATACTTGAAATTTGCTAAGAAAGTAAATCTTACACTTTTTCACCCAGAGAGAGAGAGAGAGAGAGAGAGAGAGAGAAATAAAGAAGAAAAAAGATAACTATGTGAAGCAATAGATAGGTTAACTTATTTTATTTAGACAAATGTATGTTTTTATCAAGCAACCTTTTTTTTTCAAGCAACCTTTTTTACTTTAATTCCTCATCAAATAAATAAAAAAATGAAAGAAAGAAAAATGGTAAATAAGAAATCCTAAATATGTAGAAAAAAATTAAAATATATCACTTAAGACACTTAATTTCATGAAAATGAAGCTGAAGTGTTCAGCCCATGTCCAGAGGATAGCTGAAAAGATGGAAATTGAGTTTGTAATGATGTGGCATCCAGGGCTGAATTCCAGGTTAAGAATCTCTCAAAGGACCTGGCCAGATTACCAGAGGTAAAGCCCTCTCTGACATGTGCCAGGGGTTTAAATATTACATGCCTGAGAGAACAGAAAAAAAGGCTGCAATTACTCAGGTCAAATCCCAATTGCTTCTCTCCTTGGCTTGTGCATATTCAGAATAAATATCAAATACATTGTTTCTCTCCTTCACAGCAAGTGGTAAGGCTGTTATTTCCTGCTCAGATGCAAGGTTTGCCCTGTGAAAAGATGTAAGAAACTGTTCAGGTGGAGTGACTTATGGAATATCAAACACTTTCACTTTGCCAAATAACTTCTCTTAAAATGTGTTACAGTGTGTGTGATACATGGTTACTGAAATTTCCACCTTTGACTTTGGTAGCCTTTGGTATAGCAGTACAGTCTTCTATTTCAAACAGAAATTGATACAATTTAAGAAATTAGATAACATCCAAGTTGCATATTGTATACCATGCACTGCTAACGTGTGTTTTCATAGCTTTTGGAAGAAAATAACTTAGCAATAAATACCAAATATTATAATAAAAGTAGTGCTATATATAATAAGATTGATTCAAGATTTTCATAATACATAAACATTTTCATATACTTATAAACATTGTGAAATGAGGTATGCGCTAGTATTTATTCCTTACAAGTCAAGAAAACTATAAATAGCTTAAATGTTTATTATTAGAAAAAAGGTTAAATAAATTAATGCAAAGGTATAAAGTGCATGATTAAAAAGATTTTTTTTCTTTTTTTCCAAGTAAGAATAGGGGAGATGGAGAGACAGAGTCACACATGCACCCTGACCAGGATCCACTCAGCAAACCCTGCGGGGGTCTGATGCTCTGCCTATCTGGGGCCATGCTTGCAACCAAGCTATTTTTAACGCCTGAAGTGGAGGCTCCAAAGAGCCTTCCTCAGCACCCAGGGCCAATGCACTTGAACCAAGCAAGCCATGGCTGTGGGATGGGAAGAGAGATAGAGAGAAAGAGGAGGGGGAGTGGTGAAGAAGTAGATGATCACTTTTCCTGTGTGCCCTGACCAGGAATCAAACCCTGAACATCCACATGCTAGGCCAATGCTCTATTACTGAACCAACCAGCCAGGACCGCAGGATTTTTAAAAAATGTACATTCATTTACTATTGAAGAATGAGTGCCAAGATAATTATTAAGTGAGATAAAAGGTACAAAGAACAAAATATATCATGTGATTTTATTTCTGTATGAATATACTTGGAGACACATTTATATGTATATAAATTATAGCTAATTATCAAACTTTATATGTTTCATATGCATAGAATTAAAAATACTTAAGGAACTGTTCTTAGTGGTTATATATTAGTGATAATTAAATTCACATTGCCTTTTTTACCATTTCTATTTAATATGATTTGTAGAAATTATGTAATTGTAAGAGTGAATACCCCTCCCCCACTTATTCACATGCTCATGTGCTTATTACCATTTAATTCCTTAATCTTTCAGAACTAATTCTATCAATGCCTGTTTTCCTTGTTTAAATCACTAAAAACAGGAAGCCCAAGATTCCCACACCACACTTTATTTCTTATAGTCTCATCTCTAAACACTCTTTATATCTTTTTTGGAGGGTATGTCTTACTATTTTTTTTTTCAGTTACAGTTTGCATTCAATATTATTTTGTATTAGTTTCTGGAGTACAGCACAGTAGTTAGGCAATCATCAACATTAGAAGTGTTCTCCCGGATATTCTCAGTACTCATACTAAGCTATTACAACATTTCTGACTGCTTTTTCTGTGATGTAATTTATACCCCCTGACTATGTTGTAACTGCCAATCAGTGCTTCCCAGTCCCGCTACCCCTCTCCCTTTTAGCAGCCGTCTGTTTGTACTCTGTATCTATGAGTTTATTTCTGTTTTATTTTGCTTTTTGATCCACATATAAGTGAAATCACATGGCATTTGTCTTTTTCTGAATGAAATATTTCACTTAGCGTAGTAACCTCTAGGTCCATCCATGCTAGTGCAAATGGTAAAGTTTTGTTATTTTTTATGACTAATATTCTACTGTATATATGTATCATCACTTTACTATCTGCTCATTTCTTGGTGGCCACTTGGGTTGCTTCCATAGCTTGGTTATTGTAAATAATATTGCAATGTATATAAGGTGCATAGATTCTTTCAAATTACTGTTTTGGGTTTCTTCAGTTTAATTCTCAGAAATAGAATCTGTGTCATATGGCAGTTCCATTTTAAACTTTTTAAGTTAACTCTACAGTGGCTTCACTGGTCTGCATTCCCACCAACAGTACATTAGGGTCCCCTTGTCACCACATGCTTGCCAGCACTTGTTTGTTGACTTATTGATGATAGCCATTCTGACAGACATGAGATGCTATCTCATTGTAGTTTTAATTTGCATTCTTCTGATAATTAGTGATGTTGAGCATTTTTTAAATATGTCCATTGACCATCTGTACTGTTTTACATCTAATCTGCCCATATCTCATTGCTTTCCAAATAATAACATTCTCTAAACGTGTCTCAGCAATTCACATTTTGTAATCACTAAAATGTTCTTTATCTACTCCAAGAGTTCTTTCACTTTATTACTGTAAAGCCAGTGGTCAAGGCCAAGGCCACTATCAGAGCCGCCTGGCCAGTGCAGGTTTGCATTAGATTTGGACAGTCGGTAATGACACAACGGAGCCAAGAACTGGTGAGCCATCAGCTTTAATTCTAGCTTGCACCCGGCGGGCAAGCAAAAACACACACTGGGCTCCAAAACCCACTCATTCAGTGCTCACAAAGCTACTGACTTATCTGAGTTTCCTAGAATCAAAGGCTTCTAGCTCACCAGACTTATTCACCTGTTTCTCATCTCCTTCTCCAGCACAAACTCTGCTCAAACTGGCTTCTTCCTCAGCACTCCGCCATCTTGGTTGCTTCTCCTCTACTCCATGTGGCCTGATTCTGCTCTCCTTTCTAATACTAACCTCAGGAACCAAGAGAGAGTAAGCTCCCGGCCTGCCCCACTTTATACTGTAGAAATCCAAACCCTTAATCCAATCTATAAACAAAAAAGTCTCTGATACAAAGTCACTCATCTGAGGCACAATGGAATTCCTCATGAGAGTGCACCACCCTACATCATTCAATCAGTCAAGGATGTGGGGAAAAGCTTACTCTTAAAACTAAGCCTTAGGCTATAATGACCCAGCCTGCCCACAACCTGTCCCCCAAAACACATTAATATCAACGGACTTACATGTGGGCAGCGCTATCTTTAACAAAGTGAGCATAATATATTTTATCTGCCCAACAATTACTCAAACTGAAACTTATTTCTCATATTAAGACTTTGCTTATCCTGTAACCCTGTCACCCAGTGGATAGATACTAATTCGTATTGCCCTTGTTTCTCACTATTATTTCTAGATAAATCTCATTATCTCTTTCCTGATGTACCCATGTCTAACTCCCTTGTCATCAAGCCATATCTACACCCTTTTCTTGGTATAGCCTTTAACTGATGACTCACTCTTGTTCTTTGTAATTTTAACTCCTGTCTCACTGCCCTTCTGTGTCATACTACTGTCATAATCAGTGGTGGTTTCAATATTCATGCAGATAATTATTTTACTATTCTAATGTATACTTCTTTCTTTTCTTTTTTTTTAATTTTTAAATTTTATTTAGAAAATTAACTTTAACAGGGTGACATTGATCAATAAGAGTGCACAAGTTTCAGGTAAATATTTCTATAGCATTAGAACTGTTGATTAATTCTTTCACTTCTTGTCTTCCACCCTACCCACTACCCTATCTCAGCCACCCCCACCCTTTGCTATTGGAAATAACTAAAACTCCTGCATCGTTCTACTTCACTTTTATCCCCTGGGTTTTTTTTTAATTATTATTATTAATTGATTGATTTTAGAGAACAGAGAGAAGAAAGGAGAGAGACAAAGAGAGAAGCATACATTTGTACTGCTTATTTGTGCATTCATTGGTTACTTCAAGTCTGTACTCTTCACAAGTATTGAACCTGAAACCTTAGCATTTTGGAATGACACTTTAACCAACTGAACTAACTGGCCAGGGCTTATCCCTGCCTATTAACTTTTCAATCCATTCTCAGTACTCTGACAATTCTTTGACTCCATTCCTATATGTTATTTACTTACTTCACTTGACTGTTTCTACCCATCTCAAAATGTCTTTTCTATGATTACTCAGATTAGATTCATTTGTCTGTTTTTATAATCACTTACTTGCTACCCTTACATTTTCTTGCTCCTTTCTCACTTCACGTACTCACTTGAAGAAACGCCACCTGATTACCACCCCTTTTTCTGATTAATGTGTGCTTGTAGAGCTTAATATAACTGGAGAAGTATCTACAACCAACAATAGCTTAGTAGAGTGACATTAAATTTGCAACCAGGCTTTTCAGTGGAACTCTAGTGCTGCTTAGTATTCTTCTGATATAGTCCCTTTATCTGCTCACTTAGACTTCTCTTTCAGTGACCTAATATCTTTTTTCCTATATTCTTATCTAATTATCTTACTATTTTTTTAAAGAAAATAGAAGCAATCATAAAACATTATTAGTATTCTGCTACAAAAACAATGTTCAACATATTATCATTTATACTCTTACAAGTTGACTTTTATCTGGAAAACATGAATAGATGATTCAATTATTTCACCTGGTCATTATACCTAGGTTTGCCTGGGACAGATCCACATACTCTCAAGTGGGCAGTGGTTTAAATAATAAATACAACTGTGATAATGTGATTCATAATAACAAAAATATTTTTGAAATTCATCTCCAATTCTAGCAGAGAGCTCCTAAATCCCTTGGAATTTCCTAAATTATGAGAGCTATAAAAGTGTCTTTTGCTATGTTAATAAGGTGACTTTTGGAATTAGATTCAACAAACGGGGGCGGGCAGGTGGCCTGTAGAGTAAGTAATAGGCAATCTACTTGAAAAAGTAAAGTATTTCTCTGAGTTCTGTGTGCTGCTCTAGCAAATTTATTGAACCCAAGGTGGGGTTGTTGGAAACTCTAGTCTATAATCAGTAGGACAGAGGCACAGATGATAACCTGAACTTGTAGTTGACATCTGAACTGGGGTCTGGTGCCAGAAAAAGTTTTATGGGATCGAATCCCTACCCTGTTGTACCTGATGCTTCAGCTTTTACTTAGGCCAAGTTTGTTCCTGCCGCTGTGCCTGCTTTTCTGTATTCAGTGATCACTTCTGAGGCCACAATATATCAAGTCTATCAATACCATTTAAAAGACTGACCACTTCTCTTTTTGAAACCCATTCTCTATTAGTCACTAGCGATACACTATTATTCCGTTTATTTTATATCTCATTGGCTTCTGTATTTCAATTCTTTGATCTTTCCTGTACCCCTTTCTGGCAATTAAATGTTGCTGTGCACTGATATTAGACTTTTTTTGATTCCCAGTTTAAATGGTGTGGTAGATTGACTGCAAAAATCCTTTTTATTTATTTTCCCAAACTGAAGCCATGCATCTGCAGTGTGATGGCTCTTGCCATCAAAAAGTGGGACTCTATGTCCCAATGCCTTCAGTCTGGATTTTCTTTAACAGAATGAGACAGAAGTAAGATTGTGCCAGTTTTGAATCTCAGCCTCAAGGGAGCTTGCACACTCCCAGAGTCTCGTTGGGAACACTGTGATGGTCACACGACTAAGGATGGCTTAACTTGCTGGAAAAAGAAGAGAAAAATGACTCAATTAAATCTGTTTTCCTAGATGAGTGTCAAGCAGTTGTCTGGTATATAAAAAAGCCAACTTGAAATGCCAGTTCTCGGTCAACCTAACAATTGACTACAGGCTTATGAACAAACATATTCAACATTAGATGAGTCTAGTCTAGATTGGCAGAACTGCCTAAGTGACCTATAGACATAAAAACAATAATATATGCTTTTCAAAGCACCTCATTAGATAGTGGTTGTTCTAACTGCCCAAATGTGAAGGAAGGGAGCACAATATGGTCAAATCACTCAAGCTGACAGACTCCTAGAAAACTAGGGAAAAATTTATCTACCTGCATTAATTGGTTTATTACAGCCATCAGATATGTAAAGTGTTCTTTGCTCTACTGTTCTCTAAGATTTACTCTTAACCAATAATGTGAAAGAAGGGGTGGACAAGGAAAAAAAGTATGGGGGCCACTGGAAATTAAAGATAATAATAAGATTTGAAGACTTTGTGAACCGAAACGGAGAGATCTTATTCTGTTTAATTCAGTGTTTGCCTTGTAGGGAACCTAAAGACTTTGTAAGAAGAGAGAGAGAGAGAGAGAGAGAGGAGAGAGAAAGAGAGATGATGATCAAGTTATATAGTGCAATAATTAGCTTTTATATTAGCAACAATGATTTTATTTTCTATTAAAATTGAATGTGAACTCTCAGCATCAAGCTCATCCAGCACCCAGATCTGGGTTTATAATGTCATTTTCCAAGAAAAGGAACCAAGGGCTCCTAGATATTTCTAGGACTGGGACAGGAAATGTCCATCATGAGCCAATAGCTTTTGTAATGTCAGGAAGTAAGGAAGTGCACACATACACACACACATAAACACACATTGATGTATGTCAAAGGGACGTAGCAGTCAACTGAAATGGTTCTCAATTGCCAAATCTGGAAAATTTGAGAGAAAAAAGTATTATTGATTTATAGCCCAAAGTATAAATAAATACCTATGAGTTCATTTTAGTTATTGATTGAATAAATAAACAAATGAAAACAAACAGATATTCTTTACAGAATTCCAAATAACATGTATACTCTCCTATCAAGAAGATGAAGCCTTCCTTAAGTGTGGTCTGCTTATAGTGATGTCTTCCAAAGAGTAAAGTATGAAAATCAAGAAAAGTTAGTTTACAATGAATAAAAATGACAAACATAATCTCAATGAGCTTATTAAGGTTGGTATCAGCATTGATAAGTTATATAATAGAATATACTCATGATATCATGTTATAAACGTGGACTATTACCTTTTTCCCAAAAAGTATATAACTCTAGGCTAATCATAAGAAAGACATTAGACAAATCTAAACTGAGGAACATTCTAGACAATAGCTGTCTGATAAATGCTTTTCAAAACTGTCAATGTCACAGAAAATAAGGGCTGAGGAACTGTCAGAACTAGAAGGAAGTCAAGGATATCTAAAAATTAAATCTTATGTGTAATGCAAGGTGCAATTTATTTAAATTAATTTACTTAAATTAATAGCTTATTTAAAAAAATATACATGAAAGAGTTAAATATAAGTTTTTGTATACAGTGCAAAATTGGACATGCTACTTATCCTGCTTGAGTTTCTACATATTCTACAAACCCCCTTCAGGGACCTGAAGAATCTTCCATAAAACATTAAAGCTTCACAATTAAGAATCCACTGACCTATATTTAAAAAGCTGATGTATATCTACACAATGAAATACTACTTAGTTGTAAAAAAGAAGGAAATCTTACCTTTTGTGACAGAATGGATGGACATGGAGAGTATTATGCTAAGTGGAATAAGCCAGTCAGAGAAAGTAAATAGCATGATTTTACTTATATCTGGAATCTAATGAACAGAATAAACAAACAAAATAGAAACAAACTCAAATATACAGAGAACAGACTGACAGCTGTCCGAGGAGAGGGGTTTGGAGGACTGGTTGAAAGGTGAAGGGATTAAGCCAGAAAACAAACAGAAAAACAAACCTCATAGGCACAGACAACAGTATGCTGATCACAAGAGGAAAGAGGGCTGGGGAAGTAGAAGGCAAAGGGGGAATAAATGGTGGTAAAAGGAGACTTGACTTTGGGTAGTGAATACACAATACAATGTATAGATGTATTATAGAATTGAACGCTTGAATCATATATAATTGTATTAGCCAATGTTGCCCCAATAAATTCAACAAATTAAAAAGAAAAAGAATTCATTGACCCAAAGAATACAGTTATTCTTAAATTCATGAAATCAATCTTATAATGTCTTAATTTAGTAAAATAAAATTATGAACTTTGACACTTATGGTATTTGTGTTCTCCTTACAACATATACAAGTACATACCCTAGTCCTGTGCTGGCACAGAGAAGCGGCTTTTTAACTGGGAGCCAGCATTGTTAATGCTAATTTTTATAATGAGCACTACATTATGTGCTTGCACACTGATAAAAGACGTAGGAAGATCGAAGATAATTATTATATAGAATTCCATCACCTCATAAGAGGTTAATATTTTCCTGATGTGTGAGCTAAGAAACTGTGTAGATAAAAATCTGGGATCTTTTCATTCCCCCAAATAATAAAGCCATATACATTGCTCCTATCATTTAGGAGAACATAAATCAAGTATAGCACTGGAAGCATGTGTATTTGATCACTCTGTCTCTTAAAATGTTACAAAGAGTTCCCATCTCTATTTTAGTTGAGAGGATTATTCTTCATTCTGTAATATATACTATACCATTAAAGATGCATAATTCTCTTTTAGAGAGGATGGCAAGATGGAGTTTTGATAGCATGAAAAAAATACTAGAATTGGAGGAAGTATTTTCTAAACCTAACATGGGCTGGCTTTATTATAGGACATTGGTGAATGTTATCTATTAACCCAGTTTGGTTTGCTGATGACAGGGAAGTGTGATTTAACATTAGCAAAGACACCTTGCGATCGTTTTTGGTTTTGATAATTTTGTGAGTTGACAGAGAATTGCTGAAAGCTGTAGTATGCATGTTGGTAGGATATTTTGCCATTCCATCCAGGAGTAAATTTAGACTTTTCTGACTGTTTTAGTACTGATGTGTTCATTTAAATTTAAAATGTTCTCAAATCAAACAAGCATACAAACAGCAGTAAAATTCTACCATAAAAAGTGAATTCCCTGACTGACATAAATGAAGCCACTGTGACATCTGAAGGGAACACATGTCCTTAGATCACTGATGACTTACACTCCAAAATGCCGATTTTTCAATGTCACAATAAATCTGTCATAAAATATCACTCACGTGGTGTTTTCATAAATTATTCTTTATGTTAGATTATTTTCCTTTTCTTTCTTTCTTTCTTCTTCTTCTTCTTCTTCTTCTTTTTCTTTTTTTTAAGTAAAATGGATCAAAGGACCAACTCAAAGAAAAATACAAAGAAAAGCACTTAAATCTAATATTTTCATGGGTTTTTAAAACAGGCTTAGACTTTGATCATTTCTCATTTCATCAAAGAGTATTTGGTACCCTTTGAAGGGAACGGTATTGTTGTAGTATCCATCAGATTTGATTCCCAACTTCATTATAACAAAGATGAAAGAAAAAAATCTAATTTTACTGTGCATTGAGTATGTTTATATAAAATAAGCACAGATATATACTCATACATAATTATAATTTAAAATATATAATCACTGTTCTTTGGTAAACAGATATTATTCTTTATAATAGTTGAAATAAATAATTGAAATAAATATTAAGGAAATGTGATAGCAGTTATTTTTCTATGAGTATTTTTAAATAATTCATGTTAATATCTCTTACCATAAATGTAAACAATAATATCTCAGGACAATGATTTCTGTTAAAGAATCTCATAAGTACTATAATACATGTGCTAAATTGAACAATTGTGAAATATAAATATGATTTCTTGTGTTCTAAGGCATTCCCTGGAAATATGTGAGATAGAGCAGAGAGAAAAAAAATGTTTACTATGCTACAGTACCTAAAAATAGATAATAATGTAGTTATATTTTAAGTATTTTTTACTTGTGTAAGTACTTTTAACATTTTAACTAACAACCCCATGGAGACTTATATTATTTTAATTTAGTGTTCAACTATTTTTCATAGTCTGCAAAAGGTCATGAAATACACATATATGGGTACATTGAGTTCTTAAAGCTTACAATGTAAGATAGAACCTACATTATTTTTCTTTTGTGTCTGGGATGTATGTATAATATAGATGATCTAAGTTTAAAATAAGACAAAGAATCTGGAAACTTTGTTATACAAGTTCATCAGCTCATCTCAATGGAAACACATAGATGCTGTGGTCTTATTAAAATATTCTAAGCTATCGATTGAAAGCAGTTTAAATATTAAAGAGAGCCCACTAGCCATTGGTTTACCTGTGGTGGTGTATTTTAGTAATTTTGCTTTAGTAAATAGTATTGCTGATTACTGATTATTTTGTCTCAGTGTATTTTAATTTTGCTTTATTGTTTTATTTCTTAGAAGGAAAGATGATTTTTAGAGAGCAATATAAATGGTTCTTTTTATTTCTTTTTTGGCTTATGCTGTTAAAGACCCATAGTTATCTTTTTCCTTTTTAATCTCAAGATGTATTTAGACACTGGTATAGTAGTTCCACTTTATTTGCAATTTTTCTTTCTGTGGTTTTCAGTTACCATGGTAAAATACAGTCAGAAAATATTAAGCCAGTTTGCTCAGAGGTAGAGCATAGGTGTGGTATAGTGATATCCTGGGTCAATTCCTGGTCAGAGCACACAGGAGAAGCAACCATTTGCTTATCTTTTCCTCCCCCTCCCCCTTCCTTCTCTTTCTTCTCCCACAGCCATAGCTTGATTGATTTGAGCATGTTGGCCCTGGGTGCTGAGGATGACTCCATCAAGCCTCCACCTCAGGGGCTAAAAACAGTTTAATTAAAAGGATCGGCCCCAGATGGACAGAGCATAAGCCCCAGATGGAGCTTGCCAGTTGGATCCCTGTTGGGTTGCATGCAGGAGTCTGTCTTGCTATCTCCTCTCCTCTCACTAAAAATAAATAAATAAATAAATAAATAAATAAATAAATAAATAAATAAAACAGAAAGTAAAATAATCCATAAATAAGTAAATAAACAATTTATAAGCTTATTTTATTAAAATTATTTATCAATTTTAGAGAGATAGAGGCATTGATTAGTTCTTTTTAATTACTCATGCATTTGTTGGTTAATTCCTGAATGTGTCCTGACAGGCGATTGAGCCCAAAACCTTGCTGTATTAAGACAGTGCTCTAACCAACTGAGCTACCTAACCAGGGCCAATTTATTTTTTAAACTGCACATTTGTTCTGAACAGTGTGAGGGACTCTCATGTGACGTTTTGCCAGTCTCTTCATCTCACCCAGGACATAAATCATTGCTTTGTCCAGGGTTTCCATGCCGTATGTGCTCCCTGCCCATTAATGACTTAGTAGCCATCTTAGTTCTCAAATTTATTGTCATGGTATCATAGTGCTTGTCTTCACATAAGCCTCATTTTACTTCATAATGGACCCAATACACAAGATTAATGATGCTGGAAATCTGGATATACCAAACAGAAGTTTTAAAGTACTTCCTTTAAGTGAAAAGGTAAAAGTTCTAAACTTAATATGAAAAGGAATAACTTTGTATTATATGCAGAGGTTACTAAGTTCTATGGCAAGAATGAATCTTCTATTTGTAAAATTATAAAGAAGAAAAAAGAAATTTATGCTGATTTGCTGAGAGAGACCACATTTACATAACTTTTATTATAGTATATTAATATAATTGCTCTATTTTATTTATTAGTTTATTGTTGTTAGTCTCCATCTGTGCCTAATTTATAAATTAAACTTTATTTTAGATATGTACGTATGGAAAAAATCAGAATAGGATAAGATTTGGCACTATTTATTGTTCAGGAATCTTCTGAGGGTCTTGGAAAGTATCCCACATTAATAAGAGACAGCAATGGTAATTCAAATTGAATTCAGTACCAAGTAGAAAGTGACAGTGATGTTATCTTTAGCTTCACTCACTTAATTTTATGAAACAAGAACTGAGATATTTGTATTATTATAATTTTAACTTAATTTTTCTTACTAATTTAAAAACTTCTTAGAGTGATACTAAAAGTTATTTTTAATCCCTTCCTTCCAATCCATCTTTATTTAGATCTAGGTATTATTTCACTATGAAGTGGCTTTTTAGAGGTTTTTTTTTATCCTCATAATAGAGGGTAATAGACTGTATGTGGCCCTATTAAAACTATAGATCTATTTAAGTTAATTTTCTGTCTTCTCTACTATCATCAGAGAAATAAAAGCATATATAAATGAGTAAAATGTGGTTTATAGATAGTTTGTGAAAAATCTTAAAAAGCAAATTGAGATAAAACAGTAATCAAAAACAGAGTTATAACAAAAACACAAACAATAGTAAGTGTTGGCAAAGATGTGTAGAAACTAGAACCCTTGTTTACTGTTATTGAAAATGTTATTTGCAAGTACTCTGGAAAATAGTTTGGAAATTCTTTAGAATGTTAAACATATACTTATCATATTACCTAGAAATTTTACTCCTAAAAGTACACAAGAGAAATGAAAACATATCTCCACAAAAAGACTTGCACTAGACATCCATCTCATCATTCATTATATCCTCAAACTGGAAAAACTCAGCTTTCAATTAATTGAGGAATTATTACACAAAATGAAGCATATTCACTCAATGTTATACGATATGTAATTTAAAAAAGTGAAGTACTGATACATGCTACAACATTGATTAACTTCAAATATTCTGCTAAGTGAAAGAAGTCACAAGATCACATATTGTGTGATTCCATTTATATAAATTGTGCATAATAGACAAATCTATAAGTAGAACATAAATTAGTGCTTACCTAGTGATAAGGGGGAAGGATGAGGGAGACAAATAGGAGTGCTAATATCTGTAAGGCTTCACTTTGAGGTGCAAAAATGTTCTAACATTAGACTATGTGTTTACACAATATTTTGTAGCTGTCCCATGGATGTCTGGATAAACTTCTTAAAATTTATTTATATGTCCAGACTGATTATGCTGCACATACCAGAAGGACATAAAAAGGTTTATCACTCATATTATGGGACCTTCTAGGGAGAGCAGAGCTAGTACAAGGCAGTCCAATGACAAGAATGAAGAGACTCTAGTGTCTTTGGCTTTCATTGTGGCTAAGAGGTAGGGCCAGAGGGGCTAGTTCTTGCTTACAGCAACCCTCCTGTAAGCATTATTGTGTGGTTTGAACTATGACCCAATGCCAAGGACAGTAGGGATTGTCTTGTTGTCTTGTCCATATGTGAGACAAAAGGGGAAGTGAGAGAATATAATGGGGTAGGGTTTAAAATATTTGAGGTCAAACTTCCAAAATGGAGGTACATGCACAATGGACCAAAAGATTGCTGCCTACAGCAACGTGGATGAATCTCAGACATTACACTGCATGAAGGGAACTAGAAGCATGAGTGTGTTATTCAATTTTTACTACAGGCTTGAATTGGCAAAACTGACGCATAGTGAAATAATCAAAAAATCATTACATCTTTTGGGATGATGGACCAGTTAGGACCACGATGGAAACTTCTGGAGTTACAGAAATATATAGCTAGCAGGTGCTTTGGTTTAAATAAGTCAATTAATGTGCCAAATTTATAGAGTTTTGGTATGTAAAATTAGTGCACATTAACTTCTACCCCAAAAAGAAGATAAAATAATAATAATTAGGTAGGGAAGCTTGGAATTGGGATTAGGTATTAATGACTCAAGAGGACTAAGCTATTGAAACTAGGAAATGGGTACGTGAGGTTTACGGTACTATTTAGTTTGCTTTCTATATCAAGACTGACTATACTGGGGAACAAAATTTTTGTTGCATCCAAAAAGAAAACACCACATGCTCTTGCCCAATTCGAGGGTGCAGATCTCAAATCTGACATTAGTTTTTCTCTGTAAGCTACAGTATTTTTGTAATTCAAGATTTTAGGTTTTCATCTTATTGTAAAATTTTCAACATTTAGTTTATAATAATGAAATAGAATGTCTTCTTGGGCATCATCTTTGTGAAAATATAATAATTTATATAATGCAGTAAATACACTAATACACTAAAAGATATGATTGCATCAGAATTTGTCTACAATTTCAAAATAGAACATATTAAAACACTTATTTTAATCATAAAATTTACACAAACTTATTTAAATTCTATTCAGGCAAAAATTTTGCATTTATAGCTCTTGCATTTGTGTACTTGTTGAGGACAATCTCGTTTGATGCTCCAGCAGTAGTCTGCTCATCACGAACAACTCCAAGATTTTCAGGAAACTTATCAATGTGACTGTTCAGGAAGTGAATTTTAATGTTCATGTTACATCCAATGTCGTGGAAAGCCAACAGCATCCTTTGAAGCAGAAGTTCATAATTTTCTGCTCTTTTGTTGCCAAGGAAGTTCTTTGTAACTGCCACAAAAGACTACCATGCTTTCTCCTCCTTATTCATCTTCCTAGCAAATTCATCATCACGTTTGAGGGTTCGAATTTGAGGTCCATTGAATACACCTGATTTTATCTTTTCAAAAGACAAGGCAGAAAAAGCAGAAATACTATGTTGAAAACATTCACTTTCTCTATTCAAAGCCTGAACAAACTGCTTCAGTAAGCCAAGTTTGATGTGAAGTGGGGAAAAATGATCCTGTCTCAAATAACTACAGGTTCATTCACAATATTTTGCACCCGTACTTCCAGAGCTTAATGTTTTGGCCACTCCTTCTGTGTCAAGTGTTTCTCCCGAGCTGGGCGGTTCCACTAACACAGAAAGCAAGGATACTTCATGAAACCTCTCTGTTGTCCTAGCAGGAAATTTACCATTTTAAGATCCACACAAATGATCTAGTTATGCTCCTCATACTTCAGTAAGTCAAGGACAATTTTTATGTCATTATAATCTTCTCGCAGATGAGTTGAATAACCAATTGGAACTGCTGCATAAACATTAGTATTTTGTAGAAGAACATATTTCAGACTCTGTTTAGAGCTGTCAAGAAACAGCTACCATTCTGTTGGACTGTACATGGTAACACCTAACTGGCTGAGAAGACTACTGATATAATGAGAGTAAACAAAGTGTTTGTATTCAGAGAAAAAGTCCACAAAAATTTGTTCATGCTTCCTGAAATGGGATACTTTAGCAGACCAGTGAAGTACATTCTTTTCTTGAAGCCTGGAGACTAATAACTCAGCTGCTTTCTTTGATAGGCCCAAATCTCTTACTAAGTCATTCAATTTAGGTTGGCTAAAGTGCTGAGGGGTTAATGACTGCTTGGCATCAGAAGAAGACCCTTCATATTCTACAACCATTTCCTCATGCATCTTATCAAAATACACTTGATCACCATGTTCACTTTCTTCTTCCTTAGAAGAAATAAAACCATTGGAAACTGGATCCGGGAGTTTCTCAGAGTGTCTGATAGGTCGTATTGCTGAAGGAATATTAAGATATGCGATCATATGCCATTTTTTCTTGCTGATGATGCTCTTTGTATGGATCAGAGAGAAATAACAGTCACTGCTGTGGTCCTTAGATTCACACCAAGCCATGGGAATAATACCAAAAGACATTCCTTTGCATTTTTCTTTTGTCCATTTATGAAGCATTTCCTCACAATTATGACACACAATATGTGGGGCCCAATTCTTTTTTTGATCACCAAGGGGAATGTGAAAATAGGCAATATATGTACATGTTACAAATGATGAAATATAGCACTTTTGACATTGAAGTGTGTAACAGCCACATATATAAAGAAGGTGTCAGGACTATTCTTATATTTACGTCTATTCGAAATAGCAATGATTCAATCTTATAACAAAATAAGAGGTTGTTTTTATCAGAGAATAATTTTTTACATTTATAAACAACTACAATTATGTAAAAGTGATGTTTGTAAAACACCAATTGCCTTGTGATTATGTTCAGTCGAAGAGTCGTTGCCCTTTAACTCCAATTTAAAAACCAATGTATGCCATTAACTGCAACAAAAGAAATTAAAATTGCATTAACACTGCAGCATGCACTGAAAAACAAATTTCAGATTTGGAATAAGCAATGCAGATGTATATAGAAATTGTTCTAGAACCGCATGCAAAGGAAAATGGAAAAAAGAATTGGTCCCCAGTGTTATGTATGTTTGAAATTTTCCATAACCAAATGTTTTTCAAAGAGCTTCATGGGCAAAGATGATGACAATGCCTGAGATATTATACAAGTTTCTACAAAGGTAAATGTTATGGCAGACTAGTTCTCTTTGACTGAGAATGTATAGCTCACACTAGTAAATTAGAGAGTTTATAATTGTGATAGAATGCTGCAAAGCTTTAACTACTCAATTTGGAGATCTCCTTCAGATAATACCATGAGAAATATACATGTAAAAATATATATGTTTAATTCCCTGAAAGGAGGCACAAAATCTTGCAAACACATAGCATACTGCCATGGATGTCTTAGTTTATGCCTCTTCCTACATTTGTCCATTTTATTCTGTTTTCTTTCTTTTTTATTTTTATTTTTTACAGGGACAGAGAGAGAGAGTCAGAGAGAGGGATAGATAGGGACAGGACAGACAGGAATGGAGAGAGGTGAGAAGCATCAATCATTAGTTTTTCATTGTTGTCGCAACACCTTAGTTGTTCATTGATTGCTTTCTCAGATGTGCCTTGACCACGGGCCCTCAGCAGAACGAGCAACCCCTTGCTGGAGCCAGCTACCTTCGGTCCAAGCTGGCGAGCTTTTGCTCAAGCCAGATGGGCCCACGCTCAAGCTGGTAACCTCGGGGTCTCGAACCTGGGTCTTCCGCATCCCAGTCTGACGCTTTACCACTGTGCCACCGCCTGGTCAGGGCTAGATTTGTCCATTTTAAAAAATATCTATTCAATATGTTTTTCTGTTTCTAATTACATACACCTGTGAAATACCTAAGCTTTCAGTTTTTAATTCATAAGACTGTATTTATGCACTGGTGAAGATTTAAAATATGAAATGTTTTACTCATGCATGCATTCCTAAGGGTTGTACCTTTAGCATTGATAAAGATTTGACTCATGATATCTGCTTTTGCTTCAATTCTTATTGAAATTATAGGTTAAGCACTTTATTCAGTATTATAACCTAAACTTGTTGTATATTTAAGACTTGTTCTGAATTTCTAATTCCCAGGTCAATTCTATGGTAAAACACATTTTCTCTTTTCCATGTTAGAAGTTAACAGCAATATTTGAAAAGTCAATATCATGCATCAAGTAAAAAGTAAAGGTTTTACTTTAGAAACCTTTCCTTTCATAACTTCAGATGTCTTTTAATATTTGAGATTATACATTTTCTTCCAAAATCAAATAAATATGTATTTGATTCCAGCATAGATGTAAATAGTCTACAGTTTCAATCAGGTGTTTTGTGCAACCACATGTATATTTATTTTTGCTATTATTATAATCATTTTACTTTATATTAGAAGGATCAGAGATGTGTAAGATGAATAAGGTTTATTATTTAGACTTTGACATAACTTTGAGTTCATTATAAGGTAATTCATCAAAAAAAAAAAAATCAATGCAAATTTCCATAACTTTTCATTCCAAGGAAATAGGTAAGTAGAATAAAAATAATGCTAGGTCTAAAATCAAAACATATGAAGGTGAGATGGTATAGTCAAATTACTAAATTTTGACACTACAGTCAAAAATATTTATAAATAGGATCTTCAGAATTTAGAGTTATAAATAATAGGAAGTAAGATCACATTTTTTGAATGTAAAGAGCAAGGATGAGAGTGCTGGTAAATGTCATGACATATTCCAACTGCAACACAGAAATGATTTTGTTTTAAAAAACTATAGGCCCTGGTCAGTTGGCTCAGTGGTAGAGCATATTGGCCCAGCATGGTGATGTCCTGGGTTCAATTCCCAGTCAGGATACACAGAAGAAGTACTCTCTGCTTCTCCACCCCATCCCCCTTCTCTCTCTCTCTCTCTCTCTCTCTCTCTCTCTCTCTTTCTCCTCCTGCAGTCGTGGCTCACTTGGTTTGAGTACATCAGCCCTGGGCACTAAGGTTTGTGTAGCTTCTGCCTCAGGTGCTAAAAATAGCTCTGTTGCAAGCATGGCCCCAGATGGGCAGAGCATTGGCCCCAGACGGGAGTTGCCAAATAGATCTCGGTTGGGGTGCATGTGAGAGTCTGTCTCTCTATTTCCCCTCCTCTCTCTTGGAAAAGAAGAAAAAAAAAAGAAAGAAATTATAGCTCCTCATTTTAACATGTCCTCCATTCTCCTCTTATTCTTCCTCTTCCACTCTAAGAGGTCTGGCTCCACTAGCCTGACAGTTGTCAATGAAAACTGATATATAAAGATGCGCCTTCAGATGTTTTGGAGAAACTACTGTCAGTTTTCCTGTCTCAATAGTTGTTTCCTTCTCAATTATTTTTTCTGACTTTGTTTCATCACTTTCATGTGTTAGAACTCAAGCCTCATATGTTCTTTTTATTTACACCTTTGAAATTTTCATCCAGTCTTTGGCTTTAAATATCATCTCTGTGCTGATGACTCACAAATTATACCTACCTTTCCCTTGAATTTCACACACACACATACACACACACACACACACACATATGAAATTTCATATATATATTTCATATGTGTGTGTGTGTGACTACTTGACATCTCCATTTTGTTTCCCGGTAGGTAGCTCTAACTGAACAAATGTCCCCCACATTTTTCTTTAATTTCCTACCTTCAAATATGCTCCTTCATATTCTTACCTGCCTCAGGAATGAGATACTTCATTTTTTAGTTAGTCAGGACAGCAACTGGGAGCCATTCAAAATTCATCTTTTTCTCATGTATCACATTTAATCTGTCTGCTGTTGATGCTACCTTTGATATATGCTCAGATTCTAAAGCTTTCCTGCCTACTTCTCCTCTATCATCTTGACCCAAGTTAGCGTCACTGCTTAAATTACAGTAGTTTTCTCTTTGCTGCCTTTCTGTGAATTCTTTCTTCTCTTTCCAACACTCCACTCTTAATACAGAAGCAAGAATTAATCATTAAGTATAAGAAAGGCCATGACCAGGTTGATCAATGAATAGAGCATTGTCCAGGTGAACCAAGGTTTTAGGTTAAACATATGAGAAGCAATTGAATGTACAACTAGATGGAAACTAAGGGGAGCAATGAGTCAATGTTTTTCTCTCTTGCTCTCCATACCCACCTCTTTCTCTATCTGTTCTTTTCTCTCTGTCTCTCATTCTCTCTCAAATCAATGGAGAAAAGTAAAAATAAAAATAATGTTATTTCCATATTCAAATCTCTCAAATGGCATCTCATTTCATTAAAAGTATAGGTCAATGTTCTTAAAATGTCCATCAAGTCCTATAATGTATGGGCACTTATTTCTTTCATGATCTCAGTTTTTATTTTCTTAACTATTGTTCACTGGATTGCACCCACACTGAATTCTTTGAAGTTCCATGAGCATGATAAGCATTTTTCCACCAAAAATGCTATTTTCTATCTGTCTTTGTTTTTCTTGTCTCTTTTCAAATATCACCTTATAATTAAATTTTTCCACTTATACTTTATATAAAAACTAAGTCTTCCTCAATATTTTCAAGGTGTCAGTTCTTTTCAACTTGATCTATTTATTCAATGTAATTTCAATCAAAATCCCAGGAAGTTATTTTATGGATATTGACAAAATGATTCTAGATTTATATGGAGAGTTAAAAGACCCAGAATAACCAACATCATATTGAAGGAGAAGAACAATGTTGGAGGACTGATGCTACCCAAATCCAAAACTTACTGTAAAGACTACAGGAATGAAGACAGTATAATATTGGTAAAATAGTAGACTGACTGATTAATAGAATAGGAAGCCCAGAAATAGTCTCCTGTCAGTATAGTCAACTGATCTTTGAAAAAGGAGCAACAGCAATATGATGGAGCAAAGATAATTTCTCAATTCTTCTATGTCTTCAATGAATGGTGCTAGAACAGCTAGATATACACATGAAAAAAAAAATTAAACCCAGACCTTAAATCCTTCAGAAAAATTAACTCAAAATGAATCACTGGCCTAAATGTAATATACAAACTTATAAAACCCTTAGAAGATAACATAGGAGAAACCTAAATCCTTGAATGTGGTGATGTCTTTTTAAATACAGCACCAAAATAATAATAAAAAAGATCCAGAAAAGATAAGCTGAACTTCATTAAAATTAAAATCTGCTCAGTGAAAGACGGTGCCAAGAAAATGAGAAGACAAACCACAGACTGGGAGAAAATATTTTTAAAAGGCACATATGAAAAGAATTGCTATCTATTATACACAAAAAGCACTTAAAACTCTACAATAACAAACAGTTTAATTTAAAAAATGGACCAATCTTAACAGACACGTCACCAAAGAATATACACAGGTGACAAATAAGCACATGAAAAGAGTCGTTGGCAATATCATACGTCATCAGGAAAATGCAAATTAAAACACCAATGAGATAGCACTATGTTGGGCAGATAATATATAATATGCTCACTTTGTTAAAGATGGTGCTGCCCACATGGAAGTTCGTTGATATTAATGTGTGTTTGGGAACAGGCTGTGGGCAGGCCGGGTCATTATAGCCTAAGGCTTAGTTTTAAGAGTAAGCTCTTTTCCACACCCTTGACTTATTGGATGATGTAGGGTGGTGCACTCTCCTGAGAAATCCCATTATACAGAGACTTCCTTGTTCGTATAATTGGATTAAAGGTTTTGATTCTATGGTATAAAGTGGGAGAGACCAGTAGCTCGATCTCTCTCTCTCGGTTCCTGGGTTCCTGACATTAGTATTAGAGAGGAGAGCAGAGTAAGGCCACGTGAAGGCCAGGAGAAGCAGCCGAGATGGCAGAGTGCTGAGGAAGAAGCCAGTTTGTTAAGAGTTTGTGCAGGAGGAGATGGGAAAACAGAGGTTTATAAGTCTGGTGAGCTGGAAAGCTTTGATGCTAGGAAACTCGGATAAGTCAGTAGCTTTGTGAGCACTGAATGTGTGGGTTTTGGAGCCCAATGTGTGCTTTTGCTTGCCCGCCGGGTGCAAGCTAGAATTAAAGCTGATGGCTCACCAGTTTTTGGCTCCTGTGTTTCATTATGATCTGTCCGAATCTAATGTGAACCTGCGTGGGTCAGGCGGCTATGATGGCGGCCTTGACTACTGGCTTTACACGCTATATGTCTATTAGAATGGTTAAAATCTTGTATACTGCCTGAACAGGTGGTGGCGCAGTGGATAGAGCATCGGACTGGGATGTGAAAGACCCAGGTTCGAGACCCCAAGCTCACCAGCTTGAGCACGGGCTCATCTGGCTTGAGCAAAAGCTCTTCAGCTTGGACCAAAGGTCGCTGGCTCCAGCAAGGGTTGCTCGGTCTGCTGAAGGCCCACAGTCAAGGCACATCTGAGAAAGCAATCAATGAACAACTAAGGTGTTACGACGGCAATGAAAAACTAATGATTGATGCTTCTCACCTCTCTTCTTTCCTGTCTGTCTGTCCCTATCTATCCCTCTCTCTGACTCTCTCTCTGTCCCTGTAAAAAAATAAAATAAAATAAAAATCTTGTATACTGACATCAGCAGAGATGGTGCCGATGTAAAGTAATAAGAACTCTCCTATATTGCTGGTGGGAATGAAAAATAGTACACTTTGGAAAAGTTTAGCAGCTTTTTACAAAACTAAATATACTCTTATATGCTATTTGGTATTTGTTTACCCAATTGAGTTAAAAATTAGGTCAATACACAAACCTTCACATGTTGACAGCAGCTTTATTCATAATTGCCAAAACTTGGAAGCAAACAAGATGTCCCTCAGTGGGTAAATGGGTAAATAAACTGTGTCCAGTCAATGAAATGTTAATCAGTACTAGAAAGAAAAAGCTGGCAGCTGTATAAAGACATAAAGAAAACTTAAATGCATATTAGTAAAAGATGCCACATAGATCTACATACTCTATAATTCCAAATGTATGGCATTCTGAAAAAAGCAGATCTATGGAGTCTGTGGTTGCCATAAGTCCTTCTAAGGTCAATTGAATCCTTTGAAAGATAAAGGAACTTCTTGTTGTCTTCTTTATCTTAAAAATGTTAGGATTATACTAACATGACTCACTTTTGATAAAATACAATTTTTGCAAGCTCCTTAGGCAATAATGTAATTGTAGAGGGAATACAGGTTATGTAAGTATGCATGTATGTATATATTTAAAATAGAGCTTTGTGCTAATTTCAGCTCTTCACTTAACCTCTTTGAGTCTCAATTTTCTTATTGTACTAACTGAGAATAATAATGCTCGTATTGCAAGGCTGTGGTGAAATATATTAGGTTTCTATTTTTCTGGAAGAAATTGCTTCACACTTAGTGTTTTAAAAGGAGTACACATTTGTTATTTCACAGTTCTTGTGGGTCAGAAGTCTGGGCATGGTGGCACAAGTTCTCTGCTCGTTTCTCAGAAAACTGAAATCAAGGTTTTGGCCCAGTCTAAGATTCTCATCTGGATTTTTATTTCCTCTTCTCACTCAGGTTGTTTGCAGAATCCATTTGGTTGTAGGACTGAGGTGCCTCTCTTCTTGCTGGCTGTCACTGGGGTTTCACTCTCAGCTCCTGAAGTTATTCTCAGTTTTAGCTGCATGCCCCCACCTTAGGCAGTTTACAACATGACTGTTTGCTGTCATCTAGTCCAGCAATAGGTGCATATTGCTCCTTGTCTCATTGAAAGGACTTAAATAGGTCATGCTCACTCAGGATAATGTCTCTTGTATTTAACTTAAACTCTAGTGATTGGAGACTTTAATTACATCTACAAAATCCATTTTACTATATAATGTATTATAATTAGGGGAGTAATAGCCATTGTATGCAGATGTCCTACTCCCACTGAAGGAGAGGGCTCATATAAGGGCAGGAGTTATTGATGGTTATCCTAGAATTCTGCCTACTACATGAGAATTAAAAGAAGTATTGTATATGAAGACTTTATTCCTTATACACAGAAGGTGGTCAATAAGGGAGCTCTGTTCTTATTTTCTTGGTTTTTAACTTTTAAATACATAAATGTGTTTATACTTTTGGGAGTAGTTTGTACTTTTATGATGTTTATAATTTTAAAAAAATTACTGACTTCACAGATCACATAAAACTGCTCTCAGGTCTTGAAATAAAGAAGACACTGATAAAATGTGTAAAGTACCTATTCCATTTTGCTTCTATTTTAACTGACTATTTCTTCACTTGAGCAATTTGCCCATCACATTCCCTAGGGTACAGAGAAAATTGTACTTGTAAGATGTTCCAAAAAGAAACTTCCATGGCCTTCAAGTAAAAGCTACATTATTTATTATCAGATCAATGTTCTGGCAGTGTAGCTTGTAAGTAGATATACTGATTTAATCTTAAAATTAGTAGTGTGGGCTGAGTGTTGCCTTGGGCTGTAGGATAAGAAATGCATCTTATTTTGCTACTACAGTTAAAGTCAAGCTCATTGAAGAAAATAGATTTACATCTATATCAATATTACTCTGCTTTTGGCTAATATAATTTAATAAAAAACTAAATTTTTTATTGAAGTTATTCTCTTAAACTATGGCCATGAAATTTTGACAAAGATATGATTCTCAAGGTAAAGATAAAAATTATTATTTTAGACTATATGATAGTTATTAATGCCTTATCAATATGAAAATCACTTAATACATAGCTTCTCTTATCAGATGCTCAGCCTTTTGTAAATACCAGCAAATTGTTGGACATCATCAAATCAGTATTGCACAATAAAATGTGATGACTTCATAAAAGCACTGTCCAGAATGTTCATAAACTGGAATTAAGACAATTCTGATGGGAAAGTTTTAATAGGGTAATTTGTAAAGATTACAAAGTAAACTAACCAATCTCTGCAAGTGTCACATCCCATTTGGGCAAAAGATAATACCATGTTCTCAGTAGAGTAATGCATCTGGTTAAGGGGCTATCCCAATGCAATGTCATGACCTTGTTAAATCTCTGTGCACCACTCAACCTTGAAACCACATTCTTTTAATTTATATTATTAGAGTCACATGACTACTATAACAAAGATAATCCATTTCTCAAGATATGTTACCAATCCAATGCTTGTTTAAAAACAAAATGGCTTTTATTTGCTTACTGCATTTAGTTTTAGTTGAACTTTCCTATTTTTCATGTAACTGTTAGTTTTCATTATATTCTCCACCCTAAACTCATTTATAAGTGCTTTCTTGCCTATAACTCCTACTCTTTCTCTGAAAAACAAAACAATAGAGATATTTTTCAGATCCAAACACTAAATACTCACTTGCCTGGACTTTTGTGCCACTTTTTAAAAACTATGTTTTATTGAATAACTCTTTAACTATCTCCTACTAAACCTAATAATTTTTAAATACTATAATTCTTTCCCTAATCACTGTTATTTCCAAATACTATACTTATACTGGCTTCTATTATGTGCAGGTCAATTTGATAGTTGTTTTAATATATTTAGTTTTCTGGTACTGGATTTACTTAAATTAAACATGTTCTTCTATATGAATGCAATTTCTTATATTATAATCCCAAAACTAAATATCTCATATATTACAACAAGAGATTTATAAAATGTCTGTAAATGTTTATGAGGTTAACAAAAAGTCTAGAAAAACACTAAGAATGTCTGTCACTAGGAATTGTCCCTTTTTTATTATTTCAAGATCGTCTCTTCGTTATTCACAGCTGCATAATGACACATTTACTTCACATTTTTCATATTTGTTGATTTCTCCTGATGATCTAAGCAATAAAACTCCATAAATATTATAGATGTCTTTATAAATATCAGCAAGAGCTTTTATATAAATTTAAGCTAAAAATGAAAACTACAAAAGATTGGACTTTAAAAATATATGATTCTCTTTGCAATCATAATTTGCCTTTTCCAGTCTTTATAAAAGAAGTCTATTTTTGTCAATTTTAGTGAAGAATAATGCTCATATGTAAACATATATAAAGCAAAGCTCAAAGCTTTAAAGTGACTATACTTAGTAATAAACATCTAAGATATTTATTTATTTATTTACTAAGACAAAACAAATTTACTTAAAATGCAGAAACCAACCTTGAGCTCCTTTTCATTCTCCTCCCCTGGGCCAAGATAACAACTGTCATATTTCCAGCAACACAAATTAATTTGGTCTGTTTTGTATTCTTCATTTCTGAACTGTTTTTTTTTTTTTTTTATGGGTTCTGTGTCTTTTTTATAGCTGTTGAATTTCTCAGTAAATTTCTTGAGCATCCTTATAATGGTTCTTTTGAACTCATGTCTGGTAAATTGCTTGCCTTCATTTCATTTAACTTTTTCTAGAGTTGTCTCTTCTTTCATCTGGGTCATTTTTTTCCTCATTTGGGCTACTTTTTTGTGTTTGTTTCATGCAAGTAGAAATGGAAAAAATGAAACTTTTAGGGTAATAATACTTTAGGCAGACTATACTTTAAAACAAAGACTATATTAAGAGGCAGAGGATACTGTATGTGATAAGAGGATCAATTCAACAAAAGTATGTAATCCTGGTAGACATTTAAGAAACCAACATATGAGCATCTAAATATATAAATAAATCTTGATAAAACATAACAGAAATGTTTCATAGTAATAGAGTCATAATGGGGATTTTATAACCCATTGACATCAATAGATTGATCTTCCAGAGAAAAAATCAACCAGACAACTGAGACCTTAAATAACATACTGAAGCAGAAAGACTTAGTTAATGTCTTCTGCACATTTTATCCCAAAGCAGCAAGAGTATAGACACAAAACAAGTCTCAGTAAATTTAAGAAGACTGAAATCATATCATGCATCTTCTCTGACCATAATGGTATAAAACTAGATATCACTCACATAAAAAAACTTAAAAACAAAAAGAAAACAAAAAAAAAAACCAAAAAAAACCTTAAAAACACAGAAAGATATGAAGGCTAAATAACATGTTGCTAAACAATGAATGGATTAACAATGAGATAAAAAAAGAATTAAAAAGAAACCTTGAAACAAATAAAAAATGAGAACGAAACAATCTAAAATATATGAGACCCAACAAGAGCAGCCACGAGAGGGAAATTTATAGCATGATAGGCCTAACTCAAGAAACCAGAGAAATTTCAAATATACAATCTAACTTTACATTTAAAATAACTAAAAGGAGAAAAACAAACAAAACCCAAAGTGAGTAGAAGAAAGGGATTGAGAAAAGAGAAGAAATAAATGAGGGTAAAAAAAAAAAATGAAAATACAAAAGACCAATGAAAACAAGAGCTGGTTCTTAGGAAAAATGAACAAGGTTGACAAACTTTTAAACAGACTTGTCAAGAAAAAAAAAAAAGAAAGAGAGAGGACTCAAAAATAAACAGAATTGGAAGAGGAGAAGTAACAATAGACACAATAAAAATACAAATAATTATAAGAAAATATAATGAATAACTATATGTCAAAAATTAGACAATCTGAAAGAAATGGATAGATTCCTAGAAACATGCAGTCTTCCAAAACTGAATTAAAAAAATCTGAAAATCTGAATAATCCTATTTACAACTAAAGAAATTGGAGCAGTGATTTAAAAAAAAGCCCTTAACAATAAAATATCTTCCAACAACAACAAAAAAATTGTGAACCACATGACTCCACAGGTAAATTTTACCAAACAGTCAAAGAAGAATTAACATTTGCACTTCTCAAACTGTTCTACAAAATTTAAGAGGTGAAAGGATTCCCAAGGTGAATTTATAAGGCCAACATTATCCTATTATCAAAACCAGATAAAGAGCAAAAATTATAGGCCAATATGCCTGATGAACATAGCTGCGAAAATTCTCAACAAAATATTAGCAAACTCATATACAGCGATGCTATAAAAGATCAGATACCATGAGCAAGTGGGATTTATTCCAGGGAGGCAAGTTTGGTATAATACTTGCAAATCAATAAATGTAATACACCACATAAATATAAAGAAGGACAATAACCACATCATCAGGTAAATAGATGCAGAAAAAGCATTTGATAATATCTAGCACCCATTTATGATAAAAATCTTCAGCAAAATGGGAACAGAGGGAACATACCTTAATATACCAAAGGTTGTATATGACAAACTCACAGCTAACATACTCAATGGGCAACAACTAAAAGTATTTACCTTAAGATCAGAAATGAGACAGGGATGATCATTTTCACCACCCTTATTCAACATTGTATTGGATGTGCTAGCCACAACAATCAAAAAAGAAGAAAAAATAAAAGGCATCCAAATTAGAAAGGAGAAAGTAAAATGTCATCATTATTTGCAGATGACATATAGTGTATATAGAGAACCCTGAACAACAACCTAAAAAGCCACTAAAATTTATAGATGAATTCAGTGAACAGAAATATAACAATAATGGAGTATCCAAAGGGGAAACTAAAAAAAAAAATCCATTAACAATTGCATAAAAGACCTAAAAATGAATTTAACAAAGGATGTAAAAAACTTTGTACTAAGAAAATTATAAGACACTGAAGAGAAATTGAAGAAGTTACAAATAAGTGTAAGCATATACAATTTTCACAAGTAAGAAAAATTAGCATCATTAAAATATCCATGCTACCCAAGCAATCTAGAGATTCAACACTATTCTTATCAAGATACCTATCAAGGTAATGGTATATTTCACAGAACTAGAATTGATCCAAAAATTTACATGAAACCAAAGAGACCCATAGTAACCACAGAAATCTTGAAAAAGCACCAAGTTGGAGAAAACACATTACCTGGTGTAAAACTATATTAAAAGGCCATAGTAATAAAAAGAACTAGGTACTAGCAAAAAAAAAAAAAAAGAAAAGAGATATATTGATCAATGGAAAAGAATAGAGAGTCAAGAATTAAAGCCACATAATTATAGTCAATTAGTATTTGACAAATGTATGGCCAGTTGGCGAGGCCACCATCACAGCTGCCTGGCCCATGCAGGTTCACATTTGATTTGGACAGACGGTAATGAAATAACAAAGCCAAGAACTGGTGGACCATTAGCTTTAATTCTAGCTTGCACCCAGTGGGCAAGAAATACACACAGTGGAAAAACACTTTCCTTTCCATTCAGGGCTCCCAAAGCCACTGACTTATCTGAGTTTTCTAGAATCAAAGCTTTCTACCTCACCAGCCTTATTTACCTCTGTTCCCCTTCTCCTTCTCTCTGCACAAACTCTGCCCAAACTGGCTTCTCCTTCAGCACTACACTATCTTGGCTGCCTCTCCTCTCCTCCACGTGGCCTTTCTCTGCTCTCCTCCAGCATGGGCTCCTCTGCCCTATTTTATAGTGTAGAAATCAAAACCTTTAATTCAATATACAAACAAGGAAGTCTCTGATACAAAGTCACTTATCTGAGGCATAATGGGATTGATTCCACATGAGAGTGCACCACTCCACAGCATGCAACAGTCAAGGGTGTGGGGAAAAGCTTAGTCTTAAAACCAAGCCTTGGACTATAACGACCCTGCCTGCTTACAGCCTGTCCCTCACACCCAATGCAAACTATAAGTGAGAAAACATATGCATCATATTTGCAAACTTATTTGACCCACAACATAGGAGGTGAGAATAAACAGTGAAATAAAGACAGTCTATTAAATAAATGGTGTTTTGAGCAAATTAGACAGATACATGCAAAAATAAATAAAAGTAGATAATCTTTTGCTCTGTACACAAGAATAAACTCAAAATGGATTTAAGACTTTTTAAATTATGTTTTATTAATTTTTAAAATTTATTGTGTTAACATGGATTCAAGTGTCCCACTCAATATAACACCCTCACCCCCAATCACAAACCTTTTATTACACTGCCTTTACATCCCTCCCCATGATTCCCTCCTCATCTTTCCTCTGGGATTTGCTGTCCAGTTCTTTCTATCTAAATGTCATGTATAAATAATTTCACTAATCCCTTCACCTTTTCTGATCCTTACCCCTCACACCCCCTTTCTTCTGATAGCTGTCCCTCTGCACCCAGTGACCCCAGTCTCTGCCTCTATTCCATTCCCTCAGTTCACTCTGTTCATTAGATTCCACATTTAAGTGAAATCATATGGTATTTGTCTTTCTCTGCCTGGCTTATTTTACTTAGCATAATAATCTCCGAATCCATCCATGCCATTGCAAATGGTAAGATTTACTTCTTTTTCACAGTCATGTGTATATGTACCACAGCTTTTTAATCACTCATCCATTGATGGACATGAGATGTTTCCAGATTTTGGCTATTATAAACAATGCATGGGTGTGCATGTCTTATTTTGAATCAGTGTTTTGGGATTCTTAGGATGTATTCCTAAAAGTGGGATAGCTGGGTCAAAAGGCAGTTCCATTTTTAATTTTTTGAGGAATCTCCATACTGTTTTCCACAGTGGCTGCACCAGTCTGCATTCCCACCAGCAGTGCAGGAGGGTTCCCTTTTCTCCACATCCTCGCCAGCACTTGTAGTAGTGATTTGTTAATGAGAACCATTTTAAAGGTGTAAGGTGGTATCTAATAGTGGTTTGAATTTGCATTTCTCTGATGATTAGTGACATTGACCATTTTTTCAAATGCCTGTTGGCCATCTCTATGTCCTCTTTGGAGAAGTGTCTATTCAGTGCCTATTTTTTAATTGGATTGTTTACTTTCCTGATGTGAATTAAAAAAAATTTTTTAAATAAATTTTAGTTATTAAACCCTTGTCAGACATATCTGCAAATATGTTCTCTCATTGTGTGGGTTGTCTTTTTAGTTTGTTAATGGTGTCTTTTTCTGTGCAAAAGTGTTTTAGTTTGATATAACCCTATTTGTTTAGTTTGTCTTTTATTTCTCTTGTCCGTGGAGATTAGTCAGCAAAAAACATTGCTATGAGAGATATTGGAGAGTTTACTACTTATCTTTTCTTTCAAGATATTTATAGTCTTGTGACTTACATTTTAGTTTTTTATACATTTTCACTTTATTTTTGTGAATGGTCTTAGTTGGTGATCTGGTTTTATTTTATTTATTTTTGCATGTACCTGTTTAATTTTTCTAACACCATTTATTAAAAAGACTAATTTTACTCCATTGTATATTTCTGCCTCTTTTGTCAAATATCAATTGACCATATAAAAGACAAGGGTTAATGTTTAGGTTCTCTGTTCTGTTCCATTGATCTCTATGCCTGTTCTTATGCTAACACCAAACTATATCGATTACAGTGGCCTTGTAATATAACTTGATATCAGGAAGTGTGATACCTCCCACTTTGTTCTTTATTTTCAAGACTGCTGAGGTTATTTGGGTTCTTTTTTGGTTCCATATAAATTTTTGAATTATTTGTTCTAGATCTGTGAAGTATGCCATTGGTATTTTAATAGGAATTGCATTTAATCTGTAGAATGCTTTGGATGATATAGACATTTTAATGATGTGTCCGTTCTATCCATGAACACGGTACATGCTTCCACTTGTTTGTATCTTCTTTGATCTTTCTTTTCAATGTCTTATAATTTTTCAAGTATAAGTCATTTACCTCCATGGTTAAATTTATTCCTGGGTACTTTATTTTTGTTGTTGTTATTGCAATAGTGAAGGGGATTGTTTCCTTAATTTCTCTTCTTTTTTTATATATATATATATATTATTATTAATTCTAATGGGGTGACACCAATAAATCAGGGTACATATGTACAATGAAAACATCTCCAGGTTATCTTATCATTCAATTGTGTTGCATACCCATCACCAAAAGTCAAATTGTCCTCTGTCACCTTCAATCTGGTTTTCCCTGTGTCCCTCGCCTCCTCCCTATCCCACCCTTCCCTCCCTCCCCCCATCCCATAACCACCACTCTCTTGTCCATGTCTCATATCCTCACTTTTATGTCCCACCTATGTATGTAATCATGCTGTTCTCAGTTTTTCCTTTTTTCTGATTTACTTATTTCACTCCGTATAATGTTATCAAGGTATATCCATTTTGTTATAAATGATCCGATGTCATCGTTTCTTATAGCTGAGTAGTATTCCATAGTATATATGTACCATAGCTTTTTAATACACTCGTCTTCTGATGGACACTTGGGCTGGTTCCAGATCTTCGCTATTGTGAACAATGCTGCCACGAACATGGGGGCGCATTTCTTCTTTTCGAACAGTGCTATGATGTTCTTAGGGTATATTCCTATAAGTGGGATAGCTGGGTCAAAAGGCAGTTCGATTTTTAATTTTCTGAGAAATCTCCAAACTGTTTTCCACAGTGGCTGCACCAGTCTGCATTCCCACCAGCAGTGCAGAAGGGTTCCCTTTTCTCCACATCCTCGACAGCACTTATTCTGTGTTGTTTTGCTGATGAGTGCCATTCTGACAGGTGTGAGGTGATATCTCATTGTGGTTTTAATTTGCATTTCTCTAATAATTAGTGATGTTGAGCTTTTTTCATATGCCTATTGGCCATCTGTATGTCCTCTTTGGAGAAATTTCTATTCATTTCTTTTGCCCATTTTTTAATTGGGTTGTTTGTCTTCCTGGTGTTGAGTTTTATAAGTTCTTTATAAATTTTAGTTATTAACGCCTTATCAGATGTGCTGTCGAATATGTTCTCCCATTGTGTGGTTTGTCTTTTTATTCTTTTCCTATTGTCTTTAGCTGTGCAAAAACTTTTTAGTTTGATATAGTCCCATTTGTTTATCTTGCCTTTTATTTCAGTTGCCCGTGGAGATAAATCGGCAAATATACTGCTGCTACAGATGTCGGAGAGCTTGCTGCCTATGTTTTCTTCTAAGATGCTTAAGGTTTCACGGCTTACATTTAAGTCTTTTATCCATTTTGAGTTTGTTTTTGTGAATGGTGTAAGTTGATGGTCTAGTTTAATTTTTTTGCAGGTAGATGTCCAATTTTCCCAACACCATTTGTTAAAGAGGCTGTCTTTACTCCATTGTATGTTCTTTCCTCCTTTGTCAAATATCAGTTGTCCATAAAGCTGTGGGTTTATTTATGGGTCCTCTGTAATGTTCCATTGATCTATGTGCCTGTTCTTATGCCAGTACCAGGCTGTCTTGAGTATAATGGCCTTATAGTAAACCTTGATATCTGGAAGAGTGATACCTCCTGCTTTATTTATTCTTTTTAAGATTGCTGAGGCTATTCGTGTTCTTTTTTGGTTCCATATAAATTTTTGGAATATGTGTTCTATATCTTTGAAGTATGTCATTGGTATTTTAATTGGTATTGCATTGAATTTATAAATTGCTTTGGGTAATATAGACATTTTAATGATGTTTATTCTTCCTAGCCATGAGCACAGTATATGCTTCCACTTGTTTGTATCTTCCTTAATTTCTTTTATCAATGTTCTATAATTTTCCGAGTACAAGTCCTTAACCTCCTTGGTTAAATTTACTCCTAGGTACTTTATTTTTTTGGCTGCAATAGTGAAGGGGATTGTTTCCTTAATTTCTTTTGCTGAAAGTTCATTGTTGGTATATAGAAATACCTCTGATTTCTGCGTATTAATTTTATATCCTGCCACCTTGCTGAATTCATTTATAAGGTCCAGTAGTTTTTTGACTGAGACTTTAGGGTTTCAATATACAATATCATATCATCTGCAAATAGTGACAGTTTTACTTCTTCTTTTCCAATTTGGATGCCTTTTATTTCTTCTTCTTGTCTGATTGCTATAGCTAGGACTTCCAGAACTATGTTGAATAAGAGTGGTGAAAGGGGGCATCCCTGCCTGGTTCCTGATCTTAAGGGGATTGCTTTTAATTTTTGTCCATTTAGTATGATGTTTGCTGTCGGTTTTTCGTAGATGGCCTTTATCATGTTAAGAATGATCCCTGTATTCCCACTTTACTGAGAGTTTTGAGCATAAATGGGTGCTGGATTTTATCAAATGCCTTTTCTGCATCTATTGAAATTATCATGTGATTTTTGTCCTTCCTTTTGTTTATGTGATGAATCATATTGATTGATTTGGGAATATTGAACCAGCCTTGCCTCTCCAGAATAAATCCCACTTGATCATGGTGTATGATTTTTTTCATATATTGCTGGATCCAGTTGGCTAATATTTGTTGAGAATTTTAGTGTCTAAAGTAATCAGGGATATAGGCCTATAATTTTCTTTCTTTGTGTTGTCTTTGCCCGGTTTTGGGATCAGAATTATGCTCGCCTCATAAAAGGAGTTTGGAAGTCTTCCTTCCTCTTGAATTTTTTGAAATAGCTTGAGAAGCATAGGAGTTAGTTCTTCTTTGAATTTTTGATAGAATTCACTTGTGAAGCCTTCAGGCCCAGGACTTTTCTTTTTTGGGAGTTTTTTGATAACTGTTTCAATCTCATTTGTTGTAATTGGTCTGCTTAGGTGTTCTGAGTCTTCCACATTGATTTTTGGAAGGTTATATGATTCAAGAAATTTGTCCATTTCACCAAGATTGTCTAATTTTTTGGCATATAGTTCTTCATAGTATTTTCTTACAATGCTTTGTATTTTTGTTGTGTCAGTTGTTATTTCTCCACTGTCCTTTCTAATTTTATTTATTTGAGTCCTCTCTCTTTTTTTCTTGGTGAGTCTAGTTAAAGGTTCATCAATCTTGTTTACCTTTTCAAAGAACCAGCTTCTGGTTTCATTGATCCTCTGTATTGTTTCCTTTGCCTTTATGTCATTTATTTCTGCTCTGATCTTTATTATTTCCTTCCTTTTACTTGTCTTGGGTTTTATTTGTTGTTGTTTTTCTAGTTCTTTTAGATGCAGGGTCATGTTGGTTATTTGAGCTTTTTCTAGCTTCTTATGATATGCCTGTAATGCAATAAACTTCCCTCTCAGAACTGCTTTTGCTGTGTCCCATAAATTTTGAGTTGATGTATGCTCATAATCATTTGTTTCTAGAAACATTTTTATTTCTTCTTTGATCTCATTGTTAATCCATTCATTATTTTATAACATGCTATTTAGTTTCCAAGTGTTTGAGTATTTTTCAGTTTTTCTTTTGTGGTTAATTTCTAGTTTCATGGCATTGTGATCAGGAGAAAATGCTTGATATGATTTCAATCTTCTTAAATTTATTGAGACCATTTTTGTGTCCTAACATGTGGTCTATCCTAGAAAACGTACCATGAGCACTTGAGAAGAATGTATATTCTACTGCTTTAGGGTGAAAAGTTCTAAAGATATCTATTAAATCAAGTTGATCTAGTGTCTCCTTTAAGTCTGCTGTTTCTTTATTAATTTTCCTTCTTGAGGATCTATCCAGTATTGTTAGAGGGGTTTTGAAATCCCCTACTATGATAGTATTGCTGTTAATCTCGCTCTTTATAATCATCAAAGTCTGCTTTATGTATGTCGGGGCTCCTATATTTGGTGCATAGATATTTATAATAGTTATATCTTCCTGTTGAATTGTTCCCTTTATCATTATGTAGTGTCCTTCTTTATTTCTTACTACCGCCTTTGTTTTAAAGTCCATTTTGTCTGATATATGTATTGCTACCCCTGCTTTTATTTCATTTCCATTTGCATGAAATATTTTTTTCCATCCTTTTACCTTTAGTCTATGAGCATCTTCTTTTTTAAGGTGTGTCTCTTGTAGACAGCATACGCATGGGTCCTGTTTCTTTATCCATGGAGCTACCCTATGTCTTTTGATTGGATCATTTAATCAATTTACATTTAAGGTTATTATTGATATGTAGTTGTTTATTGCCATTTTATTCTTTAAAGCTGTATTCTTCTTTTGCTCTATTCATTCCTCCCTTTAAACTGTTCACAAGAGGCCCCTTAGTATCTCTTGCAGAATTGGTTTGGTTTTTATGAATTCCTTGAGGCTTTCTTTTTCTGGGAAGCTCTTTATTTCTCCTTCAATTTTAAACGTTGGCCTTGCTGGATAGAGTAGTCTTGGTTGTAGTTTCTTGTTCTGCATTACTTTGATTATATCTTGCCATTCCCTTCTGGCCTCAAGTGTTTCTGTTGAGAAGTCCGATGTCATCCTTATGGGGGCTCCTTTGTAGGTGATAGCCTTTTTTTCTCTAGCAGCTTTTAAATTTTTTTCTTTATCCATTAGCTTTGGTATTTTAACTATGATGTGTCTTGGTATAGATCTTTTTGGGTTTCTCTTTAATGGAGTTCTGTGTGCTTCTTGAATGTGTGGAGTGTTTCCCAGCCTTAATTTAGGAAAGTTTTCTGCTATGATTTGATTGAACAAAGTTTCCATTTCCTGTCCTCTCTCCTCTTCTTCAGGCACCCCTATGATGCGAATGTTGTTTCTCTTCATGTTGTCACAAAGCTCCCTTAGAGTTTCCTCACATTTTTTGAGTCTCTTTTCCTTTTTCTTCTCTGCTTCTGTGCCTTTGTTTATTGTGTCCTCTAACTCGCTTATTAGATCCTCAGCATGATTCATCCTGCTTTTAATTCCTTCCATTGTGGTCTTCAGTTCTGATACTGTATTTTTCATTTCTGTCTGATTCTTTTTTATTATTTCAATTTCGTTTTTTATACTTGTTATCTCTTTATTTAGGTGTTCATAATGACTATCCATTGTTGATCTAATTTTTTTGAACATCCTACCATTATTCTAAATTCTGCTTCTGGTAATTTGGTTATATCTGGTTCATTCAGGTCCTTCTCTGGGGATGTCTCTTGATTTGTTTGGTTTGCATTCCTCTGCCTGCCCATTTTTTCTGTGTATAAGCAAGTTGTGGCCACTGGAGTCCAGTAGGTGTTGCCTTTGTATTCTCTAGGTGTGGTCTGTCTGCAGGCCCCCCACCCCCTCTGCCGCTGCCTAGGGTGGTTGGGTATGAGCGTTGCCAGCGCCGGCCCACTGTTGCTTTTGCTGTGATTTCTGCCTCTCCTCCACGGGAGGGGCTGTCACTGAAACCACAAGCCTTAGCACCAAGGGTAGAGGTGAGCACCTTTGCTCAGGTGCGGACCCAGCCTATTTCCCAACTTCTGCCCAGAACCCGCAGTATGAGCCTGCTCGCCACAGTTTCGCGGTTTCGGCGGGGCTTTTGACGTGCTCTCAGCTGTGAGCTTTTGCCTGTCCAGAGATTTAGCCCCACCCTCGAGGCCAGGGCCCTTCTGCGCAGGGTCAAAATCCTAGTTTTATAGGGCCGGGCGTGTTTGCTGGCTTCCGCTCAGCTGCGTACTTCCGCTCGTCCCGGACTCTACCCCACCCTCGCGTTCGGAGCCCGCTCGTGCACGTATGAATGCAATCCGCCGTTTCTCCGGCCGGGCGGGGATAGTAGCATGAGCTCAGCTGTGAGCTTCCACTTTTCTCGGGGTCTACTTCGTTCCCGCGCTCGGAGTCCGCTTGTGCACGTATAATTGCAAACCGCGGTTTCTCATGCCAGGCGGGGCTGGCAGCGTGAGCTCAGCCCCGAGCCCTTGCCCGTCCCTGGTCCTAGCCCGGTCTCCACGGTCAGGGCCGGCTTGCGCAGGGTCACAGAGCAGATTTCTGCCCGTTCCTGGCCTCCTGCTTTGTCCCCGTAAGTGGGATTAAAGGCAGGCTCGCAGCTCCGAACCGTTTTCGCGCATCCCCTCTGACCCTGCTGGGCTAGACGGAGCTCCCACCGGCTTGGCCTCTGCCCACGCAGACAGAACCGCGTTTCAGCGTCCTGTCGCCCTAAACCCTTCAGCAGCCCTCAGCAGAGTAGGAAGGGACCTAATACTCCACACTGTAGGCCTGGGAGCTCCCTCACTTGTTTCACAGCTCAAAACTGTCCAAATGCCTCTTCTAGGCTCTGGGACTGCAGGCCGGGGCTTGGTTCCTGGGACCCAGTTCCCTCCCTCTCCGCTAAACTTTCCTCCCGCCCCACAGGTCTCTCCGGGATGCCGTTTGCTCCAGGGAGCTGGGCAGCCCTCTTCACATTTTCGCTATTCTTACCAGGCTCAATGTGGCTTCTTCTGTGTTCCTTGGTTGAAGAGTCCACTTAGTTTAGTTCATAGTTGGTTTATCCAGATGATGGTTCTTTAAATTGAGTTATAATCCACTTTGCTTCTGGGAGTTTGAAATTGGTATGTCCGCCTACTCCGTCGCCATCTTGCTTCCCCTTAATTTCTCTTCTGACAGTTTATTGTTGGTGTGTAAAAATTCCATCCATTACTGAATATTAATTTTATATTGTGTTACCCTGTAGAATTCACTTATCAGGTCTAGTAGTTTTCTAACTGAGACTTTAGGGTTTTCTATGTACAGTATTATGTCATCAGCACATAATGATAGTTTTACTTCTTCTTTTCCAATTTGGATGCCTTTAATTATTTCTTTTTGTCTAATTGCTGTGGCAAGGACTTTCATAACTATGTTGAATAAGAGTGGTAAATAGAGACACCCCTTTCTTGTTCCTAATAGTAAGGGGATTGCTTTTAATTTTTTGCCCATTGAATATGATGTTGACGGTTGGTTTGTTATAAATAAATGGCCTTTATCATGTTGAGGTATGTTCCCTGTATTCCCACTTTGCTGAGAGTTTTGAAAATAAATGGGTGTTGGATTTTATCAAATGCTTTTTCTTCATCTATTAATCATGTGATTATTATCCTTCATTTTGTTTATGTGATGAATCACATTTACTGATTTGCGAATATTGTGCCAGCCTTGCCTCTCCAGTATAAACCCCACTTAATCATGGTGTATAATATTTTTTAATGTATTACTGGATCCAGTTTTCTAATATTTTGTAGAGAATTTTAGTATTTATGTTCATCTAGGATATTGGCCTATAGTTTTCTTTCTTTGTAGTGTCTTTACCTGGTTCTATAATGAGGATAATGCTTGCCTCATAAAATAAACTTGGAAGTCTTCCCTCCTCTTGAATATTTTGGAACAGCTTGTGAAGGATATGTGTTAGTTTTTTAAATGTTTGGTACAATTCACCTGTGAAGCCATTTGGTCTAGGACTATTGTTTGCTGGGAGTTTTTTGATAACTGTTTCAATTTTGTTGTTATAGGTCAGTTTAGGTTTTCTGGTTCTTCCAGGTTGAATTTAGAAAAATTGTATATTTCTTCAAATTTATCCATTTTTTCTAGGATGTCCAATTTTTTGGCATATAGACCTTCATAGGATTTTCTTACAATCCTTTGTATTTCTGTGGTGTCAGTTACTTTTCCACTTTCACTTCTAATTTTATTTATTTGAGTCCTCTCTCTTTTTCTCTTGATGAGTCTGAGTCTGGTTAAGGGTTCTTCAATCTTGTTTACCTTTTTAAAGAACCAGCTTTTATTTTCGTTCATCTATTGTATCATTTGTTGGGCCTCAATGCTGTTTAGTTCTTCTATGATTTTTATTATTTTCTTCTTTCTACTTCTCTGGGCTTTATTTCTCCTTGTTGTTGTTGTTTTTGTTCTTCTTCTTCTTTTTAGCTCCTTTAGGTGTAAGGTTAAGTTGCTTACCTGAGCTTTTTTTTTTTTTTGCTTCTTAAGGTATGCTTATAATCCTATGAACTTCCCTCTCAGGAGTGTTTTTGTTCTGTCCCATAAATTTTGGTTTGTTTATGTATGTTCATTTTCATTTGTTTCAAGGGAATTCTGGATTTCTTTCTTTCTTTTTTTTTTCAGAAACAGAGAGATAGAGTCAGAGAGAGGATAGATAGGGACAGACAGACAGGAATGAAGAGAGATGAGAAGCATCAATCATCAGTTTTTCATTGTGACACCTTAGTTGTTCATTGATTGCTTTCTCATATGTGACTTGACCATGGGGCTACAGCAGACCGAGTAACTTCCTGCTCAAACCAGTGACCAAGGGATCCTAGCTGGTGAGCTTTGCTAAAATCAGATGAGCCCGTGTTCAAGCTTGCAACCTCGGGGTCTAGAACCTGGGTCCTCTGCATCCCGGTCCAATGCTCTATCCACTGCGCCACCGCCTGGTCAGGCTGAATTTCTTTCTTGATCTTAATGTTAACCTGGGCTGACTGACTGTGATGTTCCACCCTGTCCAATGCACCTGAGGTCCACAGAAGTGGACCTCTCCTAAGTCAGGCTCATTGTGATGAGTCCTCCCTTAGGATATGACATCAGCAAGGGTCATTAGGTCCTAAACTGATTCTCCCTACAGCTAACCACTGAATGTGCTGGCCCCAGGCTTCCAAGCACAAACCAGTGGAAGGACACTGCTTGTAACTGGCTCTAAGCAACTTTCTTCCAGCTACAATCAATCCAGAGTTTGTGGCTCCCTTTGCTAGGTCCAGGTGCACATAGAAATACCAAGCCACACTCCTAGGCTGGCTTTTACCTACACTTAACCTAGGGGAAGGTCAACAAAAGGCCAAAGTTCCATGAGCACCACCTCCTGCAGCCTGACTGGATACTTGTTGGACTTGGCCACTGAAAAAGAATCTGGTAGAGTTTAGAGCCTGGGACAATTTAGGGATTAGGAAGGGTAGTGGGTGTCTCCCACCCCTCAGCTCCAGGTTTCACTCTGGCCAGATTTTTATTACAGATCTCAGTAGGGTGTGGCCATCAGGAGTCTAGTGGCTGTGACTTCTGAGACCCAGAGATGTGGTATGCCCACAGTCGGGACAGATCCTACTGGATCTCCCATGAGGTGAAAACATAGACTCAGAAAAGAGTGGAGGCAAGCTCTAGTCTCAATGCTTAATGCTCACTGATGCGCCCCCTGCTTCCTAGGTGACTTCTCAGAACAGCCCAGTCTTCATAGGGTTGGGCAGGAGAGATTCTAAAGGGTGAGTAGTTGTTTTCTTCAGGCTGTTACCACATAGAGTAGACTGCTCAACCCAAAAATGATGGTGACTGCAGTAGTGGAGAACGACTTAGCACAGGGGTTACAGTGGCCATCCCCCACAGTGTCTCTCCCTGGGTCACCAACTTCATTCTCTCTTTATGCAAATCTAGTCCTCAGTTTTCCCCTGCTGAAGCCCCTGGTAGTGGCTGTGAATGAGATTTTCAGTGCTGACCCTTTAAGATGGAGGCTGTGTCTTCAAGAGCTCTGTCTCCTTCTCACAGACAGAAACCTTGGCTCCTTTCACTGCCAAATGCTGTGTGGGCACCTCTTCTAGGCTCTGTGGCTCTAGGCTGTGGTTCTGGCCTAGGACTGAGAACCCTCCCCTCTCAAGGCAAAACCTCCTTGAAGTGAGAGTCCCTCCAGACCCTATGCCCCACTCGCTCCTGAGAGCGGGGCAGCCCTTTCCACTATTCCACCCTTTCTACCAGTCTCAGTGTGGCTTCTTCTGTGATCCTTGGTTATAGGCTCCTCTTTGTTTAGTCCAATGTTGGTTTTCAAGATTATTATTCCTTAATTAAGTTGTAATCCAATTTGGTCCTGGGAGGTGGCAGTTGGAATGTCTGCCTATTCTGTTGCTATCTTGGAAACTCCTGGATTAAAGACTTAAATGTAAGACTTGAAACTATAAAAATTCTAGAAGACAAATAGGTAGTAAAATCTCATACATTTCTTGTTTTCTGATATCTCTCGTTAAGCAAAGAAAATAAAGAAAAAAATAAACAAATATGACTACATCAAACTAAACAGCTTTTGCACAAAAAAGAAATCATCAACAAAATCAAAAGACAAATGCCTGAATGAAAGAATATATTCACCAATGATACATCTGATAAGGGGTTAACAACCATAATTTATTAAATAGAAAACAAATACAACAACATAAAATTCAACACCAAAATAAGAAACACTCTGATTTAAAAATGGGCAAATGACCTGAATAGACACTTCTCCAGAGAGGACATACAGATGACCAATAATCATATGAAACGTTGTGCAATGTCACTAATCATCAAATAGATGCTAGTTAAAACCACAGTGAGATATCATCTTACACCTGTCAGAATATCTATCATTATTAAAAAAGTAAACAAGTGTTGGCAAGAATGTTGAAAAAAGGAAACCTTCATGCATGGTTGGTAGGAATGCAGACTGGTGCAGACAACTGTGAAAAGCAGTATGGATTTTTCTCAAAAAAAAATGGAACTGCCTTATGATCTAGAAATTCCATCCCTGGGATGATACTCAAAGAAACTCAAAACGCTAATTCAAAAGAATGTATGCACCCCTATGTTTATTGCAGCACCATTTATAATAGCCAAGATTTGGAAGCAGCCTAAGTGCCCCTAAATAGATAAGTAGATAAAAAAGCTGTGGTACATTTACAAAATGAAATACTTTGTAGCCATAAAAAAGAAAAGACAGAAATCTCATCTTTTGTGACAGCATGGATGAACCTAATAAGTATTGTGCTAAGTGAAATAAGGCAGTCAGAGAAAGACAAATACCATATGATTTCATTTATACAAAGACTCTAATGAACAAAATAAGGAAACAAACATAATGGAAACAGAGTTATAGATATGGAGTATAGACTACTAGTTTTTAGGCAGGAGAGGGGTTCTGGACAGGGGGAAAGATGAAGGGATTATACAAAAACAAAACAAAACAAAAAGACTTGTAGACACAGAGAGTAGTATTGTGATTACCAGAGGGAAATGGAGGGTGTGGAGAGGGAAGAGGAGGGTAAAAGAGGAATAAATTGTCATGGAAGCAGACCTGACTTTGTGTGGTGACCACACTATAATGGTATACAGATGATGTATAGGATTTTCACTTAAAAGTTATGTAATATTATTAATTCATTTACCCAAATAAATGCAATTAAAATTCAAATATAGAAAGTCATCAGTCTAAAAAAATCAAATCTGGGGTGTACTTAGAAATTTTAAGATGGTTAATCACAGAACCTCTCATCAATAGATAATTTAGTGTGCAAAAATAAGTAACTGAATGCAGTTTTAATTTCTATACAGTGGTACATTTAGATACAGATTTAATTCATTCTGTAACCGAGCTTGTAAATCAGTCAACTCGTATATCTAACTGCCAATACTGGACCCGTGCACCAATGCGCCAACTAGTGTCAGCTTCCCGAATCATGACTCGTATCTCAGAATTTTGCTCGGATCTTGAACAAAAATACGGAGTGAGTTGCAGCTCGTATCTTAAAAAAAAGATTCATATGTTGGTCTGTTTGTATCTCAAGGTACCACAGTATTTATTTATCTTGAAAGCAAACATGAAGTTTCTGGACTTTTTATCAGCTTTATTATTGCTTATAGCAATAGCTACATCTGTTCCTCATATCTCATTCTCGCCCTTGGGGAGACATGATGGGAGCAGATGGAGCCTATGCAATAGAGGGTCCACACTGAAGAAGAAGAGAGATTTCTCATCTGAGAAAAGGAGAGATTTCCTATCTTGCTTTCATAAAGGACTCCTGGGAGAGTAGGGGAAGGTCCCTAAATGTTTGCAATACTTTGGGAGGCAAACAAGTAAATTGCTCTGGGAAAAATAAACCTGTAAACCTATGTGAAGGTCTCCAGATTGCAGGGCATGCTTGTCATGCAAACATTCTTTAATCCAGGTTGTCAAGAAGTTTTACTTAGAAGGCCCTGATTTTTAGGAAATCTAAAAATATTGTCTCTAACATTTTGGCTTTTGTTTCTCATGGTATAGTATATGTCAAATTTTCCACTTACATACCACTCCATCAACCATTCTGATTACTTTTACTGACAGTGGATAGGACCAATCTGGCTCATTTTATAGAGCACTTATCAAGGGTATTCTCAGCATAAATCCAAGCTGTAATGTGCGACCACCCAGCAGTGTTGATCTCAGCCATCAGAGTAGGTCACAGGATCAGACAGCTAAACAAATTCCATTAACTTTCAGGTCTGCCTCACCTCAGAAAGCGAGGTAGCTTGATCTGTCCACATGGCTGGAGGCATCAATCCAAATACAGCAGGCTATTTTAGTAATTTGCACAGACTTCACCTTGACCTACAAAGAGAAATTCTGGGACAGTTATATCATTCATTAAAACTCCTGGCAATGAGTTAAGGCCAACCAGAAGGCTTTAAGGGCAGAGGTACGGTCATGTATCACTTTAACTAAAGTTAGGGACAAATTTCATATTATCCTTTCTAATGACATAATTCCCACTATAGGTGAACCTGCCCACAGTGTGTGCATCTGAGGTGTTCCTTAAATATTTAACTGTTTCTGTTAAATACTCCTAGGTATTTAACAGAAGGTACAAATTGCAGCTAGTTCTACAGACTAGAACAGCTACAACATATATTGCAGGGTTTCAATTTACCTTAATATTTCTGAGAAAGACCCTCTGAATCGAAGGCCTCCAAATAGCCAGTGTCTTTGATTTTGCTTCAGGCATTGGAATGGGAGATGAAGCTTCTTCCACAAGGATGGGGAGCACTTTCTCATGTAAAGACAAGAAAACTGTTAGGAAAGAAGAGCTCCATTCTTCAATATATTAAGTTCATTTGACAACCGAGGCACTCGTTTTACATATATTTTTCAAATTACCTTCCACCGTGTCAGCCACTGCATTCACCAAAGTGAATAAACAGGCTGGAGAGTCGCCAAGTGTCTGCGAGTCAAGTATTTAATTTCAGTAAGAGCTCAGTAGCAAATACGCATTAGTTAATAATCTTGAGATGATGAGATTCCCTTGAATTATCAGAGTGAACTCAATATAGTCTCGAAGGTACTTATAAGGAGGCAAAAGGATCAGAATCAAAGAAAGATGTTGGAATGTAACATGATGGTGCTCTTTGCAGGTGGAAGAAGGAGCTGCCATGAATCAATAAATTCATGGCAGCTTCTGGAAGCTGTGTGGAGATTTGAATGAGAGATTTCACATTTTTTGTTGCTTAAATTTTTTCTTGAAAAAAAATAATCTAATTTTTTTCCAAGTGGGATACAATTTCTATTTCTAAGTATTGATATTCTACTTAAAGGTGTCATAGGCTTTTGTGTGTGGTGCTATTATCCATAAGAAAAATTAATTTTCCTATGTTGCAAAAGATGGTTATGCGATGTAAATTCAATTTAGCATATCAAAGGTTCTTTTTATCACTTTTGTAAAGTTAAAAAAATTATTAGGAATTATAAAACTTTAAAATTATAAAAGTATAATAATTATAAAAGTTATAGAATATATTATTTATTAGCAACTACCTTAAACACAGTACATAATCAAAAAATAAGTAAAATAGCAAATTACTGCATGATTTTAATGTTGAGAAGTCTTCTGGACCTACATGAAACAGTAATGTCTATAACAAATTATCCTCTATTTGGTTTTGAAAATAATATTGTTTCCAAACACTAGTTAATTGTGTTTGTTATTTAAGATTCTAATTCCTTATATTTTTTCTTATCTTTATTTTACAACTTGGTTGGTTTAGATATAAAGAAATTAACAATGGGCATCTAATATTTAACTATAGAATTAGGCAGGCATCTTGTCCATACAATGATCAGTACAGGGGAACTCCAATATTGTGCTTTATTTTTGTGATACTGGGAATGTTTACAATTTGGGGTGGGAGGGATAGAAGTACTAGGATACATATTATAACGTCAACTATTTTATGTGTTAAATATAAAATATTCAAAGCAAAGCAATAGTCTTTTTATAATTCATTATCCTCCTGTATTATTATATTATTTTTAAAAATTATTGTTTTTCTTATTGTAAAAACCTAAGCACCAGCTCTTGCACTTGAGTTTGTTCCTATTTTGATGTTCCTATTGGCTTTTGTACATGTTTAATACATATCTTAGCACATTTTATTTTGACTGCATATATTTCTTCTTCTTTGTCATGGGTTCCTTTAGAACCAAGATCATTTATTACTTATCTTTGGATCACAAACAACCAACAATACAAGGTTGTAAGAACAAATACATGAAAGTGAGAGTTAGATGAAACTTTATTTTATTTATTTATTTTTATTTTTTTATTTTTTTACAGGGACCAAGAGAGATTCAGAGAGAGGGATAGACAGGGACAGATAGACAGGAATGGAGAGAGATGAGAAACATCAATCATCAGTTTTTCATTGCGGCACCTTAGCTGTTCATTGATTGCTCTCTAATATGTGCCTTGACCACGGGCCTTCAGCAAACCAAGTAACCCCTTGCTCAAGCCAGCGACCTTGGGTCCAAGCTGGGGAACTTTTTTGCTCAAGCCAGGTGAGCCTGCGCTCAAGCTGGCGACCTCGGAATCTCGAACCTGGGTCCTCCGCATCCCAGTCCAATGCTCCATCCACTGCATCACCGCCTGGTAAGGCTGGAACTTTATTGTTTAACTGAGTTGGGCTCTCTGAGTTATAACAACTCTGTCAAATATAGACTGTACAAAATGAAATCTCCTATCATGGGCATTGCAGTCTCTTTTTAAAGTTCTGATCTTGGACATACTTCCATGATTTCTAGAAGAGGAAACACTTATTCTCAATTACTGATATTTTCTAACATTTAGGAGAACATTTATTCTGTCCGTTGCCTCACTCCTACTCACTTTTCCCCAAGGGAAGTGAAATGATTGCTGTGTTATTTTGAGTTTGGTACAGCTTGTTAGGTATCTCAGTTACTCTAGTCTGTGAAGCTCGCTGCCTGCAGAGAGCAGGTCCTCTAATTTGCTTCCAACCCAAAAAGGCTTAGAGATCAAGCTTCTAATTGGGAGATACCTGGAGGTTCTCAGCACTACCAAATCTGGGCGAATTGTCTAACTGTACAGTTCACTATGAGAAGTCCATAATGGCCTCATACCCAGGCAATGTCACATGTGCTGTTTTGATCTTACTTTTTTTCTGTTTTTTTTTTGTTTGTTTTTTTTTTTACAGGGACAGAGAGAGAGTCAGAGAGAGGGATAGACAGGGACAGACAGACAGGAACGGAGTGAGATGAAAATCATCAATCATTAGTTTTTCGTTGCCGTTGCGACTCCTTAGTTGTTCATTGACTGCTTTCTCACATGTGCCTTGACCACGGGCGTTCAGCAGACCGAGTAACCCCTTGCTGGAGCCAGCGACCTTGGGTCCAAGCTGGTGAGCTTTTGCTCAAGCCAGATGGGCCCGCGCTCAAGCTGGCGACCTAGGGGGTCTCGAACCTGGGTCTTTCGCATCCCAGTCCAACACTCTATCCACTGCGCCACCGCCTGGTCAGGCTTGTTATGTTCTTTAGTGCTTTATGTTTTATATGGAATGGTCCTCAGCTGGGAAGCCCGCAGTTTGGAGAAGCTAAGTTCAAATCAGAGTTGAAATGTTGGTGACTTAGATATCAGTCAGGGAACTTTAAGAATAAGAGGAGTTTTGCATGGATTGAAGTGGTTTGATATGACTGAGGCTTTGGTGCTGCCGAGGATGGGACTTGAAGTATTGATGGCACTTAACTAAGAGAAACAATGAGGATTTGTTGTTATAGAGTAGCAGTGGTTGGTGTTTTGCCTGGAAGGTTTATAGTGACCTGTATTGTGTCACATGACTTTTCTCAGCCATGACCTTGGGTTTAACTGCTGCAGCCTTAAACTTGAGACTTTTAAGCAAGTGGACCACATGGAATTTTGATGTTGGCAGTTCCCTACACTTATGGCTCTTTTAATATATGCTCATTTTTTTTTTAAGTGAGAGAGACAGAAACAGAGAGAGGGACAAACAAACAGGAAGGAAGAGAGATGAAAAGCATCAATTCTTTGTTGTGGCACCTTAGTTGTTCACTGATTGCATTCTCATATGTGCCTTGACCTGGGGGCTGCAGCCAGCCAGTGACCCCTTGCTTAAGCCAGTAACCTTCAGCTCAAGCCAGTGACCATGGAGTCATGTCTATGATCCCACGCTCAAGCCAGCAACTGCATGCTCAAGCTGGTGAGCCTGCAAGCCAGTGAGCCTGTGCTCAAGCTGGCAACCTTGGGGTTTTGATCCTGGGACCTCTGCATCCCAGGTCTACACTTTATCCACTGCTCAGGCTACATGTGCTCATTTTTATAAAGGGAAACCTGTATTTGGAGAGATTAAATAAAATAAGTTCAAAACACAGGCTATTAAATATTGAAATTTAAATTAAGCATAGCGTGGACTATTTTGTAAATGAAAATGAATTTGAAAATTTTTGATATATGGTGGCAAAAATTTTTTATGATTTTCTACATTATTAGCTCTATCTTCAGGACAGTACATCAAGGCACCTGACTTCTCCCTGAGAAATAGAGCACTGGAGAGGTGGTAGATTCAAGTTGTTTAGATGTCCCTGACATTGCATTCTGCATTCATAGACAAAAGTGAACACTGGATGTCATAACCTTGGATTTCTGTGCCTTGTTCATAGTCTCAGCATTCACCCCATACGACATAACCTGTAATTTTTTGGGCTTTGCATTGATTATATGACCTATGACTATGTCTTTGGAGTCCCAAAGTAAACTATTTTGAAGAGGAACATTCTTGGCAGGAATGTTGTTTTTCCTTATAACTCTTGGGCACAAGCTTTATAGACATCATAGAAAATTTGGTTCGAGAGACCCCTGAAGATAATTCTTAAGCTAAAACAAATACTGAGATTTCACAATGCTTGAGTTCCAAAAACACGGGGCTCAAATGGAAAACACAGGGAAGAATTTTATATATGTATACCGAAAAGAAGATGAAATACACCTCAGTTAAGACCTAGTGATGAAGGCTGTTTCCGTAATAAATTTCTGAACTTTAAAAGAAGGCAGAAATGATTCTGATGTACTCTCTGCATGTTAGCCTTCCCCCTACACACACATATGTGCACATACACTAATCACACACAAATAGTCATAAAGATGGATTCTGGTTAAGTAACATTGACTGACAGCATAACAACAAAGCTAAAATCACTAAGCATTGGATCGTGCTAATACAATACAGGATAACATAATCCTGTTAACACAATTGCTCTAGGCTCTGGAGATTGGCTTGCTTTTTAAATTCAATGAATGTAGCGTTAATTCCATGATAACTCTGTGTCCTTTATCAATATATGTAATAGCAAGTGAATTAGAGCCTTAGCATTGGAATAATATTACTGCTGAAGCTCCCACCAAACCACATTTATATCAGTTAGAGACATCTTTGGCAGCAGTTGTATAAAAAGAGTAAAAAGCATTGATACTGAAGCACTGATAATCTTTCTAGAAGACAAATAATTTATTAATTAATTAGATAGATTATATTATGGACTTTCTTCCTTTAACTTTAAATCAATATAAAAAGAGAATTTGTCCTTAAATTTGTTTGGCTTTTAATTCTCAAGATAATTTAATTTGTGGCTTTAATTTCTCCATGAGATTTTGATAATAGGCAGTAGTTAATTGAAATGTGAGGTAACATTTTTTAGTGTGTTGTATTAGAATATCTTTGTGGAGTCATTTGTTCTCATTGAAGGGCTTTTGATTGGCTAATTAAGAAAATAGGGCTAGAAAAAATTAGAATAGAAAGTCAAAGAAAGAACAAAATTTCAGACTTGAATTCAGAATGACCTTGCAGATAGTTTTAATTTGCTATTATAACTTCTTTCAAACCCTTACATTTTCCAAGAGCATTTATAAAGGATTAGTCCTGGTTTTGGGATCGTTCTTTCTCTGTCCCAAATAAACTGAACCATCCTCTTTGGTGATGTAATGATTGACCACAGTAGATTAGAAAAAGAAAAAAAAGAAAAGAAAAAACAACTGAGGCTTTTTGAAGGGCTACATAGATTCCATTTCTCATGATTACTTTCAAGTAGAGGGAGATCTATTAATCAGACTCATGGACTGTGTTCTTTCATTTGTGAGGGTAATACAAGTTTCACAAAATGTATGACTCAAATTCTTCCTCCTGGTGGATTTGTTTTCCTGCAGAGATGATATGCTCTTTGTTGCTTGCAGACTTTCATTAAACTTAATAGATAAAGGACCCTACCCTGGAGAAAGTTGTTCAATTGGCTAGAGCTAGACTGGGTAGAAAAGTCTGCAACTGATGTTAAGCATTAACAAGCCTGTTTTTTGCTGCACATGTTCTAATGCAACATTACCGTGAATGAAACTTACTAGTACCTTGCTTTCTGTCTGCTGGACTCCTGATTATTTTTTATTTGTTTCAAGATTTTATTTTATCCCTGAAAACTCTAGGGAATTATGACCATAACTGAATTGCCCCTGTATCATTTAAAAATATATACATACAGTTTTGGAAGGTAAAAAGATAAAGAAAAAATGAATAAAAGAGTTATATTGTGGAGAAAACAAGAACAGTATTTTAAAGTATATTATTTATGACTTTCACTAAAAGAGATATTTCAGGCAAAAGTCATTGAAGGTGCTAAAATTTTCCACTATTACAGAAAATTATTTAAAAAGTCAACCAATTGCTTAGTTTAGCCATCCTTCAATGGTTTGATGGTAAACTAGTAGGACGTAGTCAAAGAAAGCATCAATATCACCATTGATATCTTTAGGTTTCAGGATACAGTCAAGAAATTGTTAACCTACTGATTGAGATGTTTGCCTAAAAATCCTCAAAGTATGTTACAGTAAGGCTTATCTCATCATCTAATTATGAACTAATTTTTTCATAATTATCTTGTGACCCTTTGAGTTGGTTCCTTTTATCCAAACAGCTTTCTTCCTTAGATTTTAGTTATAATATTGGTAATCAGTTCATTGTATCACTTAGTAATAAAACAAAGACTTGAGGGAATAGACGAAATAAAAAATACTGAAAGAGTATGAGGTTCGAATTCATTACAAATATTGACAAACTATGAACAAATATTTTAATATATTTTTTATAATTCCCCACTGAATGATTATCAACACAAGATTATGCAATTTTTAAAATACAAAAGTTGATAGTCACTATTCTGTTGTCTTACTGAAAATACAATAAACTTCACATTTATTTTTAATGGGTGAAAATGTAGTTTAAATGTGTATGGGTTTTAGAAACTAAATTCAAAATATAAATTTCATTGTGTGGAATTTATACCAAATTTATAGTTTTCTATTTGACAAGCCTTTGGTGAAATTTTGAATTTGATTTTAATAATTTATCTTTCAATTGAAAAGGAAAAAATATTCTGAATGGATATGGATGGATATTCTCTTCAGACATACTTTTTTCCTGAGAGAAAATTGGTTGATTCTACTTAAGTCTAAAATTATAAGGTTGATAGATAAATATGTATTATTAATAATGAGTGATGACAAGAGCAGCATCAGGTTTAAATGCTGTCTGTGTATTTGAGTTTTATGTTGTAAGGAATGTTAGTAAAAATATTGAAAATATTTTTATTTCATATTATACCTGCAAATATGAGAAATCATTTTAATACCTGTATAAATATCTACTTCTTCCCTGATGACCATGCCAATTTGATCTTAATGAGAGTACATATTCATAGATTTAATGTAAATTGAATAATCTATAAAGAATGACTGGCTGACATTTAAACAGTCATATCAAAAAGATTACAAAAAAGTAACAAATGCAGCAAAATTGATTCAACAGGAACTCTTCAAAAAGCAACAACATTTTTGATGATATTCAATAAAAGAATGTTTAAAATCACTGAATTAGATATCAAGTTGGCAGTATTTCTTATACTGATTCACTCATTAGAGTTGCTCATTAGAAAAATAGGTCTTTATAGCATTGCTGCTCATGTTAGAGGTATGTAATGAGTGAAAATAAGAAAGCATATAAAAGATGTCAGTGTTTCAAAGCAAAGTCATAAACAAATATAATAAAAGGAACACAACCATCTTGACTTACATGCTAATTAGTATGATTTGTTATCAGTTAGTAAATAAAATTAGAGGTAAAATATGTTGAATCATTGAACAGAGCAGAAAATTTCAGAGGAAAGATTTAGCTAACTACACACACTAAAATGCTCATATTAAATCTGATTGAAAATACTAGTGTAAAAGCTGAGTTTTACATTTAGCAGCATCTTTAATAAAATAATACTGTTACCATAAAAACCCAAATTTCTTTGGGTTTGTCAAGTATAGGTTTATTTTAAATTTTAAATTCAAAAATTTGAAAAGAATCATTTTATTCAACTATTCAAGTCATAGATAAGAGAAGCCTATTGGTTATTCAAATTTCCCACAGTTTCTAAGGGCAATCCTAGAAAACTAGCACTAGAACCCAGTTTTCTTGAATTTTAATCCAGTTAGCAGATCTAGAATAGACCATCTGTAGATACTACAGAAATCCAAATTAATGCTCAAGAGAATGATCAAAGCAGGAACTGAGAAATTGCTTATGTAAGACTCGGACCCAAAGCTATAAACTAGACATTTTTCTGGTTGAAACAGGAAACCAAATGAACTTGTGAAGCTGGAAAAGTCCTTAATGAAGCAGGAGACAGTGACACTATCAAAGACAACCAATCTAGTTAAAGGCCACCAGAAAGCATACCTGGACGTTTAATATCAGATCCAGACAGAATATAGCAACCCATAAATAAAATTTCCCAAAGACAGTGATTGTAATGCCATAAAATCCCTCTTTTCTCTGAAATTAAGTAGATTTTCTTGAATGAATGTTCCTTTATTTGCCATATGTTCATTCCCAGAGACTCTAAATCCCCAAAACTCTAAATAATTGTGTTTTCCTCTTAATTTTCTTCTCTTAAAGGGTAGCTTGTTGGTCAGATGGCTCATCACCTTAATTTTAAAATATCTTAATACTTTTGTACATTAGAGTTATCACAGATACATTTTTCTCTTAACTTTTTCTTTACTGCTTAACTTTTTTTTCCTTTACTATATATAAGTTTCAGTTCTTCTGATATTTTTCCCTTTAACGTTAAGTATCCCCTACTCATGAAGTAATAGGATATTTGGGAAATTTGTACATTCACTTTTCTTACACAATGTTTCAATGAAAATCAGATTTAATAGCAACATGGAGTGTTCAAATCTAGCCCTGAATATTTTCAGATAATTATTAGTCTTATTTGTTGTTGTTTTGTTTTGTTTTCTGGTCAACCCATCTTCTTTGGTCCGATGTATTTCTCTCTCTCTCTCTCTCTTCTTTATTTTTTAAAAATAAATTGGTTATGTATATTTTTATTCACTTTGAATAAAGGTGATATTGAAATCTGGCTTTAAGCCACCATGTCTTTCTTCATAAACCTTTCATTTTGCTTCTGTGTTGCTACATTCTTCCGATTTCCTTCCAACTTCCCATGCCTGTACTTTTCAATCTTCTTTACTTTTTCTTCTTTACTTGAATTTTAAATTTGAAAATTCCTCAAAAGTATTTCCCACTGGGGTTGGTGCTAGCCAAGGCTGTAGGAGGGGCACAAGCGCTTGGCCTCCCAGCACGCACTCCACAGCCAGCCATACAACCCAGCACCTTCAGAGGCAATGCCTCCAAAGGAAATGTGCTCCTTTGGAGCATGAAGCTCCAAAGCTCCGGCTCCAGGTTGTACTCCCGCACCCCAAACTCCACTTGTGGAGCTAAACTCAGCAGGGTAGGGCCGCTGGGATTTAGGAAGGCAAATCTAGACAGTTTTCCAATGGAGGTGGTGCTGGAAAACCTGTATAAGAGGGATGGGAACCTCTTTCCCATCCCAGTCTGCCAGGCACTGTTATCCCCCTGGGAGACTGAAACCAGAGACTAGATCAGGCTAAATCCTTCAGTAGGTGCGGGCAGGGGTTCCACCAGTGAGTCTGACGTGGGGAAGAATGGTCCCATTTACAAAGCTTAGTCTCAGCCAACAATTTCTCCAGAGAAAGAGCGCCCCAAAGCTTCTATGTGGCTGCAGCCAGCAGATCCTTCTACAGGACTTGAGCATGGCAGGGTGGTCTCACCAATCACCAGTTGGAAAGCCGGGTAATTCAACCCCCCGGCTTGTGCTATAAGGGTAGGAGTGCTCAACCCTAGGAAGACGGCATCTGGGTTTTCAGCAGACTCCCTTTTCTCCCAGGCAGACTGAATCCTCACTGATGTTCAGTACTAGGAGCAATGCAGGCTCCTCTTCCCATCTCTGTTGCTCTGGGTTGGGAATCACTGGGTGGAGTTGAGACCTCACACTTCTGAGGGAGGAAGTATTACACCTGAGATATCCTTCTGGCTTCTCAGCTGCCTCATATGTGTAGAAAGGGCAGCCCTTTCTGAGTCTTTGCTCTTTTTACAGTCTCTATTTGGCTTCTTCTGTAAATCTTTGGTTATAATACTTCAGTTCAGCTAGGCTTCAATTGGTTATTAAGGTTAATTGCCCTATAATCTAGCTGTAAATCTGGTTTCGTGTCAGAGGAGGTGATTGTAGCTCCCACCCACTTTACAGTCACCTTAGATTCAGAAAAGAGAGGATTTTTAAAAATTAATTATAACCGGTATAATTCTAACAGAATTGTATAATCTGCAAACTACTACTAAAGAACAATTTATTTGTATATTTCATCAAAATACTTTCAAGTTATCTTTGTATTTAAGTGTGTCTTCTTTTAGGCAACCTATAGGGTCTTGTTTTTTTTTTATCCACTTTATTTTTTCAATTAAATTATAGTTTTAAAAATAACATTTTAATGTAAATACTGGTAGGTTATATATTAGACATAGCATTTATTACTTGATTTGTTTTCTTGTTTCTATTTTGTGTACATCTGTGTTTTCTCTTATTTTATTTTGGGCTGTAATAAATATTGTATACATTTCATTGTAATTACTGAAAAATCATTTTTTTTTCCTGGTTACTCTAGAGATTGCAATATACAAACATAAACTTTCACAATTTACTAAGGGTTAATTTTAAAGTACCACAAAATACAGAATCATTGAAGACATATAAGTCTTTTTATCTCCCCTTTGACCTTCATGTTATGGCTATAATTATAAATGCACATATATCAAAAACCCTGTAAGAAGTTCTTATAATTTTTGTCTTAAACATTCATACATATTTCAAAGAACATAAGTGGTAACATGATTTTTATTTTTACCTAGCTCTTTACTATTTCTGTTGCTCCTCCTCATTCCTAAAGATTCAAGATTACTTCTGGTCTCATTGGCCTTTATTTGGATGGACTGCCATTTCCAATACTGTAGGTTTGCCAGAAATAAATTTATTTCAGCAGAGAATATATTTACCTTCATTTTACAGCTAAGGTATAGAATTCTAGGTTGACATTTCGTTTATTTAAGCACTTTAAAGATATTGTTTCACTGTCTAATAGCCACGATCATTTCTGATAAGAGATCTGTAATTATTGTAACTTTTCATCATTATTTTTCTAGTTACTTTTAAGTGTTTTCCTTTTCCTTTCACTTTTAGCAGTTTGGTTATGGTGTGTCTAGATGTGGTTTTCTTTAAGTTTATCCTGTTTGGAATCCTCAGCTTCTGGAATCGGTAAATGTATGTCTTTCACCATATGTATAAAGTTTTTCAGCCATTATATCATATATGTATGTGTATGTTTGTCTGTTTTTCTTGTGTATATGTAAATATGGGTATTTAAGTGTAGAAATAAATATATATGCATACATATAGAAATTTCCCCTAATCCCTTCTCATTTTAGTTTGGGTATCTAATTACACATATAAAATTTTTGATAGTTTCTCATGCGTGTGTTAAAATCAATCAATTTAGCCTGACCTGTGGTGGCGCAGTGGATAAAGCGTCGACCTGGGAACACTGAGGTTGCCAGTTCAAAACTCTGCACTGGTTCGGTCAAGGCACATATGGAAGTTTGATGCTTCTAGCTCCTCCCCCCTTTCTCTCTTTCTCTCTCTCTCTCTTTCTCTCTGTGTCTCCTCTCTAAAATGAATAAAATAAAAATAAATTTAAAATCAATCAATTTGTTATCAATCACTTCTTTCCTCTTATTCAAATTAAAAAAATTCTTCTGGTCAATTTTAAGTCAACTTACTCTTTTGTCCTGTACATTCTATTATTGAGCCTATTTAGTGAGCCCCTCCCCCCACCCATATACCGTATTATTTATATCAAATTTTCCCATTTGACGTTTTTCTTATAGTTTCTTTTTTCACTTGGGAGAACTATTACTGATTTTTTTTCTTTTTCCTTAATTTCATGTTTGCTTTTCTTTACTGACTTAAGTCTTTACTATGTCAACTTTAGTCTATACACTTGTACATTATTCAAAGAATAATTTGAGACATACACATGGTTCAAATGTCATTTCAGTTTTCAAAGTTCTCGTTATGGTGTTTGTCTCAGTCCCATGTGATGTAGCTGATATGTGTGTGACTTCATACACAGAACTAGGGTATCTCTTTCAGGTCTCTTTCTTCTGAATTTATCCTGAACTTTAGGTCTGCAGACAATTCTTTCTCTGGTTCCTGCGTACTGATGGAATTACTACTGTTGTTTTATTCTCTCCACACTGCTACTACACTTCTCTGCAACTTGGTCTCTCCCTTGAGATAAAGCCATGAAGGAGTAAACAGTAACAACTGTGACAATGGAAAATGTATTCCTGTGTGAGTTTTGACATTCTGCCACAATCCAGGCTCCTTTTATTCCCTCTTTAAAGTTTGCAGGCAGTTGCTTTTTTGTATTTCATACCGAGATTTGAGATGTCATCAGTGGAAAGAATGAATTTGGGGAGCTTATGTCATAAAAATATACCATACCAGAATTGGAACCTCTTTTCATATATTTTTTAAAAATATATAAAAGTATTTTTAAATTGCTGTTGGCTGTTTAGTCCCAAACCCTCAATTTACAAATAAGAGACTGAAAATCTGAATTAAACTTCATTATTAGCATAATTAATATTATGTAAATATCATTGTAATTTTTATTCTCAAATAAAGTGTTATATGAGAAACACTTATGAAAATTGAGGTTCAGATAAGTAATTAACATTATAAAGTAGTATATTTATTTTTTTCCTTTAATCAACATATTAAGCACTTACTAAGTACCAATCAGTGTCCCAGTTTTAATTTCAAATAAAATGTTGAAAATTAAGAGATACTTAATGAAAAGAAAAACTGATAAACTTTTCAAATGTAATAAAGTTTATAATGTTGGGGTAGAAATTAAATTTTTAATAAAACCTAAAATTATTTTTAACATTTATGCTAAAACTCACATTAGAATATATTTCATGCAAGAACACTTCCATTGAAATTAATCTCATTTATTATAGTATGTTGAAACTAAATAACCTTGGGCTTTTGATTTGTGTATTTTTGTATGTTTAACAACAGAACATATTATTTTAGGGTATTGTCAGTATAGAGATATAGTGATATTGACAAGAATAGAACAAACCTTATGACACCAAAAACTCAGGAAAAATATAAACTTCTACCACTTTGGGTATAAGATTTGGCTGTGAACTCTTTTCACACCCATCATGAGACAATATGATCTTCAGGAGACTAAAAATCAGGACAACTTTCAAGAAATTTACTGTTTTTATTTTCTAATTCACTCATTATACCAGCAGAATATATATACTTCTATTTAATTTATTATACCACTTGGGTGATAATGGGACCAATTATCAGTGATTACTTAAAGACAATATTTGAAAAAAATATTGTCCATCTTAAAGTGACTCATGTGATGTTCTGCATATTCCTGATACTACTGAAGGGCCTCTGGCTAACTGATTTTTGTATCCTGAAGTAAAATGGGTAAGGTGCATGTGTAATATGATCTCTGGAGAATGAAGAACCAAAGAGACTGTCTCTTCTCCCACCTTATCCATATCATTTTGTTAACAAATTCCATTTCTCAGTGTGATGTGGCTTTATTTTATTTTCAAATGGGAGGAGAAGTAAGTGTTGTTCAGGAATGCAGGAATTATCATTGGTGCTGTGTGGGAACTTAATCAGTGAGGAAGCATCGGCTGCGCTTCTTCTGACAGAAAACTACATTAGACATTTCACAGCTCAGAGAAAGAGATTGTGTGCTACTTTATTCGGTAGCTCACTGCAATGCACAGGTTTTCTCTAAACACTTTCAGAGCCTATTAATTTCTTTTGTAAACCATTCTTTTTGGTAACCTTGGCCTTCACAGTTACTGTTCATCAGTCCAATAGTTGTAGGACATTCTCTAATGGATTTTTATCTGGGCTGATAAAGTGTTCTTTATTTAGTGTACAAACCTAAAGATCCTATACTAAGCTAAGGTATTTCGAACATCTTAAATTAAGAAACTGGAATAAATTGCAACACAGGAGAGGGTGTTAAATTATCTGTACAGACTTAAACTAAAAGATTTGGGGTAGAGACATTTGTTGAGACACGGAGTTTGTGTGTGGAGGGAAACTTGGGGTGGTGAACACACAATGTAATATTAATATACAGATGAAATAATATAGAACTGTGTCACTGAATACTGTATAATTTTATCAACTAATGTCATCCCAATAAATTTAATAAAAAATAAAAAAATAGATGGGACACTATTTTTTACTTATTCTGGTTAAATAAATAGCAGCATTATTGTTCTATAATTTTTGAAGTTACAATATAAAAATAAGCCACTAGATTATAAGCAACTTGAAGGAAGGCCTATGCCTTGTGAGCTTTCTGCCCAGGTCCCAGGACAATGACTGGTATAATATGGGCATTTAATTAATGATAATTAATATATCCTTATTTTAGAATATTTGAAAACTACACAGAGGCGTAGTAAAGAGGCAAAAGGAAAAACAATCACCATATTCTCATTATCCAGAGAAACAACTATCAACATTTTTACTTTTTTCTTTAGTATTTTCCTTACTTTTTTCTTTAAATGTGGCTGTGATCACATGGTACATACACTTTTGCAAACTGCATTTTTGCTTCGCATATGGCAAAAAAGCTAATATTAAACATAATTTTAATGCTTCCATAAAATTTGAAGAAAAGGATATTGTGTAATTTATCCATTCCATTAATATTGAACATTTGTTTCTTTTTTACCTGTTAGAATTAAAGCTGTTATGAATATCATTGTGGTTAGATCTTTATGTTTCTAATTATTTCCTTAAGACAGAATATTGGAAGTGGAATTACTGTTAAGTTGATTTTCAGAAAAACTGCACCAACTTATACTTTTACTAACACTGTATGAAAAACCCATTTCAATATATTTTTGCCTGTGAGTTTTAATATACATACAGAAAACTATCTTTTTTTTAATAATTCAATCAGAAAAACAGATCTCATCTTGGTTTTAGTATCTCTTTCTTTAACGACTGGTAAAACTAAACATTCTTTGTATGTCTACTAATCCATATGTATTTTCTCTTTTGGAAACAATCTGCTCATGTCATTTTGCTAGATTCGTCATGTTAGTAAGTTAAAATGGGTGATATATTATAGAGATTCCTCATTTAATGTATGTTATATTTTTTCTATGAGATGTACATTTTTATTATATATATATTATGATATTGATGTAGATAATCTAAGAAAATGTAGACTGGACATTAAAATTTGTTTGGGGTAACTTTGTGACACTATTTTAGTGTTCTCTTACTTCCAATGTTGTTGAGAATATGGATGTCTTATTCATCCCTGATCCTTTCCTGTAATTTTTTCTCTCTCTGAACTGTGATAATTACTATTCTTTTTTTTTTTTTTTTTTAATTTTTTTTTTTTATTATTATTCATTTTAGAGAGGTGACACAGAGTGAGAGAGAGAGAGAGAGAGAGAGAGAGAGAGAGAGAGAGAAAGGGGGGAGGAGCTGGAAGCATCAACTCCCATATGTGCCTTGACCAGACCAGTGCAGGGTTTTGAACTGGCGACCTCAGTGTTCCCAGGTCGACGCCTTATCCACTGCACCACCACAGGTCAGGCCGATAATTACTATTCTTAATGTTCTAAAATTCACAAAGATATGACTTTATTTGGATTCGTTTCTATTTATTATCCTTAGTACTAACTTAGTTTGTCCTTGTCATCATAAAATTGTTTTTTGCATCTGAAAATTTTATTGAATAATTTCTTTGCCAATGTGTCTCTTTTTAGTGTTCTGTTTTCTTCTTTTATTAAAAATAACTTTTAATATTTAAATTTTAGTCTTTTCCTGTTGTTCTCTTCCTTGTATACATTCTACCATTGTTTATCTTTCTTCATTTTTATTTTATTTTCTCACCTTTATTATATAATCTTTCTATGGAATTTTAATTTTTGCTGTTTTATTCTTATTTTCAAGTGTTCTTTTTCTTTGAATGGTCTTTCTTCATAGTTGAAACCTATTGTTTTTTCATATGTTCAATGCCATGTCAGCTCTTAAAGGTTTTATCAATGACAGCACCTTTGAAGACTCCTTTCCCTACCTTTATATATTTTTGAAACATTACTGTTTTCTGTATGCATCTATTTCCTGTCTTATCGTTAGATTTACTTTCATCAATTGCTCAGGATTTTTTAACCATCTCAACATATTTAAGAATTATGCATTAATAAGCTATTTAGGATTACCACATGAGTTACTGTGCTTTGCCGACTGTAAATTTGATTGAAGGATGATCTGGTAGGGCTCTTATATTTAGAAAACAAAAATAAAAGTATCTGTAGGTCTTTTATCTGAGGCAGTATATTTCTCCCAGTGATAATGTGTTCCGTCTGCCAAAAGAATACTAATTAACTAAGAATGTTTGTTCTGGGAGTTCTTAGAGTTTAGTGAGGAAAGATGGCTATGTGCTCATTGTTCATTAATGATAGTTAACATTTATTAAGCACTTACTCTGTGCCAGGTGTTAACTTTAATGTTCTGCTTTATTTTCTCATTTATTTCTCATACAATGCTATGAGTTAGGTACAAAAATGATACATATGTCCAAAATGATAAATCAGATCCAGATAGATTAAAAAACTCATCTAAAGTCACAAGAATAGAAAGTTATGTTCATATTTGTATAGAATGGTTATGCTTTATTTTTCTCCATTGATCCTCCAATAAAGGATCTTGATTTCCAGTGCATTTTAGTTTCTTTGCTTGTTCGTTTAATTATATGTTTTCTTTAACTTCTTTTGAAAGGAACGTTATTACCAGTTCTCGAACCATTTTTTTTTTCAATTTCATTATATGTAATTGTAGGTGAGTGAATGCATATATGACATGTTTTGCTTTGGTTTTTATATAAATGCTATGCTTCCAAAGCCATGAGAAATGTTTGATATTCATATTATTCTATGATCACAATGCATTAATGAAAGAGAGAGCTACATGTTCATTATTCTGTCTAGTTGCAGCATAAGTATTTCTCTGCCTTTATATAAAATAATTTCAAGTTTTCTTAGAAATTCTAGTCATCCTTTAACAGCAAAATTGTCAAGGCAATTTTATTTTCTATTATTGAAGAATAAAATGAAGACAAAGTAGAACTAACCTACTAGATGCAGGATATGGAAAAGGCCATCACAGAGGTTATGAAGTAAATAAGGTAACAAAGTGTTGAGATTCTAAATATTATTGTGCACATTGATTGTAAGTCAAAAATGTTGTAAACTCTGAAGCTAATGATGTGAATGCAAAAGATGCTAGTATTGTAACAGTAGGTTTGGGAATAAGTTTGTGGTAAAAGGAAACAAACAGGCAAAAGAAATAGTCAATTTGTAACTAAATTTGAGTAATGTAAAAGTTTCTAAAACAATGACAGATCTAAATTATGGGGTTTTCTTTCTCTTTTGACCTCTAAGCTTTAGTATACTTAAAATTATAATGACCTTATTAATTTTTTGTTTCTTTTTTTTCTTTTTGCATTAGCTATGAATTTTGACATATACTTATCCAGGGGGATCATTTTTGCTCCATGTGCAAGAATTTGTTATGGCTGTCATCCTCGAGTGTGAGTATATATTTAATGCTAGATATTCATTAACTCCATTCTATAAACCCTCTTTTGAAGTGCTTTTCTTTTTATTTAACTATTCAATTTTTTCTAATTAAATGTTTCTTAAATTCTAAGAACTAATTGCCTTAAATCATTTTTATAGACTTCATTTATTTTCTGTCAAATTATTTTTAGATTTTAAAGAAATATTTTTTGATCCATCAACTAGTTTTAATTTGTTTTGTCAGATTTGTAATTACTATTTTCTAAATATGTAATTCACTGGTTCCTGTAAAATGTGTAAAATTTTGAGTTTAAAAATGTTTTGTAAAATGCCATCATGATATCTCACTAAGATAATTACTTTATTGAAATTGGATTTATTTTTACTACTTTTGTTTATTGTCTCAATTTGGACTTGCATCAGGAATTGCTATGCAATTTAAAAGAAAATAACCTAGTATGCAGGAAATGCATAATAACCAAACGGATAATTATATTTATGAACATTTACCAGTCATTGGGAAGATTCTATTTGCATAGATATTGGGAGAAAGCACATGAAAATATTAGAAGCATATAAGAGATAGAGCAAAAACAGGATCAAATAATGCTATTATCTGTAATATAAGAACTGCTTATTTATAAATGCTTGTAAGACTTTTCCAATCCATGAATAAGACCTGTACATTTTACTTCAGAAATAAAATTTAAATCTATCTCTTCTTTATTGCCACATCTATAGTACAATGCCCAGATACTTTACCTAGAATTCTGCAATTAATAACCTCTTAATTTGTCCCCTGTCTTCTACTAAAATAGGCCATGTCACAACAATTGTAAAATTCTTCCAGTGGCTTTCAATGACCGTGAGAAGAAATATACCCACTGTTCATGCAAGCCTGAAAGCTGTAGGGTCAGCTGGTAGCCTACTGCCTAGATTTCTCATTGTACAACATTTTCCTTTCATAACTGTGTCTTCGTACCCTGACATTGATTCTGCTACCTTCACTCTCCAAGTTTTTGTTCTCTGTCACAAAACCTGTATTACCTGGATCTTTGAATGGCTGACCCATTTTCATTCTTTGTGTGAGCTTGAATATGACCTCTTCAGAGGCATATGTCATAAATTGCCATTTTTTACCACATCCTCAGTTATTCTGAATCAAAAACTTATAATTTTTAAACTAGTAATTATTATATTTTGAGGTAATATTGCTTTCTTGTTTATTTTTGTCTCTCAGAACTAGAACATAAGCTCCATTAAGGTCCTGACTACATAATATTAGCCTTTATTTTAAGTGGTACCTTACATATTATACAAGTTAATATTTTAACCTCTTACTGATGGGATTACCAAAACTTGACAATGCTCTTAAAATAAAAATTTTAGAGGGAAAAAGTATTATTTTCTCTGTGTCCTACAAAAATTAATGAATATTTTGTGACTTTACAGTTTGTCACCTTTGGGATTTAATATATATAAAATACTTTAGTTAGTATATTGGAGCTGAAATGTGAGAGTTTCTGAGCCAATTGATTGGACTGAGAAGGTGGTAAGACACCTATTCACCTGTAAGATCAAGAAGAGTTTGTGATAAAGCAGTGTTGTTTGCAGGAAAAGCATGCAGGTAATAAGATAAAAGAAATAGAAAGGTGACTGAAGAAAAACCTCTAGGAGTATTATTCACAGTAATACACTTCGCAGGCTAGTACTAAAAGAAAAACTACTATATTAATTACTACAAAAAGTTAACGTTTCTCTACCACTCAGTCAAAACCTTGCAAATTCTTACACATAGAAAATACCAGAATAAGAAAATGTATGTCAGGCACTGTTTAAGTATCTATCTAATTATGTTAGAACAGCCTTATAGATTTCCTGGTTTATTGATTTATGATGTGGTGAATCATCCTTCACATTATCTCCAAGTGTGGTTTTAACCACACAATGAGAATAAAGAATTGTAATAATGGGAAAGAGCACAAAATAAGGTTACAATTATGGATGTTGTTAATTTAACTTTTAAGCTTTTTGAAATTATTATAATAAATGCAGATGATGTTCATATCTACTTCTATATCTCTACATTTATGCATATGCTTATATATAAATGTTATATTATTGTTTGGCCAAAATTATATATACAACAGACTGTTTTCATTTTGTTGCTTTAAGAAGCAAGACAAAAACTGTAATGATGCAAATTGTCATAAGGTTTTTTTCTTTCCTTTTTTGGGTAAGAATAAGATTTTATTTTAGGTGTCACTTTTTTTTAGAGGTGGATCTGGAACAGAACATGTTTTAGTGAACCCTTTTATGTCCAGGTAAGGGAAGTGTCTATCTTTGAGAAAAAGTGGCATACAGGAAAGTATTCCAAGAACTGATGCTTAAGACTAAGATAACTATTCTGTTTTATGATATAAACCATGTCTTTGAAAACTATGAGATTTGTTAAAAATATTTTTTGTACATATGGACTTGGAATATGCAGTAATCCCTCCTGTTAAATTGTGCTTGCTGTTAGCAAGTAATGGTTTCTAGAAGATGCAGAGCTTGAATATATAGGGTGGAGGAGCTGTTCTTAGAAATATCTTTATTTTATTTTGAATATTGTCAGGTAAGAGTAAACTGTGTATCAGGGAAGGACTACTTAGGAAATAAGGACTAGGTCAGGCATTTCAAGCTAAGGGAATTTAATTCATAAAATTGGTTAGACAGGATGATGGAATGGCTGAGGATTATAACAATAGATGGCCATTGCAACCCAGAGATTAATAGTAGAAGATCTCACCATCCCAGGGAAGGGAATAAACATAAGTCTGGATTGAGCTTGGGCCAAAACAGTACAGCCCTACAAGAACCATTGCCACAAATAAGAGGCTCAGGCTAATGGTACTGAAATTCCATGAAGCTACTAGTAAGACCCATCACTGGGGCAGAGAGAAATGATGAGGAACACATTTGGTTGTTTTTCATTGCTCTCATTTGCTTTCATTCCCTCAAATCTTCCACAATTGCTTCCCATTGACCAAATCTATCAGGAAGCCAGGGAGGATTTGAAATGTAGCTTGTAACAGAAAGGTAAGAAATGGATCTGGAGGTAAACAACCTAGGGATAATCTTAGAGAGCTTCTTCTATGCGTTCACAAAGATCATCTTTAAATGTTTTAACCTGGTCTTAGATATTTTCTGGGTTATCGAGGAAGACTTCCTTACTGAGGAGGAGCTTAGTGAAGAATCACAGTCCTTTATTGAGGTTGTTGTGCTGATGTTAGTGGTGAATTTCATTGGAGAATGTCTCCAGTAATTATAAGAATTGAGAATTGGTTTAAAAAGGAGTACAAAATGGAAGAAGATCAGGCAACTGTCTCTGAAAACTCATCAAAATAAGGAAAAGCTATAGATAATTTCAAAGGAATTAATTTCTGCTAGTAATATGGATTTGAACTCAACTACAGTAGTTGTGATTTAAATTATATTTTTGTCAGTATCCCTATGATAATTCACATACATGAACAATATTTAAAAAATACTAGATATAAATACATGGAATTTCCTAGGTAGAAAGTATCTTCTAAATTCATATTTGGTACTTGAAATTTAATTATAACTTATACAATGAGTACTGGAAGAAAGGATGAATAATTAAATTCTTAGGAGTGTATCAGCAAAGCAAAAGTATACACAGAAGGTTTATCAATCATGTTGTTATTTAAGAGATACTTAAAAACAAATCTCAACCTGACCAGGCTGTGGTGCAGTGGATAGAGCGTCGGACTGGGATGCGGAAGACCCAGGTTCAAGACCCCGAGCTCGCCAGCTTGAGCGCGGCCCATTTGACTTGAGCAAAACTCGTCAGCTTGGACCCAAGGTCGCTGGCTCCAGCAAGGGGTTGTTCGGTCTGTTGTAGGCCCGTGGTCAAGGCACATGTGAGAAAGCAATCAATGAGCAACTAAGTAAGGTGTTGCGATGGCAACGAAAAACTAATGATTGATGCTTCTTACCTCTCTTCGTTCCTGTCTGTCTGTCCCTATCTATCCCTCTCTCTGACTCTCTGTCCCTGTAAAAAAAAAATCTCAGAGGTTTAATTAATATTTGATAAAGTTCAATATCTTTTGATTGCAGATACATCTTTATTCATGAATGTAGGAATGTTTAAATCACACTGTTTTTGAAAGACATTATATATCTATTGAACTATGGCATATATCTGGTTTAACATTTCATGGTTTGTCATAGAGTCCTTCCCAATTTGTTTTAAACCTATATTTTCAAAATGACTTTTCTTTTTTTAAAATATTAACTCTACTGTCAATTGAATTTATGTGCTCATTGATCTCTAAACAAAGTTGCATTTTGTCATTATTACCCTCTTTACTCATCTCAATTTATCTATTCTAAAAACATCCCCTTTTCACTGGCTACTCCAGTTATATTCACTTTTTATGATCATGTATATATTTTCACATATAATGCCTTATCTAGTTAGCATCTTCTATGCTTTAATCATTAGACTGTGTGCTATAGATAAACTAGTAGACAATAGATTGTCTTTTTCTTTAAAGGTATAGAGAAGTAAGAAAGTTAGGCATTACAAATGCAATTGCAGTGGTATCTGACCTAGGTTGTTGTGGATTTGTACACTGTCAACTTAGCTAAATTAGAACCACATTTGCTAGAAATCTCTTTACTGTATGAATCTGAATTAAAGTTGGAAAAGAAAGAAATTTGTGCAGAATTTGGAAGGTAGAAAGGAAACAGCAGCCATTATACTGTGAAGATTGGTAATGGGGGCTTGTTGTCACTATATCTCACATACATTGTCACTTATCTGCTGGATCACATTGTTGGCATGGGGCTGCACCTGGTTTCCTGGGGCCTCAGATCTTTCCAGATCTCTCTCATATATTCCAGTGCTGGTCCAGGTGCATCACTATTACAAGGGGACAGTTTCTTTCTCAGGTATATACATGATCAAGATGGACAGTGAATACACATGGATTCTGGCTGTCTCATGGTTTCAGTGTACCCTTGCTCTCCTACTTCATGCCCATCATTTCATTGACTTGTTACCTTCCAGTTACTTCAGACCTATCATTAGTTTCAGAGGTAAGGGCCTGCCATATGGTTTGTCACATGCTCCCACAAAGGTGGAAAAATTCATCATCATATATCCCTAACTTTTTATCGCTCCTATTGTTTTTGCACCCTTTTTCTTGTGTGTGTGTGTGTGTGTGTGTGACAGAGACAGAGAGAGGGACAGAGAGGGACAGAGAGACAGGAAAGGATAGATGAGAAGCATCAATCCTTTGTTGCAGCTCCTTAGTTGTTCATCGATTGCTTTCTCATATGTGCCTTGACTAAGGGGCTACAGCAGAGCAAGTGACCCCTTGCTCAAGCCAGCGACCTTTGGGCTCAAGCCAATATCCATGGGGTCATGTCAATGATCCCATGTTCAAGTCAGTGACCCTGTACTCAATCCAGATGAGCCTGCACTCAAGCCAACGATCTCGGGGTTTCAAACTTGGCTCTTCTGCATCCCAGTTCGATGCTCTATTCACTGTGCCACTGGCTGGTTGGGCTGTTTTTACATCCTTGATTAATCACTTGTCCTGTAAATGGTCCCAAGACACAACCTGAGGAAAAGTTTTCTGAAATATTTTTCTGATATGATTAGTTCTAATGGCATCAATGGCACTGTTGACAGTGGTGAAGGGGCTGGTAGCTCATGGCACACTGTGGCAAAACATTCACTTAAATTGTCATACTTAAACTGTTGTAATCAAATGTCTGAAGAAGGCAACGCTTAGGGTAACAAAGTAATTGCCAACAGTAATAGCTTAGTGAAAGTAAAGAATACAATATAATTCATTGGTTGTTATTGTTTCTAATTGTATGGGGGGTCAGTGGAGTGAAATACAATTAGTTCAGGGCTTTAAATTCACTAGAGGAATAGGAAAATGATCAGAAAAATTAGTGATGACTCTTCAATACATCCTTATCTTTTGTAGACACAAATATGAGGTTATCAAAATCAAACCTACAGTCTAATCTGGTGGTGGTGGTCGGGGGTGGGGGGTGTTGAATTGCAATGCACCTGAATTCAGGATCTCACAAATATATTATGTTAAAATTAAGGCATAGATTAGACAGGAGTAAAACAGGATGAAGGCATATGTGGGAATTCTTATAAAACTAGGCTCTTGAGTGCTGATTCTACTGAGACTCTTTTGCCTGCAAAGGATTCCTTTCCTGCCCTGAGGGACTGAATCTCCCCTTGTTTGAAGAACAAATGACTGTAAAGGGACTTGCTGATATTCCAAAGAACTATGCCCACTACCTTTCCTTGCTTCTAGAACTAAATTAGATTCAACTTTGAAAGTCCCCATGCTGTAAGTTAGAAATTTTATCCTGTGAGGAGAATCAAAAGAATGTAAGATTTTTCCAATTCATATCAATGCTTCCTTAAGGTGAATGAGGATAGAATAAAACAATGTTGGATCAAGGCATATTTGTTGGCAGATATTCTGGATATCATTGTAGCTCTAGCAGTTAAGAGAGACTTTAAGAGTTTTTTCAGGGGTGTTATTGAAACATACATGCAAAGGGAATCTTACCTAAATAAAATGGAAATGAGAGAACCGCCTTGGTACAGTAGTAAAGGAAGGTACTCAAAGGCATAGAGAAGTTGAAACACTAGACTAGATTTATCACTTGAAAACTTCCCATTCATTTTCTAACTAGTAATATGAGAACATCCAGAGAACATTGCCTTTACCAAGGTTATAAGAAATACACGTCGAGGGAAGTTGCTGAAAAGGTCTGTGGATGTTATGCTCTATAGGGCCAAAAACACTTCCAGTCCACTGGGTTCTTATAACTCATTGGAAAAATGGCATTTTAGAATGTCAGTGACCAAGCTGTGGTACTTAGTTGCCAGAGACAAGATGTACCTGGTTATCATAATAGGTGGCAAAGCAGAAGCAGTAATCTAAACAGCCTAACCAGTAGAGATTATTGATTTTGGCTTGTTGATCCTTGAAGAAGGCTCCTGCTACACTGTGACATATTTATGCTATGAAATTCTAGATTTTATCTAAAGGTACATGCTGTTTACCAGGGTGAGTGATCATTTGGTAAAGGGATATAATTATATTTTGGGGTTCTTAACTTTCACTAAATCCTAGATACCTGAAATGCCATGTGGATCACCAGTGAGCAGTGAGTGACTAATCAAGAGGACAGAATTTAAGTCTTGGTTTAGGTCAGGGGTCCTCAAACTTTTTACACAGGGGGCCAGTTCACTGTCCCTCAGACCGTTGGAGGGCTGGACTATAAAAAAGCTATGAACAAATCTCTGTGCACACTGCACATATTTTAAAGTAAAAAAATGGGAACAAATACAGTATTTAAAATAAAGAACAAGTAAATTTAAATCAACAAACTGACCAATATTTCAATGGAAACTATGGGTGTGGATGCATCCTGTGCTCCTCTCACTGACCACCAATGAAAGAGGTGCCCCTTCCGGAAGTAGGGCAGGGGCCGGATAAATGGCCTCAGGGGGCTGTAGTTTGGGGACCCCTGGTTTAGGTTCATCTCACTGGCCCAATATGTCATGAAACATTACCATGCAACCTAAACTTTCTATCAGAAGCTGGTTACTATTTAATTCACCAGCCATAAAATTGGGTATGCACTGCTGTACTCCAAATAGATGTGGTATATATGATAATAGGCTCAGGCAGGTTCTAGCAGTATAAGTGTTTTGCAAGAATAAGATACCCAAATGTTCACAGACCTTATTGCTACTACATTGCCTTTTCTCTCTCAATTCATACCTATACCTATATCTGGAGTTCTCTATGACAAGTTGACTTAGGAAGAAATAAAAGGTGGATACCATTTACATATGGTTTTGGAGATATACTGACACACACAATATAATATACAGATGTTGTATTATAAAATCATACATTAAAACATATATAATTTTATTACCCAATGTAATCTCAGTAAATTCAATAAAAAATAAACAATATGAAAGAGAATGGCTGCAGTACCACAGCTTCACACTGGGGTGACTCTGAAGAAGAAAAGTAAAGGGGAATCTTCCCAGTTGGTGGAATTTTGAGCTGTGCACTGGATTGTTCATTTTTTTTTTTTTTTAGATAGCAGGAGGACTGGTAAATATACTGCTCACAAAAGTTAAAAAATGGTATTTCAAAATGAATACAAAGCGATAAAATATCCCCTAGTTTTTGTGAGCATTATATAGATCTGCATTCACAATGAGCAGTGGCAAATTGTTTGGCTGGATGATGGAGAACTTGGAAAGGATAAAATAGGAAATTTAAAGAAAGGATTCTTTTTTCAAAATTAAAGTATGAATAGACTTCTCCAAATTCACCTGGAGTGTGACGATATATATGCCCAACACAAATGTTAACCGAGGAGAAATCTCAGCAGAAGAGGGTCTTAGTAATTAGGTGGGTAAAAATGTTCTTTTCTTTAAACATCATTCAATCTTCTCCCAGTTATTCCATCCTCAAAAAAATCACCTCTTAAATAAAGTGACTGTGACAGAGGGACTAGGTTATTTATGGGTTGATTAAGCAATATCTACTCCTGAGTGTCTAACTTGCCAACAGCTAGTTGATACTTCCTGTATGTATATGTAGTGGTCACAATGAATCTCAAGTATGACATTGCTCTCCAAGGGTTTCATCTAGGAACTTGTGGCAGGTTATCTCCATTGAGTACTCCCATTTTAGAAGAGGTAGTTTTCATTGACCCTGTATATAGATTTATTTGTCCAGCCCGAAATACTTCTGTTTGTTATTCACATAGTTATAGAATGACTTATTCATCATTATGGCATTCTACAGAAATGCTCTTGATCAAGGGCTTCATTTTATATATACAAGATAAAGTTTAACAATCAATGCATGGTCATGAAATTGACTGGTCTTATCATATTTGTTCTCACCAAGAAATGGATGTCCCAGTAGAATAGCTATTGGTCTTTCAGAAATTCACATATAGTGCAAGCCAATGGCACTATTATCCAAAGCTGGGGGAATGTAATTCAGCACATGTAAATGTTCTAAGTCAATAACCCATATATGGTGCTCTTTATCTTATAAATGGTGGTCATAGGTCCAGGACTCAAAGGGATGAAATGGGAGCAGATTCTTTTATCATTATCCCTAATGATTAAGCAGCGAAGACTTTATTTTTCATTTCCACAACTTAGGCCACTGCAGATATCCAGGTCTTAGTTTAATTGTGAGGAATGCTTTCAGCAGGGGACATAGCAGTTTTTTCATTCAACTGGCAGTTGAGAAACTGCCATACGGCTCCTTTGTAGTCTTTATTCCAGTTAACCAATGGGCAAAGAAGTGAGTTACTAAATAGAATAGGGCAATTAACACTCACTTACAGATAGCAATTGAGTCATTGCTACCACACAATGAGAATAAGCATGTCTGGAATGAAGAATAACATGTAAGAGACCTCCTAGGACTCCCATGTGGTGTGATAGTCCAGGCAAGACTTCTCTGACCAATACACATCAGGGACCATGTTGGACATTCCACAATGCACAAAATCATGAATAGGCATGTTTCTTAGTTAGGGTGAAGGAAATACGGAATGGATAGTGAAAGAAGCAGACATAAATACCAGCAATGAAATATCTAATAAAGAATTGTAATAGTTACAGCAGTTCTTTTTTTTTATATGACTACACCAGTGTACATATTATTTCCTTTCTCCAGTTCATTGCCTTATCAGTCGAAATAACATGGTTTAATAAGATTTAACATTAAATATCAGAATTTAAGTATATCAAAGGGTTTGTGACTCAGAAGTGGACTCACACTTCAAACAAAGACAATTAAATGACATATGGCCTTTTTAACCTCTTTTGAGGAGTGAGTTAGTGTTTATTTGATTGTGCAAGGAATAATTACCTTATGTTATGTGGATGTGACTTTAACCTTCCCATTTTGGAAAGTTAAAAATAGTTTAAAAAAAAGGATATCTAGTATGGATATCTAGTTAATAAAAGGTGGACTATGGATGTTTCATACGACATTAGCTTATATAAGTTGCAAATAATTTTCCCCTGATTTTTTCCCTGCATGATTCTGGGAACAATTACAAAAAAGAAGGCAGGCTTGAGAGAATCTATCAAGGCTTGATGAAGCAGCACAAAGCATCATGAAAGTAGTAAATCACTATCACCCCTAGGCCTGAACATTGCTGGATATGAAATTGTTATTCATCAAATACTGTATGTATTTAAACTGAAAGTTCTCTGTTGTCAAATTTTTCTGATAATGCTAAATGTTAAAAAGTATTCTGATACTTGTACATTTTATTTCTTTGCCTCAGTTTTATACTTATTAATTATATGAGAATAAATACTTATAAATTAGGCAAAAGTTACTCCTTCCCTATTCCAGATACAGGAGGCATAAGTAAACATAACAGATATTTTCCACCTAAGATCTTATATTGCCTCTTATATTTTAGTGGAATAATAAATAAGTAAATTTCATTTTAGAACATGCCAAATGCTGTAAAAACAAGAACGATGTCTATAAGTAGGAGGATGCGGGTATGGTTATCCAGGATGGTTTCACAGATAAAGTGAGAGGGAACATTAACCTTGAAGAAGATGAGGCAGTCAACCAACCAGTTGTTTGGGAAAAGAAAATTCCAGTGAGAGGAGACAGCTGAGGGCAAAGATCCTTGGGTTCAAGTGTGCCTGCAGTACTTACAAACCACAAAGATGGTGTGACTGAAGCAAAGAAGAGAGAAATATGAAATGACAATAACAATTTGAGGAACAAATCATGAGGAATCAAGAGAGGGGTGTTTTTAAATAAAGAAAGTTTAAGAGGGTTATATGCTCATCTAAACGTTTTATTAAAGAGTAAAATGAAACGGTGCGAAGCTGACAGGGTAGTTTTTGGAATTCTGCCCTAATCAGGTGAGAGCAGACGGGACCTAATGCACAAAAGTGTCCAATGCCTTGAGTAGGAGGACATGTAGTTCTTTCATCACGACAGGAGCCACAGTAGAATAATAAGCAGATGTGAGTATGCTGTTAAGTATGGTGGTATCATCAAGTGGGAAGGTTACTCTGATATTCTTTTCCCATAGTAGAAAACATGATTGTCCAATTAGAATGAGAAGGGGTGAGGAGGTTTGGAGGTGTGAGGACTGAGAGGGCACAGATCACAGAAAGTGAACAGGGTAGGTTATGTAATAGGGTTGTGGAGGAGCATCAAAGGCCCACGCCACATTAGCAATTGTGAATACAGGGGGTCCTCGGGTTATGACGTAGTTCTGTTCCCATGACAGTGACATAACCCAAATTTTGGTGTAAGTCGGAACACACCCTAACCTAAGTAACTTACCTATCCTAACACAGTTGTAAAATCACAATCTAGAACATAAAAACACAACTAAGCCACAAAGAAAGGAAAAGGACATAAATATACTATACTGTACACTGTACTGTAGTAACAACAAAAAAAAATGAGTGTAAAAATAATTCCTTACTTTCCTTCCTGTGGTTGGCTTTCACACTGAAAGGGGCATTCTAAGGTGGGAGAGAGTGACCTATTGGGAGGAGGAAGCAGGAGAGGCAGAAGAACCTGCAGTAGGTGCTAAAGATACTGGGTCAGGTGAATCACTAAGGAGACACTGAAGATGATTCTACTGTACTACAGGTGTTTCATCTTGAGAAGCAGCTGATGTAGAGGGTACAGGATCTGTTGCAGGCCTCTCTGCCTTCTTAAAAGATTGTTCCAGGCTAGTCTGGAAGGTTGAAGACATCTTCTCTTCCAAAATCTGCCTATAGCATTGCAAGGCATCCATAATAGCCGAAACACTCACTTCTCAATTTTTTAAAATTTTTATGGGAGTGAGCGTTGTAAGCTCAAAACATTTTATGTCTAGATTGTTGTCACCTGAAGACTCCCTGTATATGGTGAGATCGACCTGTATGTTTATTGGTATTTCTTTAGCCATATTCAGCTGTGCAGTGAGTTAGATTTCATCATAATTACTGTTTGTCAGAAAGGCACAATAAAGGGATAGAGAAACAAGAAGATTTAAGGTTTCTGCAAAAGTGGGGTTTTAATGAAGGATTATGAATTCTATCTTGCATAAGGGATATTAGGATCTGTAAATGGTGATCTCAGAGTATTCCTTTTAAATTTTACCATGCAGATGAATTTTTAAAATACAGATTACAGATTCACAAATTTATAATTCTGTATTCAGTAGGTTTGGAGAAGATCCTGAGAATTTGCATTTCTAACAAGTTCCCAGTTGATCTTTATGCTATTGTTCAGTGATCTCACATGGAGACCCTTTCTTGAAGATACCCTTAAGGCTATGCCCTCTCTTTTTTCCCCCTTCTCCTTTGTTCTCATTCTCTGAGATCATCTCTCTGCATTTTATATATTCATTAATTGCTTCACTTATTAGACATTCATTTGTATATTAATGCTAATTTATTTAAAATTCCTATTATATCCTCTAAAGGATTTGACATGAGCACATAAATCATACTGTTAAAATTATAAAAAGGTACAAAAAACTATAGCCTCCTCTCCATCATTTTTACCAGTCTCTCCTTACTAGAGCTTTGATTAGACTGCTCATAATTTTTTATTAATTTTTCAAATGATAATGTTATAATTATGAATTCTTAAAAACAATTTATAGGGTCGGTATTGCTTTTTTAGTCTAAAAATATAAATGGGCTTAATATATATCTTCAAACAAAACTTCCCAAAAGCAAACCAACATAAAAATTAATAAGAAATACTTTCCCACAGACACTTAATAACTCGTTAGCCTTTAGGGAAAGAAGAAAATCTATATTGAAATATTAAAAGCAGTGCAAGAAAAGCTATATTGTTCTAGGAAAAAAATGTGTGGTCACTTTTAAACTCCTATTAGCACAGGAAAATACACAAGGAGGATTCCTCCAGGTGAGCATGCCTGATTTGGCAATATGATGATGTCATCTTCAAAGAGAGTCGACAAGACTCCAGAAGGAACATTTGGTGAAGAATCTGCCAACTGCCTTTATTACCTTCTGAACCACCTCTGAGTTATAGGTACTTCCAGTTTTGTCCTGCAGATCATTTGAGCTCCATCTGTGGTCGATGAATAATTTTTAGTATGCTATTACAAATGACGGCTGTAGGCACTATTACACCTTCTCCCTGAAAATTCAGCAAATACAACTAAAAGTTATGATCAAGTTGGGTTTAATCTCAAGAATGCAAGAACATCTTAACATAACAGAATACATTAATGTACCAAAGAGAGAAACTGAACAAAAGAGAAAATAAAGTAATGTGATTTATATTGTTAAGGATAAATGCCAATAAAAACCTGATAAGGTTTACTGTAAGTATGGGGTGACTGCTGGTTATCAGTGTACATAAAGTTAATTACAGAAGATTAAAAGTATAAACATACAACTTAAAAATTTTAGAATTTCTTAGAAATTGGTGATTATTTTTAAGATCTCAGAGTATTAGGTATTTCTAAAAGGAGACATAAAATAAGCAAAATCAAACACAAAGTTTATGAAATATACTGCATTTTAAAGATCCTCAAAAGACACAATAAAAAAGTAAAAACAGAAACACCAGACTTAGGCAGCTTTTTGCTGTATGTATAAACAACAGTGTTGTTACATAAATGATGTAAAGTAATTATAAAAATGATTCAAAGAAGACAACCTATGTAAAAAAAAAATAAGAAAAAGATAGGAATAAAAAAATAAGAAATAAATTACTTTTCTGTGGAAAATCACGCAAAAGGAAATGTTTATGTCTAATAAATATATAAGATATACTTATTAGAAATCTAGAAAAATCACAGCATTAACCCAATGACCATTTTACAGATTAACAAACATGTAAAAGTCTAAAATTTTTTCTTAAATTTTCTAGAATGAGAAGAAAGAAAACATTTATATACTGCTTCTGATATCAGAGCTTGGCATTCTAGCAAAATTTAATGGAATTGAACTTATTTACATTCTCTGACCTAGGTGCTCAATTCTTACACAAATATAGGTAAAGACATGCCAATTGAGGCATTATTTAAAAAAAAATACAATCTAAATATCTTTCAATAAAACTATGAAAAAATAAACTGCAGTGTTTTCTTACAATGGAAATTCACAGGGGGCAAGAAATATGAATTAATTGTGCTGCAACTATCAAAATGAATTAGTTTCACAAATATAATGCAGCTAGGTGCACAGTGGTAGACTGTCAGTGTTCAGTTGCTAAAGAGGACACACAGAGCCCCAGATGACAACCGTTACAAATCTACAGTTTATTGCAGGAAAGGATACATTATCACAACAACACTAAATTAAGGCTTTATTTTATAACCCAAAGCTGTCTCACAGCATAACGTGGTGAGATACCAGACTCTAGCTTCTATTTTACTCTCTCAATAAGAAGGAAATATATTAATAAGTTGCTAGATGTTTCCTTTCGATCAGAAATTATCAAAGTGTGCGCAAAATATCTCAAAATAGAACCCTGGTTAGACAAGCATATATTTGCTATGCAACCAGCTTAATGATGAAACCTTCTACCTTCCCATTATCAATCTTGCTGTTATCAATAAACCATGCTACAATCTGGCACAAACCACCCTGAAGCTTCTTGTACCAATGATTACAAAGAAACACTATCAATCAGTACGTTCCATGACTTTACCAAGGTTAGTGACATCCATGCAAGAGCTGTAGCAAAATTGTTTGGTTTCATTCCAGGATGGTGGAAATTAACCTTCAGAGTGCACTCAGATGGAGAATGTTAAAGGAGGTATGTGCAGTGCACTATCATTTATATAAAGTTTGTAATCCCGCTAAACAGGTCACATAGAGAGTAGGTATACTTCTTCAGTTATTTTAACATATATTGTTAAAATAGAGGATCTCACGCTTAACACCACATGCCATTAAAGTATAAAGAAATACACAGATATTGCACTTACTAAGTAGAACATCATATTTTGCATAGATGGCAGAACATTTGCACAGACAGGTGTATAAACAGAGATTAAACTGCATTAATGTTCTACTTGTTAAGTTGTGCAATGTGATGACTGCATATCTATTCACTATAGTGGCCTCTCGAACTTTTGTCTCAAATATTTAAAAACATTGTAAAAACAACTCTAGAATAAAACTGGAATAGGATGAAAGAGCTGGTGGGAAAAAGTGAATCTGTTTAAATATAGAATCAAGGATAAACAACTATAGAAATTATAATATGCCTTCTAAAAACACCCTTGATATTTATAGAGATGTCATGCTTGTCATAAGAGTGACAATGATTGACAGGAAGAAACACAAAGATAAATAAATAACTTTAATGTGAGTTTACAGCCTAAGCAATTAAGAAATTATATGTATAAAAATGATTAGGCACCATAGCATTTACAGAACCACTAAATCAAGCAGAGGCATAGCTGTTATGGTCATCATGTTTTCCATTAAAGTATACAAAAGGTGATGATGCCTCCATTGGGGTAAGAAATGGACCCTTCTTGAGGTTATCCCTAACCCTGTCTGTCCTATAAAACACCTAACAATTGGGCTGGCAAGAGAAAAATCTAAAATGCCCTAAATTAAATTACAGCAGGCAGAAGATGGGAAGGAGGAGAAGAGAGTTAATCTGTTAGCATATCACTATCAGAAACCAGAAAAAGACAGCTCACATTCCTGAATGTACGTTGAAACTTTGAACCAACTATAGGTGGCTATTTCAGCTTTTATCTAGAGAAATTATCTGATCTCCAGACACAACAGTGTCCTGTTTATGCATAAACTCTCCAGACTGTTGCCCACACCCCGTCCAGAAACAGCACATAGTTCTTCCTCAGGGACTGTGCACCGAGCCCAGAACTTGGTCCACGCCACCTTCTGCCTCTCTCCCTTTATCTAAAGCCAGTGCAACGTCTTGCAAAACAACTTACATATTTCTACATTGTATAGAAGAGCCCCATCTGCTCATGTTTTTGCTCCATCTAGCTCTGCTGTGGATGGTTTAGACCTCAAGCCCCAGGACCTGGTCCCTTTTCCAGTTAGCATCTGGTTAAATATACCCTATTAGAAAAGCTTCCAGCCATGACGGTGCATGTGTAACAGGGTTCCTTGCTGGCTGGCTGGCTTGAAGCAATCTATATGTGCTATAGTGTGTTTGTGTCCCTCTGTGAGGACTTCTCACTCTGGATATACACACATCAATGCCTTGTATCCGTCTTGTAGCTGGTATTAGCCAGGACTTTAGCTGAGTGTTCTATTTTTTTTTTTATCTATCTAAGAAATATTAAATAGACTCTAAAATCTTCCTGGATATATCTGACATTTCTTTAACTCCTCTATTCTTCCACTGTCTTAGAAGAGTGCTTGATACCCACTCACCTCTCCTTACACTCCCTGTACATCCTGCCTGCCCCTTATGCTCAACCCATGTGTTGTGTCCATTTTACACCGAATAGTAAAGAGATTAGAGAAAGAATTCTACATACCTCACAACGTTGTCCTTATGACTGATGCAGTCATTCAGGTTTCACATCTGATACTATCTTCATTTGTCTGAATTCCTCCTATTTGTGGTTAAATGCCAAGTAGTGTGTTTTGTCCCATCTCTTAACTACTCAGTGATGCGACTACATAACTGTTTTGTCTTCTGCATTATCTCTGACTTGTCATTCCCATCAGAAAATAAAAGGAAATCCTATTATTTCTGCCATCATTATAAACACTATTGTCCCCACTTCTTTCACAAGATAAACCCCTATGTTATCCTTATAGAAAACATATGGAGGCCCTGGCCAGTTGGCTCAGTGGATAGAGTGCCGGCCTGGCATGTGAATGTTGTGGGTTTGATCCCCGGTCAGGCCACACATAAGAAGCATCCAACTTAAGATATCCCTTTTAATTTAACAACATGGATATAAGGGAAGATATTTTGTTGGGTGCTAAGAGTAAAATTAGTGGGTTCAAGAAAAACAGAGAAGACATGGAGATAGTGAGCAGTTTTGTTTTTAAAGTGGTACGGCAGATAAGAAAGGTTATGCTGTAGAAAGGAGTATTTTTTTTTATGAAAATGAATCTGTATAAAATGAGCAGTGAACAAGAAGAAAAGAATATAACTATGTGAGAGGGAGTGACTCCTGGAATTATGTCCCTGAACAAAGAAAGATCAATGGGATTTAGTGAACAAGTGGAGCCAGCCATCCTAATTAGCAGGAGTGAGGAGAGAATGCATGAGAACAGTGGTGAAAGAGCAGGAAATGAGATAGTGAGCCCATCTAGAATTTCTTTTCTATGATTTTCTGGGTGAAACAGAAGAAGGATAAGAGTGGGATGGGAGCGATGGCCATGCAGCATTTTGAGGGAAGAGAAGATTGTGCAAAACACTTCTTAGAGAGCGTGGGCAACTTACTGGGCTGGGTAACTGTTGGAGGATTGCCAGGCCACATTAGAGGCCCACCTGAGATTCACGGTCATGATTTTAAATGAGTCCAGCCAATGAGGTTGAAAATTTTTCTTCAAACATGGGTTCATGGAAGATTCCCAGACTGGAAATTCTCTGAGAAGTTTAATGGGAAAAAGAGATTATGTGGGCTGTTGAGGATGTTTCAGGGGAGTGGTAATAATGATAAGCCATGACTCTAATCTGGATGTGGAGAAAAGCGAAAATAGGATAGTGTTGAGGACTGAAAAACAGGTGTCAGGATCAATATATTGTCGGTTTCTGTGGGGACACATAATAATAGTCAAGGCACTATGAGAAATGATTGAGCTATGTCTGAATAAATTTCCCTAGAGAAGTCCAGTGATAGTAAATAAGGTCTATTTTAAGAAAATAATTCAAAAATAGGGGGTGTGTGAGAAAGTATATTTATAGTATAAAAAAATGATTTCTTCTAGGTTGTACTTTAGCATTTAAAACCCACAATTTGTGTTGTACAACTAAAAACATTAGAATACATATTTTTAAAAACTGTTTTGTACTTTAAGTCAGATGTATGTAAAGGACTCAGAGCTTATGAATAGTTTCAAACTACTCATTCCATTCTAAGTACATACCAAATTCTGTAGCCTAAGAATAAGAATAGAATGTTTTTATTTCCATTTTAAAGGGAAAAAAAACGGTTTCTGGGAGGATGGGGTGTTAGTTGTGACTATATAAGTACAGTAAAAGTATAAAGAGACTGGTAATTCCATAGAAAATTGAACAATTTAAACTCAATCTCTCTAGCAATAGGCACGGGATTTGTGGAGCCAATCATTAACTTAAATGAGAACCACAGCTGAGAGAGAGTCTGATGTATTTTTGGAAGAGCATCTCTGTCTTCTTTTGTGCTGTTTCTTCTTCTTATCAGGGGATAAGCTAAGAATGAACAACTTACAGACCTTAGGTGGGAGACATAATAAACATTCAGAGCAAAATTTCCAAATTGCATAAAATCTGACAAATGTGGGAGTTTATTCCCAAAGAACCATTTAAAACCCAGCTTCAGTCAGGACAATATAGCCATAGCGGTAGCTAATTATGTCCCGCAAAGGACCAGAATTTGACAGCTTTCAGCTACCTTTTCCAACAAAAGGCTGTTATCAAGATTTTTCACAGTAAATGCTTTTAATGAAGCCCCTGTGGGCAAGTTGTCAAGGTGTACACATGTCATTTTGCATGTTCCTCTTCTAAAAATGAGATGAAAACTGCTGAGAACACCTTGGACTGCACTCCTCTGCAGAATAGGAGTCCTTTGCTGCCTCTAATGACCATATCCATAGGTCCTAAATAATGGTACAATTTCCTGCTGAATATCTTGCTGTTGCCCCACAGGGAATACAGTTCTGCCGATGTATCAAAACTGTTAAGTGACAATGCCTATTATTACATTCTTGATTTTCTACCTTCTGAGTTTTTTTGACACATTTCTTTTTATTGTTATTATATAAGGATTTGGAAAGTACTACAAAGAAACTGGGTTTTTTTTGTTTTGTTTTGTTTTTTTTATCTCTCAGCTGGAGCAAAAATAGTTTGCCTGAGAATTTAACCAGCTCATCAATTCACTTAAATCCTCTGATGAGTTCTAAGAGAGAGGAAAATATATTTCCTGTAAAGCAGCTGCTTAGAGAACATAAATACAATGGCTATGTGTTTGCTCTTTAAAAAATTATATGGTGCACATTCCATATATATATGTCATTTCACTGTGCAAGAAGTAATGACAGAATCTTCTACATAGTTTATTCAGAGTATAAGGCAAAAAAAGACAAAAACTTTCTTCCCTTTTACCACTCTCCTTTCTCCAGATTTTTGGGGTATTAATATATTTATCTGTATTGAAATAATGGCTCTATAAACTATTTGGATATGTAAATCTTTATGTGTTGTTCATTTATAATATAAAAAAGAAGAACAGAAAATTGGTTTTTCTGTATGGATTAATATGCCCCAAAAGTAATAGGTCTAATTCATATTTTTTAAAATAGCAACTTGACCACTCTAAGGTTTGGTTGATACCATTAAGGTTAGGGATAGTATTAGTTTAATAAGCTGGGGTAACAAACAGGCCCCAAATGCATAATGACTCAAAGACAGCACATTTATTTTTGGTTCATGTGTTGAGGTAAAGAATGGACAGGGGGTTTTTTTTGTTTGTTTTATTTTTTTATTTTATTTTTTGACAGAGACAGAGAGAGGGACAGATAGGAAGGGAGAGAGATGAGAAACATTAATTCTCCATTATGGCACCTTGGTTGTTTATTGACTGCTTTTGCATACGTGCCTTGACCGGGGGGTGGGGCGGGGGGCTACAACAGAGCAAGTGAACTCTTGCTCAAACCATCGACCTTGGGCTTCAAACCAGTGACCTTTGGGCTCAAGCCAGAGATCATGGGGTCACGTCTATAATCCCAGGCTCAAGCCAGTGAACTCACACTCAAGCCAGAGTCCTCGGGGTTTCAAACCTGTGTCCTTTGCATCCCAGTCCACAGCACCACTGCCTGGTTAGGCAAGGTTTTCCCTTATGATAGAATTCAGGAACCCAGGCTGATGGAAGCTCCAAATTCTTCAACATGTGCCTTTGAACATTTTTTTTTGAAGGTGGAATCTATCCCAGTCATCAGGAAATGTAAAGATCTGGTGATAAACACATGGAGGTTTTAAAGGTTAGAGAGTGAAGGTAGTAGTACTCATCATTGACACTCACATGGAGGCTACTACACCTGTAAAGAAGATTGATTCTGATTATTAGCCAGAATTCTCTGCTTTTTCCTTAAAGCTTTAGTAATATGCAGGCCTTATAAATGCTACAAACACATTCAATAGGAATAATACAATCCACATGGAGTAAGCATATGTTTTATTTTTTTATTTTATTTTATTCATTTTAGAGAGGATAAACAGAGAGAGAGAGAGAGAGAGAGAGAGAGAGGAGGGAGGAGCTGGAAGCATCAACTCCCATATGTGCCTTGACCAGACCAGTGCAGGGTTTTGAACTGGCGACCTCAGTGTTCCCAGGTCGACGCTTTATCCACTGCGCCACCACAGGTTAGGCTGGAGTAAGCATATTAAATAAATTTAAAACATCTATAGGGCCTGACCTGTGGTGGTGCAGTGGATAAAGCGTCGACCTGGGAACACTGAGGTCGCCAGTTCAAAACCCTGCACTGGTCTGGTCAAGGCACATATGGGAGTTGATGCTTCCAGCTCCTCCCCTCTTTCTCTCTTTCTTTCTCTCTCTCTCTCTCTCACTCTGTGTCTCCTCTCTAAAAATGAATATAATAAAAATAAATTAAAACATCTATAGGTATTGCATAGGTGTGAAGCTCTAATTAGTAAATATCTATTCATCCTCACTAGGACATTTAGGAAAAGCTTACATAGCTATATAATGTCTGTGTTATTTAGTGTTCTGTCATTTTCTTTGTTTGGTGTGATCTCTTTGACTGTTAGATCCTGTGCGATATTTTCTGACAGAATCAACTTTTCTTATTTCAATTAAACTGGTAATTTCCTTGTCAGATCTGATATACCAATTGCAAAGAACTGATATTTCTAATATGTACAATTTAAATTATACTTTTTAACAGAAATTATATTTTTATGTATATGGCTATAATTTCAAAAATACTGTAGTTGAAATGGTAAAGGTGTGTAACTAATCATTCAAAAGAAAATTCTTTACTAAATTATAATATATTCCATACACATTACTTGGCTCTGTAGCCACAAAAAGATACATGTTTTAAAGAAATTACAGCATAATATAGAGACATGTCTATAAGACATTAGAGAGTAATAAAAAGACAAAATATTTAAAATGTCTCTATATATCTTTTATTTTAGATTACTGATGTGGGAGTATTTTAATAAGCTCTTCTGACAAAATTAAAAAAACTAAATAGCTTTTATCCAGATAGTATTTTAAAAAACTGTCTATTGCCATTATTTAAGAGTACATCATGTCCTGGTGATAACATTAGTCATTCTACTTCAATTTATGTGATTTCAAAACTACTGATTTAAAATTCAGAAGTAGTATGATGGGGCCAAGCCAAACATCTAAATTTCCTCTTCATAGAGACTTATATCAAGAAGAATATAAAAGATAAACTAACAAACAAGACAGGAAAACACACTGAAACAGAGAATGTTCCAAGCCTCATGTTCTAACCTTGTTGAAATTAGTTTTCATTGAAAAAGAAACATTTTTATATTTTTCAAGTCTCTCTAATTTGTTTCCATGTAGATTTCAGATCTCTTTCCTCTGTCCTACATGTAAAGAGTACAGAAAATTAATTAAATGCAGGTAAGAGATATCCTGAAAATATCCTAAAATGATTCTCTCTCTCTCTCTCTCTCTCTCTCTCTCTCACACACACACACACACACACACACACACACACACACACACACACACCAAGAAGTACAGTGAATACCCTTAAGGAAAAGAGCAGATCATTTTTTCTTATCACTTCTGTATACAACCCAAGGCAAGAAATAACTTCAGGATCTTACTTACAAGATGGCTCTGAGCTAAAAAAAAAAGTAGTTGAATGAATATATTAGAGATAACTGTCTTTATCAATACTGAAAAAAAGAGAGACATTATAAAAGAATCTTTTTAGAAAGCAAGGGAAAATGCAGTCCCAGGTAAACATAGGTCTTCTAGGTGGATGGCATGTAGTAACAAGAAACAGATCATTGGTTGCTATGGGTTAGTGAGCAGGAGGAGGGATGAAATATAAAGGAGACCTAGTGTGAGTGATATGTTCTAAATTTTTATTATTATGCTTACAAAACTATTAATATTTGTACAAATCCATAAAACTGAACATTTATAGAAGCTGAATATTATTGTGTATGCATTGTACCTCTATAAAGTGGGCTAAAAATAAATAGACCCAAAATGGGAATAGTAAGCATAAAATAATTAGCCAAAGAAGTATAGCAGTCCAAATACTTGGAAGTGCCTCCTAAAAACTAAGAGTGAGAAGGAAGAGATTGTGAGCTGAGACTTGATGGAAATTGATAGAAGGTTGTAAAGCCAGTAGCCACAGCCACCATCACAGCCACCTGGCTCATACAGGTTCACATGAGATTCGAACAGATGGAAATGAAACAATGGAGCCAGAAAGTGGTGAGCCATCATCTTTAATCCTAGCTTGCACCCGGCGGGCAAGTAAAAACACACACTGGGCTCCAAAACCCACTTATTCACTGCTCACAAAGCTACTTACTTATCCGAGTTTCCTAGAATCAAAGGTTTCTAGCTTACCAGACTTACTCATCTCTGTTCCCCATCTCCCTCTCTTTGCACAAACTCTGCCCAAACTGGCTTCTCCCTCAGCACTCCACCATCTTGGCTGCTTCTCCTGGCCTCTTCCACATGGCCTTTCACTGCTCTGCTCTCTAATGCTAATCTCAGGAAACAAGAGAGAGCAAGCTCCTGGTCTGCCCCCACTTTATAGTGTAGAAATCCAAATCTTTAAGCCAATCTACAAACAAGAAAGTCTCTGATACAAAGCTACTTATCTGAGGCATAATGGAATTTCTCATGAGAGTGCACCACCCTACATCATGCAATCAGTCAAGGGTGTGGGGAAAAGCTTAGTTTTAAAACTAAGCCTTTGGCTATAATGACCCAACCTGCTTACAGCCTGTCCCCCACACACAATAATATAATTACGCCTATCCCAAGCATAAGGGCAACTAATATCACCCGGGAGATGAGCTTCCATGTGGGCAGCACCATCTTTAACAAAGTGAGCATAATATATTTTATCTGCCCAACAAAAGTTAAGACTCAACATATGAATTTGAGGGCCACACGGTTAGGTGCACAGCACTGAGTGTATCATAGGCCTTGACATATTTGAGAACTGCAGTAACTCTAAATAGAATGCTTAGTATGTGGGGTAAAGCCGTTATAGTGGGGAAGGCTGGGTGTAAGCTTGGAGGCTGCCCTCCTCCTGCCTCTTTCTCTTGCAACCAAGAGAGTGAATCATCCTTAGAAAGATGGTGAAGAAGAGTGATATCATTAAATATATAAAGGATACACGGGAAGTAGTTCTTGTCACACTCAGTTTAATTCACTAATCTAGCTCTGACAAACTGAGTCTTTGAAAAGGACATTAGATACAATCACAGTAGTCACTAGAGTAGCAGCTCTGTTTAGATGCTATTATTGTTACAACAGATTAATAAAGCCTCATCACATAGCATACTGGCCATTGTTCTGGTGAACATTATTTTTTCTCCCTAAGTCTATCAGTACAGAGGATCAGAAACAGTCCACATTCACGGCCTGGGTGGTGGCTCAGTGATAGAGCATTGGCCCTACATTTGAATGTCCCGGGTTCAATTCCCAATCAGGGCACACAGGAGAAGTGACCTTCTGCTTTTCCACTGCTCCCCTCTTTTCTCTCTCTCTCTCTCTCTCTCTCTATCTCTCTCTTCTCCTCCCACAGCCATTGCATGGTTGAAGCAAGTTGGCCCTGGGCACTGAGGATGACTCTATGGCCTCACCTCCGGTGCTAAAATAGCTTGGTTGCCAAGAAAAGCAAGGGAACAATGCCCCAGTAGGGCAGAGCATACCTTGGTAGGGGGCTTGCTGAGTGGATCCCAGTCAAGGTGCATTTGGGAGTCTGTCCCTATGCCTTCCCACTTCTCACTTAAGGAAAAAGAGTCCACATTTATGTGAAATAGACAATAATATTCATTTATAGATTTTTTCACATGGCTAGGTTAACTATCTTGCCTTCTGTAGTAGCACAATCCAAAAAGATCCGGACCATCTGGGCATTCTCAGAACATTGCACTGATGCATTAGATTAATGACATCATGCTGTTTTGACAAGACAGGCGACATGTAGCTAGTATGCCAAAGGTCCTGGTAAAACCTGTGTTCCAGATATTGGAGGATGAACTCTGTGAAGGTTCAGGGACTGGCATTCATTAAATTTTAGGGTCTGGTGGTCAGGAATGCACAAGGATATTCCCTCTAAATAACAGACAAATTGCTGTATACTGCATGTATTTACCACAGCAAAGGAAGCACCTGGTAGACTTCTTTTGCTTCTGGAGACAGCACGTTCCACTGTGCATACCTGCATATTGGAATATGGGAAGACACGAAGGCTGCCCACTCAGGTGAGACGCAGAGCAATGCAGTGCTCAGCAGCAGGTTCAGGCTGCCACGCTAGCAACCCTGAAGCTTGGGCAGTATGATCTGCCAGACATTGTTATTGTAGGTCTCAGTGATGGGAAGAGATGCAGTTTAGAGTTGATGGGAAATTTCAGTGGAAGAATCACAAAACATCTTTAGGGCATCGGCTGGAACAGGGTCATACCATTGGCAGTGAACAATTATGTGCCGCTGTAAAAACATCTCTCAGCACATTACTGGGCCCTGATAGAAGAAGAATACTTGATCATAGGGGAGCACATGGCTGTGTCTCCAGAACAGGCTTTTGTAGCTGAATACCGTAAATGAGAAAAAAGGCTAGAGTACCAGGAAATAAAGGCAGAGAGGCAGATAATACAGAATATTTTAAGATAGGTTAAAAAGTTACAAATGCAATGATAACAGGGAGCAACAGGGTCTGACATATAATTCTAAATGAACACTTGTTATTTTGGGATAATAGGAGAATGCAGTGGAATTGGGAAGTAGATGACTTGGAGGCGATAAACAATTTGAGTTGTAACAATGGAGATGATAACAGTTATTGTCTGGATTTGTTGTAGATGTAGAGGCAATAATAAACGGATAGATTGGATGTATACAATTATTTGTGGAAATGTTTCTTAAACTCTAACATTTATATGAATCATCTAGGGAATCCTATTAAAATCCAGATTTTGAATTAATAGGTTTGAATTGGGACACATGTATTGCATTTTAAACAAGTCTCAAGGTGATTGTAGTCCAAGGTCACACTTTGCATAAGTGAGGATAATTCTGGAGGTTTGAGCTGAGTAACTAGTTGGATGAGAAAAGAATGCTGATAAAGGAGATTGGATTACCATTGGTGAGGGGCACTGGGCTGTGCATTTTGTTTGACCAAAATAATTGTAAGGTTGCCATTACATGTCCATGCTCAGATGATGAATAAGCAATTAAAGGTGTAATTCTGGAATGCAGAAGAGAGAACAGGGCCAGATTTTATATTTTAGGATCAAATGGTAATTGTATAAGATAACTTAAAGAGAATGGTTAGATAGAAACTCAGATTGGGCAAACTCTTGAGCTCTGTGTCATTCTAACATTAACAGTATAAAATACAAACCAAGCTCACAAATTTTTAGATTATGAAGCTGATAACTTATGTTTATTGCCTTTTAAAAGCTTTTATTAAAACAAGAAAGCACAATATTGCAGATATTTCAATATATAAAACAATGTTGGAAGGTCATTTAGATTCTTTTTAGTACAAAGACAGGAACAAAACTGAAAACGAACAGGTAATTTAATTTACAAAGTAAGTGAATAATGACATTATAATATTTTATTAAATAACATCTTTTCTACCACCCCCAAACCCAAAAAGTGTGTCTTAAAAGCTTTCTCAAACAAAGTATTGAAAGCCTTTGCTGTTAATATAAACGTCAATGTAAAAGTTTATATCTCAGACATAAACTACGGACAGCCTTAGTGATAAAATAATCTGGAATATTATTTTTTCTCTCTCACAATGAATGAGAAGAAATACAGCATAGGGGCTCTGTCACTTAAATTGACCACAGTCAATATTGGAGTTAATTGTTTGTCTCAACCTCATTAGACAGCAGGCAGGCTATAATATTTTTCCTCCCTGATTGTAAATATTCTGATTTGTACATAGCTCTTCTAGACAGCTAAAAGAAATGATTTAAAAGACAGAGTGTTAGCAATGTATTTTTATATCTAAATGAAATACATCACCACTTTTAAATAAATGCTGATTTTATCTGATTAAATGAATACTTATATATCTGATTTTATATTTTTGTTGATAAAAGAAGAGGATAATATTGTTTTATTTTTATAAATTCTGAATGCATTTGACATAATCTTAAATTCCATTCTAATGATAATATATAGGTTTTTTCTTAACATGAAAGCTAACTGGTTAAATATAGACAGTGGGAGATAAAGGGAGGAGAAAGAAAAGATAGAAATATGTACAGGAAAGAGTAAACAAAATCTTTAGTAATGAAACCCTGGAAATACCCTCATTAAAGGTCAAATAAAGCAAACATGTGTGCTGTTGGCATGTTCATATGACATTTTAGACATACTAACAAATGCAGTTAGTCATCAAAGTTAATGCATTGTGAATATACTTCATAAATATGTAGTCTAATATATAGAGTCTTTTATATTATATTTTGTTTTTATATATCTTTTACATTTGAATTATTTTCTTTTTAATTTTTTAATTACAGTTGACATACAATATTATATTAATTTTAGGTTTATACCGGAGTGGTTAGACATAATATAACTTATTAAGTTACCATGCTGATAAATCCCATATGTATCTGATACCATGCATAGTTATTACAATATTATTGACTAGATTCCCTATGCTGTACTTTACATCCCGTGATTATTCTGTCATTACCAACTTGTTCTTCTTAATCTCTTCATCTTTTCAATTCACACCCCAATACCACTCCCATCTGCCAACTGTGAGAATGTTCTTTGTATCTGCGAATCTGTTTCTGAACTGCTTGTTCATTTATTTTTATTTATGGATTCAATTATTGATAGATATATACTCACTGCCATTTTATTGTTCATATTTCTGAACTATTTTTTTCTTCAAGAAAACCTTTAACATTTCATGTAATTCTGGTTTGGTGATGATGAACTCCTTTAGCTATTTCTTGTCTGGAAAGCTATTTATATGTCTTTTGATTCAAAATGATAGCTTTGCTGGGTAGAGTAATCTTGGTTGTAGGTCCTAGCTTTTCAGCATTTTGAATATTTCTTGACAATCTTTTCCAGCCTGCAAAGTTTCAGTTGAAAAATCAACTTAGGTGTTATGGGAGCTATCTTGTAAGCAATTAATTGCTTTTCTCTTGCTGCTTTCAAGATTCTCTCTAGTCTCTAACTTTTTGCATTTTAATTATGATATGTCTTGAAGTGGGTCTCTTTGGGTTCATCTTATTGGTGACTCTCTGTGCTTCTTGCCTTGTATATCTATTCACCGGTTAGGGGACTTTATTTATTTTTTACTAGATTTATAATTGTTTGCTCTCTCTCTCTTCTCTTTCTTGCACTCCCATGATGCAAATGTTGGTACACTTGAAGTTGTCCTAGAAGCTCCTTACACTATCCTCATATTTTTGGATTTCTTTTGTGGTGTTTTTTTAGTTAGTTTTTTTTTTTTTTTTGCTTTCTTATATTTCAAATTGCTGAATTGATTTGATTCAGCTCAATTTTAGTTATGAATGATGGTTATTCTATAGTTTAGTTGTAATTTTGATGAGGTTGTGAGAGGAGACAAATATAGTATTTAGTTATGTCCATTAATTTTTGTTTGGTTCTATTTTTATGGTTTCCATGTCTTTTTTTATGCTGTTGAAATTCCAAGTTCACTGAGCATCCTTATAACCAGTGTTTTGAACTACGCATCTAGTAATTTGCTTGTCTCCATTTTGTTCAGTTCTTTTTTGTTGAGCTTGTTTTATTCTTTCATTTGGGTCATGTGTCTGCCCTCTCTGTGTTTATTTCTATTTATTTGGGCTTTGTAGAGTGGCCTAATGTAGTAGGTGTCCTATAGGGTTAAATGGCATGGCCTCTCAATTCTCCCAAGCTGGGAATTTCAGATACAACCACCTCATACATCATGAATTCTGTGTACACCCTCTTGTTGTAGTTGAGCCTTAGTTGCTGTTGACACATCAGTAAGAAAGATTTACCTCCAGGCTGACTGGCTACAAAAATGGGCTGTGACCACTATGGAGGATTGGTTGTACAGGGACCCACCCCATAAAGCAGGACTTACTTCACTAGGACTCTGGTGCCTGTTGAGTTCACCCCTTAAATGTGTAACTTGTAGAGGCGGTGGATTGGTACTTTTGTGTGGTCTGAAGCTGTCCACCAGATACACTGGCTCTGGGGCCTTCCAGGAGGTGCAGAACAAGGTCAGCCACCACCTGTGTTGTGCTTGGGGCCACCTGGCATGAACCACAAAGCAATCTTCAGATGGCTGCTAATTGTGCAGGGCTTGGAGATGTGCTGGACAGACCAAGCTGCAAAACAAGACCAGTTGCCACTAGTGCTAGACCTGGGGCCACTTAGCAAGAGTTATAGAATATGCTGAGGCTAGATGCTGCTTGTTTAAGAGAATTTAGGAAAGACTGAAGCATTAGCCAAGACAGGTCAATTTTATGGAAAATCCATTGGAAACAGTTGGGTGGGCTGGCATGTTGGTGGGGCAGGGTTATCAGGAAATCATCAAAGTGGAATAAAAAATGTTAGCCAGGTTGATAGAGACTCAGATGTGATGCCTGCCAGACAGCTATGTGGGGGAAGGTCTCACAAAAGGAACTATGACTTCTGCCATCATTTCTGTCTGAAAGAAAGCTGCCCTTCAGCTATCACTCTGATACTAGACAATTAAGTTACTCCCCTTATGCTCTTGGTACCTTTTGAGCTGCTGCCCCAGAGTTGGAGCTCAAATGGATTGAGTCCAAGTAAGTCTGATATTAATATTGAACTAATTGAAAGTTTAAGATATATATGAACAATTTAAAACCTTTGAATGCCTAAAATAATATTGTACTCAAATTAAAAATGGAAAACAGATATGAATAGATATCTCACTAAGAGGATATACAGATGACCAAAAAGCATATAAAGAAAGTGCTCAATATATGATTAAAGAATTGCAAATTAAAATAATATTGAAATGCCATTACATGTCCATTTGAATGCTTTTATTGCAGACTACTGAAAGCATCAAATATAAACAAGGATGCAGAAAAGTAAGAACTCATTTATTTATTTTAGGAATGCAAAATGATGTGGCCCCTTTGGAAGGCACTGGCAGTGTATGGCAAGTTGAACATAGTCTTATATTCATTTCAGCAGTTGTTGCACTTCTACTTATTTACACAAATGAGTTGAAGTCTTAGATCCAAAAGAATTTTTTCACACAAATGTTTGTAGCTGGTTTATTCATAATTGCCAAACACTGAAAGCAATCAACATGTCCCTTAGTAGGTGAATACATAAATAAACTTTGGTCCATTGAGTCAGTGGAGTGCCATTCAGCAATAGCAAAAAATGAATAACCAACTCAGGACAAGGACATTGCTAAGTGTAAGAGGCCAGTCTGAAAAGGCTTCTACATACTGTACATTTCTAGTTATGTGACATTCTCAAAAAGGGGAAGCTATAATGGAGACAGTAAGAATATCAGTGGTTTGGGGAGGATACGGGAGGGAGTAGAGTGAGTAGGTGAGGTGGAAAGAATTTTTAGGGTGATAAAGTTATAAATGTCAAATACAGTAATGATCTATAAAGATACATGATATCATGTATTTGCCAAACCCATGACAGGTACAACACAAAGAGCAAACCAGAGTATAAACTATGAACTTTAGTTAATGGCAATTTATCAATATTGGTTTACTATTTGAAACAAATGTACCATGCAAGATGTCAAATATGGTGAAAATGTGGGAAAGAGGTTAGAGGTAATTTCAGTACAAATTGATTAATTTTTTCTATAAACCTAAACCTGCTCATAAAACAAAGTGATTTTTTTTTGAAATAGGATGAAGTAATTTGTAAGGACTTGAAAAAAAATTTATGCAAGAGTTAATATATTTCTCAAATATTGCAAAGTTTGTGGTAAAAATATTTTTCCATTAATACATTATATCTGTGAGAAATGGAATTTTGTTATGCTTTAAATAGAACAAAATAGAGAGATTCTTGATCCAACATCAAAATAAAATTTATTTTCCTGAACAATTCTGAATATTGAGCAGATAATAAACACAAAAATTATATTCAATAATAGATGTGAGCATTTGTTGTTTTATAATATACAGTATAAGAAGATAAAATATAAATGTTTACTTGTATCTTGCACTTAATCTCATTTCAAAATGTATTATAGTTTACGTTTTTGTATTTTGGGGATATAAAATAGAAGTAGTGTATATAAATCAAATTTTGATAAGTTAGTGAAAAAGAATTTGCCCCTGAGACTTTTTAATGTTTTGTCAACATCAATCCAGATTCACATTTTATGAATGGGCTTCTATTAGTGTTCTGTGAACACTGTAATAAATGTGTTCCTATGTTCCAGTATTTTGATATTGACTCACAAGCCCAGATTTTGACAGCAACCTCTTGGAAGGTACAGTTTTTTAAAAAATTTCTTTTTATTTTATTCATTTTAGAGAGGAGACACAGAGTGAGAGAGAGAGTTAGAGAAAGAGAGAAAGGGGGAAGAAGCTGGAAGCATCAACTCCCATATGTGCCTTGACCAGACCAGTGCAGGGTTTTGAACTGGCAACCTCAGTGTTCCCAGGTCGATGCTTTATCCACTGTGCCACCACAGGTCAGGCTGGAAGGTACAGTTTTGTGTTTAAGTAGAAGCAATATAGTTAAGGCATCTTTTTCTCTTTTGTTCCTCTATAAGATCTGGGTGTTTTAGTCTTGATTTTCGTAAGTGTCTACCTCTGTTTAAAATATGCTAAACATGGCTAGTTTAAAAATAATGTGAATCTTAAACATTTGTTTTATTTAAATAAAATTCCTGTAGTCATTCATCATAGAGTATATTTTTTAGAGTTGCCCAAATGAGAAGCAAGTTGCAAACTGGCTTGCAGTATTTTCCACTCTGACTTCTAATTTGGTCCAGTGTTAATTTTCTCTGTCTCATATCTCATTACGTTGAATATATTTCTCCCAGTATGATTATTTAGGCTCTCATTCTTTCTCAGTGGTAGATTTCTGGACTACCCTTTCCTTGGAGAGGCACTGAGAGATTCCAAAGTTGATTTTTAATATACCTCATCGTAAATGTTTTAGAACAACTCTAAAAACTCATTTCAAAATAATCTCCCAAGTTTGTTAAAATTTGTTTAACTTTTTATATTGGATGTATAAGAGGAAGAAAAGAAGAAAGAAAGAAAGAAAGAAAGAAAGAAAGAAAGAAAGAAAGAAAGAAAGAAAGAAAGAAAAGGAGAAGAAGGGAAGAAAAGAAAGGAGGGAAGGAAGGAGGGAAGGAAGGAAGGAATGAAGGAAGGAAAGAAGGAAGGAAAGAAGGAAGGAAGGAAGGAAGGAAGGAAGGAAGGAAGGAAGGAAGGAAGGAAGGAAGGAAGGAAGGAAAAAAGGGAGGGAGGGAGGGAAGGAGGAAGGAAGGAGGGAAGGAAGGAAAGAAGGTGAGAGGGAGGGACGAATGGAGGGAGGAAGGAAGGAAGGAAGGAAGGAAGGAAGGAAGGAAGGAAGGAAGGAAGGGAGGGAGGGAGGGAGGGAGGAAAGAAGAAAAGAAAGAAGGAAGGAAGGAAAGAAAGAAAGAAAGAAAGAAAGAAAGAAAGAAAGAAAGAAAAAAAGAAAGAAAGAAAGGAGAAAGAAAAGGATCACTGGAAAAAAAATTGATCTATTACAAAAGAAAATAAGCTTTGAATTTGCATACTAGACTCAAAATCATTATATTTGTTTATTCTTTAAAAATTACATTCTTTAGCAGAAACCCTTCATCATCCAAGAATAATACCTGTAAGAGGTCTTTTTGCAAGTTGCTTTCAGGGTGTATTATCCATAGATGACATATGTGTTTGATTTCTGGTGGGATAGGGAGAGACTCAGCTGGTAGCTACCATCAAAACTCAAATTCACATCTGTTGTGATACGGCCAAACACAAGGTTTTTTACTAATTTATATGATGAAGCATCTTTTACCCACCACCCCTTCTCAGAGATGTACGAAGTATTTACAAAAAGCATCTGGACTCTTTGTTAAAGGAGACATTACTCACACAATCATTTTTATTAGATTTTAGTATGATATGCTATCATTATGCAGTAAATTGCTAAAAATAATATATTCATGCCAGATATGTTCATTCAAAATTGTTTTGAAATTTGTTTTTATAGAATTCTTTTTAAATATTCCAACTGCCTCAGATTTTCTAAGACACCAAAAAGAAGCAAATTAGTTTCTTTTTCTAGTTTAGCAAATTGAGTTTTGTTTCATTTCTTCTTCAAGACTCAATATTCCATGAATCTTTAGGTTTCGAAAGTTTCTTTAAATAATTTCAGTATTAAGATATAAAATTAACTCTTCATAATCACATACTTATATAATTAATGTTCTATAAATGATTTTTATTTGCCATACTGCACAGTAATTGTAGTGCTTATGTGTTTTTAAATATACCAGACTGCACACATAGTAAATGATTGAATTAGCATTGATCTAAGAACTGTAATTTAGGTATTTTCTAAGTTATTGAGTTTACTATTCAATATTTATTAACTATAGATGGCATGTTATTTTAATTAGGATGTATGGCATTAAGTGATATAAAATCATGAGGCACTATGCTGAATTATGAAGAGAATTTTAAGAATCATAATAATTCCCTATTAGAGATGTGTATTAAATCTCTGAGGTTTTCAAGTATGAAAAAATAGTTATGCTCAGAAATATCCAAAATGAGCACATGAGTGAATTTACATAGCAATGTGCTTGTGTGCAAACGGCAAAGTCTTCTCATTTCTAGATGAGCTTTTAAAATGACCGTAATGTATTTTCAGAACTGTTCTAGTGCAATTAGTCATGAAATAGCTTACAGAAATTACCACATAACCTATTCACATTTGGTGCTAAACTCGAATGCAAACTGTTATTCTAATCAATATTTTTTTTTTCCCAAAAATGTTATCAGCAAAGAGGTTTGGCCAGAAGTTATTGAAAGAAAGAGGTCAAAAAATGGGTTAGATGAAGTAGCCATTGTAGGCATCTTAAATAGTTCGGACTTAATTTCAACCTTAGGGAAGTAATTTGGAGAATTTTAGGCAGAAGAGTGTCTTGCTGTAGTTTACCTTTGTTTTGTTTGTTTTTAAAATTATTCCTTCCACTGTTTTGAGAAAACATATAGTGAGAAAAGGACAGAGGCTGGAAGCTAGAAAAAGACTATTTTAGTGGTAGTGACATGTTAAGTCAAAATACATATTTTTGAAAGCTGGAATATGAGTAGATTCAGATGGTACACACAGATTACATGATTAAATGTCCTAGATTCAATGTCAACTGCCTCTGTTGTATCAACACCTCTCCCTTGACTCACAGCTACGGCCTCAGTAGATTTTTCTTCATGAACAGGAAAAAAATAGGTCAAAGTTCAAGGTTGGGTCATCTGCATATATATTATAAGACCAAATGGGATATTGTTGATGACAATTCTACACTGAAGGACAATGGGTAGGGAAAATAGTACACAGATTTTCAAGGGGTCCACTTAGTCTTCCTCTGTGTGATGGAAGAAGTCTACCACAGTCACAATTCCACAACACATTATCTGTCTGCGCTATTGTGTGCTCACCACCTCAACTTAAGTCTCCATCCATCACCATTTATCTCCTCATACACTCCTCCACCTATTTGGTTTTAGAGACAGCATTTTGATATGCCCCAGAGCACTGCATTCCAGAAGCTTCACTATACCTTGGATTTTTATTTCTCTCATCATCTGGCCTGTATATGCACGAGCTGGTTACCTATGAAAGCTGTTACTTCTTGTTTTCTAGGTTTAATCAGCCTGATAAGCATAATGGTAGTTTAAGGATATGACCCTAATATAGGAGGTGCTCAGTGATTATGGCAGAAAGCTATAAGCCAGATGGAAATACTGCTGTTATTGTCAGTTGAAACAAGTTGTTTATAGTATTCAGGGGTGCCTGGAATAGAATATGACTTATTTAGCCTGAAAGCTTCAAAGGAGATGATGGCATCTGTATTAATTTTGTCAAGTATAGAGACTATATACAAATATTATCTGCAACTAGAGTTAATACCTTTTATATTTATAATAATCCACTTATGTTCCCCAAGATTTGTGTGTTGTCTACATAAATTAAATAAACTAGAAAGTGAGAGAAGAAGTAGGATTCACTACTTCTCAACATATTAAGTCCTTGATAATAGAATTACCTCTGAAATTCAAAGTATGCTTCTTATTATTTTAGTAAAGAGGTAATGGGTCTTCCTCTAAGCTCTCTTATTACAAAATATCAATGAAGATGTCCTGCCAGGTTCCAGTTGTGGTTAATTCACATTTGCATGGAGAAGACAGGGAAATAAGCAAAGGGTGGGCTCAGAAATATATTAGACCTTTTTTGAGCTATACTGGAACCACCCTCTGCCTCCCTCAGCTTTTTGTGTGAGTCAGAAATCACAGTGGCTTGCTATGACACCTGAAATTCAGCTCAATGTTCATGAACCTAAATCCCCTAACGTTGAGTATTTCTTTTTCTCTATTATATATATTTACCTTAGTAAGTGGCCACAAGTAACACAAGGACACTGTGACAGTGTCAGAATAGTCTACCTATAGAAACTTTATTCTCTTTTCATACAAAGAGTTCTATGTCTGTAAACTGACTCAAATGTAGAAATTAGATGAAGAATCCTGACTCTCCACTTTAATAACTTAAATCAGATCACTTTTTCCAGATGTAGAGGGTCCTCTCTCTCTCTCTCTCTCTCTCTCCCCCATCCCCCATCTCTACCTCCCTATCTATATCTTTGTATCTGTGTAACTATCTGTTTATTATATTTTATCATAAGCCCAAAATGACATTTTTAGACTGCTCATCTATTTTACTGCTAAGGGCACTGTAATCCCCCACTCCCATTACTACCAAGAATCTGCAGTTCAAATCATTTCATTACAGGGTTGACCCTGTAATTCATTACAGTAACCATGGCCATGCTACTACTGGCAATTACGTACTATAGTTACTAATGATCTGGAGCACTGCCTCATTCAAGATTGATTTGAAAACCAGAAACTAGGTATTTCTAGTAGGAAGAGATTGAATACAAGCAATTAGATACTCAGAAAGTCACATGTGACTGTATCTGGACTACTGGCCTCAAGTTCACACTGGTGATGTTGTAAAGGAAAAGTTAGTAATTACTGCAGTCATTGGTGCAATTTCTTGTGGCTTCTCACTTGTTAAACTGGCTGACACCCATAAAATTAGCAATCAGATAGTAGAATGTAGAGTTTACCCATTTAATGTTCTCACATGCAGTGATCTCTGTTTTCATTCTGCTTTCTCCGTCTTAGGCTTTTGCATCTCATTGATGCAATCTACTTCCTATCTAGAATGTTAGTTGAGAAAAGGTATGAAAATGTGATTTTTACTCAAAATTTTGTAATATAGATTGGTGGAGTACCTATCCTAAAAATTGGCTTTGCTTCTAATTACTATTACTTCACTTGCATGTACTTTTTGACATAATATCATTAGCATACAGATGTTATGAAGAAAAATGGCAAACAAAATCTATGCCTGGCCGGGCGGTGGCGCAGTGGATGGAGCGTCGGACTGGGGTGCGGAGGACCCTGGTTCCAGACCCCAAGCTCGCCGGCTTGAGCGCGGGTCCATCTGGCTTGAGCAAAAGCTCACCAGCTTGGACCCAGGGTCGCTGGCTCCAGCATGGGTTTGCTTGGTCTGCTGAAGGCCCGCGGTCAGGACACATGTGAGAAAGCAGTCGATGAACAACTGTGGTGTCGCAACCGCAACGAGAAACTGATGATGCTTCTCACCTCTCTCCGTTCCTGTCTGTCTATCCCTCTCTCTGACTCTCTCTCTGTCCCTGTAAAAAAAAAAAAAAATCTAATTAAAAATAGCAATAACTACTTCTTAGAAGGACTTGTGGTGTGCTTCACACAGTTTTTAGCATACTACATGTATTGACTATTTTATGCGGCATATCACAGTGGCACATGATAGAACTGAGTGTTAAACTCAGGTAGTGTGCACTTCCACAGCATGTGCCCTGAACTACTGTAATACACCAACTCTACTTTAATATTTTCTGAGCAAATGGTTCCACCTTGCTGGACTCTGGTTATTTTCATAACCATGTGTCTCCAGCTACAGGAAGAATATGAAACCTTTTAAAGATTTGATTCTCTTTTTATTGTTCTTTAGTTCCTTCTCAAGGCTTTCTTGACTTGGGCATCCTTCCCTATATTCTACTCACTAAATTAATGTACTTACACTTTAAAGTAAACTTGATACCTACTTATTTATTTTTATAAAAAAGATATATTTTAATGAATATAAGGACACTTATTCTGTGTTTAAACATATCAAATAGCTATCAGATCTATCTTATCTATCTTCTATCTATCTATCATCTATCTATCTATTATGTGTACTGGTGATGAAAAATTTTATTAAATTATTAAAGAAATAGGAAGGTTAGAACCTATTGATTTGCAATAATTTTAGAGGTTATTAAAAAACTAATTTTGTATATCAAAATACACTTCCATGTGCATTACTTTTCTTCCCTTTAGTAAAACTATTTTTCATCATGAGAGTTGTTTTGTGATTATATATAAATGGAATGAAGGACTGACTAAAATGAATTAAGAAGAGTAAAAATAATTAACTGTGGACGTTAAAAGAGGACAGATGTTATATAACCTAATATATATATATATATATATATATATATATATATATATATATATATATATATATATATATATGATGCTCCCTAAGCTAGAAATTAATTAACTTCCCAATGAAAATATATAGAAGAATCATTATGACCTTGCAATAGGGATAAAATGGTAAAATAAATAACTGGAATGCCAATGTAAACATTACCTAAGATCCCGTGCTTGCACAGCTATGTTGACCAGGTACCTGGAAGTGAATAAGTAATAAGGGAGTGCTATATATAGCAATTTTTATAAGCAAAAATTTGGAAGCATTTGCAATCTCCCCTTATCAGATTACCAGGAACACAACTGTGACTTCTCTAAACTTCAAATGCTTCCATTGTGAAATTAGAACCTAGAATCCCTAAAAAACATTATTCTCATTTTCTACTTGTAGATCATTCTCAACCATCTTAGTTAGATGATTCAGCTGAAGTGTTATAGTATGATTAACATTTCTTTAAAATAATAAAACTATTAGGGAATTCAATTGAACTCACAATGACTGGACATATCATTATCATGCCTTCCAGCATGAGTGGCTTGGAGGTCAATATATTTTTGTACAAAATGTAGCATTCAATGCTTTCTCATCTCTAAAGCTAACCCTTATGAAATACACTAGTAATTTTTTTATTTAACAATATATTATTAATTTAGATTGGACCTTTCAGATACACTCAATAGAAAAAAAATTGTTTTTATATTTAGATTTTGAAAATTGCCTTTGCTACTTTTTGAACTTCAGAGGACATGAAGAAACAGACTAGAAAATTCTTCTTATGCAATTTTGACTTTCTATAGTTCTAAAAATGAATTTGGTCCATGTCAGGGAGATTTACTTCTATACATTATTTCTATATGGATATTCTTCCAGAGAAAAATGATTAATTACATTAGCATTTGGTATGTTTTCACTCAGAAATAACAGTGTCACCTGTAATCCTAATTTTTAATATTTTTTTAAATTTATATAACATTGAATAAAAATCTCTTGAATCATCAGCCATTTTGTTAATATTCTAATTGGTATACTAATCTGCAATGAGGAAAAAATATTCACTTAGCTTAGCTTATTATAATAATGTGTAAAAAATTTTTCTTCCTGAACACTTTTTTGGCTATTATAGGATAATACTACTTAGACTCTTTCTATATCACAAGTATGCCCTTTCTCTACCCTGTGATAATGGACTTTGAGTCTAAATTAAATTCCTTTAAGCTGTCAATCTTGTTGAGCTCTGTTTTCACTGAGCACTATTGAATCAATTATTATATTCTATTTCTATTGACTGATTGCCAGCTTGGAGTTTCTGGAGAAGTAATGGATCTGAAATTAACATTCATGACTCCCTTTTTATAATTTCAGGCTTCAATGATTAACTCTATGGCATAGTTTTGTCCTCTTTCCTATTTCAGATAATTATTTTTTTTAATTAAATTTATTGGGGTGACATTGGTTAATAAGATCAGATAGGTTCCAAGTGTACATTTCTGTGATACATGATCTTTTTATGGCATTGTGTGCCCACCTTCCATAGTCAAATAATCTTCCATCACCATATATGTTTACCCTTTACTAACTCCCTTCCCTTTGGTAACCACTAAATCATTGTCTGTGTCTATGAGTTTCAGTTTTACATCCCACATATGGGTGAAATCATATGGTTCTTAGATTTTTCTGACATATTTCACTTAGCATAATATTTCAAGTTTCATCTATGTTGTTGCAAACGGCAGCGTTTTATCTTTTCTTACAGCTGAGTAGTATTCCGTGGTATAGATGTACCACCTCTTCTTAATCCAATCATCTATCTAAGGACACTTTGATTGTCTCCAGGTCTCAGTCACTGTGAATAATGCTGTAATGATCATAGGAGTGCATATATATTTGCAAATAAATGTTTTCAAGTGTTTTGGGTAGACACTCAGAAGATGGATTATTGGGTCATATGATAATTATATTCTTAATTTTTTGGGGGGGAAAATTACTCTATTGTTTTTCATAGTGTCTATACCAGTGTACTTTCCCACCAGCAGTGAATGAGGGTTCCTTTTTCTCCACACAGCGCCTCTCAACACTTGTTATTATTACCTGTCTTGTTGATAATAGCCTTTCTAACAGGTGTGAGATGGTATCACATTGTAGCTTTGATCTGCATTTTCCTAATAGCTAGTGAAGCTGAATATCTTTTTGTATATCTGTTAACCATTTGTATGCCTTCTTGGGAGAGTTATCTGTTCAGGTCCTCTGCCAATTTTTAAATTGAATTATTTGGGTTTTTTGGTGTTGAGTTGTATGACTTCCTTATATATTTTTATATTAACCCCTTGTTGGAGCTGTTGTTTGCAAATACCATCTCCCATTCAGTTGGTTGCTGCTTTTATTGTTGTTGTTGGTTTCTTTGGCTGTGCAGGAACTTCTTATTTAAATATAATCTTGGACTTTTATTTGCCTTTACTTACCTTGCCTTAGGGTCAAATTCATAAAATTTTCTCTAAGACCAAGGTCCATAAGTCTAATAGCTATGTTTTCTTCTTTGTAATTTATTGTTTCAGATCTTATATTTAAGTTTAGAAACTTTATTTTAAAACAGAGGTAGCTAGATACTTTCTGAGCAATGTCAATCACAATGTAAATTACTCCCTTTTGAATTACCAGGTAAAAAAAATTACAGTTATTAGGTATCATTTAAAACTTGTTCTTAGATTAATATATTTTTATTATAAAAGTATTTTTGTTTTCATAGCATTCTTGAAGTTTGGTTTTCATACAAAGAACTCTATTTAATCTATTATTTATTTTCATTTGATTAGATTATTCTGGAATTTTTTACTATTGAAAAATAACAGAAACCTTTTTTTTCCTTTGGTATTTTTCCGAAATGAGAAGTATGGGGTGGGAGACAGACAGACTCCTGCATGTGCCTGACCAAGATTCATTCAGCATGCCCACCAGGGAGCGATGCTCTGCCCATCTGGGCCATTGCTCTGCTGCAACTGGAGCCATTCTACTGCCTGAGGTGGAGGCCATAGAGCCATCCTCAGTGCCTGGGCTAATTTGACTCCAGTGGATCCTTGGCTGCAGGAGAGAAAGAGAGAGACAGAGAAGAAGGAGAGGGGGAAGGGTGGAGAAGCAGATGGGCGCTTCTCCTGTGTGCCCTGGCCGGGAATCAAACCCAGGACTTCCAAACACCAGGCCAACATTCTACTGGTTAGTCAACCGGCCAGGGCTAAAAACAGAAACTTTTAACTAAATTTTCTATTTCAGAAAAATTATATTGACTTTAACAGTCCCCTTAAGTCTTTTGAATCACAAAAAATACATTTGGCTGCCTCTTCAGAAAACATGCAAACATGCATAGATAACCACATGTATGAGCAAAAGTTCTTTTTTTTTTTTTTTGTGACAGAGACAGAGGCAGAGAGAGGGACAGACAGTCGGGAAGGGAGAGAAATGAGAAGCATCAATTCTTTGTTGTGGCACCTTAGTTTTTCATTGATTGCTTCTCTTATGTGCCTGGACCAGGGAGCTCCAACATAGCAAGTGACTGACCCCTTGCTCAAGTCAGCGACCTTTGAGCTTAAGCCAGCGACCATGAGGTAATGTCTATGATCCCACGCTCAAGCCAGCAACCTCGCACTCAAGCTGGTGAGCCCATGCTCAAGCCGACAACCTTGGGGTTTTGAACCTGGGTCCTTGTGTCCCAGTCGATGCTCTATCCACTGTATCACTGCCTGGTCAAGCACAGGGCAAAAGTTCTTATCATTCAATTTTTAACAGTATTTATTTTGCATGATTCTACTTTAGTGTTTTGCTTTTTATTTTATTATTTTTTCTTTTCTTTTTATTTATTCATTTTAGAGAGGAGACACAGAGTGAGAGAGAGAGAGAGAGAGAAAGGGGGGAGGAGCTAGAAGCATCAACTCCCATATGTGCCTTGACCAGACCAGTGCAGGGTTTTGAACTGGCGACCTCAGTGTTCCCAGGTCAACGCTTTATCCACTGCACCACCACAGGTCAGGCCTTTGCTTTTTATTTTACAAATAACTACAAATGTGAGAATCTATCTTTCCAATTTGATATACATTAAAATATATAAAAATTTATGGTACTTGAAAAACATTAGAAAATATACATATTTTTTTAATTTCTTTTTTTTATTTTATTCATTTTAGAGGGGAGAGACACACACACACACACACGAGAGAGAGAGAGAGAGAGAGAGAGAGAGAGAGAGAGAGAGAGAAAGAGAGAAAGTGGGGGAGGATCTGGAAGCATCAACTCCCATATGTGCCTTGACCAGACCACTGCAGGGTTTTGAACTGGCAACCTCTGTGTTCCCAGGTCGACGCTTTATCCACTGCGCCACTACAGGTCAGGCTAGAAAACATATATTTTAAAGAAGTCTGCTGCTGATTTTCTACTTCAATATCATGAAGAAACTTTAAATATATAAAATTGAATAGTTGTTATTCTCCAAATTTCTTGTTTACTAATAGCTTTAACCTGTTTCTGCCATTGACCTTTCCCTCAGAGCTGCTCTGAGCCAGTAAATATAACTGATCCATATTACTTCTTCCCTCTTACAAAATATACTGGTTTTTAAACAGGTTTATTAATGAGCAACTAGCTAGCCAAATATGTCAGTATCAGGGAAAGATAAACGTTTATTATGTAACCCCAAAAATGCTTTAATTAACTTGAAATACCAAGTGTTGAATATTTCAATTGGAATTTTTAGAAAAGAAGACATTTTAAATAGCTAGTATAACCTCCAAGCAAGGATTCAAACAATGTGCTATTGCTACTTCTGCTGCTGGCTTTGTATCCACATATTTAGTTGAGTGGTTACACCCTTAGTGTCTTAGTTGAATTTCCAAATTCCTTGATCAGCCAGAAAAGACTTAGTTCAGTGTAAGTAGTTGATATGTCAGCTTGACTTTCTTTAATAAAGAAAGGAGTGGGCCCACATAGACTTCAGAGCTAACATTTTTAATATTATAATAAGCCATAAACCAATTTGAAAAAAGTACTTCTTATTTTTCAATAATTTAGAATAACAGAAAAGTTGCAAAATTAGTACAGAATTTCCATATACCCCTCACGCAGTTTAACATATTGTATCAGTGTGGTATATTAGTTCCAGTGAATGATCCCATACTGATACATTATTATTAACTAAAGATCACATTTTACTCAGATATCCTTAGTTGTTAAGTAATATCCTTTCTCTGCATCAGTATCCTATCCAGGATACATCATATTCAGTTGTCATGCCTCCTTAGGCTTCTCTAGACTGGGACACTCTCTCAGGTTTCACTTATTTCTGATGACCTTGACAACTTGAGGACTGGACAGATGTTTTGTAGAACGACCGTCAGTTTTGGTTTGCTTGATGTTTTTCTAATTGTTAGACTGTGGTGAATTTTTGAGGGTATAAGAGAGGCCAAGCCACTTCATCACATCATCATATGCTATTAACTTTACTTATCACTAACAATGTTAAATTAGATGATCTGGATGAGGTAATGTTTCTCATTTTTCTTTATTGTAAAGTTCCTTTTCCCTCTTTTCAAACTATCCTCTTTGTCAGGAAATCACTCTGAGCAGCCCACACTTAAGGAGTGCTCTACCTCTTTGAGAGGAAAGTATCTACAAAAATTATTTGAAATACTTCTGTATGGAATATTTATCTGTTCTCCCCTATTTATGCATGCAATCAATTATTTATACCAGTACGAATGCATGAATATTTATTTTAAGCTTTCGGTCATAATTCATTTCTGTGCTATTTTTTCACCCAAACTGTTCCAGCTCTGGGGACTAGTAGCCCTTTCAGCTGACCCCTGTGTCTCGTTAACGTGCCCTCATACCTTTGTCTTATCAGCGCTTACTTTCTGGTCTGCTAGGGTCACATCTTGTATGTTCTTTGTCCCAGGCCTGGAATTTCTCCCAGGAGTCCTTGTTCCTCTCACTGGAGGATAGTATCAGGAACCAAGTTTCAGACCCCTGCTTGTGCTCCTTGCTACTGCTCTGAACTAATGTTGAAAGAGAAAAGTAACCAAAGACTTAAAATATTATAGTTAAACTGCATCCATTATCCCAGGTGCAAACATTGACCCATGTTGAGAAACAGGCTTCAACGGTTGGCTTCCCCGTTGCTACCTACATGTGACCCTATAAATGTGGCAGTGTAACTTTTGGACCTCGATTTTATTCTTGGTAATGTAATGTGTAAAATTAAGGGACAGGACTCTTCAGGGACATAAAAAAACAAACAAACCTGATTTAGAGTTTTATCACCTTTAGTTTGTTCTTTTTTATTAGCTATATATCCCCAGAATGGCTGATTTCCAACTATCAATCAATAGGATTGCAGTAACTCCTGAAAATTTAATTATTGTTTGTTTTGGATTGGTATAAGCCAGCTGCAGCTATATCACAAGTTAGTCATACAGAACTCACAAGCATGTACACACAAACCACATATGTACAAATAGCACACACATTATTTTTTTTAACAATTAGAAGGGTAGTTTTAATCTTTAAAAGCAAATTAAAATTAAGTATGCCACTAGAGGCTGAGGGAGGGAGAGCCTGTCACCATTCCTCTCTCTTAAGTTTGAGTCTGAATTGAGGCCAGAGGTCCCTGAAGCAGTTTCCTGAGAGTCACCGCCAGGCCTGACCAGATCCTGCGGGAATCAATGAGATGAGGGAAAGGAACAGAGTAAGACCAGGAGGTGGGCTTTGTCCTTTTTGCACCAGGCACCTCTGCAGCCTGAGATGGAGGGGACAGAAGTGTGGTCCTGCTATGACTTCTCCTGAGCACCTGGGGAGGGGCTGGAGGCAGAAGACTCCCAGCAAAGGACGTCTTACCCGAGTCACCTGAGTGGGATTCTCAAAATCACAGGCATTTTCCCAACACCCTGCATTGCCCAATTCTGACTGAGAATGGTCATGTGAGTAACCACACCCCTCAGGACAAGATGAGCATCCCCAATTTGTGCCTGGGCTTCCAGTAGTCTCAGAACTGCCAGGTTTTCTGCTGGATGAAGACTTGCCCCCTCAATGTCCCTGCAGACTACTATTTTCCACGTGCTGGTCATGGGGTACCTGGCAGGAATTAGCTTCAGGGCCTCTGAGTCACCACCTCTATCTTAACATTGCCAGCAGAAAATTCTGGCTGAGAGCTTTAAGGTAGTTCAAGACTACTAGAGCTTCAGGGAACATGTTTACTGGTTTCTTTTGAAAAACACAATCATGGGCAATGTGGATACCACCAACTTCATGTTCTTGCCCACCAGATCATGGTCTATTGACTTCCTGACTTTGTTGATGGGGCTCCACTACAGCCTTGTAATAGAAATATAAATATAGATATAAATATTTATATCAACATAAATATAAATATAAATGGTATAGCCACAGAAATTAGACCTCTTAGGTTTAACTATAAACCCCAAATTTCAGTTTCTACCTTTATAAAAGCAGTACTTTTCCATAGAGTTGTATCATAGAGTCAACACTCAAAAATATCAATGTTTAAAGGAAGTACAATGATTATAGTACAATTTGTAATAAAATTTTCAAACCCAAGGCATTGATTAAATATGATCAAATTCCACATATTTAGTGAAATGTCTTTTGAATGTTACATTTACTCCTTCTTTATGCTTCCTTTTATTTTTTAATTTTTTCTGTGAGCAACTTTTTTTTTACTGTAGCATTAATTTAGAAATTTATAAACAGTTGTGCCATTGATTATAAATATAAGGAACTGATCTAATTAGTCCACATTATATGCTTTCCAGCTCTGGAGGCAATATTTCAACTGCTTTTTCTTAATGCATGCATAAAGCAACTAAAAGCTTTTTAATGTTATTTTCCATAATTTTGTATGATCACCTTTTTCTCTTTAAAGACATTTTACCTTTGTTCTGTATTTCATGTTTTTGTTTGTTTCATTTTCATTTAGTGATAAACATTTTCCTCTGCTTCTTCTACCTTCAGCAATTTTGGATTCTTAACCTTTACGTCCAATATTTGCTTGACCTTTAAGACACCTAGCAACACTCAGACGTGTCGAGTTATAAAAGAGGCTCCCTCATTGGAAGGGCTCTTTTATCATCTGGAATATAAAGTGCCATCGGCCTTATTTCCCAAGTGTGGAACAAAGGGTAGATGGAATGTCTGCTTTTCGCTTATTGTAAATGTTAAAGGCACACTTTATTTTCTTTTGTGATCCCAAGTCCACTTTGGCTTTTGTGTTTTCGCCACAGGAATTCTGACATGCACGATGGCTTACCAAACAAGTAATGTCAGATCTATTCGTCATGTGTCCTCACTCTCCTACAACCACAGATTTAAAATCAAGTATATTTTTGGTTTCAGAATTCATATAATCAGAATTGCTTAGATTCTGTCCATTTTTCTTGTCCTGGGTTTGTTCATTTATTGTCCAGTTTTGGTCATATTTCTTCAATTTATCCTGCTCAAGAGCAAAAGGGTAATAAAAATTTAGGTATATAATTGATGACACGATTATTTCTTGAATCTCTGAGTGTCAGCAAGTCTTTCCAAGATCTTCATTTCTGTTACTACACATGGCATTGGTAGCATGTGACCAAAAATGTTTTAAAAGCTAAGATTCTTGTCTCGGAGAATATAATGCCTCTGACATTTATTAAAAGATAAAATCAATGCTAGATATTAACTTTGGTTTTGGAATATTATAGAGAATGCAACTAAAAAGCAAAAAATAGGTACGGTTGCAGGCATCTTATATAGATAGAGCATATTATTTGTTTAACCTTTGTTCTGCATCCTGCAATGAATTGGCCAGGGCTCTCTAAATACCTTGTATGCAACTTTTTAAAAATTAGATCATAAAAAGTTAGTAGTTAGAACCGTTTTTGAAATATAACTATGTGTCCTCTGTTTTATTTGGTAAATCTGCCTATCCTAGACATGGCCCTTTTTATTCTGAATATTTATTAACCACATTTTAAAGCAGGATTTAGTTAAAAATATATCTTTTGCAATGTCTACTTTCTTTAGTGAGAGGTACAAGCATACGTAGTAAATATTTTCATAGAAAATGGAACAGAGTTAATAGTCAAGGGAAGGGCTTTTCTGCTTTTGCATTAGATTGATTGATTAATCTATCAGCTTCTCCACTGACATTGATAAACTCCTAATATTGTGGTCCCTAGTCTTTAAAATATAAAATGACAGGCAAGTGTTTAAAGTACTGTGGTTCATCATCTATTGCGGGGTTAGGTTCCAGAATATCCCCCCCACCCTCCATGATAGGTGGAAATTCATGAAGTAGCAACCTTACATTTATCTTATTATTTATATATATTTTAAGGGTTTATAAACCCTCCCCATACACTTATAAACCTTTCCACACTGGTATTAACCTTTCCCACACTCTTATAAACACTTCCCATGCTCTTAAACACGTTCTACACTCTTACACCTACGTATAATCCCACGATATAGCGAAAAATCCACAATACAAAATTAGATATATATGATTTAAAAATCCGCAATACAGTGAGACTGCAAAATGTGGACCGCAATATGGTGACGGATGACTGTATTAACTTAGGTCTACCCAGAGGCGGATTTAACGGCAGGTGCACCGAGAGCCAGCCCTGGGCCCCTACTTCTGAAGGACCCCGCAAAACTCCAACTTTACCCTTTTTTCTAATGTAAGGGGCCCAATTATTTTCTCCTGTGCCCGAGGCCTCCACAGACCTGAATCCACTTCTGAGTCTACCTCCCTTTATGTTCTAGAGACTAATTATCACCCAGTTCTCTCAGTCTTTGTACTGTACAAAGATCTCCCCAGTAGGATACCATCTGTCTGTTCCTTTTCCTTTTCAAACTTCCTGTTTTCATCACCATTTCTGACTCTAGCCTGTCAGGGAATGCTGTAGACTGAGTTGTGTTCCCCAAAAGTATATAATGAAGACCTAACTTCTAATGAAATGGCTTAGGAGGTAATGAGGATTTCGGTGAGGGTAAGGCATTTATGAAATTAATTCCCTTTAAAGAGAAAACTCTGGAAAGCTTATGTCCTCTCTCTCTCCACCTACACATATTAAGAAAACGTTCTGTTACTATCTGCAAACCACGGAGAGAGTTCTTGCTGGACATTGACCCCATTGGCACCTTGATCTTGAACTTCTAGTCTCCAGAACTGTGAGAAATAAATTCCTGCTGTTTAAAACACCAGTCTGTAGATTTTTTATTGTAGACAGCCTAAGCTGAGTAATGCAAAAAAACAGTTTTGTTTAAATGCCTCCATCTAATCACCTCTGTTACAGCATTAGCTGGTGGGGTCTGAACCACAGGGCTATAGACGGCTTTGGATTTCTCACCATGTTTCTAAAATTTGACAGCAGAATTTACTATGTCCACATACATAGGAAACCATCAAAGCTCTGTGTGATATCTTGTTTATTTATTTTAAGTCAGGTTTTTAAAAGCTATATTTACCGCCTGACCTGTGGTGGCGCAGTGGATAAAGCGTCGACCTGGTAACACTGAGGTCGCCAGTTCAAAACCCTGCACTGGTCTGGTCAAGGCACATATGGGAGTTGATGCTTCCAGCTCCTCCCCCCCTTTCTCTCTTTCTCTCTCTCTCTCTCTCTCTCTCTCTCTCTCTCTCTCTCTCTCTCTCTGTGTCTCCTCTCTAAAATGAATAAAATTAAAAAAAAACACATAAAAGCTATATTTACCTTAGTGGCCATTCTTGTGTCTACTTGCAATTCTGGAAGATGTAGCTTCTTTTTTCATTGACAAACAGACTCACAGCTATATTTTTGTGATTCTAGCAAGAGTACATTTGTTATAAAACCAAAATACACAAATCGAATCACTGTCTAGTAAATATCATTCCACAGCAGACTACTAATGTCATTGCGATACCCAGTTACATTGGTTGTGCTGCAATAATTTTGACATATGAAGGTTTTTTGTTCAAGCATGTGAGTTTCTGAACTGTGGAAGTCCCTAGGACAGCAATCTTGAAATTAATTGAAATCTAGTTATAGAATGGAGAATATCTCTACTTCAGTCAGAAAACACTACTAAACTAACCCTCTTTTCTATTTATTGCTCAAAATTGGTTAAGAGAATTGGTTTAATATTTCTGAGCCTCAGTGTGAAGAACTGTATAAATTCATAAACACAGTCATTGCACACATTTAGATATATTTTCCACATATTAATAATCAATAAATCACATGTTTAGTTAACCAAACAGCCAGTATGTTCTTAAGATTTCTCAGCCTCCTCCTTTAAATCACCAAGGTGCCCAAGAAACAGGTATAAGATTACTTGGTTTAACTCATTATTATTGATTGTACTCCGGTAGTTTGGGTCTTTTGAGGAATTTGTCCGTTTCATTTAAGATAACAAATTTATGTATTTTAAATAGTTTGTAATAGTCACTTGTATTTGTTTTAATGTGTATCAAATATTGGTATACTGTACTGACATTTTAAGAAATAACAATTTTAGTTATTTTTATTTCTTTTCAACAAAACATTGTCTGTGCACTGCATCATGTACTTATTACCCAAATTAAAGTCTCTTTCTGTCTCCATTTCCCTCTATTTTGCCCACTTTTATGTTCCCCCTTTCCCTCTGGATATTACCATATCGTTGTCTGTGACTATTTGTCATGTGTGTACATATATATATATATTTTTATTTTTCTTAATCTCTTTATGTTTTTTCACACAGCTCCCCAGAACTCTTTTCCTCTGACTGCTGTAAGTCTGTTCTGTGTTTCTATGAGTCAGTTTCTCTTTTATTTGTTAAATTATTTTGTTCATTAGATTCTACATGTAAGAAAGGTTATTGTCTTTCTCTGACTGGCTTATTTCACTTAGAATAATAATCTTTAGGATCATCCATGCTGTCACATAGGGTAAGATTTCTTTCTTTTTTCATAGCTGAGTAGTATTCTATTGTGTAAATGTACCACAGCATTTTTATCTACTCATCAACTAATGGATACTTGGGCTGCTTCCAAATCTTGGCTGTTGTAAATAATACTGCAATAAACATAGGGGTGCATATATTCTTTTGAATTAATGTTTCAGGTTTTTTTAAAAAATAAATGCCTAGAAGTTGAATTGTGGCATTAATAGCAATTCTACTTTTAATTTTTTTAGGTAACACCATACTGTTTTCCACAGCGGCTACACCAATCTGCATTCCCACCATTTTATTCACTAGAAAGAACCACATTTCTTCAAATTTTTTGGAATAGTAAAACAATTTAGAAAACTGTTTGATACTGTAGGTCATCATTTTCTTATAATAAGTCACTTACATAACAATTTTAAAACACAAAAATTGGCCTGACCTGTGGTGGCGCAGTGGATAAAGCGTCGACCTGGTAACACTGAGGTCGCCAGTTCAAAACCCTGCACTGGTCTGGTCAAGGCACATATGGGAGTTGATGCTTCCAGCTCCTCCTCCCTTTCTCTCTTTCTCTCGCTCTCTCCCTCTCTCACTCTGTGTCGTCTCTCTAAAATGAATAAAATAAAATTAAAAAAAAAACACAAAAATTATGTTGCTGTAAAAGGAAGTTATGTTATAATATATTTAAATATGTTATAGGTATGTGCAATTTCTATTGTATGTTTTATAGTTATGTAACAGTTAACTACTCATAAAATATAATAAAATATCATGGTTTTCTTACTGAGCTTCAGTGATCATAGTTTTCATATTAACTTAGTCAAGAGGATAATTAAGTAAAACTAATTAAATCCTATGGATGTATGGATTATGTTATTATGTTGATACTCAAGGAAAATATCCTTACATAAGAGCTATTTTCAGTTTTATAAAAAATAAATATTTTGAAGCAATTTATTTTTCTCTTTTCATATTAAGTACAAACTTAAAAAGACTAAAGATTGCTACAGGTCTTTAAGCAGCTTTATCAGATACGTAGTTTTATAGTAAAATAATCTTAAATATATAAATAATTACTTATAGCCTGACCTGTGGTGGCACAGTGGATAAAGCGTCGACCTGGGAACACTGAGGTCGCCAGTTCAAAACCCTGCACTGGTTGGTCAAGGCACATATGGGAGTTGAGCTTCCAGCTCCTCCCCCCTTTCTCTCTCTCTCACTCTCACTCTGTGTCTCCTCTCTAAAATGAATAAAATAAAAAAAATTAAATAATTACTTATAATTTTATTTTTCTTTTAGTTTGCTATTTATCCAGTTTTTAAAATAAATCTAGTTCTTTCTTGATTCCCTAAATAAACTCAGTTATTAGAGGAATATTATTTTGAGAACAAGACATCAAATCTAATTCTTGGACTTTGGGCTTGGAATACTTGACTGTGTTTTCTTCTTCACCCCCACCCTTATTAAAAAATCATTAATACAAGCATTCTATGCATTGAAGTATCCTCTAAGCACTGTTTTCATTGTATCCTACATTTAGATTTGGCTTTTTTTCCCATTTAATTGCAAATATTTTAAAATATCTCAGTTCAGACTTGATTTCTGTGTGTGTTTTTAATGCACTGTTTAATCTCCAAATATTGGAAATTTTCTGTTACTGACTTCTAATTTAATTTTACTGTCATCTGAGGAAATGCTATATATGCTTTCTATTTTTTTTCATTTTATTAAGGTGCTTTTTATGGTGCAGAATGTGGTCTTTCTTGGTGCATGCTACATGTGATCTTGAGAAAAATGTGTACACTGCTGTTTAAGTATTCCTTAATATCAACTAGATTAAAGTGATTAGAAGAGCAATTCAGATCAACGTTATACTTACTGATTTTTTTTCCTGTTTGATCTGTCAAACAGCCTTCTAAGTGTAATAATGGGTTTATGTCTCCTTGTAGTTCTGTGGTTTCGGTCTCACATATTGTATGCTCTACTGATAAAGGATTTCATGGTTTTTGAAGAACAGGGAATACCAATATTTTCTCTTTTTTTGATTATGTAACACCCCACTTCTACTTAATAATTTTATTTTTTTCTGAATTTTGCCTTGTCTGAAATTATTAAAGTGACCCTTGCTTTCTTTTAATTAATGTTTAAATTAGTGTTAGCATTTTTTCTTTACTTTTAACTCATTTGTGTCTATATTTAAAGACTGTAGAAAATATATAGTTATGTTTTTTTATTTACTCTTCCAATTCTATCTTATATATATAAACTTCATATTGCTACAGCTAATTTATTCTTTACAATCTCTATAACAATTTTTTATTCAATACAGTATATTTTGTCATCATTAGGTTTAGTATGTGGTGTGATGCATATACAGTGAAAATATCACTCTATTAATAAGATTTCAATTTGATTCTATTAAAATAAAACACAAACCCACACGTTTATGGAATATGTGTGTATATTTTCAAAATTACTTATCAAATAAAATTTTAACCATTTTGTTGTACCACCTGTGAAATGTTAAGGTATATAAGGGCAGTTATAGATCAAAATAATACTGTGTAATTGAATACAATGAGTTCTGTAGACATGACCCAGGAGAACAAGTATTCATGTAATAATCACTCAAGCAAGATCTAATAAGCTTTGCTTCTATAGGCCAAGTGATTTGAGAACATACAAAATATGAAATGACAATGAATTATATTGCCAGAAATGTTTAATTATCCTTATGGAATAGGATTTTTAATGAATGCAAAACCCAGAACTCTGCATGTTCTTTTCTATTATTAATATGTATAAGTCATAATGAACAGCAAATTTACCCTGGAAATACTGGTTCCCTAAAATTATTTTCTAAACATCATGTAGCTAGCTGTTTAATATATTTGATTTCACAAGTGGTGAAATTTGGTATCCAGTAAGCGACTATTATGATTTATTTTTTACTAAATTTTCTATTATTGAGTGATCTATTTATTATATATTGCTTTAAAAATCTGACTCTACCCATATAATCTTTATTTTATTTTTGCATTATTTTATTTATTATGTAATTGAACCACAATTAATTATTTTCCATGTTTATTTTTTTAATTAAATATATTATGGTGACATTGGTTATTAAGATCATATAGGTTTTGCCTGACCTGTGGTGGCGCAGTGGATAAAGCGTCGACCTGGGAATGCTGAGGTCGCCAGTTCAAAACCCTGCACTGGTCTGGTCAAGGCACATATGGGAGTTGATGCTTCCAGCTCCTCCCCCCTTTCTCTCTTTCTCTCTCTCTCACTCTGTGTCTCCTCTCTAAAAAAATGAATAAATAAAAAAAAAAAGAACTAAAAAAAGATCATATAGGTTTCAAGTATACATTTCTAAGGGACATGATCTGTATATTGCATTGTGTGCCCACCACCCAAAGTCAAATCATCTTCCATCACCATGTATTTGGCCACCTTCACCCTTTACTAGCCTCACTTCTTTCCCTCTGGTAACCACCATACTGTTGTCTGTGTCTGTGAGTTCAGTTTTATTTCCCACCAGATGAGTGAAATCATATGGTTCTTAGCTTTTATCTGACTGACTTATTTCAACTTAGCATAATATTTCTAAGGTCTCTTGATGTTGTTGCCAATGGCAGTATTTTATCTTATGGCTGAGCAGTATTCCATAGCATATATGCACCACATCTTCATTATTCAGTCATCTATTAAAGGACACTTTGGTTGTTTCTATGTCTTGTCCACCATGAATAATGCTGTGATGACCAAAGAAGTGCATTTATCTCTATGAATAAGTGTTTCAGGTAGACACCTAGAAGAGGGATTTCTGGGTTATATGATAATTCTATTTTTAATTTTTTGAGGAACCACCATACTATTTTTATAGAGGCTGTACCAGTTTACATTTCCATTAACAATGTGTTTTCTCCACAACCTCTTCAACACCTGTCTTATTGATAATAGCCATTCTAATGGGCGTGAGGTAAAATCTCATTGTAGTTTTGATTTGCATTGAAGTTGAACAGCTTTTCATATATCTGTTGGCCACTTGTATGTCTTTTTGGAAAAAGTATCTGTTCAGGTTATCTGCCAGTTTTTTTAACTGGATGTTTGTTTGGTGTTGAGTTGTATGAATTCTCTATATATCTTTTATATTAACCCCTTGTTGGAGCTATTTTTTGCAAATGTTATCTTCCCTTCAGTGGTTGTTTCTTTGTTTTGCTGGTGGTATTTTTTTGCTGTGTAGAAACTTTTCAGTTTGATATAGTCTTGTGTATTTATTTTTGTCTTTATTTCCCTAGCCTTTGGGGTCAAATTCATAAAATGTTCTCTAAGATCTAGATAATAAATTTAGTACTTATCATTTTTTCTATGTAATTTATTGTTTTGGATTTTATATTTAGGTCTTTGATCTATTTTGAATTATTATTATTATTTTATTATCATTATTATTTTTGTAAATAGTACAAACTGTGACCTAGTTTCATACTTTCTGCATGTGTCTTTCCAATTTTCCAATCACCATTTATTGCAGAGGCTTTCTTTTCTCCACTGTATGTTTTTTGCTTGTTTGTCAAAAATTAGTTGTCTTTATACAGTGGTTTTATTTCTGGGCTCTTAATTCTGTTTCATTTGTCTGTACATGTATGTGGTATTTTTGCCAATACCATGCTGTTTTGATTATAGTTGCTTTATTGTATAATTTGAAGTCAGGTACTGTGATACTTCTGTCTTCATTCTTTTTTCCTCAGGATTGCTTTGGCTATTTAGAGTCTTTTGTGGTTCTATACAAATCTGATAATTTTCTTTGTCTTTGATAAATGAATTGTGATTTAGATGAGGATTGCATTAAATATGTATATTGCTTTGGGTAATATGGCCATTTTAACAATGTTGATTTTTCCAATCCATGAACTCTATATTGAATATCTTTTCATTTCATTGTGTCTTTTTCAATCTATTTTAATAATTCTCTGTAGATTTCAGCACACAGGCTCCTTACAACCTGTATTAAGTTTATTCCTGGGTAGTTTATTCTTTTTGTTGCAATTGCAAAAGGAATTGTTTTTTTTTTTTCTTTTCTTTTCTTTTTCTGAAGTTTTATTGTTAGAATATAGGAATGCAGTGGATTTTTGTACACTCACTTTTAATCCTGCAACTTTACTGTATTTGTTTGTTGTTCCTATTGCTATTTTGGTGGGATCTTTAGGGTTTTCTATACAAAGAATTATGTTATCTGCAAAAAGTGACACTTTTACATCTTTTTTCACAATTTGGGTGCCTTTTAATTCTTTCTCTTACCCGTGTTCTGGCTAGGACTTCCAGAACTATGTTGAGTAAGAGTGGTGATAGTGGGCATCCTTGTATATTCTGATTTTAGAGGAGAAGCTTTCAGTTTTTCACCATTGAGTATGATATTGATTGAAGGTTTGTCATACATGCTCTGTTCTCAGGTCCAAGTTTCAGCTGTAGCTCATACTGCTCACTGGTGCAGAAATACCCGTTGAATTTCTTTACTTCTCCTGGCTGAAGGGAACACCAGTCATAACTATACTCCTTTCTTCTTCAGGATGAGCCTTGCCATAAACTTCTAGCTACAAAGCTGCATCCCTGGCTCATCTCAATCCTTCTCTCTTTGCTCCTCCCTGTTTTGTTCCCGCTTGCCAACCTTTAGAGGTTTTAGTGCATGAGTCTCTCAGGCATGCTTTTGCAATGAGCTGGGAATCCTTTGTTGAGTTATAGCTATTTGCATTGTTGAAACTTCAAGGGGAGAGACCAGCAGACCTTTCATCTCACTATTTCTCTGCACATGTACTTCATTCTCTAAAATATTTCTTTATTCTCTTTCACTTACTCTCTACTTTTATTTCTTTCTCCCTATCTCTCCCTAATAATAGTCTCTTTCTTCAAGAAAACCATCTATTCATAAAATATTATTTCTTAAATAGTAAATAATTCACAAGCAACTTTAATGATTTTCACATGCCTTCAGCAGACCAAGAACCCCCTTGCTGGAGCCAGCAACATTGGGTCCAAGCTGACGAGTTTTTGCTCAAGCCAGATGGGCCTGCGCTCAAGCTGGCGAGCTTGGGGTCTTCTGCATCCCAGTCCGACACTCTATCCACTGCGCCACTGCCTAGTCAGACTAATTTCTATTTTGATGCCACTCATCTTTATATACTAGTGCTATGTCTATGTATGTGCAGAAATTTACTGAGTGTTCCTACACAATATCAGGGGGTTATCTTTAATTTTTTTTTTTTATCTTAGCTAGTCTTTAAAAGAAAATAGAACAAAAATACTATCAAACTATTATGAACCCATTTAATCAAGAACTATTTCACACCAATAATTAGATTCTTTAAAACAACTTTCAAGATGATCATGATTTTATAGATAGGGTTGCATTTTATAGATAACTCTTGCTATGCTAAAGAAGGTTTAAAGTTAGCGTTCACCATAAAAGTACAAGTACCAGTGATTTTAGATAGCAATGTAAACTTAAATTTTATCAATGAAACTTATCTAATTATTCAGACTATCGTATGGGGCATTGATCAACAAGTAAGAGGCTATTCAAAATTTGCTTTTTTTTTTTTTTGTATTTTTCTAACATTAGAGGTGGGGAGGCAGTCAGACAGACTCCCACATGTGCCCAACTGGGATCCACCTGGCATGCCCATCAGAGGGCAATGCTGTGCCCATCTGGGGCATTGCTCCATTGGCGCCAGAGCTATTTTGGCACCTGAGATAGAGGCCATGGAGTCATCCTCAATGCCAGGGCCAACTTTTCTCCAATGCAGCCTTGGCTGCAGGAGGGAAAGAGAGAGAAATAGAGAGAAAAGAGAGTGGGAAGGGTGGAGGAACAGATGGGCACTTCTCCTGTGTGCCCTGACCAGGAATTGAACCCAGGACTTTCACACGCTGGGCCAACACTCTACTGCTGAGCCAACTGGCCAGGGCCAAAATTCCCAAATTTTTGTAACCATATTCTACATAAAAATATTGAAAGATCAGTTTAGTTAAAGGTAGATATGTGTTTTTTATCACTTAATTAAGTTTTATTAATTTTTTATCTTACAGCTTAGGCAAACTAACTAGTGGATGACCTTTGATAATACCTAACTAGTGTTCAATTGCTCATTCCAAAACGCAAAGGAGGTAACTAACATTCAAGCACACAGAACAAGAGCAAATTAGAAATCAAAATCCTCTCTTAACTCTGAGATAAAGTTCTACCTTCAGTGGAAGGACAAATTAATAAGGAATTGAATATTATCAGATTGATAACCTTTGTAAAGCAACCCTGATGGGCCAATAATCTCTACATGCAGAAACAATAAGATACTTAAATATACTGTCAGAAAGTAAAATTTAAGGAGGAGGGAAAAAGTGAATATATTTAACTCATCTGCAGGTATTAAGGGTCACTGAGGTAAAAAAAAATTGTAACAGAGCAATATGAACACTTGTCATTGAAAAAAGCTTATTCTCTCTAAATATAGGGTTTGCCTAAAATTTAGCCTATAATTCAGAACTGCTAACAATGCCAGTTCTTGAATTAGACAATCAATTGTAACCTTCATGCCCATCAGTCAGGATCCTTATAAATAACTTGAGAAACATTGTATGATAAACATGATTAGGTGCTAAAGGAATATTTGATTACTTTAATTAGAAGTTTAAACATTTTCTTTATTTGGACTCATTACAACAGATGATGTTTCAATTTTACTGAAATATTGCCTTTAAAATATTTAAAGACATATATATGGTGGATGTTTTGAAATAAAGAGTGTCAAACAACTAATTTTAAAGTAACAATATATACTGCAAGTCAGAGCATTCTGCTAAATATTAGGGAAGTGAGTTTTTAATTAATTAATTAGTTGCTTATTTTCTTTTAATTTTCTTAACTAGAATTGGTGATTTTACCATAACTGTTTAGTTTCTTTCAGCATTAAATCATGCAATCTCTGAATTTTTCTATATTGGTGAATTAGACACATCATAACAATCATCACAAGTATAAGAATACTTGATATGGGTAAAAAACTTAAGAATATCATCAAACACTTATATTAATATCTAAAAGACAATTTAAAATATCTTTTGGAGATTAATTTTTTAAATTAATTTTAATGGAGTGACATTAATAAATCAGGGTACTTATGTTCAGAGAAAACATCCCCAGGTTATTTTGACATTTGGTTATGTTGCATACCCATCACCAAAAGTCAAATTGTCTTTTGTCACCTTCCATCTGGTTTTCTTTGTGCCCCCTTTACCTCCTCCCTCTCCTCCTCCCCACCCCCCGTAACCACTACACTCTTGTCCATGTCACTGAGTCTCTTTTTTATGTCCCACCTATGTATGGAATCATATAGTTCTTAGTTTTTTTCTGATTTACTTATTTCACTCAGTATAATGTTATCAAGGTCCATCCATGTTGTTGTAAAAGATCCGATGTCATCATTTCTTATGGCTCAGTAGTATTACATGGTATATATGTACCACATCTTCTTTATCCAATCATCTATTGAAGGGCTTTTTGGTTGTTTCCATGTCTTGGCCACTGTGAACAATACTGCAATGAACATGGGGTTGCATGTGTCTTTTTGTACCAATGTTTTGAGTGTTGGGGGGATTGCTGGGTCATATGGTAGCTCTATTTTTAATTTTCTCAGAAACCACCATACTTTCTTCCATAATGGTTATACCACTTTACATTCCCACCAACAGTGGCTGAGGTTTCCTTTTTCTCCACAGCCTCTCCAACATTTGTTATTACCTGTCTTGTTGATAATAGCTAATCTCACAGGTGTGAGGTGGTATCTCATTGTAGTTTTGATTTACATTTCTCTAATAGCTCATGAAGATGAGCATCCTTTCATATATCTGTTGACCATTTTTATTTCTTCCTGGGAGAAGTGTCTGTTCATGTCCTCTTCCCATTATTTTGTTGGATTGTTTGTTTGTTTGTTGTTGAGTTTTATAAGTTCTTTGTATATTTTCGATATTAGGCCCTTATATAAGCTGTTGTTTGAAAACATCATCTCCCATTTAGTTGGCTGTCTGTTTGTTTTGCTATCAGTTTCTCTTGCTGTGCAAAAGCTTCTTGGTCTGATGTAGTCCCATTCATTTATCTTTGCCTTCACTTCCCTTGACTTTCGAGTCAAATTCATAAAGTGCTCTTTGTAACCAAGGTGCATGAGTTTAGTAGCTATGTTTTCTTCTATGTAATTTATTTCAGATCTTATATTTAGGTCTTTGATCCATTTTGAATTAATTTTAGTACAAGGGGACAAACTGTAGTCGAGTTTCATTCTTTTGCATGTAGCTTTCCAGTTTCCCAGCTCCATTTGTTGAAGAGACTTTCTTTTCTCCATTGTATGTTGTTGGCCCCTTTATTGAAAATTATTTGACCATATATATGTGGTTTTATTTCTGGGCTTTTTATTCTGTTCCATTGGTCTGAGTGTCTATTTTTCTGCCAGTACCATGCTATTTTGATTGTCATGGCTCTATAATATAATTTGAAGTTAGGTATTGTAATGCTCCCAGCTTCATGCTTTTTCCTCTGAGTTGCTTGGCTATTTGGGTTTTTTTATAGTTCCATATAAATGTGATGATTTTTTTTCCATTTCTTAAAAAATGACATTGGAATTTTGATGGGAATTGCATTAAATTTGTATATAGCTTTGGGTAATATAGTTATTTTGACTATATTTATTCTTCCTATCCAGGAAAGGAATATTTCTTCATTTCAATATATCTTTTCTGATTTCCCTTAACAATGCTCTGTAGTTTTCATTATATAGGTCCTTTGCATACTTTGTTATGTTTATTCCTAGGTATTTCATTTTTTCTGTTGTTGCAACTAAAAAAGGGGATTTTTTGAGTTTGTTTTCTGATGTTTCATTGTTGGCATATAGAAAACCAATGGTTTTTTGTTTTGTTTTGTTTTGTTTTTTTACAGAGACACAGAGAGAAAGTCAGAGAGAGGAATAGATAGGGACAGACTGACAGGAATGGGGAGAGATAGAAGCATCAATAATTGGGGTTTTTTTTGACACCTTAGTTGTTCATTGATTGCTTTCTCATATGTGCCGTGACCGCGGGCCTTCAGCAGACTGAGTAACCCCTTGCTCAAGGCAGCGACCTTGGACTCAAGCTGGTGAGCTTTTGCTCAAACCAGATGAACCCATGTTCAAACCTGGGCCTCATCCCAGTCCAACGCTCCATCCACTGCACCACCACATGGTCAGGCCCAATGGACTTATGTATATTAATTTTGTATCCTGCAACCTTATTGTATTGGTTTATTGTATCTAGTAGCCTTTTTTGTGGAGTCTTTAGGGTTTTCAATGTATAGGATCATATCATCTGCAAATAGTGAACACTTTACTTCTTCTTTTCCAATATAAATACCTTTTATTTCTTTTTCTTGTCTGATTGCTCTGGCTAGAACTTCCAATACTACGTTAAATAAGAGTGAAGAGAATGGACAAACTTGACTTGTTCCTGATTTTAGGGGAAAAGTCTTCAGTTTTATGCCATTTAATATGATGTTAGCTGATGGTTTATCATAAGTGGCCTTTATTATGTTGAGATATTTTTTTTCTATACCCATTTTGTTGAGTGTTTTAAACATAAAATTGTGTTGTATTTTGTTGAATGCCTTTTCTGCATCTACTGATTGTATCATATGGTTTTTGTCCTTTGTTTTGTTGATATGGTGTATTACATTAACTGTTTTACATATGTTGAACCATCCTTGTGATTCTAGGATGAATCACACTTGATCATTATGTATTATTTTTTTAATGTGTTGTTGTATTCAACTTGCTAGTATTTTGTTTAGTATTTTAGCATCTGTATTCATTAGTGATATTGGTCTGTAGGTTTTTTTGTGTGTGTGTTGTCCTTGCTAGGTTTTGGTATAATAGTTATGTTGGCCTCATAAAATGTGTTTGAAAATATTGCTTCTTCTTCAATATTTTGGAAGACTTTGAGTACAATAGAAACCAAGTCTTCTTTGAATGTTTGGTAGAACTCACTACTATAGCCATCTGGTCCTAGACCTTTATTTTTGGAAGGTTGTTGATAGTTGTTTCTCTTTTCTCCCTGATTATGGGTCTGTTTAGGCTTTCTGCTTCATCATGATTCAGTCTAGGAAGATTGTACTGTTCTAGGAATTTATCCTTTTCTTCTAGATTGTTAAATTTGGTGGCATATAGTTTTTCATAGTATTCTACAATAATTCTTTGTATATCTATGATATCTGTGGTGATTTCTCCACTTTCATTTTGGATTTTGTTTATTTGAGTCCTTTCTCTTTTTTTAGTGAGTCTTGCCAAGGGTTTGTCAATTTTGGTGATCTCTTCAAAGAACCAACTCTTTGTTTTATTAATTTTTTCTCTAGTTTATTTCTTCTCTGAGCAAAAATCAGAGATTATTTTTTTTTTACTTTGTCACAAAATAGTTAATTAACAAAATCAAGTGAATGTTACAAATATTCATTGAGTATATTCAAGATACTTTTAAGACATAGACAGGCCCTATTTTGAACATACTTCTAAGTGGTTGAAAGCTATACAACTCAGCCATCAGTTACAAAAAAGATGTTACATGTAAAAAAAGTCATGTGTAAATATGTATAATAATTTTAGACCTATATATTACTGCATTCAAGTTATCCCCTCAGATAACTTTCCAGAAAATGTGGAAGCTAAAGGGCTATATTATAAATATATCTAGTTTATAATGATGAAAGAAGTAGCACTACCAAATTTAGGACAATATAGGCAAAAGGTAAATGAATCATCCAGCAAAATGATAGTAGATATTTTCTTATCTCCCTTCTCTCTCCCTTAAATGGAAAAATATGTCTTGGGACTAGAGAATTGTCTATGGTAGGAAAACTTTAGAAACATACCTAAAATTTTTATAGGTTTCTGGAAAAGAAGAAAATATACCAAAAGGCAGTTTTGGGGTAAGTTTTAACTTTTACTTCTGTAGCTGATGTTAGATATAGACTCATTCACTCCTTCCATTATCTTTCCTGTTGCTTTCTTTTACTGTAGAAACCTGAGCAATTATAGATAGAATAATAGAAGTTATGAGCTTTTCTTTTCTGAGAAGGTTGTTGAATGGACAGTGTTATCATCTGGAAGTTGTTGCTGGCCTGTGGCAAGGTTGCTTTATAAATAGAAACACTTTGTACCACAGAAATGTTATGGGTATTGATCTTGGTGGTTTTAAATCTAGAGTATGACAGACATTCACAGTGTCTAAACCAACGGGTAAGAGCAGAGCAGACTTTCATGTTTTAAGGCCAGATTCTCTATTACATTACTGTTCTTTAGTGAATAAGGATTATAAAGCAAACAGTGTATGTGTGTGTGTAGCTGTGTGTTTGTGTGTGTATTCTGGAAAATGCATACAAATAAGAAACTCCTAAAAGAAAAGTAGAGGAAAATTATACAGAAATATATGAAAACTATTTCGCTATAATATCAATGTCAGATTGTGTATTATTGACAATACTATAAAATATAATTAATGTACAATATTAAAAGAAAACATTAAATTTATTTAATTCAACTAGTAGAAATGTACTTGAGAGTTTATAGTTCCAATACTGATATTATGTTCTAGACTATATTTCTCAATACGAAAGTAGTGATATAAGCCTAAGTAATTCATCATTTCTAATTTCATACCAATTTTTACAATATTTAAAAAACTGGTCTTAGAGAAAAGAACATTCATGCTATTTGAAAACTTTCACACAAAAATACAGATATATGAACTAATTTCCTAGATTTTTGTGTGTTTGTTTTATGATTTCTTCCTAAAATACAAAGTCAGGCAATTTAGGAAATGTTAGAGTACGGGATTTTCAGCTTTAATATTCAGAAAACATATGGATTAACGTTTGAAGGGACATGCCAAAAGTGTTAGATATGAATAAAACTTTGGCAGATGGAGCTGTAATAATTCACTAGAGGTTGGAAGCCAGGAAAATTAGCTGAAGCTATTGGTACAGTTTTATACATTTCTTCAGAAGCCCTTAAGCAGTTCAGAAGTAAAAGGAAAGAACAGATGGTAGAATTTCAAGTTGGTTCAGAATCAGAAAGGCAGGAGAAAGAGACCAAATGAATAAAAAGGATGAACCATGGTAGCCTGGCAAAGCTGAAAACAATGTTTTCTCCAACTACAGTCCTTTTAAGAAGAAACATTTATTGTGTAATCTGTCCTGATACGTGGCAATCCTAAATATATAATAACAGGCTCAATAAGCAAAATTTGGCTAGAGGTCACTTCTCTAAAAGCTGCATTTCTAAATTTCATGAATATGAGACTAGCTCTCTGATAGTCTTGCGGGTTTTCTAACTTTTTTTTGGTACTTCTTAAAAAACAGTAAATATGGAAGACTTACTGTTGAACTAATTCCACTTTCACTCTTTTGAAGACACCATTCCACAAAAGGCAGCCCAGCCTGCAGGTGTTGAGGTAATTTCACTTCCCCAGGGGATCTAGGTTAGGGCCCATGGCTGAGCCCTAGTGGGATTAGAACTGCAGAGAATTGGCTCTGAATTTCAATGTCTTTAGTTTGCAGTTCAAAAAGGATGCATTTGGATTTGTGCTTTAATTCTTTGGGATTCCAAACAGAATATTCAATGTTTTCTTTTTCAATTTAATAAAATAAATTTGTATTTCATTGAATTCTAAATTACACAAATTCTTTAACTACTTTTTGGGTAATTTAGAAAATGAAAGTTTCTATTCTCATTTAAATACAAACTATATTAATAAAATATATTTTATGATATAAAACTCTCAGAGTATAACCAGTCTTTAAAGAGACTAGAACAAACATACCATCAAATATCATGAATGCATTCAATTATATATATATATATATAGATAGATAGATAGATAGATAGATATAGATATAGATAGAGATATAGATATAGATAGATATAATATGTTTTATACTCAGTATTTTTGAAACAATTATAAATCTAAATTTACCCTTTGTAGGGAATGTTAGTCTTTGTTCATGTGCTTTTTAACATTAAATATGAATAGTTTTACCTGAGAGTTCAGGCATGAATTTTGCACAGCCCTGGTGGAGAGTTTATCTCTGAAGAGTGCTTCTCTTTTCTGGGTGCTCAGGAAGTGTCAGATTTCAGGGACTGATTTTTATGCTGATTTCTCAGCTATGGCCATTCTGGTCCAGTAAGTAGAACATAAATTTTAACCTCATAAACAAGTGTGGTATAGCTCATGTTTACTGATTACCTGGAGAGATTTTTTTTTTTCAATCTAGAGTCTAGGAAGAAACACTTTGTAGTCTTCCTTCGTTTGTAGATGGCTTCTTTAAAAAATATTCTAAAATAAAGTGACAAACAAGATTTGATGTAAAGGGAATATGTGTATTTGTATTAGACATTGCTTGTTTCACTGGTATTCAATCCCATCAGTTCTATCCATCCCACTACAGCAGTGTCTAGAAAGCTTAAAACACATTTTCCTGCCTCTTTTCTAGCTAAGAATAGCTACTATAAATATGCCACAAATGCACATATTTTGGAAGTGATGCTGTTGTCATTTTTTTGCATTCTTTCATTATATAATTTGTACAATGGTATAAAATTGCCAATATAAAATATAGCTCTTTTTTCCTGTTTATTTCTTTATTGATTGCTTTCTTTTCATTTGAATTTTCTTGGTCTCTTTCTATTCCTCTGCATCTATCAATTCAATGCAGAAGACCACTGTTGGTACTTCAAGGGAACTTGCAGATTAAACATGATTGAAAGGGTTAGGTGAGGGGGAAATCAAGGGATTATCACTAGACTACTGTTGCCAAAGTTATCTGAGCCTATTGGTAATCTGGAATCTAGGAAACTGTTTGTACTTTCACATTCACCACAACTGCTTCATGCTCTGGTATACAGGGAATTAGAGCCTAGCAAACAAAAATACTCACAGCTATTAAAATTTGTTTCCCAGACACCACAGCTGCAGGGAGATGGCATTTGTAAATTCTATGCCATTGCAGCTCATTCACAGCAGCTATCAGTATGATAACAGAACTCTTACTACCAGAGAAGATGGGAATGTGATTGACCTTTCCAGTCATTGCTGTACCAAGAGAGAATAGAATGGGTGGGAAGGGGGTGACCTGAAGGAGCAGCACCTAATGCCCATGTTCCTTATATCCAATTTTTTTTAAATCATATCATTTAAGATGCTATTTGTAAATGTCAGAGGTGAAGTTACTTTTTTTACCTTAATGTGGCAGTGTTTTTTTTTAGTAGAAAAATTAGTCTTTTTATTTCTGGAACAATAAGGTAAATTGACATACTTCTTTCATGTTAGTTTATACATAAAAATATTTGAATGAATATTTTATTTTCTTCTGCCTGTTGCCTTGTTATTGGTGATATAGTCACATTACTATTCTTTTCAATCTGTGACTCTTATTCCTTTAATATAAACACAAGACACCAACTATATATTACATCACGAATATTTTGCACGCCTTCCATCCCAATAAGATGTATCCTTATAAACACGATTAATTTTTCATTTATGACCAGATGAGAACTTCAGAGAGTTTTAAATTCTCCTCATTGTGTTTTCATCAACGTTTTTTTCTTACTTTTTTCTCCTATCCCTTCTTCTCTCTTCCTATCAACTACTTACCTCCAAATCTGTGTGTTTTGCTGAGATATTGAAGTTTTCTTTAGCTTCAGAATCACTGTTTAGCACTGCTATTAGGCATTCCTAATGCGTTTATCACTAATTAATTAAATAATAGATTATACTTTAAGAATCTCACTTGGGTCTTAGTGACCCATTCTACAGGAGTGTATTGTAGTCCATTTGGACTTCATAATAGTGCCATAGATTGATAGTAGCATTTATTGATCATCACTGCTTTCCTTCCTCTACAAAGAAGTTATTAAAATAGTTGCCCATCAATACAAAGACAAGTAAAGCAAAAATTGTTTAGTATATTAACTCTAGTTAAGTACCAAGAACAAAAAATAAGAATATTGTAAATAAATATGTAAATTAGGAATAAAAGAAAGAGGGAGTCGGAAGAAATAGAATTGTCAATAACATGTGAGAAGTCAGTCTTTGAGGTCTTTTAGTAAATGTTCTTTCCAGTGATCTGAAGGTTAATGCATGATCCCATCAGAATGTTGCTGAAATGCATTACATATTGCATAATTTGATTAAGACGGAATTATAAAGGAAATTATTTGTAAAAGTGTTTTTTAATTTCTAAAATAACATAGAAATATAAAATAATATTTATTCTCCTTCAACTTCTTTCTTGTTTGCTTTCTTACCTTCTGTTTTCCAAACCTAGTATCATTCTTATTATTTAGTTATTGGATTACCAGAGCAAAGTAACAGTACCAATGTTTAATTATTGGTATTGATAGCAGTGTGCTACTTGATAGTCTAATATTTAGTAAATATTACAGGTGTTTTAAAAATGTTATAAACCCATTCTGGAACACAAAATAGCAGTGTAACTATGAAACATGAGCTATAACGTGCATTACCATTCTGATATAACTTATTAGCAGCAAAATACACAACATGTAAGTCCCACATAAGTGAAAAATATTTAATAAGTAATAAAATTAAAAATGCAATAACAGTATGTAACTTTATTATGATGTATGGATATAAATTTGTCATTTGTGTCACAATTAGACATGAAGCATATTTTTTAGTAATTTTCAGCTGCAGATAAAGTTCTTTTTAACTACTCTAGATGAACCTTAATTATGCATTAGTTATAATCTAATTCCATGTACTGTCCCCTTGACTCCTTCAACTTCAAATAATTTCATTTTTTGCTTGATACTTTTGAGATCTCCAGATTCATTATAGATAGATGGATGTTTCAAAGTAGAATTAATTATACCATTTTTATTACCATCACATTAATTTTTAACTTACAAAAGTCTACACTAGAGTAAGAATTATTGTTTTATTTCTCCCATTGTTTATTATCTTTGATTCTTCCTTTTATAAATTCTGAAAATATAAAACAATGCACATTTGCCCAGTACACAATTTTATTGTCTACATCTCAATGGGTAAATTTTTGTTTCATATACTTTGAATATATAGACAAAATGGAATTTTACACTAAAAATTGTGGGTACTATATAAGCTAGAGCGCATAATGGAACACACGATTTAAAAAATATGATATTCCAATCATTACACTTACTTTTATGACCATCATTGTCATTTGGTAATTTTAAGAATGTTGATAAACAACAGGGTGAAGGATATCAACAGTAAGGTATACAGAAAGAGGAAAATGTAGTCAAGGTTTAAATTTAAAAGGACTGTTAAACACATTTGATCTTTACCAAAATAGACATTGATAATCTCTATTTATCCAGCCTCTATCATCTATCTATGGCTCTATCACCTATATTTCTGTTTATTTATAATTTTTGCATCAATTTCTTTCAGTCTTTTTCTGAGGAGGAAACATGGGAGACTATAAGTTTTTTATTTCTACAATTTGGTGTTGTTTGAACAAATATTGCCACTAAATTATGGGAAGTAAACAACCATATAATACAATACTATTAATTATTCTAAAGTTTCAAGTTTACATTTTGTGCAATTTGTCCTTATTTTTAACATCCAAGTATTGGAAAGTAAAAGGGCATTTTTAACAAGTTAATGTAATTTAAAATAGCTCCTTTGGGAGCATTTTGTCAAGAATGTCTGGGGATACTCTTAGAAAACAATTATTTAATTTTATTTTCTTTTGAGAAAATGAAGCAGAGAACCTGTTTTATTCTCTTTTCAAACTCACTTGAAATATCCCTCCAGCAACTAAAAGTATTAGTGATTTAATAGCTGTTCTTTCTTCTAATGTTGTGATAACTTTTTGTATTTATTTTTGGATAATGCATGCTAATTTATATTGTTGCTTACATAAGTGGTTTTAGAAAGTCCATAGGTATAATTGAATGAGCACTGTGTAGATCTCTCTAATTAGAATTTTCAGTAAGTTGAGCAGAAACTGCTTCTACTCTGATATGCATGTGTAATTTCCACTACAGTGAGTAAGCATAACTAAGGACAATGTTTTCCCCTTTGAGCACTTTGAATTCTATGTACTCCAGATGCTAGGGAGACTCCTTTGACTATTCCCTTATTCAAACTGTTGATTTGTTATGCCAATATAATTCCTTATGCAATCACTTCTGTTTGTTTAAATGAAGTTTTAGACCCTCCAAAGTAATATAAGTTCTGGGTATGGAGGCGTTAACTTTTCAGTGGTGAAAGAAATATATGCTAAGTGAGATGAAAATATTTGTCAAGAACATCATGCTTCTAGCTTGATGATTCTGGACAGAATGCTGATACTAACTGGCAAAAAGATATGAACATCCCTGCAGATTAAAATGCAAATTTTATTGCTGAAAACAACCGTACACAGAAAGGCCACAGAGGCTTTCAGCTTTCTGACAGTAGCTGTAGCGTCAGTGCATTGAACCGCTCAATATCTTTAAGTGTCTATCTTTTCTGGAACCCTCATAAACATTGGCTCACACTGTACCCATGCCAAATTCCAGTTTTCAAAATATACAGGCTTCAAGATTAAAGAAGTATTGACCCTAACACTTTTTCTAGAGTAGATTTTGGTTGAATATACTTTTAATTTTTTAAAAAAGAGGGTGATCTAAATTAAAAATTATAGCAATGTTGAGAGATCTAGGCCTTGGGTGTATAATTCCTATTCTTAAAAACATTACAATTTAAAATTAATGCTCACTGAATTTGAATGTTGTATCGCTTACAAAATATAAAATATTTTAATCCTGCAGTGAAAAGAAAGAAGAGACAGTGGGGTTTATTCAACAAACACTTACCAAGTGATTCTTAGACACCAGGGCCTTGACTAGATTGAGTAGATTCAAGAGAACAATGAAATAGTCTGTTTTTCAAACACTGAGTTCAGTGAGACAACATGCATAAACAACTAAGTACAATAAAAAATTATAATATCTTGTTTAAATAGTACAAGATAGCTCCAGATTGATTTTGTTGTAATTTTTCTATATAGAGAAAGATTCCACCTGATCAGGCGGTGGCACAGTAGATAGAGCATCAAATTGGGATGCGGAAGACCCAGGTTCGAGACCCCGAGGCCACCATTGAGCGTGGGCTCATCTGGTTTGAGAAAAGCTCACCAAACTCACCAGCTTGGACCCAAGGTCGCTGGCTTGAGCAAGGGGTTACTGGGTCTCCTGAAGGCCCGCAGTCAAGGCACATATGAGAAAGCAATCAATGAACAACTAAGGTATTGCAACGAAACACTGATGATTGATACTTCTCATTTCTCTCCATTCCTGTCTGTCTGTCCTTATCTATCCCTCTCTCTGACTCTCTCTCTGTCTCTGTTAAAATAAATAAATAAATAAATAAATAAAAGTAAATAATAAAAAAAATAAAATAATACACATCAAAAAATGTAGCGATTAGTAGATAATCACAAAAGCTAATGTTATCATAATCTTGCAATAATAACCAGTGTTTTTTTAGTATATTGTGACTAAGAATACCAATTTTGATCTTGTTAATTGTGTAAGCATGGTGATGAATTTGGGGCCTCTCTTTCTATACTTTACTACAACTTCATTTATTAGAGGATACTCTCTAGTCACTTAGAGGGTTATTTAGATTTACTCAAATATATTTTGATGTATAATTCATTTAACAATATTATTTCTAGATATAGTTCTTTCCCAAATAAAATTCTTAGAAAATGACTTTAATTTTAAATATTGAAAATACCTTACCCTTGCCCTCTGTACTTCGAGTAAAGAAAAGTTTTTCTTTTGCCTGAATTGTACATAGTTAAGTGTCAAAGTTAAGCAATCTGCGTATAGTTAATATGTAGCATATTTTATATTCATTTTTATAACCAATATAATTCTAGGTTACTATAAACCATCCACATTTTAATTTAATATGGCTGAACAAGGTTTAATCATAAATGTATAACTGTAGAAAATCTTTTTATGTATTTAATTCAGATTAAAATGATAACAGAGCCCTGGCCAGTGATTCAGTGGATAGAACATCAACTTAGCATATGAACATCCTGTGTGGAGTCTGTCTCACTATGTCCACTCCTCTCACTTAAAAAAAATGATGAGAAGTTTTTATTTTATTATTTACATTTTAAACTTATTCATTTCTCGCTTGACCAGGTAGGTGGTGGTGCAGTGGATAGAGTGTCAGACTAGGACACAGAGGACCCAGGTTTGAAACCCCAAGGTCACTAGCTTGAGCGCAGGCTCACCAGCTTGAGTGCAGGGTCACTGGCTTGAGTGTGGTATCATAGACATGGCCCTATGGCCACTGGCTTGGGCCCAAGGTTGTTGGCTTGAGCAAGGAGTCATTGACTCTGCTTGAGCCCCCTGGTCAAGTCATATATGAGGAAGCAATCAATGAACAACTAAGGGGCTACAATAAAGAATTGATGCTTCTCATCTCTCTCCCTTCCTGTCTCTCTGTCCCTCTCTCTGTCTCTGTCTCTCTGTCTCTGTCACAAAAAAGAATATGCTTCTGCATTTTTCATCACTTTTAGTAACATTTAATTATATTTACTTCATTTTTAATTACATTTATGTGTGCTTTATAATGTTTCTTTTTCTGTCATCTCTAACGTTTATATAAGATTTTAACAGTATTCTACAAGTACAAATAAGAGTTTTGAATGAGCATTCCTGACATTTTCTTACAGTATTCTTTGTTGCTAATATCTTTTTATTATTTCATAAGTGATACTGAAAAGTAAGAAACATGTCAGATTTTACAAATACATTTCTAGTTTACAGGTAAAATAAATCATTCCATGTTGTTAATAGTCTAAAGATAGGCTAGAAAACAAATACAAATTAATAAAATTATTGTTTATTACCCCATAATATGTATCTTCTCCTTACTGATGGAAGGAGGCAATACTATGAAAGAAAAGAAAGTTGAGAATTGACCCATAATCTGAGGGCAGACAATGGCATACAAAACATCATACCAAATTAATGTTGACTTAATTTTTTCATTCTGTGAGGGAGTTCAAATATTAAAAATTAACAAATGTTATCCTTAGGCAATAAAGACAAGAGTAAAACAAACAGTGCATGGATATATTAGGTGACTTCATGTAGTCCTGCTCTCTTAATAGTCTCTTGTAGTTAAAACTGTTGAATAAGGGGAGTTACTTTGTCAGCAAATGACTGTGCATGACAATGAGAGCTATGCTCCCTGCTATCAGCCAGAAGAGATGGGAGAGAAAAGGTCTAAAGAATATAGTCTTGCTTTCTCCAGATCCTTCTATGAATTAAACATTCTAAACCTCAAGGATTTTTAAAAATAAAAACGAATTTTAACCAATTTTTGGACTCCCATATGTTTGATATTTTAAAATGTTAAGGTGTGAAAAAAGTACCTTCTCTCAACTCTTGACCTTTTCTTATGAAGCCAAACGTTTATATATCTATTCAAATCTATGAGTTGGAGAAAACACACACACACTCACACACACACACACACACACACACACACACACACACACACACCCCTTACTTAAATTCAGGTTGTCATTTAATATATTTTCTCCTTAAATTTTTTGATGATTTTATACTTAGCCTAAATGTTCTCTTTCATCATCTAGTTGGTTTGCTTGAAAAGAGGACTGAGGCCAAGCATAGCATTACTCAAGAATGCCTAGTTCCCAAGCCACCAGAATAAGCCTGATTACTTACCAGTATATGTAATTTTAATTACACAGTAGTTAAAAGTCATGGACAGGAAATAATAAACACATGGTTGATACATTTTAAAGAATAATTCCTCCATTTTTATATTAGGGATCAAAAGGCTGTTCATTTACTCTGGCAAAGGTTCTCTTACAAAATTCTGTGGCTTTAATCTATTTGAAATGTCATATTATCATAGTTAGACTTAAAATGCATTCCATCTTTTAAAGTAAACTCAACAACATGGATGGACCTTAAGGATATTACGCTAAGTGAAATAAGTCAGAAGAAGCTATGAAACATATGATTTTATTCATGTGTCAATATAAAAATGAAACTCATAGACACAGACAACAGTATGGTGTTTACCAGACAGAAGGGGTTGTCAGGGTAGTAAAGTGTAAAGAGGGTCAAATATATGGTGACAAAAGATGATTTGACTTTGGGTGCTAGACACACAATGCAATATACAGATCATATATCATAGAAACTTGAAACCTATATGATTCTATTAACCAAGGTCACTCCAATAAAATGAAAAAAAGAAGTGAATTCTGTGGGCAGAGGTCTTATTATAATATTTTATCATAACTTGGCATAGATTTGATAACTTTCCAAGATAATATTTATCTGGGAAATCTATATTTGAATTAAAAAAACAGGAGGAATATGAATATAAAAATATATTTATGTATTTTTTGAAAAGTAACATAGAAAAGCAAAATTTTCAAAAGACAGTGTAGGACAATCAGTGATGTGGTATATGTAATAAATAATGATACTATCATACTTCTATGAATATAGTTATGTTTGGTAGTTGACATTTACTGAATATTTACTGTTGGTCAGTCACTAGACTAAGCTCTTTATGTCATTCTATCTTTGCAAAAATCTTAAAAATTATATAATAAATTCTATACGTTCAGACTTTGGAGAGATTTCTCTCTGACAACAGACCAAAAATTACTTTTGAAAGGTGAGAAATTTGACCTGTGTCCTTAAATGACTAGTTACTAGTACTAGAAATGTTCTCATTCTGAGGCATAGAAGAGTACATTATAAATTAAAACCTCTGTTTTGGGAAGGTGTGGCAATAGATTTGTGAAGAGATCATTTAAAAACTACTAACAAGATCAGTTTAGCATTTGGGAAATAGTGAATACAGTGATTGGGAACTGTTATATAATTTCAGAATGAGGCTTCAGAGGATTTTGTGCACTTGGTTAAGTATGCTAGTCTTATGTATTGCTGAATATACACCAGACATTGTGTGACAGGCTGTATATATAAGAAATACATGTTTTATACTTATGAGAGCTATATGGGATGGGTACTTTTTGTGATCTCTATTGAACCAATGACAAAACTTCAGGGCAAATATTTTACTTGCCCAAGTTCATACAAAGAGGTAGTTGCAAATTGAATTTACTCAGGTAGGAAATGGGTTGTCATGGTATGTGGTTAACTTGTATAGGAAAGGGAGAAATAAAAAATTAAAGATTACAGAGTTTTTAAGACTAGTAAATAAATAATGATAAAAGGAGACTTGATGTGGGGTACTGAACATACAATATAATATACAATATAATATCATGTATTATAGAATTGTATACCTAAAACCTATATAATATGTTAATCAATGTCAGACCAATAAATTTATTTCTTTTATAAAGCAAAATTAATTTGGCAGTTTTATTGATGCATTTTGCCACAATAGTTTATCATATCATTAGTGAAAAATGTTTGTGATAAAAATATTTTAGTGTCTTTGAATATAATGAATAATTCTATTTAAATATTCAAATATTTTGTTGTCAGTAATAAAAACAAAAATATTAGCATTGAGATATTTTTACTAAGAGTGGAGAGTATTCAAGTAATATTTCTTTACACTTTTTAAAGATTTTAAAATAGCCTTGGCTGGTGGCTCATTAGATAGAGTATCGGCCTGACGTATGGATGTCCTGGCTTCAATTCCTAGTCAGGGCACACAGGACAAATAACCATCTGCTTCTCTCCCACTCCTTTTCCCCCTTCTCTCTTTCTTTCCCTCCCACAGCCAGTGGCTTGATTGGTTAGAGTGTGGGCCAGGGCACTGAGAATAGCTTCATTGGTGCTCAAAGTAGTTCAGCCCTCGAGCATTGACCCTAAATGGGGTTGCCAGGTAGATACCTCCCCTCCTTTCACTGACAAAAAAATAAATAAAAGATTTTAAATATACTTAAAAAGAAAAGACTAGTAAAATGGCACAATAATATTACCACTGTCAAAATAGGAAGTTGAGAAGGGAATCCAATAGGGAAGACTTAACTGAACTAACAGGCTTTCTTCTCCATTTTTATGACATGAAAGAACTAGAATAAATTTCTCAAAGGCACTATTATAAAAATTAAATCAAGACCTACTTTTATCTTTTTAATTTTACTTGACTCTCTAGGAAGACCATATCATAATAAAAATGTTAAAAAATCCTCAGAGAGATGGTTCTGGATAACATTCTATTAAAAAATAACCTCTAGTTTACATGTAAGCATCAGGCTTTGGTACACAGCCAACTTATTTACATATTCTCAAGTTATAAAGTGAAAGCATGGTCTCAGGAGAAGAAAAGCCAAATATATTTACACTAAAAACAATAGTGCCAATAGCAGGTCATTTATGTATCATTTTCAGTTGTTGAAAAGATTGCATGATAGAGTGTTACTGACACATATGAGCCATCTTCTGAATAAGGTCAAATTTATCATCTGTGGAGAGAAAAACTGTAAGTTCAAGTCTGATCCTAAGACTTACAACTTGACAACAAACATATCTGTTCTATAGTCTCAGCATTTTTATTTTAAACATGTAAATAATTTTAGAGATTGCCAGGTTGTTGATTTAAATGATAGTGCATGTAAATGGACTTTGAAAATTATTATATTAATGTGGAGGGTTTGTATTATAAGCCCACGGGTGGCCAGTGTCAAGTGACAAACAAACACTTTTAGCAGGGAAGAGGGCAACATTGACATCCTCTTTGTTGGATGATGAAAACTGATTTCATTTTGACACAGAGTCAGATTGCATCAGCTTTGAGTCACACATTGTAGGATATAGATGAATTGAGGAAACAGGATGAATTGAGATGGCATATTGAATCAAGAGCCAGATTTAATTTTTGTTTTGTGGAAGTGCTTGTGTCATCCTATGTTTTATTTTAAAGAACAAATTATCAGAAACATTTTTTTTCTAATTTTTTCTAGCTATCTGGGGGGAAAAAACACAAAACAAAAAAAATTGTGTGTTTAAGTTTCTGTGTGCACCTACCAAATTTGTAAATTTTATCAGAATAAATAAAAAATATTTATGTAATCTCACTCTTCAATCTGGCTGCCCACTTCCTTAACATTTAGTTTCCTGCTACTTTTAATTATTTTATTGCAGCATATTTACATTGGCTAGGCTTTGAAATAGTCATCTGCCTATTTTAATAATTTCTGTCTCATGTAAAATATTTTATTATCAAACTAATATTACTGGTTATTCAGATTCTTCAATTTGAAATCTTTGTAATTCAGAATTAAGTATAAAAAGAAGATATCGTAATGGTTGAACTTCAGCCTTGAAAACACAATGACTAACCAGGAAGGAATGCCATTGGAGAAATAACTCTGACAACTACATTCTCAAATGACATAATTTGGGTTGGCAAACACTAAGAGTGACAATCAGCTCTGCTTGCTGCGAAAATGGTCACTATGTATCCTGACATTTTATTCATCTTTATTTCAGTGGAATAAGATATACACAAAACTGCTATCTGAAGGCTGAACAGATTGGAATGGACACTGTATCCTCATCAGAATTCAGCAGCAGTGCAAAAGAGTGGAAATGAGAATAATGTAGAAATAAAAGATTGGCATAGAGAGAGAAATGTTATTCCTTAATATGAGAAAGAAAGGGTGTTTGTACAACCTTAAGTTTTGTTTTCCCACCACATTTTTAGGTCAACATTTGACTATAATCTTAATTGTCATGAAGATATCTAGTTGTCATTTATAAAATTTTTAAAAAACCAAGTCTAGTCAAAATGGAAACAGATGGAGAGGGTACAGCCATAGACCCTTCTATGAGCTTTGTCACCACATTGCCATTCAAAGCCTAAGACCACAGAGTGAAAATCACAGCACAAAATGGGTGCACACCCCCCAAATAATTGAGCTATATACAACCGTCTCATGAAACAGCTAGAATTTTCATACATATTCTGTTGGGTGATTTTCATTAAATTAAAAAGATATGTGGAATTAATTCAGTTTAAAGAAAACATGTTTTATTTTATATTTACTCAGACCTGAACTGACACCTAATTATTTTACATGTGAGTCTAGAAATAAATATGTACTGCAGTTTGCTTCCCAGAATGTAAAACAAAACAAAACAAAAAACAACAAAACAAGCTGACAAGTGGAATGGGCAATAGAAATGACAGCTACTCCTGATAGAAAATTCTCTGTAGTTGTCATGAATTTCAGTTGTGAAGTATTGTCATTAATTTAGAAACCTAGAACTAGTTTGGATGTATAACATTACATGTAGCCGACTGTTGGGAGAGAATTTTATGACTGAGCTAAGTTTAATGTATATTTAGAGTCTGAAATGGTCTCTGAATATACATATAGCAGTTGGAAAAATTAACTTGAGACTAGTGGTGAATGTGGGATTGACACAAGATAAGCAGTGTGAAATTGAGTAAGAAATTTATACTTCCTAAGGATACATAGTGTAGTTACATAAAAAATATTAGGGAGATATAGATATATCCTTTTTCTGGAAAATTCTTGATAATAAAATTAAAACATAACTAAAACTGAAATAAATATTCATCAATACCAGATTTCTAAATAAATGATGGGGCACCCATAAAATGAAGTGATATATAATCCTTATAAAAGAAAGAAGACGATTTATATATGATTAACCTGAAAAGTTTTTTTTTTTTATGATACTTTATATATTGGAGTAGGATTTCTAGTATAAGCCTTTTTTGTATGTAAATAATAATAAATAAATTTTTAAATTAATGATTACAAATTTAAATACAGGTTTTAGAACAAAAAACCAGAAACTGCAATTACCTCTGGAAACTAACAAATAAAAATAGATATAGGGAGGGAGCTTCTATATTTTCCTTATCCTCTTTTATAAAATTGAAAATTTTTAGCATAATAAAATAATTATTAAAATGTGTGTTTTAAAAAGATGACTGTTTCTTCTCACTTTCCCCTAATTATGTGCATCTTTCATAAACTATAACTTCATATATATTTGGTTATTTAAAGTGGAGAACATATTCCAAAGATTTTCTATTTTGTTTTCATATTATTTTAACAATAAACATTCTTTTGTAAGAAATTGCTATATCTAACTCACCTAATTGGGAAACTGATTTCGGGGAAATATAATATTGTGTTTCTGTTTAAAATAAAGCAAACCTGGGTAATAATGTACATTTAATTTAAATCTCTCTTAGAAAACATGTATAATGATTTTTTAATGACTACCCTAAAAGCATTTTCAATATTCAATATTATTTAGCCTAATATTGTTTCAAATTTAATAATTATTTTTATGATCTATATTGTGGAATGCTACAAAAACAGTACTAAAAAGGAAATAATTTACATTTTATATTAAATATTTAACCAAGTGGAGATATAATTAAAATGGGCATTGTGCAACATGCATAGATTTCTGCTGGTAGATTGGACTTTAGTTTTCACATTTGTTCCTCTTATTATTTCTTATTATTAGCCTTGAAGCATTTACTAATAAAGCAGTATTATTTATTAAGAAAATTCTTTATTTTTCTTTTTTTTGTGACAGACACAGAGAGAGGGACAGATAGGGATAGACGATAGACAACAAACAGGAAGGAGAAAGATAAGAATCATTAAGTCTTTGTTGCAGCTCCTTAGTTGTTCATTGATTGCTTTCTCATATGTGCCTTGACTAGGGTGTGTGTGTGTGGGGTTACAGTAGAGAGAATGATTCCTTGCTCAAGCCAGCGATCTTGGGCTCAAGCCAGTGACCTTGGGCTTCAAGCCAGCAACCATGGGGTCATGTTTGTGATTTTATGCTCAAGCCAGTGAAACCCTGCTCAATCTGGTGACCTTGGGTTTTCGAACTTGGGTCCTCTGCATCCCAGTCTGATGCTTTATCCATTGCCCCACTGCCTGGTCAGGCTTATTAAGGAAATTCTTAATCTAAATCTATATTACCTAGTAAACACCATGAGCCTTTGATAAAGTTTCAATGGATTTAAAATTAGATCATAAATAATCTCCTAAACAGATTCAGTAGAAATCAGTTATTAATGCATTAAGAACTAAAAGCAGAAGTAGCAAATATACACCTATTTCTAAAATATTTCTATACAAAGAAAAAAACATATATTAGTAGGTTGAGACTTTTAGACACAGAAAGGGAAATAGTGTGTAATAAAGGTTTGTTGTCAGAAGGTTGAGAGTTTACATATACATGATGAATCTAATGTTATCATTAAATTGGAAGAAAAACGATAATCTGTGGCTGGGTCACAGGACTTGAACTTAGTAATAAAGATATTGAAACATCATTGGGTAGACTTAAGTTTCTACAAAGAAATAATAAAAGAAACATCTTTTTATCATCAATAAGAGGGTTAAGAGCTCTGTTTCCTTTGCTTTGGCTTCCATCCTCAGTTTTTGTCCTAAAACTTCTGCTTGTCTATTGTGAGGTGAAGTGAGGAGGAAATTCTCCAGTCCCAGTGGAGGGTATGCCAGTCATATTAGCCTATCTCTGTTAAAACAGTAATGCCTGTTTTCCCAGTTAACATTAAGAAAGTCAAAGAAGGCCAAAAAATATTTTGATAATAATATCTGAGTCAAGTAATTGCAGGGTGGAATTTTTTTAAAGGTGGAAAATTCCTTTAAAAGGTAGGGGAGATTTAGTGTCTAATTCAAGATGAAGGTTTCCAGCAATGTAGGTTTAGGGGACAGGCCTCCAGGGTCTACTAATAGAATATGCTGCCTGCTTTCTTATATGGATAGTCATTGATATGAAAATGAGTCACTCATGCTTTTGTATATTTTTTGTCTTCCTTTCTTTTGTTATTCAGTTGTTATATTGATAAAGGAATGCAAGTGGATGCATTTCAAAACTCTATATAGTAACATTTAAAGATGTTTTAATAGTAATAAATTTTTCTTCAAAAATGTTTTATTTTGGATGCACTCAAAATCTTTTATTTGCAACTCTTTATAATAAACATAAGAAAAAGAGGGAGAAACTCTCCAAATCATGACTTATTAAAGAAAGGAAGTATAATATCACAACTAAGGTGGAAATGCTAGAATATCTTTTACATCTATGCTGATAGTTTGAGTTAGAAATGACATAGTGTAACATATCTAAGACAGTGAATTAATTTCAAAGTAGTCAGTAACAGTTGCATATCACTTAATGAAAAGTTGGAATAAAAAATGCTCTGTGTGTCCATCACAGAAAACATAGTGTGTTTCATTGGCACCGTGAATTCTGGGGAAGCTTTAAAAGCCCAGTCTTCCATCAGTAGAGTATCTCATAGAAAAAAAAAGAAAAGAAAAGAAGACATCAACCTCTCCATAACCCTGAACGTGAAATAAGAAAGCTCACTGAAAACAGCTGCAGCTGCTTTTTCCTGAGAAGAGGAGGTGATGATGTGCTAACAGATGCTCAGTCTTTCCCTTAGTGACAAAAGCATATTGGTGATTTCAAGTAGGGTTGGCATCTCGAAGAAAGCAATTAGGTTCTTTGTGAGTGATGGTGGTAAAGAAACCAAAGTAATTAACACAGATTAAAGCAAAGAAAGATAAATATCTTGCCCAAAGAGAGGTCGAAGCTACAGGACCACAATTACTTTGGCAGGAAACTAAACAGTGCATACGGTCATGGGCAGTAGTGCCTTATAGCTGCTCTATCTTTCATTTTAAATGATTATTAAAAACCTTTCATTGAAGATGTCATGGAGTCACATCAAGAAAGTATATTTGGTGAAAATATTTGCCAGTAGTCTTTTAAAAATATTAAACAGTATATGGGCATTTTTCAAAACTACTTTTTTTTTTAGAAGAGAAATTTTAACTTTTAAACAGACTCTGAGAGGTCATTTATGAGTTTGGAATCTATAATTTTGTACAAACATTACCTAATTGGATTGTAAAAACTCTTTTTACAGGCATACTTGCCTGTTTCTACAAGTCTACTTTTATGATTAATGGGTCAGCATTCAAATACAGGTGCATAATCAAGAATGTGTATGATTACTTAGTTTAGGGACTGAATCAATACATGCATTTAGAAGAATGGCTCAATCATAGATTTATTTTCAGTAGTCTTAAAACCCAAATTTAAAGATGAGAGTATTTCTATGCTTCTAAGACTAGAAAAGTGAAAACTTGTATAAAACCTAATGTCAAAGGCATAGATTAATAAACCAGTGTTCTTCAAGAGGGATTAAATTTTCAGTTTACTCTGTCATGGCCAATTTAGGTTGATATGAGTAATTCCTATTTGCAGAGAATACCAGACTCTTCTCTGACAGCATGACCACTCATTTCTCCACCATTCATATGGGTAACCCTTCTAGTTAGAACTTAAGGTCCTTGAAGATACACAATCCAAGGATTTAGGAGTTAATCTTGAAACTATTTATGAACAATGGAATAATAATAAAATGACAAACTATTTTCACTGCTCCAAACTTTTCTTACTTCCTTTTTTCATACACACATTTTAGATATTTGGGCTCTTGGTATCTGAAGAAAATAGAACAAGATTTAGAGACCCATCTAATTAACCATGGGATTTTGAGAATTCTCATGTCCAAAGTTGAGTCTATAAAATTGCATGAAATTGATATAAATTGTAAAATTTTACCAAGGACTTCAGTCTCATCCATTGTCTGCCAATGTTATGGCAACCCTCATAACTAACTATACCAGCTAACGTCAAGATTTCTGATGATGGGTTTTTGAAAGGCCTTCATCTTTTTCTTTGGTGATTTACTGTTTACAGCACTTAAAAATAATTTAGCCATTGTACACTAAATATTTAAAATATATATACAAATATATTTTTCCTCTTTCAAAATATTGAATTAAGGTTAAGTGAACTGCAATAAGAAACAATAAAGAAAAAAAACAGTATAATATATAAGTTGCACAGCCATTAAGGGCTTCTTGAGAATGACTAACAGAAAACAAGAGGTACCTATGGAAGAGTTAAGTAAAATTTTTAATATTCCTCAACAAATACAATCACTGTTATACTAATTGTTAAAGTTTATATTTTTATCATGATACAATAGATTAAAAAATGTATAGACTATTTGCTTATTCTTAAAACCTCCACTTTTGGATGGTAGCTATATAGTACATGATTTAAAAATATACAGTAAACACACATAAAGTATGTTTATGAGACCTAATTTGTGTGTGTGTGTGTGTGTGTGTGTGTGTGTGTGTGTGTGTGTGTGTGTGTATTTTTGAAGTTAGAAGCGGGGAGACAGTCAGACAAACTCCTGCATACCTGACCAGGATCTACCCAGCACGCCCACCAGGGGGGAATGCTACCTTGCTGCCGGAGCCATTCTAGCACCTGAGGAGGAGGCCCTGAAGCTATCACCAGTGCCCGGCCCAACTGTGCTCCAACAGAGCCTTGGCTGTGGGAGGGGAAGAGAGAGATAGAGAGAAAGGAGAGGGGGAATGGTGGTGAAGCAGATGGGTGCTTCTCCTGTGTGCCCTGACCAGGAATCGAATCTGGGACTTCCACCTGCTGGGCCGACACTCTACAGCTGAGCCAACCAGTCAGGGCCGAGACCTAATTATTTTAAATCTAAATATCAACAAGTATAAAGTTAACATGTAACTAAGACAAAAATCTTTTCAGTTTAGAAAAACAAGCTCATTGAAGGCAGATGTGTAGGATTTTAAGAAGTATAGACATTACTTTATGAGAAAGCACTCCTTAAAAGCTAAAAGAAGGGAAAATGATAATCATTTGAAGCATAAAAAGTAAATTAAAATCCATTGTGAAACCTTCAAAACTTTTAACATTAGCAATTTCACTTATGATGTTTTTTCCTATAACAGAAATGCCTTTAATTCTCACAAATTTGGATTCCAGATGTGGTAACAGATGAATATAGCAGCAGTTCCACTGGGAGACTGATGAAATAATCACATCACTCAAAGGCATAAAGTAATACAAAATATACAATTTAACACAAATAGGTAACATTATTTTATAGTTTAATTGGCAAATATAGCTATTTAAGTAAAATTATACTATATTTATAGTCTAAGCCAGCATTCAGATAGGCTTTGCTTGTTAAAAAGTAACACTAACCATGTAAATCTTTTGAACATTGATTAAAAATTAAAAAGATATGACAATAAAACTGAAAAGTAGTTACTTAATATAGAAAGGACAATTTCAGGTTGGTTTACCTTTTAAAATTTGAAGTATGTTAAAGAACATACAATGGGAAATAGTGGATGAGTTAGAAGGTAAAAAAAAGGAGAAATTAGTTTTGATATAAATTTTGCATCATATTTATTAGAAGAGAGAGTTATGAAATGAAACTAGTATTTAGAAATATGGGTCTTACCATGAAATAAAGGAAGCATTAAACAAAATGACTGTCTCTGTAAAAATCAATCCTCATGATAAGAAGTAAGACCGGCAGGGGTTGAGCTTTGAAAGATAAAGTAACATACAAGAGAGTTTTACTAAAAGAAGAAAACAATATCAATGAAAAAAGTTTTGAAAACTAATAATATTTTGGTCCCTTTAAAAGCAGAAGTGTTTTTCAAGTCAACCCAACAACTGACAGGCAATACCTAATACAGTTTATTGTGTTCATTCATGACAATATCTATGTAGATAAACATAGAAATATCAAAATTGATATCAGTCCTCTAACCATAATTAATAGAAAACCATGAACCATATTTTAAAGGCATTTTTTATTAATTGTGCAAATCATGTACATGGACTATAAGCACAATTTCTGTTTAAATATATCTTTAAGCTGAAGTTCAAGTGGATTGATAACCCCTAAAAAATAGGAACTTTTTCAAATTCACCCTATTAAATATCTCCCACTTAAAGACCCAGTAACTGCAATGAACAGAAAATAATTTTTAAAAAATTGAGGGCCAGCACCCAGTTCCTATTTGTTTAACTTGACTGACCCAAATTTGTACTTTATCCATCATTTTATTACCATCAGCTTTCTGATGTTTACATCCTAAGATATTTAACTAAAGATGCACAATCCAGGAGAATGTAGAATGTTAAGGGCAAATGTGTAAAGCATCCCAGTTAGGGGAAGAGAATATTGACATTCCACACAGAGATAGGAATAACAGCAATGCCAATATGTAATGAGGGATGAAACCTTTCAAGCAATACAGAATTTAAAGCACCCAAACAGCATCTAAAGCATATTTAATACTCAGAAGAATGGGAACTGGGACCTAGTTCCTAATGTCACAGAGAAATAAGTGGATACTAAACATTGTATATATTGTCAGGTTGCTGTATATCAATTTAATTTTGTGATTTTCAGCCCTATTACATATAAAGCAAATATTTTACGATGTTTCTTTTATTACCTTAAAATGGTATCCACAAAGACTATAGCTTACCTACACACACATGCTCACATAAAATTAATTATACTCTGAGAAGTCCAGCCTAATCTGAACCTTTGTGTTTCATAGACATGCGACATATTACATTGTAATCACACACTTAGCTTGGAACATACAACTTGCCCCTCCCTGTTGTTTATTTATTGACATTAATAAATAACTTAAATTTTCTCTCAAATTCAGATCTACAGAGAAACCATGTTTATTTATAATTGACATTAATAAGTAAACTCTGTGGCTAAGAAAGGCGGCAGCATTGATCTAGGGCTAAGCCTTGTTGAAATCCATTGTAGACCAGAGGTCCAAAGCAGTGGTCTTTTTATAATTGCTATAGTAGTGCCTGCAATCCTGCTACTTTACATAATGTCAATTATTTATGATATCAGTAAATTGTGAAGCACTCAATTCTGGGTAGAACTCCTGGTCCTGAAATTTGTAACTATTTTAACTTATTCTGAAGATTTTACTTTTCTTATTACATTTATCTGTGTTGGTTTTGATTCATCTTGCCTATTCAGAATTTGAATATTCCCAAGTCTGTTTCATTCACAAATTCAACTCTGATTTTTTGTTAATGTTTCTATTCTGGTTTTAGGTATAAAATATTATTGACCAGTATAATATCTGACTGCATTCCAAGTGTATCACTAGAGTTTTATTTTAAATTAACCAAATAGTGTATTAAAGTTTATCAAGATTTTTTTAATAGTACTAATATAAAGCTGAGATAACTCAACAAGTTTTAAAAGAAAGGAGAATTTAAATTGTGTTTGCACATCTTCCAAAAAATTGAAATGATTTTTCATGGTAAAAATAAAAATTACCTACAAAAGGTTTAATAAATGGTGCTAAAGATGTCCTTTCATATTCTCTTTCTCTTTCTCTCTCTCTCTTTCTCTAGCTATGGATAATTAAACTTGAAAATAAAACTGAGAACAACTTACCTGGAAAATGGTCAAAGACATGGTTTCTCTGTAGATCTGAATTTGAGAGAAAATTTAAGTTATTTATTAAATGAAATCTAATATATAAAGATATATTTATAATTTGGTTTAAATTACTTTTATTTTGCTTTACAAACCTCTGTCTCTGTTAGAAAGCACTGAAAAAGAAACGTAGGAAACCAAATACACCTGATAGAAGTTAAGTCCCCTCCATTGGGCCTCCATATTCCACATATGGGCGCTTCTGAAATTCAGTGGTCTCCAGAGCTAACATGGAAAGAGACCCCCCCACACACACTAGGACAAATGAGCCTAGCAATGCCTCCTGTCTTCCGTTTGTGTCTCACGTGGGCTGAGGCACGTCAGCCTCGCTAATTCAGGCTTAAACAATGAGGTTTATAATCTCGAATAGTCCCAGACCTATAACCCAGTTTGATAATACTTACAAAGTACCATAGCCCAGACACTTCTGGGCTATGTTTTATTTCTTGCTATACCGCAACCCTGATTCAGTGAATTAGGACTGGCTGCTGTATTACAAACTAGCACTGAGATACTTTTCCTTCGAATAAGAACTCTGTGGATAAAAAAGACTGCAGCATTGATCTAGGGCTAAGCCTTGTTGAAATCCATTGTAGACCAGAGGTCCAAAGCAGTAGTCTTTTTATAATTGCTATAGTAGTGCCTGCAATCCTGATACTTTACATAATATCAATTAAGTTTAAAAGTCCTCTCAGAAAGCTTTTTTTTTTTTTTTAAAGAAAGGTGATCATGTTCTCATAATACTAATGATTGTCTTTTAACCTTATAGTTACTATGGTATGTTTTTAAACCTGCACCTGACTTAAGATTGAAAAATTATTTCAAAAGAAATTCTTTTACAATGAAGAGGGCCAGTGGGTTTGTATTTCTATTATTAACTAATTAAATTCAAATAAAATTATACTAACACAATTAGAGAACATAGTCAGCTAAAATAATTTATTTTATTATAAGTAATTTACATTTACCCTGCTTAGGGATTATGGCTTGGATTTAGTAAATTTATCATGTTTATAAAACATAGAATATTAGTTGAGGGATAAAATATTCTTTTGTTTTAAATCAGTCAGAGTTTAAATTATTTCATAAAAATATTCACATCTAGATTTACATTGAAATAATAATTTTTCTCAGTTCTCTTTTGTGTAAATCTCCATGTGGGAACTGACAATTTTGTTTGCATATCCATTTAATAGAGCTGCGTTGCTGATTCCAGATGAGCTATATGCTGAAGTCAACATGCATAAAATGAGACAGACTTGACAAGAAGAATAGCAACTGGAAAGCGTAGATTACATGCTCAGAAAAACAGCATGTAGAAAAGATAAAGCAAGGGAAATAGAAATGTATAGCTATCTATATACAAGGGCAGGCAAAGATAGGTTTACAGTTTTAATTCCAATAAGTAATACAACAATAAATAAGCAATAATACAAGAACAAACTCTATGTTTGTGCACTCACAATTGTAATACCTACTTTGCCCACTGTTGTAGGATGCCTGGTGTTATATAATAAATTATTATAAACTGTTGCTGAGGCCATTGAATTTCAGAAGCACCCACACAATGGAGAAGACTTAAGTACTATCATGTATGTTTAATATCCTATGTTACTTTTTCATTGCTTTCTAACAGAGACAGAAGTTTCTGAAGCACAATAAAAGTAATTAAACCAAGCTATAAATATATCTTTGTATATTATATTTTATTTAGTAAATAACTCGAATTTTCTCTCAAATTCTGATGTACAGAGCAACTATGGCTTTGACGATTTTCAACTAAATTATTCTTAGTTTTGATTTCAAGCTTAATTTTTTATAGCTGGTGAAAGTGAGAGACAATATGGATGGACATCTTTAGCACCATTTATTAAAGCATTTGTAGATAATTTTTATGCTTACGTGTTAAATTTGAGATGACTAGAAGAAGTCTACATGAATACATTGAGTGAACAGTCTGAGGTTTAAAGGATTCGTAAAATTAGGGATCACCAACATATATCCAATGTTGACAAGCCAGTTGAGATGGAGAAATGTATAGTGTAGGAAAGAGTGAAATAACATTTTGAAAAAAAGAGCGAGTCCAAAATATTAGTGTAAGGACTTAAAAATGCAAGGTCAGTGCAGGGATTTTCTTCCATGGTAGCAAATGGAAGGCAGAGAAGCATGTGAATGTGCATTTGCTCTTGATAAAATGAAATTCAGATTGTTTTTTCAATGAAGCATGAAGCAAGGCCATTAGCTGAGAATGAAGAAAGAATAGGAAAAAAAGGTTAAAAGGTATATAGAAAATGAGCAATAAAGTTTTGGGGTAGTAGCAAATTTAGAAGATGTAAAAATATAATCAAATTTGAGTAATACAAAATGATCATCTGGAAATGTGTGGGTGTAAATTCAGGTGAGACAAGTCAGTCTGATGTGTGCAGTCATGGAGAAGGCAGAAAATTGAGTTTAATTAGGTATCAGGTAAAACAGATGGCGAAGGAGAAAGGGCGTGAAAAGTGTTTGCATGGGTGTTGTTATAATTATGGAGCATTGAATCTAAGTTGAGTAGGAAATGAAATGAAGAATTGGGTTAGAGAAAATATTTCGTAGAAAAAAATCAGTTGGAGTTTTGAATAAGGTCAAAATGTTGGTAGAAAAAAAAACTGAATTAGAATGATAAGAAACACGTTCAGAGAATAGTCTTTGTTTTGTTTTATTTTTACCTATCATTGAATCCTAATTTAAGTGGTGATTAAACAAAATAAATAAAACATGTTCACTTGAGAACTTTAGAAATAGCAATGTGTTGTCAGTATACAACAGACTTTCTGTTATGAAGTGGTAGATGGACATAGAAATAGTTTCAAAATTTAAGGAAATTCGCTGATTATAGATCAGTAAACATATATTATAAGATGATTTTTAGGTTGTACAGCTATAAGAAATTATGTTAGATGAATATATTTGCATAATGGGAAGTGGACTCAGAAGCTAGAGTTTCTAATGGTATATAAGGTGTATGAAGCTAATAAAGTTAATCATGGTAACTATTATGGGAAAAACAGGACACCAGTTCAATATGGATGGTATGGAGCCTCTGAGCAATGTTCATTTATACCTGGGGGAGTGGGAGCCAAGGTGATGAGTATAAAGGAAGGTTTCTTGAGAGATTTAACATAGTTTAATATTTGCCTGTGGGTAGTTTCAGCCTCGGTTACTTCATCACTAAACAGTAGATCCAAGATCTTTTTTATTGTGCAAAAAAATTAAAAGGTAATAGGTATACACATTCACACACACATAGTGACAAGTACATGTTCTTTATTATAATAAATATATATTTATTTTTAAATCATAAGTGTGCCTATTGACCCAACTACCCGTGTTTTAAATGTATACAAAAATAGGTACTATAGAAGCATATTTAGACTATATATAATTAGAAGTTCTAATGGTTTTCTCCCCACAAAAAGCATGCCTAAGTAGGTAACTTACTAACATTTTGGAACAAAGCTTCTTCATTTTAGAGTCACTCAGAATATACATGGTTTGAGAAACTCACCATCAAAATTATGTTAAATTAATTTAGAATTAGAGTCAGATATTCTAGTATAAGCTAAAATATATAAATAAGGATATATTTTAATTTTATACAAAATTGTACAAAAATACTTCAGTGCTCCAAACACATAGGAATGAACCTATATAATAAAACATAATTTTCAAGAGATTAAGCTTATTTTCAACCTTGTAAAATCTGATTTCAGATTTACTGCTCAGTATGAGATATTTTTGTTTGCTTTCAGAGTTAACATGTATGCAATTTGAATGTGTTTTCTAAGGCTCTAAATTTTCTGTATAAACATAAATGCAACATTTGTCATACTATAACATGCAGTTTGATCCTTCCATCTTCAGATTCACTCTCCCTCTTTATCCCCATTGTCCCTATTTGATTTGAAACCCAATCATCCCATATTTAGTTTGCTCCAATAGTCTTCTTTTCTATCTAGTCACACTCTGACACCTTTGACCCAGTCTGTGACGAATCATCCCGTTTCTTCTAAATTTCGTTGTTGTACATCAAAACTATCATGATCGCTAAGGTACTACTGCTACTTACCACATTGGATTCTAATATTTCAAAAAACATTTGTTATCCTCAAAAGTTAAAAAAAAAAAAAGAACCTCCTGAGTTTCTATTATCAAATTTACCTTCTTTTATATACCAATATAAAACCTTTCTTACAAAAGTTTTGGTTTCCTATTTCACCCTACACAGTCCATTTTTATTTTTTATTCTGAGTTTTGTTTGATCTTTCCCATTCAGGCTTCTCTTTTTGTGATTCAATCTGTGTATTACAGGAAAATGATCTATCTCCCAACATTCCTCTTTAAGAGAACAATATTGTTTTTAAGAAATTAGCTTAAGTAAAGGTAGAAACATGATTATACTCAAAGACACAAAGATGGACTGTAAAATTGCACTTACAGAAAAATGGGTCCTATGAAAAGGAGGTACTTTTGTTTTAATTGGGATATGCAAATTTAAAGGGAAGACCAGGGCTCACGCTAAGATGTTCTGCATAATAAAGAAAATAATTTGAATGTCTCATAATCTGGAAAAGATGAAAAAATATTTCCAGCAAGCTTGCAATTGTATAGGGAATACTTGAGAAGAAATCTGAGTAGAGACACTGAATATTGGAAAGTGGATGTCTACGAATATTTTATATTAATTTATATTTTAGAAATATGTATATGCATTTCTTCTCTTACACACACTGTAGTAAAATCTACATTACCTAATTTTTTTGAGTTACACTTTTCAAGAGAATCAAAAAAGTACCTGTACTTTATTTTTATTTTATTTTATTATTTTTGTGACTGAGACAGAGAGAGGGACAGATAGAGACAGACAGACAAGAAGGGAGAGAAACAAGAAGCATCAATTCTTCATTGTGGCACCTAAGTTGTTCTTTGATTGCTTTCTCATATGTGCCTTGACTGGGGGCCACAGCTGACTGAGTGACCCCTTGCTCAAGCCAGTGACCTTGGACTCAAGCTGGTGAGCCTTGCTCAAACCAGATGAACCCATGCTCAAGCTTGTGACCTCAGGATTTCAAACTTGGGTCCTCCACATGCCAGTCTGATGCTCTATCTACTGTGCCCCCGCCTGGTCAGGCTTTCCTTTATTTTTGAAGTAATATGAAAGAAAACAGCTTACATGGCTTTAGAAAATAGATGAGAGGTTAGCTGGAGTCTTGGCTACAAATGTCCTGTAAAGTACACATTAGATACCATCACTTTAATATATCTTAACAGTTGCACCTGATAATTAGTATATCAGGACCACAAAATAGAGTCCAGTCCTATAAACCTGCCCACATCACAAATCTAAACCTCATTCAACCTCCACTATTGGAAAACTCTAGGAAATCCACATACACCAATCACAATTCTACAACTCAGCTATAGCTAGTTTATCTTACCCTAGAAAATAGAACCTTCTAGCCTAGCCCTATAGCAAAATCTCCAACCTCCTTGTTAACCACACCATTTCCACATTGCTTCTTCAAAGGCTCTATAAAACCATTATGCTTCATTGCTTGTGACTCACTGTAGCACCAGTCCATGGATTATATTCCCTTGAATAAGGACATCAAACTAGTTACTAAATTGTTTTTGGTTTGTCATTTGACATAACCTATAATGCTTCCCTTTTAATTAAACTTCTATATAAATTGTCTTAGCAAATATTATAGCATTAAACATACTAACATCTATAATACTAAAATTATTCTGTTATATAGATCTTGTTTTCTCCATAATGTTGTATGAACTTTAAAGGCAAGAAAATACAATTGAATTTTATTTTTGCCTTGAGAGACTCGCATTTTGACACAATTGATTTTTTATTATGCTAGCCTTTTAGAATGTAATACATGCTAATAGATTGTATTTATATGTTTTGTCATTAAAATTGTATCACTTATAATATATTGCTTCTGACCCTGGCCAGTAGGCTCAGTGAGTGTTGGCCTGGAATGTGGATGTCCCAGGTTCAATTCCCGGCCAGGGCACACAGAAGTGACTACCTGGTCTCCATGACTCCTCCTTCTCTCTCTCTCTCTCTCTCTCTCTCTTTCCTCTCTCTCTCTCTCTCTCTCTCTTTCCCTTCCATAGTATGGCTCAATTGGCTCAAGTGAGTTGGCCTTGGGCACTGAGGATGGCTTCATGGCCTCTCTTCAGCACTAAAATAGCTTGATTGTTAAGCAATGGAGCACTGGCCCCAGATGGGCAGAGCATCAGCCCAGTAGGGGGCTTGCTGGGCGAATACCAGTTGGGGTGCATGAGGGAGTCTGTCTTGCTGCCTCTCCTCCTCTAAATTAAAATAAAATAATAATAATAATAATAATATATTGCTTCTTTTAATACTAAATAATAAAAATACATGTTAACTTGTAACAGTGCTTAGTTAATGTTCTGAGTTATTTCTATTTAAGTAAAAGTAGTAGAAGAATATTTTGTGTACAAGCAGGAAATATTGCCATAATACTAGAATTTTACATTATTTGTTTTATTTTTAAGCTCATATTTTATAAGCCATAAGTAGCTTTAAGAATCAATATGTATGGGTCCTGAGGATAAATTGGTATAGAGAGATGAAAAATGCTAACACAACTATTGAAACATTTGTCAAGGCTCATAGATTTGGTAGTTCCTCCCACTGCCCCAGAAAGTCTCCTGTGTCAGACAGGAGATGCCATTGCAATTAAGCAAAGAAAAACTATTTTGCAAATCCTGGCCACCAGTAGTGTTGTTGGCAGTAAACATTCTCATAACTTGTTGCGTATTGCTTAAATTTCTTGGCTTTATTGCTTCTTTTCCTCCATCTCTTTTCTAAAAGTGAAGATCGAAGTAAACAAAATTATTAGCTAGCTAGTTAAATTGTTAAAACAAGAAACAGCATATGTTATAAGCATAAATGATATTAATCATGCTTAAGAAAAAGACCTCTCTTTTACTACATGACATTGTTGTGAATTTATACCAACAAAGAGAGGTAATAAACAGTAGAGTTATGGTGAGGAACTATCTTCACAGAGTGAAATATATTACAAAATTTTTAGCATCTTTTGACAAATATATTTTTAGCATTTTATATATTTTAATTTTATATTTTTATTTACAATGGTATATGGAGAGGCTATGCTTGAAATATCAGTGCATTTGTATAATGAGGATAAAAATTGGGTGAATTCCAAACCTAGTTATTTCTAGGTCATTATAATTGCATTAAGAACAGGAACTCTAAACCTCTTATTACTAGCTATAGTGATGTTTATTCTTCAATACCTAATTATATAACAGAGTAATGCAAAATTGAATAATATATTGAATAATTGATCAAATATTCTTGTATAGCATAACTTTTTATAGCACCAAATGTGAACTATTGACAAGAATGTATGGTACCAGAGAAAGCTCATTAGTTGGTATATAATAATCTGCAGTCACTCTTAGCAACGGTCTTAAGGCATAATATTCTAAAGTGAAAGCCATGAAAATAGGATTATAATGCCAAGAAAAGTATGTATTGATAATAATGACCTATATAAATTCTAATCCACTTATCCCAACATTTGATGAATTCTCTCAAGCAGTTAAGTGGTTCTGATGTTTTACAGATAATCTTCAAACCCATTTTCCACCTGATTTATCTTAAAATTGGCTTTGTTTAACCTACTTAACCCCAAAATTGTTTTAATAGTTTTAGATCATATCTGTTGTCACAAGTGTATGGCTTAAATAATCAGAAGTTGTAGATTCTTGTATTAGGAATACTATTTCAAAGAGAGATTTTCTTAATATATCAAAAAAGTAAGAGAAGGTCTATGTAAAATACTAGCCACTGTCATTATATTCTTCTTATTTTTAAGTTCACTTGGCAATGATAGAGAGGATTATAGAGGTAGCAGCCACATCCAAAAAATGTTGGAAGGAACCTAAATGTCTACTACCATCACTTAAGTTTATTGTATTTTCCACAGTTTCTATTTAATCATAATTTCCAAGATTGTGTTTAGAATGAATATTATCCCTTTTAAAATTGAGATTATAGGGGTAACATTAGGTAATTAAGTTTTATGGATTTCAGGTGTGCATCATATAATACATGATCTGTATGTTGTATTGTGTGCTCACCACACAGTCATACCCTCTTCCACCTCCCTAATATTCTCCGTAAATATATTGCAATATAAACTGGCAGTCTTTTTATTTCCATTTCAATGGCATCTTTTAATATGAAATAATAGTGACTTAATATTTATAATAATTTTACATTAATTATTTGATTTAGAAGAGAAATTTGGTGAAGAGAACTCAATCATATTCCTAGAGACTGATGAGATATCATGTATCTAATAATTGTCCAGTAAATAAATGAATAGCACACAGATGCAGGTGTTGATAATCACATTCACCACGATATATTTGATAACCATGAAAATACCTATGTTATTTTCAAGTCTGCCTTCATATCTAAAAAGAAGAAATAATCATTATAAAGCTCTTGAATTAGTGACCAATAACTTTTTGATATTTTAATTAAAAGTTACCTCTTCTGTCAAATTTCTTTATAAATTGAATTTATATCTATAAAACAGTATATACTGCTCACAAAAGTTAGGGGATATTTTTTACTTCATATTAATTTTGAAATATTCTCTAATTTTTATGCACAATAGCTATGTGTTTGAATGTGTATTGTGTGTTTTTCTCTATCTATCTGTCTGTTTATCTAGTGAGTCATCAATTAGGATCTTAGAAAATGAGAGAAACTCAATTGAATACACTTTTACCACTAGCATAACTGATCTACCACTATAGAAAATAGCAAGAAGTTTACAAATCTTTTAGGGAAGGCAAACAAATATTTTAAAATGCTTACTTTTTACTGAACTTGAAATAAAATAAATTTTAAAAATATCAGAAGACAAAAAGTTGACTCAGATTCCTATTTTAAGGCAGGATTCAAAAAGGCTAAAATGGTTCCACTGTCTGATCAGCTCGAACTGAAAAGATTTAATCATAAACACAAGGCTAGATTTCTACAAGAGAATTGCTCAGTTGGCCACACCACTAAGCAACACAGGCATCCTAATTTTTGTTTCTTTTATTTTCTATAGCCAGAAGAAGAAAACAAACTTTATGGCTACAACAAATCATTTTACACAGATTTAGAAAGATAGCAAAATGCAAAGGCATTGAGTGTAAACAATGAGTATCTCAAATAATTGAAGAGTTTGTGGATTTTTGTAAGAATAAAAAAGCAAGAAAAAGAAAATGTGAATTCCATATTTTAATGCCATAATATTATGGCAGTTATTAATCTGTTGTCCCTCAGTTTCAAATCCACCCTCTTCCCCTGCTTTAGTGATATTGGGGCTGGAATTTCGAAAGCCACATTTCTCCTTTGCCAGCTGAGTTTCCGCTATGGTTTACAGTAGAGGCGGTAAATGAGGATATCATGTAGAAGAAAGACTTGTTCCTTCCTGTTTGCTTTCTGTGCAATTCTAGCAGAAGCTGTTGATCACAGAAGTGTTTCTAACCCTCACAAGTCAGTCTTATTATGCTCATTAAAGGCATCACCAGCCAGTAACAGAGCTGGCTCAGAAGACTGATCCCAGCATTTCAGGGCCTCTGTGCAAACTTGGAACCTCTACTAGCAGCTAGAACCACTTACAGCAGGTGTATGTCCCATGTAGAGCTACTCCCTTGAGCTTCTAAGTTTTAATTACACTGGGGAACAAAATTTTTGTTGCATCCACAAAACACTTGTTCTAATCTAATTTGAGGGTGCTGATCTCAATTCTGACATTAGGTTTACTCTGTAAGCTACAGTTTTTTTGCAATTCAAGATTTTAGGTTTTCTTCATTTTTTTGATTTTTTGTTTTTTTTGTTTTTTTTTACAGAGACAGAAAGAGAGTCAGAGAGAGGGATAGACAGGGACAGACAGACAGGAATGGAAAGAGATGAGAAGCATCAATCATCAGTTTTTTGTTGCCGTAGCGACCCCTTAGTTGTTCATTGATTGCTTTCTCACATGTGCCTTGACTGCGGGCCTTCAGCAGACCAAGTAACCCCTTGCTCAAGGCAGCAAACTTGGTGAGCTTTTGCTCAAGCCATATGGGCCCACACTCAAGCTGGCGACCTCGGGGTCTCGAACCTGGGTCTTCCACATCCCAGTCCAACGCTCTTTCCACTGCGCCACTGCCTGGTCAGACGGTTTTCATCTTATTAAAAAATTTTCAACATTTATTTTAACATAATGAAGAAGAATGTCTTCTTGGGAATCATCTTTGTGAAAATATAATAATTTATATAATGGAGTAAATATACGAATACACTAAAAGGTATGATTGCATCAGAATGTGCCTACAATTTTGAAATAGAACATATTAAAACACTTATTTTAATCATAAAATTTGCGCAAAACTTATTTAAATTCTACTCAGGCAAAAATTTGCATTTCTAACTCTTGCATTTGTGTCCTTGTTGAGGACAATCTCGTTTGATACTCCAGCCATAGTCTGCTCATCACTACCAGCTCCAAGATTTTCAGGGAACTTATCAAGGTGAATCTTAACACTCATGTTACATCCAATGTCGCGGAAAGCCAACAGCATCCTTTGAACCAGAAGTTAATAGATTTCTGCTTTTTTGTTTCCAAGGAAGTTCTTTGTAATTGCCACAAAAGACTATCATGCAGCTTTCTCCTCTTTATTCATCATCCTGGCAAATTTTTCATCACGTACAAGGGTTCGATTTGAGGTTTATCAAACACACCTGCTATTAGCTTCTTGAAAGACAAGGCAGGAAAAGCAGAAATAATATGTTGAAAGCATTCACTTCTCTATTCAAACCCTGAACAAACTGCTTCATTAAGCCAAGTGTGATGTTTAGTGAGGGAAAAATGATCCTGTCTCGATTAACTACAGGTTCATTCACAATATTTTGCATCCCTACTTATAGAGCTTCAATTTTCAGCCACTCCTTCTATGTCCAGTGTTTCTCATGAGCTTGGCTGTCCCACAAACACAGAAAGCAAGGATACTTCATGGAAGCTCTCTGTTGTCCTACCAGGATATTTACCATTTTAAGATCCACACAAATGATCCAGTTATGCTCCTCATACTTCAGTAAGTTGAGGACAATTTTTATGTCATTATAATCTTCTCGCAGATGAGTTGAATAACCAGTTGGAACCAGTGCATAAACATTACCATTGTATAGGAGAACACATTTCAGACTCTGTTTAGAGCTGTCAAGAAATAGCCGCCATTCTGTAGGACTGTAAGTGGTAAAACGTAGCTGGCTGAGAAGACTACTAATATCATGACAGTAAGCAAAGTGTTTGTCTTTGGAAAAAATGTCCACAAAATTTGCTCACATTTTCTAAAATGGGATATTTTAGCTGACCAGTAAAGTACATTCTTCTCTTGAAGGCTGGAGGCTAATAACTCAGCTGATTTCTTAGATAGGCCCAAATTTCTTACTACGTCATTCAATTCAGGTTGGCTAAACTGCTGAGGGGTTAATGACTGCTTGGCATCAGAATAAGACCCTTCAGATTCTACAACCATTTCCTCACACATCTTATCAAAATATACTTGATCACCATGTTCACTTTCTTCGTCCTAAGAAGAAATAAAACCATTGAAAATTGGAACCGGGCACAGAAGCAGAGAAGAAAAAGGAAAAGAGACTTAAAAAATGTGAGGAAACTCTAAGGGAGCTTTGTGACAACATGAAGAGAAACAATATTCTCATCATAGGGGTGCCTGAAGAAGAGGAGAGAGCACAGGAAATGGAAACTTTGTTCAATCAAATCATAGCAGAAAACTTTCCGAAATTAAGGCTGGGAAACACTCCACACGTTCAAGAAGCACACAGAACTCCATTAAAGAGAAACCCAAAAAGATCTACACAAAAACACATCATAGTTAAAATACCAAAGCTAATGGATAAAGAAAAAACTTTAAAAGCTGCTAGAGAAAAAAAGGCTATCACCTACAAAGGAGCCCCCATAAGGATGACATCGGACTTCTCAACAGAAACACTTGAGGCCAGAAGGGAATGGCAAGATATAATCAAAGTAATGCAGAACAAGAACCTACAACCAAAACTACTTTATCCAGCAAGGCTAATGATTAAAATTGAAGGAGAAATAAAGAGCTTCCCAGAAAAAGAAAGCCTGAAGGAATTCATAAAAACCAAACCAATTCTGCAAGAGATACTAAGGGGCCTCTTGTGAACAGTTTAAAGGGAGGAATGAATAGAGCAAAAGAAGAATACAGCTTTAAAGAATAAAATGGCAATAAACAACTACATATCAATAATAACCTTAAATGTAAATGGATTAAATGATCCAATCAAAAGACATAGGGTAGCTGCATGGATAAAGAAACAGGACGCATACATATGCTGTCTACAAGAGACACACCTTAAAACAAAAGATGCTCATAGACTGAAGGTAAAAGGATGGAAAACAATATTTCATGCAAATGGAAATGAAAAAAAAAGCAGGGGTAGCAATACTTATATCAGACAAAATGGACTTTAAAACAAAGGATGTAGTAAGAGATAAAGGAGGACACTACATAATGATAAAGGGAACAATTCAACAGGAAGATATAACTATTGTGAATATCTATGCACCAAATATAGGAGCCCTGACATACATAAAGCAGACTTTGATGGATATAAAGGGCGAGATTAACAGCAATACAATCATAGTAGGGGATTTCAATACCCCTCTGACAACACTGGATAGATCCTCAAGAAAGAAAATTAATAAAGAAACAGCAGACTTAAAGGAGACACTAGATCAACTTGATTTAATAGATATCTTCAGAACTTTTCACCCTAAAGCAGTAGAATATACATTCTTCTCAAGCGCTCATGGTACGTTTTCTAGGATAGACCACATGTTAGGACACAAAAAATGGTCTCAATATATTTAAAAAGATTGAAATCATATCAAGCATTTTCTCTGATCACAATGCCATGAAACTAGAAATTAACCACAAAAGAAAAACTGAAAAATACTAAAACACTTGGAAACTAAATAGCATGTTATTAAATAATGAATGGATTAACAATGAGATCAAAGAAGAAATAAAAAAGTTTTTAGAAACAAATGATAATGAGCATACATCAACTCAAAATTTATGGGACACAGCAAAAGCAGTTCTGAGAGGGAAGTTTATTGCACTACAGGCATATCATAAGAAGCTAGAAAAAGCTCAAATAAGCAACCTGACCCTGCATCTAAAAGAACTAGAAAAACAACAACAAATAAAACCCAAGACAAGTAGAAGGAAGGAAATAATAAAGGTCAGAGCAGAAATAAATGACATAGAAGCTAAGGAAACAATACAGAGGATCAATGAAACCAGAAGCTGGTTCTTTGAAAAGGTAAACAAGATTGATGAACCTTTAACTAGACTCACCAAGAAAAAAAGAGAGAGGACTCAAATAAATAAAATTAGAAAGGACAGTGGAGAAACAACAACTGACACAACAGAAATACAAAGCATTGTAAGAAAATACTATGAAGAACTCTATGCCAAAAAATTAGACAATCTTGGTGAAATGGACAAATTTCTTGAATCATATAACCTTCCAAAAAACAATCTGGAAGAATCAGAACACCTAAGCAGACCAATTACAACAAATGAGATTGAAACAGTTATCAAAAAACTCCCAAAAAAGAAAAGTCCTGGGCCTGATGGCTTCACAAGTGAATTCTATCAAAAATTCAAAGAAGAACTAACTCCTATCCTTCTCAAGCTATTTCAAAAAATTCAAGAGGAAGGAAGACTTCCAAACTCCTTTTATGAGGCGAGCATAATTCTGATCCCAAAACCGGGCAAAGACAACACAAAGAAAGAAAATTATAGGCCTATATCCCTGATGAATTTAGACACTAAAATTCTCAACAAAATATTAGCCAACCGGATCCAGCAATATATGAAAAAATTCATACACCACGATCAAGTGGGATTTATTCTGGAGAGGCAAGGCTGGTTCAATATTCGCAAATCAATCAATGTGATTCACATGATAATTTCAATAGATGCAGAAAAGGCATTTGATAAAATCCAGCACCCATTCATGCTCAAAACTCTCAGTAAAGTGGGAATACAGGGATCATTCCTTAACATGATAAAGGCCATCTACGATAAACCAACAGCAAACATCATACTAAATGGACAAAGATTAAAAGCAATCCCCTTAAGATCAGGAACCAGGCAGGGTTGCCCCCTTTCACCACTCTTATTCAACATAGTTCTGGAAGTCCTAGCTACAGCAATCAGACAAGAAAAAGAAATAAAAGGCATCCAAATTGGAAAAGAAGATGTAAAACTGTCACTATTTGCAGATGATATGATATTGTATATTGAAAACCCTAAAGTCTCAGTCAAAAAACTACTGGACCTTATAAATGAATTCAGCAAGGTGGCAGGATATAAAATTAATACTCAGAAATCAGAGGCATTTCTATACACCAACAATGAAATATCAGCAAAAGAAATTAAGAAAAACAATCCCCTTCACTATTGCAGCCAAAAAAATAAAGTACCTAGGAGTAAATTTAACCAAGGAGGTTAAGGACTTGTACTCGGAAAATTATAGAACATTGATAAAAGAAATCAAGGAAGATACAAACAAGTGGAAGCATATACCGTGCTCATGGCTAGGAAGAATAAACATCATTAAAATGTCTATATTACCCAAAGCAATTTATAAATTCAATGCAATACCAATTAAAATACCAATGACATACTTCAAAGATATAGAACACATATTCCAAAAATGTATATGGAACCAAAAAAGAACACGAATAGCCTCAGCAATCTTAAAAAGAAAAAATAAAGCAGGAGGTATCACTCTTCCAGATATCAAGGTTTACTATAAGGCCATTATACTCAAGACAGCCTGGTACTGGCATAAGAACAGGCACATTGATCAATGGAACAGAACAGAGGACCCAGAAATAAACCCACAGCTTTATGGACAACTGATATTTGACAAAGGAGGAAAGAACATACAATGGAGTAAAGACAGCCTCTTTAACAAATGGTGTTGGGAAAATTGGACATCTACCTGCAAAAAAATGAAACTAGACCATCAACTTACACCATTCACAAAAACAAACTTAAAATGGATAAAAGACGTAAATGTAAGCCGTGAAACCATAAGCATCTTAGAAGAAAACATAGGCAGCAAGCTCTCCGACATCTGTAGCAGCAGTATATTTGCCGATTTATCTCCACGGGCAACTGAAATAAAAGGCAAGATAAACAAATGGGACTATATCAAACTAAAAAGTTTTTGCTCCGCTAAAGACAATAGGAACAGAATAAAAAGACAAACCACACAATGGGAGAACATATTCGACAGCACATCTGATAAGGGGTTAATAACTAAAATTTATAAAGAACTTATAAAACTCAACACCAGGAAGACAAGCAACCCAATCAAAAAATGGGCAAAAGAAATGAATAGAAATTTCTCCAAAGAGGACATACAGATGGCCAATAGGCATATGAAAAAATGCTCAACATCACTAATCATTAGAGAAATGCAAATTAAAACCACAATGAGATATCACCTCACACCAGTCAGAATGGCACTCATCAGCAAAACAACACAGAATAAGTGCTGGCGAGGATGTGGAGAAAAGGGAACCCTTCTGCACTGCTGGTGGGAATGCAGACTGGTGCAGCCACTGTGGAAAACAGTTTGGAGATTCCTCAGAAAATTAAAATCGAACTGCCTTTTGACCCAGCTATCCCACTTTTAGGAATATACCCCAAGAACACCATAGCACTGTTCGAAAAGAAGAAATGCGCCCCCATGTTCGTGGCAGCATTGTTCACAATAGCGAAGATCTGGAACCAGCCCAAGTGTCCGTCAGAAGACGAGTGGATTAAAAAGCTATGGTACATATATACTATGGAATACTACTCAGCCATAAGAAACGATGGCATCAGATCATTTATAACAAAATGGATGTACCTTGATAACATTATACGGAGTGAAATAAGTAAATCAGAAAAAAAGAAAAACTGAGAACAGCATGATTCCATACATAGGTGGGACATAAAAGTGAGAATATGAGACATGGACAAGAGAGTGGTGGTTATGGGATGGGGGGAGGGAGGGAAGAGTGAGATAGGGAGGAGGGGAGGGACACAGGGAAAACCAGATCGAAGGTGCCAGAGGACAATTTGACTTTTGGTGATGGGTATGCAACACAATTGAATGATAAGATAACCTGGAGATGTTTTCATTGTACATATGTACCCTGATTTATTGGTGTTACCCCATTAGAATTAATAATAATAAAATATATATAAAATGTGAAAAAAAAAAAAAAGAAAAGAAAATTGGGACCGGGAGTATCTCAGTGTGTGAGATAGGTCGAATTGCTGAAGGTATATTAGGATTACGATCATACGCCATTTTTTCTTGCCAATGCCCTTTGTTTGGATCAGACAGAAACAACAGTCACTGCTGTGGTCCTTAGGTTCATGCCAAACCATGGGAATATCAAAAGGCATTACTTTGCATTTTCCTTTTGTCCAATCACGAAGCATTTCCTCACAATTATGACACACAATATGAGGGGCCCAATTCTTGTCTTGATCGCCAAGGGGAACTTGAAAATAAGCTATATATGTACGTGTCACAAATGATGAAATATTGATCCATTGACGTTGAAGTGTGTAACAGCCACATATATAACAGAAGGTGTCAGGACTATTCTTACATTTACGGCTACTCAAAGAAGTCATGATTCAATCTTAAAACAAAATAAGAGGGTGTTTTTTATCAGAGAATAATTTTTTACTTTGAAAAACAACTACAATTATGTAAAAGTGATGTTTGTAAAACATGATTTCCTTGTGGTTATGTTCAATCCAAGAGTCGTTGCCCTATAACTCCAATTTAAAAACCAATGTATGCCATTAAGTATAACAAAAAAATTTTAAATTTCATAAAAACTAGAGCATGCACCAAAAAACGGATTTCAGATTTTGAATCAATGATGCACACATATATAGAAACAATTTTAAAACCTCATGCAACAGAAAATAAAAATAAATTGTTCCCCAGTGTTATTCAACCTCTTCTCTTTGTGTCTCCAACTCTAGGGAGTGGTAGGTGTTTCCTGCAATTGCCATCCTTATTATTCTATTTTTATCTTTTCAATTCTTTAATACCTAATTAACAATTCTTAATATTAAATTCTTACGGTGGAAAAATAATTGCTCTACATATCAATATAAAATAAAAGTCCTCAAAAGCAACTGGTGTGAAACACTACTTATTTTGGCTGCCCTATTGTTATAAACAGTCTGGGAACAATCTCTAGATACCAAGATTTATCTGGACGGATTAACCTTGACAGAGGCTATCATCAGTGCCACAGATCATATCACCATACAAGATTTTGCAATGGAAAGGCTGCCTGAGGCAGCACATTAAAATGACTGCAGTGTTACTTAATACCTTGAAAGGTTAACAGTTCTCTAGACTTTACCCCAATTGTTTACTTCCTTCTAATCAATGCTTTTAATATCAGATGATTACGCTGCTTTTCACTACCGTGGACTATACGGTCATGCACCATTTTACTCTAAAAGGTTAACATATGGAAATATTCATGTTGGCTGTATTTTAAGTTTATGGTGAGAAATTACTTCAGCTCATATCCGCTTTATTCTCATCACTTTGTGACCTATTAATATACAGTGTCTCATCTTTTTCTCAATAAATGACTAGTTTCTTGTGTTCTCATCACAAAAGCTGTGGCTCACCAATCTTTAATGTTTTTATGGGTATTTTTTGAAAGTATACAAAGTGCCTTCTATAAAAATTCTAACCTATAATCATTTTTGTAGTGCATTCTCATTGTCATTCTTAAGTTTACAGCTTTAGTCTTCTCAGTCAATGTGTCTGATGCTCCAAGTTTATAAGGTTTCCTTCCTCTCCTTTATTACTCACCATGAAAACATTACAGCCTTCTTCAACACTTATACATAAATCTTATTTGTTAATTAAACAAAAAATATTTTGTTAAGTATATTATGAAGTGCCTACTGCAGTTTTAGGCATTAAGGGAGAATATAAATAAAGTTAAAATAGTTCCCAAATCTGAATTTTCAGTACTGACCTCACAAGGTTTAACCCTGCAAGGTACGTTAGGCCATTTTATATTATTCCACAGGTTAATGAAGTCTTGTTCATTTTTTTTTACTCTCCTTTCTCTCTCTACTTCTGTTTGGATAATTTCTATTGCTGTATTCTAATTTTCACTAATCTTTTCTCTAGCAATTGTAATCTGCTCTCAAGTCACTCAATGAATTTATGTGTGGAACTATGATTTATTTAATGAATAGATAAATTGCTTCCCAATGGGTTTAAGTCTTTTGATATTTGTTTAGAAACTTCCTTGGACTGAAATGGTTCTATTTTAGGTCTACTTTGGTGCTGGTGCTTAGGGATGACACTTCTAGTGTGCTTTCTGAAGGCTCAGTAATAGAATGTTTCTCAACCAGTTCAGCTGGCTAGAACTCCTCTCAGGTTTCAGCCCTGTGTGAGTTTGTAGACATGCTCACCAGTAGTGTGACTTTCCCCAGCAGTTGTTTTTGGCCTTGACATTTGGAATTTCATCTGTCATATGCACTGATTAGTAATCAGTGTGCGTGTGTGTGTGTGTGTGTGTGTATTTATTTATTTCCTATTTTGACTTCTCCCTTTTGTATCTAGTTGCTTTGATTGCTCCAAATTCCAATCTTCATTTCTTTCTAATTTGATGAGACTGTATGGCACATAATGGGTTGTGTCCCCTTCTTCAAAGCAGAATTTATTTCCAGGCAGAAAATTGAGGCTGTTATAATATTTACTTTGTTTGTTATTATTTTTTCAGTGATTATAGTCTTATGTTGATTAATTCCATTTGTCTGAAAATTATTGTTTTATATATATTGTCTTGTTTCTATTTGTTTACAAAGGGAGTACTAGGACAGGACTGTTTGTTTACACATACTCCACTCTGACCCAAGGGGAAGTTGCATCCAATTTTGTTGATGTAGTATCAATGACTGTTTTGGTTTCAGAGATCTATGCTTATGTTAGTACTGAGTTCGTTATGTGACTTTGCCCACCAGTGTTTTTCAGAGTCTGCCTTTACCTCAGAATTCACACAGATAATGTTCTATTTCATTATTCTCTCTATCTAGGCAATTTGAAATTTTATTTCCAGTAATTGTGTGATGTGTTTTTTACATTCTGTGTTTATTCTCTTTTCCTCTATTTCTTATCTTCTGTTCCTTCTTTCTTCTTGTGAAAGTATCCAAATAATACCTATCCTTAAATATTTTGTTTTCAAATGTTCACGTATATTTGGGAAAGAGCTAGAAATACTGAGTGAATAGTATCCAGTTAGAAGGACACTCAGAAGAGGGTAAATGGAGAGAAATGGTGATAGAAAAAGACTTGACTTGGAGTCATGAACACACAGTGTAATGTTCATATGATGTATTATAGACTTGTATACCTAAAACCTATATAATTTTATTAACTAGTGTTACTTCAATAAATACAATTAAAAAATACCAAGACTCATAAAATGAGCTTTTGGGAAAATACAATGGGTCAGATACTTATCATCAATGAACATTTTGTTTCCAGTGTATATTTAACTACTGTTTTTAGGATCATTTTTAATCATACCTTTCTCACTCAGTCATATAGAGTAGGATTATTTTTAAACACATTTTTCAAAAGTGGGGTTAGGTATCTTCTTTATCTTATTAGCTCCATAAGCAATACTGAAACGAAGCTGGGGTTGCTTATTGCTGTCTTGGAAGGCAGGAGATTGTATCTTTCTATTCCTGTTGTCTAATAAAATGCCTCAACTTCAGCAGACTACTAGAGAACCTTTGTTGAATTTTTATAAGTATAGATTTTCTGGATTTTACATGTGTACAATTTATATAGTTGATATTTGCTTAAGTTATATTTGCATACAAATGTATTTGTTCTGATTCATTTTCATTTTAAAATAGAGTCTGGTCTGAGGTTGAACAATGAAAAATACCTATTTGTTTGTGATACTCAGGTTGATGGCAATGAAATTATTTTTTCTCCCTTAATATATTTGCACAGAAAATACACAATTACATGTTTTTTCTGCTTTCTGATTCTTTGATTCTGTATAAGGCACCGATGAAAACATTTCATATATATTCTTATTAATAATCACTTAGACTGGCATATTTTATGCAAATATATACATTATAACAAAGTTGTGAGAACTCTGTATTATGTTGAGCTTTAACTGTATTTTAGTTAAATTAACATACATAATTAACATAACATACATTAGCTATTGCTAGAGAATAATGCAATAATTATAGAATAAAATAAACCACCTCATATTTAAAAATGCCAAGTCAAGTTAAAAATCAGATGTGAACCTCACTGCATTATCATAATTTATTTTTATTGTAGTAGTGACTAGTGATATATACATGTTACCTTATCTTGTATTTAAACTTTTTAAATTTTACTTTAGCAGGCTTGTAAACAAAATAAACAACACTCCCCCCCAAAAAAAAAGGTTTAAGTACTACTTATCCACCATTAAAGTATTAGGCAAGCTGTACTATGTCTGTTTTGATAACAATGCATTTTTCAAAATTCAAAAGCTTTAAGAATAATATATTTTAGAGGAAAGCATGTGTTATACACTGCATTTAAATGACCTTATTTTCAGAAGTTACCCTTACTTTATTTTCAAATATGGAAGTCCATTTCCTATTATTTTGATTTCTTTGTCTTAGCACAAATAAATTAAATAATTGAAGAGGGGCTTTTACTGTCTTTCAGTATTTGCTATGTTAAATTGTTATAGGCTGAGTTATTTTCTCATCCACTTATCTTTTGAATGATCACCTACTGAGTATTTCTAACCTGAAATACTGTTGAAAGTTATTTTAAATATTTATAAAGTGAACCAGTATCCTTCCTCTCCAGGAGATTTATGGTAAATAAGTAGAAATACTACAAAATTAACCACAGGATGTTTTAGATGACAAAATCAACATTATTAAATAAATCATTAAGAATCAACATCAACAAAAAACTTCTGGAACTAATAAACAGTTATAGCTAGGTTTCAGAATACAAAATTTTTATAGAATAGTCCATCTCTTTCCTATATACCACAAACAATTAAAATTTGAAATAAAAAGATAATTTATATTAACATAAAAAGCCTGAAAAACTGGGATTTAAAACTTATAAAACATATTCAAAATCTGTATGAGCAAAACTATAAACTGAGTCAAGAATCAAAGAGATCTAAATAAATACAAATAAAAAATATTCATGTTTATGATACAGAAAATAATTTTTAGTCTGTTCTTCCCAATTTGATGTACAAATTCAACACAATTCCAATCAGAGTCCTAGAAAATTGGTTCTTGAATATTAACAAATTGATTCTAATATATTTATAAAAAGGCAGAACACTATGAATACCCAACACAATTTAGAAGGAGAAGAGTCAGAGAACTGCCACTGTAACTTCAACACTTACTATAAAGCTGTAATAATCGAGACAGTGTGATATTAGTAAAATAATGGACAAATTGATCACTGGAACAGAATGGAAGGCCCAGAAATTGACCCACACAAATATAGCCAAATGATATTTGATAATGGAACAAAAGTAATTCAATGGGGAAAAATAATCCTTTCAAGGAATGGTTTTAGAACAATTGACTATCCACATGCACAAAATGAATCCAAACATGGACCTTACTTACACCTTTCCTGAAATTAACTCAAAGAAAATTATAGACCAAACTGTAGAACACAAAGTTATATATATATTCTAGAACATAACACAGAGTAAAAGCTAAACAACTTTCATTTTGGTGATGACAATATATACAGCACCAAATGCATATCCATAAAAAAGAAATTGATCAATTAGATTTCATTATAGCTAAAATTTCTGCTGTGTGAAGGGATCTGTTAAGAGAATGAAAAGATAAGATGAAGAACAGGAGACATACTTGCAAAATACATCTGATACAGAATTTGTATACAAAATATTCAAAAACTATTCAAACTCAACAATAAGAAAGCAAACAATTCAGTTAATAAATGAGCAAAAGATCCAAAGAGGGGGAAGCAAGATGGCGACGGAGTAGGCGGACGTACCAACTTCCACTTCCCAGAAGCAAAGTGGATTATAACTCAATTTAAAGAACCATCATCTGGATAAACCAACTGTGAACTAAACTAAGTGGACTCTTCAACCAAGGAACAGAGAAGAAGCCACATTGAGACTGGTAGGAATAGCGAAAACGCGAAGAGGGCTGCCCAGCTCCCCGGAGCAAACGGCAGCCCGGAGAGACCCGCAGGGCGGGAGGAAAGTTTGGCGGAGAGGGAGGGACCTGGGTCCCAGGAACAAAGCCCCAGCCTGCAGTCTCAGAGCCTAGAAGAGGCATTTGGACAGTTTTAAGCTGTGAAACAAGTGAGGGAGCTCCCAGGCCTACAGTGTGGAGTATTAGGTCCCTTCCTACTCTGCTGAGGGCTGCTTAAGGGTTTGGGGCGACAGGACGCTGAAACACCGTTCTGTCTGCGTGGGCAGAGGCCAAGCCGGTGGGAGCTCGGTCTAGCCCAGAGGGTCAGAGGGGACGCGCGAAAGCGGACCGGCAGCTGCGGGCCTGCCTTTAACCCCACTTACAGGGACAAAACGGGAGGCCAGGAACGGAAAGAAATCTGCTCTGCAACTCTGCGCAAGCCGGCCCTGACCGCAGGGACCGGGCTAGGACCAGGGATGGGCAGGGGCTCGCGGCTGAGCTCACGCTACCAGCCCACCCCCCAAAGCCGGAGAAACCGCCCTAGGCACCGGCAGAGGGGGTTAGGGACCTGCAGACAGACCACACCGAGAGAACACAAAGGCAACACCTACTGGACTCCAATGGCCACAACTTGCTTATACACAGAAAAAATGGGCAGACAGAGGAATGCAAAACAAATGAATCAAGAGAAATCCCCAGAGAAGGACCTGAATGAACCAGATATGACCAAATTAACCAGAAGCAGAATTTAGAATAATGATAGTTAGGATGTTCAAAGAAAGTAGAGCAACTATGGATAGTCATTATGAATACCTAAATAAAGAGATAACAAGTATAAAAAATGAAATTGAAATAATAAAAAAAAAATCAGACAGAAATGACAAATACAGTATCAGAACTGAAGACCACCATGGAAGGGATTAAAAGCAGGATGAATCACGCTGAGAATCGAATCAGCGAGTTAGAGGACACAATAAACAAAGGCACAGAAGCAGAAAAGAAAACGGAAAAGAGACTCAAAAAATGTGAGGAAACTCTAAGGGAGCTTTGTGACAGCATGAAGAGAAACAATATTCGCATCATAGGGGTGCCTGAAGAAGAGGAGAGAGCACAGGAAATGGAAACTTTGTTCAATCAAATCATAGCAGAAAACTTTCCTAAATTAAGGCTGGGAAACACTCCACACATTCAAGAAGCACACAGAACTCCATTAAAGAGAAACCCAAAAAAATCTACACCAAGACACATCAGAGTTAAAATACCAAAGCTAATGGATAAAGAAAAAATTTTAAAAGCTGCTTAGAGAAAAAAAGGCTATCACCTACAATGGAGCCCCATAAGGATGACATCGGACTTCCAACAGAAACACTTGAGGCCAGAAGGGAATGGCAAGATATAATCAAAGTAATGCCGAACAAGAGCCTACAACCAAGACTACTTTATCCAGCAAGGCTAACGTTTAAAATTGAAGGAGAAATAAAGAGCTTCCCAGAAAAAGAAAGCCTGAAGGAAATCATAAAAACCAAACCAATTATGCAAGAGATACTAAGGGGCCTATTGTGAATAGTTTAAAAGGAGGAATGAATAGAGCAAAAGAAGAATACAGCTTTAAAGAATAAAATGGCAATAAACAAATACATATCAATAATAACCTTAAATGTAAATGGATTAAATGATCCAATCAAAAGACATAGGGTAGCTGCATGGATAAAGAAACAGGACGCATACATATGCTGTCTACAAGAGACACACCTTAAAACAAAAGATGCACATAGACTGAAGGTAAAAGGATGGAAAACAATATTTCATGCAAATGGAAATGAAAAAAAGCAGGGGTAGCAATACTTATATCAGACAAAATGGACTTTAAAACAAAGGCTGTAGTAAGAGATAAAGAAGGACACTACATAATGATAAAGGGAACAATTCAAAAGGAAGATATAACTATTATAAATATTTATGCACCAAATACAGGAGCCCCGACATACATAAAGCAGACTTTGATGGATATAAAGGGCGAGATTAACAGCAATACTATCATAGTAGGGGATTTCAATACCCCTCTAACAACACTGGATAGATCCTCAAGAAAGAAAATTAATAAAGAAACAGCAGACTTAAAGGAGACACTAGATCAACTTGATTTAATAGATATCTTCAGAACTTTTCACCCTAAAGCAGTAGAATATACATTCTTCTCAAGCGTCATGGTACGTTTTCTAGGATAGACGACATGTTAGGACACAAAAATGGTCTCAATAAATTTAAGAAGATTGAAATCATATCAAGCATTTTCTCTGATCACAATGCCATGAAACTAGAAATTAACCACAAAAGAAAAACTGAAAAATACTCAAACACTTGGAAACTAAATAACGTGTTATTAAATAATGAATGGATTAACATTGAGATCAAAGAAGAAATAAAAAAGTTTCTAGAAACAAATGATAATCAGCATACATCAACTCAAAATTTATGGGACACAGCAAAACAGTTCTGAGAGGGAAGTTTATTGCACTACAGGCGTATCATAAGAAGCTAGAAAAAGCTCAAATAAGCAACCTGACACTGCATCTAAAAGAACTAGAAAAACAACAACAAATAAAACCCAAGACAAGTAGAAGGAAGGAAATAATAAAGATCAGAGCAGAAATACATGACATAGAGGCGAAGGAAACAATACAGAGGATCAATGAAACCAGAAGCTGGTTCTTTGAAAAGGTAAACAAGATTGATGAACCTTTAACTAGACTCACCAAGAAAAAAAGAGAGAGGACTCAAATAAAAAAAATTAGAAAAGACAATGGAGAAATAACAACTGACACAACAGAAATACAAAGCATTGTAAGAAAATACTATGAGGAACTATATGCCAAAAAATTAGACAATCTTGGTGAAATGGACAAATTTCTTGAATCATATAACCTTCTAAAAATCAATCTGGAAGAATCAGAACACCTAAACAGACCAATTACAGCAAATGAGATCGAAACAGTTATCAAAAAACTCCCAAAAAAGAAAAGTCCTGGGCCTGATGGCTTCACAAGTGAATTCTATCAGAAATTCAAAGAAGAACTAAATCCTATCCTCCTAAAACTATTTCAAAATATTCAAGAGGAAGGAAGACTTCCAAACTCCTTTTATGAGGCGAACATAATTCTGATCCCAAAACCGGGCAAAGACAACACAAAGAAAGAAAATTATAGGCCTATATTCCTGATGAATTTAGACACTAAAATTCTCAACAAAATATTAGCCAACCGGATCCAGCAATATATGAAAAAAATCATACACCACGATCAAGTGGGCTTTATTCTGGAGAGGCAAGGCTGGTTCAATATTCGCAAATCAATCAATGTGATTCATCACATAAACAAAAGGACAAAAATCACATGTTAATTTCAATAGAGGCAGAAAAGGCATTTGATTAAATCCAGCACCCATTCATGCTCAAAACTCTCAATAAAGTGGGAATACAAGGATCATTCCTTAACATGATAAAGGCTATCTACGATAAACCGACAGCAATCATCATACTAAATGGACAAAGATTAAAAGCAATCCCCTTAAGATTAGGAACCAGGCAGGGAAGCCCCCTATCACCACTCTTATTCAACATAGTTCTGGAAGTCCTAGCTACAGCAATCAGACAAGAAGAAGAAATAAAAGGCATTCAAATTGGAAAAGAAGAAGTAAAACTGTCACTATTTGCAGATGATATGATATTGTATATTGAAAACCCTAAAGTCTCAGTCAAAAAACTACTGGACCTTATAAATGAATTCAGCAAGGTCGCAGGATATAAAATTAATACTCAGAAATCAGAGGCATTTCTATATACCAACAATGAACTGTCAGCAAAAGAAATTAAGGAAACAATCCCCTTCACTATTGCAGCCAAAAAAATTAAGTACCTAGGAGTAAATTTAACCAAGGAGGTTAAGGACTTGTACTCGGAAAATTATAGAACATTGATAAAAGAAATCAAGGAAGATACAAACAAGTGGAAGCATATACCATGCTCATGGCTAGGAAGAATAAACATCATTAAAATGTCTATATTACCCAAAGCAATTTATAAATTCAATGCAATACCAATTAAAATACCAATGACATACTTCAAAGATATAGAACACATATTCCAAAAATGTATATGGAACCAAAAAAGAACACGAATAGCCTCAGCAATCTTAAAAAGAAAAAATAAAGCAGGAGGTATCACTCTTCCAGATATCAAGGTTTACTATAAGGCCATTATACTCAAGACAGCCTGGTACTGGCATAAGAACAGGCACATAGATCAATGGAACAGAACAGAGGACCCAGAAATAAACCCACAGCTTTATGGACAACTGATATTTGACAAAGGAGGAAAGAACATACAATGGAGTAAAGACAGCCTCTTTAACAATTGGTGTTGGGAAAATTGGACATCTACCTGCAAAAAAATGAAACTAGACCATCAACTTACACCATTCACAAAAACAAACTTAAAATGGATAAAAGACGTAAATGTAAGCCGTGAAACCATAAGCATCTTAGAAGAAAACATAGGCAGCAAGCTCTCCGACATCTGTAGCAGCAGTATATTTGCCGATTTATCTCCACGGGCAACTGAAATAAAAGGCAAGATAAACAAATGGGACTATATCAAACTAAAAAGTTTTTGCTCCGCTAAAGACAATAGGAACAGAATAAAAAGACAAACCACACAATGGGAGAACATATTCGACAGCACATCTGATAAGGGGTTAATAACTAAAATTTATAAAGAACTTATAAAACTCAACACCAGGAAGACAAGCAACCCAATCAAAAAATGGGCAAAAGAAATGAATAGAAATTTCTCCAAAGAGGACATACAGATGGCCAATAGGCATATGAAAAAATGCTCAACATCACTAATCATTAGAGAAATGCAAATTAAACCACAATGAGATATCACCTCACACCAGTCAGAATGGCACTCATCAGCAAAACAACACAGAATAAGTGCTGGCGAGGATGTGGAGAAAAGGGAACCCTTCTGCACTGCTGGTGGGAATGCAGACTGGTGCAGCCACTGTGGAAAACAGTTTGGAGATTCCTCAGAAAATTAAAATAGAACTGCCTTTTGACCCAGCTATCCCACTTTTAGGAATATACCCTAAGAACACCATAGCACTGTTCGAAAAGAAGAAATGCGCCCCCATGTTCGTGGCAGCATTGTTCACAATAGCGAAGATCTGGAACCAGCCCAAGTGTCCGTCAGAAGACGAGTGGATTAAAAAGCTATGGTACATATATACTATGGAATACTACTCAGCCATAAGAAACGATGGCATCGGATCATTTATAACAAAATGGATGTACCTTGATAACATTATACGGAGTGAAATAAGTAAATCAGAAAAAAAGGAAAACTGAGAACAGCATGATTCCATACATAGGTGGGACATAAAAGTGAGAATATGAGACATGGACAAGAGAGTGGTGGTTATGGGATGGGGGGGAGTGAGGGAAGAGTGGGATAGAGAGGAGGGGAGGGACACAGGGAAAACCAGATCGAAGGTGACAGAGGACAATTTGACTTTTGGTGATGGGTATGCAACACAATTGAATGATAAGATAACCTGGAGATGTTTTCATTGTACATATGTACCCTGATTTATTGGTGTCACCCCATTAGAATTAATAATAATAATATATATATATAAAAATAAAAAATAAATAAAAGAAAGATCCAAAGAGACATCTCACCTAAGAAGATATACAGATGGTAAATAAGCATATGAAAAAATGATCAACATTATATGTTATTAAAGAATTGTAAATAAAGACAAATGATTTGGCACATCTGTTAGAATGGCTGAAATTCAAAATGCTGACAAGACAAAATGCTGGTGAGAATGTGGAGCTACAGGAACTCTCATTCATTGCTGGAGGAAATTAAAAATAATGCAGCCACTATGGTAGACAGTTGGCAGTTTCATTCAAACTGAACATACTCCTGTGTGTGATCCAACAATCATACCCTTCGACATTTACCCAATGAACTGAAAATGTATATTCACCTAGAAACCTGCACACTAATGTTTATAGCAAGTTTCATAATTTCCAATTTGAAAATTTGCTAAGTGAAATAAGCCACTTTCAAAAGACCAGATACTCTGTAGCTCCAACTATCTGACATTCTGGAAAAGTCAAAAACAATAATATAATACAAAGGCCAGTAGTTGTTCAGGAGTTCAGGGGAAGGGAGAGAAGGATGAATAGGTGGAACACACACTTTTTAGTACATTGAAACTGTAAAATACAGTATAAACAGAAAAAAAGATTCATTCATGAGACATCTGGGACAGTTCTTTAATTGGCGATGTCTCAAGGAGAAATTGGTAATTACAATAATTTTTCAAATTTGAATGATATTTTAGTAATGTGGCTGAAGAAAATATACTTCTCACAAAAATTAGGGGATATTTCAAAATGAATATAATGTAATAAAAAGAAAACATTTGATTATTAACCAAGAACATCAGAAAAGCAAATGGCAAGTCAAAGATAGTTGTTCAATTATGCAAATGAGATGCAAACCAATGGAGTATCTGCACATTCCTTGATTTCCTAAATCCTATGAGCAGTGTAAATACAAAAAAAACATTTGGAAATGTAATAATAATTTCAGTATTGAACAGGCTTAAGTTGCCAGTGAGGTACCCACTTGGAAATAATAATTAAATCACAAAATTTACATTTTTTATTTATCAATTTTGCAGAGAGAGAGAGATACATCAATTTTTTGTTCTACTTAGTTATGCACACATTGATTGATTCTTGTATGTGGCCCTGGCTGGGGATCAAACCCACACCCTTGGTGTATTGAACTACCACCTGAGATTCCCAGCCAGGGCTAAATTACAACATTTAGGAAGAGTATGCCTAAGAGTAAAAAAGTTTTGATAGTCATTATTATATTTGTGTATTTGGAAGGTTCTTGTTTCAGATAACTTTTCTGTAAAACAAATAATTGTAAAACTTAGTGGCTTAAAGCAATCAAAGTGGTTATTTTAGCTCTTGTATATGTAGGTTGGTGAAATATGTGGGTGACAATTCTGGACTAGATCATTCTTAAACAGTCTAAACTGAGCCTTCTCAGAAATCTTCAGCTGATGGCTGTGGCTAGAAAAGCTTGAAGTATTGTTCATATAATCTCACTCTTCAGCACTCTAGCCTAGGTTTGTTCACCTGTTTTCAGAATTTTGAAAGAGAGAGGAGAAATTATACACACATAACACAACGTTATAGAGAGCAGAAAAGCAAATCCTCGAGGGAAGGAGGGAGGGTGTTGGGGGGCGGGGGCAAGGGGGATTATGTGGAGAACATGAAGGTGGGGGGATATTTGAATCTGTGTAAACACAATAAATTTAAATCAATAAAAAAGAATAGAGAGAGAGAGTAGAAATATACAAAGCCAATTGAAGTCAAGACTACAAAGAAGCATACCACCAACTTTCTCTGCATTTTATTGGACAAAGGAAGCCTACGCCAAATCAAAAGGAGGTAAAAAGACTCCACAGTTTGTGCTTGGAACTACTGCAAAGAGGAAAGCAAGACTAGGGGACCATAGTGGATAAGTTCTTGTAGAAAAATGCAAGTTCAGTAATTTCTAATAAAGTTCTAAAAATAAAACAATGAAAAGAATTTTTGATATTGTGTAAAGGGGTGAAACAATGAAGAAAACTGATTAAAAACAGACGAGGTCAGATGCATAATGGAAAGACTATAAGAGATTTTCTTAAAGAATTGCAAATCAGAAAACTCTAAGGTAATCTTGAAAATTCTTATTTCAAGTTTAGTTTTTTTCCATTGTCCACATAGTAGTATTACAGCCCAGAACATATTCAGTTATAACTTAGACAACTGACTCTCTTTTTAACTGGTCTGTTATCTGCAGGGTTTCTTAGTTCAATCAAAATCTTGTAGAAATATATTTCTCTATTACACTCATTACTATGTAAAATATCTCATGAAATGTATTGTTTCTTGATACTTCTTTTAAGGAAAATAATATTTTATCTGATATAAAAAACCAAAATCCATTATAATTAGTTCCAGACAATATATAGCATATATTGTTACCTTAATTTGATCCCTGATTCTCTCACCTTATATTCCAACTACTCCAAAATCTCACTTATTCCATAACTTCTTGTTTCTTTTTTCTTTTCTTTCTTTTTTTTTTTTTTTTTACAGGGACAGAGAGAGAGAGTCAGAAAGAGGGATAGATAGGAACAGACAGACAGGAACGGAGAGAGGTGAGAAGCATGAACCATTAGTTTTTCATTGCTGCTGCAACACCTTAGTTGTTCATTGATTGCTTTCTCACACGTGCCTTGACCGCAGGCCTTCAGCAGACCAAGCTACCCCTTGCTGGAGCCAGCGACCTTGGATCCAAGCTGACGAGCTTTTGCTCAAGCCAGATGGGCCTGCGCTCAAGCTGGCGAGCTCGGGGTCTCGACCCTGGGTCTTCCGCATCCCAGTTCGACGCTCTATCCACTGTGCCACCGCCTGCTCAGGCAGCTTCTTGTTTTTGTAAATGCTGTTTTCTCTGCATAGACTTCCCTAAAATTAACATCATTGTACGTTGGCTATACTACTTTATCTTCAATTGCCATCTCATATAGTATCACCTGTAACTGTTGATGGAACATAGATAGGAAATAAAAAATACACTACCATAGAAAGTAAATACATATAACCATTGAGGCAATAATATCCTCGATTATTAAAACTCTTGAAACACTCATCCAATAATATTACTAACCTTTTAAGAAACCTCTGTTTTTATATTATTTTACCAGACTTTTTTTCTCCCAAAATCCTCCACTCCCTTCAAATAAGTTAATTTAATATTCACATCTTTATTATAGATCACTATATTTAACTCAATTATAAGATTTTATAATGCTCTAAGAAAAATCAAAGCTTTGAGTAAAATTTGCTTTAGGCAATAGATCTGATATCATTGGAGGTGACTAATTTTATATCTTCTCCTTCGAATCACATTGTTATTATATGTTTTACAAGGCTCAGTGCTTTAAAGAATTTCCACACACTTCTATCATCCTCAAAATTTCAGTCAGTGTCACTGCTGTAGACTTGAATAATTTTTTTGAGGACTTAAAGGTGAGAAAAAATAAACACATGAACAGAGCAGAAGGGAAAGAAGATAGCTCTGGTGGGTGGTTTTTGAGACTAGGTATGAGAACAAACTTCAGGGGTGAGAATTAATAAAGGAAGATAATCAACTCCTTAGGTGTCTACAGAATTATTGCTAATGATAGTGGGGGTTTTCAGAGGATCTGGAATGAAAGCTGGGGCCATTAGATCAAGAGGATACAGTGGTTGTAGATGGCTAGAGGGCCAGGAACCTAAAAGGGCCACATTGGTCTGAATGGGAAAAGCATTTTATATGTATTTAAACGTGGAATGCTAACCAACAGAATAGGTGTGTGTTTTTCAAAATTATTTTAATTAAGAATTCTCAGAAATATTGATTCTGATTCAAGCTGGCAGATAAAACTGAAAGGAGGAATAAATAATAACAATTTGCCATAACAATCCAGGAAACAGAAGCTGCTACAAATAAACATTTTAAAACACAATTCAGAAAAATGGGGGGGGTGGTAATCTGATAAGAATAAGAGACCAAGTACAATTCATGAATAAGAAAGTATATGAAGGAACAAAATTCCAACCAGGCTGTCTTTCCCCACCATCTGTTCCATGTATGTTGTGTCTAACTTGAAATTGGCTTACATAATTTCTAGAATAATATGAGGATTTTCGCATCATTGAATCTGGCATTAAAATTAGGGAAAGGGCCCTGGCTGGTTGGCTAAGTGGTAGAACATTGGCCTGGCATGTGGAAGTCCTGGGTTCAATTCCCAGTCAGGGCACACAGGAGAAGCACCCATCTGCTTCTCCACTCCTCCCCTTCTCTCTCTCTCTCTCTCTCTCTTTCTCTCATCCTCTCCGGCAGCCATATATTGAATAAGCAACTTGGCCCCAGGCAATGAGAAAGACTCCATGTTCTCACTTAAGATGCTAAAATAGCTCAGTTGCAAAGCAGCAGCCCAAGATAGACAGAGCATAAGCCCCAGACGAGTTGTGGGGTGCACCCCCATTGGGGTACATGTGCTGTCTCTCTGCCTCCCTGCCTCTCACTTGATTAAAAAAAAAAGAACTTGGGGAAATGACTTGCAAGACATCATTTTGAGGATGTGTATGTGAGATATGTAGGTCTAATAAACCTCTAAACCAGAAAGTCAAAAACCTGCTGCATGGTTTACATCTAACAGCCTTATTCATAGTTTAAGTACTTCAAAAGAGAAAGAAAATACTATCTAAAACTTTGATACCTAATCAGAGAAATCAAAAAGTCAGTTTTAAACTGTTACTGGAAATGACATAGAAACATGCCTTGAGGAGTGATGAGAACTTCTAAATTTTTTATTTAGTAAGGAAACTAACTTGCTTGATCTGATGCCTGGCAGTTTCTTTCTATTCTTTCTTTGCCTTGTTTCTTTGATCCAGTAGGTCCCAAATGCTAGTATATCGTGTGCATTTGGTAAGCACATTTTCCCCTCATTATCACAGCATTCTTTGTTCAAAGGATGCTTGATGTATGTGGCAACTTTTGACCTTAAGAATGAATATAAGGAAATATTCTGATAATGCTTTAAATTCACATCAAATACACATCAAACTTTCAGAAGACAAATGGATCAGAATTTGCGAAATGCCGCAGAAAATTCATTTTGGATAAAGGAAAATAATTACCTTTGGAAATATTTCCCACATATGTTTGAAAGAATGGAACAGTATGTGAGCTTTATTTGATGTGGACTATCCCAATTAAAAACAGCTACCTCTGATCAAATATCTGCACAGACCTCAAGATTGCTGGCATTTTGCCTGTCCTTGAATTAGTTTGTATTTTTCCATAGGAAACTACTTTTTAATTTTATTTTTATCTTACTAATGCAGTAGTCAGATCAGTAGGATCTCCATGCTATTGCCACTGCTGCTATGTTGACCTAGCACTTTGATCTCCACTTAGGAACAAAGAGCAGTGTTGTAAGTTTAATATGAATAAAGCAATAGAAAAGAAACATGAGGTGTATTTCTTCATTATTAAATGTAATTTTCTTCCAAATTGATAAGCAAGGGGAAGAATAAGGTTAAAATATACTAAATTTATTTTAAGAATTACTTGTTTTAAAAAAGATTTATAAAGTTTAAAAATAAAATGAAACATCCTCATTGCTCTAGGTAGAAAAGAATTTTCTATTTTGACCCTAATTAACAAAGTCATCAGCAAATAAATAAGTGGTAAACAATATAAGAGAAAAATGTTACTAAAAGTTGAAGTGTTACTAAAATGCAAAGATGATCTTGTTTCAATATTTTAGAATCATTATTCTAAATTGATTTAATGTTTTAAACACAGGAATGAATGTAGCCAAGGAGAATAAAAGTTCTTATCAAGTAGAGAATAAATCTTATTTGAAGCTGCATATCACAGACAAAAGACAAAGTTATTTTGTGAATATTTCTAGGCTTCCTACTTTATTTCAATACCAGGGAGGAACAAAATTCTTGTTGCATCCACAAAAACACTTGTTCTTACCTAATTCAAGTGTGCTGATCTCAAATCTGACATTAGCTTTTCTCTGTAAGCTACAGTATTTTTTGCAATTCAAGATTATAGGTTTTCATCTTATTGTAAAATTTTCAACATTTAGTTTAACATAATGAAGAAGAATGTCTTCTTGAGCATAATCTTTGTGAAAATATAATAATTTATATAATGCAGTAAATACACTAATACATTCAAAGGTATGATTGCATAAGAATTTGTCTACAATTTCAAAGTAGAACATATTAAAACACTTATTTTAATCATAAAATTTGTGCAAAACTTATTTAAATTCTATTCAGGCAAAAATTTGAGTTTGTAGCTCTTGTGTTTGTATACTTGTTGAGGACAATCTCTTTTGATGCTCCAGCAGTAGTCTGCTCATCACTAACAGCTCCGAGATTTGAGAAATTTATCGAGGTGACTGTTCAGGAAGTGAATCTTAATGCTTATATTATATCCAAAGTCGCGGAAAGCCAACAACATCCTTTGAAGCAGAAGCCCATAATTTTCTGCTCTTTTGTTGCCAAAGAAGTTCTTTGTAACTGCTACAAAAGACTGCCATGCTGCTTTCTTCTTATTATTCACCCTTCTGGCAAATTCTTCGTCACATATGAGGGTTCGAATTTGAGGTCCATCAAATATACCTGCTTTTATCTTCTTGAAAGACAAGGCAGGAAAAGCAGAAATAATATGTTGAAAGCATTCACTTTCTCTATTCAGAGCCTGAACAAACTGCTTCATTAAGTCAAGTTTGATGTGAAGTGGGGGAAAAATGATTCTGTCTCAATTAACTACAGGTTCATTCACAATATTTTGCATCCCTACTTCCAGAGCTTAACGTTTGAGCCACTCCTTCTGTGTCCAGTGTTTCTCCCCAGCTCGGCTGTCCCACAAACACAGAAAGCAAGGATAGTTCATGAAACCTCTCTGTTGTCCTAGCAGGAAATTTACCATATTAAGATCCACACAAATGATCCAGTTATGCTCCTCATTCTTCAGAAAGTTGAGGACAATTTTTATGTCATTATATTCATATCGCACATGAATTGAATAACCAATTGGAACTGCTGCATAAACATTATTGTTGTGTAAGAGAACACAATTCAGACTCTGTTTAGAGCTGTCAAAAAATAGCCACCATTCTGTTGGACTGTAAGTGGTAACACGTAGCTGGCTGAGAAGACTACTGATATTTTGACAGTAAACAAAGTGTTTGTCTTCGGGAAAAAAAGTCTACAAAAATTTGTTCATGCTTCCTGAAATAGGATATTTTAGCTGATTGGTCAAGTACATTCTTTTCTTGAAGCTTGTAGGTTAATAACTCAGCTGCTGTCTTTGATAGACCCAAATGTCTTACTAAGTCATTCAATTCAGGTTGGCTAAACTGCTGAGGGGTTAATGACTGCTTGGCATCAGAAGAAGAACTTTCAGATTCTACAACCATTTTCTCATGCATCTTATTAAAATACATTTGATCACCATGTTCACTTTCTTCATCCATAGAAGAAATAAAACCATTGGAAACTGGAACCAGGAGTGTCTCAGAGTGTGGGATAGGTTGTATTGCTGAAAGAATATTAGGATATGAGATCATATGCCATTTTTTCTTGCCGATGCCTTTTGTATGGATAGGACAGAAATAACAGTCACTGCTGTGGTCCTTAGTTTCACGCCAAACCATGGGAATACCAAAAGGCATTCCTTTGCGTTTTCCTTTTGTCCAGTCATGAAGCATTTTCTCATAATTATGACACACAATATGAGGAGCCCAATTTTTGTCTTGATCGCCAAGGGGAACTTGAGAATAGGCAGTATATGCACGTGTCACAAATGATGAAATATTGTGCCTTTGACACAGAAGTTTGTAACAGCCACATATATAACAGAAGGTGTCAGGACTATTCTTACTATTATGCCTACTCGAAGAGCCATGATTCAATCTTAAAACAAAATAAGAGGGTTTTTTATCAGAGAATAATTGTTTACATTTAGAAACAACTATAATTATGTAAAAGTGATGTTTATAAAACATGAATTGCCTTGTGGTTATGTTCAATCCAAGAGTCGTTGCCCTTTAACTCCAATTTAAAAACCAATGCATGCCATTAACTGTAACAAAAAGAAATTAAAATTGCATAAAAACTAGAGCATGTACCAAAACATGGATTTTAGATTTGGAATAATCTGTGCAGAAATATATAGAAACAGTTCTAAAACCTCATGCAACAGAAAATGAGAAGAAAATTATTCCCCAGTGTTATCTCTTTTTCTATTCTTTTAACAATACCACAGTCTTAATTACTATAGCTCTCATTAACCTTAAAGTTAGTGTCATTCTTCTGACTTTGTTATTTATCAACATTGTTTTTAATATTTTGGGCCTTTCCACTTTCCACATAATCTTTTGAATTGGTTACTGATATCTACAAAACAACCTGGCGGAACAAAATTTAGTAGTACATATTATTCTAACATCTATTAGTCATACCCACCCACCGCAAAGATGAAGACATTCTTACTAATAAACCTCTCTATAGCTTTGGTTGTTATTTTTTTTTATGTTAAATCTCTCATTGACCATCAAACAGTTGGTTCTCTCTGAGTATTTTATAAAACATTAAATAATATATTACTTGATTTATACATTAACTAATGATTTATTTATTATCAATAAGTGTATAAAATTCCTGTCATGGATTATACAGAGCCATTTCTAATAACTATAAGAAAAGTAATTTTGCCAAAAGATTATCTTACAATTTATTTAAATGTTTTTCTTATACATACTTTATTCAGATCAATTTCTTTAGTTTTTGCACACATTCACTAAGACAGGTATTCAATCTCTTTATATAGTTTTAATCTTACCCTTTGATAAAGAATCATCTTTTCCATTAAAAAAGCTGTGTCTATGAATTGCTCATTTAAAATGAAAGTTATTATATTTACTTTGATTAAAATACTCAGCTCTTTATAGTTTAACTAGTTAAAATCTTTGGGGGTTAAAAAATTGATGTTCTACTTTTTCTTCACCTTACTTCAAATAATTATTTCTTTTGTGAGTATGTTTAATTTAATGTATTTTTACTTTACTATGTATTTTCAGGAATTATTTGCAGGATTTAAATTATTTTAAATTTTTTACTACTCACACTTTCATTGAGTTGTTTTGGTCTTTTTTCATTTATTGCAGAATTTTATATTATTTATGTTATCTTTATGATTTTACTATATAAATTTATATACACATAAAAAGATTGCAATATATTTGTAATATATAACTGACTGATTTCATTTAAATTCTTGAGTGCTTGTATCTCTTCTTTTTCTTTCTCTTTTTGTTAATTTTCAGTTGCAGTTAATACATAAACATTACTTGAATTTTACTCATATTTGTTTTTGTGACATTACATAATTACGGTCAATTTTTTTGAGGTTTCTAAGTTAGGTGAGACAAAAAGTATATTATTTGTTTAAAAAATCCCAATAGAATCAAAAGTTGAAAACTATAAAAAGATAGTGAAATAATTTTGTAGTCACTATATTACTTAGATTTCTAAGATTCTCTTTATGAAAAAGAAAATGACTTCTAAACTTTAAAAGCTTAATTATTTTGCCTTCTCTGCTAGATAATAATGAAATAACAATCTTTATATAATTTTATATAACAACCTATATATAATTTTAAACATCCAGATTTAAACAATTTATAAAGAACTAAGTTTTAAGGACAAATAAAAGAATACCTGAGTCTATCATCTATTTTTTAATTTTTTATGTCTATTGATTTACTACGTAGTTAATTTTGGTAACAAAGCATAATTTCTTTAACTCCAAAATTATAATTATTTAGATTTATAGTCAAAAAAGTATATCTGTTCTTAATATTTATACTATAATGCAAACAGCATAAGAAAAGTAAGTTTTGGAAGATATGTTTTTTGAATTAGAGAAAGAATGTCACAGGGAATGTTTAATGATAATTTAATAGATGTTTTAGAAAGAGAAGGGAGCATGTTCTAATACTTGATTTATGGTTATCTCATCTGCATGATGAAAATATTATAACTCCAATGTTAAACAATATTTATACAAGTGGAGAAGCTAATGAAATATATTTTTCTGTCAATAGCTATATATATTCAGACGGAGAGATGTTGCAGCCATAGGCACATACATGTTCTTTCATCTGCTGTGAATAGTCAACTGGTGTCTTTTATAGTGGAACAGATTACTATGCAGAAAATAAAGTTAGAAGTATGGAATCAATTTTTTGTCTCAAGATGAAGGCCAGTAATATCACAATTGGAACTTTTCATTAGATATTTAATAAGTAGAAATAATTTGGAAAACGTGTGTGCAGTGGCTATACTATATGTAGAAGAGATCTCTCTGACAGGTCCACAGACCTGTTTTTTGAAGCAGAGCTTCAAAATTGACATACCTGTGGAGTATAAATATTTATGTTATAAGCAAATAAGTTTTTGAGGGGATTAAAACATGGCATTGTGGTAAAAACGGTTGACTAGCATAGCAGCTACCTCCAAACATAAGTGTGAAAATAATTTGGTGGAAAAATATTCTGAGTAGCAATTAAAAAAGCAAATACTCCAGAAAAATTTAATGTACAAAGTATTTTTAATATTATATGATGATATCTTTATAACACCTAAGGCTTCATCAATAATGTACAATTATTTATTTAGAATTTTATGTTTAAGACTTGGTACTTGCCAATACTTTGTACTTAGATCAAGAATTGAAAATATTCTGAAACTATTCAAAAGCACACTTAATTTTTATAAATCTATTAGTTATCAACTTTATTGACAGTGTATATTTTAACATGGAAAACTTATATTTAACAACAAATATCTTTACTTAAATAATAAATTATTCCTGAGGCGTATAATTAAAAAATTAGTCTTACATAAAAGAGGTCTGGCAGTTACCTTTAGCTTTGGGAAAGTAATCTCTGAACCCTTGAAATCTCATGCCTTGGAAATTAGTGGTTATTCTGGTTGCTATAATCATATACCATCTTTTATTAAATATTGAAGATTTTTACAGTCAATCTGATATTAAAGCTTAATTTTATGTTCTTATATTAAAATAGTAATCTTTGGTTTACATCTATAATTTCTCTTTCTCACTTTTAAATAGAATGTACCATTTTATTTTTGTATTTAAATGAATCTAAGAAGTACATATTCAAAATATAACTATTTTTTAATTTGTTAAAATATTCCGTTCTTTTTGCTCTTTTTATTCTCTTTTGGTTTTCATTCAAAGGTAAACTCTAAAAATAACTTCACGTATTTCAAATAACTCCTTTAGATTTCCTTTTAAATTACATTAAACATATAAGTTATTCAAGGTATATCCAATCTTTCCACTTAAAAGTAATTTATTTCATCATTTTTTCCCCGAAACCTCTTCATCATTGCTAAAAACAATTGTGTTCTTCTGACAGCTCAAATATATTTCTTATAAAGTTCATTCCCAGGTATTTTGTTGTTTTTTAGTTGATAAGTTATTCAAAATTATATCTTACCTAATAGATGCCAGGTACTCCACCAGATATTTAACATACTTTGTTAAATCTTTTACAAAAATATTAACTACCTTAAGAGGACGTTATACACTGTTCTGTGATGATAACATATTATTACTGCTGCCAATATTTTAAAACATCCACTGAGCTGTAAAATACTCCAGGAATGTCATTACCCTTTCTGGACCTGGTTTTCTCCAATGAATTACATTACTTGGGAGCCTTCTAAAGCATGGCTCTTTTCTTTCACATTGGTCTATGACAGGGTCAACTAGATGCCATTATTGATTTTTGTAGCTGGTTCCAGAAACTAACCCTTTTCCCTCAGATGATATCACTGTGTTTTCTTGTTATACACATCCTCAGTATCCATTTCATTCCTCATAAATTCTTAATATATCTCTCAGGTACACTTAGTCAGTGGTTCAGTGACTATATAATTTTCTTTTCCAACATACTGTCCACTTGGTTCCTAGAACTTCTGCCCACCAATGGTCTGCACCCTAGTTTTTTAATTTGCTCCTAAGACTTTGTCATTAGCAATAAATATCTACTCTTTATATCTATCAGGTTCCTGACAGACAGAGACCCATTAAATTTAGCATAATTCATGGGCAAAGTATTTTATAAGATGGGAGGATATTTGAACAGATATACGAAGAAAATAAGTGAACCTCAATTATAATACTATATTCAAAAGCAGTAATAAAGAGGAAATCTTAAAAGGAACCAAGGGGAACCGCACGATGGGTTCCAAGGTGGCGCAGCTGCTGGAGGCTGCCAACTTTGCGGCTCACAAACACCGACAGCAGCGGCAGAAAGACCCCGAAGGGACCCCTTACATCAATCACCCTATCGGTGTGGCTCGGATCCTGACTCACGAGGCAGGAATCACTGACATTGTTGTATTACAGGAACGAAAGATGGCAATGGAGTCAGCGGACGTACCAACGTCCAACTCCCAGAACCAAAGTGGATTATAACTCAATTTTAAGAACCATCATCTGGATAAACCAACTTTGAACTAAACAAAGTGGACTCTTCAATTAAGGAACACTGCAGAAGCCACATTGAGACTGGTAGGAATAGCGAAAATGCGAAGAGGGCTGCCCAGCTCCCCGGAGCAAACGGCAGTCCGCAGAGACCCGCGTGGTGGGAGGAGAGTTTGGTGGAGAGGGAGGGACCTGGGTACCAGGAACCAAGCCCCAGCCTGCAGTCCCAGAGCCTAGAAGAGGCGTATGGACAGTATTGAGCTGTGAAACAAGTAAGGATATTGTTTGTGAAAAAGAGATAGTTTTCTCAGACCCAAGAATCTTTTCAAAGGGACAGCGCAGAAACCCTCTCTCACAACCATGCACCCGGGGCTCCGGGGAACGGGGACAGAGGAGAGGAACAGAGCAGCGGGAACAGAGAGTGGACTGAAGGCACGAGGACACTCTGAGGGACAGCCATCCTGACCCCTGGGCTAAGTCATTTCCCTAATCGAAAATAAATATTTCCCCTGGAACTAGCAATAGCAGCAAAGGGAGACAGGACACTAGCCAAACAAGCTTTCTCGCGGCAATTAGAGCAGAGCTGCTTAGAGGGAGGGAGCTCCCAAGCCTACAGTATGGAGACTTAAGACACTGCCATCTCTCTGAGGGTTGCTGAAGGGATGTTGGCGACAGGATGCTGAAACGCGGTCCTGTCGGCGTGGGCGGAGGCACAACCGACGTGAGCTCGGTCTAGCCCAGCAGGGGCGGAGAGGACGCGCGAAAGTGGTCCTGCAGCTGCGGGCCCACTTGTGACCTAACTTGTGGGGGAAAATACGGGCAGAGATCAGCTCTGTGACCCTGCACAAGCCGGCCCTGACCACGGGGATGGGGCTAGGGCCAGGGACGGGCGAGGGGCTCGCGGCTGAGCTCACGCTGCCAACCCCGCCCGAATGGAGAAACCCGGGGGTTTGAAATAGTACGTGCGCGCAAGCGGGTTTTCACAGCTGAGCTCACGCTACTAGCCCTGCCTGGCCAGAGAAACCCCAGAGGGTTGAAATCCTACGTGTGCGTGAGCTGACTTTCGCGGCTAAGCTCACGCTACTAGCCCCGCCTGGCCAGAGATATCCCCGCGGTTGACCATCCTACGTGCGCGAGCTGGCGCAGAACGTGGGGGCGTGGTGGAGTCCGGACCGATCTGAAGCTAGCAGCTGAGCTCACACAAGCAAACACGCCAGGCCCAATAAATCGTGGTTTGCGACCCTGCGCAGGAAGGCCCCGGTCTCGAGGGTGGGGCTAAATTCTGGATGGGCAAAGGCTCACAGCTGAGAGCACGTCAAAAGCCCAGCACAACCCAGAAAACTGTGGCAAGCAGGCTCTGACTACAGGGGCTGGGCATAATCCTTCCGGAAACGGGCTGAGTCCGCAGCTGAGCAAAGGTGCTCACCTCTGCCCTTGGTGCTAAGACTTGTGGCTTGAGTGACAGCCCCTCCGGCGGAGGAGAGATGGAAATCACAGCAACAGCCGCAGTAGGCTGCCGCTGGCAACGCCCACACCCAACCACCCTAGGCAGCGGCAGAGGGGGTAGCAGGCCTGCAGACAGACCACACCTAGAGAACACAAAGGTAACACCTACTGAACTCCAGTGGCCACAACTTGCTTATACAAAGATAAAATGGGCAGGCAGAGGAATGCAAACCAAATGAATCAAGAGAAATCCCCAGAGAAGGACCTGAATGAACTAGATATAACCAAACTAACAGAAGCAGAATTTAGAATAATGATAGGATGTTCAAAAAAATTAGAGCAACAATGGATAGTCACTATGAACAACTAAATAAAGAGATAACAAGTATAAAAAATGAAATCGAAATACTAGAAAAAATCAGACAGAAATGACAAATACAGTATCAGAACTGAAGACCACAATGGAAGAAATTAAAAGCAGGATGAATCACGCTGAGGATCGAATCAGCGAGTTAGAGGACACAATAAACAAAGGCACAGAAGCAGAGAAGAAAAAGGAAAAGAGACTTAAAAAATGTGAGGAAACTCTAAGGGAGCTCTGTGACAACATGAAGAGAAACAACATTTGCATCATAGGGGTGCCTGAAGAAGAGGAAAGAGGACAAGAAATGGAAACTTTGTTTAATCAAATCATAGCAGAAGACTTCCCTAAATTAAGGTGGGGAAACATTCCACACGTTCAAGAAGCACACCAAACTCATTTAAGAGAAACCCAAATAAATCTACACCAAGACACATCACAGTTAAAATACAAAACTTAATGGATAAAGAAAAAAAAGCTGCTAGAGAAAAAAAGGATATCACCTACGAAGGTGCCCCCATTAGGATGACATCGGACTTCTCAACAGAAACACTTGAGGCCAGAAGAAAATGGCAAGATATAATCAAAATAATGCAGAACAAAAACCTACAACCAAGACTACTCTATACAGCAAGGCTAACATTTAAAATTGAAGGAGAAATAAAGACCTTTCCTGACAAAGAAAGCCTCAAGGAATTCATTAAAACCAAACCAATTCTGCAAGAGATAGTAAGGGGACTGTTGTGAACAGTTCAAAGGGAGGAGAGAATATAGCAAAAGAAGAATACAGCTTTAAAGAATAAAATGGCAATAAACAACTACATATCAATAATAACCTTAAATGTAAATGGATTAAATGATCCAATCAAAAGACATAGGGTAGCTATGTGGATAAAGAAACAGTACCCATACATATGCTGTCTACAAGAGACACACCTTAAAACAAAAGATGCACATAGACTGAAGGTAAAAGGATGGAAAAAAATATTTCATGCAAATAGAAATAAAAAAAAAGCCGGGGTAGGAGTACTTATATCTGACAAAATGGACTTTAAAACAAAGGCTGTAGTAACAGATAAAGAAGGACACTACATAATGATAAAGGGAACAATTCAACAGGAAGATATAACTATTATAAATATCTATGCACCAAATATAGGAGCCCCGACATACATAAAGCAGACTTTGAAGGACATAAAGGGCGAGAATAACAGAAATACTATCATAGTAGGGGATTTCAATACCCCACTAACAACACTGGATAGAATCTCAAGAAAGAAAATCGATAAAGAAACAGCAGACTTAAAGGAGACACTAGATCAACTTGATTTAATAGATATCTTCAGAACTTTTCACCCTAAAGCAGGAGAATATACATTCTTCTCAAGCGCTCATGGTACGTTTTCTAGGATAGACCTCATGTTAGGACACAAAAATGGTCTCAATAAATTTAAGAAGATTGAAATCATATCAAGCATTTTCTCTGATCACAATGCCATGAAACTAGAAATTAACCACAAAAGAAAAACTAAAAAATACTCAAACACTTGGAAACTAAATAGCATGTTATTAAATAATGAATGGATTAACAATGAGATCAAAGAAGAAATAAAAACTTTTCTAGAAACAAATGATAATGAGTATACATCAACTCAAAATTTATGGGACACAGCAAAAGCAGTGCTGAGAGGGAAGTTCATTGCACTACAGGCATATCATAGGAAGCTAGAAAAAGCTGAAATAAGCAATCTGACCCTGCATCTAAAAGAACTAGAAAAACAACAACAAATAAAACTCAGAAAAAGTAGAAGGAAGGAAATAATAAAGATCAGAGCAGAAATAAATGACATAGAGGCTAAGGAAACAATACAGAGGATCAATGAAACCAGAAGCTGGTTCTTTGAAAAGGTAAACAAGATTGATGAACCTTGAACTAGACTCACCAAGAAAAAAAGAGAGAGGTCTCAAATAAATAAAATTAAAAAGGACAGTGGAGAAATAACAACTGATACAACAGAAATACAAAGCATTGTAAGAAAATACTATGAAGAACTCTATGCCAAAAAATTAGACAATCTAGATGAAATGGACAAATTTCTTGAATCATATAAACTTCCAAAAATCAATCTGGAAGAATCAGAACACCTAAGCAGACCAATAACAACAAATGAGATTGAAACAGTTATCAAAAAACTCCCAAAAAAGAAAAGTCCTGGGCCTGATGGCTTCACAAGTGAATTCTATCAAAAATTCAAAGGAGAACTAACTCCTATCCTCCTCAAGCTATTTCAAAAAATTCAAGAGCAAGGAAGACTTCCATACTCTTTTTATGAGGCGAGCATAATTCTGATCCCAAAACCGGGCAAAGACAACACAAAGAAAGAAAATTATAGGCCTATATCCCTGATGAATTTAGACACTAAAATTCTCAACAAAATATTAGCCAACCGGATCCAGCAATATATGAAAAAATTCATACACCACGATCAAGTGGGCTTTATTCTGGAGAGGCAAGGCTGGTTCAATATTCGCAAATCAATCAATGTGATTTATCACATAAACAAAAGGAAGGACCAAAATCACATGATAATTTCAATAGATGCAGATAAGGCATTTGATAAAATCCAGCACCCATTCATGCTCAAAACTCTCAGTAAAGTGGGAATACAAGGAACATTCCTTAACATGATAAAGGCCAGCTACGATAAACCGACAGCAAACATCATACTAAATGGACAAAAATTAAAAGCAATCCCCTTAAGATTAGGAACCAGGCAGGGTTGCCCACTTTCACCACTCTTATTTAACATAGTTCTGGAAGTCCTAGCTATAGCAATCAGACAGGAAGAAGAAATAAAAGGCATCCAAATTGGAAAAGAAGTAAAACTGTCACTATTTGCAGATGATATGATATTGTATATAGAAAACCCTAAAGTCTCAGTCAAAAAACTACTGGACCTTATAAATGAATTCAGCAAGGTGGCAGGATATAAAATTAATACTCAGAAATCAGAGGCATTTCTGTATACAAACAATGAACTGTCAGCAAAAGAACTTAAGGAAACAATCCCCTTCACTATTGCAGCCAACAAAATAAAATACCTAGGAGTAAATTTAACCAAGGAGGTTAAGGACTTGTAATCAGAAAATTATAATACATTGATAAAAGAAATCAAGGAAGATACAAACAAGTGGAAGCATATACCATGTTCATGGCTAGGAAGAATAAACATTATTAAAATGTCTATACTACCCAAAGCAATTTATAAATTCAATGCAATACCAATTAAAATATCAATGACATACTTCAAAGATATAGAAAACATATTCCAAAAATTTATATGGAACCAAAAAAGAACATGAATAGCCTCAGCGATCCTAAAACGAATATATAAAGCAGGAGGTATCACTCTTTCGGATATCAAGTCTACTACAAGGCCATTATAATCAAGACAGCTTGATACTGGCATAAGAACAGACACATTGATCAATGGAACCGAACAGAGAAGCCAGAAATAAACCCACAGTTTTATGGACAACTGATATTTGACAAAGGAGGAAGAACATACAATGGAGTAAAGACAGTCTCTTTAACAAATGGTGCTGGGAAAATTGGACATCTACCTGCAAAAAAATGAAACTAGACCATCAACTTACACCATTCACAAAAGCAAACTCAAAATGGATAAAAGACTTAAATGTAAGCCGTGAAACCATAAGCATTTTAGAAGAAAACATAGGCAGCAAGCTCTCCGACATCTGTAGCAGCGGTATATTTGCCGACTTATCTTCATGGGCAACTGAAATAAAAGGCAAGATAAACAAATGGGACTATATCAAACTAAAAAGTTTTTGCACAGCTAAAGACAATAGGAACAGAATAAAAAGACAAACCACACAATGGGAGAACATATTCGACAGCACATCTGATGAGGGGTTAATAACTAAAATTTATAAAGAACTTATAAAACTCAACACCAGGAAGACAAACAACCCAATCAAAAAATGGGCAAAATAAATGAATAGAAATTTTTCCAAAGAGGACATACAGATGGCCAATAGGCATATGAAAAAATGCTCAACATCACTAATCTTTAGAGAAATGCAAATTAAAACCACAATGAGATATCACCTCACACCAGTCAGAATGGCCCTTATCAGCAAAACAACACAGAATAAGTGCTGGCGAGGATGTGGAGAAAAGGGAACCCTTCTGCACTGCTGGTGGGAATGCAGACTGGTGCAGCCACTGTGGAAAACAGTTTGGAGATTCCTCAGAAAATTAAAAATTGAACTGCCTTTTGACCCAGCTATCCCACTTTTAGGAATATACCCTAAGAACACCATAGCACTGTTCGAAAAGAAGATATGCGCCCCCATGTTCATGGCAGCATTGTTCACAATAGGGAAGATCTGGAAACAGCCCAAGTGTCCGTCAGAAGACGAGTGGATTAAAAAGCTTTGGTACATATATACTATGGAATACTACTCAGCCATAAGAAACGATGACATCGGATCATTTATAACAAAATGGATGTACCTTGATAACATTATACGGAGTGAAATAAGTAAATCAGAAAAAAAGAAAAACTGAGAACAGCACGATTACATATATAGGTGGGACATGAAAGTGAGGGTATGAGACATGGACAAGAGAGTGGTGGTTATGGGATGGGGGGAGGGAGGGAAGAGTGGGATAGGGAGGAGGGGAGGGACACAGGGAAAACCAGATTGAAGGTGACAGAGGACAATTTGACTTTTGGTGATGGGTATGCAACACAATTGAATGATAAGATAACCTGGAGATGTTTTCATTGTACATATGTACCCTGATTTATTGGTGTCACCCCATTAGAATTAATGATAATAAAATATATATATATATATAAAAAAAAACAAATTCAAAGTTGATAAAAGAGTTAAATGTAAGCCGTGAAACCATAAGCATCTTAGAAGAAAACATACGCAGCAAGCTTTCCAACATCTGTAGCAGCAATATATTTGCTGATTTATCTCCACGGGCAAATGAAATAAAAGGCAAGATAAACAAATGGGACTATATCAAACTAAAACGTTTTTTCACAGCTAAAGACAATAAGAGCAGAATAAAAAGACAAACCACACAATGTGAGAACATATTCGACAACATGTCGGATAAGGGGTTAATAACCAAAATTTATAAAGAACTTATGAAACTGAACACCTGAAAGACAAACAATCCAATCAAAAAATGGGCAAAAGAAATGAATAGAAATTTCTCCAAAGAAGACATACAGATGGCCAAAAGACATATGAAAAAAATGATCATCACTAATTATTAGAGAAATGCAAATTAAAACGACAATGAGGTATCACCTCACACCAGTCAGAATGGCACTCATCAGCAAAACAACACTGAATAAGTGCTGGCGAGGATGCGGAGAAAAGGGAACCCTTCTGCACTGCTGGTGGGAAAGCAGACTGGTGCAGCCACTGTGGAAAAACAGTTTGGAGATTTCTCAAAAAATTAAAAATTGAACTGCCTTTTGACCTGGCTACCCCACTTATAGGAATATACCCTAAGAACACCATAACACTGTTCGAAAAGAAGAAATGCACCCCCATGTTTGTGGCAGCATTGTTCACCATAGCGAAGATCTGGAAACAGCCCAAGTGTCCATCAGAATATGAGTGGATTAAAAAGCTTTGGTACATATATACTATGGAATACTACTTGGCCATAAGAAATATGACATCGGATCATTTACAACAAAATGGTTGTACCTTGATAACATTATACGGAGTGAAATAACTAAATCAGAAAAAAAAACTGAGAATAGCATGAATTCATACAAAGGTTGAACATAAAAGTGAGACTATGAGACATTTACAAGAGTGTGGTGGTTACGGGGTGGGGGGAGGGACAAAAGGGTGGGATAGGGAGGAGGGGAGAGGCACTGGGAAAACCATATAGAAGGTGACAGAGGACAATTTTACTTTGGGTGATGGGTATGCAACACAATTGAATGATAAGATAATATGGAGATGTTTTCCTTGTACATATGTACCCTGATTTATTGGTTTCACCACATTAAAGTTAAAAAAAAAAAAAGGAACCAAGGGACAAAGATATGGACACACAGAGAAGTAGATCTTGTTGGAAACTATGTCCTGTCAGAAACAGTGCAAATGAGAACACCGTAGAGAAACATATTAAATTATTGAGATAAAAGAATTCCCAAGAATTATATATCCGGTAGAGATATGTTTCCAAAATAATGTCAAAATAATTACTCTCACCCAATCCAAAGGCTGAAAAAAATATAGCTGTAGCGGATTTATGCTATAGAAATGTAAAAGGAGATTCTCTGAGCAGAAAGAAAATATGAGTGAAATATAAATCTAAGAAAAGGAAGGAGAGCACCAAAAATAGTAACTACATGTTTAGATATGTAACACATTTTTCAAATTAAATGTTTTTAAATGAAAATTGAAATCTTAAAACAAAAATACTGATAGTATGGGATTTATAGCATATTAATTTTTTTTTCAACTATAAAAAGTATAGCCCAAGGTTTGGGAAGGGGTAAATTGGAGTATACTACTAAATAAGGTGCTTATACAGTACCTAGAATAGTATAATTTTATTTGAAAGTAAACTGGGATAAATTAAAAATTTACACCATGAACAAAGCAACAACTAAAATAATAAATTGGAGTTATAGCTAATGTAATAACAAAAATAAATCAAATAATAAAGCAAAAAATATTCAGTTAAAGAGAGTATAATAACACATACCCTCCTCATTTGACCTCAGGCATGGACATACAAGTTTCTTGGGAATGGAATGAGTAAAAAAGACATGTGCCACCATAGTTTTATGAGGAATGAGGTTTCTCTATTTTTTTTACCCCACTGCTATGACAATAAAAGACCTGAAATGGGGCCTGTCTTCAGCCTGGAATGAAGAGACTCCCAAAAGGGAAGATAAATGGTAATGGACGAAGACTTGAAAAGGGGGAGTGTACACACAATATGTTGTACAAAGATGTGTTGCAGAATTGGGCACTGTATAATTATATTAACCAGTGTCACCCAATAATTCAGTTTTTTTTTAAAGCAGGATAAAGAGAGAGAAATAAATAATTCTTGTAATGCACTGAGAGTTGCAGATTGTTTCACTAAGTGTCTCTTTTTTACCCAGACAGAAGGATTCCTTCCTTATAACCACATCTTCGAAGACCCAACATAAGAAAAAAAAAACATAATATGGATTATGAGAAAAGCCTATGAGAACTTTGTTACCCAAGATGAAGTGCTTAATTCTAGCAGAGCCTATCCATGACCCTAAACATCAGCCATAATGACTGATAGAGATTAGTGCTTTAAACAAAACATGACTATGCCTGAATGCTATCGAAGGCTGGAGTTTGTGTAACTGCCAATATTAAAGTCAAATACTGGTTGGGAGTAAGGAGACATTTGAATGGCAGAAGTGTGTATGTAAGAGCAAAAGCTAATCTGCTTGCCAGCCTCTACTTCTCAGATATTGAAATACAAAGAAGTCATTATTTTCTAGCATTAGCAAACATCTATTTAATATCTTTTCTTCACAAGTTCTTTGTGGTTCTCAAGGCACTAAGATATTAGTATAATATTAAGATTTACAGAGTCTAAAGAATATTTGCAATATTATGATTAATAGTGCTTTTAAATTAATAAATGTAGGTAGCTCTAAAATTCACATGCATTGTTTTCTCTTGCACATTTAAAATTACCTCTGAATCTCCTATCACCTATTTATAAAAATGTGTTGAAATTATTTATGTTGCCTTTTTTCATCTCATTAACATTTTAAAACAATTAGCATAAATATTTTCTGTTACATACTATCTCTTATTCTATTTTTGAATGATTTTTTTTGTAATTTCCTTTAATTAGATTTTTTTTCAAAGATTACCCATCAGTCAAATTGCTAAAGCAGAGGTATGACCAAGTCCAGTAATTACAGTGTTTCAAATACCTGTCAAATTTGAGATTCCAAAGAATGTTTCGGGTGGTTTGTGAATTTAAATCCTATCAACAGCCGTAGCATGCATTCTTATCTCCCTCCTTGCTGTGCTGTGCTCAGCCCATGCACACCTAGAACCTTCTTTTGCTCTGCTTTAGCTCACTTTTTACTTTACTTTTTCTCTTCATTGTGATTTTTAATAGCATTTTTTCTCTAGCTTACTTTAGTGTAAAAATATAGTATATAATACATACAAAAATATGTGTTAACTGACTGTTATCAGTAAGGTTTTCAGTCTTCTGTCAACTATTAGTAGTTAAGTTTGGGGGGAGTTAAAAGTTGTACATGAGGGGTGGAATTAGATAACCCTTTTCCTGCATTTTCAGGGGTCAGTCCAGGAACTCCAGCTGGCCCTTCCTACTTTTCAGATTTACCTGAAAACTCAAGGAAAGCTGATTAAGTTGCACCAAGGTGAAAGAATATCATTAAAACAAACAAATACTATGGGCATTAATTGCTTAAAAATTGGTTCAATTATTTTCTCATATAAAATATTTTAATTTAGTGACTAATGATGATTTTGAAAAGATTTTTAAGAAATATTTATAGGATTTTTGGAACAATAAAAATGCTCTGTATGATACTATAACAGTAGATATTTGTTATAGCATTACATATTTGTCAAACTGATATATACAACGCCAACTGAAAACCCTAATGTAGATGGTGGAATTTGGGTGATAAATAACGCATCCATGTGGGTTCATCAGTAGTAACAAATGTACCACAATGGAAGGGAGTGTTGATAATGGGGAAGGCTGTGCACATGCAGGGACAGAGGGTGACGGAAAATCTTTGTACTTTACAATTTTGCTGTGAACCTAAAAATGCTCTAAAAAACAAACTTTTAGTAAAGACCTTTGACAGTTTTCAAAATTAATCTTCCTTATAAATTAAGTAGTTTATAAAATATAGGTAAGGAATTATATTATCATCTGTTAAATGTAATGATTTATTTTAACCATTAAAAATTTTCAGCCTGATCAGTTGGTGGCACAGTCGATAGAGTGTCGAAATGGGGTGCAAAGGACCCAGGTTCAAAACCCCAATGTTGCCGGCTTGAGCACGGGCTCATCCAGCTTGAGCATGGGGTCGCTGGCTTGAGCGTGAGATCATAGACATGACTCGATGGTCACTGGCTTGAACCCAAGGTCACTGATTTGAGCAAGGGGTCACTCTCTCTGCTGTAGCCTCCTGGTCAAGACACATATGAAAAAGCAGTCAATGAACAAGTAAGATGTAGCAACAAAGAATTGATGCTTCTCATCTCTCTACCTTTCTGTGTGTTTGTTCCTATCTCTCTCTCTCTCTCTCTTAGTCTCTGTCAAAAAAATTTTTTTCAAACATTTGCTAACCTGAAATTAAAGGAATAAATACACACTGTTCAAAGCAATTTTTAAATTATTTTTATTTGATAACATTTTTAGAATAATCTTTTTGCTCTCTATAGTTTGTAGTCAATATTTAAAATATTGAAAATTTACAAGCTTAAAATATTAGAGGAGCATATTCAGTTATTATATCAAGTACGAAATGTTGCATTAAAGTTATTTAAGTTGAGTTTGTAAATAAATATATTCCTGAAGTATTTTACAGTGCTCTTTGGTAGCATCTTTGTAATTTTTTGAAAATGTGATCATGGAAAATGACATATGCCCAAGGGCAATACCTTTATTTCATTTTATGGCTACAACTCAGTTGTCAGAAGGTGAATATGAGAATCATAAAAAATATTATCATTCAAAAAGGAAAGTCATACTTATGCTCCAATTAAATTATCAACCAATTGGAAACAATAGAAAATCTATTCCTTACAGATAGGCCATTTATTGTTTTGAAACCAAGATAGAAAAACAAGACTATAATAAATGATCAAAAAGCATTTGTGAGGTTATGCATATTTTTAAATATAACTTCTGATTTTGGTAAAGAATATATGATCAATAACATTTTATATTTTTTGAATTAGTTTATTACTCAATTTATTTTATTGTGCATGTTAGTATAACCAATCATTTACAATGTTTCAAATAATTGAAATATTAAACTGCTTAGTTTTATGACTTCCTAAATTCCCCTTGAATGTGCCCTATGTCAGAATAGTATTGAGTTATTTCTCCCAAAATTATAAAATTGACTTTGACATTATTTTAAAGATTGAAATGGAATTTCACTTTGATATAATAAACAATTTCTGAATACTTAATAGAGACAATGTACTGTAAGGTATTGTGAGCATTAAAATCTTGAATAACACACCAGCCTTACCATAGTTCTATCTTAATTAATCAACAGAATATCTATAATTGCTATCCAATATGTAACACACAGATTGCAAAACAAAACCCACGTCTTTGACTCTTATGATTTAATGTATTATATATATATATATACATTTTATATATATATAAAACTTGGCTCATCACTACCACCCAACCCTTTCTTTTCCCTTGATTTAAAATCAAGTACATGTTCTTAAAAGGGAAAGAGGAGTAAGTGATATTTGGGGTGGGGAACAAAGAGGTTTAATAAGGACAGTTTTTAATGTTACATGTTATTTTCTAAATTCGGATTATTTAAAGAATATCCCACAGTGAGCCACTGGAAGAAAACAAGCTACAATTTGAAAGCAAATATTTTCTAGATGACTATGATGGAGTATAAATTGTAAAAGGTGGGGAAGACTTGAACTCTGACAGGCTATTGGTATTAAGTACAAACAGCAAACGAAATATAGTCCCTAGGGCTTCAAAACCTCACACTCTCCGAAATGCCAGAAGCGCTATTTAGTTCTTCTCCTTCTACCTCCTTGTACACTGTCTCCAGGTGATGCTGTGTGCGGTATAAATTATTAACAGACAGTTTATTGAACCCACGTTTTGTGCTATAACACACGTGGCATCACTTCCAAGGTGTCACTTCAAAGAAGAGGTGGACTAGAGCAATATTTTAAGTCTGACTGGGTAATACATAGTTTGAGAAACTGCAAGTGTCTTCTTAGAATAGCTCGGCAAGATACAAAGTCCATTGGATGTGATTTTAACTGTGATTATTGAGTCAGTTTCTTGTATTTGCATGAGGTCATGTGGAACAGATACATATTACTAATAAAATAATTGGGGGGTTCAGCATAAATTTCTTCCATTCAGGTTATGTTTTGCACTCGCTACCATTGTTATCTACAAATCATGGCACATGCCGATTTCCAAATTTCCGCTGTATCATGGAGCCAAGAGAAAGAAAATAATGTTGAGATTGGAATAATTTACTCATCTTGTGTATTTTATGATTATAATAAGTCAGGCTCTATATACTCTACATTTATAGAAAAAATAGTTTTAAAGTTACCATTAGAGAGAATGGGACTAAGGAATTTACATACTCCTTTAGTCATAGCAGGTTAACATTTCCATAGAGAGAGAGATTTTAGGAAGTGTGAATAAATGACTATTGAAATTCCTATAAAAGTATCGGGAGTTACTAGTAGTGACCCCAGTGTTTAAGATAGACAAATGAAAGAAAAGAGTTGTAAAAAAAATTATGATTGCATTTTGAAAAAATGTACCTCCTGACAGCTTAGCTTGGATTTCCTTTCAGGAAAAAAAAAATTGAGATAAATGTAAATCACATGAAATGAGGAAGAGTGAGGTCAGTATTATAGCAGAATAAAACATCCTTCCATTTGTCCATCTTTATTAATAACTATTTAGGCATCCATTCATGAACAAAAGTGTGCATGTGGGAGATGCCAGATTCAGCACTGTATACCAGAAAACCAGGAGGACGCCTATGCTTTTGGTAACAGAGACCATGGCTTAGGCTCTGAAACCAGCCGTCTGACCCCTGAACCCCTCTTGGCCCTGGTTGAAGAAAACCTACCAAGAGCGCTAACTTGGGCAGAAACTCACAGACAACAGAAACTTTGTAGTCCAGTCTTCCCAACGGGAGATGATAGCACTCCATTAGAGCAAATATAATAATAATATGAATTTGGATGCCTTGGAGATGTTAAAGGGAAGTTTTCCAGGGAGCATTTTCCCCAAGGCCACATTGTGTGTGGCAGAACTGTCCTGTGGTGACCTCTCATGCTGCGGAAGGGAGAGCAGTGGGCGGATGAGTGGGTGCTCTCCTGCAGCACCCAGATTACTGAGGTGGGACACTGTGACTGGGAGGAGGGAGGAGATTGGTAAGGGAGAGATAAGAACATCAAAGTGCATTAAAGGGACGCATTTTCTACTGACTTTACTCCAGGCTTCTGCCAGAAGTCTACCCAGGAGCCTCTGGGAGAAACTAACCATAAGATTCCCCCATCAGGTCTGGGGGCACCTGAATGCCCCAAGTGCTAAACCCACACCTCCTTGTACACTCCACAGGTTTGTTTGTGAAACACACCATCAAGTGCCTATATTCTAAGTGAGATTAGTCAGGCAGAGAAAGACACCTAGTATACTGTGTGATATCACTTATATTTGGGATCTAAAAGAGCTAAACTTGTAAAAACAGAAAAATTGTGGTTACCAGGGACGGGAGCAGGTGGGAAGATTGGGGAGATGTTGTTTATGCATACAATCTTACAACTAGTAGATAAATTCTGAAGACCTAATACACAGCACAGTGACTATAGTCAACAATATCATGTTATAAATTTTGGAGTTCCTAAGAGACTATATCTTATCACCAAGAAAAAAATAAAATTAATTGTGGGACAAACAGCTGTGTTAGGCTTGCTTGCTTGTTTCCCTGGCTGCAAGCACTTTGCTGGATTAGTGCGTGAGCACGTGGCAGAAAGCCATGTGTGGATCTCCGTGAAAAGCTATAGCTGCTTTCCCTCCATGGCAATTCTCCCAGGTAGCTTTCTCGTCACTGTGAAAGCCGTTTTCCTTTGTTTCTCTGCTTGCTCATCTCTGAGAGGCTCCAGTAAACAGGTAAGGTATGGCCCAACCATTTCTAGCTCTGCAGTTTTTCTACCGTCTTCCCGAATTCAGTGTGAACCTGCCTGGCCTTGGCCACCAGCATTAAAGCAATTAATTATATACTGTGTTTGCTAGAGGTGTTAGCTAATACTATGGCGGTAATCATATTGCAGTATATAAATGTATCAGATCAATACCTTGTACCCCTTAAACTTACCCAATGCGTCAATTATATTTCAATTAAAAAGAAAGAGAGATGCAGACAGATTTTTGAAATGGAGGATGGATTTTAAATTTTAAATTGTTTCTTGCCTGAGCACCAGAGTTCTAAGAAAATATATGTGTTCAGTGAACAACATCATCAAATAAATAAATTGGTTTTTAAAAATGTTACTGTAGCCTGACCTGTGGTGGCGCAGTGGATAAAGCGTCGACCTGGGAACACTGAGGTCGCCAGTTCAAAACCCTGCACTGGCCTGGTCAAGGCACATATGGGAGTTGATGCTTCCAGCTCCTCCTCCCTAATTTCTCTCTCTCTCTCTCTCTCTCTCTCTCTCTCTCTCTCTCTCTCTCTCACTCTGTGTCTCCTCTCTAAACTGAATAAATAAAAAAGAAATTTAAAAAAAAAGTTACTGTAACTACCAAAAGTGTCTGGTAAAGTATATGAAGATTATTGTTCAATCTAAGGCAATGGAGGGGGCAGGCCTAGAGCAGAACTCATCTGCTGACTCAGGTTCCAAAGGCAGGTGCAGAGGGGCGGGGAGGGGGGGCTGAGTTTCCTCATAGAAGAGAATGCTCCGCCTTCTGAGACTGTGTGTGGTTGTGCAAGGGCCAGAGTTACCAGTCTAGCACGCCTTTGATGATTTCACAGGCTGTCTTTTCTTTTGTGGGGATGAAGATAGGGTAGGAGGCTGTAGTTGTTCCTCAGAGAAAGGGAAGTGCTACAGGTCTGAACTGGGTTCGTCCTGTGCCCAGCGATTTCCCACACTGCACCCCTGACCAGGAAGCTGGACAGGTGGTTCCTATCATCTGTGAGAGACTTGCGGCCTGTCGGGCAATCATGATTCCCAGGTGTGTCTCATCTGTGGCCCTGGTCAGCCCTGAGTAGCAGCTTCCAAGACCCCGCGATCTCTGGCTTCAGGGAGATTGGGGACTTTGGAGCGGTGGGATGAACCGGGGCAGCTTCGTGTGTCTCCAGAAGCCGTCGCCTGTGCTCGGGTTTATCTCCGCAAGGCCCAGACACCTGCCATTCCCGGGGAGCCAGGCTGCCCAGGCTCACAGCCCACCCACCAGTGTTCTCTCCCACACCCTGCGCTCAGGCACCGGCGACCTCCAGGTATGTGAGGACAGCCCCCTGCCCCCAGCTGCCTCTGCTCCTAAGCAGGCCATCTTCCCGGGGCCAGCGGTCCCCTACACTGAGTTTCTGGTCTCTAATGGGAAAGTAGTTGGAACCAGACCCCAAACAGTCCTGCACTGGGCCTTTGTGGAAGTCAGGTCTCCCAGGTGTCTCTTATCAGAGGACTCCGCTGTCTGGCCCGGGACGACAAGGCCGAACTGTTCAGGTAAAATCTGGCTTCAGGCTACTGGCAACTCTGTTTTGAAGCAGCGGGATGGAACTTGGCAGCCCAGTGAGTTGCCAGAAGTCCCTGCCCATGGCCAGCCTATAGTCACATGACCTGGATGGGTATGGGTTCCTAGGGAGCTGTGGTGCCCAGAGCCTAGACATAGCAGGCACAGGTGGCCCCACGCACCTGCCTTGGGGCCTCTCAGCACCCTGTGTACTGAACGGTGCACAGGGCTCTGTGGGACTCAGATCTCCTGCGAACCTGTCGTCAGAGGTACCCCTGGCCTACCTGGGAGGGCAGGGTCAAGGGGTGCTGGGGAGATCTGGCTTCAGGAAACTAGGCTTCCTACCTTTTCTTTTTCCTTTTCCCTACCTATCACCCCAAGTGTAGGTCTAAATCAGCGACTCCTCTAAGAATCTTCCTGGAAAGATGGAGTTTTCAATCACTCACTATTTTTTCCTATTTTATAAATTCATTTTGGAACTCCTGAGTCTAAATCTTAAATTTCTGATTTTCTTATCTAGCCTAACCCAAAGTAAGAAGGTTTCAGTAAATTTCCCAGTGTGTCTTCCGCTAACTTATTCATTATAATTTCTGGGTGTTTTTTTTTTTTTTGTACTAACCCTTTTTCTGCATAGTCCAACATGTATTTGTAACTTCTACTGCTTGTAAGGAACTTTAACGAGCAATCATCATTTTCCCATGGACTTCTTTTCAATTCATCAGTCTAATTAGAGCATTTTTCTCTCAAATGTGATATCATTATAATTTGATAATGTAGAAGTGGAATTCTTACTCTATATTCTACAACATATTAGGGTAGGAAGGAAGAAAAAAACTATCTTTGCTTAGTCTGGCACTTTTCTGATCATTTCTTTCATTCTCAGTCAACAATTCTTCATTGTATGATGTCATTGTAAGGCCAGTGGCCGAGGCCAGGCAGGTTCCCATTGAATTCGGGCAGATAATAGAGAGATTGTGGAACCATAAAGTATTGGGCCATCCTGTTTAATAGTCTCACAATGGTGGACGAACAAACAGGCAGGGAAAACCATTTCTCAGGGTGGTGGTCACAGCTGAGGAACTAAGGGAACCACCCCTCATAGTGGCGGGAGAGTGATCTGGGAGAACCTCCCCTCATGGTGACAGCCAGGCAATCCACAATCTCCCCTGAGGGCAAGCACCCATAGCCTCACATATACACATGGTAATGCCACATACTCATGCACTGATCAGGCAAAGTGCAAGCGAGCAAGGCTGACACAGCTGTTTTCCCAAGTTGTACTTTTAGGGCCTATATTTCTAACCCATCCCAACATCACTTTACCCTCCTATTGGTGCTGTGCCTGTCTGGGACTCTTCTTATCCATCCTGGAGTTCCCAAGTGTCTAAATTCTGTTTCAGTGGCCTCCCTGTCACCTTCCTAAAGGATATATATATATATATATATATATATATATATATATATATATATATATATTTACCTGAGAGCCTTCCTTTTGATCTATGGTTGCACTTCTAACTCTGGCAAGAATTTTTATTCTTCCATCAAGAGTTCATTTCAAAAATTAGCAAATAAATAACTAGTTATGGACCCGATATGTTATAGAAGGACCATGTTTAGAGTTTTAGTTTCTGGCAACACAACCAGAAATTTTGGTGATTTAATTTTTTTTTTCTCATGCACAACATTTTGCTTTTCTATAGAAATGCTACTCTATAAGTTTTTTGAAGTTTTTCTCATGTCATTTAAGGTTACCTTATTTTGTTATTTTCTCTCTGCCCCTTTTTGCCTTTCTTAAAGACTCTGCTCGAGCACTAAGAATGTACTAGGCCTCTTAATATTATGAATTGAATGAAAAAATAAGCCATCCATGCCTCTAACAGGCACCTGAAGTCTAGTTATTTCATCAAAAAATTAAATTTTATAAATCGAGTCTATTATTTCTTTTTAATATCCTTTGTTCAAAATATTCTTACTGATATTATTTCAAGCATATTGTCTGACAATTATATTTGGATTTAATGCTGCCTCAGACTTTCTATAGAAACATATGTCACATGTTTCTTTTTTGTAATCCATCATTTTCAACATACTCATTTGATAGATTTGATTTTTTTAAAGTTCTTATGAATTATTATAAATTATTTTGACCCTGGCCAGTTGGCTCACTGGAAGAGCACTGGCCTGGCATGTGGTAGACCCAGTATTTGATTCCTCGTTAGGGCACACGTGAGAAGGGCCCATCTGCTTCCCTTCCCCTCTTGCTTCTCTCTCTCTTTCTCTCCTCCTCCCTTCCTGCAGCCATGGCTCGATTAGAGCAAGTTGGCCCTGGGTGCTGAGGATGGCTCCATGGCCTCCACCTCAGGGGTTAAAAAATGGCTCTGATTGCACCTAGCTAGGCCCAAAGATGCATACAGCATTGCCCTCAAATGTGCTTGCTGGGTAGATCCTGGTTGGGGTACATTCAGGTGGAGTCTGTCTCTGCTTCCCCTCCTCTCACTAAATTAAAAATAATATTTTTGAAACCACATTGTATCTTATTGGAAAATGCAATGTTTCTATCTGTTTTCTGGTTTTTAGATTAGGCATTAATATCACAATCTTAACGTATATAATTGATAAGTTGTATTAGATTTTCTGTAATGGACGACATAATAGTTTTAGCTCTCAATACTATTGATTGTGGGAACTGGTTAAGTTATTTAAAAACCTGAATGCAGTTTTGAATGAAGTAGATGCACTGAGGAGAAAAATAATCATTACTTGGAGTAGAATTTGAATAACTCTTTCAAAAGTAGTATGAATAATACATGGTTGATAGGGAAAGTAAGAAAAAAATTATCATTAAATGTTTGAAGTAATAGAATATGCAAACTATATCTTGTAAAAAGATATGATACTTATTGTTTTAAAGGAATGTTGAACATGATAAGCTTTGAAGAAATGTATTTGAAGTTTATTTTGTCTTATGGGAAATGCATACATGGAGAAAAAAAGAAGACTAATAGACTTGTGGATAAACTTAGGATCAATTTTAGAATGGCTGAGTGGAATGGGAGCAGAAACTGTGGAGTCCACGCAGAGAGTAAACACTTAGCTAAATAGATAGAAAAGGCTCTCCGAAGGGGATGACGATCTCTTGTGAAAGTTCAAGGAAATGATAATCAATCAATACAGCTCCAGTAATTAGCACAAAATTATCACAGTCTGAGTTGTTCCAGGTGGCTGTACAATTTTCTTAATTCCAGTTTTATAAAATCATGAGAACTTGAGACTTGAGTGGTCTTTTCTGTCACCAACATTGTACATGGGACTCTAGTTGGCATCTAGAGAGAATGCTTGCAATGTAGCCTGAATAAAGAGTCAGGAGAAAGATAATTACTTCTCTGGACTTTGCCAATATATATCCATTATTGTTCCCTTTACTCTAAATCCCTTGCTGTAATAAACATTGGCTGTGATTTTAAGTAGAATTATATAGCCAAGTGAGTTCTTCTAGAAATTCACTCAACATCAGGATGTTTGTGGAATGTCTAAAACAGACTTCACCATATCAAAAAGAATGTGATGCTATAGTTCCACAAAGGTAATTTTTTAATTCTTAGTTGAATTCTCTCTGAAAAGTTGATCTTGATATAAAAAAAAAGGAATGTTCAGGCTTGTGTCTGAAAGCCTTCAAATCATATAAACTCGAATACATGAACAATTAGATAAAAATTACTACTTAGATAAGAGAATACTCATCTTACTATCATGTGAAACACAACCGAGGAGAGAAATGACACATGTTAGTTTATTCAAAATTAAGATTTGAATATCTGTATGCATGATGATTCCAAAACACAAAATATAGTAAAATTAAGTAGTGACATGAATAATAATAATAATAAAGCTGCTAATGAAAAGGAAGAAGAAATACAGAACCACTTTCAATACCAAAATCTGTATTAGAGTTTAAACAGGGAAGAAGAACCAGTAGGCAATATATTTTGAGGTTGATAGCAATAATATGGCTCATGTGATTAGGAAGTTGTCTAACATATATAGGGCAGACCATCAGAATGGGTAGGCTAGAATTATTGGGTATAGACTCAATCAAACTGTTATACACAGACAGCAACATTTTTCTTTTTAATTTGGAAAAATCTTACCTCTGCTTTTAAAGTTTTTCAACTGATTGATTCAGACTCCCTCATTATTCCAGTATAATGTCCCTTACTTAAAATGAAGGGATCATGCATTCTAATCACATCTACAGAAGACCTTCATAGCAGTGGATAAATTAGGGATTGATTGAATAATTGAGTACTGGAGCTTAGTTAAGTGGGTACATCAAATGGACATCCTATATACTTCAAAAGAAGGTACAGGCATGCCTCACCTCATTGTGCTTCATAGAGACTGTGTTTTCATCAACATTGAGGCAAGATCCTCTACCAGCAAAATAGTTATGACTCGCTGAAGGTTCAGATAATGGTTAGCTTTTAGCAATCAAATATTTTTCATTAAGGTGAATATAATGTTTTTGTAGATGTAAGCACTTAATAGACCAGAAGAGTGTGTAAACCTAATTTTTTTTTATTAACTTTAATGTGGTGACACCAATAAATCAGGGTACATATGTACAATGAAAACATCTCCAGATTATCTTATCATTCAATTGTGTTGCATACCCATCACCCAAAGTCAAATTGTCCTCTGTCACCTTCTATCTGGTTTTCCTTGTGCCCCTACCCTTCTCCCTTTCCCACCCTCCCCTCCCTTCGCCCACCCCGTAACCACCACACTCTTGTCCATGTCTCATAGTCTCATTTTTATGTCCCACCTATGTATGAATTCATGCTGTTCTCAGGTTTTTTTTTCTGATTTACTTATTTCACTTCGTATAATGTTATCAAGGTACCACCATTTTGTTGTAAATGATCCAATGTCTTCATTTCTTATGGCCGAGTAGTATTCCATATTATATATGTACCAAAGCTTTTTAATCCACTCGTCTTCTGATGGACACTTGGACTGTTTCCAGATCTTCGCTATTGTGAACAATGCTGCCACAATCATGGGGGTGCATTTCTTCTTTTCAAACAGTGTTATGGTGTTCTTAGGGTATATTCCTAAAAGTGGGGTAGCTGGGTCAAAAGGCAGTTCAATTATTAATTTTTTGAGGAATCTCCATACTGTTTTCCACAATGGAAGCACCAGACCGCATTCCCACCAGAAGTGCGGGAGGGTTCCCTTTTCTCCGAATCCTTCGCCAGCACTTATTCTGTGTTGTTTTGCTAATGAGTGCCATTCTGACTGGTGTAAGGTGATACCTCATTGTGGTTTTAATTTCCATTTCTCTAATAATTAGTGATGTTGAGCATTTTTTCATATGTCTTTTGGCCATCTGAATGTCTTCTTTGGAGAAATTTCTATTCATTTCTTTTGCCCATTTTTTGATTGGATTGTTTGTCTTCCTGGTGTTGAGTTTTATAAGTTCTTTATAAATTTTGGTTATTAAGCCCTTATCAGACGTGCTGTCGAATTTGTTCTCCCATTGTGTGGTTTGTCTTTTTATTCTGTTCTTATTGTCTTTAGCTGTGCAAAAACGTTTTAGTTTGATATAGTCCCATTTGTTTATCTTACCTTTTATTTCATTTGCCGGTGGGGATAAATCAGAAAATATATTACTGCTACAGATGTCGGAAAGCTTGCTGCCTATGTTTTCTTCTAGATGCTTATAGTTTCATGGCTTATGTTTAAGTCTTTTATCCATTTTGAATTTGTTTTTGTGAATGGTGTAAGTCCAGTAGGTGTTCCCTTTGTGTTCTCTAGGTGTGGTCTGTCTGCCGGCCTGCCACCCCGTCTGCTGTTGCCTAGGGAGGTTGGGTATGACCATTGCCAGCGACAGCCTACTGCGGCTGTTGCTGTGATTTCCACCTCTCCTCCGCGGGAGTGGCTATTGCTCAAGCCACAAGCCTTAGCACCAAGGACAGAGGTGAGCACCTTTGCTCAATTGTGGAACCAGCCCGTTTCCGGAAGGCTTACGCCCAGCCCCCGCGGTCAGAGCCTGCTCGCCACAGTTTTGCAGGTTGGGCGGGGCTTTTGATGTGCTCTCAGCTGTGAGCCTTTGCCAGTCCAGAATTTAGCCCCACTCTCGAGGCCGGGGCCCTCCTGCGTAGGGTCGCAAACTGTGGTTTATTGGGCCGGGCATGTTTGCTGGTGTTAGCTCAGCTGCTAGCTTCCGATCCATCTGGACTCTACCACGCCCCCACATTCGGCGCCAGCTCGCGCATGTAGGGTGGCCAACCGCTGGGATTTCTCTGGCCAGGTGGGGCTAGTAGCGTGAGCTCAGCCTCGAAAGTCAGCTGCGCGCACGTATGTTTGCAAACCACCGGGGTTTCTCTGGCCGGGCGGGGCTAGTAGCGTGAGCTCAGCCCAGAAAGCCAGCTTGCGCGCAGGCTCGCACGATTTCAAACCACCACGGTTTCTCCGTCCAGGCGGGGTTTGCAGCATGAGCTCAGCCGCGAGCCCTTCGCCCCTCGCCCGTCCCTGGTCCTAACCCTGTCCCTTGTGGTCAGGGCCAGCTTGTGCAGGGTTGCAGAGCCGATCTCTGCCTGTATTTTTCCCCATAAGTTGGGTCACAGGCGGCTCGCAGCTGCCGGACCGCTTTCGCGCGTCCCCTCCGCCCCTGCTGGGCTAGACTGAGCTCACATCGGTTGTGCCTTTGCCCACACCAACAGGACCGCTTTTCAGCGTCCTGCCGCCAACATCCCTTCAGCAACCCTCAGAGAGATAGCAGTGTCTTAAGTCTCCACACTGTAGGTTTGGGAGCTCCCTCCCTCTAAGCAGCTCTGCTCTAATTGCCGCGGGAGAGCTTGTTTGGCTAGTGTCCTGTCTCCCTTTGCTGGTATTGCTAATTCCAGGGGAAATATTCGTTTTCGATTAGGGAAATGACTTAGCCCAGGGGTCAGGATGGCTGTCCCTCAGAGTGTCCTCGTGCCTTCAGTCCACTCTCTGTTCCCGCTGCTCTGTTCCTCTCCTCTGTCCCCGTTCCCCGGAGCCCCGGGTGTGTGGTTGTGAGAGAGGGTTTCTGCGCTGTCCCTTTGAAAAGATTCTTGGGTCTGAGAAAACTCTCTCTTTTTCACAAACAGTATCCTCACTTGCTTCACAGCTCAAAACTCTCCAAACGCCTCTTCTAGGCTCTGGGACTGCAGTCTGGGGCTTGGTTCCTGGGACCCAGGTCCCTCCCTCTCCGCCAAACTCTCCTCCCGCCACGCGGGTCTCTCCGGGCACCGTTTGCTCCAGGGAGCTGGGCAGCCCTCTTCGTGTTTTTGCTATTCCTTCCTGTCTCAATGTGGCTTCTGCAGTGTTCCTTGGTTGAAGAGTCCACTTAGTTTAGTTCAAAGTTGGTTTATCCAGATGATGGTTCTTAAAATTGAGTTATAATCCACTTTGGTTCTGTGAGTTGGAAGTTGGTACGTCCGCCTACTCCATCGCCATCTTCCGTCCCCTGTAAACCTAAATTTATAGATACTGTAAAACCAAAAAATTTCTGTGACTCACTTTTATTGTGGTACTTGGTTTATTGTGGCAGTCTTGAATTAAATTTGCAGTATCTGCTAGATGTGTCTGTATATTCAATATAGAATTTTATTCAACAATCCTTGATTTAAATATGATGGGCACTGACAATGTGTGACCTACATTTTTTCATTTATATCTACTTCATTTGGATATAAAGCTACCTTTAGAAACCTAGAATGGCTTTAAACTCCTCTTTAAAACTTTAAAGAAATATTTCAAGTGATATTGCCATGAAAATACCTTATTCTGTTAACCTGACAGATAATACTGTTTCCACATAGAAAAACAAATCTTCTCTTGGGAAAGGTAGGTGAGAAAGACGAAGATAACAACTGCAAGATTAAGTAAATGTTGCAGCCCAAACCACTCTTATAATAACATAAATTGCCTCTTTCACTCCCTGAACAATGTCAGGGTATTTTTATGTTCCAGTCTTGCAACATGCTGCTTTACCAAGTCAAAACAGATCTTTATGACTGAAGTATCAGAAGGAATATATAGAGTGAATTTTGACATCGATTTGAAAGACATCTGTTTTACCCAGTTCTATGATTTATAAAATAAAGAAAACTATTTTTTTCCAATAGACAAGTTGAGGCTTTGAGAGAAAATATTGGTATTTCATTGTCAAAATTGAATTAAGAATATGGTACTTCAGACAGGTAATAAGCTAATTGCAGAAAATAAAAGCAAATGGTCACTGTTTGGAAAAGCTCAAAGTGTTTGTACTTTGTACCTTTTAAAACCAGCGAGATGACTTATTTTACTTTGACTTTAAGATTTTTAAAACCAAAGACATACTTATTGATAGACATCATAATCACCTTCAAAGGTGAAATATTTAGTTCAAAATAGAGCTAAGCATAGAGTAAGGTATGGGCATATACCGGTACATATATATATTTGGGTTGTATATATGCACAACACAGAAATATACACATACATATATATGTATATTATATAAGTGTATATACACAGAAACACATTATTAAGGAAAATTATATTTGATGTGAGAGTAGAACTTCAATTTCTAGAAAGGCATTTTTACATTTCAAATTGAAAGGGATTTTGGAATTTCAGTTATTGGAAAAAAGCCAACTAATCAATATAGTAGAAGTAAAAAAATACCTGCATTATGAAGAACAATAAAGAAAGAGTTAAACATCATTCTAGAAGATCACAGAACTATAATTGAATTGTTTCAAAACAATATCAAAATATTCAAGATTAAGCTCTTGAAAAAAATATTTGATTTACTTAAAATATGTTAATATCACAGAATACAATAATTTGATTACAGAGAAATAATGATATAATAATTAAAAATGGGCAAAATGTGTCCCCCAAAAGCATATCCAAAACTTGAATACAAACAAATGCTATTCAAACTTTATGCCAACTTTATATAGAATTTATATAAATAAAAGAAAAAATTCATATTAGTTTGAAAACTGTAGTTTGATTGTATACCTTTAATGAAACATACTCTAAACCCAACAAAAAATACAAAACAAGTTTTAATTTTGCCTAGTAACCTTGTTGTTGGGATGGTATTCATTTTGCAATTCTGAAACTGTTTCATCAGCGTAGTGTAAATGATTAAATGAACATATATATTAATAATATTGGAAGGCATCATTTTTACAGAGAGAGACAGAGAGAAGAAAAAGAAAATAGATGGTCATATCTGAACTTTAAGCATCATTATGAAGTCTATATATGAAATGCTCAAAAACTAGCTGGGTCAAGTCAGAAAGATAGGTTTGAAAGGCTCCTGGAGGCTTAAGCTTGGGGATTAAGAGCATCATTATTATCATCATAATTTTATTATAACATATTGAACAGTGGAGTTCATAAAAAGCAATAACTCTATCCTTATTCTTAATAAAAAGGAAGGAGAGTAGGGAAAGGAAATTACTTCTTTAGTGAAGAACGTCGATTAGTTTAAAATATGGAATAAAATAAAAACCCCAATGTCATTGTTTAAATAAAGATCACCAATAGATATTAAAAATTTCTGGGAGAAAATGATGTCCACCTTAAATTTTTCTCTACAGATCTCTAGGGGTAGTTGGAGGATTATGCTTGTGGCATAGTTTCTGGAGTTTGTTCTGTCAACTTGTTCAACAGCCTAGAGGTGATCAGAGATGATAGCCTTATGATGAGCAGTAGTTATGATGGATAGAGTCCAACAAATTCCAATTAGCACATTCATTTGTGACACTTATTTTTGAGTTAATTTGATAATTACTGAATGTCTGCTTACATTTCTTCCATAGTACTTGGTAGTATGCAGATTAATAAAATGCGCTTCCAGATTTGAAGTTGTTCAGTGAAAGAAACTTCACTCTCCATATATAAAAAGGTACATGTGTTATGGGAGAACAGCATTAGGTATCTTTTGTGAGTATTGGAAGAAGAAAAGAGACTTCTTTTTAGAAAATTGAAGCTACACTGAATTATAAAACATGAAAAATACGGGCTAGTTTAGGAGAAGGAAATATATGTATGGGCACTGAAAACATGACACAAAGAAAAGAGTACTCAAAACTACTAAAAATAAAAGTGGTTAGATGCTAGTATAATATGCAATATTATCCTCCAAATGGCAAAAATATTTGTGTGTTTGTGTTTTTCATCTCTAGGACTCAGGTGCACAGAACTAGATTCTTATATATCTAATTTATGACATTATTTTATCATTAGACAATGTGCTATTTACTTGCATGCATTTAAGTATACATATATTTTTAAGAAGTCTATATACTGCTCACACAACATGAAAAATGAAATGGCAATAATTCACTTCCTCTTATGTGATATTGTCCTACTCAATTATCCCACCTTCCACAAACCAATATAGCTACTCTCTTAATCTCGCCTTAACATTATTTTGTTAAAAGTTTAGTTTGGTTACACTTCAAGACATTTCTATCAGATATATGGGCTCACATATTTTGACTGTGCAAGTAATATTCTACTGCATGCAATGTTTTGGGACTGTTAAACTAAATGTTATATTAATATGATTCATGTCTATCATCAGAGCTAGCTGTGAGTTATTTCTTCTGAGCACTGTATACTATTTCATTAATTGAATATTGCATACTTGTCTATTCTCATATTGATGGACACATCTTTGCTATTCTGAACTGTTCTATTAACAAACTTGAATATTATTCTAGAATACATTTGTACTGGTTTTCTTAAGTATGTACTTATAAGTAAAATTCATGGATGGTAAAGGTGGGGGTAAATGTTAAAATTTATGACATAATGTCTGATGACTTTTTAAAATGTCTGTACAAAATAGCTATCTACAATATCTGAAAAGTTCAAACAACAATAAGATTGTGATGAATCAGTCTTTCAAGCACATGGTATTGTCTTATTCTTTGATTCTTTCAATTTGAAAGTGTATAGAATTGAATCTCATTCTGGTTTTCATTGACTTTTTTATTATAAATGTGATCAAATACCCTTCATATTTTCACTAATACTGTAATATGTATTTTCTCATCTATAAAATACTTTCTCATGTATTTTTTATATTTTATGTTAGGTTGTTTGTCATTTTCATACTGATTTGTAGGAGTTCTTTGCATACTTTATTGGAAATATCACCCTCTGATTTGTAACTTGTATTTTAAATTTCTATAAAGTAGCTTTTGATTTAGAGACTTTTGCATTTTAATGCAGTCCTATTTGTCAATCTTCTGCTATATAAACAGCAGTTTGGTTTTATTTAAGAAATACTTCACTATCTTAAGTTCAGAAATGGAACCAAGTGAATTTTATCTCAATATATATTAAAAAAACTACTTTGGTATTTAACTTCCTAAGTCCTGTGGTTTTGACTTTCAATAATGATATGAGAAAGGAATCCAATTTTATTATTTTAATGTCAATAATTATTTACCTACTTTATTTCATTTTTAAAAATTTTTCACTTTTCTTATCTTCCAGACTAACTCATTATATTTCAAAATTATAAATAATTAAAAACTGGCTCTGTGTTCTATTCTATAGGGAGAATTTTTACATCCTGTCTATTAACATTCTAATTACATACAATATTAATTACCTTGGTTTTGTAGGTCTTCATACTCTATAATGCAAGTCCTCCCACTTCCATATGTGTCTTGGTTATTCTTATCCTATTACTCTTTTATATAAATGTTTGAAATTCTTTATGAAGTATTATAAAAACGCTATTAGCATTTTAATTTGAATTGCATTGAATTAACATAGAGAAAAATTTGTGAAAATTGATGACTTTGCAATATTTATTTTCCTATTTACAAGTATAGAATTTCTGCTATTTTTAAGATAAAGCTATTACTGTTTCATGTTTTGTGTGGAATATAGCAGGCACCGTGCCCTACAGTAAGGACAGTTTTAATGATGTTCTTGGGAAAGCAGAAAAACACTCAGTCCAACAAAACCAGAAGAGATTACTGTCAGTAAACACTGTAGACACTCACCTAGGTCCTAGGTCAACCACTGAGGAAAGCTTGAAATTCAGGTTGCTCTATAACAAGGACAGTCTGTCATTTATACTGCACGTAGATCTGTAGAATGTGTCTTTGCTGCTGCAAAACGGAATGTTTTCCAAAAATCAGAAAACAAATGTTATGTTAAATTTTGATAGTATATTAGTTTTCTTGAGTATTGTACGCATATAATATTAGGGTAAGAGTTCTATAAGGACCAATTGTGTTTTTGTTCATTTTAGCTGTCTTGTATAATAAGCACAAACATAAATGTTTAACATATAGTAGGCACTCAACATTTATGTTAAATGTTTAAAAGTGAAAACTCAGGAATAACTACATCATGGCTAAACCAGGACTTCATTGCAAAATTGCCTAATTGAAAGAAACTTGTTTCATGATCTGTGTGGCTGAGATATAGGTACGCACATAAGATATTTGATAGTTTTATATGATAGTTAAAAAGAATCACATTATAATAGAGACAGTAACAGAATTTTAGCTTCATTGAAGAGTACATATAACTCCACAATATCCACTTTATATGTTGATAGTTTTTTCTGAACCATTGTTTTTCAGTTCTTACCATATCTTCACAGAATTCTCTATTTCCAGAAAATTCTTGTCATCAGGTTGCAGCACTACATTTGGTGGAATGTGTAAAGCATTTTCATTCAGTTCTTTTCTCCTGTACCTCTTCAGAAAAACACACAAAAAAGCAATAAGAAACAACCTAAGACAATTAGCAAATCAAACTTTAGGATCTATCTAGTTCAGGATTTTCAGATGGTGTGCCCCAGGAATGTTTAAAACATGCAATACCTGATTATTTAGTCTGGAGCACTAACCTCTTTTTCCATACATCATTAAATAAAAGAAAATGACAACAGCCAATTCAAAATAGCTGTACTGTGTGAATGAATCAAAATTATACCTATTTTTTTGTCAACAGGAAAAAATAAAGAAATTATATATATATGTATATATATATATGTGTGTGTATATATATATGTGTATGTATATATATATACACACATATATATATATATATATATATATATATATATATATATATATATATATGCCACAGAATTTTAGCCATTATTGTATGTGTGCCATGAGGTGAAAAAGGTTGAAAATTGCTCATTTAGTTCAATTACTCTTTTTAATAGTGTGGAACAATGTTTCCTATTCTATCTTTCTCAAGAAGAAGATAATAGCAAGTAAAATTGAACATGACAATTCCACTTTTGTGGTAAATTACTAAGCAAGAAAAATATATATAAAACCTTTTTATCATTCTTAATAGAAATCTGAGTCTGAATCTCTAATGCTGGTTCCTTTTCTGAAATTATATTTTGTGTGATATTTAAAATTGAATCAAAGAATTTTAAAAATTTCTGCAGTCCATGCTTGTGACCCAAAATGCTATATAAAATGATTTCTTAATGTAATATATCAAGATAACTATATTTCATCAGTACACAAAATTATTGGTATTGGGAGAAAAAGAGCAAACCAAAACAACAATGCAAACCTCTCTTCTATAATAAATTAAGAAAAACATTAAAAAATATGTCTTTTAACCTGTTTATTTTACGCATGTTAATTGTATAAAAGTGAGAGATTAAAAACCTTTATAAAGACATGAAATTAACATGATAATGTAGTAAAGGTACACCAATGAATTTATTATATTTTATCAAGATTCTTTATGGATTCAGCTTTAAAAATAATATTTGAAGCAAATTATATAATGAGGCACAAAGACAAAAATAAAAGACTTTGTCACTCTCATTTGGGGCTTAATGGCTCAAATAAAATGGTTTACTGATTACATTTATAGATTCTTGTGATTATTAAATTAGGCTCTATTTAATAAAGTACTTTAGTGGTTTTGAAAACAATAGATATATAGTACTTAAAGTATCATTAGAAAAGTCTATAGAACAAAAGTACAAAATCTCTAAAAAGTTTTTATTTAAATTAGAATCTAAGTATTTTTTTATATATATATTTTATTATTATTAATTCTAATGGACTGACACCAATAAATCAGGGTACATATGTACAATGAAAACATCTCCAGGTTATCTTATCATTCAATTGTGTTGCATACCCATCACCAAAAGTCAAATTGTCCTCTGTCACCTTCAATCTGGTTTTCACTGTGTCCCTCCCCTCCTCCCTATCCCACTCTTCCCTCCCTCCCCCCATCCCATAACCACCACTCTCTTGTCCATGTCTCATATTCTCACTTTTATGTCCCACCTATGTATGGAATCATGCTATTCTCAGTTTTTCTTTTTTTCTGATTTACTTATTTCACTCTGTATAATGTTATCAAGGTACATCCATTTTGTTATAAATGATCCGATGTCGTCGTTCCTTATGGCTGAGTAGTATTCCATAGTATATATGTACCATAGCTTTTTAATCCACTCGTCTTCTGACGGACACTTGGGCTGGTTCCAGATCTTCGCTATTGTGAACAATGCTGCCACGAACATGGGGGCGCATTTCTTCTTTTCGAACAGTGCTATGGTGTTCTTAGGGTATATTCCTAAAAGTGGGATAGCTGGGTCAAAAGGCAGTTCTATTTTTAATTTTCTGAGGAATCTCCAAACTGTTTTCCACAGTGGCTGCACCAGTCTGCATTCCCACCAGCAGTGCAGAAGGGTTCCCTTTTCTCCACATCCTCGCCAGCACTTATTCTGTGTTGTTTTGCTGATGAGTGCCATTCTGATTGGTGTGAGGTGATATCTCATTGTGGTTTTAATTTGCATTTCTCTAATGATTAGTGATGTTGAGCATTTTTTCATATGCCTATTGGCCATCTGTATGTCCTCTTTGGAGAAATTTCTATTCATTTCTTTTACCCATTTTTAGATTTGGTTGTTTGTCTTCCTGGTATTGAGTTTTATAAGTTCTTTATAAATTTTGGTTATTAACCCCTTATCAGACGTGCTGTCGAATATGTTCTCCCATTGTGTGGTTTGTCTTTTTATTCTGTTCCTATTGTCTTTAGCGGTGCAAAAACTTTTTAGTTTGATATAGTCCCATTTGTTTATCTTGCCTTTTATTTCATTTGCCGGTGGCGATAAATCAGCAAATATACTGCTGCTACAGATGTCGGAGAGCCTGCTGCCTATGTTTTCTTCTAAGATGCTTATGGTTTCACGGCTTACATTTAAGTCTTTTATCCATTTTGAGTTTGTTTTTGTGAATAGTGTAAGTTGATGGTCTAGTTTCATTTTTTTGCAGGTAGATTTCCAATTTTCCCAACACCATTTGTTAAAGAGGCTGTCTTAACTGCATTCTATGTTCTTTCCTCCTTTGTCAAATATCAGTTGTCCATAAAGCTGTGGGTTTATTTCTGGGTCCTCTGTTCTGTTCCATTGATCTATGTGCCTGTTCTTATGCCAGTACCAGGCTGTCTTGAGTATAATGGCCTTATAGTAAACCTTGATATCTGGAAGAGTGATACCTCCTGCTTTATTTTTTCTTTTTAAGATTACTGAGGCTATTCGTGTTCTTTTTTGGTTCCATATAAATTTTTGGAATATGTGTTCTATATCTTTGAAGTATGTCATTGGTATTTTAATTGGTATTGCATTGAATTTATAAATTGCTTTGGGTAATATAGACATTTTAATGATGTTTATTCTTCCCAGCCATGAGCACGGTATATGCTTCCACTTGTTTGTATCTTCCTTGATTTCTTTTATCAATGTTCTATAATTTTCCGAGTACAAGTCCTTAACCTCCTTGGTTAAATTTACTCCTAGGTACTTAATTTTTTTGGCTGCAATAGTGAAGGGGATTGTTTCCTTAATTTCTTTTGCTGACAGTTCATTGTTGATATATAGAAATGCCTCTGATTTCTGAGTATTAATTTTATATGCTGCGACCTTGCTGAATTCATTTATAAGGTCCAGTAGTTTTTTGACTGAGACTTTAGGGTTTTCAATATACAATATCATATCATCTGCAAATAGTGACAGTTTTACTTCTTCTTTTCCAATTTGGATGCCTTTTATTTCTTCTTCTTGTCTGATTACTGTAGCTAGGACTTCCAGAACTATGTTGAATAAGAGTGGTGAAAGGGGGAATCCCTGCCTGGTTCCTGATCTTAAGGGGATTGCTTTTAATCTTTGTCCATTTAGTATGATGTTTGCTGTCGGTTGATCGTAGATGGCCTTTATCATGTTAAGGAATGATCCCTGTATTCCCACTTTACTGAGAGTTTTGAGCATGAATGGGTGCTGGATTTTATCAAATGCCTTTTCTGCATCTATTGAAATTATCATGTGATTTTTGTCCTTCCTTTTGTTTATGTGATGAATCACATTGATTGATTTGCGAATATTGAACCAGCCTTGCCTCTCCAGAATAAAGCCCACTTGATCGTGGTGTATGATTTTTTTCATATATTGCTGGATCCGGTTGGCTAATATTTTGTTGAGAATTTTAGCGTCTAAATTCATCAGGGATATAGGCCTATAATTTTCTTTCTTTGTGTTGTCTTTGCTCGGTTTTGGGATCAGAATTATGCTCGCCTCATAAAAGGAGTTTAGAAGTCTTCCTTCCTCTTGAATTTTTTGAAATAGCTTGAGGAGGATAGGAGTTAGTTCTTTGAATTTTTGATAGAATTCACTTGTGAAGGCATCAGGCCCAGGACCTTTCTTTTTGGGGAGTTTTTTGATAACTGTTTCGATCTCATTTGCTGTAATTGGTCTGTTTAGGTGTTCTGATTCTTCCAGATTGATTTTTGGAAGGTTATATGATTCAAAAATTTGTCCATTTCACCAAGATTGTCTAATTTTTTGGCATATAGTTCTTCATAGTATTTTCTTACAATGCTTTGTATTTCTGTTGTGTCAGTTGTTATTTCTCCACTGTCTTTTCTAATTTTATTTATTTGAGTCCTCTCTCTTTTTTTCTTAGTGAGTCTAGTTCAAGGTTCATCAATCTTGTTTACCTTTTCAAAGAACCAGCTTCTTGTTTCATTGATCCTCTGTATTGTTTCCTTCGCCTCTATGTCATTTATTTCTGCTCTGATCTTTATTATTTCCTTCTACTTGTCTTGGGTTTTATTTGTTGTTGTTTTTCTAGTTCTTTTAGATGCAGGGTCAGGTGATTATTTGAGCTTTTTCTAGCTTCTTATGATATGCCTGTAGTGCAATAAACTTCCCTCTCAGCACTGCTTTTGCTGTGTTCCATAAATTTTGAGTTGATGTATGCTCATTATCATTTGTTTCTAGAAACTTTTTTATTTCATCTTTGATCTCATTGTTAATCCATTTATTATTTAATAACATGCTATTTAGTTTCCAAGTGTTTTAGTATTTTTCAGTTTTTCTTTTGTGGTTAATTTCTAGTTTCATGGCATTGTCATCAGAAAATGCTTGATATGATTTCAATCTTTTTAAATTTATTGAGACCATTTTTGTGTCCTAACATGTGGTCTATCCTAGAAAACGTACCATAAGCGCTTGAGAAGAATGTATATTCTAGTGCTTTAGGATGAAAAGTTCTGAAGATATCTATTAAATCAAGTTGCTCTAGTGTCTCCTTTAAGTCTGCTGTTTCTTTATTAATTTTCTTTCTTGAGGATCTATCCAGTGTTGTTAGAGGGGTATTGAAATCCCCTACTCTGATAGTATTGCTGTTAATCTCACCCTTTATATCCATCAAAGTCTGCTTTATGTATGTCGGGGCTCCTATATTTGGTGCATAGATATTTATAATAGTTATATCTTCCTGTTGAATTGTTCCCTTTATCATTATGTAGTGTCCTTCTTTATCTCTTACTACAGCCGTTGTTTTAAAGTCCATTTTGTCTGATATAAGTATTGCTACCCCTGCTTTTTTTTCATTTCCATTTGCATGAAATATTTTTTTCCATCCTTTTACCTTCAGTCTATGAGCATCTTTTGTTTTAAGGTGTGTCTCTTGTAGACAGCATATGTATGGGTCCTGTTTCTTTATCCATGCAGCTACCCTATGTCTTTTGATTGGATCATTTAATCTATTTACATTTAAGGTTATTATTGATATGTAGTTGTTTATTGCCATTTTATTCTTTAAAGCTGTATTCTTCTTTTGCTCTATTCATTCCTCCCTTTAAACTGTTCACAAGAGGCCCCTTAGTATCTCTTGCAGAATTGATTTGGTTTTTATGAATTCCTTCAGGCTTTCTTTTTCTGGGAAGCTCTTTATTTCTCCTTCAATTTTAAATGTTAGCCTTGCTGGATAAAGTAGTCTTGGTTGTAGGTTCTTGTTCTGCATTACTTTGATTATATCTTGCCATTCCCTTCCTGCCTCAAGTGTTACTGTTGAGAAGTCCGATGTCATCCTTATGGGGGCTCCTTTGTAGGTGATAGCCTTTTTTTCTCTAGCAGCTTTTAAATTTTTTTCTTTATCCATTAGCTTTGGTATTTTAACTATGATGTGTCTTGGTGTAGATCTTTATGGGTTTCTCTTTAATGGAGTTCTGTGTGCTTCTTGAATGTGTGGAGTGTTTCCCAGCCTTAATTTCGGAAAGTTTTCTGCTATGATTTGATTGAACAAAGTTTCCATTTCCTGTCCTCTCTCCTCTTCTTCAGGCACCCCTATGTGAATGTTGTTTCTCTTCATGTTGTCACAAAGCTCCCTTAGAGTTTCCTCACATTTTTTAAGTCTCTTTTCCTTTTTCTTCTCTGCTTCTGTGCCTTTGTTTATTGTGTCCTCTAACTCGCTTATTCGATCCTCAGCGTCATCCATCCTGCTTTTAATTCCTTCCATTGTGGTCTTCAGTTCTGATACTGTATTTGTCATTTCTGTCTGATTCTATTTTATTATTTCAATTTCGTTTTTTATACTTGTTATCTCTTTATTTAGGTGTTCATAATGACTATCCATTGTTGCTCTAATTTCTTTGAACATCCTAACTATCATTATTCTAAATTCTGCTTCTGGTAATTTGGTTATATCTGGTTCATTCAGGTCCTTCTCTGGGGATTTCTCTTGATTCATTTGTTTTGCATTTTTCTGCCTGCCCATTTTTTCTGTGTATAAGCAAGTTGTGGCCACTGGAGTCCAGTAGGTGTTGCCTTTGTGTTCTCTAGGTGTGGTCTGTCTGCAAGCCCTTCACCCCGTCTGCCGGTGCCTAGGGTGGTTGGGTATGAGTGTTGCCAGCGCCGGCCCACTGTGGCTTTTGCTGTGATTTCTACCTCTCCTCTGTGGCAGGGGCTGTCACTGAAGCCACAAGTCTTAGCACCAAGGGTAGAGGTGAGCACCTTTGCTCAGTTGCGGACCCAGCCTATTTCCGGACTTCCGCCCATAACCCTCAGTCAGAGCCTGCTCACTACAGTTTTGCGGGTTGGGCGGGGCTTTTGACTTGCTCTCAGCTGTGAGTGTTTGCCCTTCTGGAGATTTAGCCCTGCCCTCGAGGCCAGGGCCCTTCTGCGCAGGGTCGGAAACCAAGGTTTATTGGGCCTGGCGTCTTTGCTGGCTTTCGCTCAGCTGCGTACTTCCGCTCGTCCCGGACTCTACTCTGCCCCTGCGTTCGGAGCCCACTCGTGCACGTATGAATGCAATCCGCGGTTTCTCTGGCTGGGTGGGGATAGTAGCGTGAGCTCAACTTCAAGCTTCTACTTGTCTCGGGTCTAGCCCGTTTCTGCGCTCGGAGCCCGCTGGCGCACGTATACTGGCCAACCAAGGTTTCTCCGGCCGGGCGGGGCTGGTAGCATGAGATCAGCCGCGAGCCCCTGCCCGTCCCTGTTCCTACCCCGGTCCCTGCAGTCAGGTCCGGCCTGCACAGGGTCGTAGAGCAGATTTCTGCCCGTTACTGGCCTCCCGCTTTGTCCCCATAAGTGGGGTTAAAGGCGGGCCCGCAGCTTCCGGACCGCTTTCTCGCGTCCCCTCCGACCCTCTGGGCTAGACCTAGTTCACATCGGCTTGGCCTCTGCCCACGCCGACAGAACCGCGTTTCAGCATCCTGTCGCCCCAAACCCTTAAGCAGCCCTCAGCAGAGTAGGAAGGGACCTAATACTCCACACTGTAGGCCTGGGAGCTCCCTCACTTGTTTTACAGCTCAAAACTGTCCAAACGCCTCTTCTAGGCTCTGGGACTGCAGGCTGGGGCTTGGTTCCTGGGACCCAGGTCCCTCCCTCTCCGCCAAACTCTCCTCCCGCCACACGGGTCTCTCCGGGCTGCTGTTTGCTCGGGGGAGCTGGGCAGCCCTCTTCCCGTTTTCGCTATTCCTACCAGTCTCAATGTGGCTTCTGCAGTGTTCCTTGGTTGAAGAGTCCACTTAGTTTAGTTCATAGTTGGTTTATCCAGATGATGGTTCTTTAAATTGAGTTATAATCCACTTTGCTTCTGGGAGTTGGAAGTTGGTACGTCCACCTACTCCACCGCCATCTTGCTTCCCCCTAGAATCTTAGTATTTTAATACATTTAAAATCTGTTTCATATTTTACTGAACTTTACATTTTTTTCTTTTACTATTATTTGTGGTATATTTTTCTATTTTACTTTGAAATGTTCTATCTTATCTATGAATGTTTTGACAGTTATTTTCTGTACTCTTGAGAAAGCCTAGTTTTCCTTAATGTATGGCTTTCTAGAAATACATGAAAAAAATACTTAATCTTAGGTTTCCATAAAATTGTTGTCACTAAACTTGCATATAAGATTAATTGCATTGTTTAAAGACCGTGATACATTTTAGCAAGTTTCATAAAATATTATCATTAATATAACAATGAGATCTAGAAATATTACCAGAATAAGTAGAATAAGTGTTTCTCATTTAGGCAATAAAATACTAATATTTTCACATTAAGAGATAAAAAAGGATGACAATACACAAGGTTATTATTTTTCATTTTATTGAAATATAACCTACATACTGAAATACATAAATCATTACTGTACAACATAGCACATTTTGAAAGAATGAACACATACAGGAAATGAGCACTTAGCTCATGAAAGAGAATGTTGCCAGCCTTCCAAACCCCTTCTCCTGCATCAACCCAGACACCCCAGTGTGAAGGTAAACACTGCTCTGGTGTATAGAATGATGCATTATGTTTGCTTATCAGAATTAATATGCAAAAAAATCATAAGGCCAAGGGTGTTTTTATGTCTGGCATCTTTAACATCATGTTTGTGCACTTCATCCATAGTGTTGTGTGTAAATTTCATTTCTAATTTATCAGTGCTATGTAATAACACATTGAGTTTATTATCCCTTCAGCTCTTGATGGATATTTGAATCAATTTAATTTTTTATTATTATGAGTATTGCTGCAATGAAGATTATATATGTGGTTTGAAAAATGTATTCATACATTTTTATTAGATTTATATTGTCAAACATTTTCCTAGAAATTAGTGATCAAATTCTTTGCTCGTAAAATGTTTGGAAAATATTATCTGACTGAGGTTGCTTTCAATTAGATTATCTTTTTATCCTTTTCAAATCACATGGAGAACATGGATAAATTCTCAAAATCTACATGCAGTCATCTGTGACTATGAATTATGAAGGGGAGAGGATGCTGTTTTATTTGCCCCCCCTCTTTTAGTACCAAGGGTTGAAGCAAACCATTTCTTTGAAGTTGCATTCCATATGAGGAGGTTTTTTCCATTTCCCTTGTAATGAAGGTGTACCCCCATTGGGAACCTAGATATATACAATTTTTAACATAAGATTTTTATTTGGTTAGACTCTCTTCTTTATCATCTTTTCCCTTGCATTTCATAAGAATGTGAAGGTGTATTTAACAAGTCTCAGAAGAAAATGTATGCCAAAATTAACTTTGATACTGACATACCTCTAAGGGTCACTCCCTGTTTTGAAGAATGGTTTGGGAATATGTATATTTATGTGTGTGTGTGTGTGTGTGTATGTGTGTGTGTGTGTGTGTGTATATATATATATATATATATATATGTAGATTTAATGTAGATGTTATATATTTGATAAATATATGTATTCTATATGTGTTCTATAATATGTATCATGTATGATATATATGTTATATATATATATGCAGCTTAGTGATTCATTATAATGTATATTTTTTCATTTTACATTAAACATTATATGTGGTGTAGGTACTTTGGTCAGGAGGCTCCCTTTTAGTGTCTAATCTGTCACACTCCCTGATGTGGAAAGCAAGGATTTTTATAGGGCTGTCTGGTCAGTTCTCCAAGGAGGCATCCCCTGACAAGACTATTACATTGTCCTTACTCTCTCAGCCTCTCTATCTCATAATGCTATTTTCTTCACTCTTCTGTATTTATTTAGTTAGAAAAATACATTTTTTTCATTATGATATGTCTATGGATGCTCTTATCCTTATATAGAAAGAATGCAAAATATAAATAATTCATTAAAAACTTGAATAGAAAATTAAAATAGAAAGGAAAAACTTGTATGAGTTTTTTTTGAATATCTAAAAAACCCCTGCTAATATGCCTGCTAAAATGATATGCCTAATAAAATGATAAACGTGTATAACATTCCATTTTTATGCTCAGGAAGAGAATGAGGGCAGTGGAAAGTAATCACATCTGAAAGTACTGTAATTTGTCCTTAAATTACTTTAAAGGATAATAAGAACAACCTTATAAACTGCAAAAATCCTACGAAAGGGTTCAATTTAAAGCTTTATTACTTAACTTGATCATTTATCACCTGATCAAAAATGGCTAGCAATAACCTAGGAGGAATAAAACTAGTGACGTTCTATAAACATTTTATGAGCAAGCAAATTGATCACCAAAGTGAAGTCTACTTATAAAAAGAAATTGAAAAACTACCTCATTTTGTTCATTTACATAAATTCTTCACAGTTTGACACATAGCAATCTCATGGTACAAGATACAATGCATTATTTTTATTTTATTAGTTTTTAATTACCTATGGAGTTGTAACGCGGCCCTCAACAAAACAATGAGGAAGGTGGTGCAATTAGCCAATTTTCAACTTCCATTTGAATGACTTTCTTTTTTCCTGCTCACTATATAAACAGAGAGGCATAGGTGTCTTCAGAAAATAATTATTTACAAAAAATAGTTGATTAGCCTAATGGCCCAAATTTGACTATCCTTTCTTTAGAGTCGACATGTAATTTATATAGAATTAAAAATAGAATCTGCTCTGGTTGTTTTCTATGGTTTTTACTTTTGCAGACATTGCTATGATAAAACTCTTTCTTTGAGAATCTTTGCTTTCATGTAATTCTTAAGTGAAGGTGTATATCTAAGGTTCAGAGAGCAGGATCAAATTGGACACACTTTTATGAAATATAAAACACTGCCCTCTTTAAGATAAAAACAATTTCTACTATGCAAAACAATGTGAGGAAAGATGCATTTCCCTACAACATTGCCAGCTTTGCATTTTGTTCATCTTAAATAGCCACTGCCACAATGATATCACATTGCTCTTTCTTTTTGTAAGAAATAAAAATTGTTGCAAACCTGAGCTGAGACACAATCATTTCTTGCAATTACCTTCTCCTTCTAGAATGATCAGTAGTACCGACATGCCCCAGATGGCCTTGGTTTCTATACACGCTGACAGGCCCCTGCATCCTTCTGTTCAGGTCCTGTCTAGGAGACTGATGCATTCAGTTGTCTTCTTAAGCTTCTCTTGGCTGTGACTGACGTTTTCACAGACTTTCCTTGTTTTTGACGCTTTCTAAGAATCCTGGTCAGGTAGAGTGTAGGAAGCTCCTCTATTGGAATCTGTATGATTCTTTTTTCATGATAAAACTGTGAATATCTGTTTTCAGGAGAAAGATCATAGAGACAAAATGCCAATTTTATCACATTGTATCAAGGATATATACTACCACCATCATTTATGAGTGTGGCTGCTGGTCTTGATTACCTGGCTGAAGTAGAGTTTCTTAGGTTTTTCTTATTTAAAGTTTCTTTCTTTCTCTCTTTCTTTCTTTTTCTCTCTCGTCCTCCCTCCCTCTCTCCTTCTCTCCCTCTCTTTCTTCCTTCCATTTTTCCTTTCTTCCTTTCTTTCTTTCCTCTTTCTTTCTTCCTTTCTTTCTTCTCTCTCTTGCCCTTCCTTCCTTCCTTCCTTCCTTCTTTCCTTTCTTCCTTTCTTTATTTCCTTTTTATTTATTTTTCTTTCTTCTTTCTTTCTCTTTCTTTCTTTCTTTCTTTTCTTTCTTTTCTTTCTTTCTCTCTCTCACCCTGACTTCTTTCTTTCCTTTCTTCCTTCCTTCATTACTTCCTTCCTTTCTTCCTTTTTTCCTTCCTTTCTTTCTTTCCTTTTGGTTTTTTTCTTTCTTTCTTTCTTTCCATATGGTTCTCTTTGGAAGAAAGTCACTATGTGCAGCCCAAACTTAATGAATGGGAGTTATGCTCCTTCTTCTTTAGGATGGAGTATCATTACACATTATTTGAAGTTTGTTTATACAGGATATTTGTCCAGTTTTCCTCATTCATTAATTTATTTACTCATTTATTTATATCTGTATGGATCCATGGATGCGCTCTGAACAAAGAGTGCTTGACATAATTCACTAAAAATGTTTACTATCAAAGTTTTATCATTTTAAGAAATCAAATTGAAATGCAGTTCTTTTTTTTAACTTGGGTATTTGATTAATAATATACTAGTTCTGTGGTAATAAACTGATATAATCGCATGTAGGTATTTGAACTAATATTGAGGTAATTAATGGGTAATGATTTTAAAGAATATAAATGAATAGAGGCATACAAAATTAGTCATCACAAGAAAGTTATCTTTATGACCTTGTCTATAAGCAAATATGTTAGTTATTTAAATATGTTAGTTAGTTAAAGGTAAAATGGCTATATTGGACATTCTCATAAATATATTTTGAAAGAGTCCATTTAGAATTTTAAAATTAAAATTTTAATGTTACCTACTATTAGGCTTGATTATGGATATATTTGTATATATGTATATACATATTAAGGTATATTCTGTTTCTTTAAAACAGAGAAGTTTATATATACTAGAATGGAAAACACTGGTGCACATTGCTGTATGTTATTTCAGTAGATAGACATTATCTTCTCATGAAGAAACAAAGTTTATTGTTTTCTTTGTATTTTACCTGGATGGCAGAGATTTTGCCACACCTAACTCAGTTAAACTCTTTAGAGTGTCATTTACCTTGTGTCTTGTTGTTGCACTATTTATGAATAGATAATTATTTTAGAAGTGAGAAAAAATGCCACAGCAATGTGTTTCCTTGCATCTAAAAACAAGGTAATGTTCCTAATCATCAGTTATTCATTTGAATTTACAAATGGATTGTATGGCCCCTGTGCATATAAGACCCATACAATCTTCTAAGTATTTATAAAATACTTATAGGTAAGAACTCATCTTAAGAACTACACTCCCAATAAGGGATTCCACATTCCCCATTTTAATATTAGTTACTAGAGTAAATTAAATGAACTATTCCATCTTGTGAGTATCTGATGGTTTTTTCTCTTCTCTAACACTAGCCTGAATTTCCTGATGTGAATAGAAGCCACAGACCATATATTCTTGAAGAAACATCAAGAGGTATTGTTTTAATTTTTTCATTTCTGATAAGCATATGATGAAAGTTCTTTTCCTTTCTTTCTTAATCTGTAACCCAAAGTTTTGCAGGTTTCAACTATACTTTTATAATGGGATAAGCTTGCAAAAATCACTGATGTCCTTTGTTAAAGGGCATTAGATTAAGTATTTCTTATTTTAACTTCAATATACTTGTGAAAAAAATCAAACCATTATACCATTATTTCCAGGCAATGCTACTGTAAGGGTTTATTAGGATTCTGTTGAAAATATTATATATGTGTATATTGATGACTTTGTTTTCAAAACTACTCAGAATGATTGCAAGATCTGTTGTGGTTGGATTGCTTTTATGTTGGTATAAGTAAATATGAATTATCTGTCTTTCTACAGGGTATAATTACATATACTGGTTATGTAAAACTAAAGTATTTCTCTGGCCTTTGTCTGTTTGTTACATATGATATTTATTTGAACACCAAATAATCACACATGATTGTTTTAATTAATTTCATTATATTTATAATACAGATATTATAAGATACTTTGATATTTAGTAAGAATTTCTATCTTGATGCCTTTTTGATATTTAGTAAGAATTTCTATCTTGATGCCTTCTATATAAAACTTTATCTTTCTTTCTAACTGATTCCTCCTAAATCCCTCTAGTAGCTCACATGGAAAATTTTGGAAACATCTTTGACTTCTTTCTTTCTCTCATCTTCCAAATCTAATTGATCAGCAATATTAGCTCTAGTTAAAATTATATTAAGAATAAAATTATTTCTCTCGATGCACTACTATTATCCTGTTATAAGATGTCACACACTCTAGCTTGGATTGCATAGTATGTTGACTGGTCTTTCTACTTTCCCATATAAATTCTAGCCTCAACAGAACACCCAAGTAATCCAGGTTAACTGGGGGTTATGTAATCTTACGTCTTTACTGAAAACACCACAATGGTTTCTTTGTCATCAGAATGGAAACTGAAGTCCTTACACTGAGCTCTAATGTCTTACATAATTTGTGCCCAATCCATTCTTTCATGTCTGCTTGCTCACTCACCACCAGTCACACTGCCTTTCTTGATACTTTTTGAATTCATTGTGGAGATTATATATATATATATACATATATATATATATATATATATGTATATATATATATATATATATATATACATATATATATATATGCACTTCAGGGTCTTTCTCTTCTTTTTCTCCTTGTCTAGAAAACTCTTGATGAAACAATTCAATCTTTCACTTTTTTTATTTTTTTAAAGTCAAAATGCCACATTCTCAAATGCCTTTTTGGACTGCACTATTTAAAACTGTATTCTATATTCTACTCATCCCCTCCTCTCCTTTACCTTTTTTAATCTCATCTGTCTCCTTTTAATTTTCTATTTACATTAAAATTTTAGTTTCTGGCCTAACGAGGCAGTGATTGGCTCAGTCAATAGAGAGTCATATTGGGACACAGAGAACCCAGGTTAGAATGCCCATGGTTGCTGGCTTGAGCACGGTGTCACTAGCTTGAGCATGGGATTATAAACATGACTCCAAAATCGCTGGCTTAAGCCCAAAAGTTGCTTGCTTGAGCAAGGGGTCACCCACTCTGCTGTAGCCCCCTGGTCAGGGCACATATTAGAAAGCAGTTAATGAACAACTAAGATGCCATAATGAAGAACTGATGCTTCGCATCTCTCTTCCTTCCCATCTGTCTGTCCCTATCTGTGTGTGTCTCTCTCTTTGACTCTCTCTCTCTATGTTTTTGTCAAAAATAAATAAATAAATAAATAGATAGATAGATAGATAAATAAATAATATATTTTATTTTTTTTTAGCCTCTCTCATAACCAGTAAAATATAGACAGTATTAGGGTGTAAATTTAATGGATATTTTTTTCACAGCTATAACATAAGCTCTTATGAACAATACCTCTGCCATTTATTTTTACCACCTAGATTTCAGCCATTGTTCTAATAAAAAGCAAGTGTCACGTGAAAATCTCTGTGAAATAGGAAATGAAGGTGTCAGGGTCTAATTGAATTCCAAAATTTGCCAAAAATATACAAAATTGTTAGGGCATAAATACCTATTGAGTTGTGTGAGCATAAGAATCATAATACATGGTACTATTAAATATTTATTTTGGTTTGGAGCTCCATGAATAAATTACTGTGATGCTAAGAAATCTCTGGGCTATATGGGTTTTGAGAAACTAAACTGGGTTCAGTTTTTTTCCCAGATACTACCAGAAAACTGATTCTTAATTAGTCTAGCCAGCCTTTGGTTTGGAAGAATTTCTGATTGCCTGAGGCTGTTAGAAATCCCACAATTCTGCTTCTAGCATGTTGTTTTATGTCTCCAGTGAACCTTACACTTCGGTTTTGGTAAGTGCATCAGAAAGAACAGAAAGCTGGGACTAGATTGTATGAACACATTTGTTCTCAACTAATAAGTTTTAGTATAATAAATATCAAAGCTTTCAGAGAGTTATGCATGTCTAAGTTAGTTTAAATAAGTGTGCAGCATCTGATTGAAATTACTCATCCTTCTAAAAACAGTTAAAATGTTACTTTCATAAGCAGTATCTTTTCTCTATTACATATTTCATAGACCAATGTACTTTCTACATCCAGCTTTATAAACTCAGTAACTGGCAGCAGAGTTCTTTTTAGGAATACTTTGTGAACTTAGGTTGTTGTCACTAGTCCAACTCCTAAATTAATAATTTTGCATTTGGAAATATAGGAATAAAATATTTGATAAAAGGAGGAAGACAAGAGAAAAGGAGAATTGAAGAGTTTATCAGATGGGGAAAAGGGCAAAAATTGTATTTATGCGTGATAAAAAACATAGATAAAGTGGTCTGTGGATGTTCATGGGCTGGAAAATCTAAAGTATAAGACTCATAATGCAGCCTGACCTGTGGTGGTGCAGTGGATAAAGCGTCGACCTGGGAACACTGAGGTCACCAGTTCAAAACCCTGCACTGGTCTGGTCAAGGCACATATGGGAGTTGATGCTTCCAGCTCCTCCCCCTTTCTCTCTCTCTCTCTCTCACTCTGTGTCTCCTCTTTAAAATGAATAAATAAAAAGAAATTAAAGACTCATAATGCATATCAAATATGCATAGAGATAATCTGTAACTTTTCCATATATTCACAAATATCAACTCAATGCTACTTTATCCATAAATGTCCTACATTTTTTATGTCTATTTTCTTATTTTTTTGTAACATTACTTGTAGATATTGAGGAAGTAAACGATTTTTCTTTTGTGTATCTGATGTGAAATGTGAGTTTATAGAAGGGACATTAAAATCATTGGTAGTTTTAAATTCAAAGAAATCTTAACTAGTTGAATCTCCCCAGAATTAAAGTAGTTAAAAGTGTATAAATACAATGAGGATAATGCGACTTTCACAGTTTCTTATTATAAGTGTTTTATTGATATTTGATCAAACCTGTTTTTCTTAATGAATTCCAATTCCCATGCAAAAAGCACTTGTGTTGTTTTTCTCATCTTTTAAACCCCGCCTGGCATATTATAGGAATTAAATTAAATCAAATGAATATTGAATGGTGTCAGTAATTTTTGTGTTGTCAACTTTTCTGCTTTCATATACTATAGAATGAAATTTTATTTATAGACTGTACAACAATTGAATACAATGTAAGATAATTTATCATATTTAAAATACAGTGGAAGCTCCTGGTAGTCGTGTACTATGATTTATTAATCACTATATCTCTAACATTTAATGCAGTACTTGACATTAATGGGTTCTTTATCCACACTAGTTTATTGAAATGAACAGAAAGAAAGAAAAGTATGTGCTTATTCTCACCCAATTGCCTGACTTCTGTCCTATTTCTCATAGCTAATATAAGATAGTCATTATTCTCTAATTACTATGGTCATATAATCTTCTTGTTTTTAATGTTACATTTATTTATTTTAGAGAAATGTGGGTGTGGGAGGGGGAGGAGTGTGAAGTATCAACTCCCATATATGCATTGACCAGGCAAGCCCAGGATTTTGAACTGGCAACCTCAGCATTCCAGATCAACGCTTTATCCACTGTGCCACCACAGGTCAGGCCTTGGTCCTTATATTCTTAAAGCCTTAAAAGAACAGTTCTAAAATTTTAAATGAAGTATATTTATTCTGCAATGTTTTAAAAAATAATAATTTTATTATAACAGCAATTTTTAATTATGCAGTAAACAAACAATATTTGGACATGAGGAATTTTTGTTATTAATGAGGAGTTGAATTTTTTTCTAACTCAATATTGTGTGGTGAAAAGGAGGAATATAATTTATATGGTAAATTTACAGCATTAAGTAATAAGCCTTCCTATAAATAGCATAATTCTAAACTTTGAAAATTATTAATTGTTAACAGTGTTTCCCTCCAGATCTGCCCATGAACACTTCAAATCTCCAAATACATTATTTCCTGAAAAAAGTAGGTTTTAAATAAAAAACAATGCAAAAAGCACTCTACAATTTGAGTAAAAATTATAAAATATCACAATAAATTTAGATACCCACTGTGAAAGACAGAAACCAAAATTTTAAATTTCCTCAGCTTTAAAATCACAAAATATTTTAAAATAAATTAGTAAAACAGTTAAATATTTTACTTATTTTCCTGGAATTATGGTAACTGTTGAAAAATTAAGTTTTTGTTTCTGGATATATATTTTTTAATTTCAAAACTGACTTTATGAACACTCTAAATTGGATTCGGGAAATTGTTTTTATAAAGAATTATTTAATGCATATTTTAGACTTTGCAGGTTATATGGTCTCAGTTGTCACTGTAAAGTGAAAACAGCCATAGACCGTGATAAGCAAGTGAATGTGACCATGTTCCAATAGAATTAGATACAAAAATGTATGTTAGGTGGAATTTTACCTGCAGGTCATAGTTTGCAGTCCCTGGTTTATGTGAACACATAAGAAAAAGGTTTAGGTTAAATATTTAATATGAGCCTGCTGTGTGACTTTGGTGGCAAGAAAAATACTTCTGCAATCAAAATAACAATTTAGTGTAGTTATGTGAAGAATGACTGCATTTAAACTGACCTCTCCTGCTATTTGGGTGAATTAAATATGTTGGGAATTGGTGCCTATCAAAGATTTTTAGTGTTAACACAGCACTTCCAAAGATCTATGATGGAATATTACACCATCACAGTTGTTCTCTTGTTCTTTATTTGCATAATATTTGCCCTCAATCGTATATAGGTTAGATTTTCAAACATTGTACAGTAAGGACTATTATCTTCAGAAATGATTCTTTTAAATCTTTTCCAGTAAAAGTTCAGTGAAGAAAACCCATTCTATCAGATAAGCTACTTGGGCATACAAGAAAAAGATATAAATGAACAATTATCTAAGACCTTACTTAGCCTGTATTTGTCTAGTTCAGAAAAATAATTTCTGAATTTTTTAGAAGTTTGTTTAATGATAAAATATTCTTTATAATGAATGAGTACTATTAGGCCCTATTGTTTTTATTTGAGGAAATAAAACCTGAGGGCGATAAATATTTAATTTTAGAAAAATCAGTTTTATCTCCAGCCACATAAAGGACAGCGATTCCCCCATTTAGGGTCTCCACATTTTCAGTGTAATATGGCTGTTCTATACTTATTAGAAACTAACTAGGAGACAATAGCTTAATGTTAGTAATCTGTTCATACAAAATTATATTAATACATGAGTATTAAAATTTATAGACAAAAATATGAATATATCTGCCATAAGAAGTGTCAAATAAATGGGTTTAACTCCATTTTTCATTTATTGGACCTTACCTAATCCTATTCTTTAAATACCACACTAAATTATTAACGATTAGAAACACAAAACAGAAGAAAGTACTCCTAATTTCTTATTCCTTAACATTCGTTAAATAAACACATAACAAAGCTTCTAGTGACTCAGTGCTATGAACTGACTGATGATTGTATATGGAGAAATTTGCATTTCCCTGAAGCTTTAAATGAAAAGAGAACAATTCTTGACCTTCATTTCTAAAAAAATTTGGTCACTGAATATGGAAATGGGATGAGAAAATCACCTCAAATAGCTCTTTCAGAAAGCAGATGAAAGAATAAATATCTTTAGTTAGATTTTCCAGAGTTCAGAATGGATTTCAAAGATATGAGTCAATGGGGGAGAGAAAAACTAATAACTTTGATTCAAAGATAAAAAATAATTTGAAAACACTAGTACGGTAATTACTTTTTTAAAAATGCTACAAACTCTTATTGAGTATGCAGAACTTTCTAACATAACATTTTCCAATATGCCTTTTTATTTATTCCCATATTGTTATTATTACCACAGATATATAGAGTATATGAACTAGGAGCCACTTGCTGAACAAATCACAGGGACAAAAGTGATAAAAAAAAATGCCTATCTTATTTAATTTACAGCACAGGGCGCTTATATTTAAAGACCTAGATTTCAACTGTAACTGGAATACACTTAAGTCTATGAATGGGAAAAGAATCTGAAGGGATATAAAGGAGCCCAAAGGAAGGAGGGGTCAGTCCTACTGAGGAGAATGAAGAAATGCAATAAGGATTAAATGAAATTTTAAATGTATGTTGGAAAATGAGACACTGATGCTCAAGCAAGTCAAATTGTTTTGGGGAAAAGAAAAAAAACCTTTCTAGGAAAAGATATCTTCATGAATAAGGACATTCAGCCATGAAAATAATAATGATCTTTAATTATAATAATAGTCTTTAATTAATAATAGTCTTTAATTCTTTAATGATACTGGAAAACAGTTTCTAAAGGAGCCTCTATTCCTATAATACAGTCATCCCTCACCATATCGCGGTTCACTTTTAATGATCTCACTGTATTGCGGATTTTTAAATTGTATATATCTAATTATGTATCATGGATTTTTAGCTCTATTGTGGGATTTTGCAGTATATAGGTATTTTTATATATTATTTTAATTATTTTTGCCATAAAATAAGCAAAATAAATGTGGAAAAGGTTTATAAGAGCGTGGGGAGGATTTCTAAAACCTTAAAATATATATAAATAATAAAATAAATACAAGATCGCTACTTCTCAGATTTTCCCCTATTGCGACGGGTTCTGAAACCTAACCCCCACAATAGACGAGGGACCACTGTATACATTTCTTTATTCACTTACTCGTTTATTAATTGTTGAATGTTGATATATAAAAGACATTTTAGTATGCATATGTTTTAATGCATTTTGGATTTGACAAAGAAGTTATAATTTATCAGTGTATCAAACCAATTTTAAAATTTGATTCCCACTTTTGTGTGGTGATAGTGACACTCTATTTCTCTGAATTTTAATTCTCGGCATAGTAAGCAAACTCAGTTGGTCTTTCTCACCACTCTGTACAGAATGGTAGGTTGGAAAATTGTTTCCAAACCTACTGCTCGTTGAATGTTAACAAGCTCACAGATGGAACATTGACCACAGAAAAGCCACTGCAATTAGAAGGATTTTGGATTAGAACTGATATTATTCACTCTTACTTTACAGTAAATTTTCAGAACTGGTCTCAGATAAAATATTATATATTTTTGCCTGTGATGATTTGTATGGAAGTATTGTCTTATGGAAGATTTGTTTGCAACAGGTACCGTTTCAGTGATATCTGGGAAGGAAATTGATATTTGTGTGTGAATAGGAATTAAATAACTAAAAATAAGCCCAATGTATTATTACTATTCTTTACATTATAGTTTTTTTTTTTTTTTTTTTAATTTTAATATATATTTTATTATTATTAATTCTAATGAGGTGACACCAATAAATCAGGGTACATATGTATAATGAAAACATCTCCAGGTTATCTTATCATTCAATTGTGTTGCATACCCATCACCAAAAGTCAAATTGTCCTCTGTCACCTTCAATCTGGTTTTCTCTGTGTCCCTCCCCTCCTCCCTATCCCACTTTTCCCTCCCTCCCCCCATCCCATAACCAACACTCTCTTGTCCATGTCTCATACCCTCACTTTCATGTCCCACCTATGTATGTAATCGTGCTGTTCTCAGTTTTTCTTTTTTTCTGATTTACTTATTTCACTCCGTATAATGTTATCAAGGTACATCCATTTTGTTATAAATGATCCGATGTCATCGTTTCTTATGGCTGAGTAGTATTCCATAGTATATATGTACCATAGCTTTTTAATCCACTCGTCTTCTGACGGACACTAGGGCTGTTTCCAGATCTTCGCTATTGTGAACAATGCTGCCACGAACATGGGGGCGCATTTCTTCTTTTCGAACAGTGCTATGGTGTTCTTAGGGTATATTCCTAAAAGTGGGATAGCTGGGTCAAAAGGCAGTTCAATTTTTAATTTTCTGAGGAATCTCCAAACTATTTTCCACAGTGGCTGCACCAGTCTGCATTCCCACCAGCAGTGCAGAAGGGTTCCCTTTTCTCCACATCCTCGCCAGCACTTATTCTGTGTTGTTTTGCTGATAAGTGCCATTCTGACTGGTGTGAGGTGATATCTCATTGTGGTTTTAATTTGCATTTCTCTAATGATTAGTGATGTTGAGCATTTTTTCATATGCCTATTGGCCATCTGTATGTCCTCTTTGGAGAAATTTCTATTCATTTCTTTTGCCCATTTTTTGATTGGGTTGTTTGTCTTCCTGGTGTTGCGTTTTATAAGTTCTTTATAAATTTTAGTTATTAACCCCTTATCAGATGTGCTGTCGAATATGTTCTCCCATTGTGTGGTTTGTCTTCTTATTCTGTTCCTATTGTCTTTAGCTGTGCAAAAACTTTTTAGTTTGATATAGTCCCATTTGTTTATCTTGCCTTTTATTTCAGTTGCCCATGAAGATAAATCGGCAAATATACCGCTGCTACAGATGTCAGAGAGCTTGCTGCCTATGTTTTCTTCTAAGATGCTTATGGTTTCACGGCTTACATTTAAGTCTTTTATCCATTTTGAGTTTGTTTTTGTGAATGGTGTAAGTTGATGGTCTAGTTTCATTTTTTTGCAGGTAGATGTCCAATTTTCCCAACACCATTTGTTAAAGAGGCTGTCTTTACTCCATTGTATGTTCTTTCCTCCTTTGTCAAATATCAGTTGTCCATAAAGCTGTGGGTTTATTTCTGGGTTCTCTGTTCTGTTCCATTGATCTATGTGCCTGTTCTTATGCCAGTACCAGACTGTCTTGAGTATAATGGCCTTATAGTAAACCTTGATATCAGGAAGCGTGATACCTCCTGCTTTATTTTTTCTTTTTAAGATTGCTGAGGCTATTCGTGTTCTTTTTTGGTTCCATATAAATTTTTGGAATATGTGTTCTATATCTTTGAAGTATGTCATTGGTATTTTAATTGGTATTGCATTGAATTTATAAATTGCTTTAGGTAATATAGACATTTTAATGATGTTTATTCTTCCTAGCCATGAGCACGGTATATGCTTCCACTTGTTTGTATCTTCCTTGATTTCTTTTATCAATGTTCTATAATTTTCCGAGTACAAGTCCTTAACCTCCTTGGTTAAATTTACTCCTAGGTACTTTATTTTTTTGGCTGCAATAGTGAAGGGGATTGTTTCCTTAATTTCTTTTGCTGATATTTCATTGTTGGTGTATAGAAATGCCTCTGATTTCTGAGTATTAATTTTATATCCTGCCACCTTGCTGAATTCATTTATAAGGTCCAGTAGTCTTTTGACTGAGACTTTAGGGTTTTCAATATACAATATCATATCATATGCAAATAATGACAGTTTTACTTCTTCTTTTCCAATTTGTATGCCTTTTATTTCTTCTTCTTGTCTGATTGCTGTAGCTAGGACTTCCAGAACTATGTTGAATAAGAGTGGTGAAAGTGGGCAACCCTGCCTGGTTCCTGATCTTAAGGGGATTGCTTTTAATCTTTGTCCATTTAGTATGATGTTTGCTGTCGGTTTATCGTAGATGGCCTTTATCATGTTAAGGAATGATCCCTGTATTCCCACTTTACTGAGAGTTTTGAGCATGAATGGGTGCTGGATTTTATCAAATGCCTTTTCTGCATCTATTGAAATTATCATGTGATTTTTGTCCTTCCTTTTGTTTATATGGTGAATCACATTGATTGATTTGCGAATATTGAACCAGCCTTGCCTCTCCAGAATAAATCCCACTTGATCGTGGTGTATGATTTTTTTCATATATTGCTGGATCCGGTTGGCTAATATTTTGTTGAGAATTTTAGCGTCTAAATTCATCAGGGATATAGGCCTATAATTTTCTTTCTTTGTGTTGTCTTTGCCCGGTTTTGGGATCAGAATTATGCTCGCCTCATAAAAGGAGTTTGGAAGTCTTCCTTCCTCTTGAATTTTTTGAAATAGCTTGAGGAGAATAGGAATTAGTTCTTCTTTGAATTTTTGATAGAATTCACTTGTGAAGCCATCAGGCCCAGGACTTTTCTTTTTTGGGAGTTTTTTGATAACTGTTTCTATCTCATTTGTTGTAATTGGTCTGTTTAGGTGTTCTGATTCTTCCAGATTGATTTTTGGAAGGTTATATGATTCAAGAAATTTGTCCATTTCACCAAGATTGTCTAATTTTTTGGCATATAGTTCTTCATAGTATTTTCTTACAATGCTTTGTATTTCTGTTGTGTCAGTTGTTATTTCTCCACTGTCCTTTCTAATTTTATTTATTTGAGTCCTCTCTCTTTTTTTCTTGGTGAGTCTAGTTAAAGGTTCATCAATCTTGTTTACCTTTTCAAAGAACCAGCTTCTTGTTTCATTGATCCTCTGTATTGTTTCCTTAGCCTCTATGTCATTTATTTCTGCTCTGACCTTTATTATTTCCTTCCTTCTACTTGTCTTGGGTTTTATTTGTTGTTGTTTTTCTAGTTCTTTTAGATGCAGGGTCAAGTTGCTTATTTGAGCTTTTTCTAGCTTCTTATGATATGCCTGTAGTGCAATAAACTTCCCTCTCAGAACTGCTTTTGCTGTGTCCCATAAATTTTGAGTTGATGTATGCTCATTATCATTTGTTTCTAGAAACTTTTTTATTTCTTCTTTGATCTCATTGTTAATCCATTCATTATTTAATAACATGCTATTTAGTTTCCAAGTGTTTGAGTATTTTTCAGTTTTTCTTTTGTGGTTAATTTCTAGTTTCATGGCATTGTGATCAGAGAAAATGCTTGATATGATTTCAATCTTCTTAAATTTATTGAGACCATTTTTGTGTCCTAACATGTGGTCTATCCTAGAAAACGTACCATGAGCGCTTGAGAAGAATGTATATTCTACTGCTTTAGGGTGAAAAGTTCTGAAGATATCTATTAAATCAAGTTGATCTAGTGTATCCGTTAAGTCTGCTGTTTCTTTATTAATTTTCTTTCTTGAGGATCTATCCAGTGTTGTTAGAGGGGTATTGAAATCCCCTACTATGATAGTATTGCTGTTAATCTCGCCCTTTATATCCATCAAAGTTTGCTTTATGTATGTCGGGGCTCCTATATTTGGTGCATAGATATTTACAATAGTTATATCTTCCTGTTGAATTGTTCCCTTTATCATTATGTAGTGTCCTCCTTTATCTCTTACTACAGCCTTTGTTTTAAAGTCCATTTTGTCTGATATAAGTATTGCTACCCCTGCTTTTTTTTCATTTCCATTTGCATGAAATATTTTTTTCCATCCTTTTACCTTCAGTCTATGAGCATCTTTTGTTTTAAGGTGTGTCTCTTGTAGACAGCATATGTATGGGTCCTGTTTCTTTATCCATGCAGCTACCCTATGTCTTTTGATTGGATCATTTAATCCATTTACATTTAAGGTTATTATTGATATGTAGTTGTTTATTGCCATTTTATTCTTTAAAGCTGTATTCTTCTTTTGCTCTATTCATTCCTCCCTTTAAACTGTTCACAAGAGGCCCCTTAGTATCTCTTGCAGAATTGGTTTGGTTTTTATGAATTCCTTGAGGCTTTCTTTTTCTGGGAAGCTCTTTATTTCTCCTTTAATTTTAAACGTTAGCCTTGCTGGATAAAGTAGTCTTGGTTGTAGGTTCTTGTTCTGCATTACTTTGATTATTTCTTGCCATTCCCTTCTGGCCTCAAGTGTTTCTGTTGAGAAGTCTGATGTCATCCTTATGGGGGCTCCTTTGTAGGTGATAGTCTTTTTTTCTCTAGCAGCTTTTAAAATTTTTTCTTTATCCATTAGCTTTGGTATTTTAACTATGATGTGTCTTGGTGTAGATCTTTTTGGGTTTCTCTTTAATGGAGTTCTGTGTGCTTCTTGAATGTGTGGAGTGTTTCCCAGCCTTAATTTAGGAAAGTTTTCTGCTATGATTTGATTGAACAAAGTTTCCATTTCCTGTCCTCTCTCCTCTTCTTCAGGCACCCCTATGATGCGAATGTTGTTTCTCTTCATGTTGTCACAAAGCTCCCTTAGAGTTTCCTTACATTTTTTAAGTCTCTTTTCCTTTTTCTTCTCTGCTTCTGTGCCTTTGTTTATTGTGTCCTCTAACTCGCTTATTCGATCCTCAGCGTCATCCATCCTGCTTTTAATTCCTTCCATTGTGGTCTTCAGTTCTGATACTGTATTTGTCATTTCTGTCTGATTCTTTTTTATTATTTCAATTTCATTTTTTATACTTGTTATCTCTTTATTTAGGTGTTCATAATGACTATCCATTGTTGCTTTAATTTCTTTGAACATCCTAACTATCATTATTCTAAATTCTGCTTCCGGTAATTTGGTTATATCTGGTTCATTCAGGTCCTTCTCTGGGGATTTCTCTTGATTCATTTGGTTTGCATTCCTCTGCCTGCCCATTTTTTCTGTGTATAAGCAAGTTGTGGCCACTGGAGTCCAGTAGGTGTTGCCTTTGTGTTCTCTAGGTGTGGTCTATCTGCAGGCCCCCCACCCCCTCTGCCGGTGCCTAGGGTGGTTGGGTATGAGCGTTGCCAGCGCGGGCCCACTGTGGCTTTTGCTGTGATTTCTGCCTCTCCTCCGTGGGAGGGGCTGTCACTGAAGCCACAAGATCAGCACCAAGGGTAGAGGTGAGCACCTTTCCTCAGCTGCGGACCCAGCCTATTTCCGGACTTCCGCCCAGAACCAGCAGTCGGAGCCTGCTCGCTACAGTTCCGCGGGTTAGGCGGGGCTTTTGACGTGCTCTCAGCTGTAAGCCTTTGCCCGTCCGGAGCTTTAGCCCCGCCCTCGAGGCCAGGGCCCTTTGCGCAGGGTCGGAAACCAAGGTTTATTGGGGCGGGCGTGTTTGCTGGCTTCCGCCGAGCTGCGTACTTCCGCTCGTCCCGGACTCTACCCCGCCCCCGTGTTCGGAGCCCGCTCGTGCACGTATGAACGCCATTCGCGTTTTCTCCGGCCGGATGGGGATAATAGCGTGGGCTCAGCTGCGAGCCTCCACCCGTCTCGGGGTCCACCCCGTTCTCATGCTCGGAGCCTGCTCGCGCACGTATACTGGCCAACCGCGGTTTCTCCGGCCGGGGGCGAGGGTACTGGTAGTGTCAGCTCAGCCGCTAGCCCCTGCCCGTCCCTGGTCCTAGCCCGGTCCCCACGGTCAGGGTCGGCTTGCGCAAGGCCTGCCTGTTCCTGGCCTCCCGCTTTGTCCCCGTAAGTGGGATTAAAGGCGGGCCCGCAGCTTCCGGACCGCTCTCGCGCTTCCCCTCCGACCCTCTGGGCTAGACCGATCTCCCACCGGCTTGGCCTCCGCCCACGCCGACAGAACCGCGTTTCAGCGTCCTGCCGCCCCAAAACCTTAAGCAGCCCTCAGCAGAGTAGGAAGGGACCTAATACTCCACACTGTAGGCCTGGGAGCTCCCTCACTTGTTTCACAGCTCAAATCTGTCCAAACGCCTCTTCTAGGCTCTGGGACTGCAGGCTGGGGCTTGGTTCCTGGGACCCAGGTCCCTCCCTCTCTGCCAAACTTTCCTCCCGCCACACGGGTCTCTCCGGGCTGCCGTTTGCTCCGGGGAGCTGGGCAGCCCTTTTCGCGTTTTCGCTTTTCCTACCAGTCTCAATGTGGCTTCTTCTGTGTTCCTTGGTTGAAGAGTCCACTTAGTTTTGTTCAAAGTTGGTTTATCCAGGTGATGGTTCTTAAAATTGCGTTGTAATCCACTTTGGTTCTGGGAGTTGGAAGTTGGTACGTCCGCCTACTCCGTCGCCATCTTGCTCCTTACATTATAGTTTGATAGGAGTTTTTAATATGTTATTCCAAAATACTGCGTCATCCTGCTGGGAAGATGATAAAATGGCTCTGGTCTGTCATCATGTTCTTTCCCACGATATGGTTATTGAAATTGTTTGCGCCAAATTTACTCATAGTTGGTGAATCACATTGATTATTTAAAAATAAAAAATTTAGTGAAAATAATTACATAATGAAATTGAGAACATTTTTACTCTGGTTATTTTTGTCAGAGACCTTACTCTAAATTTTTTCTTCAACTTGCCTGACTTTATTGGTTTAATTGTTGTTAGTTTAAATTATGATGTCTCCTCTCCTGAAGCAAGGTACAAGAAAATCACATATGCTATGATCTCTTTTATATGATAGACCCAGAATAAACCCGTTTAGAGAGACAGAAAGATTAGTAGTTACTGAGGGATGAGGGAGGTGGAATTGGGAGAATTTACTTTTTGCATAGAATGTTTTCTGGAATTTTGAAAAAGGCTGAAACTAGAAAGAGGTGGCAGTCACACACTGTTGTGAATAAACTAAATGCTACTGAATTATACACCAGTGTAATGCTATGTCATTTTTTATCTCAAAAAGAAAAATACATATGGAAGTTTTTAGTATTTTAATTTTAGTATTTTTAAAATAACCAATTCAATTAAAGATAGATGCTTTAAAGGTTATTTCTCTTTGCTTTGAACTCCCCTTTTTTTAAAAAAAATACTTCAATATTCACATTGTTAGAAAATTCAAAATTTATTCTTAGGAATAGCATATTAATTTTTAGATCGTTTCTGACACCACTTTGTTTATCTACTTGTCTTTTTACCATGCCATTTTTTATAAAAAACAATTCTCCTATTCCTTTTCCAAAGAGAGTATTCTTGTTTATTTTTTGACTTGCCTATTCACTGTCATTTGAAAAAAAATCCTTACTCAGTTTCCAGAATTCTAATTATTTCTTTGACTTTCCTGTCTTCTTTAAATTATGCTATAAAATTACTTATATTTTCCTATCATTCATATCTTATTATATCTCTCCAATTTAATCTAGATACTCCTTTTTTTTACTTATATACTATTTTAAAGTCAAATTCCTGCATTTTATATAAATATGACACATTTTGACAGAAGCTTTTATTCAAGAGTTCAAAAATACTGAATGCATAAATAACTATATACATAATACAACAGTTTACTTTAGAAAATGTCTAACTTCACCAGGCAATGTATCAATAATATTTTATTCATTACCTACTTTCTCTAATATTTGTTAGTCATGGTCCAGGGCTAATAAATGGAGTATTGGTGGAGCTAAAATTAATATGATGCAAAAGAGTTACAGAAAAACAGACATGCATTTTAGAACAATTTGGCTTCTGAATGTGTATAGTGATAAACCTGATACCAAAAAAGGCAACTATGCCTCTTTATTTAAAAGACTATACACCTTGCAAGATTGTATTTACATGTTAGAAATAAAGATAAGGATGACAGTTAACCAACTAATTACTTGACACAAGAGAGGGTGAGGGAATAGAAATGGCATCACTTGAGCATCCACAATGTACCGGTCTCTGTAATAGAAATGTTATGTTTGTAATAAGTTTACCTTGGGTGTGCCTGGACTCTAGAGGTGTTTTTCTTTTTGCCTTTTACAAGACAATAAAAAATAAAATATAATCTGGCTACTTCAAATTCTATATTATTTTTCCTTTCAAGGAGATGAAGGATTTGTTATACTTTGACAAACACTATTTATTCTTGAAAAAAGGGCATATACTCAAGGCACACTTATGTAAAAATACATTAAGGATATCCTCTAACACACACACACACATGCATACACACACACACACACACACACATATGTTTGTTTTTAAAAGCATGGTAAAAGAAGCTAATTATCTTTGCCTACTAATATAAAAGGTCATATGGGCAAGTGTCTTTCGGGAAATACCTTCATCACCCATCCCTCTGACTATACATATTCTTAGCAAATTATATATGGGTTTCTATGGTTTATGTTTTGTTTTTCAGTTGTTCATTTGTTATTTTCTTGCAATTTATGCGGAGTTAGGATAGAGAATTTTGTCGAATGTATCATGCGTAATCTAAAATATGTTATGATAAGATGTGAAAAAGAGCCAACTGAGCTTATTGTAGCTTCAATCTAGACTATTTTATCATACACCTGATGTTTAAGTTATATAATTTAAAATTACTAGAGTCAAACTGATATTTTCTTGTATTTTTATGCTGGCTAAATGTTGAGCTCAGCTGTTCATAGAGGACGAAGGGTTCTTGACTGCAGTGAACATTTTTTATCTGTCACTTTAGAAGTAAATCCAGGGCTTTGATTGCAAGGTGACATGTGGTGCACATACTTTTTTTAATTATTATTATCTTTCTTTGACACCAGGCCAGGGACTCGTATACTTCATTTACTACTGTTTTCTGGATGTGAAACAAGACCTGTTATTGCATAGACATTTAAAATATATTGTTTAATTAAAAGTTGATGGGAAAATTAAGTTGCACATTACTCTAAAACTGTTTCCTTCTTGTTATTTAATTTTTTTTTGTAGCAGAAGCAACGATAAATGGTTTTACATATTTTATCTGAACATGGAAGTACTAGAACTAGAAAAAGAGTGTTCTGATTATTAGGTAGAAATACAATAAGTTGAATTTTGTTTGTGTTGAAGTTGGGGTACAGCACAGTCTCATAATAGAAATAGTCAGAAAACGGTTGCGGATGTGGTTAAGCTCTGGGGAACATGCAGACTAATAAGTAGCTGAACTTTGCAAGTCACTGAATCTTATTACATATTTTATAACATAATTAATTTTAAACAATTACATTGAAATTTAAAAGAGCCTTCTATTTTGGAATATCAAAACTATAAGTATGGATTTGAACCTAAGAAATATGAAATCATGCGTATTTTTAAAGCATCCCCTTGGATTTGTCACCCCCAAGAATGAAAATGTAATCTATTAATTTTAGATGCAGATACAGACATAGTGGTGAAAAATGTCATTTAATTCTTGTGGAAAAAATACGTAAGACAAAGCAAAACAAATAAAAATGCAAGTACTGTCTGAAGGAAGCAAGGACAGGATAAATACAATAGTTACAGAACATGTTATTTCTGAGGGTCCCTAACAATTAATTGAAGTCTAACCTTATAGTTTTCATGTGTTACCACCACATTATGTCACATTCTTCAAATATCATTTTTGAATGTCATACTTCAAAACCTTACTTTGAAAAGGATTAGTTAATTTCAATGAAATGGATAGCCCTTAGGGTAGAGGGTATGTTCTGGACTCCTTTGCTAGGTCTGTTCCCAAACCAACACAGTGGGAATGATCTGGAAAAAGAAGTTCACTATGCAATTAACAGAGAACAGATTTTGCACAAGTCCCCTGATTATGAGAAGTTCATACAGACATTTCCAGGGAGGCAGCCAGAAGTAATGTTTACCAATCTGATGTAGCACACAGTTTTTGTAGTTTAAGGAAAAGAGTTTAGTGTGTATCCTAGAAGGTGGTGAGTGTTCACAAGAGGAATGCTGAGCCCGTCCTGGAAAGCACCTAGAAAGTGTTCTGTTAGCAGAGATGAATAGAGGCTCACTAGGCTGAGCTAATGCCTTTGAAACTTCTAACTAGAGATTGAAATAATCCTAAGGAGTCAAAGGAGTTCAATTTTCCACATGTAGTCAATATTTGAGGAGACTGCAAAATTGAAATTCAACATAATTGGAATTTAGGACTCACTTGAAATAAAAACATTGTTAATAAGAATCATCTTGCAGGTAGCTTATAAATGGAAGATTATGATTTTATTGAAATGTCAGTACAGTTAATAGAGACTAATAAACTACATTCAAAATTATAGACAATATAAAAATTCAATTCATCAAGATGTCAATGGCATTGAAGTTTTCTTGTTCTACAGCCAATGAATAACTTCTGGAAATTCATTTTATAAGAAAATTTACTAAAGATTTTATGTGTTTTCTGTTTTTATGCCATGAGATAATAATTATTTCTTAAATAATAGTCCTTGGTAATGATGTTCTTCTACACCAATGAAATGTATTATTCACTGTCATGTTCAGTTTTCATTTTAACAAAATGAAAAACCACTTTTTATTTAAGGAAACCTTGTGTGGCTGCCTGTAGTTGGATAATTGTCATCTTTCTTCTGTCACATTAAGCAAATTGTTCTCCCCTTCTCTGTCCATAGATGATAGTTAAATTGTAATACATAAAGTTTCACGTGCAAAAAAAATGCTGTTGTGATACCATCTTTCTAATTATCAAGGACTTTAATTCACAGAAGACTTTACTCCACTAAAATATTACTGCTATAAGCACTGATTCTGGAGACTGACATGTAAAATGCAGTAAACATCTTGAACAGAAAGAAAGGACTTAAAATTTTCTATTAACTATAACATTTCTAGAGAACTGAACCTTCCATACATATTAAATGCATTACAATCAATTATATCTGCCTCATTTACAACAATAATCCACATTTCCGCTCTCAAGCAAGAACAAACATCATCTAATTGCAAAACAAATTTTCTACACATTTTACAAGAGGCAGGTCTTATATGTCTTCTTAGAGCTGTTCATATTCATTTACATATTAATTAAGATCATAGGATTTATGAATACATTAGATACACATACACACATACTTTTTTATGTGATTTTGAGTGTCTGAAATGTGATTTTTTAACAGTGAGCCAGAAGTGACTCTTTTATTTTGTTTGCTAAAAGAATTGACGTAAAGTTATGCAAAAGATTCATGCATTATATCTCGTATGCTTAGTTTTGTTGCTAGTTTATACATCTACAGTCACTATTTTAAGTAGTCCATAAGATTGTTCACTGCAGTTTTTTTTTTTTTTTTTTTTTAGAGATAAAGAGAAAGAGAGAGAGAGAGGGAGAGAGACATGAACAGGAAGGGAGAGAGATGAAAAGCATTAATTCTTCATTGCAGCACCTTAATTGTTCATTGATTGCTGTCTCATATGTGCCTTGACTGGGGAGTTCCAGCTGACCCCTTGCTCAAGCCAGTAACCTTTGGCTTTAAACCACCAACATTTGGCCTTATGATCTCATGCTCAAGACGGCGACCTTAAGGTTTCAAACCTGGGTCCTCAGAATCCCTGGCCATCACTCTATTCACTGTACCACCACCTAATCAGGCTAGACTGCAGTTTTTAATATAATAACTCTCTATTTAAGTGGGTGCTCTCTTTCACAATTCAGCATCTTGACATTTACACAATATCACTGGGGAACAAAATTTTTGTTGCATCCACAAAAACACTTGTTCTTACCTAACTCAAGTGTGCTAATCTCCAATCTGACATTAGTTTTTCTCTGTAAGCTACAGTTTTTTTTTGCAATTCAAGATTTTAGGTTTTCATCTTATTGTAAAACTTTCAACATTTAGTTTAACATAATGAAGTAGAAGGTCTTCTTGGGCATCATCTTTGTGAAAATATAATAATTTATATAATGCAATAAATACACTAATACACTAAAAGATATGATTACATAAGAATTTGTCTACAATTTTGAAATAGAACATATTAAAAAACTTATTTTAATCATAAAATTTGCACAAAACTTATTTAAATTATATTCAGGCAAAAATTTGTGTTTGTAGCTCTTGCATTTGTGTAATTGTTGAGGACAATCTCGTTTGATGCTCCAGCAGTAGTCTGCTCATCACAACAGCTCCAAAATTTTCAGGAAACTTATCAAGGTAACTGTTCAGGAAGTAAATCTTAACGCTCATATTACATCCAATGTCGTGGAAAGCCAACAGCATCCTTTGAAGCAGAAGTTCATAATTTTCTGCTCTTTTGTTGCCAAGGAAGTTCTTTGTAACTGCCACAAAAGACTACCATGCTGCTTTCTCCTACTTATTTATCTTCCTGACAAATTCTTCGTCATGTATGAGGGTTCAAATTTGAGGTCCATCAAATAAACCTGCTTTTATCTTCTCAAAAGACAGGGAGGAAAGCAGAAATAATATGTTGAAAGCATTCACTTTCTTTATTTCTTGAACAAACTGCTTCATTAAGCCAAGTGTGATATGAAGTAGGGGAAAAATGATCCTGTCTCAATTAACTACAGATTCATTCACAATATTTTACATCCCTACTTCCAGAGCTTCATGTTCAGCCACTCCTTCTGTGTCCAGTGTTTCTCCCAAGCTCAGCTGTCCAACAAACACAGAAAGCAAGGATACTTCATGAAACCTCTCTGTCGTCCTAGCAGGAAATTTACCATTTTAAGATCCACACAAATGATCCTCATACTTCAGAAAGTTGAGGACAATTTTTATGTCATTACAATCTTCTTGCAGATGAGTTGAATATCCATTGGAACTGCTGCAAAAGCATTACCGTTGTATAGGAGAACACATTTCAGACTCTGTTTTGAGCTGTCAAAAAATTGCCACCATTCTGTTGGACTGTAAGTGGTAACACCTAGCTGGCTGAGAAGACTACTGATATCATGACAGTAAACAAAGCATCTGTCTTTGGAAAAAAGGTCCACAAAAATCTGTTCACGCTTCATGAAATGGGATACTTTAGCTGACCTGTGAACTACATTATTTTCTTGAAGGCTGGAGGCTAATAACTCAGCTGCTTTCTCTGATAGGTCCAAATCTCTTACTAAGTCATTCAATTCGGGTTGGCTAAACTGCTGAGGGGTTAATGACTGCTTGGCATCAGAAGAAGACCCTTTAGATTCTACAACCATTTATTTCCTCATGCATCTTATCAAAATGCACTTGATCACCATGTTCACTTTCTTCGTCCTTAGAAGAAATAATACCATTGAAAACTGGAACTGGGAGTGTCTCAGAGTGTGGGATAGGTCACGTTACTGAAAGAATATTAGAATATGCGGTCTTATACCATTTTTTCTTGCCGATGCCCTTTGTATAGATAGGACAGAAATAACAGTCACTGCTGTGGTCCTTAGGTTCACACCAAACCATGGGAATACCAAAAGGCATTCCTTTGCGTTTTCCTTTTGTCCAATCACAAAGCATTTTCTCACAATTATGACACACAGTATGTCTCAATTCTTGTTTTGATCATCAAGGGGAACTTAAAAATAGGCAATTTATGCATGTGTCACAAATGATGAAATATTGCACCGTTGATGTTGAAGTGTATAACAGCCACATATATAACAGAAGGTGTCAGGACTATTCTTATATTTACGTCTACTCGAAAAAGCCATGATTGAATCTTAAAACAAAACAAGAGAGTGTATTTTATCAGATAAAAAATTTTTTACATTTAAAAACAGCTACAATTATGTAAAAGTGATGTTAGTAAAACATGAATTGCCTTGTGGTTATGTTCAATCCAAGAGTCGTTGCCCTTTAACTCCAACTTAAAAAACAATGGAAGGCATTAACTGTAACAAAAAGAGTTAAAATTGCTTACAAACTAGAGCATGCACCAAAAAGCAAATTTCAGATTTGGATTCAGTGATGCAGATATATATAGAAACGGTTCTAAAACCTCATGCAACAGATAACTTTTAAAATTGTTCCCCAGTGTATTTTATGCACTGGAGAACCTGGTGAGAAAATAAGGGGAAAGAACAAATTTGCTGAACAGGGGTTATGGAATAAAGGGCCATGTAGGAGAACTTAGCTTCCCAGTACTATTACAAAGATCGATGACTGGACAGCCATCTATGATCAGAAACAACTATGAGACACCTTACCAGTCCACTTAAGTAATTTTAGCAGCACAAGAGAACAACAACAACAAATAAAGAATAATTTACACAATAAGGAAAGGAAGACAATTTTCTCTGCATCATCCCATCTCCTGACCAGGCTTTGTTCAATCGAAGGAATAAATTCCCAGATGGAAGAAGTTCCTTTTTCCAGGAAAGAAAGAGCAGGGTGAGCAACCAGATCCCCAGCCTCTCAGGGCACTGGGCCAAGGTCCTGCTTAGCTTTCACTCTAACCAAACTGACAAAGCTGCAGTGTTTTGAGTTAGCTAGAAATAGAGAGGGCTGTTATGGACATCAAGAGAGATACGAATTCACAGAGACTTTCTCTGCTGACAAACTCCGCAGATTTTTTCACTGACAAGCCAACACTCAAACCAGCCTTCATGTACTTGCTTTTACACCAGACATAGTTGGGTTTGCTGATGACAGCCACAGGCCACCACCTGATTCTCTCCTTGCCCCTACGATAGCCTGGAAGGCATGCTGGCAGCCAGCCCTGTTTGTATAGCTGTGCACAGATAAGAAGACAGCCTAGACCACTGGCTAACCTCCACCTCTGTACTGAACTTAGGGCTAGCCTCCCAGCTGTGCACCTGCAAGCCACCAGCCAGATGCCCTCACCATTTTCCACTGCAGTGCACATACTCAGAAGGAGACTTTGCTGCCAAGGTGAAGCACACCTGTTAGCCCCTTCAGCTGTGAACCTGTACAGACCATCCCAAACCCTGTCACTAGCTTCTCCTGCACTGTGCACACCTATAGGGAAAGTATGCGACCACAGGGGAACACAATGGGCCCAGATGAAGCCCTGCCTCTTCTCATTGGTTGGCACCCCCACACCCACCTGTCGCTAGCCTCTCTAGCTGTGTACCTGCATTCCCAGCCCCAACACCAGTCTCCCCTGCAGTGTTCATGCCCAGGGAGAGAGTGTGTAACCATAGGAGAGCCTGCCTACAGCTAGAGCCTCAACTGTGGCCAATGACTCTATAATGGGCCAAGTCTTTGCTAACTTCCCTGGTGCCATCACTACATGTGTGTCTGGAACTTGCCCCTGCTCCTGTATGGGCACCTGCAGCTGACCTCCATAGCCAAGTGTTTGTACATCACCAGCTATAAACTATGGTACAATGAAGATCCAGACAGTGGTGATTTATTGAACACTAAAAAGAATGGACTATTAAGCCATAAAATGACATGAATGAACCTTAAGTGTATTTTAGTAAGTGTATGAAGCCAATCTAAAATGGCTACATACTTTATGATTTCAAATATACAACAGTCTGAAAAAGGCACAATTATGGAGACATTAAAATATCAGTGGTTGCTAAGAGTTAGTGGGAAAATGCATAGGTGGATCCAGATGAATTCTGGAAAAGAAAATACTCTCTATGATAACATAATGGTGGATACATATTATTAATGCATTTGCCAAAACCATAGAAAATAATCTGTCAACTTTGATTGGTTATGATATGTCAATGTAGATTATCAGTTGTAACAAATGTAGCAGTCTTTGGGTAATGTTGATTATTGGTGATGCTATATAGGTGTGTTTGGGACAGGAGGCATATGGGACATCTATGCACCTTTCTCTCAATTTTGCTGTAAACTTAAAACTGCTGTAAAACATAATCTTCATAACTAGTGAAGTTGAGCATCTTTTCAGATATCTGTTGGCCATTTGTAAGTCTTCTCGGGAGAAATGTCTGTTCAGGTCATCTACCTATTTTTTAATTGGATTATTTGTTTGGTGTTGAGTTGTATGAGTTCTTTATTTATTTGGAATAGTAGCCACTTGATGAAGCTGGTGTTTGTGCGAATAGTTTCTTCCATTCTGTTGGCTCCATTTTTTATTTGTTAGTGGTTTCTTTTGCTGTGATAGAAGCTTCTAAATTTGATGTAATCCCATTCATTTATTTTTACCTTTAATTCTCATGCTTTTGAGGGTCAAATTTTTAAAATCCTCTCTAACACCAAGGTCCATAAGTTTAGTACCTATGCTTTCTTCTATGTAGTTTATGTTTTTGGTCTTATATTTATGTTTTAATCTATTCTGAGTTCATTTTTTGTTTATAGAGACAAACAGAAGTCAGATAGAAGTTAGGACTATTTTATCATTTGAAATTTGTTCCAGAGTTCTAATTTATGTATATTTTAGGAAATTCTGATAAACAGTAAAATAGCCAGAAGTTCTCATATGTTTATTAGATGTTCATTAAATTAATAGATTAATTTGATTACGTTTAAAATATTTTGTTTTTTTAAATATACTGTTATAAATTAATTTTGTTCCTAAACTTAGTAATAAAATTTATCTTTTATAATATTATACACAGTACAATGTTTCTTTTACTTTTTAATTATATACAATATGTAGTCTCTAAAATTATTTCTATATATGATATGAAGGAAATAGACATTTTCTTTTGATGTTGCTCTATGTAAATTAACCATTAATAAAGTAAAATCAGAACAAAAGGTCGCATCCCATAGGTATAATTTCTATTTCAAATGTTTTATAATAACTTGTTAGAGGATGTTAAAACTCTATATGCCTTTGTTTAAATATCTAAAGTTTGATATATCTATTCTTATATTTTCATTCAACTCAGGTCTTCACATTTTTCTACATGGTTTTTGTCTCCATTTTTAAGTGTTCAAATGAAACTACTTTGATTTCAAAAAACCCACAGGATCGCCCTTACCAATATCTGAGTAACAGATCCACATTTGAATAGTTACACCTTCCTTTTTAGTTTTGATGCTTTGATGTTTTCCCAGATTGTTAACCTCATAACGTTGTCCCTTTATTTCCTATCTTTTATCTTTGTCCTTCACTAATAACACCATCTGCTGTTCAATGAACTTAAGTCATAATCACATCTTTCTTTAGTTTCTTTCTTCTTAAGAAAAAACATTTTTATCTCATCTACTATAGTTATTTTTCAAGTCTAATATCTACAAGCATTTAAGAAAATCTTATATGATACTTTTCAGTTTCCAAATCCCTTTACATACATATGATAAAAGGCATAATTTTGCTTTTAAAATTTCTTAGTTCCCATTTAATTAAAAAGCTTTAATTATCACACTGATAATATCTTTTAATTTCTTAGTCTTACTAATAGCATCATAGATAAATGCATTTTTGCACTAATGCTAATTCCTTAAACATAGTCTTACTCTCTTTTTGTTCCACACATTTTATGAATCGAAAGTAGTATTAGCAAGAGAACAAATAACAACTCTCAGGGAATAAAGTTTCTAAAGGTCTAGAGCTAATATTATTAAGCATAGTACTGTCTACTTATTATCATTATTTTACTTTATTAACTTTGAGTTATTTTATGCAAATGTTTTTATTTTCTTTAGACATTAACAGTGAGATAAGCTTTCTGCTTATATGATATTGTACCATCTAGGGGAAACTCTATGTTTAATATGGTACTAAGCAATCACAAACATTGTTTATCACTGAGAAGCATAGAATTTTCATTGTCAAATAGTCAGGATGGCATCAATGGGGACAATTCTTCCAGATGTATGTTGTTGAAATAGCAACAAAATACTTTTAAGAGCCATTATAATTTATTATAAAGTACGCAAACAATTTAATTTGATAAATAATTGAGAGATAACTGTCAACTTGTCTCTATAGAAAAGTAAAGAACCCATGAATAAATGGTATAGTTTAATGATTGGAAAGGGTATGTCTTAAATCTACCCGCTCATCTCAGTCATTTCTTCATAGTAGTTTATTTTGCTAAAATATTTCAGTAAGGACAGTTTTTAAGGAAAATTATAGATAAATCAAACACTTTTAAAAAGATTTTTTGAAATAAATAATACCCTTTAGCTTGCATCTGTCATAGGTTAGAAAATGTAAAATATGTATTTTCTAGAAGAAGGATGGTAAAGATTCTGCTTTTTTTATGGGCCTTGAGTCTGTGGATTTTTCCCTGCATGAAAATGTTTAATAGCATTTATATAATGTTGTTCTAAATATTTATTGATACATAATATACCAAACCACATTATAGTGGCTTAAAACAATAACTTGACATTTATTTAGTTCATACATCTGCAATGTAAGCAGGGCTTGCAGGGAAAGGTTCATCTTTGCTTTATGTGGAAACAGCTGGGCAGGGGCTAGAAAATCTACAACCCAAATGGCTCATTCATGTGGCTCACTAACTAAAGCTGGCTGTGGGCAGGAGTGCAGCTAGCATTGTGAACCAGAACCACCATCCATGACCTCTTTGGCCAGAGCTTTTTCAAAGTATAGCAGTATCTGGGTTTCAAGAATGAGTGCCCCAGGAAAATCATGTGGCCAAATCTCTTCCTAAGAATCTATAAATAATTTTTTTATTCACACACTTCTTTTTTTTCTTTACTAGAGATATTTCCTCCAAACAGGTAATTGGTCTCAGTAGTCATTCCTTTTTATTTATCCCCTCTTAAATCTTCAACCTCTCTCTACTTAGACCTTCTTCTTAGCTTTTTAAAAACATGTGCAAATTTCCCAGGTACAACATTGCAATCAAAATACAACATCATTTCATCTTACCTCTCTTTCTAATAAAGTCTATATTTTTTTGTAGTTCTTCACTCACATTCTTAAGAGAGTAGGCTGCAATCTGTTATAATGTTCTCTTTCATTTCCTCTCCATCCCAGTCCACTGAGTTCTCACATTGCCTTTTTCACTCTGTGGAAATATTTCTGGCTACTATCAGCAAAGATCCTGTTGCCCAAGCCAACTGACTTTAGTACTTACTTACAGAGGTTTTCTGCTCCATTTCAGTGGCAAAGTTCATTGCTTACCTCTTGAAGTTCTCTCTTCCATTTCCTTCCTTAGTACCACACTTGCAGGTTTCTTCTCAATTTCTCATCAGTTGTTTTATGGTCACTATTATGTCTCTCTTTCTCTTCATATCCTTTAAATTTGTACTTGCCTCAAGGTTATATTTTCATCCATTACTTTGTTTATTGATTCATTTTTAAGAAAGCTATTAAAATATTCTAGGGCTATGCTAGGCACTGAAATTAGAACAGTAAACATGATATTAAATTACCTCCTGTCAGAATGTCACCAGGAATATATTAACCAGACACCTAAATAATCTCCTGAAAATCTAAAGCTGTGGTAAGCATTGTTTTAGCAGAAGGAAATCATTGTATATAAATATGTACAGGGACACCTGCCATTTACCACTTTACCTAGACTCATTAACTTTATAAGGGAAACTGCTTTCTCCTCAACTTCTCTCATCTTCTCTTGAATCTTCCTTTAAGTTGAGATTAATATCAAAATATTTGTTGAAAATATTTTCCTGGGTCGCTCATAGGAAAGGTAAGCTCAACATATTCAACATTCAATAACATCTTTAGCTAATACATTGTCCTACATTCCTCATCTGTGTCAATGTTTGACCTTGCAGCCATCGAATACAACTTAATTTCTCCCTCTCCACCCTGAGTCACAAAGTCCATTTGCTTTTACTTCTTAATTGTTTTGTGATTCTGTTTCCTACTTTCATCTCTATTACCTTTCACTGCCGTGTTTTAGACACTTATTACTTGAGTATCCTTATATACCTTAAAAACTCTTTTCTCGAATGGTAGATTATTTTTATTGAATTTATTGGGGTGATATTTGGAAAAAATCCCTCATAGACACAGACAAAAGTATGGTGATTACCAAAGAGAAAGGGGGTTGGAGAGAGATAGAAGAGGATAAAACAGAGATACAGAGTGATGTAAAGGAGACTTGACTGGGGGTGGTGAACACATAGCACAATATACAGATGATGTATTATAGAATTGCACACCTGAAACATAACTATATTTATTAACCAGTGTCATCTCTGGGAGTAGATTGACCCAGTGAAATCCATGCTCCCATGTTCTCTAGACAATTGATTTAAAAGAAGTTCAGCTTAAGTCTGTATTTCCTTTAAAAGCTACACTAGCTTTCCATCATATAAAGATCAAAGCATAAGCTCATAGTGCCAATAATTCACAGTGTAGATATAACCTAGTCATCCATCCATTCTCTTGCTTCTCTTTATATTTAAACACGATTTACTGATTTTATTTTTCTACCATCTTATATCTTTGCTCATGCATCCTTATCTTACTATGAAGTATCCTCTCTCTTTGTCTCTTTAACTACATTATGCACAATGTTTTGTTTTAATATTTAATCAAAGCTCTTTCTAACTTCTCAATTTACACATGCACAGTTCAAAACTTATCCTAAAATATGCTCCAATAATTCTCCTTGAATGATATAAAATCAGTGTATCTGTATAACTTCAAGGTTGGGTTATAAATAATTAGACCAAAGTAGTTGTTCTACTTGGCCAAAAGTTAGATAATTGGTAGCATGTCAGATTCCTGTGAAATTTGTAATGAAAGACAAAGAATAGCCCTGGCCAGTTGGCTCAGTGGTAGAGCATTGGCCTGGCGTGTGAAAGTTCTGGGTTCGATTCCCAGTCAGGGCACACAAGAGAGGCACCCATCTGCTTCTCCACCCTTCCACCTCTCCTTTCTCTCTATCTCCCTCTTCTGCTCCAACCCCAAGGCTTCACTCGAGCATGTTGACCCAAATGCTGAAGATGGCTACATGTCCTCTTCCACAGAGGCTAAAATGGCTCCTGTTGCAATGGAGCAGCGCACCAGATGGGCAGAGCATCGCCCCCTATTGGGCTTGCCAAGTGGATCCCGGTCGGGTGCATGCAGGAGTCTGTCTCTCTGCCTCCCTGTTTCTCACTTCAGAAAAATACAAAAAAGAAAAGACACAGAATATAGTCATATCTTGGGCTACTAGAGCTAAAAATTCCAATAGACTGTGACCCTTTGAGAATGTAAGGGTGTTGAGAAACCACTTCATGAGAAGATAAGAAAGAAAATATGAGCAAAAGAAAATGTAAGTCTCTGGGCAAGAGAGGTTGCAAGGATCAGAACTTATGAAATCTAACTGTGCTTCATATTCTATGCCTACTATAGGCCAATGATATTTCGGTAACAAAATCTTTCACCTGGACTTTATATTTATATGCTTCTGAGTGCACAAACTAAAATTCCCAAATCTATAATGGTTCTGATTACATCTTATTTATTATAAAGGTTCATATTTGAGTTCTGTATACAGTTTGCGAATGTCAGTTGAATTCTTAACTTTTCTGCTCACTTATGTGAATATTAGGACATCATTTGAGGGATACCAAGTCCCTGATCATTGGGATAGTATTATTTATAAGAATTTAAGTTTATCCAAACTTAATACACAAATAATGGCTTCCAGTGACCTTCTATCTTAGAAGCTGTTTCTCTGTGGATTAAACAGTTTTGAGTATTCTTCCCACAAAAACTTAATAATGATAATTAATTTTTCTCACAATTACAAGTTAAGTAACTAAAATAAGATGCTAGCATGTACCAAGGAAGCATACATAAAACTCTTAAATTTGTTTTATCATGTAATAAAGTTTTAGAGTACTTGGCTGAGAAAGCCTGATTTTAGCTTTGTATAATGTTTCACATAGATATATCTCATGAGATATGTCTTCATGTAATATAATAGGCCCTGAAACTGAATTTGGTAAACTTAGTACTTTTATATTTTGGTCATGTACCCCAGAACACCACACTTGATTCTGCCCATGGCTGTTTGATACCTTATGTAGATGATGTGCATTTAGCAAAGCTTTCTGCAAATTAACATCACCTAGCGGAGATTTTTAAAATAGAGTTTTCTAGGTACCATTTCCAGAAATTGTAACTGATTTGTTCTGGCCTAGGTCTCAGGATTTTGTTTTATTTTTACTTATTTATGTTAATACGGTTTCAACCCTACAGAAACATTGCAAATACAATTGTAGAATGTTTCCTAGTTTGGATATGTCTGATGCTTCCTCACAGATAAATCCAGATTATTTACTTTATTTTGGCAGAAATAGCACAGCCATGAATCTAGTTTATTATTTTATAATTGCACTTTATCAAGTATTATACAAGTATCAAATTTCTGGTTATATAAACATTGAAAGTCAAACTGTGTGGTGACAGCCAGTTTTCTCTACTGCAAAATTACCAGTTTTACCTTTGTAATTAATAAATATTTTATAGGAGATATGTTGAGATTATGTAAGTGGTCCATTTTTGTTAAACTAGTTTAGCACTCATTTTTTTAAAGAAGTTATTTATTGATTTTAGAGAGAAGAGAGTAAGAGGGAGAAGAGGGGATAGGAGCAGGAAGTATCAACTCATAGTAGTTGCTTTTCATTTTTGCCTTGACCCGGCAAGCCCAAGGTCTCTGGCTCCAGCAAAGGGTTGCTTGCTTGGTTTGCTGGAGGTCCACGGTCAAGGCACATATAAGAAAGCAATCAACGAACAACTAAGGTGTCGCAACAGCAACAAAAAACTAATGATTGATGCTTCTCATCTCTCTTCGTTTCTGTCTGTCACTGTTTTTCCGTCTCTCTGACTCTCTCTCTGTCAGAATAAAGAATAAAGTAAAAAACAAACAAAACGGGAACAAAACGCGCTTCCGGAGCAGTGACGCCTGCGTTCCACATCACTGTCAGGGGAAGTAGTACTGTACATGAGCCACGCCGTGCTTTGCCGCGCCAGCACATATAGAACTCCAGGAGCACAGGATGCGGATGCATCCTGTGCGCCTCTCACTGACCACCAATGAAAGAGGTGCCCCTTCCGAAAGTGCAGTGGGGCGGATAAATGTCCTAAGGGGGCCGAATGCAGCCCGCGGGCCATAGTTTGGGGACCCCTGGACTAGAGGAACATAATATCTATGCTAGATATTATTCTCCAGTGTAATTATCTGTCATGGACATTTATATATTTTTTATTGAAGTACAATGAAAGAGATGGCATAAAATAAAGTAAGATTTAAAAAAGCAAAGGTACTATTATATGTTGCAATTGGTAACAAATAAAAAATGTGTTTGTGTGGAGGACAAGGAAGACACTTTTACAACTTTTTTTCTGTATGTCATAAAGGACTGAAGTCCTAAAACGGAATCATCTTAGCCAGAGCTACACAGTGGTTTAAATTGAGAGGCTTCCATCCTTACCATTTGTGGTACAGACCATAAATTCTCTATAAGCACATACTTCTTCCCCATCGCTGAGATCACTCGCTTTTATCTTTGGACTGTCATTTTTAAAACCTGAAGTGAAAGACCATTTCTTACATTTTAGTCTTCATAAACTTGGAACTTGGGCATCAGACATTTCAGCCTTGAACTTCCAAGTGGTCTGAGAGTCAACACATAATAAACTATATAACTAAAAGTGCTGTTTTATGAGCTTAAAGGCATTTACTTTGCCTCTGATATAAATTGTGAATTCTTGCTTTCTTAGGACATACATTTTAAGATAAAATATGTAGGGGTTTTTTTGAGCAGACAATAAAGAAAATTATAAAAGTCTAGATTATGAAATAACAAAATTGCATATCTGTTTAATCCATAGCACTAATTTTGCTACACATATTGAATAATTTTATTATCTGAATTAAACTATTAGTGTTAGAACATTATCCAAAAGGCCATAAAAATAGTTTGAAAAACTTTGTTATTATTTAAAATGTGAAGTTTCCAAGAAAAAGAAGCTAATTAATAACAAATATATAATGCCACTAATTTTTAAAAAATTTACTATTACTTTCACCTAAAATAACTACTATAAAGATACTTTCATTAATGTAGTTGTATTATACAGAATAATTTGCTAATAAATCAAATAATAATCATAAACATTTTGGTAGTTTATAGCATCATAATAAAAGAAAAGAATATCTGGAAACATAGAAAACCAAGTATAATCTATAGTTTTGGCTTAAAAAATGTAATTAAACAGCTTCTTTGACTATGAAGAATTAAAATACTATACAAGGTGAAATCATATAAGTCGTCACAAAATACTGTTGCAGATACTTTCCAAAGGATAAAATCCCAATATTCCAATCTCAGGTTTGACAACTCCTTATTAAGAGTTAAATTAGGGGGGGAGCAAGATGGCGACGGAGTAGGCGGACGTACCAACTTCCAACTCCCAGAACCAAAGTGGATTACAACTCAATTTTAAGAACCATCACCGGGATAAACCAACTTTGAACAAAACTAAGTGGACTCTTCAACCAAGGAACACAGAAGAAGCCACATTGAGACTGGTAGGAATAGCGAAAACGCGAAGAGGGCTGCCCAGCTCCCCAGAGCAAACGGCAGCCCAGAGAGACCTGTGTGGCGGGAGGAGAGTTTGGCGGAGAGGGAGGGACCTGGGTCCCAGGAACCAAGCCCCAGCCTCCAGTCCTAGAGCCTAGACGAGGCGTTTGGACAGTATTGAGCTGTGAAACAAGTGAGGGAGCTCCCAGGCCTACAGTGTGGAGTATTAGGTCCCTTCCTACTCTGCTGAGGGCTGCTTAAGGTTTTGGGGCGGCAGGACGCTGAAAGGCGGTTCTGTCGGCGTGGGCAGAGGCCAAGCCGGTGGGAGATCGGTCTAGCCAAGAGGGTCAGAGGGGACCGCGAGAGCGGTCCGGCAGCTGCGGGCCCGCCTTTAATCCCACTTACGGGGACAAAGCGGGAGGCCAGGAACGGGCAGGCCCTGCGTAAGCCGGCCCTGACCGCGGGGACCGGGCTAGGACCAGGGACGGGCAGGGGCTCGCGGCTGAGCTGACGCTACCAGTCGCCCCCCCCCCCTCAGGGCCGGAGAAATCGCGGCTGGCCAGTATACGTGCACGAGCGGGCTCCGAGCGCGGGAACGGGGTAGACCCCGAGACAAGTGGAGGCTCGCAGCGGAGCCCACGCTATTATCCCCATCCGGCCGGAGAAACCCCAGATAGCATTCATATGTGCTCGAGCGGGCTCCGAACGCGGGGCGGGGTAGAGTCCGGGACGAGCGGAAGTACGCAGCTCGGCGGAAGCCAGCAAACACGCCCGCCCCAATAAACCTTGGTTTCCGACCGTGCTTAGAGGGGCCCTGGCCTCGAGGGCGGGGCTAAAGCTCTGGACGGGCAAAAGCTTACAGCTGAGAGCATGTCAAAAGCCCCGCCTAACCCGCGGAACTGTAGCGAGCAGGCTCTGACTGCTGGTTCTGGGCAGAAGTCTGGAAATAGGCTGGGTCCGCAGCTGAGAAAAGGTGCTCACCTCTACCCTTGGTGCTAATCTTGTGGCTTCAGTCACAGCCCCTCCCACGGAGGAGAGGCAGAAATCATAGCAAAAGCCACAGTGGGCCGGCGCTGGCAACGCTCATACCCAACCACCCTAGGCACCGGCAGAGGGGGTGGGGGGCCTGCAGATAGACCACACCTAGAGAACACAAAGGCAACACCTACTGGACTCCAGTGGCCACAACTTGCTTATACACAGAAAAAATGGGCAGGCAGAGGAATGCAAACCAAATGAATCAAGAGAAATCCCCAGAGAAGGACCTGAATGAACCAGATATAACCAAATTACCAGAAGCAGAATTTAGAATAATGATAGTTAGGATGTTCAAAGAAATTAGAGCAACAATGGATAGTCATTATGAACACCTAAATAAAGAGATAACAAGTATAAAAAATGAAATTGAAATAATAAAAAAGAATCAGACAGAAATGACAAATACAGTATCAGAACTGAAGACCACAATGGAAGGAATTAAAAGCAGGATGGATGACGCTGAGGATCGAATAAGCGAGTTAGAGGACACAATAAACAAAGGCACAGAAGCAGAGAAGAAAAAGGAAAAGAGACTTAAAAAATGTGAGGAAACTCTAAGGGAGCTTTGTGAAAACATGAAGAGAAACAATATTCGCATCATAGGGGTGCCTGAAGAAGAGGAGAGAGGACAGAAAATAAAAACTTTGTTCAATCAAATCATAGCAGAAAACTTTCCTAAATTAAGGCTGGGAAACACTCCACACATTCAAGAAGCACACAGAACTCCATTAAGGAGAAACCAAAAAAAATCTACACCAACACACATCATAGTTAAAATACCAAAGCTAATGGATAAAGAAAAAATTTTAAAAGCTGCTAGAGAAAAAAAGACTATCACCTACAAAGAGCCCCCATAAGGATGACATCAGACTTCTCAACAGAAACACTTGAGGCCAGAAGGGAATGGCAAGATATAATCAAAGTAATGCAGAACAAGAAACTACAACCAAGACTACTTTATCCAGCAAGGCTAACGTTTAAAATTGAAGGAGAAATAAAGAGCTTCCCAGAAAAAGAAAGCCTGAAGGAATTCATAAAAACCAAACCAATTCTGCAAGAGATACTAAGGGGCCTCTTGTGAACAGTTTAAAGGGAGGAATGAATAGAGCAAAAGAAGAATACAGCTTTAAAGAAAAAAATGGCAATAAACAACTACATATCAATAATAACCTTAAATGTAAATAGATTAAATGATCCAATCAAAAGACATAGGGTAGCTGCATGGATAAAGAAACAGGACCCATACATATGCTGTCTACAAGAGACACACCTTAAAACAAAAGATGCTCATAGACTGAAGGTAAAAGGATGGAAAAAAATATTTCATGCAAATGGAAATGAAAAAAAAGCAGGGGTAGCAATACTTACATCAGACAAAATGGACTTTAAAACAAAGGCTGTACTAAGAGATAAAGGAGGGCACTACATAATGATAAAGGGAACAATTCAACAGGAAGATATAACTATTGTAAATATCTATGCACCAAATATAGGAGCCCCGACATACATAAAGCAGACTTTGATGGATATAAAGGGCGAGATTAACAGCAATACTATCATAGTAGGGGATTTCAATACCCCTCTAACAACACTGGATAGATCCTCAAGAAAGAAAATTAATAAAGAAACATCAGACTTAAAGGAGACACTAGATCAACTTGATTTAATAGATATCTTTAGAACTTTTCACCCTAAAGCAGTAGAATATACATTCTTCTCAAGCGCTCATGGTACGTTTTCTAGGATAGACCACATGTTAGGACACAAAAATGGTCTCAATAAATTTAAGAAGATTGAAATCATATCAAGCATTTTCTCTGATCACAATGGCATGAAACTAGAAATTAATCACAAAAGAAAAAATGAAAAATACTCAAACACTTGGAAACTAAATAGCATGTTATTAAATAATGAATGGATTAACAATGAGATCGAAGAAGAAATAAAAAAGTTTCTAGAAACAAATGACAATGAGCATACATCAGCTCAAAATTTATGGGACACAGCAAAAGCAGTTCTGAGAGGGAAGTTTATTGCACTACAGGCATATCATAAGAAGCTAGAAAAAGCTCAAATAAGCAACCTGACCCTGCATCTAAAAGAACTAGAAAAACAACAACAAATAAAACCCCAGACAAGTAGAAGGAAGGAAATAATAAAGATCAGAGCAGAAATAAATGACATAGAGGCTAAGGAAACAATACAGAGGATCAATGAAACAAGAAGCTGGTTCTTTGAAAAGGTAAACAAGATTGATGAACCTTTAACTAAACTCACCAAGAAAAAAAGAGAGAGGACTCAAATAAATAAAATTAGAAAGGACAGTGGAGAAATAACAACTGACACAACAGAAATACAAAGCATTGTAAGAAAAAACTATGAAGAACTATATGCCAAAAAATTAGACAATCTTGGTGAAATGGACAAATTCCTTGAATCATATAACCTTCCAAAAATCAATCTGGAAGAATCAGAACACCTAAACAGACCAATTACAGCAAATGAGATAGAAACAGGTATCAAAAAACTCCCCAAAAAGAAAAGTCCTGGGCCTGATGGCTTCACAAGTGAATTCTATAAAAAATTCAAAGAAGAACTAACTCCTATTCTCCTCAAGCTATTTCAAAAAATTCAAGAGGAAGGAAGACTTCCAAACTCCTTTTATGAGGCGAGCATAATTCTGATCCCAAAACCGGGCAAAGACAACACAAAGAAAGACAATTATAGGCCTATATCCCTGATGAATTTAGACGCTAAAATTCTCAACAAAATATTAGCCAACCGGATCCAGCAATATATGAAAAAAATCATACACCACGATCAAGTGGGATTTATTCTGGAGAGGCAAGGCTGGTTCAATATTCGCAAATCAATCAATGTGATTCACCACATAAACAAAAGGAAGGACAAAAATCACATGTTAATTTCAATAGATGCAGAAAAGGCATTTGATAAAATCCAGCACCCATTCATGCTCAAAACTCTCAGTAAAGTGGGAATACAGGGATCATTCCTTAACATGATAAAGGCCATCTACGATAAACCAACAGCAAACATCATACTAAATGGACAAAGATTAAAAGCAATCCCCTTAAGATCAGGAACCAGGCAGGGTTGCCCACTTTCACCATTTTTATTCAACATAGTTCTGGAAGTCCTAGCTACAGCAATCAGACAAGAAGAAGAAATAAAAGGCATCCAAATTGGAAAAGAAGAAGTAAAACTGTCACTATTTGCAGATGATATGATATTGTATATTGAAAACCCTAAAGTCTCAGTCAAAAAACTACTGGACCTTATAAATGATTTCAGCAAGGTGGCAGGATATAAAATTAATACTCAGAAATCAGAGGCATTTCTATACACCAACAATGAAATATCAGCAAAAGAAATTAAGGAAGCAATCCCCTTCACTATTGCAGCCAAAAAAATAAAGTACCTTGGAGTAAATTTAACCAAGGAGGTTAAGGACTTGTCCTTGGAAAATTATAGCACATTGATAAAAGAAATCAGGGAAGATACAAACAAGTGGATGCACATACCGTGCTCATGGCTAGGAAGAATAAACATCATTAAAATGTCTATATTACCCAAAGCAATTTATAAATTCAATGCAATACCAATTAAAATACCAATGACATACTTCAAAGATATAGAACACATATTCCAAAAATTTATATGGAACCAAAAAAGAACACGAATAGCCTCAGCAATCTTAAAAAGAAAAAATAAAGCAGGAGGTATCACTCTTCCTGATATCAAGGTTTACTACAAGGCCATTATACTCAAGACAGCCTGGTACTGGCATAAGAACAGACACATAGATCAATGGAACAGAACAGAGGACCCAGAAATAAACCCACAGCTTTATGGACAACTGGTATTTGACAAAGGAGGAAAGAACATACAATGGAGTAAAGACAGCCTCTTTAACAAATGGTGTTGGGAAAATTGGACATCTACCTGCAAAAAAATGAAACTAGACCATCAACTTACACCATTCACAAAAACAAACTCAAAATGGATAAAAGACTTAAATGTAAGCCGTGAAACCATAAGCATCTTAGAATAAAACATAGGCAGCAAGCTCTCCGACATCTGTAGCAGCAGTATATTTGCTGATTTATCTTCATGGGCAACTGAAATAAAAGGCAAGATAAACAAATGGGACTATATCAAACTAAAAAGTTTTTGCACAGCTAAAGACAATAGGAACAGAATAAAAAGACAAACCACACAATGGGAGAACATATTCGACAGCACATCTGATAAGGGGTTAATAACTAAAATTTATAAAGAACTTATAAAACGCAACACCAGGAAGACAAACAACCCAATCAAAAAATGGGCAAAAGAAATGAATAGAAATTTCTCCAAAGAGGACATACAGATGGCCAATAGGCATATGAAAAAAGCTCAACATCACTAATCATTAGAGAAATGCAAATTAAAACCACAATGAGATATCACCTCACACCAGTCAGAATGGCACTCATCAGCAAAACAACACAGAATAAGTGCTGGCGAGGATGTGGAGAAAAGGGAACCCTTCTGCACTGCTGGTGGGAATGCAGACTGGTGCAGCCACTGTGGAAAACAGTTTGGAGATTCCTCAGAAAATTAAAAATCGAACTGCCTTTTGACCCAGCTATCCCACTTTTAGGAATATACCCTAAGAACACCATAGCACTGTTCGAAAAGAAGAAATGCGCCCCCATGTTTGTGGCAGCATTGTTCACAATAGCGAAGATCTGGAACCAGCCCAAGTGTCCGTCAGAAGACGAGTGGATTAAAAAGCTATGGTACATATATACTATGGAATACTACTCAGCCATAAGAAACGATGACATCGGATCATTTATAACAAAATGGATGTACCTTGATAACATTATACGGAGTGAAATAAGTAAATCAGAAAAAAAGAAAAACTGAGAACAGCACGATTACATACATAGGTGGGACATGAAAGTGAGGGTATGAGACATGGACAAGAGAGTGGTGGTTATGGGATGGGTGAGGGAGGGAAGAGTGGGATAGGGAGGAGGGGAGGGACGCAGGGAAAACCAGATTGAAGGTGACAGAGGACAATTTGACTTTTGGTGATGGGTATGCAACACAATTGAATGATAGGATAACCTGGAGATGTTTTCATTGTACATATGTACCCTGATTTATTGATGTCACCCATTAGAATTAATAATAATAAAATATATATATAAAAAAAATTAAAAAAAATTTAAAAAAAGGGCAAAAAAAAAAATGAGTTAAATTATACAATTTCACCAAATCCTAGCCTTCCTATTGGTTAAAATCTTCTATGTCTTGGGCTCAAATTTGGCTCATGTAATAGAAGTAAAATGTATGTAAAGTGGAGTAACTCTGGACAAATAGGCCCTGTTTTCTAATAAATGTTATGTAACATAAAGAAATCTATAAGATACTGGTGGAAATCTCGTGCTTGATTTCCTTATGTAAGCTAAAATTTCACTACTGTTTAAGGTATGAGAGCAAAATATGAAATTGATAACATACCAAACAGCTTCTTAGATTAAGTAGTTCTTTTCTTTCTAATGGATCAAAGCATTTCATAACTTTTATACTATGTTGTAAAGCCAGTAGTCCAGGATACCATCACAGCCTCCTGGCCCATGCAGGTTCTCATTTAGATTCGGACAATTGGTAATGAAACAATGGAGCCAAGAACTGGTAAGCCATCAGCTTTTAATTATAGCTTGCACCCGGCGGGCAAGTAAAAACACACACTGGGCTCCAAAACCCACACATTCAGTGCTCACAAAGCTACTGACTTATCCGAGTTTCCTAGAATCAAAGGTTTCTAGCTCACCAGACTTATTCACCTCTGTTTCCTATCTTCTTCTCCAGCACAAACTCTGCACAAACTGACTTCTCCCTTAGCACTCCACCATCTTGGCTGCTTCTCCTCTCCTCCACATGGCCTTAATCTGCTCTCCTCTCTAATACTAACTTCAGGAACCAAGAGAGAAAGCTCCCGGCCTGCCCCACTTCATAGCATAGATTCAAAACCTTTAATCCAATCTACAAACAAGGAAGTCTCTGATACAAAGTCACTTATCTAAGGCATAATGGGAGGATTCCTCTTGGGAGTATACCACCCCACATCATCCAATCAGTCAAGGGTGTGGGGAAAAGCTTACTTTTAAAATTGCATGTGGACAGCGCCATCTTTAACAAAGTGAGCATAATATATTTTATCTGCCCAAATTATGTACTATAAATTGAAATTCAGGAGAGAGTGTAAAGAGTCTATGAAGTGTTTAAAAATCCACAGTGAGTGAATTAGTAGCAAAATGGTTCTAGAACATCATTCTCCCACTTCTGAATTTCAATCAGGATATATTTTAATAAAATATCTTGACCCTTGGCATTATGAATGGCCCTTCGATAGACATCTTTAGAGTAATGACTGTTACTCTTTCATTATTTTAAAAGGTTTTATTACCATTTCAATCAGAGGAAAAATATTCTGGTTATTTAAACACATGTATAAGTTGAATAGCTATGCATTCATAATACTGTTTATTTAATGAGTATATTATTTATTTTTACTTCATTTTGAAAAAGCTGATGAACAAAATAGAAACAGAAACATGGATATAAGAAACAGGCTGACAGCTGTCTGAGGGGTGGGTTTTGAGGGCTGGATGAAAGAAGGTAAGGGTAAGTGTAAGGCCAGTAGCCACGGCCACCGTCACAGCCACCTGGCCCATGCAGGTTAGCCTTTGATTCAGAAAGATGGTAATGAAACAATGGAGCCAAGAATTGGTGGATCATTACCTTTAATCCTAGCTCACACCTGGCAGGCAAGAAATACACACAGTGGGAAAACACTTCCCTTTCCATTCAGGACTCCCAAAGCTACTGACTTATCCGAGTATTCATAGAATCAAAGGTCTCTACCTCACCAGTCTTACACACCTTTGTTCCCCATCTCCTTCTCTCTGCGCAAACTGGCTTTTTCTTCAGCACTATGCCATCTTGGCTGCTTCTCCTCTGCAATGCTAATTTCAGGAACAGAGAGAGAGAGAGAGAGAGAGAGAGAGACATCCCCCCGCCCCATGCCTTTAAGCCAGTATACAAATAAGGAAGTCTGTGATACAAAGCCACTTATCCGAGGCATAAATGGGATTCCTCATAAGTGTGCACCACCCCTATCATAAACAGTCAAGGGTGTGGGGAAAAGCTTAATCTTAAAACTAAACCTTAGGCTATAACAGCCCTGCATGCTTACAGGCTGTCCCCCACACCCAGTGGAAACTATAAGTGAACAAACATATACATCATATTTGCAAACTTATTTGACCCACAGTAAGTCTATAAAAAGATCTTTTAGCAATATTATTATCTTCTTGGCCATAGGACTACATCATTAATACTTCAGTGAAAGTAATTTTTAGAAATGATTGCCATATTGAGGTGGGAGTTTAGAAAGATTTCTGTTTAAGAATATTTTTGATAACAAGTTTTACCTTTATGCCTCTTAAGATATAAAATAATGCATAAATTTTTATGCCCCCAAAAAGTTTTCTAAGTTTTCTTGAAATATTTTCTACTAAATGCATGTATACATATTAATAATTTTTTTATAAGAACATATGTGTCAATAATAGTGATTTTAAAATGTCAGTATTTGGCTGATATGCACTTCTTCTATTTCCCATTTTTTAATCTTCTCTGAGTGTAAGTATTTCTCTCAACTTATTTTTAAAATCTTCTCCATTACAAATTCTTTCTACTATAACATTCTAGCAGTGCACAAACTATTTCTCTTCATAAGTGTTCGGCAGATAAAATATAATATGTTCACTTTGTTAAAGATGGCGCTGCCCACATGGAAGCCCGTCATCCAGGTGATATTATTTGCCCTTATGCTTGAGATGGCTGTGGGGGAAAAGCTGTAATGTAGGCAGGCCAGGTAATTATAGCCTAAGGCTTAGTTTAAGAGTAAGCTCTTCTCCACACCCTTGACTGATTGGATGATGTAGGGTGGTGCACTCTCTTGAGGAATCCCATTATGCCTCAGATGGGTGGCTTTGTATCAGAGACTTTCTTTATGTATAATTGGATTAAAGGTTTGAATTTTCTATGCTATAAATGGGGGCAGACCAGGAGCTTGATCTCTCTCTCTTGGTTCCTGAGTTCCTGAGGTTGGTATTAGAGAGGAGAGCAGATTAAGGCCATGTGGAGGAGAAGTAGCCAAGATGGCGGAGTGCTGAGGAAGAAGCCAGTTTGTTAAGAGTTTGTGCAGGAGGAGATGGGAAACAGAGGTGAATAAGTCTGGTGAGCTAGAAACCTTTGATTCTAGGAAACTTGGATAAGTCAGTAGCTTTGTGAGCACTGAATGTGTGGGTTTTGGAGCCCAGTGTGTGTTTTTGCTTGCCCGCCGGGTGCAAGCTAGAATTAAAGCTGATGGCTCACCAGTTCTTGGCTCCCGTGTTTCATTGCCATCTGTCCGAATCCAATGCGAACCTGCACTGGCCAGGCGGCTGTGATCCCGGCCTTGACTACTGGCTTTACAATAAGCAAAAAAAGTAAATTGAAAAGCAAAATAGTTATTACTTAACACACCAGTGTTTCCTGCTTTGGGTTCAGAGATCTCATTCCTTTCTAGTTGAAACAACCCTGAGCTAAACTCATAGTTCCAAAGAAGTGAAAATGATACATTTTTAACCAAACAGTACTTTTACAAGAATCAATTTTTCCTTTGGGAAAAAATATATATTGTTTTTATAATTAAACAGAAATACATAGGTTTTAGAGGATTTTTTCTATAGGAGCATGTTACATATTTGCAAAATAAAGTATGTGTGAAAGTATCTATATGCTTCCTTGTATATCTACCTAAATAGGTGCTGGGAATCACCCATCTAACCTTGAACCCTCTATGACTTAATTGGGGACTTTTAGCTAAAATCCTTGAGTGAATGTCTCTTAGATGCAAACACCAAGGAACTGTGAGTGAGTGAGTGAGTGAGTGAGTGACCAACCTTTGTGCAGACACAAAAGAATGCATGTGAACCAGCTGTAGAAAATTAGCCTAGAGATTCTAGATTGCCCCTTCCTTTGTGCTTGTTAATTAACAAAAGAAAAAGAATATGCTGACCTAAATTAGCCCTTTCTCCATATCAGCAAAATGGCCATTAGTCATTCTTTCCCCCTATCACCTGGCCTCCCTCCCTTGTATTCCTGTTACCTCCGTTCTGCTTCTGATCAATAAAAACTAAGGGAGAAGGAAGGTCAGGAGGTCTTCTTTGCCTCCCTTGGCAGACCTCCTCCTCTTCCTCTTGACATGTTTGTGTCTTGAGTAGGTTTCTTCCACGCGACACTAGTAGTTCCCAGCAGGCTGGAGTAGTACAAATCGGTTAATCATTGAGGATCATTCAGAGCCAACTAAACAATCAACACGACTTAGAAGAACTTTTTTTTTCTTTACTGTCTCATTACCTCTAACTTGCAATGAATGTAATAAATGAAAATATATTAAAGTCTATTGATACTGGACTTGAAAGCTTTGATCATTTTAAAAGCTTGAACAAAGTAGAAGAACTAGTTCTGAAATTAACATAGCATTATTTATTTGCTGAACATGGCTCTGGATAAATGGTGTGTAGAACTTAAATGTAATTGAATACTTAGGTTAAGCATACCTAGTTATTTACCAAATAAAAACACCTTTAAAGCGTTTTATGTTTCTTCTCTCCTTTTCTACTCTCCAACAATCATGTGATATTCAGATCTCATATTTCTCTCCCTTATAAACTACCTCTAGCTCACTTATCCCAGTCCTTACTGAACGTGTTGTTGTTTAACGTGTTATTTCACTTTCCAAAATATGCCGAAGTTATTGCTTCCCTTGCCCTCGCCCTCGTTTCAGCTGTGCCCACCGCCCCAGTGCTCATTCCTGCCATCTCTGTCCATCTTTGTGTTTATGGCTCCTTCCTATAATTATTTATTGAAAGAAAAGTTTTCTGACCATCTAAGCAAAATAGCTACCCAATCATTTCATTCATAACCATTATTCTAATACATTTTACTGAGTTCAGATATTGAGTTGTTTAATTTTCTTAAGCTCATCTACTGAAAAGATTCATAAGTGTAAAGGCATTATTTGACAAGTCAAATGTTCTCTTTCCTGTACACCACCACTTGTCTATAACAAGATGCTCAAAGTTGAAAGAATGTTTGTTGAAAAAATAAATACAAGGTGAAAAAATGAATTAAGGAAAAAGTTTTGCCTACCACACTGCAAATATAAAAATATTATCACTGTTGAAAAGCATATTGACAAAAGAAACCTCAATTAGGGGAAGTATAAAGTGATGCAAGCTGTTTAAATGACAATTTCCAACACTTACCAAGACCAAAAATGTAGATATTTTTGTGTCTTGTAGTACAACTATGGAAATTAATTTTAAAGAAAATCTCATTAACTTTTGCTAATTTTATTAATATTTATATTTATAACCAAAATATATGGAAACTAATATCACCATTAATGAGAATACATTCATTCAACCTTTTTATTTATATTTTTAGCACTTCTTTCGACACTCATTTGGCATTTGATTTACATCAGAAAAAGAAATGGTGTCTGTCCTTATGGCACTTATATTTCAGGCAAAGGAACAGAAAGTAAACACTATTCTAAATAAATTGAGTATATTATAAATCAATGTTATTAAAAAAGAACAGAGCTGAGTAAATGTGTTGGAAATTCCAGGGAGAACAGATAATTGTATTCATATGAGGACATCCTGATGGCTTCATGAAGAGGAAAGGGTTAACTTAAATGATTACTTGAGCAACTCGGGAAAGGCGACAGTCTGTACAAAAGTCCTGAGGCACAATATGCTGGCATGTCCTCTTCAGGGAACATATATAAAATTATTTTTATAATCTGAGGCTCATATAAAGGACCATATATTATTGATCTAATTTATATATGATAGAAGTTATAAAATATAAAAGAACATACAAAAATGGTTATTAGTAAGTCACTTTTCTAAACCTTAAAGGTATTAGAAGAACACAATTATGATCTTACTTTTTGTATTGCTGGTTTCTATAAAGAGACTTGACATTTCACCAATTCAATCACTATAAGGTCAAGTATTCACAGTGCCCTATCCTGTCATCCACAGCTTTTAAAGAGAAAATAAAATTGGGGTGCATGAATTTTTGGACTTTGACATAATTTAAGAATATGGAATTTCAGGTTTATTTCAAAGGGACAAGATAATTTGATTTTGAACTTTAATTTCTTCTAAGTCAAAAGGAAGTATGTATTCTTTCTTTTGAGAAGCAGTGTTGTTTGATAAATAAGAACCAAACTCTTGAATTATTGCCTGGATTCAAAGTCAAGATTCACTATCAGCTAACTAGGTAACATTGGATAAAATGATTCGACATTCTGCAAAATTGAGATATCAGTGGGACCAGACTCAAAACATTTGTGTAGGAATTAAATGTGTTGTTTCTTATAAGTCACTTTAAAAAGTATCTTGCACACACTATACACTCCACATGTACTTTTTTCTAGCACAGTTGAACATTAAATTCTGAGTGAATTTAACATTTATCTTTCATTTTATCCAAGGAATTTGGACATAAAAGGGCTTTTTTATTCCATCAGGACCATTTTTAATTCCTCAGTCATTATATCTTTCAATATTTTGTGGTGTAAGATTGAACATATGCATGAGACATTAACAAATGTAGATTAACAGCGACTTAACCTTTTCTACTTTCCTTTTACAAAGAATAACCAGCTTAGTATAAACAATTAAAAGTTATTTAATCATTGAAGTAGTTCACAGCTTCAAATATGAAATTTTATTTCTCTAAAAAAATATAATTCTGTAGTTTCAGCTTTTGGATTGTTCATCATTTTCCTCCAGCATTAACTTGCCTGCTCACCTCTTGAATCCCAAAGCATGCATATATTTCTCTTCAAACAGCACAAATTTCTTATCTTCTGTTTCTAAAGAGTACTTTTATTTCTCACTCACAAAAGGTATTTTTATAACCTTATTTAATATAATTACCATCTTGAAAGCCTACCTGTGGTGGTTTATCCTTATTATATGCATAAAAATGTCTGCCAGACTTTTAAGTGGATGGAATATATGCTTTTATAATTAAAGTGTAGAGTACTAAATACTAACTGCAATGAAGAATGAGTTTTGGTGGTATTTATAGTCAGTTGAATTTGAAAAATGAACACTTTTCAGTTACAAATCTTAAACTGTCTTTTCCACGTTAAGTTAATTTAGAATAATTCTTACCAATAAAAGTCAAATGTTAGTTGCATACATGAATGTTTGGTGAACAGCGACTAAAGAGAACTATACCTACAGATTATTTTTTCAATTTTTGAGTCTGTATTTACCTACTTATAATTTATATTTTAGTTTATGAAGCACAAATACCCAAGTGTCCCTGCTTAGAAAAATAGGAAACAATCTTAGAAATATATATTTTGTTTTGAAATCTATGTGGAAGTCATTTGGAGAAAAATTAGTTATTTATCTCATCATTTTGGTCAAGATTTATGTTCTGTTCTTTCTACTGATGATTGTCTGAAATGTTTTGTTTCATGAAAATAGGATTTGTTGTATCCTTTTCTAATCTCTAACAAAATTTCACCTTTCAAGAGTTTCAAACTGATAGTCTTAATTTATGCTGTTTTGTTTATTCACAGACTCATATAGTAATGCATTTGTGTATTTTAAAACTTAATTTTTTTAATTTATTCATTTTAGAGAGGAAAGAGAGAGAAACAGAGAGAGAGAGAGAGAGAGAGAGAGAGAGAGAGAGAGAAAGGGGGGAGGGGCATTAAGCATCAACTCCCATATATGCCTTGACCAGACAAGTACAGGGTTTTGAACCAGCAACCTCTGCATTCCAGGTTGACGCTTTATCCACTGTGCCACCACAGGTCAGGCCTTAAGTGTATTTTATATGTTTGCATTTAATAAAGTAAAATAACCTATAAATTGAGGAATCAATAAAATGTTAAAATTCATTTGGGGACAATGGTCTTGTGCTTTTAAAACCCTATTCATGGCATGGGCAAAATTATAAGCATTATTAAAAGAGCAGTTTTTTTGATGAAAATAGAGCTAGAATGTAAAAGGAAGCCATTCATATGATGAGAAAACAAATACAAAATAAGAAAAGAAAGAGAATAACTATATGAGCTAGATATGTAGTCCCAGGCTTTCAGGCATGCCTGCAAGTATGGAGACAGAGGCTGCTGGCTGGTGGTTGCTGAGATTTGTTTGTGTGGGGTTTTCTTTGTTTTTTGTTTTTTATAACGCAAAATATGTCTGACAGATACTATTTAAATATATGCAATTGCAGCTTTTTCTTAGTGCGTTGGAGACCCCTCCAGTGACTATTTGAGTCAGTCAGCAAGGATGAGGCTCCCTGAAATTCTTGTCTTTACATCTCTTTCAAGATTCAACTGTGATGTATTCATAGCTCTTATGCTCCTCATATCTGAATGCATATTAATTGTATGGTCCAAAAAAAAAGGGAAGTGTACCCATTTTCTTCATGATTTTGCACGCATACAAATACATATATTTTATAAACTTTAAGGTCTTCATCTTTCTCTATACTTATATTGAGTAGATGGGGACTCATATGTTGTAGAATGTCCCGATGCAATCATATTAGATTTGGGGTTGTCTGTATTATATTTTTATGTACAGATATCTATAGTGCAAAAGAAATTTCAATTTAGGAGGCAGACTTCAAAGTAAAGGGACTCATTTTTAAAAATAGATTAGATAAAACTAATTTATTATTCTATTTTCTGAACCTTCTTTGTTATGTTAGCTATCATAGATAAGTTCTTTCTTATTCTCCAGATGATTTCATTATGCTTTTCTGTATGTTGTTTTTTTATTCATTATTTTAAATATCATGACATTTATTAAAACACTTGCAGTATATAGAGTGGCTTTCCTGAAATCTGCTGATTTTGACACAATATGCATAAAGATCAAAAATAAAGAAATAAAACCAAAATATATTAGTGTTGAATAAGAATTATTTTCTTATAGTAATATTACATTTTTATTGCCTCAAATTAGATATATTATTTATTTTCAAATTGAAAGAAAAGTATAACATCGCTACAAAATTAACAAAATCCCATGTCATCATGGTATAAAACTTATGCTATGAGATAAATAATTCTGTTATTGCAACCTCTATGCTTCAATAGCTGCCACGTTAAATATTTACACCAAGTAATATCTTTAATGAATTGTTGTACTTTGTTATAAGGACTTATACACTATTTCAAAGTCATTTATTTTTTCAATTTTATTAATATTTTTCAAAGAATTCACTTTTTTTTTTTTTTTTACAGGGACAGAGAGAGTCAGAGAGAGGGATAGATAGGGACAGACAGACAGGAAGGGAGAGAGATGAGAAGCATCAATTATTAGTTTTTTGTTGCTGTTGCGACACCATAGTTGTTCATTGATTGCTTTCTCACATGTGCCTTGACCACAGGCCTTCAGCAGACTGAGCAACCCCTTGCCGGAGCCAGCGACTTTGGGTCCAAGCTGGCAAGCTTTTGCTCAAGCCAGATGGGCCCGTGCTCAAGCTGGCGACCTCGGGGTCTTGAACCTGAGTCTTCCTTATCCCAGTCTGACGCTCTTTCCACTGCGCCACCACCTGGTCAGGCAAGAATTCACTTTTTATTACATTATTTTTTTTCTTGTGTTTTCCTGTTTGAAATTTAATTGATTTTTGCTATAATTATTTTTTTCTTCTACCTACTTTAACCTTACATTACTTTCTATTCTCTAGTTATCTATAATGAGAGTTTATCAGATAAGAAGGTCAACCTTTTTATACCTACCACCCACTTTTGTATCTCTGTTAGTAGTAAAATTTTCTTACCCCCTACCGGTTCCACAGTAATGGTGATTTATAAAGTAGGGAAGTAATTTTACTTTATAAAATTTATAAAGCAAAGTTACAGCAAGTTAAAGCATATAATAATAATTGCTTACTAAGTACTTTATGTCGGTTTTTTGCTAAGTTTGGCAGAATAAATCTTTATAAAATTTACTATAGTTAAATTTCTCTTTATTTATACTTTGGTTGCTCCACTACTGCCCACCATAAAAGCTGGAATGCCCATTAGTGGGCGGTAGGGACCAGGTTGACTGCCACTGTTTTTAGATTATATGTCTCAGGTATTTTCTAGCGTGTGTGTTCAATGTAATAAATACCCTAAAATCTGCCTCCTCCCAGCATTCTTCAAATTTTAGGTTCTATTTTTTATTCATGTAGTTCAAACTATTATTATAATTTCTCTTAAGAATTCTTTAACCTATGTGTTATTTATAAGTATGTTGTCTGTTCTCCAAATATATTGTAATTTTCCAGGTATCTTTCTGTTATTGATTTCTGATTTCACTTCATTATGGTCTGAGAATATACCTTGTTGGACATCTATCTATTCTTTAAAATTTGTTCAGGTGTGTTTTATGGCCCAGAATGTGGACAATCTTGGTGAATATTCCTTGTGAGGTTGAGATCATGTATTTTACAATTGGACAGAGTACTCTATAACTGTCAATTAGAGCAAGTTGATTAATAGTTTTAGTTCTGCTATAGTCCCAGTTATTTTGTGCCTGTTTTATCTATAAATTATTGACAAGAGGGTGTTGAATTATCTGTAATAGTGGTTTTACTTGTTTCTCCTTTCACCATTATAAGTTTTTGTCTTGTGATTTTACTTTATGTTATTAGGTGCATATACATTTAGAATTATTATTTTTATTTTGGAGAATGGACTTATTTATAATTATTAATGCCCTCTTTATCCCTGATAACATTCCTTGGTTTAAAGTCTTATTTATCTGAAATTAATATAGCTTTATCAACTTTTTTTGTTTTTTGGGTTTTTTTTCCCAGGGAGAGAGAGAGTCAGAGAGAGGGATAGATAGGGACAGACAGACAGGAATAAAGAGAGGTGAGAAGCATCAATCATTAGTTTTTCGTTGCTGTTGCGACACCTTAGTTGTTCATTGATTGCTTCCTCACATGTGCCTTGATCCGGGGCCTTCAGCAAACTGAGCAACCCCTTGCTGGAGCCAGCGACCTTGGGTCCAAGCTGACAAGCTTTTGCTCAAGCCAGATGGGCCCACGCTCAAGCTGGCAACTTCAGCGTCTCGAACCTGGGTCTTCCGCATCCCAGTCCGATGCTCTATCCACTGCGTCACTGCCTGGTCAGGCTCTTTGTTTTTTTATTTTCAGCCTGGTATCATCATTTCTCTATTACTTTATTTTACTATATGTGAAACCATATTTAAAATGGATTTCTTCTAGAATATATATATATATATATATATATATATATATATATATATATATATATATATATATCCTTTTTATCCACTATGACACTGTCTTTTTAATATGTGCATTTAGACACTTAAAGTAATTATTGAGAGTTGGATTATTATATAACATGTATGTGACTTTTCTATTCTCTACATGTGTTACATTTTTCTATTCTGCCTTCATTTTTAATTGAGCAGTTTATAATTTTATGTTTCTATTTTATCAGTTCTGTTAGTCTATTGACTGTGTTCTTTTTCGTATGCTTTTGAGTAACCGTTTCTAAATTTATGATACACTAATTTTAGTGCAACTTCAAATAATTCTATATCTTATGTAGTACAAAGAATTTAAAACATCTTATTCCCAATTCCTTCTTACTTTCCCTGTGACATTGCTGTTATTATTTCAAATATTCCTATACTCTAATTGCCCTGTAATGCACTGTTACCATTAACAATGAGTTTCAGTGTAAATCAACACAAAATAAAAAAATCAAACGGCTTACTTAACTTTTATTTCTTCTCAGATGCTTTTGTTTTCTTTACGTACATCCAAGTCTGTCCTCAACAGTTTCCACTGCCTGTAGAATTTTTAACACCCATTGCAGGACAGAACTGACGGTAGTGAGTTTCCTTCATTTTTTTTGTATCAGAAAGTCTCTGTTTCTCTTTCATTTTTGATGGATGATTTTAATGGCTATAGAATTATAGGTAAATAGATTTTTTTTTCTTTCTGCACTCACTTCTTACTTGTATGGTTTTGGATGTGAGTTAGCTGTTATTCTTATCCATGTTTCTTGATACATGAAGTGGCTGTCTCCTCTCTGGTTTCTTTCAAAATTTTCTCACTGTGAGGTTTTCTGAAACTTAAATATGATCCTTTTTGGTGTCTTGATTCTCTATTGTGCTTTGTTTTGGTATTTATCTACTTTAATGTTCTATGAGTTTCCTGACTCTTTAGTTTCGTAATTTGATGTCTGCCATTAATTTGGAATGTGTAGGGGTCATTAATTTTTAAATTTTACTTTCATTTTTAACAACTTTGTTGAGATAAGAGTCCCATAGTATGAAATTCACACACTTAAAGTAAACAATTCAGTTGCTTTTAGTATAGTCACAGTTCTATCATTTTAGTATATTTTGTTCTATCATCCTAAGAGTACATCTTAGAGCATTTTTATCACCTCAAAAAGCAACATTGAGGTCTTCTGCTGTCACCCTTCATCACGACATCATCTGCCCCTTGCCCTGCAGCCTCTAATCTACCCTCTGTCTCTGTAGATTTCCCTATTTTGAGCTTTTCTTAGGAATGGAATTATGTAGTGTATGTTCTTTGGGACCAGCTCCTTGTGACATGTGTGGCCATTCCTACTAACAGTGTTTCTTCTGCACCTTTTCTCCCATTTATCTTTCTCTCATTCCAGTTAAGCATGTGCTATATCTTTTTGATATTATCCCAGTGTCTGTGGATATTTTGTTCTTTTCTGTTTTTCATTCTATTTTTATCTTTGCATTTCAGTTTGGGAAGTTTCCATTCACATATATTAAAGCTCACTGATTCTTTTCTCAGCTATGTCAAATCTACCAGTCAGCCTATCAAAATAGTCTTCATTTCTATTAGTGACTTTCTTAAATTATTATTTCTAGTACATTTTATATTCTTTCTTAGAATTTTCATCTTCCTGCTTATATTACCCATCTATTCTTTTGGGTTCCCTATTTTTCCCATTAGAGCCTTTAAGTTATTTTAAATACTCAGGTTAACGATCCAGTATCTGTCATTACTAAGTACGGTACTTGCTTTTTCTCTTCACAGTGTTCTTTTTCTTGCCTTTTAGCCTCCTTTGAATTTTCATTTGAAAGCCTGGCATGTTTTATTGGATAATAGAAAATGAAGTATATTGGCCTTTAGTGTGAGGTTTTATGTTTACCCCTCTAGGAGCTGAACTGGATTTAAAGCTTGTTATGCTGTAGGTACAAGAGGCTCTAGATTCCTTTATTGCCCTTGTTTTTGTCTCCCATTTTAACTTTGGGCTTTTTTAAGGATTCCTACTCAAAGCCTGTGCCTTACGGCTCTTTCAGCTGTAATCCTGAGAGGTGAGGAGCTCTTGGCCCATAGTAATTTCGTCCTCACCTCGGCACTAAAACAGACCCAAATCTAGCAGGGCTGCTTAGTGCACAAATCTGTGTATCTCAGACGGCCTCAGCCACACCCATCCCCATTAAAATGCTGCCTGAAAAACCTCAAAGCAGCTGGGAGATTTTATGTTTGCCTTAGCCAACACCTGAGGGGCCCTGATACCCCTTACTTTGAGCATTTACTAAAAATAACTTACAATTGAGAACATGTATCTCTTACAATTCATAAGTATTTTTCTCAAGTAGCTGAAAGCCATTTTTTTTTTTTTTTAATGTAGCCATTGGGGAATATAGGGCCCTTTATCCCAGTTTTTATCCCAGTCTCTCTGGGAGAATAGAATCCTAATTTAGAAAAGTACCAGCGGGCAAACACAGCTAATGCCTTTTACATGTACCGACCCATTATGGTTTTTCTCTGCTCTGATTCTTCTGAGCTGCTCATCCCCTCCCTCATCATCCTTACACAGTGCCAGGACAGCCTTACACAAACCAGAATGGAGCTCACCTCTTTCCTACTGTCAGTAGGTACTGAATAAAATCTGTTCTCATCACGGTAATGTCTTGCCCTGTTTATCTTTGACAATTCACTTTTGTTACGCTGAAGTCTGTTTGGGTGATGGTAGGCTGCGGTGAGGGGTCATTCTACAATCCTCCAATTGGATCTGTCTTTTAGTGACCTGTGTATAGTAGGCAAGGTTTTCTCTGGGGGTACAGCTTTCTCTCTCAATGCTCCCTACCCTTCTCCCAGCCTACCATGTTCCCAAACTGTTTTCTTAAGTCACTGACCCCTTTTGAATCTGATATATATATAATTTTTTCCCCTTAGGAGGTATTGGAAGGGTAGTAGGGATTAGAGTGGAAGAAATGGCCTTCTTTCAGTTTGAATGAGGCTTAGCAGTCTTTTTTTTCCAGCTAGACTTCTATTATGGGGTAGGTCATAGACCTGTTTCCCATCTGCCAGAATGGTAAATGTATCCTTCTAAATTTTCAATGTGAATACAGCCAGGTAGAGTTCTGAAGGGATAGCCCATGAATATTGGGGACTGCCTCCCACAAGACTATTGCCCAGAGGATTTTCTCACTTTCATGCTAGTCCATACTCAGCCTTCAACAATTTGTCAAAAATACTATTGACATGTTCTTATACTAGTATATGGCTCCATCAGTCTCTGCTCCTGAGAAGCAGATTTTAGCTGTGATGGCATTCACAGTTGTTAATTTTCAGTGTTTTTTTTTTTCTTGTAAGGATAGAAATAACAACCCTTGATATGTCAGAAATAAAACTGGAAATCTGGCCCTGGCTGGTTGTTCGGTGAATAGAGTGTTGGCCAGCCGTAGGGACGTCCTGTGTTTGATTCCCAGTCAGGGCGCACAGGAGAAACAACTATCTGCTTATCTCCCTTCTCCCCTCCTGCAACCAGTGGCTCGCTTGGTTTGAGCACGGTCCCAGACACTGTAGATGGCTAGGTTGGTCCGAGCCTGGCAGCTTTAGGCACTAAAAATATCACAGTACTTGAGCATCGCCCCAGTTAGGGTGGCTGGGTGGATCTGGTCAGAGTGCATCCGGGAGTCTGTCTCACTATCTCCTTTCCCCTCGCCTAAAAATAAAAATAAAAAATTAGTTTATTTCTTCTCCTCTGCCTGCTCATCTCTCCAACCCCCACCCACTCACCCCTTACAACCACTAATTGTTTCATTTTTGCTATAGTTTTGCCTTTTCTAAAATACTTGTAATTGAAATTATAGCATTCCTAGATTGACTTTTTTCACTTATTAACATGCATTTAAGGTTACTTCATGTCTTACCATAGCTTGATAGTTTATTTCTTTTTACCACTGAATAATACTTAATTATCTGGAGGTAACAATTTTGTATTCATTTAGCTATTGAAGGATATCTAGGTTGCTTACAAGTTTTTTGTTTTGTTTTGTTTTGTTTCTGAAATGAGAAGTAGGGGGTGGGAGACAGGCTCCTGCATTTGCCCGACTATGATCCACCCGGCATGACCACCAGGAGGTGATGCTCTGTCCATCTGGGGTGTTGCTTTGCTGCAACTGGAGCCATTCTAGCACCTGAGGCAGAGGCCATGGAGCCTTCCTTAGCACCCAAAGGAGTGCTTCAAAAGAGCCTTGGCTGAGGGAGGGGAAGGGAGAGATAAAAAGGAAGGAGAGGGGAAAGGGTGGAGAAGCAGATGGGTGCTTCTCCTGTGTACCCTGGCCAGGAATCGAACCTGGGACTTGCATATGCCCGGCCGATGATCTACCGCTGAGCCAACCGGCCAGAACCTGTTAGACAATTATGAATAAGTTGCTATAAACATTTATGTGCCGATTATGTGTAGGAATAAGTTTTAGGCTCCTTTGGGTAAATGACAAGGTACACAACTGCTAGAGAGATACTTGTAAGAGTATGTTTGCTTCTGTAAAAACTTCCAAATTGTTCTTCAAAAATGGTTGAACCATTTTGCATTTCCACCAGCAATGAATAAGAGTTTGTGCTGATCTACATTCTTAACACCATTTGATATTGTCATGTTCTGGATTTTGACTACTTTGATAGGTAGGTGTGTAGTGGTATCTCATTTTTTTTAATGTGTTTCCCTGATGACCCTTGATATGGGACATCTTCGTATGCTTATTTGCTATCCGTAGATCTACTTTGGTGAGATATCAAAGTCTTTGGCCCATGTTTTAATCAGGTTGTTTTATTTCTTATTATTCAGTTTTAAGTGTTCTTTGTATACTTTGGATAACAATCCTATATCAAATGTGCCTTTTACTAATATTTTCTGCAGAGCAGAAATGTTTAATTTTAATGTAGTCCAGCTTATCAGTCCTTTCTTTTGTTGAATGTATTTTTGGTGTTGTATCTAAAAAGGGATCACCATACCTAAGGTCATCTAGGTTTTCTCCTACATTATCTTCTAGAAGTTGTATCCTTTGAATTTTACATTCAGGTCTATGAGTCATTTTGAGTTAATTTTTGTGATATGTAAGGTTAGTTTCTGGAGTCACTGTTTTGCATGTAGATGTTCAGTTGTTCCAGTCCTATTTGTAAGGAAACCATTTTGCTCCATTGTAGTGGACATATTTATGGTCTTTATTTATAAACTCTTCATTCTGTTACATTTATCTATTTGTCTATTCTTTTGCCAATGGTACCACATTGTGTTGATCACTGTTACTTCATAATACGTGTTGAAGTGAGGTAGCATCTGTCCTCCATTTTGTTCTTTCCCTTCAATATTATACAGCCACTTAAAGTTATAAATTTAATTATATTACATGTCCTTGTTTAAACTCTTAGTGATTTTCCATTGTTCTTGTAAATAAACCCCAAGTACTTTTATTCCTTTTAAGTCCTTTGGTGATGTATTATTTATAAAACACTTTTCTTCATCTTATTTCCAACTCACTCCAAATGAGTAAAGCGGCCCCTTCACAATAGCTTCAGAAAAGATCACATTCACTTCAACTCCAGGGCCCTCACACATTTTATTTTGTCAACTTGAGCTCTTCCTCCGTTCTCTTGACCACTAAATTCCTAGTAATTTTTCAGTCAAGATCATTTGTGATATTGATCTCAACAGATAAAACTACCATGTGGGACAAAAGTAGTTTACAGTTGTTCACATGAAAAATAATACAACAATTAATAAATAATATGAGAATATACTCTGTGTTTTGTGTACTTACAACTGTAAGCCTAATTTTGCCCCATCCTGTATTTCCCAGAATCATATTCTTATATTGCATCCAGGATACCTTTCCTTTCATTAATCATATTTGCAACTTTATAGCTATTTTTTTATTTAAAAAATAACATATATTTGCTCTACTAGATCATAATATTTTTGAAGAAGAGCCTATGCCTCCATCCCTTATTGCAACACAATACTGACACTTTTCATCAGTCTAGGTTATTAAATGCAGAACCTCCCCTGATTTTCCTTGTTTTTCTTAGACAAATATTCTGCCTCACATTTTCTGTGGGAAGAAATAAATGTTGTTATAATATGACACAATGTAAAGACTGATAGAGTTCCAAAATAAAATATTATTTTATATTTGAATATTTTCACTGATTCGTAATTATTATAATTATTAAAAATGGAATAATGCTACAAAATTGAATTTATGATTCTATATTTTTATTTAATTTACATATTTTACTTTAGCTTAATACTCTGCCTCTTTCTATATAACCATGCAAAAACAAATAGAAGATCAACTTAGTAAGCCAATATTGATAATAATATAATGTTTTCCAATCTATAATATGTTTATCTGAATTTGTTTGGACATTTTTATTTTTTCAACATTCTTAACACTTAACAAGCCTTCATACCTACTAATATTACTAAATGGGGTCAATTGACAAAGCCTGCAGATATTTTTCGTTGTTCAACTTGGGGCGGAAGTGCTACCAGCACCTAGTAGGTAGATCCAGCAATGCTCCTATAAATTTTACAATGCACAGATTAGCCTGCCTGCACAACTCAGGAGAAATTTGTACAGCTCAAATTTGCTGTATTTCTCAATCAGCAGTCCAAACGAATAGTGTTTAGACACATCTTCAAGGTAAAAGGAGAATATTCATCAAAGATTTCTCTCAACAATTGGGAATAGGGATAAGATTGAAATATAAAATAATTTACTTTTCTATAACAACATCAAAAACATTGTTTCTGATGTTCCAATTTAGTTAAAGTATTTGATTTTGATCATATCATTTTTATTGGCAGAGGCCAATATTTCAAGTTTGTAGGATAATTATATTCACTATTAAAATTTCTGTAATATTTTAGCAATAGCTTCAGATGCATTCTATACATTTTACTTCCTTAAAGAAATTTTTTTTTTCTGTAATGCTCTAGTAGTCATTATGCTCTCGTTCAATGTGGTTCATTGATCACTATTTCTTTTTCAGCCATTTGAAACCTACCACAAATAGCATTTGTATTTACGTTTTCAGATGACATTGCTTTCTACCCTCCAACCTCCATTTTTGTTTCTGGTAAACACTTCATTTGCTCATATGTCAGTTTTGAGGTGTTTTACGGACAAGAACTAATATCCAAAAATATTGCAATAAGTATGTCATAGTTTATTATGATCCTGATTCTTTACAAAGAATCTATCTATGTAAAGGTATCACTTTACAAAGGAAAAACAATTCTTGGTACATTTTGAATACACCCATTCTCCCGATTTAGAGTCAGAATAAATTTGAGACATTCAAACTTTTATTCAAGTAGAATATAAGTAAGCCATTTTTCTTTGCAGATGAATCATTTCATATAAATGTTTTGACGCATTCAGATATATTAACTGACATATTTAAACAATGCTGATGAGAGAGAGCATGTTTGTATTGATGTTTCTTTCCTGGCAGAATCTGAATTCTTTCTAAATGATGATCTGTGTCCCTGATTGCTGTTTTTAGGTTCCATTGTTCTTTATAGTCCTTCAAATTGATATTTTATCTTTGGAAGCTCCTAGTAGATTTATTCTAGTCAGAAGCTAGGTCTGTTTTTATTTGCTCTTAGCAGAGTGGTTCCAATTTTGTGTTCTTTTTGTTATTATTCATGGGGTTCTTTATAAAAATCTCCTTTGCATGTAAATTCCACTATTTTCCTTTGCCATTTGGAAGCCTTTGAAAAAGTGCCTTCTAAAATTCAGACTGAATAATTAATTTTCTATATCCCTAAAGATGATCTGAGTGACACATGGTAGATTTGAATAATCAACTACTCTTTCCAAAAGATTTCTAACTTTTTATTTTTGTCATCAATTGTAACTCATCAAATGTTCAAGAACACAGTCATTAATTTGCTTTACTAACTGGTGAAATATATAATTTTAGGGCATTTACTAGTAAAATTACACGTGATTTTTTTTGAAAACATGAAACAGATCAAAAATTCCACACCATCAGTAATACTAGTCTAAATCCCTATAGATGACTAGCTGAAATTATAGTAAGCCATACTTTTTTACAAAGATTCTACTTGCTTCTTCATAGACATAGAAATCAGAACTGAGTGTAAGTAGGATAAATATATTTAGGGACTACTCTAGGTTAGAATATGTTTCTGATTTTCCCTCTTAGATATTTTTAAGTTATTGATAAGCTGTTTGAAGTAATAATAGAATTATTAAGTGATAAAGAAACTTACCTATCTCTGAGTGCCTTTACAAAAATTTTCACCCAAATATTATGAAATGTCCAGAATATATCAATATAAGTGAGCCCTAGAAAATTTTGGAGTTGACATATAGACCATAGGATATTAGAAATATCCACCCTCTATTTATTATTCATGATGATATAATATACCTATTTTTACTAACGTTGAGGTATTCTGAGTGAGGGGGGAATCAAAAGGCTTTTTTGAATTAGTATATTTCAACACTTATTGTTAGGAAATTGATTTTGGAAAAGAGATCTCAAAAATGCAACTTTTACTACCAACTTTAGAGTCCTCTAAGCAGTACAGATTGAGATGTGTTCTGTCTGTATGCTCTTCATTTCACGTCACGTCCTTCCTCCAAGACAAACTTGGTAAGCACTGAATAGACTATTAATTTTGCTTTCTTTTTTTCATTTAGAATGCAGTAGATGAATTAGAAAAATTATTCTTCATCTCCTATGAATTATATTAATTTTACATATTTAATCTTAAAATACATTTTCAGTTATGAGAAAATCAGAGTTTTATTTAAATAAGCAACTTCATATGTATCTTGCAAAGTTTTGGTAATATGATACACATAAACATATATGATACTTGGTTTTTACATGCATAATATCCTACATATTCTATTTACTAACCACACTATATTGTGCCCTTATTAGATCTGAGGCACAGCTGAATTACTGTCTTACATATTTTAAATTAGTTACTTCTGATCTATTTTTTGGTGATAATTATAGGCATTTAAAACAAGACGGCACTCTTCTTCCTTACATAAAAATATTTAAATTTCGCATATTTTTTTCAAAATTTGATGACTTAGAGATGATATATACATTTCTAGTTGTAATGGTGCTTAAATATATATTCCCTAGTGCCCTGGCTGGATTGCTGAAGTTCCAGGTTTGATTCTTGGTCAGGGCACACATAATGAAGTGACCATCAACCTCTCTGCCTCTCTTCCTGGCATTCTTCCTGAGTATTGGTCCAGGCACTGAGGGTTGTCCAAGTGTCACCTCAGTTGGTTCAAGTGTCAGCCTCAGGGGCTGAGGATATAGCTTGCTTGATTCAAACATTAGCCCCAGACAACAGGAGTTGCTGGATGGATCCCAGTTGGGGCATATGCAAGAGTCTTTCTCTCTTTCATATATATATATATATATATTCTTTAGCATAGGTTACATTCCAAGCTATCTAACAACACCAGTATTACAGAATAGCATCTTTGTATTTGTTAGCTGGTAGACTGATATGAGGCAGAAGCATTATGAATCCTAAGAGAACATAATGATGATAGGGTGGGAACCATGGTCTTCATTTTACTGAAGACTCAACAAGTAACATTGTACTTCATATGCAATAGATCCTTAATAAATATTTGTTAAATGAGTAGCTGGCTGAAGGAATAGCTCTTTGGTTGAATTCCAAGCTATTAATATGTTTAATAGATGTTTCTTGACAGATGATGAATATTTGCCTATCATTTTTGTACAAACTTAGAGTAAGGTTTCCTGATCCCAGCATGATTGATATTTAGGGGCAGTTAAGTTTTTACTGTAAGGGTTAGCCGGTAGTTTGTAGAATGTTTAGTGATATTCTTGGCCTCTACTCCTTAGATATAAGTAACAGCTTTCCTTTCCAAGTTGTAGTAATCAAAAATTTTCAGACAATGCCAAATATCTCCTAGGGAGAAAAAATGAATCAAATTGAGTACCACTTATCAGGATGACTCCTCATTAATTCTCATAACTATGACAGAGTATGGAGTTAAGGAGAAAACATTTCTAATTTTAAAAAATTTGTTTTCAAATTCTGATAGAATTTATTTCTAACCATAAGTAAGTCTCAGATTTCTTATTATTAAACATCAGTTTGACAGGCTTTTATGTATCTTTTTCTCTATTTGATCTATTTTGTAAAAAAAAGTTGAAATAAGATGATTATGATATGCTTCTTTATAATTATTTAATGAACCTGTGTGTCTATGCAAATAGAAGCTAATATTTTATAATCCTTCTCTATTTGGCATAGTTTTATTTTATTAATTCTGTATCCACTTTATTTTAACAATCCCATAAATGTCCTACATCAATGTTATTCTGTGTGTGTGTGTGTGTGTGTGTGTGTGTGTGTGTGTGTGTGTGTGTCAGAGACAGAAGGAGAAACAGAGAGAGGGACAGATAGGGACAGACAGACAGGAAGGGAGAGAGATGAGAAACATCAATTCTTTGTTGTGGCTCCTTAGTCTCCTTAGTTGTTCATTGATTTCTTTTTTATATGTGCCTTGACTGGGGTGGGGGGGTGGCTATAGCAGATCGAGTGACCTCTTGCTCAAGCCACTGACCTTGGACTCTAGCCAGTGACCATGGGGTCATGTCTATTATTCCGTACTGAAGCCAGCGACCCCGTGTTCAAGCTGATGAGCCTGTGCTCAGGCCGGATGAGCATGCGTTCAAGCCGGCGACCTTGGGGTTTTGAGCCTGGGACTTCCACGTCCCAGTCCAATGCTCTATCCACTGTGCCACTGCCTGGTCAGGCCGATTTTATTCTTAATATGTTTCAGTGGTTTGTAAACATATAGCCTTGTTTTATTATGAAATGTATTATTATTTCTACCTCGATGTTTCTTTCCCTCATTTAGGCAGCAACTATGCTTTTCATTTGTATGCCTGCATAATAATAAATCAATGCAGATTATATTAACATCTTTAATTTTGGTTGCTTAAGTTCTGTAAGAGAGTGTAATATAGGCAATGGTTTTCAAAGCCATACCTTTTGCATGACTTTCAGGTACTTTAGACAGGAAAATGTTGAATATATAGACTACTCTTTGGATAGCGAAGCTTCAGCTGCATGGCTTAGTCTAGGAATCTGTCTGCATTGTTCTGGTTCCATTCCCAAGCACTAAGTTCAGGACTGAGATAACCTGAGCAAGACACATTGGTCTGGTGAGGTCAAAAGTTCTGAATGAAGCCTGAGCTCATGCCTGCTTAGTGTACATTATAGTCTTACTGTATTCTGTAAAATTCTGAGATTGATGATATGTAATATGTGTATCTCATCTAGATGAAACAGTGAAATAGTACCAGCCAGTAATTTATTGTCTTCTCTTTTCCCTCCCCTCCCCTCTCTTCCCTCTCACCCTTTCCCCCCCCTCCCATCCAGTCCCACATGTATAATCATAAAGAATTTTGATTTTACAACTCCTCATTTCCTCTGTTAAGTATAGAAGGACTTACTGCCTTAGGAGTTACAGTTATTAATAACTGATAATTAACATAATCTCTGAGAATTGCCTTTGAGCAAAGAATGCTGTCTCACATAAGTATGGCTCCCTTCTGGAGGACAGCCTACATCTAAAACCTTTTAGATTGGGGAGAAAAATTATAGGGTCTCTTGACTCAGTCATGACAACTATGAAGGTAGGGTTTCCTGGTTAAAAAAATAGTAAGATACTCAGTTGAGTTTGAATTTCATTCAAACAATGAATAATTATTTGATGTGTGTTCCATGTAAGTAATATTTGTGGCATACTTACACCAAAGTATAATAAAGTACATACTTACAATAAAAATTAATCTACATGTTTCAGGAGTTTACACTTAACTGAGCGCCCTGTATTTTTATTTGCTAAATCTGGCAGTCCTATCTGGAAAGCCATGCCAGAGAGCTCTGCCCAATCTTGCTTCTTTCACTGTCAGTCACATGTTGCTTCAGTGAATTCACCTCTGTCAACTGCCATCATTCAAATAACTGTTTCAGATGCCTTTTTTTTTTTTTTCAGGGAACCTTATCTATGTCAGTTGGTGCAAATGATCATCTAAAAAGGCAGATGTTGAAATGAAATTTTTAGAACAAAAGTATCTGCTAGTCAATTGACAAAGAAACCTCTGTCTTTGGTGGTAGTTGGAATATGGAGAGTTCTTGATGTAGTGGTGGTGCAATCATTAAAACTTCCAAGATAACAAAACAGAATGGGATTCCACTGGAGGGGAATCTTGGTTGATAAAATATCTCAGATCTCAGTCAACTGAGGAATTCGAGAGAAATAATAATTATAAGGACTATAACATGGGATAGGTATTGCTGAGCTCATTACAGCTTTAGAGGGCAAGGGACAATGAAAGGCTTAGAGTGATTACTCACTAATTTTAGACAACAGAGGATATCAAGAATTTTTTTTAAATCATCCTCTCACATCTACAGGAAAGAAAAAATTAAATTCAGGTGTTGGATATTATTAGAACGATAACTAAAATAATAGAAAATATAAATTCTCAATCCAGGGTGTTATACCAAGGATAAGCCCTTTATTGGAAAGAAAAGGGAGAAGAAACATAGAATGGAGATACCTAGGTCATAAATCTTAAATCCTCAGATTTGTTTTAACCCTCTGTGCCTATAAATACAGCCCTTCTTGTTAAAGGCTAGTGCTTATCCCTCTTCTAGAATGTGATGCCAAGACCTATAAATTGTAAGACAAATTGTGCCTTCTCAAGGTGTATCCATACCTCCCTCATGCCCACTAGACCAATAAGGAAGATTAAGTCCAATATATACCATCAATAAAGTTGCTAATAAGTGCATCTACCAAGAAATAAAAGGGATTGTATGTCAACAAAAATGTAGGACCTAGGCAATGTATGCTATCAGGAGCTAGAAATGTATTCGTGCAACAGGGTCCTAAGGAGACTAGACTAAGAATGTCTAAATATAAAGTTGGAAAAAAATAGTCTATTAGTATGGGGAGCACTCTTCCTAATTAAGGATTTCATAACCCCGATAAAAAAAACCTGGGAGTGCAGGACTGGCATCCTTTTAGATGGTTCTTGGAAGATTGGGGAAGGTGATGGACCATGCAAAATACAACAGAAATACTAGGACTTCCATGTTGGGGTCGGGGAGGAAGAAACCAAAAGGCTCAGTGAAGTGAACAGGCTAAGGTGGATATACTATGAGAGACTGAAAAATATCCTAGCTGTTTTTTTTTAAAGGCCACATTAACCGTTGTTATAAAAAAAAGCACAGATTTGGGTCAGTTGTGGCTGTCTACATAGGCTATGGCTGATGGTATATAATTGCTTGATAGCAATGGGGATAATAGGATCACAGAATAATACTCCAGATGACAGAACTGAATCTGTTAGAAAAAAAAGTGATGGGCTCATTAATTGAAGAGAGCAGAAAAAACTGCAGTAGAAATGAGAAACCAGGCAGTCAGAAAACTATGGAATTTAAAAAATAGAATATAGAGTCCCTAGGGACAAGATAGATTGGCAGTCTTTAAGAGAATTTCTCAATTTATTCAATCAAAAGAAATGAAGCATGGATAATTAGGATGTGAAGGGCAGCCCACCCCATAGGGACATGCGACTCTACATTTCATGGTCTGTTTCCTGCTAATTCAAACAATTAAACATGAAGATCATAAAAATGATGATTATATATATATATATATATGTACACACACATGCTACATACATGTACACAGAGATATATAATATGAAGATAACCATGATTAGGGGAATTTTAACTTTCAGAAGTTCTAACATTATCCTCACACACTCACATTTGTGATCTGAATTCCTGCTGAAAACAGATCCACATCTTTGATTACTCACTATATGGTTCATTGCTTTTTATAATCTTTCAAATTGATTTGGCTGATTTTGTTTCTTTGTTTGTTTGTTGTTTTTATTTTTTTAAATGAGAGGCAGAGTGGCAGAGAGACAGAGTCCTGAATGCATCTGATCAGGATCCACCCAGAAAGCCCACTAGGGGGCGATGCTCTGCCCATCTGGGGCCCTTGCTTCGTTTTTCTGAACAGAGCAATTTCACTGGCTGAGGCAAGGCCATGGAGCCATCCTCAGCACCAGGGAGAAATTGCTCGAAACATTTGAACCATCGCTGTAGAGAGGAAGACGGAGAGGAGGTGGAGGGGTGGGAAGAAGCAGATGGTCACTTCTCTTGTGTGCCCTGACCAGGAATCAAATCGGGGACTTCCACACTCTGGGCTGATGCTCTACCACTGAACCAACTAGCCAGGGCATGCTGTTGTTTTCAAGAGCTCTTACTAGATGTACCATGGCAAAAAGTCAAATTTTTTATTGCATTTGTCAGAGCAGTTGTAGTTAAAATTGTCTGTGTGAATGTGTCATTATTTTCTTATCTATTTACAGAGCTATTTCTAAATCCTCTTTTCTTCACCATATTTTTATTACTTTTCCAGTAGTATTTTTTTAAGTTTTATTACAGTATAATTGACTTGATAAGTTGCACATATTTAAAGTGTACAATTGATAAGTTGTGACATATGCATACACCTGAAATAATCACCACAATGCAGTTGATAGAAACCCTAAAAATGTCCCTCCACTTCTTTTTAATCTCTCTTAGCCTCTCCTGCTCCCAGTTGCCAGGCAACCACAGATGAGCTTTCTGTAACTATAAATTAATTTACATTTTATTTAAATACGTAAATAATTTTATTTAAATATTAGAATGCAGTGTATAGTCTCTTAGGTCTGCCTTCTTTCACTCAGTATAAATAGTTTGAGATTCATTCAGTTGGTAGCATGAATCAAATGTTTATACCTTTTAATTGATGAGTAATATTTTATTGTATGGATATACCAATTGGTTTATTCACTCACCTGTTCCATGAACATCACAAAGCCACCAGCAAATGATAAAGTGACACAGAATAATCTATGAAAATTATTTCTGACAGTGGGGAGCCCTGACATCTTGAAAACTCCCATAACCTTTCTTTTAAGTTAGGAACTACATTCAAGAGTTATCCTGACAATCATGCACCAAATTTACCAGATTAAATTGAGCTCCTTAAAAGAATTCTTACACTCTGTGAGTCAAGACTAAGTAAGTTAAAGGGCACCAACTTTGAGTCTCTGGTCCAAAGCAATGTGGTTTTGACTGCAGAGTCAAGGGATTAAGTGACATAGATGTTATTGATAAAGATGAACTTGCTGTCTAATATAGGGCTGTGGGTACACCAGAAATGTTGGCAATGATTCATTTTGTGAACCTTGAGCAGTTTCCACAATTTACTGTGATTGACATAGCTGCTGTCTCCTTCCAGGCCTGCTGAGCTTTCGCTTTCTTTCTAGCTCTAACTCCACTTCTTTAAGGAGCAAAATAATTTGGCAGGGCTAGGGTCTGTCCCCAGAAGGCCATATGCATTTGTGAAGTAATTTAATGATGGGAGGGGACTTTTATGGCTCTTTTGATAGAGGCACCCAAGTACCATCTTCTCTCTCTGGTGGTAGGACCAGCTGAATTTAGCTAATTGAGTTAGGTCAAGGTTTGCAGTAGAAGCCAGTACAACTGTGTGGGTGAGGCCTTTTGAACCAATTCATTATGATATTATTGTGGCTTCATGCACTGAAAATATAGTTAATATTGATGTTTTATATACACATATTGTGAATGAAGGCATTCTCCCTATCAAAAAGAACTATATAGTGAAAGTGCTATACCTTTGAGACCCCACAATCCTAATTACCCCTTTTGGCTAAAAGTCTCTATGACTGATGTTTTTATCTATTGGAACTCCTAGTAAAAGGAGGTGGCCCCTATAAACAGGTGCCCTTGGAGATGGACTCATCACCTTCCCAATGTGGCTACTAGCTATACTTTTGGAAAAGCAGTTTGCTATGGAACTTTTTCAAAACTGAAGTTTTTACCTCTAGAGGCCTTGTGACTCCCCAACCTGGTATTTCCTTTTGAGGGCTGACTAGATTGGTCAGATCAAATTCAAAGACTCACATTGCGGGAAGGGCCCAGCGAGCCATACTTGTCAAGTAGAAATTGTCTATGAAAAAATGCGGCTGGTCTGACTTAAGGGACATCTCAGTTTTATATGAAAAAGTGGCAATCTTCCTTTCTCATTCTGTCAGTGGAAGTAAAACCATTGACTCAACAGGGCCTCCAATCCACCGAGGTTTCCTTAAATGCTGGAGCATGATTCATTGATGGTTTGGCTAAATTGATCATCAATGATAGTCTGCAAGATGGTTTCGGTGCTGCTTTTGCAACAGCTATGCAGAAATAAAAATGAATGTGAATACTCTGCTAAGTGGTCAGAACTTGGTGCCACTTCTCCTAAGGGCCGATCCTCCTCTTAATGAAACCTACTATATTTTGAATATCTCTTGGGTGTTTGCCAATAGTTAAGTTGTTTGGTAAAAAACTACCAAGTGACAGATAAAAGTAATCCTTATTGGGACACTCATGTGGATATCCTTGTAAAAAAAATTTCTGGTGAGATGAAATGGAATCTCACTAATAATTGTGACTTTTTCTTCTACAGTTGTACTAATTCGCCATCCAGGCACTATTATTGCTGACTGGATCCTCCATCAAAGACAGCATGCTAGGGAATCTATTATCTTGTACTAGAAGTAAATTAAAGTTTCTGTTTCTGATGAAGAGCTTACCTGTGCTAGACTGAGACTCATGGTAAAAGTTGACACATATGCAAATGGCTGCATTGTAAGAAGGATGGCCTTTGCCTGTTCCTTGCAGTTGACAACATTGACCTTTTACTTTTTCTTTGTGGCTAATTATGGGAACTCAGTGTTGGTGACATTCCTATAAGTTAATAATATTGATGTTCTAGTCCGATCAACTGATTCCAGAATCATAATTGTGGTATTTGAAATTAATCTGTGACATGTTTTTACAATTCTATACCATTTTCAGTATGACAATGATGTTGTCCCTCAACAATGGCCTATAGAAAAAGTGATCCACACATATAATCTGCAGGCATTTATTAAACACTAAAATATTTGCCTCAAAAATTGACCTCAAAATATTTCTGACTCTACCTTTCATTCTTCAAAGCACACATACTTTATAAGGGCATTTTGATAAAAAGTGTGGTTGTCTCTTTAAAAGAACCATTTTCATTTGGCCAATGTCTGGGTTATAATCAGAATGAAAGAGTTTGGGGGTTAGAAAGAGCTATTTTAAAAATTTGAGTTTCATCATGGCATGATGGTTTTTTCTTTCCTTAGCAATAACTCTGAGTAACAGTTTGGCCAAAGAGAGGCCTAGGAGATACACATTTAATTCTGCTTTAGCCATCTTGATTTTCCTGTTTAATTAACATAGTAATAAATCATAACAATAACCACCATTTGACTTAGTACACTGCCTACCAAAACCACCTTCAATGGCCTATGTTTGCCAAAGTGTGAGACATAATCAGTCTCTGTTAGTTATATAAAAATGACCTCACTCTTTCATGTAACTCCTTCAAACCAAAGAGCTGAATATGAGCAGGGAAGTTAGCACTACTAAAATGATGCAGACACAATTTTGGGTTATTTTAGAAGAGAAACAGCACTCTTGTCTGGAAGACATATGACAAGAAGGAAATTAATGGTCATTGTCTTTCAGAACTGAAGAAAAATATCTGGTTTCTTTCTCCCTGAAAATTCCAAGCAAATTAAATTCAATTGACTTGGATTTTTATTCCTCCCCAGAGAGTACAGATCAAGAACTGATCTCCAGTCTTCTTAATCTTACTGAGAAGCTAACAGAAACTTCAGACAATGTCCCCTATTGTGGCACCATCTACACAAAACACCTGTTAATACCTCAATATATTCTCCCTGTGCTCATCCCCATAGATGTCACTCAGTCATTTCATGGGGTGGATGAAGGCCACCCAGCTGGTTTCATGGACAAACAGAATGGTTGGACTAACTGCCTTGAGATTTTCACTCCAAAATCAAGTACTAGCCTGAATTGGGAATTGCTAGTTTTAACAACAGTTCAAGAGGCCACGCGAGAACAGTGGCAACCTGTGTCCTCTCACTGAAATAGGTCCCACTTGAAAGAGGGTAATTGTTTTAAACCTTTATTTCCAGGGCAACATGTGCATGCTCAGGGTTATACATTTTGAGTCAAAGCCAAGTATTAACTTACCTCCTTCCTGAAAATACAGAGATGTGCATCTTAGTATCGGGTCATAAGACAACATCAATGATTTCACAAAACTATCAGTGAATTATGTCATAATGACCAATCATGCAGATAAATCTTCAAACCTAACCTTGGTTAATTGGGCAAGCTTCTTGGAGAGATAACTATTTAAGCAGGCAGTTATTTCTACAATGATAAACATCCAATTAGAAAAGGTGCTATAAAATTTGTCCTTAATTTTAGCTAAAATGATTAGTAACACTTGGCTCTAGAAGACATTCAGGTCAACCTCAGCTTCGTGGTAAGAGTTATTGGTGTTTAGATTGCCCTACAAGTTCTCCTTGAGGGCCAAAGCAGAGTTGGCGCAATTGCTACTACATATTAATGTACCTGAATCAATGTCTTGGCCCTAGTAGAAAGGTCAATACAGAAATTTAAGAAGAATGCCATTTGGTTTTGCAAGATAGTCCTTGAGAGTTTATGAGATTTGTTTAGATGATTGGTTTTGTAATCCTGGGAGATGTGATTGAGATCAATACTACAGGATGACCTCATTCTTCTTTTAGAGTCCTATTGATAGTAGCCTTAACTAAATGTGTCAATAGAAAAATTAAACAGATTTGATTCCAGACTTTTGTCAGATTAATCAAAATGGCTCATGTACTACACACATGGAGAAATTTGGCAGAAGCCAAGATGGTATAGAAATAGATGATGGTATTCTTGATAGGAATTACTTCATGGTTGTCTCCCATTTCTGCTTGCCTTCTGAGCAGAGGCACTGATTAATTTGTTCTGAATTATTTTTTTAAGGATGTGTGTAAGTCAGAGACCTATAAGATAGAGTAAGGTTTCTCTCTATAGCAAATGCCATATTTGCTTTCATCTTTGAAAGATAAAAATAGTGTCTTCCTCTAGAAGAAAGGGCAAGTATGCTTATCATTCAATAAAATAATGTTTTCCTGTAGAGTATATGTGCTTAGGGCCTATTATAAAATGTTTGGACTCCCTAAGTTCAGAGTGTTCTAAAACACAAACCCACCGCAGATGTCACCAGATTCCCTTTATGTTACCCTGTGGGTTTGGTGTTGGGGGCTTCAGTGAAAGATAACACTGATACTCTGGCTACTGCTATTGCTATGAGCAATAAAATTTTCTTTATCTCTTGCTCACAATTTTTTTCTTTTGCGAGAATGCATGACACTGTATATGATAATGAGCTACCTTATTAGCTTCCAAAATGGGTTAAATCTTAGACACTTTACAGTCCATGACACTGTTTTGTTGTCTTTTTGTAAAATTATTATACTATTGACATGCATCAGTAAATAGAAAAGATGCCTAAGTCTTAATATTGTAGGTTATAAACCATAAAAAGACATATTAATAAAGAATGAAGGAGCCTTTTGTCTACTTTCTAAAAAAAAAGTGAGTAGGGAGATTGGTCAGGGTTATGACTAAATGCTGTTTAGATCCTTGAACTAGAACAAAGTACCTTGCTAGGGTAAAATCTAGGATGAAGGATGGTATAGATAAACCATAATATTTATAGTAGGTATTCTGTGAAAGAAGGTTTATGTGTGACACAAGTTATACAATTAAGTTTCACATGTAACATGGTGTGAGAATACTACAATAAATAAAGCTGATTAGATTGTCTATGTCTATACCTATAGCCTCAAGTAATGCACATCTATTTGTGTTGTAGGAGAGCACCAATACGGTTCTCTACCACTATTTCCCATACCTTTTGATGGTATATTTGCTTTAGCCAAAGGAAACTGACATGAACACTAGGAGAATACAGAACATATGTACTTGGAAAAAAAGACCAAAGTGGTAAAAGCAACACATACAAATCTGTCAAGACAAATTAAAGAGTCCAGCAGACCAGCATGGACAGGGAATAATTATAAACCAGGAGTACAATATCTCCCATATGGTAGAGTACCTTCAGTTGTAGGCCTTTGGACATAAATCATGTGACATATCACATGATGGCAATGGTTGCTTCTTCCCTCTTGTTATCTACCATGGGTATCTTACTTAGATACGTTAGCTTTGGAATATCCCCTGGCCTCATTCCACCTCGTATAAATCCTATCCAAACAATATATTTTATCAAATGTAACTGTGTATTTGTTGATTAACTCCTGAAACTTTATGAATCCACTTTTATTTTTTTTTATTTAATATAAAAATTTGGCATATGTAAATGTTAAGCTATTTAATTTATATACATTGAGTACGGACATGTCTTGAATTTAGAGATTTAGTAGTCATTTTTATTTTATTAAAGTAGGATTAGAAATCTATTTGTTTTAAATGATTTCTTGGCCCTAGCTAGGTATTTGAAAGCCAAAACTGAAACTTTTAGTACTTAAATTTATACTTTGTAAGTCAAACAAATGTTTGAGATCTGTATATTAATGATTTTGATTTTATAAGCACACTTTGAAAGAAAAAATGCTTTCACTTAGCTATACTTTAACAGTAGAGGTTTTTATTTTTGTTTATTTTTTAAACAATGACAAAAAGACTATGGCTAACTTTCGCATAAGGAAGAAGTTTTGAATTGCTGTGAGTGAATTTCTCATGAAGGCTAGAATGCTATAGTGAGGAAATGGTCAGGAACCAGGTGCGTTAGGAGAGTCAATAGCAAAATCCACAACATTTTTCTGTTAATGGGGTATTCTCTACAAGCCTCATGTGCAAACTGGGTGTAATGCTCTAATATACTTAATTTACAATTATTTTCAAAAATATTTACCATGGTGTCTGACACTTACTAATTACCCATTAAATGTGAACTATTTTTTTTGAACTATTTTTATTTACATTGACAATGTGCATTTTTATAATCAATGTTGCAGGTTGCAGTATGAAGGTCTTGTTTTAACTAAAGCTCTAAGAAACAGAAATAAAATAATATAAGGCTAAATAAGTCATAATAAAATAATTTTATTTTATTGTGCTTAAATTGTGCTGTCAAAAGATATATTTGCAACCCTGTGTGGATATAATAACAATAACAGCTAAATAAAAGATATCACACTGACAAGGTTTATGCTTAGTTAAGATGACCCATTTGGGCACCCTGTTGAAGAGTAGTAGATTCTGATGTCTTTACTTTTTGACCTAAATTTTAGGCAGTGCAGCAGTTTCAGCTGCCTCCCCCCTCCCTCCCAGTCAGGGATTCCAAGTCTCTTGCTGTGAGTTGAGTTCCCCAGGAGCAAACCCTAAGGCAAGGTTTCAAGTGCAAGTAATGTATTCAGACTTGTAAGGGAATGAAGAAGGGCAGGAATGGCGAGCAAGCCAAAAAGAGTGATATTAGGCCAAGTTCTATAGAGATTTACTTTGGCCTGATCCTTTGGAGAAACTTTAGAGTATAAATTAGGTCACAGTAAGGTTGCTGTGGTTTTTCTCCTTTCAGATTCATTGGGCTTTTCATAAACACCTCCTCCAGGAGGTGACATATATTCCCAGGCACCTCAGGCTCTCTCTCCCTTTATCTGAGCAGAGAAGATTTAATTAGCCCCAGTGCATTCTCAAAAAACTACTCCTAATTGCTAGCTAATTGAAGGAAAAGAAAACTAAAGCCAGCAGGTACACTCAAACTGTAAGAATATATTACAGAGTATTCAAGTTACCTATTTCATTGCAAATTCACATAAAATCTTAGTGGGTTAAAACACCAAAATATTTTTATCTCCTCATTTTTTGATCATATATTCAGGCCAACCTCAACTGGTTGATTATTCTTTCATGGGACATTGAAATATATTATGTGGTCGTATTCGGTTAGCAGATGAACTAGTCTGGAAGGTTCATTAATGAGTTTCAATAACATATCTACAGCATTGCCTAAGATATCTGGATAACTGGGCTCACTCAACTAGAACATTGGACCAGAATACCTACAAATAACATTAAGGAGATATGTGTAGTACATCAGCACTGTTCTCTCTGTCACCCATCCAGTAACCATTTTTTACCTTCATCTTTACTAATGAAACATGGTTCAATTTAGGCAGTAAGTAGTACTGTTGTTCAGGCAGATAAGATATTTTTTGCTCACTCTGTTAAAGATGGCTACTGCTCTCATGTGGTGATCCTCTCACGTGACATAGCTAATTGCCTTTCTTGCTTAGGAAGGGGCTTGGTTATGCTAATGTGTGTTGGGGGAGGGACTTTCATGCTGAAAGGTTTTAAAAGGAGGAGCTAGGAGGCCATTTTGGGGAGGAAACCTCGTTGTTCCGAGAGAGAGTGACTACATTGTAAAAAAGCCCATGTTGTAGCAGGGCAAGGAGGCCAGATGGAGAAGGCAGCAAAAATGGTGGAGTGATGAAGGAGAAGCCAGTTTGTGTAGGAGAAGGAGATGGGGATCAGAGGTGAACACGACTGGTGAGGTGGAAGCCTCTGATTCTAGGAAAACTCAGATGAGTCAGTGACTTTGGGAGTCCTGAATGGAAAGGGAAGTATTTTCCCACTGTCTGTTTTTATTCGTTTGCCGAGTGTGAGTCTAAAATAAAGGAAAATGAACCACTAGTTTTTGGCTCCACAGCTTCTTTATAATCTGTCCAGATTAAATGTGAACCTACATGGGCCAGGCAGCTTTGATAGTGGCCACAGCTACTGGCTTTACAAATGTACTTAGGAAAGTTGGCCCTTCCCCAGCCCCTGTAGAAAATGTTGATTATTCTTTGCTGACCATGGTAATTCCATTCTCCTTGCTAGTGATTATTTTAGCTCTGGGCATATAATACAAGAGATTTTGGCCAAAAATTATACATTTAAGAATAAAAAAGTAACCCTCTTCTGTTTCTCTAAGCAGCTGTGTAAAGCTGGAATACAAGTAGCTATTGCTACCATTTCACAACCATTAGGATGTAAGGTTATGGGCAAAAGTCAAGATGCTTAAAAAGGCAAAGCAACCACATAAAATGCTCCTTTAGTTTTGTTGATAGTATTCACTTACTGAATTAATTAATGTACTATAGAATTGCTCTATAAAATAATCAATCTGGACACATATTTCTTTGGAATTATACCGTTTCTTAATACGTATTTTAAAAAAATGTATACTCTTCTACTTGTAGCTAAAACCATCTTCTGTATGCATATCCATTTTTCATTATAAAGTCAACTTAGTAGATTGCAGCAAGTAATGTTAAAGAATATCTAAGATAGGAATAGAAATAGGATGAGACAGAACAGTAGAATTAATGGAATGGAATGGAACAGAATACAATAGAATGAAATAAAATAAAATAGAAGAATAAAATGAAAAATAATCAGAGTACATTAGCTGTAGTAAGAATGTAAAGCCAATAGTTGCAGCCACCATCACAGCCGCCTGGCCCAGGTAGGTTCGCATTTGATTCGGACAGATGGTAATGAAACAACAGAGTCAAGAGCTGGTGGGCCATCATCTTCGATTCTAGCTTGCACCTGGCGGGCAAGTAAAAACACACACTGGGCTCCAAAACCCACTCACTCAGTACTCACAAAGCTCCTGACTTATCCGAGTTTCCTATAATCAAAGGTTTCTAGCTCACCAGACTTATTCAACTCTGTTCCCCATCTTCTTCTCCAGCACAAACTCTGCTCAAACTTGCTTCTCCCTCAGCACTCTGCCATCTTGGCTGCTTCTCCTGGCCTACTCCACATGGCCTTTCTCTGCTCTCCTCTCTAATGCTAATCTCAGGAACTGAGAGGGAGCAAGCTCCTAGTCTGCCCCACTTAATAGTGTAGAAATCCAAACTTTTAAGCCAATCTACAAATAAGAAAGTCTCTGATACAAAGTCACTTATCTGAGGCATAATGGGAGGATTCCTCATAAGAGTGCACCACCTACATCATTCAATCCGTCAAAGGTGTGGGGAAAAGCTTACTCTTAAAACTAAGCCGTAGGCTATACCTACCCGGCCTGCCCACAGCCTGTCCCCCAACATACATTGATATCAGTGGACTTGCACATGGGCAGAGCTGTCTTTAACAAAGTGAGCATAATATATTTTATCTGCCCAACAAAGGATCAAACCTATTTGAAGATGTAGTATTATGTTAACTGAAAATTGTATTTCTTTCAATCTTTTAAATATGTGATTTTTCGTAATCTAATGTCTTCAAATTAGAATAAAGATTAAAAATGAGCATCGGAAAATAGATATTAATATACTTAGAACTTCCAAAAAAAAAGAGTTTATGACCAAGATGTGGTCATATACTAAACCTAAGAAGCTCAGGAGTGGCCTGCATGGTGGCCTTATGAACTCAGAGACTGTAAGGTATTTTTCCCTGCCGAGAAAGAAGGAATATGTGTCTGGGAGCCACAAAGTGCGGAATAAAGGCTTTATTAAGTACCATGCATCCTGCCCGACGATGTCCTCCAGACCCGGGGTTCAGGGGCCGGACGAGTCGCAAAGGATTAAACAACATGGAGGTATTTAAAAGAGTCCTCTAGGGTGGGTGAGCTAATATGACATAGTGGAAGTCTCATTGGGTGACGGACAGTCACTTTTCTCCCAAAGGTCTCTGGGAAGTGTAGTTCTGGTGCTCATGGCCATGTGGGCAATCCCAGACAAAGACTGGGGTCTCTGAGTTCCCCACATGACCACTTATTGCTAACCACCCTACAGAGACCCCAAGTAACCACATAGGATGATCTGAAATGAAAACATTCTAACTAAAAGCGGTTCATGGCAGGTAGTCACATCCTAGGGCTGGTATTTTTCTTTAACAATGGCCAATGTTTACCTTAACTGAGCCTGTCTGTTGCCTTTTTGCATCTAGAATAACATAATTTAAAATGTAAGAATAGCATACTTTTGAAATATAAGAGTAATCTTCTTTTTCATACTTCTCAGGGTACAGCCACCCACAAATCCCTTTATTGTTATTATCATGTTAATTGTTAACTGTGAACTATCCTGTACCAGCTTGTGAAAAATAAGTTTGTTTCTGTACCTTTACATTTGATCCAATCTCAAAGATTTCCACATCTTTGCTTTTTCCCACCTTCATAATTTATCACCAGTGGATTTCATGTAACCCTTTTGTCTTCCCCTTTGATTCTGAAGTATAAAATAAGTGATGAAACTAACATGTTCTGGAGACTTTTCTCAATCTGTTGAGATTTTACTTCCTGGCAATTGTCATCAGTCTGGCTTAAATAAATTTATAAAACATTTTACACATTTGGACATTTCTTACACTGACAGGTTTGAAATTTGGGGATTGCCTGGCCAGTAGCCATGGCCACCATCACAGCCACCAGACCCATACAGATTCGCATTTCATTTGAACAGACAGTAATGAAATAATGGAGCCAAGAGCTGGTGGGGCTTTAATCCTAGCTTGCACCCCATGGGCAAGAAATACACACAGTGGGGAAGCACTTCCCTTTTCATTCAGGGCTCCCAAAGCCACTGACTTATCCGAGTTTCCTAGAATCAAAGGTTTGTACCTCACTAGCCTTTTTCACCTCTGTTCCCCATCTCCTTCTCTCTCTGTACAAACTCTGCATAAATTGGCTTCTCCTTTGGCACTCAGCCATTTTGGCTGCTTCTCCTCTCCTTCATGTGGCCTTTCTCTGCTCTCTTCTCTAATGCTAATCTTAGGAGGTGAGTGAGAGAGCAAGCCCTAGTATGGCCCATTTTATAGTGTAGAAATCCAAACCTTTAAGCCAATTTACAAATAAGAAAATCTCTGATACAAAGCCACTTACCTAATGCATAAATGGGATTCCTCACAAGAGGGCACCACCCCTATCATAAACAGTCAAGGGTGTGGGGGAAAGTTTAGTCTTAAAACTAAGCTTTAGGCTATATTGACTTTGCCAGCTTATAGCTTATCCCCCACAACCAATGTAAACTATAAGCAAGCAAACATATATATTATATTTACAAACTTATTTGACCAACATGCATACATAAATATAAATCAAACTAGATCTGAAAATTATTTGAATGTGACAGTGTTGGGCTGATAAAATATATTATGCTTACTTTGTTAAAGATGGCACTCGCTACCCACATGAAAGCCCGTTACTCAGGTGATAATATTAATTGCCCTTCTTGCTTGGGATAGGTGTGATTATGTTAATATGTATTGGAGGAGGGTTTTTGCACAAAAGGTTTTGAAAGTAGAGATCACATTGTTCTGGGAAGAGTGATTACATTCTAGGAGAGCAGATAAAGATCACGTGGAGGAGAGGAGAAGCAGCCAAGATGGCAGAATGCTGAAGGAGAAGCCAGTTTGTGCAGAGAGAAGGAGATGGGGAACAGAGATGAATAAGGCTATTGAACTAGAAACCTTTGATTCTTGAAAACTTGGATAAATCAGTAGCTTTGTGAGCACTGAATAAGTGGGTTTTTGAGTGCAGGGTGTGTTTTTACTTGCCCGCCAGGTGCACGTTAGGATTAAAGATAATGGCCCACCAGTTCTTGGCTCCGCTGTTTCATTACCGGCTGTATGAATCTAATGCAAACCTGCATGGGTCAGGTGGCTGTGATGGTGGCCATGGTTACTGGCTTTACATTTGGTGTAGTCTCTGGCAAGATTCGAGTCAGTTTAGTATGGAGCCACATCCATTTTTGAGTGGTAGAGTAGAAGACTGGCTGCTGTTATGGTTCCCCATGGCTGTCCTTTTGGGGACTTTAGGCTGGCAGACTTTTACAGCCATGCATGAGGAAACTTAGACCTCTGTAGAAGAGGCTTCCTGGGACTTTCAAACCAAGCAAGGGAAGGATCAAATGTGGGAGAAAGAGATGCTGACCCTGGAGTTGGAGCAAGCAGCAGAGAAGGAGGCTGACTAGGTTCTTGAGATATGCTTGGAAATAGAGAAGCCGCTGGAGAAGGAATCACAGGTTCATGAGTTGCAGATTTCCATGGACATTGTGGGGAGCCAGCAGAGGTGGGACGAGGAGAATCGGGCTGGAGTTGCAATCTGCAGTCTCCAGAAGATGAGAGCCCAGCAGCAAGGAGTACCTCCTTTGCCCATGGTAGGTCTGTGATTTTGGGACATAGGGGTGGATGCCATCATGCTCTCTGGAGCACAGATGAAAATGTTAACTGCCATTGCCACATGCTCCTCCTTGGGACAGTGTAAGACATTCTAGGACAGCAGGGATGAGGGGGATGGCTGAGACCCCATGTGCTTGGACTGATTCCAGGACTATGACTGGAGTGAGCACTGGCTCCTTGGTTGAATGGACATATGGATTTCGTACAATGTGAAATACCCTGATGGAGGTGGGGGATGGCTTTGCTGGGGGCCCTTCCGTTGTCCTGGGAAGATTTCCCCATAGCTAGAAAGAAGGCCGAAACATTTTGCATTTTTGGCAAAGTGCTCAGAGACTGGTGAAATGTACCTTTGTAATTGTTGAAACTGTATGACTTGTCATGTTGTTATAATGTATGTAATGGGCCTAATTTTCTTGCACAGGGATTCCGGTAGTGTAGATTGTGGGTAGTAAAGTGAGCATAGGGGCGGATTGTTGTGCAGATAAAATATATTATGCTCGCTTTGTTAAAAATGGCGTTGCCCATGTGGAAGCCCATCTCCTAGGTTATGATATTAGTTGCCCTTCTTGCTTGGGATGGGCGTCGTTCTAGCCCAAGGCTTAGTTTTAAGACTAAGCCTTTTCCACCCTTTTTGATTCAGGTTAGTGAACTCTCATGAGGAATCCCATTATGCCTCAGATAAGTGACTTTGTATCAGAAACTTCCTTGTTTGTATATTTGATTAAAGGTTTTGAATCTACACTATAAAGAGCTCTCTCTTGGTTCCTGAGATTAGCTTTAGAGAGGAGAGCAGAGAAAGGCCACATGCAGGAGGCCAGGAGAAGCAGCCAAGATGGCAGAGTGCTGAAGGGGAAGCCAGCTTGTACAGAGTTTGTGCAAGAGAGAAGGAAATGGGGAACAGAGGTGAATAAGTCTGGTGAGCTAGAAACCTTTGATTCTAGAAAACTTGGATAAGTCAGTAGCTTTGTGAGCACTAAATGAGTGGGTGGGTTTTGGTGCCCTGTGTGTTTTTACTCTCTGGCCAGTTGCTGTTGTAAAGTTCCTGTACCTCATTTCTATGGGTTTACGTAGAGACACCATGTTCAGTTGAATTTTGAAAGGTTTTATTAAAGAAGGAGATTTATTTAATATGCCGGCTGCAGATGACTAACACGGGGTATTGCAGACCCAAATTGTGCATGCCAAAAACATTTCAGAGGCTCTTTATACACCCTTGATCACATACAGGCTAGGGGAAGCATGACATCACAGTAAAAGCTTATAACATTTGTTTAGGGAATCCATAGAAACATTAAAACTTTTAAGGCAACACTGTCAAAGATATTTACAAATCTTTCAGTGTCTATCACCCCTCCCTTGCCTAGAGGTATGTTACTCTCAGAATTTCAGGAATGGAGGAAAAGCCAAAATCAATGTAGGGTGGCATTGGGCAGATAAAATATATTATGCTCACTTTGTTAATGATGGTGCTGCCCACATGCAAGTTTTAAGAGTAAGCTTTTCCCCACATCCTTGACTGATAGGATGATGTGGGATGGTGCACTTTCATGGGGAATTCTTCCATTATGCCTCAGATAAGTGACTTTGTATCAGTGACTTCCTTGTTTCTAGATTTGATTTAAGGTTTGGATTTCTACACTGTAAAATGGGACAGGCTGGGAGCTTGCTTGCTCTCTCAGTTCCTGAAATTAGCATTAGAGAGGAGAGCAGATTAAGGCCACGTGGAGGAGAGGAGAAGCAGCCAAATGGCAGAGTGCTGAGGTAGAAGCCAGTTAGTGCAGTTTGTCAGAGAAGGAGATAGGAACAGAGGTGAATAAGACTGATGAGCTAGAAAGCTTTGATACTAGGAAACTAGGATAAGCCAGTAGCTTTGTGAGTTAAAGATGGTGCTGCCAGCATGGAAGTCTGTTGATATTAATGTGTGTTGGGGGAAAGGATGTGGGCAGGCTGGGTCATCTTAGCCTAAGGCTTTTTTTTAACAGTAAGCTTTTTCCCACACCTTTGACTCATTGGATGATGTGGGATGGTACACTCTCATGAGGAATCCTCCCATTATGCCTCACATAAGGGACTTTGTATCAGAGACTTCCTTGTTTGTAGATTGTATTAAAGGTTTGGATTACTACACTATAAAATGGGGAAGACTGGGAGCTTACTCTCTCTGGGTTCCTGAGATTAGCATTAGAGAGGAGAGCAGAGAAAGGCCATGTAAAGGAGGTCAGGAGAAGCAGCCAAGATTGCGAAGTGCTGAGGGAGAAGCCAGTTTGAGCAGAGTTTGTTCTGGAGAAGGAGATGGGAAACTGTAAAGCCAGTAGCCAGGGCCATTATCAGAGCCACCAGGCCCGTGCATCCTCGCATTAGATTTGAACAGACGTTAATGAAACAATGGAGCCGAGAATTGGTGAGCCATCAGCTTTAATTCTAGCTTGCACCCGGCGGGCAAGCAAAAACACACACTGGGCTCCAAAACCCACTCATTCAGTGCTCACAAAGCTACTGACTTATCTGAGTTTCCTAGAATCAAAAGGTTTCTAGTTCACCAGCCTATTCACCTCTGTTTCCCATCTCCTTCTCTCTACACAAACTGTTCAAACTGGCTTTTTCCTCAGTACTCCACCATTCTGACTGCTTCTCCTCTCCTCCATGTGGCCTTAATCTGCTCTCCTCTCTAACACTAACCTCAGGAACTGAGAGAGCAAGCTCCTCGTCTGTCCCACTTTATAGCGTAGATTCAAAACCTTTAATCCAATCTACAAAGTCTTTGATACAAAGTCACTTATCTGAGACATACTGGGAGGATTCTTCATGAGAGTGCACCACCCACATCATCCAATCAGTAAAGGGTGTGGGGAAAAGCTTACTCTTAAAACTTGCACGTGGGCAGCACCATCTTTAACAAAGTGAGTGTAATATATTTTATCTGCCCAACAGAAACACAGGTGAATAAGTCTGGTGAGCTAGAAACCTTGATTCTAGGAAACCCGGTTAAGTCAGTAGCTTTGTGAGCACTGATTGAGTGGGTTTTGGAGCCGAGTGTGTGTTATTACTTGCCTGCCCGGTGCAAGCTAGGATTAAAGCTGATTACTCACCAGTTTTTGGCTCCATTGTTTCATTACCGACTGTCCGAATGTAATGCGAACCTGCATCACAGGCTGCTGTGATGGTGGCCTTGGCCACTGGCTTTACACCTAATATATTTTTAGTCACCAATTATAAATAGTTACAAAAAACTAAGAATTATTTTTTCCATCATTTGTAAATATTAATAATACTGATTGTAAGGCCAGTGGCTGCTGCAGTCATGTCCATACAGGGTCTCATTAGATTAAAGCAGATGGTAAAGAAACAGCTGAGCCCCCAAATGGCCATTCTGTTTATTCAAGTCTCGTATACCAGCGGACAAGCAAACAGGCAGGGAAGACCGCTTCCCTTTTATAAAGAATCCTGATGCATTCTCTAGTTCCACAACCCAGAAAATCTCTGGTTCTTCCTGGAAACAAAGTCCCCGCCAGTCTCAGCAGAGCTTCCAAAGCCCCTCAGCTCCAGTTCCACATCTGCACTCCTTCTTTTATTCCTGCAAAACCTAGACTGGGGTAAAAATCCCTTCTCCAGCAAGCATTAGCAATACAGAGGCCCCTCCCAAGCCGGAATTTAATCCGCAATTTGCAGTTGCCTCCCTGAGGGCAAGCATACCAGCCATTCACTGACTATATTCACATGGCGCTGCTAAGGCAATGCAAAATATAAATGAGCAAACCTGAGAACCAGATTTACAAACTAATTTGCCCAGCAATGTTACATACATGTTTTTTTTCTTCTTATAATGGAGCTGCAGTATAATTATAAAAATTATGATCATATACTTATATATATGCAAACATATGCATGTGTTTGTAATTCCTCTATCATTGAGTTCCTTATTGAAATGGATGGCATTGCAAGTATCTGTGGGATAAAACTTAGTGAATTATCTTCTACATATGAACATAAACACAAATTCACTATAGATAAGCATGAACCTCTTTGTAAAATGCTTGTTCAAACCAGAAAAATTTCCAAACTGATTATTCACTTTATGCCTTGGATATGTTTTAAAAAGATAAAAATAGAAATGATTTTATATGAAAACTGATACTTTGTTTTTAATAATGTGACTTTATCAGAAGTCTAAGTCTATTTCAGTGGTAAGCAAGAGCTGTTTTCACAAAATATGTTAAATATTTAACTTAGCAAAAATTTAAATATTTAATTCAGTTTCTTGAAACATTTATTTAAGTATGTCTTGGTAAACTTATTTAGTATGTTTTTACTAACAAAATATTCTCTCTACAGTATAATTTGTAAAGGTAGTGAATTAATGTGAATTAATGTGTTTTTATTTGATTCTAAAGAACTGGCACCTTAACTGCATTACTATTTTAATGTGTTTCTATGGATCAGAGTGTTGTATTTCATATTGTAGTGCTTAGAATGTGAATCTTTAACTGCCTTATTTGTTAAATTTTTTTGACATATTGTTTCTTTCTGGTTAAGAATACAAAAATACACATCTTTTAGATTGTTTTTAAACTTCCGTAGTTATTCATTTAAATGTGCCCCTTTGTAATATTATATAACTGCATGCGGTATTTACATAATTTAATTTGAAGTTAAAGCTTATTTCAGTATTGTTGGGCAAATGAGTTTGTAAACTTTGTGTTATTTCTGTTTGTTCATTTTATTGTTAAAAATGGCACTGGGCATGGGCACCTGAAATTACAAATTATCTTCCTGCTTGGCAAGGGCCATTGTCTTGCTAATGTATGCTGAAGGAGAGGTTTTTATGCCAGAAAAGATTTAAAAGGAGAGACAGAGAAGGAGAGGGAAGAGAAGCCATTTTTTTCCAGAGTGAGAGCAGAAAGAAGCCAAGATGGCAGGTAAGGAGACAAAGCCAGTTTTACAGAGACTAAGAAGCCATGTTGGCAGATGGGGAACCAGAGGTGAGGAACTTTGAGCCTGGTGAGGCCTTTGATTCTAGGAGAAAGTGGAGAAGATTCTCCTGGTTGTGGAACCGAATAATGTGTCAGTCGCTTTGTGAGCTCTGAATGAATGAAGAGGGAGATGTTTTTTTACTGTGTGTGTTGCTTGTCAGCCATTATGATTCTTGAATAAAGGAATGGCCCACTATTTTTTGGCACCACTGTTTCTTTACCTCCTGCCCCAATCAAACAGGAACCTGCACCTGCATAACCACAACAGCAATGGCTGCTGGCCTTACAAATATACTTCAAAATATATTTTTTGAAGCTTTACTATGAGATAGGTTATTCATTGATTAACATGGTGTTTATTTATTTGAAAACTGAGATTAGAAGGTGTTGGGAAGATAAAATATATTGTGCTCACTTTGTTAAAGAAGGTGCTTCCTACGTGGAAGCCTGTCACCCAAGTGATAATATTAGTTGCTGTAAAGCTAGTAGCCGAGGCCGGGATCACAGCCGCCTGACCCATGCAGGTTCACATTAGATTTGAACAGTCGGTAATGAAACACAGGAGCCAAGAACTGGTGAGCCATCAGCTTTAATTCTAGCTTGCACCCGGCGGGCAATCAAAAACACACACTGGGCTCCAAAACCCACACATTCAGTGCTCACAAAGCTACTGACTTATCCAAGTTTCCTAGCATCAAAGCTTTCCAGCTCACCAGACTTATTCACCTCTGTTTCCCGTCTCCTTCGGCACAAACTCTTCCTCAGCACTCTGCCATCTTGGCTGCTTCCTCTTCTCCATGTGGCTTACTCTGCTCTCCTCTCTAATACTAATCTCAGGAACCCAGGAACCAAGAGATAGATCAAGCTACTGGTCCGTCCCACTTTAAATTTTTTTTTTTTTTAATTTTTATTTTATTCATTTTAGAGAGGAGACACAGAGTGAGAGAGAGAGAGAGAGAGAGAGAGAGAGAGAGAGAGAGAAAGAGAGAAAGGGGGGAGGAGCTGGAAGCTCAACTCCCATATGTGCCTTGACCAGGCCAGTGCAGGGTTTTGAACTGGCGACCTCAGTGTTCCCAGGTCGACGCTTTATTCACTGCGCCACCACAGGTCAGGCCCGTCCCACTTTATATTGTGAAAATCCAAACCCTTAATACAATTTACAAACAAGGAAGTCTCTGATACAAAGTCACCCATTGAGGCATAATGGGATTCCTCAGAAGAGTGCACCACACTACATCATCCAATCAGTCAAGAGTGTAGAGAAGAGCTTAGTCTTAAAACTAAGCCTTAGGCTATAATGACCCGGCCTGCCCACAGCCTGTTCCAGAACACACATTAATATCAACGAACTTCCATGTGGGCAGCACCATCTTTAACAAAGTGAGCATAATATATTTTATCTGCCCAACAGTTGCCCTTTTTGCTTTGGATGGGCATGATTATATTAATGTGTGTTGGGGGAGGGCTTTTGCTCCAAAAGGAGAGATCACGTTTTCCCAGGGAAGAGTGATTACGTTCTAGAAAAAGGACATGGAAGAGAGCAGAGAAAGGCCAGGTGGAGTAGAAGAGAAGCAGCCAAAATGGCTGAGTGCTGAAGGAGAAGCCAGTTTGTGCAGAGAGAAGGAGATGGGGAACAGAGGTGAATAAGGCTGGTGAGGTAGAAATCTTTGATTCTAGGAAACTCGTATAAGCCAGTTGTTTTGGAAACCCTGAATGGAAAGGGAAGTGTTTTCCCAGTGTGTATTTCTTGCCCACCGGGTGCAAATAAGCATTAAAGATGATGTCCCACCAGTTTTTGGCTCCATTGTTTCATTATCGTCTGTCCGAATCAAATGCAAACCTGCAAGGACCAGGCAGCTGTGATGATGGCCTTGGCTACTGGCTTTACAGTCCCGGTCAGAGCTATTTAATTGGGTTTTATTAATACCAAGGATTGGGCAGATGAAATATATTATGCTCATTTTTTTAAAGGTGGTTCTGCCCATGTGGAAGCCCGTCGCCCAGGTGATATTAGTTGCTCATATGCTTGGGATGGGCGTAATTATATTATTGTGTGGGGGGGACAGGCTGTAAGCAGGCCGGGTCATTGTAGCCAAAGGCTTAGTTTGAAGACTAAGCTTTTCCCCACACACTTGACTGATTGAATGATGTAGGGTGGTACACTCTCATGAGGAGTCCCATTATGCCTCAGATAAGTGGCTTTGTATCAGAGACTTTCTTATTTGTAGATTGGCTTAAAGGTTTGAGTTTCTACACTATAAAGTGGGGCAGACCAGGAGCTTGCTCTCTCTTGGTTTCTGAGATTAGCATTAGAGAGGAGAGCAGAGAAAGGCCACGTGGAGGAGGCCAGGAGAAGCAGCCAAGATGGCAGAGTGCTGTGGGAGAAGCAAGTTTGAGCAGAGTTTGTGCTTGAGAAGAAGATGGGGAACAGAGTTGAATAAGTCTGGTGAGCTAGAAACCTTTGATTATAGGAAACTCGGATAAGTCAGGAGCTTTGTGAGTACTAAATGAGTGGGTTTTGGAGCCCAGTGTGTGTTTTTACTTGCCCGCCCGCCAGGTGCAAGCTAGGATTAAAGATGATGGCCCACCAGTTCCTGACTTCATTGTTTCATTACCGTCTGTCCGAATCCAATGCGAACCTGCATGGGCCAGGTGGCTGTGATGGTGGCTGTGACTACTGGCTTTACACCAAGCCAGTATAAAAATATGTTAAGGTTAGCCTGATTTTGGGCAGATAAAATATTATGCTCACTTTGTTAAAGATGGCGCTGCCCACATGGAAGTTCGTTGATATTAATGTGTGTTCTGGAACAGGCTGTGGGCAGGCCGGGTCGTTGTAGCCTAAGGCTTAGTTTTAAGAGTAAGCTCTTCTCCACATCCTTGACTGATTGGATGATGTAGTGTGGTACACTCTCCTGAGGAATCCCATTATGCAGAGACTTCCTTGTTTGTATAATTGGATTAAAGGTTTTGATTCTATGGTTAAAAGTGGGAGAGACCAGTAGCCTGATCTCTCTCTCTTGGTTCCTGAGGTATTAGAGAGGAGAGCAGAGAAAGGCCATGTGGAGGAGAAGTAGCCAAGATGGCAGAGTGCTGAGGAAGAATCCAGTTTGTTAAGATTTTCTGCAGGAGGAGATGGGAAACAGAGGTGAATAAGTCTGGTGAGCTAGAAACCTTTGATTCTAGGAAACTCGGATAAGTCAGTAGCTTTGTGAGCACTGAATGTGTGGGTTTTGAAGCCCAGTGTGTGTTTTTGCTTGCCCGCCGGGTGCAAGCTAGAATTAAAGCTGATGGTTCACCAGTTCTTGGCTCTGCTGTTTCATTACCGACTGTTCGAATCCAATGCGAACCTGCAGGGGTCAGGCGGCTGTGATTCTGGCCGCGACTACTGGCTTTACACCTGACCTGTGTTGGTGCAGTAGATAAAGCGTCGACCTGGGAACACTGAGGTCATCAGTTCAAAACCCTGCACTGGTCTGGTCAAGGCACATATGGGAGTTGATGCTTCCAGCTCCTCCCCCCTTTCTCTCTTTCTCTCTCTCTCTCTCTCTCTCACACACACACACACACACACACTCACTCTGTGGCTCCTCTCTAAAATGAATAAATAAAAATAATTTTAAAAACAAAATAAAAATAAAATGTTAAGGAATGGGTGGATATGTTTCAAGAAAATTTTATTTATAAAACAAGCAGCTGGACATTTTTGGCCACCACAATTTGCCAACACCTGTTCTGGAGAAGTGCTTCTTAAAGTGTGGTCCACAACCAGCACCATCATCAGTCCCAGGGATTCTTAGAAGTTAAAATCATCATACACACCTCATACTAAAATCCAATGAAAGATGTTAATAGGAAAGTCACTTGATAACATCTGCATTACAAGGAGATCTTTGGTAAAATGTGTAAAATTAATGGGAAAAGACAAGACTTCATTGGGACATAGGATTGTCAATACCATATACAGATCATGTATTATCAAAGAATTGTACATCCTCTGATGCTTTATTATATGTGGAGTGTAGGCAATCACCCATCTAACCTTGCACTCTCTGTGACTTGGATTGGGGAACTTCAGTTAAAAAAGCCCTAAATGTCTCTTGGATGCAAACACCAAGAAACTGTGTGAGTGGGTGACATTTTTTCCCCTATCACTTGATCTCTTTCTCTTGTAATCCTGTAACTTCTGTTCTGCTTCTGATCAATAAAAACTGAGGGAGAAGAAGATTCAGGAGGTTTGTCTTCTCTGGCATCCTCTCCTTCGTTCTCTTGACATCAGTTTATGTCTTGAGCAGGTTTTTTCCACGTGACACTGGTAGTTCCCAGCGGGCTAGAGTAAACAGTGGAGAGTATCTATAATGTATTGTTTTTGCTTCTCTCTACCCCTTTGTTCATTCTCCTGATTTAGACGTTGATGTTGGTATCTGGTTGGTAAGTGTAGGGCCAGTGGCTACAGCCACCATTATAGCTGCCTGGCCTGTGCAGGTTCAGGTTTAATTCGAACAGATCCTAAAGAAAAAAATTGAGCCAAGAACTGATGAACCATCCTCTTTATTCCTGCTCACAACCAGTGGGTGAAAAAATACACACAATGGGAAAACACTTCCCTTTCCATTCAGGGCATCCAAAGCCACTGACTTTTTTCGTTTTATTTTTCTAGAATCAAAGGTCCTCTCCAGTCTTATTCAACTCTGTTGCCCATCTCCTTCTGCACAAATTGGCTTCTCCTTCAGCATTCCACCATTTTGGTTGCCTCTTCCCCTACCACCACATGGTCTCTCTGCCGTGCTATGACATGGTCTCCTCCTCTCAACAACAACGTAGTCTCTCTCTCCCAAATTGGCCTCCTAGGTCCTCCTTTTAAAACTTTTGGTGCAAAAGTCCCTTCTCTGGCACACATTAGCATAACCAAGTTCCTTCCCAAGCATGAAAGTCCATTAGCTCTGTCATGCGAGAGCATCATCACATGAACAGTGGCCATCTTTAATAAAGTGAGCATAAAATGACAGTTTACAAACTTATTTACCCAAAAGTAAGAAACCTGACTTGAATCAATTAACCTACTATCCTTATTTTTTCCTGGTTAAGAGCTACTTATAGAAAACCCACATTCTCATCTTTTCTCCAAGGTGTGCATTATAAAAGGAAGACCCTGCCAGGTGTGTGTGTGTGTGTGTGTGTGTGTGTGTGTGTGTGTGCGCGCACATGCATGTGCATGATAGTAGGAGGCAAGAATTAGGAGATTGTGCCTTTGGGAAGCAATTTCAATTTACAGGAAACTGGTCTTTGACTTTGAGAAATAGCTGAGTAAATTTTTAGGATAAAAGATACAGATTGAGTGACTGTGATTTGTTATATAGTCAAGCTTTGGCTTCTAGACTTTCCTGAGTGGACAGACATTTTGAAATTAGCAGTTTTCCAAAGCTGATATTGAATCATGAAACTGGCCTTTCCAGGTGTACTTCAGCCCAAACAAGAAATGTTATCTAAAGGCCATTTGGTATTATGACCTTAGTGGGTGACTGTAGCTTATGCTTATTATTTTTCAAAATGACTAGATCTTTCTATATCATGAATAGCATCCTCATTAAATTTAAATTTCTATATATAATTTAAAAAGAGCCTAACCTTACTTAAGTAGGCATCAATGAAGCAAGATCCATATAAGAAAGCCAAAGCAGGCAGTTCAAATATTTTTTTAGACATAAAGATTCAGAAAAACATATGCTATTTTTAAACTAAATTCAGCATGTGCTATGCAGCACTGGTTGTAAATTTTAGACTCATCTATATAGGCAACTCTGGATTGGTTGTTCCAATTCCCATTTTTCATTCAGGGTAAGGGTGGAAGAGGAAGAGAGGTGTGAACTCATGTAATCTGCATGTAGACGAGGGTGTTGCCACTTGTCAGTCTCTAATTGGCGTCTTCTTCACTATTAATGTAGGAAGGATGAATCATTTTTCATGAGACAGATTTGTTAGACCTAAGGATTTATATACTAAATGGCATCAGATAGTAACTGAGACTCAGTTCAAATTCATTTCCCCAAAATAGTTTCAATTCCATGTAATAAAAGCCAAGCGAGAAGACATATGCATAGTTGGGTGTTCCTCCACATTCTTGAAGTCATATTTTGCATGGCATTTAAACCATGCCAAAAATAACCTTTCTCAGGAATCTATTTCACCAATAAATTTAAGCTTATTGGTTTTAGATTGCTCAACTGGTATTGAATGTGATTCTAGTGAAGTGAAAACCAGGATTTTTCTTGCCTACTCGTTATCCTAAAGATATTGTTGTATTTTTAATATGATCCTACATCAAAATTAGGAACTGTGTTTTAGAATCATCACAGTGTCTAAAGTCAGAACTCTGGCAGCAAGAGTTGAGATGCTTCTAAACTTGGCATATGGAGATTTGTAAGTATGATAATCTTTTGTGTCCTATTAACTCTGTATGCTCTTGCAATATTGTGATTTATGAAATATGTACATTTGGTTATTCAGGTTATCAAAATAGATTTATCATAGATACTTTATGTACAGTTTCTGGATCACAACTCCCAAAACCCGTAGAATTTCTTAAGTGTTGAAAGTGATATTATTATGTTAATGAGGTAATTTTTGGAAAGCACCTAAGGACGGAAACTTATTGTCAGTTGAACCAATGATGTCATTAGAGGGTTGGAACTTTTAGTCCCACCATCTAACATCCAGGGAGAGAAAAGGGCTAGAAACAATTTTCAATGGCCAGTGATTTAATTATGCTTTTGTAATGAAGTCTTCATAAAAACAAAGAAAATGCAGGTTTGGAGACATTCCACATTGGAGCATGTAGAAATCTGGGAGAAATGGCACTCTTAGAGAGAACATGAAAGCTCTGCCCATCTTCCCACATATTATGCCCTACACATCTATTTCATCCGGCTCTTCCTGAGTTGTTTTCTTTTATAACAAATCAGTACTATATTAACAAGTTTCTCTGAGTTTGTGAGCTACTTTAGCAAATTAATTGAATCTAAGGAGGAGGTTTTGAAAGCCTCTGATTTACAGAATTGGTCAGAAACATAGTAAACACCCTGAATTTGTGATAAGCATCTCAAGTTGAAATAGATCCTTGGACCCTCCAATTTGTAATGGAAGCACAGGTAAAAGCCTGGTTTGTGAAAGGAATCTGTAGGGATGAGGCAGTTTTATAGGACTGAGACCTCAACCAATGGGACTGATAGTATTAGATTTTAGTTGAAGTATAGGACATCTAGCTGATATCCATGAATTGCTTGGTGTTGTATAAGAAGGACCCTTTCCACACACACACATGCACACACACACAGACACATACTGAAATTGGATTAGGAATCTTAATTTAACTATAAAAGAGGTTCATGAAGGCTTTGAAACTATACTTCTCACAAAAATTAGGGGATATTTTATTGCTTCATATTCATTTTTGAAATACCTCCTAATTTATTTTTATTTTTTTTTACAGGGACAGAGAGAGAGTCAGAGGGATAGACAGGGACAGACAGACAGGAACGGAAAGAGATGAGAAGCATCAATTATCAGTTTTTCGTTGCGGCACCTTAGTTGTTCATTGATTGCTTTCTCATATGTGCCTTGACCGTGGGCCTTCAGCAGACTGAGTAACCCCTTGCTCGAGCCAGCGACCTTGGGTCCAAGCTGATGAGCTTTTTGTTCAAGCCAGATGAGCCCGCACTTAAGCTGGCGACCTCGGGGTCTCAAACCTGTGTCCTCCGCATCCCAGTCTGACGCTCTATCCACTGTGCCACCGCCTGGTCAGGCTCCCCTAATTTTTGTGAATAGTATATATTTATGTAATATATGATGCCATAATGGGAGTTATATAGATTTGTTTAGAGGTAGCCAAGGCTGTGTGTACATTCTGAAAGCAAGTCTAGCGCCATCTTGGCATCTGACTGAGACTAAATAATAATAATAATAACAAATGCTCAATTTTATTGTATGTATCTCACAAGAGAAATATATCAATTCTGGATTTTAATGCTTGGATTTTTACATTATGCACTTTAAGTTTCATGAGATTTTAATATTTGTGTTTTAATTCTTGGACATTTTATAATGGGAGAGATTCTTATTAGTAACATTTTGATATTTTTAGCATTTCTATTGAAACAATCTTTATATGGTATATCTTGTCATTGGAGTAATTCTTATGCCATTTAATTACAGTACAAGATTTCTTATAGAATGATAGACTTAAAAGCTGGACCTAGTAAGGAAGGGGAAATAAAATACAGAGTAAATATCTGGATTTGACAAAGGGTGCCTTTGAGATAGATTTAATTAACTCACTGTTCTGTTATAATTTGCTTTCTTATGGGCCCAAAAGAGACAGTAACAGTTATTGAGAAATTGCTCCCGTGAGGGTTCAAATAAAACTTTAAATAGCTGGTCTAGTCCTTTGACATACATATCCACATTTTAGTTAATTGAAGTCTTAAAATTAAGACCAGTGGGTTAAGAGAATAGAACTAGGAATATAATAGGAGGTAAACATTTTCCACTCCTGGTTTTGCTTTCTATGTGAAGCAAGATTTAATAGTGTATCTCTCCCCACTGCTTCATTTACTACTGTTCCTGGGAAAATGGATCTAATTAGCAAGATTGGGAAGCAAACCATGGTAGGTATTATAGGCTCCTTCTGTTTTCTTTCACATGAGTCAGCTATATGGAGGGAATTCAAGTTCTCTTTTGCTTCTCTCTCTCTCTCTCTCTTTGTCTCTCTGTTTGTTTGTTTCTACAATAGATGTCCCTTTCCACTGGAATAGAAAGCTATTAGATATTACCACACATGGATAACAAACCCAAGTGTGAGGAAAAGGTGTTTTCTTTAGAAAAACTCAAGGATTTAATTGTTATTGTCTCTTTGGGGATTTTACTTTAACACCTATGACAACTATCAAATGGAAGAATGGATGGGAATGAATTAACTCAAATAAGTAGGTTGATTCATATTTTTTATGTAGTACAATCTTGCCTTAAATTTTTATCAACAAATGTTTGTCTAATATTTCTTTTTCCAGCTTTGTTGAGATATAATTGACATATGATATTGTATAAGTTTTAGATGTATGGCATAATGATTTGATATATGTATATATTGTGAAATTACTACCCCGATAAGGTTAATACATATACTGCTTAATATTTGTTGAGAATATTTTTTATTAGAATCTTTGCATTTACATTTACACGATTTCAAATCAGTAGCATCAATTGTCAGTATGACATGTTGGGGTTTCTCAAGAGTTGGCATATATAATATGATCCACTATGTGACTGGTTTTATATTTCTGTGTAAGATACACATCTGGTGCATTACTCAATATTGTATGGGAGGAAAGAGAGACCTAATGGTATCTTTGTAAGGAGAAAGTGAGGACAAAGAGATATTCACAAGTACTGTAAAGGAAGTTTGTCCATGAACAGTATAGAATATGGCCTTCTCTTCCATCTTTTTTGAAAATTTTTAAAAAGTATTCATCAGCTTATTGGTAAGTTTGATTTGTGTTTTCAGGTCATGTGGTTAAGTGAAGAAAACAGACATCATAAAAAAAGGTGAGATAAAATCAAATATTCTCCAAAAGAAAATACTCATATTTATGTATGAGAATGCTTATGCATCATCTACTTAATTATTTTATCTTTCAGTTGATTTTTTGTCATCCAATAAGAAAAAAAATTAAGGTTGTGAAAATGACACTTTTTTTTTACATTCTATATATTGAGGTATAAAGTATTTATATAGAAAGAATACTGCAAGGAAGGAGCAGGAAGGTGTTCCTAAAAATTAAAAAGGTTTGATTTTTATCACATGATTAATGAGACAAGATATATAAAAGCATATCTAAAATTTCAGATACAAATGTTTAAACAAATAAAATCTGTGTTTAAAAGGGAAGATATCACTTCTGCTTTGACATTAGAATGACATCAGGAGTTAAAAACTATAGTTGATAAAATTTGCTTAAAGTGTGATTATATATTTTAGGATATTTTTTATCTACATATATAGCATTTCATGTGAAAAGAACCAAGGGAGAGAACCTGCACGAGTCATTTCTTTGAAAGTATCCTTGGCAGATAAAAATTTCAGAGAGTTATATTTAGAAGACAAATATAAAAACAAATAATAAAAGAACTTGGGTTGTAGTTCAAATTTTTTTATTTAATTATGATGGTAATGGAGTAGCATTGATAATTTTATTGCAGTTTTGTTTGCTTTTTTTGTTTGTTTTCACTTTATTCTTGGGGCAATTTTATTTTTTATTGCATTTTTAATTGTGGTTTATTTATATTGCAGTTGGGTTTTAGGTGATTAAATGACAAAGGAACTAGTGACAAGAACCAATTAGATTTATTAAAATGATAATTTTAATATACAAAATGCCTGAAATGAAAGGTTGACAATAACAAAGCTAAGAAGAGAGGAATTAAGAGATTAAAATGTCTACAGAGATTCTTTTTATTTTATAAATTATTCATCTCTTCTATTTACTGCAAATATTGGTATACATTTTAAATACCTTTGAATCATATCTTTTTAAAATTATGCATGATAAAAAAACTAAGAAATTTAGTATATAACTTTTTAGAAATATAAAATGAATCTGCTGTTAATTATTAAAAATATATTTGGGAAGAGAGCATTTAATTGTATATATTTAATGAAAAGGGAAAATTATAGTATTTTTTTTTATAAACCACATCAAAAGGAAAGAAAAAAGCTAAGTTCTTTCTGAACACAGCTTAAAATAGTATGTTTATAAAAAATATATTTTTTCTTTTCCATGCTGAGAGGAGGGAGATAAACTCCCACATGCCCTGATCAGGATTCACCCAGCAACCCCCATCTGGGGCCAATGTTCTGCCCATCTGAGGTCATGCTTCCAACCAAGCTATTTCTAGTGCCTGAGGCAGAGGCTTCATGGAGTCATCCTCAGTGCCTCGGGTTGATGTGTTCAAACCAATCATGTCATGACTATCGAAGGTAAAGAGAGAGAGAGAGAGAGAGAAATAAAAGAGGGGGGGCTGTAGAAGCTGATGTTCTCTTCTCCTGTGTGCCCCAACCGAGAATCAAACCTAGGACATTCACACACTGGGCCTACACTCTACCATTGAGTGCACTGGCCTGGGCTAAAAATATTTTGAATGCTAAATTTATATTGAAAGGTTTACATTATTAGATCAGTCAATGTATTATTTAACAATTTTAGAAATCTAATATACTCAAATGAATTCTCATTAACCATATACTCATGATACCATAATAAATAGAAGACAAAGAGAAATGAAACTCTCTCATGTAGTGATACCATTAATAAAATATAATCAGAATAAACTTTTTAATCTCAGAGTACTATATTTCCAAATTTGTCTTTATTTTATTTCCACCATTTATTTCTGTCAATATAAGCAAGAACATAGAGAAATAATTTATTCCACTAAAATATTTTACATCATATTTAGTATTTCTAATAGTAGTCCATGTTCATTATGAAGAAATTTATAGAAATCTAGATAAAGTTTATCTGCAAGAGAATATGTATAGAAAGATGAGCCTACTTTTAAATTATAACATAATAACCTTAAAATTCACATTGTAATGCATTCTTCTATTATTTAATCTGTTTCCGATGTTCATAGAATTTTTTCAAGTAGGCAAAAGAAAATTGTATGAACTTAAATGGTTTTTGTCATAACTTGATGTAAAAAGCCTCTACATACATTAATTAGTTTTCTAAGGAGTAGAGGTATCTGAATCACAGAAATATTATTAATAAATATACCTACTACATTTATACCATTTTTCTAAAATATTATATACAGGTTCTTTTATTTTACACTTTATTTTGTATGATAGAATTCCAACCAACCTGAAGAGTTCAACCACCACAAAATTTTATGGAGGAAGTGATTAGGATTGTTATAGAAAAAAATAATAGAGATAGAATTATCATTTAATATTAAATTTCTGATGTTCCAGATTGGATTGCTTCCCAAAACATTAGGAATTAAATCCAGTTTTTCTAATGGGTGTCATCTCATAAAATCTCTATTATATAAAAATCAAGTCAGAGTATTATAACATTCTTCCATCATGTTTGGAATATATCATCTCAATCTATGATGACTAGGCCATACATTCTTCTGCCTAAGAAAGAAGTGTTCTATGATTTAAGGACTATAGCAAAGAAATCATGGAAGAATTGGTAGCTGTTTTCTAGAGTCTTGTTTTCCTTTTTTATAGTCTTGGAGAGAAGACGAGCTATTAGGAAGTATAGGAAGGAATCCAGAGTCAGGCATTGAATCTAATGGAATAAACTCCTAACTATGTTAAGGCGGAAGATGTCTGTGACTTCCTTAAAAAGCACCCAGATAGTCGCTTTTGGGGTGAACAAGGTAATGAATACATACCATCAGCAGGTGGTCCCTAGGCAGATGCTATTGTTAAAAAATTACTTACTTGTTCCTGGCATTGCATGGTGTACACTGAGTCCTCAATGACGGTTGTAAGATGCATAAGGAACTCTGATGGACTAGCATAAGTCTCAGTTGGAAAGGAAAGAATTCAGAGATTGATTTCCACCCATCAACTAAAAATAAGCCAGATGGCATAGTCACATCACAGCTGGTGAAATCTGAGAGAGCAAAGCAATCCAAATGCTTCACAGCAGATTTTGATGGTTTATTGAAGATAGACAGGGTACTTCCCAGTTGGAAATCTTTTCAATACAGGGTCCATCCTGGAGAATAGAAAAAGGATTTATACAGAATTATATAAAAGATTAAATTATCCTGAAGTTTTGGTCCATGTTTTAAAATAATCATAAGAACTTATCTACTATATGGAGTATTCTGTTAGGTTCTTGAAGAGTATACATATAGTAGATTTTCACCTCACACCCACCTCTAGAAAAAAAGAATCATAACTGAATACAGATCATGATATTTCTGTCAAAGTAACTAAAACTACACAAGTTTGAGTCTTCAGAGAGCACAGCATAATAATAGAATATGTTTATTTTAGGTTCCATAATCACAGAAACCTCGTGTCTCTTGTCTGCCTCCCACACCTCCATATATCTCTATCTTTTCCCTTAAAAGCTTGGCAAAGAATGAATATTCAGTATATGTTTGCTGGCCACCATCAACCAGAAATTTGTGCAAATCTCAGTCTATGGATGGCTGTGGCCTCACTAAAAACAAGCTTTAAGGATAAGAGATTGTTTAAAAGAGGTCTAAAGGTATGATACCCATATCCATGTAGTAGAGATATTGTAGTAAGAAAAAAGATAAAATAGCCAAGATGCGGGTATATGTATTGGGAAGATGTAGTAAGATATTTAGCTAAAAGATCACTGTAACATTAAATGCCATATGGGAATTTTGGCTTGTTATTTTCTGACATACTAGTAAAAACTTTACATTTGTGGGTTTGGGTTTTTTTTTTTTTTGAGATTTTAGTTATTCATTTTAGAGAGAAGAGAGAGAAAGACAGAAGGGAGAGAAGAGGGGGGAGGAGCAGGAAGCATCAACTCCCATATGTGCTTTGATGGAGCAAGCCCAGGGTTCTAAACCAGCAACCTCAGCATTCCCGGTCGACACTTTATTCACTGCACCACCACAAATCAAGTCAAAAATTAACTTTTTAAAAGACAGAAAAAAACCACCATATTTTATCTTTAATTATTCATTATTTTTGTTAGTCACATATACATAAAATTTAGGGAAACATTTCTATTAGCTCAGACTGTAATTGATATTTAAGTTTGTTTACTCTATTTTATCATGAAGATTTAATATATACTGGGATATCATAATTTTTTAATTTAACAGAAAAAATTTTTATAAATAATAAATTCTAAAGAAAATATAAGATCACATGAATATTCTTAAAATATTAGTGAAAGTTTTATTTAAAAACATAAACATTAGTACTGTAGAATTGTTTAATTTGATAGCATAATTCAAGTATTTATCTTTTGGTTGTAAGTTTAAGTTTTAAGCCACAATCTTATTTTTTTCTCAGTTTTCACCTTGGCTTTACTGTACCCTTTTGTTACAAACAGAAACAGTAGAATTTAAGTGATCACATAATCTCACTAATTTTTATGTTTCCTTCTTATGGTGGAATTAACATAAGAATAAGTATGAGAAAGATTAATAGAGAATTCTCAAATATTTGAAAATTAAACAACACACTTTTTTAAAAAAAATTGTTTTTATTTATTTATTCATTTTTAGAGAGGAAACACAGAGTGGGAGAGAGAGAAAGAGAGAAAGGGGGGAGGAGCTGGAAGCATCAACTCCCATATGTGCCTTGACCAGACCAGTGCAGGGTTTTGAACTGGCGACCTCAGTGTTCCCAGGTCTACGCTTTATCCACTGCACCACCACAGGTCAGGCTAAACAACACACTTAAAAATATCAAATTACAAAGAAATACAATAAAATTTTGGTAACATTTTTCATTGAACCATAATAAAATTATGAAATCTTAAATCTTGGAATATAGCTACAGCCATGCTTATAGCTCTAAATACATATATTAAAAAATAAACATGCTAAAAAATTAATAACCAAAATTTTGACAGATCTCAAGAAGCTAGGAAAAGGCAATCAAAAACAAAATGTAGATAAATGGAATGAATATATATATTAGACTAGAAATCAATGAAATATAAACACAAGTTAAATAGAAAATAAAGCAAACCTCAAATTTTATAAATATTAATAAAATGAACATACCTTTAGAAAAATCAAAGAAAAAAGATAAAGAAAACTAAAGTTTCAAAATAAGGTAAATAAGATATCAGAATAGAATTTGGAGACACTAAAAGATAAGAATATTTATGTTAATATAATTTGAAAATATATTAATATAAAATTGGAAAATTCTTTTAAAAACAACTTCCCAAAACTAACAGAAGAAAAGTAATCTGACCTGCATAAACACTGGCCCACCAGATTGAGCAGGGTGTCACTGGCTTGAGTCATGGGATCATACACATGACCCCATGGTCACTGGCTTGAGCCCAATGATAGCTGGCTTGAAGCCCAAGGTCACTGGCTTGAATCCAAAGGTGGCTGGCTTGACCAAGCAAGGGGTCACTGGTTGGTCTGGAGCCCCTCCCCACCCCATCAAGGCAGGTATGAGAAAGCAATCAATAAAGAATTAAAGTGCCACAACTATGAATTGATTCTTTTCATCTCCCTTTTTTCCTGTATGTCTCTATCTGTCTCACACTCTCTGATCTTTTTAAAAAAGGAAAAAAATACCCTAATACATTATTTTAAAACTTTCTATTAAAAATAAGCTTAGCTAGCCACAGAAGGTTTTCTTAGTAAATTCTTCCAAAATATTTTTTTTCATTTTAAAATACTTTATTTTTTATTTTCGAGATGGGGTAGACAGAAAGAGAGAGAGAAGGAGAGAGGAGCAGGAAGCATCAACTCCCATATGTGCCTTAACCAGGCAAACTGGGAGTTTTGAACTGGAGACTTCAGCGTTCCAGGTCAGCACTTTATCCACTGCACCACCACAGGTCAGGCACCAAAATTTAAGGAGCAAAGAATATTCAGAGGACACAGATGGCAGCAGAGTAGGCAGACGCACAGACTCCCAGCTCACACCACCAAACTGGATTACAAATTAATTTAGGAATGTTGAGCAAATAAAATATATGCTCACTTTATTAAAGATGGCGCTGCCTACATGCAAGTTTTAAGAGTAAGCTTTTCCCCACATCTTTGACTGATTGGCTGATGTAGGGTGGTACATTCTCATGAGGAATCCTCCCAGTAGGTCTCAGATAAGTGAGTTTTTGTCAGAGACTTCCTTGTTTGTAGATTGGATTAAAGGTTTTGAATCTACGCTATAAAGTGGGGCAGACTGGGAGCTTGCTCTCTTGGTTGTGAGGTTAGTATTAGAGAGGAGAGTAGATTAAGGCCACGTGGAGTCCAGGAGAAGCATCCAAGATGGCGGGGTGCGGAGAGAGAAGCCAGTTTGTGCAGAGTTTGTGCTGGAGAAGAAGATGGGGAACAGAGGTGAATAAGGCCGGTGAGCTAGAAACCTTTGATTCTAGGAAATTCAGATAAGTCAGTAGCTTTGTCAGAGCACTGAATGAGTGGGTTTTGGAGCCCAGTGTGTGTTTTTGCTTGCCCGCTGCATGCAGGCTAGAATTAAAGCTTATGGCTCACCAGTTCTTGGCTCCATTGTTTCATTACCGATTGTCTGAATCTAATGTGAACCTGCACTGGCCAGATGACTGTGATTGTGGCCCCGACTACTGGCTTTACAAAGAACAACCAGCGTGAAAACCAACTCTAGACTACAAGAACTGCTCTCAAAAACCAAGGAGAAAAGAAAAAACCACACTGAGGCTAGTGGGAAGCACCGAGGAGTAGTGAGCCTCCCCTGCTTACAGGAACAAAGGGGGAGGGTTAACCTGAGAGCTCAGAAAGGCTCTCTATCCAAGGAAAACAGTAGAAGATATCACTCACAGCCACTTGCCTGGGGACCTGGGAAAGAGGTATGTTGAAAGAGCTGGCTTGTTTTCCAAAAGGAAAGGAGGAGAGAGAATCAGCCGGTGACAAACAGAGGAATGCATGGAGAACCTGAGCCATGGACTAATCCAGTGCCATACCTGCAGGAGGTGCTGGAGGCAGCCATAGCTGGGGGAGGGGTTGATCCTTCCTCACAACACAAAACTAAAGTGGTTCTGGGTCAATCATCTGAAGATCTCTCTCTAGCTCCAATCAGCACAACGAGACACAGCTGAAAACAAGAAGTGGGGAGGACGGGCAGTAACTCAGGTCCCCATGGAGATCTGAGGTACACCTCCCCCTACTGAGGCTGAGAAAGCACCCCACCCCAGATAGAGTAACTGGCAGATCAGGTCTTTAGAGTCTCAGGTTACACCCACCACATTCCTGGATACAGTTTTAAATAAGTCCCCTGCTGAGATCAGTAAACAAGACTCCCACTGAGTTAAGAAAACTGAGAAGAAAACAAACAAGTCAAGACTTCAAAGGGGCTCTATTAGAAAAGCCAAATTACACAGTGGATTACAAAAAACAGCTGAAGCCAACCCAAGAACACCCAGAAATAACACAACTGAAAATTGGAGGCAGACAACACTAAGCCTAGACTCAACCAGCTCTACAAACAACACACCCAAATACACAGACATAATGAGAAGACAAAAAAGTTCAATCCAAATGAAACCACAAGAGAATCCTACAGAAAATGAACTAAGCAATATGGAAATAACCAAACATTTAGATGCAGAGTTTAGAATAATGATTGTTAGGATGCTTAGGGATCTTAGAGCAACAATGGATGGTCATTATGAACACCTAAATAAAGAGATAGCAAGTATAAAAAAGGACATTGAAATATTTAAAAAGAATCAGTTAGAGAGAACAAATACAGTATCAGAAATAAAGGCCACAATGGAAGGAATTAAAAGTAGGATGGATGAAGCTGAGGATCGAATCAGTGAGTTGGAAGATAAGATGATCAAAGGAATGGAATCAGAGCAGAGAAAATAATATAGACTTAAAAAGTCTAAAGAAGCTCTAAGAGAGCTCTGTGAAAACATGACGAAAAATAACATCCGCATAATAGGGGTTCCTGAAGAAGAGAAAGAACAAGGGATAGAAACGTTATTAAATCAAATCATAGCTGAAAAATTCCCTAAATTAATGCAAGGAAGGGTCTCACAAGTTCAAGAAGCACAGAGACCTCCATTAAAGAGAAGCCCAAAGAAACCTACACTAAGACACGTCATAATTAAAATACCAAAGCTAAACAATAAAGAGAAAATATTAAAAGCTGCTAAAAGAAAAAAGGCTATCACCTACAAAGGAGCCCCCATAAGGATGCCGTCTGACTTCTCAATAGAAACACTTAAGGCCAGAAGGGAATGGCAAGAAATATTCAAAGTAATGCAGAACAAGAGCCTACAACTAAGACTACTTTATCCAGCAAGGCTATTGTTTAAAATTGAAGGAGAAATAAAAAGCTTCCCAAACAAAAGAAAACTCAAGGAATTCATTACAATGAAACCAATACTTCAGGAAATGTAAAGGGGCCTATTGTAAACAGATCAAAATGGGAAAAGAATTTAGCAAAAGAGGAATACACCTTTAAAATATAAAGTGGCAATAAACAACTACATATCAATAATAACCTTAAATGTAAATGGATTAAATGATCCAATTAAAAGACATAGGGTAGCTGCATGGATAAAAAAACAGGACCCGTACATATGCTGTCTACAAGAGACACACCTTAAAAGAAAAGATGCACATAGACTGAAGGTAAAAGGATGGGAAAAAATATTTCATGCAAATGAAAATGAAAAGAACTGGGGTAGCAATACTTATATCAGACAAAATGGACTTTAAAACCAAGGCTATAGTAAGAGACAGAGTAGGTCACTACATAATGATAAAGGAAGCAATCCAACATGAAGATATAACCATCATAAATATCTACGCACCTAATATAGGAGCTCCTAAATATATAAAGCAGACTTTGATGGATATAAAGGGCAAGATCAACAGCAATACTATAATAGTAGGAGATTTTAATACCCCACTTACATCACTAGATAGATCCTCAAGAAAGAAAATTAACAAAGAAACAGCAGACTTGAAGGACACACTAGATCAACTGGATTTAATAGATATCTTCAGAACCTTTCACCCTAAAGCAGAAGAATATACATTTTTTCAAGTGCTCACGGTATATTCTCTAGGATAGACCACATGTTAGGACACAAAAGTGATCTCAACAAATTTAAGAAGATTGAAATTATATCAAGCATTTTCTCTCATCATAATGGCATGAAACTAGAAATCAACCACAACCAAAAACTGAAAAATAATCAAACACATGGAAACTAAATAGCATGTTATTAAATAACGAATGAGTTAACAATGAAATCAAAGAAAAACTAAAAAAAATTCTTAGAAACGAATGATAATGAATATACAACAACTCAAAATTTATGGGACACAGCTAAAGCAGTACTGATAGGGAAGTTCACAGCATTACAGGCATTCCTTAAGAAGCTTGAAAAAGCTCAAATAAACTACCTAACCCTTCATCTAAAAGAACTTGAAAAAGAACATCAGGTAAGGCCCAGAGGTAGTAGAAGGAAGGAAATAATATAGAACAGAGCGGAAATAAATGACATAGAGGCTAAAGAAACAATACAGAGGATCAATGAAACCAAGAGCTGATTCTTTGAAAGGTTAAACAAGATCAATGAACCTTTAACAAGAATCACTAAGAATAGGAGAGGACTCAAATAAATAAAATTAGAAATGAGAATGGAGAAATAACAACTGACACAACAGAAATACAAAATATTGTAAGAAAATACTAAGAAAAACTGTATGCCAAAAAATAAACAACCTAGGTGAAATGGCCAAATTCCTTGTAACATATAATCTTCCAAAAATCAATCTGAAAGAATCAGAGAACCTAAACTGACCGATTACAACAAAAGAGATTGAAATAGTTATTAAAAAGCTCCCCAAAAACAAAACCCCTGGGACCTGATGAATTTAGTTGCTATAATCCTCAACAAAATATTAGCAAACCACATCCAGCAATACATGAAAGAAAATCATACATCATGATCAAGTGGGATTTATTCTGGGGAGGCAAGGATGGTACAACATTCATAAATCAATGTGATTCACCACATAAACAAAAGGAAGGGGAAAACCACATGATAATCTCAATAGGATGCAGAAAAAGCATTTGATAAGATCCAGCACCCATTTATGATCAAAGTGGGAATACAGGGAACATACCTCAACATGATAAAGGCCATTTATGACAAACCCATAGCCAACATCATAATCAATGGACAAAATTAAAAGCAATTCTCCTAAAATCAGGAACAACGTAGGAGTGCCCCCTTTCACCACTCTTATTCAACATATAACTGGATGTCCTAGCTAAGCAATCAGACAAGAAGAAGAAATAAAAGGCATCCAAATTGTAAAAGATGTAAAACTATCATTATTTGCAGATGATACGATATCATATATAGAAAACCCTAAAGGCTCAGTCAAAAAACTACTGGACCTAATAAATGAATTCAGCAAGGAGGTAGGATATAAAATTAACACACAGAAATCAGAGGCATTTCTATACACGAACAATGAACTGTCAGAAAGTAAAATTAAGGAAACAATCCCCTTCACTATTGCAACAAAAAAGTAAAGTACCTAGAAGTAAATTTAACCAAGAAGGTTAAAGACTTGTACTCAGAAAATTTTAAACCATTGATAAAAGAAATCAAGGAAAACACAAACAAGTGGAAGCACATACTGTGTTCCTGGTTAGGAAGAATAAACATCATTAAAATGTCTATATTACCCTTAGAATTTATAAATTCAATGCAATACCAGTTAAAATACCAATGACATACTTCAAAGATATAGACCAAATATTCCAAAAATTTATATGGAACCAAAAAAGAACACGAATAGCCTCAGCAGTCTTGAAAAACAAGAATAAAGTGGGAAGTATCATACTTCCTGATATCAAGTTATACTAAAAGGCCATTGTATTCAAAACAGCTTGGTACTGGCATAAGAACAGGCATATAGATCAATGGAACAGAACAGAGAACCCAGAAATAAGCCCACACCTTTATGGACAACTGATATTTGACAAAGGAAGTAAGAGCATACAGTAGAGTAAAGACAGCCTCTTTAACAAATGGTGCTGGGAAAACTGGACAGCTACCTGCAAAAGAATGAAACTAGATTTCCACCTTACACCATGCACTAAAATAAACTCAAAATGGATAAAGGAATTAAATGTAAGTCGTGAAACCATAAGGATCCTAGAAGAAAACATAGGCAGTAAGTACACCGACATCTATCGCAGCAATATATTTGCTGATTTATCTCCACAGGCAAATAAAACAAAATATAGGATACACAGTTGGGACTGTATCAAACTAAAAAGCTTTGCACAGCTAAAGACAATATGAACAGAATAAAAAGACAAACCACACAATGGGAGAACATATTCGACAATACATCTGATAAGGGGTTAATAACCAAAATTTATAAAGAACTTGTAAAAATCCACACCAGGAATACAAACAATTCAATCAAAGAATGGGCACAAGAAATGAATAGAGCACTTCTTCAAAGAGGACATACAGATGGCCAATAGACAGATATAAAAATGTTTAACATCACTAATCATTAGAGAAATGCAAATTAAAACCACAATGAGATAGCACCTCACACCAGTCAGAATGGCGCTCATTAGCAAAACAACACATTATAGGTGCTGGCAAGGATGTGGAGAAAGGGGAACCCTCCTGCACTGCTGGTGGGAATGCAGACTGGTGCAGCCACTGTGGAAAACAGTATGGAGACTCCTCAGAAAACTAGAAATGGAACTGCCCTTTGACCCAGCTATCCCACTTATAGGAATATGTCCCAAGGACACCATATCACCGACTGAAAAAAAGAAATGCACCCCCATGTTTATGGCAGCATTGTTCACAATAGCGAAGAGCTGAAAACAGCCCAAGTGTCCATCAGTGGACAAGTGGATTAAAAAGCAGTGGTACATATATACAATGGAATACTATGGGACTATGAAAAAGAAGAAAATATTACCTTTTGCAACAATATGGAGGGACCTGGAAACTATTATGTTGAGTAAAATAAGCCAGGCGGAGAAAGAAAAATATTATATGATCTCACTCATTTGAGGAATCCAAGGAACATTGAGAACTGAGGAAAGGGATTGAGACAGAGGAGAAATCAAAGGGACCGGAGGAAAAGAGGACAGAGGGAAAGGGAAGGATAGGATGGGATAAACCTGAAGGGAAGGGCGGAGGGCACTGTAGGGAGGGGGCAAGGGAGATGTGTAGGGGAATATAGGGGAGGGGGGATGCAGTCAGGGCTACCCTAGAATCTATGTAAACACAAATAATTAAATTAAAAATTATGTCTGGACTGAAGAGAGAAAAAAAAACACACTAAAACAAAAACAAAAAGAATATTCATTTTCAACAAGTAAATAGAAGAAACATTTTCCAGTGTGTTTTGTAAGGTCAGCTGAAGGCTAAGAGCAAAACCTGACAACTGTATTATAAGGAAAATTACAAGCCTAATGAAAATACCCTAAATAAAATATTTTAGATCAAAGGTAACACTTCATATAAAGAAAAATCTGTTATGACTTGGATATATTGCAAGAATGCAAAGTTGTTTAATATTTGAAGATCAATCAATGTTGTTTAATGAATTTACGAAATAAATGCATTATACTGTCATCTAATAAATGCAGAAAAATGTTTTATAAAATCAATGCTGGTTCATAAAAAAAACACCACAAAAAATCCTCTCATCAAACCAGAAATATAAGGGAACTTTCTTTTTTCTATTTTTTTTTATTTCAGTGAGATGAGGGGAGACAGAGACTCCCACATGCACTCCAACAGGGACTCACCCGGCAAGCCCACTAAGGGGATGCTCTGCCCATTTGGGGCCCTTGCTCTGTTGCAATCAGAGCCATTTTTTAACACCTGAGGCGGAGGCCATGGAGCCTCTCTCAGTGCCCAGGGCCAACTCACTCTAACTGCAGGAGTAGAAGAGAAGATACAGAGGGAGAGAGAGAAGTGAGAGGGGGAGGGTGGAGAAGCAGATGGTCGCTTCTGTGTGCCCTGACTGGGGATCGAACCTGGGACATCCACATGCTGGGCCAACGCTCTACTGCAGAGCAAACCAGTCAGGGCTAGGATACGTTTTTAATCTAATAAAGCATACCTGCAAAAGGGAAGGGAGGAAAGCAGAGATGGAAGGAGGAACAAAGGGATGGAGAGAAAGGGCATTTGGACATGGCTACCTGGAATGACTTCTACTGGGGTCAGCTCCTTGGCTTTTTTCCTTCAGACCTTCTTCCCTTCTTTCCCTCCCTCACCTCCTTCCCTACCTCCCTATCTCCCTTCATCCCTTTGTCTCTCTTTTTGTCTTTTTTCTTCATCCATTTTTTTTCATACACAGTAAAATATATTTTTATTGTCATTCTTACTAACATTATTTTAAGCTAAGGAACTCATTTGATTTGCCTCCATTTAATAAATTTCTGTGGTGTTTACAAAATTTTTACTGTACTCTCAGGCATTATCTTCATGTATTGCAATTTATATTATGTCCTTTTTAAAATTATTGCTTTTGTTTTATGGTATTTTTTCTTTACTTGAATACTCCATTACCACTAAACTTTCAAAGAATTAAAAAATATAAGAGCCCCACTACAAATTATGAACATTTTCTGCTTTTAAAAACATGGCTATATAAGCATTAAATGTTACTTTAATACTACTTTTCTCATTTCAACCCTGTTTCTTCCATTTATATCAAAACAAAGTATCTCATTGATGAGATTGCTTTATTGATGTTCACATATAATTAACACAATAGATGATTGACCTAAGAATTCAATTAAATAGTCTCCTGTAATTCAAAGATAAGTTTCCAATTACCTGAATAGTTCTATTCTTTCCTTCTGAGCCTTTCAGGAGGGTTTGAAATCAAGTCAGGTTTGAATAAAGATAGTACAGGAAAATTGACCTTGGCCTCACTCATAACAGTCAACCTTCAGGAAGGTCATGGCATTGTTCCCTGCTACAAGCACACTGTGGGGCCTTGGGCACACAGTTTTCAGAAGAGTTTACAAGTGCTAGGAGACATAAAAATTCCTCAGAAAAATGTCAAACTCAAGTTCTTGAATTTTCCTTTTATTATGGATATGTGGGAATCTTTGAGGAAAAGGTAGACCATGCCTATGTTTGGGAGTCAACTTTATTCTTTCTTATTTTGTATAACCATTCTTACATGTTTTCATAACTTTGTCAATGTATTTTTATCTTAAAGTAAACCTTGTGACATCTTTCTATCCCTCATACCAACCCTCTGTAATAATCACCTGTTCCTTGTTAAGGGAGTGGATATTTCTCTTCAAAATGCATGTCAATTTTTTCACAGCTGCATTCTCTTCTTTTGCTATATATATTAATCCAATAGCATATAATTTCTCTGTATCTCCCAAATGTTTTACTGATCTGTTGCATCTTGCTCCAATATATTCAAATATATTTCTACTAGCTATATTTTTCAATTATTAAATTATTTGATCTACCTAAATTCAGACTTGCAGTGCTTTGTATCCTTTGTTTTTGACACCTTAAAATTTATAAATATGTTCTCTTTATAGTTTTTTACAAACTACATATACCTGCAAAGGGTAATAAGTCTTCATTCATTTCCTTAATTTATTTTAATAAAGGTCTGCATGCCCTTATGGACAATGAGCTGTACTTTATTGATCATTTCTGTCATACAACCAGGAAGTTCAAGTTGACATGATATGTCTTTTCAAAGAATAAGAACTTTATTCCTCTATAAAAATATTATTCTTCAAAAAAAAATCCCTTCACCCTGCCATATTTTGAATATTCTGTGCTTGCTTTATGGTTCACTGATCTTTTACTTTTGCTACTAGTATGGTATCACTGGACTTTCTATTATACACCTTTCCTTATTAATCCTGCATTGGGGGGAAAACAATCCTGATGACAAAAAGTTCTAACCTGAAAAATGAAAACTTCTATTCATTAATGTTAAATAATCTTAGCCTCTTTCTATTCCAATGTTTTTCCATTTTTTATTTTAAAAACATTTATTATCCATTGATTTTCCTGGTTATTTTATTTTTCTCTCAAATGAAAGAGCCTGCAGAGGTTAATTCACATTAATCTAAAAGTTCTACTAGAATCTAGTGTCAACCATCATATTCATAAGTACTTCATCCTCTTTTGACTTGTTCAACTGTCACTAAATTATTTTATTTTTTAACAAGAAAGAGATAGAAAGACAGGCAGACAGGGACAGACAGAAAGGGAGATAGATGAGAAGCATCAATTACTATTTGTATCATCTTAGTTGTTCATTGATTGCTTTCTCATATGTGCCTTGAGGAGGGACTCCAGCTGAGCCAGTGACCACTTGCTCAAACCAGTGACCTTGGGTTCAAGCTAACAACCTTGGGCTTCAAGCCAGGAACCTTTGACCTCAAGCCAGTGACAATGGGGTCACGTCTATGATTCCATGCTCAAGCCGGCAACCCCGTGCTCAAGCTGGCGACCCTCCCTCAAGCTGGATGAGACCATGCTCAAGCCAGCAACCTGAGGGTTTCTAATCTGAGTCCTTAGCATCCCAGGCCGATGCTCTATCCACTGTGCCACTGCCTGGTTAGTCCATTTTGTGGTGTCTAAATAAAGTGAGGTTTTCCATGATAACCTTTCTTGCACTTCAAACAGTGCCAACAGGAGCAGCTCCTTCATTGTGTGAGTTTTCTTCTCAGTTTTTGTGTCTTATGTCTCTTTGCTCATTTCTATGGAAAAATATATATGCATACACATAGCCACACACACACAAGATCTATAGGTATCACAGTCATTGGAAAATTATCATCCTCTAGTTCTTTCATTTGGCCACTCTTCTGTTAATTTTTTTTTTTAATTTCTTTAGTTGTTTTTGTAAAATTTAGCCTATGCTCATTATTATATTACACTGCATATTGGGCTATTTTTTCTGTAAAGACTTTTCCACTAGAGCCTTCTTTCTAATACCTATTAACATCCAATGAATAACTAAAAAGACTTTTAAAAATCTTTGTATGTGTGTGTGTGGTGTATGTGAGAGAGAGAGAGAGAGAGAGAGAGAGAGACAGAGAGAGAGAGAGACAGAGAGAGAGACAGATAGATAAGAAGGGAGAAAAATATTTACATAATAATTTTTCACTGCAGATACAAGCTTGTTTTTTTCTCTTTACACTAAATCTTACTCATTAGGCATCTCCCACTACCAAATTTCCAGATATGTTAAAACTAGTTTAGTCTTCACCAAAGCGATATTATTTTTTTCATTTAAAACAATTCTGAATAGGTAATTTCATGTTTTTAATGTACCGATTTATATTTTACATATTTATACAAATTCAAGATTTGTGTATATTATATATTGTATAATGCCTATATACTATATATAAAATATATGTACTATGTTTATCAAATATAGATATATATTGTTTATAAACAGATACATTCAAAATATACAAAAGGTAAGTATTGCTAAGTATCTACCTTGCACTCTCTCTTAGAAACCTAAATTCCCTCTTCAAACTTTTCATAATTTTTTCAAGTAACTACCAGAGGTATTCACTACATAACAAAATTGATTGCAGGTTTTTTTTCCAAAATGAATGTTAAAATACTAGATACTATAATACATAGAATAATACTCCCCCAAAGTTGTTCACACCCTAATCTCTCGAATCTCTCTGTGTGATTTATCAAATGGCACAGGAGACTTAGCAGAAAGACGTTAAGTTTACTGACTTTTCTAGAGGGATATTATCTATGTATATCTGGGTACGGACAATGCAATCACATGGGCACTTAAAAATGGAAGATAGAAGAGCCAGAGAGAAGAGATGCTTTTGCAGAGAAAGGCAGAATGGTAGATTAGAGATGTTTAAAATGAAGACTCCATCTTGGTTGGAGGCTTCAAAGAAGGGGGAAGGTAGCCATGAACCAAGAATGGCAATGACCTTCAGAAGCTGGACATAACCTTCAGCTAATAAACTACAAAGATGTAGGAATATCAGTTATGCAGCCTCAGCCAAAAACCTGAATTCTTACAGCAAGCTGATTGAGCAGGGAAACATATTCACCCCTCCAGTCTCCAAACACAGACCTGCAACTCCTTTATTTTGGTTATTTGAGACTCCAAGCAAAATGCCAGACTTTGATCCAAAAAATCTAATATAATTAATTTTTTTAAGTCATTAAGTTTGTGGTAATTTGGTACAGTAATAATAGAAAACTAATGCAGTTGTCCTTTTCCAACATCATGATATATCTGTATAATCTTTCCATGTGTCCCTATAAAGCTACTCCAAACTTTTAAACAACTTTATGGAATTCCAAAGGTGTGTATATCAACACACCTTAATTTACTTAAGCAGGTCCTTATTAATTGGCATACAGGTTTTTTTCCTATGACAAATACAATTAATTTAATATTGGATACATCATTTTGCAAATATGTAAATATACTGATAATTTTGATAGATACATTCAGTTGACTTTCATTAAGGTTTCATCAATTCATACTTTATTATTATTATTATTAAGTGAGAGGTGAGAAGGCAGAGAGACAGACTCCCACATACACTCTGACCAAGACCCACCTGGAAAACCCCCTATGGAGCTATGCTCTGCCCATCTCGGGCCACTGCTCAGTTGCTCTGCAACCAAGCCATTTTAGCACCTGAGGCGAGGCTATAGTGCCATCCTCAGTGTTTGGGGCCAACTTGCTCAAGCCATCCTCAGTGTTTGGGGCCAACTTGCTCAAGTGAGCCATGGCTGTGGGAGGAGAAAGCAAGAGAAGGGGTAGGTGTGGAGAAGCAGATGGTTGCTTCTCTTACGTGCGCTGACTGGGAAATGAACTCAGGACTTTCATAAGCTGAGCCAATACTGTTGAGCCGATCATCCAGAGCACATACTCTTTAAGTAAGACACAGCTGGTCTTCTTTCACTAAACTTATGACCATAAATAGGTCTTTATGATGTTGCCAATCTGATTAATTAAACTAGTTTTAATTTTATTGTTTTAATGATCATTGTAGTGAATGATCTTTTATAGGTATACTCTATTATGTGAACAGTTTTTGAACTCAACCCATTTCTTATATGTAAGGAGTCTTTACTCTGCAAATATTCATATGGGCTTTTTTACCTCTTGGGTTCTTTTAATAAATTGTAACTTTGTGCTTCATGTAATTGTAAACAAAGATTTCAACTCTTTCTCTCTTCTCAGTTTTCTATTTCTCTTCCTCTCCTCAACTTTCTTTGTCTCTCCTACTAGTTCTACTTTCAACTCTATTTCTAATCTATCTGCAGACTCCACCTTTCTTTTTCATCAGGAGATACTTCAATGACTATCTTTAATCAGAGTTGGCTTAAGAGAAAGAGGTGGGTGACCATTTAAGTGCTATGGTAGCATAACAGAAAAAGGATCATTTGGTTCCCAGAAAAATAATAATAAAACCATTAAAATTGATTGTATTTTGTTTTCATCAGACTTTTAAAATAAAGATAAACTTAATGTAATAAATTTGTTTAATTTTTTATTCATTATCTACTTTAAAATTACACTTATATGCAGAGCAACTTTAATTATGGTTTAAATTGTAATGAAAGTTGAACTTTTAGCTTGGTGAAAATAATGACAAACACACTAAGGTTTTGAAGCTCTTATTAGATTTTGATAAAATAATAAGTGCTTTTCTCGTTAGAATTGTAATTTGATCTATTCTCTTCATAAGTTAAGTTTTTAGTTATCTGATTTGCTCTGATCAAAGTGGATTAGAAGTTTGTTTAAATAGGTTTATGCAAAATAGTGATGTTCAATTAGAACAAGAAGAGAAATAGTATTAAATTAGGTAAAGACATATGTCTTTGTGCCGTATCACTCTTTTTTTTTTTTGTGATCATTAGCTGTTCTTGTCTCTTGAATATGAACTGTCCCATAAATTTGAATTTAGCATCCTAAAAGAACGCATTCCAGATTTCCCTTCATATAAAAGATTTTCCTGTGTTTAGGCACCGAGTCTGTATTTTGATGTGCTGTTAACAGGTCCTCACCAAGGTTTCCTGTTAGGTTATGTCTTTTTTTCAAAACTTACCTTTTCTTTTTTATGATGGTGAAAAAGGTACAATGCGAGTACATAAGGAATGTGAAGTAGCATGCAAAACAGTGATCTCCCTCTGTGTTGAACTTCTACAATCCTCATCGTAATTTCATTCTTATTATTCAGAGGCAGACACATACATATTTTTTATTACAATGTGGTCTAGAAATCCTATGCAGAAATAAGAGCTGGATATTTTTCTTAAGAAAAATTCTGAACAGAGATGCGAGACATATTAAAATAGAAAAGCTTTTATCCTTCCAATGGGTGTTACACAAATGCTTCTCAAAAAAAAAAAGTAAAGACAGGAGATGATTATATTTACTTTCTCCTTTCCCTCATAACTGCATCTACAGGCTTTTTACAGAATGTATAAAAAGAGAGAGAGAGAGAGAAACTAAAATACATGTGAAAATGATTGTAAAGTTATATCTGCATTTATAATAGATAAAACAGAACTTTGGAATCATATTGCATAAAGACAAAATCCACAGTTATGGTTCTGCCCTCAAGGATATGTAATTTTAAAATTGAAGAATCAATGGGCACAAAATAATAGTTATTAATAAGTGATTAAATTTTAGCAAAAATATTTGATTGTTACTAGAAGAAAATTAAAGTGATTTTAGCAAAACTTTGCATTATTAAATATAAAGGTAAATAAATCACTATGAGTTTATTAAATACACTTCACTGATAGTATTACCTTAGCAGTAGGCTATCATATACTTCCAAAATAAATGTTGATAAGTAAAAATAAAAAATAAGGCCAGAGTTTCAGTAATTCAGATCTCTTTCTAATCAAGATGTTCATAAACAGTACATACATTTCCTCATTAATCTAAACTTTTTTAAGTAAACATGAGGTAATTAGCCCCAAATTCTAAACACTAATTTTCTTGCAAACTTTAAGTGTGCATAGGGTATTATATTTACCCTATGTATGCGTCTATAGTTTAGATTCTTCCAAATGTGTGCATTTTCAAGACCTAACTGTGCAAACAATTATACATTATATCTTCATTACATACTAGAAAATATCAATAATATGTGTAATTTACAGTGTATTGTTGATTACTAAATTTATTTTAAGTTGCAGTATAGTTAAAAGGTGATAGAGAAGCGAATATTGCCTTGTTTTATATATACAAAGGATTATCAAAATTACATATAAAATTTTTTAGAAATTATAATTCCAAAAATTACTAATCACTTTAATATACTGCAATTAAGAGAATCCAGATGTGTGTCCACAAGATTCTTGTGCACTTAATATTAAATATATACCCTTGTTATGATGGATATAACACAGTCCAACAAGTCTCTATAATCTGCCACTATATAGTCTAGTTTATTTGCAAAACTGTCATTTATAAATTTATAAAACTGGGCATGATGTAATACCTTAAGGGTCAATTTCTTTTCTGTAATTATTTTAAACATTTTTTTGTTATGTTTGCGATTATTCACATTTTTGTTATTTGCTGGAACTAAGAATTCTGTGGTCCCTAAGAAACTTCTTTTTTATTGTTATTATTTTATTATTTTTAAATTAAATTTAATGAGGTGACATTGATCAATAAGACTTCATAACAAACTGAAAAAGCTATCATAAATGTTCACCTAAGTGCTATGGTTATTAATACTATTTATCATTACTGAATACCAGTAAGTTTACTTCATAATTACAGTAATTTAATTATAATTGAATATAAAAACATAGTTAATGGAGAATTATTTTTTATAATCTCTCTCAGGTATTCTTCAATTAACAGTCAAATAACCATTCAGTTTTATGGGCAGGACTCAAAAATATTTTGATGTAGCTTTCCATTAGAATATCAGTGATTTCCCTAATGTTTGTAAAAAGTATTCACTTATTAATGTATGCATTTTGGGGGGCTACTTATTCTTTAACTTTATTGGGGTTATCCAACTGACCTACTACCAGTAACAGAAAAAGAGATATTCTTCTACAACTAGTGCTCGACTTACGACCATGATTGGTTCTGACAAGCCAGTCGTAACATGATTTGGTTGTAAGTTGAGTAGGCTATATGTACAGTACTGTAAATTATGTTATAAAAATCTTTAAGTTGCCTGAACTGTGGTGGTGCAGTGGATAAAGTGTCGACCTGGGGACACTGAGGTTGCCAGTTCAAAACCCTGCACTGGTCTGGTCAAGGCACATATGGGAGTTGATGTTTCCAGCTCCTCCCCCCTTTCTCTCTCTCTCTCTCTCTCTCTCTCTCTCTCTCTCTCTCTCTCTCTGTGTCTCCTCTCTAAAATGAATAAAATAAAAAAGAAATTTTAAAAAAACACAAAAAAATTTTAAGTCATATTTTATCATAATTTTCTTTGTTCATTTTATGCCATTTGTATCATCTCTACACCATTTTGTTTCTTATTTTTACATTCGTCAGGTTTAAATAAAACACTGCATTACCAGTACAACTGGTTTAGTATTTGCAAAACGTACAAAATTACAAAATACAGGTGTAAAAAATACCATAGGAAACATTTTTCCAATTGCAAAGTGCTGCCAGAAGCTGGTCCGCACTGTCGTACGCTCAGCTGGGCAATGTTTGTGCTGCCAGACATGGAGCATTCGTGGCTAGCGATTGTGGTCGTCAAGTCGAATGGTCGTAAGTTGCATAGGTCGTAAGTCAATCAATACCTATATTTAGAAATACAAAACAGCTCATATTTCTAATTTCATACTAAAATGCTTAGATGCATTTTTGAAATAGCTGAAACTTTGAATAATACAATCTAAAAGAAATCTAAAGAGATATAACATTAAACATGGATAAACTGATATAGACATGCTAATCAGGAAAAGAGACTAAAGTTTGCTATCCCGCAGGAAAAGATTGCTGTTGTTTACACTAAGTTGGCATTCTTAAAACTTCCTGACTAAACGACAGTTGATTTCATAAACCAGCCAGAGACTCCGGGAGATATGGAGGTGAGGTGGGCGACTGCAGGAGAATCAAGTTAGACTTTTATTCTGTTCCAGCAGCGCTGTGCTAGACAACTACAAAGCAAATCCCATTAGTATTTCTTGACTTATAATATAAATTTTAAAGCTTATATCTTCATTGCCTAGACAACTCTCCAGGGTGTTCTGATGAACAGATTGTTTCTTTACCCTTAGGAACATTATTTTATAACTTTAGAAAAAGAAAATGCATCATTTTCAGAATAGTACCTATATATTGTTACAGTGTGAAAAACTGAGCATTGACTAGGATCTGCTGTTACTACCTGCCCTTTTAAATATAAATATCAAAAAGAAAAAATCAACCAAAATATCTCTTGTCACTATCCTTAGCACTTCACCCTCAAAAATATTAATTTTGGGATGAATTTTTACAGCTAACTTTAGGTAGAATTTCCAGGCAGGTATTTGCAAGCAGTATTCATAAGCTATTTTGCAAGTCTTTTTAAATTGCTCTTATTGTTTCCAAAGAGTAAAAAAACAGGTATAGTCACTATGCCATTTGTTAAAATTACCAAAAGTCAACTAATATTTTGATTTTTTTAAGGTCACAGGTAAAAATAAGAAAATTTTACGTTTACATATGATAGTGTACTTTTCAGATAGAAAAGATAACATTTTCTTTAACATTTTAGACACATTGAAATATATTATGTACTCCTATTACATTTTTAGTGATAGGTACAAACAACTAGTACTTTGTCCCTCGTTCTCCATACCAATGATTGTTATATGGGCTAATGAATAATGACCCCCTATTTACTAAGTACTTTAGAACTCTGTGGAAGTTTCATGCTTTTTGATTATGCTTTCTCCTTCTTAACGAAAAATGCAAACTTCTCATACTCTTTTATGAGACGCCACTTTATTGGGCAGTGGGGTAGGCTAAGAATGGGTGAATCACAGGAGTTAAAGTCATTTTTCAGTGAAAACACTAATATACTTGAATAAGTATTGAGTTATGTTAAAATAAGTATACATTAGGTGAGCTGAGAGTTTTTGTATGTGTCTGCATTACATATAATATCAGTACTGTGCTAAGGAAGATGATAATAAGGCAGCAGAAACAGGTATCAATAGGCCCTCATTTCAATAAGAACACCTTTGTGGGTTCAGTTCTTCCGAGCAGATGCTGAGTCTGGCATTTGTGGTATTCATCAGGCATCAATAACTGTGGAAGGAAAGGGAAGGAAGTAGATTTGGAAAAAGGTAAAAATCTATACCTGTAATATAGGCCTGAAAACAATCTCAGCAAATCTTACAGAAAGTGTAGGTGTATGTTTGGCTCCTCACAGATGACTGGCCTTTTACCCTGCAGTAACCAGTCATTGGATGTGACCTGCCCTAGGAAGATAAGCTGAGACAATGCTGAGCAAAAGAACAGCTGCAGTCAGTGCTGAGAGCTGGGGCACAGAGTCCTCCCTCGGAGGCAGGCTTAGTTAATGCATCTGGGTGCCATGAAGCCTAGAGTATGTCCATCCAGGAAGATTCCTCCTTTACACAGGAAGGAGCCAGGATGAACCTGGTTTAAATCCTTCCTCTAAAAGAAGATTCTGCTGCTCATTTTAATGCTTTTGTTGTAATTGCATGCTCCACAAACCAACTTAAAATAGTACATTTAGAAATAAAATGAAAACAAGTGCTTATTTATTTCCAAAGAAGTGTGTATAGAAGTTTGAATTGTATCTAAAACATTGTATTCTTAACAGTGATTATATTATACCATGGCTCAACTATCTATTCCTCAATTTTGGCTAACATGTCTTAACATAAGCTTCAAATGCATTAATTACCCAATATGATCGTGTAAATCAGCACAATTCTTTTAATCTACTAATTATATCATAAGAGTATCAAAAAGAGAAATATGTTTTTAAATTTTTAATTGAACTTTTTGGGTGACATTGGTTAATAAAATTATACAGGTTTCAAGTGCACAATTCTACAATACATCACCTGTATATTGCATTGAGTGTTCACCACCCCAATCAAGTCTCCCTCCATCACCACACAACCCTACTCTCCCCTCTATTACTATGCTTTTAAATCAATAAGAATTTCCTTTTAAGAAAAAAGACTGAAATATTAGAAACTGAAAACCCTTAGAGAACAAGAAAATTTATACATTCTGTAGTAAATATCTTCACTTTAATAAGTAATTTTATTTTTAGCATAAAAATATTCATTTAACTTTACATATGTACCTAAAATATGATAAAAATTTAGCAATAATTGATTTACAAAGGTTTTTTAAATGAATGAAAAAATTCTACATTTTTCCAAATAAATAATTTTAAACAATTCTTTTGACATTATTGTTGCTTCTAATTGTAGGTTAAAATAATAATAATTTTAAAAATCTTGTTTCACAGCCTAAAAGGAAATGTATTTGCTGCATTACTTTTAATATATTAGTAATACTGATAATTCTATTTGATTATTTTTTACTCTTCTCTGCTTTTTAGTTTCTAAATGTTGTTGATAATTAATATAATGAATTGTTAAAAATCCCTGGCATATTTTTATGATGGCCAACATCCATGCTGCTGATCACAATAACTGATATTTCTTCTAAAGGCACACAGACTAGAAAAATATATTTCTAATAAATAACACAGATTCCATTAACTGAAAAGTTTATTGATTCATTCTTATAAATATTAGGAATTTTTCTTCAACTGTTCTTAGAAAGATTACAGATGCAAGTAGTCAATCTTCATTATCATGCGGTATGGTTTCCTCTCCTTACAATGAAAATTTGCTTCACTACAGTTCATTACACATCTGATTTTCCACAGTTTTGCTATCCCATTGATTCTTCATGAAACCATATCATTGCCCAGTGGAATAGAATAAATTATTTCATTTATATTTCTTTCCATCACCATATTAATAATACATTGTGCAGCTGGTAAGATTTATTATTCTCTAATATTATGTGGCTTACAGATTTTTCTTATTCATTTTATTAAACAACAACAAAAAAGTAAGATAATAAATACAATGAGAGTATTGTTATAATCAAAGAGTTTTAAATCATAGTTGAGATAACATTGCTTCAAGATGTCTAATATGGGAAATAATATACACATATATTTTATTAGCATTTTTATTTTTAAAATATCCACTTATCCTTAATGTATTCATTGTTATAGTAGTAAAGAAAGAATATATGTTAGCAGAGAAGGGCATTAGTACCTTCATGCATGTGGAACTTTAAAATTAACACTTGATCCCTTAAATGATTTTTGCCTCTTTTACTCAAGCTACTCAAAATGTTACTTTCTAACAAGATATAAACATGAAATATATAATAGAGTGAATGGCTACAGCTAAAAATACATATGCAATACAAATTTTCTCTGTTGGTATTCAAATACCACAAGTAACTTTGATATGTAGATAATGTTATATTTACAAGATAGGAGGTGATCCTTAATAAACTTTGAGAAATAAAATTATTTCCTCAAATTTAATGATAGATGTGTTTATGAAAATCACAGGGCATATTAAAACCAGGTGTTAAAATGTAAAACTTTTGTATTTATATGTAAAATAGATTTAGGTTCTAGGTACAGATAATATTTATGTTCATGACTATTAAATAGATCATTTGAAGATCATGTCAGAAGTAAATTTTTTTTGTTGTGTTTGTCCTTTACTTTGCAAGCTGTTGACCAATCCTGAATTCACTCACTATATGCCAATAGTTTCATTTGATTATTTTGTCTATCAAATGCCACTTTGGACAATACCATTTCTATAGAAAAAGTTTCCTATATGATAAATATGTTACCTTGGGTGATTGTTAATATAGCCCATTTTACTTCAGTAACTCTCACAAATTATTTTACTAATAGTCATACTATAGTGATAAGGCAGATTTCAAGTGCTTTCCATATACTCATTTTCCACATATTCTGCCCTACTTATACTAATATATCACATACCTTATTCTCATTTAGACTGCTTTAATAATTTTTCAGAAAATAATTTTTTTCTATTCTTTTCTCAGTTTTGCAGACATAGACATACAATTTTTTTCTAGCTTCTTTGTATGTGTTTTCACCAGAACTCTACTTACCAATAATTATTTGTATTTATATATGTGTGTGTGTATATATATATATATATATATATATATATATATATATATATGTGTGTGTGTGTGTGTGTGTGTGTGTGTGTACACACTATAAATAGGGCTATAAAAAATAGGGCTATAAAAACAAATAGAAAGATACCAAGCATACACACTCACACATATGCTGAATTAAGGCTTTTAATCTTTCTCCTAATTAATCTCTGCTGAAAATTTTAAACAAATTTATTAATGCATAATTAACATACCATAAATACACTTAAGATGTCCAATTGGTAAATTTTGATATGTATACACCCACAAAATCGTAATCACAATCAAGATAATACAGTTAACTACCAATATTAGTCCCCAAATATCCTCATGCTCCATTGTAATCTCTACCTTCAGCTCCTATCAGTATGCATTTTCTTAAATCTTATATGAATAAGATAATTTTGGATATACCATTATGTTTACCTTCTTTCACTGAAGTTTTGTTATAAGTTATTTGAATGTTTAACTTTTTATATCTGTGAGTTGATAGCTTTCACAAAATTTAGAAATTTCTTTATCATTATTTCTTGAACTTTTTTTCCATATTACCCTCTTAGTCTTCATTACTGATCCAATTTACACAAAACCTAGTCCACTTGTTCCACAGCTCACTAGTGTTCTGTTTGTTTTTGCTGATTGAGTCTATTGCTATGTCTTAAGTTCATTATTTTTTTCTCTGCAGTATCTAATCTGATATTAATTTTATCCATTATAATTTCCGCCTGAGACATTGCAGTTTCCATCAATAATAATTCAACCTGTGTCTTTAAAAATATCATCCATAGCCATACTTTGTATATTTTATATTTCTTCTAGGTTCTTGAACATATGGAATACAGTTAATTAACTTTCAATACCTTTGTTTACTAATTAGAGTATCCTCTCATTTCTAGATTTGATACAGTTGATTATTTCCTTACTCTGCACTTTATTTTCTTGTTTTTTGAATACCTACTCATTTATGATTAAAAGGTAGTCATTTTGAATTTTAAAGTATGCTGGTTATTTGTGTTCCTATAACTATCTCTGAATTTAATCTAGCATTTTGTTAAATTATTTAAAAGTTTGATTCTTCTTGATTTTAAAGTTTGTTAGTTGAGACAAGATCAGTGTTTGGGGTTAATTTCACTCACTATTTTGGCAAAATACTTCTGTATACTGTATCAGAAATCTCAGGGTTTGTGAACTGTGTCCTCAACTATGTTTTGAGCTCTGGGTATTATTTACTTTAGCCCCTTTTGATGGATTTTTATTTCCTTCTAGGCTCAACCAGTTTTTTTATACTAAGCTTATTCTTGCCAGTGCTCAGACTACTTTCTTTGGCGTTAAGTGTCTTGATCGAGTGTTTTCTGTCTGTGCTGCTCTTTTTTTCTCTGGTACTCAGCCCCGTGGGCTCTGACTTCCTCGGCCTCCCAAATGTCCATTTCCCTCTCTACAACCCCGGGTTCAACATCTCTGTGCCAGGGCTTTTACACTTTCCTCAGCAGGCCAACACCAGCAGGGGTCCCGCTCACCTTTGTTCCTGCCTCTCAGAGATCAGTGTTCTTTTACTCCCCCTATATATTTTTTTTTAAATTAATAATGCACCTTGAAGATTTTTCTGTATCATTAGAGACATATCACTATAATTCTTTTAGGTAACTCCATTGTAGTACATCATGTTTTTGTTATTGAAAATGCTTCATTGGATATCCCTGCTTTGTGGCATGCTAATTTTTTGCAGGTACACATCATACATAAAATATTTAGTTTATTTTATATTGTGGATATTTCCAAATTGCCATGCTTAGAATTTCTACTAATTTACAATGTATATTAGCTGTGAGGACTATCTATTTTCAGTTCACATTGAAATGTCTGTTACTTTAACGGTAGTTTTTCACAGTCAAACACGTGTATTTGTACCCAGCTGCTACCAATTATTGGCTAACTTGGCAAAAGGTTTAATCTCATTGAATCTTAGTGTTCATTTTCATTAATCTGTGCATATGTTGAATGACATAATGTATAAAGAGCTTATTTAAAACAATTTGAAATATAGTAAATCCTAATTAAATGAATTTGTATTTTTCTTCTTCTGATTAATTATATTATAATTATATTATTGTCATTATTATTAAATACTATTAGGTTAATGCCAGCCAATTCAGCTTTTGGAATATCAAAAGAAGTGTGTAATATTGGCATTATGGGCTGTTATCTGCAGATGCTTTTTATTATTAATCTACTTTTCTCTTAGTAAGTCTAAGGACAGTTTAAATTCTATATGATGTCCTTGAAAGTTTACAAAATCTCATCTTGGACCAGTATCAGTTTTGCCAACTGATATACAGAGTTTGAACTGATAAGACCTATTCTCTCAGGTGGAGAGATTTTCTTATAGAGTAGATTGCACGTGAACTGTGAGCAGTATCTATAGACAAATGCAGGTGATAAAGTATGTTGTTTGACTAAGGACTTACACCTGGACACACATAAATGAATAATAAAAAAGAATAAAATAACCTTTTCTGTCTTTTCTGGACCCAGCGAGAGTATCAGAGGAGCTACACTCTTTTTTTCACATATTTATGTCAACGTGTTGGAATTTAACATTTCTCAGAAGCTCAAAGCTGTTTATAATATTACATATTCCACACACAAGCACAGATCTTGATCAGAAAAGAATGTCACTCATCAATATGCATAGAGGTCATGACATTTTCTTCCTGCTGAGATGATTTGGCAGGTGCTAAGGAGCTTTTATTAGCCTTGTCTAATTATCCTCTAAAATAATACAAATAGTTCTGTGGAGAATAGTGAAACCAAGTTACAAGTATCAGAATGAATATATAACTGAATTTAGTAGATTAAATTCTATAAAATTACCAGTAATTCTAAAGAAACATTTAAAGAGATTCAGATACATTGGTTCTGGATCTCTCTGTAACAAGTGATATCTTCTTATTTTAACTAATACTCAGAAAAGATTCAAGTTGCTCCAGGAAAAGTGAGAATAAGATTATCTATTTCAGTTAATAACACATGGAAGAGCAGTAAGATCTAACAGCAGATCAATTAATCGATTTCAACTTAACATCAAATACAGCTTATATCACTTTTGATTTAGCTAAAAAGCCTGGAACAAATTAAGCTTGCTATGGTTTAGTCTTCTCTTTTAATAAAAAATATAGCAAAACTAATTTGAAAGTTAGGAATTTGTAATTAATTCTATAAATTTGGATGTAGTAAAACTCAACATTGCTCATTTTCTTGTTGTTGACTAACCCTCAGTTAAAAATCGAATCAGGCCTTGGCAGGTTAGCTCAGCGGTAGAGCATCAGCCCAGCGTGTGGAAGTCCTGGGTTCAGTTCCTGGTCAGGGCACACAGGAGAAACACCCATCTGTTTCTCCACCCTTCATCCTATCCTTTCTCTCTATCTCTCTCTTCCTACCCTGCAGCCAAGGCTCCACTGGAGAAAGTTGGCTCAGGCACTGAGGATGGCTCCATGGCCTCCCCTTCAGGAGATAGAATGGCTCCGGTTGCAGCAGAGCAATGCTCCAGATGGGTGGAACATCAGCCCCTGATGGCCATGCCAAGTGGATCCTGGTTGGGCGCATGCTGGAGTCTGTCTGTCTTCCCCCAACCCCCCGCTTACTTCTCACTTCAGAAAAGTACAAAAAAAATCAAATCAAAATTTAAGAGTTGGCTGTTGTCTGCCTTATTACATATATTTTATAACTATATTTAGGCCTTGGCCTGTGGCTCAGTGTATAGAATGCTGGCCTGGTTTATGGATGCCTGGGTTCAATCCAGGTGAGGACACAAAGAAGAAGTTACCATCTGCTTCTCTCATCCTTCCTATCCCTTTTCCCCTCCTACAGCTTGTGGCTCAATTCATTCCAGCAAGCCCTGGGTGCTGAGAATAGCTTTCTTGGAGAGCATTAGCCTCAGGCGCTAAAAATAGCTCAGTACTAGAATATTGACCCTAGATGAGGGTGCCAGGTGAATCCCAATCAGGACGCATGCAGAAGTCTGTCTCACTATCTCTCCTCCTCCCACCTAAAAAGAAAAAAGGAGGAAAGAAAACCTATATTTAGTGTGTAGCAAAATAAGTTACTGTTGATGATAGGGCTTCATTATTTAAACTAATATTTTAAAACATAAACATGTAAGAAAGAATTTATGTCTGAAAGGAAACTAAGGGATCCTAAACTGCAAATTATATTGATTTGGAATTATTTTTCTTTTGTCTTCATAATTTAAGATGCACATCCTACCAATATTTACCGATTACTGGTATATTTTTGAAGTTGGCAGAAAACAGTTAAGCAGCACCCTTTACTCACAATAATCAAACAAATAAAAATCTATAAGGATTTTTAACTCTACCTAGAATTAAACTATAGAAAGGCATATGGCCATTTAACAGGGTTTCAGTGTTGAACCATCCAGGCAGAAAAGTCACTTGTGCTACCACAAAGGGTCCTTTTTAAAAAAACAACAACAAAAGACCAGTAACTGGAATATCTGGTTTTATCACAGGAAAGAGATGTTAAAATTTCTTGGAATGAGTGACCTTATATTACACAAATATGTTTAAGGTAAAGGAAGTTGTGAAGCACAGCTTGCTTTTTAACTTACTTGTGAAAGAACTTGGTGGAATTTTCTGCTCTCAGCAAGAGTACTGCCCTCCGACAGGATCAAGACCACAGCTGGTACTGGGTAGTAAATAGATCATTGCGATCCAGTTCAACTTCTCTCACACCAAAAGGTACCATGGTTCTTCCCTGCTGTGCTTCCAAGTTATGTTTCATTTGGCAGACACAAACGATGTTTTAATCACAGGTCCAGAAATAAAATAGCTCTTCTTGTTCTTATTTTTGCTTCAAATGTCATTTTACTATTCTTTCTTATAAGTGAAGAAAGATAATGTATTCATTTCCTTTATTTTTTGTCAATAATGCTAAAAAAAGGTCATGAGAAATAATGAATTTTTTCTTTCCTACAAGTCCAAGTTTCATAAAGCATAAGCGAGTAAAAAAAGTAGAAAAGGAAAGAAAATATTTTCCCATGTTTACTCTTTCCATTTTTATTTTGGGAGAGTTTTCAAACAAAAAATTGCAATAAGTACAGTATTGATTTATATACACTATTATATATGTAATTTATATTTAATATTATATTATGAAAACTAATTTTATTCTTTGGTATTACTAAAAATAACCAGCAGAATAGGTTTTTCTTTCTTTGGATATATGCCAAAATTAAATCTTTCCATTACAAGAAACGTAGCGAATTCTTGCCAACCCCCAAAGCAACCAATAATGTGTACACTTGTAGTCATAGTTGTTAATAGTAAAGACAATGATTTAGAGAACACATATAATATTGCAATAATTTATTGTTCTGAAAAGGAAATTGTAAAATCTCTGTATTGAGATAAAATGTATTGCGAGGGGAGTTATGTTCCTCAATAGAGTGAGACATTTAATGATTTCGTGTAGATAGTGATGTCTCTCCACCTTACAATTCCCAGTCAAAAGAACAATGAAATATGGCAATAAAAATTGTTTCACTCTCAGAGTGTTGAAAACTTAAATTTATCGTTTTCTTTTATATTTAACTTTATAATTTTAAGAAAGAATCTTAAAACAGTCAATGTTTTTGAAGAAAAATGTTATAAGTTACTTTCTACAAAACTAAAGGGATATTGCCATATCTTACTCTCTTAAAATTTAATTTTTGATAATTAAAAATAACTAAGCTAGACAAAATATTTTACAGGCTGGAGATGCACACTTGGAAGCAAATCTTAACACTTGTTTTGACTATATGAGTGTAAGCATATTTCATTCTTTGCATTTCTTAATTTCTTCAATAGTAACTAGGACTTTAAGGGGCCCCTTTATAGCTGAATACTTTGTACAATATTATCTAGTGCATAGTACATTTCAATAAATGTTAGAAGCTTATATTATCAATATGGTGTATATTTGGAGCACTGGATAATCTTATTCTAGCGCTATGTTACTGAAAATATTGTTTAATTAGGTGTATTGGTGAATAAAGTTTTAAACAGAGTATGTCACATGTTTAACATAAATTTATATGACATGGGAATAAAACTTTGCCCTTATTTCTCAGTTTTTACCCGTTTAGTTATAATTATTTAGTGGCTGATAGTTATAGACTATTCTGTTAGTCAGTTTTATCTACCAGACAGTATTTTTGAAGTTTTATATGTCTAGTTTTTGTTTCTAGTTTTTTCCAAATGAGTTTTCTGAGATGAATAGTTAAATCTAAAGTGAACACATATAGTCTAATGTAATGAAAAAGGTATAAATAGAAATGCTTTTTAAAGTATTTTTTCTCATACTTTAAAACCCTTTTACCTGCCTGACCAGGCAGTGGCGCAGTAGATAGAGCGTCAGACTGGGATATGGAGGAGCCAGGTTCGAGACCCCCAGCTTGAGCCCAAGGCCACCGGCTCGAGCAAGGGGTCGCTTGGTCTGCTGTAGCCCCCCCCCCATCAAGGCACATATGGGAAATCAATCAATGAACAACAAAGGAACCTCAACGAAGAATTGATGTTTCTCATCTCTCTCCCTTCCTGTCTGTCTGTCCCTCTCTCTGACTCTCCTTTTTACAAAAACAAAACAAAACAAACAAGAAAAACCAACACCTTTTACCTAAGTAGAAATCTTGCAACTGGTAGAAGGAGAGGAGGTGTATGTGTGACTGTAGAAATTGTTGAGAAGGAAAGAATCAATTTAACAACAGTACAACCTTTTAGAGACATATTTCTTCTCAATTAAAATAATGTTTGCACTGCCTAATTGATTTCTTGACTGGAGAGTTAACCCTATTCTTGTAATGCATACAGCAGGCAGGGAGATTAGACAAGCAATTTTCCATTTCCTTCATGTGACTTCTGGAATTAGTTCAAGGTTCACAAGTGAATAAAAATAAACTTTTAAATTAATACTGTAATTCTTTATTAGGCCTGTTTATAATTACTGACCCTTCCAATTTTGACAAGAGGTATAATTTTTATTGGTCTAGTTGGCTAATAGACCTTTGCCTATGGTAATGTTCTTGTCACACTCTCTTGCATGCTTCCTAGAAAATAACAATTAAAATGAATAGAGTATTTATCATTATTTCAAAGCTGTAACTTTTTTTTCCCCCAATATACAGCCGCTAAGATCTGAATGTAACATTTGCATTTAAATTAATCCTAGAAAGAATTCATTGGCAGTTTGCTAAAGCACAGAGAAATAAGTATAGAAATGTACCTAAATTAATAAAATAGCTATTATTTATTTAGTCCTTTAGGTATTCCAAATAGTATGCTAATATTGCCTTAACTTTACTCTTTACAACAAAGAAAATATTTACCTGAATTTAAAAATTAGTAAGTGGATTTTAAAGTAATGCATACATGAAATAATGTGAAATTACCATTGAGTTTTGTTTTTAACAGAGGCAATATTTTACTGTTTAGTGAGTGACTGAGCCATGCACAGCACCTATAACTTCCTGCCTTCTTGGCACTTTCCATATGTGTCTCTGTCTCACCTTGTCCTGGCCAAGCTTCCACTGAAGACAGAAAACTTTATAAAATGTCATAGCTCAGATTTACTAGGAAAACTAGATATCAAAAATATGAAATGGATTCTTCTTTTTATCATTTTAATTTCTAAACATAGATGCGCTTTAAGAGAACTTAAAATTTGCCTTTTTACAGGTTCAGCTTTAAGTTGCCTGATCCATCTTTTACATAAATGTCTGTTTTATAATGCTGTTGGGTTTTTAGACATATATTTTAGAAAGAAAACACAAGAAAGAAGTATAGCATTTATATTAAGTTTAAATTCTACCAGTTAAAGAAATAAAGAGCACAGAACTTTTATTTCTGACTCTTGCTTAGATATAGTTGTTCAAATATGAGATGATTAAATTTTGCTGGTCTGAAAAATTTGAATGGAGGAAACTCTGAAAGAAGCAAGGGAAAAGATTTTGTGACTTTAGATAAGTAACCTTTGTTATACTGTTATATATATATATACAATTCTGAAAATAAAGTGAAGAATTAAAATAACCCAGATAAGTGTTAAATTTTCATCTAGCTTTAAACTTGATAATTCAATTCACATCAACAAGAATTTAATAATTAGCAGCTAACCTCAGGCATAGTGGTCCAGTTATTATGGAACCATGTGGAAATGAGGACAAGTTTCCAGTATACATGGTTTCAATTAATATAGTTTCATGCAAAAGTGAGAACTGCTTTATGTTAAAATATATTTGGGATAAAATGGCCTTGTTGGTATATATCTATTAGCTAGCCAATTACCCTTTAATAGTTTAAGAAGTTTCTAAATTCTATCTTGATATTGTACATAAGCAGTTTTAGAGAAGTCTTGTGAGTATTCAGAACACTGATAATGAAAACAATGGTTAACTTAAAATATATTGATTTTGCCCTGTCAGTGGGCTCAGTGGTAGAGCATCAACCCAGCATGTGGATGTCCTGGGTTCAAATCCCAATCAAAGCACACAGAAGAAGTGATCATCTGTTACTCCATTCCTCCTCCTCCCTTACTCTCTGCCTCCTGCAGCCATAACTCAATTGATTCGAGAAAGTTGGCCCTGGTACTAAGGATGGCTTCATGGCCTCCACCTCAGCATTAAAAAATAGGTCAATTGCCAAGCAAAAGAACAATGTCCCAGATGGGCAGAGAATTGCCCCATAGGGGATATTGCCAGGTGGATCCCAGTCAGGGTGAATGTGAGAATCTGTCTCTTTGCCTTCCTTGCTATCTCTTAATTAAAAATATATATGAATTGATTTTATAATTAATATAGAATCATTCTGTGATTTCAATGTGCATCATTTTATTTAATTTTTACAGCATATAGTGGAAGTAATTACTTATAGGATGCACATTATACAAAGGAGAAAGTTACCATTGCTCAGGTTCACAATCCTAATTACTGACAGAAGAGGCACTTAGTCATGGTAACATTTTCAGTTATAATTGTTTTAAGTTTTGTCTTGGATTTACATGCTTTCCTTTTCCTTTTGTTGGAGGCATTTTTCTTGAATAATGAGCTAAATTCCGTTGTGCTAGATACGTTCTTTATTTCATTTCTTTAAGTATTTCATGGAAACATCATAAAAAATAGCTTAAAATACAACAGAAAACAATACTTCTTTGAGATACTCAAAGTATTCTAAAGGGCAGTGAAAATTTCAACTTTAAAGAATATAAGAACAGGATAATTACACACAGAGAAAATTTAATAAAACTTTTAACAACTAGGTTCATGAAAGATATTGATTGTAATAGATGCTGAATTAACCCAACTAAAGTGTGACTTATTCTGACTAATTTAAAAACAAGTGTTATGGATAAACTCTGTATGTATGATATAAAGTAAATATTTCTCTGTTCCATTTTTCAAATAAATGGGTACTTTATTTTCTCTAAATGTAAATATATCATTTTATGATTCTCTTTTTAAAGTAATTTTATTATATTACATATACTGAAAAAGTAACAGCATTAACAACTAATTTTGGATATTTTTTCTGGAATAAACCTATCTTATACCTGTTAAGTTCTTCATTTTGAATAATGCTACATATAGTACATACAATATTTTTATTAAAATATAGTATGTATATAAATAAATGATTAAGATATTATCTAATCTGAGCCCTCTATGTGGCCAGTGGCCTCTGATCTTCTCACCTCTCTGTTGTGTACTAGGATTTTGTGGAATGATCAATTGCAGAAACAACAGAAATCTTTTCAGTCTTCCTGGGCAGAGGTATCACAATCTCACTAAAGCTAAGACCATTCGCTTCAACCAAAGTCAATAGTCTTTCTTCATCTAATGCATAAACTATCAGTTCAGTCATTCTAGATATTTTAAAAGCAAATTTTGTTGCTGAATATGGGCAAATATGTGTATGCATATATACCCCTGTTTAAGCCTAAACCATAAAGGCTGATAATTACACCAGACATAATATATTGACTGATATCATAGTCGAATCACCCAAAATAAATCTTTAGTCCTCCACCTGCTTATTTCACTTATATATTCTTTTTTTTTTAAGGTTTTTTTTTCTTTTTTTTATTTATTCATTTTAGAGAGAAGACACAGAGTGAGAAAGAGAGAAAGAGGGGAGGAGCTAGAAGCATCAACTCCCCTATGTGCCCTGACCAGACCAGTGCAGGGTTTTGAACTGGCGACCTCAGTGTTCCCAGGTCGAAGCTTTATCCACTGAGCCACCACAGGTCAGGCCCCTTATATATTCTAACTAAATTTAAGCTCAGCTTCATCAGACAACTCTTTTATTTTCTAATGTCCTATTTTGTGAGCATTGCACAACTAGTTACTAAACTAGAGCATTATACAATTAGATTGTAATATGATTACTTTTAGTATCAAAACTGAATTTTTTGCTTTATTTCTCATTTGAATTAGCTAGATTCTACTAGACTACATTATTATTCCATGTGATAGATTTAATAGCACTTTGTACAAACATTACTTATCAAACTAAATTATGTTTGCTTTGAACTTTATTTTTATGCAGTAGAAGAATATGAATGTCTAGATTATAAAATCATTATATTTTGATTTTAGGTCCTTATAATATCTTTATGATAATTAATTTTATAATCCATATTAATGATATCAAAGCATACTTAATGAAAAACAAAATTAAGATGAATACTTTGGGCCCTGGCCTGTTGGCTAGTGGTAGAGCATCAACCCACTGTGTGGATGTTCTGGGTTCAATTCCCAGCCAGAGCACACAGAAGAAGCACCTATCTGCTTCTGCACCCTTCCCCCTCTCCTTTTTCTCTATCTCTCTTTTCCACTCCGCAGCCAAGGCTCCATTGGAGCAGAGTTGGCTTAGGTGCTGAGGATGGCTCCATGGCCTCCACCTCAGGCGCTAGAATGGCTCCAGTTGCAACAGAGCAATGCCCCAGATGGTCAGAGCATCGCCCCCTGGTTGGCATACCGGATGGATCCTGGCTGAGTGCATGCAAAAGTCTGTCTCTCTTTTTCCCTGCTTCTCACTTTAGAAAAATACAAAAGAAAAAAAAAAGATTAATACTTTGTAGGAAGAGAAACTAACAAATTATATATGAATCATTTGGGTCTGTAAATAAAATACATAGTTTCAGAAATCCTCACAGGATCTTCATAATAAAAACAACAAATTTATAGCCCAAATATATTTACTTTAACTCTTGACAAAGGAGTAATTAAAATAAATGAAAGCAAGAGTAAATATTTTATTCTATGTAAATAAACCTTTTTGCTATTGTTTTCCAAAACTAGTCTGGGATATATTTTATCATGACATGTTATTACAAGTAGTTGTAAGTGAATTAAATATCATATCAAACTTTGGGGAACCAAATATAAATTTAACAAATATAGAAAGGACTAGAATATTAATAAAAATGAAATTATAGTAAATTGAATTTTAATGTATATTTTACCAGAATATTATTCATTGTTTCATAACAAATTACCAAAAACTTTGAGGCTTAAAACAACATACATTTATTATCTTACATATTGTATGGGTCAGTAAACTGAGTACAGGTTAGTTAGATGGCTCCAACTTGGTGTGTTTCATGAGACTACAATCAAGGTATAAAGCAGGCCTGAAGTCATTTTTAGGCTTGACTGGGGAAGTACCACTTCCAATCGCAATCATAACTCTGTTAGCTGGATTCAGGTCCTTTTACTTGCAACTGGCAGGAGTTATCAGTTCCTTGCCATTTGGGTCTACACCCAACATTGCCACTTGATTCAGTCAAAACAAGAACTGGAATAGAAAGAGAGAAGGTACAGAATCTTCATATATGAGAGCAATAACATTTACAGTAAAACAAATTTGATTCTTTTTTAGTTGCTCATGAAAAAATAAATTTGTGTCACTTTTTAAATTATTGATAAAATAATATTGGATATTGAGTATTAATTTATTTCTGCATTCTTAGAAGTGCCAAGATACTGATTGAAATTGATCAATATAAATAGAAGGAATAAACCATACATTTTTAAATTAAATAGAAGAAATATTAATATAAATATATATTGCAAGAATACTGTTTTTAATAAAAGTTGCATATGGAACATAAGTACTTTGAAGAGTAATGCCTCAGAAATATGTTAGCCTAGAGGATGTTTAATAATACTTCACAATTAGGGGACTCCTTTCTTAAATATGACTACAAGCAGAAGGTGACTTTCTACCCATTGAATTTTTTATTGTTTTTCTCATTGTTCAATATACAGAACATAGACACAGCATAGTTAAGCTAAAAAGACCCAAAAGGAATTAACATTGTGAAGCTATAGTCATTAGCCAGTAACATATACAGCAGAATTTCAGAGTAGATATTTGAATGAAGAAAATTTTTCTATAGAAGTCAATGTATGAAAACATTGAACATGAAGATTCTGCTTGAAAGAGGGACCAAATAAGTATCACCCCAAACAGAAGTAGCTCAAAGTTTCACTATAAAGGGGTAGTATCATCTTGGAAAACTATTTAAATACTATTTCATGTTCCTTAATGAGTAGGAAATATAGATATATATCAGAAACCACTGTGTTTCCATTATGTGTAATTGATAAATATGTTTATATGCAAAGTTCTCACAAATGCTTTTATTAAATGTAATCTTAAATGAAATATCTGGTTTCCTTATATGTACAGATCTCCATTGGCTCTAATATTTGTCTTATCTTAAGATTGTTTCTATATAGATAAATCCAATATATCAAAAATTGTTTAATTTAATTTTATAGACATCTACATTTTATAAAGAGTTGTAGCAAATTATGAAAATAAGTACTAGTGTTTCACAAAATTTATCAATAATACTTCAATAATTCAAGTATCCTCTGGGCTTCGTATCAACATTTTTTTTTACTATAAACATTGGCTCAAAATACAATATGTACTAACAAAAAAGGCATTATAAGTTGTTTTAAATTAATATCACTATTAACTACAATGACTCTTAATTATACCCATGCTCTTGAGTGATGGTGTGTATCCCAGTTCCAACCAGAACTAGATATAAAATATGAGTGATACATTAGCTCTTACTGTTCTGAGCTACTGAGAGTTCAGAGTTGTTTGTTATCTCAGCTTAATCTTACCTGTTTGAAGATTAAATACAATAACATATTCTTTCAAAAAAGTGGATCAAAATACTAATTTTTATATTAAATTTATTGGGGAAATGGTATAAGAAATACTAGGAAAAGAAAGCACAAAAGTAAGGATGGAGATATTAATAATAATGCCAGAAAAATAGAAGTTCAAAAGAGACAATAATAAAAATATACAAATATGGCTGGTTCCAGATCTTCGCTATTGTGAACAATGCTGCCACGAACATGGGGGCGCATTTCTTCTTTTCGAACAGTGCTATGGTGTTCTTAGGGTATATTCCTAAAAGTGGGATAGCTGGGTCAAAAGGCAGTTCGATTTTTAATTTTCTGAGGAATCTCCAAACTGTTTTCCACAGTGGCTGCACCAGTCTGCATTCCCACCAGCAGTGCAGAAGGGTTCCCTTTTCTCCACATCCTCGCCAGCACTTATTCTGTGTTGTTTTGCTGATAAGTGCCATTCTGACTGGTGTGAGGTGATATCTCATTGTGGTTTTAATTTGCATTTCTCTAATGATTAGTGATGTTGAGCATTTTTTCATATGCCTATTGGCCATCTGTATGTCCTCTTTGGAGAAATTTCTATTCATTTCTTTTGCCCATTTTTTGATTGGGTTGTTTGTCTTCCTGGTGTTGCTTTTTATAAGTTCTTTATAAATTTTAGTTATTAACCCCTTATCAGATGTGCTGTCAAATATGTTCTCCCATTGTGTGGTTTGTCTTTTTATTCTGTTCCTATTGTCTTTAGCTGTGCAAAACCAAGTGTCCGTCAGAAGACGAGTGGATTAAAAAGCTATGGTACATATATACTATGGAATACTACTCAGCCATAAGAAACGATGACATCGGATCATTTATAACAAAATGGATGTACCTTGATAACATTATACAGAGTGAAATAAGTAAATCAGAAAAAAAGAAAAACTGAGAACAGCACGATTACATACATAGGTGGGACATGAAAGTGAGGGTATGAGACATGGACAAGAGAGTGGTGGTTATGGGATGGGGGGAGGGAGGGAAGAATGGGATAGGGAGGAGGGGAGGGACGCAGGGAAAACCAGATTGAAGGTGACAGAGGACAATTTGACTTTTGGTGATGGGTATGCAACACAATTGAATGATAAGATAACCTGGAGATGTTTTCATTGTACATATGTACCCTGATTTATTGATGTCACCCCATTAGAATTAATAATAATAAAATATATATTAAAAAAAAAAAAAAATATACAAATATGTACAGTGATTTAACCCTGTCCTCCAGTGGATAGTACCAAAACCTATAACATGGGGGGACAAAATTTTTCTTGCATCCACAAAATACTTGTTCTTATCTAATTCGAGTGTGCTGACCTCAAATCTGACATTAGTTTTTCTCTGTAAGCTACAGATTTTTTGCAATTTAAGAATTTAGGTTTTCATGGTAATGTAAAATTTTCAACATCTAGTTTAACAGAATAAAGTAGGATGTCTTCTTAGGCATCATCTTTGTGAAAATACAATAATTTATACAATGCACTAAATACACTAATATACTAAAAGATATTGCATCAGAATTTGTCTACAATTTCAAAATAAAACATATTAAAACATATTTTAATCATAAAATTTGCGCAAAACTTATTTAAATTCTATTCAGGCAAAAATTTGCATTTGTAGCTCTTGCATTTGTGTACTTGTTGAGGACAATCTCATTTGATGCTCCAGCAGTAGTCTGCTCATCACTAACAGCTCCAAGATTTTCGGGAAACTTATCAAGCTGAGTGTTTTGGAAGTCAATCTTAACGCTCATTTTACATCTAATGTTGCGGAAAGCCAACAGCATTTTTTGAACCAGAAGTTCCTAGTTTTTTGCTCTTTTGTTGCCAAGGAAGTTCTTTGTAACTGCCACAAAAGACTGCCATGCTGCTTTCTTCTCCTTATTCATCTTCCTGGCAAATTCTAGTCACGTATGAGGGTTCAAATTTGAAGTCCGCCAAATACACCTGCTTTTATCTTTTCAAAAGATAAGGCAGGAAAAGCAGAAATAATATGGTGAAAACATTCACTTTCTCTATTCAGAGCCTGAACAAACTGCTTCATTAAGCCAAGTTTGATGTGAAGTGGGGGAAAAATGATCCTTTCTCGATTAACTACAGGTTCTTTCACAGTATTTTGCATCCCTACTTCCAGAGCTTAACATTTTGGCCACTCCTTCTGTGTCCAATGTTTCTCCCGAGCTCAGCTGTCGCCAAACACAGAAAGCAAAGATACTTCGTGAAAGCTCTCTATTGTCCTAGCAGAAAATTTACCTTTTTAAGATCCACACAAATGATCCAGTTATGCTCCTCATACTTCAGTAAGTCGAGGACAATTTTTATGTCATTATAATCTTCTCACAGAAGAGTTGAATAACTAATTGGAACCACTGAATAAACATTACCGTTGTGTAGGAGAACACATTTCAGACTCTGTTTAGAGCTGCCAAGAAATAGCTGCCATTCTGTTGGACTGTAAGTAGTAATACCTAGCTAGCTGAGAAGACTACTGATATCATGACAGTAAATAAAGTGTTTTTCTTTGAAGAAAAAGTTCACAAAAATTTGTTCACGCTTCCTGAAAAGGGATACTATACCTGACCGGTCAAGTACATTCTTTTCTTGAAGCTTGGAGGTTAATAACTCAGCTGCTTTCTTTGATAGGCACAAATATCTTAATAAGTCATTCAAATCGAGTTGGCTAAACTGCTGAGGGGTTAATGACTGCTTGGCATCAGAAGAAGACCCTTCAGATTCTACAAACATTTCCTCATGCATTTTATCAAAATATACTTGATCACCATGTTAACTTTCTTTGTCCTTAAAAGAAATAAAATCATTGAAAATTAGGACCGGGAGTGTCTCAGAATGTGGGATAGGTTGTTTTGCTGAAGGAATATTAGGATATGCGATCATATGCCATTTTTTCTTGCCGATCCTCTTTGTATGGATCATACAGAAATAACAGTCACTACTGTGGTCCTTAGGTTCACGCCAAACCATGGGAATACCAAAAGGCATTCCTTTGTGTTTTCCTTTTGTCCTGTCACGAAGCATTTCCTCACAATTATGACACACAGTATAAGGAGCCCAATTCTTGTCTTGATCGCAAAGGGGAACTTGAAAATAGGCAATATATACACGTGTCACAAATGATAAAATATTCTGCCTTTGACATTGAAGTGTGTAACAGCCACATATATAACAGAAGATGTCAGGACTATTTTTACATTTACTTCTACTCGAAGAAGCCATGATTCAATCTTAAAACAAAATAAGGGTGTTTTTATCAGATAATAATGTTTTACATTTAAAAACAGCTACAATTATGTAAAAGTGATGTTTGTAAAACATTAATTGCCTTGTGGTTATTTTCAATCCAAGAGTCATTGCCCTTAAACTTTAATTTAAAAACCAATGCATGTCATTAACTATAACAAAAATAAATTATAATTGCATAAAAATTAGAGCATGCACCCAAAAAAGATATCATATTTGCAATCAGCGATGCATACATATATAGAAACAGTTCTAAAATCTCATGCAACAGAAAATAAAAAATAATGTTCCCCAGTTTAATATGTACTATGTTTGTTTGTTTGTTTGTTTAAATACATATATTTTACAGCTTCTATTTGGTGTATCTGAATTGCCAACATCGTTAACACTTGCGCTTTGGAGCCATTAGTATAGTAAGGGTTATCTGAAATAACCGTAGCATAGCAGTGCTACACTGCAGCAGTACATTTGATAACTGAGGAAGTAACTAATGGACTAGCAGGAGCGTCGTGTATCCAGCATGCTGAGAAAAAGGATGAATCTTATCCTGGGCAGATTGTAGTGGGACAGCGTGAGATTTCATCATGCTCTTCAGAATGGTAGGCAGCTTAAAAATTATGAATTGTTTATTTCTGGAATTTTTTATTAAATATTTCAGGCTACAGTTTACCACAGGTACTAAAATCATAAAAAAAAACAACTGTGGATAAGGAGGAACTACTGTATATATAATGATGAATGATGAAAATATAATGATAATGAACTTTGGTGCATTGAATAAGGTGTGAAATAAATACATAAAAAATAATTAGAAATTTATGACATCTTGATAGAATATATTTTTCTGTCATATAAGACATACCATGACATATCCCTCAAGACTGCATTGACTTAGTAATATATTAATAATAATAAGTTAGTATGAATAATAATTGTACAGCCCTGGCTGGTTGTTTCAGTGGTAGAGTGTCGGCTTGGTGTGTGGAAGTCCTGGGTTTGATTCCTGGCCAGGGCACACAGGAGAAGCACCCATCTGCTTCTCCACCCTTCCCTCTCTCCTTCCTCTCTATCTCTTCCCCTCCTGCAGCCTAGGCTCCATTGGAGCAAACTTGACCCTGGGCGCTGACGATGGCCCCATGACCTCTGCCTCAGGTATTAGAATGGCTCTGGTTGCAGTGGAGCAACGCCCTAGATGGGCCAAGTATCACCTCCTGGTGGGCATGCTGGGCCGGGTGGATCCCGATTGGGCACAAGTGGGAGTCTGCCTGCTCCCCCCCACTGCACCCCCCCACTGCTTCTCACTTTGGAAAAATACAAAAAAAATTTATACAAGGCATTTAAGAAAGTGATTAAATAGACACACAAAGAACTTTACAGTATTTAAATCAGTATACATTTAATATCAAAATGCACCAAGCCTGACCTGTGGTGGCGCAGTGGATAAAGCATTGACCTGGGAACACTGAGGTTGCCAGTTCAAAACCCTGCACTGGTCTGGTCAAGGCACATATGGGAGTTGATGCTTCCAGCTCCTCCCCCCTTTCTCTATTTCTCTCTCTCTCTCTCTCTCTCTCTCTCTCTCTCTCTCTCTCTCTCTCTCTCTCTGTGTGTGTGTGTGTCTCTCCTCTCTAAAATGAATAAATAAAAAAATTAAAATGCACCAAAATTTTTATATAACAAGGTTCTTTTCTGTTTACTGGATCTAAATATCTATCTCTATTGGGTTCTGCTACTAAAACTTCAGATTATTTGCATTTTTATTCATGGATGTGATTAATTGTTATGTACTAACTTTATGTGATGAAATTGCCTTATTAGGTACTAAATGCATATTGGACATGGTTTCTAGTAGTGTAACTTTCTTTGTGTGCTTACCTGATTGCTCCCTTGAATGCTTTGTTTTTGGTTGGAAACACATATTATAAAAATATAAGTTTTCAGAAAACTTCTATGTATATATTATGCTAAACTACAGTGAGAATCCCCTAAAAGTTATTTGTTATTTTTAATTTTTTAAATTCTGTAAAATAATGTTAATTTTATTTTAAAGAACTAGTTTTCTTACTAAAAGTCAGAATACTACTAAAGTATAACAGTCATGGGGGAATGTCTCAATGTAAGAACACATTGTGGGCTAGTTGTAATATCAGTATAGTGCTAGAATAGAAATATACAAGATATTTATAATCTGGTACACTTTATTTTATGGAAGAATAATCAAAATGTGATATTTTGATGCAAAATACATTACTTAATTAATGGCCCTGGCATATCTTGGTACCCAGCTGAGCTTTATAAGAATATAGACACTCATCTCACAGTACTTTAAAAATATTAATCTTAAGAAAATCAAGAGGCCTACTTTTAAAAATATGAATAGAACTACATGTCCATTCTAGAAATAGAGGATATATACTGAAACAAGTTTTTAAACTCAGAAACTCTAAAAATAATGGCATTTATACATGAATAGTTACCAAAGATGCCATATATAAATATATAAATCAATAAAGTACTATTTGACAGATGTTATTAATACATGTTTCTAGTGGGGAAATGATCTCTTTTAACAAGCAAACTTGGCAACATACACTTAAATATGAAAAGGACAAAAAAATATTGTGTATACAAAGCAGGATAGTAGATATTAAAAAGTATGACTAATGCATGAACATATACAGGCAGTATGTAGTGATCCTATCTTATGCTGTTTTGTGGGGGAAATACAATCCAAGATGCCCCAAAGTATGCATTGTTCTTTTTTACTATAAACCATAACATTAATTTCCTTTATATATACTTATGCCTCTATAACTATTTGCATGTGGATATGTCTCTACGAGGTTATCTGAACATAAAAATAAAATTCCAAAAGTACACATCATGTTGTAAGAATAGGTGAGATACTGAGATATTGCCTAGAGTTAAAGGAAAGTGTGCGTTGAGGAATAAGAAAGAAATCATTAATAAAATTTTAAAAACCTGTTAAAAAATAAGATGCAATTTATTTATATAAAATCATGTATGTATGTGTCTTTATGCAAAACTAATTACAGCTTAAGTAATTTGAAAAAGATAAAAGGAAGCTTGGCTTTAAGAGATGCAAACACACACACACTGAAATTGATCTATTTAACCTGGACAAAAATCAAGGTTTTGTGTGGGAAATGCATGATAATGAAGACTCAAAATCACCCTTCTAGAGCTCATTGTAAGTACTTCTCTTGCTTCACGGTGCTTTTTGCCTGCTGAACCCACAAGCAGTATGGCATTCTTCTCTACGTGGGGATTCCGTCAAATAACCATTAACAATTGACAGGTTTCATTCCTCTCACTTCTGGATTAAAGCCGCTTTGCCTCAATCCCTCAGTTGTGTGAAGTAAGCTGAGATGAGTGTCTAAAGATAAACTAGGGAAACTTTAATTTCCTGTTTTAATCTATTATTTTTATTTAAATTTTATAAAATCTTAATAAAAATAATATACCTAACTTTGGAAGAGACATTCCTCTTCCCTGTGCTTTGTTATTCATGAATTGTTTCACATCTTTACTATTAAAGTTTGCCTTAAAGATTTAAAAGTTAATTATACTACATAAAATATATGCTTTCTTATGGCCATTAGTTAAGAACACATTGTGAATCCTCAGTGGGATTCTCATATTAAGTAGAGATCGGTAGCACATGCTCTCCCCTGATCATTTTATTTATGTGGTGTGGCACATCATCTTTTTCCCTCCTAATATGACTATTTATCTTGTAGCCATTTCCCACCACTCAAAATATGTTCATTATAACACTTGCTTAAAAGTACACAAACCCCATTAATCCCACTGAGCCCTTTAGAATCATACAGTGTTCTACATCATTAGACTTTAAGTCGCAGTCTCAAATTTTTATTTTTATAACTCAAGGTAAACTCCACGCTGTGAGAGACTGACGTGAGCAAATTGGAAAAATTGAAGCAGCAGTAGAATAAGGAATTTTAAAAGCATTAATGAGTAAACAAAACCACAGACATTTTAAGGCCCAGTAAGAAATAACAATAGAATACAATAAAGAACAATTACAATTGAGGACAAACAGTATTCAGTGGAGGTAGAATAATATAAGAAATAGTAAAATCCTCTTTAAAATGATTACTTGAGATTTTTTTAAGCCTAGTAATAACTTAATGACAAAAACCAAAAACTATCTTATTTAGTAACTCTTAAGGTCTGAGAGCTTCTTGTGTCCTTGCTATTTGTATAAATTTCAAATTATTTCATTTTGAATAGTCAATTCAGAATTAAGAATACAATTAATAACATAGATCTAAAATAAATGGAATGTACTTTCTGGATAATTCAGTGTAGAGATCAGAATCATAGAGAGGTCCTGGCCAGGTAGTTCAGTTGATTAGAGTATGGTCCTGAAAAGCCAACTTATGAATCTGATCAAGACTAGTATTTATTTCATATATTGTACTTTTAAATATATTTTAGTCTTATCACCTCCCATTTATGCTTTGTTCCATCATTTCATAATTTCTGTGCTTATAACTATTAGATTTTTATATTTTTAAAATTATAATTATCTATTTATGTGAGTTTTGATTGGCAGACTTATTGTCTGAAGGCTGTTTGGGAAATTTATGTATTTACTTTCCTCCTCCTTTTATTTGAGGGGGGTTATTACATTTGATTGCACACACTTCTGCTACATGTGTGTGTGTGTGTGTGTGTGTGCGCACGCATGTGTGTGTGTGTGCTTTGCACCCAGTGTAGACCAGGAATTAGGGGAAATTTGGAGCTTTAGTCTCATGAACATATTTAGGATAATAGAGTCAGACATATAGTCTTATAGTCAGTAATTGGTTTGATTATATATATGTGTATATATAGTCCTTCACTAATTGGATAGTCAATTTCTATAAAATATATTTTCAGTCCAAACCATTAGCTATTTTTCTCCATCCCATTAATTTTATAGGGAAGCAACCCTACTCCTGGCTTCAGTTATGAGATTGGTTCCTCCACATTGAGTTTGAAAGTTTAATTCCTAATGCACTTTTGAAGTAAAACTGATCCTGCAACTTTGAGTTTTCACATCTAGAACACTGAAGTGGCTTTATCTTGGCATTTTAGTCCTTGGGCATAAAACTTTTTCTAATTTAATGTAGTACTTATATATTGTATTTTCCACAATAAAATGCATTATAGATATATACTATCTCTTTGTTTTACTATGCAAGACCTCTGACCAACCAGTAACACTATTCTCCACTGTCCCTGATCTGACTTTATTCTCACTGGTGTACTTTGATTTCCAAACAAAGCTGGATAACTAGATGCACTGCCCAAAGCCAGCTTAATGTGAGGATTTCTCCTACTCACTGCCTTTTACGGAAACCCCCCAGTATTAGCAAGTGTGTGTAATCTTGGTTTGAACACAAATATCAAGAACCCATCATGGGCTGGTCTCTGACAGTGGAGCTGACATTTCTGGCCACATGGGTGTCTCTATGCCTGCTCAAGTGTTAACCTGGAAGTACTCCTTCTAAATGGTGAAGGTTTGCTGCTGAGTGTGCCAAACATCATGTCTTGGTGAAGTCAGCTTGAAATAAACACTTGATGGATTATATTCCTGCATGTTTATTTAATAAATTGAAGTCAAATGTTTCATTTCTACTAAGACCTAATACAGTGTGTCCGTAAAGTCATGGTGCACTTTTGACCGGTGACCAGCCAAAAGTGCACCATGACTTTACGGACACACTGTAATATCAACAGAGTTATTTGTCAAATGGCAGGTAATTATTGTAGAAATCAAAACCTTGTTCCATTTCTATAGTGAGCCCACATTTCCACTCTCTTTGGGGGCTTGGCATCAATTTCTCCTGATATTCTGTACGATCAAGATACCCTTAATCCATTATAACTGTGGGAATCATGATCTAAGTAACAAGGTGCTTATACTGCAAACGGGACCTGTGGAAGAAGCTCACTTTTCATTCTTCACTCATTTCAAAGCCTGTGCCTTTCTGTGTCACTGTGAAATAATCAAAGGGGTACTCAGGCATGTGGAATATGCTATCTTTCCTAATGATAATGCCAAGACCAAAATTAGAATTAAGCAAGAGAGATGGACAAGAGGACAGGGGAATATATGTGTCCTAGAAATGCAGAGATTGCTGATATTATAGACAAGTAAAAGAAGGGCACTAGGACTCAATGGAAAGGGGGCTTTTTTGCTGGCCCAGGAATATTTCAGGGAACTCTGAAGTTTCAAATCTTTGAGTCCATATACACTTAGGTAATCCTCATCCCGTGAGTCAGAATTCTGCTTTTCCTCATTCATAGGATTGACCTTGGTGTGGCAGGCTTGCTAAGGTTGGAATTAAACCTTACTTGAAGTTCATCTACCTTTGATTATTTCCAGTCTCTGATCATGAACTATGTAGATTTTCCTGCCATCTGCTGCAAAGGAGAATCACCTTATATATTGCTAAGGAAAATCTCTGGGTTTCTCATTTAGCTTTAAGTTGTTGATTCATCACTCTTTGTTATTATTGTCTTGACTGAACATATCATTTGTTCCAAGTAAAGGCCATACAACCCATAGTCCTTTCTAATTTATCTCTGCTATGACAGAAAACATATTGGGCCTGACCAGGCAGTGATGCAGTGGATAGACCATTGGCCTGTGACACTGAGGACCCACATTCAAAACCCCGGGGTCACTGACTTGAGCGAGGGCTCACCAGCTTGAGCATGGGGTTGCTGGCCTAGGAATGGAATCATAGACATGACCTCATGGTCACTGGCTTGAGCCCAAAGGTCACTGGCTTGGCGCCCAAAGTTGCTGGCTTGAGTCCAACATCTCTGGCTTGAACCAAGGGTCACTGGCTTTGCAAGAGCAAGTCCCCCCACCCCAGTCAAGTAACATATGAGAAGACAATCACTGAACAACTAAGGTGCCTCAACTATGGGTTGATGCTTCTCATCTCACTTCCTCTCTCTTCCTCTCTCTCTCTCTTTGTGTGTCTAAAATTAAAAAAAAAAGAAAAGAAAACGTACTTGGTATAATTTTAACAAAATAGAATATCTGAATCAAAATAATCAGATGTGCTTTCATTGCATGAAAACTACAGAATTTACAAATTAAAAAATATATAAAGCTACTAATTTTGAACCTCAATTAAAACCTAGTGGGATAAAGACAAAGGAAAACACAGCTAGACATATCAAAATTCAGTTTATCCCTACCCAAAATAAGATAAAAGTAAAATAATGAGACAGCAGGTAATGATGCACATTTTGTATTTTAAAATTTTGATATTTTGGGTAAGATTTCTCATCTGCTTACTCATACTGCCACTATTTTTTAAGTTCTTGGACATATTTATACTAATTTTAAGTATAGAACATAGAGTACTTCCCAAACTGTAACATATTTATAAGTCTTTGACTACTAATTCCAATGCATGGGTCATATTTATATCTGTTTATACTGACTTGCTTTTTTTCCTGAGTCACATTACCATGGTCCCTCCTCTTATCGCGAGGGTTAGGTTCCAGACGCCTCCCTCCCCCGCCCCCTTGATAGTTGAAAATTCATGAAGTAGCAACCTTATATTTATATATATATGGTAGGTATGTGTGTGTATATGTATGTGTATATATATATGTATATATATATATGGGCATTATTTTTTATTTTGTTTTCAATTGTTTAGGCTAGAAAATGCTTATTTTACCACAAAATAATTAAAATAATAAATATATAAAAATACCTATATACCACAAAATCCCGCGATATAGCAAAAAATCTGCGATACAAAATTAGATATATACAATTTAAAAATCCGTGATACAGTGAGATTGCAAAAAGTGAACCACAATCTGGCAAGGGATGACTGTATCTTCTTGTCATATATCTGGTAAATTTTTTTTGTTGATTCTTGGTGTCAAGTTGAGAGATTATGGTATGTTCTTCAGTTTCTGAATTATATTTTGGATTTTTATAGGTCTGTGGAGAGGTAACTAACTTATATTCAAATTAGTAATATCCTTGATTACATCAAGATACTTGGAAATCAATTACATAAAAACCAAATATAACAACAAACTATTATGAACAATTTGAAAAAAATACTATTCAATAGCTAATCGTGTAAGTATACTTACTTAAAATTGTAACACATTTCATTCAGTGCCTAATGATGGTCTCAAGGAAATACTGTTTAATGGTAATACAGAGTGATGTTTCAAGGCCTTAAAATGTACTCATTTCAAGAGTATGAATAACTACTGTTGTATTTCACTATGAACTGCTCTTAGATTTTACTCATTAGCATGTATTTTGACAGATATTATGCTACCAAGTGTTTTGGGACACCCTTTGCTTTATGCTTCAGATATATGGTTTAGCATGAGGAATTTAAATAGTTTTCTTAACTTGCATATTTTGTGTTCCCTTTTAAAGTACATCTCATAAATTCAAGGTGGTGGCTGCATTGTAAAACCTAATTAGTTTCAAGCTTTCTGTCGGTTTTGTTTTTCTACTAGTAGCGAGAGAACATGCCTCATGTAGGTAATATGCCTCCCTTTAAGTTTTCTAAAGTAATATTACAGAGCCCTTAGTATATAAACTGGAAAAATTTTTTGAAGTACGTTGATTCATTCAAGTCATTAAGGGAACATTTAGGGCAGTAGAATCATAATTCACTAAATTTCAGGCACTGGTGGCTTAATATAGTTAGTGCAATGTAATTTACACTCAGGGAGTAGTTTATACACCTGGAAGGATCTAAACCACTGCCTACTTAATTGACATAATTTTTTTAAAAGAGAAATGGAGAACCCTAATATTTACATGAAAAGAAAATTGGAATTAAATTACCTCTTTAAGGTCAGAGAAAAAAATTAATTACTGCAGTCAGACTTAAAATTTTTTTTTCATTCTAAATGTTCTCTTTAGTAAAAAAATCATTATTATAATGTGAAGATATTGAGTATAATTCTGGACTATTTTTAGGTTATACTTATAAAAAATGGTTAATATATGAAACTCTAAAATTATACACAGGATATTTGTCATTTATATGAGGGACAAATTGTAAATTCAACACGTTATGCAAGTATCACAGTCAAATCACTATTAATCAATCTCTCCGAAAGGTACCAGTCTAGAAACACATCTTTGCTCCCAGGAATCTAACATTATTAGCTTTAATATTAGAAAATATTCTCCTCTCCTTGACTACAAGGTGAAAACTAGGCTTAATTTTAGGATCTGTGAAAAACGTATAATAATAAACACTAAAATCATGCTCAATGTGATATGTTCTAACTTTGGGGATCAAGGGGAACTATGACAAACTTAGAAAAAGAAAGGGTTATTGCAAGGAAACCAATGGTTGGGACAAATAAAATGGTCTCCCGTTTTTTAGAGTGGTCCCAGACTCTGCCATTAAATCGAAGGAGAAACCAGTTGACATTTGACATGTTGTTAAAGCCTGAGGGTGTGCTACAATGACAGTGCAGAATAGCTTAGAGTCAAAAAGACACATGGAATCCACACTCACTCATCAGCAATTTACATGGGCTTGACCATGAACTCTCAAATCAGGTTAAGGAAAAGACGGCCTTACCTAAGAGAGCCATCCCTGAGTATTACACTGAAACAAAATCATGTCTGCTTCTTCTGTGCTGAATCTGTGACAGAGATTCACTGCTGCTGAGGGAGGAGGAAAATCCACCTGCCCCTGGAAAAAGAGGTAGAAAAGACCTCTGCCCTACAAAGTCTTTTAGCAAATAAAATGCAAGTAAGGCACTGAGCAATGTGGGAGGGACAAAAATCCATATACCAGCCATGGGTCATTGAAAAGATTAAAAGAAAATCAACCTGGTTTATTCATGCTCTTATGAAATGTGAGATTTTCTCCTCTTCTATGGCTGTGTAGTATTCCACTGTATAAATTTACCACAGGTATTTTTTTTTTCTATTTATCTATTGATGGGAACTTGTACTGTTTTCATGTCTCAGCTATTTTTTTTTTTTTTTTTTGTAAATAATGCTCAATGAACATAGTGGTATATATATTCTTTTGAATGCTTCGAGATTCTTGGTATATATTCCCAGAAGCGGGATCTATACTAAATGAAATAAGCCAGTCAAAAAAAGACAAGTACGAAATGATTTCACTAATGTGTGGAATCTAATGACCTAACAAGCAAAATAGAGACAGACTCATAGATAGAGAGCAGGCTGACAGCTGTCTGGGGGGGGGGGCACAATAGATGAGGGAGGTGGAGGAATTGAGCAAAAGAGGACAAACAAAAAGACAAAAAAATTACAGACACTAACAGTAGTATGGCGATTGCCAGGGACAGGGTGTTGGTGATGGTAGTGGAGAGTATAGCAGGTAAATAGTGATGAACCAAGACTTAGCTTGGGTGGGATGAACACACGCTATGGGGTACAGAGATGTGTGGTAGAATTAGGCACCAGAAATCTCTATAATTATATTAACCAGTCTCACCCCAATAAATTCAATTAGAATTTAAAAAAAAATCCACATGGACCAGTGAGAGAGGCAGGGAAACCAATCATATCAAGGATTGTGTAGTGATATAAACCAGAGTCTGTCATCCATAGGGGAGGAGCAGAACAGTCATTCCAAAAAAGACCTCTGGAAACATGGAGCATGTTTAATGCCCAGGATTATGGAGAATTTATAAGAACATTGACAAAGCTCTACTTTTACTTAGTTTTTCTCAAACTTTTAACTATTTTATACCTAAATCAACTTCAAGATTCCATATTATTGATTATGTGCCTCATCATGGCTGAGAAGCTTAAAAATGGGGGCTTTTATAACTAAAAGACAGTTGTAGTTTAAATAATGTTCAAATGAGCCAGAACCTTCAATCCTAGCTCATTATTACCTACCAAATCATAAAGATCAACTTGCTAAATGCCTCTAAAATTCAGAATAAATCCTTCAACATTTGGTGAGCTCATAGTTCAGCAAAGATCATTGAATACAATGAACATTCAATAAATAACCATTTAATCATACCTATTAAAAATTAATATTCTAAAGATGAGTAGTTTCTAACCTTACTCTTACAAGTACTAAAATGCCAGAAGAGATATGATGCCTTAAATATTACCTCAAGGCCTTGGCTGGTGGGCTTAGTGGTAGAGCATTGTCCTAGCTGTGAAAGTCCCAGGTTCTATTCCAGGTCAGAGCACACAGGAAAAGCGACCATCTACTCCTCCACCCCTCACTCTCTTCCCCTACTCTTCTCCTCCTGCAGCCATGGCTTGATTGGTTAGAGCAAATTGGCCCCAGGCATTGAGAATGTTTCCACAGCCTCACCTCAGATACTTCTCCTTTGTGTCCTGACTGAGAATCAAACCCAGGACTCCACACTCTCGGCCATTTCTCTACTGCTGAGCCAACTGGCAAGGGCTTATTTTGGGATTCCTAATTAGAAATTCTAGTTTTGACTAGAGTTTCTAATAATCTTATTCTTCGTACCTCCACAAGCACTTGGTGACCTCACAATTTACCTAAAATAATTTCTACTTCAATTATCCCTGCTTATCAGAATCTAAAACTACCTCTCCTTCTCTTTTATACTCTAAAAATAACTGAATCTCCTAGCTCATTGTCAAATCACTTAGAATTTCATCCTTCACATTACCTCTATCATCAACTGCTTTCTAGTTCCCAACTTACTACATTCTAGTTTCTGCTTTCTATATTATTGAAATTAATTTTCTCAGGGCACTCATTTATTTTTTAATTATCTCTGCCTTGTCCATGTCTCAAAATATGAAAAAAAAAGGCAAATGAAATGTTATTCATGAATACAGATCTAAATAATAGAGTATATAAAAGATCAACAATCCTTTATTAAAAAAATAACTGCATTTCAAATGGGTTTCTAAATGAGAAACTAAATGTTTTACATTTCTATGGACTAAGGTTAAGTTTTTTCTATTGTCTATAATGAGAAAAAAATGTACTGGCAATAAGATTCAAAGATCATTGTTTGAGAGGAATCAGAATACCATAACAAAAAGAACAAGGAAAATTAAATTTGTAAAATTTAATTGAGTTTAAATAATAAATACATTTAAACATACCCCAAAATACTTAGAAATTGTTTGAGTTGGAAGAAAGCTGTGTGAGAACTAAGTAAACATATACAAATAATTTCTATAAAAGTGTTAATATATGGATCATATATCAAATAGGTTAGAAAATAAAATCAAGAGAACATAAGATTAATAATACTAAATTTTAGTTACAGCTCCAGCTGGAAGACAGGTTCCCAAATGTGGCTGTGTACCTTCAGGAATGAAAAAGATAATTAATACACAAGAGAAGTAGAAACATCTTATTTCAAATTCTACTTTTCTACATTAAAATTTAAAAGAAAATAAGTCAAGTTTTTTAATTTATTAACAAATAATGATACTTAATACATATACATATCTTTACCTATCTATACATGTATATATTAATATTGATTTCTATATCAGCTTTTATTTTTATATATCTATAAAAATAACTTTAGTTATTTAATTAATAATGGTTATTATCATACCTAGATTTCTGGAAAATAGTTGATTTGTAAAGGGTTATATGGATATATAAGTTACATTGTTCATACATAAATTTAAAATATTTCAAGAAATAATTACTAAAACAGTAAAATGGGCGGGGAGATGATTATTTGACAACAAAGCAATAAGAATTTAATATTGGAAGGAAGACTATTAAATAAACCTGGCATTCTTAATAGTGATATACTTTATTAGTCTGTATTGTGTTGAGGTATTAGTTGAGTATGGGAATTCTGTTATTTTAAAAAATATTTTATTTATTGATTTTTTTTTGAAGAGGGGTGTGGAGTGGGAAACATCAGCTTGTAGTAGTTGCCTCTCGTATGTGCCTTGACCAGGCAAACCCAGGGTTTCAACAGCGATTTCAGCATTCCAGGTCAACATTTTGTCCACTCTGTCACCACAAGTCAGGCAAGGAATTCTGTTATGTTTTTATTTTTATTTTGTTTGTTTTATTAGATACGTATCATTTTAGCACAGTAGCATAAAACAATGATTTATACTACAAGTGTTTCATGTGTTTCTAATGAAACATTTTGCTGATAGTTGAGTGTTATGAAATTGGAAATCATTTTGTTAGAGGATTATTCTTGATTGATAAATGTACGAGATTTTTGAGAACCACAAAGACTAGATGAGGTCAATGGCAGTATAGCCTTGTTTTTTATTGTTGAAAGAGACAGCTTGAAACAGATATCTATTATAGCTACAAATGTTATAGACCTTATTAGCAAAAGAATATAAACAAATAATGGAGATTTTATGGCACTATCAAGAATTTTTAAATAACTTAATTAGAATGGAATACGTAGTGTCCTGCATTTATAGGCAGTCAGTTAGAGTGCATAGTGAATTAAAGGATGAACAATTCTCCAATATTGTTTCTGTCTATAAGAGATTCAGTTTGAATGCTCTGAATTACAAAGCAGTGAGCCTCTCATATTAAACAAACTGCTGTAATCTTTAATTGAGGTTAGAGCCATAGAGCAAAGGAAACATTAAAAGACAAGGAAATGGTTTTATTGAGAAAAGAATGCTTTCGGTATTTTTAGCAAGCCGCGAAGTTATTAGCAACAATTGAGATATAGCACAACAATTTTTATTCAATATCCGTTTCCCTTTCTTCCTATCTTAGTTGGGACAGCTAAGTGCCTAGCTAAATGATTTATCCAGGCTCATGCATCTAAGGTTTACTGTTATGTTTAACCAATGAAGTATGAGTGGAACACTTTTTTAGTAATTTGGGGTCAAATTATTTTGTGTGACCACATTTTTAGTTGTTGCTATTGTTTATTATGTCACATCCTAATTTGTGTTTTACTTTTCTAAGTTCCTAAAAGATAATATATTGTATTTGCATAAAACTTTGTTAGAGACTCTTAACATTTAGTTTTAAGAAAATGTTAAGTGAATAAGGGACTGGTACTTCCATATTCCTTATACCAGGGGAAGCTCCAGGTTAAAATTTTCTTACCTGGAATGTGTTTAATTTAAAGCAGTGGTTCTTAACCTGGGTTCTATCGAACCCTAGGGGTTCGATGAGTCAGTCTCAGGGGTTCGGAGAAGCCTCTGCTGCGGAGGCCAGAATAAAGTAATACCGTAATTTGTTGTGAGTTCGTGCAATTTGTTGGTTTTTTTCTTTGATCAAGGTGATGTTTATGCACGGCTCATTTTGTACACCAGTAAAAAAACCTATGTCTTGAATTTGGAAAAAAAAATCATATTTTATTTATCACTAAAGAAGGGTTCGGTGAATGCACATATGAAACTGGTGGGTTCGGTACCTCAAAAAAGGTTAAGAACCACCGATTTAAAGAAAGAGTAAAGAAAACCATTTAGAAAAATTATGAGATCAGAAGGACAAAGAACAAAAGCAAAGTCAATGTCTTGAGGGCATTTACATACTCTAAATATTTGTTTAGATGTTACATAGCAATAGGCACTTTTCTCAGATTTACAAATATTAATTTCTTTCATATTAATTTATAATAACCTTGTAATGTATGTATTAATACTGTGGTTCTCAAACTTTTTGAAGTTGGGCACATTTAAAATTCTACAAATAATTGTAGGCACACTATATACAAATTTCTGAGAAATATGTTATAATAATTAAGTCAAATATTAAGGAGAAATATAAAGTCCAAGTGTGCTTTTATGGTAATTAAATAAAATAAATATGACAAATTTTATTCTGACATTAAAAACATTTTTATGTTACATTTCTTGAATTATGCTTCTTAGAATTCATAAAAAAGAGGGGTTAAAAATAAAAAAATGCCAAAAATGTTATTTTTTATATATATATAGATACATTCGTAGTAAGATTTAGTAAATTCGGCAGGGCCTGACATGAATGTGTTAAGTTTTCTCATTTTTGTTTTTATGAGAAACATGAGCCTTATGTGTCCTAGCAATTTCTTCAATGTTTGGGCATATATTTGAAAGGCAAACTCTCGTTTTTTCGTCAATTCATTGAAGAATTCTTCTCTTTTTACTCTTAATTGTGTTGAGGGTAGAAAATCCTGATTCACATAAATAGGATGTTGAAAATTGTAATAAAATGTTCAAAGCTTTTTTAGATATTGCCACATATTCTTCTTTTATAGAAATCCAAAAGGCTTCAAGAGACAATTCCTTATGTTTAATCATCAATCCATGATCAGTGGATATAGCTGCCAGTTCTTCTTCTGTTAATGTTAAACCAAAATTACTTGAAGCTTTCATGAATAGGTTTCTAGTCCAATCGTATTGTTCAGTATTAAGTGATAAAAATGCTATAAATTAAATTCTGCCCATCACCCTTCAAGTCCTATTTTATTTACATTTAACTTTTGCTCACTTCCAGAATCAGATTCTTCAGTATCACTCTTCTTTTTGAGAAATCTATCCATTTTATTTGGGTGTATTTACCTAAAAATAATATAATGATGTGTTAATAATAAATATAATAATGATGTGTTTACAAAAAGAGCAGTATTTCCATAATGAAATGGTATAATAGAGGAACTATATTTATTTTTATATCTTAGGACATGCCGTGAACCAGTGCAGCTAGTAATTCCAGGTCCCGAGTGGGAACGGTGAGGGATTAAGAAAATACATGGAATTAAGTAAATATGGGGTTGTGAGGACCCTGTAATTGCTGCTGGCAAGAACAAAGCACACCAAAAAACTGCACCTTGCTTTATTTATAGAGCAAAGTGAGCCCATTAGCAAATCTTAACTTTACGCCAAACAAACGATAAAAGAAACTTGCCTCCAGTCTTTCTGGGGAGCATGGAGAGGTGTAAATAAACCAGCACCAAAGTTTAACAGCCTTTTGCAACCTAATCAAGCAAGTGAGGTGGGGAGTTGGGCTGTCAGCTTACAGCCAATTCCCCACACCTCTGTCCGCCAAAATTCTAAACTCCAAAAACCCTGTTGGTTTTTTGGTCCCCAACAGGCACCTATTTCTCTGGAATACCATAGGGTGTACCTGGAAATCCTCTAAGGTGCACCAGTGTGCCCTGACACACACTTTGAGAACTACTGTACTAATATTATGACCAATCTTCAAAAGATAGGATGAAGAATATGGATGGTATATAATTTCAAATGCAGAATTTTATCAGCATGATTCTACCTACCACAAGAACTGCATCACTATGTGAGTTGTCTAGTTCTTTATTTGTTTAGTTGACTAAAACATAGACCCTGATGGAAGTCCTGAATAAAGTCGAGGTATCAAGTATTACTTATTTTAATGTAGAGAAATTCATAAAATGACTGAGAGAGAGAGAGGAATGCTCAGCGGCGGGTTATTATGTGATTCTCTCATATATTTTAATTGTATCCCCCAAAGTAACCATAAATATGGTACTTCCAAAGTTGATGAGGAAAGCACAAGCATCATTAAAAAGCATTGAAATGTCTATCTCCAGAGGCTGGCATAAGGTAGGTAATACTACCATTGATATCTGCTCCTTGATTATACTGTAAACACTGTATTCTCAGACTGGAAGAATCTGAACAGTTCTTTACAATTTCCAGAGATAAATTTGGCCTCATGTTTAAACAACAGCGTTTTGTGGCTGTGGTTAAGTGATATTGAGGCATCAATAGCTATAATAATTGAATACCACATTAAGGAACCACTTCATTTATATAGCAGAAACTAGAGTTCTTTCAGATATAGTTTTGGTTGCCATGAAAATTAATGGTCCCTTCTCCAGTTCCCAAATATAACTATGCTCACAAATCTAGTGGCTCTCAAAGGGAAAGTGTGTGATCTCAAGAAATGATTTTTCAGTCACACTACAAATTTGCACATTCTATCAGTCCTATTCCTAATCTTCCCCAAAAGGACCACGGCTGTTTACTAGGGTAACAGAACTCTTGGGAAAGAAAAATAAACCAATCCTCGAACTTTTGGGACATTGCTCTAAACTGATGATTGTTCCTCAAATACAGAGTAGCACTGCAGTCTGCTGATTAGACTTAAGGCTCAGGGTAATCAGGTATTCAGTGTGATATTTCCCCAAAATGTCTTGAAGTGTCCCCAGTGTATACAAATTCATCATAACACATGTACACACATACATATGCAGTCAGTGAGTAAAATATTAGACCAGCTATAATTAGAAACCTCAGAATCCTTCAGTTTGCTACCTAAAACTTTGGATGAGGTTTATTATGGAAGAAAAGGCCAGGTACATAGGCCAAATGCCAGGGAGTTCCAACTCCATAGCAAAGTTGAAATCATCAGTAATACTGCATTCCTAATTGAAGGACAAAGTTCAGTACTACAATTAACAATCTAAAAGATTCTTTTATTTATCAAATTTATTGAGATGACATTGGTTAATAAAATCTATATATGCTTCAAGTGTACAATTTTATAGTACATTATCTGTATATTGCATTGTGGGTTCACCATCCAAGGTCAGATTTCTTTCTGTTACCATATACTTGAACTCCTTTATTCTTTACTCCCCCAGACCGTTCTTTCCCTCTGGCAACCACCTTACAACATACTGGTGCTTTGTCTATGCATTTTCATTTGTTTATTTTGTAAGTTCATTTATTGCTTTCAGATTTACATCCCACATAGGAGTAAAATCATATGGTTCTTCTCACACATAATTGTGTTCTGCAGAGGCCAGATTAGCAAAATTAACAATGTGTGAATGTGTACACGCAATGCTTTAAAAGCAAGTTTTAGGGCACTTAATATAAAATGGGATTTAAAAATTTTATTTTAGCCCTGGCTGGTTGGTTCAGTGGTAAAACATCAGGCTTGTGTGTGAATGTTCTGGCTTTAATTCCCAGTCACAGCACACAGGAGAAGCGCCCATCTGCTTTTCCACCCTCCTCTCGTTTCTCTCTCTCTCTCTCTTCACCCCCTGAAGTCATGGCTTGATTGGAGCAAGTTGACTCTAGGCACTGAGTGTGGCTCCATGGCCTCTGCCTCAGATGATAAGAATACCTCAGTTGCTGAGCAATGAAGCAATGTCCCAGATGGGCAGAGCATTGCCCCCTAGTGGACTTGCGGGGTGAATCCCTGTTTGGGCACATGCATGAGTCTGTCTCTCTGCCTCCCCTCCTCTTATTGAATTTTTTTAAAAAAGTATTTTAACAACATATTTAAGTTTTTTTTTCCAAAAATAGAGAGAAGAAAATGATCAAGGTTTAAAAGAAAAATGTATTCCCAAGAAAATGTTTTAGGAAAAAAATAGCATAAAGATACATATAAAAACTTAAAGGTACAACACAGAATTGTTTAGAAGAATGATCATAAAAATCTTAGAAATCCAGACAAAAAATAAATTTTGTTTAAATTGAATAGGTAAGTTTGATGTCAAAAATTAAAGCCACATCTGTTTTCCTAATAGGTAGAAATTAACAAACACTTAATAAAGAAAGTAGAAAATTTAAAACTTTTTGACTAACAGAAATCATATGTGTTAAACAAAAAGTTAAAAAATGTAGGCCTAGTCTGACCAGGTAATGGAACAGTAGATAGAGCGTTGGACTTGGACTTGGAGGACCCAGGTTCGAGACCCCGAGGTTGCCAGCTTGAGCGCAGGCTCATCTGGTTTAAGCAAAGCTCACTAGCTTGGAACCAAGATCGCTGGCTCAAGCAAGGAGTCACTTGGTCTGCTGAATCCCCCACCCCACCCGGGACAAAGCACATATGAGAAATCAATCAATGAACAACTTAGGAATTGCAACAAAGAGTTGGTGTTTTTCGTCTCTCTCCCTTCCTGTCTGTCTGTCCCTATCTGTCTCTCTCTCTCTCACTCTCTCTGTCTCTGCCACAAAAAATAAAAGAAAAAAAATTATCAAAAAAAGTAGGTCTAGCATTTTCACTGTTTAAAGTTTGCACAAGTAATAAATTACAAAGAAATATTTTTCAACAGAATAATAGTGTTAATCTGTAATATGCCTAAACATTGTCAATCATGGAATAAGTTTATTATAAACTGTAGATATTCAAGTAATGGTTGTGTGAAATAACTGAAGACATTCATTATTATCTTTCAGTTGTAATTGTACCATACGCACACAAATGACAATACATTCATGGAATTATTCTCTATTCTTTGTGCTCTCAAATATAGTGGGTAAAATAATGATTATTTTTATGTTTTATAAGAATAAAATTACAGTTTCAAAACCAAAGCATGAAAAAATATTGTAAGATGCTATAAATATTTTCAATAAGAAATTTTAGATTACTAATAAGTTCACGTTAAGACCTAATTGCTTTCATTTGACCCTATGATTAGGACAGTATTTAAAGAATATTTTGCTTTTCTATCAATACAATTATTATTATTTAAGAGTAGTGTGTAACTATGCTACAACATACTATAAAACAAACTCTATAAAGGCCAGTCTTGTGCCTTATTGAGCTTTTATTTTACAATGTTTTCTAAAAGAATACTTTGTTTTGAACTTTGCAAAACCAATATACTACTTTGAAATCTGATTAGAGTATATTCTTATTAATCTTCTATTTCCTATAATTTCTCTCATGTTTATGCTAATTTATGATATTAGAAATTTTCTTTGCCATAAATAAATATTTTCATTAGAAATCAATATCTGTTTCATACTTAAAGAACTAAGTCATATGAAATAAGCCCATTACATCAACTTTTATTTATTGATTTATTTATATAATTAGATATATATCTGTTGTACTGGATTTTTATGGTTTGAATTGTTTTCCTAAAAATTCATATGTTAAATTCTTGACACCCAGTATCTCAAAATGTGACCTGATTGTACATAAGCTCTATCCATACGTAACTGTGTTAAAATGAGGTGAAAAAAATGAGTTGATGCTTCTCTCTCTCTCTTTCTCTTTTTCTTTCTTAAATCAATAAAATACCTTTTTTTTAAGTGTCTGGAAAATACCCTAATTTTATAAAATAAAATACTCTTCAATATCCAGTGGTCAAAGGAGAAGTACAAGTGAAATAAGAAAATATTTTAAACTTGCCTGACCGTTAGCGGCACAGTGGATAGAGCTTTGACCTGGAACGCTGAGTTTGCCAGTCTGGTCGAGCACATATGAGAGTTGATGCTTCCTGCTCCTCTCCCACTTCTCTCTTTCCTCACTAAAATAAATAAAGAAAAAAAATTGAACTGAGTGGTAAGGAAAACACAATTTATTAACATTTTACAGTGTGCTGGTTTTCCTCCTTTAGCTATTTACTACTATAGTTTTCTTATCTGTCTTCCCTACTAAACTATAAAATTCAAAAGGCAGGTTTTAACTTTTTTTTTTTTTTTTACAGGGACAGAGAGAGAGTCAGAGAGAGAAATAAACAGACAGGAATGGAGAGAGATGAGCATCAATCATTAGTTGCAACACCTTAGTTGTTCACTGATTGCTTTCTCACATGTGCCTTGACCGTGGGCCTTCAGCAGACAGAGCAACCCTTTGCTGGAGCCAGCGACCTTGGGTCCAAGCTGACGAGCATTTGCTCAAGCCAGATGGGCCAGCGCTCAAGCTGGCGAGCTTGAGGTCTCAAACCTGGGTCTTCCGCATCCCAGTCCAACGCTCTATCCACTGCGCCACTGCCTGGTCAGGCCAAAAGGCAGGTTTTAGAACTGTTTTATTTACTACTGTGTTCTCATGTTTAGAGAAGTTGCTGGTAGATAATAAGTTCTCAATATTTTTTTAAGGAATGAATGATTAACAGCTGAAACAGTTATAGCACATGGACATTTAATTTGAATGCAAACTTCGTGATTGTCAACTAAAAAAAATACATGATTTCTTATTAACAGAAAAAGAATGTGGATCATTTTAGATGCACAACTTAAAGAAGACACATTTTTCTATGGGATCTCATGCATAAAAATGTATCAGGATGAGCAGTGTGTCTTCAACAATTGTAAGCAAGAAGAATGAATTTAAATAACCTTTTCAGGGAATCTGAATGGTATAAACTACTTCATTTCAAGTGCATAGAGATTATAATTGGTCCTCCAATACCAACTTCAACAGTCAACAGTATATAAAGCTAATATGTATGGAGGCTGTATTTATGGGAGTAATTCATTGTGTAGATGCATTTTGGACACTTCCAGATGCTCACTAGTAGCACAGTCAAAAAATTGTCAAACATAGACAGCAAAGATAAAAGAAGAATACATGTAATCTGAAATTGAGAATAACTGTCCCTTCACATTTGGCTAGCCTAGTTAATGGCTTATGAGTTTTCTAATCGATAACACATAGAATGGACATGGTTTCCCATTTGAGTAATATAATTTTGACATTAAACAATTGTGTATAAAAATCTTCTACTCCAAAAAGTGAATAGAATATAATGTTTATGCTAGGATATTTAAGGTTAATGTATACCCATGATTATCACACTAACAAAACTGACCAATGTGAAATGTTGGAATAAGATGATCCCCTCTTAAACATTCATGTTACCATGTTGTAAGCTTTACTAAGTTACCAAATTTCTCTAAGCTCTTTTTCCTAACTATGTAGTCAAAATATATTACAATTCAAATGGGATCTTTATGAACAGTGATATAATTGCATATAAAATGCCATCACAGTGGCTGGTTTATTATGACCATATGCTAATCATTTCTCCTCTATTATGCATGGTAAATGACTAGAAACATTTTCAGTATATTAGATTACTCAGTATGAATGCAGTCATAACATGTAATGCTTAAATATGAATCTTAGGTTAATGTATCACTTAGAAAATACTGAGGATGATCTTCTTAATAAGGTTGACATGTTCTTTTTATTCAAATGATTTCATATTGAAGCACTTGGTAACTACAGTGATGCAAAATTATTTCAGCAGAGGATAATGTTAAAAAAGCAGTCAATATTTCTGAAAGAAACTCTGTTCTTAACAAAAATAGTCATGTTATAACATGTGCTTGTTGTGAAGGCTCCTATGAATTTTCAGAAAATAAGATAGCTGACTGGGCCTGTCCCAGAAATAGAACCTTTTCTATGTGAGATGACTAGATGTTTATTCAGAAATGAAACCCTGAACTAAATACCAATTGCATTTAGGTAACATAAAGTCCACCAAAATTTGAACTTTTATAAATTTTCAATTTTTGGTTAATATATAGCTTGTAAAATGCAAGTATTTTTAACAAGAATACTGAAATAAAGAATTTGCTTAAAATATTGATAAAAAGGAAGGAGTCATGAGCGGGGAGGACTTTTCCCCTATAAAATAATGCAAGACTATAATATGCAATTAGACCTCATTCTACCTATCTACTTCTAAGTCATGAGAATCTGTATTATATGGAATATTATTTGTAATGAATATTATGGTAGTTTCCTCATATTTTTCCACTTTACATACATGATCTTATGGCTAGTTACCTAATATAGGTCTTTCCTTCCTTTGAGGCATTTCCAAGATGTTATTTCTAATAGGTGTGTGTAACATTTTAAAAGAATGTAGGATAAATAATATAAAGATGATACAACAAATCAAATATTTAGAAGAATAAAATAAAACACATATGCTTTAATCTGATATTGTTTTAATATCATATTTTCATTCATTCATTCCTTAAACACATATTTTGGAACTTATTTGCAAGGTAAATGGCTAGTGAATGCTGGTAGAAATACATAACTGTATAACTACTTTGATTTTAAGGGAAGAAAAAATCTTCCTATTTTCCTCATAGATAATACATTTTACTTCAACCTAAGTAGTTTCAAAAAGTAAAAAAAAATGAATATTGTGACAAGGGGACTGAAAATATTCTTTAAACTATTTTAACGTTTAAAACATTCATTTATATTATTTTTTATCAGTGTGGCATGAACTCAGATTGGTTTCAACATTTGCATAATTCTTAAGTTTAGAGATTTTTTAAGTGACTTTCAGTAATTAGATTGTCTTTATTAGATTATCTTATTAACATGAAGATGTTGTGATTGGAGGCCATGTTTTTGGCAGTTTACTTTAACAGGACTACTCATCATGACGATAGTATAAATATCAACTCTGTAACTCGTGGCTACAAGAATGTCAAGAGAAGTAACAAGGCATAGAATGATTTTGAGTGATGACATTCCTGTTGATAATAGATTGGCTCCCACATGTACTGCAGCAGCTTTGATCTCTGAAATCTCTCATTTCTAAAGAAAAAATATATATACTATAGTTGAGAACTCTACTAGCCTGTGATGGGAAATTTCAATATTAAAAAAAAAAATAGTAGAAGTAGCTTCAGGTGATTTAAATTACATGCATACTCTATTTTTTGGATTATTTTCCAATATAAGCAAAATCAAAGATTAACTATCACCTATAGAATCAGAAACCATAGCCATCATTTATTTCTGAATGTAATCTGTAGTTTGCAAATAGTAAGTATTCATGGGTAGTATGGTATCTTGAACAAAAATAATGTGGGAATGGAAAAGAAACATTTTCTAAATGGGCCACAGATTATTTATACACCATAGTTTTGGCTTTCAAGTACATGATGAGAACAGATCAGCACTCTTCATTTATAAGTAAGCAGCTCTTCATTGATTTTAAAGATGAAGTTTAAAAGAAGGTAAAGATGGTCACTTAAAGCTTCTAGAAATCTCTGTCAGTTTTATCAACATACTCTTAGTTTAATTTGATGAAAAAATTTTCAGTGGCAAAATTCTTAATATCAACTTGCTATTTCAATTTCTAAAATTAGAATCAGTCTTTAGAATCTATTATGTTTAAACTATTTTTGATGGACTTAGCAATTAAAAAATTATTTGAGCCCCAAGTAAAATATGTTTGATAGCTAGGTTATACAGGTTTTAACTTTTTTATTTATTATGTTTATGAAAGGGTCAGAATCTGTATGATTTAAAAATATAAAAGTCTAGCCTGATCAGGAAGTGGTGCAGTGGATAGAGCATTGGGATACGATGCAGAGGACCCAGGTTTGAAAACCCAAAGTTGCTGGTTTGAGCTTGGGCTCACCAGCTTGAGCACAGAGTTGCTGGCTTGAACGTGGGATCATAAATATGACCCCATGGTGGCTGGCTTGAGCCCAAAGGTCACTGGCTTGAAGCCCAAGGTCTCTGGCTTGAGCAAGGGATCACTGGCTCTGCTGTAGCCCCCCCATCCATTAAGGCACATATGAGAAAGCAGTTAATGAACAATTAAAGAGCTGCAATGAAGAATCATTGCTTCTCATCTCTCTCCCTTTCTGTCCGTCCCTCTCTCTGTCACTATATATATATATATATATATATATATATATATATATATATATATATATGTTATTTTATATATATATGAAATATTGATATTAAGTAGAACATAGTTATCAATAACACCATAAGATCAATATAGTAATACTAAATCAATAGGAAAAATAAAATCTAAACTCACTTGGGAGTACATGGAGATACCTATACTAGTCAATAACAGTTTGTGTCACCAGGAAATTGATTGTGAACAATCAACAAATATTACTCAAATTTTCAGATAACCTTTTAATCTAGCATGATACTCAAAAAAATGAGATGAAACTCAGAAATTATGTACTTGTATTATATATAGTATTTATTTTTTTAATTATTTATCTTTACATTTAACCTTAGTTAATACCTATCATGCAGCAATCTCTTTTACTAAGAATAGTAAATCCAAACTTATTAGGCATCATTCCCAAATCAGTGTGATCTACAGACTCTCCCCACAAGATCTAAACTATATAGTTGAGCACCATACTTTAGGGGAGAAAAGAAAAGGGCAAAAATAAAATATTGGTTGATATTCAATAAAATTATCCTGAGATGCTATAATTCTTATAGCTATTCTGGTATGAGGCTGTAGTTGTCATTTATTATGTTTTCGTCTATCACTTTGCATACAGCTAGATACTAAGCTGGATAGGTTTCTTCACCAGCTGAAGAAATCTAAACCTTCACTTAGAAGGACCTGAGTCCTCTTTGGGTCTTGATATTAAGTTGCTCTATACTCCCTTTGAACTTGGTCATGGAAATACTAAGAGGTATCCCAGTGATTCTAAATATATTCTTTCCTGTTCCAATTTTGTTGCAGAAAACTAATACTGTAAATCAATTTTATGGTTCGGTGAGTTAAATTTCACTCAATTCATGATGTCAATTCAGGTGTCATAGTCATAGGGTATACCTACGTTATATGTTCAGTCTCTGTCATTGCACGGTAAAAGATCAAAGCTGCCTTTCAAGAACGGAAGAGTTATCACTAGAGGTGAACATGATTTTTGCTGCAAACCGCTTGGAATCTAAGCAATAATTATTGTAGCAGGGCTAACCAGAGGATCCACAAAGCGTCACTTAGCGATTGGCAGTGTGAGCTCCATTGTACCTCTTGAATTCTGAGGCCTATTTTTCAGGCAGATTTCATTTCGTCCAAACCTGCTGTAGAGCCTTATTTTTTTCTCTTGACTCCATTAAAACATGTTCAGTGTAATGAGGTAAATGATAATGAGCTGGCACAGAAATGTGATTATATGGTTTATATTGCCTCTAAAATCCGGAGACCCGCAATGAATTTTGCCACTGTCTCAGAATCAGGCTGTGTCTCTCACTTTAGAAGGGATTTCCCAGCATGTTTAAAATTGTGAACCTCTAAGAACTTTAATAATCAGACAGGACCTAGAATTTTTATTGGGTTATCTCTTACCATGCATATATTTTCTAGAGTATCTGGTTAGTAGCTACTTTCTGCTTACCAGATCCTATCATCTTGAGTTACCAACAGCAGGAAGCATACAATTCTGTAGAATATTCAGATACTTGATATCCCTTACAGTTCTTTCAAGACAGAGAGCATAAGTGCTGCTGTAGCTCTGAAATAAGCAAGATACACTGTTATTTCTGCCTGATGCAAGCGAATTACTTTTCCTTCTTTCTGTTAATACCTTTGGAGAAAAATATAATTCCTACCAATTTGCAGTCAGTGAGTTGTAAGTTAATCTAGTCGAAGGACTACATGTGAAATAACAGCTGGACTTGGAGTCATTATCTGCTTAGTTTTAAATAACAAGCAATCCCTGTGGCTTTGCACCAGCCAAGCACATTAGGTAAATGGAGATCTAAGAGGAACCAGCACTCCTGTATATTTCAAATCATAGGTACCGCCACTTACTTCTCCAGTTCCTCCAGGAATGAGATGTTGCTTATTGTTTGCTATTGTGTTAAGAAAGGGAAGTACTGGGTATTTTCCATTTAACTGTTACCTTTCCATAGTAACACCTTAGTTATCAAAGAGCCAAATTCAGTCATTTTGCATTCTGCTCAGTAGGTCTATTCAAACTATACAATCCTATTGTGAGAATCACTGTACTACAGAATTTGGCCAAAGCTTTACCTATTACTTAGCAGCCTCCATAAACATTCATGTAGACCAATGGAGTCAACATATTATTTTTGATATTTAGCAATCAGTGCTGGTATCTATTTATCTCTGATACGTTTAGGCACCAGACTGGTGTGGGAGGCTTGGAAGAAAATTTATAGTGTATGTGTATAGAGGTGTGTGGTGGTTCTTTCTTATGTAGAGGTGGGTCATTTTACTGGTTCAATGTAAGAACTAGTTTGCAACTATGACTTTCCATTAGAGCAAATCAAATCAATAATCGATTCACTGATCCAAATTTTTAAAAAATATTTTAAAATATTTTATTTGATTGCTATCTGTTGCTTTTTATTCGAGAAAAGAGATAGTTTCTTTTTCATTTATTTTTCTTTTAATCTATTTCATTTTAAAGGTGCTGTGCTCAAGTAGTAACTACAGATTATTGGATGCCAAAGCAATGATTATCATTCCACTCATGTTTCTGATTAATAGTCATTTCACCTATATTGTCCGTGATATTTATGCACAGTCACCTGATCTTTGCACTCCAATATTCCATTAGTACTGTTGAAGGGACATCCCATTTCAATAGTGATATTTTCTATTATTATTCCCAATCCAAAGAGCTTTCTAAGAATGTTGGTATTCAAATCACTATCACATTTTTCAAAGATGGAGAAAAGGAGTATACTTGGGTCCTTTCTGAAAATACCTATTGGTGGAAGGCAAGTGAGTTTTATATAATAAATCTAACACATTATTTGCACCTCCACATTTCTTTCTCCACATTAGATCAAGTGAGCTCAGAAATCTTAATATCATTTAATGTAGATATAACACTGTTAGATCCAGGCTTTCTTTATGCACTGAACCAAACCAAGTGTTAGAGCTAATTTCAGCTGCTGACACTGGTACATTAAATTTATAAATATGATAAGCTATCTGTATATAGATAATTTCAGTCAAGTGGAAACATATTCTTCGGCTTAATACTCTTAAAGTACATCCCCACACAAGCTTTTAAGGTTCTTGTTATTAAAACTTAGAAAATCTTGTAATCCCTTTGGTATATAAACCTTGTAATTTTTGCTCAAGGTTTTACAATGCTCCTCCTTAGATGAGCCTCAACTTATAGGCCTGACTGAGGTCTAAAAGGAATGAGTGATTCGTGTTATCAAAGATTTTCAATTCCAATCTTTGGTCCACCGACAAAGACCATTTACTTGTTAGAAATGGCATCAACCATAGCATTATTTTGGGTCAGTTTCTTGAGCATCAGTCTACACAGGGTGACTTGTGGAAGGCTGTGTGGTCCATCTGAGAGAGAAAAAGAGAAAGAGAGGGAAAGAGAGATTGCTTTTACTCTGGACTATAAGAACATCTTCTCCAGAGAAGGAAGTGATATTTTACTATTTTACTCTCCAGGAAAATTTTCTGAGGATGGCACTGTTCTCTATCTCCACAATTAAAAATGCTGCCGTCTCTGGCATAAAGGGAGACACTGTCTATATCTTCAAAGAATATTTTCTTGCTATGCATAGAAAAGTTCTGAGTCTTAAGACCAATTGGATGTATTTACTCACAACAGTAAAGGCTGGTAAAAGGGATATATTTTCGCAAGTAAGCCAATATCTTTGCAAAGCTTATTGACACCCTTCACTGAGAAGATCTACTCTGTGAACACAAGGTGCACATGGAGAAATATGTGTCTCAATGAACACGTAATCTAAACTGTAATATTTAAGTAGAATTTATCCAGCACAATTACTTTTATAAAATAGCATCGATAGAATATTGTTTAAATAATTTCCTAAAAAATTAAATAACAATAATAAAAACAATAGAATTTTTGAGAATTATGAGTCCATACATTTCAAAAATGACTAGAAACATTCTATTCTAGTCTTAACTACTGAGATTTTATTCCCAGATTTGCAACTCATGCTGGAAACAACTCTAATAGTTCTCAGTTCCTAATACCTGATAAATAATAATTCCTTTATGAAATTCTCATGTATGTTCACCTCTTCCATTCCCACCCTTTCCAAAGTAGCTCATCGGAAGTAATTGTCATTATTATTGTTTTAAAATAATTCCATATACAAGGTGAGATAAAAGTAGGTTTTCAATGGTAAGTATATGAAAGAGTTTATTCTTATATTATTATTTACTAATTGTATTATTTTCCATAAAAACAACTGTAAATCTTCATTTACATCCCCCCTAATATTTCACAAGCTATGTCATAAAAATACCAATTCCATATACAGCACGAATTATACAATAAGAGAAACCATGAGGTCCCCCAGGGTATGTATACTCATATTGACTTGCTCTGTAGCCAGTAGATACCCTGAAATAAATTCTAAGCAATAGAATTTGGCAGGAGTCAACTCATAACACTAAAGTATGGTGTGTGCAATGTGAAAATGATGATTTTAATAAAAACACATGTCTGCATGTATCACTTAAAATTTTCAAAATTAGACATCTGATTGAGCAATTTAAATGTATGAACAATTTTTAAGTATTACTGAAGGAACAGATTGGATATTTTATTTTTTAAAATAGAATTGTTATGAGATCTTTAGAAGTCATCAAATTCAACTGAGAGATGCGGGTTGTTTCAGGACTTCACTAATCCTTTAAGAGAACCCGTTTTATTCCAGACAATTATGTAAAATTTTAGTGATACACTAGTTCATATTCTAAACTATCTTTTTTATTGTAGTAAAATACATGTTAACATAAAATTTATTATTTTAACCTTTTTAATATGTATAATGCAGTGGCATTTGGTACATTGACAGTGTTGTACAACTATTATCCCTATCTAGTTCTAGAACATTTTCGTCCCTCCCAAAAGAAAGTGTAGCCAGTGAGCAGTTGTTCTCTGTTCTCCCTCTTCCTGAGCCCTGACAATTGTTAATCTGCTTTTTCTCTATTCTGGAAATTTTTGTAAATGGAACCATACCGTCATGACCTTTGGTTTCCGATTTTTCTCATTAAAATAACACTTGTAAGATTTATCCATGTTGTAGCATGTAACAGTGCTTCATTTATTTTATGACTAAATAGTATTCTATTTTATTGAGAGATGGCATTTTTTAAAACCTATTTATCTGTTGACACATATTTGGTTGTTTTTACCTTTTGGCTTTTATAACTATTGCCACTTTAAACATTCATATACAAGTTTGTATTTGAACACTAGTGTTCAAATCTTTCAGATATATATAGATGCATACTTAGTAGCGAGAATTGCTGTCATATGTTAACTCTATATGACATTTAACTTTTGAGAAACCGCCAAACTGTTTTTCACAGCAACTATGTACCATTTTACATTCTCAACAGCAACACATGAGGGTTCCAATTTTTTACCTTCACCAACCACATCCTTGCTAGTATGTTATTTTCTATTTTTAAAAATTATTGTAGCCATGCATGTAGTTGTGATGTGGTATCTCATCAAGGTTTTTATATAAATTTCCTTAATGGCTAATAACATTTGACTCATAAATTACTATCATTTTGAACTATCTGTTCTATCTGACTTTAAGGGTCACAAAGAAAGTCAATTATCTAAATTATTTCAAAGTCTTCTTTCCACTAGTAATGGCCTCCAGGCTTTAGAGAAACCTAATTTTGGATGTTTCTTTTTGTTTTTTTGTTTGTTTTATTTGTATTTTAGAATATAGGAAGCATTATTAGAGTGTGACTTGCTTGTAAATTATGAGGCTAGGACTACTATGCTGCTCACAAATATTAGGGGACATTTTATGGCTTCATATTCATTTTGAAATATCCCCTAATTTTTGTGAGCAGTATATTATCACAAACCTAGTTCTGCTGTAGACACTTAAAACATATCTTGTATACTAGAGAGGAAAAAACGTGTCTTGCCCTCTTCTTGCAAGAGTCACATTTCCCCTCAATTTTAGCATTCTCTGACCTGTGGAATTTTAGTAAAAGTTGTGTTTTCCTTTTATCACAGTTAGATTAACAATAGCCAATGTGTATTGAGAAGTCTCCCCACAGCCATCCCTTCCATTGAGTTTTCAGCATCTTGTGATACTCAGTTCAACATTTTGGTGCTTATGTCCCTCCTCCAAGTTTCATATTTATTGGCCAAATGCCCAGAAGACAAATACTATGTATCATCATTCTAGAACAGTGGTCAAGACATAGGTAGTAGTACAGTGGTACCTTGAGATATGAACAGACCAACATACAAAAATTTATTTTCAAGATACGAGCTGCAACTCGTCTGTATTTTTGTTCGAGATCTGAGCAAAATTCTGAGATACAGGTCATGATTCGGGAAGCTGCCTCTAGTTGGTACGTTGGTGCACCGGTCCAGTATTGGCAGTTTGATATACGAGTTGACTGATTTATGAGCTCGGTTACAGAATGAATCAAATTCATATCTCAAGGTACCATTGTATTTCAAGCTTTGTGGGCTGTGTGGCTCACTAATACCATTGACTCGATACATTTCTTTTTTTTTTCTTTTTTTACAGGGACAGAGAGAGAGAGTCAGAGAGAGGAATAGATAGGGACAGACAGACAGGAACAAAGAGAGATGAAAAGCATCAATCATTAGTTTTTTGTTGCCGTTGCAACACCATAGTTGTTCATTGATTGCTTTCTCACATGTACCTTGACCACAGACCTTCAGTAGATCAAGCCACTCCTTGCTGGAGACAGTGACATCGGGTCCAAGCTGGCGAGCTTTTGCTTAAGCCAGATGGGCTCACGCTCAAGCTGGCAACCTCAGGGTCTAGAACCTGGGTCTTCTGCATCCCAGTCTGACAATCTATCCACTGCACCACCACCTGGTCAGGTGATACATTTCTTTTTTAAGTAAAAAGACATCCAGTGTCAATACATAAAAAAATTAAAGCTAGCTGTGTTTTAATTAAATTTAATTTACAAAAAGATGCTATGGAATAAGTTTGTCCCACAAACCATAGTATATTAGCCTTGATTTAATAAAAAAAATAATTATAAGATACCTCAGTAATTATTAGGTGACTGCAATAAAAATTGTCACGTTAAAGCAGTGTTGGACAAGAAAAGTATAAAGTAGATCACAAATGTGGGTTTAACTTTTCATGAGGAGTCATACAAAAGTGTAAGGAAAAACAGTTAAAACTAATTTTAATAGAACTGACTTATTTCCACACATTCCAAATATTGTTTCAACACATAATCAATATAAGATTCCTGTTAACTGATATTTATCATACTGGACTATAAAACTCAGTGTACTAAACACTAAATACATAGAAAGTATCCACTTCTTACCTGGTCTATACCCAGGTGTACTGAATTCTTTGAAAAAGCTGTCAGAAATTACCAGAGTCCTCAAAATGAATATCATATATCCCACTCTTCCAACTCATTATTCAGATCAGTTAGCTTGGTTAAATTCTTTCTTCTCTTTCATTTATGTAAACTTTTAAGAATTAATTAGCAAAGTCATACTCTTACATATTTCTGTCAATCACTCACAAATACTCATCAACAGGCAAATGATTGGAGGCCATGATATTTTAAGATACTGTGTATATAGCAGCTATAGATATATTTGCATATACATGTACAATTTTAAGGAGCCTCTTGTTGATAGGGTAGCAAATAGTAACAGCTCATCGCAGTTTTTCTTGGAGAAACATTTATGACCTGACTCCACTTTGCACAACCACTCTCCCTTTCTACGATGTCGCTTGCAACTCTTAGAGTCAGCAATTTTTGTATTAAGTTGGACTTTTTATTGTAAGCCACAGAAAACCGATCTGAACTTCAACATGGGAAAATATTGATTAATGGAACTGTTTATAATTTGAGCTCAAGGTCAGCAAGACCTATTATGCTAGCTAGCCTCTAGTCCTGACGTCTCTCTCAAAGTCGATTGTTTTCAAGTGAGATTTAGGCCTGTGATTTTTTTTTTTCTTATACCAGTATTGTCTGGTTTTACTATCAAGATTATCCTAACTTAATGCACACAGTGGGGAATTTTTTTTTTTTTATCTCTTCTTCAGCAGAGGTTACTTTTTTGATTGTTAGGACATCCTATAAAACTCTCTGGGTCTGATGTGAAGCTGACCTTACACTATTTACCCATTACTGAAAATAGTTATAGGACTATATTAGTTAAGTTTTTATTTCTCTGCCTCGTAGACTCAATTCTAAGATGCCACAAGCCACATTTTTGAAGAAACAGTGAACTATCTAATGGGCTTTGCCAAGAGGAAGCGCTAGAGGAAGACTGGAGCAACAGGAAAGGCTGGATCCTGTGCTTCAGTTCCCTTGGGCTTCCTGATGTCTCCCTATTCCATCCATAGCATTCTAGCCTGCCCTCTTCACCACAGCACTGGGATTTTATTCCCTCAACAGTAGCTGGATTCAGTTTGTGATTTTCCCAACATTTGCACAATCAGCCTCAGATCTCAATATCCATTTTACTCTCTTCTTTAGGACATGTAATCTTTCTTTATGTTTCAAAGGACTATAACACTAATTTTTCTGGGTTTATATACACACAAATTTATTTTGAAATAAAAGAGGACAACTTTACTTCGATTGTATTTGAAATATCTTAAAGAATTTCTGAGTAACCAACTTCAAGTCATGGCCAAAAAATGTGATCTTTCACTATATTTGGGAGGTAAGATATGTTCCCATATAGGAGAAAGAAACTGGACAAATGTATTTCCACTATACCTTCACCTGCTCTAATGACCTCATTTAATCTTTACTATAAAATTATACATTTCTATTATGCCTCTCTTTCCATTTATATTAAGTATATTTATGATATTTTATTAACATTTATTTTTACTATAAATATGCATGTATACAAAGAACAAGATATTTATTTTTTCCCTTACTGTGCCCCCATTGTCTGGTCATTGCCAGGCTAGTAATTGGTCTTCAGTTATTAAGGATGAATTGTCTTTTTTCTTTCTTTTTATACTAAAAAAATTCAGATCCTAAGTGTCATTAGGTATTACTGAATGAAATCCATAGCTGGGAATGGCAATTCGACTTTAATAATGCTTCGCTTAACTACTCTATAGCTTCTGCTCATTCACAACAATGATAAACGTTTAATATTATCAGCATCATTCTTTACTTTGCAGGTCAGTGGGAATCTTCCTACTACATGCGACTGCACCTTAAAATACTATTAATGAAAAATTGATAGAAGCCGAGAGTAGATTGGTAGGTACTGGTGGTCAGGTGATGTGGGAAAACGGGTGATGGTGGTCAACGGGTACAAGCATCCAGTTATAAGTTGTTCAGGTTCTGGGCTTTAAGGTACAGCATGGTGGCTGTAGTGCACAATATTGCATTGTGTAGCTGAAAGTTGCTAACAGAGCAGACGTTAAACGTTCTTATGGGGGGTTGGGGAGGGGGTGGTGATGACTGCTAACTCACCATATTGTGGTAATCATTTCACAGTATGTATGTGTATCAAGTTATGATAGTCTCTACCTTAAACTTATAAATGTTTTATGTCGATTATATCTCAGTAAAGCTAAAGAAATTATAGTGCAATGCTGTCTTAACAGTTGCTATAATGTTGAACTAATTTTCATGATCGTGAAAAGTTAATTACTCCCTAATCTAGTTTGGATTATCTTGAGTCATCTAGGTTTTATAACAAGCAAAGTTTAGGAAATCAGAAAAGAAGAAAAAAATCTGTAAGTTTCTCCCTTTAGTTGTGCTTGTCAACCATCAGATTCTCAAGAAGCATAGTCTTCTAAACCCAGTGTTCCCAGGCTCAGCCTCAGTAATATAAAGAACTTGGGTATAGGGTGAAGGGGCAGGAAGGACAGAGATGACAAGAACTGAGATTTTCTTTTCTTTGTGTCTTTGTAGTATGTGCCTAAGGGTTGATATCACATAAAAACTCTAAAATCTGGCAAATAAGAGAGCTTTGTTCTTTCAATATGACAGATTACACCACTGGGGAAGGGGTTCTGTCCATATCAGTGAAGCAAATTTAAAGAAGCCTGGTGTTGACCAAACAGCACTTCAGTGGACGTTGTCAAACAGCAGTGTCACTGCCCTGGCACCAGCTACCTTACTCAGCAGCCTAGCAGGTAGTTCTGATCATCTGTAGCCCACAGGAGTACTAGCTGGAGAGTGTGTTGGCCTCCAGAGGCCTGAAAATGTGAATTTTATCAAAAAGAAGCAGAGTCAAAGCAGAAGACAAGGCAAAAGGTGATGATTCTGTGTTCATTGACATCTGTGTTGTGATGACAGAACCACAACCCCTGCAGATCGGAAGGAATAAATAGGACAGAGCCTTTGAAAGGCTCCTCTGCAAAGAGACACATAACTCCTCTTTGCCACAGAAATTGTGACACTACATTAACATCCAGGTCCTGAAAAACTGGGTCCCTTATGCAATGTGTCAACTATGTCACTGAGTTACTGTGAAGAGATAAAGTTATGCACCATGCTGATTCACGTGTAAAATGTTCAACCAAAACAGATTTATTTACACCTATTTAGATGTTACATGGCCGTTCTAGAATACCATGTTAGTTAATTTTATATATCAATCTTGAAGGTAGATAATAGAATACATTTGAAAAAAGTATGTGTACCTTTATGAAACCCATTCCCTATTATCATGAAATAGGCAGAGTGGAGGAGAAATTAGAAAATCCCTGATTTTATGAGTCTCCGAGTTGCAAACGTGTTTTAAAAAACCCAAGGTGTCCTATGTTTGATGTATATTCCTTTGGGGCTTGAGTAATAAGCATAGATATATTCAGGGAAGAATTTTATATCAAGTTTTAATGTAAGGTTAATCACTTCAGCAGCAATAAGTCATTTAGTAGGAAAGGCATTTTAATTCATAACTGTAAGGTTTGATATGTGTTTCCATTTATTAGAAAGTAAGGAAAGAAAAACTGAAAATAACCAAACTTACACTGTAGCTATTAACTGCTTGACGTTTCCTGAAACTAATAGATTTCTGTCAAAATGGAAGCTGACTTAGATGACCTTATTCAGGTTGACTAGTACTGAGATTCAGTTAGCTGCTGCATTCGGGTTCAGTACTAAGGGACAGGCTTTATTACAGATTTGCAAAATCCAGAGGAGATAAAACACAAGGGTACAAGTTGATCAGTATCACAGAGATAGGAGACGAAGAGTAATGTTATATGCAAGCAACTGGAAATCATGTAATAAATTGTTTCTAACATTATAACAATATAGACAGAATCCAGAACCCCCTGATTTTATTTTATTTATTTTGTGATGGAGACAGAGAGAGGGAGAGATAGGGATAAACAGACAGGAAGGGAGAGAGATGAGAAGCATCAATTCCTCCTTGCGGCACCTTAGTTGTTCATTGATTGCTTTCTCATATGTGCCTTGATGGGTGGGGGTGCTACAGCAGAGAGAGTTACCCCTTGTTCAAGCCAGCGACCTTGGGCTCAAGCTCATGAGCCTTGCTCAAACCAAATGAACCTGCATTCAAGCTGGGAACCTCGGGATTATGAACCTTGGTTATCCATGTCCAAGTCTGACACTCTAGCCACTGCACCACCGGCTGGTCAGGCCCAAATCCCCTGAGTCTTTAAGAAAAACATCAGAGCAGCCAGATGCTAAGGAAAGCTGCTAATAATTTCTTTACAAATATGTAAGGCCCCTTATGACAAATTAGAAAGTGGCCACAATTATTCCCAGCTCATTATGTTCATGTTCTTTTAGACTGAGTTTTCAGGTCTTTTTGTAAGAAGCAGAGACTCTTTATTCCTTGAATTTGAGCTGGTCTGGTGACTTGCTTTGCCTGAGAGAGAAGCAAAGTATGTTATATTACTTCTTTGTTTCAGATTCAAGAGACCTTGCATGGCTTTGTTCACTTTCTTGGATTCTTGCAGTGTGCATATGGACAGAACCAGACTAGGCTCCTGGAAGATGGGAGGCCAAATAGAGCAGTCAGCTGATTCATCGAAGCCAAGGTTCAAGACATGTGAAAGAGCTCAAATAGACTCAGTAGGGCCAAACCTCATCAGACTTTCCAGCTGATGGTAACAGATATATAACCAGGGCTCCCTAGACCTGCCGGGTCTATCCTGATCAGGGACTTGTGAGCAGAAAATTTCCCCCCTGGGGAAAATATGTTTTGGAAATTAGACATCTTATATATTCAGAGAGTAAGCATTTTTTTATGATCCAGACTGACTCTTTCATCAACTTCAGTTACTTTAGCTTCATGTGTTTATGAAACATGTGAGTATGCTCTCCTGTACTTCCAAGGACTAAACTCTAAGCAACTGCATTGAGGACAAGCATCAATATACACAGCACTTACTCTTATTATGTTGTTTGTTTTAAATTTTTATTTGCTTAAAAAAGGCAATGGAAACAGGTTTGCAAAAACTTATCTGCATGTACAAAATAAGCCACGAACATAAGGAAGATGAGCCTTGGAATACAGCTGGATAAATTGTTCATCAAAATTGGATCTGCTTGTATCAGAACTGGTGGGAAGTCATTATCGTACACATCAAAAGCCACTGCAAAACTAAATCTATTTTTAAAATCACCAAACGAGGGCCTGACTTGTGGTGGCTCAGTGGATAAAGTGTCGACCTGGGAACACTGAGGTCGCCAATTCAAAACCCTGCACTGGTCTGGTCAAGGCACATATGGGAGTTGATGCTTCCAGCTCCTCCCCCCTTTCTCTCTTTCTCTCTTTCTCTCTCTCTCTCTCTCTCACTCTGTCTCCTCTCTAAAAAGAAAATGAATAAAGTAAAAAATAAATAAAAAGAGGTTAAAATCACGAAACACAAAAAGGTTCCACTGTAACGCATGTTCTTGGATAGCAGTGAAACTAGTTACCAGGTAATCGCAGAGTTGGACACATCAGTTAGGCAAGAGGTAGTTTCTCCAATAATATTCCTTTTTTTCTTTCAGCAAGGATGTAGGGGATAGAAATAAATGGCATAATCTTTGAATCTCTTTAAATTTCTGTTCTACAAGGACCCCATTTCCCTTGATACAATCACATCTATCTTGTAGCATTTTAGAATTCGTGATCATATAACACAGAAAAGATTCTATAGTTCAAATATTTATTTATTTATTTACTTATTTATATATTCTGTCCATTTGTCTCTGAGCTCTCTTCTCTGGAAAACCCAATAATCTGGCACATCATTAAAACAACAAAGAAAAACCAACCCTGCAGTGTCTGTAGATCAAGAGGTTTTGTTTTTGTTTTTGTTTTTTTTTACAGGGACAGAGAGAGAGTCAGAGAGAGCAATAGATAGGGACAGACAGACAGGAAAGGAGAGAGATAAGCATCAATCATCGGTTTTTTGTTGCCGTTGAGACACCTTAGTTGTTCATTGATTGCTTTCTCACATGTGCCTTTACCACGGGCCTTCAGCAGACTGAGCAACCCCTTGCTGGAGCCAGTGACCTTGAGTCCAAACTGGCGAGCTTTCGCTCAAAAGAGGATTTTTTAATATATTTTTTTTGTTCAATAGTCACAATATTCAAGGAGGAGATTTAGACACATGAAACCACAGCACTGACTCTTGAGCTAACCTATGAGAAATTCCAATTGACTGAAGCATGATTTGATTAAAGGGTAAGATTTAGCCAAGTTCATCTCCTGACTTGGCCGCTCCAACAGTTCTCTGACTATCATGTAGTAAATAATTCGTTTGTGCTCTCATGACTTCTGGCCTCCCCGGTTTCTCAGGTTTGGGCAATGGATATAAATCATCAAACAAAAACTTTACAGTGGACAAGAAAATATATTATTCAACAAAAGACTTAAAAATATTTAAAAAGTGTTTTAGAAATGCCTGAATAATATATTAAATTAAGTATCATTGAATATTGATGCTACAGTTTTTATTTAAAATGTTTTGCTCTAGTAAAATCTTAGCTTTCTTAAGAGTCATAAAAGCACATTTTATTGAACACCTATCTGAAAACTATTCATCTCTTCAAATTATTGTATTTAATCTTTGATATTTAAAAATACATATTTGGACACTAAAATAGCTGGCTATCACTTAATTTTATGTGGCACTATATTATATATATATATATATATATATATAATAATGTAGATTATAATATTATATACATTTGAAATAAAATAACCAATTTTAAAATATGAAATAAAAATTTTCATTAATTTAAGGAAAAAAGACATTGTTCTATGACTAGCAATATTAATATTTCACAATTAAAATTAAAATTAACTTATTACACAAGTTTTTTATGACAATCTCAGTTTCAACATGACTAATAATATAAAAATTATTTATTTTATTTTTTGTTTAAATTTTAATATTTATTTTTTAATAAATATTGCTTTTATACAATTCTTACTCAGAGAGTACAAAATGGAACCTAGGAAGAAACTTCCTTCTATCAAATCCCCAGAACCTCTATCACTAAGGTCAACTAATGCTGTGAGTTTCTTAAGTATCTTTCCAGAGGTACGTGCAGCATATATTTAAAGTTAATGTAAATAACAAATAAAATGAATAGAAAAAATTCCTCTGAAATTTATAGGGCTTTTTAAAATCTGTAATAAAGCATATACAACATAAGAAAACTGTCTATCTCATTTCCTTTCAACTGAAATAGACAATTCTTGAAAGGAAAAAATGATTCATTTGATATTCATTATTTTATATGAAACTGGCCGTCCCTATTTCACATAGTAAACTAAATAATAAATTTTATGATAGGCTCAGAAATTGTCACAGACTGTATACTACCTACTCCCTAGGTAAGAGTAGAGGTTTCAGATTATGGAGAGAGAGACAAATTTTATATTCAACACATAGTGCTTTTCAAACTGAAAGGGTGTGGGACCAGGACTACCAGATGGGATGTTGGAACAACAGGCACAAACTGAAATTGTCTCCAGCAAACTAGACTTGGGGTCTCTCTAGTCATAGTATCTGCTGTCCTATCTCAGACACATGATTCAGAACTATGCCTTAGGCACAGACTTGTGGTCCCTCACCTGGTAGTTGGGAAGAAGAGAGAATGAATACTATTATAGAACCAGGAAGGAACATAGTAGTGAACTTTGAATAAAAGTTATAAAGAATTGACAAAGAATAGGAACAGGAGACTCTGAGTAAGGCTTTTTAAACAGATTTTACTGCTCCGGCATCTGAGATGAGAAATCTAAGTGAAAGAATGAGGCACCAGCAATTCACCTTGCTGTACTGAAGATTTTGAAGATTGATGGCCTTCTGTTCTTCTTGTGCAGCAAAACGGATACATGAGGAGAGTATCCAGCCTGCCTTAGTGCACTCAGTTTATGTTCGATTTATAAGCTGCATAGGGCTCTCCATCAAAATAACAGAAAAGGTTTCAGTGTTGCTCAGAATGGCATTCTGACTTTTGTCTTAAGAATAAAATGTGATTTAAACTATATGACCTTCTTGACAGGGAAATCAAACCCCTCCCTACTAACTCTTCTGCAACCTATTTCAAATAAGACCCTCAAATTGCTTTGTGGCAAGTGTGTTTAGTCAATTTTGACAGATTTATTTTGATCCTGACAGTAACATCACCACATAATGGCTCTGTTCTAAAAGAGAAGGTCCTAACTTTGCCTTTGAATACTTAGCAGCTTATTAATGGGATAACAATTCAACTACTAAAATGAGCACTGTTGTATCGAGGAGGTAGTTCCCACCTAAGACTTTAGTTCACACTTAAGTCATCTGTAAAAAGTATGTAAGAAGGTCAGTCTATCTAATCTTAGATTAAGAAAAAGACCCGGACAGTTAGCTCAGTTGTTTAGAGGGTCGTCCTGAAACAACAAGGTTGTGGGTTTGGTACCTTGTTAGGGCACACACAGGAAGCAACCAATGAATGCATGACTGAGTGGAACAACAAATGAATGCTTCCCTTCCTCCTCCCCATTCTCTCTCTCTATCTCTCTCTAAAAGTAGATCAATCAATTAATAAAAAATAAAAGAAATTAAGCCTTGACTGGATATCCTGGCTGGTTGGAGCTTTGTGCCCTGTATGGTCAGGGCAAATACAGGAACAGATCCTTGTTGTTCCTGTCTGTCTCTCTCTCCCTGACTCTCTCTAAAACAAAAAAAATTAAGAAAAAATAAAATCTTGACTTATGATTAAATTGTAAATGCTCAGTGTTTTCAGAAATTTGATATGAAGCTATGCTCTAGATAGTGTTTTGAAGAAGTGCTTATTATGACCCACCGGTCTCAAAACATCTTTTTTTAAATAAATATATTTTAAACGAAGGAAGGAAGGAAGGGTAATAGGAAGAAAGGAAGGGTAGTAGGAAGAAAGAGAGGAAAGAAGGAAAGAAAGAAGGAAGGAAGGAAGGAAGGAAGGAAGGAAGGAAGGAAGGAAGGAAGGAAGGAAGGAAGGAAGAAGGAAGGAAGCAAGCAAAGAAGAAAAGGAGGAAGGAAGGAAGGAAAGGGAGAGAGCAAGAAAGAGAAATAAACCTATAAGAGACTTAAAAATCTAAAACAGATTTTATATGTAATTTTATTCTCTTTGGTGTTTAAAATACAATTTTTAATTGTATTTAATAGGATGACACTAGTTAGCTTAATCATACAGGTTTCAGGTTCCCAATGAAATATAGTTTTCATTGAAATATATTCTTGGGACATTCTAAATACATTTTGGGCAGTATTACATTGGTCTGGAAGCTGAAAATAATTAGGGTGATTAAAGGACATTAGCACCGATACATGGCCACATATCCATGAAGACTTTATGCCCAGATTGAGAATTTATAGCATATAAAATGATTTCAGATTTTGTTTAAATAAATATCAAACAGTCTATTTTATTTAATATATAATCCATTATCTGGTAGGGGAAATGTTTGTGTGGGGGTACAAAATTATGTGTGGATGAAAAGTTTGTCATTTGATGAACATACACCTAACTTACCAAATATCTAAACAAATAAGTGCATGGGTAGATCCAGAAATAGATTTCAAAAAGGAAAAGATAGTTTGTTTAGTAATTATTTTAAGTTACTCTCCAGAGAAAATGAATAAATCTTGACCTCCACCTCATATTGATACCGGGATTAATTTGTGGTGAACTATAAAATAGATGTGAAAAAAATACATTGTTTTACAAGAAAAATAAAACAAACTGATGATATTGGGGAAGTCACACTTTTTTATACTCTAAAATCATTAAGCATTTAAGGAAAAAGTTGATGAAGTAGAATTTACTAATATTAAAAACATCTTTACTTTAATAAAGACAGTTGAGAAAGTAAAAAGGGAAAACTAGATGACAGAAAGATTTTCATACTACATATATCAAATAAATGAATTATATCTAGAGATTTTTTTTTTAATTCCTATAAATTGGCCTCTGCTGGTTGGCTCAGCAGTAGAGCATCAGCTGGCCTGTGGAAGTCCCAGGTTCGATTCTTGGTCAGGACACACAGGAGAATTGACCATCTGCTTCTCCACCCTTCCCTCTACTTCTCTCACTCTCTCACTCTCCCCCTCCCTCTCCCTCTCTCTCCTCCTTCAGCTATTGGTTTGAGCAGTTTGGACCTGTGTGCTGAGGATGGCTCCATGGCCATGCCTCAGATGTAGAAATATATAGCTCGGTTGCCAGTGGATCAACACCCCGGATTGGCAGAGTATTGCTCTGTAGGATGCCTATGGGGTGGATCCCAATTAGGATGTATACAGGAGTCTGTCTCAGCCTCACTGCCTCCCACCTCTCAATAACACAAACCAAAAAAAAAAACTTTTATGTGACAATAGGACAAAGACAAACAACTAATTTTAAAATTAGGTAAATAACTTGAATTTGCATTTCATGAAGGAGGCTATCCACATAACCAATCAGTATTTTTAAAATGTACTATGTTATTACTCATTAGGAAAATACATATTGAAATCACAGGCAATTATGTACATAATTATATACTTATCAGAATGGCTAAAATTTAAAATATTGGTAACTCATAACAATCATTTTTTGCAGATTAGAATGCAAATTGGTACAACAGTTGTGTAAAACTATTTGGTAATATCTACTAAATATAAATATGGATTTAACATATGACAAAGAAAACTCTACTCCTACATAACACTGAACAAGGCAAACACGTGTCTTTGTGCACCCAAAGGAAATATACAGGAACGTTCACAGTTTTATTCACATTATTATAATATCTGTCAACAGAGACATAGCTTAATGACATGTTCATATAATAGAATATTACAAAATAATTAAAAAGAATACACAAATACACACAATAACATGGATGAATGTTATACTTCTGTAAAGTTAAAAGAATGTATTCCATTCATTTAAATTTTTGGCACAATGCCTGGCCTGTGGTGGTGCAGTGGATAGAGCATCGGCCTGGAACACTGAGGTAGCTGACTCAAAACCCTGGGCTTGCCCAGTCAAGGCATGTATGGGAGTTGATGCTTCCTGCTCCTCCCCCACTTCTCTCTCTCCCTCCTCTATAAAAATGAACAAATAAAATCTTAAAGTTCTAGCACAAGGGATAGAGTTAGAAATCAGATTGTTGATTATAGTAGGGTCGTATTGCTTAGAAACTGATACAGGGAACCTTTGATGCATTCATTAATTTGATGTCCTTTTATTACCTTATTGAGAATGATGCTTTTAACATTTACTCAGGAAGGTATTTACAGTTCCTTAGTGTTTAATATACATATTGTTTACATTCTGAATAAGGTAATAAAAGAACATCAAATTAATAAGTAGAATAAAATGAGAAAATATTTATAAAACTGAAGTTAATTAAAATATATAGAAACACTATATAAAGAAGATGAAAATAATTTTGTTTTAAAACAAATATCAGAAAAGAATTGGTGAAATTCATCAAGAGTAAGAAAATATAAATAATCAGTAATGACAAAGAAGCATCACAATATATCTTAAAAGCATTGAAGATAAGATAAAGACATTATGCAAACATTGTTAGAAAATATGAACAAAATTGGTTATTACTAGTATACACAGCTACTAAAAACAGACATACAAAAGTATAGAAAGCTCTGTAAGTTTTAAATGAAATAAATCTTAATTAAACTTAAATTTAAGTTTTCACAAAATAGATCCCAGGCTGAACTTATTCACTGGTCAGTTCTACAAACTTTTAAGGGAAAACTAATGCCAATCTTATGGCAATTATTTCAAAGACAAGAAGAGTAATTTCTCCCAATAGATTTTAGTAGTTCTAATATTTTGTTACCAAACCCTAACACAAATATTACAGGAAAGGGTAATTTGAGGCCAAATTCTTGATGAATATAAATGCAATAATAGTAAATAGAGTATGAGGAAAGTGATTTATGTTATTTATTTTTCTGAAGTAAGAAGCAGGGAGGCAGAGAGACATACTCCCACATGCGCACAACCAGGATCCACCCAGAAAGCCCACTAGGGGTGATGCTCTGCCCATCTGGGCGTAGCTCCGCTGCAACTGGAGCCATTCTAGTGCCTGAGGCAGAGGCTATGGAGCCATCTTCAGTCCCCAGGCCAACTTTGCTCCAATGCAGCCTTGGGTGCAGGAGCGGAAGAGAGAGATAGAAAGGAGAGGGGAAGGGTGGAGAAGAAGATGGGTGCTTCTCCTGTGTGCCCTGGCCAGAAATTGAACCCAGGACTTCTACATGCTTGGCCATCACTCTACTGCTGAAAAGCAATTTATTTTAAACAGTAGGGATATATTTAAATCATATCATAAATAAATTAGGTTCACCTATATACTGCTCAGTTCTTATAATATTTGAAAATGTATTTATAAAATCTGTCACATTAACAAAACAAACAAAAGCCATAAACTTTCAATATATGCAGAGAGTAATTTAATAAAAAGATGGGAATTTCCTTAATCTTTCTATTTTTTTATTAATTTTAATGAGGTGACATTAATAAATCAGGGTACATATGTTCAAAGAAAACATCTCCAGGTTATCTTGTCATTCAGTTATGTTGCATACCCATCACCCAAAGTTAAATTGTCCTCTGTCATCTTCTATCTGGTTTTCATTGTGCCTCTCCCCTCCCCCCTCTCCCACCCTCTTTTCCCTCCTCCCACCCCGTAACCACCACACTCTTGTCCATGTCTCATAGTCTCACTTTTATGTCCCACCTATGTATGAAATCATGCTGTTCTCAGTTTTTTTCTGTTTTACTTATTTCACTCCGTATAATGTTATCAAGTTACATCCATTTTGTTGTAAATGATCCGATGTCATCATTTCTTATGGCTGAATTGTATTCCATGGTATATATGTACCAAAGCTTTTTAATCCACTCTTCTTCTGACGGATACTTGGGCTGTTTCTAGATCTTCGCTATTGTGAACAATGCTGCCACGAACATGGGGGCGCATTTCTTCTTTTCAAACAGTGCTATGGTGTTCTTAGGGTATATTCCTAAAAGTGGGATAGCTGGGTCAAAAGGTAGTTCAATTTTTAATTTTTTGAGGAATCTCCATACTGTTTTCCACAGTGGCTGCACCAGTCTGCATTCCCACCAAAAGTGCAGAAGGGTTCCCTTTTCTCCACATCCTCACCAGCACTTATTCTGTGTTGTTTTGCTGATGAGTGCCATTCTGACTGGTGTGAGGTGATATCTCATTGTGGTTTTAATTTGCATTTCTCTAATGATTAGTGACTTGAGCATTTTTAAAAATCCTTCAACAAACATTATATAAGTGATGGTGAGTTTTGTAAGTTTTTCTCAGAGATCATGAATGGTGAAGATACTCAGGTATCAAACATTTTATTGCTTGTATTAGACATTCTCTTAAAAACATTAATAACATAAAGATTAGAAAGGAAAAAAAGAACTACATTATCAGATATTATAATTATGTAAATATAAAATTTGTAATATCAATAAATTAGAATAATCATAAATAGATTTGTCAGGTTTCTACATCCACTCTATTTTTTATTGCATTACTTTTCAAATGATATTTTAAAGGATAACATTTAATACTTAGGAATAGCTCTAACAAAAATGTTTAAGATATTGCTATTATTTAAAATAAAATGTTTAAGGAATTTTTATATATCTAAATAAATAGGGAGAAATAGCATGACTATGTATTGAAAAGTCTATGTTGTAAAGATATCAATACTTTTTAAAGTGACTGACAGGTGCAGTACAATCACAGTCAAAATTCTAATAGTTTTTATTTATTCTTGGTTGTGTTTACAGGATGAATCTAAAACATAAATGGATAGAGGGCCAAGTATAACTAAAACATTTTTGCAGAGAAAAATAATGTGGGATGATTTATGCTACTATTTATTAAGACCTATAAAAGCTAGATTTATTAAACAGTGCTTTCTCATTGTAAGGTAGTGTCTTACCTTATAAAATGACTACTGGGACAAAAAGTAGAAACTGTCCTACTCATAGATAGGAAACTAATTTGTGATAAAAGTGACATTGGATATCAGGATAATAGTCTTTTAAAATAAATGATTTCATATTAATTGCATAACAATATTTTAAAAATGAAACTTGACCACTACTTTATATTATACATTTATATAAATTCTAGAATAATGTAATCTAAGTATGAAAGACAAAATCACAGGCTTCTAGAAGATAACCTATAATCTTGAGATTAGTAATGTGTTTCTATTGGCAGAAAAATACAAAAAGCAATATTTATAGAAGAAATAGTAAAACATAGAATTAATTGAAATTAGAATTTTAGGTATATCAAGAGAAATAGTTAAGAAAGTAAAATATTAACTGAGAAGCTACAAACTGAAGTAGATATTTGCAACAGATATAACAGAACAGACAAACAAACCAAACCAGTGTTCAGATTATAGGTGGGACCTCTACAAGTCTATTAGGAAAATATAATTACACCATTTAAAAATTGGGCAAAATTTATAAATAGGAGCTGCACTAAAGATAATATCTAACTGAAAGTATAAAAAGTTGACTGACTTAATTTGTAATCAGGAAATTTAAATGTAAAGCTATAATGAAATACAACTCTATGCCCATCGGAAGAATGAAGATTAAGCATTTTGAAAATAACAAGTGATGGAGAGAAGGTTAAATAATTAAATTTTCCTACACTAATACTGGAAATATAAAATGGTACAATACAATGTGTGTGTGTGTGTGTGTGAGACCAAGTCAGAGGTCAGAGAGAGGGACAGAGATACGGACAGACAGGCAGGAAGGGAGAGAGATGAGAAGTATCAATTATTGTTGCAGCACCTTAGTTGTTTATTGATTGCTTTCTTATTTGTGTCTTGAAGGGGGGTGGGGGCTTCAGCAGAGTTAGTGACTCCCTACTCAAACCAGTGACCTTTGGCTCAAGTAAGCAACCAGGGGGTCAGTTTTATGATCCCGTGCTCAAGTTGGCCACCTAGGGATTTCAAACTTGGGTCCTCTGCATTCTAGTCTGATACTCTATCCACTGCGCCACCACCTGGTCAGGCTAAAGTGGCACAATATCTTTAAATTCAGATTGGCAGTATCTAGTAGAGTTGAGGCAACATATACCCTTAATTTAGCAAGTCCAAAGTTTTAGCAAAATAAATACATTTATCTATATACAAGAAAAAACAAAAATGTTCAAAGCATTACTATTTATAATAAATAAATCTAGAAACCACGTATTTTTCTAACAAATAAAGAATTAAACAAATGCAATATGTTTCACCATTGAATGCTACTATATAGCAACTAAAATGAATGCACTACAGCTACTTGCATAAAAACAATTGAGACACAATTATAGTGATGAGTCAAAAGAAAGTAGGCCTATGGGATACACATGAGTGATTAAATTTATATATCACCATATTAATACATGATTTGACTTATGTAAAAACAGGAAAGGAAATAATACTATAAGAGATCAAATTAATGTTAATATTTGGTAAGGGGTGAGGAGATTATTACAGGAAACGACCAAGTGAGGGTCTTCTAGTTGTGGTACTCATATTTCTTTATCTGGGTGCTGCTTACATAGGTATTTCCTTTGTGATCATTCATTAAGCTGCTTATTAATATTTATCTGGTTGTGATTTTATATTTCAAAACATTGTAAATTAAGGTGTATACCAAAACCCCCACAACAATAGCAATGACACACTTTTCAAAATCAGACTAATTCTAGATATTCAGAAGTGAAAGATAAATTTGAGTACTTTAGCAAGTAACAAACTGAATAGAGAGCATTTTAATCATTTATAATAATTATAATGTTATTTCAGTTTACATGATTCAGTGTCTTTTACTATAAGCATAACTTCATTTTATAAGAATAACGTTTCAATCTTTTTCCTACACTAAAGAAAAATTTAGAACATACCAATTTTTTTCTAGTCCTCTAAATTTCTAAACATCAAATGTAACACAACTCTGCTAGTTATTTTCCAACATATATAGTTTTTTATTTTTAAATTTAATGTTTTTTTCTCAAGATGAATGATGGAGGGTCACATAGGTCTTAAGGCAATCTCTCTTTCATATTTAAATATATCTATTCAATATATTTTATACTGAGAACATTGTACATAGTATATTATTTTCTTTTATTTCATTCATTTTTGAGAGGGTAGGAGGAGGAGTAGAAAGAGAGAGAAAGAGAGAGAGAGAGAGAGAGAGAAGGGAGGAGCAGGAAGCATCAACTCCCACATGTGCCTTGACCAGGCAAGCCCAGGGTTTTGAACTTGCGACGTCAGCATTCCAGGTTGACACTTTATCCACTGTGCCACTACAGGTCAGGCAGTTTATTATTTTCTTTTGTAAATTTTCTGTCAACTTAAGTGTAAATATAAATTGGGGTTTGGATATTTGCCTCTTTAACATGCCACATTTAGTATAGAAACGAAAAAGATAATTATAGAAATGTTAATTTTAAACTGATAAAGTACAGTTGCGTTTACAAAAGAAAAATATTTGGAAATTTTTGATTGTTGATCTGTCCATTGAAATAGCTGCTTTGTTTTTATCTTTTCTTTTTAATTTATCTTTGATTGAACTTAATTCAAGTGATTGTATTTGTTGTAATTTTAGCTTGAAAAGGAAACTCTCTGTAGGAGTATTGCTTTGTCTAACACTTCACATACAGTGGCAGTTTAAAGGCATACATTCTGCTTGGCAGGATTAACACCCATCTGGAAATAGGAATGCAGCTAACAGATAGAAATATTTTCAGAGGTCTGTTGTGGGTCCAAACTCTCAAATGAGATTTATCATAAAATAGTTTCTTTATACTGAACAAAGTAAAATACCATGTGTATTAGTGGCTTAGATGAGATAAGAAGAATCCTATTTTTTAACTGCCAATTATCACTATATAAAGAAGGCATAAATACCTAGAACACAAATGGTCAGTTCTATTATGACAGAAAATCTCATTAACCAAATGTTAATACAGTTGTTATTCATTATGACAGTTGAACAGAATAGCTTCATGAACATAATCAAATTTGTGTATGACATAGTCTTGGCTTAATATCAATAGGGGCAACTGGTCCCAACAGGATCCCTAATTGTAGATACTATAAAAAAAAGAACTCACTTGTCATGTGATGTGAAGCATTAACTTCTCTTGCTCTGGTAAAATGAGAAGTATCCAAAAAAAAGCATGTGCTACTGCTCAGAGTAATAAAGAATTTTGCAGAGGTCATGTCCAGTGATCAAGGTAATATAGAGAGTTCAATGCTGGTGGGCATTTTTGCTTAATGATTAAAAAATAATGATTGTGCCCTGGCCAGTTGGCTCAGTGGTAGAGCATTGGCCCAGTGTGTGGATGTCCCAGGTTTTATCCTGGCCAGGGCACACAGGAGAAGCGCCCATCTGCTTCTCCACCCTTCCCCCTCTCCTTCCTCTCTATCTTTCTCTTTTCCTCCAATCCCAAGGCTCCACGAGAGCAATAGGTGGTCCAGGTGCTGAGGATGGCTCCATGGCCTTGCCTCAGGTGCTAGAATGGCTCTGGTTGCAATGGAGCAACACCCCAGATGGGCAGAGCATCGCCCCCTAGTGGGCATGCTGGGTGGACCACAGTCAGGCGAATGTGGGAGTCTGTCTCTCTGCCTCCCTGCTTCTCACTTCAGAAAAATACAAAAAATAAATAATTAAATAAATAAAAGAATGATTATAAGACATTTGGTAGCTTATACTCCTGCTAACAATCATGGTTTCCAAAATTATTCATATATGGGCTTGAAGTTGATCTCTGCTTTTATTAACTGTGTCAACTGGGTAAAGTATTTCATCTCTGTCTGCTTTTATTTTTCAATAAAATTAGAAATATAACTTTTATGTGACTATTCTGAGAATTGGGGGAAAAAAAAGGTGAATTAATTAAAACTAGCCTGTAAAAGAGTCAACCTATTTAAATTTGTGTATTCATTTGTATATTTGTTCAAGGATCATAATGTAACTGTAAAGAAGTAAAACATATAAAAATAATATTTTTTTCCATTGAGAGTATTATGGAAACTTATTTTTATTTGCTTGATAAAGAAGAGTGTTAGTGATTTTAGTTCACTTTCAGAAAACCTTGATTAGTTTTACACAGTACTTTGTACTGCTGATGGCTTTACACGAACACTGTGTATCTTTTCTCTTCCCCACCCCAGACCTGCCTTCTCTATGTGTTTAACTCAGCTCGGTGATGTTATGAAGTGTAGACACCTGCACTAGAAATTCAGAGACACCTTTAAGTACTTCAATATCTTTATATAGAATCAGTTTCTACACACTTCTGAAGTTTCCACCTAACGTAGTTTTTCTTGAACTATTTTTTAACCTGTATATTTACTGTTCTTATCAAGGACATTGTGCATTCTCTGTAATTGCTGCCTACTTTATAATGTACCACTTTTCTCTTCCCTTCCAGTTTCATCCTATTGTTACAAATAAGTGTTTAGCCTTCTCTAAAAGCCAGTGTCTACACTTACACTTGAGATTCATTTCCCTCTCTTTTCTGAAAGGTATAATTCTACCAGTGTTCTCCTGCATAATTCTACTTTTTATCTCTACAAAATAATTCTAACTATCTATAAATATACTATAATTTATCCATCTAAATATATATACACAGATACACACATGTAATCATAGGCATATAGATTATTTATATCAAATTTTGTGATATGTATTGAAATACATAAATATATGTAAACAGACATATATATGGATATAGCTATATTAATTTTATCTATCTACTCACCCCTTACACTTAGCAGCCCTCTTAGATATCAGATTTACTGTTGTGGTACCGCAGTGCTTATGTCCAGGTACCCCTTATTTTACTTAATAAGGGCCCCATAGGGCAAGAGGAGTGATACTGGCAATTGAGACTTGCCAAAGAGAAGCTGTAAAGTGCTTCCTTTTCAGGTAAAGGTGAAAGTTCTTTCCATAATAAGAAAATAAAAATATCATATACTGAGGTTTCTAAGATCCTGGATAAAAGTGAGTCTTCCATTCATGATTTGTGAAGAAAGGAAAAGAAATTCATCTTGTTTTGCTCTCACAACTCAAAATGCAAAAGGTAAGGCCACAGTGCATGATAAGGACTTATTTGAAAAGAAAGAAGCATTAAATTTATTAGTGGAAGACATAAACAGAAAATGTATTCCAACTGATGGCAATGTGTCACACCAGAAAATATTGAGCCTTTGGGAAAACCTCAGCATGGGATACCCTAAAACTAGTAAATGATTACATAGATTCTGGAATGGGTTTAGACCAGTGGTTCTTAACCTGGGTTCTATCAAACTCTAGGGATTCCATGAATCAGTCTCAGGGGTTTGGAGAAGCCTCTGCCGCGGAGGCCAGAATAATGTAATACCGTAATTTGTTGTGAGTTCATGCACTTTGTTGGTTTTGTTCTTTGAGCAAGGTGATGTTCATGCACGGCTCATTTTGTGCACCAGTTAAAAAACATATACCTATGTCTTGAATTTGGAAAATAAAATCATATTTTATTTATCACTAAAGAAGGGTTTCGTGAATGCGCATATGAAACTGGTGGGTTCGGTACCTCAAAAAGGGTTAAAAACCACTAGTTTAGACTAAAAAATATAAAAAATATTGGATAGTAATGTTGTAATTTTTTATTTGGTTACTACTAATTGTTGTTAATCTCTTACTGTGCCTGATTTATAGAATTAACTTTATCATAGGTATGTATGTATGTATGTATGTATGTATGTATGTATGTATGTATGTATAGGAAAAACGTAGTATTTCTAAGATTCAGCACTGTACAATGTCAGGCACCCACTGGAGACTTTGGAATGTATGCTTCCTGTATGGAGGATTGCTATATTCAACCTGCATAACTGGAACAGGGATTATGTAATTATAATTAATACTTTTATTCAGATAGAAGAAGAATAAACAAAGCATGGAGCCTATCACAACTCTGAGATGCCTTTGGGCAAACAATTTAGTAAGGATGGTGGCCTCCCCCTTAATAGCTCCTTGGTTCTTTAAAGACCCCTGACTCTGCCCTTTGCCTGCTACTCCTTTTTCATTATCCCGTTTAGCTCTACCTAAAAGGATTTGGTGAAATATCTATTTTGTAAGAGAAACTTTTTTAGCCTTTATCATGAACATAGACGTTTGAGGGAACAAGATTTGTTTTAGGTCTTGAATAGTTATGTTTCCCTTCACATCATATTTAGAAAATATTGCCCTTTCAAAAATATAATGAGTTTTTGTCTATTTAATTCATGTTGCCTCCAAATACTAATAACCAGAGACTGCTAACTTAAGCAGTAGAGCCACAAGATCCAAACCTAAATTGTGCGGCCGATATCATTGCTGCTGTCACAACACTACAATGGTTCTTTTCTTTTTTCCTTTTAACATTTTCAATGAGAATTACTTTACATAGGGCAATTATTGAAACTTCATCATATTTGTGTACCTTAAAATATTTAGTATACACTAAAGACATTATTATTATTATTATTTTTACAGGGACAGAGAGAGAGTCAGAAAGAGGGACAAATAGGGACAGACAGACAGGAAAGGAGAGAGGTGAGAAGCATCAATCATTAGTGTTTCATTGCTGTCGCAACACCTTAGTTGTTCATTGATTGCTTTCTCACATGTGCCTTGACCGCGGGCCTTCAGCAGACTGAGCAACCCCTTGCTGGAGCCAGCGACCTTGGGTCCAAGCTGACAAGCTTTTGCTCAAGCCAGATGGGCCCATGCTCAAGCTGGCAAGCTCGGGGTCTTGAACCTGGGTCTTCTGCATCCCAGTCCGATGGTCTATCCACTGCGCCACCGCCTGGTCAGGCAAGACCTATTATTTTGATATCAAAAACATCTAGTTTATGTAAAATGGTTTATACAGCAAGGTTATGAGATCTTATAGCATTTCAAACTCATTCCATTTTATCAATGTTTGACTATATTGTGGTGCCTAACAATAGTGTGTCTTACAAGTGCTATAACCACCTTAACTATGCCAACTTCTTTGATACAGATACACAATTTTTATATGCAGTATCTAGCCAGCAGCATTTCCACTTACTTTTAGCAGTACATAATATTGTTGTTATTTTGAAATTACAAGTCACTCTATACATTCTTTTTTCACCTCATGTTTAATTATTACTATTAATATTTGTCTTCTCCATTCTCATTTATTTACAACTGTTATTTTGGAGAATATTCATACTGTTATATTATTTATATTGCTTTTTAGCAATGAATATTTAAATTTTATCCTCTAAAAAATTCATGGCATCTTGATTCTGTCACCCAAAAAATTGGTGGCTCTTCCTTGAGGTGAGATTCATTTGCCAATTTGACAAAAAATTTGCCATGTTATCATCAATGTAACTCTCGACAATGTTATCTAGAACAGAAATTACTTAGTACAGTGACCCCAAAATGAAGAATTATGCATTGTCAGCAGTAGTAATATAAGTAACATTAAATGCTTTCTATATGAAAGTGTTTTTTTATTCAATTTTTCCTATAAGCCTATGAGGTAAGTCTGTATGCACACTTTGTCTTTTTTAGAAAAGAAAATAGAGGCCCAATGAAATTACAAAAGTTGTTATTTATTGACAAAGTTTAATCTGGGAATGAGATGTAGCTTGAAACATTATGCTATTCTATAAATAATAATGGATTTGAAAACCTATTACAGGGTGTAAAATTTGGCAAATATAAAGCATTGTGCTACTGGATAGAATCTAATTAAATTTCGATAATTTGACACATCTTTTATTAAATTACTGTTTTTATTTTTTTGTTAAGAGATTATGCTTAACTATTTTAATCAATGTGAAAATCATACTTAAATAAAACTGAGAAAATTAAAAATACATTAGTAAAATGAAAACTCAGAAATCATAAAGAAGCAATGGAGCCATGTTCATTTTAGTAATACTAGAGTGGGAAACTGATAAAGACGTAAAGAAGGCAATAAATAGTAATATAACTAAACATTTGAAATTTTATAACAAACTATGAAGTATACACTTAATAAGGATTATAAATAGTGTTTTACATGGCAAATTAAACAGGCATTCTGATTAAATACAGATAAAACTGAAATAATCCCAAACTTCCTTTTTAAATCACCCATATATGTATATACAGACATATATTTAGAATGTACAAATATTTTATTTAGTCATTTCTAACTCCAGTAATTTAGTTAAAAAATAATATGAATTATGGTCAAAGATGTATGATTACAAATATTTATTATATTGTTACATATAATACCACCCAATTTAGAGCAAACAAATATCTATTTTAAAGTATGAAAATGAGCTTAAGAAATTATATCATAGTTTTCAATATATAAAATATGTCATAGTTTTCAAATAGGATATTATACTTTCATCAAATAATACCTTACTAAGAATATATAATAACTTTGGAATATATTTAAACTGTTAAGAATAAAAGTAGTAAGTAAAATATATAAAAACGTCAATTATTTTTATAATCTTTGTTTATTTTATAATAGTTTTAGATTTACAAAAAACTTTAGGGAACAATACAGAGATTTTCCATATACCAATAAACCTGTTGCTCATATCATTCTTTTATCTTCAAGAAAAAGAAACCGACAGACAGGGACAGATAAATGGGAAGAGAGAGAAATGAGAGAGAGATGAGGAGCAACAACTTGTAGTTGCAGCACCTTAGTTGTTCATTGATTGCTTTCTCATATGTGCCTTCTGGGGGGGGGGGGCTCCAGTCAAGCAAGTGACCCCTTGCTCAAGCTAGTGACCTTGGGCTTCATGCAAGAGACTTTGGGCTCAAACCAGCACCCCTGGGCTCAAACCAGTAACCATAGGGTCATATCTATGACCCCAACCCAGGGACCCCTATACTCAAACTGGTGAGATAATGCTCAAGCCGAATGAGCCCGTGATTAAACTGGTGATCTCCAGGTTTCAAACCTGGGTCCTTAGCATCCCAGGCCAACACTCTGTGCACTGTGTCACCCCCTGGTCAGGCTGCTCATATCATTCTAATATGTGCTATTTTAGAGTGGCTTTAGTATTCCTTTCCCAAATGACAAATGCGAATGAACGTCCTTTTTATATGCTTATTTGCCATCTGTTTATATTTTTTGGTGTTTCAATCATTTTCCCACTTCAGAATACTATTTTTTTCTCATTGTGTTTTAAGAATTTTTGTAGTTTGTTACAATCTAGATGAGTAGATAGATAGAACTAATATAGCTATATCCATATATATATATATATATATATATATATATATATATATATATATATATATATCGGTTTACATATATTTATGTATTTCAATACATATCACAAAATTTGATATAAATAATCTATATGCCTATGATTATATGTGTGTATCTGTGTATTTATATGGATAAATTCTAGTATATTTATATATAGTTAGAATTATTTTGTAGAGATAAAAAGTAGAATTATGCAGGAGAACACTGGTAGAATTATACCTTTCAGAAAAGAGAGGGAAATGAATCTCAAGTGTAAGTGTAGACACTGGCTTTTAGAGAAGGCTAAACACTTATTTGTAACAATAGGATGAAATTGGAAGGGAAGAGAAAAGTGGTAAATTATCAAGTAGGTAGCAATTACAGAGAATGCACAATGTCCTTGATAAGAACGGTAAATATAGAGGTTAAAAAAATAGTTCAAGAAAAACTACGTTAGGTGGAAACTTCAGAAGTGTGTAGAAACTGATTCTATATAGAGATATTGAAGTACTTAAAGGTGTCTCTGAATTTCTAGTGCAGGTGTCTACACTTCATAACATCACCGAGCTGAGTTAAACACATAGAGAAGGCAGGTCTGGGGTGGGGAAGAGAAAAGATACACAGTGTTCGTGTAAAGCCATCAGCTGTACAAAGTACTGTGTAAAACTAATCAAGGTTTTCTGAAAGTGAACTAAAATCACTAATACTCTTCATTATCAAGCAAATAAAAATAAGTTTCCATAATACTCTCAATGGAAAAAAATATTTTTTTCTATATGTTTTACTTCTTTACAGTTACATTATGATCCTTGAACAAATATACAAAAGAATATACAAATTTAAATAGGTTAACTCTTTTATAGGCTAGTTTTAATTAATTCACCTTTTTTCCCCCAATTCTAAGAATAGTCACATAAAAGAGAAGTTATATTTCTAATTTTATTGAAAAATAAAAGACAGAGATGAAATACTTTGCCCAGTTGACAAAGTTAATAAAAGCAGAGATCAACTTGCTTTATTTATAGGACAAAGTTGGCCATTAGGAAATCAGTGAGATCTTTGATCATATTTTCAAGGCAATCCAAGATTTTTACCAAGTGCAGAAAACCCCCACCACACATATTATCTTAACTTTACACCAAACAAAGGATAGAAGAAACTTGCCTCCAGTCGTTCCGGGGAACATGATGGGGTAGTGTAAACAATCTTGCATCACAGCTTCACAGCCTTTTGCAAACTAATCAGGCAAGTGCAGTAGGGGGTTAGGCAGACTGTCACTTTACAGCCAATTCCCCACACCTCTGTCCCCCAAAATTCTAAACTCCCAAAACCCTGTTGGTTTTTTGGTCCCCAACAGGCACATATTTCTCTGCAATGCAATAAGGCGCACCTGGAAGTCTTCTGGGACACACCAGTGTGCCCTGGTGCATACTTTGAGAACCACTGTCTTAATTACTATGAAATGCTCCCTTTTATTATCTTCTGCCTTCTGAAGTATGCTTTTTCTGAAATTAAGAGAGACATTCCAGCTTTATTTTATTGTTAGCATGGTATATATTTCTTTATCACATTACTCTTAATGTACATTTTTATATGTAAAGTGGGTTTCTTTGAGAAAATATATAACTGGATCATGCTTTTTTTTAAATCAAAGCTAACTTTTTTTGTTTGTTGAATTTAGCTCATTTATTTAAAAACAATCATTGATTCAGACTTGGAGACAATATATAACTGGATCTTGTTCGTTTTTTAATCAAATCTAATTTCTTTTATTTGATATATTTAGATAATTTATTTAATAAAAATTATTGATACAGTTAAACTAATATGTGCCATGTTGATGTTTTCTGGGGGTTGTCTTCTCTCTTCTTTGGTTGGAATTGATGTTTTATATGATTTTACTCTATGCCCCCTCTTAACCTATCAATTGTACTTCTTTGAAACTGTTTTGGTAATGTATCAAAGTTTGCAATAAATATTTTAACTACTCTAAGTCCATCTTCAAATAGCTCTATATCACATGGGTAGTGCAAGTACTTCTCACCAGAATGTTTTCAATTTCTCCCTTCCATCTCAGGTGATGTTCCTACCATTTGTTTAACTTATTTATATGTTGTTACCTGGTGATAACTACCATTGCTTTAAAAAGAAGAGTCATGATTTGGATCAGAGAAGAATAAAAAAAATAAAATAATCTATTTTTATTTATATTTATTCCTTTTTCAATGTTTTCATTTTTATACAAATTTCTGATCTACATTATTTTTCTTCTGTCTAAAGAATTCCTGTTTAATTTTTTTTGTAGGGCACATCTGTTGGAGATGAATTTCCTTAGTTTTTGTTTGTTTGTGAAAGACTTTATTTCTTATTACTTTGTAGAATAATTGTGCTGTATGGAAAATTCTAGGTTGATGTGTTTTTTTTAAACATATTAAATGTTTCAGTCCATCATAACAGTTTATTTTAAGGAGTCTATTTGAATTTTTTTCTCATTCCTTCATATTTAAGATAATTTTTACCTTTTACCTTTTTGTCTGGCTTTTTAACATAATTTTGTTTGTTTTTCTAATGTTTGTATATGCCTAGTGCATTTCTTTATTGAGTTATATTTTATATTTATATACTTAATCTTTTCTGAGCTTCCTGCATCTGTGGTTTGATATGTGTCATTCTTTAAAAAATTTCTTCTCTCTTTTCTTTTTGGCATTCCAATTCCACATATCTTATATCTTTTGATATTGTCCCATAGCCCTTAGATGTTCTGTTCTGTCTTGTTTATCTCTTTGAATTTCAGTTTCAGAAGTTTCTATTGACTTATTTCTAAGTTCACTTATTCTTCTCAATGTAAAATCTATTACTTAGCCCACCAGAAAAATTCCTTATTTGACAGCGTGTTTTATTTCTAGTATTTTCTTTGGATTCTTTATCAAATAACCTATGTATGTGCCTATTTGTTGTTACATATTTCCTATGTGTTTCATTAGAGCATTTATCAAATTACTCTTATTTATTTCCCAGTTTGATAATTCCAAATCACTCCCGTATCTAAGTTTTGTTTTGTTTTTCTCTTACTTCTACATTTCCTCCATGGCTAAAATATTCCGAATCCATTCCTTGAAGCCCAGACCCCACAGTGACTATTTTCCCATTTATCTGTAAGAAAAATGCTAGAAGGAGGTGAAATGGGAAGAATTACTTTGCCCAGCTGTCATAAACCTTTGACAAAATCCTTTCACCTGATCTTTAGGCCTTTCTAATGAAGTAAAACTCTTGGTAGCTTTCACAGTATTTACCTTTCTCTTCCAACTATCAGATCCAAGACGGCAACTTCCTTAGTTCTTTACCATGAGAACCTGAAAGGGTTCCTAGATTTAAAACATTAAAAAGTTGGGGTGGGATAGGGAGGAGGGGAGGGGCATAGGGAAAACCAGATAGAAGGTGACAGAGGACAATTTGACTTTGGGTGATGGGTATGCAACATAATTGAATGATAAGATAACCTGGAGATGTTTTCTTTGAGCATATGTACCCTGATTTATTGGTGTCACCCCATTAAAATTAATAAAAAAATAAAATAAAAAGAATTTTACGTTGAAAAAAAAAGAAAACATTAAAAAGTTGGGGAATCTTTAAGACAGGGGTCCCCAGAAGTTTCTCTTTCTCCTATTAATCTCTATGTAACCTCTAGCAATCATGAATATGGCCAGGTCAGTGCTTCTACCTTGTTAGGACTTCAGTACTTCAATTTCAGGTAAAAAAATTCAGAAACTTATCTCAGAATGTGCTGACTTTTCCATATTTTTAACTAGCAGTTCTTCCTATAAATTCATTTATCTGATAAGTCCAATAAAAGTTACTGATTTGCCTGACCTGTGGTGGCACAGTGGATCAAGCATTGACCTGGAATGCTGAGGTTGCTGGTTCAAAACGCTCGGCTTGCCTGGTCAAGGGACATATGGGAATTGATGCTTCCTGCTCCTCCCTTCTTCTCTTTCTCTCTCTCTTTCTTTGTCTCTTTGTCTTTTCTTTCTAAAATGAATAAATAAATAAAAATAATTTTTAAAAAGTCACTGATTTTCCATTTATCTAGTCTTTTGTTGTTATAAGGGTACAAGCAATGACTACTAAACTTTTTAAATGAAGCTTAACTTTATTTCTTTATAAGGATTACCACTCAAAGATTACATTTTAATCTCCCTATTTATTAATTTTTAATATATATGTTTACTGAAGTATTATTTTGATATCACCTAGATCTTCTGTACATTTTCTAATTATTAAGTTATAGAATACAAAATTAACATAATAGTCATAAAACTATATAATTATATAATAGTGCACAAATATAATTAAATCCTGATTTTCAAATTTCTAATAGGAAAGATTTATATTGCATGCAAGTAAATAAATGCTTATTTAAAGACATGAATTCATTGACCTCTGGGACGATACTAATTTCAATGAAATTTTTCTCCAACTGATATTTACCATCCTTTTAGCAAGAGATCTTAATACCATAATGAGAATAGGACTTTAGCTATCTCCTCGGAGAATTAATATGTTAAATTTAATTCTTCTAGTGCAAAAATGAGTTAATATTAAGTCAAATTTAAATAACAAGAGATTGAAAAGGAAAAGTAATAGATCAGGAAAGCTGGAAAAAAATAAACAGAAATAGAAACCTATGTGAAGAAATGCTGAATATATCCCAGGCTTTATAGCTTTACTAAGGAAAATGTCTTAGAATTAAAGAAGAACAGAAAACTGGGTAGAACTGACCCGTAAAATGATTGACAACTGCTGTGTGCTGGAAAATCACTGAGAGTACTGCTCAGAAATATTCATGACCGTTTCATTCTTATAAGAAGAAACTAAGCCAGTGAACCACCCAGTTTCATAGAGATCATTTGTTGCAAATATGAAACTAAAATATAAATATACCACATCTTCTCCTTTGATAACATTTTATTTTGCTATATACTGTAAAATAGTATTCATATTGTTGATATTTTTAAAAAATAAATACCAAAAAATTATAATAAATTTACAAAAGCAGAATGTTATGAAATGTTTTTCTATTTTTATTATTTTGCTTTACTTCATGGAAATCTTATAAAGCTAGATTTGAATTCTACCCTTGAATTATTGATTTTTCATAAAAACCTGTTATTTCAAGATAATGGTCTGAAACCTAACTTAGCTGTCCTTTGCCTACTTAAATGTATATTATATATAGAAATAAATATTTTTAAAAATCTATAGTTTGTCTTGAAACTACAAATGGATCTTAATGGACAAAACTTGTAAGAATTTCAGAAATAAGGGAAAATAGAAGGCATATTAGTGGAAGAATAACATTACAGTTATAAATGCTTGCAATAAAAATATATATGATCAAATTAAAATGTCAGGGACAAAATTTATTCTCTCACTTAAAACAATGGCAACAAATTAGACAAAGTATATGCCACAAATGTTGTCCAGATAATGGACATCAGATAACAAAGGATAGTACTCACTGATAGAGAATAAATAAACTCCCAGAATTGCCCAGGCTTACTCAGGAGTAGTGATTCAGTCTATGAAGCAGGAAGGGGAAAATCAGACTCTTAAAGCCTGTCTGCATTAAGGAGATTGGAGCTGCATGTTCAAACAGGCTCCAGAAAGTAGAGTTTACTGTGTAGATATTTGTAGGGGACTTCTTCCCAAACTAGTTTATATAGCTGAGCAATCCCAATAAAAATCTCAGCAGATTAATACGACAGTATAGAGAATATTGAAATAGAGTCACACAAATGTAGTCGACTGATCTTTGACAATGGAGCAAAAGAAATTCAGAGGAGAAAGAATCGTCTTGTCAATAAACAGTTCAGGAAATATTAGATTTGCATATACTGAAAAATAAACTTTGATACATACCTCATCTCATGCTTCATCAAAACTTTAAATCTTAATAGATCCTAGAACTAAATGTAAAACCAAAACTATAAAACTTTTAGAAGAAAACAGTAGAAGATCATTGTGATCACCATTTAGGTAAAAATATTTCGATATAGCAACAAATACATGATTAATAAAAACAATGGTAATATGAGATTTATCTAAATTAAAAACTTATACATTTCAAAAAGATACCATTTAAAATATAGAAAAAATATGCTATAGACAAGAAGAAAATATTTTCAAATTTTATAACTGATAAAAAATTTTTATCCAGAACTTTCAATATTTAGTAATAAAAAAACAATTCAAATTAAAAATTGACAAATAATGTGCCAAAAAACTGATACTTCAGCAAAAATATCATGATAACAAGTAAGGATACAAAGAAACACTCAGTATAATTATTTATTAGAAAAACAAAAATCAGAACAATAATGATATACCTCTACATTCCAAATTAAATGTCTGAAGTTTAAAAAGCTTACCATACCAAGTATTGGCTAGGATCTGGAATAATTCATCCTCTTATGTATTGTATATGGAAATGTAACATTGTACAATGCCTTTAGAAAGCATTTATGTAATATTCTACACTGAAATATAGTGACATAGCTTAGTGGTCATCTTGGAATGGCAATTGTGAAGGGTTCGGCAGAAATACTACAGGTATTGATCGACTTACGACCTATGCAATTTATGACCATTCGGACTTTATGAACACAATCGCTAGCCACAACTGCTCTGCATCTGGCAGTGCAAACGTTGCCCAGCTGGGCATATGACAGTGCAGACCAGCTTCCGGCAGCACTTTGCAATTGAGAAAATGTTTCCTATGGTATTTTTTACATCTGTATTTTGTATTTTTGTATGTTTTGCAAATATTAAACCAGTTGTACTGGTAATGCAGTGTTTTACTTAAACTTGACAAATGTAAAAATAAGAAACAAAATGGTGTAGATATGATACAAATGGCATAAAATGAACAAAGAAAATTATGGTATATAACAATAATGAAAGAAAATTATGATAAAATATGTCTTAAAATTTTTTATAACATCATTTCACAGTACTGTACATATAGCCTACTCAACTTACGACCAAATTGTGTTACAACCAGTCTGTCGGAACCAATCACGATCGTAAGCCAAGCACTAGCTGTAGTTAATACAGTGATGGGCAGCCTCTTTATAAAAACCGCCTACTTGCAGTGCTGGTCAACCTGTTCCCTACTGGCCACCAGTGGGTGTTCCAGCTTTCATGGTGGGCCAATTGCGCACTGTTTGTTCGCTCTGCTACCGCCCACCATGAAAGCTGAAACGCCCACTAGTGGGTGGTAGGGAACAAGTTGACCAGCACTGCAAAAGTGGGTGGTTTTTATAAAAATTAGGTTGCCCATCACTGAGTTAATAACTTTGGAGGATGATAGTTATGTTCATTATCTCAATTGTAGTGATGGTTTAATATGTATTAAATACTAAATTGCATATTTTAACATGTGCAGCTTAATTTATGTCAGTTAGACCTTAGCAAAATCATTTAAAATTTATGTATGAAATTATAAAATTTGTAATTCAGTTTGGTTATGACTTGAACCAATAATGGCTTAAAACTGAGAATTTTATTTTATTTTTTCAAGGTAAGAATTTCAGAATTCTATGTTTCATTAATGTGGTAGGCTTTGTAAATTTTCCGGTTCAACTGTTATTAGTGTTGAGTTTACACTTTGTAGGTTCAGAAATATACCTCTACATCCAGGAATAAAGTGTAGGTCATAGGCAGATCAAAAAATAAAAGTAAATTAAAAAAGGAGATAAGCCTGTGTCAGCTGACCCTTTTTAAAACACTTTTGTACAGCTCTTTCTTTCTTCAAAAGTTTGACCTATGGCAATCTCTATCAAAAGAGAGTCCGTGAAATATAGCTTTCATTTTCTTTGCTTAACTTTACTCATTGGTTTTCCAAGCTAAATTGAAGTTTTTATAGTTTCTATTAGTAATGAAGAAGGCTCAAATGGATATTGGATTGATAACTAGCAGTATGTGCCAGAGGCATCAACAGTCCTTTCCATTAGTAGGTTTGGATACAAGAAAGGGAAAAATTTTCAAGATCAGAAATACTCAAGTATATGCAGTATGAGTCCTGTAGAATCGAGCCCTGCATAGTCTTCATCGCCACCTCCCTCAATCCTGACAGCAGTTATGTGTGTGCACCACACAGGAGAGATGACAATGTGAGTTGGGGTGAAAGAAAGAGAGCAATGGCTCATCTAGCCTGTTATATGCAGAAGATAAATGGAGCACCTGCATCCAATTGAGTAGATAATAAAGTACCCCACACAATCAAAGCAGTCCCCCGATTTTATGTTCCACTATATAAAAGCCAGAGTACACACCAAGTAGCGTGCACCACCTTTTCATCTAGTGCCCCAGAGTAAGACATTTCAAGGGTTCTGAAGCAAATTTCAGATGAGAAGATGCACCAAAGGACTGAAAACAGCCATTATTATGGTTCAACCAAGAAATTTAACAAATGGTGGAAATCATGAATATTAAAATTAAACTGATATTTATTGGTTCTTTTTTATTTGGTGGCAAAGTGAAATATTTTTTTATTTTCCAAAGATTGTTAAATATTTACTCTAAAATTCTGAGAAACATGTTAAAATATATAAGATATTCAATATTTAAAGGTATTTGTTTGAAATTCATGAAAAAATAAAATGTCATAATTAAAAAAGGTAAAATATTGCCAACAAGATCAATGATAGATTATAGCTATCCTGGAATGATAATATATATAACATAATTCTATTGAATTTATGCCAATATATTTATAAGATCATTAGAAATGGAATGAGAAATTTTCTAGGAAATGATAAATTATCAAAATTGGACCAAGAATAAGAAAAAAGAACACTAATGAAGCAATGATTGTACAAGAGTTGGGAGAGTTAATCTAAACTCTTCCATCTGAGGTCCAGATCATTTTATAGAAACAACTTGCCAAGTATTATAAATGGAGAGTTCAATGTTACATAAAATGCTCTTCAACGTCAAAAGGTATTATTAGCCCACCAGACATGGCTAATATCCAATAAATTTAAACACTTTTGAGGTATATATATGATCAGATATGATAATTTAAGATATTGGAGAATTGTTACTCACAGTTATACTTTTCACTTTCAGAAATAATTTGAAGAGATTTCAGGCAAAGCCGTAAGTAAAAATATTTATTCCTATATAAATGAAAATGGATTTATTGCACAGTTGTTTAAATCTAGATGTGCAAATTGACCTAGAGACAAATTTCAGGCTATTCTGTAGGATAATATGAGGCACAAACTTATCTTCTCTCAATCTGAAAAAAAATCAGTTTGAAAGGAAAACGTATTTGTTTCTAGATGAGTTTACTGTGATTTTTATTATTATTATTATTTACGGTTATTTTTTAAAGACTGCAGTGTCTCTAACTGATATCTGGTTTTAGTAAGGGCCAATGATAACTGTGAAGTTTGCTTGTATTATTTATAGTATGTAGAGCCTTGTAACAGACTTTGAGTAAGTCATAGTGAACTATATCAGATTTGCTTAATAAAGTTGTGCTAATGCATTTTGAAATCTGTGGTACGTCTTTGTTAAACTCATTGAGAAGGAGATAGTACATCATCTCTGATTTTAATTTGAGAATGAATGCAGTAATTTTATGAATGCAGAGGTTGTTTTGTATTTGGTGATACATAAAATAGTTTTATAGGCTCGTTACAGTTTGTGTGGCATTGATTTATTAATGTGGGGAAAAAGGCAATAATCTTAAATAGCAATGTTTGATGGGTAATCATGTAAGAAAACAGAACAACCGAAGATATCAACAGTAGATATTGTCAAGTGTCAAACGTGAAAAGAAACCAGGAAAATAATAGTTAGCAGATTAACAAATAAAGTATTAGAATGGATATAATTATATTTATACTCCTGGTACAAGTGTAGGTTTTCTTTCACTAGAAGTAGAACTGACAGCTAAAATTGGTTCATTTTTCAACTTTTATGAATATTTTGAACAGACATATTTCCAAATTGCTTTTACCAGTTAACCCCTACCGCCAGCAATCTAAGAGAGATCCAATTTCCACATTCTGTCCAATGTGTGATATTGTTTTTTTAGTGAGTTTTCCATCCTTATGGTATGACAATTAAATCAGTGTTGTTTTACTTTCACATCACAAAGCACTAAGTTAGATGAGCTGTTTTATGCACATTTAATGTTAACAACTATGATTTTTTTAGTCACACAATGTGACTAGCTTCTTACTTGTTTTTAAATATTTTTACCTTTAAAATATAGCTTTCCTATATTGTGAATACCAATTCTTTGTTAACTATACCAGATATAAATATATTATTTTACACTGGCCCTTGCAATTTTAGTTTTTCTTACTTTTGGTCATGTGTATGTTTCATTAAGAAAGATTGATTTGTCACTTAATTACTTTTTTTTACAGACAAGTAAGTTCCTGTAATATGTAAAAAGAAATTCTACAAGTTAATAATAAGAGTTAATATATATGAGATAATAAAACAAGAATATATAGAAAATTTACAACCTACAGAAAAAGTTTTTTTGAGAGTTACTGCTTTACTTAACTTTATTGTCATATAAAAATATATAATGTTGAAGATGCAAACAAAATGCACTTTTCAAAGGCCATATAAATTTCGCTGAGTGAAAATACTGCCTGAGACACCCTCATCTCTCATTTCCCCAGATGGCTTAACTCATTAAAGTCCTTTCCTTTTTTCCTGCTTCTCAGAGATGAAACAAGAGACTAGCTCCCTCCCATCCCCAGTGACTGTTGTGGTAAGAACACTTAATGTGAGATTTACCCTCTTGATTAATGTTAAGTGCTCATTACAGAATCATGAATTGTAGGCACAATAGTGTGCAGCAGCAGATCTCTAAAACTTATCTTGTAAAAATAAATATACCCGTTGAATAGCAACTCCTTGTTTCTCCTTCTCTCCAGCCCAGGTAAGCCTCATTCCACTCACTGTATCTTTGAGTTTGTCTATTTTATATACTTCCTAAAAATGGAATCATGCTGTATTTGTCATTCTGTATTTGGCTTATTTCATTTAGCACAATGTCTTCCAGTTTCAACCATGTTGTCTCATATGGCAATATTTCTTTTTTAACAAGACTGAATAATATTCCATAGTATGTACTCACTATATATTCTTTATTCAACCGTCCACTGATGGGCATTTGGGTTGTTTCTTGGCTATTGGGAATAATGCTGCAATGAATGTGTTAGTGCACAAAACTCTTTGAAAGCCTAATTTCAATTCTCCTGAATATATATACAAAAGAGGGATTGTTGAATAATATGTACTTCTATTTTTAATGTTTTAGAAACCTCCATATTGTTTTCCATAGTAGTTGCATAATTTTATATTTCCATCATTAGTGTATGAGGCTTCTAACTTCTCCATTTCCTTACCAATACCTGTTAGCTCTTTTTTTTTTTTATAATAACCACCCCATCCTATATAAAGTGATATTTCACTGTCATTTTGATTTGCATTTTCCTAATGATTAGTGGTATTGAGTACCTTTTCATCTACGTACTTGTTGGGAAATATATGTGTTATCCCTTTTTCTTTATTGCTTTTATTTCTTGGTACTTTTTGAAGAAATCTACCCAAGATAAATTAATGGAGTGTTTGTATACTTTTTCTAATCTTTTTTAAGTTTTGATATTCATAATTAATCTTTAAGCACATCTAGCATTTACTTTGCACTTGGGGCCCAACAGTTACACTGAGTGAAAATTGTAAAGCACTTAATTTTTGTAAAGGTCAATACAAAAAAAGCACAACAGCCTGACCAGGCGGTGGCGTAGTGGATAGAGCGTCGGGCTGGGATGCAGAGGATCCAGGTTCGAGACCCCAAGCTTGCCAGCTTGAGCGTGGGCCCATCTGGCTTGAGCAAAAGCTCATCAGCTTGGACCCAAGGTCGCTGGCTCTAGCAAGGGGTTGCTTGGTCTGCTGAGGGCCCGCGGTCAAGGCACATGTGAGAAAGCAATCAATGAACAACTAAGGTGTTGCGACGGCAACAAAAAACTAATGATTGATGCTTCTCACCTCTCTCTGTTCCTTTCTGTTGTCCCTATCTATCCCTCTCTCTGACTCTCTCTGTCCCTGTAAAAAAAAAAGCACAACAAAATGTGTTAATGTTATAATGCAAAATTATTTGTACAATAATAAGCATAAAGAAAGAAAGTGGGCAGGGAAAAATGAAAATGCGTGGGTATAGATTAAAGGCTGGCAGTCTATGTAATGAAAGGTACAGCGAGGGAGAACAGGAACAAAACTGGCGAAGTAATACAATTCCCATTGATTCTAGAACTCACATTTGTTTTTACATTTTAACATCTCTGGCAGTTTTTCTCTTTCTTAATAGTACACAAAATATGGTGTGACTTAGAGTCAACAACATCTTAGGTTTGATAAAGTACTTTAATAAGGTTTTCCCAAGAGCTAGAAAAAGCACAGATATTTACATTAATAAGCCTCACTGACTGCAGAATGGGAACAACGATTAAAGAGTCATAGGAGACAGATTATGGTAAAATGCCAGAGACCCCAACATGAAGAGATATCTTCACAGATACCAGGGACAAAAATCAACTGAACTAAAAGTAAAGAGATTTAGACTAGCATCATCGTTTTCATCAACAGTATTGGAATATAGAAAATCAATCTGTTTGAAACAAAAATAAAATAATTGTTTTTAATTCAATGAGTGAAGGGCAGGCAGAGACAAACTTCTTCATGTGCCCCCACTGGGATCTACCCTGCAAACCCACTAGGGAACAATGCTCTGCCATCTGGGCATTGCTCAACAATAGAGCTCTCAGCACCTAAGGCAGAGGCCATGGAGCCATCCTCAGCATCCGGAGCCAACTTGTTCCAATTGAGCAATGGCCACAGGAGGAGAAGAGAAAAAAAGAGAGATAGAAGAGATAGGAAGAAAGTGTGGAGAAGTAGATGGGCACTTCTCCTGTGTGCCCTGACAGAAGTCGAACTGGGACATCCATATGCTGTGGGATGCTCTACCACCGAGCCAACTGACTAGGGAAAAAATAAAATAATTTTGGACAGAGGAAAGACTATGTGAGGACACAGGGGGAGGGTAATTATCTGTAAGCCAAGGAGAGAGGCCTTAGGAGAAACCAACCTTAATAGCATCTTGGTCTCAGACTCAGTCAAGAACTGTGAGAAATAAAGGTCAGTAAGTTAAGCCGCCCAGTCTGTGGTGTATGTGATGGTAGCCCGAGCATATTAGCACAGCTTCTAATACACAGAATGAAGTCAAGGAAGGAGGGGAAAGGAAGCATGGCCAACGAGACACCTCTGTGCATGGTTGTAGAGCTGATATTTTTCCAGAGCTGTCTGGGTGTAGAAGAATACACCCAGACTGTGGCACCCTCTCCAAGTGTTGCTGTAGAGGGGGACAAGCCCAGGATGCCCCAGGGAAGGCAAGTCGGTACCCGGCCACTCTGAGTTACCTTCCCTTAAGCATATGGGCTCAGGTCTCCGAGGGAGATTCTACCCAGGAACTCCCTTATTATCGTTTGACTATAAACTTCAGAATATTGTAGTGAAACATGTGTTAATGCTTTTCTTGTTCTTGGTAAAATAAAAGATCAGAAGCTGCATTCAGACTTCTAGAAGTGATAGATAGCTACCGTTCCCACACACATTGCATGTAACATTAGCCCTAAGTGGATGCACTAGGTTTTCTGGCTGTCTTATGTGGATTTTTCCATAATGGAGGCACAATTCCTTCAGCTTTCAAAGGAGTGAATGAAAGAGAGTAGACTTGCTACAGAAACACTTGGCTATCCAGTCTGGCTCCCTCTGATCTTAAGGGGTCCTGAAATCTCAGCGGCCCAGCCTTCTCTGCTGCAGTTCCCCTGAGCCTCATTTTACACTCACCAGGCTCTCTTTATTATCACTTATAAATAAAGCTGAATGAATGCAGACTTATAAGTAATTGAGGAAAAAAGTTTTCTCTTATAGTTCATTTAATATTTTTTTTCATATGTGTATAAATAATTTATTTATACTTTTTACTTCATCACCCATACTTTTTCTATTTCCAAGATTCCTCAAGTAGAATTGTTTTAGTCTTAACTTTATTTCCCTAGTGACCCAGCAAATGTGTAAATCGTAATCTACAACTGAAACAATTAAATATTTTTCAATTAAATAAGAGTTATTAAAGAAAATTAGGTATGACATCAAATAAGCATCATCAGTCTCTCAAAGTTCTGAATGGTCTAAGCATTTTCATAAGAATTTTCAATTAACTTTCATCTAAATATTTATTCTGAAATTGCTTTCTCTCAAGAAAACAATAGTCAGAATAAAATGTAAACTGTTCTTACTAATCAATGCAAACATTGCAAAGTTATTAAACAACCTGTACTTTTAAATTATTAATACGATTTTCCTTTGCATCCACTGAAGATATAAAGTATACAGATCCCATCATATGGCATATTGATTTCATGGCTTAGCTTTGTTTCAAGCACTTGCTCAAGAGAAAATCTTTCTGAGCATGAACCAGCCAACTTAAAAATGAGTGTTTGGATTAAATCCGTGTCTGAATCAGATTTACAGATTTTTCTGTTTCTGCTTCTTTAAATATAGTTTCTTTGAAGTTAGAAACCCGTTTAGGACAGTTTCAAATTTTATTTGTACTGGCAAAGAAAATATAATATTATACCATAAAGAAAAAAAAGTTTCTGTCTAAGAGGCATATGTGTTGCTATATTAAGGATATTATATCTCAGTGATTAAAATAAAATTAAATAAGATTGTCAAGCCTTGTGCAAATGATTCATAGCATTCCCAGTAGAAAGATTATAATAATGTAATATGCTTTTTATTAAAAAGTTAAAGCAGACTATAAAGAACAATGATAATGAATTATGATTCCTGTACTTAGACATAAATGTTTTGTACTATTCTTCTGCACACACATTTTTAAACTACTATTGGAAAAACAGACAGGCATGCACTAATATAAATACCACAAACACTGAGAAATGGTACTAGAATTGATGATGTAAATCACAGATGTATAAAACAGGATTGTAATTACTGATAATTATTTAGGTTGAATCCGAAACAAAAATTTAAGTTAGTTTTGGCAGTTATATAAAACCCCAACAAGTGCTTGAATATTTGCTGTAGGGAAGAAATTATGAAAGCTGACTTTTTTTTTTTTTGTCATTAAAAGGTATATTAAGTAGCAAATATGTTTACCTGGGTGAATAACTAATAGGGTTTTAACTTATTTAAATTATAAATAAGTTAAATTATTTTTCTTCACTACTGAATAACTTTTTAACCAATGTATAAAATAACTTTTTATCTTTAGCTATCAAGGAATTTGTTAGTTTCTGATTTAAAGAAATGATTCTACTATTTTAACCTTGAGGATGGTGTTTGCTGTAAGATATCGTAAGTGCTCTATTGAAAGTGAAACAAATGGAGAAATTTTTATAACTCAGAGAGAAAATTAAGAGGACTTTTTTATTTTAAGTTATTGAGATACATTTTTATCCTTTAATTTGTTAATGTATTGCATTACATTGATAGAATAGTCTCATTTATATCTATCTTTGGGACTGTTTTGCATCTATGGTCATAGGTAAGGTTGCCTTTAAACCCTCTGTCGTAGTTCTCATCTCTTACTTGGCTTACTTTCTGTGCTTTTACATTTCACGTGTGAAGTGATGATTGAGTTGGTGGTTCCTGTGAGGCTGGGTCAGGGGCTTTTCACTTTATACAGATTTGTTTAGTCTCTGCTATGCACTCTGAACAGCTCCCACTGGAATCATTCTCAATTAATGAGCCTGTGTTGGTTTTAATAAACTGTACCTCAAATCCCACATCGCTATAAGTATTGGCCTCTGTTTACAAATTTTTATATAAAAACAATTTTCAGCTAGATCCTAAGCAAAGCAGACGTTTTTGTGTGTCTCCCTTTGCTAGAAATGCAGATTATTTTTTTCTGAGTATTGTTTCACTGAGGCTGTGTTTCTTCAAAGGTCTTGGCCTTATATGGGAATAAAGGGAAGTTCTCCCTCACTGTGCAGGAGACCCTAAAGCCTTTCTTTTGTGTCCAATATGATTCATAAATCCCAAAGCTCCATATGAGGCAAACGCTTGGAGTGTGAATGTGGATTCATTGCTTGATCACTCATGTTTCCCTGCTATCTATCTCATTTAGACAGTTAGGAATTTTCACTTCTAACTTCTGTGTTCAGTAGGTATCCGTGTTAGCACAGATGTCCTATCTCACCTTGAAATTTTGGTGTTCCCTTTTCTCAAGTGCACAGTTATCTAGAGAAATTGCCACAGGTTCCATTATTTTCCATTATGGTAGCAGGCGCATTGACCTTCTCACCGGCTCTCAATTTTATGTTGATTCTATTGACCAACAAACTTTCTAGTTGGCTGCTAACTTATAATGTCCCCAGGAATATTATGAACTATTAAAGGTCAGCATACTGTTCTGAGAGTACAGGCACACTGTAAGGCCTGGATCCACATTAAGAGTTAAATGCTCTTATAAATGAAGGTATAAAGTATTATACCCTGATCACTGCCATTTTGAAATTCTATCCACCATGTTGAAATAGAGAAGCATTGTTCCATGAAAACATTTTCCATTGTAAAGTGTAGGGAAGATTGAAGAGATTTAACAGTATTTAAAACTCTGTTTGCATAAGAAATTGGGAAGCACAAAGGTAGGAAATTTTTCTAAAGGATAGAATAGTCCAAACAATGAAATTAACCATCATGATCCAGAGTTCTCAAAATGGAATAATAATTGTCAATATAACCTGTCAGCTCTAAGTCTAACCCTTCGTTATCCAATCCTCAAGGGCAGTTGGTTCTTAGAAAGAGATATGGCTGTAATTATTAGTGCAGCACAAACAAACAAATCTATAAAATTTCAGAGCTCAAGCAGAAATGATTTAGCTCTCAAGAAATAAAGTAAAATAAAGTACGAAGTAATGCCCTCTCCCACACTTCATCCCAGACCTTTAAGAAGTGGGGTTCTTTACAAAAGTAAATGTCCTATATGAGCAAAAATAAATAAATAAATTAATTAATAGAATTAAAAATCCAAATTTACATTTAATCTATTATTGTCTTTTGTTCTAACGATTGATAGGGGAAGCAGTCTATTTCCATAGCTCTATTTACTTATGGTTTCAATAAATAAATGAGTGGTTACTGCTGGTAAATTGGAGAATTAGCAGAGTTTGTGACTGAGTTAGATTAGATCAGCAGAAGAACCTGTATTTGAACTCATACATAACCAGTAACACTGCCACCGTGTTCATTCCCTGATAATAGTGAAGATAAATAGATACAGTTAAAATTGATATTTATTATAGTAGTCTGAGAAATCTGTGTTGGATCCTCTATCTGAAATCACTGATTAGGAAGGTCATGGATTACATCTGAAATTTAACAAACTAAACTTTCTAGTGAGAAGAAAGGCTACTAGGGTTAAATTCAATTTTTTGTGAAGACAAGAGACTGAATAAAATATCTTTCACTGGCATCTTCAGATAAGTAGTCTGTTGTGGGGAAAAAAATCAATAAAAATGTTCTTTCTTTAAAAATAAACTGATCATAGAAGGCATAGTTTTACATTTATAAGTCTGGCACAGACTGAGCCTGCCACAAAAATGAAGGTGCCAATGGCAGTAGCTTGCATGCTTCAGATTATTTTAATATCCCACTAATTTTGCAAGTGTCTACAGAATCTCCAGCGTTTTGATTTACCAACTGAACATATCAATATCTATGTTCTTTCTTGTTATTCATTTTCTGAAATTAATTAACAATGAGGAGTACGGTGCAATCATATATTCTAAGTCATTTCACATTAGGAAAATATTTGGATTACTGCCATTCAGTTTCTATAATTCTAATTTTCTCTACCTTTATTTTGGAGACATTGGAGCTTATCTTTTAAAGCTGCTAAAATCAATATGCATAAAAATAATGGCATCATACAGGTGATGATATATCTACCAAAATAATAAATGCTAAATATGTTATTCTACCTAAATAAACTTAAATAGAGCTCATATTTCTTCCTCATTTTCTTTCTGTCCTTGGATGCATGTATTATTTATTTATTCATTAGACACATTAACTGAGTGACTATTATTTTATATTCATTTTTCCAGTGTCAGGGTTTTTAGATCCTGGTCCTCATGAGCTCACATTGTAGGATAAATTAGCACTCTAGTGATTAGTATCCCGTGGAAATTTACAAGACTAAAGTAATTTAGAGATATGTGAATATTTTTACAGAAGTACAAGTAATACATTTTAAACTATAAAATGTATTGCAATCTAGCAATAAGTATAAATGAATACAAGCAAGCATAAAATAAGGACATGGACTTGGCAATTTTATGAATAAATTGGTCATTTATCAGAAATAGAATTTGTGAGATGTCATCTTTATTTCAAAATGTTCATACACTTTAAGACAGGTATTTTGAACTACTATAATTAAGTGGCCACTTATATGCATTAATTTAGCTAGAAAAAATCACATTGTTTAATAAATTGGTACTTCAACTAAACTTAAGAAATTCCAAAATGCTGTTAAATTGAGTGTTCTGTCCTCATAAGAAGGAAAAAAGTAGTGTAAGTCTATTCTTCTTGCTCATCCTCCTTCTTTTCTCCCCTTCCCCCTCACTCTCCTACTTGTGTTCCTGCTGCTGCTTTTGCTGTGACTACATCTGCTTCTTCTATTTGTGCGCCTTTCCTCCTAATTTCTCCTCTTTTTTATTTTCCTTTTTCTTCATTGTTTTCTCTCTTCCTCTTTCTTCTTCTCATTCATTTTTCTCTTATTTCCTTTCTTCCTCTTTAATTCAACTGAATTATTTATTTAAAGAATATTTATATTTGTACTAAACTAAAAGGAAAATTCATTTTCTTCATTACTATATTTAACTCTGATATCAGGACAAAGATTGAAGAAAGCTATTCAAGTTCCCAAAGGGGACCTAAAGGAATCCTGAATTCAGATCTTTCCTGGACTAAGGCAGTAATAAATTGTGTTTCAAACAGTACACTGAACAAAAGAAAGCACAAATATGCTAGGATCAATACCCTGGGGTCTTATCATTGTACTATAATTACTAACATAATTTAATACCATCTGAAATTGAGTTTAATTACCTAACTAGAACAAAACAATGAATTGCAGCCTATGAGCTAAACATTATATCCGCTATTTTGCCAAATACAGACCTACATCAGAAACAATTTGCTAACTAGATTGGACAATTACATAGCCACTTGAACTCTACATTACAATTTTAGATCATTGAAGCTTAAAAGGGAAAGCAATAGTTTTATAACTATGAAATATCACTGCGATATGTTCAGATAGCTAAAAATATAACTTTTCTTCTTCCATTATGTGGCTGCTGCATACTAATCATTTTTAATTTTAAAAATCCATGTTGACAATTTTTATTTTTTTATCTGTATTTGCAAAAATCTCTTTTATTGTAGCACTGAAATCTTTAACCTGATGTATTTGTCATCTGTAAAATGTGAGAATGATTAAGACTGCTCGTTGTGAATGCCTGAAATGTCTACAAACCAGTTAATAAATTTTCTTTGTATATATATTTTTATTCCTTGATTTCCAGACATCAAATATTTTCAATAACATGTGTTTTAAACTAATGGTATCAATAGTATTTATATAAACTGTTATATGTTAATATACAAATGTCAATAAATAAGGAATATATCGGTATGTGTTTAGAATATAATATGACATAATATAGCATATCATATAAATATTACATATAATGTAATAATATATATATAATGTGATATGTACATATATATATAACTATATTATTATTTTACTGGGAAATATTTCTGTAGAAAGGATAATGTCACTTATGTGTGCATTTTCACAAATGATTACAAGTTGAGCACCCAAAAATCCCTGACAAAAGAAACAGAATATTACTGGTCCTGTAAATGTTGCCTCTGTATCCCTCCCAAATAACAGTTCATTTGCTTCCCCAGAAGAAACTACTCTTTTGAAATTTAGTCTTTTGCAATGAAACATGGTGCTTGTTTACTTCACTTAGCATTAGTAGCCTTTTTCTTAATATTATTTACATTGATAGTAATGATGGTTATCACTTATTAAGCCCATAGTATGTGTAATTTAATTTTATGTCATTTATAAATAGAACTTTATCTTATTTTTATAGCAACTTTCCATCACAGATCCTAGGGTCCTTATTTTCCCATTTCATATATGAGGAAACTGAGTTTAATGTTACACAATCACTTGAATGCACATAAAGAACCAGAATGTATGTTTGAATGTATGTATTGGCTAATGTGACATTGAACATGACATTGATACCCATTGAGAAAGACTCATTTTAAGCAAAGAATCATCTTCATCCCTAGAATCATCAGAGACTTTTTGGAAAAATACCAAAGTAAGCTATGAAACTTTAAAAAAAGCTCTGTTCAATCAGATCTGTAGATTCAGTCATTTAAGTTGATTAACTCAATTGCTTTCTGTAATAAAATTTTAAAACATTTTCTTCTCTCAACTTAAAATATTTACTCACAATAGACCATGAATTATTGGAAGGGACTTCTTTTTAAAAACTAATCTCTAGATTATACTTGCTTTCAAACTTTAAAATAGCCAGAGATAGATGTAAATAACAAGTACTGTAAATATTATTTTTATATATCAGAACAGTGCATTTATGTAGACGAGATGGCAGCTATTGAATAATTAAATAATGAAGCATATATAATAATGGAACAAAGAAAAAGAATAAAGGTGAAAGTTGGAATAAAAGGCAGAATGTAATATGCTAGAAAAAAATTTCTAAGTTTTAAATAGATTGAATGATGATTTTACTTCTCTCTAGCTAGAGGCCTCCAGATTTAAGCTTGTACATTTCGAGATGGTACAAGGCCTAACCTAAGCCAAAATTTTTTTTCTTTAGCTGGTTTGAGATGGATTTTTGTCATTGGCATCTGGAAAAGCCAGCAGCAGAGGACACAGGTTGGATAATTTATTATCCAGCAAATTTATTTTAGGATAGCAGATAGCCTAAACTCATTCACGATAACATTTAATGATTCAATATATTTTCTGATATAAATTGTGAAATAGGTTTATAAAGCAAAGTATATTCCAAGTAGAAAGACAAACCAATCAAAGATAAACTGAGGAAAGACTGACAATAATAAAAATAAATTTAATCAACTTCACAAAGTTTGCTTATCTTTAACAGTGCACCAATATATAGAGGTTATAAGAGTTTTCTTTTTAAAAGAAATAGTGATATAATGCTGTCTAACATAAAACACTAGTGAGCTGGAACTGGTTAACACCAGATTATGATGATCAAATATGTGCATCTCTTCCCACGTCTGTGTTCAGTGACACCACAATAGTAACTTGAAATTGATTATGCTAGAATTACTTATGCTATAAAAATGGACAAACACTAAAAAAAAATTTTCCTCCCCAGAGAGTTGGTGTACTAGCATTTACATTGAAAAAAATTCATTGAGCTGACATTGGTTAATGTTAGCGTTTACTTTCAATATCACATTTCTTGTGTATGATTTTGTTATAATTCTAATTTTTGATCACCATGATCTAAAGGCATTTACCAAATGTTTCTTTGCACCTAGAACCATGTTGGCATTCTAAGAAGCAAAATATAGTCACGATTCTTATTATCCCAATGTTGAAAATTATATTGTGAAAATAATAATTTCATAGCTTTAAACAGACACCCTAATTCTTGATTCTTGGGAGCTCTTCCAGTATCAACACTTTAAGGAAAGAAAAAAACAAAAGAAGAAACGCCTTAGGCAGAATTTTAAGTGGGATATTTTCTTTGAAGAGCTCTGGCTCTCTGTTTCCTTCTTCTCTCACCAGCCTAGCTGGTAAGACACTCAATGTATTACTGCATTGTAGCAGAAGTGTGTATCAGTGGTAGAATTTATCTTGAAGTCATTATTTGAATTTTCTACCTCCGACAAGGACACCTCCGCTGAGCAGCTCTGCAGGTGACTGTGTACATAAAGGGATGGGTTGGGCTGCACCACAACTGGCTGCATACCAACAGTACTCTTGGGTTCCAAATTCTGTGCCAGGTGTTATAATTCTCAAACATTCCTGATTTTCTCATAGAAAAACTAAGAAAAAATTAAAGTGTAGATTCACTCAACCTACATTGATTTAATATTTAATAAATATTGTTTATCAAACATCAGATGCTGAAAAAAATAAACTACATACAAAAAAATGATAGTGTCTATCCTCCTGCTGCTTAATATCTTGTAAGAAGATTATTACATTGTTATAATGTAATCTTATTCATAAAACATCATGTAATATTGTCCAGACTCACAAACTTGAGAGAGAGAGAAGGGTATACTGTTAATATTTATACAGAAGTAATTGGTATAAAATGGGAGTGAAAAGAAAGGAAAGAAGAAGTATACATACATAGATATCATATAAGATACCATAGATTCCAATATGCAGGGCATACCTACTACATTTGGAACCTGTCAACTTTAAAGGATGCCCTCAATTTAAGTAAGAGTGAATTTAGGTGAAAATGGTAGAAATACTATTCTAGGTCAACAAGAGATAAAGAGAAAGGGCACTGCATTATAATATTAATCAATGTAGAGATGCATTACTTCCTTCATTGAGAAAGTCCCTAAAGATAGCTGTGTGTATACATATATATGATATATGATATATGTAGTGTGTGTATACATATATATGATATATGATATATATATATATGTATATACACACATACACAAACATGTATATATCTGTATTCACACACTGTAGGCTTCTCTAGCTACAGTGAACACTTCCAAGTTAAAGACTCTACTTTCTCTTTTGTTTCTCAGTCCTCAGATTATTCAGCCTTTTTCGTGGAACAGTGCTTGCCAGAGGACTTGATGAATCAGTTTGCTACCAAACCATTTATCATGCTCTAAGAAGGTTGATTTATTTTAAATACTGTTTGTCACATGCACATACATCATCATTTACTACTTTAGTGTCTAAATTTATAATTCCATGGGGTATCACATTGTTGCATTGAGAAGAGTAATACAGCTCTCCATCCAAAGGAAGATTGGAGAAGTATGTCAGCAAAACCCAAAGAACAGGAAGGAGCATGTGGTTCCTTTCAAATATTAGTATTTAAAAATCTTAGCTAGTTGTGTCCCAAGCCTGTTTTCTAAATTCTGACCTAACACTGACATTTGGCTCAGTGTTAGGTCAGAATTTAGCTGACTTTATCACTCTCCCACCCAATTGTCTAATTTCACGTGAAAGAGAAGCAGTGCCAAATGTTTAGGCATATCATTTATTATACATTACGTTTTCTTTCTGAGTGACAGTCTTTCATTTTTATAGACTCAAAGCAGTCATTGTTAGAGTTATTGGAATCGGAGTTACCATATCATTTGAATAAGTACTCTGGAAATCTTTTCTCCAGACTCATATATTGGATAAACATTAACTTGCAGTGCTGTGGGCTTGACAGGTAGGTGGAGTGGCATTAGGAGACCGCACTGTCTGTTTCTCTGTTGACATATAAATTGTTCCTTCTAAAACACATTTCTAATTGACTAAGTAAGAAATTTCCTCTTGTTTAAGAGACATTTGATTGAGATTGGTACCTTTATAATTAAATCTGTGGGAAGGAAAGCAAGCCTCTCTAGTGAGAGGAAAGGAAATAGTTTCAGAACTAGGATTTAGACATACCTTTAGGAAATGTGACAGAAATAGATTGAAAATATTTTCAAAACAAATCTCTATTTAAGATAAATTAATAAGGATATCTGGATGGAGTGTAAACTTTGCTCATTGTTGTTAATATGACCACTATAGTCAACAGTTTGTATATGGAGTTTTAAAATACTGATATAAACAAAAATATTATATAAAAACAAAGAATGAAACAAAAGAGTGATACTGCATTTATATAAAAGTGTATTATAAAGCAAGAGGGAATATTTGGTAGTTCTGGCTCCTAGTATAAGTACTTTCAGAAGTGGACAATGAGAGTAAGTATGAAGAAATGGCCCTAAGGACATAGGAAGCAAGGAGAAGTAGTATAACCATAAATAAATGTGCCATATTACTAATTTACTGATACTAGTCCAACTAGCATTAAATTAGAGCTAAATGAGAATGTACAGGCTGTCCCTGGCTTATGAATGAGATCGATTCTGAATGTAAGTTAGAACATGTACATTTACCTATTAAATGTAACTCAGACAGATGTTCGTCTTCACATAGTGTTTATTTTTACCTTTCTGTGCATATAAGTACATTTTCAAATACAACAATAAACAGTCTTGGATGATGCAGAACATGATGGACTTGTTGGAGAGGATGGGACTGGTGTTAGAGAGCCAGTGTTTGATTCTGCTGCTGAAGTCAGTTTCTTTTTTTTTTTCTTTAAATTTATTTATTCATTTTAGAGAAAGGAGAAAGAGAGAGAGAGAGAAGGAGGGAGGAGCAGGAAGTGTCAACTCCTATGTGTACCTTGACCAGGCAAGCCTGGAGTTTTGAACTGGTAACCTCAGTTTTCCAGGTTAACGCTTTATCAACAGCGCCACCACGTCAGGCTGGAGTCAATTTCTTGAAGTAGGCATCAAGGGATGTTTTTACAAACCTTTTTTTTTTTTCATCATAAATGGCCCTGTAGAATATCAGGCCTTTGTAACTGTGCAGTAAACTTTGGTGAACCTCTTTGTATTAGGGTCTTACTCCTCTAATTTTGCTATTCCTGATTGAATGAGATGAAAAGTATCAGCTAAGTGTTTTGTAGATTTTTTTTTGGTTCTGGAGTTACTATGTCCCTGTTTTCTTCCCTAAATGCTATCATCCACTGCTCTAGTTCCATAAGGTCTTCATTGGTTAGTTCCTTGCCATGGGAATCAAGTAACTCTATGGTATCACTTGACTGATGTCCAGTTGCAGTTGAACCAATAGTCCTTATGTCACTTCATTCATTGGTTTGAGTTGTAGAAAAATTGGTTGTTTCTTTTTTGTTTTTGTTTTCCCCATTCTTTTCAAAGTGAGAGAAGGGGAGATAGAGAGACAGACTCTTGCATGTGCCTTGACTAGAATCCACTGGCAACCCCCATCTAGGGCCAATGTTCTGCCCATTTGAGGCCATGCTCGCAACCAATCTATTTTTAGCACCTGAGTTGGAAGCTCCACAGAGCCATTCTCAGTGCTCAGGCCAATGCACTTGAAACAATTGAGCCATGGCTGTGAGAGGGGAAGAGAGAGAGAAAAAATGGGGAGGTGTGGAAAAGCATATGGTTGCTTCTCCTCTGTGCCCTAACCAGGAATATATCCTGGGTCATCTACATGCTGGACCAATGCTCTAACACTGAGCCAACTGGCCAGGACCACAAGTCAGATGTTTCTAACTGCGACTTACTGTATTCCCAGTCCAGTGTAGTAGTCCCTTGATTTAGCATAAACAGGCAATCAGGTTTAATAACATCTGCTATATTAAAGAGGTATTTTACATAGTCATAGTCGATTAAGGTCATTTAATGTAATACCCAAAAAGAGATGCTTGACAGTGGCAGTGCCACTAGAAAGAAGGTAAATAAATAATTCTCTGTATGCTTATATAAAGAGTTAATATCTAGTCTGATAATTACTTGACAGTTTATTCCTTATGCTAACTTGACAAAAGATTTATTTTTTTCTGGGTGTCTTTTTCTTTAATTTTACTTTTCTCTCTATGTCCACTTCTATAACAAAATAAATTTTTTCAGGTTATGTAGAACTTATTTGTAAACATCACTTTCAAAATTGGATACCTAACTTCCTTGAAACAGATATGCTTCTATGTTTCCAGCTTCTGGCTAGATCTGGTTGCGTCTGGAAGACTGGGACTAAGGCTAGAAGCCAGTCATTCTTTCCTCCATGACTCTCAGGTTCATTTAACCCTAGATTCAGGATTTTGTTACTTGTTTACTATTTAGTAACAGTTACTATTCATTTAATTGTGAAATAAAGAGTTGTTAACTTGGAAGACCAAGCTCGGCCACTTTTCTGATTTATGGAAAAAACTGAAAGAGTGATTGTATGACCACAGCAGGGGAATGAAAGGAGTAAAAAAAACATCCTACAAAAATGACATAATATGGATTTTATAAAATGACAGCTGGTAAAACAGTGTTCTACTGGTAAAGGTATTGAGTTCCTGCTTCAAGGCTTTCTCTGGCCTGGCTGTTGAAAATACATTTAACTTTTTTGGAATGAGTAAAACCCTTAAAAATGTTTGTACTATTAAAGAGAAAGAAGCGAAAATCTCAATATCTATTTGTTTTCCTATTAATATAAAATGAATGGGTAAACCATGAACTTTTTTTAAATAAAATAAAATAACAAAATAAAATAGGTATGTTCTTACGCATTCCTGGAATTATGACAGTGGGCCATAGTGTTAATCATCTTTCTTAGTGTTGTGGTAGGTACAGAAACAAATTTTGTACTCACTGAGAATCTAAATATTATGTTAACATGGGCTTTGCAAATTTATTATAAATTTATTGTTGTTTTATGTAATGCCTTATGGGTGCCCTACTTTACGGAGCTCATTAGTTTTATGCCTCTCACTATATTTTTCTGCACGTTTCCTTCTGCTTGGTGATTTTGTGTTCTGTCCATCCTGCTGTTTCTGCTGCTATGAAAGGATCTGCTCGAAGCAGACAAATGTCTCTCTCACTCAAACTCTCCACGCTAATTTTGTTCCTCTTACAGCCGATACTATAAATCACTTTCACAATCTTGGAACACCGTTTTTCTACTCTAACCACTTTACAGCGATTTCTAAAGCAGCATTAAAAACTATGTCCTGGCTTACAGGATAGCTTCAGGATTCAGCATTGATAACAAGGAGTTATTTCTGCCATAGGAGGGCCAATATAATAAAGGGAAAGAGAAAAGTATCATTTCTGCTATCTTCCAATTAGTGAATGCCACGTTTTGTTTTTTCTCTGATTACTCAGAGATAAATCTGTGGATGATCTTCACCCATTGTTTTGGTTCCAGTTCAATTGCAGCTAATACAGGGATTATTTACATTTGTTTTGTTTAGTCATATTTATTGGTGGCAGTGAGAAACGTTCATTTTTTTTCTCATCTGTAATAGCTTCCCTTGAACCCCCCTCCCACTCAAACTACTACATTTTGCTTTATGCCACACTCCTAAATAATCCACTCTTTATAATGCTTTCCAAAGAGCTTCCAAGGTTATCTTCTAAAGCTGTTAGATAGGACAAGGATTTCAAAGTCTGGACCTTTCTTGCTCAATAATATTCTTGCTAAATGTTAAAATGTAACACAGTATTTTGCAAACCAGCAATAAGCAGGATGATGTTGATAAAATCCCAACCCCAGAGCTAGCCAACTGAAATCAACACGTAATTGACCAAATAGTGTATATAAGCAATGGCTAAGCCTCTCTTCTTAGGAGACAGCTTTGGATGTGATTCCCCTGTCTTTACTTGCTGTAAGTAAATAAAACTACATTGAGACAACCACAACTTGCTTTTACATAAAGCACCCCCAGTGGGGAACCACTTAAGTTTTGTAAAAAAGCAAGGCACTTGGACTTTATTAATAAATTAAGAAAACCCAGAAGTAGTTTATTTTCTACTTAGGTTTCAAAAATAAACTTTTTTTTTTTTTGACTAAATGACAGGCAGGGCGGCAGAGACAGACTCCCGCATACGCCCTGACTGGAATCCACCAGGCAAGTACCCTACCAGGAGAGGCTCTGCCCATCAGGGGCTGCTGCTCCATTGCTCAGCAACCAAGCTATTTGAGCGCTTGAAGCAAAACCACGAAGCCATCCTCAGTGCCCAGGACCAACTTTGTTCAAACAATTCAAGTCATGGCTATGGGAGGGGAAAAAAGAGAGAGAGAGAGATAGAAGAGAGGAGGAAAAAGCAGATCGTTGCTTCTTCTGTGTGCCCTGACTGGGAATCGAACCTGGGACTTCCACACACCTGGTCAATGTTCTACCACTGAGCCAATCAGCCACAGCTCAAAAATAAAAGAACAAATATATTAACTACAAATACCAAAAGGAAACAACCAAACTGCTAAATTAATTAACAGAGTGATAAAGTGTAATCTGTGATATAGAGATTAAGGACTATCTCTGATCAGGTAGTATTGAAGCCAAGTCCTAAAGAATTTCAATACTAGATATTTACAAGGAGACTAGCCCCAGGGCAGAGATATTAGTGTGAAAGAGGTCACAAATGCCTTGGTGAGGAGATACTAGTGTGAAAGAGGTCACAAATGCCTTGGTGAGGGACAATTCTTAGGAAGGCACCTTTCCCTGAGATGTGAAAACAAATCTAATAACAAACTAATAGAGATTTTATTTTTTTATTCTTTATTTTTTTTACAGGGACAGAGAGAGAGTCAGAGAAAGGTATAGATAGGAACAGACAGACAGGAACGGAGAGAGATGAGAAGCATCAATCATTAGTTTTTCGTTGCCATTGTGACACCATAGTTGTTCATTGATTGCTTTCTCACACATGCCTTGACCACGGGCCTTCAGCAGAGCAAGCCACCCCTTGCTGGAGCCAGCAACCTTGGGTCCAAGCTGGCGAGCTTTTGCTCAAACCAGATGGGCCCGTGCTCAAGATGGCGAGCTCAGAGTCTTGAACCTGGGTCTTCCACATCCCTGTTCGACATTCTATCCACTGTGCCACCACCTGGTCAGGCAAACTAATAAAGATTTTAAAAGGTCAGTTTGATGACACCCCTTTAAATGATTAATTGAACACTTTTACACTTGGGCTTTTTGTTTTTGTGCAAAGTAGATTTCTGTTAGAAATGAAATTTGTCCTCTGTTTAAACTGAACTGAAAAGTGCTGACTTTGTAAGTTAAAAAATTAAAGTAAAATGTTGTTACAGAGAAATTCAGACATCTAGCGTCTTGAATGAGTTAGTTCATTAACGCTGAGAAATGTGGCCTGACACTGTCATATTTCATGTTTATTGTGTGTGGGTGTTCTGCTTCTGTACCTATTATCCTTATATCTTGAGTTGTCTCATCAAAAGTTATACTGACTGGTGCTATCAGTGGTACAGGAAATGAATGTAGAGTGCTGTATATGTGATGTATAAAGGAGAGTGCTTTATTTCCCTCTCCGACCATTGGCTCCAACCAACATCTATGAAAATCTCGAGATCAATACTCTGGAATAAAGTGATTCCAGAGACAGAGCAGTTGTTACTGAGACTAGAATAAAGGATTAATAGAGAAATGCATTATGAGCTTATTAGCTCAAGAGTGCCTGTGATATCATTGAGAGTTTAATAATCTCAATTTAGTCATTAATATGAATATGGTGAAATTTTAATTTAATAAAACTTATTAAATCACACATTTAAAGAATCTTGACAAACCTCAAACAATGTATGTAAAAAGGAAAACACATCAAAGCATATCATAATGAAATTACAAAACATTAATTTAGAAAAATATTGAAATCAACTAGAAAGGGGAACATATACAAGAGAAAAAACTGCAGATTATTCAAGAAAGGCAAATATTCAAGGTAGATATAATGGAATGACATATTTAAAGTGTTGAAATAAATTTCTGTCATCTTGGAAATCTCTTCCCGTTGAAAATATTATTCCAAAGGAAAGTGGACATACAGACTTTCAGAGAAATAAAATCTGATAGAACAGCTGAGAGGCCTGTATGAAATAAATATTGAAAGAAAATCTTCAGGTAAAAAAAAATGATAGCTGATAAGATAGGTAATTCAATTTACAGAAAGAAGAACTATGAAAATGAATAACAGAGGCCAAATTTAAGTGTTTTCAGAAAAATAATTGACTACTTAAAGCAAAAATTTTTTTTCCTAGGGTTTAAGACTAATGTTAACAAAAAATATATGATAAAAATTACATGAAGTTTCCACAGAGTCTTACCTATCCAGGTTTCTAAACTATTGGCTTCAAACCCATGGCCCAAATCATAACAACTTCATTAATCACTAATATTACCTCTTAAAAATTACTATTTGATTATTCAGTTAATAGACAATTTAAACTTCAGTTGTGCCTATTTGAAATAAAATTTTTAATTTAAAAGGAGAACATGTATTTAATTCTATAATAGTTTGGCATATTCAGGAAAATATATAATATGCAGATCATAATATAAGCCCTGCTTGGTATCCTTTTACACCAAAACTAGCTTTAAGGACTATAAAGAAAAGATCAGGGCTAAAAAGAAGTTCCAGAGCTGTGGAATCCAGCTCCCTTTGTAAGAAAAAATGTGGAAGGAGGCACTTTATATAAAGACTGCCATGGACCAGTCATAGAGGCATACTGTGCCCTTGCATTGTGTGACAAAGGAGACGTGAAGGCTACATAACTTCCTTCACATGGCACTGAATTCATTTTGTGTCCCTGTTGTGAGTATCTATGTTTGTGTGTTCATGCCGTTGACTCATATAACAGAGTAATTTGGCATATGTAATTTATATCCTCCCTCTTTGTGTTTGTTTCAATTAAAGAAAGGTCATTGTTTACATTCACTTACAGGTTACAAAGTTTATATCAGAACCTATAACGCTAGGAAACATTTTCAAAGATCTCTAGGTAAAGGGCAGATATAACTAGTCTTATTCAGAACATGTTCCTAGTGAATACATAGTGAGGTATTTCATTTCCCTTTACAGTATCGTCAATACTCTTGTCCTGGTTTACAATTATGTGGGAGACAGTCTTAAGAGTTACATTTAGTTATGTTTATTTATAGAAACCGAGTGTATAATTAACATGTCCCAAGGAGGTGAAGTAAGTGTCTGTTTGAGCCCATTAAGTGTCATCTAATCAAATTTCATGAATTAATGTTCTCAGAGAGCAGTGTTTCCTGGAGGTATATTGGCTAGAGGTGGAAAGGGAAGATGCAGAATAATTGAAAATCAATTTTTGGAATAGATAATGGGCTCTTAGGTAGTATCCCATTGGCAGGTAAGCTTAAACACTTCTGAAAATGAAAGGAGAGAAATGATAAATACACAGCATTCTTGGTCATCGTTCACTATGTAATGGTTCATCATTTCACAGTTATTACCAGGGCTGTAATTATTTGAGATTATGTTAGCAGACATATTATTTGGTTTTTCATACTGGGCTACTAATTATTATGTTTCTGAAGATTTAATTGGTAGTGTTTATCCAATTTGGTACTATTTATCATTTGTCATTTGACCCTATAAATTCAGGACTTCTATATACTCCTAGGAGTCTTCTCATTTAATGCAGTGGTTCTTAACCTGGGCTCTATCGAACCCTAGGGGTTCGATGAGTCAGTCTCAGGGGTTCTGAGAAGCCTCTCCCACGGAGGCCAGAATAAAGTAATACTGAACATTGTTGTGAGTTCATGCACTTTGTTGGTTTTGTTCTTTGAGCAAGGTGATGTTCATGCACGGCTCATTTTGTGCAACAGTAAAAAAACATATACCTATGTCTTGAATTTGGAAAGAAAAATCATATTTTATTTATCACTAAAGAAGGGTTTGGTGAAAGCATATGAAACTGGTGGGTTCGGTACCTCAAAAAAGGTTAAGAACCACTGCTTTAATGACACATTTATAGCATGGGGGTATTAACATGAAACACTTCATTGAAAAGGTTATTAAACATCTAAACTCATAAGCAAGTCTGTTTAAATGATGAGCTACAATTGCACTTTAAGGAGTACTAGAAAAATCCTTAAGATGTATCATTACTGGAAGTAAAACAGCAAGCATATAAGTTTAAAATTAAGTTTTTAATTAATTTACTTAGTGAATAGAAATGTAAGATCTGCCATAGAGATTGAAGTCTATTTTGTTTTGTGGTTTTCATACCTGATTTCATGTTATGTTGGTTGCTAGAAGTTCTTATTCAGTAAGACTCTTTTGAAAGCCAGAAATCTCTATTTGAAACATGATAGGTCAAATTCTTTATAAATTCTGACATAGCAAGTCTGTGTAATTGCTGTTCAAGAATGTCTTCCATTTTACATATAAGAAAGTGATATCCGCCCCCCAAAATAAGAGACCCGAGGTTGAAAAATCTATTTTTAATTTTGTCCTGTTTCTCAGACTTTTAGGCCAGGAGATAATATTGAATACCAGTTACTTCAACATGCCTGGTAGAGCACATTTCTAGTAATTTTTTTTTAGTATACTATATCTTTTCTTTATAATTTTGTGGCCTACTTCTCTTCTTTAATGTTAGTGCTATATTTATTATATTTTTCATTGATTGATTTTTAGAAAGAGAGAAAGAGAGAATGAGACATTGATTTTGTTGTTGCACTTACTGATGCATTCATTAGTTGATTCTTGTATGTGCCCTGACCAGGGATTGAACCTGCAACCTTGGCATCAGGGTGACCCTCTAACCAATTGAGCTACTGGCTAAGGCTTTTGCTATTTTTATAGTTCAAAATATGACATAAATAATAAAATCATATGTCTTGTGACAGCATGGACGAGCCTGAAGATTGTCATGCTAAGAAAAGTACCATATAATTTCACTCATATGTAGAATCTAATGAAAAAATTGAATTAACAAGCAAAATAGAAACAGGACCATACATAAGAGCAGGCTGACAGCTGTCTAGCTTTCTGGGGTGAGGGTTTGGGTGAGAGAAGTGGAGGGATGGAGAATAAAAAGATAAAATTTTAGGCCTTATAATTTAAAAAAGGACATCTAGAGTTAATATTGTTATTATTTAAGTTTTGTACTTCATACTTTACCTTTTACTAACTTTGTATTTCATACCTCATACTTGCCAATTGTTAGTTCCAACCTTCCATTTCTGACTTCTCTGATGAAAGAATTTTCCAGGAGTATAGTTCCTTATATCTATCTTTGAATGTACATAGAAGTGCAATTCCAAGTATTGTTGTCATATCTTGTGTTTCTATGTTCATTTAACTCACATTTTACATTGTATTTATTTTTGGTAGTTCGCTCCTAAGAGTATTATGAAAACGAAACAAAACAAAACACATACAGTCCTTTATACTTACCCACATATTTACTTTACAGCCATTCTTTCGTCCTTACAGTAGATTCACATTTCTGTTTTATGTCATCTTTCTACTTGAAAACTATCCTTTAGTGTTTCTTGTCATGCAGGTCCTTGGGCAACCAAATCTCCCAGTTTTCCTAAAAGGTCTTTATTTTACTCTTGTTTTCAAGTATATTTGCATTGTATAGACCCTGGGTAGAAGAAATCTTTTTTGTTTTCTATCTTTCAGTCTTTAAAAAATGTCTTTCTTTTTTCTTTGGGCATCATTATTTGAATAAGAGCGAGTGGAGACAGTTGTATTCTTTTCTGTATGTACCATATCTTCTCATTCTGAATGTTTTCAGATTATCTTTGATTTTTCTACTGAATTTATTTGGATTTGCAAGTTGATTCATTCCTACCACTTTGGGGTAATTATTTTACATTGTTTTATCAAAAATGTTCTACTCCATTCTCACTTGGTCCTCTTCCTTGAGCTACTGTTGCATGTATATGAGACTTCTTTTGTTTGGCAATTGCTGGTAATTCTGTGTATGTTTCTCAATCATATCTCCTTCTGTTATTTATATTTTCTGTTGATCAGTAATCAAGTTCATTGACTTTAACCTTATTCTCAATCAAATGTGAATCACAGAAAGGTTTTTCACCTCAGTTATTATAATTTTCAGTTTTAGAATTTTCATTTTTAGATTCCTATTCTCTGATTAGATTACATTTCTGTGCTTTTCTTATGCCTTATAGTTTACTTTAGCTTAAATCTTTGAAAATAGTTATAAAGCATGCTTTATTTCTTTGAACTAAATGATACCTACTTTAAGCTTGGTATCTGCTAAATCTAATATTTAAGACATCACTGGTTTGATTCCTACTGACTTTTTGTTTGTTTTATTGACTACTAGTCACAAAGTCTAGTTTCTTCTCATATCTACTTTTTAAATTATTATTTTATACTGAAAACAATGTGATTTTGATGAATCCTTATAGAGACTCTAGATTCTGTTAGCTTTCTCTAAATTATATTTATTTTCTTCTGGTAGGGAGTTTAATTCTTGACTGTCACCTTGTCCTAAGTAGGCTTTGTTAATCCGTTTCTAGAAAGGATCTATAGGAGGTCCAAGAAACATCTCAAGCTCTTCAAACTTGGTATGATTCAATCCCTGTTTTTGCCTCTCCTGTGGAACCTGTTAGGGTTCGATTTTCATGCTATTAGGGAACATATAATGTAGTCCTTACTTATGTCATCATATTTACCCATAAGCTGTATTTTCTTTTTTTTTTTAATGTCTGCTAGATAAACAACATGAAAAAGATGTGCTAATAAGGTTTCTCCACTTCAGCTAGACTGGGCTACCAATGTCTTGGAAGTACTATTTGACCTTTAGAACTGTATTCATTCTCAATCCTATATCAATGCCGCGTAGTAGATTGTGTAGAATTTACCATTGTGTGTGTGAGACCTAGTCTTCAGCATAAAATTATTAGAAAACCTCACGCATATCTGTGGGAATCAATTTTGTATGGCTTCTTCATCTTCAGTGGCTCTGCAGAGTTTAGCTGCTTGTGCACCCATAAGTCCTGACCTTTCCCTCTTCATCTAGATCAAACACTGTGGTATCTTCTTTGAGACCAGTTTGCTGATATGTCAGTAGGAAATTTTCTGCTGGCAAAAGGATGCTTATGAAGCTCATCTTATGAATTGCCAAGTTTCTAGCAGTTGCCTGTTCTCTAATTTATGATAATGTGACTTTTATATTTTGTTTAATTATTTAGTTGTTTACAGTAGAAGGTCTAATCCAATATCATTTACTATACCACATTTGGAAGTGAAATTTCATGTTGGTATGTAATATTTGCTCTTAACAAAGTATATAAGACTTAACTACAGTTTCAAAAAAATCAAATTTTCACCTTGTCAAATAAAAAGTAAAATAAAGTTATAGTTTATATAAGTTCAGGATAAGTTTTTATATCCTTAACTTAGAAGAAGATGAGTTAATGGATAATGTTTAAAGTCTGAAACTGATATTTTAATTAATATTCTACTAAGATTTGGAAAATAATATAACTATTCCATATTGGGTTGAATAAAAATTGGAGTGAACAGTGATTATAATAGAAATTGTTATTTTGTTGTAAAAAGTCAATAGTTCCCATTCTAATATTTATAAGTGAGGAATTAGAAGTATGACATAACCATGAAAGATGTCACTTATTAATTGTTAGAATAAAATATTGAAAAAAGATAGGAAAGTAATAAAGGATTTTTTGCTCTTTCTAATGAGTTGAAATTTATATGTTTTAAAAGCTAATTAGCTACTATATATTGAATATGTATATTTTGACATACACTATATAGTAACTGGTTAATTATGAGTTATATGAGGAAAAAAATTCTGTTTTTTTATTTTAATGGGGTGACACCAATAAATCAGGGTACATATGTTCAAAGAAAATATCTCCAGGATATCTTATTATTCAATTATGTTGCATACCCGTCACCCAAAGTCAAATTGTACTCTCTCACCTTCTATTTGATTTTCCCTGTGCCCCTCTCCCCCTCCCTATCCCACTCTCTCCTCCCTCCCCCCACCCCGTAACCACCACACTCTTTTCCATGTCTCATAGTCTCACTTTTATGTCCCACCTATGTATGAAATCATGCTGTTCTCAGTTTTTTTTCTGTTTTACTTATTTCACTCCATATAATGTTATCAAGGTCCATCCATTTTGTTGTAAGTGATCCGATGTCATCATTTCTTATGGTCAAGTAGTATTCCATAGTATATATGTACCAAAGCTTTTTAATCCACTCGTCCTCTGACGGACACTTGGGCTGTTTCCAGATCTTCGCTATTATGAACAATGCTGCCACAAACATGGGGGCACATTTCTTCTTTTCGAACAGTGCTATGGTGTTCTTAGGGTATATTCCTATAAGTGGGATAGCTGGGTCAAAAGGCAGTTCAATTTTTAATTTTTTGAATAATCTCCATACTGTTTTACACAGTGGCTGCAAAAAAAATTCTGTTTTTTAAGTAATTAAAATTATTTAATTGAATGTCTCATTTTTATGATTAGAAAATACACAATCATACAAATGTTAAACACAGTACTTGGTATAGATTTTATCTTACTTTTTTTAGTTAGTTTTTATTTTAATAGATGTTATCTGCAAGATGTTGATCTGCCCCAATGTTTCTCAGTGACCCAAGGGCCTGGCTTAGTCACTGTCCCTAAAATGCATCCTCCAGTGTTCAGGCCAAATATTTACTTAAGAAGTTTATCTGTTTTTACCGAAGAGTAAAAGTGTGTGTGTGTGTGTGTATACTGCAATTGAAATGCAATTTCTTCTTCAGGATAGAAAGTAAACTGAACCCAGAGCTAGGTAGCTTAAGCTCCTAAACCTACTTTGTGTTTCTGCCCTTGACTCTGGGGTCATTTTGTATAAGGGACCTCTGGTGGCTGGCTATCACATCTAAGAAATTAAGAGATTGGTGGGGTTTTGATTTCTATCTTCACTGTTTGAATTGAATTTGACATATATAATAAATATGGCATGGTTTAAAGTCTGCTCCTGAGAATACCCTCATTTTGGGGGGGGCGGGGGATTTTAGCAAAGGAAGAAAAGGAAGTGCTCTCTGACAGGATGGCTTCTGATATCAGCTGGAAGATGGTAGGGTGAACCATGCTTCAGAGCATTGGGTTAGGCAATGGCTTGATTACACTTGATCTCCTGTAGAGTATGGCAGCCTTCATACAACCCACCACTGACTTATACCATAGGTTGTAAACATAATCCAAAATAAAATGAACATGTATACTTAGCATTGTATTCTACTCTGTATATTGTGATTGCTACATGATTGTGTATTTCTAAACTCTCTTTGCAAAATTGTTGAAATTGCTCATTACTCATAAAGTTACAGTTCCTAAAGTTAACTGGATTCATTTTTTTTTAATTTTTATTTTATTTTATTCATTTTAGAGAGGAGACACAGAGTGAGAGATAAAGAGAGAAAGAGAGAGAGAGAGAGAGAGAGAGAGAGAGAGAGAGAGAGAAAGAAAGGGGGGAGGAGCTGGAAGCATCAATTCCCATATGTGCCTTGACCAAACCAGTGCAGGGTTTTGAACTGGCGACCTCAGTGTTCCCAGGTCAACGGCTTTATCCACTGAGCCACCACAGGTCAGGCGGAAAGATTCATTTTTATAACATAACTAAGCTGCTTAGTTTTATTTTACACTTCTCTATATTTTATGGCACAAAATAAAATATTTTAGGATAGTGGAACTATGAATCATTTAGTGTTCTAGAATAGATGGACATAATTGTCATCTAAGACAATAGAAAATACATGAAAGAATCTCTCTGAACTCAATGGGCATAATTTAAACCCTACAAATATTTCTGTTCTGTGGTATAATGAGCAAAAGAAAATAGATAGTGCAATTCAGCAATCATCTCCATGAAAAAACTGAACTCAGACCTGTGTAGTTATTTAGTAGAGAAACAACTCTGATTATTAATATGGGGAATGTTTAAAATAGTGTGAAAGTCATCCTGATGTATTCTTCTGTGATCGAACACATTTTACTTTGATATTTTTCTGAGTTCATCTACAAGAGAAAGGCAATTAAAAATAAAGATGCAATGCGTTTTCTCATCACAAATCATACTTTATTATATGCATACTTTTAGATACACATTTAAAGGGTATCCATCATAAATTTTTATGTTGTACATGAAGAAAAGTGGGTAATATTCCAAGTAGGTAATAACTTTTACAAATTATATGGAAATGAATGGCACAAATGTGACGAGGCTGCTTTATTTGAGAATTATACTGCAGAAAAATTTATCACTTAAGGAGTTCTTTATTCAAATGCTGATAAATTTGGAATTCATCCTCAATCAGTACCTTTTCCCCGGTTCCTTGTTTGGTTGTTATGACTGTGCAAGCAAATAACCAAACCAGCATTCATGGGGTATTAGTACTTCCCAGTGTGTTTTTTTGAAGTCTATGGATAATTACTTGGAACATCTGGGGTCTGTGACATACAGCTAGTGCTCGACTTATGATCACGATTGGTTCAGACAGACCAGTCGTAACACAATTCGGTCATAAGTTGAGTAGGCTATATGTACAGTACTGTGAAATGATGTTATAAAAATCTTTAAGTCATATTTTATCATAATTTTCTTTCATTATTGTTATATATCATAATTTTCTTTGTTCATTTTACGCCATTTGCATCATCTCTACACCATTTTGTTTCTTATTTTTACATTCGTCAGGTGTAAGTAAAACACTGCATTACCAGTACCACTGGTTTAATATTTGCAAAACATACAAAATGCAGGTGCATAAAAAAACTGCTCCAGATGCGGAGCAGTCATGGCTAGCCATTGTGGTCGTAAAGTCAAATGGTCGTTAAGTTGCATAGGTCGTAAGTCGATCAATACCTGTACTCAAAACTTTTCACTCCTCTTCCGTTTTCTTTGTCAAGATCCCTGTGCATTGATGGGATTAATTGGGGGACAAATCATTTATTCAGGAATAATTGAGTTGTTTTGTCTGGACTGTTGAACATTCCTGAGGGAGATAAAATGCATAGTACACTCATGTAAACATTTTTAAGCTGTCTCTCCTTTTCTTCAAAAGAATTTTCACTTCTTTGTTCAAAGTGTATACCAACGGTCTTGGCTGAAGATTGGATAGACTTTTATTACCATCCTACATGCACCTCTTGGACTTAATTAGTGTTCTTTGAGTATACCCTGTACCTAGTAGAGCCCAGAAAACACTGGTTCAAAATCGCTAAAGAAAACATATGCTCACATTTAGTACTGAAATGCCCAGTCTTAGTTCCATAATTTGTAGTCAGGGGATAATAACGACTATTTCTTAATGATATAGGAAAATTAAAACTTTTATAATGAAATTGAATGTCCTCAAAAATCCCTTGAAAATTACAAGCTCTAAATGACTGTTACTTACAGACTACCCACACTATAATGACATAGATTCCGAAGTAAAATATTCTCATTAAGTAAAAAACTATGAAAAGGACACTAAGATATATGAGCTTAAATTGTCCCATAGCTCCAGCAATACATCATAGTTATTTTTATCTTACTTAAGCAGGCTAGAGACTTGAGAAAACTAAAGTATCTCATTCATTCACTATTTATTCATTCATTCAATAAGTGTTTATGGAGAATCTGCCCAATGGCAGATGTTGTGTGAAGTTCTGGGAACAAAGCAATGAACAAGACAGACAAGCTGACCACTCATAGATAATAAGAAACAAAAAGATTAAACATATGATCAAAAATGTGTACATATCAAACAAAAATATGTTAACTCGTAATTCACAGTCTGATTCATGATTTTAGATGTTAAACACAATTTTTACATGGTCACATATAAAGACAGAGTTGAAACAACTTAGCTTTGTTTCCTTGTCTTTATTAGTTCTATGTTATCATTGTTTACTTCAAAGCCACTGGTTAAATGCAGGAAAATGTAGACTGCAGGAAAATGTAGAGTGCAGGATTTAGGGGAAAAAATTGAGCTTTAAGTGAGCTAAAACATAAATTCAAATTGTGATGAATTTACTCTTTAAAAAATATGCATACTCTACAAAGTAGAATCCATGTGATTTAAGAACTCACTGTACAGCTGAGAATTTTCCAAGTTAATTTACCTGAAGTATATATGTAAAATAAAGTATTTGTTAAGGCAGGTACGTGTGTTTAAATAATAGATTTATGTTATCACTGACTTTATTTACAATTTCCAGTTAATGTAAATAATAAAATGTTTAGTTGGCTTTATTTTTGCTCATCAATTCTTTTCTTTTTTTAATTTTTTATTCATTTAAGACAGGAGAAACAGAGTGAGAGAGAGAGAGAGAAAGGGGGGAGGAGCTGGAAGCATCAACTCCCACATGTGCCTTGACCAGACCAGTGCAGGGTTTTGAACTGGCGACCTCAGTGCTCCCAGGTCGATGCTTTATCCACTGCGCCACCACAGGTCAGGCTCATCAATTCTTTATAGAATATGTGGTACCCTGTTACCTGTGCCTCAATGTTAGCAAGCCACTGGGGACACCCACTTAATGAGCCGCTCCTTATTATTCAGAAAGTTGTGGAGTTGAATGGTAAATACTGTAAAATACCAGCTGGAGGCAATGAACCCTACACAGCAATAGAGTTAAATTCCCTACTAACTCTAGTTTGTTTCCATTAAATTGCAGCACAGCAAAATTATTTTTTAAGTTTATTTATCACTAAATCATAATTTGATAATCTACTTGTATAGGTTAGGAAACTTTTTGGCTGAGAGAGCCATGAATGCCACATAGTTAAAATGTAATTCCATGAGAGTCATACAATGATCTGTGTACTTTACGCATTATCCAAAAAGATTTGGTGGTGTTCCAGAGGACAGGTGTGATTGGCTCCAGCCACCCGCAACCATGAACAGGAGCGGTAGGAAATGAATGGATTGTAATACATGAGAATGTTTTATATTTTTAACGTTATTATTATTTTTTTTATTAAAGATATTTCTGCGAGCCAGATGCAGCCATCAAAAGAGCCACATCTGGCTCACGAGCCATAGGTTCCTGACCCCTGTCCTAGTATATCAATAGTATGGGAGGAGTCATATACCCAGTCATATTCCTTGTTCTCTGTTTATGCTCAATACAAAAGAAGAAAGTTTCAAATACTTTCAACATGGTCATTTCTACTTTTCAAATAACTGAGAATGATACCACAGGGAAAGTGTTCTTTTTTACTACAGGAGTGGGATGTGGGCTGAGCTACAGAGAAACTTACCCAAATATTCAAAGAACCCAGCCTTACAATATGTAGCTTTACCTAAAGGCTGTACCACAACAGATATAATTATATAACCCTAAAGCACTGTAGATAGGACTGGAGTTATCCCTAGATTGGGAATAAGGTTTGGTACAATAGTCAGAAAAAATAAAAGTGAAGAAAATAATGGAAATGCACACAGAATGGACAGCATGTGGCAGGAAGTTGGAAACAGGCAATTTGAAATGTGCAAATATGTCTCATAAATACAAGAACCCAAGAGATACGCTGAAGGACCCAACGGAATTATTACTAATTAATGAAATATTTTGTAGATTTCTACTTTGATCTATATATTGGCTGAGGAAGGTATGGGTGCTATTTCCAGAAAAAAAAGAATTTTAAATGCTGTGATCCTAGTGATTTTGCAGATGTCTGTGGACACTTTTTTGAAAAGAACAGAAAGTAGGGATTATGAGAATGTGGTTCTTCTGATCCTGTGTGGTTGCAGGCGTTCAGACAAAATTTCAACTTAGTGTATTCGGGGGAAAATTGTCACACTGTGATCACCTATATAAAATATTTTGAAATGAAAAAACTACTAGAATTAGGACACACCAGTAATCTTTTTTTCTTTCCTTTAAAGACACATCAGAACCTTTATAACATTGATCTGGGATAGGACCAGAATACTTCGATATGAAAAAATATATATACATTCTCTCTTTACAAGTTACTGGCTTGAGTCAATCATGATAAAGGAAGGATTTTGAACCTTAGTATTTTTCAAAAATGTTATAGTTCACAAGAATCATTCATATTCTTAAGGTGAACCCTAACTAGAAAAACTTTGAATAATTAACATGACTCTTTTTTAGGCTAAAAGAATAAGAAAATGAAGGGTGGTGGTGAGATTCACCTTACCTACCATAAAAGTCTGACCGTGATAACCATTTTCAATTTCCCCACTTGTGTTCCAAACGGTGTGCTACAAAGAATCCGGCTCTCCCCCCAACCTCAGCCCTCTCACTCTATCAATGGAACAAGTGGGAATGGTTTAGTGGAAACTGCTGAAGTAAGAGCACAGTGAATCTCACAGCTTCAGTATATCCAGAGTCAAGATGTTGGCAAAATGAGTTGTAGAATGTGATGTGAGTACATAAAAGAAGACAGACAGTGAGAGAGGTGTTTGTGATTCTTGGCATCCAAAGGTGCAACAGCTGCCCTAGAAACAACCAATCAAAGCAATGACATATTAAGAGACAGATTTTTCCCTTTACTGCCATTTAAGTGGCTTATAAGAATAGTTTAACAAAAAATAATTTTATGTACATTTGTCCAAATATAAAAATGTGAGCTATTGAAAATCAATGAGCTATTTGCAAATAAGTACTTAACCTTGTCCATGAGAAAGTAACTTGCGTAATTGCACTTTATTTTCCCTTCACCCTTTCATTCCATACCAAGTATCTTTCATTCCATTCAAGCTGCTGGAACAAAAATACTGTTGACTTATAAACAACAGAAATTTATTCCTTATAATTCTGAAGGCTGGGAGGTCCAAGCTTAAGTTACTAGAAAATTCAGGGCCTGGGGAAAGGCAGATTCCCGATTCACAATTATCCATGTTTTTGCTTTGACTTCACATAATAAAAGTGGCAAGGGAGCTCTCTGGAATTTCTTTTTATAAGGGCACTCATTGAATTCACAAGGGTTCCACCTTCCTTATGTAATTATCTCCCAAAGTCTCTACCTCCAAACACCATCACAATGGTAGTTAAGTTTCAACATAAGAAGTTTGGGAGGATGGGAGCACAAACGTTCTGTCAGTAGCATCAAGCTATCTGACTCCATTATTTCTGTGACTCTATTTATTAAAAAATATATATATATATATATATATATATATATATATATATCATCCTAAATTTTGAATCAAAACTGCTATATTTGACATATTATTGTTTACTATTTTCTTAACTCTCATTTATTATTACTTTCCTTTTAGACATTTTTTCTAACTGTCCTGCTTCCACCATAAAATTTTAGTACAATGTGTATACTGTGCACCTGTTTATGTACCATGGTCCTTTGGAAGACCACAGTCCATTGTAATATCTAAGATATGTTTGCCCCAAAGGACCAATTTTTGTCCCCTTAAAGGTAATATGGCTCTCCTTAAAAACGCATGGTTTAAATAATGTCTTTGATAGGTACAAATTACATTATCCCCTATAATACAGCTAATGTAAAAACAAATATATTTTGACCAATTAATGTTTATGTGCATTATATAAACCTTATTCCTTTCATCAATTTTTTTTTTTTTTTAGTTTTTCGAATGTCATCACAGCTTACTAGGGTTGGGCATGAGGAAGTAGGGGACAGGTTGTGGGGGAAGTGACAGAATTTCAGGTCACTCTTGGGAGGGACACAATTTTGTATTTATTCCTAGAACATACCATTAAAATGAGCTATATATAATTGACAATGACCATAATAAAAGCAGTTAAATTGCCCAAGGAAATTAATTATTGAGAGAAATAATTAATTCTTTAAAAAGCAGCTTTGTGCATTCATTATTATCCTCAATCACATCTCTTTCATTACATATGTATTTTTATATGATGTTGGAAAAAAGCAGATAATTTTCATTTCACCCGGAAAGTCCCACAGAGTATTAATAATTTTTTTCTGATTCCTTAAAGAGAGGCTTTAAATTTCAATAAAGAATGTGCTTCCACTGGGGAACTTGTGAAGACTTTGCAGCAATTCATTCTCAGGCAATATTGTATGTCATCATTATACCAAAATTTTCACTAAGAAGTTTCATTCAAATAATTCAATAGGAATATACCATTGTAAACAGTTTTTTTTAATCCTTATAGCATCAATTAACACCAGTTCTTTTTTAAAAAGCTTGCAACAATAATATGTTGTTGAATTCACAATGTTATTTTCAATAATGTCATTCTACCAATACTTAAGTCATAACAAAGTAAACTAATGAGCCTATTAATGTCATTGTAAATTATATTGTGATATTACTTATATGTGTTATCTGTTTAACATATAGTTTAAATCTGTTTTAATTGTAGTACTTTACCAAAAAGTGTGGTCTCCATTTGCATGGTAAAATAGAATATTTAGAGATTAATTTTAAATATGTTAGTAAAAACTGTTTCTGAATCAGTAAGATAGCTCTGTCAAAAGCTATTTTTTTATTATTAAAATGTTTAAATGCTTATCTGGGTTCCATTTTCCCTTCGAGTGAATAAAGTGGGCGAAAGTAACATAAGAGAATAACCATGATTTAATATTAGTTAGTTACTTTTTAAAACAATGAACATATTCTATAATAAATCAAACCCTAAGCCTTTGCTAATATATTTAATTACTAAATGTGAATATGTGAAAATTCCAATGAATGGTCATTAAACATACTGCTAAGAATATGGACTCTGGAATCAAGGTGCTGAGTTTGAAGCCGGACTGTAACATTTACTGTCTGGATGACCTTTGGCTATAATAGTTAGCCATTCATTATTTTTTTATTTCACTTTTCTTCTCTATGAAAGAGGGATATTAATAGCATCTAGATAGAAAGAAACCAGACACAAAAGAATTTTAAATAAATTTTTCCATTTATATAAAATTTTATAGCAGTCCAAACTAACCTGTGATAGAAACTAGAATAGGTAACTGGGGTTGATAGGATTTACTGGGAAAAACTAGTGCAGTTTTTTTTGGTGAAGGAGTGATTATGACAGAGATATGAATTATATGGATATATGCATTTGTCTAAACTCATCTATGTTTGCCATGAATTCTCCTAATTTTATTATATGTAAATAATACCTCAACATTTTTAAAAAAGGATGATAATGATAAAAATCATTAAATATAAATTCCATCACGTATAGAGTGAATGTATCATAGTAATCAAATGATCAACTGTTTTGGTTGTGGTCCTCCTTTGCCTGTTATCATAATTTCAGTTACTAGCTTCGAGCCCATCTTTCCTTCCATCAGTCACTCCACAAATATTTTCGCATGCCTTCATGTGCAGATATATCAAGGTTGAGAAGGATATAACCTCAGCTTTCAAGGAACTGAAAGTAGATAAATAGTTGGCATTCCTTAGTTTACCTGCTTAATGTCTAGGAGAGTTAGATTCTCATAAGTGCTCTTTCAGCTTAAGCTTAAAGGAATTCATTATTCACAAAACAAAAACAGAGTGCTAGTCTACCTATACATACATCTAGATCTAGACACTAAAAATATGGTATTTTGGCTCATATTTTTCTCTGTTTATCAACCACAATTTTCTTTATATATTGTTTCTTTCTGATTCCTTCATAAGGCCAGAAAAATGTGTGGCAATCCACTTACTGACACAAGTATTCATCTTAAAGAAAGATCTTTTATTTCCCATGATACTTCGTCAAACATCTGTCAAAAACTAGACAAATTTGAGCTTTGTACTTATATGGTATGGATAGTGGGTAGAATTATCTTCACATAAATCCTATGGAATAGATTTCCAACACCAAGAAAACACGAGGGCACATATTACACCAAAGCAACTGCCACACGTTATTCCGCACTGAGGCTGCGAGTATGAGAAGCAGAAACTCCTAAGACCAGAAGTAGGGACAACAGAAAATTTTGCAGTTTATTTGCTGTGTGATTTTATAAATGTGCTTAAAAACTCAGTGCTTCTGTTTCATCATTTTAAAGAGTATGATGCAATATCCTCATAAACATGCCAGCTTTGGAAACATTATCAAGCTCTATATAGACAAATCAGCAATGTGCTGTAACAGCTACAGATGTAGAATAGATATTTTGCTTGGCTTGTTACAGGAGAAAGTTGATTTCAATCAAAATTACAGTGTTCAAATGTAGCATCTCATAAATGTCAAGTTATATTTCAGCTAAAATTTGCTAAATGGGAGCTATTGCCAGGGTTTTAAAATACCAAGGTATCAAAGGAGTCTTTTATTCCACTATGGAATGTGATTATATTTCTAGAGCACTTTGGAAACCTAGAGACTTCGAGAAAGATCATTCTCTTTGGTCTTTTTATACAGTTGCATATAAATAGTCGGTCACTGTGATACCAGTTTTATGTTTTAATAGCAATGTGAAAGCATATGTATCCCAACTGACTTCTTGGGTTGCATCCTGATAAATAGTAAAAATACTTTACCACCTCCCTTTATGCCACAGGTAATTTCTTGGACCCCAAGAGAATTCAGCAATTTCGCACTTTTTACTTGAGGAAACCACTTCTGATGTTAAAACAAAACAAAATAAACACCAACAAAAAAAAAGTCAACGCCTCACTTTTTCAAAGTTACATCCATCCAAAGACTTGCTCTGGTCAGACCGGACACAGCTATAAAATGTAAATGAAGCACTGGAGACTGATACTTCCTAATTGCCTGTTTTAATACCGTCTGTTCACTCACTGCAATTGGTAATGTGCCAAGAAATATGTGAAAACTAGTTAGTTACACTGTATTACTTGGAAAAGATGCCATGTTTAGTAAACATCACAGAAATTTGTTTAAACTGGCTTCTAGAAATATATTAACAATATAAAAACATTTATCTGCGAATCAATTTTAAATGCTTTTCATTCCCTTTCATATTCTGCTTTATCTTGTTTTGTTAATATGTAAAGTATTGAAAATAAGGACGTTTACTTTGATGCACTGGAAAATGTATGACATTACTTACAAGAGAGAAATTGTAATTGTCACCACTGTTACGCATTTATACTTTCTTGCCCCTCAAAAACTCTTACAATACTCCATTTCTGACTACCAATGTGAGACAAGTTCTTTATGTGTAGGCAGTGACTATCTTATGACCAGTTAGAAAAGAGAAGTAAACCTAACCCAAGTGCTTATCTTCATGCAGACAAAATAGTTTAAGCTTGAATTCACTCATTGAATTCATGCATCTTTGTGTGTGTATACAAAGCTAATTATTAAAAGAGTATATTTTTTTCAGCCTAAGAAAAATAGTCTGTTATGTTGTTCTTTTCTTAAAATAACGATCAATCAATTTTGTTCCAACAAGCACAGGATACATGGTTCTTTTACCCAGGACAAGAAGTTAATTAGGAAAAGGGGGAAAGCTAATAAAAATAATTGAGTGCTAACCGAATGCCAAGTGTTTATCAGATATCAAGTATAGTGCCAGAAGTATTAGTTGAGAGCTGGAATCAACAGGCTTTGGAGTCAGACATAATTCGAATTTGAGCTACCTTGTACAGTGTTTAAGCAACTTTCTTCTCTACAGGAAGCATATTATCAATTATAAAATAGAAATAATACTGTCACTTACATGTTGTGATTTCTGTAAGAATTAAACAGAATGCAAAAGTCTTAAGTATCTAAAATGTACCCAGCATATTTCTTTCTATTATTACATTATTATTATTTGGTTCAATCATCACAACAATCATGAGACATATATACTGTTACCTTACACAAACTAAGAAAAGTGAAGTCTAGAATAGTTAAATGACTTGGCTGAAGTTATGCAGGTAGTTAAAGTAATTTAAACCCGAATCTTTAAAGCTGATTGGTTTGGGGGTTTCACTCTTGCCTCCATTCCTCTCTGGTCTGTTTAGCTGTGGTGGTTCTGCCCAGGCCCCCATACCAATCACTATGTAGAAAATGGGCCGATTGTGCACACAGACAATGTTAAGCTTACAATTTTAATTCCCATCACAATAATTATTATCTAACAACTACTTTCTCTATTGGCTGGGCATAATGTAGGAATAAAAAGAAAGAATTATCCCACTTAATTTTCAGAACGTCTTGAAACATGGATTTATTTCCTTTTGTTTTATGAAGTTCCTTATATAATTTGGATTTTAACCCCTTGTTGGAGCTGCTGTTTGCAAATATCTTTCCCATTCGGTTGGTGGCCTTTTTGTTTTGTTGGCAGTTTTTTATTTGTATGTTTGGTTTTCTTGCAGTGCAGAAGCTTTTTAGTTTGGCATAGTTGCATTTATTTATTTTTGCCTTTACTTCCCTTGCCTTTGGGATCAAATTCTTAAAATGTTCTCTGCAACCAAGGCCTATATGTTTAGCACCTATGATTTCTTCTATATAACTTATTGTTTTAGATCTTATATTTAGGTCTTTGATCCATTTTAAATTAACTTCGGAACATGGAGACAAACTGTAATCTATTTTCAATTTTTTGTATGTTGCTTTGCAATTTTCCCCGCACCATTTATTAAAGAGGCTTTCTTTTTCCCATTGTATGTTTTTGGGTCCTTTGTTGAAAATTACTTGCCCATATACATGTGGGTTTATTTCTGGCCTCTCAATTCTTTTCCATTTTTCTCTTGTGTCTGGTTTTCTGCCAATGCCATGCTGTTTAATAAAATTTTAAATAAGAGTTTTGATATTTTTGATATTATTATATAAAAAGAGTTAATGGTTAGCCCAGAATGATAACTCTGGGACCAGTGTCAGCACTTTAATGTTCACTTTCTATTCGTTGTTTAATGTTTGAATATCATATTAATTACTTTATTAGCAAAGTTTTATTAGCCAGTCTACAAACACAAAGATCTTTAAATATATCACCCCAAAACTATTCTATTTACACTTCAGTTCCTCTTCTTGCTTCTCTTCTTATTGAGAATTTGTATGATTTCTCTGGGACATGTTTAATAAGCCAGGAGGAATTTTACTATCAGAATCACTTAGGTGAAACTTGGAGACTGATGAATTAGAATAGATTTTCTGAGAAATGAACAAGAAAAGTGTAAAATATATTCATACATTTGACCCTTGAACAACAAGAGGGTTAGGGATGTCAATCTTCTGCAAAGTCAAATATCTGCATATAATTTGTGACTACCAAAAAACTTAAGTTGTCCCTTGGTACTCCCATAAGATTGGTTCAGGAACCCCTGTAGATACCAAAATTTGTGTATGCTCAAGTACCTTATATAAAATGGTTTAGAGAAATGAATCCACTTGGCCATCTTCATTTGTGGCTTACCAACTATAGGTCAAAAACAGTTCAGGCACTTTATAAAAAATCTCTACATAGAAGTGGACCCATGAGTTTCAAACTCATGTTGTTCAGGGATCAATTGAACATACTTTCTTCTAGAAGTAAGCATCTTAGCATAAGGTGATAGTTGATCCATGTTGCAGTGGCCATTGGAAAGCTTCTATATCTCAAAGAAAGCAAATATAAAACCATCTGCAGCCTCCAAAGTACTTATGAAATGAGGAAGCAATATTAGTGTAAAAGTAAACTGTAGTTGGTAGACCAAATAGCTAAAGTAGTCCCACTGTGACATGATATCCTATTTGTAGAGAGAAAATTAATGGTCCTATTCCCAATGTTTAACTCTTCATTGGATATAAAAAATTTCAGATAAAAAATATGGGAATATTTTCTTCTACCTACTAGTCTTGTTTCTTTGGAAATCCAATACATGGGAGCAGAGTATATCTGATATTTTATTTTAGTTATCTAAGTCCAGCTAGTATTTCAGGTTTGCAATTATAGAAAAGCTAGACTTCTCAAAACTAGATGCTTTGAGTACTGTATCTTTGGCATTATTCTCCCATGTACTTATTCTAATCCTCACAGCTATGCTCTCCAGGGACTTGTCAACTGCTTTCTCTATGGGGAAAACCCTTGGAAGCCAATGGACCTGGGAAGGTATGTAACTCATATGGATGGAACTAATGAAAGTGTCTAGAATGATTCTTATGTGAGGTGATTTCCCTGGGAACTTTCCAGTAGATAATTCTCTGGAACAGATGCAAAACAAACAAACAAACAAGAAACAGAGAACTGAGGCTAAACAAAAATAGAGATAAAAGTTTTATAAGGATGGGGCATGTTGGATATAGTGATATAGTAGCAGAATAGTTTTTACAAGTAACTACATAGAAGATTAGAGAGAGTACTAACAGGGAGAGGATTGAATCTTAAAGAGCAAAACCATTAATTCTTATTTCAAATACCTGTTTTGCAAAGTTTCTTGAATTGAATAGTGACTACTGTTCTACTGGCTCAGCGTAAATGTGCCAAAATGGCAGTTGGAATTGATTATTGTGACCTTTGCTTATGGCTTTAAAGAGTAATCATTGCGAACAATAAAGTTGGTAGAAAAGTCCACCAAAGAAAGACAATCAATACCCAAATTCTCTACGCCGACAAAACTAGTAACCTAGGAATATAGGAGGGTGAAGAGTTGAGGGGTATTGCCATCTCTGTTTTCATAACTGCTTTGATCTTAGAAGGCAGATAGATGGCTTCCATTTCCTGGATGAAGGGCAGCAGGATAAACACAATATAGCTAAAGTAATTTCATTTCAGATGGTTCCATTGATACTCTCTTATGTTGCTGGAGGTTATGTATGGTAACAGAATGTTGTCTGCTTTAATGAAAGAAGGTTAATAATAAATACCCTGATATCCAATTGATTAGTTATGAGTACTGGCTGGAGGGGTAAAATAGCTTTCTCTTTTCTATTCTTGATTAATTATATCACCTGATAAAAAGGGCTTATATTTGATAATTCCTTAAGATCAGGGGTTGGCTGGGAAAAGAAAACAGGGTTTTCTACAAGATTAATGACCATGATGATTTTTCTTGCATTGCTAGGCAATGAATCAGCTTGGCCTACTCCCAGGCAGTAGGAGAGTAAGTATTGGGTTTCAGCATCCTTTAAGATTTTCCAGTGATACCAGTGGAACTAATGAGCTCCTGGCACCCAAGCTTAGATTGCTATTTTATTATTTTATGTGTACTCAAAACTCTGCATTAAAATATAGAACATTTTTGAGAAAAATGCTTGTTCTAGGGAACAGTGTTATTTCTAGCTGTGTCTGGCTCAAACATTCCTCACCTAAAGATGACAAAAGAGCAGGCTATATATCTATTTGTTAATTCTGTGGGTAATTATTTCTTTATAATTTTAGCTGCCAAATTTGGTTCTTTTTTATTAATTTTAATGGGGTGACATAGATCAATCAGGGTACATAGATTCAGAGAAAACATCTCCAGGTTATTTTGACATTTGATTATGTTGCATACCTATCATCCAAAGTCAAATTGTCTTCTGTAACCTATCTGGTTTTCTTTGTCCTCTCATCCCCCTCCTCCTTTCTCTCCTTCCCCCACTCCCATCCCCAGTAACTACCACATTCTTGTGTCCACGTCCCTGATTCTCATTTTTATGTTTCACCTATGTATGGAATTATATAAATCTTAGTTTTTTTTATTTACTTATTTCACTCAGTATAATGTTATCAAGGTCAATCCATGTTGTTGAAAATGATCCGATGTCATCATTTCTTATGGCTGAGTAGTATTCCATAGTATATATGTACCACATCTTCTTTATCCAGTCATCTATTAAAGGGCTCTTTGGTTGTTTCCATGTCTTGGCCACTGTGAACAATGCTGCAATGAACATGGGGCTGCATGTGTCTTTACGTACCAGTGTTTTTGAGTTTTGTGGGTATATACTCAGTAGAGGGATTGCTGGGTTGGATAAGTAAATGGGACCACATCAGACTAAGAAGCTTTTGCACAGCAAGAGAAACTGACAATAAAACAAACAGACAGCCAAAAAACAAACAAACAAAACAAAACAAAACAAAAAAACAGACAGCCAAACTAAAACGAAGATGATATTTTCAAATAGCAGCACAGATAAGGGCCTAATATCCAAAATATACAAAGAACTCATAAAATTAAATGACAAACAAACAATCCAATAAAAAATTAGGATGAGGACATGAACAGAAAGAAATCCCAGAAAGAAATACAAATGGCCGACAGATATATGAAAAGATGCTTGCCTTTATTAGCTATTACAGAAATAAAAATAAAAACTACAATGAAATACCACCTCACACCTGTTAGATTAGCTATCATCAACAAGACAGGTAATAACAAATGTTGGAAAGACTGTGGAGAAAAAGGAACCCTCATCCACTGTTGGTAGGAATGTAAAGTAGTACAACCATTATGGAAGAAAGTATGGTGGTTCCTCAAAAAATTAAAAATAGAATTACCATATGAGGCAAGTTTGATTCTTGATAGAGTTTGAGTATTTTCAACATAGTATACGACTTCACAATTTTGCCACGCACTTTGACCTTAGCAAACCAGTGTATATGTATTATTCCTAGAATAATTAATAAAATATGTTACATATAAGACTACTTTGATGCTTGATTTTATAAAGATATTCTATTGTGGACCTTATGAATTCTCACATGATGAATTGTTGAGCTCTAAACTAATTCATATTTAAACAAATTCAATACTATTTACTGACCATAGCAGTGTATGTAGAAACCAAATCATTCAAGTCATGGAACATTAGTTAACAAAAATTACTCAAGTGTCCAATAGAAATTGGCCTATATTACTAAAAACTCAACCATATTTTTATAAAAGCTACCCAAATCCTAGAAGTTCTGGTTTTGTCTGGCAGATCCAGGCAGAGACAATAAAATGATCTTTTAACTGTTGACCTTTTCACCATCCAGAAAGTTCAAATTCTTAAGCAAATTTGTGTTCTTAAAGTTGTGCAGGAAAATAACCAGTTTGCTATTTTCCGATGGAGATACTTTATATTTCTGAAAGAAAATACTGATAAAAATCAGGGGATAAATGTCTTAACCTCTACATTGAATTATTTCTAAAACAGCTGATAGAAAATATATGGCTAAAATGAAATTATAGTCTTTGCTTGTACCTACTAGAGATTACTTAAAAGGTCTGACCAGGCAGTGGCACAGTAGATAGAGCATTAGACTCGGACGTATAGGACCCAGGTTGGAAACTTGAGGTCGCTGGCTTGAGCGCAGGATCATCCAGCTTGAGCGTGGGCATAGCTAACTTGAGTGTGGGGTTCACTGGTTTGAGCCCAGAGGTCCCTGGCTTGAAGCCCAAGGTCGCTGGCTTGAGCCCAAGGTTCCTGGCTTGAGCAAGGGATCACTTGCTCTGCTGTGCCCCCCCCCATCAAGGCATATATGAGAAAGCAGTCAATGAACAACTAAGGAGCTGTAGAAAGAATTGATGCTTCTCATTTCTTTCCCTTCCTGTCTGTCTGTCCCTCTCTTTGTCAACAACAACAAAAGATGACTTAAAGGTATTTCATTCAAAATTCATGTCAAATTTTTCAAAACTTTTATTTTCTACCCAATTTATTTGACATGTTTTCTGAAAATTCTTCTATGTCTAAATCCCAGTTCAACACTCACATTTCACAAGAGTTGTTCTTTCCTTTTTCTTCTTCCTTCTTCTTTTCTTAACACTTTTGTTAAGTTTAGTGACCCAGCCTCTTTTTCATTAATTAAAAACACTTTATATTCAGAATACCAAGCAGAGATGAAAAACAAATAGGCAGATGCAGTGAATTTAGAATTCAGATATGAAGCACAACTCTCAGTTTTCACATGAATATTTTTTTCTCAATTTATGCGTATATTTGTCACCAGATAACTTTCTGCTATTACGGATGTTGAGGGAATAAATACCTAAGTAGTTAGGCATTATGTGGAAAACAAGCCCAGCAATAACCTATTCATATGAACATTTTCCTATTTTTGCTATTATTACATGAACACCCATGACTGTTCTTAAAAAGATAGTTATTCTTCTATTAGTGGAACTCTGTTTTATGGTTATTATTGTCCACGCTGCAATTCCTTATAAAGTTTTACCTTAAAAAGTAAGAAACATCTTTTTTTTTCTTTACATATATTTTATTAGGTGCAAATGCAAAATGCTATAGGTAAATGTTCACATTTTTATGACCATTATTTGTTCATTAAAATAAAATAAACTGGGTTTAAGATGTTTGGTGATAAAACATTTCCACACTATTTGTTGAGGCTGTGGGCATAGATTCCAGTCCATCATCTGCTCTTATCTTGGGTTTAATGAGGTATTTTGGCAAGAGAGGCACAAACATAGTCTCCACTGGTATCCATAAAGGACATTGGGTTTTACAATGTGTATTTAGATAACTACAATGCTAAGTGAATTGGTTGAAATCACTAAAATACATGAGAAAATTGGGGATAGCTTCTTAAGAGCATGTTGGGTCTGTTTAAATTTTCTTTTTGGGTGACCTTACAATCATTCTTCTTTGAAGCTCTCCAGGAAATTCAGAATTCACAGTATTTGTTATTACCCACTTCATTTCTCAGAAACAAGACTTGATTAGACACATGTATTTTACATCTGCTTAAAAGACTTTTTAAACAGTTCTAATGTAAATATCAACACAAAAAATTTCAGTATTTTGCTTGACCAGGTGGCGGTGCAGTGGATAGAGCGTTGGACTGGGATGTGGAAGACCCAAGTTCGAGACCCCAAGCTCGCCAACTTGAGCGTGGACCCATCTGGCTTGAGCAAAAGCTCGTCAGCTTGGACCCAAGGTCGCTGGCTCCAGCAAGGGGTTGCTCGGTCTGCTGAAGGCCCATGGTCAAGGCACATGTGAGAAAGCAATCAATGAACAACTATGGTGTCGCAATGGCAACGAAAAACTAATGATTGATGCTTCTCATCTCTCTCTGTTCCTATCTGTTTATCCCTTTCTCTGACTCTCTGTCCCTGTAAAAAAAAAAAAAAAAAAAAAAAATTCAGTATTTTATGAAATCTCAAAAAATACACTTTTCTTACATTACTTCACATTATATTCCAGTTGTTACAATTTTCAATTTGTTCTGTTTACTTTTTTACCATTTATATAATTTACCGTATATATTGTTTTTACGATTCTTAGAAAACAATTAATGACTGATAAAAGTAAGAGTCTTTTTGTGTTTTTCTTATGTGCTTCTCTGTGTTTTCCTTGTCAATATTTATTGACACTAGTGTTGAAAGTCATCATAGCATGTTGTCATCTTCATCCATGTCACAGTCCTCTGATAGTGTTATGTCCAGTTTTCCTGTCTAAGCCCTTTGATTATATCATCAGAATGTAAGATTGCCACCAACATACCAGTCACTAAATAGTTTGTGATATTTTATGTTCAAAAATAACAGAGACATTTAAACATTTCAAAATTACTTAAATTTTGGATATAAAAATAAAGATTATTAGTAAAATAAAAAAATTAAATTTTAAGATTACAAATGATATAAAAAACCTTACTGCAGTTTATATGAATCAAAATCAATAAAGTTTAACATTGACATTCTATAGGAGCAGTGATTTTTTGGAAAATGTCAAATTTTTTCTTGTCTGAAATTAGTCATTTATTAACAAAAGTATTTTATCAAAGATGTAAAAGGATGGAATAATTTTAGTTTGCCTTTCGATTAGCTGTTTGGCTACAAATGAGTTTCTGTTTATGGAATAAAGGCCTAACTAAACACTATTATTCTTAGACTTCTTATTATTTTAATTACAGAAACTTATGATACTTTTCCCCAAAGGTTAATTTGCTTTAGAATTTTGTAGCTCAATTCTTTATTATAGATTGCTTCAATTTCCCTGGAGTAGAAGTGATACTAATCAAAAAAGAGACAGAAAGAAAAAAATTTATAGTTATAATTAATTAGATACTTAAGTCTACATATTGGAGCTTATGGAAAAAGACATAATTATAAAACTATTAGATATTTGAATTAGTTTGAATGAAACACGGATTAAATCTATGTGGACATTTTTTAAATAACGATCTTTCCTAAAGTCCAATAGTTATTTAAACTTTTTCTTATTGAAACTTATCTCTAATTGACTTGATAGTATATGACCCACAAATGTTATCTCACAAGGTTCATTTTATTTTAAGTTCTCAAGTTTAGCTCATTTTCACCTCACCCCATCACCCATTAATAGCTTTATCCTAATAGAAAAACCAGAGGTTTTAACATATCCTGATATCATCTCAGTATAGCAGTAAACACACATGTACCATTTATAAAATCAGCCTACAGTCCTATCTAGTCTCCAGTTATCATTCTTTAATACATCTGAGGCATCAGTTATGTGAATACGCCCTTTATTTCTAAGATGTTTAAGCTCTTATTAAATCTTTCTTTTGTTATATCTTTAAATATTCTCAGATCACTAATATTTTTAAATGATTAATTTAAATTATTTTTTTTTAGAATAAGTTCATCTTTCATCCAAACTATTAGAAATAAAGTTTAATTAGAACTTATATGTGCTGCTTATTTTTATCCCCCTCCATTTGGCTTGCACTTTTGTATTACTGTATATAGTAAGGTCTCACTTAAAGGTATCTATAGATTCTTGGCAACTACAAGACATACAATGAAACTGATTTTACCAAAGGCTAATTGATATAAACAAGAGCTCCTGTGATATATTTCTGGTCACAAGAAACATCACCAAATGTCTAAAGAGCAAAAACACTTTTTATATTATAGATTGAAATACATGTGAGCTATACATAAATTTAAGAGAGATTAATCAAACGAGTAAGATAATGATTTTTTTTAACCCATGTATTCCATTTAAGGGTCTCTGGAGGTAGAGACTGTCCTGACAGCTCAACGTGCCAGAAGGAAAGTTAGTTGAGAAAATATTCTGGCACACTGAGACTGTAAATCATGGAAGGAAAGTCTGAGAAACCAGTTAACTGTGTTCTCTACAATCAGTAAATCCCAAGGTCACAGCCATCTGCAGGTTGGAGAGCAAAATTTTAGAAGGAGAATAGAAAATGAGAGAGTCTCTCAAAAGTACAATAAATGAGCTCGGTAAATGTGAATGTTTAGTTGAGGAAACAGAAAATAAAATGAAGGCATAATAAAAGTAAATAGGACAAAAAATTCCATTTTATGCCAGTAGAACACAATAATATTGTTACTCCATCACTACTACTATTAGATTATTAACAGTATTATCTTCTAAACAATCTATGAGTAGAATATGAGATAAATTAAATAATGACCATAATAGTATAATTATTTTCTGTTATTTATTTTAAAATATAGAATCAATTTATAAAGAAAATGTAGAGGAATACTACCACAGACCCGAGAAGAAAGTGTAGTTGACTAAAGGTGAGATGTAAAAGTAGAAAGGTAGAATATAGGAATATGTAGATTAATAATAGCCTTATCTTATAATGTTGAAAATGATACCACTAAATACTGACCATAACATAAGCAGAGATTTCATATATATTTTGAAATAAAAAATATAACCCAAACAATAATTTAAATAATATTCTCAACAAAAATTGTAAAAAATTGAATAAATATTTAAGTTTTATGATTCATAGTTATGTATTAATATAATAAAACTGAAAAGTACACACAAATTCTATTCAAATGTCTTTGAAATTGAGTAATGTGGACACATCTAACTGCAATAAAAGAACAGATTGGTAGTTGCCAAGGGCAAAGGTAGAGTGAAGGTGGGTGTGGGGAATATGGGTGAAGGGAGTAACTTCCAGTGATAAAATAAATAAGTCCTGGGATGTGATGTATAACATAGGGACAATAGTTAACGTAACTGCATTGTATATTTGAAAGTTGCTGAGAAAATAGGTTCAAAAAGTTCTCACCTTACAAACACACAAAAATTGTAACTATATAAAGTGATGGATGAATTAACTTTACTGTGATAGTCATTTTGCAAATATACATATAAAATATGACTACATGTACAACTTAAACTTCTATAACGTTATATAACTGTTATATCTCAATAAAGCTGGGGACAAAGTTGGGATAGATAGTCAAGAATTATCTGATGGATGATGTTTGCATATATTAGAGGCTATTTCTTCACTCACTCTAGAATATATACAAAGTGAAAATCAAGTGCCTTCTTTATTGTTGTAACGCATTTCTTTTTCTCCTTCCCAGATTTAATCTTTCTACCAAAGTTGTTTCGTATTCTCACCATGCATTAAAAATAGTAATCAGTCAAAGTTGACAGAACATAAAAGCAGTTCATGTATTTCTTAAATTTCTTTTAACAGGTTTACATTTAGCTTGAAGTTGACATCAGATCTATTTTGTTTGCTATATTTCTTTAAAATATTTTTTCAGTTACTTTCTTATATATGATTAATATTTGATATAAACTTATTTTCTGTTTCCATATGCAGTCAGATGATAAAAATACATTGACTGCATTCCGTAAAATCTTCTAAAGTATCCCAGAAAATGATTTACTTGTTTTTTATCTGTTGATCAAAACAATGTTTATGCTTTATTTTAAAAATTAATGAAATTAGAGAATATTTACTACAAACACACAATTCTAAATCTTTGCTGAAAGAAAAAATGCACAATAAATGAATATTTTTAAGCCAACAGTACCACATAATAAGTCAGCCACAGTATAGTTTTAGAGCATATTTAAATGCATAAAGATATAACCTAAAAAGCAATAAGGGGGGGAGCAAGATGGCGACGGAGTAGGCGGACGTACCAACTTACAACTCCCAGAACCAAAGTGGATTACAACTCAATTTTAAGAACCATCACCTGGATAAACCAACTTTGAACAAAACTAAGTGGACTCTTCAACCAAGGAACACAGAAGAAGCCACATTGAGACTGGTAGGAATAGCGAAAACGCGAAGAGGGCTGCCCAGCTCCCCGGAGCAAACGGCAGCCCGGAGAGACCCGTGTGGCGGGAGGAGATTTTGGCGGAGAGGGAGGGACCTGGGTCCCAGGAACCAAGCCCCAGCCTGCAGTCCCAGAGCCAAGAAGAGGCGTTTGGACAGTTTTGAGCTGTGAAACAAGTGAGGGAGCTCCCAGGCCTACAGTGTGGAGTATTAGGTCCCTTCCTACTCTGCTGAGGGCTGCTTAAGGTTTTGGGGCGGCAGGACGCTGAAAGGCGGTTCTGTCGGCGTGGGCAGAGGCCAAGCCGGTGGGAGATCGGTCTAGCCCAGAGGGTCGGAGGGTAAGCGCGAGAGCAGTCCGGAAGCTGCGGGCCCGCCTTTAATCCCACTTACGGGGATAAAGCAGGAGGCCAGGAACAGGCAGGCCCTGCGCAAGCCGGCCCTGACCGCGGGGACCGGGCTAGGACCAGGGACGGGCAGGGGCTCGTGGCTGAGCTGACGCTACCAGTCCGCCCCCCCCTCGCCGCCCGCGGAGAAACCACGGTTGGCCAGTATACGTGCGCGAGCGGGCTCCGAGCGCGGGAACAGGGTGGACCCCGAGACAGGCGGAGGCTCGCAGCTGAGCCCACGGCTGCTATCCCCATCCGGCCGGAGAAACCCCGGATAGCGTTAATACGTGCACGAGCGGGCTCCGAACGCGGGGGCGGGGTAGAGTCCGGGACGAGCGGAAGTACGCAGCTCGGCGGAAGCCAGCAAACACGCCAGCCCCAATAAATCTTGGTTTCCGACCCTGCACAAAGGGCCCTGGCCTCGAGGGCGGGGCTAAAGCTCCTGACGGGCAAAAGCTTACAGCTGAGAGCACGTCAAAAGCCCCGCCTAACACGCGGAACTGTAGCGAGCAGGCTCCGACTGCTGGTTCTGGGCGGAAGTCCGGAAATAGGCTGGGTCCGCAGCTGAGGAAAGGTGCTCGCCTCTACCCTTGGTGCTAATCTTGTGGCTTCAGTGACAGCCCCTCCCACGGAGGAGAGGCAGAAATCACAGCAAAAGCCACAGTGGGCCGGCGCTGGCAACGCTCATACCCAACCACCCTAGGCGCCGGCAGAGGGGGTGGGGGGCCTGCAGATAGACCACACCTAGAGAACACAAAGGCAACACCTACTGGACTCCAGTGGCCACAACTCGCTTATACACAGAAAAAATGGGCAGGCAGAGGAATGCAAACCAAATGAATCAAGAGAAATCCCCAGAGAAGGACCTGAATGAACCAGATATAACCAAATTATCAGAAGCAGAATTTAGAATAATGATAGTTAGGATGTTCAAAGAAATTAGAGCAACAATGGATAGTCATTATGAACACCTAAATAAAGAGATAACAACTATAAAAAATGAAATTGAAATAATAAAAAAGAATCAGACAGAAATGACAAATACAGTATCAGAACTGAAGACCACAATGGAAGGAATTAAAAGCAGGATGGATGACGCTGAGGATCGAATAAGCGAGTTAGAGGACACAATAAACAAAGGCACAGAAGCAGAGAAGAAAAAGGAAAAGAGACTTAAAAAATGTGAGGAAACTCTAAGGGATCTTTGTGACAACATGAAGAGAAACAACATTCGCATCATAGGGGTACCTGAAGAAGAGGAGAGAGGACAGGAAATGGAAACTTTGTTCAATCAAATTATAGCAGAAAACTTTCCTAAATTAAGGCTGGGAAACACTCCACACATTCAAGAAGCACACAGAACTCCATTAAGGAGAAACCCAAAAAAATCTACACCAAGACACATCATAGTTAAAATACCAAAGCTAATGGATAAAGAAAAAATTTTAAAAGCTGCTAGAGAAAAAAAGACTATCACCTACAAAGGAGCCCCCATAAGGATGACATCGGACTTCTCAACAGAAACACTTGAGGCCAGAAGGGAATGGCAAGAAATAATCAAAGTAATGCAGAACAAGAACCTACAACCAAGACTACTCTATCCAGCAAGGCTAACGTTTAAAATTGAAGGAGAAATAAAGAGCTTCCCAGAAAAAGAAAGCCTCAAGGAATTCATAAAAACCAAACCAATTCTGCAAGAGATACTAAGGGGCCTCTTGTGAACAGTTTAAAGGGAGGAAAGAATAGAGCAAAAGAAGAATACAGCTTTAAAGAATAAAATGGCAATAAACAACTACATATCAATAATAACCTTAAATGTAAATGGATTAAATGATCCAATCAAAAGACATAGGGTAGCTGCATGGATAAAGAAACAGGACCCATACATATGCTGTCTACAAGAGACACACCTTAAAACAAAAGATGTTCATAGACTGAAGGTAAAAGGATGGAAAAAAATATTTCATGCAAATGGAAATGAAAAAAAAGCAGGGGTAGCAATACTTATATCAGACAAAATGGACTTTAAAACAAAGGCTGTAGTAAGAGATAAAAGAGGACACTACATAATGATAAAGGGAACAATTCAACAGGAAGATATAACTATTGTAAATATCTATGCACCAAATATAGGAGCCCCGACATACATAAAGCAGACTTTGATGGATATAAAGGGCGAGATTAACAGCAATACTATCATAGTAGGGGATTTCAATACCCCTCTAACAACACTGGATAGATCCTCAAGAAAGAAAATTAATAAAGAAACAGCAGACTTAAAGGAGACACTAGATCAACTTGATTTAATAGATATCTTCAGAACTTTTCACCCTAAAGCAGTAGAATATACATTCTTCTCAAGCGCTCATGGTACGTTTTCTAGGATAGACCACATGTTAGGACACAAAAATGGTCTCAATAAATTTAAGAAGATTGAAATCATATCAAGCATTTTCTCTGATCACAATGCCATGAAACTAGAAATTAACCACAAAAGAAAAACTGAAAAATACTCAAACACTTGGAAACTAAATAGCTTGTTATTAAATAATGAATGGATTAACAATGAGATCAAAGAAGAAATAAAAAAGTTTCTAGAAACAAATGATAATGAGCATACATCAACTCAAAATTTATGGGACACAGCAAAAGCAGTTCTGAGAGGGAAGTTTATTGCACTTCAGGCATATCATAAGAAGCTAGAAAAAGCTCAAATAAGCAACTTGACCCTGCATCTAAAAGAACTAGAAAAACAACAACAAATAAAACCCAAGACAAGTAGAAAAAAGGAAATAATAAAGGTCAGAGCAGAAATAAATGACATAGAGGCTAAGGAAACAATACAGAGGATCAATGAAACAAGAAGCTGGTTCTTTGAAAAGGTAAACAAGATTGATGAACCTTTAACTAGACTTACCAAGAAAAAAAGAGAGAGGACTCAAATAAATAAAATTAGAAAGGACAGTGGAGAAATAACAACTGACACAACAGAAATACAAAGCATTGTAAGAAAATACTATGAAGAACTATATGCCAAAAAATTAGACAATCTTGGTGAAATGGACAAATTTCTTGAAGCATATAACCTTCCAAAAATCAATCTGGAAGAATCAGAACACCTAAACAGACCAATTACAGCAAACGAGATCGAAACAGTTATCAAAAAACTCCCAAAAAAGAAAAGTCCTGGGCCTGATGGCTTCACAAGTGAATTCTATCAAAAATTCAAAGAAGAACTAACTCCTATTCTCCTCAAGCTATTTCAAAAAATTCAAGAGGAAGGAAGAATTCCAAACTCCTTTTATGAGGCGAGCATAATTCTGATCCCAAAACCGGGCAAAGACAACACAAAGAAAGAAATTTATAGGCCTATATCCCTGATGAATTTAGACGCTAAAATTCTCAACAAAATATTAGCCAACCGGATCCAGCAATATATGAAAAAAATCATACACCACGATCAAGTGGGATTTATTCTGGAGAGGCAAGGCTGGTTCAATATTCGCAAATCAATCAATGTGATTCACCACATAAACAAAAGGAAGGACAAAAATCACATGATAATTTCAATAGATGCAGAAAAGGCATTTGATAAAATCCAGCACCCATTCATGCTCAAAACTCTCAGTAAAGTGGGAATACAGGGATCATTCCTTAACATGATAAAGGCCATCTATGATAAACCGACAGCAAACATCATACTAAATGGACAAAGATTAAAAGCAATCCCCTTAAGATCAGGAACCAGGCAGGGTTGCCCACTTTCACCACTCTTATTCAACATAGTTCTGGAAGTCCTAGCTACAGCAATCAGACAAGAAGAAGAAATAAAAGGCATCCAAATTGGAAAAGAAGAAGTAAAACTGTCATTATTTGCAGATGATATGATATTGTATATTGAAAACCCTAAAGTCTCAGTCAAAAAACTACTGGACCTGATAAATGAATTCAGCAAGGTGGCAGGATATAAAATTAATACTCAGAAATCAGAGGCATTTGTATACACCAACAATGAAATATCAGCAAAAGAAATTAAGGAAACAATCCCCTTCACTATTGCAGCCAAAAAAATAAAGTTCCTAGGAGTAAATTTAACCAAGGAGGTTAAGGACTTGTACTCAGAAAATTATAGAACATTGATAAAAGAAATCAAGGAAGATACAAACAAGTGGAAGCACATACCGTGCTCATGGCTAGGAAGAATAAACATCATTAAAATGTCTATATTACCCAAAGCAATTTATAAATTCAATGCAATACCAATTAAAATACCAATGACATACTTCAAAGATATAGAACACATATTCCAAAAATTTATATGGAACCAAAAAAGAACACGAATAGCCTCAGCAATCTTAAAAAGAAAAAATAAAGCAGGAGGTATCACTCTTCCTGATATCAAGGTTTACTACAAGGCCATTATACTCAAGACAGCCTGGTACTGGCATAAGAACAGGCACATAGATCAATGGAACAGAACAGAGAACCCAGAAATAAACCCACAGCTTTATGGACAACTGATATTTGACAAAGGAGGAAAGAACATACAATGGAGTAAAGACAGCCTCTTTAACAAATGGTGTTGGGAAAATTGGACATCTACCTGCAAAAAAATGAACCTAGACCATCAACTTACACCATTCACAAAAACAAACTCAAAATGGATAAAAGACTTAAATGTAAGCCGTGAAACCATAAACATCTTAGAAGAAAACATAGGCAGCAAGCTCTCCGACATCTGTAGCAGCGGTATATTTGCCGATTTATCTTCATGGGCAACTGAAATAAAAGGCAAGATAAACAAATGGGACTATATCAAACTAAAAAGTTTTTGCACAGCTAAAGACAATAGGAACAGAATAAAAAGACAAACCACACAATGGGAGAACATATTTGACAGCACATCTGATAAGGGGTTAATAACTAAAATTTATAAAGAACTTATAAAAAGCAACACCAGGAAGACAAACAACCCAATCAAAAAATGGGCAAAAGAAATGAATAGAAATTTCTCCAAAGAGGACATACAGATGGCCAATAGGCATATGAAAAAATGCTCAACATCACTAATCATTAGAGAAATGCAAATTAAAACCACAATGAGATATCACCTCACACCAGTCAGAATGGCACTTATCAGCAAAACAACACAGAATAAGTGCTGGCGAGGATGTGGAGAAAAGGGAACCCTTCTGCACTGCTGGTGGGAATGCAGACTGGTGCAGCCACTGTGGAAAACAGTTTGGAGATTCCTCAGAAAATTAAAAATCGAACTGCCTTTTGACCCAGCTATCCCACTTTTAGGAATATACCCTAAGAACACCATAGCACTGTTCGAAAAGAAGAAATGCACCCCCATGTTCGTGGCAGCATTGTTCACAATAGCGAAGATCTGGAACCAGCCCAAGTGTCCGTCAGAAGACGAGTTGATTAAAAAGCTATGGTACATATATACTATGGAATACTACTCAGCCATAAGAAACGATGACATCGGATCATTTATAACAAAATGGATGTACCTTGATAACATTATACGGAGTGAAATAAGTAAATCAGAAAAAAAGAAAAACTGAGAACAGCACGATTACATACATAGGTGGGACATGAAAGTGAGGGTATGAGACATGGACAAGAGAGTGGTGGTTATGGGATGGGGGGAGGGAGGGAAGAATGGGATAGGGAGGAGGGGAGGGACGCAGGGAAAACCAGATTGAAGGTGACAGAGGACAATTTGACTTTTGGTGATGGGTATGCAACACAATTGAATGATAATATAACCTGGAGATGTTTTCATTGTACATATGTACCCTGATTTATGGATGTCACCCCATTAGAATTAATAATAATAAAATATATATATATAAAAAAAAAAAGCAATAAGAATACTGTTTTAAAAATAACCTTCCGTTTCAGAAAACTTTTTAAAGACCTTATAAAAAGAAGGTTTGCAAAGCCAATTCATTATGTTGAAAGAAAATCAGTCTAAAAAATTTAAATGAAAACAGAACTTAATTTTTCACATTTAACCACAGAGCTTAATATATATATATATATATATATATATATATATATATATATATATATATATAATTCAAAACATTTGTCATTATAATGGAGATAAATCATTACAATGAAGAAGTTAATAGTTGCAGGCAGTGGTACAGTGAATAGAGTGTCGGCCTGGGATGCTGAGCATCCAAGTTGGAAAACCTAAGGTCAATGGCTTGAGCATGGACTCATCTGGCTTGAGTGCAGGCTCACTAGCTTGAGCATGGGGTCATCAACTTGAGTGTAGGATCTAGACATGACCCCACAGTTGCTGGCTTGAAACCAAGATTGCTAGCTTGAGCCCAAGGTCACGGGCTTGAGCCCCCCCCCCTCCATCATCAAGGAACATATGAGAAAGCAATCAATGAACAACTAAGGTTCCACAACAAAGAACTGATGCTTCTCATCTCTCTCTCTTCCTGTCTGTCCCCGTCTGTCCCCATGCCCTCTCTCACACACACAAAAAAGGAAAAAGAGCCTGACCAGGCAGTGGTGCAGTGGATAGAGCATCGCACTGGGATGTGGAGGACCCAGGTTCGAGACCTCGAGGTCGCCAGCTTGAGCGCGGGCTCATCTGGTTTGAGCAAAGCTCACCAGCTTGGAACCAAGATCGCTGGTTCAAGCAAGGAGTCACTTGGTCTGCTGAACCCCCCACCCCACCCCGGTCAAGGCACATATGAGAAATCCATCAATGAACAACTAAGGAACCGAAACAATAAGTTGATGTTTCTCATCTCCCTTCGGTCTGTCTGTCTGTTCCTCTCTGATTCTCTCTGTCTCTGCTACAAGAAAAAAATAAAAAGAAAGAAAACAAAGTAGAATAGTCATCAGAATGCAAAGAAAGCTTTACCCCTCATTAATTATAACATTTTACAAAATAACTTATTTCTCTCAACACAATAATTTTTTTTTTTTTTTTTTTTTTAAATTTTATTTTTATTTTATTCATTTTAGAGAGGAGACACAGAGTGAGAGAGAGAGAGAGAGAGAGAGAGAGAGAGAGAGAGAGAAAGAGAGAAAGGGGGGAGGAGCTGGAAGCATCAACTCCCATATGTGCCTTGACCAGACCAGTGCAGGGTTTTGAACTGGCGACCTCAGTGTTCCCAGGTCGGCGCTTTATCCACTGCGCCACCACAGGTCAGGCTCAACACAATAATTTTTTATAGCACATACTTGAATTATGCTATGTGTCAACCATATCTTCATGTGTTGGAGTAAAACATTCATAAATATTAATGTATAGTTTCTCTTGATATTAAATCAACAAAAGAATACAGTAAGAGAAACAAATCAAAAACAAAAAAGTAGTTCAAAGGATATCTGAATGTTATAAACTATGTATTCAATGAGTATAGTAGTAAAAGAACTATTAAGCATGATGCATGCAGCTTTATTAAAGATAAACATAGTAGTTATTAATATAAAGGAACAATAGCTGAATAGGATGACTTATTAAATAGTCAAATTTTAGTCAGTATAGAATGTTTGTTTTATTTGGACATTTTATCTTAATACTTTGTTTATAATGCTTTACAAGTAAAGATGTACAGAATTGTCATAGAGTAAGTTTTGGAGTTATTGGGAATTTTGGTTTGTATGTCTCATCAAGAAATTGTGTAGATGAGGTTATCCTTGGTGAATATATAGAGAAAGGAGAGCTCCAGGGAACAACAATGAATATGAGAAATACTACACCAATTTTTGTGATGAGTATTGTTTTAAACTTGGTTTATATCATATTAAATTCTAAAAATGTCCATAATTTGGCATCTGTATAAATAGTATATATAATCATGCATAATATAATATATATTATTTAATATATGTTTATGATATATAAATTATATGGTATGTATATGTATACACAAATGTTTATATGTGTGTATACAATATGTATTATATATGTATGATTACTAGATTGCTACAGGTCTAGAATATACAATAATTCTAAAATAAAGTACCTTGAATAGTCATTAAATTTGTTAAAAACATAATAAACTTTAAAAAATGTTTTACTTCATAATGAAAGATAGGAAATAATAATTTAAAAGCAAATATATAGTATGTTTGGATACATTATTTATACTTGCCATTTCATCATTTTAGTAAGCTATAGCTTGTTCCAATTTTAATACCCTAGCCCCTCCAAGTTATTTTGACCTATTCTCCCTTTGAGAGGAGTCTTCCCTTCTGCTATTCCATTTCACATGCTACAGACATCTTTGAACTATATTGACATAAAAATCCAATTGGTCAGTACAAATACCAGGCCATAATTGATCTCATGTTAAAGAAAATAAAAGAAAGATCAGCCATACATAGAACTGGCTATTATATTCTCAGTTTGCATTGGCTTATTTAAAAAAAAAAATCAAAATAATCAAAGTGTTTCCCAGATAATTATAACATACAGTAATGAATTTTCATTACATTTGCAGAGTGAATAGAATAAGAGATATAAGTGCCTTTAATGAGTACCAAGTGGAGATTCACTGCCTGATAAACAACAGATGTTGTTTTTGTGTGTGTTATGATCTAATAGCCATAGCCATCTGAATGCACAGCTTCAATAACTGCATGATAAAGGCAGACAGCCTGAAGTCTTCAATTAAGAAAAAAAAAAAAAAAAAGATCCTTCAGGTCATTTCTGGGAGAATAGAAAACTGCATTGCAATTAGAGTTTCCACTGGGAGAAATAGCTCAATCTAATCCCATTTATAAATAACAAAAGGAACAATGATAAGAATTTATCATCAGTCAGTGTCAAGAAAAACCACTGAAGAAGGTGACCAGGGAGATTACAGACACCATCGATTTGTGTGCTGCGATGCCTAACCCAAAACTAAGTATGGCAGGCTCTGGGGACACGATGGTCAGTTTACACTTAGTTTCTTCCTTATTAAAAAAATAAATCAAAACATTTTGAGAATACTTTTTATTGACTTAATGTGGATATGGTATTTACCTTTTAAAAATATATTTCTTAATTCTTTTGAGGTAGCAGAGTTACCACAGATATTGTGAACATTATTTCTTTCATATAAGAAAGTGTTATATTTTGGCTTATTAACTATTTTTGGATCACATTTCTTCTCTTCTATTTATTTATTATTTATACAACTTTTAAATTGTTACATTGTTACCTTAAGATATACAATTAATATTCAATTAATCATAGTCTACCTTAAAATAATATTCTACATCTTCACTAAAATTTAGGACCCTTAAAATAGCATACTCACAATTTCTGCCTCCCATTCTTTCTGGTATTACTGACATACATTTCCCTTTTACATATGCTGTAAACATCATTATGTACTGCTATTTTTGGTTTAATAGTCAATTATCTTTTAGAAAAATTAAAATTTATTTCTACTTTGAATTTTGCCCTTTTTAGTGCTTCCCATTGCTTGTATAGATGAAGTTTCTCACTGTCATATTATCAGAATAGTATTCTTTATGAGTTTTCAATATTCTTTCTGCCTGAAGAAATTCCATTAATTTTCTTATAGTGCAGTGTAGGTCTTCTGGTAATAACTTCTCTCTGTTTTGCTTTACCTAAGTAAGTCAGTTTTTCTCTTCCAGTTTTGAAAGATAGAAAATAAAGGATAAACATTTTAATAAAAGATCTACCTTGATATTTTTTTTCAACACTAAATATTTCAATTTACTCTCTTGTCACTTACATAGTTTTTAACGAAATGACTGCCATAATTCTTATATCTATTCCTTCATATATTATGCCTTTTCCTCTGGTTACCTTCAAGATAGTTTTAATCTTGATTTGTGTGTCTGAGTGTGTGTGTGTTGAATATGATGTGTCTAGGAGATTTTAATTTTTTTCCTTGCTTTTTTTCCCCAATAGTCTGCTTGATGTTCTCTGAGTTTGTGAGAAATGTTTAGCTATCTTTCACATTTTTAGAAGGACCTTAACCATTATTTCTCCAGATAGTTTTCTGCCTTATTATTTTTCTACCTCTTCTGAAATTTCAGTTACATGTGTGTTAGACGATTTGACATTGAATGGCAAAATATGTACTATTAATGTTCTTTTCCACTTTTATTTTTTTGTTTGTTTTAGTTTTGGTAACATCTGTTAGAATTTCTTCAATGTAATTTATTTTCAAACTTTATCAAACTTCTTGAAGGACACTGCTTAAGATCATGATAAAAGAAATGTTGAAAGACTTCCAAGAAGATAAATTTAAAACAAAAGTTTGGGGTTATTGAATATTGATTAAAGATATGTGAACCCAAAAGAGGCAGAACATATCCTAAACAAGATATAAAACTAAATTATATCTACGCATATTGCAAAAATACGTAGAAGCCAAAGACTAAGAAGATCTTAAAAACATCAACAGAGAGATAACATTCTAATAAAAAATAAAGAAAAATATTATAGAAATTATTAACAGCAGCATCTTAAGCAGCAGCAATGGGTATCTTTTCTTTTCTTTCTTTCTATAATATAGATTCTAAAACTTGAGAAAGACCATGTTGGCTTTGAAGTGTTAACAACAACAACAAACTTGCAGAGATGAGAAACTCAAATACATCCAAAGAAACATTTCTTTCTCAAATTAAATTTGCTCTGGCAAAATTGTGTAGTATATTTTTAAAAACAAACGGAAAGCACATTGTCATTGTAGAGGGGTCTGATGTGCTATGACAAGACCTGAGAAATTGAATTTAAATTTATATTTTTGAATATGCTTGCTGTTTCACATGATACATTTATGATATGAAACTCATGAAAATATATATTCACTCATAATTATGAAAGTGAGTGAAGGAATGATTCAAGTAACAGATCCAGAAAAGCATGAAACCAAACTAGAAAAATATTACAGTATTGTGGCTAATTGGATGAGAAAGTAAATAATACATTGGAACAGAAAAATAAAGGGTGAAGGGAAGAGTTTCAAGCAAAAAAAAACAACAACAACAACAAAAAACCCCTACAAAACATAAGACAATAAGTTGTGAAGTTTGGGAAAATAACTGAATAATAAATAGACATGTATTTCATAAAAAAGAAATGTAAATTAGTAACTGTAAAAAAGTATAAGAAAGAGCCTGACCAGGCAGTGGCACAGTGGATAGAGTGTTGGACTGGGATGCAGAAGACCCAGGTTCGAGACCCCAAGCTCGCCAGCTTGAGCACGGGCCCATCTAGCTTGAGCAAAAGCTCGCCAGCTTGGACCCAAGGTCACTGGCTCCAGCAAGGGGTGGCTTGGTCTGTTGAAGGCCAGCGGTCAAGGCACGTGTGAGAAATCAATCAATGAACAACTAAGGTGTTGCAACGGCAACAAAAAACTAATGATTGATGCTTCTCACCTCTCTCAGTTCCTGTCTGTCTGTGCCTATCTCTGACTCTCTCTCTCTGTCCCTGTAAAAAAAATAAAAAGAAAAGTATAAGAAAAAATTTATTTCTAAAATATATTATTTGGATATGTAAACTTTTATATAAATTAATGTAAACTCCATTTATTCTCTTTAACTTAAGATGAAAACTAAAGATATCGTTATGCTGTGTCTAAAGGGCATGATGTAAATCACCAACCAAGAAAACATAACAATGAAATATAGAGTGAAGATATTAAAAGTTGGGGTCAGGGGAACAAAACTTAAGAAAGGAGTCACCTGCCCAAGCAGTGGCACAGTGAATAAAGCATTGGCCTGGAACACTGAGGACCCAAGTTCAAAACTCTAGGGTCACCAGCTTTATCAGAGGATCATAGACATGACCCCATGGTCACTGGCTTGAACCCAAAGGTTACTGGCTTGAAGCCCAAGATGGCTGATATGAGCAGAAGGTCACTGGCTCGGCTGGACGCCACCACCCCCAAGTCAAACACATATAAAAAAATAATCAATCAACAACTAAGATGCCGCAACTATGAGTTGATGCTTCTCATTTTTCTCCCTCTCTATTTGTCTGTTCTGGTCTGTACTCTCTCTTAAAAAAAAAAAAAAAAAGAGAGAAAGAAAGAAAGAAAAGAAAAGTAATCTTCATGGTGCCTTCATCTTTCAAAATAGGGAGTTAAGCAATATTTGGTAGAAGTAAATATGAATGTTACAAAGTATTAAAAAATTTAAAGCAACCAATAGAGAAATTAAAATGAGAATATAAATACAGAGTTGTGCAAAAAGTAGGTTTACAGTTGTGAGTTCACAACACAAAGAACTAATTCTTGTATTATTATTTATTAATTATTGTATTATTTTCCATAATAACCACTGTAAACCTACCTTAGCCTTACCCTGTGAAATGGGAAGATGTTTAGAAGAAGGAAAGTTGCAAGCTGAAATAAATGAACTAAGTTCTTCTTTATTACAACAATAAAGCAATAGCTAATATCTAAACTTAATAAATCAAGCACATATATAAAAGCATATTGATTTGATCTATAATTATAACTAAAAAAAGAAAGAATAAAAACTGCCAAAGAAAGTTTCTTGGGAGAACAATAATAGGAGTTGGAAGATGACACTAGTGGAAGATGGCTGCATTTTTAAAAGCTATTCTATTTTTCTTTTAAAATACATGAATATATTACATTTCAAAGAATAATAACATGCATAATATACTAAAAAATTTAAATGCTATACCATATGAAAATATATTTACTAATGAACAATCAAATAACTGTTATATTTTTTAAATTACAGTGGGAATTTGTTTTTTGCTTTTTTAATTAACAAAAATTTTAAGCTCTGACATGAACAAAGGGTTGGAAATGATAAAAAGTATATTCTCATACTAGTGAAAATATAAGTCAAAGAATTATTATAAACTATTAGCATTAAATGTCAAATACATATAGTACTGTGTGTCTGTAAAGTCATGGTGCACTTTTGACTGGTCACATGGTCAAAAGTGCACCATGACTTTACGGATACACTGTATTTAAATTACCTTCTTTTAGAAATCTATATTAAGTAAACAATCAGAAATTTAGATAATCAAATTTAATTATAAAACAAATATTAGCAATTAAGTTATTATTATACATTGCACCCTCAACTTTAAAATTTATGCTTTTATTTTAAAATTAAATTATATAAGTGAACAGTGCAGTCATGGAATTCAGATTATACATATGGGATGTTATATATAATAGCAAATTGGTTTTTAATAAGAAAAAAACCAAGTCAATGGAAAATTTGGCAAATATTAATACCAACTTTTTTCACTTTACAATATTTATAACAAAATAAATAAAATAGTGCAGTTTTTTTAAATCATAGTTCTTGGTGTAAAGCAATTTATTTGGGTAGGATGATGTGTGTCCAGTATGTACTCATGATATCAAGTAGTTATTATACTACTCTTTTTAAATATTTAGCAGACTAGACTATGACGAGGGAAGACAATTAGTTATTCTATTTTCTCTGCTGAATTTTTGGAATCTCCTTAGCAGGTGTTCACGAAACACTTATAAAATCAATGAATTAATTGATAAACAACTTAGAATCGTTTCTTATTTTTTTCTTTTAATTTTGAAAGAGAAACGAGGAGACGGTCATTTAATGTTCACTATACCACAGCTGCCAAACTATTAGGGACATCTATTGCACCTACAATATTCTTGCTGTGGCTAGATTTCCTTAGTTATTCATATTTTAAAGATGAGACAGCCATGAAAATGTTAGACTCCAAGAATTTACTGACATCTGGGTATGCAGTTGACACTTCCACAATCCATGAGCTAGATGGGAATCTGAGAGAAATACACTTACATGTACAAATTGCAAATAACTGATACATAGTTCTCAGGCTTGTTTTAGTTTAGAAGTGACAGATATTTCCCCAATCTTTAGAAAATGGTCTAAGAAGTTAACACCTTTATTTTATTTTCTTTGTCATTTAAAGTCTAAGTACATCAAAGGTAGCTATTTATTTATTTTGCCACATTCATCTCACACTTTCTCAACTTTATGAAACTCTCTAATATGTTGAAATCAGAAAATTAAAATAGACAGTGAAAAATGGAACAAAAAATACAGAATCTATGTAACCTAGGAAGGCTTTGATTGTGAGATATGATGGAAAAAAATAATAAAACCAAGATGTTTAATTTGTCTATATTAATTGGTTTTATTTATTTGTAGTTGCATATTGCATATTAACTAAAATAAGTTAGAATATTAAAATACATATAGTTGATGTATTTTGTATGCATATAATATTAAGTTTCAACTTGGTGGATAAATATTTAAAAAGTTATAATGTCAGAATTTTACATGTAACCACATGTCTTCTTTCATATCTGGTGGATGTTTTATTTTTTTTCTTTTTCCAAGAGAGTTAATAAAAAGCAAGAGGAAATTCAGAGCCAGATATATCACAGCAGCTGAGGAAAAGCAAACAGCTGCTACATAAACATGATAGTAGATTCATTACAGCATGAATATATATTCATACCTACCTGCCATTCCAAGGTGAGAAAACTTTCAGTTATTGTGGATACCATGGTGTTGCAATAGCTCACTGAACCTAGACTGCTTGAAATATTATTAACAAGACATCTAAGGCATCCTTAAGGGGGAAAAGGAAACAGAAGTAGCTAAAACCGAAGAGAAAATAAAGCTATTCATTTGGTTGCATGAAGCCGCTGCCAGAAAGTGAATCCCCTAAAATAAAATGATCTTTATTATAGAAATTTATTATTCTGAGTACTCTGAAATTAATTCTCCTTTGGAGACAAAGTCGTTAAAGAAAATACTGCTTCTCTAGAAAACATATAAAACACCATGTAAAATTGTTGGATGAAGCCAGACTCTGTCTTTAAGTTTAACTAATAAAGCTGATTTCACATCACCCATATCTGAAACTATTCCATCTTGACTTGTTTCAACACCTTTCCATGGTTTCATTTTATTCTTTATAACATGTACAATAGATGAATTCACCACAAGTCTAATTTATTTATATTCTATAATTGGTTCCTAGAAGACTCATATTAAGTTTCTTAAAAGAAATTGGGCAACTTTAAAATAGATGCTAGTATTTTAGAAACAAAAATTTAAATGATCTAAGTTCTAATGGATTTTTTGTTGACTTGGAGGCAGTTCTATGCAGAATGTCTCAAAATTAGTTGTTTCATGTGTAGTAGACATAATGACTTCACTATTTTGTTTCCCAGAAATGTTTAGAGATATCTGTAAACTAACATTTTATCAAAATAGTTTAAACACTTTGAAATATTTGGGAGAAACTCTAAATTTATTAAATTAAAATAATTATGTTTCTTTTCTTGAAAATGCTATTAAGCACCAAATGCAGCCTTTCAAATTGGCAGCTTTCATTTAGCAATATACTTTTAAGGTTTGTGCCTGTCTGTTCTTGAGTATATAGCTCATTTTTTATTGATATATAATATTCCATGATGTAGACGTACATAGTTTGTTTGCCCATTCACCTATTGAAAATCACCCTCATACCTTCCAAGTTCTGGCAATTATCAATAAAGCAGCTATAAACATTTGTGTACATATGTTTTCAACTCATTTGGGTCAATACCAAGGAGCATGATCACTGGATTGTATGGTAAGAATTTTTTACCTTTGTAAGAGGCTGCCAAATTGTCTTCCAGAGTAGCAAACCATTTGCATTTTTACCTTCAATGAATAAAAGTTTCTGCTGCTTCTCTTCAGTAGCTGTTGATGTTGTTCATGTTTTGGATTTTAGCCATTCTAAAAGACATGTAATGGTATCTTAATTATTTTAATCTACAATTTCCTGATGAAATATTATGTTAAAAGATTTTATATGATTATTTGACATTCATATATGTTCTTTGCTGAGGGGACTATAAATATCTTTAGCCAAATTTTATTTTATTTTATTTTTTTACAGGGACAGAGAGTCAGAGAGAGGGATAGATAGGAACAGACAGACAGGAACGGAGAGAGATGAGAAGCATCAATCATCAGTTTTTTGTTGCAACACCATAGTTGTTCATTGATTGCTTTCTCACATGTGCCTTGACCATGGGCCTTCAGCAGACCCAACCACCCCTTGCTGGAGCCAGCGACCTTGGGTCCAAGCTGACGAGCTTTTGCTCAAGCAGGATAGGCCCGCGCTCAGGCTGGCAACCTCGGCGTCTGGAACCAGGGTCTTCTGCATCCCAGTCCGACGCTCTATCCACTGCGCCACCGCCTGGCCAGGCTCTTTAACCAACTTTTTAATAGGTTGCTTGCTTTTAAGTTGAGTTTTAAGAGATTTTTTAAGATATATTTTTGGATGCAAGTACTTTACTATACATGTGTTTTGCAAATATTTTTTTCAGTTTGTTACTTGTCTTATTCTCTTAACACTGTCTTTCACAGAGCATATATTATTAAATTTAATGAGATCCAATTAATAATTTTTTCTTTTATCATCATGCTTTTGGTGTTGTTTCTAAAATCTGATTGCTGAAGCACTGATTACCTTGATTTTCTCTTTTGTTATCTTTTAGAATTTTTTTTAGTTTGTGTTTAAATTTACTGCATAATTTAATTTGAATTAATTTTTATAAAAGTTGTAATGTTAGTGACTAGATTCATTGTTTTGCATTTTAATTTTCAGATGTTCTAATATGTATATAAACTTGCTGGGGATGTTGGAAGTGTATTGATTTATAATAAATTAGAGAAGAAGTGATATTTTAACACTATTTGGTCTTTCAATTCATGTACATGAAATATCTCTTCATTTCATTAGAGTTTTATGTTTTCCTTATATATATCTTATACATATTTTATTAGATTTATACCTATATATTTCATTTTAAGGTGCTAATACAAATGTGTGGTATTATTAATTACAAATTCCAATTTCTATTAGTTTATATCTAGAAAAGCAATTGACTATTTGTCTTGTGTTTTGTAATCTTGCTATAATTGATTCTTAGGTTCATGAATATTTTTTGTGGTTTTACTAAGATTTTCTAGATACACAATCATGTGGTCTGTGAACAAAGACAATTTTATTTCTTTCTTTTCAACATCTTTGCCTTTTATTCTTCTTCTTGTCTTATTGCATCATATTCTAAGATGATATTATATAGGAGTAGAAAGAAGATATTTTTGTTTCAGATCTTGGGAGAAAGCATCTAATTTCTTACCATTAAGGTCTTCTTCTTTATTTTAATATCAGAAGACTGTGATGATAATGAGTATGAAAATGCCCGAAAATTAGATTAATTAAAAGAAGAACTCTTCTTAACTAATTTGATTATCAGCAGACATATTTCTCTCCTGTGGATATTTGCCACCTCTCTATGTGGTATGCTGATCAGATTAGCCCAGTAGGACAGTTTCTTCTAGGGGAAAAAAATAAACAGTGAAATCTTCAGAGTTACCCAGGACTAACTTGATAGTTTGAAAATTAGTCAATCCATAAAACAGGCCAAATTTACTCCTGTCATTTTATGAATTTCTAGGGTGGCACATGAAGGTAGATGTTTTGGCCAGAAAGCTGAAGTAAAATCACCCACAGTGTAATAGTGCTTAGTATAAAAAAAAGTCACTGATCCAGGAAATGGGGGACTCAGAAAGTACTGGCTACACAGGCACAATGGCTCTCTCCCTCAAGGCATAAATCAGATGTTAAAAATGTGTAGGAAGGGGCTAAAGAGATAAACTCAATACCTGTGAGGGATAGAATGATTTGATAGCTCTGAAGCATCAGAAACTTCTGTGTTCTTAATCAAAAGACTGGGGAGAATCTAAACTTAGACTTTAGCCTGGTAAGCTTCTATAGGAACAAGCTTTTGCAGATAACAAATAAACTCTAAATTAAATACTAAGCACAACTATCTGAAGATCATGGAGAGTGAACAAAAAAGCAGGCAAGCTCTTGCTGGCACTTGGAAAAAAAGAATGTTTCTGGGGGAGTTTCCAGTTTTTATGACTTTTAGCCTAAGGCAGGCTACTGGCACTGTTACATGAATGACTCAAGGTTCAAAGGAAAAGGAACAGCCTTTATAGCATCTAGAAGAGTACAGAGTTTGGGACAACAGGGCTAAATGGGCTGAACAGTGAAAGAAAAATCTTTGGAAAGAGAGAGACAAAGGATATTGCCCCCCAGTCTGTGTGTCAACACTGTCTAAACATCTGAATTACCCTTGAGCCACAAGTATGTGGGCAAACAATAAGCAGCAAAGGATTAAATAACAATTTAGATCTGTGCTTCTTTTCAAGGCAGTTTTCTGTTTGAGTCAAATCAAATTAACAGCCTGCTAAAACATACAGACAAAATCAATAAATGTTTGATGCTTTGGTGCTGCTAGCAGCTGTTTTCTTCTTTTCTTTTCTTTATTATTTTAACATTTGTGGCTTCAACTAGGATGCTTTTGTTAGGTTACATTTTAAATATTGTAGGAGAAAGAATTGTAATAAACTGTTTATTTTGTGACAGAGTCAGAGAGAGAGACAGAGACAGACAGATAGGGACAGACAGTCAGGAAAGGAGAAAGATGAGAAGCATCAATTCTTCATTGTGGCACCTTTGCTGTCATTGATAGCTTCCTCATATGTGCCTTGATGCGGGAGGGATGAAATGGGGCTACAGCAGAGTGACCCCTTGCTCAAGCCACCAACCTTGGGGTCAAGCCTGGGACCTTGGGCTTCAAGCCTGCAATCTTTGGGCTCAAACCAGCAACTATGGGGTCATGTTTATGATGCCATGGTCAAGCCAGTGACCCCACACTCAAGCTGGTAAGCCTGCAATCAAGCTGGATGAGCCCATGCTCAAGCTGGCGACTTCGAGGCTTTGAACCTGGGTCCTCTGTGTCCCAGTCCGGCACTCTATCCACTGCGCCACCACCTGGTCAGGCTGTGATAAACTATTTAAAATTATCCTGAAATCAAAGCATCCACCTGAATATTTCAAAGGATTTTACAATTTGTCCCGTGTATTAGGCTACAAAATGCACTTTTAAATTCTCCTAATTTTTCCAATATTGATATTTATAGGAGTTTTTATCAATGTAGTATTCTTTTTAGACCATTTGGAAACACCAGAGGCCATTTTGCGTGGCATTTCTTTCAGGACTGCCATCTTTTGTCTGAAAAACACATGGAACACACTAAATAATTTGATACATTGAGATGCTTATAATATGAAACTTTAGATTTAGGCATATTTTTACTATTTTAAGTATGGATGCAGTTTGTGCCATGTAAACACCTGAATTTTCATGATTTCTATTTCACACAATTCTTGACCATCTTCAAATTATCTGTTGGCAATCTATCATCTATCTCTCTGTCTGTAACTATCATCTTTCTATCTATGCATCTCATACAGTAATAAAATTTGAATTACTGGTACAGTCAGACAGGAGAGAACATATATTCTAAGGATCAGTCAAGAGAAATAGCACACTTGCAATTTACACAGCTCATATTAGAGCAATGTTCTACAAAATTACTTCTGGATCCATGTATTTATTTCTCCTACATGACCTGCATGTCTTCGGAGCCTGGTATGATGGTTATGTTTGCATGGTGAAGTTCTTTGGCATCATGTCACAATGTAGGGTGAGTCAGCACAGTGGAGGGCAAGTCCTAAAATGGGGATGATCAGCCACAGATTGCAAATCCCAGAAATATATTCTGCTAGACCAAAAGTAAGAACCCTGATCTCAATGTTCCTCCAATGAAAGCCCAGAAGTGACCTTGTCTGGTCTAATATCAGCCAGAATGAGAGAATAAATGACAGATGGTAAGGTAAACCATTAAAAGGCCCTAGTCTTTAGCAATTGCACTAAAAATATTACTTTGGCATACTTTGCAAAAACATATGACTTGCAGAAACAAGTATTCAGGGCCATTTGGGGGTCTTTAAAAATAGCCCAGGTATTTGAAAGTCCCAAAGTTTGAATTTTATTAGCTTCCCTGCAAATTCATCGTTACATACCCGTTGTGCAGCAAGGTCCAAAGAGGCTAATTATTATTTGAAATCCCTCATGAAGACACCAACAGAATAAGCACAAAATTTTTCACATGTATCTTCGAGTAGTAGGCAACAACTTAGCAAAAGGGTCAAAACATATATCGTTCTCACGGATCCATGGACCAGGACAAAGTAGAATTCTTAAAACTGTACCAGGGGAAGACATTATAATTCTGTAAATAGTATCACTGTATAGTTCAGGTATTTTTTTAGGTCTATTTTATTTATAATGTTTTCAAAAAGAAGCACAAATATTTTGGAAACTTAACATTGTTCTAAGAAAAAAATATTCACCTTGTTAATTAAAATTTTTTGTATTATCTTTGTATTTTATAACTCATTTTTTTACATTGGCAAAAGGAAAAGAGACAGAATGACTTTGCCTAGGATTTGAATGTTTCTACTTTTCTAACTTCTGTTCAGCTGATACCTTTTATATTTCTTGTGCTTGTGGCAAATTTATGGACTTACTTGTTATTTACGCAGCATGTATTTTCTCTTCACACATGCTCTTTCTCCTTTCTGGCGTCTATTCTGTCTTCCCTTTTTTTCAATCATTTCTGCTCTCAAGAACAAACGCTTTAATAAAGCATTCTCTCCATGTTCAATATTCAGGTAACACAATGCATCTTTTTCTTTTCCTTTTTTAATAAGGAATTTGTGCCTTTAGCAAAAATTTATTCATCTCTCCTACCAATGGCAAGCTTATAAAGATAAAAGACGATATATTTTCACTGTGATATCCCCTATTTACCTTGTCAGTGCCGTGCCAATACATCTAGGTAAAAGTGATCTGTTCACCAAACACACACATTTATACTGTGGATAGTAACAAAAATAACATAGTTAAACCTAACTTGGACCCACTGTGCATATATCTGGACCACCCTTGCTCTACAATTCGGGGTTACTCTAATTAGATATCTCCAGTATACATACTTGAAAATGATTTTGCTGTTAATTAAAAACTAGATAATGAACAATATTTTATGAACTGTGCACAGGCATTTTATTTTCCTTTATTTTTAGATTTAGCCTCAATGTACTGACCTAGTTCATTTATTTTTTTTTCTCAGTACAAAATAGCAACAAAAAAACTCTTATTTATAGTAGTTATGCTGTAGACTATAAATGGAATGCCCCTTTGTCTTATAAATCATCTAATACCACATGGAATGAGAGAGATATACAAAATCCATCTTTATAGAACGAGATGAAGGATAGTTGCAAGCAGCCTAGAGCCAACTCCCACAGCTTAAGATTTTAGAAAGGTCTGGCAGACAGTTATCTGAAGGAGCCAGCACACCTGGGAAGAGAAATATCCATGCCTTGTTTTGAGAAAATGGACCATAGTTCAAGGGTTTATAAGGACTTTCCTAGACAGGTTTACCATGAAGTAGGAGCAAGAAAAGTTAGGGAGAAAGAGAAAACCCTTAGCTATATCATATTTGTAAAAAGCAGTGTATTGTATTGGCAAGTATGATTAAAGAATCAGTTATAAGTAGACCTAAATTTGCAGATACCTGAAGGCAGAGAGTAACAAAGCTAACGCACATTCACAAATATATTTGTGTCCTAAAGAAGTTCACTGATAACAAAAGAACATTTCTCTAATTTTTAGAAACTCCATTTAATATACTTTTCTATTATAAAGTTTTATATTTAAAAAAGTAAATGTCCTGTTATAAATGCACTGTATCGGGCAGTTTTGTCTCTTTTTGTGATATCATTTTTCGGGTGTTTGTGTCATAGCCACGCTATTTCATTATATTACGGTGCCCTTCTGAACTTTTCACACTGCTACTCTACTCCTATTAAGCATTTTGGTAAAAATTAAATAAAACAATGATTGGAAATGCTTAGTACTCCCTTTTTGTAATAAATGTTTACTACTGCTGCTATTTATTATTATTAATTATTACAGCAATATGTTTAGTTAATATTATAGCCACTAAATAAGTTTAGTCAATAAATATGATTCCTTAAATTAGGAAGTCACATGTATTTAAAGTAAACCACAGATTTGTATGTGATAAGACTTAGAAAAATATATGTCTTAATATGTCTGATTTATATGAAAATAATCATCAGGTAAATTTAAAAATTGTATAAGCCACTTTATTTATTCACATAACCAAATCAAAAGGTTTAACTCATTATACTCGATTTCAATCTGTTTTTGATTGATTGATAATTTTTACTCACCACTTGCCCCATTTCAAAACAGAAGGGAATAATTTATAGATTATTCATTCTTTTGCTTATGTATAGTTCCATTAGTAGAGGTAACTTAAAGTTGACAAAATTTAAGAAGTGTTTTAAAATTGAAACTGACTCATAGATATAGAGAATGAACGGATGGTTGTCTGAGGGAAAGAGTTGGAGGGTGGTGTCAGAAAGGGGAACAGACTGAGAGGTACAAATTGTTAGTTACAGAATAGTTCCAAGGATGTAAAGTTCAGCATAGAGAATATAGTAAAAAATATTGTAATAACTATCTATAGTGCTAAGTGGGTCCTGAAAATATCAGGGAAACACTTTGTGAAGTATATGATTGTCTAACCACCATGAAAAAATACTTTATGCTTTATAACATAGATTAAAAAAAAGAGAGAGTGTGTGTTAATGCTCAGTAGGGAATATTTAGGTTTTGTTGGCTCAATATTTAATTCTAATCATGTTCAGAAACTTTAGAGACATCTTATCATTTGGAAACTATCACTGAATGTGTGATAACATCAGATGTATGTAATACATGAAGTAAAGTCAGTAATGAAACATTTGTGAGTCGGTAAGTAGCACTTTCAGGACATGAAGCCCAAGGCAATGCTTCCTGTACATCCTGCTAAGAGCAAACTTATTTTGATCCATTGCTTGGAACAGTGGAAGTGAAAACATTGCCTTTATATTCCCAATAGCCTCTTTTTTTCCCCGAGGAATTAATACCACTGCAATACCGATTATAAATGCATAGCAAAAAGCATTATGAAGAAAAGCAAAATTTAGTTATGTTTGAAATATTTGAAATGCAGTCAGATAATCACTTTAGTAGGTATAATTAAGTCAAATAGACTTTGTCTGTGTAAGCGTATATTTTCTCTGCCTTATTAAATCCACTCGCCATACCTGTCTCCCAAGCTTTGTGCCAGAGAGACTGACCTCTTTATATAATGCATTAAAGGAACTTCTCCAAGCTTGCTTTTGGCATCCAATTGCACTAACAAGAGGTACTAGCAATAAATTAGCAGGTGGAATGAATTAAGTTGTACAATGTTTCTCCTGAATCATCTCTGCAAGGTTGCAAGGTGGCTACAGATTAGCTAAAGCCTTTTTGTTTTTGGAGGCTTTAAAAACTTTTTTAAAATGAAAGCTACAACTAATCTCTTCAGGTTCTGATAACCTCAGGCAGAGGGGTGTATCCCTTATTTGCAAGCCTGGGCTCCATTGCTATGCATCATTGGTTTCTCTTATTCCCCGCCTGTACCATTCAAAAAGGCTTATTAAACTCTTGTCAAATTGCAGTTAGTGTTGTTCACTTCCTAAAGAATATACATTAAAAAAACAAACAAACAAAATAACTTCTGTTACTAAGAAAAAAATGATTTTTTTAAAAAGGAAAACCTGTCCATATATGTCTAGAACACTTTGGATGACAGAGGCCCACAGTCAATTGCTTGAGATTTTCTAGTCACATTCCTTTAGAGGGATAACCTTTTCAAGCTGTCATTGCTGACATTTGTTAATGTCACTTAATATTTTGCTTGTGTCTATGCTTATCAGGTACACTTCAAGATGATATAAATTCTTGTGCATTTTTTTGTTATACAGTTATAGTTCATAAAATAATAAAGATTTTCAGGTTCCTTACAATCATATTCTATTATTCTCTAAGTATTTACTTAGTGTGACTTGATACTCTCATGTCTAATAAATTGTCTGTTCAGTCTGCAGAGAGCAACTAGGGTTAAGCAGTTAATAATCAAACCTTAAAACCTAATTTGTTATGTCACTGTGCAAAAAACCGAATAAACAAGTTATTTTTTTTAACTTATCACCCTTGAACTAGCATAATTTTTTAAACATTAGCTATTCCCAATTGTTTTTCTGGAAATATAACAAGCCAACTATCCAGAGCAAAGCTACCTTACAGTTTTATGCATGCAATTTGACTCCTATAATTGTGCAGATTTAATTTAAATGAATACTGTATTTTCAATAAGGAATATAATGTCTGTTCAATAACAAATACAAATTTTAGTAAGTACCCATTTACAAGTGTGCATTATAAAGTTAAAATAATATCAGTGTAAAGGATATAAAAGCTTACTCCATGAGTAGTATTCTTTTCTTCAGTGTCAATAAATCTATTAAAAGAGATAGAGTCAGAGAAAGGGACAGACAGCCAGGAAGGGAAAGAGATGAGAAGCATCAGTTCTTCGTTGCGGCATCTTATTGTTGATTGCTTGTTCACTAATTGCTTTCTCATGTGTGCCTTGACCAGGAGGCTACAGCAGAGCCAGCGACCCCTTGCTCAAGCCTGCAAACTTGGGCTCAAGCCAAGGACCTTGGGCTTCAAGCCAGCGATTATGGGGTGATATCTATGATCCCACGCTCACATTAGCGACGTGCTCAAACTAATGAGCCTTGCTCAAACCACATGAGTCCGGGCTCAAGCCTGGCACCTCAGTGTTTCAAACCTGGGTCCCTGCATCCCATTCCCGTGCTCTATTCACTGCACCACTGCCAGGTCAGGCACTCTGATTGTTAAATAAGGCAAATGATGGTTAACGAAATCAGAGTTTTTATATAGGGCAGAAGGTGTATTATCTTAAATGTTATACAAGAAACTGCATTGCTCTCTGGTAATGTAATAAAATTCTATTTGAATTCAAAGCAATATATTACAGGAGTTTGTGTCATGAAAGTGATGACACTCAAGCATTATTATTGTTTTTATATATTTTTGTCATCGTGTTATACTAAAAAGATAAAGAACTCGGATAGCTGTCAGAGAAGACGGGGTGGGGAGTCTGGATGAAAGAAGGTGAAAGGATCAGCCAAAAAAGATTAGATACAGACAACAGGGTGGCAATAGCCAGAGAGAAAGGAGGCGGGGCATGCTGGAGGTGGGCATAGAGTGGAGAAATGGGAACAGAAAGAGACTGCTTGGGGCTGAGGGTGCACAATGCAGTGTGCAGTGTTCTATTGAGTTTTACATCAGCTTCTGGCCTAAAGTATGTATTCTGGAAACACTGTATCATTTGAAAGAAGTCAGTTCCTGGTAATGAGATCTTAGCTTGGGAAACCTGTATAAACGCTAGAGTGGTTAGGAAGAGATTAAACTTAACTATGGGAGTTACATGTTGAGGAAATTGTGGTGAAATATTTTGATATTCCAACTGACTTTCGAGTGGTACAGTAACATTAAAAATAGCTCCTCTATTTATACAGTGATATGCAACTAATATATCAAAATATATGTTATAATTTAATGTAGTTGAAACTAGGTAAATGGTATAATGGTGTTTATTCTATTATCCCTCAATTTTTCTGTATTTATGAAAATTCATAAAATTTGGCAAATAATTAGAATATAATAAGCACAATTTGAATATTTTATCTTGTCCTATATTTATTGTTTATTTGTTTATCATAACCTTGTACACTATATCTTATACATATATATAGAGAGAGAAGCTGGAAAATGTTGAGTTATATTAAGAGAAAGCACAAAAAGATGGTATAAGCTTAAAATCTGGATATTTTAATCAGTCCTTTTATAAAGAAATAGCTATCAAAATTCTGCTATAAATAGGAAATTCTATAAATTTCTCTTTAACATGAAGAATACCTACATAGTAGTAAAATAAGTTAAGATTTTCTTGTGTGATTAGAACACTAAAAGAAATAGAGCTCTTTATTAAAGGCTATAATTGTGAAGATTAGATTTAAATATCAACTTTTAGGTACATATTACATATAATATGATAAATGATTATTTCAAAATAAAATACAAAGTAATTTTTTAATTTAAAAAATGAATTTTGCAGAGAAAAAAAGCACAAATGAAAAGTTATTCATACCTATGTTGTATAATATTAAAATATCACATGCTTGTATGTACATTATGAAAAGAAATTGTTGGCTTAGGTTATAACTTTCCTCTGTGACAGTATAATTTAACTAGTAACAGAATGAATCAGTAGTTTAAGAAAAAATACTAAATAGAGGAGTTCATCTATTATTTGCAAAGCAGTTAATTCTATCACATAAGAACTGGTTTGTTCTGGTGGTACAAGTTGAGGGTTCTTAATCTATTTATTATAAATATTACATTTGTATGGAATGATCTTCTCTTACCTAAAAATAATTAAATGCTCATATTTCTGATCTGTACACAGTGAGATTCTCTATAATACCAGATTTGAATTCTAAATTCAACTTCAATTGTTTTTGTTTATAGTTTAAATTAAAAACTATACAGTGTTCTTTTTTATCATGTATTAAGGTTCAGATACTTGGTACTTCAGGTGTGTTGGACACAAACACATTACTATAGTCTACTACCTAAGCACCCACTTAATTGTTAATTTTATTTATTAATTCATATGTTAAAAAATTGTACCTAATACCTGCCCTAAACTTCCCAAGAACATAAAATTAATGTATATTTTCTCTATGTGACATAGATACCTTATTACATACAGATAATAATCTCATTTGATAAAACAGTACAAAATAATAAGTAAAAGTAATTTGTATCCCTTCTTCACTCCCATTCACTAACAGTAAAATAAAACACTTAATAGTTTGATTTTAGCAAATCATTTATAAGATTAAATTAATAATCTAATTGAAAATTAATTGGCCAAAGCTGAAATCCAAATATATTCAGGAACGAAAATAGAGCATTTCACCCAACAACAGCAGAATACACATTCTTCTTAAGTGCACATTGAACATTCTCTGACAACATCATATGTTAAATCATAAAATAATAAAGTTAAAAGAATAGATATTATGTAAAATATTAGTCTTACCACATAGTATGAAATTAGAAATTAATCACAAAAGAAAATTTGGAAAACTCATTAATATATAGAAATGTATTTTTAAAAGTCTCCTAAATAACTAACGGGATCATTAATAAATCACAAAGAAAACTCAGAAATATTTTTACATGAAAATTAACACACACATATCAAATTATGAAATGTAACCAAAGTGTTCTTAAAATTTATAGCTATAAATAACTATATTAAAAAAGAATAAAATAACAAAAATAATGTTTTACATGAATAAAATATAAAATAGACAGTAAATATAACTCAAAACAAGCTAAAGAAAGCAAATAAAATTGAGTAAGTCAGAAATATATGAAATAAGCCTGACCAGGAGGTGGCTCAGTGGATAAAGCATAGGACTGGGATGCGGAAGACCCAGGTTCGAGACCTGGAGCTTGCCACCTTGAGTGCGGGCCCATCTGGCTTGATCAAAAGCTTGTCAGCTTGGACCCAAGGTCGCTGGCTCCAGTAACGGGTTGCTCAGTCTGCTGAAGGCCCGTGGTCAAGGCACATATGACAAAGCAACCAATGAACAACTAAGGTGTTGCCATGGCAATGAAAAACTAATGATTGATGCTTCTCACCTCTCTCTGTTCCTGTCTGTCTATCCCTATCTATCTCTCTCTCTCTGATTCTCTCTGTCCCTGTAAAAAAAAAAAAAAAAGAAAGAAAAGAAATATATGAAATAAGAAATAGTAAAACATTAGCATTAAAAAATAATATAATACTTGGGAATAACTTTAGCAAAAGAAGTGAAATAGTGTCTATTGAAAACTACACTGCTCACAAAAATTAGGGCATCAGGGAATGTGCAGATACTCCAGCACTTTCAGCCTTTTGTATAGTGCATTTTCACTAATGAAATAAAAGTTGGTTTTGCATCTCATTTGCATAACTGAACCAGTTACTTTGATTTGTCATTTGCTTTTCTATTGTTCTTGTTTAATAAAAAAAATTCAAATGCTTTTTTTTTTTTTTTTTTTTTTTTGGCAGAGACAGAAAGAGTCAGAGAGAGGGACAAACAGGAAGGGAGAGAGATGAGAAACATCAATTCTTTGTTGTGATTCCTTAGTTGTCCATTGATTGATTTCTCATATGTGCCTTGACGGGGGGGCTACAGCAGACGGAGAGAACCCTTGCTCGGAGCCAGCAACCTTGGGCTCATGCTAGTGCTCAAACCAGATTAGCCCACGCTCAAGCTGGCAACCTCGGGATCTCAAACCTGGGTCCTCCACATCCCAGTCTGACGCTCTATCCACTGCCTGGTAAGGCAAATGCTTTGTTTTTTAATTGCTTCATATTCATTTTGAAATATCTCCTAATTTTTGTGAGCAGTATGCCAACAATTCTAGAATAAAAATTTTTTAATTTATTTTTTTAAAATATCAAAATAATAGAAAGCTATCACATGTTTATGAATTATTATGGCAAAATTTTCTAAATCAATCTATAGATTCAAAGTAATCTTTATTTAATAATAAAACATTTCAGATGAAATCAACTTCTGGAAGACCTTGATGTCTGTTCCTTATACTATCTAATAGGTGAATTTTAGGATCTCCTATTTGTCAATTCCAAAATATTACCATATCTTTAAGAAGATTTTGTACCAGCATTTCAGTGTTCAGGAATAAAATGAAAGTTTAATTTTCCATTTCCTCACCCTGATTTTACTAATGTAGCCTTGATTCTATAACAGAAGAGATAAGATATTTAAAATTACCATAATACCATTCATCTACGTGCCACAAATTTAGTTTCCCTTTTGACAAAAACAATTCAAATTCACTGCTTGAAAAGTTTCTTTGTTTTTCTGTTTTAAAACATTGCTCAAGTTGTAATGATCCATGATAAATGATACAAATTCTTTCAAATCAGTTGGTGCTAAAAACAGATTTCCATAGCTACGGCAAGTTTATAAACCACATCCATCATTTTGAAAATCTTAACAAAAAAGAAAGAAAATTGATAGGTATTTTATTTCTTTTTAGCAAATAGGTTCATATAACCTTCTTCCAATTGGTAAAATTTAGTCATGAATATATCATATACTGAAATCTAAAATGGTTGCTTATGAGACTAATATTTTATCTTTCTTATTTTGTAAGAAAACAAGACAGTCAGTAGTAATAACACCAGGAATTTCTACTGATGCAAAGGTTGAAAAGAAAATTAAGTCTATTGCTTAAATTAGTCTTAATAATCTCTAATATACATAAGGGCTGTAAACAGAGTTGCCAGGAGGGAAGCCTAGAAGCAATTTACATCAGCATCAAGCACAAATTATGCCTAATGCTTTACATTCTGATAACTCAAGCTAAGTTAGGAAGAGCTAGTATAATTAAACTTGTGTAAAAGCCAGAGTCAGATTAAAAAGACCACTTTAAATATCAAAAAAATATGCATGTCTTATACCTGAGAGTGGTTATTTTCAAAATATGTTTAAGTAAATTTTATTTCAATAACAGTACAATAAAATAATACATAAAAGAGAGTAAGTACAGAAAAATAATAGTGTATATATTGAATTAGGGATGCAAGAATATTAATTCAGCCTGGAGACATTGCTTATTGTACACATGGTGATTGGTTTTTGACTCTTTGATTATAGATTCTTTGTAAGTTGGTCTTATAACTGGAATTTAAGTCCTAATATTTAGATGCTGTCTTTTAAAGCAGGTTTGCATTTGCTTCTAGAATTCACAGTTATTCCTAAACCAGGACCACACCACCTCGTTTCATCTGCTCTGGCTTAAGTGATGGTTATATATTCTGATCTTCTGCTTTACGCACTGGCCAGATGCTTTGACTCACTGCTGAAATGCTGATACATTTTTTTTTCGTTCCTGGTGAACATTTTTAGTATTTGCTTATTCCTATCTTCTTAGTTGTCATGACTTCTGCTCAGATTTTATTTTTCACCTAAGTGTGTCTTTCACTGCTTCTCTTTTTCTTTAGGTATTCCCTTTATTAACTGTTAACTTTGGAATATAATGAAAATTATGTTTCAGCAGGTATTTCTTTGTAGTGCAAATGCCATTAAGAGCATCTACTTTTAAAACATAATTTTATCACTATTTTAAGAGAAAGTAAATTAAACCTCACATAATGACTTAAAGTGAATGAGAGACAGAAGAAAATAGATAATAAAATTGCAATTCTGCCTATTAACCTATTAACCCATTGTACAACTAAAAAGAGATGTTAGATATTATAAAAAAAGTTATCACTTTCTTACTTACTAACTATAAAATTAACTGATTGACTTTCTTCTCTAAGCCTTCATTTTAGAACTCTGAACTGCAGCTCATAATAAACATGATTAAGATTATTTTATTTCTAGTTTTAGTTGTGCTACAGCTAGTAAATTTTTAATATATGACAACAATTATTTATCACTGTTTTCATTACTTGTTAGATAATGAAGAGACAAGAAAAGGAATAGGATAAGGAAAATATAAGAATAGTAGGAACAGTAATTAGGGATAAAATGCAGATATATATCAATTAAGATACAAAGAGAACATTCATTTTTATATTTCTAAAATTATATAAAACAATATTTAGTACTTTATCAGAAGTTCAAAAATAATATTTTTAAGACAGTCGGATGGCATCTAACAGCTTATTTTTTTAGTTTTATTTATTTATTTACACTGCCTGTTCTACAGTTGTTTCAAGTTATACAAAAGGCTGTATTTATAATTCTATTAACATCAGTGATATGGGGGATCCCTGTGTAGTTTGACTCATTAACAAGAACATAATCAAAATACAGAATTCAGTTTCTAGAAAGACAAAAGCTGTGCCTTATTAATGTTTCTATTCATAAAATCTATAGAAATGTTGGGCATAAATTTAAAAATGCATAAATGAATCACTAAATATATGGAAGATAACTGAAGTGGGACAAAACTGACATTTATGGGATGTCTGCCAGGATTCTACATTTGTACTTTATTTAATACTCATAACTATCTTGTGTGATAGGAAGTATCATGCTTATTTTCTGATGAAACTCAAGTTCAGAGACTCTTAGTAACTTACCCAAGGTCACATTGCTGCTTAGTAGCATCATCAGGATTATGAGATATAGGCTGTAATTTATCTCTTCTTATTCAAATTAAATGAATATGGTACATAGCATAGTACACAAGCAGTCTGAAGACAAGTTCAAGTCTTATGACAAGAATTACCAGTATAATAGACATTATTATAGCCAACTTTTTTTATTAACCAAGATTTGGATTAAAACATTCCTGATACTGTAATTCATTGGCACAAAGCCTTTATTAACATTTTTATCTTGCATATCCAACCAAAAAGCATAGTATATTGAAAATGAAACAACTTTTTGATAACTTTATTTTACATCTGATTATCTTGTATCTTTTTTTCCATTTCCAGTGTATTTTACATAGTATGTCTACCACTCAGAATGCTTTTCCATATGGAATCCCACCTTTCATGTGTGGTCATAACCCATATTTTAGTGACATCTTGGTATAGGGTTAGTTAATAAAATTTGTTCTAGCCACATACTAAAGTTATCAAGACTTGCAATTATGGTTTGTTTGTTTGTTTTTACAAATAGTATAGTGCATATGAGTTGAGTTGGTAATCAGAGATTAGTAGCTGGCAAATCCTCATTATTTCCAAGAACAACTCTAAACACACACACACACACACACACACACATCTCTCTTTTTTTTGTGTGTGGTAAACTTTTTTTTTTAATTTATTTTTATTTTATTCATTTTAGAGAGGAGACACACACACACACACACACACACACACACAGACAGAGAGAAAGAGAGAAAGGGGGGAGGAGCTAGAAGCATCAACTCCCATATGTGCCTTGACCAGACACCAGTGCAGGGTTTTGAACTGGCGACCTCAGTGTTCCAGTTCAAAACCCTTTATCCACTGGGCCACCACAAGTCAGGCCACACCTCTCTTAATGTAAATACATTCTCTTTATACTTTGAGTAGAATCATTCATCAGATTCTTTTTGAGATTATGTGAGGTGGCTTACTAGACTATATTAAACTGGACTTCATTTTGTCTATATATTCACTCTTGAGAGACATACTTTAATAGTGGAAAATTGACTTTATTAATTTATCATCAAATTTTATGTTAATTCTGAACAATATCCAAGATAAAAATATTGGGATTAAAATTGTATAAAGTGTATTTGATAATTCCTTAAATGTTTAAGGGAAATAAAATCATTCAAAAAAGTGAAATTTCAAGAAATATTTTACTTTCAATTCTAAAGAAGATAATATAGTTATTAAAATTATTGAAGGTTGGAACATTGTAGTATAATTAACATCAATATTTCTTAAGTTAGATATCACATAAAAGACTTCATATCTTTATTGAGTATGAGATGACACACAAACACATTTTTGGTATATATTTAGTATTATAAAAAATACAGTGATCCAAAAATATCAATGTTATATAGAGGTTACACATTAACTTTAAAAAATATAGTAAGAGGAACATTATACTTTGGAAATAGTGTTAACCTTAAAAATGTATTTTTCACCAAATTTGGTATGTAGAATATTGTCTGAAACAATAAAATGATATTTTTTATTATAAGAACTTTTTTTTCTTATCTTTTAAAATCAACATACTATGTTTTAATGAGTGAGAAGAATAGAAGGATTATAATAAAGAGAGAATATAAACAGAAAAAATAATAAAATAATTGCAAAGTTAATTGATTTTATTGTTATAACACACTTAGCAAGAACTTTTAAAAATTAAAAAATCATGCCCTAGCTGGTGGCTCAGCAGTTAGGGTGTTGGCCTGATATATGGATGTCCCGGTTTCAATTTCCAGTCAGGTAACACAGGAGAAGCAACCATCTTCTTCTTCTCCCTTCACCCTATCCCTTCTCTCCCTCTTCCCCTCCAGTAGCCAGTGGCTCAATTGGTTCAAACGTGGCCCCAATAGCTCAGTTGTTCTGAGTGCATCAGCCTCAGGAGTTAAAAATAGTTTGGCACTCAAATCAAACATCTGTTCCAAAAAGAAAGAAAGAAAGAAAGAAGGAAGGAAGGAAGGAAGGAAGGAAGGAAGGAAGGAAGGAAGGAAGGAAGGAAGGAAGGAAGGAAGGAAGGAAGGAAGGAAAGAAGGAAGGAAGGAAGGAAGGAAGGAAGGAGAGAGAGAGAGAAAGAAAGAAGAAAGAGAGAGAGAGAAGAGAAGGAAGGAAAGAAGGAAGGAAGGAAGGAAGGAGAGAGAGAAAGAGGGAGGGAGGGAGAGAGAGAAAGAGAGAGAGAGAGAGAGAGAGAGAGAAAGAAAGAAAGAAAAAAAGAAAGAAAGAAAGAAAGAAAGATTAAAGTGTCCATGGGTGGGCAAAAGTAATTTACATAATACAACAATTAATAAATGAGAATAATCTCAGTTTCACATATTCTCAATAGTAAACCTATGTTTGCCCGCTCCACCCCTGTATATAGTTATAAAAGCCAAAGGTCCTTATTCTTATTAAATTATAAACTAAACTTATAGAAAGGAAAACGAAGAGTAATTTAGTCTTACACCCTAGATACAAATTCTATTATTATTTTTGTTTCTTTTATCTTAGACTTTATTCTAAACATGTACCTTTTAGAGTCAATTAAAGATGAGATAGTTAATCTTGTGTTGATATTTTTACATATATTAAAAAGTATATATGTTCAAAGTTATTTAAAATTATTAACTATAATAAGCATGAATTTCAGTCTATGGTTGTACCATAATATTCTCAAACATTCCAAGGATAAAAGATATTTAAGTATCTCCAATTTAAATATTATATATATATATATATATATATATATATATATATATATATATATGGCAGTAGTATTTTAAACATAAAGCATAAAGGACTGGTTAAGGTAAAAGCAAAGGTGCTCAGTACAATGGCAATAATTTAAACACTGCCATTGTCATCTGAGAACTGTTCCTATTCTGTAATTCCAAAGGAGAGAAAATAAGTTATTAAAGGTACCAGTGGGAATGAGGCCTAACCTGTTTATATAGAGAGAAAAGTGCAAAAGGAAAGCAAAATACTCTACTTTGAAAATTTGGGAGGCCACAAATTTTAGCTCTAGTAAAGAATAAATGCATTGAGAAAGTGATAATAGAAGTATAAATTAAGAAAGGATATTCTGAGCCAACTTCTGGGAGCTTTATCACTTTCTCTTATCTGGGTGTAAATTAAATATTTTTAGGGCAAAATATGATTTATCAGAATGTTTACTTTCATTTAAAGAGTGCCTTTCCTTTAAACCATGTTTTCTTCAAATAACTTTAAAATCGTTTCTAATTTTCACGTTATGATTACACTTGAAATTAAAAATTAAACCACTGTGGTTTGTACATATCTAACTGGAATGACCTCCCTCCAAAGACTTCTTGTAGCTTGTGAGAAAGCAGTAGCTTTCCAAACAGCATCCACTCAGTATCATGCATCTATGATCAATCTATTCTTTGCTTGTTACAGAAGGAAAGGCATACACTACAGTGACCTCAGACAGAGATAAGCACCACTGCAGTTCATATATCTGACTTCTCTTCTTGCCTGTAGATAAATCTCTGCCAAGGTGGAGTAGGAAGGAAATAGGAAAGGAAGGAAAAGCCAGGGGAGACTCATTTCTCTTATCAGTTCCGTTAACAAAATTCAAAGATGAGGAATCTGAAGTCAGGAGACAGTAAATCACTTCCTAGCAAAATCATGCTCACAGAAGCCCTCTGAAAGATTAACATACAAGAATTCCTTTTACTGCACAAACGCAGACCAGAGATAATGGCAATATTTCTTCCAACCCCTTGCTGAAAAATTAATGAGTGTTCAAATTATAAGTCCATTTTCCCCCCTAAGCCAAATCAGGAAGTTATTTTCTTTCACACTAGGAAGGCACAGTCAAACTGGAACCAAATATTTAACTGTAGCTAGATGATTTCAGTTCTGTAACTGTTCAAATAAATATTTGGGTTTTTTTTTTTTCTCCCTCAGAATGGACTATCTTATTCATACCAACTTTGAAAGGACTGTTGAATAATGGACATCAATCAGTTCAACTAAGGGTTGTCATTTTTGTTCTTTAGTTGAAATATGATGGTTTGTTACAGGGATATTGGCAATGCTTAACATTGGCAAGTTAACAGGCTGAGATTTCTTAAGAAATTAAATAAAACAAATGAGATCAAGTGACATTTAAATAATTTTAAGAATATTTGGCCCTAGCCGATTGGCTCAGAGGTAGAGTGTGGATGTTTTGGGTTTGATTCCTGGTCAAGGCACACAGGAGAAGCAACCATCTGCTTCTCCACTCCTCTCACTCCCCTTTTCTCTCTCTCTTGCTCTCTCACTTTGCCTCCTGCATCCATGGCTCAATTGGTGTGAGTGAGCAGGCCTCGAATGCTGAGAATGGCTCTGTGGCCTCTACCTCAGGCACTAAAAAAATGGCTCAGTGGCTGAGCAACAGAGCAATGGCCCAGTGGGTTTGACTGGTGGATTCTGGTCGGGGCACATATGTGAATCTGTCTCTCTGTCTCTCTGCCTCCCTTCCTCTCACTCCAAAAAAAAAAAAAAAAAAGAAATTAAAAATAATATAATAATATTATGAGATTGTTTCCATAGCAATATTTCAAGAAAGTAGGAAAACTCCTTACTTTGAAATGTTTCAGAGACATTTCCAAACTATAAACTCTGGTAAGTATTATTCAGACACCACTTAATATCCTAAGTATAAATTAACCTTGCATTATATTATAATTCTGTTTACTCTTTCTGTAATAGACCTTCCTTGTTATCTATCTCATCTTTGAAACATTTCTGGTTTAGCTCTTTTAAGTACTACATTGCTTATGATTATGAAGATACTCATATTTAAGCTTTATAAAAACACAAAATCTTTTGAAAGAAGTTATGTCCTAATTAGTCTAATCATGTGAAGTCTAAGTCCAGACTCTGAAAAGGAAATGCTATTGAGGTGAGCTGATTCTGTCCTTTGCACCAGAGGTGGGCACACCATCCAGAATACCTTATTCTGTACCCTTGATCACAGTAATTGTTTCAGGAGTAGGAATGAGATTAAGTCATGGCACAGAATAATTCATTGTTCCTTCACTACTTTTAGAAAGAGACCCTCTCTCTTTGATCAGATATATGAACAGAAGGAGAAATCTAGACCTGATAACAATATTTTGACCAAATTCAGCTGTAGTTGAAATCAGAAAACTCCTGGTCTTTTCAATTTAACTAAGTCAACATATACTCTATTTGTGCATGCAAAATTTATTTGAATTTTTGTCTATTATAAATGAAAATTATTGTCTAATCTAAAAAGATTTTTAAGTATTGAATTCCAGGAACATTGGCTGAGAAATATTTTTAAAGAGATAGTTTTCCTGATTTGTTTTTATTTAAAAACTGGCTCCCTTCCCATAAGATGTCTTAGTTAAATCATGTCGACGTCAGATATAAATTATTAAGCTTTTGATACCCAATTATCATTTCTGTTAGGCATCTTTTATATTTCTAAATTAAGAATGTCATTGTACCTCCTATATTTTGGTTAGAAAAACTATTCACAGCTCAGCATATGGTGGTGAGCTTAGTTACCAGGCTCAGCTATTGGAAAGAAGATCTAACATGATTTAAAGGGGTTGGGACTCATGCGTTTGTGACAAGCATCAGTAATGGCCCCTGCTTTACTTTTCTCTCCCAAATTTTGTGCATACTTCTCTTTTTGCCAACTCTCACCCAGAACCATACAAGAAAAGGGATTCTTGTAAACATACTTCCATCTTAACCAAATCAGAAGTGCACAAAGCAAAGATCTTGGTCACTTAGAGTATCAAGTTGTCTGAATCCATACTGGAATTTTAAGTAAATACAGGAGGAGAAACTGAGTTGCAAAGTTTTCATATTATATTTACCTGAGGGGAAAACATGCCCTTTTGGATTGTGAGGTAATGGCTGCACAGTGATACACTTCAGATATCAAAGTAACCTGATCACAGGGACAATAGGCTGACCTTTAACTTTGATATAAACTTGCCTCAATTGTCCCAAATAATCTGAATTTAGAAATAAGATGACACTTGTGCAAACATATTGGACAGAAGAGCTAAGGAAATTGAAGCAGCCATTATAGGTCACTGTTAATTATGATGTTTGAAATTATATAAAGGAAATGCGATAGTACTTCTTGCCCATAAAAAATGCAGCTATTTTGATTCTGCGGATTTAAAAATGGAAATAGGGAAAATTATTTAAAAAGAAATCAGTTATTTGTGAATAACAGACCTGTTATTTGTACTCTTTTTTCCATTATCACATCCGTTTATATTAATGACTCTCTTATTTGCTATTGTTGATAGGCTTATTACACTCAGACTATGGTATCCACACTTGCCTTACTCCCTGGCATTTCTCAGTTTAAATTAATGCTTTTTTCTTTTTAGCAGCTAATGTTAATCTGTCCATATCCTGAGCAATGTAGGCAATATATTGGCGATCTCATATGCAGCAGTTTATAGGCTGTGTGGTTAGTCTTACTGAAGACCTGGTATTGAGTGTGCAGAAAAACCCATGGTTATATGTAAGACCACTGTGTTTTCCTTCTCTTCATCTCTGCCCCTCCCACTGCTGTGTTACTACATCAGTGAAACTGGATGTTATCCCTCCTTGATAACCTGTTCTTCTATGCAGAAATTCTGGCACTACACCAAACAAAAGCAAGCTGGTTAGAGCCTTGACACTCAATCTTTCTTTTTACCAGTCTGCCCCAAACTGTTACTTCATCAGGGGCACTCTTTTAAGCAGGTTGGTCACTATTTCCTGTCTGATTTTAAGTATGACTTGTCACCTATTTTCTTACTGTATCACATCTCACCCATCTTAACGGGCCTCCTGAGTGCACAAGGCCCACCTGAACCAAGACAGACTTAAGCATGATCTCTTAGAAACAGCAGAACTCTGAAGTGTCATATTTTTCTGCCAAGCAGGACCTCCTTAAACAAGTTCCCTTCTTTGGTCCTTTTTTAAAAATTAATTTTAATGGGGTGACACCAATAAATCAGGGTACATATGTTCAAAGAAAAAATCTCCATGTTATCTTATCATTCAATTATGTTGCATACCCATCACCCAAAGTCAAATGTCCTCTGTCACCTTCTATCTGGTTTTCCCGGTGCCCCTCTCCTCCTCCCTATCTCACCCTCCCCTCCCTCCCCCCACCCCGTAACCACCACACTCTTGTCCATGTCTTGTAGTCTCACTTTTATGTCCCACCTATGTATGAAATCATGCGATTCTCTTTGGTCCTTTTGCTACTCAATCTCATCCATTTCAGTGCCTCTTTTTCTTCTTCTGTTAATATTGCTACCTGAAAGCCAATCTTTTTTCTGCTGGTTATAATGTAAAGATTTCAGTTTTTCATCTCTATTACATTCCATAGATCTCATAAATCTCGCACTCTTTGAGAGCAAGGTAAGCAGTTTTCTAGTTATATATAAAAAAAAAAACATATTTAGGCACTAGCTGTACCTGGCCTTGTGTTGCTGTGGCTCAGTCTGGTAAACTGGAAAAGAAAGAAAAGAGAACGCACACTTCTAATATGATAATTTCACAATGCTTGTGGGTATACAATATTTTTTTGTTGTTCCATTGTCTGTGCAGTTATAGAGATTGTCTGGTTTGCAGTCTCTAGAACACGCAGCATATAATTGTCCATGTTAGAAGCAATCTGTGTCTAGATCTAAATGGCATAGTTCTAAAGATTGGCCCTGAGCTTTGTTGATGGTAATTGCAAACGCCAATCAAATTGGGAACTGCAATCTCTTAAATTAAAATGGCATATCAGTTGGAATCATAGGAATGCGAGGAAAGAGGACATCTTCACATTTTTCTTTATTAATTTTAATGGGCTAACATTAATAAATCAGGGTACATACGTTCAAAGAAAACATCTCCAGGTTATCTTGTCATTCAGTTATGTTGCATACCCATCACCCAAAGTCAAATTGTCTTCTGTCACCTTCTATCTTCTATCTGGTTTACTTTGTGCTCCTCCCCTCCCCCCAATCTCTCCCTCCCCTCCCCCCAACAACCCCACCCGGAAACCACCACACTCATGTCCATGTCTCTTAGTCTATTTTTTATGTCCTACCTATGTATGAAATCATGCAGTTCTTAGTTTTTTCTGATTTGCTTATTTCACTCTGTATAATGTTATCAAGATCCATTCATTTTGTTGTAAATGATCCGATGTCATCATTTCTTATGGCTGAGTAGTATTCCATGGTATATATGTACCACATCTTCTTTATCCAGTCATTTATCTATTGAAGGGTTTTTGGGTTGCTTCCATGTCTTGGCCACTGTGAACAATGCTGCTATGAACATGGGGCTGCATGTGTCTTTATGTACCAATGTTTTGAGTTTTGGGGTATATACCCACTAGAGGGATTGCTGGGTCATATGGAAGTTCTATTTTTAGTTTTTTGAGGAACCACCATACTTTCTTCCATAATGGTTGTACTACTTTACATTTCCACCAACAGTGGATAAGGGTTCCTTTTTCTCCACAGCCTCTCCAACACTTGTTATTACCTGTCTTGTTGATAATAGCTAATCTAACAGGTGTGAGGTAGTATCTCATTGTAGTTTTGATTTACATTTCTCTAATAGCTAATGAAGATGCACATCTTTTCATATATCTGTTGGCCATTTTTATTTCTTCCTGGGAGAAGTGTCTGTTTCTGTCCTCTTCCCATTCTTTTATTGGATTGTTTGCTTGTTTGTTGTTGAGTTTTATGATTTCTTAGTACATATGTTTTGGATATTAGGTGCTTTTCTGTGCTGTTTTTTGAAAATATCAACTCCCATTTAGTTGGCTGTCTGTTTATTTTGTTTTCAGTTTCTCTTGCTGTGCAAAAACTTCTTAGTCTGATGTAGTCCCATTCATTTATCTTTGCCTTCACTTCCCTTGCCTTTGGAGTCAAATTCATAAAGTGCTCTTTGTAACCAAGGTCCATGAGTTTAGTACCTATATTTTCTTCTGTGTACTTTATTGTTTCAGGTCTTATATTTAGGTCTTTGATCCATTTTGAATTAATTTTAGTACAAGGAGACAAACTGTAATCGAGTTTCATTCTTTTGCATGTGGCTTTCCAGTTTTCCCAGCACCATTTGTTGAAGAGGCTTTCTTTACTCCATTGTGTGTTGTTGGCTCCTTTATCAAAAATTATTTGACCATATATATGTGGTTTTATTTCTGGACTTTCTATTCTGTTCCATTGGTCTGAGTGTCTCTTTTTCTGCCAATACCATGCTATTTTGATTGTTGTGGCTCTATAATAAAATTTGAAGTCAGGTACTGTAATGCCCCCATCATTGTTCTTTTTCCTTAGGATTGCTTTGGCTATTCAGGGTTTTTTATAGTCCCATACAAATCTGATGATTTTCTGTTCCATTTCTTTAAAAAATGTCATTGGAATTTTGATGGGAATTGCATTAAACTTGTATATTTCTTTGGGTAATATAGTCATTTTGATTACATTTATTCTTCCTATCCTAGAACATGGAATATTTTTCCATTTCATTGTATCTTTTTCGATTTCCCTTAACAATGCTTTATAGTTTTCATTATATAGCTCCTTTACATTCTTTGTTATATTTATTCCTAGGCATTTAATTGTTTTTGTGTTGCAACTGTGAAAGGGATTATATTTTTTAGTTCATTTTCTAATGTTTTGTTGTTGGCATATAGAAATGCTATGGAATTTTATATATTAATTTTGCATCCTGCGACCTTACTATATTGGTTTATTGTTTCTAATAATCATTTTGTAGAGACTTAGGGGTTTTCGATGTATAGAATCATATCATCTGCAAAAAGTGAAACCTTTACTTCTTCTTTTCCAATATGGATGCCTTTTACTTTTTGTCTTGTCTGATTGCTCTGGCTAGAACTTCTAGCACCACGTTAAATAAGAGTGAAGAGAGTGGACATCCCTTGTCTTGTTCCTGATTTAAGGGGGAAAGTCCTCAGTTTTATGCCATTTAATATGATATTAGCTGATGGTTTATCATAAATGGCCTTTATCATGTTGAGATATTTTCCTTCTAATACCCATTTTGTTGAGTGTTTTAAACATAAAATTATGTTGTATTTTATCGAATGCCTTTTCTGCATTGATTGATAAGATCATGTGGTTTTTGTTCTTTGTTTTGTTGATATGATGTATTACGTTAACCGTTTTACATATGTTGAACTATCCCTGAGATTCTGGGATGAATCCCACTTGATCATGGTGTATTATTTTTTTTAAATATGTTGTTGTATTCAGTTTGCTAGTATTTTGCTTAGTATTTTAGCATCTGTATTCATAAAAGATATTGGTCTGTAGTTTTCTTTCTTTGTGCCGTCCTTGCCAGATTTCGGTATAAGGGTTTTGTTGACCTCATAAAATGTGTTTGGAAGTATTGCTTCTTCTTCAGTTTTTTGGAAGACTTTGAACAGAATAGAAACCAACTCTTTTTGAATGTTTGATAGAATTCACTAGTATTGTCGTCAGGGCCTGGACTTTTATTTTTGGGGAGGTTTTTAATAGTGTTTTCTATTTTCTCCCTGCTTATTGGTCTGTTGAGGCTTTTTGCTTCTTCACGACTCAGTCTAGGAAGGTTGTATTGTTTTAGGAATTTATCCATTTCTTCTAGATTATTGAATTTGGTGGCATATAGTTTTTCATTGTATTCTACAATAATTTTTTGCATATCTGTGATACCTGTGGTGATTTCTCCTCTTTCACTTTGGATTTTGTTTATATGAGTCCTTTCTCTTTTTCTTTGGTGAGTCTTGCCAAGTGTTTGTCAATTTTGTTGATCTTTTCAAAGAAACAGCTTCTTGTTTTATTAATTTTTTCTATAGTTTTTCTGTTCTCTATTTCATTTATTTTGCTCTGATTTTCATTATTTCCTTTCTTCGGCTGGTTTTTGGTTGTCTTTGTTCTTCTTTTTCTAGTTCCTTAAGATGTGAAATTAAGTGGTTTACTTGGGCTCTCTCTTATTTGTTCATATAGGCCTGAAGTGATATAAACTTCCCTCTTATTACTTCTTTGCTGCACTCCAGATATTCTAATATGTCGTATTGTCATTTTCATTTGTCTGTATGTATCTTTTGATCTCTGCGCTTATTTCTTCTTTGAACCACTCATTTTTTAAAAGTATGTTGTTTAGTTTCCACATTTTTGTGGGTTTGTTTACCTCTTTTTTGCAGTTGAATTCTAGTTTCAAAGCTTTATCATCAGAGAATATGCTTGGTATGATATCAATCTTTCTAAATTTGTTGATGTTATTTTTGTGGCCCAACATATGGTCAATTCTTGAGAATGTTCATTTACTCTAGAAAAAAATGCATACTTTGGAACTTTGGGATAAAATGTCCTGTGGATGTCTATCATAGCCATTGCTCTAGTGTTTCATTTAAGGCCAATATTTGTTTATTGATTTTCTGTTTGAATGAATGATCTAGGGTCATCAACAGTATATTCAGGTCCCCAAGTATGATTGAATTTTTGTCAGTTCTTGTTTTTTAGGTCAGTCAGTAGCTGTCTTATATATTTTGGTGCTCCTTGGTTTGGTGCATATATATTAAAATGTATTATGTCTTCTTGATTCATTGTCCCTTTGATCATTATGAAATGACCATTTTTGTCTCTGATTACTTATGCTGTCTTATAGTCAGTATTGTTGGATATGAGTATTGCAACACCTGCTTTTTTTTGGATGTTGTTTGCTTGGAGTATTGTTTTCCAGCCTTTCACTTTGAATTTGTTTTTATCCTTGTAGCTAAATGTGTTTCTTGTAGGCAGCATATAGTTGGATTTTCTTTTCTAATCCAGTCTGCTAGTCTGTGTCTTTTTATTGGTGAGTTCAATCTATTCACATTTAGTGTAATTATTGACACTTGAGGGTTTCCTATTGCCATTTTATATATTGCTTTTTGTTAATTTTGTGTTTTGTTTGATATTTCTCTTATGTTTTTCTGTCATTTGTTTTTGTTTGGTTGTAATCCATACTTCTTTCCTCTGTTACTTCCTTTTTCAAGTCATGTGCTTCTGTGTTGTTTTTTTCAGGGGTGGTTACCATTAAGTAATGAAAAGGGTACCTACCATGTTCATTGTAGTACAATATTTTATGAGTGCTTCTGCACTCCATCGTCCTTTGCTACTGTTAATATTTGTCCTCTCCCCTTTATTGTTTTTGTTGTCACAGTTTTATTTTTATTTTATATTATTTATTTATTTGTGTGTGTGTGTGTGTGTGTGTGTGTGTGTGTGTGTGTGTATTCCTGGTGGAGCTTTTACTTGTGGTTTTGTTTTGTTTTGTTCTTTGTATCTACTTGAAAAACCCCCTTTAGTATAGCCTGAAGTGAGGGTTTTCTGATGATTCCCTCATCTTTTCTGTGTCTGTGAATGTTTTTATTTCTCCTTTGTATTTGAAGGATTTCTTTGATGGGTATTGTATTCTTTTTAGGAAGTTTCTATCTTTCAGAACTTTAAATATCGGGGTCCACTCTCTTCTATCTTGTAGAGTTTCTGCTGAGAAATTCGATGATAATCTAATAGGCCTTCCTTTATATGTTGTATTCTTCTTTTCCCTGGCTGCCTTGAGAATTTTTTTTTTTTGTCATTGGTTTGTGTCAATTTCATTATGATGTACCTTGGAGTAGGTTTGTTGGGGTTAAGATATATCGGTGTTCTATTTGCTTCTTGAATTGGAGGCTTTAGTTCTTTCCACAGGCTTGGGAAGTTCTCGTCTATTATTTGTTTATTTATATTCTCCATTCCATTTTCTCTCTCTTCTCCTTCTGATATAGCTATTATACTTATGTTACTCTTTTTGGTGGAGTCAGACAATTCCTGTAGGTCTTTCTTATTTTTTTTTAATCTTGAGTCTCTTTCTTCTTCTCTCTGTTGTGCCTCAAGTTACCTATATTCTATGTCACTAATCCTCTCTTCTATCTGGCCTGTTCTGTTAGCTAAGCTTGTTACCTCATTTTTCAGTTCATGAATTGAGTTTTTCATCTCTGTTTGTCTTTGAGTATTTTTAGGATTTCTATTTTAAATTCTCTGTCATTTAACTCCAAGGTTTCCAATCTATTAAAAAATTTTTCTATAGATTTTTTCTCATCTATCTGTGCTACCTCTCTGTCTTTTGTATCCATGCTATTCTATTTCCTTTTTCTTAATGGCATCTGAGGGTGATTTTGTTAATAACATTAATGTGAATTAATAAAAAATATAAAAAATAGACAATAAAAAAGACAATAAAAATAAAAAAACAAATTAAACAAAAATTATTATTTTTTCCCTTTTTTTCTCTCCTTTCTTCTTTGAGAAAATGCTGTGCAAAACTGAGAATTATATTGTGTTAAATGGAACAAAAACTACCTATAATGGGAGGCCTTAGTTGGGGAGAAGTGATAAAGGGGCCAAAAAGGAGGTAGGCACCTACAAAATGCAAAAAAAGAAAAAATTTGGATGAAGAATAATATAATTTGCTTGTACATGATTGTTGAAGGAGAGATATAGTGAAAGGGATAAGAAGAAAAACAAGAAAAAGTAAACAAAACAAAAAAAAACAGCAAAGAAATAAAATAATACTCTTGTATTAAGTTGATCAAAAACTACATAGAATGGAGAGCCGGGGTTGGGGGGAATGCCAATGAATTAAAAAGTGAAGTAAAAAGCATGCAAAATACCACGAAGAATAAATTTGAATCTAAATTAAATAGCTTGTTCGTGAGTGAGGACTGAATGAGAGGAAAAGTAAAAGAGAAAAGAAGTAAATAAGAGAGAGGGAGAGAAAAGAAAAAGGAGTAAATGAAAAGAAAAAAAGAGAGAGTTAAGGGTTTTGGAGTGTAACCCTCATAGAGAGAAAAAAAGAGAGAAATGTAACACTTATGGGTAATGTAGTTCAAGATGAAGGGAAAAGAGTAAGACGAGTCGAGGGTAAAAGCACCGAGGTGGAAGAGAAAATAAATAAAGATAAGAAAATAAAAAGAAGTGGAAAAAGTTATACAGTTTGTCGATTTTTCTTGATATGGAGAGGTTATCTTCTGTCTTTTTCCTTCTTCTCCCTCTTCCTGATCAGTAGCACTGAACCCCAGGCTCTGCCCCTGTGGCTTGCTTAGGTAAAGATTTGCAGTTGATGTGTCACTATGGTGATGTTATATACTAGGCCTCAGTTCATTGGTAGTCTGGTCATTTTCTTGCGCTCTCCCGGCACTGTTGTTGGTGGAGCAGGGACACCGTTCCTCTGCTCGCAGCCCACGCAGGAGTCTCTGACCTTGCCTCTCTGTCAGGAACGCAGGCGCCCACACCTGGGGCCCTAAGGGGAATCTCGGCACACTGCCTGCACTCGACAACCAGGATATCAGGGTAAGAGAGGCTGCTGCTTACCCCTCTGCCGGACTGGTACCAGTGTTAGCTTGCGCGGGCTGAGCCACAGCATGGACACTCTTTCCTTGGCTTGCATGTCTGTGCCGCAGCCCACTCATACGTCTCTGACCCTGCCCCTCTCTCCAGGAACACTGGCGCCCACTCCCGGGGTCCTAAGAGGAACCTTTTGCCCACTGCCCTTGCTCACCGACCAGGCTATCGGGTTAATGGAGGCTGCTGCTTGCCAACCTCTGCTGGGACCGGCACCAGTGTTAGCTCGCGCGGGCTGAGCCGCAGCGGGACCACTCTTTCCTCGGCTTGTACGTCTGTGCTGCAGCCCATCTTCTTTCACGCCCAAAGCTCTCACTCTCTCTCAGTTCCAATTGAAAGCAACCCTTGTTCAGGTTAGTGATGGAGGTGGAGTGTTCTGTTCTCTGTCTTATTTCTTTCAGGATTGCTTATAAATTTAGTCAGTTTTTTGACACTTTATACCTTTTTTGTTCAGTGTGTGGTACCCACAGATGCTTCAGGGATCAATTTTTCTGTCTCTGGTTGTAGAACTTGTTGAATTATTGGGGAGAAGTATTGGGAGCGCTCCTCATGGTGCCATTTCTCTGACGTTATCACCTTCACCTTTGAAAGGTCCTATCAAGATTGTTACTTCTATGATGTTGCTCATTAATTTTTTTACTTCAAGCCCCATGCCATTGCAAAGCTTTGGGTGGTTGATATTTCACAACATAATTGACACACCAATTTTCAATTGCAGTACTTGCGGTGGCATCCCTGGCAGATCGAGTGAATTCGAAAATTCTGTTGGATAATTAATTGCTTCATCTGCTTCCACAACAGTGTTGATGGACTTGTATGTGACTGCCTTGCTTTGAATGTTAGACTGAATAATATTGTTAAGTTCATAGACATCTTTGTTCTTGGCTGCAAGAATAGCTCATTCACTCAGCCAATTGTGATTCTTATAATTGGTTTGAATATTGGGAAATACTTTTTCAACCAATTCTTCTTTTGACGTCACTAAATTTCAGAAGTTATGAGGCAATGAAATTCATCCTGAGGTCAGATCAACCGGCACCTTTCCATTCCCAATTTTCAGTAATTGATATGAGAATATCTCAACTAATCAATCATTTTGCAGCTGGCCATGCATATTTGTAGTTAATTTTAACATCTTTACGTGTCGCCACAAAGTAGAGTATTTCAGGCAAGCATTTATTTCATCTACTGCTGTCAATCGAGGAATTACAAGTAATGTTTTCCTGAAATCTCCTGCAAGCAATATATTTTTTTTATTTTATTCATTTTAGAGAGGAGACACAGAGAGAGAGAGAGAGAGAGAGAGAGAGAGAGAGAGAGATAGAAAGGGGGGAGGAGCTGGAAGCATCAACTCCATATCTGCCTTGACCAGACCAGTGCAGGGTTTTGAACTGGCGACCTCAGTGTTCCCAGGTTGATGCTTTATCCACTGCGCCACCACAGGTCAGGAGTCTGCAAGCAATATTTATGCGTTCCCAAATGGTCTGATGTTTCCATGCAAATCTTGCAAAAATCAAGAGCCTCGAGCTATTTTTTGTGCACCATTGTGCATTCATCCCAAACAATAAGTTTGCATTTCTGCAATACTTTTCTCATGCCAGATGCTTTGGAAATGTTGCACTTGGGAGTTTCAATGAGTTGCATGTTCAATGGCAATTTCAACATGGAATGAGCAGTTATTCCATCTGGTAGCAATGTCACAGCTATTCCGGATGACGCAAGAGCTAAGGCTACGTCATTTTGGAATCAAATTGCTGCCAGAATCAATCTAATTAGGAACGTTTTACCAGTTCCTCCTGGCACATCTAAGAAGAAAATTTCTTCAACCCCGTTATTGACAGTTTGCATTATTTGGTCATAAATGCCTTTTTGCTCAAGCGTTAGCTTAGGAATATTTGATTGCAAATATGACAGAAGATCACCTGTGCTGTAATTTTGTTCATGATGCAATTCTACATTGAACAAAACAGTAGCAGATCAATTCAGTGATGGCATTCCCAATTGAATGAGAACTTTGTTCATGATTTTTAAGCACAAATCTTCAATCATTATCAATGCTTTGTTGTAGATTTCTGTTGTGAAATCCATGTTCACATTTGAATTTTCCTTCCATATTTGATGGAAAATATCTTCAGCCACGTGTGATTTATATTTCTCCCATAACAGTGAAATGGAATCATAAAATATTTAGTATAGCGCGTGTTGTTTTTACATCCAACAGATGGTGCTGTTTTTCAAAAATAACATGTTTTTACCTGCCACAGGTGTAACATCTATATAATAGTAGGTTTATAAAAACACATGCATTGAATGCGACGTTGTGTCAAAATTTCAAAGCAATCAGTAAAGAACTTTTGGAGATTTAAGATTTTGAACAAACATTTACATTTTTATTTATATAGATGCTTTTCTGGATGTGTAGTGTTTACAAAGGTAAATAATTATCTACCAATAGTAACAGACTAATTCACAGATCAGAGTAAAAGTATTATTGGTTAAAAAGACTCCCAAGCTGTCCTACAACACACACACTCATTTCAGTTGCTAATTTCTCAAGATTTCTTCTTAAACTGTTATTTCAGTAAAAAAATGGTCTTACCAGGAGCTTTACATGGATAAAAAACATGGGATAAAGAAATGCTAGATGGCCTCTTGTCTGTAATGTCTACTGTCTCAACATGTTCTTTTTTTGAATGGAAAGTCCCCTTCTGATATATTTAGTGCTATTAATCATGCACAATACTTTTCCTGTTTAAGATACATTTTACATACTGGGAATTAATGTTATTGACATATCAATATAAATTAAAAACTTTAAGAAAAAAATACATGACAAATGAATGCTTATTTGTTGAATATGAGTGCCCATTTCCAAATAAATATTTGCATCATTTAAAAATGATCTTATAAATTTTACTTTATTGGTATTTTTTATATTTTAAAAATTCAATAAGTGAAGAAAATAATTTGTATGTTTGTTTAAAGCCGAAATTTTGTAAAGTTCAATGACTCCAGGATAATCCCTGATCTCAAACACTTAATTTAGTATGTCTTAAAGGATAGTGACTTATGAAATGATAAATTGATCTCAGCATTTCATTACATTGTAAAACTATTTTATCTTTAAAATCATCAGAATATAAAACCCTCATATATTTTTTAAAACCAAATAAAATATACAATTATCTTTAAAGCAAGTAAAAGTGTCTGGAAGTCAATATCCCTCCAAAAGACTGAGGACATTTTGAAAATGTATTTTCTAATGAAAAATTTACAAAAATAATTTATCTATATAGTGGTACAGAATGAAAATTAGATACTTTGAAATGTAAGCCTTTTCATCTAAATTCCACTTATTTTAAACTTGAAGGTAAAATTCAGAAACCACATTTATTTTTTAATATATTATTAGTTACCACTTGACTAGATTGCCCATATATTTTATTCCTCTTTATTAATATATCAATATAAAATAATATTTGTAGTTAATATAATAGAATTATCTGTAACTTGGATTCTGCAGCAATTTTTTTAAAAAAAATTTTAGGCAACAAAAACAATGATAAACAAATGGGATTATACCAAAATAAAAAGCTTCTGCATGACAAAGAAAACCATCAACCAAGTAAAAAGTCAACTTACTGAAAGGGAGAACATAGTTACAAATCATATATCTATTAAGGGCTTAATATCCAAAATACATGAAGGATACATAGAATTCAATAACAACAACAATAAAAACAATGTATTAAAATAAAGTGATCAAAAATTAATCTGAATAGACATTTTTCCAAACAAGACAGAAAAATGACCAGTGTGAAAAGATGTTTAACATCACTAATGTTCAGGGAAATGCAAATTAAAACCATAGTGATACCTGTTAGAATGCCTATTATCAAAAAGACAAGAAATAACATGTTGGTGAGAATGTGAAGAAAAGAGAACCCCTATATACTGCTGGTGGGAATGTAAAATCGGTACAATCACTAGGGAGAATAGTATAAACATTTCTCAAAAAAGAAAAACTAGAATTATCATGTGATCCAGCAATCCAATTCTCTGTATTTATTAGGGGAAACTAAAACACTAAGTAGAAAAGGTCTGTGCACCCCCATGTTCATTGTAATGTTGTTTACAAAAGTCAAGATAATTGAAGCAACCTAACTGTCCATCTTAGGATGAATGGATAAAGAAAATGTGATATAGAGATAGATAGACATACACAATGGGATATTAAACAGCCATAAAAATAAATGAAATCTTGATAGTTCTGACAATATAAATGGAACTTGAGGTCATTGTGAAGACATTATGGTATGTGAAATCATTTAAACAGAGAAAGGCAATATTGTATTGTCTTACTTATATATGGAATCTGAAACGAAAAGAAACAAAGGAAGCAAGTACATAGAAAAATAGAACAGATGAGGGTTTTCTGAGTTGATATGTGGGTGCTAAAATGGGTGAAGAGGTCAAAAGGTGCAAATGTCCAGGTATAAAAAGAATAAGTCATAAAATGGAATGTACATTTTGACTATAGTTAATAATACTGTATTGCATATTTGAAAGTAAGTATGAGAATGAATCTTGAAAGTTCTCATAACAAGAAAAAAATGTGGCAGATGTTAACTGGTTTGATATTGGTGATAATTTTGCAATATATACAAATTTTGATTTATTATTTTGTACATCTGAAACGTATATAATGTATATCAACTTTACTACATTGAAAATGATTATCAGTAAGTTATCTTCTCTTGTCTGTGTTTTGGTTGCTTAGGTTCTAGTTACCCATGGTCAGCTATCGTCTAAAAAAGTTAAATGGAAAATTCCAGAAATAAACAATTTATTAATTTTAAATAACACATAATTCTGAGTAACTTAATGAAACCTCACACATCCTGGCTCCATTCAGCCTAGAATGAGAAGCACCCCTTTGTTCAGAGTATGACATTGTATACACTCCTCACCTGTTAGTAGCCCTCTTGGGTCTCGATTGTCCTGGTATTGCAGTGCTTGTGTTCAAGTAGCCATATTTTATTTAATAATGGCCCAAGAGTATAAGAGTAGTAATGCTGAAATTTAGATATGCCAAAGGGAAGCCATGAAGTGCTTTATTAAAGTGAAGAGTTGAAGGGTTTTAACTTAGTAAAGAAAGAAAAAGAATTGTATGTTGAGGTTGCTAAGATCTACAGAAAAAAATAAGTATTTTTTGAATGTGTATATTTTTAATTGAATTTTTGGTGTGCCATTGTTTTACAAAATCATATAGGTTTCTATGACATTGTGAAGAAAGGTTAAAAATATGTTAGTTTTCCTGTTGCACATTAAAGTGCAAAAGTTATGGTCACTGATCTATCAAGTGCTTAGTTAAGATGCACAAGACATTAACTTTTGTGATGGCAGACATGAAGAGAAAATGTATTTCAACTGAGGGCAACATGTTGTGCCAGAGAGCATTAAGCCTATGTGGGGACTTCAAAAAAGAACCTCCTGAGACAGGTGACACCAAACCATTTACTACAATTAAGGGGTATTTACACAGATTCAAGAATAGGTTTGGACTGAAAATTAGAAAAATTACTGAAGAGAGAAAGAGAGACCACATTCAGATAAGTTTCACTACATATATTGTTATAATTATTCTATTACTATTAGTTGTCATTATTCTTCTACTGTGCCTAATTTATAAATTTTATCAGACGTATGCATATATAGGAAAAAGTCTAATATATATAGGGTTTCGTACTATGTGCCATTTCAGGTATCCAGAGGAGTTCTGGAAATGACTCTCCATGAATAAAGGAGACTTGTAAAAGCAGTATGAGCTGCTGTTTGCGTACCTTACAGGAAGCATTCGTTTATGATGTGTCAGGTGCAAGGTAATAAACAGTTTTATAAAAATTCTGACAATAATAGAAAATAAAAATATTAAAAAATGGTTTTAGCTGAAGAAGGGCCAGGTGTGATTAGAGTTATTTGAGTCTTGGAATAAACAGCTAACTATGGTTTTGGTACCATCCGTAATAATCTGCATAAACTTGATTATTCTTTTAAGAAGGCTGTCCTCAGATGTTCTCTAATATGAGGGAACTAGACTTAAAAATCTATATAGCCCCCTACAACTCTAAAATCCTATGGTTCTACAATTCTAAGTCTTAACCAATGCATTGGCAATGCTTTCTAAATGAAAAACCAGGGCACATGGTCTCACGATGAAATTTTGTATATTTTCCAGCTGTAAGAGGTAGTTTAGGAGATGTCAAATGATGCCAAAATGATGTATGTGAGAAAAGTGATAGCACAGTGCCTGGAGCATAATAAGCACTCTCAAATATTAGCTTCCCTTATTTTACACTCTATCTATACACATATGGCTGGAATGATCTCCTCACATAAATTTTGATGGAGAGGGGACATGGCAGGGTAATTTGGGAGGAGAGGAGGCATTGTAAGAGAATCTTAATCTACGTTGTAGCTGAAGACGTTCTCCACTCTTCATGGCTGACATCTATGTATCTTAATCTATTTGTTGTCTATGCCTTTTATTCATTTTTTAAAAGTTATAAATATATTTTCTGCTTAAGTACAGCCTTGCACTGAAAACAGCACAGAAAGGCTTCACAGGTATACATCCTATGTAACATCAATATGATCTGGCTTACAGAAAAGGCTCCTTAACAACCATAAGTCACCTGAGCAAAATATACTCATGAAACTTCTTGGTCTCAACAAAATCACTTTCTATTTAGGTGCATATCATAATAATCTTTGGGATTTTTTTTTTCTTTTCAAATGACAAGTACCCCTCTTAACCTTTCTGGTGAGTATATATGACACATTGCAGTCTTCTACCTTCTTTCTTCTGATAATTATTGCTGGTACAGTATGATGAAAATAAATGTAACCTTCTAGTGAGGATGAAAGGCTGAAAATGTAGCATGCTGCTATATCTTGATTATTTCAAAGGACCTGCTGGTCTTATATATCTCTTCCCAATGGCCTAATACAGTGTGACCATAAAGTCATGGTGCACTTTTGACCTGACACCGGTCACCTTTTCAAAAATATATCATAAAATAAGATGCTGTATACAGCACATGCTCGAATGACATTTCAGTTCAATGTCACTCTTTATCAAGTTGATGAGTTGCTGTAGGAACTTAATTCCAGTTTATATCAGCCTATGGTAAAGTTAGTTTTATTATATGATGTTTTGCTTAAAGTTTCAGGACTTACTGTAATTTTCTGCTTTGATTCTTTTATTAATAAGGAGGCACTGAAAGTGAAACAAAGCAATCATTTTTTAAATTCTCACCATGTTCTAACAAGGTTTAGGAAATAATTGTTAAGTATATCTGCAGTTTAGGCCTCTGTGAGAGCTACCGATACACACAGTTATTTAAGATTATGTATGCTTGATAAACCTAATTTTTTTCTTTTAGATTTCCTTAGAGTCAATTTAATATTTAAGGAACCTTGGCTGAGAAAATAAGACAAGACATATGATACTTTATATATATGTATATACATCAAAGGGTAGTTTTCAATAATATGAATGCAAAAATATATTTTAAAACAATGAGTAGAGAAGGAGATAGTAAGAATATAGACTAGAGGTCCAGCAAGCTTCTACCATAGTCAGAAGAAATTTGCTTCAGAATTCAAAGACCACACAACCATGAGCCAGTCTCACTTGTTGACAAAATTAACCAAGTAAGTTACTTACCAAACACCATAAATTTTCACTCACTGAATATTTGTGGAAAGGATAAACAAGATATACATATAATAAATATAAAAGTGTTATGATTAATATCTTGGCCCTTAGGACACTTAGACCATCAACATAAGGAAATTAAATATTTTAAAGGGGAGATATCATAGATGACAAAGTACCCAAAGTTTTTCAGCAGATAAACCCAAAATTCTATAACAGAGAAAATAAATATGTCATATTCTCCCACTTAATAAGTTATGACCAATTAATAATTTACTGAAAGAAAAATTCTAAATTATGTTTCTAAATTAGAATAAATTTCCTTTTTCTGTGAAAGGAATCAGGGTGACTTCCAAAATAAGTAGTATTCTAATTTAGAGTATGTCTAATATTTGGACAAAATTGATTATTGTACAAGATATTTTAATCAAACAGGTATTAAAGGAAGGGATCATAGAATTCTGGAACTAAATTCCAAATTATGGACTATTGCATATTTTTGAATTGATTATAATTAACTTGTTTGGTTTTCTTTTCTGCCTTGGGAGACATAGGAAATGCAAGAAAAACTGTTTCTTATTATTTGGTTAAGCAGTTACCCTCAGTATGGACAGTCACTCATTTCCTATTGAAACCATGAGCCACTTAAGCTTACATCCTATGCAGAAGCTCACAACTGCTTAGGTTTCCCATCTTGCTCTACTTTTCTTTGGGTCAGATATACAGGAAATTTGGTATGATGGTGCAGAAACTAAGAAATCAGCTGAGATTCTGTTAGGGATTATCGAACCTACAAATTAATTTTTAAGTATTACTCTCTTAACAATATTAAGTCTTCTAATCTATAAATAATGTTTTGAATATTTTTAACTTCTTTTAACATTGCTTTTTAGATTTCAGAAAATAAGTTTTGTACTTCCTTTGTTAAATTTATTCCTGTGCAGTTTATTCTTTTTTCTTTTTCTTTGACAAAGACAGAGTGAGGGATGATAGGGACAGACAGACAGGAAGAGAGAGAGAGAGATGAGAAGCATCAATTCTTCATTGCAGCACCTTAGTTCATTGTTTGCTTTCTCATATGTGCCTTGACCAGGGGAACTACAGCAGACAAAGTGACCCTTTGCTCAAGCCAGTGACCTTGGGCTCAAGCTGGTGAACCTTGCTCAAACCAGATGAGCCCCTGATCAAGTCAGCGACCTTGGGGTTTCAAACCTTGGTCATCCTCATCCCAGTCTGACACTCTATCCACTGTGCCACCGCCTGGTCAGGCTGTGCAGTTTATTCTTTTTAGTGCTGTTAGAGGAAAAATTCTGTCTTAAAATTTTTTTGGAAAGTTTATTCCAAGTGTATAAATATACAATTCAGTTTTGTATATTGATATTATATTTTCCAATCTTGGCAAATTTGTTTCTTAATTCTAATGTGTATGTGTGTGTGCTTTTCAAGTGATTTCCTTAAAATATTTAAGATACAGGATTATGTACAAATAGAGATTGTTTTACCTTTTTTAAAAATATAAATATATTTTATTTCTTTTTTCTGCCTAATTTTCCTGGGTAGAAACTCTATCTCAGGATTATATGGTTATCCAAAAGCACAGAACCAGTGGAAAAACAGTGTGTGTGTGTGTGTGTATGTGTGTGTGTGGTGTGTATGTGTGTGTGTGTGTATGTATGTAAAGATGTCACTTCAAAGAATTGGCTTATGTGATTGTGGAGTCTGGCCAGTTTGAATCTGCATGGCTGGTTAGCAGGGTGGGAACTGGGAAGCAAGAGCAGTCTTGATGTAGAATTTCTTTTTTCTTGAGGAATCAACATTAATTTTTAAAACCTTTCAACTGATTGGATAAAATCAACCCACATGACAGAGAACCTCTTTATTCTCTGATTACAGATTAGCCACATTACAAAATACCTTCACTTCAGAGCATAAATTAGTGTTTGATCAAATAACTGCTTACTATGACTGAGCCAAGTTAACACTTTAAATAATTATTACACTCCATTCCTTGGCAACTTGACATACACATTACCTTAAATAACAATCTCCAAATAATGATAAGAGAAAAATCATATAGCCACCTAACATGCTACAGTTATCCTGAATACAAACAAAAATGTATTAACCCTTTTCCCAGAGGAGGACAAAAATTTCTTGGATGATATATTCTGTAACCTATATACTATGATTTTGCTATTATCAATACATCTTATGTTATCTAATAAAGAAACAATAAGAGAGGGAAAAAATCAAGTCAACCTGAAGTAAACCAGATAAACATACCAGTCATAAAAAAATAAGGAAGAAACACGCATAATATTTATTCTCTTAGTTTATGCGACTATTCATGTGGCGTAGCTAGGACTTATGACTACATTCCCCACTGTCCCTTCTATATTCCTGTTTCTCTCAGTAAGAACCTCAGCTAGTTGTAAATCTTTACCAGATGGGAAGACCCAAACCAACACTCTTGAAGTAATTCTGTGACTTCGGTTGTTGAAATTCTCCATTGACTTTAGTTTCAGAGTATATTAATAGTAAGAGACACCTAAGTAATCTCCTCTATTTCAGACCTACTCTTCCTTACTTCCATTGTGCAGTAGCAACTCAGTTTCCCCTTGATAATCATAGTTAATCACCCTCAGCAGTATAGCAACTCCCTGTTTTTGCCTATTCATACAGAAACACGAGGAGCCCAAAATGCCTGGGAGGCAGCCTGAATTTACAGATCAAAGAAATCATAATTCTGTCACCTGTTGAAGCATTCTTTCCTTTAGAACTAATATCTCTGGACCAGCAATGCATAATATCAAAATAAGAAAAAGCAAAAGATTTTTTAGTGGATCTCTAGGGGTAATAATAAGTGGTGCCCCATTTACTTCTACTATGTGGTTCTTGTACTCATAAATTCTGGCTATAGGAAAATCAGCACCAAATATTGGACACTTATTCAAAGCATACATGACCTTCTAGAAACCTTGCCCCAGCCCTAAAGTATTTCCAGCTAGCTGGTACTACATGTCAAAATGACATTACACCATTGGGTCTACTGGATCATATGTTCCGAATTTAAGAGCAGTTTGTAAAGTAGTCTGGATCTGTTGCAGAGCCTTCTCCTGTCAGACTCACTCAAACTAACAATTTTATTTATTTGTTTGTTTGTTTGTTTATTTATTTATTTTAGTGAGAGAGAGAGAGACAGAAAGTGACAGAGACAGGCAAGGAGGGAGATGAGAAGCATCAGCTCGTAGTTGTGGCACACTAAATGTTCATTAGTTCCTTCCCATATGTGCCTTGACCAGGGGACTCTAGTCAAGCCAGTGACCCCTTGCTCAAGCCAGCGGCCTTCTGGCTCAAGCCAGTGACCTAGCACTCAAGTTGGTGAGCCAGCACTCAAACCATATGAGCCCACGCTCAAGCCGGTGACCCCAGGATTAAAACCTGGACATTAGCATCTCAGGTAAACACTCTATCCACTGTGCCTCCACCGGTCAGGCAAAACTAACAACTTTTTAAGTCACTTAATGAATGGGTCAGACTAGCACCCAAGTAAGAAATGTGTTTTCTCCAAAATCCAGAGGCACAATGGCTGACTGGGTGTGGTGCCTCTTTTTTGGTTGTAGGCAAGAACAGATGCAACAATTTATCTTTACTTCAGAACAGATATGCCAACATGTTCCACATGACTGGACCCTTTATATATTTCAATGATGTATAAGGCCCTGAATTTCTGCCCGGTGCATTTCTCAACCCTTAACACGCAAATGTATTACCAATAAATCTAGACTAGTAGATACCTTACAGTCACTAGGTCCAGTCAACTTAAGGTCCTCAATACAATGAACCAGTGCAATAACTTGTGAGAAAGAGAAGTTATCAAGGTCACTGTGGAATAAATGAGCATTATACCTTCCCCATGAATCCTTTTAAAAATTAAATATGATAAGGTATTTAAGGTTATTAGCAAAACAATAAGCATATAAATAGCTGTTCAGTAGCACACTATTTTCCATGTTTATATTTTCCTCTATACACTATTATTTTAATTATTTCCTCATTTACATACCAGATTAAATTTTTCCCTCATCAGTTCTTTTCTATGCTTTTAGACTGATCTTATATCTTTGATTTCCTATAATCACATCTATAACTTTTTGATCAAATAATCATAAAATTTTAATTCTATTTACTTACATATCCTATTAAAAATAAGTCAATACACCCCTAAGCAAAACACTAATACCTTGAGCAGAGAATAAAATAATCATGGCATTTTACAATATAGTTCCTTTTCAAATTCTTCTTACCCTACAACTCATATCATAGGTAAAAATTTAAAAAGAATATTTACAATTTTCAGAGTGGTCTTGTATTATTTTTTAAATTTCTTCCTAGATGCTGGTTTACTCCAACTGAAATATTTTATTTCAATCTGACCACTTACTCTTTTTTCAGAAGGTTTATTAATTCAAAGTTGTACATTGTAATACCTATCCATTAAACCATGTTTAAAAATGACAGTCTACCAAAATCTATTCTATACATTTTAGATAAAATGTATTCACATTAGAAAGGCATTTTCTCTTAAAATCAACACAGCCATTTTCTCTCTGCCATTTAAGTCATTTTTTTCCTTTGAGAGAATTTGACCCAATAGCTTATTTATTTACTTTTATTAACTATCTTTTTGTATTCATTTGAATGGAGATTTCTTAGATCAACTAAATATATGACTGTGAAGCTCTCACAGACATGTAAATTATAAATTGTGCTTTATAGGACATTGATAATATTAAAATAGCACATTAATGCAGAGATAAGGTCAATGCCCTTACTAGAACAAACACTGAGGCTTCAATTTGAACTGAGTTTTGACTAAATTGAAGGTGACTATAATATAATGAGTATTGTTACTACATTTGAAATGTAAATGAAGTTGAAGAGGATGAACAGAGAAGGAGATTTGAAGTGCAAATACAACAGTGAAGTAATAGATTGCATTTTAGTTCAGTGTGTGCAAATTATAATAGTTCTGGTATCACATTTTCACAAGCTAAAATATTTGTATCTACTATATTCACAGAGATATGAAAAACTCCAAAGTGAATTCAAATGACTGTCAAAGCTAAATTCTAATACTGTCAAAAATGCATTTTATTCTGGTTATTATTTTTTGTGTGTGGCAGAGACAGAGAGAGTCAGAGAGGGGACAGACAGGAAGGGAGAGAGATGAGAAACATCAATTCTTCGTTGCAGTTCCTTAGTTGTCCATTGATTGATTTCTCATATGTGCCTTGAGGGGGGGTGAGGGGGGCTACAGCAGACCGAGTGACGCCTTACTCCTTACTCGAACCAGTGACCTTGGGCTCAAGCTGGTAAACCTTGCTCAAATCTGATGAACCCGCGCTCTAGCTGGCAACCTTGGGGTCTCGAACCTGGTTCTCCATGTCCCAGTCCGACGCTCTATTCACTACACCACCGCCCAGTCAGGCTAATTCATTTTTTGTAGAGGTTTTTAATTCTACAAATTTCAAATAACATATATTAAACTGAAATAATCGTATTTTAAAAACCATTCTTGCCAATGGTTTCTCTCTCTCTCCCTTTTTTATTTTGATCTGTTGTGTTTTGTGCTTGTGTTTATAAATTATGATGTTTCCAAGTTCTGCATAAACCACATACATTGCATGTCCTTGAGTTCATTCATCTATATTGTAACTGCAAATATATATGTATGTGTCTCTGCAATAGCTCTTATTAATTATTTTATATTAATTATTTACATTATGGCAGACAGATCTCTGGATTCATGGTTAATATAATTACACAGGTTTCAGGTGCCTGATTTTACAATACATCTCTGTACACCATAAAAACAAAGATTGATAAATTTGACTATATGATGTCAAGAGTATCTTTATATTATAATTTTTTGATTATTTTAAAGAGAGAGAGGAAGGGAAAGAGAGAAAGAGAGAGAAAAACATTGATTCACTTTTCCGCTTATTTATGCACTCATTGTTGAGTCTTTAATGTGCTATGACCAGGGATCCAACCTGCAACCTTAGCTTACTGAGGTGAAACTCTAACCAGTAGAGCTACCAGACCAGGGCAACAGTATCTTTTTATTATTAACAGGAGAAAAAAAAAAGACATGATATCAACTGGGAGAAAATATTTGCCTCATATACAATGAAAAAAAATTTAGTCTGGAATATATTGTATTCCTCTTTATTGGTAAAAGAAACATAAGGGCCACAACAGAATATGAGGCTAAATTCATGCTCAAATATTTCACAATAGAAATATATAGCTAGATGATATAGATTTTAAAAACTCAACTTCAGTATTAATCTAGAAAGCACAAACCATTGAATTAAATATCATTTTATTTCCAGCAGATTGAAAACAAAATAATAAACACCAAGAAAAAGTTTGGGAGAATATCAAGGGTTAGTAAAAGATAAAACAATTAATAGTGTAGGCAGAGTATAAGTTGATATTAACACTCTTGAAAGCAATTTTAGATTACCAAGTGAGATTGCAGATATGCGGCTTTATTCTTAGAAATTTTTGTTGCATAACTCTGCCAGTAGACATGTACAAGAATGCACATATCAGCATGATTTCTGAAAACAAATCACTAGAAAGAAGTCAAATGCCTATTAGCATTTGAATAAATAAGATTTTTATAGTCATATTAAAAAATGCTATTCAACAGTGAAAATTAATGAACTGCCTTCATATTCATCAACATATATGAACCTTATAAAGATATTAAAATATCAAGTCACCAAAGAGTACATATGCATAATTACATTGAAATAAAGATCATCTGTACAAAATTTTAAATTAACTAAAGCCACATGCATATGCTATATCACAGTGGAACATAGAAGAATAAATAACAAAATTTTGTATAATAATTTTCTCGGGCTAGAGGGAAATGGATGGTCCCTTTAGACCAGAACGAATGAGAAATTTGATTACAGTGGTAATATTCTATTAAAGTTTGATGGTGGCTATATGTACTCATTTCATTACTAAGTTTTGAAATATTCTAGGGTTTTTGCATTCTTTTATGTGTATATTCACAAGAGAAAGAAGAGTGGTGAGGGAGAAAGAAAGGAAAATAATGAGCAGAAACCTCAAAGCCAAATGGGCTAGATTCAAATTCTTCTTCTGTCACTAGGCAGTAGTAACTCGCGGCAAGTTACTAGACTCCTCTGGGTATTTTTTCTTATGAGTAAAATGGTTAAATGTCAACAGCTCTCTCAAAGTTGCTGTGAGAAATTAATAAATTAAAATGTATAAGCCATTTTAGAACGGTGGCTAGCAGCTATTATGTACTGAATAAATGTTAGTTTTCACTTTTAAATATGGAGGAATGAAAATCTCACCTATGTATTTTGTGTTATTTATGTGAACAATAACTTGAACATAACACTTAATAAATATTAGTTTATTTTAATAATATAATTTATTATGAGAAAAACTCTCAGCACACACACATACCCACAATCATGCCATGAATTCTCTGGCTGTTCTGTACCTTTTCAAACTCTTCAGAATAGAACATGACCTCCTGCTGTTCTTTAGATACAACTTCTGTGCATTTTTCTGTGTCTTCATCTACACAGAATTCTCTTCACCTAGCTCTTTACATTTTTGACTTACCCAAATAGGTTAATTCTAGACCAAGTGTCCCTAAGGTAGGACTGTACAACATCCCTAATCAAAGTTTTATTCCATGTGAATTTGATTACATTTTTTCCATAGTATTTTTCACAGCAAGTCATAGGATTACTTGTTTGTTGTGTCCTGGTTCCCAACATACAATGATCTGAATTTTATGGAGTCAGGAGCTTTTCAATCATGTCCACCACTGCACCCTCAACACATCTAGTACAAGGTATGTGCTCAACATGCACTTATTAAATAAATTGATGAATATATGACAAAACAAGTAAATAATTAATAATATGGCTCTTAATGCTGTTACATATTTAGTTGCTCTACAATGTAGTTGTATAAATTGCCTGATTATGTTTTCTTTAGTTATCTGACTTTGTGCAAGTCGTGACTTCTTTTTGGGGAATAAAGAATCTTTATTTGTCAAATATTTTGCCAAATACAACAGTGATTGTATTAGCAGAAGCTTTCAGTAAAATATTTAAAAGCCTATATTGGTCTGCTTTATAAAGCATGGAAGTATTACATTTCAGCTCAAATGTGTAATCAACCAATTTTCTCTTTGGTTTATAAAGACTCATTCAGACAAATAATTGTCACAGTATACCTTGAGTGGTCCCCTAGTCCATTTATAAAATTGTTTACATGGAGATGTTGTCCTCTGCAAGTGCTACTAAAACTTTTTGCAAAAGTCATATTAATGACATCTGCAAAGAGAAAACTAGCAGACTAAATATTTTAAGAAATGGTTATTAAACACAAAATGTACACTTCTAAACTACTTTAATATGATAATTAGTCATGGTTAGTGTTTTTGAAACAGGGTTAATGCACATAAAAGAAATTTGTGACTATTTATTCTTATTTTTAAATGTAGAGATTTAAATGTACTTACAGTAGTCAAATTTGCCTTAATCTGAAATTTGGGTGGGGAGTGAGAAGGATTTATAAATTGATGCAAATTTTGTATTACTGATATATTCTGCTTTCTATATTTCCATCTTCTATCTCCTCATCTCCAGGAAGCTATAATTACATTTTCACCCATCACTGTTGTCCTTAAACAATTTGGATTGCAAGAGTATGAAACATCTTCAAGTGTTTATAATTTACCAAAAATGGAATTATTTAATAAGGAAGTTAAATGTAAATACATGTACTATATAAATGAAAACTAACTTAAAATTGCCATACCAGTTGGCAAGTAAATAAGTAAATAAAGCCAACTACTTTCCAATTAAAGAATCCAATAAAGATAAAGCTACCCATTGATCAATCCAGTCTGTCACTTGTTTCATTATTTTTTAAGACACTTTTTATGGATTTTAAATAAAAATCTACAGCAAACTAGTGTCTAAAGAACAAAAACGATGTGATGAATCAAATTCCTTCAAGTTCAAAAATCAATATAAGAAATCTTCCCCACACTGTGTGTCTATATGTAGTCAGCTATTTCAAATGGTCTTCTTTAAGAGACTTACAGCAGGGCACTCAGTGGGGAGCCATAGCCATCACTGACAAATCATTCTAGCTCATTTAGAGATGGGAGCTAGTAAAAAGGAATCATAGAATTTAAACTGATTTAAACTTGGTATAACCAATATGGAAGAATATAGTTTTTAATGGCTATATATCATTTAGAAGGATCCTAAAATTATCTAAAAAAATAAATGAATAACTTGTTGTCACTGGATTTCTAATTTTCACTGATATTTTTACAAATCATTATTTCTAACATAAACTCTTTGATATGGATGACAGCAATGTGAGGGGTTTATTTTGTAGTCCATATCACATTTATAAGCAATAGCATATAAGTTTTCTACTTTTAACTAAGAAATAGGCAGTTAAATCAAATTCATTTTAAGGGTTATACTATGATGCCAAATAAATAGTGACTATTGATAACTTATAAAATGTCTTAATACAAATATTTACTGATTTTGAGGCTTTAAAGAGAAATTTTAAAAATAACTATTGAAGATCTAAAAAGCCAATTTTATTATTTATAAACAATAAAACTTGTGAACTTAGCAACTTTGCTTATCAACCTTACTTGCTGAGTCAGCCACATTGGGAATGAAGAAGAAATGTTTCCATTTCTTGACTTTACATATGTTTTAAAATGAAGATCTGTAACTCTACCTGCAAACTGTTCTCAGTTTTTCTTTAAACATGTAAAGTAATATTGACAAAACATTGTATACAAATAAAAATTATTGCAAATGCTAGTTTGAGTTCTTGTTTAATGAGAGGCAGCAGCCTGTAGTAGACAATATTTAAAAAGCATGGACAACCTTAGAATAAGAACAGCTGCAACACTGATAAATTTTAAAATTTTGACCAAGTAATTTTATTTAACTTTCTGTGCCTTTGTTTCCTCTGGTTAAGGAGAAAAAAAGAAAGAAAGAGAGAGAGAGAGAGAAAGGAAGGAAAGAAGGAAGAGAGGAAGGAAGGGAGGGAGGGAGGAAGGAAGGGAGGAAGGAAAGAAAAGAAAAGAAAGAAAGAAAGAAAGAAAGAAAGAAAAGAAAAAAGAAAAGAAAAGAAAAGAAAAGAAAAGAAAAGAAAAGAAAAGGAAAGAAAAGAAAGAAAGAAAAAGACAGGGAGTGAAAGAAGAAAAGATGGAAGGAAGGAAGGAAGAAAGGAAAAAAGGAAGGAAGGAAGGAAGGAGGGAAGGAAGGAAGGAAGGAAGGAAGGAAGGAAGGAAGGAATGAATGGGGGAAGGAAGAAAGGAAAAAAGAAAAAGGAAAGAGAGAGAGAGAAAGAAAGAAAAGACATATTACATCATTACCACTATTATCACCATTATATTTATTTCTGTCAGATTTGTGAAGAATATTACACCATTGCTATGATGGAATGAAATTAAAATTCAATTTCTAAAGATAATGTACACAAAATATGCATTTGGCCATACTCTAACACAGTGGTTCTTAACCTGGGTTCTATCGAACCCTAGGGGTTCAATGAGTCGGTCTCAGGGGTTCGGAGAAGCCTCCGCTGCGGAGGCCAGAATAAACTAATACCGTAATTTCTTGTGAGTTCATGCACCTTGTTGGTTTTGTTCTTTGAGCAAAGTGATGTTCATGCACGGCTCATTTTGTGCACCAGTAAAAAAACATATACCTATGTCTTGAATTTGGAAAAAGAAATCATATTTTATTTATCACTAAAGAAGGGTTCGGTGAATGCGCATATGAAACTGGTGAGTTCGGTTCCTCAAAAAAGGTTAAGAACCACTGCTCTAGCATTACATATCTTTTTTACTATAGTTTATAAATAGTAACATTTTGTTTTCAAAAGGCATAACAGCAGCCAAAACAAGGTATTTCTAAGAGCTTTCATATAAAACAAAAAAAGCTCTCTCTGCTTGTCACACTTCTAGTGTCTAAAAAAAGAATTACCGGGATAAAATAAAGTCAAACAACTTGCTCCATTGAGTATTTAAGGATGTCTATCATCACATCGATGAGTTAAGTATGAGTAGGGAGAACAAACCTCTCAGGTGGAGTATTTATAATAAACAAGAACACAGCTCTCAACCTGTCATGCTAAACGTTTTCCTAAGGGGCTTTTATTTTTGCTCTGGGCTTAACTGTCTAAAACACTCCTCTTGTGTACATATGATAAGTCAAATTTAATATCACTCTTTCTATGAAAAACAAAGCTAGAGTGTGAATGATATAAAATATAGAGGGTATCTGTGCTTAATTTGAAATATTTGACAACAACAAAATCAATGTCTGAATGCTTTCCTGTATCTTCTAAGTCTGCATGTTTGGCAGAATATTCATTTATAAATATAAATGAATATTTATAAATATAAATGAATATTGAAATCAAATTATAGACTGTAAACATTTAGTTAATTTAGTTGCTATCTTGTTTGTCTGAAACATATTTGGGAAGAAAATTATTCTCTGTAATTAAATAAGATCAATTATAATGTATTCTCATAAAAACATCATATATATATATTTCTAATATATATATATTAGAAATTATTTTAAAGGTACATGCTAGAAAATATTTGAGCATCCATTTGAATTTTTATTTCTCATTGAAAATTATATTTTTCCATTTCTGCTTGTTACGTATCTGTGGTTTGAAATACTTTTTCCTACTTCTAGTTAGGGTCATATTTGAGCACTCTATGAAAACACAGACACATTCAAATAGAGTTGGGAAGATATTTTCCATTAAAGATTATCCATATAAGAAACAGGGCAAAGTTTTACTAAATAAATATGTATTAAACAACTCTGATAAATTAAACAACATATTTATTTAATATATTTTATATAATAAAATATATTTGAACTCCTACCTACCTGATTTGATTACATTTAAGTTTTAAAAAATGTTTTACAGTAAAATTATATATAAATTAATTTAAACATTTTAAACATTAAAATAATGTTAGAAATAAGAAAATTATGGTAAAAGTAAATTCTGTTTATTGATAACCTAGAAAAAATTCTCTATAACATTTTCAGGTAGATACTCTTAAGTTTATTTTTCTATGAATTGAGATGGTATATTAGAAAAATATGGGATTCTTTTCATTGAACTTATTGGGATGACATTAGTTAACAAAAATTGTGCAGGTTTCAGGTGCCCAATTCTACAACACCTCTCTGTACCCTTTATAGTTTGTTCACTTGCCCCAACAATTCTTGTTTTCATCCATCATCATTTGTTCCCCTATACATTCCTTGGCCAGGCTAAAAGTTGATCAATAATATCAATGAGGTTCTCTCCCGAACTAACTTGCTGTGTTATGTGTTTGTTTTTCAAAAAAACATTTATGATAAAATTAAATTACTTTAAAGAATCAAATACAAAATAATGAAAGTATTCAAATTTTGGTAAAGAAATTATATATAAATAAATACATTTTTATCATCTCTTACTGTCATTTAGGAGATGGGAAAGAGACATAAACATAAATTATCTTCTTCCATCCCCCTGGACCTATGTAATGAAAAGGTTAATCACACCTCCCTGATTTCTGTAAGAATTTAACTTAAAAAATACACTTGAGCTTTTATAATCCTTTGATACTTGATAGAGGAAAACCTCAAAATAGGGATTTTTAAAGTATTTGGCTTAAACCTCTTTCCTTTATGTGTAAGATGAGATCTTGTAAAAAATACTGAACTAAAGAAAAAAACAGGTAAGTAAGGTGCTAGGAATGACAATGGAAACTCCGTGTGAGAGCGTCTGTGTTAGATTTGATCATTGTACCCTGTCTTTCACTACCTCTCTACAATTGATTATACCTGCGTGTAATTTTGCCACTTACCTTTTCAATGGCCATCAGTAGAGAAGACAGAATACCTACTATCATCTTACTGACCATGTGGCTTGCTTGGACAATAAAATGCTAACAAACGTGTTGTATAAATAGAGGTTTTAAAGTGGACTTTTGTTGTTTAGCTCAGTCATCTGGGCTTTTACACTTACCATGAGAAGAACATGCCCTGGGTAATTGTTGATTCGCAGAATGTTGAAGACAAATGAAGAAGCCTAGTTTCTAGCTAACTAAGCCCAGCTTAGACCGCATAAGTTTAGCTGAGATCAGCCAAACTGCAGCCAAAATGCATAACTCCAGAAAAATAAACATTTGTTGCTAACAACCATTCAGCTTTGGCAATTGTTTAAAACACAACGTTATCACAGCAATAGCTAAATTATAGTTTGTAAAGCTTTGGTCAGTCATTCAAGTTCCGGAGCCATACTGCCTTTTAATTCTAACTACACTGTTTTGTAACTGAATGATACTGGTTAAGTTGCTAACAATTTGCTGTAGGAAAATTTACTGTCAGATTCTCTTAAAAGAAAATATAAATAAGTTAAGAGTATTTATGAGAATTGCATAAGTTCAAACATTCAATGTATTTAGACCAATATCTAGAAAATAGTAAATTCTCATTACATATAAATATGCCCCAATTATTAATCAAGTCTAAAACTTTATATAACTTCACCTAAATTGATGATCTTTGGCTGAAAAAAAATATTCTTCAATGTCTCTTTTTTATGACACTAAATAAAATCCCATTGAGCAATATTTGTCTAAACATCATATTTAGAATAATACATATGAATGAACTTCAGTTGAAACATGAAATATATCAAGACCCTATATTTTATTCTTTTATTTTTTAATATTATCAAAGTTTATGTTTTTATAATTTTTTTGTTTTCTCTCTTGTATTCTATATACAAACTTTTTTTTATAGTGCAAGAGGTAAAATACTTTATAATGTATTTTGAGAACATAGTTAAAAATGAAAGTATGTACAATTATCTTTATATAAATGTGACAAGTAGTGCATGAACATATAAAGAATTAAGAAATCCTGATTTAGGACATAAATGTTATTTCTTTTAATCTCTTAATTCTCTTTTTGAAACTGTAGTATAAGAAATAAGAAGATATGAAAGTTGGAGGGATCTATTGCTATTACGGTCACTGTTGGGCTGTTGAGTCAGTCTTATTAAGTACCACTTGACAGTGAAAATTTAAAGTTAAAAATCCTCTTTTTCCACCCTCATTGTGACATTTTATAATACTTCATTCAAACTATTAGATTTAATATGGTATATACAGTTTCATTTATTTCTTAAATGCTGAGAACACAGTTGACTAAAAATTATTTATTGGTGTGACCGTTCTAAACAATTCAAGGATAAATCCTGCTGCCAGAGGGCCTTTGCTAAAGAGAATTAACAATGTCAGCCATGTAACCTTCCCATATGAGACACAGAGACATATATATTGCTGTGGATTTTGAAGAATAATACAATACACCAGTTTTCTGAGCATTTTAAGGCCTTTAGGCCTGCAAATAGCAAAAACTACATGATTTAAAAGAATGCTACAATCACTAAGGGGTATAACAGAGCACTTTTTAGGTCAATAGAGTTTTAGCTTCTAAGCTGGCAAAATAGGGTCCATTACTGAAACCTATTCTAACCTTAAGGTCATCGTCCTTATTTTTTTTTTAAAGACAAAGAATAAATTTTAAAGAAAATGGCTACCATATAAAATTTAAGTATAAAATCATTTGTTATGTTCTCAAATGACAGACCCATATTAAAAATATAGCTCCTCAAATTGTTTTAAATAAGAAAATGCTATATTCCTATAGATCACTTAGAACACAGCATTTTTCCGTATTTATGCAGTTGTTCCCTTTGATTTTAAGATCCTCTAAGGGAGAGTTTCCTTCATCTGTTCTCAGCTAGTTCTGATCTCTCATGCACTTTTCAAGTGTTTGTAACTCTATGGGGCTTACTTTTATGGCTTTAATTTTCAGTGTCATGTTCTTTTGAAATGCCAGTAAAATCTAAGTTAAAACACAAAAGCAAGAAATAGTAGAAAGTTACTTTAATTGGCCTGTGGAAAATAAAAACAAACAAGTTACCCATATTTGCTCATTTTTGACCATGAAAATAATAGTTGTAATGGTCAGGTATTTATTCTAAGTCTTCATTAAATTCAAAATACATTTTAAATCCAAATATATCTGATGAAAATTTAAACTTTAAAAACAATGGTTGCATACTACTCATATGTATTCTAATGAGACATGCTTATATATAAAACAGAATTTAATATATAGTGTATATAAAAATATTTACAACACAAACTAATTCTCTTGCTCTCTTGGACAATCTGAAGTTAATTAGGAAGAAAATAACTCTGTTATCTATTATTTTGAGAACCAGAGAACACAGTTGTTTGCCACTATATATTTTTTTAATTCAAAAAGTTTAGCTTGATGGTATGATTTTAAAAATTAATGAGTAATAAAACAGTAAATGAAAAGCCTCAGAGCTTGAAAATACTTCTGTAAATCTTTAACATGCATAGTCATGACATTACCCAGATATATAGTTAGAAGGCTATATTTTGACAAAAGAAATTTAATTAAATCACTTTGTCTAGAAAATACTTTGCAAAATCATACTTTCTACGGCATTTCATTACATTTTGGGAAATATATAATAAATAGGAGTTTAAGGTTTTGCATGATTTATATCATAATATCCACAAACTTTATATCACTTATTTTAATTCAAATACAGAACCACTAATTCCATCTTTGATTAAACAAAAGAAAAATGTGCATGCATAATGCTATGGTAAATCTAAACGGAATTGCCCTCACTGTATCTGAAAAATATGCCTCTTATTTCCAGTTATTGCTTTAACTTTTTTAAAATAAAAACTCCTGACTACTTTGCACATTTTAATGTAAAACCAAGCTGGAAGGATTTTTGTTTATGCTTTCCCTAAACATTCATTTTTATTTATCCAAAAAGTGTGTTGATTCTCCTTACACTTTCTCTTACCTAAAGAGTAAGACATCAGTACTTGCTCAAATTCTCCCAAATACCATACTTGCCCCCCACCCTCAGGATACAGCTCTATGCAATGGCATTAATTCTTCCATGACCTAAAAACATCCTTCCAAACTTTCTGATGACTGCTTACCAAATGGTGTGTTAAAAAAAAAAAAAAAGAAATTCCTCTCTGAAGGGAATCGAAACTATATTATCACATTATATGCTGATGTGAAAATGGATACAAAACTGTTTATTCTTCAGGTAGATTAAATTGATTTAGACATGGCCATACACTCTGATTGAGTAACAGAATTTGAGTGAAAGTGTTGGGAAGTATTTCGAGGCTTGACCCATGAAACTTCCTGTATACAATTCTCCACTCCTTTTGCCTTTATTTGGACCTCACCCAACGTGCAGGAAGCCTAAGCATCAAAAACACAAACACTCAAGCTAAAACAAACCCTGATTTGTTAATCACTACTAGGAAGAATGACACAGGCCATTCAGAAACACTAGATTTGGAATTTACCTGAATAAAAAATAAACGTCACTCGTTTACATCTTGGTACATTATTTATTAGAGCAGCTCGCATTACATGAGCTTCTACTTAAATTGGGAAATGAAAATGTCTCACTGCCTTTACAAGCACCTAGAGTATGTGACATTGGCTTAGTGGTTGGATGGTGGTGGTAAGAAAATAGATATGGCAAATCAGAAAGCTGAAGACCTGTGTTTTAGAATGTCAAGATATTCATTACAACTACTGCCCTCAGAACTGTTGGAAATTTTGAAAACAGACTGTGTACCTCCTGAACCTGATAAATTCAGGTAAATATAGTTAAAACAAGTAGACTGTGTATTAGCTAGGATTGGCAGTTTTTAGCAAAACATTCTCAGATAGGGGCCTGGCTAAGAACTGATAGCCTTTCAAATGTGTATGTGAATAGCGAAAACTTAGAAATAAAGTTATAGATTTGGAAAAAGCTTAGCAATAAAGGTTTAATAAGATTCCTTAGTTAGAAAAGTGTCTTAGTCCTGAGATAAAGATAATTCAAGCTCACAACTGCCTGCTTGAATTGTTTTCTTCAGTTTATCTCGAATTAGCCAAATTGAATGGGAAGAGGAGCCTAAAATGAATAAAGCAAATAAATAAAGAAGACCTGAGAATTATGCACTGAGAGAACTTTGTCCGAATTTGCTGGCATATTTGAAATGACTGCAGGCATACAGATCAGAGAGATACTATATCGTGCAGAAATTATTTTGTCAAAAAAAAAACAACAAAGTCAGAATAAAAATAAAAAACAAACCCTTTGACTATTTATATCAAATTGCTGTTCAGTGCTGTGCAGGGAAGAACGTTACCGCAGGAAATAGGTCTTTCTGCGCAGTCATGTGAAAAGAATTTCAGGGACGCTCGCATAGGTAGGAGTTTTAAGAGATAGTGGCAAGGTTTATTAAAGTAAAAAACTGACAGTACACTCCTGGAAATACAGAGAATGGCCAGGATAGAGAGCAGCAGCTGCCCTGAGGTCTTTGTTAAATTGCTTTATATTTCCTTGGGTTTGGGAAAGAGTAGGCTTTCTTTCAAACTATCCTACTTCTCCCTTAGTAAAAGGAATTTCTCTGCATCACCTCCCCACCCCCAATAGTTATTCAGGTGGACTCCTATGGATAAGGCCGAGGGGGGGTGAGGACAACGGAGACACAGAGACCCAACTCCGGAGACCAGGTTCAGTGACCCAGGTCCCTTTATTCAGGAAGTAAGCTAGTTTATATACACAGGTTCTGCCTATAGAGTGTTACAGTGTGTTCTTCAGAGCCAATGGCTTAAAAGGTCAGGGAGCTTCCTGATTAGTGCTGAGTCACTACCTTACAGCCCCCAGCTCCCTCTGGGGTGTGCCCGGGAGGGTTTAACCTTCTGGAGTGTTCTCACAGCATAGCATCAACCACAGCTGCCAGGTAAATGCTCTATGCTCTACCAACAGACTCCTAGGGGTGGTGACTGAGAAACTGTGTTTTGCTACTTAATCTGGCTTAATCTGATAGCTGGTTCCATTTGCTTCCTTCTCATTTGTTAGTATCTAACACGAAGGACTCTGTAAAAACTCTACAGTACCAAATAGGTAATTTTTAAAATTTATGCATACTTCAGATTTAGTGTTGGAGCATAACAAACAAAGAAGAATCCACTAGAAAGAAGAGATTCAGTAATCATGAAGAAAAGTGTACAGAGAAGAAAATAAGAAGGGTCCATTAAGGTGATTCTTCAAAGCAGAAGTTCTTACAATGCCTGGTCTGTGGAACTTGATTATTGCTCTGGAAAAATGATTTCAGTGTGCCTCTCATTCTGTATTTTTCCAGATGAAAATTGTCACTACAGTTTTTCAGCCTCTGCTCCTTAGTTATATAAACTGAGACATGTAAAAAACAGATAAGATATCCTTTGGTTTATAGGTTGTCAAACAACTGGGAACTCACCAAGACCGAATAGATAGCCTAGAGAGCTTAAACTTTGAGTTCGGTGAAATAATTGAATGTTTTTGTTTATCTTGTTTAAAAGCAGAGTAAATTTTTTCCTCTGTTTTGGGAACAAAGGTGAATCTGATGTTGTGTGACCAGATGAGTCTTCTTGTGGCAGACATGATATGTACTTACTAAACCCATTTCCTGTTCTTGGAGAACGAGTTTCAGAATACCTGCTAGACTTCTTTGCTTTTGGATGTAATTGAATTATAACCAATATAATATAAGCACAATTGATGTGAACCACTTCTAAGACTAGCCTCTAAAAACCTCCTATATGCATTCTCCATAATTTTTTTCTTCTGTCAGGTTGATTCAGATAAGCATAGCAACCTTGAAAATCTTAATGAAATGTTGAGCCTAAAAAACGGATCTGCCTTACTCTTTGAATTATTGCTTTGAGGAACAACCATTTTAGTTTTTACATGAATAGAAGGAAATAATAGAAAAGAAAATATGAATAAAATAAAATATATACTTAAAGTAAACAAATAATAAATCATAGTTCTGTGTTCTCAACTATGTGTTCTATGTTCTTATATATTGAATTTATTTACAATCTAAGAGGTTTACCTAAGAGGTCACAGACAGATATATGAAACAATAAAATATAATGTATAATTTGTAGTTATGTCAAAATTTTCTTTTATGATATATTTATAGGTTTAACCTAGTTTGTGATTCTATAGACCATCTCAAATTAATCTTCTCAATTAAACAAATGGTACTGAGTTGCTATTTATATATAATATCAGGCTAGTATGAGAAATAACCCAGTGAATAATACAGAAATCTTGTCTTAAGGATTAGAATTCAGTGGAATTCAGATAAATAAAAAATAATAATAGAATGTAGAAAATGCAACTGTAAAGTGAGTAGGAAGGACATCTGAATAAGTAGTACTTGGTAGAACTTCAGAGAAAAATGACTAAACCTAAGCATGAAGAACAAGAAGAATTATCCACACAAAGTTAATTGGGAGTTGGAATGAGACAGTACATATTAAAACCTGTAGTTATAACAAAAAATTAGATCATGAAATATTTTATGCCATATTAAAATAAAGCACTGTAAAGTTTTCTAAAGACAGAAAGACACTATTTATAGGTTACAATAAGAAGAATAACAATATACATTAGTACTTTAGAAAGATCACTTTAACTTTCTGTCTGAATTCAGGATACAAAGTAATGTAAAAATTTCATTGAGAGATTATTATGTCTGTCTAAACTAAGGTAAAAATAGTGAATAAATGTGTAGTAGCAATATTTAAGTATAATTTGAAGTCAGATAGTGTGATAACTCTGGCTTCATTCTTTTTCCTCAGGATTGCTTTTGGCTCAGTGGTTCTTAACCTGGGTTCTATCGAACCCTAGGGGTTCAATGAGTCGGTCTCAGGGGTTTGGAGAAGCCTCTGCTGCAGAGGCCAGAATAAAGTAATACTGTAATTTGTTGTGAGTTCTTGCACTTTGTTGGTTTTGTTCTTTGAGTAAGGTATGTTCATGCACGGCTCATTTTGTGCACCAGTAAAAAAAACATATATCTATGTCTTGAATTTGGAAAAAGAAATCATATTTTATTTATCTCTAAAGAAGGGTTCGGTGAATGTGCATATGAAACTGGTGGGTTCGGTACCTCAAAAAAGGTTAAGAACCACTGCCTTGGCTATTCAGGTATTTTTATGGTTCCATAAAAACCTGGTAATTTTTTAGTCTATTTCTTTAAAAAATGGCTTTGGGATTTTGATTGGGTTTGCATTAAATTTATATATTGCTTTGGATCATATACCATTTTAATTATGTTAATTATTTCAATCGATGAACATGAAATATTTTTCCGTTTCCTTCTGTCTTTTTCAATTTCTTTCAATTATACTGGGGAACAAAATATTTGTTCCACAAAAACACTTGTTCTTACCTAACTCGAGTGTGCTGATTTCAAATTTACATTAGTTTTTCTCTGTAAACTACAGGTTTTTTTGCAATTCAAGATTTTAGGTTTTCATCTTATTATAAAATTTTCAACATTTAGTTTAACATAATGAAGGAGAATGTCTTCTTGGGCATCATCTTTGTGAAAATATAATAATTTATATAATGCAATAAATACAATAATACACTAAAAGTTATGGTTGCATCAGAATTTATCTACAATTTCAAAGTAGAACATATTAAAACACTTATTTTAATCATAAAATCTGTGCAAAGCTTATTTAAATTCTATTCAGGCAAAAATTTGTGTTTGTAGTTCTTGCGTTTGTGTACTTGTTGAGGACAATCTCATTTGATGCTCTAGCAGTAGTCTTCTCATGACTAACAGATCCAAGATTTTTGGAAAACTTATTGAGCTGACTGTTTAGGAAGTGACTCTTAATGCTCATGTTCCATCCAATGTTGTGGAAAGCGACCAGCATCCTTTGAACCAGAAGTTCATAGTTTTCTGCTTTTTTTGTTGCCAAGGAAGTGCTTTGTAACTGCCACCAAAGACTGCCATGCTGCTTTCTCCTCCTTATTCATCTTCCTGGCAAATTCTTCATCATGTATGAGGGTTCAAATTTGAGGTCCATCAAATACACCTGCTTTTATCTTCTCAAAAGACAAGGCAGAAAAAGCAGAAATAGTATGTTGAGAGCACTCACTTCCTCTATTCAAAGCCTGAACAAATGGCTTTATTAAGCCAAGTTTGATGTGAAGTTAGGGAAAAATGATCCTGTCTTGATTAACTACAGATTCATTCACAATATTTTGCATTCCTACTTCCAGAGCTTCACGTTTCGGCCACTCCTTCTGTGTCCAATATTTCTCCTCAGCTCGGCTGTCCCACAAACACAGAAAGCAAGAATACTTTGTGAAACCTCTCTGTTGTTACCATTTTAAGATCCAAACAAATGATCTAGTTATGCTCCTCATACTTCAGAAAGTCGAGGACAATTTTTATGTCATTATCATCTTCTCACAGATGAGTTGAAAAACCAATTGGAACCGCTGCATAAATATTACCACTGTGTACCAGAGCACATTTCAGAATCCGTTTCGTGCTGTCAAGAAATAGCCACCAGCCTGACCAGGTGGTGATGCAGTGGACAGAGCATCAGTCTGGGATGTGGAGGAACACAGGTATGAGACCCCAAGTACACCAGCTTGAGTGTGGCCTCATCTGGTTTGAGCAAAAAGCTCACCAGCTTGGACCCAAGGTCACTGGCTCAAGCAAGGGGTTACTCAGTCTGCTGAAGGCCTACAGTCAAAGCACTTATGAGAAAGCAATCAATGAACAGCTAAGGCGTCACAACAAAAAACTGATGATTGATGCCTCTCATCTATCCTCGTTCCTGTCTGTCTGTCCCTATCTATCCCTCTCTCTGACTCTCTGTCTCTGTAAAAAATAAATAAATAAAAGAAATAGCCACCATTCTGTTGGACTGTAAGTGGTAACACCTAGGTGGCTGAGAAGACTACTGATATCATGACAGTAAAGAAAGTTTTTGTCTTCAGAAAAAAAGTCCACAAAAATTTGTTCACGCTTCCTGAAATGGGATACGTTAGCTGACCAGTGAAGTACATTTTTTTTCTTGAAGCCTGGATGCTAATAACTCAGAAGAAATAAAAGCATTGAAAACTGGAACCAGGAGTGTCTCAGACTGTGGAATAGGTCATATTGCTGAAGAAATATTAGCATATGCAATCATATGCCATTTTTTCTTGACGATGCCCTTTGTATGGATCAGACAGAAATAACAGTCTCTGCTGTGGTTCTTAGGTTCACACCAAACCATGGGAATACGAAAAGGCATTCCTTTGTGTTTTCCTTTTGTCCAGTCATGAAGCATTTCCTCACAATTATGACACACAATATGAGGAGACCAATTCTTGTCTTGATCCCCAAGGGAAACTTGAAAATAGGCAATATATGCACGTGGCACAAATGATGAAATATTATGCCTTTGACGTTGAAGTGTGTAACAGCCACATATATAACAGAAGGTGTCAGGACTATTTTTACATTTACGCCTACTCAAAAAAGCCATGATTCAATCTCAAAACAAAATAAGGTCTGTGTTTATTAGATAATAAATTTTTACATTTAAATATAACTACAGTTATGTGAAAGTGATGTTTGTAAACATTAATTGCCTTGTGGTTATATTCAATCCAAAAGTTGTTGCCCTTTAACTCCAATTTAAAAACCAATGCATGCCATTAACTGTAACAAAAAGAAATTAAAATTTCATAAAAACTAGAGCATGCACCAAAAAGCGGATTTTAGATTTTGAATCAGCAATGTAGAAATATATAGAAAAAGTTCTAAAACCTCATGCAACAGAAAATGAAAAAATAATTGTTCTCCAGTGTAATGTTTTGTAGTTTTTAGTATTATACGTCCTTCACATCATTTGTTAAGTTTATTCGTAGGTATATTTTTGTTGTTGATGCAATTGTAAAAAGAATTGTTTTTCTGAGTTCATTTTTTGATTTTTCATCATCGGTGTATAGAAAAGCCTTGGTCCTTTGTATATTGACTTTGTATTGATTTATTGTTTTCAATAGTTTTTTGGTTGGAGTCTTTGGGGTTTTCTATATAAAGGATCATGTCATCTGCAACAGCTAATACCTCTACTTCTTCCTTCCCAATATGGATGGATGCCTTTTATTTATTTCTCTTGCCTAATACTCTGGCTAAAACTTCCAGAACTCTGTTCAATAAAAGTGGAGAGAGCGGGCAGCCTTGTCTTGTTCCTAGTTTTAGAGAAAAAGCCTTCATTTTTTCATCATTTAGTATGATATCAGCTAATGGCTTGTCATATATGGCCTTTATTTTGGTGAGGTACTTTTCTTCTATTCCAATTTTATTGAATGTTTTATATGTAAAGTGATGTTGTATCTTATAGAATGCCTTTTCTACATCTATTGATAGGATCATATAATTTTTGTACTTTGTTTTGTTGATATGGTATATTATGTTGATCAATTTTCATATATTGAACCATCTTTGTGCCCCAGAATAGATCTCATTTGATCATTATATATTATTTTTTAATGTGTTGTTGTATTCGATTTGCTAGTATTTTGTTTAGGATTTTTGCATTTGTATTCATTAGAGATATTGGTCTGTATTCTTCTTTTTTTGTGTTGTCCTAGCCAGGTTTTGGTATGAGGGTTATGTTGACCTCATAAAATGTGTTGAGGAATGTTACTTCTTCTATTTTTTGGAAGACTTTGAAAAGGATGGGTCCCAAATCTTCTTGGAATATTTGGTAGAATTTATTATTGTAGCCATCTGATCCTGAACTTTTGTTTTGGGGGAGGTTTTTGATAGTTGTTTTCTTCTTCCCTGCTTATAGTTCTATATAGGTTTTCCACTTCTTTTTGACTCAATCTAGAATAATGATATAGTTCTAGGAATTTATTAATTTCCTCTAGGTGATTGAATTTGGTGATTATAATATTTCATTATATGCTACTATGATCCTTTGCAGAGGCAGATTAAGGTCAGTTGAGGCCCCGGGCACAGAAGAAAATATTGGGCCCCTTAAAAAAAGAGAGAGACAGGAAAAATAAAAATACATGTTAACCATATATTTAAATAAATAAAAAATATTATGTACTATTATTTTAAAATATCACATATGAAACCAAACTTGGTGTCATTAGAAAAAATGTAAAGTTGGTGTTTTGTGAGACCCTTCAGAAGTTGGGGCCCAGGGCATGTGCCCGGTGCGCCCACCATTAAATCCACCTCTGATCCTTTGTACATATACAATGTGTGTGGTTATTTTTCCTCTTTCATTTTGGATTTTGTTTAAGTCCTTTCTCTTTTTTTCTGTAGTGAGTGTAGCCAGTGGTTTGTCAATTTTATTGATCTTTTTAAAGATTCAGCTCTTTGTTGTATTAATCTTTTTTATAAGTTTTTTTTGTTGTTGTTCTCTGTTTTATTTAGTTCTGCTGTAATTTTTACTATTTCCTTTTTCCTTTTGATTTTGGGTTGCCTTTGTTCTTCTTTTTCTAGTTCCTTAAGTTGTGATTTTAGATTGTTTACTTGGGATCTCTCTTGTTTCTTGATAAAAGCCTGTAATGATATAAACTTTCCTCTTATTAGTGCTTTCACTGCACCTCAGAAATGATGATATGTTGTGTTTTCATTTTCATTTGTATATATCTTTTGATCTCTGCTTTTATTTCTTTTTTTGATCCAGTCATTTTTAGAAGTATGTTGTTTAATTTCTAAATTTTTGTTGGTTTTTACTTTCTTATTACAGTTGAATTCTAATTTCAAAGCCTATGGCTAGAAAACGTGTGGTATAAGTTCAATCTTCCTGAATCTGTTTATGCTATTTTTGTGGCCCAATGTATGGTCTATCCTTGTGAATGTTTCATGCACACTAGAGAAGAATGTATAAGATGACATTTGGGATGAAATGTTTTGTAAATGTTTATTATGTCCATTTGGGTCCAGTATGTTGTTTAAGGCTGATATTTCCTTATTGATTTTTCTGTTTGGATGATCTATCTAGAGGCATAATTAGTGTGTTGAAATCTCCAAATATGATTGTGTTTTTGTCCGCTTCATTTTTAGATCAGTTAGTATATGTCATATATTTTGGTGCTCCCTGGTTCAGTGCATATTAAGAAGTGTTATGTCTTGTACTTTTTATCATTTAACATGTCCATCTTTGTCCCTGGTCATCTTTGTCCCTGGTCATCTTTGTTGTCTTAAAATCAGCATTGTCAGATATGAGTATGGCTACACCTACTTTTCTTTGGATATTATTTTATTGGAGAATTGTTTTCCATATTTTGATTTTGAATCTACTTTTGTCCTTGCAGCTTAGATGTGTCTCTTGAAGGCAGCATATGGTTAGGTTTTACTTTTTGATTCAATCTTCTACTCTGTGCCTCTTTATAGGTGAGTTCAGTCCATTTAAATTTAGGGTAATTATTGACACTTGAGGATTTTCTATAACCATTTTATGTTTTGTTTTCTGGCAGCTCTGTGTCTTGTTTGGTTCTTCTCTTTTTGTTTCTGTCAAGTGTTTTTGTTTGGTATTATTTCATACTTATTTCCCTTGTTTCTTCTTTTTTTAAGTTGTGTGTTTCAATAGTGACTTTTTCATGGGTGATTGCCATTAGGTTATTAAGAGAAAAATGATCGTATTTACAAGAATTCTTTGTTTTATGAGTGCTTCTGCACTCTATCATCCTTTGTTACTACAGATCTTTATCCTCTCCCCTTTTATGTTATTGTTGTCACAGACTATCCTCATCTTTATTGTCACCTTGTTGTAGCTTTTACTTGTAGTTAAGATTTTTGTTTTTTGCATCTGGTCAAATAACCCCCTCGAGGATTTCTTGCAGTGGGGGTGTTCTGTTGTTAAATTTTCTCAGCTTCTCTATGTCTGAAGTTTTTATTTCTCTTTAATATTTGAAGGATAACTTTGATGCATATATTAGTATTCTCAGCTGGCAATTCCTCTCTTTCATGCTTTGAATGTTTGGGTCCACTCTCTTCTGGCTTATAGAGTTTCTGTTGAGAAGTCTGATGATAACCTAATGGACTTTCCTTTATATTTTATGTTCTTTTCCCTAGCTGCCTTGAGGATCCTATCTTTGTTATTGATTTTTGACAATTTTATTATAATATGCCTTGAAATAGATCTGTTTGGGTTGTGGTTAATTGGCATTCTGTTTGCATCTTGAATTCGAGGCTCTAACTCTTTCCATAGGCTTGGGAAATTCTCATCAATTATTTGAATAGGCTATCCATTTCCTTCTCCCTCTCTTCTTTTTCTGATATACCCATTATTTTTATATTATTCTTTCTGATGAAGTCATACAATTCTTGTAGAGCTCTCTCAGCATTTTTAATTCATGAGTCTCTTTCCTCGCTGTAGCATCTCTAGTTACCTATCTTCAGTGTCACTGATTATTTCCTCTACCTGGCTTGTTCTATTAGCTAAACTTGCTACCTCAGTCTCCAGTGTATATATTGAATTCTTTGTCTCTGTTTTTAAAGTTTCAATATTCTTGGTGAGGCATTTATTTTGTTAATTAATTTGTTTTATCAGCTCATTAAGTTGCCAATTGGTGTCTTTTTGCATCTCATTGAGTGTTTTCAGAACTTCAATTTTGAATTCTCTATCATTTAACTCCAAAGTTTCCATGTGATTGAGATTTTTTCCTGGAGATTATTCTTTTGTTTTTCTGAACTGTCTCTGTATTGTGTAGCCATGGTATTCGATTTTTTCTTCCTTTTTGACATTTGAGAGTTGTATTGTTAGTAACCTTAAAAAAACTTAAAAAATAAATATTTAAAATAAATAAATACTATAAAAAGTATGACATTTAAAAAATTATGACAAAGAAGTAAAAACCACAGAGAAAAAGAATGAAATCAAACCAAAAAAAATTAAAAAACAAAGCACCCACATAAAAATAAAAATATAAAAATTTAAAGAAAATAAAATTCAAAAGAAATAATAGAAAAAATGGGAAAAAAAGAAAAATAAATTTCAATTTTGAGAGGTTTCTTCCAGTAGGTGTTGCTGTATTACAACTTTTAGCTCTATGAAGTTTCTGGGCTAACCTCTGCTGAGATGTTGCTGTCACAATGATGTAGGCAGGGCTGCAGTTGTGATGGTGGGTAGGACGTGTTGTGAGGGCTTTATAGCATCAGTCTTACAGCTTTGGCTTTACAGCTTTAGCTTTCTTGCTTTATGGTTCTAGCAGTAGCAATATCAGGCTTCCAGGCACTCTTTCCCATGTCTCAAAAGACTTGGGGACTCTGTGAGGAGCCCCTCTGATCTTCAGGCGAGGGAGTGGCTGTGGAGCACTAGCTCTGGGGTTTGTCTGTGCCACTCTCAGTACCACGAAGTGAGAGAGGTGGAATCTGGAAGACTAGGGGTGGGGCACCTTTTAGCTTTCTCTGTCTCTGCCAAGTGCGGGCTGCAGGCAGAACACCTGAACAGTGGCCATGACTCCACACCCTGACTGTTTTGTTTATCTCCCACTCTGCCCATCTATCTCACTTCTCCTCATGGCAGAAGGAGAACCAGTCACTCTGAATTTCCCTCTCTTTACCCCTCAGACAAAATCTAAAGAGTTTGAGCTTCCCTCCTTTTCACAGTCCTGCAGAGGAAAAGAAAAGTCATTCCAGGTTTGCATCCCTTTCTCTCCAAAGCCCACCATGAATGCATTTTATCTTCTGCCCCTATTTTCACTCCACCCCACCTTTAGTCCACTTGGTGTGTGGATCTTTAAGGCACACCTGCGAGCCCAGTTGGGATTCCTTTGTTGTGTTATAGTTGTTCAATGTATTGAAATTTCAAAGGGAGAGATCAGGAGTATCTCTCATGCCACCATTAGTCTAATGTCATTCAAATTTTGGCTATACTCTACAGAAGTATATATTAGCACTGTGTAACTGCTAACGGAAATTATGCCATGAAACTTAAAAATTGATATTGATTCAGAGTAACTATGTACCAGAAATGAGCACACTAAGGGCATAGAAAACATAACACAGAAAACTTGTACAGTATGTTATCCAGTAATATAATATTAGTGACATCCAGAAAATCAACATTATGAATTGTGCAACTAAAATGTTTTTCTTTTAAATTTAATACTTTAATTCTCATTCCTCTGAGCTTAACTCCATGAAAATGTCAAAGATGCATGTAAGAAAAATTTTAAAAAGCAGCACTATGAAATTATGTGTTTTTATCTGTTTGCAGTAGTGTACCATACTTTCAAAAAGCACGATTTACTACTATGGGTCCTAAAATTAGCTTGCTTTGCAGCCCACACTGTTTTCTCTCAACCCAGCATTCTGAAGTCTCTTGAACTTCAGTTCTAGATGATCTGCTAAAAGTGTGGTATAGATCTGTCTATTTTTATGCATGATAGCCTCTAGGACAAATCAATGGAAGTGCAGTGTTTCTTTCCTGTGCAATAATAACCAAAAAACAATGTCCTGATTATATACACTTAGTAAATGTGGTAGTGGCACAATGAATATGTTTCCAAAACACTCACTCATATATAATGACATGAAGGGAAAGTCAAAAATTGTTTCTTTGCAGCAAATGCTAACAAGTCTACTTTGATTTGGAATCCAAAAATAAAAAAAATGTAGAAATAATTCAATATACTACATTTGAATTATGTGCCATAAAATAAATTTTGCATAGCACAGGTATTTATTTAAATAAAGACTTGACTTGGGAGTTGAACACAGCAAACAATGTACAAAAGATGTGTTGTAGAACTGTGCACCTGAAACCTAATAATTTTGTTAACCACTTCCACCCAATAAATTCAATTAAACATAAATAAAAATAAAAGAGTTAATGCATTAACCAATTTTTATATTATGCACATATCTATTTAATGTAATCATGACGTCATTTAGTTTAAATACAGTGAGTTCTAGAAAATGAAACATTTCTGGCTGCACTCAGACTTTCAGGCAGAACTACTCCATTGCATTTTTTTTTAAACTAAACACAGGGAAAAGGCTTTACTATGAAGATTTATTTATTTTATGTGGCTCTAAAATATTTTATCACTTATTTACTGTTTGGGTTGGCATTATGCATTTACTCTTATCAAAAGGTACTTTTGCAAGTACTACATTTATACGTTTGGGGATCCTCCATATGTAACATGTACTTGACTAATGACATATTTCAGTTATATCATTTAGAAGAATTTCTATAACCTACCCATAATGAATAGTGAGAAATATCTATACAGAAGATAGAAACATGTTTATTCATCTCATCAGCAGAATTGCCTCCAAAGAATTTGAGAAAAGGTTATCCTATGCTTTATAGACTACAATAAAGCCTTTGACAGAGAAATGGGCATGCCTGCATACTTGGCTGTTCTGATAACTAACTTGTACTATGCCCGGGAAAACACTGTAAGAATAGAATATAGAGAAACAGAACAGTTTCCCATAGGCAAAGGTGTCAGATAAGGATGCATTTTATCTCCCTATTTTTTTAATTCACAGGACATATTATATTAAAAAAAAACTGGGCTACACTCAGAGGAAGTAGGAGTGAAAATTGGTGAAAGAAATATCAATAACTTAAGACATGTAGATGACCCTGTCTTATTAGCCGAATGTAGCAAATATTTGAAATAACTTCTTATTAAAGTAAAGAAGAAAATGTCAACGCAGGACTGCACTTGAAAGTCAATAAGTCAAAACTCATTATTACAGACAAAGCCCACAACTTTATCATAGATAATGAAGATATCGAAATTTTTAGGTATTTCTTTTACCTTATTTTAGTCATTAATTCAATGGAGACTGCAGCCAAGATATCAAGAGAAGGCTGAGACTTGGAATTGCAACAATGAGAGATCTAGGAAAGATTGCCAGGAGCAAAGATGAGTTATTAGAGACCAAAGCTAAGATCATCAGCACCCTTGTATTTCCAATTACTATGTATTGACAAGAAAGTTGGACAGTAAAGACAGAAAAAATATTAATTGGACAGAAAAAAAAAATTGATTCATTTGAAACCTGATATTAAAGGAGAGCTCTACAGATTCCCAGGACTTTCAGAAAGGCAAACAAATGGGTCCTAGAGCAAATTAAGCCTAAAGCATCGCTGGAGGCAAAAAATAATAATAATAAAAATAAAAGAACGGAAGCTCCCCTACTTTGGACACATCATGAGAAGGCAGGGTTCTTTGGAAAAACAATAATACGGAGAAAAATAAAAGGCAGCAGAAAAAAATGAAGACCAACTATGAGATTGACTCCATTAAAGAAGTCCTGGGCACGAGTCTCTAGGAGCTGAGCAGAGCTGTTGAGGGCAGGACACTCATACCTAGGGTTGCCAGGGGTCAGAGCTAACTCAACTGCACTTAATACACACAGACTTGTCTGTAAGTTAAAATATTTTATTGACAAGTCCAATTTCTCAAAATAATAGAATGTAAACTTACACTGTATTTGTGAAACTGCAGGAGTCTAGAAAATTTATAAAATAACTTATATATTTAGATACCAATATGACATAAAAGTTATAAATATTTAAAGATTTTTAAATTAAAAATAAGAGGTAGAAACCTGTGTGTCATATTCTGCACTTTGTTTATATCTGGCTTCACTTGTGGTATATTAATTGAAACTCATTCATTTGAGAAGTATAATCATCAATATAGTTTAATTATTATTTTCACTATCATATCTTTTCCCAATTTTCTCCATTCTTGAATTATCCAACCTAAAATATAATATAAACTTTAAAATGACTGTTTTAGTCCTGGCTGGGTAGCTTGATTGATTAGAACATTATTCTGATATGTCAGGGTTATGGGTTGAATCTCTGGTCAGGGCACATACAGGAATCAACCAATGAATGCAGAAATAAGTAGGACAACAAATTGATCTCTCTCTCTCTATTTCTCCCTTTACATCTTTTTCTCTGAAATTAATGAATAATATATATATTTAAAACTATATTAAACATAGACCAATGGTCTGTCAATTTTTTGTTATACCTATAAATTTTGTATTTTTGAAATGGTATAATATCCTGTAATGATGCTAAACTCAGAAGTTATAACAGTGTCCAAATATCACTATAATAAATTAATAAGCTACTATTGGATATTTTTCTAATAATGTTTTTTTTTTACCAATGATAAAAAACATGCATTATTCTTTTGAGTATCTATTATTATTTAGTTATTTAAACTATAAAGTGACAGTTCCTGTAGATCTTTTCTCAATCTTGAATCTGTATAATAAAAAGAAAAAAATCAATGTAGAATTAAAAGGCATAGGTCCAAGTGCTAACGTTGGGTGATTTAGTTGTGAACTTTTTTTTTTTGCTGAGTCTCATTTGTCAAGTGACAGTTACTGGAGCTAAGAAAACAGAAAATCATCCCAAAGATTTCTTTCAATTCTAAAGTATCTTTATTTGCAGGTGAAACTCTCCGTACATTTGGTTTTTTAATCTGCTAATTTACAAATACAAATACTGTACACTCATATTTTTATAATTAGGATTAATATTCTTTTTTTTTTTTTTTTGTATTTTTCTGAAGTGAGAAGAGGGGTGGCAGAAAGACAGACTCCTGCATGTGCCTTACTGGGATTCCTCCCCACCCCTGCAGTGGCAAGCCCACTAAAAAGGGTGATGCTCTGCCTATCTGGGTTGTTGCTCCAATGTGACTGGAGCCATTCTAGTGCCTGAGGCAGAGGCCATGGAGCCATGCTCAACTCCTGGGCCAACTTTGCTCCAGTGGAGTTTTGGCTGCAGAGGGGAAGAGAGAGACAGAGAGAAAGGAGAGGAGAAGGGTCGAGAAGCATATGGGTGCTTCTCCTGTGTGCCCTGGTCAGGAATCAAACCCAGGACTTCCACATGCCAAGCTGATGCTCTACTACTAAGCAAACCAGCCAGGGCTATGGTATTGATATTCTTTGTTTTCAAACTTTTTTTCTTTCATGAGTTGATATATATCAATATTACTTTAGATAAGAATGAATATTCTGTACTGAGTGTCATGTAATGTTTTACTTTATAAATTTCCCTATATGAGAAGCTGTATGAGAAAAAGGGAAACTAACCAAATGAGACATTTACTCATGAAACTTTCACCATAGCAGAAAATAGATTTGGAAACACAGCACCTTGGCTAACATACATTTACATTTACATGAAGTAGGTCAGTGAAGTAGTAGTCAACCTGGTCCCTACCGCCCACTAGTGGGCATTCCAGCTTTCATGGTGGGCAGTAACGGAGCAATCAAAGTATTAATAAAAAGATAGATTTAACTATAGTAAGTTGTTTTATAAAGATTTATTCTGCCAAACTTAGCGAAAATCCAACATAAAGTACTTGGTAAGTAATTATTATTATATGCTTTCACTTGCTGTAACTCTGCTTTATAAATTTTATAAAGTTACTTCCCTATTTTATAAATCACCATCACTGTGGAACCGGTGGGCAGTTAGAAAATTTTACTACTAACAGAGATACAAAAGTGGGCGGTAGGTATAAAAAGGTTGACTACCCTTGATACAGCATCCTCTATAGTTTGTACTGATGACACAGAAAACTGAGATCAAGTATGACTGAAATCTCGGAAAATATTTTGCAGAGGAGAAAACGTTGGAGCTGCTACTAGTAAATACTGACTTTCAGAGTTCTTTGGGACAATGTTCTAATGAGAGGAGTTAACTGTGTTCAACCATCACTTGGTCTTCTAGTACCAAAAATATTGTGACACACTTCATAAGGGTAAAGTCCCTAATGACTTTTATATATTTTTGATAACCTCAAAACATTGAAAAATATGAGAATGTTTATTAAGATTTGACAAGCTGCACCAAAGTAAACAAAGTTGTCAGATGTTTTCTATGTAGGCAAATAAAATGAATTTAGCTGAGAAAAGTCATTCCAAAAATGGAATCATGAATTGTTAGAATGATGGAGAACAAGAGAAATAACCCAATTTAAAATTCTATTATTCAGTAAAGAAATCTTCAAGCCTTTGACATTTCAGTCTTATATTCTTACTCTTCTCACCTTGAAAATTTCTTTTTCCTCTAAATTTAACTAGTTTGAAGTCACCTTGCAGTTTTCTGAAAATTTCATGCTGCTTTATGACTCCATATCTCTAACTAACTCGTTAGAATATGGTGGCAACCTGGAAGCAGAGATTCTCTAGTTACAATTAGGAACGTTTACTAGCAATATGCTGAACATCAAGCCCACAAATGTCACCCAATAGATTAAATTTGTCACAGTGTGACTGTCTTCTCTAACTTCCTCTTAATTACTTTTCCCACTCATAACAGCAAAGCCTTATAAAAAAAATGGAAGATTCCTCTTGCTTATGATTATAATAAAGAGGGAGAACTTTGTTTTACTACTTTTTCTTTTAAGAATCATCCCAAGAAAAAATTGGCTTCTTCTCCTCATCGGAGAAGATTTATTTTCCAGCATTAAGAGAAGGCCTCTTTTTCTCATTTGAGGAGAGAATAAGTAGGTGACCAGCAGCCTTAGGAAAGATCCACATTTCCTAATCTCTGAGCTCTTCTCTGTGATGCACCTACTGCATGTGCAGGTGCCATCTGTCCCTCACTGTGTCTCTGGTTGGGATCAGGGCTTAAGGAGCCAATGCAACATACTGCTCTGGATGCTGCTTTTATCATGAGTTATAACTCATGTCTGCAAGATAGGGTTCTCACATTTTCTTAATGCATTTGACCCTTGAACAGCATATGTATGATCTGTGAGGATCCACTCATATGCAGATTTTTTAAAATGAATACATTGGAAAATTCTCTGGAGATTTCTTTACTACTGAGAAGTAACCATATCAATTACACTAGGCTACCATAAAGTAATCACATTGTTATTTTTCATTATCAATGCATGAGTTATCATACCTGTAAATAAATATAAATTTATTTTATACAATTATTTTTTTCCATTTTGATGTCTCATGTTAGTAATACTTCTAACATCTACCTGGCTTTGTATCATATAAGACAATATTGGTGTAGGTACTGACAGACAATTTGTCTTGGAAACAGATGATGTAAACTTATGGTATCAATAAATACAGCATAATACTGTAAATATATGTTCTTCACCTCATGATTTTTTTAATAACACTTTCTTATATATGGCTTACTTTATTGTAAGAATACAATGTATAATATATACAACATACAAAATATTTGTAGTCAGCTATGTTATTGGTAAGGCTTCTGTTCAACAGTAGGCTATTAGTAGTTAAGATTAGGGGACTCAAAAGTTATACTTGGATTTTTGATTGCATGGGGGTTGGCACCCCTAACCCCACATTATTCAGGAGTCAATGATATATGTGTATAACATTATGGTAGGCTCACATGTTAATTTTCAAGTAAGGTGAAATCTCAGACCCTTAACATTTTATTTATTTTTTAACATCTATCTTCAAGATACTTTCCAGATTCTTTCAGATGTGATCTTTAAGCCCTCTATGGCTTTCTCTCTTTATCCTCTAATCTATTTTTGTCATCATTGTTATGATTAGTATACTCACATTGAACCTACTTCTGAAGAGTAAGCTTCTGGAAGGAGGACGTGTGGTGACATGTCTCCTTCCTTTTGTTCATGCTCACATTTTCTGGCCAGTTAGAAACAATAAATACTGAGTTCCATAATATAAATTGAATTAATTATACTTGAAAATGTTTATTAAAAGTTTGAAAATTTTTCCTACTTTGTTTTTGCCTCATTTAAACTTTTCTTTGAGTTGTAAGCATTCTGGTGTCACATTTCTTTATAGCCAGTACTTTGTTCTCCAATACATTAAAAATTGCAACAGCAAGGAGTTTTGTATTTAGTAACATTTGTTCCAGAAGAATCATGTCTGCTGCATCTGTTCTTGTTTTAAATCAGAGTTAATGGTTTTCCATCCCAGTCAATATTTTCGGATGTAGCTATAATGTGGAGCTATTTTATCATTTTTTATTATCTAAATAGGTTATATATTTTTCTAATTTTTGTATTTTATGCATTGTTTACATAGTTTTTAAAAGTATGCTGTGAATAAAAATTCTCTTATAAACAAATATGTTGCTATAAAAGGGATTGCGTGAGCTGCCTAAAAGAATTAATATAATATTTATTGACTTTAATGTTTTAGTAGTAACTTTTGACCAGTACAGTTTGCCTTATGTCAAAGGTTATATAACCAAGCACATCATCATACCCCTTTTTCAATGCACATTGGGTCAAAAGTCTCTGAAAAAAATAAATATGTGTACTTAAAGGTATGATAATTCCCTCTCAAGATACTTTCTTTCTCTTTCATTATTAAGAAAACCATTAAGTGTATGTTTGACCTCCTGCTCTTTAAATAGGCTGCTTAATCAAAAATTTAAATCACCATACATATATTGAAAGCAAATCTGAAATAAATCTTTAATCTTCACTCCATTTATGCACTTGCAAAATGCTATAGCTTTTACATGCAAAAATAAATATCAATATTTTGCAAACATTTTCAATAATGATTTACCTTTTTATAAATAATATTTCAGTTTGCTTTGTCAAATTAGTTCCACAAAAGATAATTAAAAAACACAGGCATTTGTATATATGTGTATGTGATTATTAAGTGTGTGTTTGTGAGTCATAGTATGTTATAGTGTGTATGATATATACACATATGTGTGTTTTACCTTTTTAACTAGCAAGGACTAAATTTTATATAGTGTTTGTTGTTGTCATTGGGTTGATATATGAAAAATATATTTCACTTTAAGAACAAGTCACCAGCTCTGGTTGGATAGCTCAGTCAGTTAGAGAATTGCCCCAAAGAGCAAAAGTTGCTGGTTCAATCTTGGTCACGGCACATACAGAAGCACATCAATGTTCCTGTTTTCTCTCCCTCCCTTCCTTTCTCTCTAAAATCAATACATTTTCTAAAACAGAACAAGTTGTGAAAAAATCATCACCTAATTTTAAAAATACTTATTTTTTCTAGTTCAAGAAAAATGTTACATTTACTAACAAAATTTTAATAAGTTAACCCTTTATTTTTTTGGTTATAGTCTATGACATAGTAAGAACATGTTCTTTTTTCTTAGTTCCTTAGGCTGCTGTTGTGTGAGTGTCCCTGAGTCTTCCAGCACTAGGGATCCCTTTACTGATCAATTTCACCCTATCTTAGATGTAATAACTTCATTCCCAAAGAGAAATAACATACTCTTAAAGAAAAAATTAAAAACTTGCTAACCTCCCAGGAATTTTAACTTATTTAAAATAACATTCAGATATGAATTCTTAAATTGGGTAAGAACAGTCATACAGAATTAATTGTGATTTAGGTTACTATAATTATAATAATAATTTATTTAAAATGCTTTTGTCAAGAAGTGTTGTACCTGACCAGGTGGTGGCGCAGTGGATAGAGCATCAGACTGGGATGTGGAAGACCCAGGTTCGAGACCCTGAGGTTGCCAGTTTGAGTGTGGGCCCATCTGGCTTGAGTAAAAGCTTGCCAGCTTGGACCCAAGGTTGCTGTCTCCATCAAGGGGTGGCTCAGTCTGCTGAAGGCCCGTGGTCAAGGCACATGTGAGAAAGCAATCAATGAACAACTACGGTGTCGCAATGGAAACGAAAAACTAATGATTGATGCTTCTCATCTCTCTCCATACCTGTCTGTCTGTCCCTATCTATCCCTCTCTCTGACTCTCTCTGTCCCTGTAAAAAAAAAAAGTGTTGTAACCTCAGCTATCTGTATTTCTATACTACTCTTTTTTGTTTTAGTTTGATGATAATATACAGATTTCAATGTTTTCTAAATCTGTTTTTTCCCTGGATTGTCATGGCCTGGGATTACATTGACCTGGCCCATGAAGGTATCACACAAGTTGACTCAGTTCTGATGCTATCCATCGGAGTTAGCATCAGATCCCATGGGTTAAAGGCTCCACCCACAATTTGACCTCTCAATTGGTCCAGGACTTCAGCCAAGCACATGATGCCATTTACCAGTCCACTCCTGCCTCAGCAGTACTATGACAAACATTATGAAATTGTCTCAGGCTAACGGCAAGGACCTGGATCATACCCCAGTAGATTGTGTTGCAAACAAATTAGCAAAAACTCAGTGAGCACTTCTTTCCTTAGTGTTATGCCAAATATTATTTATACTTAAAGTTAATTCTTCTTCATATACAGATTACTTACTACTGTTGTCACCATCACCTCAAAACAGCGCTTCAGCCACAGTAGCCGCTGTTGGTTTCCCCCTCCGATTCCCTTTTCTTGACCAGAACCAACATCACTGAAACCTCCTCTTGTACCAGCAGCAACAGGCTCACAACTGTTTCTTAGAGAGATCTGAGACAAAGAATACTATAAATTTATTATATTGGAAGCTAGAAACAAATAATTAAGTACTATATGAGGAAAACCAAGTACTAAATAAAACAATTTACTTTTCTTTGCAGTTAACTAATACCTCATACTCATGTAAGCCTAATAGTCATTAACAAATTAACTTCCTGTTAAAAAACACAGGCCATTTGATTAAGAATTAGATTTTAAGTTATTTTTATTCTAGTATAGTATAAAGTCAACTCAACATAAGTACTCCATAAATAAACTACTTCTTCTCAGTTAGATAAAATCTAACTCACACCATATTTAGTCATAATTCATCTTTATTAAGTTAATAATATGCAATGTGGTCCTGGCTGATTGGCTCAGTGGTAGAGCATTGGCCCAGCATGTGAATATACTGGGTTCAATTCCTGGTCAGGGCACACAGGAGAAGTACCCATCTGCTTCTCTACCCCTCTTACTCTCACTTTTCTCTCTCTTTCTCTCACTCTCTCTCTCCTCCTCCTGCAGCCATGGCTTGATTGGAGTGAGTTGGCCCTGGGCACTGAGGATGTCTTCATGGCCTCTGCTTCAGGGGCTAAGAAGAGCTCAGTTGCTGAGCAATGGACCATTTCCCCAGATGGGCAGAGCATCACCCCTAGTGGGTTTGCCAGGTGGATCCCAGTTGGAGCTCATGCAGGAGTCTGTCTCTGCCTCTCTACTCTCACTGAATTAAAAAAAAGTAAAAAGAAAGGTCTTAGTTGCTGTTCTGCAGGATTACTCTTTTGAGAGTCTGTATTATGATAATCTCAAACTTTTTTGTTTATTTTATCTTATTATTATTTTTCTTTTTACTCATTCAGCTTATTTAGCATCTGTTTAACCAACTCCCTTTCAATTCCATTATTTCAAACACCTAATTTGATTTCTGTTTTTCCTGCCAAGTACCTTTTCAGTAAACTGTCTTGGCCCATGTCTTTGCAATGGTGGATCTCCTAATTTAAGTTACTTGTTGGGTGAAAATAAAATTGTACGTTTTATAACTTTTTAAATAAGTATGGATCTAAGTAAACAAGTGCATCTGCTTCTTACAGCCTGGGTGAGAATAATAGTCTGCAAAGCTATCCTCTGCTCAGCCAAGAGCTGACAGAGCTGAAACCATGCAGGCTAGAAAAGTGAGGGAGCATACTCTTGTGCCGTATCTTGTGTTTTGTGGTCTCTCACATTTTTAACCGGCACTATGTGTGCCCAGAACCTGTCAATATTTTTCAACTTTTCATCAATAAATAGTGAAATTTGTGCCAATATCTCTATTTCCCTCATCAAACAACATTCTCTTCCATTTTATCCCTTTTTTAAAAATCTGAACACATATCCATAATTTAAAAGAAAATTAGACATTATCAAGCATATTAACTATTAAAACATGTGTCTGTGTTTCCAAGTGTATTTGTGTGTGTGTGTGTGTGTGTGTGTGTGTGTTTTGGGGGAAGAATGGTGATTCCAGAATGTCTACTAATATTTAATTTTAGCCAGTTAACCTGAACTACCTGACATAACCATGATGCACAGAATTGGCATCGCCATTTGCTAGTTCTGGGATTTTGAATAAATTATTCAAACTCCATGCACTGCACTCCAGTTTTCTCATCTCTAAAACAGGCATTTTAAAAGTATCCAACTGGGCCCTGGCCAGTTAGCTCAGTGATCGAGTGAAAGCCTGGCGTGTAAATGTATCGGGTTTGATTCCCAGTAAGGGCACACAGGAGAAGCTACCATCTACTTTACCTCTTCCTTTCCCTCTCCCCTTTATCTCTCTCTTTCTCTCCCACAGCGATGGCTCGATTGGTTAACCCTGGGAACTAAGGATGGCTCTGTGGAGCTGCTCCTCAGGTCTAAAAATAGCTTAGTAGGGAGCATGCCAGATGGGCAGAGCATCAACCCCAGACCAGGGTTGCCAGGTGGATTCCAGTCAGGATGCATGCAGGAGTCTGTCTCTCTAAGTGATACCCTTTCCAAGTGATACCCTCCTCTCACTTGGAAAAGAAGGAAAAAAAAGTATCCAACTCAAGGACCCTGAGTTCAGTGAGTTAATAAATATAAAAGCTTAGAATGGCATAGCCATGTGGCAATTGTTAAATGAAAGACAGCTGGTTTGATTTCTGTTACTCTTCCTATATTCAAGACTGGCATAGCCTGGAGAAATATTACCAGAAAAAATTATATATATATATATATATATATATATATATATATAGAGAGAGAGAGAGAGAGAGAGAGAGAGAGAGAGAGAAATTTCCACAAACTATTACTAGAAAAAATCATATATATATATATATAATTTCCACAAACTAGAAATAATTTGCTGAAAAATATGGGAAGTACAAACTTCCCAGACAATTTCTTCCTGATACATAGTCTATTAAGTGGGTAGAAAGAGCCTGTTCATTATATTTCACACCTCTGATGAAGAGAGTTGCTCAGGTAAAAAAAGGTGAGAAAACACTGTCTTCACCTGCTTCCCCCTTAATTCTCCCTTACCATATGTTCATGGAAGAAATGTGAAGGCAGATGTCAATGGCATGTCCATTTCTCATACTCCTTGTAGAAAACAACAGATAAAGTAAAGTTGCTATGAAGTCTCTTTTATTTAGAAATACTTCTCTCAAGCCTGTATTTTTCTAGTTTTTTGGGGGAAAATGGAGCAGCACCCCTGACCTTTAGCTCCTACCCCCAACATATATACTATTGGCCAGCTCTTTCCTATATTAGATTTCTCTGATACTCAAGTTTTATACATGTAAACTACTTTTTAAGTTATTTTATATATTCTATTCTAACTTATCTTGGTTATCCTTCTTCCTTATGGGTAATGAAGTTGCATCCAGAACCTGAATGCCTCAGTATAGTGGTTGAACCAAGGCTACCTTGGGTCTCTCAATTCTTGGCCTAGCATCTTTCTGATAACGTCTAGCTTAGATGTGAAGGTTCTCCTGGCTATCCAAAATAAAGTGTTCCTATGAAATCTTTTTGTAAGCCAAAATGGCACAAAACAAAGAAGCTGTTTTTACTTTTCACCTTTTTTGTAAGAATGAAAATCCTCTTCGGCCTTCTTTTGGGTAGCGCAAACAGGCTCTAATGTAGGTGTTGTCTGTAGAAATGAAGATATGCAAAGTGAACCTTTGAAAAGCAAGAGGTACCTGTGTAAGTTTGTCCTTTATAAAGCAAGGGTCCACAACTTTTATTAGCTATATGTGTATAATTATTAAAAATTTACTAATAACCAGAATATTTAAGTACTACAAGAAGCTGAGTTTGGAACAGTGAAAAGCTTGGGGTCCATTTCCATTAGAGGTGGTGAGCACATTTCAGGCCTCTCGCACTGTCTCCATTTACCTGTAAGTAATTCAAGCTGAAGAAGGCTTCCTATTTCTCATCTTTGGTGCTGATCTTGCCTCACTGAGACTTCTCTGAAGATTAGAGGACAAAATAGTCCAGAACAAATGTTCTTATAAACTTTCGGTGTGGTGGAGAGACAGATTTGACAAAATACATCATAAAAGCTCAACTTAGGCCTGACCAGGTGGTGGCGCAGTGGATAGAGTGTTGGACTGGGATGCAGAAGACTCAGGTTCGAGTTCCCAAGCTCACCAGCTTGAGCGCAGGCCCATCTGGCTTGAGCAAAAGCTTGTCAGCTTGGACCCAAGGTCACTGGCTCCAGCAAGGGGTTGCTCAGCCTGCTGAAGGCCTGGGGTGAAGGCACATTTGCGAAAGCAATCAATGAACAACTAAGGTGCTGTGACGGCAATGAAAAACTAATGATTGATGCTTCTTGCTTCTCACCTCTCTCCGTTCCTGTCTGTCTGTCCCTATCTATTTCTCTCTCAGACTCTCTCTCTGTCCCTGTAAAAAAAAAACCCAAAAAACAAAAAAACTCAACTTTGGCCTAACCAGGGTGTGATGCCATGGGTAGAGCATCAGACTGGGATGCAGAGGACCCAGGTTCGTGACCCCGAGGTTGCTAGCTTGAGCACGGGCTCATCTGGTTTGAGCAAGGCTCACCAGCTTGAGCCTAAGGTCACTTGCTTGAGCAAGGGGTCACTCGCTCTGCTGGAGCCCCCTGGTCATGACACATATGAGAAAGCAATCAATGAACAACTAAGATGCTACAACAAAGGGTTGATGCTTCTTGTCTCCCTTCCTGTCTGTCTGTCCCTCTTTCTGCCTCTCTCTGTCTCTGTCACACACACAAAAAGAAAACAAATAAAAAAACCCTCAACTTTGCCAGTTGGGTTCTAATCAGAGGATACTACTTTTTTTAAATGAGAACATATTTTCTACTAAAATATATGGCCAGTAGTTATCTGAATGTGCTACATTTTCCTAGGAGTACATAACGTGTTGCAGAGAAATAAACAACATGCACCACCAGATTCATTCCTAAGTCATCCTGGGAAGTCCTAGACTGTATTTCTCTCCATTTCAGAAGAGAACTTCCTGGAACTGGCAGCCAACATACAACAGGGCAGGAGAGAGATAAAGAGGAGACATCTCTGAGTTCTCTGAGTCCTCATTCAGTCTACAAAATAAATAAATAAATAATGAATAAATGAATGAATGAATGAATGAAGAAAGAAAGAATTACAAAAAGAGTGGAATCTACTTATGTAAATTGTCTCACAACGTGATTCATTTATTGCTGCAAAACCTGCACTTTAATTTAATGTGAAACATAAATACCTCTGGTGTTGATATGCCTTCCTTTTTCACACTGAAAATCAGTTAGTGTGGTCCTAGAAATCTCTCTTTTTCTTTTTCTTTTTCTCCTTCATTTCCTCTCTTTCACTTTCTCCCTTTTCCCACCCTCTTTCTACATATCAAAGGTTTTCTCCATAATTAAAAGCATTTTTGTTTCATGAAATTTATTAATCTTCTACCTGACAAAACAGTATGCTCTCTTGAGACAGTATTTTGACATGCTTACTTAGTCCTTATGAACAGCAACCAACACCATCAAAAGAAAGACAAAACAAAACCACTGTGAAGGAGGATGTTACAGGGACACTATGTTTCCTAAATAATACTTGGGTTTTTATTTGTTACTGATTCCTAAATTTGCCTCAGTCCACCCTGTTCATTTCTAATTTCTAGCAATGTTACCATGAAAACTGCTCCTGTAAAAGCTTGTATACATTAAAACCAAGGGAACTCTGAGAGTTAGGTATATAAAAAGTGTTTCTTGTATTTTTTAAACAAAACTCAATTTATCAATTTGAGAGAGGGAAGAACATAAAAGTAAAGAATGTTGCCATATAAATTGGAAATATATACTCTATAACAGCTTCTGGGGCCAATCTGCATAGCAAGCTCTTGCTTTTTACACAGTGTGAAAGCTAATAAATCTATTTGTGAGAATTCCTAAAAGGCAATCATTTTCAGAAAGAGCAAATTCTGGCAAATGCTATTGTTTTAGCAAATTAAAATGACAAGTGCTTTAGTATGACAATATTTGCAGTTCCGGGGGCACAGTACATTTTGGAATCATAAAAGCAGCAACACATTCTGTGTGGCAAAACATATTGTGTTTGAATCCGTCCTCCTGAAACTTGCTGCTCATGGTTATGTACAGTGTATTATTAAGATGGAGAAGTGCCTGATCAGGCGGTGGCACAGTGGATAGAGCGTCGGACTGGGATGTGGACGACCCAGGTTCGAGACCCTGAGGTCGTCAACTTGAGCATGGGCTCATCTGGTTTGAGCAAGGCTCACCAACTTTAGCCCAAGGTTGCTGACTTGAGCAAGGGGTCACTCGGTCTGCTGTAGCCCATCGGTCAGGGCACATATGAGAGACCAATCAATGAACAACTAAGGAGCCACAGCGAAGAACTGATGATTCTCATCTCTCTCCTTTCTTGTCTGTCTATCCCTATCTGTCCCTCTCTCTGACTCTCTCTGTCTCTACAACAAAAAAACAAAAAACAGAATCAAAAGAAGATCAGAAAGATCAATTATAAACCTACATGATCTAGTCATTTTGCAAAAAAGTCTTTGTTTTCTTTCTTTTTTTTTATCTTTTCATCATCCGTTTTAGTTATACATGCTTTCCAAATTGTTAGACACTCTACCTCTCAAGAGCTTTCTCACACAGTTTCTCCTTTTCTTTAGAGGGTATGCATTAGTTTCCAATAACAATGACTTTTTATATTATTGGTAGCATCAAATAAAATGCAATTATTTTCAATTTCTGAATTAAATTATACATATTCTTTATTATTATTATTTTTTGTTTGTTTGTTTTGTTTTTTCTATGTGTAGTAAGTACTGACTCAAGATGCCTAGCAAGGTGAAATTCAGAAATTCAGTTTTTATTTAATTTACTTCTTTAGTGGCTATTTTGTTTTTGTCACCAGATACAGGACACCAAACATAGTGGGAAATGAAAAGTTGATAGTCTTTGCCCTGAAGTTTACAATCTGAGAATAAAAATTTTGGACAGACTCAGAATAAGAGAGCTGTAGCAAACTGAAGTAAACACTATTAGATATAAGGCAATAGAAGGGGAAACAATATGCTGTGAACTCGGAAGAAGAGACAAAAGCTGTGTTTACTTAAGAACTGCCAATCTCTCAAACTATAAGATGAGCACTCTTATAGTAAGCTTAGATGTTTTTTTGGCATAGGTTTATAGAGATAGCTTTTTATTTGGCCTCTCTTATTCCTGCCCCAATGCATATTACAAAAAATTGCCAGGAAAACTCACAAAATGTTACTTCACACACTATAATTTGACTCCTTTTTTTCTGTCACATTAAATCTAAACTTGTCAACCAGTCTTTTACATTTCTCAATTATGTGAATCCACCATCCCTAATGGGTCCACCCTTCAAAAAAATCTCAGTTACTAAATTATGGAAAGGTTTGGTTATGGATTGTCAGTGCTTGTCTTTACTGCACCCTCAACTAAAAATGTGCTGTCTCAGGGAATCTAGGATGTGGCACACACCCATACCTCTTAAAATGCCGCGTCTTTGCTATAATCTCAAAAACCAGTTCTGTTTGTGATTAAATGACAAATGAATAGCTAAATTTCTTAGCCAAGTTCTTCTGTTAATAAATATATCAATTCTTAAATTAAGAATGTAAATATAACTGACAGACAAATAAAAGTGTGTTTTTATCTACTCTAAATTTTTACCTTTTTTTTTTTGTTTTGACAAAGAGAGTCAGAGAGAGGGATAGATAGGGACAGACAGACAAAAAGGGAGAGAAATGAGAAGCATCAGTTCTTCATTGAGGAACCTTAGTTATTCATTGATTGCTTTTTCATATGTGCCTTGACCAGGGGGCTATAGCAAGCAGACTGAATAACCCCTTCCTCAAGCCAGCAACCTTGGGCTTGAGCTGGTGAGCCTTGCTCAAACAAAATGAGCCCGCACTTAAACTGTTGACTTCAGAGTTTCAAACCTGGGTCTTCCGTATCCCAGTACAATACTCTATTCACTGCGCCATTGCCTGGTCAGGCTAAACCTTTAGTTTTTATCCTTAAAAATGTATTTTGAATATGAAATTTGTGTTTAATATAGATTTTCACTGTAATGTTTTTCCTAATTTTTCTCCAAACAGTTCCATTTTTATTAATGTGAAGATTGTGATGAAGTGTCTCTTACAATTTGCCATTGAAAATAATACAAGTGAGAATACTGTGTGTTCTCTTGAATACAAGCATACATACATACACAAATACTGAATTTGGCTAAAATATTTTAATGATAAACTTTATGTTATAATTAGAACACTTCTATCAAGGTCTTCAAAACTTTTTTCTTCATAAATGATTTTCATATGCAGGCAAATAATTGTATTTATATTTTATAAGCTTGAGTTATTTTGGTAGTATTTAACTTGATTTTTACTTAAATTCAGTAGTATTACTTGATAAATAATACAATATAGATTAATAAAAATTTTCCTGAAGTAATTATACTACTATAGCTAGTATTGTTTCTGTAATAAATACTATGTTACAATATTGTTGGTCAAATAAGTTTGTAAAATATGATTTTTATATTTGTTTGCTTATATTTTACATTGGGGGCTGGGGAGTGCCAGGTATAAGTGGTCTGTGAAATTGCAAATTATCTTCCTCCTTGAGAAGGGCCATTGTTTTGGTAATGTTTGCTGGAGGAGATGTTTTCATGCCAGAAAGTTTTGAAAAGAGAGAGAAGAGGCAGAAAGAAACCATGTTTGCAGGGAGAGGAGAGAGAATGCAGAGTGCTGAAGAAGAAGCCATGTTGGCAGGAAAAGAGAAGGTATGCAGATGGGGAACCAGAGGTGAGAGGTTTTGCGAGCTCTACTAAGACTTGTGGGGCCTTTGATTCTAGGAGAAACCAGAGAAGATTCTTCTGGTTGTGGAACCGGAGAATATGTCAGTGACTTTGGGAGCCCTGAATGAAAGAGAAGTGTATTCCCTGTGTGTTTGCTCGTTGGCCGGCATGAGACTTTCATAAAGGAATGGCCCACCATTTTTTTTTGCTCTACTGCTTCTTTATCATCTGTCCAAATTCAGTGAGAATTTGCATGTGCATGGCCTTATCGGTGGCGGCCCCCGGCCATACAGATATCAGAGGGAATAATTACATTTTTTTTTTTTTTTTTTTGGTATGTCTGGAGCAGAAGATGTTATGAAATGAGATTAAGGTTTGTCCGTTTTCCACTCCCTTCCTTTTCTGCTTTGCAATCTACCTTTCTGTTTTGTGTTCAAAACGATGAAGTGATAATAAGAAATATCTCATTTATATTAAGTTCTTACATATGTAATTACTCAATCATTTGTTAGGTTAGTTTTTTTCCCCTTGCAGTGAATTTATGTTAAATGACAATAACATTATTTGTCTCAAGATCATAGAAAAAAATATAGATTAGATTCATTCCTGTCTAAAATATATTTCCTCAGCAATTCTCACATTTCACTTAGAATAAATCCAAACTCTTATTTACCTTTTATTCAACTACTCCATTGCCATGCTTTAAGGCACCCTGTACTAGACCTAACTCAATTTTCTTACAGTTTTAAACAAAGACCTGGTTTTTCACCAATCTTTTCACTAGTGCTCTTCTCTATGCGTAGGGTTCTTTCTGTTGTCCTCATAACTGCTTAAATAAAAGCTCTTTGCAGGAGTTGCTTTCTCACATTAAAAAAAAAGTTGCTTTCTCTTCTATAAGAAACGTGGGTCATGTTCTCACCAACCCTCTTTCTGCCACCATCTTGGGTCCACATTCCCCTCACAAAATGCAGCATGATGCGCAAAACCTGTCCCTGCTACAGGCTGAGAGTTGCAACAGGTGTGGGCTGACAGAGGGTCTGGAACACAATCTGACAGTGATGAATCAGCTCCAGAGCTTGAGGAACCAGATTCCACACAGGCAACCACACAATGAGCCAGCTGGCAGCTATGGCTGAAATCCATGAAGAACCAGTCATTAATGCAAAACAGAGCTGAGTGAAAAGAAGTTATGGAAGGTTGTGTCCAAATGGGGTCTTCTGTGGTTTCCAGAGGTCACTAGGGTCACTATCCAGAATTCTAAGAATATCTTTTGTCATCACAAAGCCAGGTGCTGTAAGAGCCCATCTTCAGATACCTATGTAGTTTGGGGGGAAGCCACGAGAGAGGATATATGTATGTCAGCAAGCACAACTGGCAGTTGTTCAGAAATTTAAAGTTCAAGGTGAAGCTGTCTGAAACATTCAAGAAAACACAGACTCCAATTTTCCAAAAAAAGAGAATGAAGAGGAAGAGGTTGATGAAATAGGTGTGGAAGCTAAGAACATAGAATTAGTCATATCACAAGCAAATGCATTGAGATCAAAGACAATCAGAGTCTTAAAGAACAACAGTAATGATACTATACATACTATTATGAAATTAACAATGTAATCACCTAAAAAATAAAGACTTTTTTTTGATGTTTCAGAAGAATTAACAGTAAAACTTTTGTATGTAATTAGCTTCTTTTTAGAACTTTTTGTTGTTAATGAATAAAACTAAAATGCAGAAACAGTGGGCTGAACCAAAAACACAAGGTTAGCGTGTATTCAAAAAGGAAATGTATTTTAAAAACACCGGGGTGCCAGCGGGCTGAAACTGTAATAGGGCAAGGTTTATATGGACTTATCAAAGGGCTTTGGGCAAAAGTGGCTGATGTTGCTGCATCCGCTTGTGCAGGACAGTTTCCTTTGTTTGTGAATTGGAGTGGCACCACAGCTCCTCAACATCTAACTGTATGCTGACTCCTCTGTCCCTTATCAGCCTGTGGCTGTCAGGGAGGTTTGAGCCAGGTTACTAAGTAAGCCAGTTCTTCCTCCTTCAGGCCTGCATAGTTCTCAAGATAGCAGCTAAGTAATCATTTTATCTATCAAAAACATAATCTCATTTGTTTATTTTTATTTGGAAAGACATAGAGTTCATATTATAAATTTCTTTATAATATATCACAATTCATGGCACTTGGCATATACTTGGGATCAGGAAAAAACAACCCTATGCTTGATCTTATACTATAGTGATCATATTTTACATATTCTATAGGTAAAATTTAGATGTTTACGTTTCAAATGCTACCATTCTCTTTGAGCCTCTTTCAATTTAAAAGTTAGTTTTATTTCATAAGGCTTGTATTCACACTTTTTTTCCTCAAATTCTCTGTTTAAACCATTCCCTGAAGTTGATTCTTTTGTGGACTCAAGTCTCTCCCTGTGAGTAAATAGACACTTAGAGAGGACCATTAGTACCTGCAGTGTATGTATATGCTTGAACAACACCCAAATGGCTCAAAAAAGTGATGTGTCGCCTGACCTGTGGTGGCGCAGTGGATAAAGCGTCGACCTGGGAACACTGAGGTCGCCTGTTCAAAACCCTACACTGATCTGGTCAAGGCACATGGGAGTTGATGCTTCCAGCTCCTTCCCCCTTTCTCTCTTTCTCTCATTCTCTCTCTCACTCTGTGTCTCCTCTCTAAAATGAATGAAATAAAAATAAAATAAATTAAAAAAAAAAGTGATGTGTCTGATGCCTAATATAGTTAGAAAGCTTGACTTTGGTATAGAAAAGAAGAAATAGTGTTCCTAGAAGATGATCTGCTCTAGCCCCTTGCTTTCAGGCAAGCACATGTAGAGGCTTCAGGACAGACTGTTTTCTAATTATTGTTCTGGATATTTCATGTTTATTTTATTTTATTTTTTTGAGACATTGCGGTACTTTATTAACATTTTACTGGGCTACTTTTTAAATTAACTTTAATGGGGTGACACCAATAAATCAGGATACATATGCACAATGAAAACATCTCCAGATTGTCTTATCATTCAATCGTGTTGCATACCCATAACCCAAAGTCAAATTGTCCTCTGTCACCTTCTATCTGGTTTTCCCTGTGTCCCTCTCCTTCTCCCTATCCCACCCTACCCTCCCTCCCCCCACCCTGTAACCACCACACTCTTGTCCATGTCTCATAGTCTCACTTTTATGTCCCACCTATATATGAAATCATGCTGTTCTCAGTTTTTTTATTCTGATTTACTTATTTCACTCCGTATAATGTTATCAAGGTACATCCATTTTGTTGTAAATGATCCAATGTCATCATTACTTATGGCTGAGTAGTATTCCATAGTATATATGTACCAAAGCTTTTTAATCCACTCGTCTTCTGACGGACACTTGGGCTGTTTCCAGATCTTCGCTATTGTGAACAATGTTGCCACGAAATTGGGGGTGCATTTCTTCTTTTCGAACAGTGCTATGGTGTTCTTAGGGTATATTCCTAAAAGTGGGTAAGCCAGGTCAAAAGGCAGTTTGACTTTTAATTTTTTGAGGATCTCCAAACAGTTTTCCACAGTGGCTGCACCAGTCTGCATTCCCACCAGCAGTGCAGAAGGGTTCCCTTTTCTCCACATCCTTGCCAGCACTTATTCTGTGTTGTTTTGCTGATGAGTGCCATTCTGACTGGTGTGAGGTGATATCTAATTGTGGTTTTAATTTGCATTTCTCTAATGATAAGTGATTTTGAGCATTTTCTTATATGTCTTTTGGCCATCTGTATGTTTTCTTTGGAGAAATTTCTATTCATTTCTTTTGCCCATTTTTGATTGGATTGTTTGTCTTTCTGGTGTTGAGTTTTATAAGTTCTTAATAAAATTTGGTTATTAACCCCTTATCAGATGTGCTGTCGAATATGTTCTCCCATTGTGTGGTTTGTCTTTTTATTCTGTTCTTATTGTCTTTAGCTGTGCAAAACCTTTTTAGTTTGATATAGTCCCATTTGTTTATCTTGCCTTTTATTTCATTAGCCGGTGGAGATAAATCAGCAAATATATTGCTGCTACAGATGTCAGAAAACTTGCTGCCTATGTTTTCTTCTAAGATGCTTATAGTTTCACGGCTTATGTTTAAGTCTTTTATCCATTTTGAATTTGTTTTTTGAATGGTGTAAGTTGATGCTCTAGTTTCAATTTTTTTCCAGGTAGATGTCCAATTTTCCCAACACCATTTGTTAAAGAGGCTGTCTTTACTCCATTGTATGTTCTTTCCTCCTTTGTCAAATATCAGTTGTCCATAAAGCTGTGGGTTTATTTCTGGGTTTTCTGTTATGTTCCATTGATCAGTGTGCCTGTTCTTATGCCAGTACCAGGCTGTCTTGAGTATAATGGCCTTGTAGTAAACCTTGATATCCGGAGGAGTGATACCTCCTGCTTTATTATTTTCTTTTTAAGATTGCTGAGGCTATCCGTGTTCTTTTTTGGTTCCATATAAATTTTTGGAATATGTGTTCTATATCTTTGAAGTATGTCATTGGTATTTTAATTGGTATTGCATTGAATTTATAAATTGCTTTGGGTAGTATAGACATTTTAATGATGTTTATTCTTCCTAGCCATGAGCACGGTATATGCTTCCACTTGTTTGTATCTTCCTTGATTTCTTTTATCAATGTTTTATAATTTTCCCAGTACAAGTCTTTAACCTCCTTGGTTATATTTACTCCTAGGTATTTTATTTTTTTGGCTGCAATAGTGAAGGGGGTTGTTTCCTTAATTTCTTTTGCTGACAGTTCATTGTTTGTATATAGAAATGCCTCTGATTTCTGAGTATTAATTTTATATCCTGCCACCTTGCTGAATTCATTTATAAGGTCCAGTAGTTTTTTGACTGAGACTTTAGGGTTTTCTATATTCAATATCATATCATCTGCAAATAGTGACAGTTTTACTTCTTTTCCAATTTGTATGCCTTTTGTTTCTTCTTCTTGTCTTATTGCTGTAGCTAGGACTTCCAGAACTATGTTGAATAAGAGTAGTGCAAGTGGGCAACCCTGCCTGGTTCCTGATCTTAAGGGGATTGCTTTTAATTTTTGTCCATTTAGTATGATGTTTGCTGTGGGTTTGTCGTAGATGGCCTTTATCATGTTAAGGAATGTTCCTTGTATTCCCACTTTGCTGAGAGTTTTGAGCATGAATGGGTGCTGGATTTTATCAAATGCCTTTTCTGCATCTATTGAAATGATCATGTGATTTTTGTCCTTCCTTTTGTTTATGTGATGAATCACATTGATTGATTTGCGAATATTGAACCAGCCTTGCCTCTCCAGAATAAATCCCACTTGATCATGGTGTATGATTTTTTTCATATATTGCTGGATCTGGTTGGCTAATATTTTGTTGAGAATTTTAGTGTCTAAATTCATCAGGGATATAGGCCAATAATTTTCTCTCTTTGTGTGATCTTTGCCCGGTTTGGGGATAAGAATTATGCTCGCCTCATAAAAGGAGTTTGGAAGTCTTCCTTCCTCTTGAATTTTTTGAAATAGCTTGAGGAGGATAGGAGTTAGTTCTTTGAATTTTTGATAGAATTCACTTGTGAAGCCATCAGGCCCAGGACTTTTCTTTTTTGGGAGTTTTTGGATAACTGTTTCGATCTCATTTGCTGTAATTGGTCTGTTTAGGTGTTCTGATTCTTCCAGATTGATTTTTGGAAGTTTATATGATTCAAAAAATTTGTCCATTTCACCTAGATTGTATAATTTTTTGGCATAAAGTTCTTCATAGTATTTTCTTACAATGTTTTGTATTTCTGTTGTATCAGTTGTTATTTCTCCACTATCCTTTCTAATTTTATTTATTTGAGAGCTCTTTTTTTCTTGGTGAGTCTAGTTGAAGGTTCATCAATCTTGTTTATCTTTTTAAAGAACCAGCTTCTGGTTTCATTGATCCTCTGTATTGTTTCCTTAGCCTCTATGTCATTTATTTCTGCTCTGATCTTTATTATTTCCTTCTTTCTACTTGTCTTGGGTTTTATTTGTTGTTGTTTTTCTAGTTCTTTTAGATGCAGGGTCAGGTTGCTTATTTGAGCTTTTTCTAGCTTCTTATGATATGCCTGTAGTGCAGTGAACTTCCCTCTCAGTACTGCTTTTGCTGTGTCCCATAAATTTTGAGTTGATGTATGCTCATTATCATTTGTTTCTAGAAACTTTTTTATTTCTTCTTTGATCTCATTGTTAATCCATTCATTATTTAATATCATGCTATTTAGTTCCCAAGTGTTTGAGTATTTTTCAGTTTTTCTTTTATGGTTAATTTCTAGTTTCATGGCATTGTGATCAGAGAAAATGCTTGATATGATTTCAATCTTCTTGAATTTATTGAGACCATTTTTGTGTCCTAACATGTGGTCTACCCTAGAAAACGTACCATGAGCGCTTGAGAAGAATGTATATTCTACTGCTTTAGGGTGAAAAGTTCTGATGATATCTATTAAATCAAGTTGCTCTAGTGTATCCTTTAAGTTTGCTGTTTCTTTATTAATTTTCTTTCTTGTGGATCTATCCAGTGTTGTTAGAGGGGTATTGAAATCCCCTACTATGATAGTATTGCTGTTAATCTCACCCTTTATATTTATCAAAGTCTGCTTTATGTATGTCGAGGCTCCTCTATTTGGTGCATAGATATTTATAATAGTTATATCTTCCTGTTGAATTGTTCCCTTTATCATTATGTAGTGTCCTTCTTTATCTCTTACTACAGCCTTTGTTTTAAAGTCCATTTTGTCAGATATAAGTACTGCTACCCCAGCTTTTTTTTTCATTTCCATTTGCATGAAATATTTTTTTCCATCCTTTTACCTTCAGTCTATGTGCATCTTTTGTTTTAAGGTGTGTCTCTTGTAGATAGCATATGTATGGGTCCTGTTTCTTTATCCACGCAGCTACCCTATGTCTTTTGATTAGATCATTTAATCCATTTACATTTAAGGTTATTATTGATATGTAGTTTTTTATTGCCATTTTGTTCTTTAAAGCTGTATTTTTTTTTTTTTTTGCTATATTCTTTCCTCCCTTTAAACTGTTCACAACAGGCCCCTTAGTATCTCTTGTATAATTGGTTTGGTTTTAATGAATTCCTTGAGGCTTTCTTTGTCTGGAAAGCTCTTTATTTCTCCTTCAGTTTTTAATGTTAGCCTTGCTGGATAGAGTAGTCTTGGTTGTAGGTTCTTGTTCTGCATTACTTTGATTATATCTTGCCATTCCCTTCTGGCCTCAAGTGTTTCTGTTGAGAAGTCTGATGTCATCCTTATGGGGGCTCCTTTGTAGGTGATAGCCTTTTTTTCCCTAGCAGCTTTTAAGATTTTTTCTTTATCCATTAGCTTTGGTATTTTAACTATGATGTGTCTTGGTGTAGATTTTTTGGGGTTTCTCTTTAATGGAGTTCTGTGTGCTTCTTGAACATGTGGAATGTTTCCCAGCCTTAATTTAGGGAAGTTTTCTTCTATGATTTGATTGAACACAGTTTCCATTTCCTGTCCTCTTTCTTCTTCTTCAGGCACCCCTATGATGTGAATGTCCTTTCTCTTCATGTTGTCACAGAGCTCCCTCAGAGTTTCCTCACATTTTTTGAGTCTCTTTTCCTTTTTCTTCTCTGCTTCTGTGCTTTTGTTTATTGTGTCTTCTAACTCGCTTATTCAATCCTCAGCATGATTCATCCTGCTTTTAATTCCTTCCATGGTCGTCTTCAGTTCTGATACTGTATTTGTCATTTCTGTCTTATTCTTTTTTATTATTTCAATTTTGTTTTTTTTACTTGTTATCTCTTTATTTAGGTGTTCATAGTGACTATCCATTGTTGCTCTAATTTCTTTGAACATCCTAACTATCATTATTCTAAATTCTGCTTCTGGTAATTTGGTTATATCTGGTTCATTCAGGTCCTTCTCTGGGATTTCTCTTGATTCATTTGGTTTGCATTCCTCTGCCTGCCCATTTTATCTGTGTATAAGCAAGTTGTGGCCACTGGAGTTCAGTAGGTGTTGCTTTGTATTCTCTAGGTGTGGTCTGTCTGAAGGCCTGCCACCCCCTCTGCTGCTGCCTAGGGTTGTTGGGTATGGGCATTGCCAGCGTTAGCCTACTGCGGCTGTTGTTGTGATTTCTGCCTCTCCTCTGCCGGAGGGGCTGTCACTCAAGCCACAAGCCTCAGCACCATGGACAGAGGTGAGCACCTTTGCTCAGCTGCAGACCCAGCCTGTTTCCCAAAGGTTTACGCCCAGCCCCCGCAGTCAGAGCCTGCTTGCCACAGTTTCGCAGATTGGGCGGGGCTTTTGATGTGCTCTCAGCTGTGAGCCTTTGCCCATCCAGAATTTAGCCCCACCCTCGAGGCCAGGGCCCTCCTGCGCAGGGTCGCAAAATGCGGTTTATTGGGCCCGGCTTGTTTGCTGGCATGAGCTCAGCTGCTAGCTTCTGATCGTTCTGGACTCTACCTCGCCCCGCATTAGGAGCCTGCTCTCGCACGTAGGATGGCAAACTGTGGTTTATCCGTCCAGGCGGGGCTAGTAGCGTGAGCTCAGCCGCGAACTTCCACTGGTCTCAGGGTCTACCCAGCCCCCTCGTTAGGAGCCCGCTTGCGCACACAGGATGGCAAACTGTGTTTTTTCTTTCCTGGCGGGGTTGGCAGCGTGAGTTCAGCCGCGAGCCCCCGCCCGTCCCTGGTCTTAGCCCCGTGCCCCTGGTCAGGGCCAGCTTGTGCAGGGTCGCAGAGCAGATCTCTGCCTGTTTTTTTTCCCCCGCAGGTGGGATTACAGGTGGGCCCGCAGCTAAAGGATCGCTATCACGCGTCCCCTCCGCCCCTGCTGGGCTAGACCGAGCTCACACCAGTTGTGCCTCCGCCCACGCCGACAGGACTGCGTTTCAGCGTCCTGCCGCCACCATTCCTTCAGCAACCCTCAGAGAGATGGCAGTGCCCTAAGTCTCCACACTGTAGGTTTGGGAGCTCCCTCCCTCTAAGCAGCTCTGCTCTAATTGCCTCAGGAGAGCTTGTTTGGCTAGTGTCCTGTCTCCCTTTGCTGGTATTGCTAGTTCCAGGGAAAATATTCGTTTTTGATTAGGGAAGTGACTTAGCCCAAGGGTCGGGTGGCTGTCCCTCAGAGTGTCCCCGTGCCTTCAGTCCACTCTCTGTTCCCGCTGCTCTGTTCTGTTCCTCTCCTCTGTCCCAGTTTCCCGGAGCCCCGGGTGCGTAGTTGTGAGAGAGTTTTTCTGAGCTTTCTCTTTAAAAAGATTCTTGGGTCTGAGAAAATGATCTCTTTTTCACAAACTGTATCCTCACTTGCTTCACAGCTCAATACTGTCCAAACGCCTCTTCTAGGCTCTGGGACTGCAGGCTGGGGTTTGGTTCCTGGGACCCAGGTCCCTCCCTCTCTGCCAAACTCTCCTCCCGCCCGCGGGTCTCTCCAGGCTGCCGTTCGCTCCGGGGAGCTGGGCAGCCCTCTTCGCGTTTTCGCTATTCCTACCAGTCTCAATGTGGCTTCTGCAGTGTGCCTTGGTTGAAGAGTCCACTTAGTTTAGTTCAAAGTTGGTTTATCCAGGTGATGGTTCTTAAAATTGAGTTATAATCTACTTTGGTTCTGGGAGTTGGAAGTTGGTACGTCCGCCTACTCCATCGCCATCTTCCCAAGTCCATACTGGGCTATTTTTGAAGTCACATGTTTATTTTTTTTCTTTAAAATTACACAAAGCAGTTAGTTGTTGCAGTACCATGTACCCGATGCTGTCTAACATTTTCTGCATTAAATGGTTCCCTTGGATCATTCTTTGTTGTTGTTAAGTATCCACTTAGTGAAAGTGAATGTATTTCATTAATTTTTTAAATTAAATAAATTATTATTCTACTGGTTTAAATTTAGATAGCAAAGATAGACAACATAAAGGCCGAAACAAATTCTTTCTTAAGAGTCAGAAAAGTGGCATTTTAGGTCTGCCATTGGAGCCTTGCTAGTTTAGATGCTTTCCTCCCTTGTTAAATGTTTAAAAATAATATCTACACTTGCCACCTCATTAGATTGTTATATGGATGAAAGAAACCAATGCATCTGACAGTGCTACATAATCTACAGGGCACTATTCAATTATAAGACCTTTAATTATTTTCCTGTCTGTGTCCCTGGCCAAATTCTGTTTACATAACTATTATTATAGCATTCAAGAAATGATTTCTTAGTACTGAATCTTTCTCTCTGTTTCCCAACACGAAGGTTATCAGCTTCCAGAAAGCAGAGGCTTTAATTTATTATGTTCCCTGAAGGTAAACAAATACAATGATACAGATATAATAGTCAATAAATAAGTGTGGAATAAATGACTAAATAAAATATACAGATTTTCCTATTGATTATTTACAATACTAATATGTTACTATGCTAAATTGGAAACAGAAAGCAAAGACATAATGCAAATAGTTTACATTCTATATTTCCAGATTTCAATGATATAAAACACCCATGATGTAAATCTGGAACAAAAATATTACCAACACAAGTATTTTTAAATTTATTTTAAAAATCTTTTTATTGAATTTATGAGGTGATTTTGGTTAATATAATTATACAGGTTTGCTAACACAAGTTTTAAAGAGACTATTAATGCTTTTTAATTCTCTTGGAAAGGGATGACACAATCCAAAAACTTCATATGTGGGTCCTCAGGTTATGGCACAGTTCCTTTACTATGACAGGGATGTAAACTGAATTTTGGTGTAAGTTGAAACACACCCTAGCCTATGTCACTTACCTATCCTAACAGTTGTAAAATCATGATCTAGAACATAAAAATACAACTAAGTTAAAAATGGTATAGGTAAGCATTTTGGGGGATGCAAACTCCCTCACTCATATGCCATGTTACTGTATATTCTTTCATCGTGCACAACCAAGCTAGTTCACCCACATAGTCTGTACGTATGACACAAACAGCATAAGCCAAAACACTCACATATCATTTTTTTTAAGTTTCTATGGGAGTGAGCATCAGAAACTCAAAATGTCATAAATCAAGACTGTCGTAACGCAAGGACCCCCTGTATTATCACTTGAAATTATGTCTATTTACAGTATCAAAGTCCAGTGTATTTTACTGGAAAGAATGATGAATACCAGGGTTCAAATATTAAGTCAGTCATATTCTAGCTGCTTAGTGTTGTGAGACTTCTTTGATTCATAAACAACAGGATGTCTACTACTTTATTTTAAAGTATTTTAAAGTATTGTGAAGTGCTGGTAGTGTTTTTAACCATCTCGATTCATTTTTTCAAAGCTTTAGTCAATCTTTTTCTAAGAATTGCTTGAATTGGTGGTAATTTGAAAATTTAGAGACAAAGAATTCAGCAAAAATAGTATGTTGTGTCTATTGTAGCTAAAGGACAGATAAAAACAAGTACCACTTAAAATATTTGAATAAACTCTTATGTTCTCATCATATCTGAGAGGAGTACTTTAAGTCAATATTACTTTAATCTTAATAAAAGAAAGAAATCTGAACAGAAATCTTGAGGTACAGGAATATCCAGACGCTGACAAAATTATGGTCCATAACAGAGAAATTCTATCCTGAGTTTCTGCTTTCCACAGGCCATTTCTACTCTTATATGCAATATTAATCAGGACCCTGACAGGAAACATATATGTGGTATATGTTGTAAGAAAAGTTCACACCATTTAAACAGACACAGGAAGGGGTTGTGCAGTCCTCCAAATCTAGTCCCATGGGGAAACCCATTTCCAGGCCTGAAGTGGCAAAGCAGGGAGCATTAACTGGGACCTGAGAGAAGGCTGAATGGGGAAGGCTTTCTAACACAATTGTGTTCTCTGTTAGAGTGACAATCCCATGGTGATGCAGAAGATAAGAAGCCTGGGAATACCTGTATTTCCCCAGGTATAAGATGCACCCTTTTTTCAAAAAATTTGGGGTCTCAAAACTGGTGTTATCTTATACAGTGGTTGTGGCATTTCAAATGCCATAGATGGAACTGAGGACAAGGAAATATATTAAGACAGTGATTTGTCATCAGACACAGATGAGGACAAGCTAATGGATGAGAGTTTTGAGAGAGATGAGAAGTATGAATTTTATGATGAATATAACTTGAGTTCAATAACTTTAATTAATATAGATATTTTTCAAATACTGGGCCTCAAAATTAAGGTGCATCTTATACATGGGGAAATACAGTACATATCCTTACTACTCTTGTCTTCCCTGTGGTATTCTGGTTCCGCACAGTGCATACAGAAGACTAGAGTCCCACTGATTTAGTCTATGTGGGTCATCATCCCTGGACAAGATATCTGGCAAGACAAGGGGTGATAGGGTCGGAGAGAAAGGTATGTGCCACATTCTTTGGAAAACTTTCTGCCCCTCCTCCGCTCCTCCTTTATAAAAAAATCATACTATTGCATGTACTCTTTCTATATATACTAACAGCTCTGTTGAGCAGAAACCTTGTTTAAATGCATTTCTGATATCACCTAGAACACTATAGGGACCTCTGTTGGTAAAGTCATTTTTTATTCTTCAAGATTAGAACCAGTTTTGCTACCAACCCTTCCAGGGAAGGGACACAAACCAAAGGCCTTCTGCCCAGTGCCTTTTACGCCAGTAGAATGAGACTGAATTGAGTAAAATAGAAGCAGAAACTTTTATTCTTTGATCAAGGAATGAGGAATGATGAGCTCATGCTCTAATGCACACCTTCTCTCAACTGGAAAGGGGTCTTCTGTATTTATAGGCTGTGATGTGAAGGGATTTAATTCTTTTAGACATGTGTAGTTATTATGTTGCACTCAGCCCTTGTGCACAGGTCCTTTTTGCACATAATGTCCCATCGCCATCTAGTGTTTTCAACTGGGCACCTTGGTCCTTGCATTCAGGAATCCTTTTCAGTTCCTGGAAGCAAGCTTAGTCTGTCACATAATTTAGGTATTGAGAAATGTTAGGATCTTGTAGATCATAGCCTGCTGACAGTTTCAATCAATGTCAGGCATCAGAGTAGTCACTGTCTTTCCAAAAAAGAGCTACAGAACAATATTTATAGAAGTCATTGTGTCCAAAAAAACTATAGACACTGAGGATAACTTTTAATAATTTTTTTTCCAGAAGCTCCAGTCTCTATTTGTGTCTTAAATATCACTGAATGATTAGAAATGTTAACTTCATCAGAAACATCCTTTTAATGTGGTTTGACAGGTGTCCCCAAATTATATCCAGTTTAAGGATTTGGTTTTAACAAAATCCAAATAATTTCATACCTTGTTGTCTCACTTTAAGTCAAATTTGGAAGTGATTACTTTTAAAATTTTGTTTCTTTTAAAATTTATTTATTGATTTGAAAGAGAGGAAGGGAGAGGGAGAAAGAGAAACATCAATTTATTGTTTTACTTATTTATATACTCAGTGGTTGATTCTTGTATGTGCCCTGACTGGGATTGAATCCACAACCTTGGTTTATCGGGTCATGCTCTACCCAATGGAGCTACCCAGCTAGGGCCTTTTCTTTCTTTTTGAGCAGCTCACCTTAGTATAGCATGTGCTTTCTGAAAAAGAGAAGTCATTTTTCTACTTATACATTATATCATCAATGTTTTCTTTATCAAAATATAGGTCATGAATACCATAATCTGTCATAATAGATTATACTTTTTCATGCTACATTAATACCATTAAAGTAGAATTCACCTTTTGCTAGGAGACACTTTAAAGGTTGTCTGATCTTTTCACAAGTAAATGCAAAATTTTATTACAGAGTGGGAGAAGCTACATTGAACAAGATCAATAACAGTGTACCATTCCCCAGTCAGCTGCACTTTCCTCTTCTTTGTGATTAAAAACAGAGACTCTGAGGCTGGGCATCCTGGATTCATATTCTAGTTCTACCTTCAATCAGCTGTGTGGTTTTGGTCAAATTATTTAATCTCTCTGTGTTTCATTTTTCTTAATCAGTACATTGAATTTTAATAATAACTACTTCCTAAAGTCTTGAACATTAAAATGGTTAAAATACTTAAAGCATGTAGCAGAGTACCGAGACATATAAAGAACTATGTGTTTGCTATTCTTTCTTTTCTTTTTCTTTCTTTTACAACTGAAAGGAGGGGAGATACACAGACTCCTGCATGTGCCCCGACTAAGATTCACCCAGCAACTCCATCTAGGGCTAATGTTTTGCCCATCTGGGTCCATGCTCACAATCGAGCTATTTTTAATACCTGAGGCAAGGCTCCACAGAGCCATCCTCAGCACCTGGGGCCAATGTACTTGAATCAATCTAGTCATGGCTACAGGAGGAGAAAGGAGAGAGAGAGAAAGAAGGGAGAGGGAGGAAGAAGCAGATGGTTGCTTCTCCCTTGTGCCCTGACCAGGAATCGAACCTGGGATTTCCACATGCCAGGCTGATGCTCTACCACTGAGACAACTGGCCAGGGACTACTATTATTCTTATATGTAAACCCTTTGTATATATCATTTCTTTAATTGGAAGTCATATTTTCTTACATATTCTTAAGAGGTGGAACTGTTTCAAATCTTCTGCTACTTAGAGTTTTAGTAACATCAAAGGTTTCTGCTAAGTATATCTTCATAAACCTGGGAGAAGGGAGGGCACTCTTTATATCAGCAAGGTTTTAGTATTGGTTAAAATTTCCACACCACTTAAGCATTGGGCTGTAATTCTTCCTACCATACTGTTGCAATTTAACTATGAGACTCAGAACAGAGCTCATCCTAAACATTTGTAACTTTTCCTTCATCTTAGACTTTTACTCTTAGAACCTGGAAAGCAAAGCTCTGCTCTGCACCTGCACCAATAGAAGCCAGCCTAGGACAGGAACCTGAAAAGGAAAGAAATTTGCTTTGCACCTGCATGACCTATATATAGGCAAACCCCAGGTGTGTGCTTGTGTGAAGATTTCAGCCCCATATTATAGCAAGACCAGGGGTATAGCAGTTTGAAAAGCCATATTCTTCACTAATGTGTGCTCCCTTGGTGCATCAGGCTCCCTCCCTTTCACCATTCCCTCCACCTTGTTTCAGTAAGTCTCTTCTTTTGAATCCGTTTGGGCTCCTCTCTTGATTTTTATCTTGAGGGAGGGCAAGAACACCTGTTCTGGTAACATCATGATCAAACTATTTGCAGTGGCTCATTTGTACCATTATTTGTAAATTCGTACTACAGTTTAATGATTTTAATGAGTAACATTTGACATTTGAACTTGGAAGATGTCCAGTGGGTTGATTTTTGTGCCTTGGCCTATGAGGAAAATGCTCTAAGCAGCTTAGTTACCTGGCTAGGCAAGGAGTCAGTGACTGTAAGTTGCGTTGAGAACAACTTGCCAAGCTTGATAGAAAGGGCATTAATAACTGTGGATAACAGTTCCCAGGCTAGCTGTGTGAAATTCCATGTCTCGTCTAACTATGTTTTAACTTAATTAACATCAGTATGTTTGTGTACATGTGTGTTTCTCAACTCATATGCTTTTCCCCAGGGAGGTCAGTACACTGTGATTGAGAACTGCAGTGATTAAAATGGAAATAATAGAATCACTTAGAAAGGGATAAATAACAAAGCACAGAAACTAGAAATGGAAATTGGCCAAAGCATAGCTTTTGAAGCCACAAAGAATAGCAGCAGCATAGAGCAAGAAGTCAGAGTTTAAACTTTTTTTTTTTTTTTTTTTTTAGAGAGAGAGAGAGAGAGGAAGGAAGAGAGAAAGAAATATCGATTAGTTTTCCCTTTTATTTATGCATTTGTTGGTTGATTCTTGTATGTGCCTCACAGGGATCAAACCTAAAACCTTGGCATATGAGAAAAATGCTCTAAGCAGCTTAGCTACCTGGCCAGGGCAAGAAAGCAGAGTTTAGAGAGAAGAAAATTTTGTCCTCCTGGCTCCCTGCCATTCCTTCCCCTCCCCAACCAGTGCTCAACCCCCTTGAAGAAGAGTCTTTGCCTGTTTTGATTGGGTATAATCAGTGCCTAGAGCAGGGCCTAGCAATAGTTGGTAATTAATATGTGTATCATAAATGGGTGAACAGAAGAATAAAAGTAGCACAGAAAAAGCAGAATTTTATTATTAATAAATCAATGTAGCTAGGGACACAGAAAACTGCTAAAAGAGTCCGGCTGCTAATATAGACAATGAAATTAATAATAATAATAATAATAATAATAATAATAATAATAATAAATTTAAAATAAAGTAATTATTTGCTGATTTGAAGGAAGAAGATATGTTACTATATAAAACAAAATAACATCACACTTATATAACATCTATTAGCAAGTGCGCAAACTAGCAGTGCTACAAAACAAAATGGCAAGGTATCACATGACAAAGTTTAACAGTTCCTGAACAACTTCAACATATTTATTTTATTTGATCCTTGTTCCTCACCAGATTGGAAACTTTTTATGGACAGCAACAGTATCTCATTCACCTTGTTTCCTGGCAACACACAGTATCTGATTCAGAGTCACCATGCCTTTATTAATTTAACTGAACTAAATCCCAAGAAACTTTCTCAGTAAAACAGACACTCTGCCATATCAAATAAAGCCTGTCTTAATCTCTGTAAGAAGAGAATGCCAGTGTTGTTACTTTGTTAAATCTCCTGTAAAACCAGTAAGGTGAAGCAATTGCTCCTCTAGTGTGAAAGAACAATAGGATTGACACTAATTTGATTTTTTAAACGTTGTCCTTTCTGTAATCCCATCACTTGGAGTATGCTCTGAAAATCTGTCTTGTCAGACAGTTTGTTGCCACCCACTACCTGAGAGCCTCTCAGAAGACTATGACTCTGTGGGAGAAAGTGCATTTACACCTCCATGATCCAATCAATCGGTTTAGAAAAGCACCACTTCTAACAGAGCACAAGTGCCACCACAGGACAGAGCCTTACTTTCTAGTCTCTTGGGCTACAATCTGATTTGTATTGAAAAGTATTATCTATTGTATATGAACCAACTGAGATGAAGGTAAGTGGTATACCAGGGAGTACAGGCAGACATAAATATTTTAAATAAAATGGGAGATGAGATAATGTATAGAAACATGGACCTTAAAGTGTTGTAATTCCTTCATTTCAAAGATATGTGAGCAATGTCAAGCAGATTATGGCTTAATTGGGATTACACAGATAAGAAGTATTAAGACAGAGAACGTATATTGAAAGCCAGATATCCTATGTGCTCAATTCGAAGGCTTGTTTCCACTAAGTTAATGGTTTCAAATTAGAATTTAATGGCTGATTCTGTCAAATACGGAAGATAGTAGCCAATATGTAGTTGAAACCAAAATTTAAATTAAAATGTAATGAATGTAATTTAATTAATTTAAATTATATCTAAAATATAGTACTATTCCTTAGTCACACTAGCCACATTTCAAGTGTCTACCAATCCCAGGTGACTCATGGCCATGCATTGGACAGTGAAGAAACAGAACTTCTCTTTGGAACAGGGAATTCTCTAGGCATCAAAGCTCTAAAGACTGTATGCCTGCTGATGGCTGCATAATCATATCAAATGAAGTATTTCTGCAAGTTTCTTCAACCTAATATATTTAAATTCCACCTAGAATTTAATTAAAAAAAATACATACCTTGACAGGATAGCTCAGTTGGTTAGAGCATTCTTTCAATACTCCAAGTTTGTGTGTTTGATCCCTCATCAGGGTGTATACAAAAATCAACCAATGACAGCATGAATAAGTGGTACAACAAATTGATATTTCTCTTTCTTCTTTTCTCTCTAAAAATCAATCAATCAATAAAATTAAAAATAATATACAGTTTTAGAAAATATGTGACTATCACAGCCACCTCTTGCCTTTGTTTCTGTTTCTTCAGGAACATAGTGACACTCATAGTGACACTTATTCCCAAGGTTGCATCACAAAATAAGAACCTACAGGACTAGATTGTAAATCAAGCTTTTCATACTGGCAAATATATCCTTTACTCACTACATTCATAAAAGTTGACATTAATTAAATGTAGTACTCTATTTCAATATAAATACAAATTTTAAAACACTTTATTTGTAAATAATTATAGATTCACAAGAAGTTGTAAAGATATATACAGCGAGATCCTGCATATTCTTCATACAATCTCCACCAATTTTAACATCTTGCATACTATAATGTAGCATCAAAACCAGGAAATTGCCTTTATTCAAAAGGTAGAGTTTATACTAAGTGAAATAAGTAAATCAGAAAAAACTAAGAACAATATGATTTCATGCTTAGGTGGGACATAAAAATGAGACTCAGAGACATGAAAAAGAGTGTGGTGGTTACAAGGGGGGGGGAGGAAAGAAGGAAAGGGAGGGAGTGGCGGAGGGGGCACAAAGAAAACCAGATAGAAGGTGACGGAAAACAATTTGACTTTGGGTGATGGGTATGCAACATAATCAAATGTCAAAATAACTTGGAGATGTTTTCTCTGAACATATGTACCCTGATTTATCAATGTCACCCCATTTAAATTAAAAAGAAAGGTAGAGTTTATTCCGACCTCAACAGTTATACATGTACGTGCAGGTGTGTGTGTGTGTATGTGTAGCGCTATGTAATTTTTTTACATGTATAGCTTATTGTAAGCACCATTCATCAGGATACTTAACTATACCATCACAAACTCCCTCTGTTACAGCCATATGCACTCCCCCTCATCCCAACCATGGTAGTCAATAGTCATCCCATTTCCTTAATTATGTTATTTAACAAATGTTATATAAATGAAATCATGCAGTATGTGTTCTTTTGTGATTGTCCTTTTTCATTCAGCTTTATTTTCTTTAAGGTCATCTACACTGTTGTATTTATCAATAGTTTGATTTTTTTTTTTTTAAGTTTGAGGAATATTTCATGATATAGAGCTTCCATGGTTTGTGAAATCATTAACTCATTGAAAAGCATTAAATAAATTTTCTGGTTGGGGCCACTGTAAGTAAAACTGTTAAAAACATTCATGTTCAAAATTCTGTAAGTAAAGCTTACGGTTTAGTTCTCAGGGAATAAATGTTTAAAAATGCAATTGTTGGATAATTTGTTAAGGTCATTTTTAGTTAGTTTAGATGATTCAAATACTGTCTGTGGGTCATGTGCTCTTATTCTGAAAACTTCCTTAAGAATTTCTTTTAAGTTAGTTCTGTAAGCAATATAATTTTGGTTTTGTTTGGGAATGTTTCAACAAAGTCCTTTTTTTAGGGTAACTTTAAAGTTATTTGTTCTTATGGCTTGCTTATCCTCTGTGTAATATCTGGTAACTACTCTGGAATGGGAGTTAGGAACAGTGACACACTTTTCTCTGGGTGACACTAGGCTGATGAGTCTTTCGTCTTCTTGAATTTCTTTACTTTGACTGAGACTTCAACATGCAAATAAGTTGGGGCAAAGCTAAATACAGTCTCAGTATTTTGGCTTGTCTAGACTAGGTTGGGATTTCTGCCCTATCAGTGGGCCACAATGGACATCAATTTTTGCTCAACATACTGGGCAATATCCATTTCATAATGTATATTTTAGTCATTTGGTAATATTGTCCAACATGATCAAGAGCTTAGTCTCTGCTAGCTGCCAGTAGTAAGCAAGAAACTACTTTTATTTCATTAATTTTTTTTTTTCTGGCAAAATATTGACATAGATATTCTCTAAAGCTAAGGAGGACTTAATAGAGAAGCTCTTCCAGTAACAACAGATTACAGAATTAGTGCAACCCAAGTAGGAGGGTGCCTAATATTGTAACCCAAAACTTTTATGAATCAAATCAGCATTAATCTCATTACCAATAATGGTTATTTTAAAACTTTTTATAACTCTGAACCTTAAATTTACTTACCTAAGATCTATAGGTAACATTTTCTCATACCTTCTACAGACTCTATGTGTCTTCCTTAATATAACTTCTTCCACAGTCCTCTGTGCTATGTGTATTTCTCCTAAACTTGGACTATTAAACATAGATCAGCTTGGTTTTTATAAGTTAAACAAATATATCATAATAATGAGTTTTATAGAAAAAAATTAAAAGGATTTAAAAATAGAAAATGTTTAATCAAGAAATATTGAGTGTGAAATTACAGTTTGAAATTACAATTCCTAAATAACATACCTCAGCATTTCAAGTATAAGTACATTGGTTATATCTTTCTATTATTTTTTGTAAACAGGATACAGTGATACCTTGAGATATGAATTTAATTTGTTCTGTAACCTAGCTCATAAGCCAGTCAACTCGTATATCAAATGCTCATACTGGACCTGTGTGCCAACGTGCCAACTAGCGGCAGCTTCCCGAATCATGACTCATATCAAACAAAAATACAGACCAAGTCGCAGCTCGTATCATAAAAAAAAAAAATGTATTTTGGTCTGTTAGTATCTCAAGGCACCACTGTAATTATTTTTGGATGGAGGCACTTGGTCCAAGTATTCATAACTAATAATATTAGCAATATAGAAACTGAAACAAAAATGGAAAGAAAGATCGAATATAATAGGATAACAGTGAAAAGTATTGTGCACGATGAGTAAGAGTAAGAGAAATCAAGGCTCATTATTATATCATGTTGCATATTGGGAAAAACATAAATTCATCAAATAATAGAAGTTTAAAAATACTTAATTGTCTGACGATGTGGTGGCACAGTGAATAGAGCATGGGCCTGGCACACTGAGGACCCAGGTTTGAAATCCTGAGGTCACTCACATGCACGTGGGCTCACCAGCTTGAGTGAGGGGTCACTGGCTCAGCTATAGCCCCCTGGTTAAGGCACATATGAGAAAGAAATCAATGAACGACTAAGGTGCTGCAATGAATTGATGATTCTCATCTCTTTCTTCCCGTCTGGCTGTCCCTATCTGTCCCTCTCTTTGTCTCTCTCTCCATCTCTGTTGCTAATTATATAGATATGTCATTAATTTCAACTATTAATGGTAAAGCTTTGGCTTGATGGATTAATCTAAAACCAGAAATACAAATTTTTATCTCAAAATATGCTGATATTTTTGCAGAATGCTATATTTTTTATTTAATATAAGCATGCTTCTGTGGCAAGTCATATATATAAGGACAATCTGCCTATAAATAATTAAAAGATGATGTATATTAATTTAGAGGTGAATATTATATGAAAGGAATTACTCTTTCAGAAAACAAACATATTTACATAAGCAATTACATTTAATTTGAGATGGCAAATGTTTAAAAAGACCTCATCTATCCAAATATTCATTATATGTTTATTAGCTATAATACACTAGAGAATTGGAGAATATTAAATAGGAAACACCTGCTGAAATGTTGCAACTTTTAATTATCACCGTTTAATAACATTCAAGGCATTGCTATAGTGATTTGAGATTCTCAAAAAGTTAAACATATGTTTTATAAAGACTAAATAATATTTTGAGTTCAATTAAAATAGCACTTCAATCATCTCATATATGTTTATTGACTATTTAATATGTGCCTACTACATACAAAACCCTAAAAACCACTGTTCTCATTGGGTTGCATAATGTGTGTGTGTTATATGGGTTATGCAAATAATAAACAAATACACAGTGAATTATATAGCATGTGAGATGCTAATAAAATTGTGAAAATGAATATAGACAAAGTGGATAGGTATATTGAGAATTTTATGATTCCTGAACTCTACTATAAAATGACAAAGGTTAAATTTTTTCTAATTCACCAACTATAGCTGTAAATTACTGTAAAATAGCTGTGCGGTAGGTACATTTTGCTGGTGAATATTAGCCAAGCACTTTTTTTCACTTACTAATAGGATTATGTGATGTATTAATTGTAAACAAACAAAACCATGCTAATATGCCCTTGTAAAGAATTAGTTTTCTAGGACAATGAGAAGGTAAATGTTTGGAGGAAATGTAAAAGTAGACTGTTGATGGATGCTACTTTTATTCTCATTACCCATTCATATTAGAACAGCTAAATGATAATACATGGACAAGTGACCATGAACAAGTTACTAGCAGTGTAATGTTGGGCTGTACATTGTGATTTTACTTTAAGTTGTATCATTTCCATGATGACAATATTTTTCTTACTATTTCTCTCACTTAAAAAATTTAAGTTGTCTTCCCTGGCCGGTTGGCTCAGAGATAGAGCGTCGGTCCAGCGTGTGGAAGTCCCAGGTTCGATTCCCTGTCAGGGTATACAGGATAAGCGCTATCTGCTTCTCCGCCCTTCCCCCTCTTTTTCTCTCTATCTCCCTCTTTGCCTCCTGCTGCCAAGGCTCCATGGTAGCAAAGTTGGTCCCGGTTCTGAGGATGGCCTCAGCCCTGGCCTCCACCTCAGGCACTAGAATTGCTCCAGTTACCATGGAGCCACGCCCCAGGTGGGCATGCCAGGTGTATCCCGGTCCGGTGCATGCAGGCGTCTGTCTGCCGCCCCTCACTTCTCACTTTGGAAAAATACAAAAAATAAAATAAAAATTTTTGTCAGATATGATTGAACATACTGTTTCATTTTGTAAAATTTTATTTAGAACTATTTTAAAATTCATTTTAGAAGGGAGGGGGAGAGAGAGAGAGAGAGAGAGGGAGAGAGAGAAGGGGGAGGAGTGGGAAGAATCAACTCCCATATGTGTCTTGACCAGGTAAACCTGAGGTTTTGAAAAGGCAACCTCAGCATTCCAGATAGATGCTTTATTCACTATGCCACCACAAGTCAGGCCATTTTGTAAAATCTTAACTAGTGAATGTAAAATTCAGTCAATTCACCTGTTTTTTTTTTTTTTTTTTTTTTTTTTTTTTAACAAAACCCTGTAACAAACTTTTGAGTGGGATCTGAAAGGTGATGAGGTTTTAAATTGCATTTTTTTTAAAAAAATGCTTTAACTTCAAATCAATATAATTAAATAGAAAGTGGAATGACTCCTGAAAAATTCTTTCGGTTTGTTATACATGATGACACTTCTTTAGAAACATATGCCCTTGCCCAGTATTTTAATTTAATTTGTCTTTTACTTAAATTTTTCTCTCACCTAAATCTGTTTCTTCTTCCTGAATTTCTTATTTCTATTAAGGATGTTATGTTTGAGACCTTTCATGTCTATCTCTGTGATTAATATTTATCCATTTGCCATTTTAAATATGTTTCCTTAGCATGCCCCATTTTATAATATACAATTTAATGTATTCAATAATTGTCTTTATATTAAAGATATTAAAGACCATAAACTTACGTTGTTGTTGCGGTCTCCCAATTTATATCTTGTCCTTTAATTCCCTTTTTCTTCATTCAAATCTTCATTCCAGTGTGGAGATTGCTGGGCAGCGGGCTTGGAGTGGGGAGGAAGTGGAAGAGGCATAGGGCTGATAAATGGTCGTAGATGAAGACTTGACTTGGGGGATGGATATGTAATTTGGTTACAGGGATGTGTTGTAGAATTGAGCTCCTGAAGCCTGTATAATTGTGTTAACCAGTGTCACCTCAATTAGGGCCAATTTCAAAAAGTAGATAAAAAATTTATAGTAATAAATTTAGCTTGACCAGGCGGTGGCTCAGTGGATAGAGTGTCAGACTGGGATGCGGAAGACCCAGGTTCGAGACCCCGAGCTCGCCAGCTTGAGCACAGGCCCATCTGGCTTGAGCAAAAAGCTCGCCAGCTTGGACCCAAGGTCACTGGCTCCAGCAAGGGGTGGCTTGGTCTGCTGAAGGCCCGTGGTCAAGGCACATATGAGAAAGCAATCAATGAACAACTAAGGTGTCGCAACGGCAATGAAAAACTAATGATTGATGCTTCTCATCTCTCTCCATTTCTGTCTGTCTGTCCCTATCTATCCCTCTCTCTGACTCTCTCTCTGTCCCTGTAAATAAATAAATAAATAAATAAATAAATTTAAAAGTATTGTTTTCACTGCCATTTCTCTTTTTAAAAGTAATTGTTGAGTCCCTATTGTCTGGATTTTATTCATATTCTTTATATTGGTTTTATTCTTCACCTCCTTCCAAAATCTGATGAGAACCTACTTTTCTTTCCTTACCTATATCACTTTCTTTATATAAATATTTACTTCTTCTACATCTTATTCCCATTCTTGGTTTCACACCTTTTCTCATGTAATGCCCTTTGTTGAATCCAAAAAATATCATAAGGTAATAATACAGGGGAAAAAATCATTTAAAAATGTTTTATCACTTTATACTTTTTTTTACCTATTAAAAATTTATTCTCTGATGTTAGCCCTCCTTGATAGAGCAGTTACCACATCATTTTATTACAGTTTTTATTAGTGTTTTACACATTATTGATGAGATTATTTGAAATATACTTTTATCAAGATGTGCATATAATAATGCTGATGCTGTGTATGTTCGCTTTTACTTTCTTTCTCCCATCCTCAGTAAAATAAATATCTACCTCAGAAAATATATGGTATTGCATCTGCTTTTTTTAAATAATCACAAATGTCAGTATTTTTTTACAATGTTTAAAAAGAGTGGCTAAGTATTTGGTTAATGGTATAAGGATGTGGAAAGAAAAAAATTTCCCTTTTTTACTTTAGATATTCCATTCTGTACTCATTCCTTTAATTCTTTGAGTAGGGAATTTTTTTCATGCTCACTGACCCCCAGGAGTGAGTTGTTTTTCAGAAAATGAAATTAGTTCCAGTTAGTTTTATTAACTTAAAAATCATCTTTGTTTGATAATCAATTTATGGAAACAAGAAGAACATACATTTTCCTTTTTTTTTATTGTTGCCTTACACATTTTTTAAGTAAATTGATCATACTCTAGATGGTCAGGAGGCACAAGGATGTACATGAACATTCATACTACTCAAAGGGTTAATGCAGAAGAAAGATTCTAAAATAATAAACACCAGCAAAAGGATAAATTCCTTGCTATAAACATTGTATATGAAGGGATATAGCAACTTAGAATTATTTAAACAAAGACAAACTAAATTGCCTTTAAAATATTTTTATTACATTTATTGGGCTGACATTGGTTAATAAAAGTATATAGATATAAGGTGTATAAATCTGAGTATCTCATCTGTTGATTGTATTGTGCGTTCACCATCCCAAGTTGTCTCCTTCCATCATTTATTCGCTCTTTCCCCTTCTACCTCCCTTCACCTCCTTTCTCTCTACTAATCACCATACTCTTGTCTGCGTCTGAGTTTCTTTTTTTTTTCTTTGTTTAATCACCTCACTTTTTTTCACCCAGCTCTCCAATGCCCCCTACTCTATGTCAGTTGTCAATCTCTTCTCTGTATCTATGAGTCTGTTTTCTTTTGTTTGTTATTTTGTTCATTAGATTCCGCACATAAGTAAAATTACATCATACTTGTCTTTCTCTGACTGGCTTATTTCATTTAGCATAATAGTCTCCAGGTTCATTTGTGTTGGTGCAAAAGGTAAAATTTCCTTTTCTTTTTTTTACATCCCAGTAATATTCCATTTTATAATGGAATAAATTATCTTAATTGATATTAATTGCCCTCTACCACATCCTATTACTTTTTAAATAATGCAGAATACCAGACTGTTTGAAGCAATACAAGGAAAACCAAAACATTTGTCTGCACATTAAGAAATGGACTGAACTCTCATGAATTAAAATGTAAGAGATTTATTCTCCTTTGATCAAGCAGCATCTATAGACAGAGCATCCACATGGTGTAGCTACCAAAGAAGGAATATGAGAAAGACTTACATTGAATTATATTAAATCATTAGATCACAGACACTTTATATGGTTTATGTTCGCAAAGAAGGAAATTGCTAAAAAGGAAAGCAGATAAGTAGAAACATAAACTGACTTTTGTTGTTTATTAAATCTACCTCTCAATGTTTCCTTAAGCTAAGAAGAAGTCTACTGTATCACACAGTTCAGGATGCTATATACACAGAAGATATTACACACTATAAAATTTCAGGTTTCTAAGTAGTTTTACACAATTGAAACTTGAGTAAAATTTGTGTTTAAAAAAGACCTTATTGGATTACCTTCAGTAAATGGAGGTCATTTCAACAGCCCATTAGCATTTTTAGCAGCAACAAAGCACAAAATAAAATAAAATAAAATAAAATAAATAGTAGATTCTCAAAATAAGTAAGCTATTACTATAATTCTAGATAATTATCTGCTTATTTCAATAAACCAACTCTCTAGATCCAATCCACTTCCACTGGCTTTATGTTTACCCCTAAAAAAAAAAAAGGAGTTCTTTTTTTACTTCTATGCAGTGTCTCAAATAAGAGGTTTAGGTAGGTTTCAAACTACAGCACACAGTTAGTGAACGGGTCATTAAGGATTATGTAGGAATGGAAGAGAAGTCATCTAGGAAAGTTATTAGAAAATAAAGTTTTGGGTAGGTTATATTTAAATGGTGGAGGCAATGCTGAAATACATCTTTACTCATCATTGTGGAGCTGTCCCCTAATCCTAATTTGTAAACTAATTCTCCTAAACACTACTCATCAGTTCTCTAGCCAGTTATCTCTCCCTCGTGTTAATTTCCCTATAAGGGGTTTACTCTAAGCAGACACAAATAATGCTTCTCTTTTTAGAAATGAGAGTTCCTGCTGATGCAACATTGGGCTACACGAAAAAAAAAATCTATTTTGCTAATAATAAACATTTATAAGCAGTTGACATTCCAGACCAATTTGCATTATAAACATAATACACTCTAGTGATTAAGAGCAAAATGACTAGTGAATACATTGCAAATATTTTTATATTTTCCTCCCTATTTCCCCATTTTCCAAAACCTGCTGCACCATAAGTGTCAGATCGAGTTTCTCACCTGCATACAACCTAAGGCCAATTTATGCCTTCAATTGATATTCCATTAAGCAAATGACTAAAGGCAGGATATAGTGCAAGAGATGTTAAACATCTCTTTTTTAATGATGAGATGTTTAGTTATAAGAGTGTTCATTATGCAGCTTTTAATTTTCCTTTTCCTCTTGTGACATTCCCTTCAAGGCACAAAAGATTATAAACAGTGAATGGGACAGAATATTTTGATTTTAAAATTTTAGGGTTCCACAATACCTTTTATTTCTGCTTTAAGCATACCAAAAAAAAAACAGAGAAAAAAGAATCCCCCCAAAACAATAAACCACCCTTGAAGTAAAATGGTGCTAAAAGTCATCTGAAATTCCCTGCAGTGGTTTAAGTATACAAATTCTTATTTTATTGGTTTAAACCATAATTATAGGATTCTTGTGATTAATATAGTTTCTCATTAAATATTGTCTTAAAAATTTATAATTAACCTATATTACTAAGTGTGTATTTTTTTGCCAAGAAAAACAAAAAACCAAAAATACCTGTTTGGGCCAACCAAGTCAGTTATGTTTGACTAAGATATAAACTTGGAAAAATTAAGCTGTAAATTTAAACAGTGACTTAAGTGCAATGTACTGGAGAACTCTTCATTTGATAATGATCTAATTAGGGTGTCTAGGCATCGCCAACCCAAACCACAGTATTTCCTTTCTCAACTTCAGTGATCTCACAGTTTAACTTATTGAGTCGTCCATCTAGTATAAAGAGAGAGTCCTTGGAAGGTGTCATCAGATATTGCCCAAATAAGCCACTGTCCTGGATTTGCCTGTTCTTCCGGTTCCAAGGCCATTCTTCCGCGGTGAGTGGTTCCTTAAGGCTCTTGACCATCTTCACCTTCCCCGAGGAGAGCTCCACAAAGAGCACCGCAGTCTGTGTGCTGGAGCTGCCATAGATGTTGTACTGGTGGGCTTCCGTGAAGGATGGCTGGAATGCCAGATCGGAGATGTGCACATTCGTGTGGATATCAAAAGCCTCCTGTATTTCTCCTCTGATGGTAATGTACTGGACCCTGACAAGACCTTTCAGGTCATTAACACTGACAAGATAGTGCCCATCTGGAGAGATATATGGAGTGCCCGTCACATCCCTGTTGAATCCAATGACTGAGTCTGTTACACTGTCCACCACGAGCTGTGGGGGAATTGCTCCAGTGCTATCGGGCTTGCAGCCAATAAAGTAGTATCCTCCCAGGTGTGTGTATGCCAGTGACTGAGGAATACACTTATAGTCCTTCAGGTTAATTGTCTTGATATATGACATGGTCTCAAGATCAATTTTTTGCAGTGCAGCTTCATCTTTGTGAAGAATAAATCCAAACCTGAAAAGATGAAAAACTGAAGTTAGGCAGGAAAACATAGAGTGGTGACTGTAAAAAGATGCACGGTGGACAGGTGGAATGGGCTGTCACACGTCCAGGTGTCTGCTGCCAGGCTGTGTAGCAATTTGTGTTACATCAACTTGAAAAAGTGTGGCCCACCTCCTTATTCCAGATTGTTCTTTCATTATAGCTGAACAATTATAATTCATGCTGTAAAGAGCAAAATAATTAAGAGCAATATATCTAGTTAATTGAAACAATAAATTTTAACTTTGACAAAGACAGTAAGAAAGTAAACATTATTTCATATGTCACTAAACTTTCTGATATTGAACAAGCCTTGTTAACTGGTACAAAAACTGGAAACAATAAAGAATGGATATTTCACTCACTTCCTTTACTTCTTCTACTGTCTTATGATCACCTAATAAATCTGAAACATAAAACTATTTATTCACTTATTTTTATTTTTTTCGTGAGAGAAAAGAGAAGAAAAGGGAAAGGAAGGAAGGGATTGGGAGGAGAGAAGAGAAGAAAGAAGAGAAAAGAGAAGGGAGAAGAGAGAATAAGAGAAAAGAGAGGGAAGGGAAGGGAAGGGAAGAGAAGAGAAGGGAAGGGAAGGGAAGGGAAGGGAAGGGAAGGGAAGGGAAGGGAAGGGAAGGTAAGAGAAGAGAAGAGAAGAGAAGAGAAGAGAAGAGAAGAGAAGAGAAGAGAAGAGAAGAGAAGAGAAGAGAAGAGAAGAGAAGAGAAGGGAAGGGAAGGGAAGGGAGAGTGATAAGAAGCATCAACTCATCGTTGAGGCACTTCAGTTGTTCATTGACTGCTTTCTCATACATGAATTAACCGGCTCTCCAGCTGAGCCAGTGGCCCCTTGCTCAAGCTAGCGACCTTGGTCTCAAGCCAGTGACTTTGTGGTCATGTTGATGATCCCATGCTCAAGCCAGTGAGCCCACAGGGTTTTGAAACTGGGTCCCCAGCATCCCAGGTCAACACTCTATCCATTGCACCACCACATGGCCAGGTTAACGCATAACTATTTAAATAATTATCCACATTTTTCTCATTGGATCTGTCTCACAGGACTAACTAAATAGATGCAGATATATTGTTTTCTGATATACAACTATTAGACATTTATATATTACATTTTAGGATCACCTTTATGATTTTAACACTTGTACATTTTAAATACTAGTTATGTTTTTCACTCTTGCTTGCTTATACTGCTATTGTTTTTAATGACGTACCTGCATTGTATTGGTTATTTAATATTGAAGAATATTAAACTTTAAACATTTCTGGCATTTTCTATTAAATTTAATGAAAAATAAATATTTTAAAATGTGTTTTAATGACCTCTTTAATTACTTTAATGCTTTTCAAAGCATTTGTCCAGAATACTAATTGCAAAGTATTAGAAGTCCCTGTGACAAGGTTAGATATATTTTGAAACCCTGACCTATAACATTGATGGCTTCCTATCAAATATAAGTAGGTTAATAAGGTAAATTAAGATAGACACTACTATATAAAATTATATCTAAAATACATACTGGTCAATAGAAATGTGAAGGACTTTTTTATTTTTGTTAGTAATATTGATTAAAGCACCTCCTATTATTTCTAAAATCTCAATAAAAATAAAAATCAGAGAAATATTGTTACATTTTTATAAATAAAAATGAGTTCATTGTATTAAGACAAAGCAAAATAAAACAAACAAAACCTCTAAATATAGTCTATTATGTTGTCATCTGTGCAATTCATTTTCAGTATGGTAATTCATACACAGTTTTATTTATGTAAAAAATAACCATTTTCATATATAATGCACAAATATGGATCATCTAGGGCAGGGGTCCCCAAACTTTTTACACAGGGGCCAGTTCACTGTCCCTCAGACCATTGGAGGGACACCACATACAGTACTCCATACACTGACCACCAATGAAAGAGGTGCCCCTTCCGGAAGTGCGGCAGGGGCTGGATAAATGGCTTCAGATGGCCGCAATTTGGCCCGCAGGCTGTAGTTTGGGGACCTCTGACCTAGGGTAATAGCTTCTTAAAATTGTAACTATAAGCACATGTTAAACTCAAAGTATAAATTTATATTTTTAATATCAGGAAAATAAAGTGAATTTTCTCAAAAACTAGTCTTGTAATTGTGTAAGCAGGGAATGCATAAGCACAAGTATTTTAATAAAATAAACAAAATTATAACTGCTATGTTTTTACATTACATATAGTTGGGTCCCATATTCTAATTTTAATTAAATTAACATTTATGAAAAAACTATTTGATATTGGCAAGTACAGAGTCTTCTATACAAAACAACTAAAAATGTATAGTTATTCCTTTAAAAAGATGTCTTATATATATATATATATTAAGCAACTTCTAATACAATGCGCTTGGAATATTTTGGAGACCAATAAACTCCTGCTTACAATGAGTAGAAATTTTTAGTGATAAAAATTGAAAACAAGATAGTAACCAATGCTTAATTCTAGAATTATGCTATATCATTACTTAATTTAGTAACTGTAACTTTTTCTATATTTACTTGCAATGGAATAAAGTAATAATTTTGAAAATAGTATTTCTAGTGTATTTTAAAATGACATTTAGCATTTCTGGCTTATATCTTGGAATTTTCTCTTTTTTTGTGCCCTTAATAATTAGGTGTGACTTTTCGGTAAACACAGCCCATACCATACCTATTCAGAATAAAATTTTGTTCTGATTGCAATGTTACAAAGAAACATACTAACAATTACTTCTAAATGTTCCCATTAAAGTATTAATGTACAGTGAAGGTTTTGAATACTACCTAAATATTAAAGAATTAAAAAAAAATCTGAAAACTGAGTCCCATTTTTTTGTCAGCATCAAAAATCATAAAATGCTAAATATTATTATTAACTCTCTTACTTGTCTTAATAAATAAGTAACTATTTAAAATGGATACTTTTCCATTAATGGACAGTCATTCAGAATGTGTGTGTAGATGTATGATTGTGTCTATTATTTGTGAAATTCTGAATTATGATTAAATGTACTGTCTTTTTTTCTGTTATACATTGTAAATGTGTTCAAAGGCAAAAGCAGTAATATGCACATTTAATAAAAGTGATTGACCAATCAAGTTTTGGCATTTTAATTCTCTTAACTTTGAGTCTAGTTCCTTTTGGGCAGTGGTTCTTGAAAGCTAATGAGGAAAAACCAGACAAGCTTTAACTACTGTTGAACTATTTTAACTCTGATACTAAAGAATATACTTAAGTTGTGATATAATCCAACTTCATTTGGTGGTAATTAAAATGAAAATAAGTGGTTTGATAAAAAATGTAACAACTCCATGTGGGTTGATAAAATTATCCGTATTTTGACATCCACACTGCATGCTACTTTAGAACTAGAGATCTAGCTACATAAGCAGATGCATGAGAATGCCTTCAATTTTTCACTACTGATTTATTGGGTAGGAAGCAGTGTCTCTAATTCAAAATTTCCTTCTAGTACAGATTGATATGCAGAAACCTCCCACTGTTCATTAGTCTGTGATTAATATTTACAAGGCTCTCAACTTTCATGCCTCTTTAGTATAATAAAATCCTGCATAGTGCTTGGTTTAACATAGTTTGTCTAATATTTATCAGAATGTGTATAAGGAATTGCAGGCTAAAAAAAGTGAGAAAGTTAAAAGTTAATCTTGAAATCACTTATTTTATTAGAAAAAATAAAAAAAACCCGAACTAAGAAAATGTGCATTGCTCAGCATGGCATTAAGTAGAATTGTTGTTAGATTTGGTAAGGAGAATTAGAACATTTTTTTCTCAAACTATTTTCATTTTCTAAATGCTTAAAGCTTATAGCTGTGTGGGGGATGGTATTGCAGAGTTGAAGGATTGAGAAATTAAAAAATAGTGCGATAGAGAAAACTCATGGATACAGGCAACAGTGTGGTGATTGCCTGGGGGAGGGTTAAGGAGGGGTGAACGATGAATGTAGACTTGGGGTGGTGGACAAAGTACAGTGTACAAATGATGTGTTGTAGAATTGGGCACCTAAAACCTGTATAATTTTTTTTTTTTTTTTAATACAGGGACAGAGAGTCAGAGAGAGGGATAGATAGGGGAAGACAGACAGGAACGGAGAGAGATGAGAAGCATCAATCATTAGTTTTTGTTGCCGTTGCAACACCTTAGTTGTTCATTGATTGCTTTATCACATGTGCCTTGACTGCGGGCCTTCAGCAGACCGAGCAACCCCTTGCTGGAGGCAGCAACCTTGGGTCCAAGCTGGAGAGCTTTTGCTCAAGCCAGATGGACCCGCTCTCAAGCTGGCGACCTCAGGGTCTCGAACCTGGGTCTTCCGCATCCCAGTTTGACACTCTATTCACTGCCCCACCGCCTGGTCAGGCTGTAAAATTTGATTAACCAGTGTCACCCTTATAAATTCAATAAAGAAGGGAAAATCATTTATTGTAAAAAGCTCAACTTTAATTATTCTTTTTGTGTTTTAAGGTGAGGTGTTGAAATGATTCAGACACAGAGAAGTTGCTTTCGATAAAGTAAACATTTTCAATCTAGGCTGATTTAGTTTCATGATCCGGTGTTCCACAATAACAGATACATGACCTTACATAATGTCCTTGACTTCCATGAGTTTCAATTTTTCTCATCAGCATGGTGAGCATAAAAGTACTAGCTTGCTTTGAGGATGGGAGTGAGTGTGTTTATTATTAGCCAAACAACAAATTCTCAACAAATAGAACTTGTGTTTGCTTTACTCCTTAAGTAGCATCATTTTCCCATTATGAATCAAAAAAAAAAAAATCATGGATGAGAAAAACAAAAACAAATTAATAATTTTTCTGTTTAGCCACTATTCCCACAATGTTAAAAATAAACTGAGAATCAATTCCAATATTAGAAGCTGGAAAGGGTGCAATATATTCCCTCTCCATTCCTATATTATCTCTTAACTCAAATCCTATCACCTGTACTTCCCCAGATTTCAAAACAAGTCTTTCCATGTGTATCAATGGATGCAAATGGGAAACAGTGAGTGGAGAATGAATGTTTTGGGGCATTAAATTAGCCACTCTATCCTATTATAAAACAACATTACTGCAATCCACATCTAAAACAAAAACTTGTGAAAATCTATATTGAAAATCTAGGGTCAAGTAGTTAGTGTTTCATAAATAATAGTGGGTAGGATTATCAATAGCTTGTTTTCTAATTGCACAATAAGTATCTTGTTATTCCAATTAGAAGGTAATAAATGACAAATAGATAAGAAACTAAAATTATAACTCTCGCACATTATCAATATATAAACTCATATAAATAATGGGCTCTTGCAATGACATCTTCCACTGTGTTACAGCTGACAAAGTTTTCATAGAAACACACCATAAATCTGACATGAGCTATCCATTCACTAGTTTATGAATTCTTTTATATTTAGTTGTTTTCTATTATCCCAGACTGACCCTTGTAAGAAAAGATTGAATGCTGTTCCTATTCAAGTACCAGAGGATTTAGTTTTATCTGAACTTCACATAAACAGCTCAGTAAAATGTACCTGTTCATAAAAAGTGGTCACATTCATACTCAGGAGAGGGGAAGAGCAGAGAAACAGAATTGACACATGTTGGGCAGATAAAATATATTATGCTCACTTTGTTAAAGATGGTGCTGCCCATGTTGCAAGTTTTAAGAGTAAGCTTTTCCCCACACCCTTGACTTATTGGATGATGTAGGGTGGTGCACTCTCGTGAGGAATCCTCCCAGTATGTCTCAGATAAGTGACTTTGTATCAGAGACTTCCTTGTTTGTAGATTGGATTAAAGGTTTTGAATCTACTCTATAAAGTGGGGCAGACCAGGAGCTTGCTCTCTCTTGGTTCCTGAGGTTATTATTAGAGAGGAGAGCAGATTAAGGCCACATGGAGGAGAGGAAAAGCAGACAAGATGGCGGAGTGTTGAGGGAGAAGCCAGTTTGTACAGAGTTTGTGCTGGAGAAGGAGATGGGGAACAGAGGTGAATAAGTCTGGTGAGCTATAAACCTTTGATTCTAGGAAACTTGGATAAGTCAGTAGCTTTGTGAGCACTGAATGAACCCAGTGTGTGTTTTTACTTGCCCACCGGGTGCAAGCTAGAATTAAAGCTGATGGCTCACCAATTCTTGGCTCCGTTGTTTCATTACCGACTGTCCGAATCTAATGCGAACCTGCACTGGCCAGGTGGCTGTGATGGTGGCCTTGGCCACTGGCTTTACAACACATTTAGGGAATATTTATAACTAGAGCAAGGACAGTTTCCGAATAGTCTTAATTCTTAGATGTGTTTGAGATATGAAAGTACTTTGACTTTTTCTGTTTTTACATAGGTTGAAGAAACTACAATGAATCATTTGGGCAGATAAAACATATTATGCTCACTTCGTTAAAGGTGGCACTGCCCATGGGGAAGCCTGTTGCCCAGGTGATATTAGTTGCCCTTATGCTTGGGATGGGCAGGATTATATTATTGTGTGTGGGGAACAGGCTGTAAGCAGGCAGGGCTGTTATAGCCCAAGGCTTAATTTTAAGAGTAAGCTTTTCCCCACCCCCTTGACTGATTGCATGATGTAGGGTGGTGCGCTCTCATGAGGAATCCTCCCATTAGACCTCAGATAAGTGACATTGTATCAGAGACCTCCTTGTTTGTAGATTGGATTAAAGGTGTTGAATCTACACTATAAAGTGGGGCAGACCAGGAGCTTGCTCTCTCTTGGTTCCTGAGATTAGCATTAGAGAGGAGAGCAGAGAAAGGCCACATGGAGGAGTCCAGGAGAAGCAGCCAAGATGGCGGAGTGCTGAGGGGAAGCCAGTTTGTGCAGAGCTTTGTGGAGGAGAAGGAGATGGGAAACAGAGTTGAATAAGTCTGGTGAGCTAGAAACCTTTGATTCTAGAAAACTCGAATATGTCAGTGGCTTTGGGAGCCCTGAATGGAAAGGGAATTGTTTTCCCACTGTGTGTATTTCTTGCCCGTTGGGTGCAAGCTAGGATTAAAGATGATGGCCCACCAGTTCTTGCTCTGTTTTTTCATTACCGTCTGTTTGAATCCAATGCAAACCTGCATGGGCCAGGTGGCTGAGGCTACTGGCTTTACAGTAGCCATATGCATTACAGTAGAAACTGTCCTTTGATTTTGAATTTGGACTTTTTTGTTGGCTAGCAATATGCAGTATGATGCTTTCTCATTATGCTGGGCAGCTGCGACTAACACAGTTCCCAATAAGCCCTATGATTACAAGGGTGAACAGCTGATACTCTACGGTATCGTATATAATGTATTTTCAGCTTAATGATATTTTGAACTTTATGGGTTTATCAGGACATAATAACCCATTGTAAGCTGAGAAGCCTCTGTATACAATGGACTATATTTCAAATACCAAAGTTCTCCACCTCTTTTTGAAGAGCTTAAAGGGGGGAAAAATGACAATTATGCCCTAAGATGCCATTTTAAAAGTTTAGCTGCTCTTCTTAACTTGGCTTTCAGTTTCTTGAAAATCTGAAAATAACAGCCTCCCTGATCTCACCCATTTTTCTGATTAAGGTATGTTTTACATCGAAGTTGATAAATGGATCAGAGTTGGATTCTCTTTGGTTAAATTCAGTAATTATTCTCGACCTACTATGTTCAATGTGCTTTGTAAAACCTTATGAATAAAATGGAGAATAAATAAATAATTCCTATTCTTAATGTAATTATAGCCAAACAATGTGTGCTTATAATTGTATACCTTGTACTTTCAAAGGTCGTTTAGGAAAACTCTTCAGAGATTAGAGGAGGAATGAGTATAGCTACATCCCTGTTTCAGCTACTAATTCACATTTTTGTCATGCTAAGCTTTCACTTGAAAACAGAGTTTATATTAATCTAGATCCCCAAAGTAAAAGGACAAAATCCAATTAGAATAAATCAGGGAGGATGAAATGAAGAGATTGTTTACAGAGAAATAGGAATTGAATTGATCACAAGGGACAGTACAGTAATACAAGGAAAGTAACAATAAGGCTGTTGTCCCTGCTATTCCCTGGAGGGAAGGAGTTATATGGGGAGGTGTCTCTTGTCAGGGGGCTGAGACCTTTCATCTCAAGGAATAGCTTGTCTTCCACAAATCAAATTGCAGAGGGGTGGAGATGACATACTTCACTCTCATTGTCCTTCTTCATGCAAATCTCTAGTCAGGCTTCTCATAAGTCAGTCAAACCAGAAGCCATATTAGTCAGCCTTCTGGGACAGGAAGCATGATGGAGAATGGTAGGGTGTGTACCTTAGGATACAATTCAAAACTTAAGCACAGACTTCCCTGACCAAAGTGCCTGAACAACTCAAGTCCAGTGAATATCTAAAGATACGACAGGGTGAAGGTTGTAATATATACATTCAGTTTGGGATCATTTGACACTTGATAAAGAGAAATATTATAACTGCAAGTTGGAAGAAAAAAAATTCTTGATTTTTTTTTTTTTTTTTTACCTGATGGAATGCTGGTAGTTGAGGCCAGGCAGGTTTACAGTGAATTTGGGCAGATGGTAGAGGAACTGCGGAGTGCATGCCATTCCCGATTATTGGAGGCTCGAAGAGACAGGTGAGCAAATGAACAAAGAAAAACCACTTTTCCCAATGGAGGGTAAGGGATCAGGAAAACCACCACCCTGAGAAAATCAGGAAACACCACCTCGGGGTGGCTGGAGTGATCTAGGAGAATCACTCCCGAGGGAAAGCACCCGTAGCTTGCATAGAGACACACACGTGGCTCTGCCATGTGCTCACGCACTAATTGTGCAAAGTGCTTGCAGCCGGGGAAACCAGTGAGCAAGCCTATCACAGCTGTTTTCCCACACATAAGATATTTATTTCTTTTCTTTTTTTCCTTTTAAGTGAGAGGAGGGGAGATAGTGAGACAGACTCCTGCTTATCCCCAACCAGGATCCACCTGGCAACCCCCGTCTGGGGCAATATTGGCTCAGTGGATCTAGTGTCAGCCAGGTGTGTGGACATCCTGGCTTTGATCCAAGGTCAGGGCACACCTGAGAAGCAACCATCTGTTTCTCTCCCTTTTCCCCTCTTGTAGCCAGAGGCTTGATTAGTTCAAGCGTGGGGCCCAGGCACTGAGGATAAATGTTTCTTTAAATAGCATTTCATACTTCTGGTAAAGTTTTAGAAAAAGTCTCTTTCTTTTTAATTATAGGTAAAATATTTTTAATAACTACTGTGTACTGAATGTTTATGTCCTCCTCCCTCACCACATTTATATATTGAAGCTCTAAATGCCCAATGAGATGGTATTTGGAGGTGAGCCCTTTGGAAGGAAATTAGGTCATGAGGATGGAGCCTTCATGATGAGATTAGTGCCTCTATAAAAAAATAAGAGAGATGATCATTCCCTTGGCCATATGAAGAGATAGCAAGAAAACAACAGTCTGCAAGCCAGGCTGAGGGTCCTCACTGTACCCAAGTGTGCTGGCATACTGCTCTCTGGCTTCCAGCCTCCGCTTAAATCAGTTCCTCTTATCTAAGGCACACACTTAAAGCAGGCTGGACTGACTATGACAGAAACTGGTACCTGAAGTAGGATGCTGCAGGAACAAACACCTAAAAGTGCGAAAGCAGCTTTGGAGCAGGGGCCTAGGCAGAGGCTGGGAGTGTCTGAAGGTGCCTGCTAGAAAAAGCCGATATTGTCAAGAAGGAGCCACTAAAGGCAATCCTGGTGAGGGCTCAGAAACAGGAGAGGAGAGCTGGAGAGAAAGCCTCCATCTTCGAGAATACATAAATAATTATGAACAGTATGGAGAAATGTGGTTCGTAAAAGCCATTTTGATGAGGTCTCAGATGGTTATGAATAATATGTTATTGGAAACTAGAGGAAAAGGCAATCCTCGTTATAAGGTGGCAAAGGACTTGGTTGAATTCTGTTAGAGCAGTGATGGGCAAACTTTTTATAAAAACCACCCACTTTTGCAGTGCTGGTCAACCTGGTTGCTACCGCCCACTAGTGGGTGTTCCAGCTTTTATGGTGGGCCAATCGCAGCGCTGTTTGGTTGCTCCACTACGGGCCCACCATGAAAGCTGGAACCACTAGTGGGTGGTAGGGTCCAGGTTGACCAGCCCTGCAAAAGTGGGTGGTTTTTATAAAAAGGTTGCCTAGTACTGCAAATGTGGGCAGTTTTTATAAAAAGGTTGCCCATCACTGTATTAGAATTCTAGTGTTTTATGGAAAACAGAATTTGGGAGTGATGAAATTGGATATTCAGTTGAGATTTGTAAACAATGTGTTGAAGGAAAGGCTGGTTCCTTTTGCCTGTTGACAATATAGCGCACAACGAGAGAAATGAAGAAGAAATTGTTATGCACAAAAGAGTCAGAATATGAAGATTTCTAAGGCTACTATACAAAATTTCCTTAAAAGGTGACTCACCATTCTAATAGCTAAAGCTCTTGACTCATGTTTGCTTATGTCTCGTTAACATAAATCACCTGGTCAACATGGGATTGGACTACCTACAGGCATTGAGACTAGGAGATACTAGAGTACTAGCCATTCCTCATATGGGGGGGGGGGTAGCAATAATGGCCAACAAACATCAAAAGATTCAAAACTTCACAAATGATTAAGAAAATAAATTAAAGCTAAAACCTGAGTTATTTATTTCTACTAATCTGCAGGTAACAATAGTAAAGTAAATTTAGATTCAATACTGGTAAGGATGTGATTAAATATGTTCTCTAATATACTACTGGTGAAAGCATAATTGTTTTCAGCTTTTTGGAGGATAATTTGTTATTACCTCTGAAATTAAAATATGACTCTGATTTAATGAAGCAATGATGTCTCACAGTATTTTCCCTTAATCAATGCTTGTAAAATAACTACAAAGTAGCATGCACAAGCATATTTATGCAGCACAAGTTGCAATAAGAAAAATTTAAAAATAATATAAATGTCAAACAGTAGAAAAATGTTCAGATAAACTATGAAACATCCACCAAATGAAATTTCATACTGCAGTTATAAAAATGAGAACGTATTAGTAATGATGCAGAGGTATCTTCAAAACTGTTCATTTTTAAACAAGTACACATCAGATTAAAAGGAATACTATATATTTTAGTGCAGATATATGTAATTGATTCAAGAAATTAATTGAAAGATTATTCATCAATCTCTTTTTCTAAAAAGAAAAATGCTATGGATGCTTATGAAAGAAAATTTTCACTTATTACTATATATACTTGTGCATGTTTTCAATATTGTATATATGCACCAAAATATATATACTATGCAACCTTATTATTTTTCAACCAAATAATACTTTTATTTTTTTAATAGAAAAAAGCAGTGAGATGCCATTTTATTTGACAAATTAGCAGTGCATAATTTTAAATAGTGTTTAATCCGATTGTCATTTTCCTATATTACTGTATTGCTAACTGTAAATTTCATGTAGAGAATAGTGATTTAGCACAAAGGATCATTTACATAATTCTGCCCTTTTTACTAAAAACTTGCTTCTTATTTGACTGTCATACGGGAAAATAATATAGTTAAAGCTTTAGGCACAAATATATTCATAACAGTATTTATTGATAAAAGTTTGTAAATAACTCAAAAGTCCAAATATGTGAATATTTATGTAAATGATTATATAGACATGACGCAATACAATACACAACAGAATTAAGTAAAGCACTAATTTAGGATTAATGTATATTCAGGAAAATTATATAGAAAAAGCACTCTATTGTATGAATGGTATGATTAAACTATTAAAAATAAAATAAACAAAGCCCATGTTTGACTGAAGGTAAATATGCCTAAAAATTAACTAGTCAAGTTTGGAAACTAATTAAGCTCATTTTGTCTGGTTTTTAAGTTTGCAATCATTGTTCAAAAGCATTGTCTACTTTTAATAAAAACATATATATGTATTAATAGAAATAAAACAATATGTAAGACCTCTAATTAAAAAACTCAGCCTGATTAGGTGGTGGCGCAATGAATAGAGCATTGACCTGGGACACTGTGGACCCAGGTTCAAAATCCTAAGGTCACCAGCTTGAGATGAGGCTCATCCAGCCTGAGCATGGGATCACAGACATGACGCCATGGTCACTGGCTTAAGCCCAACATCGCTGGCTTAAGCAAGGGGTCACTGGCTCGGCTGGAGCCCCCAGTCAAGGCACATATGAGAAAGCAATTAATGAACAACCAAGGAGCTGCAAGGACAAATTGGTGTTTCTCATCTTTCTCCCTTACTGTCTGTCTGTCCCTCTCTTCCTTTAAATAAATAAATACATAAATAAATGAATGAATGAATGAATGAATGAATGAATGAAATAAAGCTCAGGTAGTTCTCATGATAATTACTGATAGGGATTTTCTTGACTATGCACTTACTAAGAGTTCTAATAAATGTACAGACTGTGCTTGCTGCTTCAATAAAGAGACTAATTCATGGAAAGACTCATCTTCAAAGAAATATAAACACAACAGAAAAATTCTTGAAACATCAAAATTTGTTTGCATATGAAATGAAATGAAAAAGAAAGCAAATACAATGACTACTTAAACTAAATCAACCAAGGAGATAATGAAACAATAAATTCATAATATAAGTAAGAAAGATAAAGTAACTGAATATTAGAGGACCACTGAGAAATGTTATGATCTAAAATATCAACAAAAAAGAAAGTAGTAGAATAAAGGTAAAAGTTTGCTACAAGAAATTGCTTTCAGCTGTGATTTCAGTAGATAGAAGGGTAATACAGAAAGAATTACATAGAACATTTGGAAACAGGAAAGCTTTCTCTTTTCAAGATGTCATTCCATAATGTTAATCAGAGATTTTTTTCTTATATTTTTTTATGTTTCTCTAAACTATTCTTTCTTTGAAAATCTGCTTTGAAACCCAACCTGGCATAACTGTTTTTTGTTTGTTTGTTATAACATCTGTACTCAAAATAGTTCATATTATAATTGTCTTAACACTCGTTTGAACAATATTGAAAGATTTTCTATTTTAATCTATATATGTAATTTAGTGACTGCACATCAGAATGTGGTTTAATTGCCAATCTCTGAAAAGGAATATTTATTTCGGAGATTGAACCAAGCACACATAAGTCTGAAGTAGTTGAATTTGTATAACTATTTTATTAATTGCACTTGAATATTTAATCTTATTAACTGCAGTAGCCTTGCACTGGTGAATTATTTTAAATGGCACATACTACTATAGAAAAATATGTGAAGTTTTATGAGCAAGTTGGAATAGAAAAACCAAAGTGTGCTTGATACTTGTGCTTTATATCTGCCCAAATACTATAATTTCTTTGTTTGTATTTGTTTATACAATCGTGATTATACTACTTTATTCCAAGAATAAATTAGTTTAAAGAATCTCTTGGCCCTGGCTGGTTGGCTCAGTGGTAGAACGTTGGTCTAGTGCAGTGGTTCTCAAAGTGTGCACCAGGGAACACTGGTGCACCCTAGAAGATTTTCAGGTGCCCAATCCCCCATATTACTTGTCTGTTTAGGTTGCAAAAGGCTGTTAAACTGTGGTGCTGGATTGTTTACACTACCCCCCATGTTCCCCAGAAAGACTGGAGGCAAGTTTCTTCTATCCTTTGTTTGGTGTAAAGTTAAGGTGATATGTATGGTGGGGGTTTTCTGCACTCAACACAATTAAGAGTAAAAAGAGAGGAATTCTTTAATGTATTGACGAGGAAATGAGAGTATGCCTTTCAAATATATGCCCAAACATTGAAGAAATCTCTAGGATATATCAGACTCATGTTTCTCATAAACACAAGAATGAAAAAACTTAACACATTCGTGACTGGACCTGACAAATTTACTAAATCTTACTAAGAATGTATCTATATATATAAAAAGATAACTTTTTTGTCATTTTTAAAAATTTTAACCCCTCCTTTTTATAAATCCTAAAAAGTATAACTCAAAAACTATAACATAAAAATGTTTTTTTTTAATTCAGACTAAATTTAATTTTGTCCTATTTATTTCTTTTAATTGTCATAAAAGCACACTTGGACTTTATATATTTTTTCTTTAATATTTGACTTAATTATTATAACATATTTCTCATAAATTTGTATATAGTGCACCTACAATTATTTGTAGGATTTTAAATGTGCCTCGATTTCAAAAAGTTTGAGAACCACTGGCCTAGTGTGTGGATGTCCTGAGTTTGATTCCTGGACAGGGCACACAGGAAAAGTGCCCATCTGCTTTTCTGCTCATCTCCCTTTCTCTCTCTCTCTCTCTTCCCCTCCTGCAGGCAAGGCTCTGTGGAGCAAAGTTGGCCCAGGCTCTGAGGATGGCTCCATGGCCTTTGCCTCAGGCAATAAAATGGCTCTGTTTGCAAAGGAGCAACAGTCCAGATGGGCTGAGTACCCCTCCTAGTGGGCTTGTGGGTGGCTCCTGGTTGGGTGCATGCAGGAGTCTGTCTCTCTGTCTCCCCACTTCTCTTCAGAAAAATACAAAAAAAAAAAAAAAGAATTTCAGTATTTTAAATCATAAAATTCCTAGGAAGGGCAAAGAAAAAGTATGTATTACTAAAATGTTTATAATAATGGTTATATTCCACTTAGATGGAAATTAGATGGTTGTCACTGTTTTACAATACTTGTCAAGGTTCTAAGACTATTCAGTTGGATGAAATAATTTCTTCAGCTGAGACAAATGTATATGCATATGTAAAATAATGAAGTTGGTTCTCTACCTCATAGAATATATAAAAGTTGACTCAAAATAGGTTTAAAATTTTAAGTATAATCTATAACTATAAAAAATTAGAAAATTAGGTATACATCTTCATGATTTTGGATTTGGCAGTGGGTTTGAACTCTAAATATTGACTAAGCTAAAAATAATTAATAGCAAAAAAAGTGTAAAATTGCCAACAAAATCTAACTTAAGATAACATTGATAAAATCAAATACTCTGTCCCTGCACTTTTGAAGAGTAGTTTACTATATTCTCAGCCCATTCTTAATTTTGGTTAATGGTTAAACAAAAAAACAATAAAAAATAAACATCTCATAGAAGATCACTGTAGTCATTAGATGTAGAAACAAAACAAAACAAAACAAAAATATTATCTATCTAACTTATTCACCTGAAATATGCAAAGAAAAATACATTTTAATGTATGCATTTAGAGATTCTCTGAATCTACCATAATCTAAGAGCTGTGCTTCCCAAATCCTTAGTGTAAGTAATTACAATTGTATATTTTAAAGGAATCATTTATTTATTATGAGAATATTAGTCAGATATTTTAAATCATTTTACCCCATATTTATATATGAAGACAACCTAAATAATTTTCTAATATGTCTAAGAATCATTAAACTCATCAAAAAGGAAGAAAAGAGTGTTGAAGTTTAGGAAGTAACAAAAGCCAAAAATAATTTAGAAAACAAATAAGAGAATAATAAAAAATTCCAGAAGCATAATTCTTTTTTTTATTTTTTTGAATCTGGAAAGTATTAACAGACCTATTATTTTCTTCCTCTAAATATTGATTCAAAATCCAGTGTCAGGAAAGACTATTCCAGTGCAGGTTCCTAATGATAGTGCAGTGAACAGGTGTGTTTTGGAGTCAGGAGATTAGAGTACTGGTCTCTTCTGTACTAGTAGCTTGTGATTTTGAATAAATTGCTTTATCTGAGCCTTTGTTTTTTTCTTCATTATATATTCAAATAATGCATAACCCATGAAGTTTAGTGAAATGCATGTGTGAAGTCTGATATATTGTAGGTGCTTAGTAAATTACAGGTGCTTAGTTATTATTATTAATGATAATTACAAGATGTTAAGAAAACATATTAAAATTACAAATAATGCAAATATCAGTCACCAATTTATTTTATGTAAGAATTTAGATCATCTCCCTGAAAAAGAAACATGAACACATTTAAGAACTACAATTCTTTTCCTTTCAACAGGTTTTCTTGTCTGTTCACTTTGTTCTGAGGCTCACTTAGCTTTTTTAGCTTTAAAATAATTTCTCATCTTCTACTTACTCAAAAATATACAAGTTGCTTTATCGGGGTTAAATACTCAGCATTTCAAAGCACCTGTAGCTAATTTGTTTTGATGTTATTCTTTATGTCTACAATGGGTGTGTTAATGATGAATAGCCTGCATAGATCATTTCTTTATTCAGAGAATTTAGCATCCACATATTTTGAAATACTGAATGATGAAATATTTCTGCTTAGCACATTAAAGCATATGAGTCTCTGTTTACACATAATTCTATATCTTTATTATTGATGAGCTTTTTGATGCCAATCTGTCAACATTAAAATATGGAATAACAAATGATTATTCTAAAGTCCAAGAATCTAGTGCAATACATAATTGTATCATTATTCTTTCAAGGGAAATATTTTAAAGGTTCATCTGATAGGGCATTAAATATTTCTCCATTCTTCTGATGACTATGAAAGATCAAGTGTATTATCCTGTTGCCATGGCTAATTAAAATACAATTTAGAGAATTGACAGAGCCAGTGACTCTTCACTTACCGCTCTAAATTGCTTAACAATTTAAGTTGTCATAATGTATTTCTCACAAACTTTTTCTGTTTTTTGTTTTTTTTAATTGTTTCCAGTGATGATTCTACCCCCTTATTTTTCATTTTCTTTTATTCTTTTTTCTTTTCTTTTTTTCCCCCAAATTTAGAAGTGGGGAGGCAGTCAGACCCACTTCTACATGTGCCCGACCGGTATCCACCCGGCATGCCCACCAGGGGGCAATGCTTGGCCTATCTGGAGCATTGTGGCTGGAGCCATTCTAGCACCTGAGGCAGAGGCCATGGAGCTGTACTCAGTGCCTGGGCCAACTTGCTCCAATGGAGCCTTGGCTGTGGGAGGGGAAGAGATAGAGAGGAAGGAGAGGGGGAAGGGTGGAGAAGCAGATGGGTGCTTCTCCTGTGTGCTCTGACCAGGAATCAAACCCAGGACTTCCATATGCCAGGCTGATGCTATACTGCTGAGCCAACTGGCCAGGGCCAGTCATTTTATTTTAAATAAGATTGAAATCATTACCTGTTCTCTTACCATGTCAAACTTTAGTTACATACAAAGTGTTGATTCACTAGTACTTTTCTTCTGAATTAATTTCTGTGAGGTTTAAAAGTATCCTGTATGAAACCATACCCAACAGTGGTGCCCTTCCTAGTCATATAAATTATCTATTTCCCAGATCTAGGTTCAAAAATAATTAGAATTATTTTTAACATTTCGTATGTTATACTAATATCTGTGTTGGACACCAACTCTTTTTATGCTGTTAATTTAGCAAAGATAAATAATACTATTTTAAATTTCAACAGTAGCCTAATAATGATGCAGTGTAACTAGTAAATATTTCTCTAACTGGTTTATTGTTTGTTATAATGTGCTAGTAAATTTGCTCCCCAGATCAACAACTCCTAATGGTCATGCAAATTGCGTGAACATTTCTACCTTGTAATAAAACCATCCAAAAAATAATAGGTTCAGAATTACCCTAAAGAAAATAAAGCTAGAAATCTAAAGGGCTAAAATTAAACTGTGGAGGTACTAGGAAATCTGACATAATGTGAGCATAAAGACTGCACTTTAGAACTGGCTATATTGCCCACCCTTAAATTTTTCTGGTTGACTGTAACAAACAAACAAAACAAAACAAAACAAAAAGGCGAGATGAGATTTTCCTTCAGAATTCCTAAATGCTACTTTTCAAGTGACTTGGAGAATATATATTTTGGAAATAAAACATATGTTAATGCAACACCTTTCTTCCTTAGATAGAAGCCATTGTGTTCCCTTGGAAAGGACCTATGGACTGAAAACACATCATAGTGTATTACAATGTGATCACAGCTTCACTTATCTACATATTTGGAAATGGCATTTATATTGCACTTATTACATAATACATGCTAGAGACCACAAGGAAGAAATAATTTTTATGTTCCTTTTAGTTTGCTATAAATTCAGAAACAATTTTGCTGGAACAACTAATCTGTGAATTAATAATGAGAGACTATAACTTTTTCTCACTATGGCATGTCAAGCACTTTCCTTGTGTTTAAAAATCAATGAGGCTCGCCTGACCATGCAGTGGCACAGTGGATAGAGCATTGGACTGGGATGTGGAGGACCCAGATTCAAGACCCCAAGGTCACCAGCTTGAGCGTGGGCCCATCTGGCTTGAGCAAAATCTCACCAGCTTGGACCCAAGGTCGCTGGCTCCAACAAGGGGTTGCTTGGTCTGCTGAAGGCCTGTGGTCAAGGCACATGTGAGAAAGCAATCAATGAACAACTAAGGTGTCACAACGGCAATGAAAAACTAATGATTGATGCTTCTCATCTCTCTCCGTTCTTGTCTGTCTGTCCCTATTTATCCCTCTCTCTGACTCTCTCTCTCTGTCCCTGTAAAAAAAAAAAAAAAAAATCAATGAGGTTCAAAACTCCATTTCTTTACATGAAAGAGATTTCAAAGTCATGTGAGGCAACTGCCACTTTTCTCATATGGAAAGTTATTCCCAAGATCATTTCTTGGCTGGTAAAAAATAAATAAAACCAGTTGAGCTTTGAGTTCAGTATAAAATAAAATATTATAACCTTTCTTTAAGGACTTCCTGAAACTATTCTGAAAAATGTTGTGAAGAGTAAATTCTAGTAATGTATATCATACTTTACGTCAGAAACGCTGGCTATCTAAAGAAACACTAACTTATCTTTTATGCAATGTGAGTAATCCTCACAATTGTTTTTATTGGCTCTGTGTGTCTGAGTTTTGAAGTGGAATCATTCACTCTACCATGTATTTCATTCAGTTTTAGTTTGAAATGATCAAGGCTAAGACATTAGCGAGCTTCTAACTTTGGGATAATTAGACAGATATAGTCCATGATCAAAAGACCCTCTTTTCCAGATATGATATCTTCAGCCTTGAACATGGAAATAGCAGTTGAACTAAAGCCATCTTGAAGGTAACCTGAGGCCATTGTCACAACCCAACATTTTCTAGTATTTTATATAGCTCATCATCAGACTGTGGGGAGTAGAAGCAATAAAGTTGCGCTGAGGTTGAAAGATTGCCCTCACTATCCATGCAGTAAAAGACATTCTTACAGTAGTTTTCATATAATTATTTTGACATTGGAAACAGAACATTAACTTATTCAAATATTTACTTACTGTTCACCGGGGACATAGGTACGGCAGTAAATAATACAATTTCCAGAAGGTAAAGTCTACCTTTCGTGAGGTTTTATTTTTGAGGCTCAGTGAGATAATTTTCTAAATAGTGTCTGTTGAACATACACTTTCTTTTAAAGAAAAGCTTTTTTCCATTCGATCTTTTTATTCATTTTTTTTTTCCTAGAAAAAGGGAATCTTGCTTTTTTACTACTTTTCTGTAGGACTCAGTTTGCTGATAAGATTTTGTAAATGTGCAGTGTCTAAGTATCAAATTTGGAATTTATATTAGAACATGTCAGCATGCTATTTTGGATCTTTGCAGATAACTCTTCAAATGAACTTCAGTTTTAAGAAATTAAAAAATACGAAAAGGTCATATGTTAATAGAATAATTTTTTTGAGAGGTAGAAACTAAGGTTGGGGGAAGCTGTAACTAGTAAAGAGTTTTTTTTATATATATCATAAAATGTGTTGATGCAATGTTTTTGTTTTTTTTAATTTTTATTTATTCATTTTAGAGAGGAAACAGAGAGAGAGAGAGAGAGAGAGAGAGAGAGAGAGAGAGAAATGGGGGAGGAGCTGGAAGCATCAACTCCCATATGTTCCTTGACCAGAGCAGTGTAGGGTTTTGAACTGGCGACCTCAGTGTTCCCAGGTCGATGCTTTATCCACTGTGCCATCACAGGTCAGGCGTGTTGATGCAATGTTTATATTTTCCATATTTAGATATTAACTATACAAAACTATGTTAAATACCAAAATAGAAATATGCTGGGTTGTATCTGTTGCTGGCTGAATGTCAACAAAATAGGTTGAGGCTAGAATTTATTTGCAGTTAAGGGTGTAGTACTTGGCAATGTAGTAAATTGAATTATATTACAAATATCAAGATCTTTGAGTGATTATACATTATATTTAATAGCTTACTCATTGCCCAGGAAGTTCCTGTTCCAAAAAATGTTTGCCTCCATTGAGAGAATTATTAATACTTGGTAGTTCTTCTATAATATCAGAAGGCATTAGAACAGCACAGAGCCAGATGTTCTGGTCTGAGGCAGTCTTAAAACTTAGAGTTTGCTTTGGGCCTGGAGGGACTTTAGCGATGATCTGGTTTAATCCCTTTATTTTACAGATGAAAATCTTGAAACTCAGGGAGATTAAAGGATATACCTAAAGTCATACCAATTCACTTACTGAAGAGCTTGGGCTAGATCTTACCTTCTTAAATTCTAGTCTATTCTTCACTCAGGACTAAGACAGTAGTGAACAGAGCTTAAAACTAGAGTAAGAAAATTTCATTTTATTTTTTTAGTTGGCACATAAAGAAAAAGGAAAGTTAACTATTTAGGAATTGATTGAAGATTCTAAAACAGAAAGTGTTCTCCAAAACATAATAAAGGGAAAAAAATGTACCATCTTCTACATAGTATCTCAATTTATACTATTTGCTTAATATTATTCAGGTTGCATGATTTATAAATGTTTTAATCTACATTTTCACTATATGCAGAGGTAAAATTTACTGAAGTAGAATGAAAATTATATTCAAATGAGATTTACTTAATAACCATTTTCTGTTAGGTATTGCACTGAGTGAACTGTTTTACAAATTTTAGTACCTTACCTTAAGAATATGACTAGCTAGAGAGTGCCCAGATAAACAAAGTACTTTAATATAAAACACAATAAAGGTTGCAATAGCTGCAATCACAATCAGCTTTGAAAATATAGGAAATGCACAGAATATTCCAGGTGCTGAAAGGGAATCTACAGGAAAAATCCTTTAGTACCTGATACAATTTGATGTGGGTTTTAAACAAAAGACAGAATCCTGTAAGCAGATGCAAACCTGTTTTGAACACAGGAACTATTCTGATTTAACTTCTACCATATGACCTTTTCCCTCTTGAAGCTTGAGGGCACAAATCTCTTTTTATTTATTTGTTTGTTTATTTATTTTTTCTGACAGAGAGAGTCAGAGAGAGGGATAGATAGGGACAGACAGGAAGAGAGAGAGATGAGAAGCATCAATTTTTCATTGCAGCACTTTAGTTCATTGATTGCTTTCTCATATGTGCCTTGACCCAGGGGACTACAGCAGATCAAGTAACCCCTTGCTCAAGCCAATGACCTCGGGCTCAATCTGGTGAGCTTTGCTCAAACCAGATGAACTTGCGTGTAAGCTGACGACCTTGGGATTTAGAACCTGGGTTCTCCGCGTCCCAGTCCGATGCTCTATCCACTGCGCCACTGCCTGGTCAGGCGAGGGCACAAATCTCTTAATAAAGGAAGGTAATTTTTTATTTTAGTTATGAAGAAGACAATCACAACCATACTTTTTAAATTATCTTTAGGGAGGGAATGCTTTTGTGTTATTCTTTTCTCACATTCCTTGAGGATTTATGATCTGTAAATGATAGTATGGGCAAAAATTGTGAAGGCAAAGGACTTTCTCATCCCACACACATCAAGGCTGCTTAGCATGAGAATACCAGGCAAGGGTGCAAAAGAAATCCTCAATAAGGAGAATTGAGTAAAGGCAAGGGCGTTGGCTGAAAAAAATCTGTAGATGTAAGAAAATTTAACTCAAATCGCTGTTTGTAAAAGTGAGATAATGTTGAGGCATCTCAACTGATTCTCTGCCTATAAACGCATTTGGCCATTTGAGGTGTTTCACTCTCATCTCTAAGTACGCCCAAGCCTATGCAGTACTGTTTTTTTTTCTTTATAATGTTTGTAATATTCCAGAGAGACAATCACAACTCAAAAATAAGTGAGCAGCTCATTGAACTGGAGGCACTTATGGTGAAAAAGAATATCCCATTTAACAAAAGCATATTATCTAAAATCTTTCATATGTGGTCTTTCAATTTCCCCTTTTATTGCTTGCTGATGATAAAAAAAAAAGGCTGCCTAATTAGCATCTTATATGGCTATGAAATGGTATCTTTACAATGTCTCATGGGAAAAAAAAAGTATAAAAGCCCAAAGAAAACCAGGGATTATTTTTCAGTTCTCCAATTTATATACCTAAATGAACAAATTATAATTGAATGAAGTATATCAGTGCTAAACAAGGATTCAAAAGTAAAATTAAATCAATGAATCTAATATAATGAATTAACTACTATAACCAGATGCTTAAAAATTTTTACAGAATATTGGGAGAGCAAGATGGCGACGGAGTAGGCGGACGTACCAGCTTCCAACTCCCAGAACCAAAGTGGATTACAACTCAATTTTAAGAACCATCACCGAGATAAACCAACTTTGAACAAAACTAAGTGGACTCTCCAACCAAGGAACACAGAAGAAGCCACACTGAGACTGGTAGGAATAGCGAAAACGCGAAGAGGGCTGCCCAGCTCCCCGGAGCAAACGGCAGCCCAGAGAGACCCGTGTGGCGGGAGGAGAGTTTGGCGGAGAGGGAGGGACCTGGGTCCCAGGAACCAAGCCCCAGCCTGCAGTCCCAGAGCCTAGAAGAGGCACTTGGACAGTATTGAGCTGTGAAACAAGTGAGGGAGCTCCCAGGCCTACAGTGTGGAGTATTAGGTCCCTTCCTACTCTGCTGAGGGCTGCTTGGGGTTTTGGGGCGGCAGGACGCTGAAAGGCGGTTCTGTCGGCGTGGGCAGAGGCCAAGCCGGTGGGAGATCGGTCTAGCCCAGAGGGTCAGAGGGGAAGCGCCAGAGCGGTCCGGAAGCTGCGGGCCCGCCTTTAATCCCACTTACGGGGACAAAGCGGGAGGCCAGGAACGGGCAGGCCCTGCGCAAGCCGGCCCTGACCGCGGGGACCAGGCTAGGACCAGGGACGGGCAGGGGCTGTGGCTGAGCTGACGCTAACAGTCCCCCACCCCCCCACCTGGGCCGGAGAAACCGCGGTTGGCCAGTATACGTGCGCGAGCGGGCTCCGAGCGCGGGAACGGGGTGGACCCTGAGACAAGTGGAGGCTCGCAGCTGAGCCCATGCTATTATCCCCATCCGGCCGGAGAAACCCCAGATAAAATTCATACGTGCACGAGCGGGCTCCGAACGCGGGGGCGGGGTAGAGTCCGGGACGAGCGGAAGTACGCAGCTCGGCGGAAGCCAGCAAACACGCCTGCCCCAATAAACCTTGGTTTCCGACCCTGCGCAGAAGGGCCATGGCCTCGAGGGCGGGGCTAAAGCTCCGGACGGGCAAAAGCTTATAGCTGAGAGCACGTCAAAAGCCCCGCCTAACCCGCGGAACTGTAGCGAGCAGGCTCCGACTGCTGGTTCTGGGCGGAAGTCCAGAAATAGGCTGGGTCCGCAGCTGAGGAAAGGTGCTCACCTCTACCCTTGGTGCTAATCTTGTGGCTTCAGTCACAGCCCCTCCCACGGAGGAGAGGCAGAAATCATAGCAAAAGCCACAGTGGGCCGGCACTGGCAACGCTCATACCCAAACACCCTAGGCACCAGCAGAGGGGGCGGGGGGCCTGCAGATAGACCACACCTAGAGATCACAAAGGCAACACCTACTGGACGCCAGTGGCCACAACTTGCTTATACACAGAAAAAATGGGCAGGCAGAGGAATGCAAACCAAATGAACCAAGAGAAATCCCCAGAGAAGGACCTGAATGAACCAGATATAACCAAATTACCAGAAGCAGAATTTAGAATAATGATAGTTAGGATGCTCAAAGAAATTAGAGCAACAATGGATAGTCATTATGAACAGCTAAACAAAGAGATAACAAGTATAAAAAATGAAATTGAAATAATAAAAAAGAATCAGACAGAAATGACAAATACAGTATCAGAACTGAAGACCACAATGGAAGGAATTAAAAGCAGGATGGATGACGCTGAGGATCGAATAAGCGAGTTAGAGGACACAATAAACAAAGGCACAGAAGCAGAGAAGAAAAAGGAAAAGAGACTTAAAAAATGTGAGGAAACTCTAAGGGAGCTTTGTGACAACATGAAGAGAAACAACATTCGCATCATAGGGGTGCCTGAAGAAGAGGAGAGAGGACAGGAAATGGAAACTTTGTTCAATCAAATCATAGCAGAAAACTTTCCTAAATTAAGGCTGGGAAACGCTCCACACATTCAAGAAGCACACAGAACTCCATTAAGGAGAAACCCAAAAAAATCTACACCAAGACACATCATAGTTAAAATACCAAAGCTAATGGATAAAGAAAAAATTTTAAAAGCTGCTAGAGAAAAAAAGACTATCACCTACAAAGGAGCCCCCATAAGGATGACATCGGACTTCTCAACAGAAACACTTGAGGCCAGAAGGGAATGGCAAGAAATAATCAAAGTAATGCAGAACAAGAACCTACAACCAAGACTACTTTATCCAGCAAGGCTAACGTTTAAAATTGAAGGAGAAATAAAGAGCTTCCCAGAAAAAGAAAGCCTCAAGGAATTCATAAAAACCAAACCAATTCTGCAAGAGATACTAAGGGGCCTCTTGTGAACAGTTTAAAGGGAGGAATGAATAGAGCAAAAGAAGAATACAGCTTTAAAGAATAAAATGGCAATAAACAACTACATATCAATAATAACCTTAAATGTAAATGGATTAAATGATCCAATCAAAAGACATAGGGTAGCTGCATGGATAAAGAAACAGGACCCATACATATGCTGTCTACAAGAGACACACCTTAAAACAAAAGATGCTCATAGACTGAAGGTAAAAGGATGGAAAAAAATATTTCATGCAAATGGAAATGAAAAAAAAGCAGGGGTAGCAATACTTATATCAGACAAAATGGACTTTAAAACAAAGGCTGTAGTAAGAGATAAAGAAGGACACTACATAATGATAAAGGGAACAATTCAACAGGAAGATATAACTATTGTAAATATCTATGCACCAAATATAGGAGCCCCGACATACATAAAGCAGACTTTGATGGATATAAAGGGCGAGATTAACAGCAATACTATCATAGTAGGGGATTTCAATACCCCTCTAACAACACTGGATAGATCCTCAAGAAAGAAAATTAATAAAGAAACAGCAGACTTAAAGGATACACTAGATCAACTTGATTTAATAGATATCTTCAGAACTTTTCACCCTAAAGCAGTAGAATATACATTCTTCTCAAGCGCTCATGGTACGTTTTCTAGGATAGACCACATGTTAGGACACAAAAATGGTCTCAATAAATTTAAGAAGATTGAAATCATATCAAGCATTTTCTCTGATCACAATGCCATGAAACTAGAAATTAACCACAAAAGAAAAAATGAAAAATACTCAAACACTTGGAAACTAAATAGCATGTTATTAAATAATGAATGGATTAACAATGAGATCAAAGAAGAAATAAAAAAGTTTCTAGAAACAAATGATAATGAGCATACATCAGCTCAAAATCTATGGGACACAGCAAAAGCAGTTCTGAGAGGGAAGTTTATTGCACTACAGGCATATCATAAGAAGCTAGAAAAAGCTCAAATAAGCAACCTGACCCTGCATCTAAAAGAACTAGAAAAACAACAACAAATAAAACCCCAGACAAGCAGAAGAAAGGAAATAATAAAGGTCAGAGCAGAAATAAATGACATAGACGCTAAGGAAACAATACAGAGGATCAATGAAACAAGAAGCTGGTTCTTTGAAAAGGTAAACAAGATTGATGAACCTTTAACTAGACTCACCAAGAAAAAAAGACAGAGGACTCAAATAAATAAAATTAGAAAGGACAGTGGAGAAATAACAACTGACACAACAGAAATACAAAGCATTGTAAGAAAATACTATGAAGAACTATATGCCAAAAAATTAGACAATCTTGGTGAAATGGACAAATTTCTTGAATCATATAACCTTCCAAAAATCAATCTGGAAGAATCAGAACACCTAAACAGACCAATTACAGCAAATGAGATCGAAACAGTTATCAAAAAACTCCCAAAAAAGAAAAGTCCTGGGCCTGATGGCTTCACAAGTGAATTCTATCAAAAATTCAAAGAAGAACTAACTCCTATTCTCCTCAAGCTATTTCAAAAAATTCAAGAGGAAGTAAGACTTCCAAACTCCTTTTATGAGGCAAGCATAATTCTGATCCCAAAACCGGGCAAAGACAACACAAAGAAAGAAAATTATAGGCCTATATCCCTGATGAATTTAGACGCTAAAATTCTCAACAAAATATTAGCCAACCGGATCCAGCAATATATGAAAAAAATCATACACCACGATCAAGTGGGATTTATTCTGGAGAGGCAAGGCTGGTTCAATATTCGCAAATCAATCAATGTGATTCACCACATAAACAAAAGGAAGGACAAAAATCACATGATAATTTCAATAGATGCAGAAAAGGCATTTGATAAAATCCAACACCCATTCATGCTCAAAACTCTCAGTAAAGTGGGAATACAGGGATCATTCCTTAACATGATAAAGGCCATCTACGATAAACCGACAGCAAACATCATACTAAATGGACAAAGATTAAAAGCAATCCCCTTAAGATCAGGAACCAGGCAGGGTTGCCCACTTTCACCACTCTTATTCAACATAGTTCTGGAAGTACTAGCTACAGCAATCAGACAAGAAGAAGAAATAAAAGGCATACAAATTGGAAAAGAAGAAGTAAAACTGTCATTATTTGCAGATGATATGATATTGTATATTGAAAACCCTAAAGTCTCAGTCAAAAAACTACTGGACCTTATAAATGATTTCAGCAAGGTGGCAGGATATAAAATTAATACTCAGAAATCAGAGGCATTTCTATACACCAACAATGAAATATCAGCAAAAGAAATTAAGGAAACAATCCCCTTCACTATTGCAGCCAAAAAAATAAAGTACCTAGGAATAAATTTAACCAAGGACGTTAAGGACTTGTACTCGGAAAATTATAGAACATTGATAAAAGAAATCAAGGAAGATACAAACAAGTGGAAGCACATACCGTGCTCATGGCTAGGAAGAATAAACATCATTAAAATGTCTATATTACCCAAAGCAATTTATAAATTCAATGCAATACCAATTAAAATACCAATGACATACTTCAAAGATATAGAACACATATTCCAAAAATTTATATGGAACCAAAAAAGAACACGAATAGCCTCAGCAATCTTAAAAAGAAAAAATAAAGCAGGAGGTATCACTCTTCCAGATATCAAGGTTTACTACAAGGCCATTGTACTCAAGACAGCCTGGTACTGGCATAAGAACAGGCACATAGATCAATGGAACAGAACAGAGGACCCAGAAATAAACCCACAGCTTTATGGACAACTGATATTTGACAAAGGAGGAAAAAACATACAATGGAGTAAAGACAGCCTCTTTAACAAATAGTGTTGGGAAAATTGGACATCTACCTGCAAAAAAATGAAACTAGACCATCAACTTACACCATTCACAAAAACAAACTCAAAATGGATAAAAGACTTAAATGTAAGCCGTGAAACCATAAGCATCTTAGAAGAAAACATAGGCAGCAAGCTCTCCGACATCTGTAGCAGCGGTATATTTGCCGATTTATCTTCATGGGCAACTGAAATAAAAGGCAAGATAAACAAATGGGACTATATCAAACTAAAAAGTTTTTGCACAGCTAAAGACAATAGGAACAGAATAAAAAGACAAACCACACAATGGGAGAACATATTCGACAGCACATCTGATAAGGGGTTAATAACTAAAATTTATAAAGAACTTATAAAACGCAACACCAGGAAGACAAACAACCCAATCAAAAAATGGGCAAAAGAAATGAATAGAAATTTCTCCAAAGAGGACATACAGATGGCCAATAGGCATATGAAAAAATGCTCAACATCACTAATCATTAGAGAAATGCAAATTAAAACCATAATGAGATATCACCTTACACCAGTCAGAATGGCACTTATCAGCAAAACAACACAGAATAAGTGCTGGCGAGGATGTGGAGAAAAGGGAACCCTTCTGCACTGCTGGTGGGAATGCAGACTGGTACAGCCACTGTGGAAAACAGTTTGGAGATTCCTCAGAAAATTAAAAATTGAACTGCCTTTTGACCCAGCTATCCCACTTTTAGGAATATACCCTAAGAACACCATAGCACTGTTCGAAAAGAAGAAATGCGCCCCCATGTTCGTGGCAGCATTGTTCACAATAGCGAAGATCTGGAAACAGCCCAAGTGTCCCTCAGAAGACGAGTGGATTAAAAAGCTATGGTACATATATACTATGGAATACTACTCAGCCATAAGAAACGATGACATCGGATCATTTATAACAAAATGGATGTACCTTGATAACATTATACGGAGTGAAATAAGTAAATCAGAAAAAAAGAAAAACTGAGAACAGCATGATTTCATACATAGGTGGGACATGAAAGTGAGACTATGAGACATGGACAAGAGAGTGGTGGTTACGGGGTGGGAGGAGGGAGGGGAGGGTGGGATAGGGAGGAGGGGAGGGACGCAGGGAAAACCAGATTGAAGGTGACAGAGGACAATTTGACTTTTGGTGATGGGTATGCAACACAATTGAATGATAGGATAACCTGGAGATGTTTTCATTGTACATATGTACCCTGATTTATTGATGTCACCCCATTAGAATTAATAATAATAAAATATATATATATTTAAAAAAAAATTTTTACAGAATATTTAATTATCATATATGAAATAACATTTTGAAGGAGACAAGCAATCAGCTCTGGTATAATAGATTAAAAACAAAAATCTATTTATTCCTTTCTTGGATACTTGTAATGGAGGTATATATTGTATCTTTTCTTATGCTAATATATCATTGATCACAATTTTTTACATACTGGTAGCTATGAAGGAGGCTTTTAAATGATGATAAAGATAAGAAATTAGCATGTTTATTTTCTAATAGAAGTAGAAAATAGTTCAAAAAGAAGATAATTTAAGCATTAGAAATATCAGAACATAGCACTACCCATTTAATATAAAATATATATTTTAATCAATATAATTTCATATTTTTATGTTCTATAATGTGATATACTATTTTTTGCATATTAACGATGAAAATCTCTCAAAAGACTGCCTATAAAACAAATTTTAAAAATATATCTGACCAAATAATAGTTTCAACATCTCTCCACAAAACAGAAACACAAATTACTAAATAAACCAACTCAAAGCATATTTTAAATGGAGATATGTGTTAGATGAGCATGGGAGCTCAAGGCATGGAATGCCATCACCAGACCAAAGTGTTGAAGAACACCCAAAAACATGCTTTAGCATGACTACCTTGGCTTGTACACCAGCTCCACTATTTACTAATGGCATGATGTTGTTCATGCAATGGAAATAGTATGGTAGTTATGATTAATTATGAGCTAAAACATTGCCTTGCACAGATTATTAAACATTAAATAAAGCGCAGTTTTTTGTAAACTAATATTTAGAGTATTTGAGGACTGATACAGGCATTTGACAATTAGAATGCAGGACAGCATGGTGAACACCTGCTTAATACAGTCCCTAATTATTCAACATACATACACAAATGTGCAAATGTAAAATATATGTACAGATAGGATGATCTGAAACCAACTGACATGCTTTCAAATTTGTGTTACTCAAAAATTGTTACATATGCACCAAAGCTGTAGAGATATCATTTTGTGCATTTGAGGACTGTGTCAGGTAAATTCTCCAGGTAATGGCCAATGCGAGTTGGCTCTGAGGGGGGCATTTACTCATGCCATGGTCTGGCATATTTTCTGTAAGTTACTAAAGGTGAATTTTTTTTTTAAAAGCTGCAGATCTTGACAGAAACAGATAATGCCAAAGGACACAATATCTGCTAATATTACTAGTGTCATGGAGAAGAAAAGGAGAACTTTGCAGATCATCTCACAACAACAAGGCAACTTTTGATTTTAATTTCTCTTTTTAAGCATAAAAGAGAATAGCCATAATGTTCCATAGGAAGCACTGAAAAATGAGCATGTCACCCTCAAGCATGTAACAGATTCACCAACCTACAGATAGAGATGTTTGTTACATTCGTTTTCTGTTTTGTTTTATTTATTTATTTTTGCAGAGAATCCAATGGAGTAATCACATCTCTGGACTTGTTGGTGCAATGTTTATTTTCCTTCCCTCTTCATCTCCAGAAAGTTTCTGACAACCTCATTTTCAACGGAATGGGGTTCTGTCTTGTTTTCCTCATGCTGTTCTGGGTCTCCTAATGTACATCTACCATGCCGGCGATTTGTTCATTCTGTTCAAAACACTGACTTGCCTCGGGACCTGCCAGATCACATCTCAATGACTCCTTATTTTAGAGATTTTTGTTTTTACCACATTCTCTTTTCAGCTCTGTAGAAATGGAGGTCTTTATCATCGCTGTGATTTCAACCACTAATGGTGTTTTACTTCAAAGGACCCGAGATGAATTACTCTGTGGGACTGATGTTTTCAGCGGCACATATAGAGCATAATAGAAGTAACTGTGAGAGATTCTGTATTAATTTTCAGAGTACATATCGCTATTTTTAGTAAACTGAGTGATATATTTTAATAGAGTTCACACATTTATCTGCATGATGCTCATTAGGTAATAAGCATACAAAGTTTAGCATTTATTTACTTTGATACTGATATTAAAAAATTATCCATAATTCCATATGAATTCTCCTATGTCATCTTTTTGATAGTATGTTTTTTCCTCAAAATATTTCTGGTTACAAATGAAGCACTTTACAGAGCTCACCATAGGAGTGTGTGAATCATCAAAGCTTGTGACTGACAAATAAACAACTCTTGGTTTTAAACCTCTTCTTATATCATATTTGCTGAAGAGTATAATTAGCTTTCTCTTCAACTCTAATTTTAAAATCCCAAATTAAATTGAGCAAATAAACAAGGCTTCCTGAACCTCGTGAGTTAATACAATGAATGTCAACTGCAGACAGTGTTCTTCATAAATTTTACTTAAAAAATATACTTTAGCAATACTAGCCACAGCAGAGGTAGGTTTCTAATTCACTTACAAAGCTTAGCAATTATTAAACATTGCTGAAAACTAGGTTGATAGTACATTAAAACTGAGACACTTACTAAAATATCCACTCCAATATACATTGTTTTGAACCAGTGGAAAAAAAATTCACTGATTCACTGACTAAATGTCTCTAGAGCATTTTCAGAGAAACATGAAAGATATAAATCTCAAGCAAACAATCCAGGAATGTTATAATGAAATGTACCTGAGAAAGAAAGAAGTAGATTTTCTAACCTAAGAAGCATTATAATACTCCCAAGATTCAAGGTTTTGTTTAATCATAAGTTCTAGTCAAATCTTAAATAAAATGTAAAGTTTCCCTTTGAGTGAAGACCTAGTAAGTTTTCTTGACACTTCGAGAAAAATGTGGATTTGTACAAGCCACAGAGATAGATAGATGCTCAGACTGAATAAATAAGTAGTTCCATCTCAAACTGTTATAATTTGCAGGACTCTGAGAAAACTCACAGATGGCAATCCTACAGCTTTGGCGTTACTCTTGAGCTGAATCAAGTGATCCAAATATCTTCGAACTGAGCTGTCTCCATATGGTGTTACAACTGCTTGGTAAGTGCCAACTCCCTGGCTCCACCGAACCTATGGCCACGGAGACATTTTCAGTGAGCTACAAACTGGGATGTACAGAATCATCCCAGTTTTTTTTTCTTTTGTACCGAATCACCATGCAGACAGACATATAGAGAAACCTGACTAAATGCATTATTTTAAAACAAATATTTACTGAATGCTCATAAATGACACCGAAAAAAAAAAAGTTGCATGATTTACAGTGCATTTGAGTTCAGCCAGGATACTGATATAAGTTAAGAGATCTAAAGCAGAATCAGAAAGAGCATTTTCTGATTCTGATTATCTTTAGAGAAGACAAATAGTTAAGGGGAAGGAAGAAAGTATGGGGGCTCCTCAGGTTTACTTTGGCTCTACCATAAGGTATGTATAGATTACTTTTAAGAGCTCAGACTGTAGAAGTAAATTCAGTGTAGTTTGAATTTAATGAATATGCAATAAGAAATATATTAAGTTTTTTCTTTTTTTTTTCTTTCCAATGCATAGTTGTATCACCATAGCTCTAAACATACAGAAATCAGTGGTTCATTGCTTAATGATTTGAAGTATAGGTAAAATGAGAAGCATAGAGAAGCAGTAAAGAGTTAATTGCATTACAAAGTGGGGAGGTAAGTGAACTCAGCCTAGGGCCTTGTCTGAGGGACTGGGAACAGATGAATAAATAGACCTTATAGAGTTAGACATAAGCAGACAGCAAAAAATTACTGCAGGTTCTACAGGGACTGTAGACACCACACCATATATTTTCTCTGTCCCTTCTGAAATCACTTACCTTTGGAAGAGGAAAATCAAATTGATCTAAGTGATATTAAATACTGTGTTAAAGGTCTCAAAGGAGTCTAGGAGCTAGTTTCCAATCTAGGTCTGTGTGTGTCTCAACAACAAGTGAAAACTAATGAAAATTGAAAATGCCAAAGGGACTCCAATTAGAGAAATTATCACAAATTTTAGAAGAGGTGGTTTTGAGATAAGCTTTGAAGGGTATATTAGGCAGATGATGAAGAAAATAAATAATTGCAGATAGACAGACAAGAAAATAGAGTGTAAGTCTGAAGGTGAGAGTCGGGTTTTATTGTAGCAGCGGCACAGGAGAGCAAGAGAAGGGAATGTCTTAAAGGAGAGCTTAGATAAATGTGGAGAGCACATCAGCATCAGGTTTTGAACTCTGAAAAATGAAAAAAACACTTCAATATACTATAATGTATGAAGTGCTAAGACATTGTATTTAGGCAGAACTGAGTTGATAGCTCTTTCTAATACTTAATCAAATAAGATTTTACCATATGTAGGATAGGAATAAAAATTTAGTAGGTGACCGCTTTAAATGAGGTAGTGCAAAATATATTCTTAGCTCAGTGTTTGCTTAGTAAGTGCTGGATGTTTTTAAATTACTATTAACATATTAAACATATTACGTAATAATGGACGTAATAAGAAAAGAACTACAACCAAGGAGTACAACCTGAAGGCATGTAAGTGGTACAATAAACTCAAACTGGACTCTATAACTTATACTTTAATGTTTATGTTAAAATAAGAAAATATAGAGAATTATTAAAATGATTATTGTATGTAGGACAAGAAGAAAGTTAGACAATTACGAAACTATTAGAAAATATGAAAAGATGGTAGGGGATTATTTATATTTCAAGTAAATTTCTTAGATTCCTTGTCCATTTTTTCTTAACACTGTATTCCTTTATTTCCTGTTAAAATTAAAATCTTGGTTTAATTCTGTGTATGACTTTAAAAAATCTTGAATTTATTATAATAAATAGGGTATCTCTTTACAATATGTACATTGTCAGTTTACAATGACAATGTTATTATTTTTCACTTGTATAAATACAACAAGAATATTTTTTAGTAAATTTGAAATTTTAATAATGACTTGATAAATTAGAAGAATAAATATAATTTATCCTACTTCTGTAAACCCCAAAATATGGTGGTTCAGAAAGTGTTTTTAAGTATTTTTAAATGGTAAAAGATAAAATGGATGACTTTATATTAGCTAAGTGGTGGTAACTTTAAATGGATTTTCAGCATAAATTTTATTTTGGAAGAGTACAGGTCAGACTCAAAAAGTGAAAATATAATATGTAGGTTACTGTAACCTCTATTTTCATAAGGATTCTGATAATGATACCCAAACAGTATATCTTTTACATTATCATAACATACATCTCAAATGACTGTTGCCAAATGTTTTCTATTCTACTACACTTCTATTCTTTTTTTCTTTTTTTACAGGGACAGAGAGAGAGTCAGAGAGAGGGATAGATAGGGACAGACAGACAGGAATGGAGAGAAGTAAGAAGCATCAATCATTAGTTTTTCGTTGCCAATGCGACACCATAGTTGTTCATTGATTGCTTTCTCACATGTGCCTTGACTGTGGGCCTTCAGCAGACAGAGCAACCCCTTGCTGGAGCCAGGGACCTTGGGTCCAAGCTGGCAAGCTTTTGCTCAATCCAGATGAAACCGCACTCAAGCTGGCAAGCTGGGGTCTTGAACCTGGGTCTTCTGCATCCCAGTCTGATGCTCTATCCACTGCGCCACCGCCTGGTCAGGCTACACTTCTATTCTTAACAGTCTTGAGTGCTCAACAAAATCTCTTTAAATTAGATTTCATTATTTGCCAATGTAAATGATTATTTGTATGAAAGTAGAGGTGTTTGATGTCAAAAAAGTGAAGCAAGTTAAGACTGTATGCAATAAATCAAGAAGGTGTGTTTAACCAACATAAAGATACATGTATCTATGATCTGTTAAAAATATTTTTAGCATCACATTCTTATGTAAATTAATGATCTATTTTCAAAATATTTTTATCTATCAACTAAATTAATATTGACAGTTTTTCTAATAAAAAATCCTTAGAGATTCAAAATACGTATTTGATATTAATACAACTGTTTAAACAGAACTTAAACAGTATATTTTTTAACTAGTTCAAAATGTAAGCAGTTTTTTCCAGTACTACTCAAAATTGATGGGTAATCTTAATTTATAATTAGGGGAGAAAGTCTAGGTTATTTTAAGATTTCTTTGGCTTAGTTACATAAAGCAGCAACTATTTTCATAGAATATGCAAACCCTGATTCCTTTTTTGTTTCAAAGAAACTAAAAGCTATATTTAAGTATCCAAAGTTTAATATAAGCATAAAATAAGTCATGTTATTGTAAAAAATGAATTACTGTAATTTAAGTTGTTTTTTCTTAAAAGTCAATTACTAATACATAAAAAAGATATATAAATATTTCATTATCCCTCCCCTTTTTTAAAAAAGGAAAGATAAGAAAGTAAAAGTTTCCATAGAGTAGTAAAAATTTCACCTATCTTCAGTATAAACATATACTCCAAGAGAGGAAATTTTAAGCATAACTAACTCAACTAGCAGTTAATATTTTATTTAGGCATTTCATTTTTATTTCCCTTGAAGCTGTCTACTTTGATTATTGTGTGAGGTATATTTACCCTACACCACTCTGGTGTATACACCAAAGGATAAAACATTGCTAGTTTGAGGTTTGTTCCTAATAGTCTTAATACACTCATGGGATTATGTGAAATATTTCTAATTAAGACTAATGACAGATTTGACTTAATAGGCAGTTTCTCCATATTTCTACTAATTGGTGGGTTTCTCTTTTAGATTTCATTTTAAAGGTTCTTTGACATCTTTTTCCTATACTTTAGTTTTGCCTGAACCAAATCTTGAAGAACTGTAAAACCTGACATTTATCTGCACCATTTCTTTTTTAAAAAGAGAAGCAAGAGATAGAACATTGTAATCTAACAAGTGAATGTTAATAGTGAGCATTCTTACCTTAATTTAAACAATAAATAAAGAAGACAAAACCTCAGGGACACAGACAACAGTATGATGGTTACCAGAGGAGAGGGGCAGGAGATAAAAGGTAATAAAGGGTAAAGGGGTTAAATATATGGTGATAGAAGAAGATTTGACTTTGGGTTAAAAATATAATGCAATATACAGATGCATTATAGAATTGTGCACCTGAAACCTATAAAATTTTAGTAATCAATGTTACCCCCATAAATTCTATAACAAAATAATCAATTGATAAATAATTTACTTATATTAAGAAAAAATAAATACGTGAAAACAGAATGCATTTGTCCAAATAGTTTTTGATTGACTCTCACAAATTACTAATTTATTTTATATGTATAGACATAGTGGGGCTACAGCTACAGATGTACAATAAATTAAAACAACACAAAATATTAACTCAGGTAGATTCACAGTGAATAATTTTTAGAGCTACAAATTGTTGTACAGACAGAGAATATCAGTGCCACCAGTGTTGTTTTTCTAAAGACACTCCCCACTGCCAACATTAATTTTAAAATAACTTTGCCAAACAAAATTGAAAAGTGACCAAACAACATTTAAAAGATTATATATACATATACATATATATGTATATGTATGTGTGTGTGTGTGTGTGTGTGTGTGTGTGTGTATAAAATAGTATTTAGCCACAGTCACATAACATTTCCAAAATGGTCTATTGACTATTATCAATTTATCCTTGTGTTCTCAATAACAAAATTATTTATTTAATAGAGTTGCTTTGTTGAGCTACAGTAGATGAATTTCATTGGGAAGAAATTTTTTTTACAATCAAATATAAAGTTTTCACATTTTAATAAAATGTCATCAAGAAAAATTTATGGATTCATAAAAGAAGATGCATGGTAAAATATCTTCCTTCAGCAAAAAGATAATATATCCACTTAGAGTTTAAATTAGAAACCTCAATACACATTATACTTTTGTGGATATGTTTTCTAAGAACTAGTTAATGCCTTATATTTTTGTATCAAAATACAAGGTGGGTCAAAAGTAGATTTACAGCTGTTCATACGGAAAATAATACAATAAATAATAATACAAGAATAAAATTGTGTTTTGCATACTCACAACTGTAAACCTATTTTTGCCCAACCCTATCTTATAGTCTAATCTATTAAATATATGTATAAAATAGGTTATGCAATGTGCATATTAAATTTATATAATAAATTGTTTAAGTTTTTAAGATGAGTTCTACCCCTTTCTCATGATATATTGCATTATATCTTAAATTTTGGTGTTTTCCTTTATCTCAATTGTTATATGAGTTGGTTTTTACTTTTGTTGACCCCAAGAATGAATGTACTTGTTGGAAAGCGCTCCTGGTGGCTCACTGAGCTCAAATGTATAAACAGAGCCTACCAGCCCTTGCTAAACAAAATCCTCTCCTGCAAACCATGCTTCAGAGAGAAGCCAGCCTGCACAAAACTGCCTGGCAGTACAGTGTTTTGCCACATCAGCCAATCCTTATAAAGAAGTTCCTAGAAACCTATTTCAGCCAAAAAGAATGAGACTGTCTGAATCCAATTGGAGCATATCCTAATTAGCTTATCACAGCAGCTCTATTCCCTCCAATGAGGACAGTGCTTTTTGAAGCAATCAAACTGTGATGATTTGGAATCCTTATTTGCATGAGAATAAACAGCCAGGGGCCATGGTTGGGAACTTCTCTCTATATACCATATTTTTCACTCCATAAGATGTACCTGACCATAAGACACATGTAGGGTTTTAAAGAGAAAAATAAGAAAAAAAATACTTTGAACCAAATGGTATGTTAAAATATTTAATAAAATATACCACAATAATATTTCAAAAATGTAAACTCAACAGCAGTATTAACAACCATTAGCACTATTATTAACAAATGAGAAGAGACTTTAATGCTCCAATACTTTTCTAGTCATCTGGGGACCCCAGGAACTCATCATTGCTAGTGTCAGAATTTAGGAACCGTACCATGGTTTCATTCTTTACTGAATGCCATGATGTTCTCACCCATTCACAAACTAGAGTGACAGTGGGTCTCTTCATTCGTCCAGTTGCTGTCAGATCATGATTACCAGCAGCCATCCATTTGTTCCACTCTTCTCGCATAAAGACTTTAAATGGTTTGTTAATGGAAACGTTGAGAGGTTGAAACTGGCTGGTAAGACCCCAGGAGATCACTCAGCAGATGCCAGGGTTCCACCCGCCACCATGGCGGGTATGATTATACTCCCGCTGGTGCTCATTCGACATATGTTTATGGGCACAGCGCCCACAGCAGCTGAAATAACTAACATTCGCTCCAAAAGACACATGGGTATTTCCCCTCCACTTTTGGGAGGAAAAAGTGCGTTTTATGGAGTGAAAAATACAGTAAGTCAGCTCTCCTCTGCACCAAATACTATGTTGACCTGCTGGAAGCTAAAATGCTGGAGAATTCTCACAAAAACAGAGCTAATGGAGCTGTCCTGTCCCCATGGGCCAAAGTGGAGAGGAGCAGAGCAGAGCTAAGCTATCTAGCCAGCGATGGAACTCACACAAGGACTGCCTCTAGCCTGAGGGTCTCTATCTGCCCGTGCTCTTCCACAGCCTTGCTGTTTAATAATTGATCTGCGACACTACTGAGCTGTTCCACAGCTGTGCTGGCCCACAGATGTGCTGTATCATAACTGAGCTGTTTTCACTGAATCAAGTCCTTCACTGCTCCCCGAATTAGGGATTCTTTTTGGAATTGAATTGGTGCCGACCACTGGTTGACACCACTAAGCAAAGAGACACGGAATCTATGCAACCATATTATTTATTTGTTTAGGGTAAAATACCATTTCCTGCAAAATCCAAAATACTATGTGACAAAGGACAAAAACCACTAGAAATTTACAATCTCTTAAGGAGATTACTGGAGCCTATAAAATGGATGGCCTTATATTTTACTGAACATTTTGATGAGTTAGCATAAGGACCTCTGAGAGAATACGCAAGAGCTATTTTACTTTGCATAATAAAACTCGAGAGATAGATGTTCACTGTAGAGTGTTTCTAAATTATGTCATTAGTGCTCCATTGATGTTGTCAGTACAAAATGTATCAATCTATTTGTAGGATTTATTAAATCTTAGAGCTTGGTGTCTAGTAATCACACCTGTACAAAACTTTTAATTTTTTAAAATAAGGAAATCTCCACATTTAGAATATAGCTTGCTTTTTAAATCCAACTTTGTTTCCTCATACAACAAAATATTACATAGCAAATGCAGGCTACTCATTTGACTAAGTGATTTTCTGTCAAAAAAGGTGCTGGCCTATTGGGTTCACCTACTTTGGGTACTAGGGTCTTTTTCTCATAACACTCAGAGCCCTGTTAATACAGAACCAAGCAGGGAGGCAGACAGGATTCTCTAATTTAAGAAGTTAGAGATAACAAACTAAATACAACATATAATACTTGGCTTCGAGCAGTCAGTGGTTTTCTGTCTAAGTACTTTTTACATTAAATTTTAGGCTCTTCTAATATGCTAAAGAGGTTAAAAGTACTGCTTAAAATAAAGGAAAATCTGGTAACCATAAGAAAATAAAAGAATGACATTATAGATTAAAGCTTGAGACTATGGTGTGTTTACTTCTTTTAGAAATAAGATGAAAGAAAGTTCCCAAGTGTTGATATAGAGAAAGTTCTGCACCAATGTAAGACTGCTGGAAGTTTTACCAATAGTGATTTGTATATGAATGTGCATACGCACTCATAAAAATAAGCCCTGGCTGGTTGGGCTTCGTGGTAGAGTGTCAACCTAGCATGTGAATGTCCAGAGTTTGATTCCCACACAGGAGAAGCGACCATCTGCTTGTCTACCCCTCCTCCTCTTTCTTTCTCTTTTTTCCCCTCTCACAGTCATGGCTGGATTGGTTTGAGGGCCATTGGCCCAGGATGACTCATGGAGCCTCCACCTCAGGCACTAAAATAGCTTGGTTGCCAGCATGACCCCAGATGGGCAGAGCTTTGGCCTCAAACGGGGATTGCCAGGTGGATCCCGATCTGGGTGCATGCACAAATCTATCTGCCCTCCTCTCACTTGGAAAAGAAGGAAAAATATATATACTATGTATACATACTGTTTACAAATGTTCTCTTTTTCAGATAGAGAAGACCTTAGGCTCAGGGGATGTATGGATCCCAAGAAATAGAACAATTTCTGACAATTTGAAGTTGTTGTTTATGCACAGTAGAAAGAGAGACTGACAAAGCAAAGAACTCAGGAGAAAGGAAAGGTCACAGTTTCAGAATCTACATTTCAGACATGCGCTACTTGTGAGGATATAGATAGAGCTCTGGCGCATGGGCTATTCAGAATCATTTTTTGGTTGGTTTGTTAGTTTATTTCTCCTTGTGGGAGGAATTAGCATATATATAAGTATGAATGTAAGAAAAATACTAAATTGCACTGAATTGTAATTCTTGTGAGCTCTTTATCCGAGAACCATTTTTTGAAACAATTTCAATTGCAGCTTATTATCCTAAAATGATACTTTTTCTAAAAATGCATTGAATAATTGATATTTTAAATTTCTGATGTGCTAGGACTTCAATGCAACCAGACAATTTTTGTGCTAAAATTGTGTCTCTACACACCTGGCCTGGCCATGAATCAAGTCACAAATATACAGTTGTCTTGATATATGGCTAGCCATATATATAATTTTACTTTAACATTTTTGATAAAATATGAGGGAGAATGATATACTTTACTTTCACTTTTACTTTCACAGATTGTTTATTTTTCCCTTGGAAGAGCTTTAAGGAAACATACATCAAGCCCAACCCCTTCTTAATCATTTCCTTGCTGTAATTTATAACAGAAAAGGAGTGCTCTAGACTTCTCTCCAGCCTGTCGGAATGGTGCCCACTACTTATTTCCCTGTTCTTCATCTCTTGTAGTGGAGCCGTAGCCACTGGCTGTCGGGACTGATAGATCTGAAACAGAATAAACCCTTGTATCCTCAGTCACATTTGACTACAAGCACTGTTATATTCTAAAGCTGTCCTACTTTGGGCACATCATGAACATGCAACATTTTTTTGAAAAAAAAATAATAATACTGGAGAAAATAGAAAGCAGCAGGAAAAGAGGAAGACCAAATAAGAGATGGATAGATTTAATAAAAGAAGCCATAGGCACGGATCTACAGGAGCTGAGCAGGGCTGTGGAGGACAGGACAATGTGAACATCACTCATTCATAGGGTGTCCAGGAGTTGGAGCAGAATCAACGACTCCTAACACACACATTCTTACATTATACTCTTAGCACTGCTTTGATGTTTGAGGAGCCTACTAGAGTACCACCAGCTACCCTGCTCTTTTTCAGCTCATTCAAATTGAAGAGTAACACTAGATCCACTTTCCACAATATTTCTGAACTAGCCAACCTGAGATATTCACTCAACACTAACAAACAGCATCTTGTGGTAGGGATGTGGTGGGATAAGGCAGAGTAGTACGAAAACATTTTGGAAACATTATTTGTATCTGCATTTGTTAATTTTGTTCAGCAAGTTAAGCATAAAGGTAGATAAAGGTATGGGAACTGGCATATTCAAGATTTTATATAACTGACTGCTGCTTTCAAGGCCGCCCTGTCACTGTGATTTATAGATATACTCTATTCATCTTATTGTTTATCATGTAATTACTTATTGAAATAAATAGACACACACACACACACACATCTTCCCAAGTATAAAGATTACTTTTAAAATTATTTTATTTTATTCATTTTAGAGAGGAGACACAGAGAGAGAGAGAGAAAGAGAGAAAGGGGGGAGGAGCTGGAAGCATCAACTCCCATATGTGCCTTGACCAAACCAGTGCAGGGTTTTGAACTGGCGACCTCAGTGTTCCCAGGTCGATACTTTATCCACTGCGCCACCACAGGTCAGGCTAAAGATTACTTTTAAAACATTCCAAAACTGCCTGACCGGGTGGTGGCGCAGTGGATAGAGCATCAGACTGGGATGCGGAGGACCCAGGTTCGAGACCCCGAGGTTGCCAGCTTGAGTGCGGGCTCATCTGGTTTGAGCAAAGCTCACCAGCTTGAGCCCAAGGTCACTGGCTCAAGCAAGGGGTCACTCAGTCTGCTGTAGCCACCTGCCCATCAAAGCACATATGAGAATGCAATCAATGAACAACTAAAGTGCGGCAACAAAGAATTGATGCTTCTCATCTCTGTCCCTCTCTTTGACTCTCTCTGTTACTGTGACTGACTAAATAAATAAATAAATAAATAATTGCAAAACTAATCAATTAACCCATAAAGAAAAATAACAACAATAAAAATGCCAATTTCCTAACTGCTCTATTTTTCTCTCAAGAAATAGGAGCATTTTGAAGGTAGGTCTCTGGAAATTTAACCAAAAGAAACAAAAGAAGGTGTTTGAAAATTTAGGCAACATAATCAATGGTAGTGTAAGGGTGACTTAAAGGGTAGGCAAGACTTTCAAAGCATCTCAAATAGCATCACCTAAGCTGACATGTCCCTTTCTACTTACAGAACTAGTCCTGAAATAGTATGCAAATTAGAGGTAATTTCCTTCTTGTATTTGCTGTAAGTGTCCTCTGAGGCAATTGACATTGGCATGCTTGAACTAACTGGGATTAAATGTGTCTCTAGTCACACTCTAATTTGAGAGAGGACAAAAGATGGAGGAGGCATGATTTGCAGATGTTACAAGGGTCAGGCTGTAAGTGGCACCTATTTTCAATTCTATCAAAGATATGACTTAGTCAATGAAAATTTCAAACAATTTCTACTTATAACCTTAAGTAGCTCATGTTAAGCTCTTCTCTAGGTGAAAATATCTTGCTGCTATCCTCCTCTTGACCTTCCAACTTTTTTTATTCATGACCCTCTAAGAAAGACCTCATTTGTGCATTTGTTGTAGCTTATATTTTCTGGCCTTCTTGGGATCCTTCACTAAGCTTTATCAAATTTCCTATATCTGTGTCACACTGGCCCCCATGTAGTTCTCACTTTTAATCCCCACTAACTAATAAGAAGTCATTCTTTGAAGACATTATCAACAATTTTTCAAGGAATGCCCTATGCAAACATTTCATCACCCATTGCTTGGGTATCTGCCATTGTTATGTTCTCTTATTTTCTCAGTTCTGCTCATCCCTCTAATCTTTACGCAGAACTTACAGCATGATAACGTGATAAACTATAGCAAACCAATTGTCATTTTATTTCTTGTAGCACCCATAGAGAAAGTTGTATTCTTCACACAGATCATGACAAGAAATTGCCATTTTTTTTCTCTTCAGAGTGGCACCAAAAACATAATTATGCAAGTGTTTATTTTTTATGAGATTTAAAATCTCATTCACTTTGAAATTTAACCATACCATTATAATACAACCACTTAACACAACCAGTTTTTCTAAAAAAAAATGTATTTTCTAATTACTTTTTAATTTCTGGCTAATTTAAAAATAATAACAAAACTCACTAAATCCTCCTATGAATTAGCCATATTTAATATGGCTAAAAATTTAATAGTAGAACTATAATATTGCTTAAATATATCTATTTACATATAATGATATAATAACTTTATTCTTTGGATACAAATTATGAGTAGAATAATGAAATATTTTGCTTTACATTTGTAAAGTACTTTTGATTAAAAATAATGAATTATCATTTTAATTCTTATACCATTAAGTAGACATAATTGATTATTCTGAGTATTATATATGCATATACATTCTAACAGTTCTTTTTAATATGACTTATCTGGATAATTTTTGTATATAGATTTTAAAATTTCCAGTTGAAATTCTTTATATAAGAAATTTATATTTCTCATGTCATTACAAAATACACTTCTTTTGCACTGTATAATCTCTTTTACTTTAGAATTATGATTCATGATTTATGAATTACTTGCTGAAGTGTAAGGTTTTTAAAGAAAATTCCCTATTAACTGCAAGCCTGTAATATGAATATTTAACTAATACACATTGCCAGTTAACTGAAATTTGCAACAAATTACTAATGTTAAAAAACCCATCACTTATTAAATAATCGACAAAACTATTTTCGTGAAAATGAACAAAACATAAGATATTAAATTTTTATTCTTACTTTAAAACAAAAAGTCATAAAATTAAAGAGTGATTTTAATCAGTATACTTCGATAAGCATCAGAAAATCATCTGTGTTTTTAACTGATTTTTAAGTGATTTAAACTTTCCCTAAATAATTGGGGAGCGGGAAAATCAGCTCATATACAGGTGTATTAAAAATATCTACAATACATAGTTTTAATGACCTCTAAAAATAAACTTAGTTAATGTACATTTATTCAGTCCCTTTCAGAAACTCAGCAAGTAGCTTGAACTACTGAGGAGACTGAAGTATGATGCAATCTCTCCTATCTGCCGGGAAGTTTAGTTAATCAGAGAATGGTATTCACAAGTGGGCTTCATAGGTGCATGCTTTAAAGAATGGTTGCATACTGGCCTAACCATGCTTTAAAGAATGGTTGCATACTGGCCTAACCATGCTTTAAAGAAGGTTGCATGCTGTGGTGGTGCAGTGGATAAGGCATCGACCTGGAATGCTTGAGGACGCCTCTTTGAGACACTGGACAAGGCACACACAAGAAGCAAGTTGATGCTTCCTGCTCCACTCCTCGTCCTTTTTCTCTCTCTCTCCTCTCTAAAATAAATAAATAAAATCTTTAAAAAAAATGGTTGCATATCACTCTGGAGTTTTTCTGCATTATTTGCAGAACAAACACTCATATTTAAAAAGAGGAAGTCAGGGACACAAGTTTGGTTCAGTACTGGAATTCTACAGTTTTAGAGACTGTTGTGATTTAGATCAAATATAGGCTAGCTTTGGTGTATCTGGTTTATCCCCAGCCTAGGGCTCAGGTAATCTGATTTCTATGGAAAATAGAGGTATAAATAAAACAAAAAAATATATTTTTTCTAATAAGCTCTTATTTTATTGTATAAAATGAGAATAACTTCATATAGGCACAGGAATGGGCTGGAGTTCAAGTCAGGAGCTGAATTAGTGGATGAGCACAGCCCTCATTCACAAATATTTTTCCCATAGGAAAATTAGTCTCCTGAAATTCAAATTCCTCAGGCCATTCAAAACGGACCTTAAATTGGGTTCTTAAAGATTTTTAAAGTGCTGAGAATTTCAAACTGTTTTGTGAAGATTGATTAGTTTTTTAAAAAATATATCAGTTTATCTTTCAGTATAGGTTTATAAAGAAATTTTTTTTCTCTAAAATTCCTTGATATGCTTTACAGACTGGATTAAACAAGATTGAGAATTATAGACACAGATAAATTAAAAAAAAAAGTGGAGAGAAAAACAAAAAGAAACCAAACAGGGAAAAATAGAGACGGTTTAGCAGAATTGTTTTAGCTATATTATGACAAGTTTGAACAACTATTATGGGTAATTTAATATTCAAACATTATTTTATGCCAAGCCTTAGGAAAAAAAAATGAAGTAAACTGGCAAATGTCACAAGAGCCAATGGCAAATAGTGTTATTGGAACACTCAGGCTTAGATGTGTCTGACAGGATGGAAGTTCTTATTACTGTACCACTTTTCACTGCTTGTACAATTCATGCCCTCCTGATGCAGAGCTCAGTGCATGTTTGATATTTTGTTACATGCTGAGAAATCCAGTAAAGTATAAAAATATATAGTCCTTCCCTCGATATTATATTTTCTGGTTTAAGAAACAGTATAGCACTTTCTTCCTTCTTTATCTCCATTCCTATGAGAAACATGAATTAAGTGCCTACAGGTTTTTAGGCACAAAGGATATAAAATCTTGACACCTTACCAGGAGTTTTGCAGACATAGGAGATATAAGTTATTTGAAATGAGGGTGTAGCCATCTGAGAGAAAAGCAAATAAATGTGAAGAGGGATCAGAGGAAGAAAACTAATATTAATTAAAAACATATGTGTCCAATCTTCTGGTTGACCTGGAAATATATATGTTGGGCAATTAGTTTGTAAAATATGATTTTTGAGTTTGCTCACTTTTACTGTTAAAAATGGTGCTGCACGGGTAAATCTGCTAATTGTCTTCCTGCTTGGGAAGGACCATTGTTATGCTAATGTTTGCTGGAGGAGGGGTCTTTGTGGGCCAGGTAGTTTTTAGAAGGAGGAAGAAGTAGAAGAGAAAGAAACCAGTTGTGCAGAGTAAGCCATGTTGGCAGATAGGGACCCAGAGGTGACAGAGCTTATGGGGGCCTTTGATTCTAGGAAAATCTGGGAAAGATTCTCCTAGTTGTAGAACTGGAGAATGTTTGAGTGGGTTTGGAACCCTCTGTGTGTATTTTTACTCATCAGCCGGGTGCAAGGCTAGAATAAAGGAATGGCCAACCAGCTTTTGGCTCCACTGTTTTTCTTACCATCTGTCTGAATCTAATAGGAACTTGCACCTGCCTGGCTGTGACTACTGGCCATACATGTGGCACAGTTTGCAGCAGGATTCAGATCAGATCGCTATGGAGCCACCACCACCTAGAGGGGTGGGGTAGAGGACTGGTTGTTGTGGTTCCCAATGACTGTCCTTTTGGGGACAGTGGAATGGCTGATTTTTACAGCCTGCGAGAAGAAACCAAGAGCTCTGTTCAAGAGGCTACCCGAGGCCTGCAAACCAAGCATCAGAAGGAGCTGGAATGGTCATGGGAGTAAGATGCAGATCCTGGAACTGGAGCAAGTGCTGGAGAAGGAGGCTGACCAGGTTTGCAAGTTACCCCTGGAAATGGAGCAGTCTCTGGAGAAGGAATTATGGGTTCATGAATTGCATTTGCCCTGGAAGTTGCTGAGAGCTGGCAGCCGCTGGAGTCTAAGATGGAACCGTGCCGGTGGAGTGGATCTGAGTTGGTGGGATCAGGCATTTCTGGCTTCTATTCTGAGGATGAGAAGGCTGGCATTGCCATCTGCAGACTCCAGAAGGTAAAAGCCCAGCAGCAAAGAGGTTTGCTGTGATTTGGGGACATAGAGATAGATGGTTCTTGAGCAGAGGTGGAAATGTTGGCCACCATTGCCATGTGTTCCTTGTTGGGACAGTGTCTTAAGAGCTGCCAAGGTGGCAGGGATAGGGAAGCTACTGAGGCCCCACGTGCATGGACTGAGTCTTGGACTGTGACCAGAGGGGGCACCAACTCCTTTGTTGGATGGACTTGCAACTTTTAGACAGTACGAGAGACCCTAATTGGGGGGGAGCAGCTCTGGTGAAGAGCACCTTTGTAATTGTTGAAATTATATGACTTGTACTGTTGCTGTAATTTGTGTGATGTGCCTTATGCCCTGAACAGGAATGCCTGTGGTGTGGACTGTAAATTTCAAAGTGAGCAAAAGAGGTGGAATGTTGGGAAAATTAGTTTGTAAAATATAATTTTTGAGTTTGTTCACTTTTATTGTTAAAAATGGCACTGCCCATATTAATGGCGCTGCCCAGGTGAAACTGCTAATTACCTTCCTGCTTGGGAAGGAGATTTGTTATGCTAATGTGTGCTGGGGAAGGACTTTGTTGGCCAAGGTAGTTTTTAGAAGGAGGAAGAAGGAAAAGAGAAAGAAGTCAAGATGGAAGGGAAGGAGAGAGAAGCAAGTTTTGCAGTTAGAAGCCATGTTGGCAGATGGGGAACCAGAGGTGACTTAGACTAGTGGGGCCTTTGATTCTAGGAAAACCCATATGTATCAGTGGCTTTGGGAGCCCTGAATGGAAAGGGAAATGTTTTCCCTCTGTGTGTTTCTTGCTTGACAGGTGCAAGGCTAGAATAAAGGAATGGCCTGCCAGTTTTTGGCTCCACTGTTTCTTTACCATCTGTCTGAATCTAATGTGAACCTGCATGTGAATGGCCACAATGGTGGCTGCTACTGGCCATACATTAATACCAAGCCTAACTGTGGGAAAATGGTCTAAATTCTGCAAAACACATTGTATAACAAAATCAATAGCAGCCACACATATAAACATATACAAAATTTGGTTAGAAAGATATAATACATGAAATTGGTAGGAGAAAGACCATAGCTATTCCCCAGGTTTTCTTGATGTTGAATAAATCCTTATTACATTAAAAATTTTTACGTATTGAACAGTTTACTTTTGTAAATACATTTTTTATACATATTCTTGTAATGGAACTAATTACTTTGAATTGTAACAGGTAATTTGATGATCATTCATGAAAATGGGATCTATATGCAGGTAGGATTACTATAATTTAATTTAGTATTCTTACAGGTATTGGCAAAACACACACATTTCATTATACATCCCTAAAAAGAATAAAGAGTTAATTTAAGAATATCCCATTCCTATTTTTCAGACTTTTTAATATTATAAAGATATAACTGGAATAAAATTTTGTCTTAAATGTGTTCACATTATGTGGATGCTCTAATTATTGTTAGCTCCAACTTTAGCTATGTAGTTGACCCTAAACAGATGTTGTGTTCTGAAAGTATATCAATTATACATACAAACAGAATTATACATAGCACTTACTGCATCCAGACAAAGTTAAACTCCTGCCTCTGGAAGCTATTACTGTAATGCTACAATTTACTTGTTGTAAGCTAGAAGAAACACCTAAAACACTGTTAACCCTATTGGTTTCATAACCAAAGAAATATTATCCAAAAATTGTATTAATAGTGTGTTTTTTAAGAAAATAAGCAAAGTAGATAATAGTATATTAAATGCAAAAATAGGGAATAGGAGAATGAAATATACAAAAGCAAGTGTTAACATTAAATTATTGATTAGTAATAATTTATCAATGTGAAAATAACAAAAGAATATTTAATAATCGTAATACTCAATGCTAATTAAATAAAATTTTATCTTTGTCAAATAAGTATAAAAACATATTTTCTTAGGTAACATCTCAAGCGGTACTATTTTTAGTTCATATACTGATTTCTTTTGTTTCTGGACTATTACATATTATAACATTTGCAGCCAGACCTTAAAAATTACTTTGATGCAAATAATATACGTTTTAGTTCTATTTATTTTCCATATAAACATGTAATAATTGTGATAGAATTTTTTTAAAGATTTTATTTATTGATTTTAGAGAGAATCAAGAGAGAGAGAGAGAGAAAGAGAGAGAGAGAAAGGTGGGCGGGTGGAGAGGAGGAGTGGAAAGCATCAATTCATAGTAGTTGCTTCTCATATGTGCCTTGACCAGGCAAGCCTGGGGTATGGAACCAGCAACCTCAGCATTGAAGGTCAGTGCTTTATCTACTGCACCACCACAAGTCAGGTGAACTTTATATTTTTTAATGACTTAATTACTGAGCATTCTGAAAATAATGGTCAACTTGAGAAATATATTAAGCTCTTTGAAAACACATATTTGGCTTCACCAAAACCTATTCTACATAATGTTTTGACTATAAGCCATAATTCTGATTTATTAATCTTTCTTTTTACTTTTGCAAGTTGAATTTTGTACACTTTTAGAATTTTTATAACTCCAACTTTTAGGTGAAATATATTTTAATTTAATACAGGGAACTAAATATATACAAGAATCAAATAATGACTTATATAACATATCCAGAGCAGTCATCATTCATGATAATTCACTTAAGAAACAGAACAAAATATTAGTTTGGTTCAGATTCACTAATACTGCTAAGCAATACTTTAAAATTTTTTCAATAAATTATTATGATACATAACACTTACCAGAAATTGTGATGTATCCAAAGTCTCCCCCTTTTAGCATTTAAATGGCTTCTATAAAACTTTCAAGTGATGTCACTAGAAATTACTACCTTTTCGTCTCTTGTAAATACATAGCCAACCACATGCTTTATCAAAGAGCAGACCTCAAACATTTTATTTCAGCCTAACTACACTTCCAAAAAATATTATATTAATTTCTAAATGGGCAAAAGTGATGCAAGAATGTTATTGCAATGTATTGAATAGATTTCTGAGAGTGATCTTTTATTATGTCAAGTTCAAATGTCAGTATTTGCAAAAGCCTAATAAAGAGACCCTAGTGAGTATTGGCAAAATATTAACTCTACAGTTGATTAAAAAAAGGCAACTTTATCTTTATAAATTCACTTCTCTATTAGGCTTATGAAGAAATATATGACAGGAAATTCATCACTCATGTTGATAAATAAAAGTTCATCACGCATTTCAGACGAAACTAACTCCTGTGCACTTCTGTGTGTCTTTGTTGGGTAATTGAAATGTTTGTTATGGTTTCTCGTGGCTCTCTGTCAAGATCAGAGAGACATCTAAAGCTGACTGCTCATTTCAGCACTTACCTCATGTGAGTGATGAGGAGCGTTGTAGTGGGAATGAAGAAATCATCCACTCGGTCAAACTGCTTCCCCACTGGCTGGGTGTGGATTGTGTGGTGTGGCACGTTCCCACTGGCCATGGTTATGACCTACAAAGAACACACCCTGTTTAGATCTTGGCAATACTTCCCTTAATAGTACCTGCTTTCTTTAATTTGGAGAAGAAAAAAATTTCTGGCACAAACTGTTTATTGTCATCCTCAAAATCAGTACATTATTAAGCAAACTGGAATTCTGTAATTACTTATTTTCAATGTATAAACTTCTGTGTCTACCAAAAAAATTATAAAACGAAATCGGTTTATCTTGGACAGTTCCTTTTTAAAATATAAAATGCACATATAAACGACTGTATTATAAGATTTTTAACTTTGGTATAATGAGAAAAATAAAAGCAAGTATACAGAGGTAAATAAGATGTTAGCTTTCTTTCATTTTTCTTTTCTAAAACAGTTGTGTGGAGATTAATTGATGTACAAACAACTGCCACTCCTGTAGAACAGAAAGGGAAGCATAGCACAGAAAACTACAAAACAAAACAAAAATCATATGAAATATACTAGATCTTAGAAATTCTAGATTAGATAAAATCTTATTTTAAAATGTTTTCCTCCTAGACATTGAAAATAACAAATTTTCTTCTTCTCTCTCTTTTTTTTTTTTTACAGGGACAGAGAGAGGGATAGACAGACAGGAACGGAGAGAGATGAGAAGCATCAATAATCAGTTTTTCCTTGCGACTCCTTAGTAGCTCATTGATTGCTTTCCCACATGTGCCCTGACCGTGGGCCTTCAGCAGACCAAGCAATCCCTTGCTCGAGCCAGCGACCCTGGGTCCAAGCTGGTGAGCTTTTGCTCAAACCAGATGAGCCTGCGCTCAAGCTGGTGACCTTGGAGTCTTGAACCCGGGTCCTTCTGCATCCCGGTGAGACACTCTATCCACTGCACCACTGCCTGGTCAGGCAAAGATAACAGATTTAAATAAGTTTAAATCAGAGGTTTCTTCTTTCCAGTGATTCATCATTAATTGGTTAAAAGAAAACTTTTATAATCCATTAAAGAAAGGATAACTACATTTAAACTCTTTTATTTCTCATAGCCCATCATGTACCTAATTCTATCAGTATTTTTTCAGTTTCTCATACCTCCACATTTTTTTCTACTCTCTCTGCTGCATAACCAGAGTACTGTTAGCTTTTTAAAGCATGTTCCTGTTCCTTCTCCCCTTTAAATCCTTTTTATGTATGGCCCCCAAATCAAAATTCTAAGTACTGACTGACTCTAAGTCAGACAGACTTCCCTTCTTTTACCGGGTCTCTTCCTTTGTTTTTTATGACAGAAGCAAATAGCATTTTTATTTTCAGGAGGTTTTTTTTTGTCCCCCTGAAAGGTTCATTTTCTTTTAAGTGAGTATATTTTCATTGAGTTTCACTGAAAATTGCCAATGTTCAGTATTAATAAATTAGTTATAAGTCAGGATAAGCTCAGTTATGTTATAGTTAAGGGAAAAAAACAACAGGAAACAAACCTTTAAGTTTTAGTGGCTTAAAAAATAAAAATTTTGTTTCATACATGTTATTTTCGCTGAGAGTTTGGCAGGCTATCTATGGTTGTCATTTAGAATTCTACGGTGAAGAAGCCTCTGACCACCCGGAATGTGTCCATAGACAGCACATATCATTTGCCAGAACTAATCATATGGCTCCACTTAAAGTCATTATACCTATTCTGTTAATAAATATCAGTGAGAAAGTCAGCACTGGGCTGTAACCATTCATAAAGATCAACAGAGGAATAGGGAAAGAAATCTCCAAATTTTCTTCTCATTGGATTGTATAGAAGTTCATAGCTCTCAAAATGCATGTACTTATATTCTAAATTAATACAACTTAGACTGACCACAGCAATAACAATACTTTCTGAGAACCTGCTGTGTGTCAATATGTGTTCTAAGTCATTTACAGGTATCACAGAATTTAATAATTAAACAACAGTATAATGTGTGCATTGCATTCCAGCCTTCCCAAACTTACTGTTACAAAAAACATTTATAACACTGAAGAAATATTAACTGAGCATCACTTATGTGCTTGGCATAGTTAGCTTGTAAAAAAACAAAAAACACAACACCACTGCCCTAGTTCTTCTCTATCTGGACTTTGTTCCCTGGTGGTTTGGGGTCCTTCTCACTGCTGGAATTGAGCAGGAAGTGATGGATTGCCAAGCAAGTTCAGGACTGACCTGACTCAAAGCAAGGACACACCAATTGATCTGATGCACCTTGATCGATAGACCCCATCTTTCAACAACCCCTGGCTCATTCCTAACGGCATTCTGCCATTGGTCTCTCTATGTGTGATGCCTGTTACTGACCCAGAGCCACCAGCTTCCAATGTTATCCCCTGCCCCTCGGTCGTGGCCTACTTCCTGACCAATTGCAAAATCTAAAGACTTTATTCCAAGTTGTTTCCTGGGAATGTTTTCCTCTCTAGTTGTTGTGCATTTGAAAATATATTGCATAGAAAATGTAAAACTGTACAGATTTTTAGAATAGCATTTACAATTTTTTATCAGTCATGATGTTTTTTAAAAAGAAAAGAAAACTATGGTAAATCTTTGAAAATTCATTTGAGAACACTAATTGGAAAAATTACTGTCTCACTTAACTAAAATTAGTTTGTGGATTTTTATTAGTTAATTATAAAAATCACAGAATATAATATATTTTGCTTTCACAATTGGCAAAGATTTACAGATTTACTTATAATTGAAAGGAAAACACAAATAAGGAATATGGGTGGAACTTTCTGAACCTTGATAAAATGCTTTCACTCCTTTAAGAGTCAGTGGTAACCATAAGATATGTTGCATTAGGGCAAAATACTTACTTTCTAGCCTTTTCGTTCTAGCATTGATCTCTCTTTCAAATCTAACCTTTTAATACTGGGGCACAGAGATGCTTTAGCAAGTGAGAGGGCACCCACGTTTTTCACTTGGTGAATTTGCTTTCTCCAAAGGAAAAGTGTTCCCATTTTCAAACACATCTTAAATCTCATTTTCATTGGGAATGTTTCCTGAGAAATCCATTGGGAGATAATTATACATGAGTGTTTTGACATTTGTGCAGAGTCAGGTCATGCTGAGCAAAGGGCACTGACAAATTTGATTAAAGCATGATGGCATGGTGAAAACGCCTTGGAAGCCAGAGCTGGTGTTTTACTCCTGAGAGATTTAGAGACTAAGGTCTTTGAGTCAATTACTGCCATTCCAGGGTACTGAACTGTCCCTCCTTTCACAGGTGAGATTTGTGTGTATTCCAGAGTAATAATCTCCATCTCTCACAGGGGAGGAGGGGCTAATGGGCTAGCAGCCTTAAAAAATGTAGGGAGACATTTTCAGGGTGCTTTTGCCTGTAGTACAACTATGCTGCACAGACAGGGTAACATTCATCTTCACCACATTACCCTATGGAGGTCGGGGCTACAGCACAAGCACCTACATGTCTTTCAGGTAAGAAGTGGTCTATTCTCTGACCGTAGACCCTCTATCTGTCATCTGTCATTTACATATATATCCATGTGTATCACATCCTTTATGTAAATAAATCTTATATATACTATTTTAAGAGTATTTCTCTATTCCTAAATTTTACTTTATATATCTGGTACATCACTCACACCCAGAAAATATTTTCTAAAATACACTAAATCTTATAAGCATAAATATATATATATATTTTAATTCAGAGAAAAAGAATCCATTTTTAGATGGCTAGATAATTGGAGGAAAATTACTTATCACCTCTACAAAGCTTTTCCTCCTTTTCTGTATGATATTAAAGATGCTGGCTTAAAGTTTTGTTCCTTTTTTAAAATTATATCTGTTTTATTTATCTTGTCAAGATTATATTTAAGTACAAAATATCAAATGATTAGAGGCTATGACCATATTGTGATAGATCATTCTAACAATGAAGACTCTGTTCCTTCCACTAAGAGATCATCTCTGTTACTCCATCCTCCTGAATTTAGGCAGGCAGTGTAACTTGCTTCCATCAACAGGTTGTGGGGGTATTTACTTATGGAAATCCTGGAGCCCAGATTTTAACCGACTTTGCGACTTGCACTATTTTGAAACCTGGTATCACCATGCTGTGAAGATGCCGTTCTAACAGATGAGCAGGTACATGCAAGAGACACAAAGCACCCAACTAAGCATCGCCACCACATGACACATGTGGGACCATTTTGGACCTTCTATCTCTTGTTATCAAATGATTCCAGTCATGTGACCACTCCCTGATTCTGCCTGCAGAAATGTCCAAGTTGTCAAGTCATGAAATTTGTGAGAGCTAAGTCATCCTTCAATTTGAAGACCTCAAGTTTTGAAGTGGTTTGCTTTGTAACAATTGATAACTGAAATACTGTACCATATTATAGATGTCTCAAATAACACATATTTCTACTAAAATATAAACCATTAATTCCAATAGTTACTTTGAAATAAATAGACTCACACTTTGTAAAGTAAATACTATAATACTAAAAATGCTTTAACAATAGCAAAAGTATTGGTAGTGATGATTGATTGAAAATAACATTGTATTCAATGGTGTTATTGAAAACTAGCTAAAGGTTAAGGATTTAGGACTATGTAAGAAGAGACATATACAAGGCAGAACTATAATCTCAAGGTGGGTTGAGGAATAGATGAATCACAGTTTCAGGGACAAACATTCCTTCCCATTCTCTCTCTGTTTCTTCTTAAACGTATAACTCGAAAAATCTAAAGACTGTGCCAAAAACTCATTGTCAAAATGTATACTAAATTTTTAATATATCTGTCAAGTTCTCATATAAACAACTTCAAGACAGAAGCAAGTTTTACACAATTATACTACATATTTCTCAATTAGAAATGAGCCTGGCTCATATGGCAAAATTCTGTCTATTTGGAAAAAAATGGAGATCTTCTTTGAGACCGTGTTTACCTCTCCTGGTCTTTATTTCATGTGTCCCACTCTACAGAATGAAAGAATAATGGAAATAAGAAAATTCTTATGAAAATTGCAGGGAGACTTGTTGAAAGGTAAATTTTGACTTTTTTGTTTTGTTTTTTCCCAACAGTGGCTTTATCGTCAGAGCTTATTCTTCAAGCATATAAATGCAATCTTTGATAACTATGACCTACAGTATTATCCAATCCAAAAAAGAAATTACTGAGAACCAACTTTCTTTTACCTTTTTCTGTGCAGATTGGGATGTAATTATAGTCCTCAGATGGAAGAATATCATTGTTAAATGGTGATAAATATCCAATGAGGTAGTTAAAGGTTTAAAGCTCCTTATTTGCTCCGATGTCCTGAGATGGACTTACCTGTAGTGTCGGAGATGTCTTTTCCATTGTCCCCCAGCTTAGCACCCAGACCTGATCGTGTGACTTGTCATAGTGTAACTTAACTGGCACAGGGTCAGTGCTTACTGCCTGTAATAAACAGAGGTGGAAAATAAAATGTTTTTAGACTAAATATTAGTTTATAACTTGGCCAGCATTTATGGAAGAATCCAAGAGTTTAGATGTCAGGTTAAAAATTTATATTGCCAATTTCTAATTTTCTAAACTTTTACTTGGTTAACTTGGAAATGTGATACTTTGCTAAACATGTTTTTGCAGCCTTTTATAAAGTCTTATGTTCATTCATTGCCTGTAAAAATTGTGTGTCATGGAGAACATATTTAAAAACTCAAGATATATGTGATTAAAATGTGAGCTTTAATCATTTGTTAAATACAAGTGAGAACTAAGTTTATACTATTAGTTTTTCCATTCCAAAGCTGGTTATGAGACTAGACCATCTATAATGCTAAGATGCACATGATATGATATATGGCTGTAACTCTAGTAACAGATTATCTAATTTAGTTTTTTTAACGAGAAATCTAAAACCATATACAGGAGAAGAAGTATTTTTTTTTGTAGCATACATGCTATGGTAAATGTGTTTTTCTGCTAATATTTATAATATATATTTAGTATTCACTTAAAATAAAACTTCCAAAAAAAATTGCTTCCAGGCAGTTAGTTCACTCACCTTAGTTTTAAGCTATTTATAATACAAGCTAACCCCTTTTTCAAGTAATTTTTTGTAGTAGTTGCATATATAAATTTTATAACATAAAGCAAATTATATTCAATAAAACAGCTTTTATTCAATATTGAAAGCATTTCTTTCCAAAGCTCTGTTGACTACTATCCTTGTATAATTTCCCAAGTGCTAGTTCATAATATAATCCTTTTCTCAGTGGGTTTAGCTAGAGGTAAATTACTGTTGTGGTTGAACATATAGAGATTCAATATTGTCACTAACATTTTGGAAATTTGGTCTCGCTAAAGTATTATTTTTCTAAAACCTTGCCCTGCACTGTATATATATTTTTAGAATGCTGAAGTAATTTTTAGATTTCCGAAAACATCTGTTTGAGCCTCTTCGCATCAGTATCCTCATTTCTGTCTTCCCGGTTAACAGAGCCAGGATGTTGTTTATGTATTAGATGATCAGCAGTGTTAACAGGGAAGGTGAGCACCAGAGATTGAAGCAACGACTAACGCCACTTCGCTTTGACACAGTTTCCCAGCCTCCACAGAAGCTAGAGGTAGTCGCATAGCACATTCTAGTTTATATATGATGAAGATTAGCATGGCAGATGATTTCCAGGAATTATATTGCATTTCCATCAAAAGAGACAATAACAGGGAGAGCCTTCCTTGCACTGCCCTTTCTCTGTCTTCTGGTTTTCAAGTTGTCCTATGAGAGACAGTTACGCCTCAATTTCCAAAGCCACTTTGAGGTCATAAAACAGTGAAGTTAAAAAGGAGAAGTCAACACTTTGAGGATTCAGCCAGAGAAAAATAAAAGGAGACTGAATTCTTGATTATAACCTTGAATTGCTGCACAAACTTAGACTAACTATCCCCAGACTTAATGTTATTTGAAATAATTAATGACTTTATTCCTTAAGGAATAGTCTGGCATTTTAATTGTGTTCAAATGCAGGCCAAATGTTTCATGTAAATTCTTCATGTACTGATTGACAATTTTAATGCACATATAGGAATAAAGCCATAATTGATTATTACACTAACAACAAAGCAATAAGATTTCTTTGATTTTTTAAATATTTTCCCCTTAAGATGTTACACTTGAGCTATGTATGGGTAAAATGGCCAGCCTATTTTGCATGCAGATTAAAATAGAATAATCTTCAGATCTTTAAAATATTAAAGACAAAATAGTTCAATACAAAAAGAAAAAACAATAATAAAGACCTCATTGTCATTCAATTGTTCAGACCCACTTATAAAAACAACAAAAGCTTTAACTACATTTAAATATTAGGAAACAATTTTAATATAGTCTCCTATCTCTCATCAGGTTCCTATCTTTTCACCAGGCCCTTTCACAAGCATTGTCTAATATGGGCATGTCACAATCCACAAGTTAGATGAAAATTTCCTAAAACTGGATATGGAAACTGAAACTTTGTCTTACTAGTAGTCATCTAGCCAGTGATCTGCAGGGCTGGGATTTGATAGTCTGTGTTCCTTCCCAGTGTGGTAACCTCTCTGCACATGGAAGACCATCCCTCCTAGTTAATAGCTTAATTGCTGACAATAGGTGGTCATGTCACCTTCTTGTTTATGTCTCACCAATAAGAAATGTTCTTTTCTTTTTCTCTTTGGAAGATTGAAAGAAACCCATGGACTTATACAGAGATAAATGCACTATCCTCTGTATAAGCAATACAGTTTAGTGGAGAATCACAGCACTCCAAAGCTGACTTCAAATCTTAGCATTCACCCAAAAACAAATAAACAAAAAAAAATCACTCGTACTTTAGAAAGTTAATAAACTTTCTTGTGGCTTAGTTTCCTTTATAATACAATGAAGACAGCAATAATAGCAACTTCCAACAGTTGCTGTGAAGACTAGGTGAGGTAGTAATGGGGTGTGTCTGGTAAATAAGCACTATGGAAATACTACTACTACTACTAGAAAAATTAATTGACCTAGAGATACCTTCACAACAGTTAGCATCATAGTGTTTCAAAGTTAGAGATGTGATGTAATACCCTTACTGAATAGATGATAAAAGTAAAACCTAGAAGAGAAAGTAAATAAACAGTCTTTGTTCTTGACAAATTTATAGGCTACTGGGTGAAATAACTTAAAATAACTGGCTGCATGTCACAAAATAACAATAAAGGCCAAATACCATGAAATCTCAGAGGAAGACGTACAATCCAGGGTGAGGGATAAGAAGAAGTGGTGATGCTATTTAACTGAGACTTAAAGGATGAATATTTTTATAAATAGGAACAGACACTATTTTTTAAAGTTAACTTATTTGAAAATGTTCCAGGAGCTTCATTCAGAAGCCATTCATGATTAATAACCGAATAGAGTAAGATATATGTATTTGGAAGAGAAAAATATCAATCAATTTTCAAAATGACCTCAGAATTAAAAAAAAAAATATCTGTTCAGTGATCTCCAAATATTTTGAACATTTTGTGTTTCAGCATTTCAAAGGTTTTGTACAGAATTCAGTTTATTTTGGTGTTCAGTTATAAAAGCACACCAGAACTGAAAAGATATGCAGCTCAAAATGAGGAAAAGTACATCTAACTTATTTTATTTGGAAACTGTTTAAGTCTTAGGAAAAATCTGTTTACAAGTTTCAAATGTGTAGCTATAACACATTTTACAGAGAGAACATTTATAAGGTTTTCAGCAACAAAATCATATAACGACAAAAATATTTCCAAACAAAATTCTTCAGATTAATTTTGCTACAACCCAAATTTTAGCCAAAAAACCATCAGATATTTTTCCTACTTACATCATCCACTTTTGAAAGGGATAAATTACATGCGTTGGGTTTTACAAAATGTCTGCTAACATGCTCTGGAAATTACTCTAAATGTTCAGTAAATTGAAACCATTAGCTTTTATAAAAGAGAAAGGCAGTATTTTTGACACTTTGTAAAAGAGAAGTTTCTTTTCACAATTAAGCCGGTACGTCTCAGTAGTTAAAATGGTTTATGAAACATTTTAGAAAAAGGATTGGAAAGATTCTATTATCCTGACTGCCCTCCTTCTGCCTCACCTCACATGCTCAGGAAACACAACTGGGTGGGTCTGCCTTCCAAGCACTGACCTCTTTCCAGCAACATCCCTGCTGCCACCACCAGGGAGCCTCTAGCACCTCTAAGCTCATCACGTGATGTCTAACTTCTAACTTTTTACTCCTTGACTTTCTTAACACTTCTGTCAGACTGTTTATTTTTGGTAAGCATTACACAGATTGTGGCATTAATCTGTTCAAAACACTATGGTGTCTGCATATGTCCCTCAAAATAAAACCTAAAAGTCTTTATAATAACAGCCAGGTGCGACCTGACTTGCTACTCCACAGTTGTTTCTTTTTCTTAAATGCTCTCACCCACTATTCTTCCCTTGATTCTCCAATCCAGATACTCTTAGCCTCCTGGCCATTCATCCAAGGAGTTGCACGTATGCCATTTAGAGGGCTTGTTACCAAAATGGGCTTCACAGTTCAATGTCACCTGCTGTCCTCAGAACGCACTTTTGGGGAGCCAGTCTGACCATCCTATTTCATAGTGTAAACAGCCTTTCTTTTGTGTGCTTACCATCATCTTTAGCTTTCCCATGACCTGCCTTGACCATTTTACCTTTTCCAATAAAAACAACCACCTTACAGATTATTTAATTTGCATTTTTAGTATTCTTATTTTTCATTGTTTGTCTTCATGCAATTGATTCTAGGCTACAAGAAAGCAAGCTTTTAGCATTTAAGTCAATGATATTTCCTACATTCTAAGAACAATACCTTATAAATAGTAGTACATAGTATATAATTAATGAACCTCGAAATCTAGTTATTTGGGAAAAGTAAATTGCAAAATTGATGATGCCATAGCTTACTCTTAAGAGCATCATTATTATTTTGTTTAATAAAAACAATTATATTTTACCCCAGGTTTATCTGATCACATCTTATTTCTAAATATTTTACAAATAAAAATTATTATCATTTAATGGTCACAACCATCTTTTTGTAGGGCTGTGCACTTCTGTTACCCCCTTTGTACAGATAAAAGTGAAGACAATCTCTCCCGATTTGTGAAACTCCTACTTTCAAGACACCCTCCTGTCCACTATGTGTTAGTTCAACACCTAACCTACCAGAGGAATTCAGGCCTCCAACATCAGTTCATATATTAAAGATGTTTAAATGCAACGTGATTTTTTAAGATAAAAGGAACTGTGAATGACATCGCAGAATTCCCTTCTCACCACTAGTCACCTTTCACCCGCCTTGTGTTGCATACACTCCACTTTGGAGAATATTGGTGTATCTTTTTCTTCTTTTTCTAAAGCCAGCAATGAATTAGCAGGAAAAACAATGTAAGTAAAAAGACAATGTCCCAGAGGGAAATGGCATTCTCTATATGCTCATCTTTCACCTCAAAATTAACCTACCTAGAAAGTTCATTTCTTACTTAGTATACATTTGCGTTTGATTACCAACATTATTATGCTAGAAAAATTGTTTTCAAACTTTGGCTTGAGAAACCTATGGGAATGAGACTTATTTGTAGCAGGTAATTTGAATGCTCACCAAAATAAAACAAAAAAAGATCAGCTTTGACCTATTATATAATTCTGTAAGACTTTGTTTAAAATCAAAGGATACTATAATTTGGAAATTTCTCTTCCACGTCATAAACACTACAATGTTATACACTGAGCAGACTATACCTGGCCTGGTGACATTCAGATAATTAAACCTCATCTTTCATCCAAAAATTTATTGATTTATTAAATATTTTCATAAATATCTTGCAAATTACTCAATAGTTTATTTTTATAATTCATAAATAGTAATGATCTAAATATTCACATCCCAGATTCTGTGTTCCTTAATTATCTATGGGAGTACCTTTTCAGAGTGTTATCACAATGAATTAATTTCTTATCCTATTGCTTTGTAAAAATATGTTTAAAATATGCTATATAATGTAATAATAAAGTTTTTTATTCATTGCAACTTTATAAATATATTGCTAGAAATATTTTTCTTTAATATGTTAAAACATTGTTAAAGGGTACAATGTACTTACACTGTGAGGGTTTCTCTTTGTTGATTTGATCTGTAAACCTTAAATCCCTCAAAATCCCAACATAACTGCAGGCATACAAATTCATCAATATTTCTTGAGGGGATGCAACAAATACAAAAAATCTAAAATGCACGCTCTGCTGGTCACGGACCTGTTGTGTCTGCTCCTAGAAAGGTGGCTTATATTGTAAGGGTGAAATACTGGTAGTAGCAGCAAAGATACGCAGAACTGGGGGTTTCATCTTGATGGAAAGGAACAGTGTGGCACAGCTTGTTTATCAGGCTGACAAGGAGAGTACCAGCTGGCTAATTAAGTGAACCTAATTTAAACTAATGATGTAGATTCTCAAGATAACATGCTAATGGTTGGAGGAGACTGCTGATGACACTTAAGAATACTCCTGAGGTGGCACAATAAGCCTCTTCTGCATCCAAGCAGAACCTGATTTTGTTCCACAGAAGACAAAATGAGGTCAGTTGCTCACTAGTTAATCATCTTATAGAGCAAAACATCACCTGTATGACATTCTTACAACAATTTTAATAATGGGAAAAGAAATAGCCATTTGATGCCATTTAAAAACTGTAACCTTTTACTTTAAAAGTTGCAGATTGAAATAATATTGTATATGTCTAGCTAGATTAGAATACCAGGTCCCTCCTCTCTACCCTTCTATATGGAAACAGGCTTGCAATAGGAAACAGGTGGCCCTGGTTGGGTAGCTCAGTAGGTTATCATGTTGTTAGACATGCTGAGGTTGTGTGTTCCAGCCCTGGATAGGGAACACACAAGAGACAACAAATGACAGCATGAATAAGTAGAACAACAAATTCAAAAGTTGATGTTTCTCACTCTCTCTACTCTCCCATCCTCTCTCTCTAAAAACCGTGGAATTAAAAAAGAGGAAACGGCCTACAAAAGAAACAGCAGAGATAAAGAAGAATCAGTTTTACCCAGTTGGACCACGCACCAGGACCAAAGCTGAGCTATAGCTAATTATAATGTTATTATAATATTATTAGCATTGCAGATAGACTAGTACCCATCATGCACTGATGCCATGACACTTCCAGAAAGGACCAAATAAGAACAAAAGCTCACCCTTCTTTTGGGAGATGGTATCTCACCTGTCCCACGTCAACTCTGGCCAGATGCACTCTTTCGTCAATTCCTCTCCACTAGCCCAGGATATAAACCTATCACCCAAAACCTATGGGGGGTGACTCACTTCTGGAGTCTTTCCACCCTCTCTTATCTGAGTGTTGTACTTTCACTTTAATAAAACTCTACTGAATCTTTCTGTCTCATTCTTGAATTCTTCCTAGTGCGGGGACAAGAACCTGGATTCTGCCACTGGGTAAAGCTCTTTCTTGGCCTCTGCATGTGCCTCTGACATCACAGTTGTTACATCTGTTACTTCTATTTATCTATACCTCATAAAGCTATTTTAAATTTGTTTCCTTGGAACTGAAAAGTCATAGTTCTTAATAGTCAAGAGCCCAGAGACTAGAACCAGACTGCCTAGATGCAAATCCTGCACTGCCCTTCCTTGGTTGTTGTAAAGTTAAGTTCAAGTAGATTTCCCAAGTTGAAAAGTTTTGAAAAAGAGCGGGAAAGAGCAGTTGGTGGCTCAAACAAAAATGTTTTTTGATAACCATGTCCGTAGCACTATTTGTAAGAGATAATTGTCTCAGTCTTTGACCTACATGCATATTAGTACTTGCTTTACTTCTATAGCAATACTACTAAGTTACTGTTATCTAGTAAAGTCTTTAATTATCTCCGCCTTTGTTAAGAATCAAATGAGAAAGACATAATACTGTTTCTGGGATGATAAGTAGCGATACCCTAATTGGCCTCTGCCTTTGCTCTGTGAAGAATAAACAACTGTAATGATGATTTTTCTGAAACTGGTCATGTTTAGCATGATGATGAGTTCATGGAATCAAATATTTAAAAACAAGTGATTTTAAATTTTTTAGTTCACTAGGCTCAAGGAGCAGAGTGAGAGGACTGTTTGCAAACAATGCATATGTTTTTCAAGTAATGAAACAAGTTATAAAAAACAATCAAATGGCAAAACACAAGTTACTGGGTACAGACTATTAAAGTAAATATTTTTAGTCACTTTCAAAAGTAGGAAACACTCATACCTGGACAACTTTTTGGGACTGCACATCTACAATGAGGACTCTGTCCAAAGTTGGCTGTGCGACATAGATGAACTTGTCTTTGACGTTAACAGCTGAGGCCCACACACATTTCTGAACTTCATCTCTTTCAGCTTTGGGGCAGACTTCATCCTATAATTTAAAAAATAAAAAAATAAAATGAGTATCTTAAGTTATGAAGTGGGCTTGGCCATATTCTGAATAAAATTAATTGATATAATATTTTCAGCATCAAAAGTTAAATATAATAATTGATAAATATAAATATAGAATGAGGCAAATCAATCAAAACAATACATAGACATACTTAAGCTTGTTAAACATTTATAGAAATTAATGGGACGTTAGGTAGTGATGCAGAATGGTTACTTAATTTTTCAATTTGGCATGAAGGTCAAAATTTACAAGAATCCTTTAGTCTGCCCAAGCTTTTTTATTTCACTCCTTTATCCTATAACTGCCTTCTGGTTGAATATTGCACAGCTTGGCCTGGATAAATATTGCACAGTTTGTCAAATAAATGAGACAAAATATACCTTCTAGTTCTTCATTTCCTGCTCTTTGTCAATAAGTGAAAGTTGAAGGTGTATATAAACCTTTGTGATTCACACTGGCAAGTACATTGCAAGCACAATAGATGTCATTTAGCTCACTACTTTTGTTTCAGATTTTTCTGTTATTCACTGGTCTATTGGTTTCATAATTCTCTCAATGTATTTGTAGTTAGAAAAACCTCTAAGAAGAGATTTGTGGAACTGTATATAAAATATATGTGTAATGATAAATATTTATATGATGATATAACGGTAAACACTGGCTTACATATTTCATTTGTGTAATGATATAGGTCTAATCATTGATTACTGAGATAAAATTTATTGATTTGTACACTCCCATTAGTAACTCCTAAGCTAAATTAGAATACTCTTCTCTGATTCAAATAAAAACCTCATTTTTTGACAAAGATTCCATGCTCCATTTGTATTTAATAATCACGAAACAAAATCAGCAATTTTCATTATCAACATCACTAAGCATTGCTTTTAATTTAAAGATAATGCTGACAGCAGTAAACCACATTTGGAATTTAATTATTAAATAAACACCTCAACAATGTACCCCTTCTCAGGCAGCACAAACATAATAGTTGGTTTTCTTATTGGCATAAAACTTGAAAGATAATATAAAAACCCGAGAACTCTGGAATAAGAAGCTAGTGTGTGGTCTACTGTATTTGTTCTCCAAAATTCAGATCTGATTCAAAGAGGACCTGGAGTGTCTTCTAATATTTAATATTCAGTCCAGTAGTTGTCAAATTCAGCCAGAACTCCAGGAACATACAGTGGTAAAAGTCCTTTAAACAGCATTGATTGTTCCAGGCTTCCAGGATGTAAGCTCACACACACACACACACACACACACACACACACACACACACACACATGCAAAGTCACAAAACTAAACGTCTAATGTATGCTTCTGGTAGGTTTGCAGGTATGAAATTAACTCCATTTCATGTAAGGTGCCATAGTCATTCTAAGTGACTACCTTGGGGCCATCCCAAGTAGGGTTCATGGCAGGCAGCACAAATCAGAAGGCAGAAATCTGTCCTCAGCACTTGCCCAGAAATGGACAGTATAGCACTTTCATCCATCAACTCCCTGACAATTTTCCATGGGTAACATTTTTTTCTCAGAAGTCTATTAAATATCTTTGACAAGAACCTATTTTGTGAGAATCAAACACTATTAAAATATGTACTTGGGAGGAATGACGAGGTGAGAAAAAAGTGGGACCTAAGGTTGATGAAAGGCTCAGAATGTGGGGAAATTGTTTACAAATTCTTTGTAGTTGTGTAAAAGCGACCAACGAAACCTGCCACCATGGCAGAAAGTGTGAGTGACCTGACACATAACTGTCAGCCAAACAATTGCTGAACCAGGAGCAATTTCCACCCCTTTGTTTGCTATAAAACTATTCAACAGTAAAATAAATGGATCTGCAGGGAATTATTTGCTATTTGTATGCTGTCCCCATAGGATGTCTCTGACCAGACTCACAATCATTTTCACAAAGCCATTAAAAGTTTTCTGACAGTCAGCCTGAATTTTCTTTGCTTTACTTTATGCCATTATTTCTGATTATAGTCTATTAGGTCTCATTTTACAATAACACTCTTATTTTTTCAGATTGCATAGCTTAATATTTATTTCTGTCGATAAAAATTGTAGAGGAATGTTTTCTGCATGCATTAGGCATTTTATGGGATAAAAGAGAAGCTAAAAAATATAAGAGATGCAAAATAAGATTAAGATAATACATACAGATGAGGGAAATTGTCAGGAATTATATCAGAGAGTAACATTAAATTACTTTTTATAGAAATGTGTACTACAATTTAGAATGAAAGGAATTAATAAGATATTAGATGTAATGAGGATGAGAGTCAATAAGAAAATGACAATTTCAGTTCATAATTAGAATTTATCTATTTTCCTTTGGGTTATTTCCACACTTAACAACATATTTCCTGTGTATATATTAATCTTTTCCAAAATTTGAAAGGAATACAAGATATATTACTGATCATGATGGAAGTTTTGATTTAGCAATTAAAATAGTGTTGACATACTTAATTTGCTAAATGTGAGTTGGTCAAATATATGAATATATGAACTCATCTTCTATAGGACTTTATCATTTTTATTTATTGTATTGATTACCTACTAAAAATTCTTTGCCCTTAAATCTCCAAATTCCCATATCTCTCCCCTCTTCTTCCTCACCTTCCTCTTGTTTCTCTTTCCTCTTCTTCCTCTTCCTCTTCCTCCTCCTTTTCTTCTATCTTATAGTCCATCTTTTAGCACATCTTGCATCATTCATGCCAAGGACAAATGTTATTTGTCACAAGTAGCTCCATTTTTCTTGTGTCCAACTCAAAAAGTTTCTGTCATCATTCCTTCCTCTCATCCTGCTTTAATCATAGATTTGTCCACCATTCTTTGCCTTTGGAAAGATCTGCCCTATATTTTATTTATTACTTTAGTATGTCTCCAATTTTTCAAACACACACATTCTCCCATAATTTAAGAAGCAAACAATAAATCAATATTACTTGGTGTCAACTGCTTTCCTTTCCAATCATCTAATTCTCTTCAGAGTTTACACAAGCTGTCTAGAACTTTACTTCCGTTTCCCAACATTTCACTGTAAATTGTTCATACGTCAGACTGGTTTTCATGCCACTATCATTTCCAAAACAGATGTCTTGAAAAGTCACCAGTGGCCTCAGAATTTCTAATCATTAGACTCCAGTTCTTGTTGGGGAGCATTTATTGAGCATTTACTATGTGAAAGATAGTGGGCATAGCTATGTTTGAAAGTAAAAACATAAATATGAAAGAACACCTACTCTCAAGTTGCTTATAATTTCTGCTGTATTTGAGTGTTTCAGATAATTTATTCTTCTTAAAATGTTCTTTATTCTTATAAGGCAAGGATCTGCAAACAAGAGTCCCAGGACAAATTCAGCCCATTCCCTATTTTGGTATGAGGCTCAAAACCTCAGAATGTTTTTAAATTTTTTTATGGTTGAAAGTTAACAAAAAAAATACTCTTTTGCAACATATAAATATTATATAGAAATCAGATTTATATAAATAAAGATTTATTGGAACATAGTTACACCCATTTATATAAATACTATCTATGACTGCTTTCATATTAACTGCAAAACCAATAATATTTACTATGTGGACCTTGGCAGAATAAACTGCCACTTAACAAGAGTTCTAGGATATATCCAACCGTAGTTATCATTTCAATTCTATTGGTTAAATTCTGTCTATAATGGCTTCTTTATTTTCTGTTCTCTAATTGTGACTTTAAGAAATCTAAACCTCAGACTTAAGTTCTCTGCTCTATTTTTTTAACATTAAATTCTTCAGAGAAATCATTCATTCTTATTGCTTTATTATTGTCATGGTCAGATGACAGACACACCAAGGTCTTCTTTGTTTGGTCTTATTAGAGACAAAACTGTTGAATAGGCAATTTGAAATAAAGATATAATTGAGGGGAAAGTATATTATATTGATGGGAGTAGTAAAGGTGATTCAAAATAGAAAATAAATCAAGAAAAGTAAAAATACATGCTCAGCTATGACCACACATATACAGGTAGATAGAAGATAGATGCATTAGATAGGTAAGAGATAAATACACAGATGATACAGATAGATGGTATTGATCTAAGGTAGATAACAAGGCTTGATTTATATTAGGGAAGTTTAAAATCCTAAGTAATTCTATAAAATAACAAGACTATTAGGTAACAAAATAATAATAAAATTGACAATAATAATCATGTGTTAAACTATGTTTAGAATATAATTATAGCTGATTTATAAAATATCTTCTCTTCAAAAAAAGTTTAAAAGTAGATTTATTAATCTAAGAAACACCAGGCCTATTTGCAAGGGTAACAAAAGCACTTAAAAGGCAAGCTGATTAAACATTTCTAGGTTAGTTTCTCTAATACATTAAGTAAATATCTGATCTTCTACAAAATTTGGAACACAAATGCACACTATAATATACATAACTGTGAATGAAAACAAGTTGGCATTGGTGTTATAATGAATGTAGTGATAAGTATGGAAAAAATAAGGTGACCTAAGATGTATATACCCAGTTTGGGCACTGAACTAGGCAGCAGTGTGGATTCACCTCAAGGTGGTAGTATAGACACTCCTAGATAGTGTCGAACAACTAGAAATGTATATTGAATCAAAAAAAGGTAGAAAGAGAGGGTTTGATGTTTTGATAAATATGTAAATATAAACACCCAAGTTTGAAATACTTCCTTAGTAAATACATGTTTAAATTTTAACTGTCACTTGTCACAGCAAAAATAAAGTAAAAAATGTATATTTTTCAATCATGATATTAAACACTATGCCTTGTCATACAGAATTGTGTCATCTGTGGAGAGGTATCAGTTGGCATATCATTTATTATTGAGCTGATAGTAATAAAAATTTTAAAATAATTTAGAATCTTTTATAGCAATTTGACATTGTCATAATATCTACATGTGCTGGTCCTATTTCCTTGAACGGGATTTGGACCACTTTGGGTCCTGGCAAGCCTGCCTGGAGTGTGTCATGGAATAGAAATTACCTACTGGTTAAAAAAAAAAATAGATAAGCAAACGGCAAAGTAGTTCTTTCACACAAACAGTTCTAAAAGCACTGATTTTGAGTTGGCTTTTTTTTTTTTAGCACTCTCTCTTTTTCTTTCTTTCTTTTTTTTACAGGGACAGAGAGAGAGAGTCAGAGAGAGGGATAGATAGGGACAGACAGACAGGAATGGAGAGAGATGAGATGCTTCAATCATCTGTTTTTCGTTGTGGCACTTTAGTTGTTCATTGATTGCTTTGTCATATGTGCTTTGACTATGGGGCTACAGCAGACCAAGTAACCCCTTGCTGAAGCCAGCGACCTTGGGTCCAAACTGGTGATCTTTGCTCAAACCAGATGAGCCCGTGCTCAAGCTGGTGACTTTGGGGTCTCGAACCTGGGTCCTCCACATCCCAGTCTGACGCTCTATCCCCTGCACCATCGCCTGGTCAGGCAGCACTCTCTCTCTTGAATAGCTTCTCTTTAGATCCAATAAAGTCTTTTAAGATAGAAAAGTGAACAATAGAACACTTAAAAATAGTGTTTATTTTATCAAGTACAATAAAATGTGAATAATTGTTCTCATTGAGAATTTGTTTAGTTTATCATGAATCAGGGTAAAAAAACCACAAGGGTTCTTTTGTTCTGGATTGGAATGTTTAAGTTTGGATTCTCGGAATATTTTTTATAGCCACGTGGAAGTACATATCATTAAGGTTGAGCTCTTTGTGAATATACTAGGTATATTAATATTCTTTTAATCTTGTTTTGTAACATTTAAGAAACTAGGTCTTACAATAATATATTAAACAATTTAATATCAATGGCTATCTCACTTAATTGGGCCATTAAAAAAAGACAATGAAGTAAAACTACTTTAATCAATTTTTAATTGCGATCTCTGCTTATAACCGAAGCGATACAAATGTTCTTTTTTTTAAAAAAAATTACATATATTCAGTTTATCTCATTCTATTTGCCTTTTCATTTATTAAAATGTCATAAAGCGTCTAGCTCAGATCAGTCAAAGCATAAGTAGTCATGGCAAATTAGAGGCTGATTTGCCTTAATCTAGTTTAACTGTCATAGCAGGATTTTGATTCCAGTATATCAAGGTACAAAGACCATATTAAAGACGTTTCATCATTTCTTTTGACATAACAATAATGTATTTATGTCTTTCAGTGTTACAGTAAAAATGGAGCTAATAACATTACACTGTCATAAACCAAGAACTGGCTTCCCTTTAGGGATATGTATTAATGACACTAAGAAAACAGGATTTTCAGGTGAACAAAACCTCAATGTAATATTCAGTTTTATACTCATATTAACTATTTTAATACTCCTTTTAATCTTTGTTTACCTCACTGGTAAAATACAATACATAGGATTAGTATACAGGTTAAATGAATCATATTTGAATGTAATCAACAAATGTTATTTGTTATTTTCACACAGAAAATTTCCTAGGGGCTGCATTTCATAAAAATTATAATAATCTATACAGTTTCACTAATTTTTTTTTCTCAAATTGGCATAATTTCTTAAAGAGAATTTTACTAGGTATATATAAAAGATTCAGAGAGTTACTTTAAGTATGGAATGACTGTTGAATATGTGGTCAGGAGAAGTTTTTATCATTTGGCTGTTTTGTGACATTGAGCACACCACTTGACCTTCCTCATTTCTCCATCTGAATATTAAAAGGATTAACTTAAGATATTGTCAGTTGTTTTAAATAGTATTTCAGAGCTATCTGAATTACTTCTACTTTGTTAAAAGAGAAAATGTTTTACCAGTTCATAAATTATGATATTAGGTTAAAATAGTAAATTAAAAAATAAATTTGTAAATGGTTAAATTTCAAATGCCTACAGAACATAAGAGAAGGAAACTCCAGACATTTTGTAAATACAGGACCAGAAGGTTCTTGCTCTCCTGCTTCTTGTGAATGAGTTGGAATCCTGGATAGGGTTGGTCCAGGTACAATTGACCACTGAGAATCCCTGAGACAGGGACTTACCATCTGGTGAGAAAGGCATTCATTTAAATAAGGGGGAGATCAAATTAAATATCAAGTGTAAAGTTTTAAGTTAGGTTGAAGAACAAGTAAATAGAGATGAACAAAATGTTGATTGAATTAAAAGCTAACATTAAGTACTAAAGTAATCAGACAATTATGGTGTATGTAGCAGGAAATGTAAATGATGTGGACCCATAGTGCATGGTTGATCAATTTCATTAAATGGTAGTATGTATAGCTAGAATTAAAGAATTAGTTTCGTTTATCCCCCCCCAATATAATGAAGATTTGATTTGTATAAAAGCAGTGATATTTTTTCCTAACTTTGTTTTACAAAATCAATTAATGAGTTAGTTAAGGTGGTGGAGTAGCTGGAGGTGGGCAAAAAAGGAGAAAAAGTGGATGGACAGAGACTTTACATGAGGTGACAGACACACAATGCAGTGTGCAGGTAATGTTTTGTTGAGTTGTAAATTTGAAACATGTATGTTTTTGTCAACCAATGTCACCCCAATAAATTAAATCAAAAAAGAAAAACAAATATTTTTCTTACCAAGTAACACATCAAGTTAACTGAACCCTCCCCCTGAAAATAAAATCCAGCTGCAGTGTGTAAACCTTTCTTTAATAAGATGAAAAGCTCATTTTAATCATGACCACTATAAACATTAATGAATATCATGGGAAGATAGGGTTTACTTCTTCCGAATAGGTTCTATACTCTAGTTTCTTTAGTAGTGAATATCTGCTCAAATGAATCCTTTCAACTAATGATTAATAGACTCATAATTTAAAAAATCAATACAACATTTGTTTAAAGACTCAAAGTATACACATGCTCTTCTACAATTTCTCTGACATCTGGATATCTAACAATTTTTTTATTTTAACTTTGAAAATAAGAAGACTTCTTCAAAAGGCAGATTTTTAAATTTTGGCTAATGAGCTTAACTCTGCCTTCTTACATCTTCCAATCATCCAGAATGTGGTTCTTCCTTTTGAAGCAACATACTCTATTCCAAATTTGACATAAAAGTCCATTAAATATTTAAAGATAGTTTGTGAGTGTGGTTTAAAACATGGCTGTTAAAACTGAACTTCAGGTTTCTTACTTCAGTCCTTTGTTGTGAAATTCATTTCCTTTGCCTGCCGGATTATGCAAATCATAGGTATGATTTATTTCAGAATCTATATTTGCTTTGGTAATATGAGCAGAATGTAGAGAAGTAATATCTATAAAAATACAATTGCTTGTTTTAAAAAGACATTTTAAATAAATTTGTTTGAATTAGTTTACCTTGAGGCTTTGAAATTCTCATTTTAAAATGGAGGCAATTAAATTATTTCTTATTGTTACAAGTTCATTAGATAAAGAGAAAACAAGGGTACACTTTTAAGAAAAAAAGTAAAACAATTGGAATAGCATAAATGTCAGAATCTATAAAGTTCATCTTTCCTTCTTTAAATGTTTATCTTTTATTTAGGAGTGGGACATGAGTTTTGATAATGTACATTTTACACACTTCTCTTTTTAGGGAAAATAGTAGAGTTAAACAGGTTTTAGTGATTACATTTGTAAGTGTGCATATGTAATCTCTCCCTGTGAATGGCCTTATAACTCTGTCTTGTAACTATTTAAATAATGTTAACATAAAGACAAATTAAATTACTTTTATGGTTGTTGGATTATCAGCACTTGGTTTAATGAAACAGAATACATTTTTTATGAATTGAACCCTTTTCTTTAGCACACAATCTCACAATGAAGATGGTGATGTCATTTTGATTGAGTTTTTCCTTCTTCTCATATTGTCTAACACAGAAATAAGCACTTTATTTGGAAGATAGGTTTAATAGTTTTTTGTAAGAACACTATTGACTGAAAATATTTACTCTGAAGTGTGATAGACTATTCTTCAAAACTTATAAGGCTGTTTATAAGATATCTATTTGAATTTCTATATTTAAACTTTATTCTAATTTCAACATAAGTTTCCTCCACATATGAATGCCTAACTAAAATAACTTTATACTGGACCTTTAAAGGTTATTTCATTTTAGTTTTTTAAATTGCATTTTATTAGAGTGACACTGGTTAACACAATTATACAGGCTTGAGGTACCCAATTCTAGAACACATCAAGAATACATTGTATTTTATGTTCACCACACCCTCTTGAGTCAAGTCTTCGTCCATCACCATTAATCACCACTAAGTCCTCCTCCACACCCCTGGCAAACCACATACTGTTTAGAGTTTATTTTTGCCTGGGTTATATTATTTACTAGTTAGTTATTATTGCAAATGACCTACATTATGTTTCTTATGAGTATTTAATGAAAGAATACTAGCAAATAATTTGTACACATATGTATTTTGCTATGGTTTATTAATATAAACTATTTCATAGTTTTAAGTCATATTTTATAAATGTTTAGAAGTAAATATTACATTAAAATTATTTAGCTCTGCATATACATTTTTTATAGGTAGCAAAGATAAATAGACTAAAGGTCCATTTACTTTGTCCTTTCTCTTTAAAACTATATTTTTATTTACTATATTGTCCACAGAATTGTATTTTTTTCTTTTCTTCGTTTTACTGATATATTAAGAAGGAGTTCTGCCACACTATCCAGTTCAGAAAATTTCTTGGTAATAACATGGAAACAACACTAAGGAAGAATTTACCAAACGTACATTTGTAACTCAGTATAACACAAATCTTTAAAAATGTATACAAATTATATAATCAGATATTATTTTAGTCTATCTTTAAATTTTTCAGTTTAAAAATTAACTATCAAATATGTTATATTTTAGATATATTCATAAATAACTTAAAATTTACATAGTAAAGAGTTGTATTTTAATGAAAATAATACTAGCATATAAATTTTTAAATATGTTAAACTCAATTTATTTTGCTCTTATCATAAGGAATACATTTGTTTTCTTAATATGGAAGTGAGATAGGACTGATTGTTGTCTGTTTTTCAGGACAGAAGAAAGAATACATAAGAAACAGTAGGTAAATGGATCCGGTCTCTGAATCAGAAAACACTTTCCTGATGATTTCATTAAATTTAGTTTATTATGGTCAGGCCACTTCATTGTGTCTCACCTGACATTTTCCTTCAACCTTGAAGAATGAGATTTAAAATAGGATGAAATAGTTGCCTTGTTGTTTGGCAAAACCTAGAAGAACTTTAGGTTTTGCAATTCATTTGATAGAAAGCCATTAAAATGCTTTAATAAATTTGAAAATATCTATTAAAATAGAAAAAAAGGAATTTTAATGGGAAATAAAATAGCAGCTTAAGTAACTAAGAGATGAATAGTAATTCTGAGGTTTAAGTTTTGTTTTCTTTGTAATTCTTATTATGCAGGTGTATCTTGAATTTCAATATAAAAAACAAATAAAATTATAACATAATAAAAGATATGAAAATATAAACACCGTTTTAAATTTTCAGCAATAAATTAAATTATTTTAACAATTCAAACACTTAATAAAGATATTAATTTATTGTATTGCTTTTCTTTTTTTACTATACAGTGGAACCTTGACACATAAGTTTAATTCATTTCATGGCCGAGTTCGTCACTCAATTTGCTCGTGTGTCAAATTGAATTTCCCCATTTAAATGAATGGGAATGCAATTAATCCAGTCCAACCCCAAAAAATCACATGAATTTTTTGTTTTATATGCTTTTAAATAAGAAAATGTACTTTATAAATACATACACACATAATAAGAGAGAATGTAAAGAAATAAACCGGTTATTTATTTATTTATTTATTTATTTTTGTGAGAGACAGAGTCAGAGAAAGGGATACATAGGGATAGACAGACAGGAAGGGAGAGAAATGAGAAGCATCAGTTTTTTGTTGCAGCACCTTAGTTGTCCACTGATTGCTTTTTCATATGTGGTTTGATGGGGGGGGGGCTATAGCAGACAGAGTGACCTTTGCTGGAGCCAGCGACCTTGCGGTCTCAAACCTGGGTCTTCCATGCCCCAGTCCAACGCTCTTTCTACTCTGCCACAGTCAGGGGAAATAAACTGGTTTATAAAGTGTATTTACCTTCAAGGTCAGGGAAAGATGCTGGCTGAGGGGGAGAATTCATTAGCATAACAATGGACCTTCCAAGCTGAAAGATTAATTAGCAATTTCACAGACAGCTGCCAGTACCAGTTTTTCTTTGTTTGTTTTGGAAATAAATATTTTTTTATTTAATTTAATTTATTTAATTAATTGTGTTTACATAGATTCTATCGTCCCCAGGAATGCATCCTCCCTTCCCCTTATTCCCTTTAACATCTCCTTTGCCCCCCCCTCCTGCCCCACAGTGCCCTCCCCCTTTTCGTCAGGTTTATCTTATCCTATCATCCCCTTTCCCTCTGTCCTGGGATTCTACAGTCCTCTTTTCCTCTGTTCCCTTTGATCCCTGCTCTGTTTCAATTCCATTCCTCAGTTCTCATTGTTCCTTGAATTCCTCAAATGAGTGAGGTCATATATTTTTCTTTCTCTGCCTGGCTTATTTCATTTAATATAATAGTATCCAGGTCCATCCATGTGTTACAAAGGTAATATTTCCTTCTTTTTCATGGTCCCAAAGTAATCCATTGTATATATGTACCAATGCTTTTTAATCCACTTGTCCTCTGACGGACACTTGGGCTGTTTCCAGATCTTCGCTATTGTGGAAAATGCTGCCATAAACATGGGGGTGCATTTCTTTTTTTCAGTTGCTGATATGGTGTCCTTGGGATATATTCCTATAAGTGGGATAGCTGGGTCAAAGGGCAGTTCCATTTCTAATTTTTTGAGGAATTTCCATAATGTTTTCCACAGTGGCAGCACCAGTCTCTGCATCCCCACCAGCAGTACAGGAGTGTTCCCATTTCTCCACATCTCCGCCAGCACCTATAATGTGTTGTTTTGCTGATGAGCGCCATTCTGACTGGTGTGAGGTGATATCTCATTGTGGTTTTAATTTGCATTTCTCTAGTGATTAGTGATGTTGAGCATTTCTTCATATGCCTATTGGCCATCTGTATGTCCTCTTTGGAGAAATTTCTATTCATTTCTTTTGCCCATTTTTTGATTGGATTGTTTGTCTTCCTGGTGTTGAGTTTTACAAGTTCTTTATAAATTTTGGTTATTAACCCCTTATCAGACGTGCTGTCAAATATGTTCTCCCATTGTGTGGTTTGTCTTTTTATTCTGTTCATATTGTCTTTAGCTGTGCAAAAGCTTTTTAGTTTGATATAGTCCCATTTGTTATCTTTTATTTCACTTGCCCATGTTGATAAATTTGCAAATATATTGATGCAAGAGATGTCGGTGAGCTTACTGCCTATGTTTTCTTCTAAGATGCTTATGGTTTCACGACTGATATTTAAGTATTTTATCCATTTTGAGTTTATTTTTGTGAATGGTGTAAGTTGGTGGTCTAGTTTCATCTTTTTGCAGGTAGCTATCCAATTTTTTTAACACCATCTGTTAAAGACGCTGTCCTTACTCCATTGTATGTTCTTTCCTCCTTTGTCTAATAGCAGTTGTCCATAAAGGTGTTCGTTTATTTCTGGGTTCTCTGTCTTGTTACATTGATCTATATGCCTGTTCTTATGCCAGTACCAGGCTGTTTTGAGTATAACTTAATGTCTGCAAGTGTGATACCTCCCACTTTATTCTTCTTTTTCAAGATTGCTAAGGTTATTCATGTTCTTTTTTGGTTCCATATAAATTTTTGGAATATGTGTTCTATATCTTTAAAGTATGTCATTGTTATTTTAATTGGTATTGCATTGAATTTATAAATTGCTTTGGGTAATATAGACATTTTAATGATGTTTATTCTTCCTAGCCATGAGCACGGTATATGCTTCCACTTGTTTGTATCTTCCTTGATTTCTTTTATCAATGTTTTGTAAATTTCGAAGTATAAGTCTTTAACATCCTTGGTTAAATTTACTCCTAGGTACTTTATTTTATTTTGTTGCAAGAGTGAAGGGGATTGTTTCCTTAATTTCTCTTTGTGACACTTCATTGTTGTTGTATAAAAATTCCTCTGATTTCTGTGTATTAATTTTATACCCTGCCACTTTGCTGAATTCATTTATCAGGTCCAGTAGTTTTTTGACTGAGACTTTAGGGTTTTCTATATACAGTATCATATCATCTGCAAATAATGTTAGTTTTACTTCTTTTCCAATTTGTATGCCTTTTATTTCTTCTTCTTGTCTGATTGCTGTAGCTAGGTGTAAAGCCAGTAGCCACAACCACCATCACAGCCGCCTGACCCATGCAAATTTGCATCTGATTCGGACAGACGTTAGTGAAACAATGGAGCCAAGAACTGGTGGGCCATTAGCTTTAATCCTAGCTTGCACCTGGTTGGCAAAAGAAAACATACACTGGGTTCCATAACCCACTCATTCAGTGCTCACAAAGCTACTGACTTATCCGAGTTTCCTAGAATCAACGGTTTCTAGCTCACCAGACTTATTCACCTGTTTCCCACCTTCCCTCTGCACAAACTCTACACAAACAGGCTTCTCTTTCAGCAATCTGCCATCTTGGCTACTTCTCTCCTCCATGTGGCCTTTCTCTACTCTCCTCTCTAATGCTAATCTCAGGAACTGAGGGATCAAGCTCTCAGTATACCCCATTTTATAGTGTAGAAATCAAAACCTTTTATCCAATATACAAACAAGAAAGTCTCTGATACAAAGTCACTTAGGGTGGGAAAGGCTTAGACTTAAAACTAAGCCCTAGGCTAAAACGATCCTGCATGCTCACAGCCCGTCCCCCAAAACAATAATATAATCACGCCCATCCCAAGCAAGAAGGGCAATTAATATTATCACCTGGGCAACGGGCTTCCACATGGGCAGCACCATCTTTAACAAAGTGAGCATAATATATTTTATCTGCCCAACAATCCACCCCTATGCTCACTTTACTACCCACAATCTACGCCACCAGCATCCCTGTGCAAGGAAATTAGGCACATTACACAAATGACAAATACATGACAAATCATACAACTTCAACAATTACAAAGGTACATTCCACCAGTCTCTGAGCACTTTGACAAAAATTCAAAATGTCCTCGGCTTTCTTTCTAGCCTTGAGAAAAGCTTCCCAGGGCAGGGGAAGGGCCTCTAGCAAAGCCACCCTCCAACTCCATCAGGGTATTTCACGTTGTCCATAATCCGTAAGTCTACCCAACAAAGGAGCCAGTCCCCACTCCAGTTGTAGTCCAGGAAATCAGTCCACACACATGGTGCCTCAGCCACACCCCTCATCCCTGCCATCCTGGCAGGTCTTACACTGTCCCAAGAAGGTGCATGTGGCAATGGCAGTAAGCATTTCCATCCCTGTTCTGAAGAGCATGATGGCATCCACCCTATGTCCCCAAATCACAGACCTACCAGGGGCATAGTAAGTACTCTTTGCTGCTGGGCTCTCACCTTCTGGACTATGGATTGCAACTCCAGCCCGTTTCTCCTCATCCTCCAAAGAGGAACTAAAAACATCAGCTCATGCTGCCAGGCCGCTGCCACTGCCTTCTGCTCTGCAGGTCTTGCAACCCCGACTCTGGCCTCAGCCCCGGCTTCTCTCCACTGCTGGCTCTCCACAACGTCCAGGGCAATTTCCAACTCATGAACTTGTGATTCCTTCTCCAGCAGCTGCTCCATTTCCAAGTGAATCTCATGAAACTGGTCAGCCTCCTCCAGTGCTTGCTCCAGCCCCAGGATTGGCATCTCTTTCTTCCACATTTGCTCCTGCTCTTTTCACTGCTCAGTTTGCAGGTCCCAGGCAGGCTTTTCCACAGAGCTCTCGGTTTCCTCATGCATGGCTATAAAAGTCAGCCAGTCTATGCCCCCCAAAAGGACAGCCATGGGGAACCATAACAGCAGCCAGTCCTTTACTCCACTGCTCAAAAGTAGTGGTGGCTCCATACTGAACTGAATCGAATCCTGCCACAGACTACTCAAATGTAAAGCCAGTAGCAATGGCCACCATCACAGCTGCCTGGCCCATGCAGGTTTGCATCTAATTTGAACAGATGGTAATGAAACAATGGAGCCAAGAACTGGTGAGCCATCAGCTTTAATCCTAGCTTGCACCGGCAGGCAAGTAAAAACACACACTGGGCTCCAAAACTCACTCATTCAGTGCTCACAAAGCTACTGACTTATCCAAGTTTCCTAGAATCAAAGGTTTCTAGCTCACCAGCCTTATTCACTTCTGTTTCCCATCTTCTTCTTTTTGCACAAACTCTGCACAAAATGGCTTCTCCTACAGCACTCTTGGCTACTTCTCCTCTCCTTGATGTGGCCTTTCTCTCTTCTCCTCTCTAATGCTAATCTCAGGTAATGAGAAAGAGCAAGCTTCTGGTTTGCCCCATTTTATAGTATAGAAATCAAAACTTTGAATCCAATATACAAACAAGGAAGACTCTGATACAAAGTCACTTAGAGTGGGAAAGGCTTAGTCTTAAAACTAAGCCCTAGGAAATAATGATCCTGCCTTCTCACAGCCTGTCCCCCAACACACAATAATATAATCACACCCATCCCAAACAAGAAGGGCAATTAATATTATCACCTGGGTGACAGGTTTCCATGTGGGCAGCGCCATCTTTAACAAAGTGAGCATAATATATTTTATCTGCCAAACACTAGGACTTCCAGTACTATGTTGAATAAGAGTGGTGAAAGGGGGCATCCTGCCTTGCTCCTGATCTTAAGGGTGTTGCTTTTAATTTTTTTTCATTGATTATGATGTTGGCAGTGGATTTGTCATAGATGGCCTTTATCATGTTGAGGTATGTTCCCTGTATCCCCACTTTGCTGAGAGTTTTGATCATAAATGGGTGCTGGATATTATCAAATGCTTTCTCTGCATTTATTGAAATTATCATGTAGTTTTTCTCCTTCCTTTTGTTTATGTGATGAATCATATTGATTGATTTATGAACACTGTACCATCCTTGCCTCCCCAGAATGAATCCCATCATGATGTATGATTTTTTTCATGTATTGTTGGATCCGGTTGGCTAATATTTTGTTGAAGATTTTAGCATCTAAGTTCATCAGAGATATTGGCCTATAATTTTCTTTCTTTGTGTTGTCTTTGCCCGGTTTTGGAATCAGAATTATGCTCGCCTCATAAAAGGAGTTTGGAAGCCTTCCTTCCTCTTGAATTTTTTGAAATATCTTAAGATAGGAGTTAATTCTTCTTTGAATATTTGGTAGAATTCACCTGTGAAGCCATCCAGCCCAGGGCTTTTGTTTTTTGGGAGATTTTTAATAACTGTTTCTATCTCATTTGTTGTAATTGGTCTGTTCAGGTTTTCTGATTCTTCCAGATTGATTTTTGAAAGATTATATGTTTCAAGGAATTTGTCCATTTCACCTAGGTTGTCTTTAATTTTTTGTCATACAGTTCTTTATAGTATTTTCTTACTATATTTTGTATTTCTGTTGTTACGGTTGTTATTTCTCCACTTTCATTTCTAATTTTATTTGAGTCCTTTCTCTTTTTTTTTTTGTGAGTCTGGTTAAGGGTCCATCAATCTTGTTTACCCTTTCAAACAACCAGATCTTGGTTTCATTGATCTTTTGTATTTTTGCTTTAGTCTCTATGTCATTTATTTCCACTCTGATCTTTATTATTTTCTTCCTTCTACTTTCTCTGGGCTTTACTTGCTGTTCTTTTTCTAGTTCTTTTAGATGCAGGGTTAAGTTGTTTATTTGAGCTTTATCTAGTTTCTTACAGTATGCCCGTAGTGCTATGAACTTTTCTCTCAGTACTGCTTTTGCTGTGTCCCATAAATTTTAAGTTGTTGTATACTCATTATCATTTGTTTCTAGGAATTTTTATTTTTTCTTAGATCTCATTGTTAATCCATTCATTATTTCATATCATGCTATTTAGTTTCCATGTGTTTGAGCATTTTTCAGTTTTTCTGTTGTGGTTGATTTCTAGTTTCATGCCACTGTGATCAGAGAAAGTGCTTGATGTGATTTCAATTCTCTTAAATTTGTTGACCCACTTTTGTGCCCTAACATGTAGTCTACCCTTGAGAATGTACTATGAGCACTTGAAAAGAATGCATATTCTGCTGCTTTAGAGTGAAAGGTTTTGAAGATATCTATTAAATCAAGTTAATCTAGTGTGTCCTTTAAGTCTGTTGTTCCTTTGTTAATTTTCTGTCTTGAGGATCTATCTAGTAATGTTAGTGGGGTATTGAAATCCCCTACTATTACAGTATTGCTGTTGATCTCACCCTTTATATCCATCAAAGCCTGCTTTATATATTTAGGTGCTCCTATACTAGGTATGTAGATATGTATAATGGTTTTTATCTTCCTGTTGAATTGCTCCCTTTATCATTATGTAGTGACCTTCTTTATCTCTTACTATAGCCTTTGTATTAAAGTCCATTTTGTCTGATATAAGTATTGTTACCCAAGCTTTCTTTTCATTTCCATTTGCATGAAATATTTTTTTCCATCCTTTTACCTTCAGTCTATGTGTACCTTTTGTTTTAAGGTGTGTCTCTTGTAGACAGCATATGCCGCCTGACCTGTGGTGGCGCAATGGATAAAGTGTCGACCTGGGAACACTGAGGTCACCAGTTCAAAAAAAAAACCCTGCACTGGTCTGGTCAAGGCACATATGGGAGTTGATGCTTCCAGCTCCTCCCCGCTTTTTCTCTTTCTCTCTCTCTCACTCTGTGTCTCCTCTCTAAAATGAATAAAATAAAATAAAATAAAAAATAAAAGGACAGCATATGTATGGGTTCTGTTTTCTTATCCATGCAGCTACCCTATGTCTTTTGATTGGATCATTTAATCCATTTACATATAAGGTTATTATTGATATGTAGTTGTTTATTGCCATTTTATTGCTTAAATCTTTATTCCTCTTTTACTATATCCTTTCCCCCCTTTGACCTGTTTACAACAGGTTCCTTAACATTTCTTGCAGCATTTGTTTGGTTGTAATGAATTCCTTGAGTTTTGTTTTTTTATTTGGTCTGGGAAACTTTTTATTTCTCCTTCAATTTTAAATGATACCTTTGCTGGATAAAGAAGTCTTGGTTGTAGGCTCTTGTTCTGCATTACTTTAAATATTTCTTGCCATTCCCTTCTGGCCTCAAATGTTTCTGTTGTGAAGTTGAATATCATTCTCATGGGAGCTCCTGTGTAGGTGATAACCTATTTTTCTCTAGCAGCTTTCAATATTTTCTCTTTATCTCTTAGCTTTGGTATTTTAATTATGATGTCTTTTAGTGTAGATTTCTTTGGATTTCTCTTTAGTGGAGTTCTCTGTGCTTCTTGACCTTGTGTGATTTTTTTCCTGCATCAGTTTAGGAAAGTTTTCAGCTATGATTTCATTGAACAAGGTCTCTATCCCTTGTTCTTTCTCTTCTTCTTCAGGAACCCCTACGATGCAGATGTTGTTTCTCTTCATTTTGTCATAGAGCTCTTTTAGAGTTTCCTCAGATTTTTTCAGCCTCTTTTTGTTGTTCCACTTCTGTGTTTATGTTTATCTTATCTTCTAAATCACTGATTTGATCCTCTGCTTCATCAAGCCTGTTTTTAATTGCTTCTAGTGTAGTCATTTCTTATATTGTATTTGTCATTTCTGACTGGTTCTTTCTTATTATTTCAATGTCCTTTTTGATGCTTGTAATCTCTTTATTTATGTGCTCATGTGTCCATCTATTGTTGTTCTAAGATCTTTCAGCATTCTAATAATCATATTTTAAACACTGAATCCAGTAGTTAGGTTATTTCCATATCACTCAGTTCATTTTCTGGGGGTTTCTCTTGTTGATTCATTTGTATTGCTCTTCTCTGTCTTCCCATTATGTCTGTGTGTTTGGGTATGTTGTTTGTAGAGCTTGTTGAGTCTAGGTTTGGTGTTCTCTGTCTCCAATTTTCAGTGGTGTTATTTCTAGGTCATCTTGGGTTGGCTTCAGCTGTTGTTTCACCAGCACCATTTTTAACAATAAAAATGAGCAAACTCAGAAAATACTAATTTTACAAACTCATTTGCCCAAAAATCATCATTTTTTTCACTGACTTTTGACTGTTTTGAAACATTTTCCTCACTTTCACTCAGAGGTCGTTTCAACAAAAATATTTTCATGGAAATTTGTTTCTTCCTCCCTCTCAGAACATTCAGCAGGCTATCTAGTGGAGGGTGGAGGAAGCTCATTATTCAAATATTTGCTCATGACTTAAAGCAAAAAATCCTACAAGTGACTGCTTGTCTTTTAAATTGCTGGCGATTTAAAGTGTTCATGTGTCATGGTACCACTGTATCTCAATTATTCATCTGAGTTTTATGACCTTCTAAAATATAAATGATATGGAAGACATGACAAATCTTCAGTATTAAACTGCAATTTTGAGAACAATTGTTGAAATATAAAATGTAAACAATGAGAAATAAATCAAGAGCTAAGAAAATTAAGGTTAAATTATAATATTAAAAGTTTCGCCTGACCAGGCAGTGGCAGTGTATAGTGCATCAGACTGGGATGTGGAGGACCCAGATTTGAGATCCCGAGGTTGCTAGCTTGAGTGCAGGCCCATCTGCCTTGAGCAAAAAGCTCACCAGCTTGTACCCAAGGTCACTGGCTTGAGCAAGGAGTTACTCAGTCTGCTGAAGGCCCACAGTCAAGGCACATATGAGAAAGCAATTAACGAACAGCTAATGTGTTGCAACAAAAACATGACGATTGATGCTTCTCATCTCTCTCTCTGTTCCTGTCTGTCTGACCCTATCTATTTCTCTCTCTGACTGTCTCTCTGTCCTTGTAAAAAAAAGTCTCAAAAGAATTAAGACTAAGATTTAAATAAATCATTAATATTGTAAATCTAACCAACAAAAGCTTTAAAATAATCACATGATTTGAATACATTTAAAATAATGAAAATTAGATATTATATAAGCTAAATTATCATCTTTCACAGATGAATCCAATAGAAAACATATAATATTGTTCCCTAAAGGAATATCACTACTGAGCACATTATTTAAAGTGATTAAATGAATTGATTGCATAAATGAGGGCTGAGAAGCATGAAGCAAGACATTATATATATATATATTATTTTTTTTAATTTTATTAATTTTAATGGGGTGATACCAATAAATCAGGGAACATATGTACAATGAAAACATCTCCAGATTATCTTATCATTCAATTGTGTTGCATACCCATCACCCAAAGTCAAATTGTCCTCTGTCACCTTCTATCTAGTTTTCCTTGTGCCCCTCCCCTTCTCTCTATCCCACCCTCCCCTCTCTCTCCCCACCCCGTAACCACCAATCACTTTCTCAGAAGACAAGTGGATTAAAAAGCTTTGGTACATATATACCATGGAATACTACTCAGCCATAAGATATGATGACATCGGATCATTTACAACAAAATGGATGTACCTTGATAACATTTTATGGAGTGAAATAAGTAAATCAGAAAAAAAACTGAGAACAAGATGATTTCATACATAGGTGGGACATAAAAGTGAGACTATGAGATATGGACAAGACATTATATTTTTAAATAAAATTTATTGAGGTGACATTGGTTAATAAGATCATTCCTTACATTTCTATAATACATGATCTGTAAATTGTATTATGTGTCCAATACCCAAAGTCAAATCTTCTTCCAACAACATATGTTTGACCCCTGTACATTTTACTGTCTCCTCAACCCCTTCCCTCCAACCACGATACTATTGTCTGTGTCTATGAAGGTTTTTGTTTTCTTGTTTTCTCATTTCTTTTTTTTCTGAAACTAGAAGTGTGGAGGCAGTCTGACAGACTCTCACATGCGCCCGACTGGAATCCACCTGGCATGCCCACCAGGGGGTGATGTTTTGCCATTCTGGGGCATTGTTCCTTCACGGCCTGAGGCATTCTAACCCCTGAGATGTAGGTCATGGAGCCATTCTCAGTGCCCTGGGACAACTTTGCTCCAATAGAGCCTTGGCTGTGGGAGGGAAAGAAGAGATAGAGAGGAAGGAGAGGAAGAAGGGTGGAGAAGCAGATGGGCACTTCTCCGGTATGCCCTTTCTGGGAATCAAACCTGGGATTTCCACATGTCTGGCCAATGCTTACCATTGAGCCAATTGTCCAGGGCTTGTTTGCTCATTTTTTGCTTTCAGTTTTATATGCCATATAAGAGTAAAATCATATATATGGTTTTTAACTTTTACTCTCTGACATATTTCTCTTAGCAGGATATTCTCAAGGTCCATCCATGCTGTCACAAATGGCAGTATTTCATCTTTCTTATGGCTGAGGAGTTTTCCATTATATATCTGTACCACATCTTCTTGATCCAATCATCTATCAGAGGTCTCTTTAGTTGTTTCCATGTCTTGGCTATGGTGCATAAAGCTGCAATGAACATAGTCATGTATATATCTTTATAAATAAATGTTTTCAAACTTTATGGGTAGATACCCAGAAGAGGGATAGCTGAGTCATATGTTAACTCTATTCTTAATTTTTTGAGAAACCCCCATACTGTATCCCATAGTTGCTTACCAGATTACATTCCCACCAGCAGTGAATTAGCTTTCTTTATCTTCATAACCTTTCCAACACATCTGATTGCCTGTCTTGTTGATAACAGTTATTCTAAGAGTTGTAAAGTGCTATCTCTTTGCAGATTTGACTTTCACTTTCTTAGTAGCTAGTGAGGTTAAGCATCTTTTCATTTATCTGTTAGCTAATGATATTTCTTCTTGGGAGAAATGCCTGTTCAAGTTCTCAGCCCATTTTTAAATTGGATTATTTGTTTAGTTTTTGAATTGTATGAGCTCTTTATATATTTTAGATGTTATCCCCATGTTGGGGCTGTTCTTTGTAAATATCTTCTCCAATTTGGTTGCTTGTCTATTTGTTTTGTTGCAGATTTCTTTTCCTGTGTAGAAGCTTTTTGTTTGATATAGCTCTATTCATTTATTTTTGCCTTTATTTCCCTGACTTTAGATTCAAATTCTTAAAATCTCTAAGACCAAGGTCTATAAATTTAGTAACTATGTTTTCTTCTGTGTAATTTATTGTTCCAAGTCTTGTATTTAGATTGTTGATCCATTTTGAATTAATTTTTATATATAGGGACAAATAGTCTAGTTCCATTATTTTGCATGTGGCTTTCCAATTTTCCTGGCATTATTTATTGAGAGGCTTTCTTTACTTCATTCTATGTTTTTGACGCCTTTGTCGAAAATTATCGGCTCATATACATGTGGGCTTATTTCTGGGTTCTTCATTCTGTTCCATTGTTCTGTGTGTCTATTTTCTGGCCCATATTATTGTTTTGATTATAGTAGCTATGTAGTATAATTTGAAGACATGGAATGTGATACCACAGGCTTTGTTCCTTTTTGCCTCTGGAGTGCTTTGTCTATTTGAGGTTTTTTGAGATTCTTTTGTTCTATTTTTTAAAAATGTGAATCATATTTTGATGGAGATTGCGTTAAATCTGTATATTGCTTTAGGTCAGTGGTTCTTAACCTTTTTTGAAGTACTGAACCCACCAGTTTCATATGCACATTCACTGAACCCTTTAGTGATAAATAAAATATGATTTTTTTTCCAAATTTAAGACATAGGTATATGTCTTTTTACTGGCGCACAAAATGAGCTGTGCATGAACATCACCTTGCTCAAAGAACAAAACCAACAAAGTGCATGAACTCACAACAAATTACGGTATTACTTTATTCTGGCCTCCGTGGCAGATGCTTCTCCGAATCCCTGAGACTGACTTATAGAACCCCTAGGGTTTGATAGAACCCAAGTTAAGAATCACTGCTTTAGGTGATATGGACATTTTAACTATGTTGATTTTTCAATCCATGGACACAGAAGAACTTTCCATTTCATCATGTCATTTTTAATCTCTCTTAATAATGCTTTGTGATTTTCAGTATATGGGTTATTCACAATCTTTGTTTATTCCTAAGTATTTTATTCTTTTAATTGCAATTGTAAAATAAATTTTTTCATTTCTATTTTTGAAATTTTATTGTTAATATATAGAAATGCAGTGGAATATTTTACATTGATTTTGTATCTTGTAACTTTACTGTGTTTGTTTATAATAGTTTTTTGGTGGAGTGTTTATGATTTCCTATATAAAGAATTAAGTCATTTGCAAAAAGTGACACTTTTACTTCTTCATTCTCAAATTGGATTTCTCTTATCTCTTTCTCTTACCTGATTGCTTCTGGCTAGGACTTCCATTACTATGTTGAATAATAGTGGTGAAAGCCGACATCCTTATCTTGATTCTGATCTTGCAGGAAAAGTTTTCAGTATTTTCCGACTGAGTATATTATTAGTTTGGGGTTTGTCATATATGGGTTTAATTATGTTGAGGTACTTTCCTTCTATACCCATTTTATTGAATATTTTAATCATAAATGATGTATCTATCATGTTGAATGCTTTTTCTGCATCTATTGATAAGATCATAGGATTTTTGTCTTTATTTTGTTAATGTGGTATATAACATTGGTTGATTGATTTGCATATGTTGAACCATTCTTTTTCCTCCAGAATGAACCCCACTTGATTGTGATGTACTTATTTTTAATGTTTAGTTGTATTCTACTTTTAACCTAAGCATTTTCATATTATTTTTACCATGCAAATCTGTTTCTTTGAAAGAAATAGTACTTTTTTGTGAGTAAAACTAAATCTTAAACAGACTAGTTTAAAATCCATATAAGATAGATATATGTGATTATTTAAAATCTCAAGTAAAAAAATTCATGTTTAAATACATTTGTATGAAGAATTTTTATGTCAAACAGTTCAAATTTACCCTTAAGAAGCTTCTATTTAAAAATCCATTTTATATTAATTTAATGTAAATATATTTCTTTCTACAGTGCATAAAATGCATTCTTGTATGTATATAGTGAATCCTTACTACTCACATAAAAATGTTTAAAATTATAGCAATAGATTATCTGACACATACATCATTCTGGTCACATTTATTTAAATTACTTGGTTGGTACTTATTAATAATCTCTTAAAGAAGACTTAAGATACTACTTTTGATAAAATTACATGACCCAATTAACATACTATACAACTCCATTAAAATGCTCTTGCACAATTAACATGCTTCTCACTGTTGTTCTCCTAGCATTAGGCTTACATAAAATTTAACAGAAGCACAAAATAAGAATTTTAAAACAGTGTGATTTTTAATAAAAGATGAAAAGTCCTCTTTAAGTCTAGGGCTTCAAAGACCAATTTTATAAATTTCTTTTAAAATCTACAGAGTAATCTTCTGAGAACTAGTTACATGTAGTTTACTCTCTTTAGAAATCTCTTTGCAGGATATCATTGCAACCACAAAGGGATGATAGCTTAAATTTTCATCATTCTATAACTCTTTGTAAGTTAAGTCCTGTTTGAATAGAGACCCACTGAAAAAAGAGTAATTGGGAAAACACTTTGACTGCCTTTCTACAACATACAGTGATATTGAATTCAAAAGGTAACTCAATGGCTTCATGGGGAAGTGAATTGTCTGCATCATACAAAGGGCTCGTTTTTTAACAGGTATTTTTTGCAGATAGAGTTTAGAGAAGTAGTAATTAGATTAGAAACAGAATGAAATGCTGAAAAAAGAAATTTGGAAGTGTGACCGAGGGAATTGTTGAATACCTTAAAAGATGCTTGAGGGGAGGGGAGACACCAGCAGAGATAGAATGGGGGGCTGCTGTGTTCCCCATTTCTAATCTCTGTTTCAATTTCTTGAGACCTAAGTATTCTGAATATTATGAAAAGCTGCTCTTATTCACAAATTTCATTCTAATAGAACACTAATGGTATTTATTTATTTATGAAGGTAGAGTAATTTTTATATGTGAAAATCCCAAACCTAGAAAACAGACATGTTAGAGGTGAGTTATATTAGATATTCTGTAGAAAGTATGTTGCTATGCAGTTTAGTGTTAATTTAGCATTAACGCCAAGAATAGAACATCTGTCTCCTAAAATATAAGACCCAAGCATGGTAAGATGATTGTGTCTCTGACTTAAACTCTTCCAATAACCATGAAAAGAAATAGGTAACAGCAGGGCATGTGTAATGAATAACAGCTAGATCTATCTATAATAAGCAAAGATAGAAATAATTGAGTTTAAAAGTATTAAAGTTTAAAAGAGTAAGAGAAAAGATGTCACAATAGTTAAAAACAAGAAGAGTGAAAAAGTTGGTACCCTTGGAAAAGCCTGTCATTCTGAGCTTTTAATTTAAACATTTTGCCAAACCCATTTCAATTTTATTCCTGAATTCATAAGTCTGGAGTAGAATTCTATTTGTTTGAAGTTCATACTGCTGGTCACAAGATGAAATCATGTGTACAACTAGGATAAATCTAGCAAGAATCTTATCTAGTAAGGCTACCTTACAAACAAGAAAATAAAAAAAATGTTTTCAGTATAACTGAAAACATGTATGACTTCTTGCTAAATCACTATCAGAAGAATGAAACTTGATGCAATCTGACATTACACCAAAATTGAATTTTTATTTAGAGCAAGCAAACAGCATCTTCTGAGAGTTTTTATGGAAGATTTTATGTTCTAAATATTTCAGTTTTTATCTAAATTTTATTGACCTGTGAGTTATTTTGGGAATTGCATTGCTACTCTCTTAATATCAACAGGGAATCTGAAAAAAGTATTATACCCCTGTTTAGTCCTTTTTCTTGAGGAAAAAAAATGATTGCAAAAGGTTCATTTACACTGCTCACTCTCAAGAGATTTTTCTTTTAAAATTATGATGAACTAATACCTTTTTATAATGTAACTCCAAACTATCACATACAGAGGATTTGCAGAGCACATTCTGAATATGTGATAATAAATAGACCCATGAGATTATATTTACTTTGAAACAATTCTATGATAAATTATTTTAGGAAACATTTTTTACAAACACATTGAAAGAACAGTATTGTTTTGTAGGTATTGTAAAATAATAAGAGGTATTATGGTGAGAAGGAAATTAGATGTATACGTCTTTAAATGTAGAGACTGCATAAAAGAATGAAGAGGCCCCTCTCTAAGCAACAGAATTTTCACTAAATTTATTAATCAAGTGGTACCTGACCACCTGCCATGTGTAAGGCACTGTACTAAGCATATTGGGAATACAAATACTAACTGAACAAGATCCTTGACTAAAAGAGAGTAAGATGTGATAGTTAATTTTATATGGCCAATGAGTTTATGATACCCATGTGTTTGGTCAAACACTAATCTAGATTTGTTGTGATGGTGTTTGTAAAGGGATTCACATTTACAATTAGCTGACTTTAAATAAAGCAGATCCCTAATGTGAGGGGGCTTGATCCAATCAGTTGAAGGCTTTAAGATTTAACAATGAGGTTTTCCAAAGAAGTCATTCTGACTCAGACTTTAAGACAAAAATATAGCTGAGTTTACAGCCTGCCTACATATTTCAGACTCACGAGTATGATAACAATTTGTGACTGAGTTTCCAGTCTGCTGAGTTTAGCTGTGGATTTGAGACTCAAGACTGCAACATGAACCCTTACCTGGCCACCCTGCCCTGCAAATTTCAAACTTGCCACCTTTCCTACCACCAACTGAGCCAACATCTTAAAATAAAGACATAAACATAGGGGGACAAATACAGATATACATATACATATAAACAATACTCTGTTTCTTTGAAGAAAAATTATATAAGTATTAATTACTGAAATTTCAGCTTCTGTGATATAACCAACACATCTGTGTCAGTTAATTACAAAACTACTTGTCTTGTAGGAATCAGAGAGAAACTCTCTTGTCAGATTATTTTGCTTTTACTTAAGTAATAATTTGATGCCACATTTTTATACCTATATGTTATATTAGATTTCTAATTAATAATGTTTTTATAAAAATATAACTATGGTATAAAATTGAATAATTTGCATTATCAGAAAAGTATTTAGAGTTTTATATATCTATTATTTATACACATGTACACATATAACTTATTCAAAATAGATTTAATTAGTATTGATATTATATGGTTATAAAACAGATCAAAATTAAATGTATAGGTTTTTGTTTTGTTTTCTTAGAGAGAGAGACAAGGAGAGAGAGAGAGAGAGAGAGAGGGAAAGATGGGGATATCAAGCTGTTCCTGTATGTGCCCTGACCAGGGATTGAACTGCCAACCTCTGCTCTTTGAGATGTGGCTTCTACCAACTGAGTTATCCAGCCAGGGCTTAAGTTTTTATTTATTGATTGATTTTTAAAGAGACTAAGTCAGGGGGGTAGAGAGAGGGAAGGAAAAGGAAAGCATTCATTTGTTGTTCCACCCAATTGTACATTCATTGATTGCTTCCTGTGTGTGTCTCTACCAGAGATCTAACTCATAACCTTATTGTTTTAAGATAACACTCTAATCTAATGAGCAAACCCACCAGGTTAGTCTAAAATGTTTTCTTATTTGTAAACTATAGCTTAAAAATGATAGGAATACTATTTAGAATTTATCCTATAACTAAAATATTTTTCAATTAAACATGGTTTTGTTTTAAACAATCACAGACATATTAAGTTAATTTTTTAATTATTTAAATTAAGAGGTCATTAGAATATTTTGGTCTACAGAATATCTGGAGGGATGCTGACCTATTTTATCTCACTCTAATAGTTTTTTTTCTTCTCATTTTAGGGCAAGACTTTAAGGTATAAATTGTTATCTCCATACAGGGGTGGGAAAAAGTAGGTTTATGGTTGTGAGTACACTAAACACAGGTCTATTTATTCTTGCAATATTATTTATTTTCATATTTTTATTGATTACAACTGTAAACCTACTTTTTCCCACCATTACATATCAATATTCAACAATACTGTCTACTAAGAGGCTGGAAATAAGATTTTAAAATAAAGGATCTCAACTATGGCATTGAAAATTATTTTAGTCCTATCTCATGGCCATGCCAACCTTATAAATGAATATGAAGAGAGGGTTATATGATGAGGTCTGCCAGTAACTTATTTTGAATGTTTGGATATGTCTGAACTTGTATGACAACACATAGGAACATAGATACCTTTAGTGTTATATATTTTGGAATACTGAGGGTCCTTGAGTTACAACAGTCTCGACATAAGACGTTTTGAGCTTATCAACGCTCACTCCCATAAAAAATAAAACTTAAAAAATTTGAGTCGTGAGTGTTTTAGCTTATTCTGTTAGCATTATACTTACGGACTACATGGGTGAACTAGCATGGATGTGCGCAGCAGAAGAACATGCAGTAACATGGTATATGAGTGAGGGAGTTGGTGTCCCCCAGTACGCTTACCTATGCCCTTTTGGACTGTTAAAAGTGCAAGTATTTCATTTGTATTGCTTATTTTGGTGACTGATTCAGCTGACCCAGTATCTCCAGTACCTTCTGCAGGTTCTCCTGCCTCTCCAGCTTCCTCCTCCCAATAGGTCACTCTCTCCCACATTGCAATGCCCCTTCCAGTGTGCAAGCCAACCACAGGAATAAAGGAAAGGGAAGTTTTTACACTGTTTTTGTCATTTTTTTCTGTTACTACAGTACAGTGTACAGTACAATATATTTATGTTCTTTTCCTCTTTCTGTGGCTTACTTGTGTTTTTATGTTCTAGATTATGATTTTACATCTGTGTGAGGATAGGTAAGTGATTTAAGCTAGGATGTGTTTCAACTTACACCAAAATTCCAATTACCTCACTGTTGTAGGAACGGGACTGTGTTGTAACCTTGAGGACCCAATGTATATATATTTATGTGGCAATATGTATAGCTGTAGCAGTATAAAAATAATTATTATCCTTATTATCTTATAAAAATAGCCCTTAATATATGTAATCTCATATAAGACACATGTAAACAAATAATTGATATTTCCCATGTGAATCTTAATTGTTCATTTCACTAAGATCTGATAAAAAAATGCAATGAAGAGTAAAAGGGAATATACATTTATAAAACACTGAATATCCTCCAATTTTCCACCAGATTGTTTACATGCTTTTTCCTTCCATTTTGTTCAAGTGAGTTTTGTCTACCAAAATGGGAGGCGTTCCAAATTAAGGAGCAGGAGAAGTTATTATGATGCATTCAATTTTGGTATTTTGCTTCTGTTACCTTTATTTTAATTATAAACAAATAATTAGGAATGCACACTATATCATTTTCACTTCAAATATAACACCTGCATAAATAACAGCCAACATCATAGTTTTAATATTTTTCTCCCGACACATCTCATGTATGTTCATATTTCATTGTATTTCCACAATATAATTCTACCTAACAAAACTGTTGCATAAAATGCAAAAAAATATATTAAAGTACTTGCCTGAAATCCAAGGAGCTTTTCACTAGGCTTAATGTGCCTCTGAAATTCACACTCTATGGGTTGTATCACTTTGATTCCATCTTCATAAAAAACATAGAACATGTGTCCAATTCCCAGGCCTTAGAAATAAAAACACATTCAAAGTAAAATCATCAGAAAACTTTACAATCAATGCTTAGTGCCCCTCATGTTGCTGACAGATTAGTTTGTGAAGTCATGTAATGTTAGTGAAGCAAACCATATGGGACCTTTACCAGATGCCCAAACACCTTTGTGATAGTATCTAGACCAGTGGTTCTTAACCTTTTTTGAGGTACCGAACCCACCAGTTTCATATGCACATTCACTGAATCCTTCTTTAGTGATAAATAAAATACGACATTTTTTTTTCCAAATTCAAGACATAGGTATATGTTTTCTTACTGGTGCACAAAATGAGCCGTGCTTGAACATCACCTTGCTCAAAGAACAAAACCAACAAAGTGCATGAACTCACAACAAATTACGGTATTACTTTATTCTGGCCTCCACGGCAGAGGCTTCTCCGAACCCCTGAGACCGACTCATCGAACCCTTAGGGTTCGACAGAACCCAGATTAAGAACCACTGATCTAGACATTCTACTTTATTCTCCCAAATCAGCAATTCAGTGATTTCTTTAATATGTCAATAAATGTTTTATATATTCAGCATAATTATAAATGGAAGGATAAACTCTTTGATACATAGGTTATGCCTGATACCTTTTCCAGTTAATTTAGGTGTTAAGAAATAAAAGCACCTTCTGAAGAATTGTACATATTCTAGTACTTTTACTAGAGTTCCCTAGAGAAAATAAAATTTTATTCTTTCTAGGAGTTTAGCTTATACAATCATTTCAGAAACAATAACAAAATAACAAGTCCTCTGGATTTGGGGGAGATATATATTTTCTCAAACTCATTTTTAAGTACAATTCTATATAGGTATTTTATGTCATTTTTTTTTATCCTGGAAGTATTTGGGGCCTATTTCTATACTTTAAAACTCGAATTAATTTAAGGTTTTAGAGGAAAGTTCAGTGTACTAATTTAAAACATACTTTTCTTTTTTCACATTAGACATCTAACTAAGTGTGTGGCATCTGCAGATTTCGTATCACTTTATAAATACAAACCTAACAGGTGCAGAACACTAGACATGAAATAGCTGGAATGCAGTGGGGGTTCACTGAGGCCTGCACCTGGGGAATTTCTGCATATTCTTGCACACCTGCTCTTTTCATTTCTTCTGCTTATTCCTTGTTTCAACCTGTCTAGAGACCTAGCCTCATGTAGTCTCTCCTCCTCTGATCCTCACCTGAATATCTCCCTTTCCCAATTCTGTTGGTTTCCACAACCATCTTTATTCACTCTAATTATATTGTACATAATTCAGTGATAGCATGTGTTCTTTAAAGGATAACATTGATATAGAAATCTTGACACTTTGGAAAGCCAAACCATTGTTGCTTGAAATGTTTAAATTCCAAAAATATCTATAAACAGAAAACTAATTTATTTAAGTAAAAATAATTCTCTAGGCAATATTTTTATCTTATGCGAAATTATTTCTATCTAACCTTAAGTATACATTTTAAATGATTCCAGATTGTTTCAACACATCTTTATTGTTTTATAAATATTTTACAGTACTTATATTTTAATACATGCCATCTTTATCAATTCATTAAACAGTTTAAGTCCAGAGAGGACCGGATTACAGTGGGATGGACAGTCCTGAATCGTAGCAGAAATGGCAAGAACTGAATTAAAGTCATCTTTTAAAAAAAAAAAAAAAGTTGTTGTCAGCTATTCTTTTTTATCATAGTTGTGCAAAAAGAACTATAAATTCCATGCCCTATGAATAAAATTAAATAAAAAAACATCAGTTTTTATACAAAACATTGATTTGTATCAATAAGCTTCCAGTAAAAATTAACCTAAGATTGATGTGTGCTATATATCAATGACTATCAATTTAACATTAATTGTTGTTGAGTCTTATGAACATAGCCAAGGAATAATGTGGTATCTGACTGGAAGCTGACAGTCACATACTGTGTTTAAGGCTTATTACAAAGTGCATAACACTTTTGAATGAACATCACTGTATTCATTTCAGCTGTACAAGATTGTACCCCACAATTAGGAATGTGAAGATGTTTAAACCTGACATTACTATAACTTGAGATTATAAACTTTCTTGAAAAACTTCCTGCTCTTTCTTATTATGTTACTTTACCACATTCTGTACACAATATAGTTAGTGGGATTCCACTGTATCATTGTACTGTTGAAATTTCTGAGCTATATTTTCTTCTAAAACCCAAGTCATCCACCCAAATCACCCTTTTCATCTGGGAGACTATTTGCTTGCTTTTAAAAATATGAATGGCACATCAGCATTTTTACAAAGCATAAGCTACTTTTTAGGTTAGAAGTTATTGAAGAAATACAGACATCATTATGTATAGTATAGTTTGTTTTTGCATTTTGTTGTTTTCAGCAGGGATGTAACTCCTTAGTGTGTATGAAATAATAATGTCATAAAAATACCATATGTAGCCTGACCTGTGGTGGCGCAGTGGATAAAGCATCGACCTGGGAACACTGAGGTCGCCAGTTCAAAACCCTGCACTGGTTCGGTCAAGGCACATGGGAGTTGATGCTTCCAGCTCCTCCCCCCTTTCTCTCTTTCTCTCTCTCTCTCTCTCTCTCTCTCTCTCTCTTTCTCTCTCTCTCTCACTCTGTGTCTCCTCTCTAAAATGAATAAAATAAAATAAAATAAAAAAACAAAATTTCTCATACTTTAAAAAAACAATACCATATGTAAATATCTACTTCATATAATAATGATAAAGTGAACAGCTATGCATCAATCACTCTCCTGGGAAATAAAACTTTACCTATACTTTTAATGTCAGCTTTGAGTCCCTTGCTCCCCATCCACAAGAGGCATATTTTGCCATTATTTCTTTGCTAGCTATATTTTAAAGACTTTTTCTTTATTATTCATTTTTTTAGAGAGGAGACACAGAATGAGAGAGAGAGAGAGAGAAAGAGAGAAAGGGGGGAGGAGCTGGAAGCTCAACTCCCATATGTGCCTTGACCAGACCAGTACAGGGTTTTGAACTGGCGACCTCAGTGTTCCCAGGTCGACGCTTTATCCACTGTGCCACCACAGGTCAGGCTGCTAGATATATTTTATTCATCAAGTTTTATTTGGGTCTTAGAAGCAAAGATTTTTATATGAATATATGATGAAGCTGTGTTTCTTTAAAATTTGCTCCTATCATTTTGTACATATATTCATTTATTATGAATAGAGTAGGTAAAGAACAATATAAATTACCTGATGGTAGAGATGTTGGTAATTGAAGACAAATACAGATTTTCATTTGGGGCATTCATTCACTTTATTTGTAAGGAAGCAATGAAATATTTTTATATATTCATTACAGCTATTAAGTTTCTACGTCTTAACTTTTTCTTCTTTGAGAAAGGATAGGGGGAATATAACAAAGGGAGATCAACTCCATTCTCTGGATTCATACAGTTTTAGGACAAATCATGGCTGTAGAACGTTCTGGTGTACTGAGGAATACTTTGTCTGTGTCACTATTTCCCCACCTTAAATTTGGAGATATTAATACTCATATCACACAGCTGTTGTAAAGATTAAATGAAATAAAGAATTTAAAACATTTAGCAGAGTGAATGACACATAGAATGATTTCAAGAAACAGTAACTGTCATTATTATAACTGACATAATCTATTCTTTGGAACATATTGGCAAAATGTATATCACCTAAATATGATAACTGCCTTCATGTTTTCCTCAAATCCATACTGTGAGGAAATATTGGTAAAATGTATATCACCTAAATATGATAACTGCCTTCATGTTTTTTTTAAACTTCTTTTTATTTTATTCATTTTAGAGAGGATACACAGAGTGAGAGAGAGAAAGAGAAAGAGAAAGAGAGAAAGGGGGGGGGAGGAGCTGGAAGCATCAACTCCCATATGTGCCTTGACCAGACCAGTGCAGGGTTTTGAACTGGCAACCTCAGTGTTCCCAGGTTGACGCTTTATCCATTGCGCCACCACAGGTCAGGCCTGCCTCCATGTTTTACTCAAATCCATACTGTGAGTTATACTGCTAAGTTTCAAGTTCCTATGATATCAAATTCTATGAATCCATGTACTGCTAAAAGTTCAAGTTGATTTTTAAGTAGAGCAGTTTTTAAAGTTGATCCTTCCAGTGAATTTACAAAGTCAAAGCTATTTTCACAATAATACTAAGATATCCTTTGTGTTTTTCTCTGTTAGTCTCACAAATTAGATTCTCATAGAAGTACAGTTTTCTATAGGTTATATGACGCATGATGTCACAACAATTCAACACAGAAGCAGATGCAAGAATCCAGCATTTCCTATTCAGTCAGATTTTTAAGATTTGAAAAATGTAAAACAATGTGAGTATCCTCATTGTTTTCTGATACTATAGCTTTGAAAATAATGTGTTATTTATGGATACATGTAATTAGTTTATTATGGTTACTTTTAATAAATTAATAAATAACCATTTAACTTTTTTGCTTTACTTTCTAATATGGTAAACAGAAGTAAGTGGATGAAAATAAGCCCCATAGGCAAAAGCTTTTGTGTTCTCAAGAATATTGGAAAGTGTAATGGGGTTCTGAGACCCAAAATGGTTGATAACCACATAGGTGTCAATTACAGCTCTCTCTTTATTAACGCTTTGTATTGTAGTATATTACAAAAGTTCTTGACTTTTGTGAAAGCTACACAGCTCTAGTCACAGTGAAGACTGGGAATATGTTATGTGCTGGCTGCTTTTTTTCTTTTTCTTTTTTCCCATTCCCTGGTGAAGTCAGACAATTGTACTTTATTTCTTTCATGTCGATTGTTAATCTAATAGAGTGTAGTGGCTCCAGAATGTGATCCATAATTTGTTCTTTGTGAGCTTTCTTTTTGCTTTGTTATTCTTTCTATACAGAAAAGGACATAAGCAGGAATTGTTTGCAGGTTCATAAGAAAGAATTATTTTCCAGAGAATTTTCTAATCAATATTGCACCTTTAAATACATACAATAGACTGAGAAAAAAGTAGATGTAATGCACAATCTTGTCTCAATACCTTGAGGACAGCAGCTCAATAATGATAGTGTATCATGATAATACAATTATATTATTCGTGATATATAGAAAATATTTTATGTAATTTATATCAACAGTAAATTTTGGTTAATTTCTAGTTACTGGATGAATATTTAAGTCAATAACAAAAGAGATTTTGTGGTGATAATGGTCTTTCTCTGACTTAATTTTACATTACTTTACCATTTATGTTTCAGTTAAGAGCAAATTATAATTCTGCAATGCAGTGATTTGGTAACCAAAAATGAGTCAATAGATTTATTGTTAAATAAAGCCCTTTAATGGTTAATGCTATTATTTTTATTTTTAAGTGATTCTAAACCCATTCATCCTTTTATTTTAAATATAAAAGAAATCTTTTCTTAGCTAAAGATAAACATAGAAAAGAATAGATTTTACACATTGCATTTCTAACCTTGAGTTTACCCCTTGAGCAGGGGTAGATTTTTGATTTATGATAATTTCATCTTTTTTTTTTTTTGTATCTATGCCTTTGGAGCTAATAATCTCCACACAGAGTAACATCACACCATTGTACCTCAATAAGATCTTCATATCACACCCACCTAAAATAAGACTTACTCTTTCATTCTTACTAGAAAGTTTTTGAGAGTGAATGTGTCAAAATCTTTACTAGGCAATATTAATCGAAGAAAAAATAATTCTTCTGAGTCAGTATATAATTCCCTGAACTTCCAAAAGTATGCTGGAAACTGATTTGAATGATTAAGTTCACATTTAATGATTAACCTAACAAAAGTTATACTATATTATGGTGTTTGTTTGTTAAGTAATTACTATTAGTAATTTTATATATATGCACATGCGTATGTATACATGTGCATATTTATATACACATTTATATCTGCAAATAGATATCTCTTGTCCCAAAACTATCAGAATACATTTTTAATGAGTAAAAGTGGTTTCAAATAATAAGTCTCAATGTGATCTTTAGTAATATAGAAGTCTCTAATACTTTTGGAGGTAGCCTGAAAAATATTATTATATTATTATTAAATATTAACAACACATTTTCTTAAGTAATTTGTTACATTTCCTAGGTAAAACAACAATTTTTGTAATTTTTCTTTTCCTAACCTAATGAGTGATTATTATGTTAATTATACTTAACTAAGGTTACTTTTATTTTTTTACTTAATTTTATACTCTTAAATGCATACCAATATATTGCAATTTAATTTTCCGACTATATATCCATTATCAAATACGATACAAGCTAATGAGCAATGCTGATATTTTTAATGGTAGAGGTTTTCATAAAAATGTTGAAATATAATCAAATAAAATATTGAATCAAAATAAAAACTGATAGCCAACAACAATCTAAAAATTAAGAAAAGTAATCACAACAATATAAGAATTAATAGAATCTGGTACCTTCTTCTCTCCATAATATGTTAGCCACTGCAGCATGTTAAAAAAAAAAGAAGAGAAAGAAAAATGAGTAAAGAGAGTTTCAGTTGCACAGTAATATAAGTAAAAATTAGATGGGTCACAATCTCTACGATAAAAAGAATGTACCTCAAAGTAGTGAGGAGAATTCAACAAACTAACCAAACAGTAAAAAGCTAGGACTAGGTCAAAAAGTTCTGTTCATTTCTTGAAATAGCCTATTCTTCTTTGGTGTAAAGATTTTGTTAATAAACAAAGAACATTTTATGCATCACTGAAAAGAATGGGATTTTTAAGTTAATTGTACTGAAATACAGTTTTAGAACAACATTGGTAATTAAACTAGTTATTTATTTGACAGTAGAGTTAAAAGTTAGTAATTAAAAATTATATTTAAAACATTTTTAATCATGAAATATGTAATATTCCTACATAATATGCAATATTACTAAGCAATAACAGATCTAATAAACAAGATTTTGAACACAGGAGTAATCTATTTTTAAATAAAAATAATTAATATAATTTAAATATTTATATAAGCAAATATAAACTGATATTACAAGTGTATCACAGACTAAGCCTAATATAAATACTCTTAGTAACTAAGAGTAGAGGTATAGTTCATATTGATGAAAAAAATAGCAAACAATGAAAAAATAAATTGCAAGTCAAAATAGTGGATTGTGATTGTCATGAAAAATTAATTTTGTATGAACTGGACAATTCATTGAGCCAAGAAACAAATATAAATTGTATGAACAGTGTAAATCAGAAAATAAAGTAATCAAAATTGAAAGAAACAATGAGTCACAGAAGATAAAATAAAAAGTACACATAAAGTTAGTAAGAGTTTACTTAGGTGACAAGGATAACATAAATATACATAAATCTTTATATAAGAATTAGAAAATACAATAGAGTTTATTTATAATAGCTCAAAGCATACTATTGTATATCAATGATTTATTAAAAAATAAAAACAATAGCAAATCAAGTGTAACATTTACTAAAAATATGTGGAATAGAAAGCTATATTATTCCTAGATCAAAAGAATATTATTATGATAAAATTTATTCTGAAATTACTTAATTTATAAATTGCATGTATTGTTATTGTTATTTAGAATGCATTCCATTTTATTGTGTAAGTTAAAATATGCAATATAATTTTTTAAAAATTCTTTGAATTTAATTATGCAGGTATAATAACCAAATCTTTTTTCCTTTTTATTTTTATGTCTTTTTATAATTTTTAAGTTTATTTAAATGTTTATATATATCAGAAAGTTTTTGAATACAATATATAAATTAGTAATAAGAAGAATTTTAAATTATTTATTTATTTATTATAAGTCTAATCATCTTTACAGATAGAGTTTTAATCATTTTGTACTGTTTTGTCATAAGGATTTCTTACTTTAAAACTATTAATGTTCATTTTCCATTAATTTGAAATTAATACTTAATCAGAGATTTAACTCAATAAATAATGTTTACTTTGTCATATAGATGTATGTGTATATAAATATATGCATGCATGTGTATGTTCACTGTGATGTCTATCTTTTTTTTTTTTTTCTTAAGTGAGAAGCAGGGAGGCAGAGAGACAGGCATGTGAGCCCTCTACTGGGTGATGATGCTCTGCTCATCTGAGTCTGTTGCTCTATTGCTCAGTAACCGAGCTATTTTTGCGCCTGTAGTAAGACCATGGAACCATCCTCAGCGGCAGGGGCCAAGTTGCTCCATCTGAGCCATGGCTGTGGAAAAGGAAAAGAGAAATGAGGGAGGGGGCTCAGAGAAGCAGATGGTCACTTCTCCTGTGTCCCCTGACCTGGAATTGAACTCAAGACATCTACATGCCTGGCCTATGGTCTACCACTGAGGCAACTGGGCTGGACCAATCGCCATCTTTCTGTGTAGTATATACACCTCTACAAGAGGTAAAGACACATGTGAACTCACTGACACATCTTGCCAGGTTCATTTTTAAAATGTTGCTACAGCACCACCAAGAGTCTTTGAAAGTAGTCAGCTCACCACACTCAAGGTGAACTATTACTGTATATGTGTATGCATGTGCTTGTGCAATAGCTTTTCATGTGCCTATACATATATATTATAATATATATGTATATGCAACTATGTATATATTTGTACATAACATATATATGTTAATGTGTAATATGATATAATTAATATAATTGACTATAAATAAAATAATTGCAAATATTAAAAAAAACTTTTCTTCTATTTATGTCTTTAACTCATTATTTCAATTAAAATATTTTTAATGCAAGATAGAGAAAGGTATCTTAACTGGCTTGTAAATATTTATTGAGGCCAAGTAGTTTGAAAATGATCATTCTAGGCCCTGAGTTGGCTCAGTGGTAGAGCGTCGGCCAGCATCTGGTTGTCTCTATCTTTTCTGAAGGTCAGGGCACACAGGAGAAGTGATCGTTTGTTTCTCCACCCATTCCTGTCTCCCATCTCTGTCTCTATTTCTCTCTTCTCCTCCTGCCATGGCTAGGTTGGAGCACTTTGGCCCTGGATGCTGAGGATGGCTCCAAGGTCACACCTTAAGAGCTAAAATAGCTTGGTTGCCTACCAACAGAGCAATGACTCCAGATGGGCAGAGTATCACTCTATAGAAGGCTTGCTGGGAGGATCCTGGTTGGGCAGGTATGGGAATCTGTCTCTCTGCCTCCCTGCTTCTCGCTTAAGAAAAATAAAAATAAAGAAAGAAAATGATAATTTTAAGAGTAGACAACCTAAGCGTAGAGGCAGAAATTATGCAAGTATAATGAATGAGCATACTGTATGTTCAATTTCTTTTATAGAAGCAAGTCAACTATACGTAAGCCCAGATAAACCAAGAGCTTTGCCCTTCCCAAATTTTCTCCTCTTTCATTCTCAGCTCCAGCCATCCCTTACCACTGGAAACCTTCCCTTTTTCTACAAAATGTGAACAGGGTTGAATAAGATTATAACAGTACACACTTTAGATCAATGTAAGACCAATATAACCATTTTTATGAATAAAAGTATAAAAAATACATGCTATTTTTATATACTGAACATGTTAATAGCTATTTACACATGGGAATGACTTTGTCATATTAATTTATACTTCACAATATAAACAGCTACTTACACTCAATCCAGGCTTCATAATGCACTCATATGCTAAAAATCACATAATGCATGCATAAATGTGTGAGTAATTTTGTATAAACTCAATGTCCTCAGGTTTTCCATGATTTTCCTGTCATTTTTAACTCATATTCCAAATATGAAGTCAGTTTGAATCTCTTATCCTTTACTCATATGTTAAATCTGATAGTAATATTCTTAGCATAATTCTTCACCTAATTTCCCCTAGTTTTTCTTTAAACCAGCTTAGGTTTTTTAAGAGTTAGCTTGTGTAACCAAGAGTTCAGGCTAAGTGACTTCTTTTTTCTCTATATATGGAATCCTGTGAAACATCAATTTCATTCCTTAATATACCATAAATGAATATTTTTTCCTGAAAGCCTTTACTTATAATTAAACAGTAAAATTCTCAAAGTTACTGACCCTCACTAATACAGTACTTATGACAACTGAAATGTACAATTCTTTCTGAAGATAACATATGCCTTATAATGAAAATGTGGTTCAATGGCACAGATGCCCTGACACTAATAACAGAATCATATTTACAAATGCCTTTTTTATAAATTACCTTACTTTTGTATTATATACTTGCAATTATATTCAAAGTGAGGACTCTCATAGTAAATATGCTATCACTGTGTGAAAGTGCATGTGAAAAGTTGAATATTATATAAGCAACAGTGATAAGAGTTAACTACATAGCACATGCTTTAGTCCTGAACAGCTATTTTTCTTGACTACTCATGTGTAAACAACTTGGCTTTTCAACTAAATAAGTTTTGTTATTTGTCCTTGTCTCTGTCTGAAAGAGTAAGATTTTCAGCTTGCTAAATATTTTTTATAGGTTATATTTATCTAAGGATAACATTTCAGCTATATGTTTCATTGACTGCTTTGCCTTTGGATTTGAGAAATTGACAACTTTAGAAGGCACATGAAAAAGGGCAACATTTAAAAATGTTGGTAAAATTTAACATATCTGAAAAAAAAAGTATGGTTAGTGTTACGGTAGTTGAAATTTCTTTGAATGTACATATAGAGAATGAAGTGAGACATTTAAAATATACTATTTTTAGTATCAAAAACTATATAATATATATCAAGTACATTGCTTTCCATATGCCAAATTCAAAATCACTTTTAAGTGAGACTGCCACTCTTTTGGCACTAATTGAAGACAATTGTCCTCTGTCACTACACAGATTTCCAACTCAGTGTCTAACATTATATGATTAAGTTATAGAGCCCAGCTTGCACTAGGGCATACAATCTAGACACTGGCTAGGGATTTATGGTTTAATTTCTATAAAGTGATAAGATGGGATAATCAGATATTTTGGGGGATAACTCAAATCAAGAAATCACGCTAGAAAACAAAAAGCAAAGAAAACCAAAATGGTAAAAATGTATAGCTAAAGGCACTGTACTATAGAAGCAGGGCTATGATAATTTGTGATAATGCACAGAAGGACTCAAGAAGACCTGAAAGGCAGAAAGTGATTGTACAACCTATGGGAAGACAAGAGAGCCAGCATTTGTCTATACCATTGTCAGATTCTGGCTTCTGAAGGTGGATACCTCCCTGACTTCTCCATGTTACCCGTTTAACATTCTCATCAATTTTAAAACAGCCTGTACCTGACCAAACAAGTCAAGTACAAACAAGTCTAACTGGTAAACAAACAAGTCTAATAGAAACAAACACAACATAAGGACTGTTGTCATGTAAAAAGATTGAAAGCATCACACTAAACAGTAAAAACTCTGTTTTTTGTTTCAGTACCAAATGATATGTGCATATTATTTGCAGTGATTATTGTATGATGTGTAAAAAATATCTCAAACTTAGTAATTTTAAACAACAAAAACATTTATGGTTTTTGTGTGATAGTGTGGCTAATAGATGGTGATGGAAGGAGATTTGACTTGAAGTGGTAAATGCATGGTACATTGTATAGATGAAGTATCATGAAGTGCTACATCCCAAACCTATGTGATTTTGTTAACCAATGTTACTCCAATAAATTCAATTTAAGGAAAAAGAGTTCTGATTTGGGCTATCTCCTAAGAGTAGTCATCGAAAGGCTTGATTTGGGCTGGAAAATCCACTTCCAGGTGGCTTACTTGTGTGCTGGAAATGTGGTGCTGGCTTTTGGTAGAGAGTCTCAGTTCTTCATTCATGGGACTCTCCCCAACCTGCTTAAATGTCCTCAAATACTCACAGTTGTTTTCCCCCACAATGAGTGAGCCAAGACAGCAAGGCAGAAGCCATAATGCCGTTTATGATTTTGGCATATGCCTTCACCTTCATCCTACTTTCAGAGTGATAGATACTTATTTAAATGGTAGAAGACACCACAAAGCTGTGAATTACACGAGAGAATGGTCATTAGGACCATTTTGGACACCGCATCATGTTAGTGTAACAGACTGCTTAGTAAGCAAACAATTTTAAGAAAATTTTTCTAGGTAACAGCCAGACCATCAATACCTAAGTTCTTTTTTTTTTTTTAAAATATAAAGGTCCTAAACTCACCACTGCAATGAAGTAACACAATTTTGATAATTTTTTACACAAATGAGTGCTTATGATTTTATACAATGAACAATAAATAAGGCATCATTATTTTGCACAGCTAAAGACAATATGAACAGAATAAAAAGACAAACCACACAATGGGAGAACATATTCGACAGTACATCTGATAAGGGGTTAATAACCAAAATTTATAAAGAACTTGTAAAACTCAACACCAGAAAGACAAAAAATTCAATAAAAAAATGGGCACAAGAAATGAATAGACACTTCTCCAAAGAGGACATACAAATGGCTAATAGACAGATGAAAAAATGTTCAACATCACTAATCATTAGAAAAATGGAAATTAAAACCACAATGAGATAGCACCTCACACCAGTCAGAATGGTGCTCATTAACAAAACAATACATGACAGGTGCTGGCAAGGATGTGGAGAAAGGGGAACACTCCTGCACTGCTGGTGGGAATGCAGACTGGTGCAGCCACTGTGGAAAACAGTATGGAGACTCCTCAAAAAACTAGAAATGGAACTACCCTTTGAACCAAGGACACTATATCACCGACTGAAAAAAAGAAATGCACCCCCATATTTATGGAAGCATTGTTCATAATAGTGAAGATCTGGAAACAGTCCAAATGTCCGTCAGTGGATGAGTGGATTAAAAATAAGTGGTACAGAGAGGAGAAGATGGCGATGGAGTAGGCAGACGTACCAACTTCCAACTCCCAGAACCAAAGTGGATTATAACTCAATTTTAAGAACCATCATCTGGATAAACCAACTTGGAACAAAACTAAGTGGACTCTTCAACCAAGGAACACTGCAGAAGCCACATTGAGACTGGTAGGAATAGCGAAAACGCGAAGAGGGCTGCCCAGCTCCCCGGAGCAAACGGCAGCCCGGAGAGATCCGCGTGGCTGGAGGAGAGTTTGGCGGAGAGGGAGGGACCTGGGTCCCAGGAACCAAGCCCCAGACTGCAGTCCCAGACCCTAGAAGAGCCGATTGGACAGTATCGAGCTGTGAAGTAAATGAGGATACTATTTGGGAAAAAGAGAGAGTCTTCTCAGACCCAAAAATCTTTTTAAAGGGACAGCTCAGAAAGCCTCTCTCACAACCACGCACCCGGGGCTCCGGGGAACTGGGACAGAGGAGAGGAACAGAGCAGCGGGAACAAAGAGTGGACTGAAGGCACGAGGACACTCTGAGGGACAGCCACCCCGACCCATGGGCTAAGTCACTTCCCTAATCGAAAACGAATATTTCCCCTGGAGCTAGCAATACCAGCAAAGGGAGACAGGACACTAGCCAAACAAGCTCTCCCGCGGCAATTAGAGCAGACCTGCCTAGAGGGAGGGAGCTCCCAAGCCTACAGTGTGGAGACTTAGGGCACTTCTAGCCCCCTGAGGTTGCTGAAGCCTATGGTCGGGACAGGACGCCGAAACGCAGTCCTGTCGGTGTGGGCGAACAGTGAGAGCTCGGGCTAGCCTAGCAGGGGCAGAGGTGACGCGCTAAAGCTGTCCGGCAGCTGCGGGCCACCTGTGACCCCACTTGTGGGGAAAAATACGGGCAGAGATCAGCCCTGCGACCCTGCGCTAGCCGGCCCTGACCGCGGGCACCGGGCTAAGACCAGGGACGGGCGAGGGGCCCGAGGCTCACGCTGCCAACCCCGCCCAGAAGGAGAAACCCCGGCGTGCCATCTGTGGGCGCGAGCGGGCTCCTAAGTCGGGGGCGAGGGAGACACTGAGACCAGGGGAAGTTCCCTGCGGAGCTCAGGCTGCTCTCCCCGCCCGGCCGGAGAAACTGCGGAGTACCGCCCTACGTGCGCGAGCTTTCTCCGAGCCTGGGGGCGGGGTAGGAGCCGGAACGACCGGAAGCTAGCCGCTGTGCGCATGCCAGCAAACACGCCCGGCCCAATAATCCCCGGTTTTCGGTTTCAGTCCCTGAGCAGGAGGGCCCTGGCCTCGAGGGCGGGGCTAAATTCTGGACGGGCAAAGGCTCACAGCTGAGAGCACGTCAAAAGCCCCGCCCAACCCACAAAACGGTGGCGAGCAGGCTCGGACTGAGGGGGCTGGGCGTAAGCCTTCCAGAAAAAGTCTGGGTCCGCAGCTGAGCAAAGGTGCTCACCTCTTCCCGGCGCGCTAACGCTAGTGGCTTGAGTGACAGCCCCTCCCGCAAAGGAGAGGCAGAAACCACAGCAATAGCTGCAGTGAGCCGGCGCTGGCAACGCCCACACCAAACCGCCCTAGGCAGCGACAGAGAGGGTGGCAAGCCTGCAGACAGACCACACCTGGAGAACACAAAGGCAACACATACTGGACTCCAGTGGCCACAACTTGCTTACACTCAGATAAAATGGGCAGGCAGAGGAATGCAAACCAAATCAACCAAGAGAAATCCCCAGAGAAGGTCCTGAATGAACCAGATATAACCAAACTACCAGAAGCAGAATTTAGAATAATGATAGTTAGGATGTTCAAAGAAATTAGAGCAACAATGGATAGTCACTATGAGCACCTAAATAAAGAGATAACAAGCATAAAAAATGAAATTGAAATAATAAAAAGAACCAGACAGAAATGACAAATACAGTATCAGAACTGAAGACCACAATGGAAGGAATTAAAAGCAGGATAGATGATGCTGAGGATCGAATCAGTGAGTTAGAGGACACAATAAACATAGTTACAGAAGCAGAGAAAAAAAAGGAAAAGAGATTCAAAAAATGTGAGGAAACTCTAAGGGAGCTCTGTGACAACCTGAAGAGAAACAACATTCGCATCATAGGGGTACCTGAAGAAGAGGAAAGAGGACAGGAAATGGAAACTTTGTTCAATCAAATCATAGCCGAAAACTTCCCTAAATTAAGGCTGGGAAACATTCTACATGTCCAAGAGGCGCACAGAACCCCATTAAAGAGAAACCCAAAAAGATCTACACCAAGAGACATCATAGTTAAAATACCAAAGCTAATAGATAAAGAAAAAATCTTAAAAGCTGCTAGAGAAAAAAAGACTCTCACCTACAAAGGAGCCCCCATTAGGATGACATCGGACTTCTCAACAGAAACACTTCAGGCCAGAAGGGAATGGCAAGATATAATCAAAGTAATGCAGAACAAGAACCTACAACCAAGACTACTTTATCCAGCAAGGCTAACGTTTAAAATTGAGGGAGAAATAAAGAGCTTTCCAGACAAAGAAAACCTCAAGGAATTCATTAAAACCAAACCAATCCTGCAAGAGATTTTAAGGGGCCTAGTGTGAACAGTTCAAAGGGAGAAAAGAATATAGCAAAAAAAAGAAAAATACAGCTTTAAAGAATAAAATGTCAATAAACAACTACATATCAATAATAACCTTAAATGTAAATGGACTAAATGATCCAATCAAAAGACATAGGGTAGCAGCGTGGATAAAGAAACAGGACCCATACATATGCTGTCTACAAGAGACACACTTTAAAACAAAAGATGCTCATAGACTGAAGGTAAAAGGATGGAAAAAAATATTTCATACAAATGGAAATGAAAAAAAAGCCGGGGTAGCAGTACTTATATCTGACAAAATGGACTTTAAAACAACGACTGTAGTAAGAGATAAAGAAGGACACTACATAATGATAAAGGGAACAATTCAACAGGAAGATATAACTATTATAAATATCTACGCACCAAATATAGGAGCCCCGACATTCATAAAGCAGACTTTGATGGACATTAAGGGCGAGATTAACAGTAATACTATCATAGTAGGGGATTTCAATACCCCACTAACAACACTGGATAGATCCACAAGAAAGAAAATCAATAAAGAAACAGCAGACTTAAAGGATACACTAGATCAACTTGATTTAATAGATATATTCAGAACTTTTCACCCTAAAGCAGTAGAATATACATTCTTCTCAAGCGCTCATGGTACGTTTTCTAGGATAGACCACATGTTAGGACACAAAAAAGGCCTCAACACATTTAAGAAGATTGAAATTATATCAAGCATTTTCTCTGATCACAATGCCTTGAAACTAGAAATCAACCACAAAAGAAAAACTGAAAAATACTCAAACACTTGGAAACTAAATAGCATGTTATTAAATAATGAATGGATTAACATTGAGATCAAAGAAGAAATAAAAAAGTTTCTAGAAACAAATGATAACGAGCATACGTCAACTCAAAATCTATGGGACACAGCAAAAGCAGTTCTGAGAGGGAAGTTTATTGCACTACAGGCATATCATAAGAAGCTAGAAAAAGAACATATAAGCAACTTAACCCTGCAGCTAAAAGAACTTGAAAAACAACAACAAATAAAATGCAGGACAAGTAGAAGGAAGGAAATAATAAAGATCAGAGCAGAAATAAATGACATAGAGGCTAAGGAAACAATACAGAGGATCAATGAAACCAGAAGCTGGTTCTTCGAAAAGGTAAACAAGATTGATGAACCCTTAACTAGACTCATCAAGAAAAAAAGAGAGAGGTCTCAAATAGATAAAATTAGAAAGGACACTGGAGAAATTACAACTAATTCAACAGAGATACAAAGCATTGTAAGAAAATACTATGAAGAACTCTATGCCAAAAAAATTGACAATCTAGATGAAATGGACAAATTTCTTGAATCATATAAACTTCCAAAAATCAATCTGGAAGAATCAGAGCACCTGAACAGACCAATTACAACAGAGGAGATTGAAACAGTTATCAAAAAACTCCCAAAAAAGAAAAGTCCTGGGCCTGATGGCTTCACAAGTGAATTCTATCAAAAATTCAAAGAAGAATTAACTCCTATCCTCCTCAAGCTATTTCAAAAAATTCAAGAGGAAGGCAGACTTCCAAACTCCTTTTATGAGGCGAGCATAATTCTGATCCCCAAACTGGGCAAAGATAACACAAAGAAAGAAAATTATAGGCCTATATCCCCAATGAATTTAGACGCTAAAATTCTCAACAAAATATTAGCCAACCGGATTCAGCAATATATGAAAAAAATCATACACCATGACCAAGTGGGATTTATTCTGGAGAGGCAAGGCTGGTACAATATTCGCAAATCAATCAATGTGATTCATCACATAAACAAAAGGAAGGACAAAAATCACATGATAATTTCAATAGATGCAGAAAAGGCATTTGATAAAATCCAGCACCCATTCATGCTTAAAACTCTCAATAAAATGGGAATACAAGGAACATTCCTTAACATGATAAAGGCCATCTACGACAAACCCACAGCAAACATCATACTTAATGGACAAAAATTAAAAGCAATCCCCTTAAGATCAGGAACCAGGCAGGGTTGCCCACTTTCACCACTTTTATTCAACATAGTTCTGGAAGTCCTAGCTACAGCAATCAGACAAAAAGAAGAAATAAAAGGCATCCAAATTGGAAAAGAAGAAGTAAAACTGTCACTATTTGCAGATGATATGATATTGTACATAGAAAACCCTAAAGTCTCAGTTAAAAAACTACTGGACCTTATAAATGAATTCAGCAAGGTGGCAGGATATAAAATTAATACCCAGAAATCAGAGGCATTTCTATATACAAACAATGAACTGTCAGCAAAAGAAATTAAGGAATCAATCCCCTTCACTATTGCAGCCAAAAAAATAAAATACCTAGGAGTAAATTTAACCAAGGAGGTTAAGGACTTGTACTCGGAAAATTATAAAACATTGATAAAAGAAATCAAGGAAGATACAAACAAGTGGAAGCATATACCGTGCTCATGGCTAGGAAGAATAAACATCATTAAAATGTCTATATTATCCAAAGCAATTTATAAATTCAATGCAATACCAATTAAAATACCAATGACATACTTCAAAGATATAGAAAACATACTCCAAAAATTTATATGGAACCAAAAAAGAACACGAATAGCCTCAGCAATCTTAAAAAGAAAAAATAAAGCAGGAGGCATCACTCTTCCGGATATCAAGGTTTACTACAAGGCCATTATACTCAAGACTGCCTGGTACTGGCATAAGAACAGGCACAGTGATCAATGGAACAGAACAGAAAACCCAGAAATAAACCCACAGCTTTATGGACAACTGATATTTGACAAAGGAGGAAAGAACATACAATGGAGTAAAGACAGCCTCTTTAACAAATGGTGCTGGGAAAATTGGACATCTACCTGCAAAAAAATGAAACTAGACCATCAACTTACTCCATGCACAAAAACAAATTCAAAATGGATAAAGGACTTAAACATAAGCCGTGAAACTATAAGCATCGTAGAAGAAAACATAGGCAGCAAGCTCTCCGACATCTGTAGCAGCAATTTATTTGCCGATTTATCCTCCACGAGCAAATGAAATAAAAGGCAAGATAAACAAATGGGACTACATCAAACTAAAAAGCTTTTGCACAGCTAAAGACAATAAGAACAGAATAAAAAGACAAACTACACAATGGGAGAACATATTCGACAGCACGTCTGATAAGGGGTTAATAACCAAAATTTATAAAGAACTTATAAAACTCAACACCAGGAAGACAAACAATCCAATCAAAAAATGGGCAAAATAAATGAATAGAAATTTTACCAAAGAAGACATACAGATGGCCAAAAGACATATGAAAAAATGCTCAACATCACTAATTATTAGAGAAATGCAAATTAAAACCACAATGAGATATCACCTCACACCAGTCAGAATGGCGCTCATCAGCAAAACAACACAGAACAAGTGCTGGCGAGGATGTGGAGAAAAGGGAACCCTTCTGCACTGCTGGTGGGAATGCAGACTGGTGCAGTCACTGTGGAAAAACAGTTTGGAGATTCCTCAAAAAATTAAAAGTCGAACTGCCTTTTGACCCAGCTATCCCACTTTTAGGAATATACCCTAAGAACACCATAACACTGTTCGAAAAGAAGAAATGCGCCCCCATGTTTGTGGCAGCATTGTTCACAATAGCGAAGAGCTGGAAACAGCCCAAGTGACCGTCAGAAGACGAGTGGATTAAAAAGCTTTGGTATATATATACTATGGAAAAATATTCAGCCATAAGAAATGATGACATCGGATCATTTATAACAAAATGGATGTACCTTGATAACATTATACGGAGTGAAATAAGTAAATCAGAAAAAAAGAAAAACTGAGAACAGCATGATTTCAAACATAGGTGGGACATTAAAATGAGACTACGAGACACGTACAAGAGTGTGGTGGTTACGGGATGGGGGTAGGGAGGGGAGGGTGGGATAGAGAGAAGGGGAGGGACACAGGGAAAAACAGATAGAAGGTGACAGAGGACAATTTGACTTTGGGTAATGGGTATGCAGCACAATTGAATGATGGGATAATCTGGAGATGTTTTCATTGTACATATGTACCCTGATTTATTGGTGTCACCCCATTAAAGTTAATAAAAAAAAAATAAGTGGTACATATACACAATGGAATACTATGGGGCTATGAAAAAGACGAAAATCTTACCTTTTGCAACAATATGGAGGGACCTGGAAACTATTATGTTGAGTGAAATAAGCCAGGCAGAGAAAGAATAATATCATATGACCTCACTCATTTGAGAAATCCAAGGAACAATAAAAACTGAGGAACGGAATTGAGACAGGAGGGATCAAAGGGACCAGAGGAAAAGAGGACAGAGGGAAAGGGGATGATAGGATGGGATAAACCTGAAGGGAAGGGGGGAGGGCGCTGTAGGGAGGGGGGCAAAGGAGATGTTGAGGGGAATATGGGGGAGGGGGGATGCATTCGGGGTGACCCTAGAATCTATGTAAACACAATTAAATAAAAAAAATTTAAAAAGACAACATTAAACAATTGCTGTTAATTGGCTTATATAGGGGAAAAACATTAACTTCTAAATCATTCATATATCCTACCATTATAAGTAGATGACAAGCAAAATTACCTCCACTTTTGTTTTAGCTTTCTTATCTAGAAAATACACCACAGGGTTATTAAATAACTACAAAATAAATGATTATAACATATTTTAAGTAAAACCTGGCACACAGTAAATTGTTCAATGGATATTGGTTATGTAATTTTTATAAAAGGCTATTATTTTTAACAATTTTTATTACTTCTTTTGTACTCTGAACTTACTATTTAATCTGTATTTAAATATATTTAATATGTTTATGCTATATAAAATGTTACAATAAATATAATTACATTTAAATATAGTGTAAATAAAAGAGATCTAACCTTTGAAAGAAATTGACGATTTTAAACATTATCTTTAAGATAAACAAGAATTGTTAAATAAGTATGTTGTGAGTTAAATTACAATTATAATTTAACCTTTAAATTCATTAAATATCTTAATATTTAAGTCATTCTTGGTAAAATAAAGTTTATAATTCTGTTAAGTTTGCTTGTCTTTAACAAGGCCCTAACCGGTTGGCTCAGCTGTAGAGCGTCGACCCGGCATGTGGAAGTCCAGGGTTCGATTCCCAACCAGAGCACACAACTAAAGCAACCATCTGCTTCTCCACCCTTCCCCCTCTCCTTTCTCTCTATCTTTCTATTCCCCTCTCAGAGCCAGAGCTCCACTGGAGCAAAGTTGGCCCAGGTGCTGAGGATGACTCCATGGCCTGCGGCTTGGCTCTGAGCACAGTGGAGCAAGGCCCCAGAGGGGCCAAGCATCGCTCCCTGGTGGGCACGCTGGGTGGATCCCGGTTGGGTGCATGAGGGAGTCTATCTGCCTACCCTCCAATACTCATTTTGGAAAAATAGAAATAAAAAACAAAACAAACTATTAAACAGACTAACAGCAGGGCAAAAGAAAAAAAAAAGCATCAGACACCTTAAAAGGATAATCACTGCGGTAAGCCATTAAACTTAGTATTTGAAATTTCTAGTATTCACAAGAATAAAAGGAAAATATTGGATTTTACACTGACTGAGAAAGTTAATCATGGAGAAAATGACATCATGTCTCTAAAACAATTTGACTCCAAGTTGAGTTAACTTCTTAAAACCTATTTCTGAAGAAATTACATGAACTACAACAGATAAATTACATAGTATGATTCTTTTATGAGCATTCAATGAGTTAAAAATTTTAAATTGCTTAAAACAGTACCGGCACAAATATATAAAAACATACACAAATGTGTATATGCACATCTATTTATAACTACACACATATTTTTGAAAATAAAAGCACTTCTACTAAACAGAGAAACATATCCTCAAATATATGAATTTTATATTGTGACTCAAATATGAAGCAACTTGCAGCAATAATATAGTCCATATACCTTTTTTAATAAAGAAAAATAATTTTGTGGACACAGTGTTGAGGAACAGACACCAAGCATGTTCCTTCAGATTTTCTTTGTCAAATACTAGAAGCTTCAGCAGGCCAATGACAAGTTCTGCAGTAAATTGAAAACTTTTTTTTTTAATGCTTGAAGTGTTTACAATGTGTTTATTAAAGTGAATTCCATATTGCTTTTGGCTTGCTTTTAGACACAATAAGCACCAGCATTGGCACTCTTAGAAAAAATATAAAGAACATTCTCAGTCTGTTAAATCCCTGTCCTATATCAATATGGTCATGTGTAATTGAATTAAAGAGATGATGAAATTGTCTTCCCAAAAATCCTTTGTTAGCTCTTACACAGTTTCAAGACAGAGAGCCCAGATGTCTGTGTTTTGTGGTAAGAATTTTGATGTCAAACAAATAACTTTCATGATAAACTATCAGCTTAATAAGGAAAGAACTTGCTATCTTAAGTTAGAAATAATCTTGGTGGTCCCAAGAATATGAGTTAACTTGGCATTGTGTGTCTGATTTGCTGAGTCATACGGTTAAATAGGATTATTTTGCACTAGCAACTCAACTTTAGCCTGAGGTCTCTGTTACTGTATTTTTTTCTTCTCTTTTGCTTAATTATGAAAGGAGTACTTACTGAAAAATAATTAGTCTCTTTGTTTTGCTTACATTGGTAGAGAGAAAATGCCAGGCTCTGCTTAAAATGACATCATAAATTCTAGGTCAGTGGTTCTTAGCCTGGGTTCTATCGAACCCTAGGGGTTTGATGAGTCGGTCTTAGGGGTTCGGAGAAGCCTCTGCCATGGAGGCCAGAATAAAGTAATACCGTAATTTGTTGTGAGTTCATGCACTTTGTTGGTTTTGTTCTTTGAGCAAGGTGATGTTCATGCACAGCTCATTTTGTGCACCAGTAAAAAAACATATACCTATGCCTTGAATTTGGAAAAAAATCATATTTTATTTATCACTAAAGAAGGGTTCGGTGAATGTGCATATGAAACTGGTGGGTTCCGTACCTCAAAAAAGGTTAAGAACCACTGTTCTAGGTGTTTTGTTGTCAACTCTTCATGATATTGTCACTTACTAGTCTGCATTTTCCTAGAACTCTTGATTGATATGTTTCTAGTTATTAAAACTTACCTACCAGCTCTTAAAATAACATTCATATGAACTAAGTGAAAGTCATGATGTTTTAAATATCATACATTAAGAATCCATTTAATAGTATATTTAAGAGAAAAGAAAGTAAAATCGAACCAGAAAAATGTCTCAAGTCATCCACATTTTTTTTATAACAGCTAACATGCTTTTTACATTGCTACATTTAAGCTCCTGGTCATAATACTGCCCATTTTTATATCTCCAGTCTTCAAGAGCTTAAAGCCTTCCCTGTTAAATCATTGTCATTACTGCTGTTGAATGCCTGTAAATGAGTTTGGGAACTACAATTCTTTCTCATCATGTTAAAAAGAAATATTAGAGCAGGAAAAAGTGACATCAATGTCTAAGATTTGGTAAAGAGGGCAAAAGGTGTCCTACCACTACAAGCTAAAATTAGGAATCTGGAGCAACTGCCCATATTATTTTAACATACATTGTCTTCATTATTTGAACATGATCGCTACTACTGGGAGCTGAATCACTACTTCAAATTATTACAATAAAAAAACAACTGTCAGAACATTATAAAAGGAACAAACTGCTCAGGTCTCCTTCTAATCCTATCTGTCCCCTTTCCTGTCTCTCCTGTCCCCACCACCACACAATACCGATTCTGTGTTAATAAGAGAGAACAATGCCAGCTGCTCGTCTTCCCTCCATTGTCCACAACTGCACAAAGGGCAAGACAAAAAACAGGCATCAATGATACTCCAGCAGCTACAGTTACTGGCACAGAGAAAAAGTAAATGGGGTCAAAGATGTTCAGCAGAGAAGTGACAAGGAGAGCAAAGAAACTGGGCCAAGTGGCAGAAGTGTAGCCAACCATAGCTGTGGTAAAATGAATGCTGGCACTGAAATGTGTGAGCATTTTCATCTGAAGCCTTCTGATAGCACTGAGACGCCACAAACGTGCAACCCTCAATTATTGCTCACTCTTGAAAATAACATATCTGAGCCTCAAAATAGTTTGCTGTTAAATATAAATATATCTAATTTGTAACTCGTGCCTAGTCCCATAACTAGCACAGGGTACTATCACTGTTACTCAGTTTTACCTGTTTACATCATTTTAATCCATTGTCCATATATTTTTAAAACATTAAAGCTAATCGTCATAGCCCCAGAAGAAGAATATGGTAATCAGAACAAACACTTATTTAGCCCTAATTATATGCTAAATACTGTACCAAGTATTTCAGAGCATTGAAGCCATTAAAATTACATTGCTACAAATGTCTCTAATTGAGTTAATTTTATGCTAGTTTAATCTAAACCAGAAAAATAAAACAACCATGTGTTAAAAATATAAGTGGCTAATCAAATAATGTGGAGTAAAATAATGTTCTAAAAACAAATTGATGAGCGGAACAACACTTGTTTAAGTATTACACAGGCTGTTTTCATATTAGACTCAGTAGCCAGAATTGTCTATTGGACCAACGTTTTACCAATGGTATATCCTGCAGGAGATAAGAGTTGCTCAGAGGGCTGAAAAAGTGTGAAGTTAACAGATTATTTTGTATCTATCATTATATTTATTATTGTAGATGAAAGATACAGTTTCCTTCAAAGAAGTTTAAACAGGCTGATGACCCAGTAGCACTGTAATTTGGGCTATGCCATTCTGCCAAATTGCTCCTCAAAAGTTGGGTGAAGGAAGATAATAACTCCTCACATCAAATGCTCACACTAATTGTTTTCCAGAAGCCTGCTGTGATGATTTTCCACAATATGTATTCCATCTTGAAATTAAATGGTAAACATATAAAACTGTTTGTTGGGCATTCAAATTTGTTTAATCCTACGCAGGCAATAAAACAAAACAAAACAAAAAACACACCTCAAATGCCTTCTGCATGTTAACAATAAAATCCAGCCAAGTTAAGGCCGCCTGACCAGGCGGTGGCGCAGTGGATAGAGCATAGGACTGGGATGCGGAAGACCCAGGTTCGAGACCCTGAGCTCGCCAGCTTGAGTGTGGGCCCATCTGGCTTGAGCTAAAGCTCGCCAGCTTGGACCCAAGGTCGCTGGCTCCAGCACGGGGTGGCTCGGTCTGCTGAAGGCCCACGGTCAAGGCACATGTGAAAAAGCAATCAATGAACAACTATGGTGTCGCAATGGCAACAAAAAACTAATGATTGATGCTTTTCACCTCTCTCCGCTCCTGTCTGTTTGTCCCTATCTATCCCTCTCTCTGACTCTCTCTCTCTGTCCTTGTAAAAAAAAAACAATCCAGTCAAAAAATGCTTATTTTGATATTTCTAGATTAAACACTAAATAATGAATATGTAGAAATTTACCTATGTGGAAATATAGCTTGTAAATCACTCCTAATTTAGCTGTTTCTGTTGACTGAGTTTAAGACCTCTCTTAATCTGGTTCTACCCAACAATTCATGTTCCCCATATATTGCCGATTCCCAGCAGATATTTGTATGATTATATATACTTCTCACAAAAATTAGGGGATATTTTATCGCTTCACATTTCTTTTGAAATATTTCCTAATTTTTATGAGCAGTATAAAGTTACTGCTTTATTACATAAAGTCAACAAAATCTACCATGGACTTCATGTGTCTTCCCTGAGTTTGATATACTTTTCGGTCTCTAGCTATGCAAGTATGAATACATCCACCAAATGCCATATCACTTGTCATCATCTCAATAAAGATTACACAGCTCTGTTAGAATTTGATGTGTCTGTGTCTGTGATCTTATCACATTTGGCTTGTATGTCTATTACAGCAATTATTTTATTCTACCATGTATTATGGTGTCCCTTTTGAACTGCACTAAAGACTTTCTGACAGACCAGAATTGTCTGATTCAGTGCTATCCATAAGCTAGCAACATGGTTTGTGTTTGTTCATTCCTCAATAAACATTTAATAGGCAAAATCACAAATGAACAAATCTATTGGCCCCTGTAGATTTTTTTTGTTCTCTTCACAATGAAAATTCTTACTTGCTTATAAGTTTTGCAAACTTCTTTTTTTAATAGACAAGAAACAAATAGCTAAGTTTGGAGTAATACTTGGAATAGTAGCTAGCTTCACACACATTTAAATTACATAAACCAAATTACAGCCATTATAAAAAGTATTTGAATTAAGTTAGTTTGGTTACTATAAAGATAGAAAAGTAATTAAAAGGCAAATTAAAAAGTAATTATAAATTATAGCAAAATATTAAGTACATGGCAGATTCTTCCTAAATAATTTCTGATTGTGTGGCAAGTCAATGATTCACTTCTATTTGTGATTGCTGACTTCTGTAGCATATACAAAATCAACTCTAATAGATAATAGCAAAGTATTTTTCCACAGGGTGGTGAACTGACATTTCTACTAGCAATTAATGACTCCTCTTTTTCCAAATCTCATCAGGTCTTAGTATGATGCAGCTCTTTAACTTTTGGTATTCTAGTGCATGTAAAATGGCATTTCTCTGTGATTAAAGGCATGTTCCATTGGTAACTGATAACTAAACCTCACAATAAATGCTAATGAGGATTAACATCTTTTGATAATGTATATCAACATTTCATTGTTTCTTATCTCTGAAAGGTCTTTTTAAAAATATGCCCTAGTTTTCTTTTGGATTATTTCACTTACATCTATCTGTCTGATTATCATGTATTCATCTATCTAGCTCTGACACTAAGTTCTTGTCATCTTTTTTATTTTGACAGCATCTTGAGAATAAATATTTATGATTCAAATTTAATGTAAATGAACTATTATATCCTATGTGTATTCTGCCTTGAAACATAAACTTACCATTATATTTTGGTATTAACATTAGTATAATCATTATTTGAGAAAAATCAAATCAATCAATACAATTATTAATTTTTATTTAACAAATTGTTTAATATTATTTAATAAAGAGATTATACTAAAAACATTTTTTTTATTTTATTCATTTTAGAAAGGAGACGCAGAGTGAGAGAGAGAGAGAGAGAGAGAGAGAGAAAGGGGGGAGGAGCTGGAAGCATCAACTCCCATATGTGCCTTGACCAGACCAGTGCAGGGTTTTGTACTGGCGACCTCAGTGTTCCCAGGTCGACACTTTATCCACTGCGCCACCACAGGTCAGGTACTAAAAACATTTTAAATCACATGAACAATTCATATACCTTTAGAAAAGACAAAAAATATTTATTTAATAATTGTTCCAGACATTCACATATTAGTAAGCTTGTTATAAAATAAAATGCACTTGGCATAATTATGGACTCATGTCAAGATTAATTATAATTGATATGTATTTATTTATATATATATATAATTTTTATTTAAATATTTTTATAATTAAATTAGAAAGTAACATCTTTTGTCTTTAATCTATAGTATCATTTCAATCTTCTGAATCTAAACTGTTTAAAAAAACTCATTCTGACTTTCTACTAGGACATGTTTGAGATAAGAACAGAAATTATTTATTTACTAATAATTTATTTATTTTTAAAGTTTCACTATTGCCAAAATGTTTCCAAAACTTTTGTCATTATTTATACTAGAATGTCATATGAAGATATATATTAGAAAAAGAATGGATAAGTTTAGGGAAATAATATTAAAATTGGCACACAATTTTACTGCATAAAATAGAAAAGTTTCTTCCCATAAACTCCACATTGAATAACATTTTCTATGTAATATTACCTTTCACACGTAACACAAATATGCAAATGTGCACAATGTTGGAAACTAAAACAAATATAGAGACAGAACAATAATCAAACTGTCTGACCCACTCCTTCTGACATATTCATTTTACAATCAGTTGTATCAGAATTCAGAAATCTGGGCAAACAGAGCCCAAAAGGACACATAGCTGTATAATCTGAGCTTTTTGCACACAGTCGATAAAAATAGACCTCACAAAACTTTAAGAAGCATCTCACTTCAATCCTTTACCCCAATGCACGTATTTGCATGACACATTTTTTTTATTAACTCTTCAATTTCCTCATATATTTGTACTATTTTCTGACTGAATTCCTAAATCAGAGGACTCTACGAAAATCATGGAGTGATGATAATTCTAATTTCTTTTAGAATCTAATTACACAGTTATTTTGCAACATATTTACCAACAGTTAAGTCTTTAGAATCATGGAATCTTAAAGTGATTTCTAACATTTTCTCCTGAGCACCAACAACAAAATATCAGTATGTAGATGTTATAAAAGCTTCATGGAGACTATACTTAGCACTGCCAGTCTCTAAGCTTATTTAGTCTAAATACCTGAAGTAATATGAATAACTTGTCACCATCACTTGATTAATTTTAGCATAAATTAGACAAATTAGTATTGTGTAATCTGAAATCAGATAGTGATATCCACCTGAAGGTATATATTGCCTTGCAGACAAAATGTAGATAATAAATCAAAATAAAAAGCCTTTGAATCTTATTTTGTTTTGTAGGCAAACAGAGATGCCCAATTTCTTAGGATACTGTAAACCTATAAATTCCACATTCAGATAGCATAGCAACTTGTTAGATAACAAAGTTTTACTAATGTACAATAAATGGCAATGTCTTACAAACAGAACTATTTAATGACACTGAAAAGGATATTATTTAAATATGTATAGCCTTCAGAAATGAAAATCATAAGGCAGATAATTTCAGTGTGTTTTGGGTCAAGAAAGGAAAAGATTTATGTAACAAGTTACTTCACAGCTTGTGACAATGTTTTGGCCAAATTGCAAGCATGAAAATTGGAATTTATAATAAATAATGAAAGCACATAAAATAATAAATGCTTATCAAGCATGGTGAACTTTGACATGAGTCTCATGATCCTAAGTGCATTTTATTTTGTAAAGGGCTTACTAATGTGTAAATGTTTGTGACAAATATTAGTGCTTTTTATTTTTTGCTTATCAAAAGAAATGTGAACCTGACCAGGCAGTGGCGCAGTGGATAGAGAGTTGGACTGGGATGCGGAAGACCCAGGTTTGAGACCCCGAGCTCGCCATCTTGAGTGTGGGCCCATCTGGCTTGAGCTAAAGCTTGTCAGCTTGGACCCAAGGTCGCTGGCTCCAGCAAGGGGTGGCTCAGTCGGCTGAAGGCCCATGGTCAAGGCACATGTGAGAAAGCAATCAATGAACAACTAAGGTGTCACAACGGCAATGAAAAACTAATGATTGATGCTTCTCACCTCTCTCCGTTCCTGTCTGTCCCTATCTATCCCTCTCTCTGACTCTCTCTCTGTTCCTGTAAAAACAAACAAATAAAAACACAAAAGAAATGTGAATTGTTTATGCTGATTTAAAATGTTTTTACTATAATCTCTCTATTGAATAATATTCAGTGAGTGTTAAATATTAAGCATATTTTTCATTTATTAATATATTTTATTTTTCCTCAAGTATTTGTTTTTACTTTATTATTTGTTATTCTAGCACTTAGCTCATAACTATCAGAGTGAAAATCTCACCCCAGCTATGATAGCTGCACTTTATTTTTAACTATGGATTTTCCATATTCTTAATTATTCTATTTCATGCTGGCTAAGTATAAAAAAATCATCAATTATTGCTGTATTTGGCTTCATCTATACCTTTTTATAGACTAGGTTAGTCATAGATTTGTATTATCTTCCTAGCCTCTGTAAACATCAAGATTCTACTTAAAAAGTTATCATTAAATCTATACAACTGCCCATTTGAAGTAAATATTTTCTCTATTCTTAAAATATTTTATTTATTTATTTATTTATTTATTTATTTATTAGAGAGAAAAGAGAGAGAGAAGAAGAGAGAAAGAAGGGGGGAGGGACAGGAAGCATCTACTCCCACATGTGTCTTGACCAGATAAGCCTAGGGTTTCGAACTGACAACCTCAGTATTCCAGGTCAACGCTTTTATCTGCTGTGCCACCACAAGTCAGGCCTCTATTTTTTAAAAATGGGAAGTAAATGAAGCCTAGAGGTTAATTACTTTATCTGTGTTACCAAAATATAGTTTACTTCCAAAATTGGCAATACATATTCAAACTGCCTTTATATATAAAAAGGTCATATTTTAACCTGTTTTAAGATAATTTTCTCTATTTTTAAAATAGGCAAATATTTATTAAGCACTTATATGTCTTTTTCAATATTAAGATAGAAATAGCTACATTTAGCATATTTTTAAATTTATGTATAGTGAATTATACCAATTGTATTTTTATAATAATTATTAATTTATATGAGAATAATTTGTTCATTCAGTAATCTTGTTGTAAAGTTTAACACATTTAAATAACCTTTTAAAGAGTCTTATAATTAATTTTATTTTATAATAGCCAAACAATATTAATTTATTGAAGTTAATTCTTAAATAAGGATTGGTGCAATAGTCCAATATTGCCAAATGTAATGCTGCCTGTGACTTGATAGAAAATTTCATATACTATTATAATATATTCAGACATTATATTCTAAATTTACTAAGATCTAGCTTAATCATATTCCTTACTAAAACCTAGCAAGGTGTGAGATAATCTGTACTCAGTGCTTAATGCAGCCAGTAGCTTAAAAGCTTTCAGTAGCAGCCTGTATACACACCACTTCATATTAACCTTAATACTGAAGATGAATTTTATCATCTGGAATTGACTCCCCTTGGGAATGAAAATGTGAAAAGTACTTATGCTTCATGCAAGATGTTTTCAAATAAATAATATTTACTCTATCTAAACCACCAAACATTTTTCATATCATCTTCTACCTTTGTTACAAGCACCACACAATCCCCTATGGGCCATTCCTTCTCTTTACATTTAAATCCTCCCTGTATATCACTCCATTAAATCTTACTTATCAAACCTTATCTCTACTGTAACTGTAGGAATTTATTATTTTGAGTCACTTTTCTATAGTTCAATTTTTCATATGAGAAAACTTGCGGGGAGGTCCGCTGACAAATTTGAGCACTATAACTTCAGGTTTCCCAATTCAAAGATTAGGATACAAGCAAAACATGAAATTTTTAGTCATATGATGCTTTGCATGAATCATTCACTCAACAGTGTCATATTTCTGTGAAATATAGTGTAAGAAAAACTATGATTGATATTACCATGATTGCTCTACTAAGTAGAAAATACCTGCATGATTACTCACCAGCTGTAGCTAAACAAAGTAAGTCTGTGCTCTGTTATTGAGCTCAAAAGTTGTAAATCTTTCCTCATTTTTATTGCTATCTACATGGAATTCAATACCTCTGTTCTCTATATCTTTTAAAAACAGAAGATCATTACGCAGAATATTATAAATATAATAAGAATGTAATTCACCAATGTAAAGAGAATATATAGTTTTGCTTTGACTCAATGATAAAGGTGGGCTCTGACAAAAATTCTGGTCAAATTATTTGTCAACGTTTCTAGCAATTAAAAGGAATTATTATCAGAAAATAAGCATGAATAGAAGAAGAGCTGCTTTATGTCTCACACTGTGGTGAGTGCTTTATATATCTGCTCAGAAATCCCCTAGTGAGTTAAATTTATTCCATATTACCAATAGGGAAATTAAAGCTCAGAAAGGTTATGTAATAACCCCAAACCACAGAATGATTATGTGGTAGAACATTAATTCTAACTCAAGTCTTATTCCAAAGTTCATGCTCTACTATTATACCATTCTGCTTTTTCGATATACAGTGTATCCCATTGCTATTAAAATGAAAAAGAAAAAGGTCTCTCAGATTACTTTTGTGAACATGGACAAGTCAATAAAATTTTAATATGTACAAATAAGAAGAGTAAAGTCATTGTTGATGGGTTTGTGACTGTTTTCTTTGAGTTTTTTGAAAATATCTGTCAAAATTTATATGTGCTTTGTTTAAGTAATATTGGTCATTGTCCATGGAATTATCAGATAGGAACATAGAGCAATCCTTAAAATGTGAGTTACAAAAGGCCTTAGTTTTCCCTAAAGCAATCTCCACCTTATTTTGGTTTTATTTTTGCTATATAAAACTTGGGTGATGGGTATGCAACATAATTGAATGATAAGATAACCTGGAGATGTTTTCTTTGAACATATGTACCCTGATTTATTAATGTCACCCCCTCAAAATTAATTAAAAAAGTGGAAAAAATAAAACTCTGACAGCTTACTGAGTACTAGAATACACAGCAAAAAAAAATGTTTTCTACAGCATAGATATTCTTACTTTTTCAATTTATTCTCTTCTGTAGCTTCTAATATTTTATTCAGTTGGATTACTTATTTACTATTATCCTCATTGTAATTATGTACATAAATTTATTTTAAAAATCAGCACTCTGAGATCAACAACTATATAAATACAATATATTCTTAATAACCAGTGTAGCATATTTGTGAGGAAAATGTAAAAGTTAAAGGCCTTTATTAAATGAGAGGTAAATTTGTTATTTATTTAATGAGAGGTAGAATATGTATTTGCATGCCTATAAACAGGTAGAACATAAACAATAATTTGTAGTACTTGAGACTTCTGGGTTGCAAATATAATCTGTTAATTTTATTGTCAAGATAAATATCATGAACTTTATCACATAGTTTCTTATAGGAGTTTTATAGATTCAGGTATATTAATTTTTGTGCATGGCATAAGACAGGAACTTAGTTTCATGCTTTTACATGTGGATATTCAGTTTGCTGGCACTATTTCTCAAAAAGACTCCTTTTCTTCCAATGTGTATTCTGGCATCCTTATCAAAGATCAGTTACCTGTGTATTTGTGGATTTATTTCTAGAATTTCTATTGTGTTTCCTTGGTCTATATGTCTGTCTTTATGCCAGTATCATACTTTTTTAATTACTATAGCTTTGTAATATATTTTAAAATAGCAATTATGCTGCCTCTAGCTCTGTTTTTTTTTTTTTTTTCTAAAGATCACTTTGGATCTTTTATTGTTCCATATAAGTTTTAGGACTATTTTTTTCTATATCTATAAGATGTCATTGGATTTCAACATAAATAGCACTGAACCACAGATTACTTTAGATAGTATTTGCATTTTAACAGTAGTAAGTCTCCTAATCGCTGAACATAAAATGTCTTTATGTATTAATTTCATCAATGTATTATCGTTTTTCAATGTACAAGTCTTTTACCTTGTTGGGTAAAGTTATTTCCAGGTATTTTATTTATTTGATGTTATTGTAAATAAGATTTATTTTTAACTCTCTTGGACAAAACTTGAATAGACATTTCTCTAAAAATATATACACATGTTCAACAGGTATATAAAAAGTTTTCTATATCAGTAATCATCAGGGATGCAGATCAAAACCACAATGAGATATCATCTCATATTTGTTGTGATGGTTACTATCAAAATAACAAAATATAAAAGTCATGGCTTGGTTGTGAAGAAATTGTAAACTTTGTACTCTGTTGGTGGTATGTAAAATGGTACAGCCATTTTAGACAACATTATGAAGGTTCCTCAAAAAATTTAAAATAAAAATATAAGTTCCAGCAATCTCACTTCTAGATATATATCTAAAAATTTTTTTAATTAAGAATCAAAGAGAAACTTGCATTGACATGTTCCTTGCAACAATCACAATAGCCTAGATATAGAAACAACTCAAATTATCTATTAAAATGAATGAATAAATAAAATGTTGTGTATACATATAATGAAATACTAGCCTTAGAAAGTAGGATAATCTATGACTTGTGACAACATGAATGGACCTAGCAGACCTCATGCTAATTGAAACAAGCCAGTCACAGATAGACAAATACTATATAATTGCACTTATGTGAAATATCTAAAAGAATCAGAAACCACAGAATCAGAAAATAGAGCAGTGGTTGTCAGGGGATATGGAGAAGTAAGAAATGAAGAATTGTTCAGTGAGTATAAAGTTACAGTAATATAAGATGGACAAGTTCTGAAGATCTGCTGTACAACTTAGTGCCTATAGTCAACAATATGTGCACTAAAACATTATTAAAAGGGTAGAACTTACACTGTATTCTTAACAAAATAAATTGGTTAATTTAAAAAATAAAATTTATTTGATTTCACTCTTTATCCTTGAAAATGTCACATAATTTAACCCTTGAAGTGGTATGAATGTGCAGGTATATCTTCGTGCCTCCTGACCATCTAGAGTATGGTTGTACATATGTAAGCCAACATTAAAAAAAGGCAAATGTATGTTCTTCTTCTTTCCATAATTTGGTTATCAAACAAACATGATTTTAAATTAATAAAACTGGAACTGAAATGAATTTAATTTTTGAAAAAATACCACCAGGGGTCAGCAAGCATGAAAAAAAACTACTCAAAGGGTTAAATAGAGAACACCTATAAATATAAATATTTTATGTCTAGACTTAGAAAAAATCTCTTCAAATCTTTTGCTTGTATTGCTTCCTTTAAGATGGCTTTGTAAGTTCTGTATAGATATAGTAATACCTGTACCATTATATATAAAAATGTTAATTCTAATTTTAACAGCATGCTACTAATTTAATTGTGTTATTTTGACTTTTATGAGTTCAATGTGATAAGTAAAATAAAGTGAAAACATAATTTCAGAAACTTTATAATTAAACAAAAACATACACATGACTAAATATATGAATAAAAGTATATTAAATCTTTCTTTACAATTTTTCTCAAATTTATATGCTAGTATATAATAATTAATTAACCAAAGGAACTATGACAAGGTCCCTTAGTGTTGTAAATAGGAAATTATAAGACTGTATTTCAGGGATCATTTCTATAGTTTGGAAATAAGAAAATATGTTGGAAAATACATGACCAAAATTAAAAGAAAATCAGGATACAAAGTTGAAATTAAAATTTGTTTCTCAAATGTCATCATAAAGAACAAAGAAAACTAAAGTCTTCAATTACTTGTCACTCTAAAATTAATATTAACAGGAAGTAAATTGCAAATTGGTATTTAGCAGAAATACGTAAGATACAGTAAACAATTATGGTGGAATTTCTTCAGATCATTAAATCTAGCTTATTTTTTCCCCACTTTTCTTAATTAAAGAATATTTGATTGAAATGATGGCTGTTCTAACCAGAACAAATATAGAAAAAGGTAACTTGGTAGTCAAAAAGATAAGATCCTACTTCCTCATTAAGTTCACTCACATCTACATGTGCTCATTAATTTAAAAAATAAAAAAGAATGTTCCTGGACAAAGCTTTAGCATTGTTCAAAAACTGGATTTGGAGAAATGGGCATACCATTTTAGAGGACTTTCAAAATGTCAGGGTCCTGCCAATACTTATATTAACAGAAAATGTAAATGAGTATAACAAATTAGTCAGCAGAGAAAGAAGTCATTCTAAGTACAGGTGACCTTGAACAACACAGGTTTGAACTGCAGGGTCAACTTATAGGTGGAAATTTTTCAATAAATACTGTAACTATATCAATGGTTCCTTATGACTTTCTTAATAACATTTTTTTTTTCTCTAGCTTACTTTAGTGTAAGAATGCAGTATATAATACATATACAACAATGTATAAATTGACTATTTATGTTAGTAGTTAAATTTGGGAAGATTCAAAAGTGGCATGCAGATTTTCAAACATGTAGGAGGTCAGTATCCTCAACCTCCATGTTGTTCAAGGGTGCATTGTCCATCCAAACCCAATGTCCAAATAGCCATACCATAGCTCATGTGGACCAAAGGAAGAAAAAATCTGTGGGTTTGCCTCAGAGAGCTCACTTGATAAATGTTATTACAGTACTTTGAGTTCTGAGCAATTCAATTGCAACCAAAAATCCATCTTTAGCATCCTGACCCCATTCATAACCAAGTGATAATTTTAAATAAAGAACAGTCATTTTTCTTATTATTTCATGATTGAACCAAAAGACATGTAGAATGATGACAAGAAACTTTTAGCACTAAACAAAGAACAGCCCTTGGTGTAATGTCAGGTCAGTTCGTGTCACATGGTGGCAGGAACCACAGTGCCCATTGTAGGGAAGCATTGCTCTATAGCTTCATGCCACTGACTGCAATGCAACTGAGAGAAAAAGATACATACTAACTTATTAAACCTATGGGATGTGCCTTGGCTCTATTTTGTGACCTTAAATTCTTCCAGTCACTTGGGAGAGGGATTTTGCAAGGAATTTGAGTTCCTTCATGAGCAAATGGGAAGTCAGGACCTGAAACAATTCATGTACACTTGCAAAAGAAACAGAATCATTCCAGTGCTGTGTTAAAAAATTTTACAAGCTTGTTTTTTAATTCTTAAATTTACTTTTAATATTTCAACATGCCTATCTTGCATAAGACATTTTTCTAATGCATTATTCATTTCTTAGAATTTTTTGGTTCTTTTGCTCTTTGAAAAAAGCTTGACTGTATAGCTAAGCACAGTGTATGTATGTGTGTGATGGGGTACATACGGGTCTTTCTAGCAGAATCTTCCACAAAAAGAGAAGAGATGTCTTCATCCACTCCTGCTTCATTCTTCGCAATACAAGTGTATGCTCCTGTATCTTCATAGCGCACGTTGCTTATATGAACTTCACTTCCATTTGCTGAAAACCGAAGGCAAATGCAACTTGTAAACTACTATTTCAGTTTTGGTACAGTACTTTCTGATTACACAGTCAAACGTTTTTCTTAGTTTTTCCTAATTAAACTATTTTCTTCCTTACTGCCATGCTTTGGAAGCATGCCAAATTATTCCAAAACCATTCAAGTGTCTCATAAACTGTGCTGTCATTGTATTACAAAGAGCCCAATACTCAATATCAAATGCACATACTTTATATTTGATATTCATTTCCCATTTTCCTACACTGTATAAGGAACATTTCACATTGAAAACTATAATTTCATTCATGTATTAATTTTTAATATTTATAATCTACTTTGCCATGAGCTTTCACAAAATTTTTAAGTAATAATTTATAGAAGAAGGCATACAAAAATTCATAAATAAATATCATGGAAGTATAATATGATTGCCACTTATCAAGCTTTTTATTAAGTCTTTATTATATATCTAGAGTTATTAGGTAAGAAGAAAAGAAAGATAATAAGACATAATTTGTATGCAAGATTTTCATTCTTTTGCCATAAATATACCTAAAGTAAACAATATTGCAATATGGAAATTGATATAGTCAATGTGTGACCAAAGGGCTAAGGGAATTAATCCAACTTTTAAATCTTGCAAAATAATATTTTAAGCTAATCCCTAAATAATGAGTTGCAATCCCTGGTGTGGAAACCACGATATAATTAACTACTTACTATATGTCTGCCATGTGGAAGATGCTTTCACATATATTATTTCTTTCTCTCTTTTTTTGTATTTTTTTCTGCAGAGAGACAGACTCCCACATGCACCTGACCGGGATCCACCCGGCATTCCCACTAAGGGGTGATGCTCTGCCCATCTGGGGAATTGCTCCGTTGTAACCAGAGCCATTCTAGCACCTGAGGCAGAGGTCATGGAGCCATCCTCAGTGCCTGGGCCAACTTTGCTCCAATGGAGTTTTGGCTGCTGGAGGGGAAGAGAGAGATAAAGAAAGGGAGAGGGGGAAGGGTGGAGAAGCAGATAGGTGCTTCTCCTGTGTGCCCTAAGAATCAAACCCAGGACTTTCACATGCCAGGCCAATGCTCTACCACTGAGCTGGCTGGCCAGGGACATATATTATTTCTTAATCATCACAAATAATATTTAATTTTCAGATAAAGAATCTGAGATTCTGAATGATCTTACCCAAGTCACTCAAATCAAAGGGAAAGTCTGGACCCAGGCTGTATTAGACTGTGTTTGTTGTACTCATTCCTATAGGGTTTTTTCATACCCTTCCCCCTTCCCTTTGCCCTTCACTTCCCTTCTCTTCCCCTCCTTTTCTTTTCTTTTCTTTTCTTTTCTTTTCTTTTCTTTTCTTTTCTTTTCTTTTCTTCCTTCTCTTCTCTTCCTTCCGTTCCCTTCACTCCTACTCCCTTTCTTTATTTTCCCTTCCCTTTCCTTCCCTTTCTTTTCTTTTCCTTCTTTTTTTTTCTGTATGTGTCTCTGAGTGTGTTTGTGTGTGGGTATTCCATGTTATCCATTCACAAGAACACCATGCATAAGTGTAGTAGAAAGGAACATGACTATGTGACAGGGGACAAAATAATCAGTGTGGATGTTTGAGGAAAGAATGCAGGGAAGCACTGGGGGAAGCTCTTTAGTGCCATCCCTAAGGATGTGAATGGATATGGAGAGGCAGTGAGTGTTTGCAGAAAGGTAATCATTCACGTCACCTGCAATTATTTCTCAATTTATAAATATAACTGCACACCTTCATTCCTCAAATTCTTTGTAGAGAATCTTGTCTAAAATATAGATTGGCAGTGGTTTATTTCAGCCCATTTTTTCTGAAAAAGCCCAGATAGGACATATTTTAGGCTTTGTGGGTCATACACTCCTTGTGACAACCATAGCATGAAAACAGCCATAGATAACATTTTTATAAATAAGTGTGGCTGTGTTCTGAAAACAAAAACAGAAAACCGAGCAAAAAAATGCTTTATGTACAAAAATAGGAGGCAGCTTTCCAAACTTGGCCTAGGCGCCTTAGTTTGTAGTCCCCTGCTATAAAGATAGGTAGTAGGTGATGTATTTAAGCCTGCATCAGCTTCTTGTTTTAGGTCTCCACAGAACATTTCTTTCAAGACTCACAACTTAATCTAAATCCCCCAGAAATTTTGAAACAGCAAGTCAATGTATTCCATCTTCAAATTCTCTCTTCTCAATAGTATTAAATAAAAAAAATATTTATTTCAAAAGGTATAAATTGAAGGAATTTAAAGGTCTGAAGTAAAGAATAGAATGTCATGCGACAGATATTCTAGTAAAATGACTTGTGTGCTACCGGTGACAATGGAAATAAAATTTGTACATTTTCCTACTTGCTAGTATAATCAACATATGTATAACTGCTTTTTCATTAGATTATTTGACATTGCAAAGATTGTTTTTTATTTACCATGTATTAGTGACTATAAATTAGGTATACACATTAGAATCTTAGAACAAGTAGAATATTTTATGTATTAGAATACAATAATTTAATAATCTAACACAATGTAAATGTGAAACATTTAGTAACATTTTTATTTATTCTTTCTTTATTTGCAAAGTATACTGCAAGACATTCACTAAAGAACTTCTATATTATTGATTTAATCATATCTATTTCAATGTATGATTTAAACACTTAAACAGTCACTTCAGAATTGCATTCTATAAAGAGATCCAATCATTCTGCTCAGCATATCTGATACTATTCAGAAGACAAGTGTTTAAGAGATGTATAATTTAATGTTTTACATATCACCAAAATTATGACACAATTTATCATCATAACAAGACTATTATATAAAACATTAAAAATATAAAATACTATTTCAAATATATCTTTAGTACAACCACATTTTCTTCATATTCATGACATTTTTGTTGATACCAAGATTCATTTTCTTTTCTTTTTTCTTTTTACCAAGTGATGTCAAATGTAATATAAATTTGAGTATAAAACGTCTACATGGTAATTTAAAAGAAAGAAAGCAAGTAAAAGCACCTTGAAGCGTGAGTTGTTTGGACAGCTTTGGAGTAATATCAATTCCATTCTTCAGCCAGCCCAACTGAGGGTTTGGTATGCCCTCGGCATGACACCTCAGACTGGCAGTTACCCCAGGCTCTCTAGCCTGGCTCTCTGGGTACACCCGGATTACTGGAGGAACTAAAAGAAAACATTAAAAAGAAAGTGAATTAGGAATCCATCCTTGATTTTCTCAAACAAAGAAATAAAAATTGTAATATAAGAAAAATGTAAATAATATATTTTAACAATACTGAATATTTTTACAGATCTTAGTTTTCAAATATAATTATCTACTAAAATGTACCAGAGATCTTTGAATAAATGGGCACATGCCTTCCTGGTAACATAAAGTGTATGTTTACTACACTTTTTTGATATATTTAGCACAGATGAATTATTTACACATTTATAATATAGGAAATATAAATAAATAACTTTTAAAATAAATTTGTTAATATACTTCCAGCAAAACCACATTCATCATTAGATCTGCAGTAAAGACACTTTTTCAAATACTCAGATCTAACCACTAATTTCTTAACAACATAGAAGTTAAGAGATGAGCTTCGTTTTCTTTAATTGATTTTAATTTATTATGTTTACATAGATTCTAGTGTCACTCCAAATGCATCCTCCTCCCCCATATTCCCCTCAACATCTTCCTTTCTACCTTCCCCATGGCGCCCTCCCCCTTCCCTTCAGGTTTATCCTAAGAAGACACATTTAATAAAAGCAAGTGTATCTTCCCATAAAATTTATAGACAAAAGAAGTATCAATGCTTCTTGCAACATTCTTTGGAATAGTAAAAAACTGAGACAACCTAAATATATTTGACAATTAATTTGAAAGAAAGCACCTCAATCAACCCAAAAATAATAATGGATTCTTCATTATTCATATTAGAAAACAGATATTATATTAGTCACTGCTACTCCCCAAAAGACAACTGTTCAAATAAAATGCTTAATTTCCCTCAGCGTTCCTAGTTGTTTCTACATTACTGAGATACTTGTCCATAAACTGAAAGGAAAACAGTGATTAATAATTTTTGTCATATTGAACTTTTATACACAAATAGATAATATATATTTTAAAAAATAAACGTACTCTCAAAGAATATGCTTCTCATTTAGTGAACTGTTATTCAGTGATCACCTGAAAAATCTCTCCATGCACACAGAATGGAAGAATAAGTGATTAGCATAACAACTATTTAACCTCAGTGACAAGCTACACATTTAAAAAGTAGGTTATTTTTCCCAGGACACATAATATGAAATATAAATGAGGATTGATGGAAGTGTGAATTAAAAAGTCAATAATCCCCTGGAGAACATTTCAAGCCATTTGTTTCAGTCATTTATAGTTAGGAAGTGCACTCTACAAACTTCTCTTTGCTTCTTATTGACAGTGAATGGGAAAAGAAACTGATGAAGAACACCAAAGGGTTTTCAAATTGGATTCACAATCCAATTTGTGTGCAGTATCATGCAAATCTTTAAACAAGACTGCAAATATTGTATGTAAAAGGTGATATTTAAAAGTAAGTGTCTATATACTCCGAGAACTTCCTAATGACTTTCAATGTCACTAAACTAACTCAGAAAGCAGTTTTAACTAGTTGGCTTTATTTGAGAAAATATTACCAAGAAAGGTCTAATATTATTATTACAAAATAATATATTTGTGTGTCTATTCACAAACATTTAGTAAATAGTTGAGATTACATATTATTTCATTTTATTCTATAAAATATAACTAAGTAAATTTTTGTCACTTAAGATAGAATACAAGAACATGTAAATGTATAAATTTTATTCATGAATAAAGTTTAAGGAAAGCATAAAATCTGACTTGTTTATTTCAAGTTTTAAAATAACAATTTAGAAATATTTTTAGAGAAACTGCTTCATGTTGCACATTGTGCTAGGTGACTTTCTCTCTCTTACATGCTTTCTTTTATATATTGTCCTTCTGTAAGTGCTCAATTCAGGTTTTTAAATTAGCCAAATAAAAAATTAAAAATAAAATGTATTCTTGGTCAAAATTTTCTTATCTGGTACTGATTATAAAATAAATGTTCCCATAGAAGTATACACTTGGAATCTAATATAAATTTTTGAATTAGGCTAACAATAATATATAAGGTATATTTGAGATCTGTAAAAACTGTGTTTAATTCATTTATAGTGTTTTGGAGAGGTATTCATCTCAAATAGATGTAACTTCCCAAGGAAGATTATTTGTTTTCTATCATCCAGTTAAAATAAATAATAACACCATGTGACTAAAATAAACTAATATAATACAATTGTATTTTATTTATCTAACTGTGGAGCATAAACTGTAAAGAATTAGATACTATATATGTAAGACTAGTTGCTCCCAGAATACATACATAAAACTAATGTTCTTTAATTGGCCATTGAAATTAGAAATGGAAATGGGGTTGGGATACTAAAAATAGTAAATTAATAAACCATGAAAAGTAGATGAGCTAAAGAAAATAAAGTATAATTAATATAACTATATTTTCTTGGGCCTTTCTTTCTGGAAAGTTTGGGGTTTATATGGAATCAGTTGTAAATATTTCTCAGTTCAAAACCAAGAAATATTTAATAATAATAATAATAATAATAGATAAATATAAAATGGTTAAAATAGATGTAAATATTTATTTTTTAGATGCTTATTTTATTGATTTGAGAGAGAGAGAGGGAGGGGAGAGAGAGAGATATTCCTGCACGTGCCTTGACTGGGTGTTGAACTGACAACTTCTACGATTTGGGATGATGCTCTAACCAACTGAGCTATCTGGCCAGGGCACAAGATATATTTCTTGAAACCCTATGATAATGTTATTGTATTATAACAAATCAGTGTGTTTTTCTCAGTATTTGGATGGATATACTATAATTATTTTACTATAATAATCCTTTTAATCTAATATTAGAAAGGATCTAGTGGAAAAATAATAGATCTCTATAATATCAAATCTTGTTGTTTTCCATCTTTCAACTTTTATTCTGCGATCTTTCCTTAAAAATTTCTGCACTATTGCCAGAAACTATGGAAACAGCATAATCTGGATAATTTAAAAGCCTGATTTTAGAGTCAGGGGGCAGAAATCACTGACCCAACACAATGAATTCATTCTAACTGAAAACAAAAATAAATTTAAGATGAATTGTGTGGTCAAAGTTATGTAAACAACTAAACACTGGTATTTTTTCTCTTTTTCTTGATGCCATTATCTTGTATTCTTTTGAAGGATTCTATTATTGCTCTTCCCACAAATTATTCACACAGCTGCAACTGTGAGAAAAGGTTCTAAGAAAGCTTGAGGGTAAGAATAGAAATGTGTCTGAAGCAGTGCTGACTCACAGCAGCATCTGGATTGTTCTGTTTGTATTATGATTCCTTTGTCATTTAAGCAACTTTCCTATGAAAAATTACAGACTGGGTTTAATAAATATTTTAAATGCTACTGAGCTTGTCCAATGCCTTTTGTCTCTGACATTATTAAAGCCATCAATTTCTCTTTAACTTTGTCCCAAAGCAGTCTTTTTATATTCATGACTTTCACACTGCCTCTTGTCAATATTACAGAACTTTCTGATCACATTATATAGTCTTCATAAAAGTGTAGAGGATGCAACAAATGTTGGAAGAAAAATATAAACTAACAGCAATATCCTTATGGTCACAAACTTTTGTGATTTTTTTTTTACTAGTGTTCCCATTTATCTTATGATATTGTAAAATCTCACATCCTTCTCATCTCTTTGAAAAGAACAGCAGTTCGTCCTAGTTTAATTAACCTAGTTCTATCTCTTTAAGGATTCTGTGGATTCTTAAAGGTTTTAGTTCTTTTAATTCCCAATTATGAAGTTTCAAAATCCATCATTTTCAGAAATGCACTCTGAAACACAAAAGAAAACATAACAAAGGCATTCAAGGTAATAATACAAAAGATGTGATTTTTCAAAACCTATGGGGAGAAAAGCAAGAATTAATAAAATGAATGCATACATTAAAAAGTACTTGCATTTAAAACTGGATAGATAATATTAGACCACTATGCTAATATTTTGTAGAAACTTCTTTTCCCAAAACTAAGCAATATATGAGAAGGTCCATTTTTTCCACAAATTAATCTTAAATAGATGTTACTGAACATTTTATTTTAACAAATTATTACTCATTTTATATAAATTGAATTTTATTGATTGCTAAATATATATGACTCTATACACACATTAGTCATTTTGAATCATTCCATGAATGGCCAGTTTATAGCCTTTACTTAATTTTTCCTTATTCAAATTTAAAAATTTTTTCAATGTTTATTCAACAAAGAATGTACAATGATTTTTTATTCCTTAGTCATGCTGTAAATATTTTATCTAATCTATTATTTGGAATAATTACAATACAGAAAATTTTTATTTAATGTAACCTATCAAACATCTATTTTATTACTACTGGATTTCTTGTCTTGCTAAAGAAATACACCACCAGCCTGACCTGTGGTGGCGCAGTGGATAAAGCGTCGACCTGGGAACACTGAGGTTGCCGGTTCAACCCTGCACTGCTCTGGTCAAGGCACATATGGGAGTTGATGCTTCCAGCTCCTCCCCTCTTTCTCTCTTTCTCTCTCTCTCTCTCTCACTCTGTGTCTCTTCTCTAAAAATGAATAAAATAAAAAGAAATAAAGAAATACACCACCATCCACCAGTTGTATAAATATTTTCTTAAATGATGTCTTAATATTTAATTTATTTTTCTTTTAACACAATTATATTTACGATTAGATTGCAATTTAGTTTACCATCCAATTTTGAGTTTGATTTTTAAATATTTTATGTAATGTCTATAAAAATATAATTTTCTGCCTGACCGGGCAGTGGCACAGTAGATGGAGTGCCGGACTGGGATGCGGAAGACCCAGATTCGAGACCCCAAGGTCGCCAGCTTGAGAGCGGGCCCATCTGGCTTGAGCAAAAGCTCGTCAGCTTGGACCTAAGGTCGCTGGCTCCAGCAAAGGGTTGCTCGGTCTGCTGAAGGCCCGCGGTCAAGGCACATGTGAGAAAGCAATCAATGAACAACTGTGGCGTTGCAAAGGCAACGAAAAACTAGTGATTGATGCTTTTCATCTTTCTCTGTTCTTGTCTGTCTGTCCCTCTCTCTGACTCTTTCAAAAAAAAAAAAAAAAAAAATATATATATATATATATATATATATATATATATATATATAATTTTCTTTCAGTATTGCTGATTATTTTTATACATTACCCATGAATAAAACAATATATTCTCTATACTTTGATATTCTTTCTTCATCATCATTATATTTAATAATTTTTAATCACTATATATACTTTTAGTATAAATTTTTTTATTTTTATTTTATATATCATCTATATATATACATCTATACCTTTACACCTGAAATAATTTCACATATACACCAACTGCATCTATCCCTGGTATCTATTCTCTCTACCGCATGAATACAGATCAGGTTTTCGGTTATTGTGGCCCTAAAGTATAATTTAATATTCTTTCCAATAAGTTCATTCAAACTAGTGTCTATTTCATCAGATACATTTTAGTAATTTTTCTAATCTAATTATTTTATTGGAAGAAAGTGGCACAGAAAGAGAAAAGGAGGAGATGTTGAAAAGAAAGAAAATAAACCGAGAAAGAAAGGAAAAACCGATCTTTTGGAATTCTGATTGAAATTGCTTTAAACTTGTAATTAGAGGAAGTGTGGAATTATCTTAACATAGAACGTGTCTCAACCTAGGGACATGGTATCTTGTTCCACTTATTTACATTAGTTTTAAACCTTTTTATTAAAAAATTATGTTTTTTATAGTAGAATCTGAATTTTCCTGCTGACCCTTTTCTTTGAATATTATACAAATATATAAAAATGTTGTCTACTTGGAAATGGTGTATTAATTTTATCAGATACTTCTTAGAATCTTATTAATATAAAATTTTTAAAAATCACTCTCATTGTGGTAAAATACATAATTTTTTTAAAGATAAAGGGAGAAGACTGATGCTAGAGCCATCCAGCCATCTGTCAATTTTGACACCTGTCAATCATCTAAACACAACATACTCATCTAAATTGACACATACTCAATGAAGTATTGAAACTTTATTTTTGCATAGATTTTATTCAGTTTATCTGTCAAATTCTTTTTTTGTAGTTGCATTAAAATCCTCATTATTATTTTAGTTTTTGATATCAAGAAATCCTTTGAGTTTTATATTTTACTAGGGCACATGAAAGGTTTTGACTTTTATAAGCTCTTCATATATTCTTTACTATTAGAAAATATATTTCTTTAGTCTAGGCAATAGGTTTAAAATAAATAAAATTTAGAAAATTTAAGTATACTACTCGACTTGCTTTTTATATAAGTATTAACTAACCGCTTTATTACTAACATATTCATCATATCTTTATAGCTGTTTCTTACAAAAAACACATAGCTAATTTTTTACTTAACCTTTCAATATGATGCAGACATTCAACCCACATATATCAATCATGATAAATTTGTGTTTTAATTTTGCCATATTATATCTAATTATAATGTATCGTACATTACTGCTGTGTCCTGTATTTTTCTTTTTCTTACTTACACTACACAGATAAAATCTCTTTGTATTCTTTCCCCTTCCTTTCTGCTATCGTGTAATTCTTACTTTAACTGTTATAGGAAAACCTTATTGTCAAGTTACATCCAAAAAACAGCTACTTTCTACCAAATATATGAGATGATCTCCATCCAAAACAGAATGTCCCAATTTATTTGCTTACTTCTTTTTGCTTCCCACACCCTCTCCTAACCCTGAAAAAAGTAAATTAGCATAAGCAAAAACTATCAGTCATATGGTGGAGCTGGAAGTCATTTTCTTTTTTTGGCTAGCCTACGTGTTAGAATGCAAAGATCCAGATATTTTCCAAAGTAAATAACTAATTATAAGGTGAAGTGGTCCAATCTGAAACTACACAGACTATGTCTTCTCCCCTATCACCTGCTACTCATAGATGGAGACTTCTATCTCTCTTTTGTTAATGTTAATATATTATCCTCTGTCACAAAATTATTGTTGATTTACATCTCACACCTTGTCCGAAAAATTATCCCATAGTGGATGTAAACTTAAATGCAGCGTGAAAACAATAAAACTCTGAGGAGAATACATAAGAAAAGGTTTTCATTATCTAATACTGCAAAACAATTAGACTTGACACCAAAAACATTATCCATAAAAAAGAAAAATTGGAAACGGACTTCACCAAAAGGAAAAAAGCTTTTGCTCTGAAAAAAGCCCTATGTAATGAATTAAAAGATGAACTACAAAGTGGAAAAAAATATTTGCAAACCATAGATACAACAAAAGACTAGTAACTAGAATATCAAAAAAAACTACCTACGTAAATGGAAATTAATGTGATAAGACATTATTACACAACTATCTGAATAGCTAAAATAAAAAAAAAAAAGTGATAATGTGAAATACTGGCAAGGATAGAAAAAAACTCAATCTTTTCTTCATTGCTAGTGATAATGTATAATGATACAAGCACTCTTGGAATGTTTTTTTTTTAAAGAAAAGTAAACATACAACTACCATATGACATAGCAATTAAAGTCCCGAATATATGGTAAAGAAATGAAATTTTAAGTTCACATAAAGACCTCTATGTGAATATTTTTATAGCTTTATTTGTAATAGCTTATACCTGTAATAAACTCAGGTATCCTTCAACAGGTAAATAGTTAAATAAATTAGATATATCTCCATCATAAACTACTGTTATCAATAAAAAGGTACAAACTATTGACTCACACAACAACATATATAATATCTGCAGATAATTGTGCTGAGGGAAAATAAGAAGCCAATTACAAAAGAATACAATGTACAGTCTGTCCGTAAAGTCATGGTGCACTGTTGTCCTGTGACCTGTCAAAAGCACACCATGACTATGGACACACTTTATTATTGAATTTATATGTCTTAAAATAATAAATTATAAAAAGGAAGAACACATTAGTGGTGGCTAGGGGTTAATAGAGTGGTGAAAACAGGAGAGAACTGAGTGTAGAATATTCAGGCTTTCTGTCACAATGGGCCTGCTCTGCATCCTGTGTCCATTTCATCATCCTGGTTCTTTGTGTTGTACTATAGTTTTACCAATGAGAGGAAATAGCGAGAAGGTTCAAAAGGTTTTTTTGCATCATTTTCTAAACCTGTGTAAGAATCTAAGTTATCAAAAAAACAAAGAGTTGAATAAAAACAGTATTAATTTATTATTAAAATGATAAGTTATTTCAATAGTGGAGAAAAGTCCATCTTGAGTAATTCAAAGGAAATAAGTCTCCTGACTGGGACCATCAAAATGCCATTCTATCATTCACAAGCAATCTCTTATCCCTGGTCCCTCACACTGTATTCTCGCATCCTCACAGTTCTGGTTCCTTAAAATCTTTCTTCAGACATCTCACTATTAATATGTGTCCTGACTAGACAACAGTGTTTGTGCTTTTGTTTTGTTGTTACTGTTTTTTAGCATCCTGGTGAGGGTTTCTGCCCACAACTCATGTAGGTTACCTCTGAAGTTAATGGCGCACTTTCTGTAAGTTTACTTGAAAATAATATTGCCACCAATATTAATAATATCTAGCCAAATGAAAAAACTAGGATTCATCTCTGTTTTGTCCCTCTAATTTATTAACAATACACAATATAACTATTTACCTTATATATATATGTATTTCCTTCTGTTTTCCCTTACCCTGATAGATGATGATAGATGATAGATAGATAGATATAGATAAATAATAGAAATAGATTTTTTTTTTGACAGAGAAAGAGTCAGAGAGAGGGACAGATAAGGACAGAGAGACAGGAAGAGAGAGAGATGAAAATCATCAACTCTTCATTGCAGCTCCTAAGTTATTCATTGATTGCTTTCTTATACGTGCATTGATAGGGGGTAAGGAGGGATAGAGCAGGGCGAGTGAGCCCTTGCTCAAGTCAGTGACCTTGGGCTCAAGCCAGCGACATTGGAGTTCAAGCCAGCTACCTTTAGGCTCAAGCCAGCAACCATGGGGTCATGCCTATGATCCCACACTTAAGCCAGCGGCCCTGTGCTCAAGCCGGATGAGCCCATGCTCAAGTCAGCAACCTCAGAGTTTCAAACCTGGTTTCAAACTCCTCTGAGTCCAAGTCTGATGCTCTCTTCACTGTGCCGCCGCCTGGTCAGGCTACCTTAAAATTTTTTAATTTTTCTGCAATTTTTATCTCCTTTTTTCTACTTTAAATATAGGATTTTAACTAAGCTTAAAATAACCTACACTTAAAAAGTTCACTATTTCTAGTCTCTCAACTAGCCATCTGCCCCACAGCCCTGCACATATCTATTGTCCACATCACTACAGAAATTATCTTTTAATTGAAAAAAGGATGCTGCATATCATCTACTGAAGGTCCTCTATTACACTACCCTTTTTTTCCAGAATAATATACAAACTCTTTAAGGTATAATGCCCACCTTTATTCAGTCTGCACTTCCTTTTCAAAATTTATATCTCTCCAACACTTCCTTCAATGCCTGTGGGAATGTTTCCAAATTATTATATGCTGCTTTCATTCTCTTCCTACTTCAGGTCTTCCTTCCCCTATTTATTTATCCTTTCTCCTCTTCTTTCTCTTCTTCCTTTCCTTCTGCTTTCCCTTACCCTGCCAACTCTTCCTCATTCTTCTCTTCCCTTATATTTTCCTCTGCTTTTTCTTTATTAGCCTTTCCTTTTTTCATCTTCCAATTTTTCTATTCATGTTTTATTTGTAAATTTTAACTCAATGTCACTATATATATATTTATAGATAGAATTTTAATTATATACATATATTATATGTAGATTATATCTATCTAATCATCTATCTATCTATTTATCTAGACTTGTTACATAAATTTGATCTTACATAATTCTATTGTTTGAGCTGAATAAACAGCCTCTGTGAAGCTGTTGTCTTCCTGTCTAATCCTGAAGCTTGAAGTCCAGAGGGCAGACAGTCAAAAAGAGAAGATTGATGGAAAGTGTGAGAATAGGCAAATCCATAGAAAGAGAAGTAGATTAGTGGTTGCCAGGGGCTGGAGAGTTGAGTGTGAATGCCAAGTGCCTGCTAATTGGTTCAGGCTTACTTTCTGAGGTGGTGAAAATACTGTGGAATTAGTGGTGATATTTGTACAATTCTGAGACTCCACTGAAAACCCAATTTAGTTATAGCTCAAAAATATAAAGCAAAAAGAAAGGAAATACAACAGTTTGTATAGTATGTGCTCATTTGTGTGAAGACAAGGTAAAAAAGAATAATGGTTTATAATGTTTTAATTTGGCTTAGCTAAACTACACTTCCAAGAATTCCCTCTCTTATATGTTTCCAGTTAGGATGATGTTACTTTATTATTTTTTATTTATTTTTATTTTTTATTTTTTTATTTATTCATTTTAGAGAGGAGAGAGAGAGAGAGAGAGAGAGAGAGAGGTGGGAGGAGCAGAAAGCATCAAGTCCCATATGTGCCTTGACCAGGCAAGCCCAGGGTTTTGAACCGGCAACCTCAGCATTCCAGGTCGATGCTTTATCCACCGCGCCACCACAGGTCAGGCGATAATGTTACTTTAATTTTAATTTTGTCCAGGGATTGTTGGGCAGAAGTAAAGTCATTTTTGAATGTTGGGGCAGGGTCACTGTGTGATCATGTAGCTCACATATATAGTTGCTTATCTGGGGTTCATGTGGTCGATGTGGGGTAGCAGCCAGGCCTGCAACTGCTCCAACTTCCCTTGGGTTTTGTCAGTCCATGGGAAAGGTGAGCCTCTGTTCTGTATAAAACACAGCCAGAATTTCAGAACACTAAACTTATCAAGTTTTGAGGCAGTGAGAATTGACATGAGTCCTAGCCAATCATGTGAACATCCAGTTCACATTCAAATGTTTGCATTTTTCCTTGTCCTTCCCCATTTAAAATTCATGTCCCCCTCTCCAAACCTCTCAATTCTGTCTCACTGACCTACGTGCATAGCTTAGGCCAGTATCCCACCATCTTGATTTTTGTAATTTCATAGTCACATTCATATTTTGCTCATCACAAATTTCACTATTTATTTTATTATCAATCCAATGACAGCAAAGTTTTGTGGGTGGGGTGGTTCTGAGAAAATAGCAGTTTATTCAGGATAGGGGAGGTTGTGCTACCATGAAGAATAACAGTAAGCTTTTCAAAGAATATAACAATTATCTGTTTACTGTTGGCTCTTTATCATCCAGCTGAGTACATAACAGATCCCAACCTACAGTTATGAAATAGATAAATTACATAGGTATGAGTGAATGAATAAGAACTTAATATCAGCTTTGTGTCTAGTTGTCACCATCATAACATGCCAAAGTTAGCCTTGATTTCACTTCAGCCTCCATTTTAGTTCCTCCCCATTAAAGCTGTGCCTGTTTTCATAGTTTCTGCTCTTGTCAATCACATGGTTCCCTCTGCTGCATTTGTTAATGCTCTAGCATGTGTCACCTGCAACATATAATTTTTTCATACCCTAGAGGTCAATGGATATTACCATCACTTTATGCTCCTTTCTTGTCTTGTCCTTTACTTATACATGTCTTTAAAAATTTAACTCTCCTAAACAGAAAGTACACAGATTGTTCTAGCCGCATGCACCATAATCAAATTTGAAAAAAATATTTCAAAGGTATAATTTTAAAAAATTTGTATTGAACTTATTGGGGTGATATTGCTTAATAAAATTATAGGTCTCAAGTGTGATTTCACTTGTATGTGGATTCTAATGCACAAAGATATAATTTAAAATTATAAAAAATAAACAACATAATTTGAGTTTTTTAAATTGTCATCTATTATTATATATATTATTGAACCAAAATAAAAAGAATATAAGAAATATTAAGAGATATAGTATGATACTAAAAGTTAAATATGCAAAATTTTACATTTTAAAATAATTTTTTTCATATTAAAATAGAATGAATAAAAAAGAGACAGTGATTCGTCTTCTTCCATATAGGTATTTATTATTTATACTTTTGGCAGAAAGTATTTAATATTAAATTTAACTTCCTTCAGTGATTAAATGTATTATTAGTCAAATGAATGACAGCTTTATTTAAACTAATAACTGATATTTATTATTAGAAATATCAAATTATTAATCATACATATATATATACACATATACATATGCACATATAAAAATACATCTTTTTAACATGGTCCCAGTATTCAATGTGACATAATAATAATTTTAAATGATCACAAAATAAGGAATTACTAGTGTTTTAGAAATATATTCTTATTTATTTGAAAGTCTTTGATTTCTTATTTAACAAGAAACTGTAGTTTCCAATTTTATCAATAGATGGCACTACTATTTGCCATATTTTTTATACACTGTAACTTAAAATATTGCTGAAGTATATCAGTTAATTAAATAATATATTTTCTTCCCTCTATAACACTGACTTTCCATAAACAATTTATTTCTTTGACATAGTGATATTACTTTAAAAAGATTTACTTTTGAAAGTGACACTAACAATTTTCATATATAATTACTATATAATACATTGTTATCATCTGTAAAATTTCCCAGATACTTGCTAATAAATCTTTTTATATTTTCTTAAGACATTATAACTTATAGTAGAGTTTATGGGGAAATGACTTTTTAGTTGTGCGAGTGTTACTATGATTTGAGTATTTTGCTTGCATATTACTTGTTTTTCTTTTTTAAATAATCAGTGATCTCAAATTAAAAACTGAATTGGAGGAAACTCAAAATTTAAGAGCATAATTTATTAATAGCGATAGAGCACTAATAGCTAAAAGTGATATACTTTCTACTGTTAATCTTATGCAACAAGAGAGATAAAATCATCTACATTTTGTCATAAAGCATACTCCCAAGTTGCCATTATTAAGATGCCAGTGTATAGAAAATCTCCTACTCACACCCTCTTGAAAAGCTTACTTTAACAAATTTGTGTTACCCAGAAATGTAGAGCCAAAAGCAAAGAAGAGATTATCAGAACCTTACTAACAATAAAATGATCCAATTTATACTCAATTTCTCTTTTTTTGGCAAGGTATATTTTATCTGTCATCATTATCATCATATCATAATTAGCAATAATTACAACATTATTCAGCACTTTATCAATATGAAGCATCTGTGGGCATTAAACTTTTAGCAGTATGTTTTTCTAATAATCTCAACAAAATTAAAACACCTACTATTTAATGTATTCTCTCTTTATTTTATATTTTTTATATATTTTATATTTTTAGATGAGAGGAGGGGAGACAGTGAGGCAGACTCTCGCATATGCCACAACAGGATCTACTTGCCAATCTCATCTGGGGCAAATATGCTAGTACCAAGCTATGTTTAGCACCTGGGAATAATGTGCTCCAATGGAGCTATCCTCAGCACCTGGGGCCAAGCTTGAACCAATCTAGTCATTGGCTGTCAGAAGGAGAGAGGTGGGAGGGAAAGATTGGGAGGGGGAAGAAGCAGATGGCTGCTTCTCCTGTGTGCCCTGACCGGGAATTGAACCTAGAACATCCAAATGCCAAGCCAATATTCTATTCACTGAGCCACTGGCCAGGGCCATAATGGATTCTAAATAAGTATACTGAAATAAATCAGTCTGTAGGTTTTTGAGGAGAAAATGCTGTTTGCCTAACCACATCTTTCTCCCTCTCATATGAGTGGAAGAGTGGCAATCCTGCTTTTCAGAGAAAGTTGAAGTATGCCAACGATGTTTCCTTGGTCCATTTTAAAACAGTTTTTCTTTTGCAAATCACACGTAACTTATAAAATTGTCTGAAAACTCAAATTTCAAAAAGGCTTTATGGATTGGAACTGTGTCTTTGCTTACATCACCAGAACATTTAATTAATGACCTAACCTGCTGTGAGACTAGTCTAAGTGCTGATTTCATCATTGTGGGGATAACAGATCTTAAGACACAGATGCCATGGACAAATGTAGAGTGACCCGCTTTCACCAGTCCACATACCATTTTGTTGATCATTTACTTTAGCATGTTAAAAAACATTTTCAGTTCAATTTAAAAAAATGAACAAAGATTTGTTTACTACTTCCTGTTTATGAAATACAATACTAAGCCTATAGAGAAAGCAAAGAACTTATGAAATATAACCCTTGTTTTTGGATATCTAATACAAAGTTTCATATACATTAAAAACCTAAAAGGAAAGTGGTATAATAATCAAATTAATTACTTTTAATTAAAAAAATCTAATAATGCAGGATTTCTCAGGTGGAAGATGGCTGTGAGCTGCAGTGTTCATTGATAATTTCATGTAAAACACGGATCATGAATCAACCTTAGAACACAGATCTGACTTAAATAGGCCAGAGAAAAAGAGCCACTCATAGCAGGACTCGTGTGTTGAGAACTTTAATAATTAAGGTGTGCTATATGTGTAAATTGCATTAAAAAGTAAAAAATTACTAATGAAAATTATGCAAATCAATTATAATAATCAGTCATAAGAAAGGCATAAAAAGGTATTAATTTGGAGAACTCACATAAGCTTAAATACAGAATGCATACAAATGTAATTCTCTATTTTCTCAATGTTCCAAAAGACAGTACTCTATTGAGTAAATTAGTGCTACCAACATTTTGTTTCATTGTTAAATTAATTTCTAAAGCTCTTTTTTAATTTAGTCAAGTTTTAAAATGACATAAGTATCACAAAATAAAATCAAATTCACTGATACATTGTATGGTATTGAAGGGTAATAAATGGCATAAAGATTAGTTAATGAGTCTAGTCATGACTTGGCATCAACACCTAAATTACACTAAGTCATTGTTTTGCTATTTTAAATTGGGTTTTCTCTCTTGACTTGATCTATAATTTAAGCACAATATGGGAGAAGTCATCATAAATAATATACATCAAATAAAAAATTCAAGAAAACACCATTGCCAGTAACAGCACAGGGAAAGAAAAGAGGCAAATTTACTAATTTAAATGAAGTAAAATTTACTTTTAGAACGTGTAAACTAACAAGTACACATGCAAATTCCAAAAGGTGCTTTAAATCCAATTAAGCTATCTTCAGAGTGCCCTCATGCTAAATCTTTAAGATCAAGTAAGCCTCATTATCACATTAACCTTCTTTCGACTCTTGTTATACAAGCGTCACTACATTAATTAATCATTATACTGTTCTTTAAGTGCTGACCACCTCGTGAGTGTTTTGTAACATTACCCAGTACTTGTATACACAGAAGTATACGTGAAATATCACTGCTATCCACCTGTGTAAACTAGTCCAGTAAACCAAGTCATGCTAATTTCAACATGTAGGTATAATCAAATCATAATTTTATATTAAAAACTATAAAAATACAATTGTAATATTTAAAAAACCCAAAATTCAGTGCATCCAATAACCCACAAAAGTACACAAGTATATTCATTTACAACAAAAAAGAACTCTGGCTAAATAGGCCACTGTCATTGAATACATAACAGTAGTAGCTGAGAATGAGTCGTCTACCCGTGAGATTTGCTTCTATTAAAAAAAGACTCCAAACACTTCTTTGATTCGACTTTATCTCTCTCCAGCCCGTACTAAGTCCAGAAGTAAGAGGAGATACATTTTCAGATGTTGGACATTTTGAGATGTTTGGGTGTTTTGAGAAAGACTGATCATATTCCACTCATCCCCTCTTACATTTTGGGTCTGCCTGCAAAGATGATGCATTCTCTTCAGCTCTTTTGGCAAAATCACTGATATTGGCTCTGTCTCAATGTACTAAAGTCAATAGCAATGTTCATGATGTGGTGGGTAAATTAAATCACAGAAGTTAAATAATTACCTTATATTTCAACCATGCTTCCTAAGCAGCTTTTTGGTAATGCAGAAGAAGGTATTTTGTTCTTTAAGTAACTGTCTACGGAATCTTTCTCTAAATTAGTTCTGAAGACAAAATCACGAGTTTCATTTACTGATCTCCTAAATGCCCAATATGTGATGCGTTACGAAACCGTGCGAAATTCACGAAAAGTGTGGCTGACACATTAACACTCGGAGAAATTGCAGATTTTGAAGTGGCTCCAGTGGATGTGTGCCTCAGAGCTGATATTTTTTTTAATAGTAACAATGTTGGCTTTTATATGCTGCTGCCTCAGCACATGATTTCAGTGTCTAAGTTTTAATAAATACGAACTAATTTTATTTTATCTCAGTGGGTGACATATTTTCCCATAAGTGAATAGTTCTGTTTATGCAGGAAGAGCTCTGTTTAACAAATAGGAAGCAGGTCACCCTGTGTATGAACTGTCATAGTTCAACTTTAAATTACGCAGGTACACTTTGTTCTGGTATTTCAATAGAGGCTAAAACAGGGGTAGGTTCTCCATTAGGTATCAGTAAGTGGCTTTTACTATATTTTTCAACCAGGTCTGTAGGAAGAGATTTTATGATTTTTCCCCCTAATGCACAAGCAGCTAATTTCTGTTAATGTTACAAAACACTAAGTGTAGATTATGGCTTTAAGTTATTAGCAGCAGCCTTAGGGAGGCAGTACTGTATTGACTACCCAAATTCCATTAACTACCATTAGTTACAAAAAAGGGATCCTGCCGATGTAATTTTCTCTAAAGTGGGCTTGTTCAAAGGCTCTTGGGCACCACTCTACATGGTAACAAGTACCAGTACTTTTCAAAAGTTCATGTTACACCACTTTGCTTTTACAAAAGACCTCCCTCAGAACCTTTTTTTCCCTAACTGTCACGGAGGCTGCACACAACCAGCACGGCCAGACCAACCCCAAGAAGTTCCTTCATTGGGAACTACACTCAGCATCAAGTACCAGAGCTTTGAACTGTGTCTATGAGCATCTGTACCTCAGCTCCATTTACTTTGTGCATCTGTTAGCTAGATCTGTCCTAAGGTAATTGTGTGTACATTTGACACCATTTTCGTTTATGAAAAGTTTAATAGGAATCCTTCTAGATAGTGGGGGAAACCTGAACTCTGGTCTCCTCATTTATACAAACTTTAATCATAGCTTTAATTCATAAAGATTAACAGTATGTTTTCACCCAAACAAAATGACATATATGATTCATAAACAAGTACAACATAAAAAGTCTCTTGTTTTAGAGAAATACATCTCAAGGGCTAGCTAGAGACAAACCTTAAAGCTTAAGACAGCAATTAAACTTCTATACTTTCACTGTCTCTAAAAATTAGGTTTGCTTAAGATATTAAGGAGGAACTGAAGAGGTTTAAAACATATTCTTCAATTTCCATCAGGTGTGAGAAGTAGAAAATGAGAATAAAATAAAGAAAGAACGGCTGATCAAACTAGAGAAAAAACATTTTACCTTGAGGGACATCTTAGAGGACAGAGCAGTCAGATATGGAAAGGAAAGTTAGATCTTGAATTCCAGTTTACAAATACACACACACCACACACACACACACCACCACCACCATACACACACACCACACACATACCACCACACACACACACACACACACACACTCACTACCACATACCCCACCACACACACACACACACACCATATACACACCACACACACACACACCACCACCACCACACACACACATACTACCACATACCCCCACCACACACACACACACACTACCACATACCCCACCACACACACACACACATACACACTACCACATACCCCAACACACACACACACACACATTATAAAGCAAAGGCTCTTAAAAAATTACTATTAAAATAATGAGGGCCCTCACCAAGTAAGTAGCTCAGTTACTTAGAGCATCATCCCGATATGCCAAGGTTATTGGCTCTATCCTCATTCAGGGCACATACAAGAATCAACCATTGAATGCATAAGTAAGAGGAACAACAAATCAATCTCTCTCTCTCTCTCTCTCTCTCCTCCTACCTTCCTTTCTTTCTAAAATCAATCAATTTTTTAAAATAAGAAAATGTTTTAGTTGCTTATTTCATAAAAGCATAGATCACTCCCAGCAACCTGATAGTAGAGGATATTTCAGATAACCAACTCAAGTGACTCTTTAATGGGATCCTGGAACAGGAACTAGTGAGAAACATTTGTTCACCTATTCATGTGCATTGATTCAGCAAATATTTGTTGAGTCATAACTGTGTGCAAGGCACTGGACTAGGCATCTCAAAGATGGGAGAGAGAGAGAGAGAGAGAGAGAGGGAGAAAAAAGAAAGAAAAGAAAGAAGGGATTTCTTTTAGTGAGAGAGACCTAAAATAAACTATAAACATATGATCTTATTTAATTAAATCTAAGATGCTAGTATTTATATACCACTAACAAAGAAAACCAATGATGCCGGTTTAATAAATGCATTGCTTTTTACAACTATATATTGTAGAATGGATGCCTTAGCAGAGATGTCAAAATATGAAAGGAAACCCCAGTGTAAATAGCATATGCAACTTGATAGAACATAATGGTGCTATAAAGTTCAGAGAGACTTCAACTGTGGGAAGGTGGGAACTAGTTTGTAATGTTCAATTGTGTAGTCTGCGTGGGCTTCGTTGAGAAAGGGACATTTCACCGCAGAGTTCAAAGAAGTCGAAATTGAGCCATACAAAAATCTGGAAATGTTTTTCAGGCAGAGGGAATAACCAACTACAAATGTTTGTTATATTTAAGGACAAAAGTGCAGGGAGCGTTAAGTGGAGTGGGAGTCAAGTTTGCAAAGGGAAGAATAATAGGATATAAAGTTACTGCTAAATCAGAACATTTATGATTTTGAAGGGCCCTCAAAAGCCTGGCTTTTAATCTATGTAACATTGGGAACCACAATAGGCTTAAAAACACAGGAGGTATGTGACCTGACTTCACGCATGTGAAGTTGGAGTGAAAAAAAATAAGACTGATATTTTCAAGATCTTTACCAAGTATTTACACAAATTATGAAAAACAAATGTGTTAGAAAAAAAGAAGAGCAATATAAAATTCTCTTGGCATTCCTGGATGTATTTCAAAGTGGCAATAACAGGTAGCCATAGAGCTATCCTCTGTAGCTAAGGGCACATGCCCAGGAAATATATGGAATTAAGACTCTGAGGAAAATCACAGGCAAGATGAAACACACTAAAAGAAATCTAGGCAAAATACTGATGGATCATGTACTGACATAGGTTAGAGAGGGTTCTAATGTAAGAATAGCTCCTGGGTGAGATTGCTCAAATCAGTAAGGACAAGGTGGAAAATATATTTTGAACTGTGAATGTTTTTGACAGAATAAATGCAATATTTGCAAATCTTTCACTATGACAGATCCCACAGGACAACATATAGAGAAATGCATTAAAACAAAAATGTTTGGGGCCAGAAAGCGAAGAGAAATAAAAAGGAAAGAAGACAATTATTTCAGCAGACTGCCCTATCAAAACTAAAGGAGCGTCCAAATCAAGAATATGATTAAAGTGACCAAACCATCCTGAAAGAAACAAGAGAAGAATTAAGAGGAAGAGTACTTTAGAAGTGGGAAGGAATGTAGCAGAAATAAATATAGCATCAATTCCAGGAACTTTCTAAACTGAGAAAATGGTCACTGTGGAGCTCATAGTGAGGTCTAGATCTCTGCTATCCTGAAGGGGTACAGTATTCAAATAATGAATCAACATTTTAGTTTCAGAATCAGCAAAAGTATACAGGCCCATTGAAACAATGTTAGTGAAATCCCTAAGGGTCTGGTTTCACATATGCAAGTAATTCCACTGTGGTATTCAGTCCAAAGTATCTGTTTCCAAAGACAACATGGTGGCCTTCAATGTTTGCAGAGAGAGGAGGCAGCCTGCATGGTGCATTCTTTCTCCCAGAAAATGTAAGAGCATGTGTTCTCATGGTAAAATCAGACTAGGTGTACTATAAATATACTCCCTCTTCTTTTTTTTTTTTTATGGAGACAGAGACAGAGAGAGGGATAGATAGGGACAGACAGGAATGGAGAGAGATGAGAAGTATCAATCATCAGTTTTTCATTGTGACACTTTAATTGTTCATTGATTGCTTTCTCATATGTGCCTTGACAGAATGAGTAACCCCTTGCTTAAGCCAGTGACCTTGGGTCCAAGCTGGTCTGGTGAGTTCTTTTTTTTTTTTTGCTCAAACCGGATGAACTCATGCTCAAGCTGGTGACCTTGGGGTCTCGAACCTGGGTCCTTCGCATCCCAGTTCAACACTCTATCCACTGCACCACCACCTGGTAAGGCTTCCCTCTTCTTTCTGAGCCCAGAGCTAGCTTATTTTTCTCAAGTCCCTTACAATAGAATACACTAATTGTTAGCAGGCTAGCAGGCAAGAATGCCATCTGCTACCTACCACAAGGCCTGTCCTAAATATCTACACAATCGTACACACACTGTCTCTTCTGTTGTCACTTAAACAAACACAGAGGATCCCCTGGAGGACTCTAAGGCCTTAGGGAAGTGGTTTTAGAACTATCTGTTGTTGGGATCTTGTTTTATTTTTCCACCTCCAATTTCTACAGTTATCATAAAATAAGATCACTTACATAGGTGATATAGCAGTCATAAATTACTATAAAATATTTTTAAAGCCTACTCATAAATTATATGCTTTACTTCATTAACAGATAATAAATAGTTCACAGATTAGGGTAAGGACATGGATAAGACCTGAATTTCATACTGTTAAAGGACGTTTATTAGTCTAAAGAACAATTCAGAAAATTGGAGTTACATGAGAAAATGAGATGGTTCAGAAAGGCTAAATATAATAATGTCGTGCACTTATTTAAAGAAGCATTATAAGAGATTTTTAACTGCTTAAAGCAAAAATAAAATAATATATATAAAGTTTATAACATATGTAGAAGTAAAATGTTTGCCAATATTATCACAAGAAATAGAAAGGAGAGATCAAATTGTGTTATTTTAAGATTTTTATTTTATATATAAAGTGGTGATATTTGAAGATACATGGTAATAGGTTTAAGTTGTATATTGTGGTTCTTAACCTTTTTTTGAGGTACCGAACCCACCAGTTTTGTATGCGCATTCATCAAACCCTTCTTTAGTGATAAATAAAATATGATTTTATTTTCCAAATTTAAGACATAGGTATATGTTTTTTTACTAGTGCACAAAATGAGCCATGCATGAACATCACCTTGCTCAAAGAACAAAACCAACAAAGTGCATGAACTCACAACAAATTACGGTATTACTTTATTCTGGCCTCCACGGCAGAGGCTTCTCCAAACCCCTGAGACCGACTTAGAGTTATACTTTAAAAATAAAATAAAAAAGAAGCATAATTAGTAAATCAACAGTAGAGAGGAAATAAAATTCTAAAAGTTACGCAACCCAACAGAAGACAAGATACAAGGTATTAATGAATATAAAACTAATGTAACCATTTAAAAATCAATAAAAAAATTATACACGTATGTCCAGTGAGAATTAGCCCACATATATGTTAAAGTGATCCTGAAGCCATAAACTTTATGAGGACTTGTCTCACTGAAATGGAAATCAGAGAAGAACTTGATTCTTTAGAATTTACTTGTAGTTAAAATTTTGGACTTTCTTTAAACTTCATGTAGCAAGAGCAGAAGAATTTAATTTTGGATAGTAATTACTTTGGACTAATTTATTTGGAACTTTAATCTTTGAAGTTTTATTTCTCTCTGGGAATTTAATAAATTACATATTAAATTTTGAGCATTTCTATGCTCTCACTATTGCATAATTAAAGTATCTTGATGTCATGAGTTAATCTAATTGCAGAAGATCTGAAGAGCTCTACTGAACAGCATTAACTGGACATAATTTAGCATGAGAAATAATAGATAGAAAGAATTTTTAGGCCTTGGAGTTAATAAATTAATGTACTGTTCTATCATATTTCAAAGCCTTTTGGAAGCAAGCATATAGTGCCCACCAGTAGTTCTCAGGGGGCAATGGTAAATAAGGGAAGGACTTCTCTAAGTTGGAGTATCCCCAAGAGCAGCTCTGAGAAAAGAACTTAGGTTCAGATAGCTGATTGGGGAAGTGATCCCAGGAAGCCCAACTTAGAGAGCAGGAAAAATAAGATAGAGGTTAAGAAAAACAAGGAAGGAAAGAAGGAAGGAAGGAAGGAAGGAAGGAAGGAAGGAAGGAAGGAAGGAAGGAAGGAAGGAAGGAAGGAAAGAAGGAAGGAAGGAAGGAAGGAAGGAAGGAAGGAAGGAAGGAAGGAAGGAAGGAAGGAAGGGCAAGGTGCATTCATGAGATTCATGAGCATGTTATCACCATAAGCAAGAAAGGCTCAATTCCAGGTAGTGTGGACCTTCTGAAGAATCAAGTACAAGGCAGCTCAGCAATTCTCACAGAATAAGTGGGAAGCTAGGCTGTTCATTGACTTATGTTCTTATTGGTTAAGGACTGTTCCAAGGGGCATTAAATTCCTGGCACAGCTGAGCTACCTTGAGTGCATCTGGTAAAGTTTCCTGTGTCAAATAAAGTTCTAAAAAGGAATGGCAGAAAGACTGGTTTCTACAGTAACAAGCTGTCAAAAGACCACAACCACCGCTGAGGCAGTCAGTGTTGGGTTTGGAGCAAGACATCAAGATTATTTGCTGTAGGACCTTATGCAGGGAAGACTGACCTAATAGATGCCTGATTTTATGCCTTAAGAAAGAGCCACTCTTGGAGATTACTATAAGCTTAGTTTCAAATCAAAATTAACAGAATAAAAGTGGAGAATGTGAAGAAGGAACACATACTCCCACTTCTCATGTTTCTAGTCCATAGAACTGTTAGAGTACTAGTCTCAAACTTTACTGTCAAAATCATCAGGAGGGTTTGTTAAAACCCAGGTTATTCTTTTACCTCATACCCAGAGTCTCTGATTGAAGTGGAGGTGGTGCATCCTGCCCTGGTAATTAGCACTTAAAACAAATTGGTGATGCTGGTTGCCCAAGAACCACAGTTAGAGAACCACTGAGCCAGGGTAACCTTCCAGGCTTCTCAATCTTGTCCTTTAATGACACACAGAGGGAAGAGGAGAAAGAACAAGGGAGACCTCTGACTCCCTGCTTCCTGGATCTTACTGTTTGCAGGAGGGTTTTATTCCCATCCACACGTTGGCCACACAGAAAGTCTGGCCCCGTGTACAGGGAAGGCTGTCTGTGAATGGACAAGAAATTTCAATTCTGTGATGCAAACAAAGCTGCCCATTGTTACCTTTGGTTTAAGCCACATTCTAACTTTAAAGGGGTGTTCTACATGTTATCCAAAAGGGGACCTGGCCTCGAGTTTAGGGTCTGCCTAGGGCCAGCCCATGATGCATGGGTTCTGAACTTCGTGCAGGAAAAATTTCACAACACGAGTCCAGGTGATCTTAAAAGAAAGTTTATTAAAGCTGGGGACAGTGAAACAAGGAAGGGCCTAGAAGAGGAAAAAACAAAAATAAGAACAAAACATAAACCAACAACAGGAGATCCTAGCCTGAGTGGCATTGGCTCTCTAAAAACCTTATTGGAAAGAAATAAGCAGAAAACGGGGGCCTTAGACATAGGATCAAGGGGTTAGCTTATGGCAAGCTGCCGACTTCCGACTGCTCCCCTGGTTGCAAGTCACATGAAAACCCTTAAAATTTAGGAGATGCACGCCTATGGGGGGAGGACAGAAAAGAAGGAGAGAAAGAGGTGCAGGTTCAGGTTCAGGTGTGGGTGCAGGAGAGGGTGCAGGTACAGGCTTACTCCCAGACTGGAGAGTATGCAGCCTGGGTCCTTTGTTTTGAGGGTTTTTTAAAGACTGAGAGTTAGGAGTGGTCTTAGGGGAGGGTTTCAACAGAATATCCATCAGTTTTTCAGGCATGACACCCCACTGCACCCAGGGCTGGAGCGATCCGCCAGCCACAGGGAAGAGTACCATCAGCCACAGGGGGATCACTTTGCACCTGGGCTTGGATCCAAAACACAATTGTAGCCTAGATGTCATTTCTAAGGAGGTGAAACTCTGGATCTGTAAATTGCTCAGCCCATTTATTCAGTTTTCTGTCTCAGTTTACCTATTCTATTTGCCAAGCAATTTTCCTAGCTTCTTACTATCCTGGCTCATATATAGCCATCATATAACCAGCAATTTTGTGTAGAAATTTCTGATACAAGTAGGAAAAATAAAATGCACTTGATATGATGTGTGAGCCTTAAAACAACGTGAACAAGTAATAGCAGTATACTATGGGTCCATTGTGAATATTGACAAGTTTTCTGCCCAGAGGGTGGTGTAAACACTGAATAACTTTTAAAATTTCAAACATTCCATATCATAAGCTGAAGATCGAAAGACAGTTTACTTTATATAAACAGTAAAAGAAAAGCATGAAATGAATTCCACTGGTAGAGTCAAGCTCCTTTGATTTCTACATAATATTTCATCTGACAAGGACACAGAAGCACTATCATATGTCAATGGTCTAATTTTGCATTGTTTGAAAAAAAAGGGCTATTCATAGACTTTTATTTGATTTGCACCCTAGGCTATTTAAATAGACTTTGCACTTCAAAAACACTCTTACACAAATTCCATTAACTTATGATATTTTCAGAGCTTTTTTATGGTAATCAATGACATATTTTATTTTTATAACTAATTGACAAATTGTTAAGATAAATATGTTAAATTCGCTATGAAAATCTAATTTCCTAAAGGTCTTTTTAACCTTTTCTGAAAAGTGTATGAAGAATGGAAAATGAGTTAAACTAGTTTTAGAGATTTATTGGGCCCATAAACGTGCTATTGCTTACTTTGCATTTTCTTGCATTTTCATTGTGTTTTTCCACTATAAAAGCTCACTGCTAACAGTTTTTTTTGTGTGTGTGAGTGGATTATAACAATATTCTGAGTGATCTCAAGTTTACTATATTTATACACAAAAACATGTTTAAAGTTTTGCCAAATATAAAATACCTTAAAACCAAAGGAAAGAGAAACAGAAAAAAAAAAAAGGAAGAAATAGCTTGTTGAGCAAATTACTTGTAGACTGGCTACTTTATAGCTAATTTTACTATTTCAAAATATTTCATTAGAAAGTGTCGTGGTAAAGAGAAAAACCACAGGTCCAAAATAATGTCACTTGTGCTAAAACTAGATTTAATACCTGAACTAATTACAGTTTCAGCCTTTCAGAAATGTAATCTTAATCAGTCTGGAATTTTCAGTCAAGCATCAGTAGAACAATTTTTCATGTGGACCCTCACTATTCCCTATAGAAAGAAAAGGTAATCTGCATGTGTGAAAACTTCATGTTCTCTTCCCCCATAGAATAGATGTCCTGGCCTCAAAATAATCCAATAATCCTGTCTTCCCTTAATAGCTCACTTGCCTCACCCTTCTTTCTCTAAGAAGCGTCCATTTTGTCCAAATCCTCCTAGTTCCTTCTAATTGCCAGATGAGATACTGTCTTATTTATGAATCACTTGACATAGCCAATTAGATTTACAAATTTAATTGGTTTAATTTTGTAGGTTAGAAGTCCTTTCTCTATTACTGTTTTGCAAAATATTTTTTCATACCAGACACTTCAGTTGCAAAGATAGGTAGTTACCTATGAAATTTATCTTTCCTTTCTTCCTGTTCTTGTTTTTAACCCTTGATTATTGTGGGTTAAGGTCACAAAATGTACATGGTAATCTCCGCATTTAATGAGGAGTAGTGGGATTTATTAGCGCTTCCACTAAAGTTCTTCTAAAACTGCCCTCTCAGGTGTCCCGTGCACTTTTCCTTCCTTCCTCTTCCTTTATGAACATGATCAAATTTTCCAACACCGTTTAGAAAGCAAGGGATGACACTGAGAATGAAAACCATGTGCTAACCACAATAGAGGAATCCCAGGATGATGATAACATTATGGAGTGGCCATCCTGACAATGGGGCTTCTTCCATGCATGAGATAACACATACCAGTATCTTGCTATTTTGGGTTGCTGTTATGGCAGCTAAAGGCAATCTCTAACAGATACATACACAATATATTTTCTACAGCGTGCTGGCCTCTTCATATAGGTTTAGATATTCAAGATCGTTCTTGAAATGCACTAATTGTCTTTCCTCATTGATATAAATACACCAGAACAAGTTTTTGGTCAATTATGCTTGAATTTGATGAATTTGTGTTACTTTATACTTCATTTCTCTTTTCCAGTTAAAGCCAGAAGTGACAAGTTAGAGTTAGAAGTGCTGTACTGTCTAAACATTTTTTATAACTTTATGGTCCATATATTTTTATACAGAATTAATATAATCAAAAGCATTATTTATTAAACAGAAATCATCAGATGATTTAAGAAAACACTTTGAGTGAAGGTATTGCATTTCTCTCTTGTACCCCACTCTAATAGTAACTGACCAATTTAGTAGTTGCAATCAATTTTTCAGCTCATTTCATATTTCTCATGGTCTCATTTTTTTACATATCTTGCCACTTATTCTATGACACCTTACTGTAATCCTTCTCATAAATTTGCTTACCTTTCTTTTGCATGTCTCTCTCCTACTTACCTGAAAGAATAAAGTGCTGGCTAAATCCAAATTGTTTTTTTTATTATGCAAATCACAGCCAACCACAACTGAATAAAAACATATGAGTATATATCTTCTCCAGAATTCTGAAAGATCTGCACAACCTAACAACTACATACTACTATTTCCATCACCCTTCTGTCTTGCAAGATAACTATTTTACATCCCTTGCCCTCCTCAAACCACTAATGTTCTCACAAATTCCTTATTTCCAATGGTTGCCTTTCCTCGTTGCACTGAAAAAATCCAAGTGATGTAGAGAGGGTTTGTGCTTCCTCCTGCCTTGAGCACCTGTTCCTACACTGTCTTGCTCTCTGTTTCAACAGAAGAACTATTCTTTTTTCAAACACCAATTCTTTCTTGCTATAACCCCATTACATTAACTTTTTAAGGACTTGACTGCTAGCTGTAACTATCCCCTTTTCTCTTAAAAGAGCTGCTTTTCATCTTCATGTAACTGCATAGAAACTTCATTTCTTTAATATGACCTTTTCTCCTTTTTTTCTATATGATTCAAACTGGCCTTGTCCAGCACCCTGACTCACCTGCCTCCTTCCCCCTTGCACGTCCATTCCTTTAATCATTAAGCCATTAGGGAAAAGAGGTTCTGGTTAGCATCAAATAATCTTAAGAAGAAAGTGTTGGGTCTGTTGACTCCAGACAGAGACAATTTCTGTCACACTAGAGATAACATCTAGGCCTCAATTATACTTTAGTTCCACATCCAGAGAATTGGGGAAATGAAACAAGGGGATGCCATGGCTGACATCTGTCATGACCAGATGCCCTCTACCCAGTGGTGGGATTCAAGTAATTTAACAACCGGTTCTCTGCCCTAATGACCATTTTAAGCATAAAAAAATGATATACTGAATGGTAGCTTATTATTTCATGCATTTAATATTTAAATAAGAACAATAAAAGGGGTACACAAAACTAGATTATGTTATAAAACAAAGTTTTAAAATAATAATGAAAAAATGTTAAGGAATAGCTGACAAAAGGCAATAAAACTGTTATTTAAGATATCTGTATTGCTTCTTGATTGGTATCCTCACTTGCAAATTTTTTCACCTATGAACAGAATGAACATTACTAGGGGCACTTAGAATATGCTGCTGCACAGATGAACATTAAAAAAGAGTAAGGAATGTAAATTTATGATTTCCACATTGGGCGGCTGCCCAGGTGCCCACCTTAGAGAGAACCCTGATTACAAGTGCCATTTTAACAACTGGTTTGCCAAACCAAACAAAGAACTAGGTATTGGTTCTGCCAAACCAGTGCAAACAAGCTGAATACCATCACTGTCTCTACCCTAATACTAACCAATCAGTCAAGACCATGGTCCTAGCCATGACAGTAACTCTCTCAGTCATCATGATTTAATGGCTTTTCCCCCTACATTACCCATTCCCTGAAAGCTATCTGGGAGCCAGGTCTTTGAACATTAACTCACCTAATCTCCAGGTGTGGACCACTTTCTAAAAATAAATCCTTATGTTCTTTGCTGCAAATTCTTGTTCATGCCTTGTTGGACTTTGATGCCTGCATGTAAATGAACCTCTTTAGCCCGGTAACATTTAAAGAATTTTTTTTTTTAATTTTATTCATTTTAGAGAGGAGACACACACACACACACACACACACACACACACACACACACACACAGAGAGAGAGAGAGAGAGAGAGAGAGAGAAAGGGGGGAGGAGCTAGAAGCATCAACTCCCATATGTGCCTTGACCAGACCAGTGCAGGGTTTTGAACTGGCGACCTCAGTGTTCCCAGGTCGACGCTTTATCCACTGCGCCACCACAGGTCAGGCTAGCCCGGTAACATTTACTGGATTATTTTCCCTAGCATAAAAGATGATCACATCTCTAATTTTATAAAACTCCCTCCCCTGACCTCATAACACTCACCAGCTACCACAGAGTTCTCTGTTCACTTTCACCTCATTTTCAGCAATGATAATATAACCATTCCTCTTTACAAGCCTCATCCCTCATGAAAAATATTTACACCAAGGATTGTGAGGCAGATCACATGTAGTAGAAGAATAGTAAAGACTGGTTTCACTCCCAACTTCAGGGACCTTTCTACAAAAGGAAAATTATTAGTGCTTAGCCTAGGCAACCACTCCTAATGCAGTAGTATCCCCTTATCCACAGTCTTGTTTTCTGTAGTTTTAGCTACCTATGGTTGTTGGACAAACAAGTGTGTTAGGCTTGCTTGCTTGCACTGTGCCTGGTTGGTGCGTGAGCATGGGCAGCACCATGTGTGTAGTTTATGTAAGGCTGCAAGTGCTTGCCCTCAGGGTGGCAGACTGTAGATTGTGCACTGGCTGCCGCCATTGGGAGACACCATTGTTTGCAATTATTTGCTGGAGAAGGGGTTCCCCTACCCATAGCCGGTTTTAGTTTGTGAGTCCAGAAAGAGAGAGAGAGAGGGAAAGAAGCAATTTTCCCTGCCTGCTTGCTCATCTGTTGTTGTGAGACTCTAATAAATGAAATGGCCCACCATTTTCTGGCTCCACAGTTCCTTTACCATCTGCCTGAATGTGAACCTGCAGGGCCAGCGCACCTGGCCTTACAATGGTCAATTGAAGCCAAAATTTTTAAAAGAAAAATTCCAGAAATAAACAGTTTGTAATTTTTAAATTGCACATAATCCTGAGTAGCCTGAAGAATACTCTACTAGTCCTGCTATACCTGCTCAGAACATCAATCACCATTGTCCAGGGTCTCCACACTCTATATGCTCTCTGACCATTAGTCACTTAGTAGCAGTCTTGATTATCAGATCTACTGTCATGGTATCTAAGTGCTTATTTTACTGAATAATGTCCCCAAAGCACAATACGAGTGATGTTGGAAAATCAAATATGCCGAAGAGAAACCATAAAGTGCTTCCATGGAGTGTAAAGCTGAACATTCTCAATTTAATGAGGAAAGAAAAGAATTGTGTGTAGAGGTTGATAAGATCTATAATAAGAATCTATTTTCTATGCACAAAATTGTGAAGAACACAAAAGGATTCCTGTTGGTTAGGTTGTCACACCTTAAACTGCAAACATTATGGTCACAGTGCATGATAAGTGCTTAGTTAAGATAGAAAAGGTATTATATTTGTGGGTAGAAAACATGAACAGAAAACGTGTTTCAATTAGTGCAAACATTGAGCTTGTACAAAGACTTCAGCAACAGATACCAAGACAAAAGACCATATTCACATAACTTTTATTACAGTATACTGTTATCATCATTCTACTTTATTATTAGTTATTCTTGTTAGTCTCTTACTGTGCCTAATTTATAAATTAAACTTTATCAGAGGTATGAATGTACAGGAAAAAAACATAGTATAGATAGGGTTTGGTACAATCTGCACTTTTAGACATCTATTCTCTGCAGATAAAGGGGAGCTACTATATTGAATCTCTCCTAATCAATTCATAATGTTAAGTTTGATAGTGGGGGAAAGGGAGCTCTGAGACCTTGTTATTCTTTTATTCCCACATTCTACATCAGAGAAACCTGAGATCAGAAAGTAAACAATTCACACAGAAAAGGATGAAATAGGAAGCTGCACTTCCCCAATGCAGCTTAGGGCACATCTTGCAACATAAAAGCCTGAAGTTTGGTTCAATGTCTTCCCCCTACACTTCCCAGCTGTAGCACAACAAATGAGTGAGGCATCTAAGAAACCTGCACCAGACATGGATGAGGAGCAGAAATCCCTGAAGAACAGCCATGTACAAATGTTTTCTCATGCTTCACTAGGCATCACCATTACACGTGAAACTTGTCAAATTGTAAATTTCAAATCAAATTTCTATAGGGTACCGGTGAAGCGAGGGTTCTACATTTGTTATATATATTTTTTCACATGATTCTGATGCAGGCAAAACATGAGCCATGCACTGTTTTACAAACTACCAAGAACTCTCACATGGTTTGTCTTTAGGCTGGAAGAACCAGGACTAGATATGGGGTTAAAATATAAAAGACAGATTACCCCATCTCACCCCTAAAAATTGCAGAGCATGACCCTTGTCTAATAGGTCATTAGTCTGTATACAAGCACAGCAAAGAGGAAGGTGAGGACCAGACTTGCACAACAACCATTTTCCCATGGATACATACAGCATCTTGATAATGAACATCCCTTATATAGAATTGTCCTGTAGTGACAAGATTGTGTATCCTCAGGTTCAAATGCTTTGAAAGTTCAGCTCCAAATGTCTTAGACCAATTCAAAACTTATTTTATCCCTAGATTAGGATGCCTTATACACCCATGTTTCCTCTGAACCTCTCTTCACTGTGGGGTCTCTGGCTCTTTCATACATATGTATCATTAAATTTGGTCCCTTTGCTTTTTGTTTGGCTCATCTTCCTCACGTCTATTTGATTATTAGATAAGCCATAAGAACCTTAATGATAGAGGAAAGTTTGTTTCCCCCCATACATTCTTCAAAGTCCTTGGGTTAATTTTTTTCTTAAGTTCTCTTTTTTTCATACTAACATACCATTCTTCAGTGATATCATCAGATCTACTTTCAAAATCATTTTCAAATGTGATAACTTCTTTACCTCATATCTATTAAACTATATTTTAAACCACAATTAGCTCTTCCCTAGACTATGAAAATATTTTTAACAGATCTCAGTTCTCTCAGTCACTTTATCACAAATCAGGATGTGTCACCTCAGACACTAAACACTTTGATAGCTTCCGACTACACTCAGAATGGGAATCTAATACTTAAGTTCACAGGGTTCCATGAGATCTGTCCCTAGTTCCCCTCTCCAATTTCTTCTTGCCATTGTCTTCTTAATTCATACCAAAACCACTAGCCCTCTTTCTGTTCTACACAAAGCCAAGAAAGTGTCAGCCTCCCTATTGTACATCATCAAGTTAATTAATATAGAGAGTAGTATGAAAATGAATCAGTGTGTATTAATCAAACATGCAACCATATATCATCAATTCAACTAAATAATTAAAGTTTGAATTAAATCAGAAGTGAAAGCTCTGATTATAAGAATGATATCAGCTTCCTTGGCCAATGTTCATAGCCATTAAGTCAACCACTAAAAATATAATATTTACTGTATATAACAACAGTTTTTTACAACATTAATAAGATAATTTAATCAAATGTTTATATATTTTAGTTTCCAAAATTGTTTTGGTTGCCTATTCGTTAATAGTCTTAAACTTAAAAAGCAATTTCAATTTTCTATTTTTTAATTAGAATGTGTTACTTTCCAATGATTTATGATGAGAAAAGTTGTACAGTTTTACAGTACTCATTCATTTAAACACTTTTTTTAATTGAAAAAGGTCTTGAATTAAGACTAAATCCGAAGACTAAAAAAAAGAGAAAAATGAAGTGTTGCTGTCCCAGACAATTAAGATATTCTGAATATCTAGTGAAGCAAAAAGTAATTATAACAACACACAATTCTTACCATTCACTTGGAAGATGTGAGTCTGATAGACTTGTTCATAACCATCTGCATAGCAGGTATAATTCCCCATGTGAGTTGTGGTAACCTTAGTAATATATAAGGATCCATCATCTCCAAAGTCCTATAGAAAAAAGTAAAATTTAAAAAGTGACCTCTTTGTATATAATATATTTTTTAACAATTTACTTTTTAGAAGTGTGTGTCCAGGAACAAAGTAAATAGAATAAAATATTGTTTCCGATTATTGAAATAATCATAGATAGATCTATAAAGTTGGAAGATCTGTAATTACCATTATTGTAAGACATGTTTTATTTAAAAAGTATAATCTCACTCATAAACACAGCTTTTTAGTATTTATTTAAAGTACATGAATTTATGTGTAACTAATTTTCCACATGTTTTTTCTAATTCAGTTTACATTTTTATTTACTAAAATTGTACCATGATTTTTTTCTTATTTGTAGCTGAAATGTACCTCTTTATAACATTCTTCACACTTAATTGTTCATTATATTGTAGTTTTTGATTATTTATTTACCCACAAAAATATTATTAAAGCAGTGTGTTCTCAGATAAAATTTATAGCCATATTGATAGAACAGAATATTATTTAAACTTAGAACCAAGAAAACATTAGAAATCATTACCGTAACATTTTAAAACTATAAGGACATTTGCATAACCACTTTGAAAAAAATATTAGACTTATTTGTCAAAATGAAATCCAGAAAGAACTTTGGGAACAGCAAAGACCAGAAAACTTCTCTCTTACAAAGTCAATGAACATAATAGCACGATTATCAAAAATAAACTTTTTCAGAACTCTGGAAATAGGCAAATGCTCACACTAGTTAGAGACCACCAATTGTAGTAGTTACTTCATAACATAGGTAAATCAAACTGCCATGTACATATGTCACGTATTTCTAAAATAAAACAGCAAACAACAACAACAAAAACTGATAAAAAAAAAAAAAGACTAGCTGAATCTAAGACAAAAAGTGGAATTTGTGCCATCCTTCTCTCCACAACTGCTATCAATGTCTTGACCCACCAGCTTCCTAAGTCATCATCCTTGTGGAAATGAGGGGTAAAAACAAGGTTAGAACTCCTCCAAAGTCTCATTTATAAGCATTTATATCCCTAGAGTCTTTATTGAAAAGAAACAAAAAAAAACAAAAGAAACAGTTGTTTAACATTACATACAGCTTCTTATAATAGAGATGTTGGTTAGTTGTGGATAACACTGAAGAACAAAATTTTGTTGCATCCACAAAAACACTTGTTCTTACCTAATTTGAATGTACTGTTCTCAAGTCTGACATCAGTTTTTCTTTTGTAAGCTACAGTTTCTTTGTAATTCAAGATTTTAGGTTTTCATCTTATTGTAAAATTTTCAACATTTAGTTTAACATAATAAAGTAGAATGTCCTCTTGGGCATCATCTTTGGAAAAATAATTTATATAATGCAGTAAATACACTAAAACACTAAAAGATATGATTGCATCAGAATTTGTCTACAATTTCAAAACAGTACATATTAAAACACTTATTTAAATCATAAAATTTGTGCAAAACTTATTTAAATTTTATTCAGGCAAAAATTTGTGTATGTAGCTCTTGCATTTGTGTACTTGTTGAGGACAATCTCCTTTGATTCTCCAGCAGTAGTCTGTTCATCACTAACAGTTTCAAGATTTTCAGGAAACTTATCAAGGTGACTGTTCAGGAAGTGAATCTTAACACTCCTGTTACATCCCATGTCTCAGAAAGCCAATAGCATCCTTTGAACCAGAAGTTCATAGTTTTCTGCTTTTTTGTTGCCAAGGAAGTTCTTTGTAACTGACACAAAAGACTGCCATGCTGCTTTCTTCTCCTTATTCATTTTACTGGCAAATTCTTCATCACATATGAGGGTTCAAATTTGAGGTCTATCACATAAACCTGCTTTTTTCTTCTCAAAAGACAAGGCAGGAGAAGCAGAAATAATATGTTGAAAGCATTCACTTTCTGTATTCAAAGTCTGAAGAAACTGCTTCATTAAGCCAAGTTTGAAGTGAAGTGGGGGGAAAATGATCCTGTCTTGATTAATTACAGGTTCATTCACAATATTTTGCATCCCTACTTCTAGAGCTTCATGTTTCGGCCACTCCTTTTGTGTCCAGTGTTTCTCCTGAGCTCGGCTGTCCCACAAACACAGAAAGCAAGGATACTTTGTGTAACCTTTCTGTTGTCCTAGCAGGAAATTTACCATGTTAAGATCCACACAAATGATCCAGTTATGCTCCTCATACTTCAGAAAGTCAAGGACAATTTTTGTCATTATAATCTTCTCACATATAAGTTGAATAATCAATTGGAACTGCTGCATAAAAATTACCATTGTGTAGAAGAACACATTTCAGACTCCATTTAGAGCTGTCAAGAAATAGCCACCATTCTGTTGGACTATAAGTGGTAATACCTAGTTGGCTGATAAGAGTACTGACATTATGAAGTAAACAAAGTTTTTGTCTTCGAAAAGAAAAGTCCACAAAAACGGTTCACACTTTCAAAATGGGATACTTTAACTGACCTCATGGTGAATTACATTCTTTCCTTGAAGCCTGGAGACTGATAACTCAGCTGCTTTCTTTGATAGACCCATCTCTCTTACTAAGTCACTGAATTTGGGTTGGCCAAACTGCTGAGGGATTAATGACTGCTTGGTATCAGAAGAAGACCCTTCAGATTCTACAACCATTTCCTCATGCATCCTATCAAAATATACTTGATTACCATGTTCACTTTCTTTGTCTTCAGAAGAAATAAAATCATTGAAAACTGGAACCGGGATGGCTCAGAGTCTGGGATAGGTCTTTCAAAATGGGATACTTTAACTGACCTCATGGTGAATTACATTCTTTCCTTGAAGCCTGGAGACTGATAACTCAGCTGCTTTCTTTGATAGACCCATCTCTCTTACTAAGTCACTGAATTTGGGTTGGCCAAACTGCTGAGGGATTAATGACTGCTTGGTATCAGAAGAAGACCCTTCAGATTCTACAACCATTTCCTCATGCATCCTATCAAAATATACTTGATTACCATGTTCACTTTCTTTGTCTTCAGAAGAAATAAAATCATTGAAAACTGGAACCGGGATGGCTCAGAGTCTGGGATAGGTCGTATTGCTGAAGGATTATTAGGATATGTGATCATATGCTGTTTTTTTTTGTTTGTTTGTTTTTGTTTTTTTTTTGTCGATGTCCTCTGTATGGATCACACAGAAATAACAGTTACTGCTGTGGTCCTTAGGTTCATGCCAAACCATGAAAATACCAAAAGGTATTCCTTTGTGTTTTCCTTTTGTCCAGTCACAAAGCATTTCCTCACAATTATGACACACAATATGAGGAGCCTAATTCTTGACTTAATCGCCAAGGGGAACTGGAAAATAGGCAATATATGCATGTGTCGCAAATGATGAAATATTGTGCATTTGACGTTAAAGTGTGTAACAGCGACATATATAACAATAGGTGTCAGGTCTATTCTTATATTTACGCTTACTTGAAGAAACCATGATTCAATATTAAAACAAAATAAGAGGGTGTTTTTATCAGATTATAATATTTTACATTTAAAAACAACTACTATTATGTAAAAGTGATGTTTGTAAAACATTAATTCCCTTGTGGTTCTGTTTAATCCAAGAGTCGTTGCACTTTAACTCCAATTTAAAAACCAGTGCATGTCATTAAGTGTAACAAAAAGAAATTAAAATTGCATTAAAACTAGAGCATGCACCAACTTTCAGGTGTTGCTGGTAGAAATAGTAAATGTTATGCCTACTTTGGATAACAATTTGGCAGTTCCTCAAAAAGTTAAGGGTCATCAATTGTATGTCTAACAATTTAATTCCTAGGCATATACTCAAAATAATAAAAGAAATCATATTTCTACACACCAATTGTACACAAATGTTCATAGTAGCATGATAATAACCAAATAATTAAAACAACTCAATACCTACCTATTGATGAATAGATATATACATAGTGGTATATTATATACAATAAAGTATTACTTGGCAATAAAAAGGAATAAACTAATGATATATATTGCAACATAAGTGAGTCTTGAAAACATTATGTTAAATGAAAAAAGCCAGACACAAAAGCCATAAGTTATATAAGTCTATTTGAGTGAAATGTTCAAAATAGGCAAATTCTATAGAGATAGAAAATAGAGTAGTGGTTACCAGGAGCAGAAGAGACTGAGTGATAGGAAATGATTGCTTATGAATATGAAATACTTTTTAGAATGATGGATATTTTCTATACTTTGATAGCTATGATGTTGGCACAATTTTGTGAATATAATAAAGTCACTGAACACACTTCAAGAGGTTAATTTTATAATATGATGATTATATTTCAATAAAACTGGTATTAATATACCTATGAGTAATAATACTAAATATAAAAAATAAAGATACTAAAATAAAACTATTGGGCCTATGAAACAAACATTTATTGAGTATAAAAAATTTCTTAATATATATATATTTTAAATGAAGTGGGAAGAAGCAGCAATTCTTAGTAATTGCTTCTTGTATGTACCTTGACCTGTTAAGCCCAAGGTTTCAAACCAGTAGTAACCTCAGCATTTAATTTGATGCTTTATTCACTGCACTACCACAGGTCAGGCTGAGTTTAAAAAATTTTAAATCAAGAAAGTATTATCAGTATGTTTATGTAAAGAAGTATAACTTCTGCATTATAAAACATTATAAGCATTAAAAAGACAATAACAACAGATTATCTATGGAAAATATTTTTTAAATTAAAGCATTTTGATCCTTATTTACATTGCACTCATTATATGCCAGAGACTGCTCTGAGTCACAAATAATGATTCATTTGATCCATATATTAAACCCATGCAAAAAAAAATTTCTTAATATTTTCTCATATTATAGCTGAGGGTAAAATGTTAAATAATCTCCTTGGTTTCCCATGGCCAGTAGTTGGTAGAGCTGAGATTTGAAACCAGAAAGCTTACTCCAGAGCCTATGCTGTAAACCCCTATACCACGCTGCCTTCTTTCTTGATTATAGACTGAACTAGGTATAAAGACAGGAGAAGGGAACAAAGGAGATAGTCAAGACAAACTGCCCAAGATAAAGGAAAGTCAAATACTTATATAGGTCTGAAGAAAACAAGCTAGAAATATAATGAGAATACATATAGAAAAGGAAGAAGAAAAGCTGGATCAATCACCTAAGATATAAAGACAACAGCATTTTAAAACTTAATTCAACAAATGGCTCATTTTTCTTTCTAAGTATCAGAGAATAAAGATGAATATGAGGCTACTGTTGTATTCACTCTTCTTAAGCTATAATTAGAAAAATTTCAATCTGTTATTATAGGTATTATTAAAAGTTCTTTTCCATATATCTGGTAATTACTAAGATTTACCCTCTAAGAATGATTTATTTTTTTTTTCCAATTTTAAAATTTTGAGTCAAGTATTTTTCATGTTGCTTTAAAACTATTTTAATGTATTGGTTTTCTTTTAAATTTGTGTGAAATATTTTGGGTTTGGAGATTTTCTATTTCTTATACCAGCTTTATGACTAGAACACCCTTTCTCGTTCTTATTTAATATATTTCCCAATAATGCCTTCTCATTTTCTTATGTTTGTAAAAATTGTATCTAATTTTTTAATATTTCACACATATATATTTATAAAGTGAGCATTCACCATTTTTTTTATTTATTCATTTTAGAGAGGAGACACAGAGTGAGAGACAGAGAGAGAGAGAGAGAGAAAGAGAGAAAGGGGGAAGGAGCTGGAAGCATCAACTCCCATATGTGCCTTGACCAGACCAGTGCAGGGTTTTGTACTGGCGACCTCAGTGTTCCCAGGTTGGCCCTTTATCCACTGCGCCACCACAGGTCAGGCCTCACCATTTTTTTCTAAACTGTAACGATGCCAGTATCATTTGGTCAAGAAAACATTTTTGCCCCATTTGTGACTTTTTATCTTCAAAATATGACTGTACACAATGACTTACCAATAGTTACACATCAATGCTCTAAAAGTATACCTTATAATTTTAACATATTCATACTATGTGCATTTCTGTTAAAAATAGCTTTCCTCTACTTGATACTCAGCACAGAATGATTGCAATCAAGAAAATTACTATGAGACTATCAAATCTGGGGCTGAAAATAATGTTCTTTCAGTGAGGAGAGAGACAGAGAGGAGAGAAAGAAGAGGGGAAGAGGGGCAAGAAAAGAACAAGAGCCTGACCAGGAGGTGGCACAGTGGATAGAGCGTCGGGCTGGGATGCGGAAGACAAAGGTTCGAGACCCCGAGGTCGCCGGCTTGAGCGGCTTGAGCAAAAGCTTGCCAGCTTGGACCCAAGTTGATGGCTCCAGCAAGGGGTTGCTCTGTCTGCTGAAGGCCCGCGGTCAAGGCACATGTGAGAAAGCAATCAATGAACAACTAAGGTGTCGCAACGACAACAAAAAACTAATGATTGATGCTTCTTATCTCTCTTCGTTCCTGTCTGTCTGTCCCTATCTATTCCTCTCTCTGACTCTCTCTCTGTCCCTGTAAAAAAAAAAAAATTAAAAGGAAAGAATAAGAATAAAATATGGAGTTAGGGAAGGAAGAAAAGGAGGAAGAGAAGCAGAAGAAGAACAGGAGGAAAGAGGAGGAGGAGAAGAAAGAACAAGGGTGGCGAGATGATCGAGGAGGAATGGGAAAGGAGCACCCAAAAGTTACGGTAAAAAGGAGTAAGGGCAGGAAGGAAGAAGAAACATACTGTATGTTGTGGTCATCATGTTATTTAGTGAAGAATAATATTTCCTTAGCAATTAACAAAATAAAATTCCTCAACATCATTTCATATAAGATTAGTCATACCATATTTCTACAACTCCCAGGGAAACTTTCTGCAGTCACAGGAAAATATCTTATGACATGCACAATAGAAGAGGACTTGAAGCTTGTACCCAAACAAGGAAGTAACTGTGTAAAGCAAATGTGTGATAAAACTCCCTGCATTACTATAGGCTACCATTAAAAATACTGCTTTTAAAGAAGAGCATTTAGGCCAGAAAACAGAAATTTCAAACAGAAAGACTAAGGCAAATAGTTGACACGTGGTAGGTTATAATGTTAGAAAGCCAAACTCCTGGAAAATTTTACTCCAAATGATTATATTTAAAAATATTTTGAGAAAGATTGTCAGAAATTATCATTGATTACCTACATGAGCTAGTAAGATATGCAGTCTGTGTAAGGTAGACAAGCACACTGGGTGTGCCCATACAAGAAAGACTCATCATCAACAGAGCAAGTCATGGTCAGAAAAGATGAATCCTTCACTGGACAAGAATAATTGGAAATCATTGTAAAAACCCAAAGTATATATGGTATTTGTAATTATGTTCATATTCATATAATGCCAAACTGTTAGTAAGTATATCAAAGAAGATATTTAAAAAATCCTTTTCAAATCTCCATAAAATCAAAAATAAATGTGTTGTTCTGTAGAGCTACCTAGACAGCATGGTCCTTCCCTATTTACTATAATAAAGATTTCTTCACTGAACAATGTGAAAATTATCAAAGAATATAACCTTGAGAATGTTTATTTTAAATATATTAAAATAACTGTTATCTGTGTTATTTTACATCATGAAATCTCTTTAACTTAGAATAGTCTCTAAAGCATATGTGTGACCTTTTTCTAATCTATATATTTTTATTCATGTTTTTTTCTCTTCTAAATAGAGCACTATCTTCCAGCCTCAGTTTCTTCCAATATACAGCTTTTCTGAATAAGCAAGACTAATGTTCTTTTACCACTTTGAATAAAGCATGAATCTTTTTATTATACTTAAAGTAAAACCCAATAAATAATCATTGAGCCCTTAAATACATCAGGCACTGTGCTAAATAATTTAAATAATCAGATTTTATCCTTCAAACAACCTTTCCAAAATGCACTATTATAAGTCTCATTTTATATATAAGCAAACTGAAATATGGTGATGTTAAGTTTGAAATCACTAACTGCTATGGTCTGAATATGTTTATCCTCAACTCCTCGATTGAATTCCTAATGCCCAATGTGATGCTATTAGAAAGTGGTGCCTCTGGGGGGTAATTAGGTCATGAGGGTGGGGCCTCCATAAATGGGATTAGCAATCCTTTAATTGAAACTCTACAAAGATCCCTCTTGCCATTTTCACCTTCTGAGGACACAGGGAGAAGGCACCAACTGTGAACCAAGAAGAGGGCTCTCACTAGAACATTAATGTGCTGGCATCTTGATCTTGGACTTACCAGTCTTAGAACTGTGGGAAACACATTTCTGTTTATGCTACCTGGTCTGCAGTATTTTGTTTTAGCAGCCCAACAGAGTAAGATACCAACCAAAGCAAGTGTCTAAGAATAGCATCCAAAGGATCAGACTGCAGAATTGATCTACTTTTGTTATTATGTTATTTTTAAAAATTTGTCATTTTTCCAGATTCATTATTTTAGCCAGACCCCCAAATTACCCATTTTTAAATAGAAATGTATCAATCCTGCTTTTTATCTCCATCTTGATTCAGCATTTTTAATCTTTTAATTTTTCATTTCAGCATCTAAATCAAATGTGTGACTTTGATGCTGAGTGTGGTTGAGTATTCTGGCCTTGGAACAAACATCCCTGAATTCAGAGACAAAATCTTACACTTATTCTGAACTTCCATTACACCTTTATGATCTTGTTCCCAATAGATACTCCATAAAGATATCTTTCCCAATTAAATCTTTATGAGTTTCTACAGCATTAAAAAGTTGCCTCAAGGCACTGATGTTCAGAAAGTCAATAGAAAAACTTAATATCATTTATTTTGTTGAGTTGATCGCTTATATTCTCTTCCAGGCTGTTCAATAAGAAATTGTGGAAGGAAGATTTGTAGCACATTTCTGAAATTTTGAAAATGTTATGACTACTATTGACTATAATGGATTGTATAAAAGTAATAATCAAAGTATTTAACTACCTATATGTGAACACTGATCAATAAAAATGTACAAGGCAATAAACATAGTTATGATTATACCAGAACACAATAGCTGAATCCAGGCTTATATTTAATCATAAGCATTTGTCTCAATCTGAAAGGTAAGTCTTGTCCATTAGGAATTGTGAATTGTAAATTTAAGCTTACTTTCCCATTCATATTATGTTTCTTCTTATAGATCTAAATTCCATGGTGCTAGTATCACTATATGTTAAATGAGGTTTTCTGCATAGTGTGCATTGTTTTTATATGTACTGAAATTAAAGTAATTTTCTTTCTAGTTTTGAATATGCTAGTATGCTATTACTTTGTAACATTATTGTGAAAGCTATTTTTCTAGCCTTTTAAGTGTAAAAAATATATTTTCATAAAATAGCAATAAAAGTCATTTAAGCAAACATTGAAGTTGACTAAAGTATAGTTATCTTGAGATTTATTAGATTTTCTAAAAACTGAAAGTTTTTCATGAGCCTATTTATTTAGATATTTAATCAATCACAAAAAGAGCACAGATAAATATGAAATTAAATAATATAAATTAAATATTATAAATATATTATTTTAAAAATCATTTTTCTAAAGTAAACCATTTCATGTATTTAAAAAAATTTAATAAATAAACTAATGCAGACTAAAATTATTATTTTATATTGGTAAGCCTACTAAAACTCAAGTAACTGTATTTTTTGGTTGTAAAAGTAAAACCAAAATTATAGAACTATGAGTAACAGCCTTAACAGGCGGTGGCACAGTGGATAGAGTGTCGGACTGGGATGTGGAAGGACCCAGGTTGGAGACTCCAAGGTTGCCAGCTTGAGCGTGCCATCTGGCTTGAGCAAAAAAGCTCACCAGCTTGGACCCAAGGTCGCTGGCTCTAGCAAGGGGTTGCTCCGTCTGCTGAAGACCGGCGGTCAAGGCACATATGAGAAAGCAATCAATGAACAACTAAGATGTCGCAATGGCAACAAACAACTGATGATTGATGCTTCTCATCTCTCTCTGTTCCTGTCTGTCTGTCCCTATCTATCCCTCTCTCTGACTCTCTCTATGTCTCTGGGAAAAAAAAAAAAAAAACACAACAAAAAACTATGAGTAACAATATTATTTCATAGCATATGTAAATAATCAGGTTAATCATATATTATTTTACTTAAGAAAAAATCTTGCAAATAAAGTTCTCATAAATACAATATTAAGAAACAAATTAAAAATGTATTACACTGATAGAGCTAGTATTCAGTCTTTTACATAGATTCAGAACCAGATTTCAATGAAGTTGATAAAGTTTAAGTTTCAAAGCCCTTCTTTGTCCACCAAGGATCTGTAAGTAGCCCTCTTATGTGTATCTATGTTCTTATATTTGTGCTTTAAAACTTCAAGAGCCGCATCACCTTGGATCACCCCTGACTATTTTAATTCTTTACAGTTTGACAATGCTATGTTTTACAAAGAAACAGAAGTCAGAAAGGTTAATTAACTTATCTATGAACGCTATTGATTCAATATTCAAAAGTAGGTCATCTCGCTCTAGCGTCCATGTTTTGAAAATCCCTACTTTATAGATACTGGTATCAATATGCATGAACCCCCAAACACAATGCAAATATATATATATATATATATATATATATATATATATATATATATATATATATATATACACACACACACACACAATATAACACATTATATATGAAGTTTAAAACAGGAAAAGTAAACTCTATGTTTTAAGTATATGTACATTATATATTTATGATAAAACTAAAAAGAACAGCAAAGACTTGATAAACATATAACTCCTAGTAGGATTATATTTTTAAAAAGGAGGATAGAATGAAGAGTAACCCACAAGGGGCTTTTGATTTGTTGTCATTTCTATATTTTTTAAATAGCTACTAAGTTTATAGTTATCAGTGTATTACTATTCTTTAAATTTTACTTATCTTATATGTACTCTTGGAATGTTTAATATGAAATATAAAAAACTGATTAAAAAATATCATACCTTAAATTATGTGTGTCAACGTACATAGCTTCTAGGTACATGTGCAAAGTCCCAAATCTCTTTCTCATTATTCTAATACAAGTATCGCATATCTTAAAAATTTAATGAAAAAAGTATCATACAGATATTAAACTATATTTTGGCATATTTTGAAAGTAAATTAATTCTTATTTTTGTTTCATCAAAAATAGTAATAACAGAGTACCAAAGGTACCTGGAATCTTGGTAACATATAATCCGTGGATTTATAATGAGTATTACAGAATTGTGGCTCATTTTTAAGGATAGATTGATAGAAAGAGTGTCATACCTATACAAACAACAAGAAGCTGGCCAATTGCCTGACCTGTGGTGGCGCAGTGGATAAAGCGTTGACCTGGGAACACTGAGGTCACCATTTCAAAACCCTGCACTGGTCTGGTCAAGGCACATATGGGAGTTGATGCTTCTAGCTCCTCCCCCCTTTCTCTCTCTCTCTCTCTCTCTCTCTCTCTCTCTCTCCTCTCTTTTTTAAATAAATTTTTAAAAAAAACAAAGAAAAAAAAAGAAGCTGGCCAATTAAAATCATACTGATCTTGAACCCATCAGAGTGCTGGCTTTGGATAGCAACTGATGAGGGTAAAATCTGAGGAAAGGTGAAGTAAGCCTTCAGAAAGAGACAACATAATAGTATAGGCATTCCCTATAGAGTGTAGAAACTCACCCACATATATTAGTGCATTAAAAGAAAAAAAAACCCTGGCTGGTTTGCTCAGTGGTAGGGTGTTGGTCAGGTGTATAGATATCCCAGGTTCAATTACCAGTCAGGACACACAGGAGAAGCGACCATCTGCTTCTCCACCCTTCCCCCATCCCCTTCTCTTTGTCTCTCTCTCTCTCTCTCTCTCTAAACCTTGCACAGCCATGGCTCAATCGGTTTGAGCACATAGGTCTCAGGTGCTGAGGATGGCTCTATGGTGCATCAGCCTTAGACACTAAAAAAGGCTCAGTTGCTAGCATGGCCCTAGATGGGCAGAGCATCGGCCCCAGACAGGGGTTGCCGGGGGGGTGGGGGGATCCCGGTTGGGGTGCATGCAGGAGTCTGTCTCTCTGCTTCTGCTCCTTACATTTAGAAAAGGAAAAAAATTAAAAAAAAATGACTAGGCAGTCATAGAAACAGATGAAAAATAAATCAACAAACTAAAATTTTCTAAAAGCAGAACATGTAGAATTGTGAGAGTACAGAGTCCTGGGAGCACAAATACTTGCAGCCTCTTCCCCTCGAAGCTCACTGTTTGCTCATGAAAAACACTGGGAGCAGGGAGATCAGAGAAAGCATCCCTCTAGTGTAGGTCCCTTGCTGTGTGACAGCTGCTGCAGAGAAAACAGAACAATTCTTACCTGGATCCTTCTCCCCAGTGGAATAAACCTCTTAAAGTGCTTAAGAAAGGCAGCAAATCTAATCACTTTGAGTGGATGAAAACTCACAGAAAAAGCGAGAGACAAGAACTCCTCTTAGTTGCACAAAATTACAGGTCCTTTACCGATGGGGGCAGGCAGGATCACTGAGAAAACTCAGCTCTAAAGACTCAGACACATGCACTGCCTACGGCTGAGGCCAAATGAAAAAAAGGTAGAATACTTCTATGCTCCTCACAAGAACCAGGAAACAAGTAACCATAGGCTGCCAGCAGTGGAGAGACAAGCTCTCAGGAACAGGCTCACAGGGAAAACCTAAAACTGTAGGTGGACTAAGAATTTGCTCAGATAGTCATTCTAGCTCCAACACTAACCACAAGGTGCCACTGGAGGAATTTGAAGTTGATGTATTGAATGAAGGTAATCATAGCAACCAACAAAATTTAAACAGCACGACTCGTCAATACAGGCTTAGCAGAAAAAGAGGCATGTCTATTTCCAGGCATAAATATTATTCACCTCAGTCTCTGCTACCTTACATACAATCTTTAGATTTCAATTAAAAATTATGTATCACACAAAATGAAAAGGATGATAATCTGTTGTTGAGAGACAAAACAATGAAGAAAACTAATCCCAAATATAAATCTATTGTTGGAGGAGTCATAGAGGGGATTTAAAAGGACTATGATTTTTATGTCTCAGCCTCTTGTGAAAAACTAGAAGAAAATAATGAATAGATGGGTAATTTCGGAAAAGAAAAGAAATAATAAGAAAGTGTCAAAATACATGCTAGAAATAAATTTAAACACCCACAGTACCAAACATGAATGCCCTTGGCAAGCTCATCAGTAGACCTGACACATCCAAGGAAAGACATAGTGACCTTAAATATAAGTCAGTAGATATTACTCTAATGGAAATACAAAGAGAAAATTAGTGGGGAGAAAAAATGGAATGCAAGAGATATAGGCCAAAATCAGCCTAAAATATGTAATTAGAATCCTAGAAGAAAAAAAGTGAAGAAAAAAATATCTACAAATGAATCAAGTATCAAGAATCTTCCAAAGATAGCAAATTTAAAATTAACCGAGAAACGAATTCATACTGCTGAAGACAAAAGATAAGGACAAATATCATAGACTGTCAGAGAAAAGTCCACAGTCATCTTCAAAAAATGAAGTCTTCCAGGTTTCTGATAACAGGTAAATCCAGTGTAGATGTATCATCATACCTAAAAAATATGTATAATTTAAAGGAGTGAATCATCTACCAATGAGTTTAAGAAAAGTCAGAGAAGTAAGGGAACAATGTCAATTGCCCAGCATAAAATATGCTTTGTTGGGCTAAAAGAATTGAGTCAGTCAATCATCTATAGCCTTATTGTAGAATTCAATCAATCAATCAATCAATCAATCAATCAATCAATTGTATGAGCATGTAGAGTAACAAATATAATTTTAAAAGGAAATAATCAGTCTGATGTTATTATATACTGAAATGCTAAAACTAATTTTCTCTTGGTTTGTATCCAAATAGTATTCATTTTTTTCTCTCTAATATTAATTTCTGATCATTTCTTTTCAAGAACATTTGTTTCTTTTGATGTAATTTTGATAATTATCTTTTCAATATCCTCTTGGGTTGAATATAATATTTAGTTGAGTTTAATATTCATTGATAGACATTAAAAATGTATGGATTAAATCAGTAAATAATACTATGCAAAAATACACTCCATATTATTTCCATGAATCATCAGTCTGGTATTTGAAGAACTCTGAGACCCTGAAGAATGCAAACATATCATTCAGGAGCCAACTAAGAGTCAAAAACCAAACATTAATTTGTACATGAAAATTTTAATTAAAAACTGTTAACTATAACAGAAAATTGGAGTAATGGATGACTATCTATTATAAAGGATACTCTAAAGAATATAGAAATAATAGATAGAGGGGCAGCCTGCACCCCTAGAGAAGAACAGTGAGCCTAAGAAAGAAATGCCTTTCTTGTTGTGTTGACACTGAGACACAGTGAAAACTGAAAAAGAGGGTTGGGAGAGAAATTTTAATAGGTTCCCTGCTGAAAACCCTCCATTGAGAAGTGTAGTTGTGTTGTTACTAGAGATATCTGCAGTGGGGACTATCCTATAAGTCATGCACTTTGGAACTAAAGGACAACAGAAGCTGAACGCTCTGCTAGGCACTAAGATTTGCACACAATTCAAGAGCCTACCCAGAAAAGCACACAGGAATTTGAAAGAGAAACCCTTTTCTACTCTAGTATTCCTCTGGTACTCTACCAACAAAGCCACCTGCCACAGGAGAAATACTTATAAGATCCAGGTATATATTATTGTACAGCAGTCATTCAGGTGTGATTTGGGGAGGACAGCCAACTCAATAACTAGTATATCAATTTTCAATATCTCTCAAGAAAAATGCCAAACCAAGAAAACAAGTGGCCAGCTATCTGACACATGTAGGTCACATGATATGTACTACACACACTTTATATCTTAATCATCCACCAATAATAAAGGGCATAAGGGGAAAGTGGATAACATATAGAGAATAAATTCAAAAGTGTCCAAGTGAAATAAGTCAGTCAGACAAAGGTAAGTACCATATGATTTCACTCATATGTGCAATCTAATCAACAAAATGAACTAACAAGCAAAACTGACAGTCATAGATAGAGAGCAGATGACAGCAGTTGGGGAGGACCTGGGGTGTGTGGAGGGATTGAGCAAGAATGAAAAAAAGAGAGGAAAAATTCATGGACATGGACAACACAGTGTAGCGATTGATGGGGTGGGCGGGTATGAGTGACATGGTGGAGGAGGGAATAGGGAGACAAACAGAGACTTGACTTGGGTTGGTGAACTCACAATACAATGTGCAGATGACGTATTATAGAATTGTGCACCTGACACCTGTACAATTTTGTTAACCAGTGTCACCTCAACAAATTTAATGAAAAGGAAAAAAAAAAAGTCTCCCAGGGCTGATTACATTAGAGTTTGCAGTTATTTGTAAACTCATCAAGCTATAAACTTATAGTTTCTGCATTTGTCTTTATCATTTTTATATTTCAAGAGAAATATAAAATTTTTAAAAATATAAAACTTTTAAAACACCCATGTTGTAAAGTTTAATATCGGATCATAGTTCACCTATACAGAGCTTATCATAGAATTTATGTACTTCGCCCTATTGACACAAATTTCTCTATAATTGCCTACTTAATTGCAATGATTCTGAATCAAAAACAATTTTTTATAGGTTCTGAAAAAGGTTGAAAAATTGAAGAACAAGTTTATTTCGGAAGTGAAGACTTTTCAATCATTTAAAACATGTTTCTAATTTCATGATTTCTTAGAGGTCCTTAGTTTATTTCTAAATAAAGATAATTGCCATTATAAATGGTATCTGGAAGCTTCTAACAGTATTATTTTGTGGTAAAAACCAAATGATCCTCATTTTATCCACTAAATCTTGCCCTTCACTGAAATTTACTAGTTGGATGCCAGCTTTGCCCCACTCACCAAAAATTGAAATGTCTTTACCTTTTAATAAAGAATGATTCCATGTCTTAGAAGATTGGTCTTTATAACAGTTTTATTAACAAATAAAGCATCTTTTGTGGCAGACTGATTACACTGACAATCTCAAGGATCACCACGAAATGCTTTTCTAAACCACATCATTTGTTCTATAACTTTCTAGTCTTCTCCCCTTTGAACATAAACTTTGCTATGTTACTAGCTCTGGCCAACGAAATGTTAGCAAGTGTGATGTAAGTGGAAACACAAAGGAAGAAAAGTACATTATATGACATGGCCTACTTTCTCTTGGATCCTTGATATAAACATAAGAATACAGCAAGACTAGCCTACTAGAAGATGAAAGAACATATGGAAAGGGTAAGTGATCTTAGCCAAAATCAGTCAAGGTCCAGCCAGTTCAGCAGGAACTTCAAACTGACCCAAGACCTTGTGAGAAATAATGAATGGTTGTGGTTTTAAGTCATTAAATCCATTAAATTTTGAAGTAACATGTCATAAAGATTAAAATATCTATCTAGCATATGTTTTTTAACTGATTGAAATTTGCTCTTTCACTAGATCTTTTTATAATTTTTAAAATTTTGTTTTGTTTTATTAAGAAATAATGTTCAAAGCAGTTTACTGGAGTTACTACAGAGGCAAACTGAATCAAAACCAAAACAAAACACAGATTTTTACATGAGGTTACATGACTTTCTTAATAGCTAGAGACCATTTTTCTTCACTAGAAATTACGTTACAATGAAAATATAAAACATTGTATACCGTGAATGTTTAGGGTTACTTGGGAAGAGTGAAAAGCTTAAATATAAAATCTGTAAGTGTTGAGTCTACCAAATAATATAAATGATTGAAAAATAAGATTTAAACATATAATAGTTATTCATTAGTGATCTGATTTCCACAAGGGTTAAATAAAATGTTTTGAAAATCCTTTGAAAATGTTTATAATAGGTAATAGTTTAATAACTTTAGACCTCTGACTCTTTTATTAAGCATGAACTGACCCTCAGGTGGTTAGAAAGTAATATCATACGTCTGATGGTTCTGTCAATTAGACGATAAAGATGAATAGATGCACACACTGAACAGTCCTATGTTCTGAATCATTCTGGAAACTTGGGGTAACTGATTTTATGATTAGTCAAGAAATATAGTTGATATGAAAAATTTTATGAATGTTCCTTCTGTATGCAGCTACACGATACTATCTTCAGCTTAGCTGTCTTTTACAAGTCAGGAGAGAATTGGGGAGTATTCTTCTAATCGCATGCACCACAGCTAAAATATATATGTCCTAATTCAATGACTCCTTTTTATATTTATGTTACCTGTCTGTTTCTGGGATAAGAATAAATAAGAATCATAAAACTGAAGCCCATTAAAAACATTCTCTAAGAGAATTGATTTTCTCAGAAAATGTTGATTGGCTACCCCTTCTTAGCCAGCCACTGTGAATCTCAGGCAAAGACTGCAGGGGAGACTTTTCAGATGTGCTAAGGGATGGAATAATTTCTTTTTAACTAAACCCTAAGGAAAATATGTACCTGACATTGAGGACTGGAATGAAGCCAGCTGATTCTTATTCTGCTCCTAATCTCAAATAATTTTCAACTCTCAAATTCAACGCATATATATGTAGAAAACCAGATATTTTCAGTGTTAATAGGATGCTGATTATTATCTTTAAATGTTTCTTTCTTCCTCCTACTTCTTTCTGCTTGCTTCAGGTATTCTAGATGATATTCCAGCTCCACATGTGCATAATACCTTCCCCATCAAACCTGTGCTTCTTAGAGAAGTCTTGTTCCTTTTGTTAACTTTGCAACATTTCAAATCCAATTACTCATTTAGGCCATCAAGTTTTTTATTTTTTTTTAATAAAGACTTGGATTTAAAACCCAGCTTTGTCACTGACTGGTTTCAAACAACTCAAGAAAGTTGTTTCCCCTTTCTTGGTTTCAGTTTCCAAATATGTACAAAATGGGAAAAACATTTGCTTTCTTTATCTCACAAGTAGATGTAAGAAGAAAACAATGTTTTGGGAAATACTTTGTGAATTACAATAAAATGTGAGACAATTACCTTCACGATAGGGAATTAATATTTTGTATATTGGCACATCTCATTTGGCATGCATTCGGGTCGGCTTTTAGTTCAATGGTTCTTTCGAGTTCATTTGTCAATTTTGTATGCATGGCAGATTTATAAATGGGTGTAAGTTTGTTAAAGTAATAAAGACTAACATTTTATAATCACTTTTGATAGCTTACCCCAATATCAACAATCAGTATATTTTTCGTGTGGCTGGTAAACCTAACATGCTCTGAATTTCTTTTGTGAATGAAACTGGGTATGCTTCCCCATAGAAGCATTGCCTTGCTAATGATCTCTTTTCATTGGGGGGCACATGTTGTGATAGCTTCATTGTTCAGATAATAGTTTCCCATGCAGAAAACAATGGGGGGGAGTAATTGAAAATAAGGCTATATTTCAAAATTAGGAAATTTTGTACATATTTTGAAAATCATGAAAAATGATAAAGTAAAAAGTCATGACTATGATTTTTTAACTTATTGATTTGAGAGAGAGAGAAACACTGACTTGTTGTTCCACTTATTTATGCATTCATTTGATTTTTGTATGTGATTTGTGTTCAAGGATCAACTGTAACTATGATAAGCTTTTCAATTTTGTGTGAATATTTTTAATTCTCTAGTTCAATAGCCTTATTCATGAAGGCAGATCCTGTGTGATTCACTATGTGATCTTCAATGTGTAATGTATCACAGTGTCTCAATACAGGAAGTATGTAGTAGGCACTAGAATAAGTTAATAAAATAATGAATTATAATTATTCATTTTTAAAGCATTTAGTTGAAAAATAATTCATTATAAACAATATTTTAAAGATATATAATGCTAGTATTTTTTTATCTTTGACTAGATCTGATATTTAGTGGTGTATCAATAAGTGTAACAATTTAGAGTTATCAGACATTCTTATATACCACTTCTCCAAATGTTTGTTTTTATTTGTATTATTATACAATGTCATGGTGCAGTATTCCAGTTTGAAAAACAAAAAATTCACGTAAACATTTAAATGATTTATTTCATTGGACTGTGTAGCAATAAAAAGTGCATTTAAAGATGGTTATCAAAATTAAATTCAACCGCCTGACCTGTGGTGGTGCAGTGGATAAACTGCCGACCTGGAATGCTGAGGTCACCGGTTCCAAACCCTGGGCTTGCCTGGTCGGGGCACATATGGGAGTTGATGCTTGCTGCTCCTCCCCCTATTATCTCTATCTTTCCTCTCTCTCTCTCTCTCTAAAAATGAATAAATAAAAATCTAAAAAAAAAATTAAATTCAACCTTGATATATCAGGTGGTTAGTTTGCTGAATTAAGTTCAATTCAAGCTATCAAGAACTGTGAATGATCTGAGGCATTTTCTTACTTACAGGCTTTAAGTAAGCCTGCCACAGTTTTACAAATGCTCTTAGAAGACGTGAGATTCCTGGATCAGAGACAAAAAGGTCATGTTAATCATGGTACAGCAAGCAGCATGAGCTTTATTATTGCATCAGTTCCCCTGTCCCCTGTGTCCCATGGGAGGCGAGGGAGAGGTGTTTGGGTGATACAAACAGTAAACACTCCTGGAGTCTATTTTATAGGGAGATACTCTTTTTATTTTCAGACTCTGTACTACACAAGAACTTTTAACAATATAGTCCAGAACAAAACTGCCTCTGCTTGTAAGCCATGCAAAATATTAAAGACTCATGAAAAATTATTTCCTAGTGTGCTCTTCTCATATTAATGCAAATCTTGCATTTTTTTTATTTTGAAATAATCACTTATTTTTCAGAGAAGTTTATGTATGTGTCACTTAGAATTTTTATATTTCAATTGGCAACTTTGATCCCACTCTATTTTAAACCAATTAGCAAGTATCCTGGTTTACTGCTACTCTTTTTGCTAATAAAATGGATAACAATATGAGGTTTTAAGAATACTCAACATTGGCTTCCCTTCTCCTAGATTCTATTTCTAAAGTGCACTGGGAAAGTTCTCCATTGGATGGTGTCAGAGTGGCATGTTCTCTAATCACAAAACTACAGTTTTAGTAGAGAATCCTTAAACTTGCAGCTCCTTAGAGATGACTTAGAGATGCAGACCATGTTAAACATCAAAAATCAGCTCTACACCTTTTCCATTCTCAGCAAGTGCTGCTAGCCTCTGAAGACAACTGATTCTATTCCTTATATAACCCGGTTTTGCTTTAAAATTGAGAAAAAAAGATGATAGTATGACTAAGGTCAATAAAAACAGTTCAGTTTTCCAAAATCTAAGTCAGGACTGGGACTGCCCTAAACAGGAGAGTTAGGAGGACCCTTTCAGTACGGACAACACTACTTATCTAGTGGAGACCTAAATTAGAAATTAAATAATGAAGAATTGAAATAAAATATTCTGCCACAATTTTTTTTCTTGACATAATGAAGCAGCTTGTTTATACAAGCTATTGGTATAGCTTTACTAATTATTAAATCATTTTCTTTGTAATTTATTTTATTTGTATTGGTTGTGGGTAAAGTTTTTGTGAAAATTATATGTGACTTAGTTTCTCTCTGGTAATTTCCTGTGCCAATGTAATAAAAAAATAGACTCTAATTATATTGTATGCCTTAGCCCCTTTACTCACTCTAAGACAAAATAGGCACCATAATTAAAATTTAAGGTTATAAGATGAAGATATAGAATTACTTGTCTAATAATTCAGCATACTTATTTCATGAAGAAATAAACTGACATAGACCTGAGTAATTTGACAAAGGTCAGGGCATGTGAAATCAAGAGATGATAAAATACAAATATAACTTCCTAGAGCAGTCAATTATTTCATTCACCATCTTAAGGTCATTTGTGTTTGTAATTTAAATGCTAATACTCTTCTAAGAAAATTGAGATAGGTTTAGGTCAGTGTATCTTCTAGTATACTAACAATCACTAGATAGGCCATCATTGAATCAGAAGTGTAAGAAGTAAGCAGAGTGACAAAAGTGAGAATTCTGAAATCAGGGCCTTAAAAAGAATTTCAATTTCATTCTGTTCTTGCTATATATGATTTACTACTTAACTGACTTCATTGACTAGTAAGAATAAAATGCTTATGTTGCAAGATGCATGCACATAAAGTCCCTGGCAAATTGCAAGCAATCACTATCATTGTCATTTATAATTATATTCCAACTATCTATTCTCATTAATAAATCTTCTACCTATGCTCTGATAGCAAATTAGTCCTGTATTCCATCCATTATACAATGCACCATATTTAAAATAATTTTGTTCTCAGGGACTAAGTACTCATAGTCATTAAAAATTCATCAATACCACTATATCATTTGATGGTTGACAATCCCAAAAATATTGTAGTAAAGGAGACTCTCAATTTAAATATAGGACTGCAATCAGGTTTCCATTACTACTGCTTATGGGCCTCAATTAGGGAGAGTCATTCAGATGACAAAAATTGTAATCAGTCAACACAAATGAAGTTCTTAGATAAAATAAATAAAATTTAAAGCCTCTTGAATAATTAAGAATTTATATATTCACTTCCTCCAGCTCTATATACAAAGACTACATACTAAAAAAAGATACATCTAACAAATGTAACTATATGTAGAATGAAAATATTCTGATATTTTGCCTCTCTAAATATTAAAATCCTTAAACATAAAAAATATTTAAATGGTTATACAGCCCCTTTGTCATCACATAAAAACATTATTAATTGTCGGATTATAAGCATATCACTCTCTGTAGCTCAGAAAGAAAGGTTCAGCTGACAATGGAATTATCTTCATCAGATCAAATAAATTTTAAAGTTGTATAAGTATTCATCATTTCTTCCAGTGCTTCTGTATTTACACTACCATTATATTTTTGGTAACACCAACATTTTCTATAATTGCATGTGCATAAACGTTTTAATTGGTTATCATTATAATAGACATGGATGGACCCAGAGAGCATTATGCTATGTGAACAATAAACCATTCAGAGAAAGACAAGAACCATATGATTTCACTTATATGTGTAATCTAATGAACAAAATATACTAACAAATTAGAAACAGACTCATAGATACAAAGAATAGACTGACAGCAGTCAGAAGGGGAGGCAGTTAGGGGCTGGGCAATAAAAGGAAAAGAATTTAGCAAAAAATACAAAAATCTTATAGACAACAGGATCGTGATCACTAGAGGAAAAGAAAGATGGGAAGAGGTAGAAGAAGGTAAAGGGTGTCTTATCCATGAAAAAGATAAGAAAAGATAAAACACACAACTTTTTTTATTTTCCTCAGGTCTCAAGTTCTACTCATGAAACTATCATGATAGGCACAGAACCTTTTTATCTACTTTATGAAGAAAATGTATGAATGCCTATAACATCTCTCCTTTCTTATTTAAAATATACTCCTGTTTTTGTCAATGTAATTTGCACATCACTTACATCAGAATTCCAATAGTACTAGTTTAAAAATATAGATTACTTTTCTCCAGCACAGCAATTTTTAGATCTTGAGAAGGGACAAAGCACTATAGTGTAAAATCTTCCCAATGTGGTATTTGACAAAAAAATTCATATTTTAAACCCTCTCCAAATCAGCTTTTTTGCCCTTCTCAATGAAACAATAAATCTCCCCCTCTACTTCAAGAATAAAATACTTAGTTTATTTAACCATATTATCTCACGTTTTTGTCATATTTTTTCTAAAACATCCTCCTGCATCTCTAGCAACATTAAAAACTAGTACTACTTCCCCTTTGTTTAATAATATATTCTGATTTCCCCTAATAAAAACTATTTTGGCCCAACCACCATTTTCACATTCCAGATGATTTCTGCCATAAACACCTCCCTTTAAATAAAATTTTATACCTATACTCACAATTTTCTATTAAATGCAGCTAATAATTTTTGCATTAATATTGTTTATATTGATGTGATCCTTTATTTCTTTGCTAAAATCTATTTTCAAACTTTAACAATTGACCTATTTGGTAGAAGAGTTGAAATAAGAATCAATCTGGGAATCCAGGTTTATGAAGGGTATATGCATATGTTTGTACTAACTATTACAAAACTCATACAGAGATATTTGGGCCATGGGAATATCACTTCTTTGGTCATAACCAACCTTTGATGGTAAAAAAAAATGAGAAAATGTTAAATGTTACTGATTTTAGACAAAACTATACTATGGTTCACACAATGCCAAACCATTTCTATCATTACGTGCTCTAGAGGAAAAATTAAAAATTAGCCCAAAGATTCAGTAACGAAAGTGAGATATCAGAATGTTGCTGGCACTACTGCTTCTACTTTATTGGCCTATTTGCCTAAAATATTTGTATTATGTCTAAAGTGCAACATCTAACTCAAAGAAAGGCATAGAATGAAAGATGAAAGAGCCTAGTTCATGAAGCCAAACTTGGTTTCTGTTATGAGAGGGAGACACACCCTTACTTATTTAAGACATCATTTTTTGTTTGTTTCTTGGTATTGACTTTTTTTTTTAGCTTTCTGTTACTTGTAGCAATAGTCAATCCCTAATTAAAACAATGGATTGATTTAATCAAATACTGCTTTCATTGTATTTAATTATTTGATCATATTTTCAGTGTAAGTCAGGCATATTTATTGTGCATCTTTGCTCTATTTTCTCAGACATTTTGTTAATATCAGATGTAGCACCTGGGAATTCTGGCTTTGGGTACAAATTGATCAAATAAATTATATTATATATTTATATATAATTATAAAAATATGTATTTCTGAATTAACCTATAAGCTAAAGAAGAAATCACAAGTGAAGTTAGAGAATATTTCAGACCAAATGATACCGTGTTTCCCTATGTGTAAAACATACCCTTTTCTGAAAAATTTGGGGTCTAAAAACTGGGTGTGTTTTATACAGTGGTTGTAAATTTTTTACTTGCATTTCCTGCTTTTTCACACTTGTTTTTGTGCTCATTGTTGAAGACTGATTTGTCATCAGACACAAATGAAGACAAGCTAATAGATGGGAGTTTTGACAGTGATAGTTGTATAAATTTTATGATGAATAAATTTGAGTTCAATAATGTTATGTAATACATTTTTTTTCAAATTTCAAGCCCCGAGATTAAGGTGTGTTTTATACATGGGAGTGTCTTATACATGAAGAAATACGGTAATTGCCATGTGAGATTTTAAAACGTGTGGGTTGCAGTTAATATGATACATATAGATTTAAACCTTTTATAGAAAAGTAAAAAATGTTTAGCCTAAATTAACTAAGAGTTCACCTTAAAAAGGTTGAATAAATTAACAAATTAAATTTATATTAAATTGAAGGGAAGAAGATAAGGACAAGAGCAGAAACTAATAAATTAGAACAAAAACAGAAAAATTAACAAAGATTAATAACATTGATAAACCTCTCATAAGATAATAAAGGAAAAGAAAATAAATATTCCATATTATGCCAGAATATAAATAGTTGCTATTATCACAGATCTAAACTATTTCCTATTACTACTATATTAAAATATTATAATAATGCTATATATAATACATTTTCAAGTTTTATTATATTTAATTTTTTTTTATTGTTAATTACAGATAACATACAATATTTATATAAATAATTATATTATTTTCGGGTATACATACAAGTGAATAGACATTGCATAACTTACTAAATGATCTTATACCATGTAACACCATATATAGCTATTAGAATATTACTGATTATATTCCCAATGCTGTACTTTACATCCTCATGACTTGCTGTCTCAACCATTTTGTTCCTCTTACTCCCTTCACCTTTTTCACCCAACCCCCCAACTCTTCTTCCATCTGGTAACTGTCAAAATGTCCTCTGTATCAAAAAAAAAAAATGTTCTCTGTATCAATGAATCTGTTTCTGTTCTCCTTGTTCACTTATTTTGTTGTTTAGATTCAACCGTTGATATATATGTATGTATTTTTGCATGGTGAAGGGGTGGGGAGCTGTAGTACTTGACAGTCTCTAGGTGAGAGTTAGGCTCTGATGGAATGAGTCCAGATGCCAGGGCCCTGTGGACATCCAGAGGTCCAGGCCCTGGGTTCTGGATGATTGATTAAATTTGTTTGTGGAGGTCAAGGAATCCTGGTGGGCTAGGGGAGGGCAGTTGCCACCCAACTGAGCCCAGGTCAAGCTAAACTCTTATATCCTGGTGGCAATGGAGGTGCCAGCTGGCTACTCCCACTTGCCACCCTCCACCCCCCAGGAGGGAAGGCAGCACTGGGGTCTTGCTGCTCCAGATGTTGAAGGCAACACTGCAAGTCATCAAGTTTAAATTAAAACTTATTAAAAAAAAGACAACCACTGTCCAAACAAACCCATGATAAGCCAGCCTGGCCCACTTGACAATCTGTCAGTTAAGGGTGAAGGTGGTCAGCCTACAATGGTCACTGCTAGGAACAGAAATATGTCCTGGCTGGTGTGCCAGGCAGGTTGTCCCATGCTCTGCTGTCAGCAGCATAATATTCTTACCTCAATAAATTTTAAAATAGGAATTAAAAATAATGTATGAATGGCTTAAAATACTCAACCTAATCAACATAAAATGAAGTAGAAACACTGACTAGCCCTATATTTATTAAAGAAATTATATTTGTTATTAAAATCTTCCCACACAAAACTTAAAATAAGAGTTTGGATGCTTTCACTAGTAAATCTTAGGTACTTTAAAAAATGAACTAATTCCAATCTTACACAAATTCTGCCATAAAGCAAAGGAAGGTCACACCTCACCGAAGCTTATCAGGCCAGGAAAACCTGTGATTAAAACATAACAAAGGCTTATCCTTGAGAATATTGTGCTAAGAAAAATAAGCCAGTCAGGAAAAGTTAAAAGACATATGATTTCACTCACATGTGGGTTATAAAACTAAAACTCAGAGACACAGACAAGAGTACGGTGGTTACCAGAGGAAAGTGGCAGTAAGGGGTAAATAAGGGTAAATAGGGCCAAATATATGGTGATGGAAGATGATATGACTGTGGGTGGTGGGCACATAATGCAATATACAGATCATTCATCATAGAATTGTAGAATTGTATATGCAAAATCTATATATGCTTATTAACAAATGTCATCCCAATAAACTTAACTAAAAACATTACTAGAATAAAATATTAAGATCTTTCATGAAAACAGACAAATTTTTTAATAAAATATTAGCAATTGAAAGAAATAATATCTATGAATGCTAATATATAAACAATAAGATATGACTGAGTAGAGTTATTTTAGGAGTAAAAAGTATATTTAATCCTTGAAAACTTAACAATGTAAATTACTGTGTTTATATAGTATTATGACTAAGAATATTAAGTCTTATTGATAATGACACAACATTTAACTATTTTCAGTTCTCATTACAACAAAATTCTCTGCATATTAGGAATAGAAGATAACTACCTCAATCTGATAAGATGTATCTTGGCCATGAAAATAAATCATGACCAAATCACTTTATCCAGAAAACCAAGTTTGGGGTATATTATAAAAATCAACTAAGTGCAGTAAAAGATTAAAAGGAAAAACTCATTAGACCATTCCAATAACTTCTGAGAAAAAAATAAAACACATTTAACATAAAATAACCAATGAAAACAGTTAGTGTAAACATCATACTTAAGAATCAAACCCTGAAAATTTCCTTTTGAAATCTGTTGGTAGTGAAAATTTCCCATTATCATCACTTTGTTCAACATTGTACTGGAATTTTGAAGAGGTGCAATGAGTCAAGGAAAATGAATAAAAGCATAGGGACAGGAAAGAAAAACCATGTCAATATTCAAAGATACTAGGACAAACTAATGAAGCAGTTTCAACAAAGTGTCAATTACAAATACATCTAACTAACAAACTTAAGTCTTTGACGTAAAAAAATATTATATACATCAACACTTCAAGATTTCTCTTTTTAATCAATAAATAGAATTTTGAAACTGATATTCTCAGTTTTATTTCTAGCTTTATTTCTAGAGTTTTTGATGTCCTGCACAGAAATATCAAGCATCACAAAGAAAGGTTGTTAAAATTATAGTTAAATATATGCATACATACAGCTGAGCTTGAGTTATATCTGGAACTAATTCTTGACGGTAGCAGTTTTCTAAACTTTTGTTTTACTTTTTATTTTATGTATAATAGATTATATTAGAAGTTATGATGTTAATAAATGCCATTGTCATCTCATTTTCAATTTTAGCAACAAAAATGACAAAACTTTGAGGCCCTGGCCTGTTGGCCCAGTGGTAGAGCATCAGACCAGCTTGTGGATGTTCCCGGTTTGATTTATGATCAGAGCACACAGAAGAAGCAACCATCTGCTTCTACACCCCTTTCCCTTTCTGTTCTCTCTCTTTTTATCTCTCTCCCTTCCCCTCCCACAGTCATGGCTTGATTGGTTCGAGTGCGTTGGCCATGGGCACTGAGGATGGCTTCATAGAGCCTCTGCCTCAGGTGCTAAAAAAAAAAAAAAAAAAAGGAAGAAAGAGAGCCACACCTCATCGAGTACCTTTGATGAGGTGTGACCCTCTTCCTTTGCTTTTCTAAGGCTCTGCCTCAGCTTGCCTTAGTTGCAAGCATGGCCCCAGTTGAGCAGATTATCAACCTCAGTCAGGGGGTTGCTGGGTGGATTCCAGTCAGGGCACATGTGGGAGTCTGTCTATCTCTCCTCCTCTCATTTGGAAAAGAAAAAAAAGACAAAAATTTGATTATAAGGTGAATTTTGGTTTTGTATTTTATTAGTTTTTAACTATAAATATTTATGAACATACATTCAGTCCAATTATTTCCTTTATTTTAATTTTTATGATAAGATTTCTGTGGTAATGAATTAAACTAATGCCTACCAAATGGTCATATATTTTAATTTTTTATTAGTTTCTTTATAAACTATATTATAATTATTGGCAGTAAGGATTGTTTACACTTTTTATATTGGTTAAATGAGTCTGTCAGAATTTTACAGTGAAATGTTTCTTTATCAATAAAACCATTCTCTGTGTAATTTTTTATGATATTTTACTATAAATTATTTTTAGGTTTAGCTTTTACCAGTTCATTCCTTTTTTTCTTGTGACATATTTTCAATAAAATTAAATAATAAAATCATTGTATTGTACGTCCTACTTAAAATGACTGATTTCTGGCATATGATATTTTAATTCAAAGACAATTCTCTGCTTGTTTCTATTTAAGAAGGCTGCCACTTTTCTTCATTAGCTAAAACTTCTAATTAGAGCAGAGTTATGCAGAATATTTTGCACACTTTGCTCAGAAAGCTAAAATGTTATGTATTTGAGATATTTCACATGGTAAAACTCTCAAGAACGTTTTAATGAATTTCAAATTTATTATTTCTTTTTAATTAAATTCACATAAGCTCTTAGGCAATTAAGTTTGTAAGAGAAATTTGTAAGTGAGAAAAATGATTATAGGGTTGGAAGTGAAAACGTACAGCTTTCCAATACCGGCTATGTACTATTTTATGTAAGACGGAGGCAATGGCAAAAATAAGTGCTTCCTCGTAAGAGATAAGATAGCTATTACCAATTAAGAAAATACATTTGAAACAATTACTAAAGAATAACAGCAGTTACCCTACTCGTATTTTGAATTCCCCTTGCCTGACAAATTGAAGCGTAGACCTCTATTCCATAAATTATTGCACTAAATTTGCTTAATTTTTTCTTTTTATTACATTAATAGAACAATATGTATGCTAATTTTTGAAATCCTAAATTACTTCTAATTCTGAAATTCAGAGATAAGCACTTTTATTTTGATATTTTAATTTTTCTCTAAATGTATGTGTCCATAGATATACACAATATATTATGCTTTAAAAATTAAAATTCAGGATATCTTCTGATATAATAATTTAGAAAATAATTAGGGAACACATAAAACGATGTGCATTTCAAATTAGGTGATTATATACTGTATTTCATTCTCATAGTTAGATACTTATTAAAAATTACTGTATATTATAAACAGAGCTATAGGTTTTCAACAATAGATGTCTGCTGTTTTTTAAACTATAACACATTAAAAAATTTCATGTTACTTAATTATTTTTGTATCTTTATTATATTAAATTCTTTTAGACCTCCATTTCAAATAAAGAAAACTTTGCACTGCTTGGGAAAACAAAATGTCATCTACTACTCTACAATAAGCATCTAGGGCAAGAAAGAGGGATGCTATTGCAAGATTACAATAAATATTTTTACTTCTAATCTGCTTTCTCACCTTTGTGTATATTTTTTATCTGTATCAGTTTCTGCCATGTAGATATTGTTGAGTATAGACATACTTGCTGCATACAAAACTTTAGTTTCAATCCTATGCAGAAGTCCAATGTAGTTCATTTTTTGTTTTTTATTTGATTTGATTTAAATTATTTTCCTTTTATTGAATTTATTGGAGTGACACAGTTATCAAAACTATACAGATTTCAAGTGCCCAATTCTATAACACATCACCTGTATACTGTACTGTGTGTGCAACACTTCAAGTTGAACCTCAATAACTGTCAGCCTCCTCTCTAAGAGCCTGTCTCTGTTTTGCTTATTTCATTTTGTTCATGATAAAAGCAGACAAGCAAGTGATGCAGAGAATCACATATTCACTGTGTTGTGGGGCCCGTTTGGACAGCAGCACCCAGGCGGCTACCATTGGGGCTGTGGTAAGAAACACCTGTTGGCCAGGCGGTGCGGCAGTGGATATAGCGTTGGACTGGGATGCGGAGGACCCAGATTCAAGACCCCGAGGTCACCAGCTTGATCACGGGCTCATCTGGCTTGAGCAAAAAGCTCACCAGCTTGGACCCAAGGTTGCTGGCTCCGGCAAGGGGTTAATTGGTCGGCTGAAAGCCTGCGGTCAAGGCACATATGAGAAAGCAATCAATGAACAACTAAGGTATTGCAACAAAAACCTGATAATTGATGCTTCTCATCTCTTTCTGTTTCTGTTTGTCCCTATCTATCCTTCTCTCTGTTCCTGTAAAAAAAAAAGAAAGACAGAAAGAAATACCTGTTTGCATTTGCCATTCTAGCTCTTCTGTGACTGTCAATAGCATATCTTATTTTTCATTAATGGAATAAAAAGTAAAGTATTCATCATATGAAGATAATAGCTTTCAAAAAGTATTTTTTAGTCACATACAAATTTTAAATCTTAGTAAATTAACTATTTTCTATGTTCATTATTTTTAATATCAGCATTCCTAATAATTTTAGGTGCCTTTTGTGCAAAATACAGAAGCTCAGAAACATAATGGTTAATTATATGGAATTAAGTTTTGCTAATTTGTCATATTTTTATATTACTTAATAGAATGTGTAGGCAAGAGTAGTGCACAACCAGATGTTTTTTATGTGAATATTATCAAATATTTTTAAAGTATTAATAAGAAATTAATTAAAATTACAGTATTTCTATTCTATATATAAAAAGCATTTAATTTCATATCTGAAATATAAATTACTATTTAGAAAAGTTTGAATTTATATTGATACTATCATACAAATATACACTTTGAAATAGTTTTATAATGGAACTTCTGCAAAATCACTCATTTTCAATTTAAATCTAATACATAAGAAAGAATTTTTAATTATTTATCTATTGAATTAATTGGGGTGATATTAGTTAATAACTTAAAAGTTACTTTTTACTTTTGCCTTATGAAGAACATTTTAGTTAAAGAAAATTGTAACAAAAGAACACACACAAAACACTGAGTTTAAAATAGCAATGGGTCTTGATAAGTCTATAGGTGTAAAAGCAGAAATACGATCACAATAATAAAACTGCTTAAAGGAAACATACAAATGGAAGCTCTATATCTAAAATTATGCCCAAAGAAAAATTAATATATAAAACATAATATCAGAGGGTAATTATTTTACTTCCTTGGATTAACCAAAGTTGAATGACAGCCATATTGCTTTTAATGTGCAGAGAGATGCCAGAAAAGGACATTTGAAATCACTTTAGTCCATTAAGTATAACATTAAATCCCAATGAAATTTAAGTTTGAATTTTATAATGCATCTTAATCTGAAACCTCCACTTCTAATTAGGAATTTATTCCTTTTGACTTCCTAGGAGGTTGGCCTTGCCAATATTAAGTCCTCAATCACAATCTGTCACTTATTCATTTCCAGTGCCAAGATCCAGACTACTAATGGAAAGCCACATTATTCTGCTGCCTGGATGAACCAAAAAGTCACTGATCCCCAGAAACAACAAAGCTCTCTATATTATTGATTGCTTAGAATTGTCAACTTGATAATATTAATTGGAACCTGTACCCCAAATAAATTCAATTCAGAATAAAAATTAAATCATGAAAAAAATATTAATTGGGAACTTCCTATGCAGCTATTGTTTTTGTACTTATGATATGGTTAGCCAAATATGAGTTAAAATACACTGCTGGTTAGCAAAGAATTTGGAATTTAGTGAAGGAGCCAAGGCAGTATGTATATAGATATTTGTTAGACAAAGTAGAAAGAGATGACTTCAATAAAACATTAGTTAAATCTAAGTTTGATATGTCAGGGCAGCGAAAGCCTATGGCTGTCTACTCTAAGTCCCAGCACAAGTACTTTCTCCTCTACCATTTTTTAAAAGTGGTGTTTGGAACTATAAGACAACACCTTCACCACCACCTCTGTTTTCTATCCCAAGTTACAACAAACACTTTCCAAACATATATTTTATTAGTAAAGAATAGTAAAATTATAAGAGATTATAGGAACATCAATAAAGTTAAAAGAAACTTACCAAAATGATTTCAATGAGAGCAGTATCTCACATTAAAACATACGTAATTTTTTTTTCAAGCTATGCAAGCGTACATTTTGGTTTGAGTCAGTTTGAGCCCAAATATTTGAGATATCTGGTTTCTGGTCTAAAAAACCTCTGTGTGATCTCTCAGGCCTGACCAGGGGTAATATCAAAGATTTGACTTGGCAGGCCTTACAGGGGAACACTGCTGATTCCACACCAGACTTGGTGTGTAGCCAATGCTTTGCCATCTCTGAAGGGAGAAGCAGACAAGGATTTGGGATCCCTTGACCCACTGTGTTCTCATGTTCTATGTGTCATTAGCCCAAGCACCTCAGGTAGGAGACGTCTTCACTAGGAACCTATGGCAGAGGCTCTCCTGAGACCTCATTTGGAGAAAAGGGGTGCTGGGAAACCTGAAGGCACTTTTTCTTCTCTGACAGTATTTTGTACTTTTCCCTGGCCCTTACACTACCTCCCCTTCTCTCCACACATCCATAAAACTGCAGGATCCTTTTGTTCAGACCCTCCTGGCAATGAGATGGCTTAGATTCACCATATCTGTGTGGGAGACTACAAGTAGCAAAGCTCGTGTAGTTTGAAGCTTAGTAAACAGCTAAATTCTCCACTCCACCATCTCCATATTGGCATTGAAGCTGAGTTATTTGCACTCGTCCCATCCTCCCACTTCACTTGCTTGATTAAGTTGCTAGAAGCAATTTACATGCCCTTCTTCTCACCCCTTGTTTGTTCTAATGTTGGTTGATTTCAGTTATGGAGGGTGGAGGGTTTCTGCACTTCGGAGAATTCTTGGGTTGCCTTGGAGATGTGTGACTTTGTATAGAAGACTTCCTTATTTGCATATGGCTATATAATAAAGCAACCCGGGGGCTGTTTTGCTCCAGCAAGCTGAAGGCATTGCAGAGACCTCCCGATCTCATCCTTTTTCTCTTTGTCTATTTTCTTCATTCCATATCATTCTCACTCAGGACCTGGAATTACTAGCTGTGCTGGTTCCCAGCATATCTGTACTGATCTACCTGACTATTTAACTGGTGCCTTTTCATGGGGGAAAATTGGAACAGTGGGAGAGTCAGCTTGTTCTCTACCTTAGCTTCTTGCTTATATTTTCTGCATTAAGTGACTAAAGGTTTGTATGTTACTTTCACTTTGCCTTGTGGTGTCAGATACTATGACACCTGGCAGCTCACCTCCGTCCAGCTCAGTTTAACCCTTAAAGTCATCTTATTGGCTAAAGACGTTCTTATTGGCTAAACTAGGATAGCAATACCTTTATCATTATAAGTATGAGAGATGGTATAAGTAGATTTCCTAGGGTCAAACTGGCACTCAATAACATCAACCTCAAAGTCATAATCATAACTAAAAGCCTGAAGGATCTCCAAAACAGCAAGTAACAGTAATTGAATATATGAATTATTTTATATTTTTGTATATACATTTTTATTAATAGGATAATAAATCTGTATCTACAAACTACACGTATTTTATATAGGAGGGCATTCAAAAATTTCAAAGTCAACATATTTACATATAAACCATATTCTAATTCCCACAAGAAACATATTATCTGATTCTTCTATTTTTACCAATAATACTATTATTTTTTAAGTTACCAGGTCCTAAATTTTTGAGTCTTATTTTATGTCTGCTTTTCCCCATTACCTGTTGACAGGATGTACCTATATATTCCCTTGTGATAAAAGCAGACCCTAACCTCTTACATACCTGTTCTCTTAATAGAAACCTGACACAAAATATTACCCTGACTATTGGAACATTTCTGTAATATATTTTTGCTCAATAACAGACAATTGAGCAAAACTTAAGCAAATGAATTCCTTACAGGCCAAGTTAATAATTGATAGTTACACCCAAGCATTTTTCAGTATTAATTCAGACTTAAGAAAATTTCATTTCACACTAATTTTATACTAAGAGCAACTACAGTGATGGGTTGGTTGATTCTGTGTCTACTGAATATTATTTATCTATTTTGAACTTCATAAAATATGTCCCTACAATTAAAGTTTTTACATATTTCTTTAGAACTATTCTCTTACTTTTTATATTTTAAGGCCAAAATTAGAATGTCCCCAAGAATTTTCTGAGTCCACTAATTCATAATCTTCTCTTCTATCAATAATTCATGTGACCTATAACACTAATTTGGTACCTGATGCTATATTTTTATATTTATTTATTTAACAGTATAACTATGATTTAAAGTGACACATAGCTTCATTAGGCATACCTAATTACTACAACATTTTGACTAGCCAATTCTAATAACATTATAATTCTTAAAGTGCATTTTAATTATTCATTTAACAAGTATAAGTTTAATATTTTACATAAATAAATTTGGTAATTAAGGCAAACTGTGTAAGCATATTAATTTAGTTGCAACTCTGGTAAAGCATTCCAATTTGTGTTGATTTATTCTTGATTAATTCTGTTCTACTGCTTCTCCTCTAAAGTTACCTTTAATTTAGAAATATATTGAGTTTACAGTTGGTACAAATAAAATTTATTTTTTTCTGTGGTAAGATCAGCTTTAACTTCAACAAAAACAACACTTTTCAATTCAGCATCACACTGCACAGGGGGAAATTTATCTTTTTTTCTAAAGAGGAAAATAGATTCAAGTATACATGCTGGCAATAGTATATTTAGACATCAATGTATACTTTTTAGAAGTCCTGAAAATTTTTATTCTTTACAGGATAACAACATCTTCTTAGTAAATTACACAACCACATATACTTTTCTGTTAAAATATTTGTATTCTTTAGACTATTCCAAAGATTGGAGATTCTGCATTCTACTCTATGAATTTTAATCAGACAAACCTATTTTATGAATATTAAGAGTTTAAGATATAAAAAACACTCTTTTCAATTATTTTTGTATTTTTATTGAGAGGGGAAATATTAAATGCCCTTATAAAATATATTTTGGAGTTTCATATACCTTTTTTACATTTATTTAAAAGTTAATTTTTCAGTCTTATATTTAGATATAATAGAATAAAGCCCTATGAGCAAATGAACAAGGAAATTTAAATGAGGACAAAAGGAATAGAATAAATATTCCAGTGACAGAAGGAAAACTAAATCTTATTTTTTTAAGTATTTATGTGATATTAGTTAAAAAATATATGCTTCATTTAATATACTTTTTTTCATAGATCTGTATGGTGAATTGCGGGGATGTCTTTTATTTTTTTTATAAGACTGTTGAGAGTTAGAGGGATTTCATGTCTTGCCAGTATCCAGGTCCCTATGAAATAACAGAACAATGACAGAGATATTTCATGGGTACCTCTGTTAAGTCAGGAATTATGTGAAGGTCTCTAAATGTCTTAAAACAGTAGAAACATTTAATTTTTCACCCCACTTTACAAAAAGAGTTGTTTCTAATGTCAAATATTATCCCTAAGTAATAGCTGCCTCTTTTACTCAGATAAATTGCAGGAAGTAAAAAGTTCATCCTACCAAAATACCATGCTGGAATGATGCAGGAACCACAAAGGTATGGAGCTTAACGTATTGTTGAAGTGTAATTTTAAAAGAGTTAAAAGAGCAGGCAATTCTCATACCAATATAAAATGAACATGACACAAAGATTTATTTAGCTTGTTAATAAAGAAACCAGAAAGATAATAAAGTTACTTCAAAGTCCATTTGAGGTGCAGAGATTTATATAATTGAAGTAATGCATGCTGAAATAAGTTTGTCATTAAACACCAAAATGTTTAATGCCTTACAGGGCAATAAAACAATTATTTTGGAGTTATCTTTTCTATAAAACAAATCATTTGCATCTTTTTTGGGCAATATATGTACAATTAACATGCATGATCACAGAGTCAGTGCCCTCATGAGCAAAATGTTAAACCATACTCCAATATGACTTTGAAAGATATGACATTGTTACATATCTCTGTGAGGTCACTGATACATTGTGTTAAGCAATTAACTCTAAAGCATTGGACAGAAAATGGCCTTCTAATTACCCACTCCAGAAACTTAACTAATATATCATTGCAACCATGTTTATTTCAGTTTGTTTCTCTCAAAAAGAATAGATGGTCCTTGTTCACCTTATACACATAGTGGCAAACCAATAAAGATTATCTTTATAGTTGATACCACAATTTTGCTTTGCATAAATTAAATCTTATATTTGTGAACATTACAATCATAGGTTATAAAATATCACCCCCGGCCATAAACTCATACATATTAGTTGACTCTTTATAATCACTCATTGATAAGTTTTGAAAAAGCACATTTAAGTTAAATTATTAGACTTCAATATGTTACTTTGGAACAGAAATGACTAGAATAAGAGAGAGATTAATACCCTCCTTCTGAACAATTGTTGCTTTATTCTTCTTTAAAAAAGTCATAAAATCCCAATGCATTTTACTCATAGGACAAAGGTTTTATGAATCTTAATAATGTCAGTATAAATGCACTTGAACATTGGTTATATAAATTTGAGAATGTTTACTAGAGTGACCTACAATATCATAAAAAATAATTCATAAGCAATTGCCAATTATCATGCTTCACTAATATAACTTTGATTTCACATACCTCTGCATCAGGTTCCTTTAGTGAGCAAAACAAAGTGTTCTTTATTAATAGGGTTTTTAATACCTGTCTAATTCTAATAGTTTGCACTGTTAGAAATAAAATATATTATAAGTCTTCTATCTCTGTCAAAAAATTGATAATTGAACAGAAATAATATAACAAATCCCTGAAGGAATAACAGAATTGAGTATTTTACAATCTTTTTTTTCTTTTTGGTTAATCAACTCTAACAGCTTTTTAAAATGTCTTACTCTAAAATATAGAATAGTCAGAAGTATAATTTTTGAAGATTATATGGATATTGTGAACATATCAAGAATATTACAATACTTTTTCTTCATTTTAGATCAAACTGTAACTTTAGCTACTTGAACAAAAGGAGACAGATAATGAAAAGAAGAGTTAACAATTACTGTTGTCTTTCTATATTAAAAATTCTTCACCTATTATGCTTCTCTTTACATAAGAAGATTTTTATTTTATACCCTTTGTTGGTGTTTGGAAGCAATTATTGTACTATACTTTTCCCTTTGTATTTTAAAAATAATTTTGTAGTGGATATATTCTCATAAGTTGGGCATTATTTAAAAGGTTAGGAAGGAAATTAATGATAATTAGAGGGCATTGGAAAGCCTATGGTAAATGGAATGGTATGTACTTTAAAGAATTTGTAAGACCATTTGGCATAAATGATAGAGCCTTCAAATGGAGCCTACTTTCTCCGTTGCTATGGAAAGGAAAAATTGCTTAAAATTTTATAGTTGTATTGTTTGTTTAAATTAAAGTTCTATCTGTATATATGACCTAAAGGGACTAAAGAAAAATAAACTGCAAAGAGATTGGAAGTTACTATTTCTTTTTTTTTGACATAGAGAAAAAGTCAGAGGGACAGATAGGGACAGAAAGGAAGGAAGAGAGATTAGAAGCATCAATTCTTTGTCGTGGCATCTTAGTTGTTCATTGATTGTTTTCTCATATGTGCCTTGACCGGGGGCTACAGCAGAGTGAGTGACTCTTTGGTCAAGCCAGCAACCTTGGGCTTCAAGCCAGTGACCACGGGGTCACGTCTATGATCCCATGCCCAAGCCAGTACTCAAGCTGGTGAGTCCGCACTTAAACCAGCAACCTCAGGGTTTCAAACCTGGGTTCTCCACATCCCAGTCTGATGCCACCACCCGGTCAGGCTGAAGTTACTATTGCAATTATACAGTTATGGGTATAGATGTGCTGGTTTACTTAAGTCTTATGTTGAGAAATAAATGAGCTAATAGATTTTTTATGTGACAAATGACAATTGTATATATTAAATATTCATCAAATATCATTATGTTTGTACTGTGCTATAAATGTAAATGTATATATAGCTCTATAATCAAGTGCAAAAACTTAGTTTTATATAATACAGGGTTTGGAAAAAGTAGGTTTATAATTGTTCATATGGAAATATTGCAATTAATTAATAATAATATAAGAAAGAAGAAACTCTGTTTAGCATACTCACAACTGCAACCTATCTTTGCTCCACCTGTATATTCAAGCTCTTTATTAATTTACTGTATTTGCTTACTCTTAGACTAAGTTACTTTCATTTCACTGAATGCACCATACTATCTCAATGCCTTTCCCAGGGATACATACTTACCCTTCCTTCATTACCTATCATCTTAACTCCAAGCCTAGTCTATTTGTAAAAGTCCTCTATAACTCTGGAAATTTATAATGTGCTTTCATTTTCTATTCTTTATATATTTGTATATAAAGGACATATTTATGAAAGTTTCATATTGTGTTATTAAGTTTAATGCAGCTATTTTCTTTTTGATTGCTTTGATCATTGAGATTCTGAAGACTGAAATGTATTTCATAATCCTCAACATTTACCTGAGTGCCTGAAAAAGTGTAGCAATTAAATCAATATTTGCTGAGTGCATGAAAATTAAACAATGACCAAATATGTTTCCCTTCATGCTTTGCTTGCCCTTCTTATTGCATATAATAGAAGATTAAATTGAAATTGTATAAAAAAATCAATATTCTTAATGAGAAATGTTATTAAGGAAATTGAATCTGGAAATTGTTGAGCTATACTAAACTTAAAAGATTGATTGTCTATAAATATCAGTTGATTTATAATTCTGCATGTGGTTACAGTAAGTAAATAAATTTCCTCATAAAGTTTTAAATATAAAAATGTATTCAAATATACCAAACATAGAAGTATCCCCTTATCTTCAGTTTCAGTTTCTTCAGTTTCTGTTACTCATGATCAGCAACCGTTCAAAAATATTAAATGGCAAATTCAAGAAATAAACAATTCATAAATTTTAAACTGAATGCCATCTGAGTAGTGTGATGCAATCTCATGCCTTAAAAATATTTCTTAAAATATTAAAAATGAGCCCTGGCCAGTTGGCTCAGTTGTTAGAGCATCAACCCAGTGTGTATTTGTCCCAGGTTCAATTCCTGGTCAGGGAACATAGGAGAAGTGCCCATCTGCTTCTCTTCCCTCCCTCTCTCTATTCTCTCTCTCTTCTCCTCCTGTAGACATGGCTCAGTTGGAGCAAGTTGGCCCGCTTCATCCTGCACAGGGTTGGATCATCCCTTTGTCCAGCATATACATGCTGTGTATGCTACTAACCCTTTAATTATTTAGTAGCTGTCTCCATTATCAGATTGACTGTCACAGGATAGCAATGATGGTATTCAAGTAACACTTACTTTCTTTTATAATAGCCCCAAAACTCAAGACTGGTGATTCTGGCAATTTAGATATGCCAAAGAGAAGCTGTAAAGTGCTTCCTTTAAATGAAATGATGAATACAATAGATATTGTGGAAGAGACAACATTCATATATAATTTTTCTTCAGTATATTGGTATAATTGTTCTATTTTATTATTAGCTATTGTAAATCTCTTACTATTCCTAGTTTTTATAAATTGAACTTTATCTTAGATGTGTATGTGTAGGAAAAAATATAGTATATGTAGATTTTGGAACTAAGCAAATAAGGGGGGACTATAGGAATGCATATTGAGAAATATAAGAAATATTACTATGCCATTAGATATTTATGCATTTAAAAACTATCTCATGTGTCAGTACAGTGTTAGCAACATAACACAAAGTTGAATAGGCAAAGGTACTTGCGCTAAGAGTTTTTAGTGCATAAAAGAAAAGCCAGAATATTCAGTGTTATTATGAAACAAGTACTATAGTTCCCCCCAAAAGAACTTTAAAATGTCAAAATTAGGCATAAGTAGAATTTGTTTATTCTTAAAGGATACAGTGATCTTGTTATATGAAGGAGACAAAGAAAACTTTTCCCATAGACACAAAAATGTGTTCAAGAATTGTAGTAATAACACAATTTAACATAGAGCATAGTGAGTAGTTTGGAGAGGCTGTATAGTAAAGAGTGAATATGTGCGCATAGTAGGAAAATTTAATAGAGAAACAGGCTTTCTAGACTTAGTCAAACATTTTAACATTTTTTCCCCCGAAAGAAACAAGAAGCCTTTACTTTAAGGTTTTAAAGAGGAAAGTGAAATAGCAAGATGTAAATTTATGAAGATAGGCTGGCTATAATAAGAAGTGCAGGTTTATATATATATATATATATATATATATATATATATATATATATATATATATATATATATATATTACTGAATTTATTGTGTTCCATTTGTTAACTAAGTACATTTCAACTGTATAATTCTGTGTATAATATCTGTATAGTGTATTGTGTGTTCACCATCCATTGTCTAGTCTCCTTCCATCACCATTTACAAACCCCCCTCTAGTCTCGTCTGCCTGCCCTCACCCTGCTTTCCCGTGGTAATTACCATACTGCTGTCTGTGTCTATGAGGTGGTTTTCTTTCCTTAATCCCTTCACCCATTTCATCCAGCACCTTCAACCCTAAAAGCTGCCAATTTGTTTATTTTGTAACTATGTCTTTTCCTATTTTGTTTGTTTTATTAGATTTAACTTGTAAGTGAAATCATATGGTGTTCGACTTTCTCTGACTGGCTTGTGTCACTTAGAATTTTGTTCTTCCGATCCATCCATGCTGTCACAAAAGAGTAAGGTTTCTTTTTCCTCTTCTTCTTCTTCTTTTTATGACAGCTGAGTAGTATCCCATTGTGTAAATGTACCACAGCTTTTTTATACACTCATCTACTGATGGGCACTTGAGCTGCTTCCAAATCTTGGATATCGTAAATAATGCTACAGTGAACATAAGGGTGTTCATATTCTTTCAAATGAGTGTTTCAGGATTCTTTGGATATATTCCCAGAAGCAGAATCACTGGATCATAAGGAAATTGTATTTTTATTTTTTTATTCAGTGAGAGGAGGGGAGGCAGAGATAGACTACCACATATGCCCCAACCGTGATTCACCCAGCAAGCCCACTGGGGGCAATGCTCTGTTGCTTGGCAACCAAGTTACTTTAGTGCCTGAGGTAAGGTCATGGATCCATCCTCAGTGCCCAGGGACAACTTACTCCAATCAAGCCATGTCGGCAGGAGGAGAAGAGAATAAAGAATGGAGAGGGGTTGGGGAAAGAAGCAGATGGGCACTTCTCCTATGTCCCCTGACCAGGAATTGAACCTGGAACATCCATACATTGGGGTAATGCTCTACCAACTGGGCCAACTGGCCAGGGCCCATTTTTAAATCTCCATACTGCTTTCTACAGTGTTTTGAGAAGTCTCCATACTGCTTTCTACAGTGGCTACACCAATCTGTATTTTTACCAACAGTGCACACAGGTTCCCTTTTCTCCATATCTTCACCTACATTTGTTTGTTTATTTGATGACAGCCATTCTGGCAAGTGTGAGGTGTTATTTCATTATGGTTTTAAGTTTCTCTGATGATTAATGATGTTGAGCATCTTTTTATAAATCTAGTGGTCATCTGTATTTTTTTTGGAGAAGTATTTATTCAGGTTCTTAGCTCATGTTTTTATTGGATTATTTTTAACGTTGAGTTGATTGAATTATTTATTAATTTTGGATATTAACCCATTATCAGATGTATCATTGGTAAATATATTTTCTATTTCATTGGGTTCTTTTTCATATTGTTGTACTTTTGCTTTGTTGTGCAAAATGATTTAATTTGAAATAGTACCATTTGTTTATTTTTTCTTTTGTTTCCCTTGTCTGATGAGATGTATCATCAAAAACATTGCTACAAGACATGTCTGAGGTTTTAGTGTTTATGTTTATTTCTAGAATTTTTATGGCTTTGAGTCTTACAGTTAAGTCTTTAATTCACTTTGAATTTATTCTTGTGTATACTGTAAGTTTGCTCTAATTTCATTTTTCCGTCCAATTTTCTAATATGACTGTTTTTGCTCCATTGTCCATTCTTAACTGTTATCAAATATTAATTAACCATAGAGGCATGATATACTAAATAAACAAAACAAATCAAAAAGATCACATGATCATATCAATAGATGCAGAAAAAGTATTTAATAAAATTCACATCCACTTATAACACAAACTTTCATCAAAGTGAGAATAGAAGGAACATGCTTCAACATAATAAAGGCCATATGTGACAAACTGATGGCTAACATCATACTAAGCATTTCTCTTAAGATTGGGAACAAGACAGGGTTGTTTGATTTCACCACTCTTATTTAACATAGTTCTAAAAATTCTAGCCACAGCAATCAAACAAGAAAAAAATTTAAAAGCTTGAATTGGGAAGTAGTAAAACTGTAATAATTTGCAGATGATATCGTACTGTCTATAAAAAACTCTAAAGACTCGACCAAAAAAATACTAGAACTGATAAACGAATTAAGTACAGTAGCAGGATACCAAATTAATATTCAGAAATCAGTGGTATTTTTATAGAGTAATAATGAACTACCAAATAAAGAAACCAAGAAAAAAATCCCATTAACAATTACAACAAGAACAGTAAAATAATAAGGTACCTGGAAATAAATTTAACTAAGAAGGTAAAAGACCTATTCTTAGAAAATTTTAAGATACTGAAGAAAGAAATAGAAGATGATATAAATAAATGAAAACATATACCATGCTCATGAATTGGAAATATTAACATGTGTAAAGCGGCCATACTACTCAAAGCAATCTATAGATTCATGCAATTTCTATCAAAATATCAATGGCATATTTCACAGGACTGGAACAAATACTCCAAAAATTTATATGCAACCACAAAAGACCCCAAATAACCTCAGCAATCTTGAGAAAGAAAAAAAATAGTTGGAGGTATTATTTACAATATCTTATATCAAAATATACTACAAGGATACAGTAACAAAACACCATGGATCTTGCATAAAAACAAACACATAGGCCAATGGATAGAAGAAGTGCAGGTTTAAAGTGAAGGTGCTGCCTGACCAGGTGGTGGTGCAGTGGGTAGAGCACCAGACTGGGATACAGAGGACTTAAGTTAAAAACCCTGAGGTTGCCAGTTTGAGTGTGGGCTCACTAGGGTCATTAGCTTGAGCCCAAAGGTCGCTGGCTTGAAGTCCAAATCACTAGCTAAGAGCCCAAGGTCACTGGGTTGAGCAAGGGGTTACTCAGTCCGCTGTAGCCCCCTGGTCAAGGGACATATGAGAAAATAATCAATGAACAATTAAAGTGCCGCAACAAAGAATTGATGCTCCTCATCTCTCTCTCTTCCTGTCTGTCAGCTCCTATCTGTCCCTTTCTCTGTGTCTCTATTTGTCTCTGTCACAAAAAATAAAATAAATAAAAAATGTGAAAGTACTATCTCAGTAGAGAAGGATAAAGTTTGAAGGTGAGAAACAATAACAGCTTAAACTAAGGCAGCCATAGTAGAAATGAGATGAAAGACTGAATTTAAAATAAATTTAAAAATTAAATTTACAAGGTTTTGTGGCAGATCAGATTTGAGAAAAAAGTAAAAGAGAACTCTACAGAACTCAGTGTTCTGGCTATGTATACTGAAGAAAAAACACTGCCAATGTTGGAGGTTTGGGGATAAGAATATTGCTTTGAATTTTGCACATTCAAATGAAAAAAAATAGGTACTGAGTAGTCAAGTGAAAATATAACTTAGAATGTATCAGCTTAAACACAGTAATTAAATCCATGGGAAAAGAGACATAATAATAATAATAAAAGAAGAAACATGTTTCATCAACTTAAGAATCTGTACAGTTATTTAGGCAAGGTTCTTACAAAAAAATATAAAAAGAAAATGTCATAGTGAAGTCATGTTTTCATATTATTAGTCCTTATAAACTTATTTAATCAATATGATCTGTCATAATTTTGAAAACTAAACCTAAATTATCAGCTACTCAACAAACTAAAACACTTTTTTTTTTTTTTTTTTTTGAGGGAGAGGCAGGAAAAGAGAAAGAGACGGGAATATCTAGATACTCTTATATGTGCCCTGACTGGGGAATTTGAACCATCAACCTCTGCACTCCCGGATAATGCTCTAACCAACTGAGTTATCTGGTCAGGGCTTAATTTCTTTTGATTTATTGTTGCAGAGAGATGGAGAGAGGAAGGGAAAGAGAATGGAGGGGCAAAGGAAGCATTAATTTGTTGTTCCATTCAGTCATGTATTCATTGGCTGCTTCCCTTGTGTGCCCTAACTAGGGATTAAACCTGTAACCTTGTCATTTCTGGACAACGCTTTTAACCAACTGAGCTAACTCACCAGGGTTGAATATTTCCTTTCATTCACTCACACTTAGACATTTCATTTTACCTATGGTTATTTTCTGGAATAAGTTTCAAAGGATTATGGCCTAAGACTTAAAAATATTTTTAAATTATTGATTTTAAGATTTATTTGAAAAGTGAATTATAATATATAGTGCTCTATTTATGCAAAATATACTGATTTAGGAATAATATTCATTTTAAAGCAGTACATTGGCAATATTTATGATCACATACAATTTCACCAATTTAACAATTAGTGTTGAGACTGTATAACATATTTATGTAAAAAAATGAATGTTTGTTGCATATTTTATATTTGTAAAAAAAAAAAATTCTACTGTCTTTGCCATGAGATTGCTTCCTGTTTTATTTGGCTTCAGAGACTTTGAATTATAAATATTCTCTGATCTGACTTGGATTTTAAAAGGCACAATGGCCTCAGGCTTGTATTAAAAATGAATTAGTGATAAAAATTACATGGCAAATGATGTATTACTTTACAAACATCAAATGTTCGCATTTTTGTTGAGGAGGAAAAGAAATAGATTTTTTTTATTGTCTATAAAGGAAAAATCAATAGCTTTCATTTTAAACAACTAGTTTTAATGATGCACTCATATGTTTTATATAAAAAGGTAACATTATAGGTTTCTAAAAAGTTAAAGTGAATTTGTTAATTAGATTATTTTTATTGGTAATAAATAATTTGGGTCCTGCTATTAATGAATAGCTTAAAGGGTAAAAATGGTCCTTTCATATACATGATCTCTTTAATATTAAAAGAAAGTGTTGAATTTTCATACTGCTATAAATGTGAAAATTGAGTAACAGAGTCAATTTCCTACTACTACAATCAATTCTTTCAGTCTTTGGGAATCTACTATGACCTAGAGACTTCAATATTTGAAGCATATTACATATCATAAAACAATTTTTTATACAAATAAGATAGAATATTCTTCATTACGTATTAAATGGCTTTAAAAAGCCACATATATAAGAAAAATTTTATTATGCTTTAAATGTTATCTCCCGAGCTTGTTTTGCCAGATTTGTACTCGAAAACCTACCACTTAAAAAAAAACCTGGTAAGCTGCTACACCTATAATGGGATTTGGATTTGAATTAAAATAATTATTTCAATTATTTTATTGTTAGTGAGTGTATTTTTTTATTAATCAACAGAATGTTTTAGTAGAGTTCAACTGCACATTGTGAGAATTACTTTAAAATATTGCAGGGATAGAAGTGTCTTAAGAATGATCAGAACCCTCATCAGACTAGATGCTAAAAAGACAACTAAAATAGTTAAGTAAAGGCTTATAAAAAGCAAAATAAAACAATCAAAGAAATAAAATGAAGGCTGACATGAGTGCTGGGAAAGCCAAAATGGTATGCAGAGCTGCTTAGATTTGAATTCAGATGGATAATCATATTTTATCAATGCAGAAAAACAACAAAAAAATGTATAAAAATATCGTTAAGAATAAAAAAAGTTGAAGACTCTATATCTTGTTGGATGCTCTTTGATAGAGAATTGGAGATTGCTCTCCTGTGCCTCCTTCGTAACAGATGGCTGAGCAGTGTGCCTACCTGAACGATTGTATTTACCAGCCTCTCTAGCACAGTTATTGCCGTTATTGCTCAGCAGTGACCCATAAACAGGTGTGGGACTTCGAGGAATAAGAACCATTTATCTTTCACCTGCTTCAATCTGCCATTGCCCTGGATTACAGATTGATGGAATATAGATTGGTGACTGAAGATCCAATAGCCCTTTTGAACCCCGAGATGACCTTGAAGATGAAAGCCATGCTCTTGGAATGCCAAAAAGAAGAGTTTGAGTTCCAGCTGCTTTGTGGAACAATCGAGCCAACTATGGAAAGTATATTTTATGGAAAAAATTAACTCCTCTGGATTTAGTTCACTATTTTTTTTTCTGCCTCTTGTACTCTAGTGCTGAACATGACTGCTAACACAGGTTAGATAGATGTAGAAAACATCACAGAACAAATATCGTAGTAAGAATAAAAAAATAGGAAACCACAAAGGAATGGATTAAACTCATGTGAATGGGTCAAATATTTTACCTCAGTGATATAAACCGTAGTGTCATTTGCATGCTGTATTTGAACTAATTTGAGTTTCATGTAAATAGAGTGCCGGACTTAGCAAATAAAATATGACACCTAATTAAAGTTGAATTTCAGATAGACAAGAATAATTTCTGTATAAGTATATGCCATGCAACACTTACTATATACTTATAGTTAAAAATTATTTATTGCATACCTGAAAATAAAAATTACCTGTGTGTTTCATATTTTATATAGCAAGTTTATTGGTAAAGTTGTTGAAAGTTTTAATGATATATTTTACATCAGATTATTTTCAAGGAAATAGTATTTTTAAGGGGTTTTACATTTGTTATTATAAATGATCGGTTAAGCCATATTGAATCAAGCTACTGATACTGATAAAAGGAATAACATATTTTATTGAACACCTGGAATGTACCATTGGATTTCATGGTAACCCCTCTCTTTATAGATGAAGAAACAAAAACATCGTGGTTCAATCAATTCATTGTGTTACATATCTAATAAATTATACAACTAGAATTAAAATCTAGGTTAGTATGATATCATTTGACTTCACTGTTGAATAAAGACCAGATTATAATATAACAATAAATGGTGAAAAACTACAGATATTATAAATAAGATAAAAATTATAATGGCTAAGATTTTTAGACTTAATTTCTCTCAGAAAAAAATGCCTAATATCTCTAATATCCAAAGCCTTGCTGAAAATTTATTTTGGTAAAGTGAGCATGTCTGAAATAGTGCTGTATTTTAATTCTTCTCATTCCTTCACGTTTGCCTGCCAATCTTGTCAGCCAACTCTATTTTCTAAGGATGTTTCTTTCAAATCTCTATATTTGTCTCTACATCTGCCTTGCCTTCCTTAATTCAGCTTCCTGGACTTGGCAACCAGGACCAGCTGGAAAGTAGTAAGATCAATGGGAGAGCCATGTTTATGCCTCATAGCTCTTCATGTGCATCCCTGGTCATAGCTGATCAGACCAGGATCAGGATTCAGGCTCAGCCACAGTAACACCAGAATAGCAGTTTGCTGACTGCTACCCCAAATAGGCTGATCAAAATAAACCAACTCTCTTTTTTTCAGGAATTTGGGCAGAAAGAGGATTGAAGACACCCATACAAAGAAAATTAGATAAGTGAATTTGCATATCTTTAGAGCAGAGATTAATACCAGATTGCTAATGGGGATATCAATTCTCATGATTACGAAAGATGGGTTGAACAGAAAAATGTCTTTCAGTTTTAGTGGTTATAATTGGATAAAATTTGATCTGCCATTTTTTGTGAATTTTCAACTTTCTTAACGCTAGATATATCCCAACATTGGATTTCTATTGTTTTAGGCAGATTGAGTATATTTTTGCCCCTTGAAAGACACATTAGAAGAAAGACAAAAAAGAGGAAGAGGAAAGAGAGAGGAAGAAAGAGAGGAAAAGAGGAAAAGAAGAAGAGAGAGAAGAAAACAAAAATCCTAGTTTACTTGAACATTTACAGTAACCTTCATAAAGTGTAACCAGTTTAAAAAGGCATATCTCATTAGTTCTCACATACAAAAAAATGAATTTATTCTATTATTGGATTCAATTTATGATTAGAAGACTGGGGGCATAAGGAAGATAAATAATCTGCTTGGGGGAATACCACTCCTATGAGACTGTATGCTAATTGAAATTTAGACAATCTGTAACCCCAGACCTTCCTGTAAACCCCTCTGTCATATTCTCTGTAATAATTCAGTAATGCCCTTTTATTCATTTGGCACAAAACAGAAGACAGGTGAAAGAAAAGGCTTCAAACATCAACTGGTTATTAATCAGTCCCACACATGATAGAAAAAATAAGTAAATATATTTGTCATATATAAGGATAAAAATTATTTGAAATGTATGTTCCAAAAGGTGACAGAAAACTACAGTAATTTCACTTCCATGCATAAGTTAAGTTTAGGATGTTGTGTCCATCAGATTCTGTAACATCTCAGCTATACCACTTACTATTAGCTCAACAACCTTGGGCTCAACTCTCTTCACATAAATCTCTACAGTGTAAGTGAAGGATAAGATTCCCTGCATCATGGAGTTGTTTTCAGGGCTAAATGAGATAATAAGGTACTGAGATAATGAGCAGTAATCTGAATCTATTCTGTTAAATAAATAAAATTATGTTGAAATTCACAAAAGGGCTATTCTTCCACATGTAAGAACGGGAAGAGGTGGATATAAAAGATGAGAAGTGGTTATGCTATTTTTATTTAATCTATATTATTTTACTTTTGGAATTAGAAGATATTTATGCATTGACTACATAAATATATACCAAATGCTATCTTATGTATGTTAAAGAATCAGAATGATCAGAATGACTATTGCAAGTTGTCACTGATTCCCTTTGACAAGAAAGGCACTTCCAATTTCAACTTCACACAATTTAATAGATATTCAACCCACATTTTGTGAAAATGGATAAAATAATAAAAGGGTATAAAAACTTATTCAGATCTGAACATTTTAAAAATCTTCGTTGTTATAAACAAAGTGAAAATGTCATTTACCACAGTAAAATCACCTTGATCTTTCAACACATCAGAAATCCACATCTAATAACAACAAATATATCTTAAGGAGAGAGAATTACAGATGTTTTTTAACATAGTAAATTTCAAGAAATAATAAGGTCCATTCTTAGTGCCAAGCAATAGAACACATTCTTGCTAGTTTAAGCAGAAAAGGAATTTAATAAGATATTAGGAAACTCATAGACTATCCAGAGAAAGAGTGTCAGCTTCAGGGAGGGAAAAGCCAGGAACAGTGAACAGGCAGAAGAGTGAGACGTCCAAAGCTGAATGCTGACCACCCCAGAGCAGTTAGGACTGATGTTATTTATACGGTGAAGGCCTCATTTAAGCAGGAATAACTATAAACCAAAACACAATAAGTAATATTTCTAACTACTTTTGTTCACATTTTACCAATATTGGTAAATGAATTTAATGCACTGGTTCTCAAAGTGTGTGCCTGGGTGCACTGGTATGCCCTAATAGATTTCCAGGTGTGCCCTATGATATTCCGGAGAAATATGTGTCTGTTGGGGATCAAAAAACCAACAGGGTTTTGGGAGTTTAGATTTCTGGGGGACAGAGGTGTGGGAAATTGGCTGTAAGCTGACAGTCTGCCCAACCCCCCACCTCACTTGCCTGATTAGGTTGCAAAAGGCTGTTAAGCTGTGGTGCTGCATTATTTACCCTACCCCACATGTTCCCCAGAAAGACTGGAGGCAAGTTTCTTCTACCCTTTGTTTGGTGTAAAGTTAAAATGATACGTATGGTGGGTATTTTCTGCACTCAACACAATTAAGAGTAAAAAGAGAGGAATTATTCAATGTATTGATGCAGAAATGAGAATTTGCCTTTCAAACATATGCCCAAACATTGAAGAAATAGTTAGGATACATCAGGCTCATGTTTCTCATAAACACAAGAGTGAAAAAACTTAACACATTTGAGCCGGGACCTGCAAATTTACTAAATTTTACTAAGAATGTATATATGTATATAAAAAGATAACTGTAAAGCCAGTAGTCACGGTCAAGATCACAGCAGCCTGGCCTATGCAGGTTCGCATTAGATTCAAACAGTCGGTAATAAAACAACGAAGCCAAGAACTCGTGAGCCATCAGCTTTAATTCTAGCTTGCACCCGGCGGGCAAGCAAAAACACACACTGGGCACCAAAACCCACTCATTCAGTGCTCACAAAGCTACTGACTTATCCGAGTTTCCTAGAATCAAAGGTTTCTAGCTCACCAGACTTATTCACCTCTGTTCCCCATCTCCTCCTGCACAAATTCTGCTCAAACTGCCTTCTTCCTCAGCACTCTGCCATCTTGGCTGCTTCTCCTGCCTTCACGTCGCCTTAATCTGCTCTCTTCTCTAAACTAATCCCAGGAAAGGAGAGAGAGATCAAGATACTGGTCTCTCCCACTTTATTCTCTAAACTAATCCCAGGAAAGGAGAGAGAGATCAAGATACTGGTCTCTCCCACTTTATACCGTAGAATCAAAACCTTTAATCTAATTATACAAACAAGGAAGTCTCTGTATAATGGGATTCCACAGGAGAGTGCACCACCCTATACCATCCAATCAGTCAATGGTGTGGGGAAAAACTTACTCCTAAAACCAAACCTTAGGCTATAATGACCTGGCCTGCCTACATTACAGACTTTCCCCCACACCCATCCCAAGCATAAGGCCATTAATATCACCTGGGTGACGGGCTTCCATGTGGGCAGCACCATCTTTAACAAAGTAAGCATATTATATTTTATCTGCCCAGCAATAACTTTTTATTATTTTTTTTATTTTTTAACCCCTCTGTTTTACAAATTCTAGAAAGCATAACTCAAAAAATGTAACATAAAAGTATTTTTTAATTTCAGAATTGTAAGTTATTTTTCCCCGCTGAGAAAGAAGGAAGGAGCCAAAGCCACAAAGTGTGGAATAATGAAAGGCTTTATTGAGTTGTAAAGCCAATAGCAAGGCCACCATCACAGCCACCTGACCCATGCAGGTTCGCATTTGATTCGAACAGTTGTTAATGAAACTACGGAGCCAAAAACTGGTGAGTCATCATGTTGGGCAGATAAAATATATTATGCTCACTTTGTTAAAGATGGTGCTGCCCACATGGAAGTTCGTTGATATTAATGTGTGTTCTGGAACAGGCTGTGGGCAGGCCAGGTCATTATTGCCTGAGGCTTAGTTTAAGAGTAAGCTCTTCCCCACACCCTTGACTGATTGGATGATGTAGGGTGGTACATTCTCCTGAGGAATCCCATTATACAGAGACTTCCTTGTTTGTATAATTGGATTAAAGGTTTTGATTCTATGGTATAAAGTGGAGAGACCAGTAGCTTGGTCTCTCGCTTGGTTCCTGAGGTAGAAGAGAGGAGAGCAGATTAAGGCCACATGGAGGCCAGGAGAAGCAGTCAAGATGGTGGAATGCTGAGGGAGAAGCCAGTTTGTTAAGAGTTTGTGCTGGAGGAGATGGGGAACAGAGGTGAATAAGTCTGGTGAGCTAGAAACCTTTGATTCTAGGAAACTCAGATAAGTCAGTAGCTTTGTGAGCACTGAATGTGTGGGTTTTGGAGCCCAGTGTGTGTTTTTGCTTGCCTGCCGGGTGCAAGCTAGAATTAAAGCTGATGGCTCACCAGTTTTGGGCTCCATTGTTTTATTACCGACTGTTTGAATCTAATGCGAACCTGCACGGGTCAGGCGGCTGTGATGGCGGCCGCGACTACTGGCTTTACAGTGTCATAGTGCTTAACAGAAAACACCAGGGATGTATTGGAAAATGAAATAAATGTCCCTTTTCTCAAATATATCTTTGGATATGCTGTGCAGTTTTATTTGAAAGGCTGGTTGTTATGTGTACACTATAGATTATGAACGATTCAACTTAATTAAATATGGTTTGAAATGAAATTGAAGCTTTTTTAAGTATTAAAAGTGTTTTTAAATTTTTCAAAATTTACTGTATGTAATGTAACCAAAATAATCTACCCAATAAAAAATCAGTTTATTAACTTGAGAATTTATTTAATATTTGCATATGTTTTAAAGACCTAAGTTGCATATAATCATTTTTCTAGAAATCTGAAGTTTATAGAACTAAATAAAGAATTAGGAAGTAAGCAAATTAATTTACAAGATCCCTGTTCAAGAACAAGCCCACTTTTAAGCTTTTTAAAATTTTTATTTATTGATTTGAGAGAGAGAGAGAGAGAGAGAGAGAGAGAGGAAGGAGGAAAGAGAGCTCATCTGTTAGTTGTACCACTTATTTACTCATTGATTGCTTGACTCTTATATGTGCCATGATGGAGGATCAAACTCACAATCTTAGCATATAACCTTGGTGTATCAAGACGACACTCTAATCATCTGAGCTAAAACCCCAGGGCCCAAGACTAGGTTTACTTTTGAAAGTTGGCCACAGAACATCACACATAGCATAATATTCCTTACTTTTGAAACAATTTAATAAGTCTATTTTGAGATTTTTCAAACAACAACATCTTAGAATACATGGACTTCTTGAAAATAGTGGTTTAAAAGTTGATAGTAAGGATAGAGATATAAAATAAAAGGTAAAATGTAGACATAACAAGGTCTAAAGTAAATCCAAGTCGATTTTGTTAGGAGCCATACCTCTCAAAGAACATTGCAGAAATTATAGCTTTCTATGCCATAATGTTCTTGGTAGCTTGAATTAATCATTATTCACCATATACTCTCTGAGGAAAGTTCCCAGAGGTAAGTAAATTTAGAAAAATTTTATAAAAATAAAATTGCAGAAACGTTCTGTTTTTTCAATCACTCAAGGACACTACTTGAGAAAATAAATTAGTAAGGTGCAACAAATAGAATTAAATCTCTTAGTCTGTGTCAGCATTTCTTTATCAAGTAGCAAAGAATAAGTGAGTGATTATAAAAAATAAGTAAAACTTATATGCAAAGAGATCATAAAACTCCAAAATCACTAGGGTAAAGGATTGACCCACTTTATATCCATAGATACCCCATAATGTAAAATTTATATTTCTTTTCAATATCTCGGATGATGTTCAGTTTGTGATGCTCAGTTTTTTATGAAATAGCATGGAAGAAACAGATAAATACAATAAAGTTTGTTCTTCATCTTTGGAGCCATACCCTACTGAATTGAGTTTAGATTCTGAATTTCTAGAAGTGAGCCAGAGTGGAAAAGAAACACATCCTTTTTTCTAGAAAAGTAACTCATTTCTTTGACTAATATTTACTGTTTCTGACACATTAAACAGTATTTGAAGCAAAAACTGAATTTACCCACTTTAACACTTCACAACCATAATAGCAAATACAAGATTAATTATTGGCAATTAGAGAAACTTTGAACGTCAGAATTTTGTGGTTTAAGTTGATATGATTTCATAGCCATTACAGTGCTCCATACCTGCTTATACCACATCTATGCAAGCAATTTGTATAATTTAGATTATTTCAGAAGATCTATTCTATAGTACACCTCCTGATCAGTAGAATTGATATGACTATGTTTCAATAATGCTCTTCTAATCTACATCTAACATTCATCAAGCGCTTAAGACTTCACAAAGTTTACGTTACATGAAATATACAAATTACATAACAATGTCTATTTATGTACTCACATTGATGTCTTCCAAATCTAAGTTATTCAGAATAATATTGTTCCTCTTCCAGATGATGGGAGGTCGCAGCGCTCCCTGAACGGCACAGCTCAGAACAGCACTTTGCCCCACGGTTGCAGTTGTAATACTTAATTTCTGATCTTCAGGCAAACTCAACTGGACAACCTCTGTAAAGATAAAAGCATCAGTAATGTTGATAAGCACACAGTTTTGTAGAAAGTTGCAAAATATTAGTAATTAAGGCTTATAATTTAAATAAAATGGAAAAAAACTTGTGATGACATGACAAAAGAGTAAAGTGTTTCCAATAAAATGTCAGAATGACATTTCAATTTAATTGATTGACAGGCATCCTCATGAGGCAAAGAACTATTAAACATGAAATGAATATCAGAAGTAGAGTTATAATAAGTCTGGCAGTTGCACCCAGAAGAGAAATAAATTATTTAATTTATTTCGACATGTAGTGTGTCATTGGCATTGAAATAAAAATGATGTTGTTTATTCATTGATAGATTTATATTGTAGGTGAGGTGAGATCATTTCTGGATGGCTTTAGAGAAAGAACACTAGCATAGCTGAATAGATAAAAATGCATCATTATGCTGGGAAACATAAACTGACTCTAAAGGAATAAGATTTATTTGTAAAGTTGAAAGAAGAAAAACAATTTTACCAACCAAACAGCAATTAAGTGAAATTCTGTCAGCTGCCTTGATCAGATAGCATTGGAACAGCCGCTTCCTGATCTTTAAATTTTAAAGTACCATATTTTTTAACTAACCATTGAGCACATTTCTTCTAATAATTATGCTGAACCAAAAAACATAATTTTTAATCAGATCTGCTTTCTTTTTCAGTCTTCAAACGATCCTTACCAACTAGGGGAATTAAGAACTCTGTCGTCCATCATCTGGAGAGATGACTCAGATAATCTTACCAAGTTTTCAGCCAGGTGAAAAGTGCCCTTTAGCTGACATTCACAAATACTTTAACTTCCAAACCATAACTGAGTCTTGCATTTTGAATTTAATTTGCTTAATCTTAGCCAGGTTAGAAATATCAAAAATCACTATTCTACCTTAAATTTCTATGGTGGTTGGGTACACAATAATTATCCTTTGTTCTTTTGTTGTGGTTGATCATATTTTTCATGTGGGAGGTGTTTTGTGGAGAAAGAAGTAGCTTACAATTGGTACTAATTATGATCAGGAGCAACGATTGCTACTCCACATCCCCCTCCATTCCTTTTCATGATTCTACCTTCTTTTCTGGTTTCTGAATTATTTCTTCCACTTGAGGAGGAAGTGAAACACTAGCCAAATAAATTCTATAAAATATTTATAAAATATTCAACAAACAGTGCTTTATTTGTCATTGTTACAAATAATGATGTTAAAAATAGCGCACATCTTTGTAAGAGAAGCCCCGAGTAATCTCCCACATACATATGTTAAATTAACATTGTGATTTCTCTCGTCATGGGTCACTAGTTACCACACCATTATCTGATGAAAGAAAATAGAAATAGACTGACCCTTATATTATTTATATGGAATCTAGTCTCTAAATTTAAAAGCCAAGCTTATCACTGTTTTGTGTCGTCAAAAAAAGGGGATAAGCCTGCTTTGGAAATGGTAAAGCCCTGTTAAAAGACCCTCCACCCAAATGAAGTGTTTTGGTTATTACATCACTGAAAAAAATGAAATGGGTAAAAAGCATTTTGTTCAGTCATTTGAATTGACAGTTAAATGTTTCCTAATGACATTTATCCATATTCACATTTTTTCAGTGTTTCCTGAATAATAAGAACATAAATATTTTCAATCTGTTTTTTAAAATACTCATTTTCTCATGTGTGTGTGTGTATATATATATATATATACACACACACACACATACATAATATCACTAAAACAAAATATAGTTGACCAATTAATTATAGAAATTTTGAAATTTACTGACACAGTTTCTTCATATATATTATATACTATGGGAATGGCACTATAAAAGTTATAATATCATGCACCGTATCATATAAAAATTATTACCAATAATTTTTCAATAACATTTCTAAATTCTAGCTTTTGGTTCCCATAAAATTATGTAAGAAATAATAGAACATTTGTTTCTAAAAACACCATGTTCACATTGCCTATTCTGACATTTAAAAATACAATTGCTATTAAGCCACCACCTTGGAATACATTCCCTAACTTTGTTCATCTGGTATTAGATCCCAGGCCATTCGAATTGCTTGTACTTTTGGTAGTTACATATGACAATGTTAATTAGATAATGTGAACATGTTAGAATAAATGCTGAGATTTCGCATAACATTACATAGGGCATCTTCTATGTAATCTTTTAATGTAATTTTTTGAGAGGATGCATAATTAGAATTAAGAATTACTAATATCCACCCAGGGAATATTAACATGCACAGAAAAGCTTTTCCCTTAATTTGGAGATTGCATTTTGAAATGATATATAAGACTATTTCAGTAATGTAGTATTAAATAGTGATTTGAATTTTGAAATTCTAGAATTTTATTCCTGCATATTTCTTGCTACATTTCACCTCTCCCCTGATATATTATATAAAATACACACACAAATTCAATTATGCTCCCTTGTTAATTATCAAAATCAAGTGGTTCATCTTTAAATATATTAGTAGTAAGATTTCTTTTACCTACATAATGGTCATGCTCATCTTTACCAGTTCTCCTCATAGTTATTAACAGGCAAATATCTCATCTCACATAATTAAAATGCTAAGCGTTTTCATTCTTAAGTTCTAAATTTCATTAAAACATATAAAACATCATATTTATAATTTTATTATCTTGTTTTTAAAAGAATGACGATTATGTCTAGAAATAAATTAATAACCTGAAACAAAAACTTGACTCTATAAATAAATTTAGAAGTGATATTTAAGAGCTATTAGTTGTTTCTGAGTTTTTGTGTATATTTGGGGTTATTATAGTTGTTACTTTAGAAATATAACTGTCAAAAAAATATTGAAATTAATTCTTTATCAATGATGGTTAATTTATATTTTAGAAATATACATTAATGATAGTATATTTTATTTTATAGCATTATACTGACAAGTTTCTTATGCTGGTTATGTAAAGACAACATTTTTTTGCAACAAATAATATCAATCATTTTTTTACACTTCCCTATCTCTTTAGCTCCAATGATAACACAGGGGAACAAAATTTTTATTGCATCCACAAAAACACTTGTTCTTACCTAATTTGAGTGTGCTGATCTCAAATCTAACATTAGTTTTTCTCTGTAAGCTACAGCTTCTTTGCAAATCAAGATTTTATGTTTTCATCTTATTGTAAAATTTTCAACATTTAGTTTAACATAATGAAGTAGAATGTCTTCTTAGGCATCATATTTGTGAAAATATAATAATTTATATAATGCACTATATACATTAATACACTGAAAGATATGATTGCATCAGAATTTGTCTACAATTTTGAAATAGAACATATTAAAAAACTTGTTTTAATCATAAAATTAGCGCAAAACTTATTTAAATTCTATTGAAACAAAAATCTGCGTTTGTAGCTCTTGCGTTTGTGTACTTAATAAAGACAATCTCGTTTGATGCTCCAGCAGTAGTCTGCTCATCACTAACAGCTCCAAGATATTCAGGAAAGTTATCAAGATGACTGTTCAGGAAGTAAATCTTAACACTAGTGTTATATCCAATGTCGTGGAAAGCCAACAGCATCTTTTGAACCAGAAGTTCATAGTTTTCTGTTTTTTGGTTGCCAAGGAAGTTCTTTGTAACTGACACAAAAGACTGCCATGCTGCTTTCTCCTCCTTATTCATCTTACTGGCAAATTCTTTGTCACGTATGAGGGTTTAAATTTGAGGTCCATCAATTACACCTGCTTTCATCTTCTCAAAAGACAAGGCAGATAATATGTTGAAAGCATTCACTTTCTCTATTCAAAGCCTGAACAAACTGCTCATTAAGCCAAGCTTGATGTGAAGTGGGAGAAAAATGATCCTGTCTCAATTAACTACAGGTTCAATCACAATATTTTGCATCCCTACTTCCAGAGCTTCACGTTTCCACCACTCCTTCTGTGCCCAGTGTTTCTTCCGAGCTCGGCTCTCCCACAAACACAGAAAGCAAGGACACTTTGTGAAACCTCTCTGTTGTACTAGCAGAAAATTTACCATTTTAAGATCCATACAAATGATCCAGTTATGTTCCTCATACTTTAGTAAGTTAAGGACAATTTTTATGTCATTATCATCTTCTTGCAGATGAGTTGAATAACGAATTGAAATCACTGCATAAACATTACAGTTGTGTAGGAGAACACATTTCAGACTCCATTTAGAGAAGTCAAGAAACAGCCACCATTCTGTTGGACTGTAAGTGGTAACACCTAGCTGGCTGAGAAGACTACTGATATTATGACAGTAAACAAAGTGTTTGTCTTCAGAAAAAAAGTTTACAAAAATTTGTTCACACTTCCAAAATGGGATACTTTAGCAGAACAGTTAAGTTCATTCTTTTCTTGAAACCTGGAGGCTAATAACTCAGCTGCTTTCTTTGATAGGCCTACATCTCTTACTAAGTCATTTAATTCAGGTTGGCTAAACTGCTGAGGGTTTAATGACACTTAGCATCAGAAGAAGACCCTTCAGATTCTACAACCATTTCCTCATGCATCTTATCAAAATACACTTTATCACCATGTTTACTTTCTTTGTCCTTAGAAAAAATAAAACCATTGAAATCTGGAACCGGGAGTGTCTCAGAGTGTGGGATAGGTTGTATTGCTGAAGGAATATTAGAATATGCGATCATATGCCATTTTTTCTTGCCGATACGCTTTGTATGGATCAGACAGAAATTACAGTCACTGTTGTGGTGCTTAGGTTCACGCCAAACCATGGGAATATCAAAAGGCATTCCTTTGTTTTTTCCTTTTGTCCAGTCACAAAGCATTTCCTCACAATTATGACACACAATATGAGGAGCCCAATTCTTGTCCAGATCAGCAAGAGGAACTTGAAAATAGGCAATATATACACGTGTCACAAATGATAAAATATTGCGCCTTTGACATTGAAGTGTGTAACAGCCACATATATAACAGAAGGTGTCAGGACTATTCTTACATTTACGCCTATTCAATAAAGCCCTGATTCAATCTTATAACAATATAAGAGGGTGTTTTTATCAGATAATAATTTTTTACATTTGATAACAACAACAATTATGTAAAAGTGATGTTTGTAAAACATTAATTATCTTGTGGTTTTGTTCAATCCAAGAGTCATTGCCCTTTAACTCCAATTTAAAAACCAATGCATACCATTAAGTATAACAAAAAGAAATTAAAATTGCATATAAACTAGAACATGCACCAAAAATCGGATTTCATATTTGGAATCAGTGATGCAGAAGTATATACAGAAAGTTCTAAAACCTCATGCAACAGAAAATGGAAAAAAAAAAACACTTGTCCCCCAGTGTAATGCATGTTTAAAAGGTCTTTAATTAAAATCATGAATCACACAATACCAAAAGTAATCTGATGTCCTGAAAAAGCTAAGAACAAACCAACTAGGTATAACAGATAATACCAAGTTTTTAAAATACTTTAGCATTACTTCTAATATATGAATTTTGCTTCCTATTAGAGGCCATTTCAAGTATTCAAGGGAATAGTTCAAGCTATGGTATTTCCTGAGATCTCATGTTATGAATAAAGACTCTTCCTGCCATTTCCACACCAGATTTTTTCTTTGATTACTCAGGAAGGCTAAGAGCAAGTAAAATAGTTTCTCAATGTGGATCCCTTTCACATTTTCACAACTTGGCTTAGAAGAATATTAGGAGCTTACTTTAAAGGAATAAATAATTGTAAGTCTCCTTGGGCAGAATCTGAAGCCAAATAGACAAGTAGAGTAGAGTACAACTTCAACTGCAGCAGGTAAGTAGTGACAAAGCATTTGTTCTGACAGCCACTAAGTCATAAAAATAGTAATTGGAACTTGGGTAAAAATAGTATGTGACTCTAAAATAGAACAGAATAGAAGCATAATAATATGAATTGTGATATGCAAGATGAAAAGATAATTTTAGTAACTTTGATTGAAAATCAATTATTTTAAAATCATGAGTCTAATTTATCATAAACAGAATTGTTTCTCTAAATACCTACATCTTTTCAAGTTTCTTAGTTCAGATTAATGTTGACTATTTAATTTATTAAAATACTAGTCTCATAACTTATTGCTCTGATCATGGTTATGAATCCTACTATAAGAATGAAGCCTAGAGGAAATTTTATCAGTAATATTTTTGAATAACATGTATTTTCCCCTTCTGTATTTCATTAAAGGAAATGCCTAATTTAAAGCAGATAATAATAAAATAATAAGTCAAAAACACATCACAAAAAAGGCAATTAGGAATCCTAGATGGAATAAATTAGTTATTCTTATAATAAGAAAATGACAGTTATTCAAAGAAAAGCTTCTAAACTAATTGGGATATTCTGACAGTATCTTTTTTCAAGAAGTAATTGATTTCAGAATAAATGCTAATGCTTATCTAATTTAGAGATGCCAAGATATATACTAATTTATGATAAAATATCTAGAAATTTTGATACCAAATGCTTATCTATAAACTATCATATGCTCGTATTAAAATTTGTTTTATAAAAATAAAAATAAATATTGATAATTTATTAAGAGATCTAAAAACTTTTCTTTCTTCATTAACAATGGACCGCCTGACCTGTGGTGGCGCAGTGGATAAAGCGTCGACCTGGGAACACTGAGGTCGCCAGTTCAAAACCCTGCACTGGTCTGGTCAAGGCACATATGGGAGTTGATGCTTCCAGCTCCTCCCCCCTTTCTTTCTCTCTCTCTCTCTCTCTCTCTCTCTCTCTCTCTCTCACACACACACACACACACACACACACACACACACACACACACACACACTCTGTGTCTCCTCTCTAAGATGAATAAAATTAAAATTAAAAAAAAAAAAGCCTTTAAAAAAAAAAAAACAAAAAAAAAACAATGGACCAAATAAATTGGACTAATTCTTCCAATGAAAAAGTAAAACAAACAAACAACGTTGGATTGGATACAAATAATATATTTTAGCCCATGTGCTGCTAAAGTGAGCAAACAAACAATATATTTTAAAAGCATGAAAGAGATAACAGTACAGTAATAAATTGTCCAGCTAATTTCTTGAAAGGAACTGTAACTTAGAGAAAGAAGGTTTTACCTGGAGTCAAACATTGTTTTGGGAATTTTCCATCTTAACAAGATGACTAAGGAGGCCAAAGTGCCATTATGTGTCTCCTTGTTCCACCGGGCACATGGGATAGGTCCGATAATGAACTTCCTCTATTTTGTGCTAGGAATTTAAGGTGCTACACTCTGCAATTAATGTATGGAGTGCAGCTGACCTTTACCTGGTGTCTCATAAAACATAAAGGATCCTATTATATCAGTGGTTCTCAAACTTTTTTTGTTGTTTTTTACAGGGACAGAGAGAGAGCCAGAGAGAGGGATAGATAGGGACAGACAGGAATGGAGAGAGATGAGAAGCATCAATCTTCAGTTTTTTGTTGCAACACCTTAATTGTTCATTGATTGCTTTCTCATATGTGCCTTGAGCAGACTGTGTAACCCCTTGCTTGAGCCAACGACCTTGGGTCCAAGCTGGTGAGCTTTTTTTTTTTTTATGCTCAAGCCAGATGAGTCTGCGCTCAAGCTGGTGACCTGGAGGTCTCGAACCCTGGTCCTCCACATCCCAGTCTTACGCTCTATCCACTGCACCACCACCTGGTCAGGCGGTTCTCAAACTTTTTCAAGGCAGGAGGCATTTAAAATCCTACAAATAATTTTAGGTGCAGTATATACAAATTTCTGAGAAATATGTTATAATAATTAAGTCAATTATTAAAGAAAAAAATAAAGTCTAAGTGTGCTTTTATAATTAATGAAATAAATACGACAAAATTTTATTCTGACATTAAAAAACATTTTTATGTTACATTTTTTGAGTTATGCTTCTTAGAATTCATAAAAAAAGAGGGGTTAAAAATAAAAATAAAATGACAAAGAAGTTATCTTTTTATATATATAGATACATTCTTAGTAACATTTAGTAAATTCGGCAGGTCCAGGCATGAATGTGTTAAGTTTTTTCATTCTTGTGTTTTTGAGAAACATGAGTCTGATATATCCTAGAGATTTCTTCAATGTTTGGATATATATTGGAAAGGCAAACTCTCATTTTCTCGTCAATACTTTGAAGAATTCCTCTCTTTTTACTCTTAATTTTGTTCAGTGTAGAAAACCCCCACCATACATATCATCTTAACTTTACACCAAACAAAGGATAGAAGAAACTTGCCTCCACTCCTTCCAGAGAACATGGGTGGTAAACAATCCAGCACTACAGCTTAACAGCCTTTTGCAACCTAATCAGGCAAGTGAGGTTGGAGGTTGGGCAGACTCTCAGCTTACAGCCAATTCCCCACACCTCTGTCCCACAAAAATCTAACTCCAAAAACCCTGTTGGTTTTTTGATCCCCAACAGGCACATATTTCTCTGGAATACCATAGGGCACACCTGGAAATCTTCTAGGGTGCACCAGTGTGCCCTGGAGCACACTTTGAGAACCACTGTATTATATAGTAAAGTACTATCATCCTAGTCATTTGATAATTTTTATAAACTATTTTAAAAATAAAATATCAAGCAAATGACCAGGGATGACATGGCACATAAAGAAATGAGAATACAGAAATAACTTGGAACAGTAACACTACTACCTGGATTGTAAAACTTATTATGTTTATGAAAACAAAATCCTGTTTAGAGAATTTGACAAAGAACTTAAGTCTATAATTTATAAGCACTATAAGTTTATAAAAAAGCTAACTAGAAATTATATAAATTAAATCGATATACTTATGAGCAGATTATATGCAGCAAAAAAGAAAATTAGTAAACTGGAAAAGAGATTATGGAATAGAGAAGAAGTTCAAAGACTTGAAAATACAGATAAGTGTAACAATAATAAGTTTATCTGAAATCTCAGAAGGACAAAACCGAGAAAATGGGCAGAGAAAAACTACAGTAGCTAAGAATTCCCATAAATGTTGGAAGACCCCAGTCAATAGATTAAAGAAGCTCATCAGATTTCACACACACAAAAAAATGAAAAACTGGAATAAACCATACCTAAACACTGAAAAAATTAATCAAAATAAAAATAAATCTTAAAATCATGCAAATAAAAATAATATTAATTACTTTCACATTAAGAAGAGTTAGGTAACTGATATATTAGCAAAAAAAGAAATAAAAAGCAAGGGGAAGTGACAGAAAGAAATTAAGTCAATCTTAGAATTTTATACTCATAAGATAAAATTAAAATAAAGTAAAAAAAATTAAATATTAATAAAGAAACAAAGTTCAATTTCGGTAAATTGTCTTAAGGTAAATTCTGAAGAATGCTCTTAGAAGGAAAATGATCTTAGATAAATGCTCAAGATGCAAGAAGGGAAAGAGAACAAAGGTATTTAACTATACTAAATGTTAACATTAAGCTTCAATACTTCAAAAATGCCTGATAATATGTGAGAATATCTTAATAAACTTGGGGAAGAGAAAGATTTCTTAAACAAGGCACAAAAATTCACCATTAAAAACTATTTAAAAGTTTTACTACTTTATAATTTAGATAGTCTATTCCTAAAAAGATATTATGTAGAGACCTAAATGGAAGCCATCGAACAGAAAAATATAGTTTTTTTGTCATTCATAAAACTAGCAAAGACCTTGTAACCACATCAAAACATTATTTCTTTAATATGAACTTTTCTCCATTCTTTCCTTTTGATTCAAACTCCTCATGCAGCACCTTGGCTCACCTGCCTCCTTCTCCTTTTTACAACACTCCCTTAAACATTAAGTCCTCAGGACACTGAGGTTCTGATAAGCATCAAATAATCTTAGAAACAAAGCTTAGAAGTCTGTTGAAGACAGAGACAGAATTTCAGCTAAACTAAAAGTAACACTTAGGCTTCATGTATGTTTCAGGTTCAGGTTCAGAAAAATCTGGATTAGAAACCAGAAGAAGGGATGCCATGGTTGATAGAAGGACCAGATACACTGATCAACTGCTCCCTACCCTATTATCAAACAACCAGTAGAGACAAAGACCCTGACCACAACTCTAACTCTCTTAGTCATCATGATTAATGAATTGTCTTCTATAAAACCCATTCCTTATAAGTCATTGGAAAGCCAGGTCTGGAAGTATTAGTTCACCCATATCTCTGGGAGTGGGCTTCCTAAAAGTTAACCCTTTCTTTCTTTGCTGCAAGCTCCTGTTGCTGTCTTAATTGGGCTTAGATGTATTCAGGCAAACAGACCTTTGTAGTCCAGTTACAATTTTATATGCACAATTAATTAATAAAGACCTCTTAAAAATCAATAAGGAAAACACAAATGACTCCAAAGAACCACCAAAAAGAAAAGACTTGAACAAATGCCACATGATTAGGTAATACATGTAATCAAGAAAAATCTGAAAAAGCACTCAACCATATAAATCATGAAAGAGATGCAAATTTAATCCAAATCTTTCAGATGGGCATAAATTACCAAATCTGGTGATATCAAGCATCAGAAAGAGTATTAAGCAACATAAATTCTTATATACCTTGATCAAAAGTGTAAATTTATATATTAACTTTATTGGTAGGTGATGCCTAATCTAGACAAACTTGACCTACTAGTCCATTTTCCCAAGAACCAAGTAATTCACAAGATTTGCAGAAGCCTAGAGTATGACAGAGAATGTAGAGTGTTTGTGTATTATAAAGAAAGAGGTCAGTAGTCATGCATAAATTTTCAAGCTGTCTTTAATACACTGAGAAGAGAAAAGCAAGAGATCTAAATAGAAAGAGAAGATCTGCTAAGGAATGGGACAAAGGAATCCTGAACCTATCCTGAAGAAGAAAAGTTAGGAGAGAAGAATTCCAAGAATAAGAGTGAGAATGAAATTATTTCTGCCACATCTTCTGAGAGGCTTGAGCAGGAGTTAGATGACAAGCATAAATAAAAGTATTTAGTTATTAGAACAGAAAGGCCATTTCTTCTTATGTCACTGGTGGGATTTACAAGTTATGGGAAAATACATAAAAAGACTTCAATGAAAGATTTTCTGTAAAATAATAAAGCAAAGGTTCTTGTGCAAAATTGGAACTTCAATTTTTATTCTCTTTATAACTCTGTAATAAGGACAATACAGTATAAAAGACATGACTGTATTTTGATAATACTTGAAGCAATTTTACATGTTAACAATAGTGAGTCTCATTTTCTTTTTTTATTCATGACTTTGACATTCTTTCTGTGGTCTTATGAATATAGTACAATTACCATTCAACTTTTTGGCTGAATTTTTTTAATTCCTTTCTTTCAAATAAATTATATACATTTGAATTTTAAACTGAAATTTATGAAGAAAAAGTCTCTTCATTCAGTGATATGTATGATACTAACAACTGGAAACTAGTCCCTTTTTTATGAAGAATAATTTTAATTTGACACCTGACAACACAACTGTATTCAATGGAGAATGAGGTGGTCACACAAAGTAGCAAAGTTAACTTTAAGTTTATAATTTGGAAAAGTCAAAGGTGAATACAACTGAATAATTTTAACATTATAGGTGCATAGGCTGGAAAAATAAGGCACTGATAGTTCAAAGTGTAACATTTCATTACAAGCGACTTGCTCCTTATAGGATTAGAGTAAAAAGGAATAATATCATATTTTCTTAGCATTTACTATTTTTCAGCTGTCATTCTAAGTATTTATTTTATTTAGTCTTCAAAATTACATGATGCAGTAAATGCTACTGTAATCCTGATTTTTTTTTTCTATTTCTGATGCTATTATGTTAAAAAGATACTTGGAATAGACTGACAACTTGGAAAGGAGACCTGGGTTAGGAGGATACATAAAAGAAGGTGAAATGTCTAAGCAAAAAAATATATATATATATGTTTGTGTGTATAAAACACATAGAAACAAACAACAGTGTGGTAATAGCCAGGGGGGAAGGAAGAGGGGGGAGGAGGACAGGGCAAAGGGAAAGAAAATGGAGACAGAGAGAGACTTTGGTTATAGCAATTGACGTATGAGGCAATGTGCAGATGATGTTTTGAGTTGTACAGTTGAAACCTGTGTGGTTTTGTGGCACAGTGTCACCCCAATAAATTCAATTTAAAAGTAAAGATATATTGGAACTTTACCAGCCATCTCGTGATTGAATAGGCACTTTCCCCAAAGTTTTAAGGACACTAAGGGTGGCTAATGCAAAGATGGAAGGAGTTCAGAGCCTTGACCATAATTAGTCAGAAGAGAAAAATGCATCTTATCTTTGGACATCTTGTAAAATTATCATCTTAAAAAGATACATGCTATTAACAATTAAGTCTGAATAGCATGAAGGATAAAAGCATGTACCGTATGTATTTTCAATAAAACCCAGATTCAAGACATAATTTTGATGCCTGCTTAGCTTGATTTCTAATGCAAACTATTTGGAAGGCTTTTACAATTTATTTAAACTCTATGGCTTACTTCTTTCATCTTTAAAGAAGGTTTTCTTTAACAGTATTGTGAAGACATTTTAAAATTCTTATTACAGTGTCTGGTCTTTAACAAACTGAATACACTGCAGTTGTACTAACAGTCCACTATTAAAGTGTTTGTAAGTTAAGATAGGCTCCATTTCACCATGTGTAGGAATAAAACATTATAATCATTTGAGAAAGGCACTGTTTTTGTAGACTCATATTGTTTTCACTTTTATAGATAATACTTAGGCATAAGAAGAAAAACTTGGGCTCATGACTCATGAGGCTGCTTATGCTATTCCTCAGTTCTATTCTAACACATAAACTAAATGTCCTAGAGGTTGTACTTAAATATATGCATATCAAAAAAATAAAAGTATATGGAATATAGTGATAATCATTCCCCCCTTGCTTACAAAAAATCATAAAAATTATCAATGAAATGTTGAAGTAATCAAGTGTTGTTTTCCCGTATGATTTGTTGATATAAATACTATATATAATTTGAAAATGTGATATTATACTCTGTATGCCTGAATGACTGAATACATAAAATACTGAATTAATTTACAGAGACATGGACACATGGAAGAGATGCATGACTGTCAGATGGGAAGGGGGTTGAGGAGACTGAATGAAAGAAGGTGAAGGGCTTAACCAAAAAAATGTATAAACCTAGCACATAGATACAGACAACAGAGTGGCAATAGTCAGAGGGGAAGGGACAGTGGACATAGGGGGAGGAGAACAAAGTGGGGGAAATTGGGACTGAAAAATACTTTGTTTGGGGCAGAGGGTGCACAATATGGTGTGTAGATGGTGTTATATTGAGTTGTACACTATCTTTAATACTTTTTAAAAAAATTTTAGTGTGATTATTTATAAGTAGAATTCAATGTAATAAACGAGGAAGAGAAGTTGCATAGACCTATGAAAGAGAGAATCTAACCTGAAGAGTTTGCTGTGCATCCTCATTTGTCATTCAAGGTAAAGCAATAGACTAATCAATACCCATTTCCTGTACGTTAACAGTGTGCTCAGTGGTGTGGTAAAAAGCTATTAGAGTAAAAAAGGACAGAATGTTAGCCATCAACTTATTTCTTCAATTTATCTGAAGAAAACCCTACAATAGTAATGTTAGAGTCAATCAAATGACACATTATTTGCTCTGTATTTAATAAATTGAAAAATTCTCACTATTTTTAAGATTACTGTCAGTCACACAGAGTTTAATGAACTGGACCCTGCATTCAGTGTAACAGAATTTGAGTATTTCAGACTGAAAAAGACTCTATCTAGTATTGTCTGCCTAATTAAAACAACACAGATAAAAGAAACTACTCCTTGCCATAACATGCTGCTATTACTGATGGAACCAAAACAGGGGTCCAGCACATTTGCATTCACTAGACTAGAACGTATTACAGTTCGAGTTTCTTTAATATTTCACAGCACATAGGTATGAAAGATGGGGAATTGGACACTGGCTGTTGTGTGCCCCTTTGGCAGCTCTTCAGTGTCTGAGGATCTGGTCTCAGCTATGTAAATCCAGAAACAAATTTAACAATTCATCCAGAATTAATTAGGCTACTGGGGATTTACTGAACTAATCAAAATCACAGGGTGTCTTTGTTTATACTGGAATGCCAATTTATTCATTTACATTTTGGAAGGCATCAGGTTTAGTCAGCTGTGAGCCTGGGAAACTCCCTTCTAATGCACAGGTCAAAAGCATCTCAAGATTGATGAACAGAAAATTACAAGAGAGTCGGCTATTCTCAAGCCAGTCAAGCTCTAATCAGCTAATGAATTGCCCTTTTCAACTCTAAAGACATGGCTGTCTAGATAGCCTTTCTTTCTGTTGTCACTTCCAAGTTTATTGACAAATTCTTAGTCCTTGGCCTCCTTTTTGCTACAACATGCACATCCCCCATATGTTTGCAAATAGAACATTAACTCAGGTAAACTAGAAAAGAGTTGAGTACTGTATATTAGAGCCTATTCACATCAGCAAATATTCCCATAGTCCAGAGCTTGGCATATGCCCAGGAACAAAATCTAGCCCACCACCATCTGTTTTCTTTTAATATATATATTTATTCAGTATTGGAACACAGCTATACTCATTTGTTTCTGTATTATTTATTCTGTAGTCTATGGTTGTTTTTAGCTATATTATACTCTGTATAATGGTTTTTTAGCCAATAATGGATCAAATAAATGTTATAGTCTGCCAGCAATCCCTCTACTGGGAATATACCCCCATAACTCAAACACACTGGTACATAAAGACACATGCAGCCCCATGTTCATTGCAGCATTGTTCACAGTGGCCAAGACATGGAAACAACCAAAAAGCCCTTCAATAGATGACTGGATAAAGAAGATGTAGTACATATATACTATGGAATACTACTCAGTCATAAGAAATGATGACATCGGATCATTTACAACAACATGGATGGATCTTGATAACATTATATTGAGTGAAATAAGTAAATCAGAAATAACTAAGAACTATATGATTCCATACATAGGTGGGACATAAAAATGAAACTCAGGGACATGGACAAGAGTGTGGTGGTTACTGGGAGTGGGGAGGGAAAGGGAGGAGGGGCACAAAGAAAACCAGATTGAAGGTGACGGAAGACTATATGACTTTGGGTGATGGGTATGCAACATAATCAAATGTCAAAATAACCTGGAGATGTTTTCTCTGAACATATGTACCCTGATTGATTAATGTCACCCCATTAAAATTAATAAAATTTAAAAGAATGCTGTGGTCTATAAGATTATACCATTAGCTTAGGTGTGCAGTATGCTTTACCATCTTGGTTTGTGTAACTGAACTTTATGAAGTTCACACAACAGTGAAATAACCTAAAAACAAATTTCCCAGAAGAGTCACCACTGTTAACACATGCATATTTGTATAGGCGAGAGTTGAGCAGTTGTTACCGGAAATTTATGACATGCAAAGCCTAACATTGCTCTCTAGCCCTTTATAGAAAGTTGCCTAGTCCTTGAGATACTGCTTTGCTGGTTTTTACATTCCTTGCACATGCTTTGGTAGTTTAAATGAGATCTATTGGATTATGCTCATTGTCTAGGTTCAGAACACTAAGCATAAGATAATTGTGTACGGAATACATAAAAATGGCTCACATTTGTAAATAACATAAAGTTTCTCTAATAACTATGACTGTTGTTATTCCTAGAGTCCAGTGCAACATATAAAAATGAGTTAAGTTTGTGCTGTCTAAATGCAATTTATTTATTTATTTATTTATTTATTTATTTTGTGTGTGTGTGTGTGTGTGTGTGTGTGTGTGTGTGTGTGTGTGTGTGTGATAGGAGGGGATAGAGAGACAGATTCTCACATGCACCCTGATCAGGATCTACCTGGCAACCTCTCTCCAGAAAGCTCACATGCCTGGTCAATGCTCTATCCACTGAGCAAACCAGCAAGGACCTAAATGCAATTTCTTACTCCCTGATAATAACATCATATTGGGTCTATCTTCTACAAGTTTATTATGTAGAACATTTATTCCTTCTCCCTTCTTAACATCCAATGAAACTACTAATTCCCAGGGCACATTTCTCAGCCAGAAGGAAGCAACCTGATTATCCCATGTAAATCGTTCACAGTGCTAATCTGTGAACAAGTTTGATTTCCAAGAGAGTATTTACATTTTAATAGGGATCGTTTTAATTCAGATGTACCTTTAACTACCAACAGTCTTCGAAGAAATTCTTTGGGAAAACAAATCTTCCAAGGGACACTTGTCAACTCTGCTACCACTTTCTGTAAGAAATCAGAGGTGACCTGGATCTGACAGAGACAGATTTAATATTACCCTCTGTGTGATTAAAAGTACACAAAACCTGTCCAGATTATAAAACTCTGATTACCCTTATTTTAGAGCATTTATTTTAGCAAATTTGCAATTGTAAAAACTTTTTCTTCCCCTTTGACATGTAAATCTTCACCCAGATTTTTGTCAGTTTCACAACCTTAAGGTCTTTCTGGAGGACATGGAAGCCATACCTCTGCAATGTAATCAGTAAGATAGTGCAGTATGTCAGTCCCTCAGGGACGGTATGTAGGTCCAGTAGTCATGGCCATCACAGCTGCCCTCGCTACCAGGCAGGTACAGGTTCCCATTAGATTCGGACAAATGGTAAAAAGACAGCAGAGCCAAACACTGGTGGGCCATGCCTTTATTCTAGCCTAGTGTTGGGCAGAAAAGATATATTTTGCTCACTTTGTTACAGATGGGGATGTCCGTTGCCCAGGCAATAATATTAATGCCCTTGTTGCTTTGAAGGGGCATGGTTGTGCTAACGTGTGTTGGGGGAGGGCTTTTGTGCCAAAAGGTTTTAAAAGGAGAATCAAGGAAGCCATTTGGAGGAAAAAGTGATTATGTTCTTGTAGAGAGGAGGAGCCCAGGCTGGAGTAGGGCAGGGAAGACACATGGAGGAGGCACCCCAAAATGGCGGAATTGGGGAAGGAGAAGCCAGTTAGTGGAGGAGAAGAAAATGGGGAACAGAGGTGAATAAGACTGGTGAGGTGGAAGCCTTTGATTCTAGGAAAACTCAAATGAGTCAGTAGCTTTGTGAGTACTGAATGAGTGGGTTTTGGAGCCCAGTGTGTTTGTTTTTACTCGCTTGCCAAGTGCGAGTTTAGAATAAAGAAAAATGGACCACCAGTTCTTGGCTCTCTTGACTCCTTACTGTCTCTCTGGATCAAATGCAAACCTGCATTGGCTAGACGGCTTTGATGGTGGCTGAGGTTACTAGCCATACACCTTGCAATCAGTCAGCAAGTAAAAACACACACTCATACATTCTTGGGTTCCACCACCAGGAGAATCTTTTCCGGCTTTCCCTAGAATCAAAAGGCCCCCCACCAGTTTCAGCAGACCTCGCCAGAGGTCTCACATTTGTTCCCCATCTGCACATGTTGTCCCTTCTACTCTCTGCCCAAACTCTGCAAAAACATGGCTTCCTTCTTCTCCTTTCTTTCCTCCTCACAAAACTTTCTTGGGTTGAAAACACCTCCTCCAGTAAACATTCACATAACAAAGCCCCTTCCCAGCAGGAAGGTAATTAGCAGTTTCACCTGGCAGTACAATTTACATGGGCAGCGGCCATTTTTAACGAAGTGAGCATAAAAATTACATTTTTCAAACTTATTTGCCCAAAAGAGCAGAAGCCTCAGTCTAAAAAGTGCTAGTTAGCAGACGCCTTAGCCCTAATCAAGTTGACTAACTTCTCATCTTCACCCCATTGTTTTTCAGTATTTTCCACTTGCTCATTCCAGTGCTTAATAACTCTGCTAGCTTTTGTTTCAGTGGAGTTGAGTTCACTGTCTATTTCAGTAGTCTTAACTCCTGTATTAAAAGCCTTATATTAAACTCTTCCTTCGTTTAACTTGTCTTGTGCAGTCTTTTATTGACAATCTGAAATCATTTTGTTCTAAAAATCCACCATTATTTAATTACTTTCATTTCTTCTCACTCATATTTAAGAGAGGGAGTTTATGAAGCATTAATAAGAGAACAAGTAACATTTATATATGGTTTGTAACTCTGGAAAGGTGTAGACTCGATCACACCACAGGTGTGAAAAAATCAGAAAAAAATTGTCCTGATTTATTCACACCTGTCTCAAAATAAATAAATAAACAAATAAAACCAAACAAATCATGTTTAAAATCCTAAATTTAAGGATCTTTATACACCTATGATAGTTCTATACAATGTTGGGTTTATATCACTTATAAGCTGGGGATACATATTCTCTGTATATAATATATTTTTAATTACTTTAAATGTATTCCCCTTACGATTTTATTACATTAAAATGTACTTCTCTTAGAATTTCTAGGCATGATATTAAATAATATCTCTATGTTGAAAATGACAGGTCTTTACAAATCCTATGTAAATTACAGTACAGTTGGAAGCTCTGGCAAATACAATGCTATTTACATGCCTAAAAACTTATATTTAGGGTCATTTATCATCAAAACAAGAACAAAAAATGTGAACATTATGAATAGATGCTCTGTACATTGATTACTAAAAGTAATGTACTAGATTTAAACTACATGTATTGAAAATGTATTTAGGCCCTGCCTAGTTTGCTCAGTGGTAGAAGGTCCACCTGGCATGTGGATGTCCCGGGTTTGATTCCCAGTCAGGGCACACAGGAGAAGTGATCATCTGCTTCTCCACCCTTCCCATTTCTCCTTCTTTCTCTATTTTCTCCTCCCTCAGCCTTGGCTCAATTGGTCTGGGCACATAGGGTACCTGGGCGCTGAGGATGGCTCCATGCAGCTTCCACCTCAGGTGCTAAAAATAGCTCAGTTGCATGGTCCCAGTTGGGCAAAGCATGGACCCCAGAAAGAGGTTGCTAGGTAGATTCCAGGCAGGGCACATGCAGGAGTCTATTTCCTTTCCTCTCATTTGGAAAAGAATGAAAAAAAAAAGAAATATGTATTTATATAAATTAAAACTGGCATGGCTTTAATTTAAATTATATAAATCATATTTGCTATGGCTCATTTGATTATTTGAGAATCCAATAAAATAAATATTATAATCTATATTTTGTGGCTTTTTTAACATGTAAAACTTCCAGTCTTTTATGTCAATTCAATATTTGTACTAAATTTCTCAACTTTGTGGAGATTTTACTAAAGTACTCTATTTTTAAATTATTCATTTGAAGAAGTTTTATGAACGACACTAACTAGAAAAATTTAATGCTTTTCTTTTTAAAAGAAGTTCTGAGGCAAATCCAAAAGCATTTTTAGTAATCCTGAAAAACAGAAAAGCTTAAAATATTGCATCATATTAAAAAATAAGACTTATTTTTGGTTAAGTAGGAAAATATTGGTTCAAACTTATACAATAATGAATTCTAGCCTCTGACATATTAATTTATTTATAATAAATCTATGTTAACAGAGTATATAATTCAATTGTGAAATGTCACTATTTTTATATTTAAATTTGAATTATGTTTTATTAATTTGTCATAGAAAATACATAATTTACCAGGTAACATTTGTTTACATTTTAAATAAGTATCAATTAAGTGATAGCATACATTATTTAAATTATGTAGAAATATTTTATTTGTATTATTTACTCCATAAAAAATTTGATAAACCAGTTCAGATTATATATTATTTTTGAATATTGTCTAACAAGTGTGTCACATTACATTCTTTAAATATACATTTACTAATATTTCACTTTTGCTGTAAATAGAAATAAAAATGAATACATAGAACACAATATTTTACCAAAACTGCTTAATTATCATTTAAATATTACTTTAAACTTCTTACATAATTAGATAACACACCATTTTTTTAAACTGGCAACCAAGCAGCACACTGAGATCCTTAGCTAATTCTTATTATGCTCATAAAGGCAAAGCTTTGTAATTAACAAAGTTAAATAAAAAGTATTTTTTATAATCCATATTTTTAATCAAAATTCTAATTTGGTAGTTTTACAAAGCATGGATTTAATGTATGATCATGAAAGCAAAAAGTTGGATGTAGTAATATCTCCAAGAGTACAATATTAAAACTCTAGTGAGACAAAAATAATTATAATTTTTTCCCTTAGGGAATATTATAAAATTAGATTTTAATACATTATAAAGAAACATTTATATAAATATGCTATTTAAAAAAAGTGTTTAAACCTAAACCTGAATTATATAATATATATTATATGTCACACACTTGGATATAATCCAAGGGACCAATGTACACAAACTTCCCTCATAGAATTCCATTAAATTAGTTAAAGTTATGAATATTGGGGAAAATTAAAGGGTATTGTCATAAATATTTTCTCTTGGTTTTCCCTCATCAAGAAAATAAAATATCTACAAAATATTTGTAGCATTTGGCCCCATTTTTGAGACATTTGGGCTCCAAGAAATGCAACAAAAGAACAGCAAACCAATTTTTGTAGTTTCTATAGTGCACATTCTTTTGAGTTTTGTTTTTATCATTATTACTACTATTACTGATAACATAAATTACACAAATAAATTGTTTGAAATATAGAAAAAAAGTATTCTAATGAAATGACTCAAGTTGAATTCACAGTGTGTTGTATCATTGTGTCTGATCAACAGAAAGAAGAGTGTGTATTTATCAGAGCTACAGATACATTTTCAAAATAAGTTGCACCCAGTGGAGGTTAGAAAGAATTTTCAGAGTGATGAAAAGTGAGAAATGGGAAAACAACAATACAAGACAAGATTTAATTTAGATAAATGTAACAGAAAACTCAGGAGTGCCAAGAGAAGGAAGCAAATTCAAGTGCATTGGTTAGAGAACATGGTTTGGAGTTTACCTATGGATTAGTATGGGAGAGACTTTTCTATATGACAGTAAAATAGCTAAATGAAATATGACTTGTAATATATTAAAATTATTATTACTTTTTAATCCATACAACTAGGATCCATTTTTAGTAAACAATAACTATAAGAACAATAATTTTAATAGCTAAATTTTATTGAACATGAAGTACGTGCTAGACATTGTATTAGATTTTTATCTTAATATTCAAGTAAATACTGAAACAAGTACTGTTATCTACATTTTAGTGATGGTTTTAGATCTTAGATTAAGTAATCTTTAAATATGGTATAGTTGTAAGTACTAAAGCAAGAATAATATAAAATTTGAAAACTTACATCATAAAATGTACAGAAGAAAAAATAAAATTAATATATAAGAATAAAGGGTTTTGGGAAAACAATATTTCACAAATCACAATAGTCATTAATATACATTGAATACTTACTATGTGCTTCATACTGTTTTTCATGCTTCACGAGTTTTAATTATTTAATATTCATAAATTATATGAGTTATACTTATTATTCTATTTTGAGATTAGGAACATCACAGCAGAGAACAATAGTGTAATTTGCCTAAGGTCACAGAGCTATTAAATAGTGAATAAATCTAGCAGTCCTCACCCCAGTTCCAGGAATGTGTTACCATTATGCTACACTAGTCTTAGCATTTGTATAAAGGGGCAGATACAAGTAGAATATAAGTTAGAAATAATACAATTGGAAAATATGAGAATTACTGAAAAGTATTTTTCTGGTCATGGTGTGATTATTAACCAATATTTTTAAATGCATAGATAATAACCTCAGTGAATTAGGAAACATTTGGAATAATATTAGCTCGTTGATGAAATAAAATAATATTAAACCAAGATGATCTCTTACTTCCCTCATTGACAATATTTATTGACTCCTCTGCTCTGCACACACTTTTAGAACAGAGGTACTGCTGTCTTCACAAAATTATATTCAGGAAAGTAAAAAATATTACAACAAGCTTCAAATATTTATACTTTTATTCCTAATTATAGTGTTCCAATTAGTTTTGAATAAAAAGTACATAATATAAGGTTAAATTCAATTAAAATTATTTTCTATGAATGTTATTTATGAAAAAAATAATTTGTTACAATGAATATTATTTAGTTTTCAGTTTAAGTACCTAGAACTTTAAGACTCAAGTTTACTAGACTCAAACACGATTCTAGATCTAAAGCCTTATCTATGCTTGTCACATCATACACATTCTGAGCTCTTAATCAGATCAGTGTCTTATATGTGCATTGTTCTAATTTGAAGCTATTTTTTGTCCCTTCTACAACACATTTCCTCCTTCAAGCCATCTATCCCCTATTTCACTTTAGGTCCACTAAGTTTCATACTAAGACTCATTTAATCTTCTTATAAGGACTATCGACATACAGTTGAAGTGAAATAGTAACTTTAATATTTCCGCTTTTGTTTTTGTTAGTTTGCTTGTTTTCTTTTCTTTCTCTGCCATCTTCACTTTGGCGATCAAGGATGTGGTATAAACATTCACTTGCCAATTGATATAAGTTATGCCCCTTTCCTAACTTTTAGAGTGTGTTTTTATTTTAAATGTTTTTTTTCTTTCTATTACATAAGAAAGAAAATTGGTGGAAGAATTACAATAAAGTATATATATTTACATATATATATATTTAAATTTCTAAGTTTCCCCTGGGAAACAATGTCTCTAAAACATGTGATTTTTCTATCAAGAAATTTAAAAATAATTAAGTAACACTTTTAGGCAAAACACTAACAGTAGCATTATGGATGCCTGAAAATATGAAGTACTAAAAGACTGAAAATAGCTATATTTGAAGAAATTCCATTTTTTCTCATCTCCCCTGTTTGTAAATCCCACTTTGGCACTAAAGAAAAACACATTAAATCATTCAGTTCAGTGAAGTGTAACACTGCAAATGGTAATAACGTGTAGACTCATCTGAAAATCAAACTGAATTAGAGTCAAAGCAAAAGTTTCATTCCAGAAGGGAGTAACTATGAAAATCAATTAATGAAGCAGCTAAATCCATCCCTGGGTCATGTGAATCAAATAAAAATAGACTCCCTCTCTGTCTCTCTGATTTGAAAATGATCTTTATAAAACAGAAATGATGCTACTAACAATGTTTAAATACTTGGATAGCAACACTTTAGGGCACCATTGTTTTTGTTTGTTTTCATATATATATATATATATATATATATATATATATATATATATATATATATATTTAAAAAGTCCACTACAGAAACCACATCACAGAAAATTTGAGAATTTTAATATCTAATTAGGAGGCAAACTAGCACACATCAGAAATAGTTTGGTACATTTTTTAAAGCTCTTTTTCAGTTTACAGATGAATGCTTGTAGGTTTCAGCATGTTTATTTTCTCACTCTAAATTCAAAAGTAGAATTAAAGGTCAAAATTAAGAACTTTTTAAAGACTTGGTACATATTTTCAAATTGCTTTACCAAAAAGAAATCATACAAATATTATATATGTAAAATCTGCTGCTGCTTCCACATTTTAATAATTTTATATATTAGACATAGTACATAATTTTTGTAACTCTTGTAGAAAAAACAAAAGTACAAAATAAACAAATGGGACTATACTAAGTTAAAAAGCTGTTGCACAAAAAAAGACACCATTAACAAAGTAAAAAGACAACCCACACAATAGGGGAACATATTCACTAATAAGGGGTTGATCAAAATTTATAAAGAAGTTTTAAAATTCAGCACCAGGAAGGCACACAATTCAATTAAAAAATGGATGAAGGAACTGAATAGACACTTCTCCAAAGGAAATACAGATGGCTAACAGGCATATGAAAAAATGTTGAATGTCACAAATCATCAGAGAAATGTAAATTAAAACCATAATGAGATATCAATCACTTCATACCTGTCAGAATGGCTCTCATTAACAAATCAACACAAAACAAGTGCTGACAATGGTGTGGAGAAAAAGGAACCCTCCTGCACTGCTGTTGGGAATGCAGACTGGTGCAACCACTGTGGAAAACATCTGGCATTTCCTCAAAAAATTAAAAATGGGACTTCCTTCTGACCTAGCTATCCCACTTTTAGCAATATATACTAAAAATTTCAAAATACTGATTCAAGAAAAGATATGCACCCTCACGTTTATTGTGGCATTGTTTACAATAGTCAAGATCTGGAAACAGCCCAAGTGTCTATCAGTGGACAAGTAGATAAAAATGCTGTAGTACATATACACAATGGAATACTATGTGGCCATGGAAAAGAAGAAAATCTTACCTTTGTTTGGAATGGCATGGATGGACCTGGAGACTATTATGCTACATGAAATAAACCAGGCAGAGAAAGACAAATATCATATGATCTCACTTATATGTGGAATCTAATTAATTTGGTGAACTGAGGAACAGAATAGAGGCAGAGGTGGGGTCACAGGAACCAGAGGGAAAGCTGTCAGAGGGAATGGGGTAAGGGGATGGGATCAGAGAAGGTGAATGGATTAGTGTAATTATATATACATAACACAGAGATACAGATTACAGACAGCAAATGCCAAAGGGAAAGGGGAAAAAGACTAGGGAAGAGAGGGGCAAAGGGGGTGTAATGGTAACATATTGTTTGGGAGTGAGGGTGTTATATTGAGTGGGACACTTGGAATTCATGTTAACACAATAAATTTAAAAAATTTAACAAAAAAATATTTAACTCAGAAAAAAAAGAAATGATGACCTAGTGACATTTAAAATAACATGGATGGACCTTGAGAACATTATACTGGGTGAAATAAATAAATCAGAAAAAGCTAAGAACTGTATGATTTCACACATAGATGGGATATGAAACTGAGACTCATGAACACAGATAAAAGTGAGGTGGTTACCAGGGGGAAGGAGATGGGGGGGATGGGGGTGGGGAGAGGTGGGCAAAGGATGTGAAGAGGGACAAATATAAGAAACTGATTTGACTTTGGGTGATGGGTATACAACATAATCAACAGTTCAAATGCTATAGAAATGTTTAACTGAGACCTATGTACTCTTTTTGATCATTGTCCCCCTGTTAAAGTTAATTTTCTAAATACAATTTAAAAATAAAAAAGTACATATTAGAAAGTTCTTCCTATTTTTATAGTGTAGCGATTATCACATTTGCCTCACATGCAAGAAATATTGACCCATAATCCTCCTATAATGAAATATTTTATACACATATCAAATAATTGTATAATGAGATCTAAATTGTGCTAAGTATGTGTATGTGTATGTGTGTATAACAACACTTAAGTATGTGCATACATACTGTAATATAAAACATACAAGAATATTGCTGTATCTTTAAGTTTGTAACATTTTCCTCAACATTCTATTAGGCAGAAATTTATATCATTACCCATATTTATTTGTCTTCTTTTTAATACTTATACTACATTATATTCTATAGATATAAAATATATTATAATGGAATTTTGGTAATTTTCATCTTTATTATAATTTATTCTAAATAAACCAAACGTACAACAGACAGCCTTTTTTTTTAAAAATCAAGTTGATTAATTTCAGGATAAATTTTTAGAAGTAGAACATGTGAAAAAAAATTTGTAGCAATTTTGTTTTGAGAGGTAGGGAGGCAGGGAGGCAGAGAGACTCCCATATGGACACCAACCTGGCTCCACCTAGCAAGCCCCCTACAGGGGTATGCTGTGCCTACCTGGAGCCACTGTTCTGTTGCTCGGCAACTGAGCCATATCAGTGTATGAGGCAAGGCCATAGAGCTATCCTCAGTGCCCAAGGCCAATTTGTTTGAACCATTTAAGCCAGGATGCAGGAGGGGAAGAAAGAGACAGAGACAGAGAAAAAGAAAAGGGAAGGGGGAGAAGTGGAGAAGCAGATGGTCACTATACTTGTGTGCTCTGACCGGGAATCAAACTCAGGGCTTCTACACAACAGTCTGACGTTCTACCGCTGAACCAGCTGGCCAGGGCATTTTTGGTAAATTTAAAATTTACATTTGAAATGTGACCTTTGAAATAAATACCAATTTTTCTTTTTTTTTAGCGAGACAGAGGGACAGATAGGAACAGACAGACAGGGAAAGAAATGAGAAGAATCAATTCTTTGTTTTGGTACTTAGTTGTTCATTGATTGCTTTCTCATATGTGCCTTGCCCGGGGGACTACAACCAAGCCTGTGACCCCTTGCTGAAGCCAGCAACCTTTGGTCTCAAGTTAGTGACCATGGGGTCAAACTATGATCCCATGCTCAAGTCAGCAACCCTGTGCTCAAGCTGGAGAGCCCATGCTCAAGCCGGTGACCTTGGGATTTCTAACCTGGGTCCTGTGTGTCTATTCACTGTGCTACTGCCTGGTCTGCCTGAATACCAATATTCAATCTAATAAATTGGACAATGAATGTTTGTTGTTGGTCTTAGTAGAGTGTTGAAAAATTGGCCATGGCATTCTTCTACTAAAAACTCTTAATGGTTTCTATTAATTTACAAAATAAAATACAAGCTGCTTTATGTCTTTGGAATTGTTTTACAACACTTTGAAAGTGAATAGAACCATATTTCAATTTAAAAATATTTTTGAATCAAATGAAAGTTTAAGTCTACCTGAAGTTGATGAGAAGAGTGATAGGAATATTACACAGTGATAATCATTTGTTTTTTAGTACCAAATCAATCTAGTTCATTTAAATTCTTTTTGTAGTTATCTCTGGTAATACCTCTAATTCCTCAGTCAGTCTTTTAGAAGCCTCATATACAGGTAGACATTGCAACTTATAAGTGGTCATTTATCCATGGAATGCCACGCAGCCATACCCCAAAAGGAGTGCCATACCAGGGTAACAAATTAGAGTAAACTGAGTATTTTATACCCTCTGCACTTCATTTCACATTATAGAATGAGAGAATAAGAATCAAATCTGTTCATTGTCAGATGGTGATACCACAGATATGACTTGCTTCAAAGGTAATAAACACATTCCTTCGGCCACCCCGTTGTAAAAGGCTAGAATCACCACCTTCTATTGAGCAATTTGTCTGGTCATACCACTGATGTCTCCAGCCAGATCCACTTTGCTATTCTGACTTCCATAAATAAAGACTTGTGACTTAACTGGTTGTTAAGCCTGTCTTGCTTTGTGACAGTAATCAACACAAAGCTGAACTCTGCTTCTGTCAGTTCTTGCTCGCAAAAAAAATTGACACATAGCTGTTATGAACTCAATTGTGTTCTCAATTCGTATGTTGGAGCCCTAGCCCCTACTACCTTAGAACATATGGTTATTGGGAATTAAGACTTTTTCTTTTTTCTACAGGGACTGTGAGAAAGTCAGAGAGAGGGATAGATAGGGACAGACAGACAGGAATGGAGAGAGATGAGAAGCATCAATCATTAGTTTTTCGTTGTCATTGCAACACCTTAGTTGTTCATTGATTGCTTTCTCACATGTGCCTTGACCATGGGCCTTCAGCAGAACGAGCCACCCCTTGCTGGAGCCAGCGACCTTGGGTCCAAGCTGGTGAGATTTTGCTCAAGCCAGATGGGTCTGCGCTCAAGCTGGCGACCTTGGGGTCTCGAAACTGGGTCTTCTGCATCCCAGTCCGATGCTCTATCTACTGTGCCACTGCCTGGCCAGGCGAGAAATAAGACTTTTAAAGGAGTAAATACCTTAAGATAAGGCCAGTATTGAGGTCCCTAATCCAGTGTGACTGGTGTCTTTATAAAGAGAAAAGAGATATACCTGGGAGTCTTATACACAGAATGACAATGTGAGAACAGAGTGACAAGGAGCCAACTGCAAACTAAGAGAAAGGACCCAGGAGACACCAACCCTGCTGCCCACTTGATTTTGGACTTGTGGCCTCTCGAACTGTGAGAAAATAAACTGTTGTTTAAGCCACCCAGTCTGTGGTATTTTGTTATGTTAATCCTAGCTGCCTATTTTCTTTCTTGTCACAGCAAGTTAGTAAACTTAAATTTGTTGGAATTTGGATTTGTTCCTGGCGATCTTCATCTGATGGGTTTTATCATCCAGCTTCTAAGGTTCAAACCCACCTTTTTGGTCGAGTAATACCTTGAGAAACAAAAAGCCTATGACCTCTCTCTTTTTCAGCTGACATAGTTTTATTCCCTCCATATGCATAGATCTTCCTAACAATGGCCTGATGGTTGCCTTGTAAGACATTGACAGTCATTTGACAATTACTCTATTTTTGACACATAAATACGTAAAAAATCTCAGACCAAATGTTGCTAAATAACTAATAGAAGAAGTGCTATCATTTTTACACTTCATGATGAATTCAAAGGACAGATCATTGTGAAAAAGAATTTGATTTCTCAATTATTTGCTATAATATTGAGACTTACAATACAACGATCTAACTCTATCTCTATTTCAATCATAGGACTTCCCATTCTTTGAACTTGAAAATGTTAGCCTGATATGTTAAGATCACAAACAAGTTTTTTTATATTTAATACACTCCTTAATTTTTATCTAACCTAAATTTTCTAAGCATATTCAACCATAAAACTCCCTCTTCACAATTTATTCACAATCTATAAAAATGCACTTTGGGAAAGTTAGAACTGATCGCTAGCTTTTGTCAAAGTTTTACTGCAAACTTGTAAGAAGGAACTGACATTCAAGAAAAACAAGATTTTTTTCTAATCAATAATTTTTATTTAAGAATTGTTTAAAAAAATACTGGTAAACTATGTACACACAAAAATGTAGAATCTTGTTAAGAGTACTAGGGTCATTATAGACCCTTGTTTACCTAAGCAGTTTAAAGACAAATTCAATTGCTTAATTCTATTTTCAATTCTACAGTCAATTGCTTAATTGTACTTTCCGAAAAGCTACCTATTGCTATTCGTATAAAAACAAAATTTCAACCCACCTTATATTTTTGATATTTGAGACCACCAGCTCTCTCATTATGAACTACTAGATTGTTTATCTTTCTGTGATTTTCCTAATGTTGTTGTCTCTGACACTTTCTTAACTGACTTATTTTTATTCTTAGAATTCAGACATCACTTATCCTTCAGACACAGTCATCAAGCCTTTGAAAAAATCATTAATGAACTTCAGATTGGGTTTCAACATCTGTTTACTCTGAAAGTCCTATCATATTATTTTTCAATAATCTTTCTCAGAAAGTTTTATACTCTTCAAATACAGGTATGACATATTATTCATTTTGAAACTCTGTAATTATATAAAAATTAATTTACACACATATTTATATGTTTATATTTGGTGCTCTACATTAAGCACTGTGAAATAAATTAATGTTGAAATAGGCTAAACCTGCCCATGACAACCAATTAGAGGAGATGAAACTATGTATTATTATGAGGTATGAACATTTTTTTCTTACAAGTAAATTTATATGCATTGTTAGCATGTACTGTCATAAAATAGTAGCAAACAAAACTAAAATTAACAGAAGAATTGATTCTGAAAAGAAAGAGATGGCTCATTAGGAAATCATAGGAAAAAATTTCTTTACTGTGTTAGAAGAAATATCTATCTGTTCTTTAAATGATCCAGTTCAATTTCAAAAGAACAATAAGCACACTATTAGGATATTATAAAGAAAATTCATTTTTGGCCTATAAAATAAAGACCTTAGCCTAAATTCCAGGCCTACTTGGACTGCTCTGTGTCTGTGATTTGATCAAATCATCTCTTTTGAATTTCAGTTTGCTCACCTATACAATACTAAAGATAACACCTGCTTTGCTAACCTCCTTGAAAGAGTTACTGGGACTACTGAAAGTTAAAAGTTATGTAATACACCTCACTGGTACTTAATATTTCTAAATATTAGTTCAGTTATGGTTATAAAAGTAGTTACATTTTAATAAAGGTGAAGGGAGTATACTTTTTTGATAATAGGTTGATAATGTTATCTATTATGAATAACTAAATTTATGTCTGTGAGTTTATTTATTTTAGAATCAAACAAGGATAGAAAAGGAAAGGAGTGATGTCAGAGAAATGACACCATGAGGAGTGCTCCCGAAACCTCTCCCTGAAATTTCAACAAATTCAACAATGAGAGACAGAAAAACAGTCACAGGAGCATCTGAAATACACATACATCAAACAAAGGTATGATTAGGTAAAAAGGTGTCTGAGCCTGTCCTGTGGTGGTGCAGTGGATAAAGCATCGACCTGGGAACACTGAGGTCGCCAGTTCAAAACCCTGCACTGGTCTGGTCAAGGCACATATGGGAGTTGATGCTTCCAGCTCCTCCCCCCTTTCTCTCTTTCTCTCTCTGTCTCTCTCTCACTCTGTGTCTCCTCTCTAAATGAATAAAAAAAAATCTTAAAAAAAAAAAGGTGGCTGAATATATAACCCACTCTGAAGGACATAAGACAGAGAATGGAGTATTTTGCTTTCCTCAATGACCTAAGCAAGGGCTTCTTTCACTTGGAACTGAGAGGAAGGGAGGGCTGGAGGCTTGGAAAAGGCTGGGCTAGGGCAGAGACATTCAAGCTGAGGAGAGAGTGTGTCCGCGGTTAAGCCCGCGGTTAAGCCTATGCGGAGCTAAAGCCAGTCGCAGACCCCAGGAAGAGGTGGGCAAGCAGTTGCCTTGTTTACTCCTGGTCTCCCAATCCCAATCAGCGAGAGTGGGCAGTGTGCGAGTGGATCCACCTGGCACCTCAAGCATGGGCGCCTGCGTTCACAGATGGAGGGTCTGGGTCAGAGACCGTTGGCAGTGGTCCTCAGCATGGGCTTTAACCAGAGTCTCTGTATAATCCCCGCATGCACAGAAATCCAGCTTCCCTATGGGTGTGGGCCTCCACCAGCCATTTAGGCGAACAAAGCACATTCCTGGGAAAGAGAACTGCGAAAGTGGGGGGGGGGTAGGGGGCACTCAGCCTCTGGAGAGCAGACCCGCGGAGTGCTAAAAGGAGCCTAATCCACAGTCTGCTCACTGCCTGGTGGGTTTACGCTGGTGACTCTGGCTGATAAAGCCTTCTTTCCCAGGCCTACAATTTAAGGGAACCCAGAGGAGAGACTTGATGGGTCTCAGGGACTCTTGCTCTGCAGGCAGTGTTTAGGGCAACTTCCAGCCAGCCAATACAGGTTTAAAAGTATAGTCCCACAGAATAGACCTTAGAGAAAACTGCGGAAGTTGGGCAGGCTGGGCTGTAGGCTTCCCAACAAGGGAGAAACCTGTGGAGAGCAGAATCACAGAGCGCTAAGGCAAATTTAACTTGAATCAGAGATGAGCTTGCTCCCCTGCCTGCTTGAGCTGGTGGTTCTGTTTGACAAAGCTTTCATACACAGAGCTGTGCTTTGAACAAACCTTGAGGAAGGACATGGCAGCTTTTGGGACCGCTTGCTCTGCAGGCAGTGACTAGGGCATCTTTCTGCCAGCCAATACAGATTACAAAGTGCAAAAAGCCTGGGGAGAGTAGACCCGTGGAGCGCTGAGGCATACTGGACATTCCTGAAGGCTCATAGAAAAACACCTGAATAGCAATCAGCTCCCAGCCCTGCCTGATTACACTGGTGGTTCTGGCTGGCAAAGCCTTACCCAGAATCCTGCTTTGAGCGGGAATAGAGGAGATATTTGGCAGTTCTTAGAGCCTCTCGCTCTCCAGGCAGTGGCTGGGGCAGCTTCACAACTGGGTCCCAGGCTGCTGGTTTAAGAAGGAGAGATTTAGGAAGAGGCTCAGGGAAAACAAACTCTCCCATTGTCAGAGCCTGCAAACTCTGACAAGCCCCGACTACCAACAGGACTGAGGCCTAGTTTATGTCATCACCATAGCAAAACAACATCAAATCTCTACCTAAGAGTGGCACAGGGACAGAACCTGGGGTACAGTGCCACTGGCCAAAAGAGAGAGAGAAGAAAGAAAAAGGAAGAAAATAACCTCTCAAAATCAGGAAAAATCTAGTCTTTATAACTTTTTCTATTTTTTTCTTGTACTTTTTATCTCTTTTTTTTCTCTTTTCTCTTCCACATTGGTCATTTTATCCTCTTTCCATCTTATTCTTTTCTTTACATTTTGAACTTTATTACCCATAGGTGTTACATTATCCATTCTCTTTTTTATGAGTGTTACATTCCAAAAAACTTAACTCAATTTTTTTCTCTCCTTTTCTTTTTTCTCTTTCACTTTTTCTCTCATTCAAATCTCACCCACAAAATAAATTATTTTATTCTGAATTCATATTTTTTCTTTGTAGCATTTTGTGTGCTTTTTACATTGCTCTTTATCTCTTTAGCATTTCCCTCAACTCTGGCTCTCTATTTTATGTAGTTTTTGTTCCACTCAATACAATAGAATTTTCATTTTTCACTGTATTTTTTTCTTTCTTCTCTTCATTTATTTTTTTCTTCTCTTACACTATTTCTCTCATTCTACCATCATTTACAAGCAAATTATTTTATTCTTGATCCTTCTGGCATTTTGTGGGTTCTTGCCTCGTTTTATGCCTCTTTGTCACCTCTCCCAATCCAGGCTCTTCATTCTACATACTTTTGTTTCACTTAGCACAATTAAATTTTCAGTTTTTCACTGCATTTTCTCATAATTGTTTTCTTTTCTTTAATCAACTCTTATTAGTGTTAGTAACAATACCACTCTCAAATGCCACTAAAAAAATAAATAGAATATCATGGATACAAAAGACAGATATAGCTCAGATAAATGAGAAAAAATCTCAGAAAAAGTTTCTATAGCTTGAAAACCTTGGAGTTAAATGACAGAGAATTTAAAATTGAAGTCCTAAAAATACTCAGGGATATACAAAATAGCAAAGAAAGGCAACTTAGGGAACTCAAAAAACAATTCAATGAAGAGAAAGAATACTTCACCAAAGAAATTGAAACTATGAAAACACATCAAACAAAGATGAAAAACTCAATACATGAACTAAAAAAATAAGGTAACAAGCTTAGCCAATAGAACAGGCCAGATAGAGGAGAGAATTAGTGACATAGAAGACAGGCAACTAGAGGCACTACAGAGAGAAGAGGAGAAAGACTCAAAAATTACAAAAAATGAGAAAGCCCTACAGAAATTATCTGATTCCAACAGAAAGAGCAACACAAGAATAATCGATATATCAGAAGGAGAAGAGAGAGAATATGGAATGGAGAACATATTTCAACAAACAATAGACAAGAACTTCCCAAGCCAGTGGAAATAACTAAAGCCTCAAATTCAAGAAGCAAACAGAACACCAAGTTATCTTAACCCTAAAAAACCTACTGCAAGGCACATCATAATGAAATTGGCACAACCAATGACAAAGAAAAAATTCTCAAGGCAACCAGGGAAAAGAAGAATACAACATATAAAGAAAGGCCCATTAGATTATCATCAGATTTCCCATCAGAAACTCTACAAGTTAGAAGAGAGTGAACCCCAATATTTAAAGTTATGAAGAGAGGAACTTCCAGCCAAGAATACTATACCCATCAAAGCTATCCTTCAAATATGAAGGAGAAATAAAAACATTCACAGATACAGAAAAGATGAGGGAATTTATCACCAGAAAACCACCACTTCAGGAAATACTAAAGGGGGTTTTCTGACAAGATACAAAGAACAAAACAAAACTACAAGTAAAAGATTCATCAAGATTACAATAAAAACAAGATGAATCTGTGACAAGAAAAACAAAAACAGGGAGAGGACAAAGATTAACAGTAGCAAAGGAGGATGCAGTGCAGAAGCACTATGAGATAATGTACTACAATGAACATGATATGTATCCTTTCCATTACTTAATGGTAACCACCCCTGAAAAAAACACCACAGAATCACATGGTTTGAAAAAAGAAGTAACAGAGGAAAGAAGTATGGATTACAACCAAACAAAAACAAATGATAGAAAAATAAAAGAGAAGAACCAAACAAGATACAAAACTATCAGAAAGTAATATATAAAATAGCAATATAATTACACTAAACATAAATAAATTGAATTCACCAATAAAAAGAGAGAGTAGCAGAATGGATTTAAAAAAAAAAAAACAAAAAACAACTGCCCTGACTAAGCAGTGGTGCAGTGGATAGAGCATCAGACTGGGATGCGGAAGACCCAGATTCGAGACCCCGAGGTCGCCAGCTTGAGCGTGGGCCCATCTGGCTTGTGCAAAAGCTTGCCAGCTTGGACCCAAGGTCACTGGCTTCAGCAAGGGGTGGCTCGGTCTGCTGAAGGCCCACGGTCAAGGCACATGTGAGAAAGCAATCAATGAACAACTAAGATGTTGTGATGGCAACAAAAAACATTTAATGGATTGATGCTTCTCACCTCTCTTTGTTCCTGGTTCCTGTCTGTTTCTATCTATTCCTCTCTCTGACTCTCTCTCTGTCCCTGTTAAAAAATAAAAAATAAACCCAATTGTACGCTGCCTACAAGAAACATATCTAAGCTACAGGATAAAAACAAATTCAAAGTGAAAGGTTGGAAAACAATACTGCAACATCCAAAAAAAAAAGCTGTGTAGCAATACTCATATCTAACAATGCTGACTACAAGACAGCTAAGGTAGTCAGAGACAAAACGGTCATTTCATAATGATAAAGGGGACATTTATTCAAGAAGACATAATACTTCTTAATATATATGCACCAAACCAAGGAGCACCAAAATATATAATACAGCTACTGACTGACCTAAAAACAAAAACTGAGAAAAATACAATCATACTTAGAGACCTCAATACACTACTGATGGCTTTAGATTGTTCATCCAAACAGAAAATCAATAAAGAAATATTGGCCTTAAATGAAACACTAGAACATTTGGATATGATAGACATTTACAGGACATTTTATCCCAAAGTGCCAGAGTACACATTTTTCTCTAGTGTACATGGAACATTCTCAAGAATTGACCATACGTTGTTCCATAAAAATAACATCAACAAATTCAGAAAGACTGAAATTATACCAAGCATATTTTCTGATCATAAAACCTTGAAACTAGAATTCAACTGCAAAAAAGAGGTAAACAAACCCACAAAATTGTGAAAACTAAATAACATATTTCTAAAAAATGAATGGGTTAAAGAAGAAATAAAGGCAGAGATCAAAATATACATATAGAGAAATGAAAACAACAGTATGACATATCAGAATCTCTGAGATGCAGCAAAGCAGTAATAAGAAGGAAGTTCATAGCACTACAGGTCTATATGAACAAATAAGAAAGAGACCAAGTAAACCACTTAACTGTACATCTTAAGAAACTAGGAAAAGAAGAACAAAGATAACCCAAAACCAGCAGGAGAAAGGAAATAATAAAAATCAGAGCAGAAAAAAAAATAGAGAACAGAAAAACTATAGAAAAATTAATAAAACAAGGAGCTGGTTCTTTGAAAAGATCAACAAAATTGACAAACCCTTGGCAAGACTCACTAAGAAAAAAGAGAAAGAACTTATATAAACAAAATCAAAAATGAAATAGAAAAACCACCACAAAAAGCACAGATATACAAATAATTATTGTAGAATACTATGAGAAACTGTATGCCACCAAATTTAACAATCTAGAAGAAATGGGTAAATTCCTAGAACAATACAATCTTCCTAGACTAAGTCATGAAGAACCAGAAAGCATAAACAGAGCCATAAGCAAAGAAAATAGAAACAACTATCAAAAACATCCCCACAAATAAAAGTCCAGGGCCAGATGGCTATACTAGTGAATTCTATCAAACATTCAAAGAAGACTTGGTTTGTATTCTACTCAACTCTTCCAAAAAATTGAAGAAGAAGCAATACTGCCAAACATATTTTATGAGGACAACATAACCCTTATACCAAAACCTGGCAAGAACAACACACACACACACAAAAGCTAGACCAATATCTCTAAGAAATACAGATGCTAAAATTCTAAACAAAATACTAGCAAATCGAATACAACAACACATTAAAAAAAAATTATGATCAAGTGGGATTCATCCCAGAATCACAAGGATGGTTCAACATATGTAAAGGGGTTATTATAATACACCATGTCAATGAAACAAAGGACAAAAACCATGTGATCTTATGAATAGATGCAGAAAAGGCATTCAATAAAACACATCATTTTATGTTTAAAAACACTCAACAAAATGGGTATAGAAGAAAAATAGCTCAACATAATAAGGCCATTTATGATAAACCATCGGCTAACATCATATTAAATGGCATAACACTGAAAACTTTTTTCCTAAAATCAGGAACAAGATAAGGCTGCCTACTTTCTCCACTCTTATTCAATGTAGTGCTGGAAGTTCTAGCCAGAGCAACTAGACAAGAGAAAGAAATAAAAGGCATCCATATTGGAGATGAAGAATTAAAGGTTTCACTTTTTGCCGCTAATATAATCCTGTACATCTAAAACTCAAAAGACTCCACAAAAAGACTACTATAAACAATAAACCAATACAGTAAGGTCGCAGGATACAAAATTAATATACAAAAGTCCATTACCATCCTATATGCCAATAATGAAACATCAGAAAACAAACTCAAAAAAATAATCCCCTTCACGGTTGCAACAACAAAAATAAAATACCTAGGAATAAACATAACCAAGAATATAAAGGACCTATATAATGAAAACTATAAAGCATTGTTAAGGAAAATCGAAAAAGATACAATGAAATAAAAATATTCCTTGCTCTTGGTTAGAAAGAATAAATATAGTCAAAATGTCTATATTACCCAAAGCTATATACAAATTTAATGCAATTCCCATCAAAATTCCAATGTAATTTTTTTAAAGAAATGGAACAAAAATATCATCAGGTTTATATTGAACCATAAAAACCCTGAATAGCCAAAGGAATCCTAAGGAAAAAGAACTAAGCTGGGGGCATTACAATACCTGACTTCAAATTATATTATAGAGCCACGATAATCAAGACAGCATGGTATTGGCAGAAAAATAGACACCCAGACCAATGGAACAGAATAGAAAGCCCAGAAATAAAACCACATGTATATGGTCAAATATGATAAAGAGGCAAATAACACACAATGGAAAAAAGAAAGCCTGTTCAACAAATGGTGCTGGGAAAACTAGAAAGCCATAAGGAAAAGAATGAAACTCGACTACAGTTTGTCTCCTTGTACTAAAATTAATTCAAAATGGATCAAAGACCTTAATATAAGACCTGAAACAATAAATTACATAGAAGAAAACATAGGTACTAAACTCATAGACCTTGGTTATAAAGAGCACTTTATGAATTTGACACCAAAGCAAGAAAAGTGAAGGCAAAGATAAATGAATGGGACTACATCAGACTAAGAAGCTTTTGCACAGCAAGAGAAACTGACCACAAAATAAACAGCCAACTAAATGGGAGTTGATATTTTCAAACAACAGCACAGATAAGCGCCTAATATCCAAAATATATGTACTAAGAAATCATAAAACTCAACAACAAACAAGCAAACAATCCAATAAAAGAATGGGAAGAGGACATGAACAGATACTTCTCCCAAAAAGAAATACAAATGGCCAACAGATATATGAAAAGATGCTCATCTTCACTAGCTATTAGAGAAATGCAAATCAAAACTATAATGAGATACCACCTCATTCCTGTTAGATTAGCTATTATGAACAAGACAGGTAATAACAAGTGTTGGAGAGGCTGTGGAAAAAAGAAAGCCTCATCAACTGTTGGTGGGAATGTAAAGTAGTACAACCATTATGGAAGAAAGTATGGTGATTCCTCAAAAATTAAAAATAGAACTACCATATGAGCCAGCAATTCTTTTACTGGGCATATACCCCCCAAAATCAAACACACTGGTACGTAAAGACACATGCAGCCCCATGTTCATTGCAGCATTGTTCACAGTGGCCAAGACATGGAAACAACCAGAAAGCCCTCCAATAGATGATTGGATAAAGAAGATGTTTACATATATACTATGGACTACTACTCAGCCATAAGAAATGATGACCTCGGATCATTTACAAAAGCATGGATGGACCTTGTGATAACATTATACTGAGTGAAATAAGTAAATCAGAAAAAACAGAACTATATAATTCTATACATAGGTGGGACATAAAAAATGAGACTAAGGGACATGGACAAAAGTTTGGTGGTTACTGGAGATGGAAGAGGAAGGAGAGGGAGAAGACTGGGGGGAGGGGAGGGGCACAAAGAAAACGAGATAGAAGGTGATAGAAGACAATTTGATTTTGGGTGATGGGTATGCAATATAATCAAATTTCAAAATAACCTGGAGATATTTTCTCTGAACCTATGTACCCTGATTGATCAATGTCACCTCATTAAAATTAATTAAAAAAAGAAAAGAAATCTTTTACTCAACTGGCACCTTTTGAAATATACCTGCCAGCATTTAGAAAAACATTAGATAAATATAGTAGTTTAAGAACTGAACATAGCCTGACCAGGCGTTGGCACAGTGGATAGAGTGTTGGACTGGGATGCGGAAGACCCAGGTTCGAGACCATGAGGTCGCCAGCTTGAGCACGGGCCCATCTGGCTTGAGCAAAAGCTCACCAGCTGGACTGGCTCCAGCAAGGGTTTGCTCAGTCTGTTGAAGGCCCACGGTCAAGGCACATGTGAGAGGCCAATCAATGAACAACTAAAGTGTTGCAACGGCAACAAAAAACTAATAATTGATGCATCTCATCTCTCTCAGTTCCTGTCGGTCTGTCCCTATCTATCCCTCTCTCTGTCCCTGTAAAAAAACAAACAAACAAACAAAAAAGCCCTGAAAATATGATATAAGTACTAACAGTAAATATATGGAACTCAAATAAGCAGCTGTCTGCAAGTAAGTGATAATTTTTAAGTTTTATAACTAAAAGAGATGTGGTCTGTGTAATTTTTTGACAATTTGTTTTTTAACAAATCAGTTAACTTCAGGAAAAGGAATAATTCATCATTATTTTTAAAATTTTTATTGAGAATTGAGTTCATACATAAAAATATTACTGACTTATCCAAGCTTGTGGATTTAATTAGTGTTTGAAAAAAATTAGAACATTAATGCCTGATTATCAATCTAAAGTTTTTTTCATTAGGATAACTTCTACAATATAAAAAATTAGAAGATAATACAGAATATTTACTAATACTGAAATGTCTCTCCTGCTTTTATTCTTCTTCTAAATGTTGTATTATTTAAAAAATATTTTTGTTGATTAAATATGGTTTATCAATATCTTTTAACTAACTTAGTTTTGAAAGTTAAAACAGAAAAAATGTACATGTAATTAATTTTGAGATCATAGTTATTGCTACTCCAAAGAAATAAATCTGAATTAGATTGCTTAAATTAATAACTATCATCCAGGATAATCCAAACCTTAGCTTTCGACCTGGAGTCTCAAAATTATTATTTTAAGTGAGAGGAAGGGATATAGTGAGACAAATTCTTACATGTCCCCAAACAGGATCCACCCAGCAACACTATCTAGGTCCAATGCTCAAGTCAACTGAGCTATATTTAGCATCTGATGCCAATGCATGAACCACTTGAGCTACTGGTTGTGAGAGGGGAACAGGGAGAGAAGGGGGAGTGGGAAGAGGAGAGAAGAGGTCACTTCTCACATGTGCCCTGACTGGGAATCAAACCCAGGACATCTATATGCTGGGTCAACACTATCCATTGAACCGCTGGCCAGGGCCTCAAAATTATTTTTTATAGATCAAAATTATCTTATTAGTAACATCAACATCCTATTAGTAGGACATGAAAAAAAACCAAAATATTGGCACACAGTTATTAGTCATAAATTCATAAATTAATGGTATATTTATATAAATTGTAGTGAGTGCTACAAATATAATTTACCTTACTGTACACCTGTTCTAAAGGATTAAACAAAAATATCTCAGCAAAAAGTGAATTTGTTTCTATATGTAAATTAATTTGTTCAGAGAAAAATACCTTTCTTTTTTTTTTTGAAAAATACCTTTCTATAAATACAAATTTCTTGTACTTATTATTAGTTGAAGGATACTTTTCACTTCTCAAGCAAGAAATTTAATTTTCACATATAAAACTTTGTATTGAAATGAAGTTTAAATCTAGTTTCTTGGCCAAACACCTATTATACGAGCTAGACATACATTATTGAGAAATTGTGTTTATACTGTTAATTACTAGCCTACTTGGTTATTAACAAACTTAAAAATTATTATGATACAATTATTAGAAGATACATGACTTGAAAAAGAAAAAATATGTAAAATTTTGAAATTTTATATTATTTATTATGTGACAATTGTCTCAATGGCATAAAACTTTTTAAAGCACAAAGAATAAAATGTATCTTACCTATAACATTTTTAATAAATTAACAAAGCTTATTAATAAGAATGAAACCACAATATTTTTATTCCAAAATTTTACTTCAAAGTTTTCTTTGAATTTTAGTCTTGTTTTTTTAATCTCATTCTGTCAACTATAATTTGTTTTCTGATGTTTGTAAATTTAATTTTATTACATAATGGGAAACAAGCATTACTGATTAGTTTTTAATGGTGACATATAATAAGAGGATATATTACATTGAACAAATAGAAAAGGAATAATCTTTGACAGAATTGGTCTCTAGACAGTCCCTTTATTTCAATGATAGTTGGTTTTTAAACCTAATAAAACTGAAACATAAAAAGATAGAACAAAACTTTAGAAACGAATAAAAACTTATTTTTCCTGCAAAAACACCATCCAATTTTTGTAAAGATATAATTTATCAGTTGTAGAAATTTAATGTCTGTCTATAGAAATTACAGATTTTAGAAAGTACAAGTGAACACATTTTATTACAATGTGGAAATTAATAAATGAAAGGAATTCCTATCTTCATTAAACTTAAGCACTGAAGGTACTTAGAGTCTCTTCCCAATTTCAGAGGCAAAGGAAAAATTTTGTATCTTCGCTTCTTTGTGACATGTCTAGATTTCTCTTCCATTACATTTTTTTCTTATTTACTTAAGAAAATGACAAACCACTTAAAGCTTAAGCTTATATAAAATGAATTAATCCTCAGCATCTATTTACTTAGAATTTATCTAAAATAAGATACTTGTTTGATAGTTTATATTTGAACTCAATATAATAACACTGTTCTTTAACAGAATATTTGTCATACAACAGCATAGTTGTCTGTTAGACATTATGAGCAACAAAATTAAAATAATTAAAATAATAAACCCACAATAACTTGAACAAGTGTGAGCCCTGAGGAGGAAATATCCTTCTTAAAGCTGTTTATGCCACATGTATCATTTAAAGGCTATATTTTTTCAAAATTTATTTATATCAAATAAGGTTACTTACATAAAGTATTTTAGTTTTCTAAATAAATAAATATCAACATTGAAGTTCAATTCCTTTCAGTGCCTATGAAATTGTTGTCTGACTTTCTCCCTCAGTTCTAATAAGTAAGTATTGTTTTAGTAACTGAGGAAAGGGATATGATATAGTAGAAATAAAACTAGTTATTTTTTTTTCTTTTCTTACCAGTCACAAACACAATGTCAATTCTAGATCTATGGAAATTTATATTCCTTTTTCTAAATAAATTTATTTCCTGTGAACTTACATAAAACAGGGTAAAGTATTATACAGACTATTTGTAAAATGTGAAATGTGAGATAATGTCAATAATTTCCTATTTTTCTTTGGATTGTTTATCTTGTAATATCATTTATGCAAAAATCCAGTATGCGCTGATTATTCATAATCTAAAGTAACAGAAAAACTGGACACTGTTTATCTTCAGTATGTTAGTTGCTATTTCTCATAATATAACTGGAACAATTTCAGTGGCCCTGAGACAACTTTTATTTTATAAATAAAAATTTATTTCATTTTTATTACTCATAATGTTTAACATATTTCAGAAAATGTTTCAAAATCTAATTTGATACATAATTTCAAATACACAAATAAGTATGAATTTGAAATAATGCATCTTAGTTTTAATATATGAAAAAGTCATCTTAGGCCTGACTTGTGGTGGCGCAGTGGATAAAGCGTCGACCTGGCAACACTGAGGTCGCCAGTTCAAAAACCCTGCACTGGTCTGGTCAAGGCACATATGGGAGTTGATGCTTCCAGCTCCTCCCCCCTTTCTCTCTTTCTCTCTCTCACTCTGTCTCCTCTCTAAAATGAATAAAATAAAATAAAAAATTTATAAAAAAGAAAAGAAAAAGTCATCTTAGTTTGATGACTTCATCTGAGTCAACAAATAAAGTATTTAAATTATATTACCTTCCATTTATTTAGAAGTTTTTATGTAGAATATGTGTTAAAAAATATTTTAAAAAATCAACAATAGATGCAATAAGTTCTCAAATACATGTCTAACAAATGATAATATTGAATTAGAATAGTAAAAAGTTGGTTATATTTTATTATTTTAACCTTTAGAGTAGAACAGGAAATGGAAAACAATATGAACAGTTTAATGGGAATAGTCATGTCACTAACAGTAAAGATCATTTCAATATTACTTATTTGAAGAACTTTTAATATTTTAAGCTATATACTTTTTAGAATATAATTAAGAAATAATAATTATAAAATAAGTTTAAGCACACCAACATATCACTTATTTTATTTTAATTTCTTTGTTGTTCCACTTATTTATTCATTGGTTGATTTTTGTATGTGCCCCAACTGGGGAATTGAACCCACAACCTTGGCTTATCAGAGCAATGCTCCAATCAACTGAGCTACCTGGCATGGGCCACCAACATATCAGTTACAGTTAAATAGCAAACCTAGCTCAAAATGGCTTGTATGATAATGGAATAATGCTTTATACAAGGCAGTTCAGGGCTATTTCGGGTCTGACTTTAGATGTTGCTTGTTCAAAGGTCCTAAACAATGTTATCAAACCAGGTTAATTTTACTTTATGGCTGTCCTTCTTGCTGTATTGTCTTATCTGCTTTATAAGGTAGTGTGAGCAGCGCCAGGCTAATATTATTCTTAGTACTAGAGGGTTCTTTAGAAAAAGAACCCTGTCTTTCTCGCAGTGGTGCCAACAACAACAACTCAGTGTCATTGGTTCTTATTGTCATGTTTCCTTTAGTGTGGAGGAAGCATGTGATGCTCAGATTAGCCAGATGAGTGATTAATATGCTTAGAGACTAAGAGGGGAGACTAAGCAATTCTATGAACTACTGGTTCTCAAAGTTTGTCTTGGAAAGGCAAATCTTGGTCACACAGTGATCTACTTGATCAGAACTCTAGAGATGAGATCCAGCAATCTGATTTTTTACAAGATGTTCAAGTGATTGTGATGCCTAGTCAGGTTAGAGAACCCATACCTTAATATAAAATATGGGTTATGGAACAAGAAAAACAAATAGAGGTGATGGGTGACAAAAACAACAGGTATCCATAATAATTTTTCAATAAAATATTTGTAATGTATATATTTGTGTACGTGTATATGTGTAGTTTTATTATATAATGTTTATTCAGTTATCTGAGAGATAATTGAATATAACTCTTTTCAGTTATATCAGTTTTCTGTATAGAATTATTGAGCTTTATTTCTACATTATTATAACTTTGTGTTTTTGATTAAGATAAAGTCATACATATTGCAAATATATAAAAATTATGAGACATTCACTTTCTTCCTTTCTGTGTTTTCCTAATAAATTTTTTAAAATGCTGCAAGGAGTGCACTTCAGGAATGGCAATGTAAGAGGTCCATGGACACCTCCTTCCCTAGCAAAATAACCACAATTGGTAAAAGTCATTTTTAAAAAATAAAAAGTTCTAGAAATTGTCATAATGGCAGGCAGCACATGGTAACATAGTGATTCTGGAAGAACAGATGCACACCAGTTAGAAGTTGAACAAGGACATCAGGAAAGAGAAACTCAAAGACAGTCATTCTACTATAACCACTGACATGTTTCAGAGTCCAAGGTGAACGGGTCGTTGGAGCTGCAACATCAGAGGCTAAACATTTTTCTGTAGAGAAAATGGACTTCACTTAAATATTATGTCCAAATTTCTAAATAAACTAAAATAAGCAAAAACGTAAGCAACAAAAAGCTCTAGAGCAGGAAATCAGTATTTAGTTATTATAGTATATTGTCCAAATGACCACTTTCCTTCTCAAGGCAGTTCATTAAGTCAATATTATTCTAATACAAATGTTGCACAATGACAATACAAGAAAATAAAATTATATAACAGTATCTCTTATGACTATGAAGGCAAAATTTTTCAACATGACACAGCAAATCTGATTCAGCAATATATAAAGAGGACTATACATGATGTGGAATTTAGTCCATAAATCTAATATTGGTTCAACATCAGAAAATCAATTTATGTGATACACCGTATCAATAGAATTAAAAAAATACATAATTATTTGAATAGATACAGAAGACATGCTTGATCTGATCCAAAACCTTTGTGATAACAAGACTCATTAACGAGAAGTTTAGGGGAACTTCTTAAACCAGATAGAGAATAGCTATAAAAAATTCCACAGCTAACCTCATCCTTAATTTGAAAGACTTAATGCTTTCTTCCTAAGATTAGGATGAAGAAATAATGTTTTCAAAGGTCTTTTCATTTGAGGTAGATGTAGACTGACTACCAATGGAAAAAGCATTTCTTTCTGGGATTGTAGAAATGTTCCTTCCAAAATCGATGGTGATGTTAGTTTTGAAACTCTGCATATATACTAAAGAAAAAAGAAGCCTGAATTGTACACTTAAAATAGGTGAGGTGAAAAGTATGGTATATAAATTACATCTTAGTAAAAACACTTTTTTAAAAAAAGTAATGTGTAGGTTCAAGAACTGCTGTAACATAGTAAAAAAAATGCTGGTTAAACATTCTTAAATTTAGTTAGGATCAAAATTTTTCCTAGTGTCTGTCCAAGACCCATTATAGATGATATAAAGGAAATGAAGGCCTCATCATAGAATTAAATTAAGACTGAGGGGTTTTGCCCTGGTCAGAAAGCTTGTTAGAGCACTGTCCCCATCCACAAAGGTTGAGGGTTCAATCCCCAGTCAGGGCACAAATAGGAACAGATCTATGTTTCTGTCTGTCTCCCTTATTCTCTCTCTCTAAAATCAATAAATAAGTTTAAAAAAAAGACTGAGGATCTTTGAAAATGATAATTAGAATATCCATAGTCGCCTGATGCTAAAAAACACTCAGAAAAGGTGATTGTTTTCACAGCACACACAGTTGTCATGTCTAATTGAAGTGTTTACAGAAATAAGTCTGAACTTCCCCTAAACAACTCTGTGATTTAAAGGAGTACCTTTTTTTTCTGGCTAACTTGCTATAAATAGAAATGTTTATACAGTAAATTATGAATAATAATAGTTAATAACATGAGGAAAGAAACAAAATAGCAAAACGTATCTTCCTCATAAACATGTTATTACTAATCCCGCCAGGAACAGAAGAGGTGACGCTGAACAGAAAATTGAGGAATGCAAGTTTCAGAGAACATCCCTCAGACCATGTTTAGTCTAGACCGTATTGTCAAAAGAGGTTTTCTGGTTAACTAATTTAGAGAAAAATTGAGCAATGCAAGCTTTTTTTTTCTTTGTGACATTACTATAAAAAGATAATATTCACTATAACTTTCAAACTTTTCTTTCACAGAAAACCCTTATTTTCATAGCGAAAAACATAATGCATGCCTTATTAAAAAATGAAAAGGTGAATATAATCTGAAATCCCACAAACGCAGTGACAAAACATATTCATTATCCATTTAAAATCACCACACAAAAACACACATCTCTACAAATACACTCAATGATATTTAAAGCTATCCATTACATTATTCTCTATATAGTATTACATAATTTCTCTGAGCATTACAAAATAGGTGTATTTTCATATAAATATCTTTACATTTTTATTAGCCTTTGTTTTTGTTTCTATAATATATTCTATTTAATTTGTCCACTACTAATGAGGTTAGGATTAATTTATATTTTTTCTATTTGGACTTAGAATAGATTATTAAAGGTTACGTATAGATTTCAACTTTTTGACTTTTAGTGCTGGATTGCATCCCAGAAATATATGATTTTAAAGATCCAGGGAATACAATTTATTCATAGTTTCTGAAAATTGTGCTGTTACTTTTTTTTTTCAAACTACCACATTTGTAAATGTATAAAATAATCTCATTATTTAAATTTTTCTTTATTTACTAGTGAGCTGAAGAGGTTTTCTTATTTGTTGCTTGCTTGCATTTCTACTTTTTAATTTGCCTCTTTTACCAAAAATCTTTGGGAAAAGTTGTTTCAGGAGCTTCTCATCCAAAGGGATGGTGACGCAGAAGGCAAGCAGAACTCTAATTAAAGTGTGTGACATGTCTGAGGTCATCTTCTGACATACTTTCTCACGTGAAGAGAACGTCAATAGAAACCTAAAATTCTTACTCAATGTAATTGTCTTTTCTGTTAAAAGTAAGCTCCATCTTACTTAATTCTACATTAATTTCCTAATTAATGATCAGACATAAAACATTTGATAAACAATATATACAATGAAGGCTATTGTAAAGAATTAAAAAGGGAAAGAAAACAATGGGATTCAAATCTCCTAATCCTTTAACAAATCTTCTAATCCACCAGCCTGTCTCATGCAATCAATGTACGCTCTGAGATCAGGATTTGCTGGGCCACCAACTGGTTTCTCGCTTCCTGCTTTAAAGTCTGATACTGTCACCTGCTTAGTTTTGTGGTTATCTCATTATCACCTTTTCATACTAACTAGTTTCTTCTAGAAAAAAGGAATCAGAAAAATCTCAACTCTAATTGAAAAATGTTTGTTTTCCATACAAGCCATGGTTTCTGCACAGGAAAAATTAGTTTGTTTTATTGTTGATAATCTTTTGATGATAGAGGCAAACAGGTGCAGCTTGATTTCCGAGCAGGCATAGATGAATTTGGAGTTTATTTGTGCAAAGAGCCTAAGATTTTTTTCTTCTCTCTTCAATATGTAGTAGGTATAAAGCCTAGTTATTTTAGTGTCAATTTAAAAACTTTTTCACTCTATATTCAAAGCTATTTTAATAAGAATACATTTAATGGTTTTACTAATTTTAAAGCAATACTATTTTTTTGTAGTAAAACAGACTAGATAAAGTGGATATCTAATATTTTTGTTATGTATACTAATTAATATTGCTATATTTTGAATACAGCTCTAACTGAGAAAATGAACAATAAACATTTTGAAGAAGAGAGTGATGTTGGAAAGGAGGAAATACCATGAGAGCCTATTATATACTTGTGAGGCATCCAAAATATTTGTAGGTTTTCCCTTCCCTTGAAAATGGAAACTGAAAGTCAGAAATTTATAACTATCCAAAACTAGTGATATATGACCATTATTTCAGCTAAAAAACAAAAACAAACAAAAGAAAACACAATTTCACATAATTTAGAAACAATGCAGATTTTTCTAATGCCCGAGTATTTGATAATAGTCAATTTTTCTCTCCTTAATGAAATATTATCTTCATCTGGTTTTCAAAATGACATACTTTAGTTTTATTCATTTCTTTCCAGATTCACAAATTTACTGCCTACTTATTTTTGTCTTTTATTACTAGAAGGCTTTTATTTTTCTGCCTTTCATACTGTCCAGTACAGTACCATTCACAACTCAGAATATTCATGTGAGCTCCTCACTCTTCATTAAAACCTGCTCTATGGTAAGACTATCTCTTATAAATGTGTACTTTCCAATTTATACTTTCATTGTCAATCTCTCTTCTAGGGGCCAACTGAGCATCTCCACTAAGATGTCTACAGATATCTAAACATAACATTCTCAGTCTGCTCCTTTCTTAGTTTTTTCCCATCTGGAGAAGCAACAATTCCATTTGTCCAAGTGTTCAGAGCAAAATTCTAACAGCCATCCTTGATATTCCTATTTTACCTACTATACATCCAATCATGAGATGTTCTAACTTTGAAATATATATATATATATGTCTGAATATAGCCTGGATTAGGTCCAGAACTACCTTTCCAGCACTTCACTTTCATGCTGTTCTCCCTTTGTTCCATAGATTATTCTTTAAAGAGCTGTTAGAGTAAGTCTATTAAAAAGTACAGTTGGCTTCCTATCACATACAGAATCAAATCCAGTATTTTTCCAGGGTTCTAAAAGATGGAATGACTCCCTCTCTGACTTTGTTTCCTATACCCACCTTCCCAGTGCAGTGGTCTCCATGTTGATCCTTGACTAGAGAGAGCACACTCTCCATTTAGGAATTTTGCAGTCTCCCTTTACCTAATAACACTGAATACTCCCTGCCCCACCACAAATGTGTGATGACCTTCTCTTTTACTGCATTCAGGTCTCTTCTGTTTGTCTCCACATTCGAAAGATCTCCCCAAACCGTATATAAAATGGTGCTCTCTATCTCTCTGTAATCTCTTACCTTTTAAATATAATTTTCACATGATATTTTATACATTTCTCCCTCTCTCTCCCCCCCACCCACGCTACAGAATAAAAGTTCTGTGAGACTTTATGTACTTTATTCCCTTTTAAATTCCCAGTTAAAAGTAGAAACTTGGAAAGTGATTGATATACAATACCAATAATACAATAACTGAATAAGTGAATGAATAAGATTATTTCTTATGTCTAGAGAAGAGATTATTCTGATCTTATTCAGGTCAGGGCATCAAGGATAGCAAGAAATAGTTACATAAAAATATCTGTGTAGAAGTTTCAATATAGACTTCAAAGTGCTTTGAAAAAAATTTTTTATTATTAATTTTAATGGGTGACACCAATAAATCAGGGTACATTATGTACAACAAAAACATCTCCAGGTTATCTTATCATTCAATTATGTTGCATACCTGTCACCCAAAGTCAAATTGTCCTCTGTCACCTTCTGTCTAGTTTTCCCTGTGTCCCTCGCCTCCTCCCTAACCCACCCCCTCTTCCCTTCCCCCACCCCATAACCACCACTCTCTTGTCCATGTCTCATAGTCTCACTTTTATGTCCCACCTATGTATAAAATCATGCTGTTCTCAGTTTTTTTCTGATTTACTTATTTCACTCTGTATAATGTTATCAAGGTCCATCCATTTTGTTGTAAATGATCCGATGTCATCATTTCTTATGGCTGAGTAGTATTCCATAGTATATATGTCCCAAAGCTTTTTAATCCACTCGTCCTCTGACGGACACTTGAGTTGTTTCCAGATCTTCGCTATTGTGAACAATGCTGCTACGAACATGGGGGGCACATTTCTTCTTTTCGAACAGTGCTATGGTGTTCTTAGGGTATATTCCTAAAAGTGGGATAGCTGGGTCAAAAGGCAGTTCGATTTTTAATTTTTTGAGGAATCTCCATACTGTTTTCCACAGTGGCTGCACCAGTCTGCATTCCCACCAGCAGTGCAGGAGGGTTCCCTTTTCTCCACATCCTCGCCAGCACTTGTTCTGTGTTGTTTTGCTGATGAGCGCCATTCTGACTGGTATGAGGTGATATCTCATTGTGGTTTTAATTTGCATTTCTCTAATGATTAGTGATGTTGAGCATTTTAATATATGCCTATTGGCCATCTGTATGTCCTCTTTGGAAAAATTTCTATTCATTTCTTTTGCCCATTTTTTGATTGGATTGTTTGTCTTCCTGGTGTTGAGTTTTATAAGTTCTTTATAAATTTTGGTTATTAACCCCTTATCAGACGTGCTGTCGAATATGTTCTCCCATTGTGTGGTTTGTCTTTTTATTCTGTTCTTATTGTCTTTAGCTGTGCAAACACTTTTTAGTTTGATATAGTCCCATTTGTTTATCTTGACTTTTATTTCATTTGCCCGTGGAGATAAATCGGCAAATATATTGCTGCTACAGATATCAGAGAGCTTGCTGCCTATGTTTTCTTCTAAGATGCTTATGGTTTCACAGCTTACATTTAAGTCCTTTACCTATTTTGAGTTTGTTTTTGTGAATGGTGTAAGTTGATGGTCTAGTTTTATTTTTTTGCAGGTATATGTCCAATTTTCCCAACACCATTTGTTAAAGAGGCTGTCTTTACTCCATTGTATGTTCTTTCCTCCTTTGTCAAATATCAGTTGTCCATAAAGATGTGGGTTTATTTCTGGGTTCTCTGTTCTGTTCCATTGATCTATGAGCCTGTTCTTATGCCAGTACCAGGCTGTCTTGAGTATAATGACCTTGTAGTAAACCTTGATATCTGGAAGAGTGATACCTTCTGCTTTATTTTTTCTTTTTAAGATTGCTGAGGCTATTCGTGTTCTTTTTTGGTTCCATATAAATTTTTGGAATATGTTTTCTATATCTTTGAAGTATGTCATTGGTATTTTAATTGGTATTGCATTGAATTTATAAATTGCTTTGGGTAATATAAACATTTTAATGATGTTTATTCTTCCTAGCCATGAGCACGGTATATGCTTCCACTTGTTTGTATCTTCTTTGATTTGTTTTATCGATGTTTTATAATTTTCTGAGTACAAGTCCTTAACCTCCTTGGTTAAATTTACTTCTAGATACTTTATTCTTTTGGCTGCAATAGTGAAGGGGATTGTTTCCTTAATTTCTTTTGCTGACAGTTCATTGTTGGTATATAGAAATGCCTCTGATTTGTGAGTATTAATTTTATATCCTGCCACCTTGCTGAATTCATTTATAAGATCCAGTAGTTTTTTGACTGAGACTTTAGGGTTTTCTATATATAATATCATATCATCTGCAAATAATGACAGTTTTACTTCTTCTTTTCCAATTTGGATGCCTTTTATGTCTTCTTCTTGTCTGATTGCTGTAGCTAGGACTTCCAGAACTATGTTGAATAAAAGTGGTGAAAGGGGGCACCCCTGCCTGGTTCCTGATCTTAAGGGGATTGCTTTTAATTTTTGTCCATTTAGTATGATGTTTGCTGTGGGTTTGTCATAGATGGCCTTTATCATGTTAAGGAATGTTCCCTGTATTCCCACTTTACTGAGAGTTTTGAGCATGGATGGGTACTGGATTTTATCAAATGCCTTTTCTGCATCTAATGAAATTATCATGTGATTTTTGTCCTTCCTTTTGTTTATGTGATGAATCACATTGATTGATTTGCGAATATTGAACCAGCCTTGCCTCTCCAGAATAAATCCCACTTGATCATGGTGTATGATTTTTTTCATATATTGCTGGATCCGTTTGGCTAATATTTTGTTGAGAATTTTAGCATCTAAATTCATCAGTGATATAGGCCTATAATTTTCTTTCTTTGTGTTGTCTTTGCCCGGTTTTGGGATCAGAATTATGCTTTGAAAATTTTTATTGCTAGACTAGAAATAAACCACTAGGTTAGTACTACACATATTGTTTTTATTTTTATTTGAGATGGAAATTCTCTATGTTAGAACAGACTTTTGCTTTGTTTTGGAAAATTGCCTTTATTAAACCCTTTGGTTCTTGGTTAAGACATAAATGTAGTAACATGACCTAAATACCCATAATTCAAATTAAAATGTTAAATAATTTTTATTAACAAATATTAGCAGATCTACATGCATGTAGATTATATTTTCTTTAGATATTTTCTTTCCTAAACAAATATTTAGACAACGTTGGGGCCTTAGACTGTGGAACTCCTATTGCTGAGTAAATAAAGGTGATCTTTTCCTCTTTATCATGAGAAACTGTTATTGGTTTCAGTGGCAGTAGTATGCCTATATTAATGTAGAATTTACAGTGATAGCAGGCCTTAACCACCCTGGCTTATGTCCCAGTAGATAGCTTTTTAAACTAGACAGATGTAACATCAAACACATACCTTTCATGTCAATGTTAAATGAATACATGTTCAATCATTTCCATCTCAAAAACCCAATAAGGTGAAATAAACAGGATTGATCTTTTTAGAAAATTGGTACCTTTGATTCTTATAATTGTGCAAAGAACAGCTACTTAGTGGAAAAATGCATTTCTTGTGATCAGTTTTATATAGGTTGTTAAATATGATTTTTAGATATAACAATGTAATCCTTTGGTCTTTTTAAAATCTTAATTTAATATGACGTTAAAAAATATGCCTTCAAAAATAGAAACAGAGGCTTGGATGCATGGAACAGACTGACAGTTGTCAGAAGGGAAGGAGGTTGAGAGGCTGAAAAAATATAAAGGGGTTAGTCAAAAAACATATATACAGTGTGTCCGTAAAGTCATGGTGCACTTTTTACCGGTCACATGGTCAAAAGTGCACCATGACTTTACGGACACACTGTACATAACACATAGACACAGAGAATAGCGTGGTGATAGACCGAAGGAAAGGAGGAAAAGAGTAGGTGGAGGTGGGCAAAGCGGGGGCAAATGGGAATGGAAAGAAACTGCCTGGGGCAGAGGATTCATGAGGTGGTATGCTGATGATCTTTTATTGAGTTGTACACTTGAAACATATGGTTTTGTGAACTGATAAATTTGATTTAAAATGTGTGTTTTTATTGTTATCCTATATATATATTTCAAATTTCATTTTTTGATTAAGATATAATTATAAAAAAGGTCTTTACCAAGTACATATTCACATATGTAAAGACATACTTATTTTCCTATTTAGTAAGTTATATACTTATTTTAGTCTTTTAAAAAATAACATATTTGATTAATGTAATCAAAAGTATGTACTTAATTAGATCTGAGAAATATCCATTTTAAAATGCTAAAAAGTTTTACTATATGTTATGAAATCTACCAGAAAAAATAATCTACAGTATGTCCGTAAAGTCATGGTGCACTTTTGACAGGACACTGGCCAAAAGTGCACCATGACTTTACGGACACACTGTATATTTATTACCTGATACCTAAAATGATTGCTTTCTGTACCTTTCAAAGTCAATTGGCATGCTTTTAAAATAATTACATTAAATTTGAAAAATGTGTTGTTTTAAAACAAATTTCTTTAAATATAGTGGATTTGCCTAATTTATAATTTTATAACTGAAAAAAAGAAATGGGAAATTATTCTTACCATGTTTTTAGTTTATTATCAATGGTATTGGAAGTTTTAGAGATATTTATATACACTAGGTAAGAATTCATTAAGATTAATGCCCTTTGCTAATCTATGAGTAGCATCTTGAGGCAATTTGACAGAATCAGAATGTTTAACATTTTTATGTTTCTCATTAAACTGTTTGATCTCAAAGTTTATATTTGTTATATCCCCATCTCTAAATCATGGTACATTAAAGTTTAAATTAGACAATATGCATTTACAAATAAAATCACACCAAAGTATTTATACCCCAACAGCTATACTCTACCAAGTAAAACTGTTAACAGAGTTTTATATCACTATATGCTTAATTTTTTTCTAATACTTATTTACTTGAGATTCACGTTAGTTACTAAATAGTTCTTTAAAAGAATAGAAGGATTAAATCAAAACTCTTTAACATTTCTTTGGAAACCAGTTGAAGTTGAAATCCATTGGTTGCATTTGGGAAATATTGACACCAACAATCCATGTACAAACTTTCATTTAGTTACATCAAAATACCCCCCAATCTTTAAATAGAGAAAAGCTGATCAGGAAGTTGGGGTCCAAGTCCCGACTATGATCTCAGGTACTAGGACAGAAGGTATTTTGTGTCAGAAAAAGAAAGTGACAGAGAAAAAAAAAAGCACCATGTAGACAAGTTTTTCTTTGGAAAAAAGCTACATAATAGAAAAATTTCCAACTAGTCCCTTGGTAAAGATTAAACAAAGCATAATGAGTGAATTTTAAAAGAATTTGCAAAGGGTTAGTGTAAAGCAGCATAATCAGGTATCATTATACTGGTGAGCCAGGGGTCAAATTAATTGAATTTGTAAAGATGCACAAAGGATATCTGGTGAGTTAAATCATAATTAAGGAGTGATAACATCTTATAAATATTATAGAAGCAAATATAAATTTAAAAATACTTTTAAGACATCTTATTCTTTCATTTCTCTCTGAAATAACATGTCTAGCATCTACTTTCTTGTTCTAAGGATTATGTAGATGTCTGGGATTAGTTCTCAGATCTGTTAATGTTACATTATTTTCAACCTCTCACTGATACAAAAACACAGCTGGGAAATTAAATACAAATGCAAATATTTTCCTTAGTAAAATTATTTCTTCACTTTTATTTTTTTATTTTTTCATTTTTTAAAAAAGATGTTATTTATTCCATTTATAGACAGGAGAGAGAGAGAAAGAGAGAGAAAGGGGAGGAGCAGGAGCATCAACTCCCATATGTGCCTTGACCAGGCAGGTCCAGGGTTTCGAATCAGCGACCTCAGTGTTCCACGTCCGTGCTTTATCCACTGAACCACCACAGTTGAGGCTTTTTCTACACTTTTAAAGATCTCTTGTATCTATTTATTTTTAACAATGAGTCTTATTCAATATTTGTCATTAGATTTTAATTAATTCACAACATGGATTGGATTCAAAGTCAACAGTTAGGTCATCTAAGTCTTTTTTTAAATGTTGCTTTCCAGGCTCTTTTTCACTATAAAATTATTGAATTTTAAATATCTTTTCTCCTCCTACTCAGGAGATGAATCGCATTTAATATTCTGCTCACATTTCATAAATCTCCTTTAAGTTCATTTATTTTAGATGATTTTTCTCTAGTGGTATTTTTAATATTTAAATATTCTGATGTATGTAAATTGCAGTGATGTATTTTTTGTATAATGGCACTGCTGTACTACCTATATGTAGAACTAACCCCAGGGACCTTACCTAGTGACTTCTTTCATCAAGACAATTTCCATTGTAATCATACTCACAGGTTAAATTCACTGAAATATATTGAATTATACTTTTAGCCAATTTTTTTTAAATGGCATGTCTCATAAGGCATGATTGATTAGCTTTCAAAGCTAAATTTACTGTCACTAGAAGGAAATCATAGAGGTCTGTTAATCCTTTTGGACCTCTGGAACACCACCGAGGATTCCTGTCCCTGAATAGCTACTGTTCAAATATGTCTTTATTAAAAATAGTCAGTGTCACCCTTATAAGTGTCACCTTTACATTAACAGAAGACCAGACCAGCTACATTGCTATCTAAAGAACATATAATTTTATAAGAACAGAAATCTGCAAGGCCAAGTCAAGAGGCTAGCCAAAATATACATTTCTGAAATAAGAAGGCATTTTTATAATTAATGTTCACGTTTAAGGCATAGTTTGACCTACTAAAATGCTACTTGTAAAGAAATGAAGAAATGTATACATAGAAAGATTTTTAGTTATAAGTCAAGTTTATAAACACATTTGATTAACAGCTGCCCCTATCTATAAAAATATAGACAAAAAATGTTAAAACAAAACAGTCTGATAAAATTTTAGCAAAGTCTAGAAAGGTCATTTAATGACTATAAAATTGACTGTATTTGACAAAAAACAATTCTGTAGACAATTTATGCTTTTGATAAAATAGGTAACTTGGTTCTTCTTCATTCTGTCCTCTAAGTGGGAGGTCAAGGAACCTGTACCATACAGAATATTAGGGAGGGTGCAATGTCTTTAGGGCATCCTATAGAGAGAGACTTTGCTTATTTTTCTATGTATATTTATAAAATGAATATTTAAAAGTCATTTGGGAATTTGGGAAGAGGACTATTAAAATGCACTAAATAATCAGAAATGAAATGGTTTCAAAAGCTAGAAAAAGCTAGCAAACTGAGATCTGGGCTTACAAGTGTGAACATCAATAAACACATACACCTATTTCTCTGCAAGTGGATGTTAACCGCCACCCAGTGCCCTCTGCACAGGACCAGCATCTAGACAGACGTCTGGATTATGAAGACTGGATTGAAGAAAGAAACCAACAAACGAACCAACACAGGATTTTGAAAGTGGTTCATCATCAGAGGGAAAAGATACCTGGGAAGATAATATTGAAAGTAATTTTACAGGAAAAATAAGTTACTGTTTGGGTACTGAATAAAATTCGAAATAATAGGAAAATTATAAAGCAGATAAAGGCTATAAGAATATAGTATTTTTGAAAAGATATAAAGGTGAAATGAGAGTAAAATTTAGGATTGAAATGAATGAGCACTGAAAAAAGATCACAAAGAAAGCAAAACAACTTTAGCAGAATTTAATAAAAACTAAAATCAAGGCAGAAGAGGAGCTTTCATCATGTAAAAGTCAAATGAGTGATTTAGGGAATTTGTGATAAAATTTCTCTATCTAGAAAAAATAAAATAAAATACAAATGAACAGGGATGATAGAGAAAGAGGACAGAGAACAGGTCAAACGTAAATATTAGTCATGCTCCTGAGAAGATGCCGGAACAATCAAATAAGTATTTTTAATAAGTTATGCAAGTTTTAACATGAAGAAAATCTTTCTTTTTGAGAGCTTGTTTAGAGGTTCTAGCAGAGGTCCCAGCTACTCGTATGCCCTTGACCAAAGAACGGTCCTCTCCTCTACCGGGGAAGGTTGTCTTCTTCAATCAAGAGCACAGCTTCGGGAGGGACACACACGGAGCAGTGAGGGAGGAAGGGGACATCCGCCTAGCCAGCCAGAGCAGCCGAATTGACCCTGGCAATCAGTGGGATGACAGACGTCACAGCCAGATTGTCCTTACATCCAAAATCTTTCTTTTTGGAACAAGAAATGTACATACATAGATTACAAAAATTAATCACATTCCAGACAAAATGATTTTCAAAGTGAGTGAAAAGATATCTATATACAGATAAAACATTCACACATCTATGAATGTGTGTGAATATACTATATTTATGAAGGAATAATCATAATATATAATTACAAGAGCTTGCTGGTTTTCAGCTGTGTGAATTTTAAATAGTTAAATCTAAATATAGAATTAAAAAATATTTACCATATAAAATGTTGCTTGACATGGAAAATAGAATATCTAATATATGTTAAAATGTTATGTAATATATAATTAATATATAAATGTATTTATGAAGAATATAGAAAGCATTACAGGTAGTGTGGTTTGGTACATTTATGAAAAGATAACTTTTATAATTTGAATAAAAATTTAAAATAGTCACTACTTTCATCCTTGGATCCATCTGGATATTCAAGGAGAAAGAGTACTTAACTCTTAGGAATAATGATAATAGTTACTGAGTGAGTACATGGGGCAACGTTCTGAGCACTTCACATATATTAACTAATTTAATTCCCATTACAATCCTAAGAGGGTGGTAGGATTATAATCCCCATTCATACATAGCTGAAGAAAGAACACACTCTGGGTAACTGCTTTACCCAATGTAAAAGAGCCAGTGAGCAGCTGTGTCAGGATGCAAACACAGGTTCTCTGGTCTCACAGGGCTTTTGCAGTGGATTCTAACTGGAAAGATAATGTAGTGACGTGAAAAATGTTGATGAGATGATAATTGAAAAATATTAGAATGTAACTTTAACAAAAAATCTAATCTAATTATGAGGAGAAAACCCTAAATGTATAGGGTGGGACAAAAAATAGGTTTAGAGTTGTTTGTATAGAAAATATTACAATAATTAATAAATAACACTGGAAAAAATTCTGTGTACTGAAAACTACAAACCTTCTTTTGCCCCACCCTATATATATTATAAACATAAAAGCTAGAAGAAAATATTAATAGAGGTTTAACTCTACAAGCATCACCTATGATTATTATTTAAACATTTTATAAAGACTAAATTGTAGTTATTCTTTTCATTATCATAAATGTTAAAAGTTCATTATTCAAACATAAATAGGTAACTAATTTGCTAACTGTTTAGATAAAATGTGCAACTGATGGTTGATATTTCTAAAATGCTACAGAACAAGAAAGTTATTTTCAAACAAGGAATTCTAACCTACCAAGAGTCAATTACTGCTCTGGCGAAAAGTCAACGCACAGAAAAATTTTGCATGTAATTTTTATTGTGTCTGTGTCTAGATAAAAAAAAAAAAAAGTACCAGGAAAGCATGCTACTTTTTTTTGTGTCCCTATGCAGATATCCAAGCATAGATCTGAAAATGGCCTCGAAAATCCCAGAAAGCTGCCACAAAAGCATGGTAAACCTACGACCACTTTTCGGAAATATTACAACAAAAGCCAGTGTGTTGGAAGGCAAGGACAACCTGCCTCTCCATCTCAGTTCTCAATTCAGAAAGCAGCACACATACTCCACGTGTGCCTTCTTGTTGTTTTCTTTAAATAAGACTGAGTCCTGCTGCCTGCCGCCAAGTCTAGATAGCCCATTGGAGAGTGTGGCCCAAATAACAAAATGTGTTTATAAATTTAGGTTTAAGGAAGTTTTACTGTGTACTCTCTAGCCTACCCCCTCCATTTTTATAACCTCCAAATTACTCTCATAAAAATGAATGTTTTACTGTCCTCTGCCCATCATCACTTCTCTGTAGTGCAAGTTTAGAAGTGTGTGGGACCAAGTACTACAGGCAGTTGAAAATATTTTATGATGCTGAGCATGTCACATTTTAAGCTTCACGGGTTTTAAACACATACTTCTGAATCACTCTGTCCTCATACCAGATCTTTCTAGCCCAGCAAACTTTAAAAAGATGACAATTACCACTTCATCATGTTCACTGATATCCTTTTTCTTCTTTTCAGTGATTTAAAAATTTGGAAGGCAGACCACAAATAGATATTTTAAGAAAAGGCAATTCTGAATTATGAAAATCTATTGAAAAGTGGAGAAAACTATTTCCTTTAGATTCAAAAAGAAAGCAAAGAAAAAATCTTATTTATTTTTTTTTTTTGTATACATGTACTCATTTATTTCCACGGGTGTTTGTGATAAAATTGGGTGGCAGAAATTGGTCAGTGATTTAATCTGAATTCCGAGGAACTTCAGGTGCATGAAGATGGCAATGATGGAGAAGGATCCTGTGTCCTCTTACGCAATACAGAGGGTTTGGAGGGATAAACCAATGATGGACTCCTAGAGTGTATGATAGGCCAGGCAGCGAGAATTATTACCTATGTCTACATATAAAGCTATAATGTTTTTTTCATGTGTATGATTATTTTTCATGAGAAATTAGAAGTGATTCTGACCTAAAATGTTTTAAACAATTGTTGAAATTGTGGGTTTGTGTGTTTCATTCAGCTTTTAGGGGATGAATGTTTTTGTTACTTTGTCAATATATTTTTTAATTGAATTGTATTGGGGTTACACTGGTTAACATAATTATATAGGTTTCTGGTGCCCAATTCTTCAACATCTCTGTATACTTGTACTGAGTGTTCAATCAGCCAAGTCAAGTTGTCATTCATCACCGTTTATCCCCCATCCCGTCTTCCACTTACCCCCCTTCCTCGGCAATTACTACACTGTTGGTCATGTCCGTGAGGTTTTGTGTGGTTTGTTGTCCTTTTTTGCTCAATCTCTCCACCTTCTTCGCCTAAGTACCCTCCCCCCAATGCTGTCAGCCTGCTCGCTATATATGAGTCTGTTCCTATTTTGCTTGCCAGTTTGTTTTTGTTCACTAGATTCCACATGTGAGCTTCATGTCTTTGAATATGATTTATGCCAATTTTATCATTTCTGTGTTTTCTTTGGTGGCTCCCCCTTCTCCTTCTCCTCCTCTATTTGCACATATTGAATTATATGACAGAAGAGCTTTGTATAAAACTAAAATTCCTTTGAGAATTATACAGAATTCATATTATATTGGAAACTTTGGTTGTAGACTACAGTCCCAAAAGAATTATCAGTAAGTTGTTTTGAAACATTTTCCAGGTATATAATACTTTCTGAACCCATTTACAAAAAAAAACCTTTCATCTAAATCTAAAACAATTTCTTATAGAAGGAGATATTTTATATTTTGTTTGTATTTTGTTCATTTAATCTACAATATTTTTAAGTGAATTTTAATTTTATTATTTTAAATATATTTAAAATAGTTTTCCATATAGAATGTATTGAGCAAGTTGGGATTTTCCTACAATAGAACATCCTGAATAAATAGCCTCTACTCTTCATATGACAAGCTAGTGTAAAACATTTGCCGCTGTCAGAATCAATCTTCAGTTGTTGACCTTTCACTTTCCCTTTCAGCCAGATTCTCACAAATCTAACCCATTCTCCCAAATGATACATTGCCTCATTAAGCTGAAAACTGGATCTAAGTGTCCATAAATTTTGCTCAATACTAATTTACATTTTCTTGCTTGTCCTTGAATCTAGAAGCCACAGAGATTTGGAAGGATTTCAGATTTGCAGCTGAATTTTGAATTCATAGATAATAAAAATTGTTAATGAAAACACTATTATTTAAAATAGAAGAAACTGAGAATTTGGGATAAGTATCACCTCAAAACAAGCTAACAAAAATAATATGTGGAGAAAAACATACATATGTAAATATATGTATATTAATTTTGAAGATCATCTATTATTATTATTTTATTTTATTTTAATGAGAGGTGGAGAGACAGAGAGACAGATTCCTGCATGTGACCCCACTGGGATAAACCCAGCAAGCCCTCAGAGTGATGTTCTGCCCACCAAGAGATGTTTCTCTGCAACCCAGCTATTTTTAGCACCTGAGGCATAAGCTCCAGGTAGCCAAACTCAGTGCCGGTTTTCCTACTGCTCAAAGCAATGGATTCATGACTGCGAGAGAGGAAGGAAGAGAGAGAGTAAAGGGTGCGGGAGTGGAGTGAAGAAGCAGATGGTTACTTCTCTTGTGTGCCCTGACCAGTACCAAACCCAGGACAACCACATGTTGGGCAGATGCTCCACCACTGAGCCAGCTGGTAAGGGCCTATTATTTTTTACTTCAATTTTTCAGAGTAGGTTTAGCTTTACAGCAAAATTAAGAGGAAGTTATAGAGATTTCCCCCGAAAGCCCTATGCTGCACGTGCGTATTCTTCCCCACTATCAACCTTCTGCACCAGAGAAGACATTTGTTACAATTCATGAATCTACCTACATTGATATATCACAATCACCTAAACTCCATAGTTGACATAAGGGTTTATTTTTGGTGTTGCACATTCTATGTGTTTGAGATCATTTATTTTGTTTTAATTATTTTTTATTTATAATTTTCAGTCAGTATTAAATGAGTTTTTTTGTTTATTATTATTACTTTAATTGCTATATCAAAATTTACTTCTTATTGAGATATAATCAATGTAAACTAAATGGCATATATTTGAGTAAATATATTATTTGATGAGTTTTCATATATATGCACATCCATGAAGACATTACTCTATATAATGAACATATTCATCTCTCCAAAAGTTTTAATGTATCCTTCTGTAATCTCTTTATTAAATTCCCCCATTTACAATCATACAGTATTCCCAGGGAAACACAGACTCTCTTTCTGTCTCTATAGATTAGTTTGCATTTTCTAAAATATTATAAATGTAGTCTATTACATAAATTTTCCCCCTGGTTTCTTTTACTCAGCATAATTATTTTGATTTATTCATTTTGTCAAGTGTATCAATAATTGATTCAACAAATAGTTACTAGACTTATTGTGGTAATCACTTTGTAAGATGTATAAATATTGAATGTTTCCATCTCCCTAATGAACATCTTTCATATAGATTATTTTTCATTTGTATATCTTTATTGGTAAAATGTTTATTTATTTTGCCTGTTTTTGAAATTGAGATTTTTTCTTCCTATAATCAGGTTGAAAGAATTCTTCGTAGTTTCTAAATAATGTCCTTTGTTGGCTATATAGTTTTAAAATGTGTTTTCATTCTGTGGTTGTCTTTTTATTTTTGATGTGGGTTTTTATTATGAGCATAAGTTTTGATTTAGATGAAAGGCAATTTTATTATTTATTTCTTTTGTCATTGGTGTTGTTTATGTTTATTTTACAAGAACTGCACACTCAAGTGAAGTAATTAAAATTTTTAAAAAGTTATTGTATATATTTTTCAAAGTTTGATAGTTTTAGCTCTTCAATTTATGTCTGTGATACACTTTATGTTCATTTTAGTCTATAGTTTTTGCTAAGGGTCAAAGCTTTTTTATTTTGCCTGTGCATATCCATCTGTTCTAGAAGCATTTGTTGAAAAGATTGTTCTTTTTCATTGTATGGCATTTACACCTTTGTCAAAAATTAACTGAACATATACATATGCTGTTTCTTGGCTTTTTCTTTCTATTCCATTGTTCTATGTGTTTATATTTATATTCATACAACACTATTACTGCAGCTTTATGATATACTTTTAAATTATATGTAAATCTTCCAGGTTTCTTCATACTTTTGAAAAATATGTTTTAGCTATTTATAATCAGGCTATGTATATAGGAACTTACTAGCATTTTGTGGTATGTGTGTGCCAAAAGTTGAATAAAGATCTACAAAATGGACTTCAGATGAAGAAGGAAATTCCCTGGAGAAATACCAGAGAACAGGAAGAGCAAGGAAAGTTAGTAACCAGGGAAACTTACAAGGAATCACTATTAACTCTGTGGTTGCTTCGGTTTTGGTTTATGAGAAATGTATTTAAAGTTCAGGGTTTGCTTTTTCTATTCCAATGTATAATTCTCCCTAGTATAATCCTTTACTAATACTTGGCATGTCTGTAGAGCATTATGTGTCAGTTCTGAGGAAAATAAAGAAACGGTGGAGGGGAGAGAAACAAAGCATGGTCTTCAATTACTCTTTTGAGGTTTCATACTAAGGAAGATCCAAACAACCATAATGATGACTCAAAAAACAGACTGATCCTATAGTAGACTAGGGATCACAGGAAGGATCACAGAACATATAGGACCACTGTTTTTGTAAAATAACTGTCCTACCTTATAAGTCCATTTTGCAACAGCCCTGGCCAATTGGCTCAGTGGTAGAGTGTCAGCCCGGTGTGTGGATGTGCAGGGTTTGATTCCTGGTCAGGGCACACAGGAGAAGCACCCACCTGCTTCTCCACCCCTCTCCCTCTCCCTCTTCCTTCTCTTTATCTCTCTTTTCCCACCCACAGTCAAGGCTCTACTGGAGCAAGTTGGCCTGGGGGCTGAGGATGGCACCATGGCCTTCACATCAGGTGCTAGAAGGACTCTGGTTGCAATGGAGCAATAGCCCAGATAGGCAGAGCATCACCCCGTTTAGTGAGCTTGCCACAGTGAAGGGGGATAATAGTAAGGCACATGCAAAAGTCTGTCTCTCTGCCTCCTGGATCACTTCTCACTTAAGAAAAATACAATAAGTAAGTAAGTAAATAAATAAATAAATAAAATAGATCTATTCTGCAACAACAATATGGAAAAGCATTAATAACCTCACTGCTTGTCATCATCCTTTAATTACCAGTTGGGTACTGATATGAAGTAGCTCCCAACGATTACTTTTGGCGTTCTCATGTTAAATTTAAAGGATAACAGGGAGATCAAGAATCAAAGAGAGAAGTACTTCTAACTAAGCAAATTTATGTATTTCCAAACAGAAATATCACTTTTTACTTTTTATATTTGATAACATCAATTGCTGACCTCTATTTATTGATTTGTTTTTAAGAAAAATGATAAAAAGAAGGCATTTTTTAGCTTTATCAGAATCAACTACTTCATAATATACTTTATAAGTTTAAATAATAAATGGTCAAATATGATGTAAAAATAGTCATTATGATTAATTTTAAAGAATCAAATTTTAAGGCCAATCTTTGAAAATTTTAGTGCTAGTTTTTGAGCATATGATGAGCACATAGTCATATAGATTAATACTGTGAATAAAAATAAGGAAATTGCCTTTCCTGGTTTTCTAAATGATTATGGATATAATATTTTAAAGAGAAAAGTCATTATTTATGTGCTAATAATAAGGTTATACATTTTCTCTGGTTATCATGAACAGAAATATATATTCTTTTATAACTTACAAACTATATATTCTGGACAACAATTTTCTTCTGAATGTGTTTTACCTGAGAAAGTAAGAGAGAAATGGTTTATTTAACAAAATCTTGTATTCAGAAGTAGGCCTTAATCTCTAAATAACCCTAACAATGAATCAACTTATATTGCTAAATTTTGGAGAACAAAAAGCCTTTATAATACACATGATTTGGCTCAATGATTGTGAAATCATAGTTCAGAATATACTTAGTAATGATTTTTCTTATTGATAAAATAGAAAGGTCAAGAAGGGACATAGGGAGAGTATGCTCATTCACTCTTCCACATAACATAAAAAGCCAATACAAAAAGTATGGTGTGTCCTGGCTGGATTACTCAGTGGTAGAGTATCGGCCTGGCTGTGGAAGTCCTGGGTTTGATTCCTGGTCAGGGCTCACAGGAGAAGCAACCATCTACTTTACTCCCGCTTCCCCACACATACTTTCACTCTCTCTCTCTTTCTCTTCCCCTTCCACAGCCATGGCTCAAATGGTTTGAGCAAAGTTGACCCCTGGCACTGAGGATGGCTCCATGGCCTGGCCTCATGTGCTAAAATAGCTCAGTTGCCAAGCAACAGAGCAGCAGCTCAGATGGGCAGAGCATCACCAGGTAGGGGGCTTGCCAGGTGAATCCTGGTCAAAGGACATGCCAGAGGCTGTCTCTGATTCTCCTTCTCTCACTATAATAATTAATAATAATAATAAAAATAGAAAAGTATGGTATAAATAAGAATAAATATCAGAAAATCTGGCATGAAAACAGCCAAAGAGCCTGACCAGGTGGTGGCGCAGTGGATAGAGCGTTGGACTGGGTTGCACAAGACCCAGGTTCGAGACCCCGAGCTTGCCAGCTTGAGCATGGGCCCATCTGGCTTGAGCAAAAGCTCGCCAGCTTGTACCCAAGGTCGCTGGCTCCAGCAAGGGGTTGCTCGGTCTACTGAAGGCCCGCGGTCAAGGCACATGTGAGAAAGCAGTCAAATAAATACAACAAAATTAAATTTATTCTGACATTAAAAAAAAAAAAAGAAAGTAATCAATGAACAACTAAGGTGTCGCAACAGGAATGAAAAACTAATGATTGATGCTTCTCATCTCTCTCCATTCCTGTCTGTCTGTCCCTATCTATCCCTCTCTCTGACTCTCTCTCTATCCTGTAAAAAAAAAAAAAACAACCAAAGAAAAGTATAATTACTAATATAATAAACTGTGATCAAAGTATAGTTGGCATTATGTCAGAGCTTATCAAAATAAATAAAAATGTAATGAGAAAACTTACCTGAAAGGCAACAAAATTAATTTGTGTTAATCAAACTTAAATACTAAAGCTTTACCTACTTGGTAAATCAAAACTTTTTGGTTTAAGAAAATATTATTTCTGAAATTTCCATGGAAAGACACCCTTTTCCAAATTTCACTTAAAGCAGTGTTTATATAAGAAAATCTCAACAACATTTAGATATACATATTTAAAATGCTTCAATTATTTTTTTTATTTTTATACTTCAGTTATTAAATATGTGTATGATATGATTCCTTGTGTTATGGGTTGGACTGTGTATTCTCAAAATTCATATGTTGAAATCATAGCTCCCAGTACCTGAGAAAATGACCTTATCTGAAAAAAAGTTTTATTGCATATGCAATTAGTAGTTAACTGAGTCATTAGAAGGAGCCATCATCTATTATGACAGATGTCCTTACTGACAGGAGAACGTTGGAAACAGGTATGCATAGAGGGAGAATGCCATGGGAAAATAAAGATGGCCTCTCATAAGCCAAGGAAAGAGGCCTGAAACCGATCCTTCATTCAACCCTCAGAAGGAACCAGCCCTACTGGCACTTGCATTTTAAATTTCTAGTCTCCAGAACTGTGAGAAAGTAAATTCTTGTTCTTTTTAGTCACTGTATTTGTGATATTCTGTTACAATAACCCTAGCAAACTGCTACAACTTGTTTGTATCACTTTATCCTTAAAATATTCACTACCTATTTAACTACCAAATTTACTACATAGTGACCCAAACATTTTTACAAACAAGACTTAAAAGAGGAACAATTATATAGAGAAAGGCAAGAACAGGGTTCTCCTCGAGGTCCAGTGCGTATAAGGACACACACAGTGAGACAAGGGCCCGGAGTCAGGGACTGATGTCCTAGATAGGCCCCAAAACAAGGTGTTCAATAAAAAGTGAAGTGAGGATAGGAATAAAAAGAGTTTGAAACAAGTGAAAAATATATCCTTTGCTTAAAATGTAAACACATATAGAGCAAAAAAGGACAAAAACAAAAACAAACCCTCATGGATACAGACAAGTGTGTTATGAATGCAGAAGGGAAGCTGAGGAGGGCAGAGGCAGGGAGAGATGGGGATGGATGGAGACTTGGCATGGGGGGGAACACATAATATAGTGTACAGAGATGTGATGTAGAATTGTGCACCTGAAACATGTAAAAAATAATTATCTTAACCAGTGTCATCTCAATAAAATTAAGTTAAAAATAAATAAAACACTTTTTTCTTTTTTTTTTTTTTGAAAATTGGGTTTTATTGAACTCAATAGAAGCAAGCAAATTTGTCTTGTGTCTCTTATAGACTACACTACATCTTAAACCATCCTTAAATTTAATTCAAAACAAATAATCTCATATAACAATGCAAGTGTCGAAAACAGTATAGTGTCCCCTTTTGATTTTGATTGACAACATTCTAATTGTGAATGAGATTTAAGAAGAATTTTTAAATGTACTATCTAATTTGACTTTTACATTTTTATGGGGCATGCATGTCAGTCTCTATTTCAAACTCCATGTTTCGATATAAAATAAAAGCAAAGCAAAGCAAGAAAAAAACTTGAATCTTAGAAAGATAAATTAACTTTCTCAAATCAGGAATAGTAAAAAGCAGCACTGAGACAAAATGCCAGTCTATCCTTTCATTTCCATGGTATTTATATTATACCATATTGTACTGACTCACACAGTAGAACTATGTCTGTGCAGTGATTTTTCACAGGCATCACAAAAACATTAAATCTTATACCAAAATTAAAATATTGATTTTGATGACCTTTTGAAATTTATAGAATGATTACTGTTTCATTCATTAAATATATATTTAGAAGATATTATCTAGTGTGGTAACTGTCCTCACTCTCTTACAAAAGATGTCCATATCCTAATCCTCAGAACATGTAAATATATTAGGCTATGTGGCAAAGGGGGAATTTAGGTTACAGATAGAACTGAGATTACTAATCAACTGATTTTGAAATAGGGAGGTTATTGGGAATATTCAGGAGGCCCAAAGAAATCACAAGAACTCTTAGCAATAGAAAAGGGAAACTCAGGAATGCCTGTGTCAGCTCTCTGACTCACAATGACCTAAAAATAACAAATATTTTGTAGTCTTAAGCCAGTAATTTCATTTATTTTGGTAATTTGTTATGGCAACAATAGAAAACACATGTAGATTCTATATCTGATGAAAGATATGCTGCAGCCAGAGAATTCTGAAAAAAAAACAGAATTACAGCAGACTATGATAAGTGGTATAGTAGAGAAATATGAATTAGTGTAAGAATACTTAGGGAAGTCCATAAAACACAAGGAAGTAGGACTTGAAGGATGAATGAGTTATAATTAACAAAAGTGTAATTTAGTGTCATGGCTTAAGGTAAATGAAAAATTGGTAGAAAGACTAAAATCAAGAAAGACTAAAATCAAGGCATTTTGGAATAGTAGTTTGAGATGGCAAGTTTTGGTTCATGTATAAACAAACAAACAAACAAACAAAACACAACTAAGAAAACAATCTCCAAATACAATAGGCGAAAGAAGTACTGGACAGATAAACACAGTGAGGAGGGTGTACTTGATATCTTCAAGGAATTGAGAGTTCTTTAAAAATGATTTTACGATGAGCTTTTGCAGTTTCAGAACAAATATAGTAGAAGGAAATAGATTAAGAGGGAGCAACAATGGACACAGGGAAATCATATAGAAAGCTGCTGCATTTTCCATTTAGAAGTCGTGGTGGCCTGAACTAGGAGGCTTGTAGAAAGAATAGAGAAAAAGGATCAGATTGATTTAGATTTTTTAGAAAAAAGATTTGACATGGATTTTAGATACCTTGAGGAATAAGGTCAAGAAGAAAAACACATTTTTATTACTCTAGTAACGAGGTATATGGTGATGTTATGCTCTGAGACAGAAACACAGAAATAGGAGCAGACTTTTACATGAGATACACAGTAAATTTAGGTTTGAACAAATAGTATTGAAGCACCAGAAAAGAATCTATGTGATAGCATCCAGGGGGCCAAGGATGGGCTGTAGTTCTGGTGAGAAGTCCAGTCTGGAGGTACAGGACATAGATCATAATGTCCAAAAGGAGAGTGAGTTGGACAAGATGAAGAAAGTCCTAGGGGAGCAAGCACTATGAAGAACTTCAGCCTTAACGTAGTGACTGAAGGAATGCATCACCGAAATGAGGAATGACTCCAAACAGATTTCCAGGAATAAAATATCAGGGAAAGCAAACACTGGAGTTGGAGGGAAGAAATAGTAAGCAATTTCACATACTGAGGAGACATCAAGTAAAATAAGGTCTAAAAGCATTGCACTGGTGCAGTAACAAACAACTATTGACATGGGCAGGAACAACTTCATTGGAGTGGCAGCCTGAGAATCAGGTTGTGAGGTAAGTACAAACAGTGAATATTAGCAACTGTGAAAGATTGGATGAGAAGAGAATACAAATATAATGACAGTTGATAGAAACTACGCTCTTAAAAGAGGAAGAGACTTGACATCCTTAAAATAATCAAAGCAAGGTAGTCATCACAATGTGAGAGATAAAAAGTATACTGTAAAGAAGAAATCACTTTTAGACTCAGATCTTAGAGAACGTAGTTAAAAAAATCATACAGAGAATATCATGAAATATAGACTTGTGTCCTTAGTTTATAACTAGATACAATAAAGCAAAGTGAGTGTGGATACAGATAAAAGGATGAATCTGTCTTGAACTTATGATCTCTCTTCTTTTACTCTTTGGGGAGTTCCAGCAGTGCACTAATTGATGTCAATAAACTAAAATTAACAAAACTGACTCATAATGAATAGCTAATTGCTTCTTGGCCACCTCAGGCAACAGTAGAAAGCTTTTCATTCTACCCAGCAAATAAAAATTTTGGTAGCAAAACTCAATATATGCTTTGCTTATTTGTAATTAAATATATATAATATAAAATTTACCATTTTAAGCATTCAGGTGTACAATTCTGTGGTATTGGGCACATTCATATTGTTGTAACTCCATCATCTTCGCTCATCTCCAAAGCCTTTCATCTTCTCCAATTGATCTCTGTATCCATTAATACAAACTATCATTTTTTTCCTCCTCTCAGCTCCTGATAATCACAGTTCTATTTTCTGTATCTTTTATTTTAATTGGGTATTTCATATAAGTGGAATCATATAATATTTGTCCATTGATGAATGGCATATTTCATGTAACACAATGTCTTTAAGGATCACTTATTTGGAAGGATGTGTCATAATTTTCTTCCTTTATAAGGTTGAATAAAATCTCATTGTCCATATATATCACATTTTTTTTTCATTCATTCATCCATCAATAGACACTTGGGTTGCTTCCACCTTTTGCTATTGTTAATAATACTTTTATGACTATGGGTATATAAATACCTCTGCAGTCCCTGCTTTTAACGCTCTTGAGAATATGCCCAGAAGTGGAATGGCTGAATCCTATTATAATTTTATTTTGATTTTTAGATTTTATTTATTCATTTTTAGAGAGAGAGAGCCAGGGTGGAGGGAGGAGCAGGAAACATCAACTACCATATGTGCCTTAACCAGGCAAGCCCAGGGTTTCAAACTGGTGACCTCAGCATTTCAGGTTGACACTTTACCCAGTGCACCACCACAGCTCAGGTCATAGTGCAATGCAATTTTTTGTTTCATTTTCTAATGTATCACTAGAATTTTCTACAGTAGTTGCAGCATTTTATATTTCCCCCAGCAATGCAAACAGTTCTGATCTCTCCACTTGCCAATACTTATTATTTCTTGATTTTCCAATATAACCACAATAATGTGAAGTATTTTATTGTGGGTTTGATTTGGGTTTCTTTAGTGATTAGTGATGCTAAGCATATTTTTATGTTTCTATTGGCCATATGCCTATTTTCTTTGGAAAAAATGTCAATTCAAATCCTTTGTTCATTTTTAATTAACTTGTTGGTTTTGTTATCCTTGTTATTGAGTTGTAAAAGTTCTTTATATATTCTGGATATAAATCCTTCTAAGATAATTGTTTTGACAATATTTCCTACCAATCCCTGAACTGCCTTTTCACTCTGTTGATGATATTTTTTACAAAAGATTTTAATTTAAAAAAATTCAATGTATCTATTTTTGTTGCTGTTGCCTGTACTTTCTGCCTCATATCCAAGAAGTCATTGCCAGCCAAATCTAATGTCCCAAGACTTTTAACTATCTTCTCTTCGAATAGTTTTATCAGTTGGGCTCAGATTTTCATGTCATTGATCCATTTCAAGTTAATTTTTGTGTATGGCATATTTATTATTATTATTATTTTTGATGTGGATATTCAGTTATCTCATACCATTTGTTCAAAAGACTGTCCTTTGACTATTGAATGATCTTGACATTCTTGCTGAAAATCAGTTGACCATGTATGTGAGGTTACTTCTGGGCTCTCCATTCTATTCCATATGCCAGTGTTTATACCAATGCCACACTGCATTGACTAAGGCTTTACACCAAGTTTTAAAAGCAGAAAGTGTGACACTTTCAACTTTGTCCTTCATTTGCAGGATTATTTAGACTATTCAGGGTCGCATGAAATTTTATATTAATTTGGGGTTTAATTTTTTTAAAAACCAATCAAATGTTGTTAGAGATTGAATTGCCTCTGTAGGTCATTTTAGGTTGCATTGAAATCTTAACTATATTAGGTTTTTTAATTCATAAACATAAAATGTCTTACCTATATATTTTAAATTTTAAAATGATTCACTGATTTGAGAGAGAGAGAAATATTAATTTGTTGTTCCACTTATTTATTCATTCATTGGTTGCTTCTTGTATGTGCCCTGACCAAGAATTAAACCCACAACCTTGAAATATTGGGATGATGTTCTAGCCAACTGAGCTTCCTGATCAGGGAGACTTGCAGATATATTTTAAATCTAACATGTTTGTAGGAAAGGTTATTATAATATAAATATAGTTTGCTTTTAAAATTGTAAATTTTATAGGTCATTTCTTACACTGATACATGAGTTAATAAAGTTTACAAGATTTTCAAAATGAAGAATTATGCAGTTGCATCTGGGATGGATTTTTAACTGAAACTTATTATCTTTTTAAAGTAGCACACTTTTAGAACAGAACATACTTCTTTTCTTCCTCTAGTAGAATCCAGTTGATAAATTTAACTTGCTTAAATTGCTGTCCATTTTAGAACCATTAAATCTGTTATGCTAAACCAGGTGCAAATTCTACAACTATTATAAAAACAAGACAAATACAAGTATTTTCTTGTTGTTATTGTTAGTAAATATTCTTTCATTTCATTAATAAATGATTTGTTCACATTACAAACAAGAGTAGTAAAAGCATATGGTCAGGGATGCATAAGGAATGAGCAAGTCCTGTGTAGAATTTTTTAGATAGTAACAATCTCTGAGAATCTTATCCAACTTATTTTAGAAATCTAACTGCACCAAAAGTTACTGACTGTGATATACTCCTATAGATAGATATCAGGGGCTATTTAACAAGTAGAGTCAAAGTTGACACACTCCGTACCTTCCTACAGCTATTATAATTTTGGGTTATACTTTGTAACTTTATAAAATAGATTAGCAACAATAATATGTAACTTTATCTCTAATTATATCTCTTTGTATTAAAACAAAAGTGTGATAAAAGGTGAAAGCAAGACGCACACCAAATTTCACATTACAAACATTTATATAACACTTGGGAAGCAAGCAAGCAATTTCTGTTAGGGAGGTGTTATAATGCATTCATTCTCCTCTATGTGAAATCTCTAGAAGACACTACAAGAAACCTAATAGTTTTTAATGATCAAATTGGCATAGGTCCGTTCTTAACACTCTAAAATCATGTCTCAACTACAATAAAAAAACACTGACAAAACTATTTATAAAACTCTTTCAGTTCAAATCCACTAACATTTTTAGAGTTACCTATCTTCTAAAAATAAGAATACCATCTCAACTGATACTGTTTCTGTGGAGACAGCTACATACTATTACGATCAAATTTTCATACTTTTGGGTATTAGTATTTTTCAATAGCTGTCCACACATATAAAATTGATAAAAGACCAAATAACATAAATTATAAAATGAGTTTTAGAGACAGGAAATATCAGATTCAATGTATATTGCTTTATTGAAGTCAGCAACAGCAAGAGCAAGTATTTTATGAAGAAAAAATGCAATTCTTTGCTAAAAGGGCAAAGAAGGCGACTGTGTAAGCTGGGGTTTTGAAGAATAATTTCAGTTAGAGTTGATAAATTCTACGATCTCCATAAACTATCATATATCAAAATGCAAGTTGCAACTTGACAAGTCAAGTTTGAAATAAAAGTGAGAAAATGAGAAAGTGTTCAAAATCCCAAAAGATTGAAAAATATTGACGGAAGAGGAAGTGTAATCTCATACGAAATCTTTTACAGGCACTGTTTATTTTTCATATCTATCTCTCTATATGTGTGTGAAAATATGCTACTTTTGAGTTATGAGAACTGGTCATGCAATGCTGATATAAAACTATTTTCAAACATGATTCTAAAATAAAGTTGTTTAATTACAATATGGGATGATAACAAGTGAATATTTATAGACAATGGTATATATAGCACTTTTATCTTTTGTTTGAACATAGTTAAAGGGTGTTTAAATTTTTAATTATACATTTTTATGTGAACTCAAATGTCTACAAAGGGCAGGATAAAAACCTACACCTTTAATTAGACTTTACAAAAGTAATATTCTTTATATAAGAAATGTGTCAACCCATAAGTAAAAACAAAACCAAACACAATATAGCAATAAAAGAAAGTGATCTCAAAAGGAAATGTTACCACTTCATATATTCTAGCAAAATTCAATCATTTAAAAAAGTGTAAAGTTGTCACCTTTGTGCTTTTCAGAATGTTAATATAGACAGTTTATTGTAAAAGATTATTCTAGTAATTTTAATTGTGTCAATGGAAATATGAATAGCACATTTACCATTAAACACAATCATTGGAACAGATCTTTACTTTGCTCAACTAATTTAGTTTATCATTTCAATTTCCATTTTTCATCAGTAAGAAACTAAAACTTTTCTTACTTGAGTCACTCAAAGATTTTGCAAAAAATTGCTCAAAACTTCTTTTAACTAACAAAAACCATTGCATTACACATGTAAATTTGTCTACTATAATAAAAAATTATATTAAAATTTTCAGATATATTGATATTTTTTCATTTGAAGTTTAGACAAAAATGTTGGATTGCAAAATACATGTAATCTGAGAATCTTTTCTAGAAATTATCAGCCTTATCCTTCACCAAGCTTTTTAGATATTTTCTCTTAAATTTTTTCTATACCCACACCTTCTTATCTACCCAATTATCCCTGTTCATTTGCTTTAAATTTATCACCTAGAGAATTGCAGCCTGGAGTCTGCATTCTTGTAAATGTTTAAAACTAACGTTTTGAGGTGGAACAATGTGAGTCAGGGGTGGGGCTGTAACTTGTAGACAGTTTTGCCAATATCTGTGGTGTAAAGATTCCGGTATGGGCCAATTTCTAGTTTGTAATATGACACCAAGTTGACAGCAACATTTCTAAAAGTTTAATCATGGATTTTAACACTCCACTGATTGCAGTGATCTACTGCTGCCTCTGCCTCTGATCTTGCTTTATAACGACATCTTGTGCTCAGCTTCATGAATAATCTTTCCAAATTTAGATCTGACATTCCATATTGCTGCCAGAATCTTGCCTATTATCTCAGTTCCTCAATATTGCCGTCATGCATTTTGAGAGCTATATGCTACCTCCCTCTTAAGCCTCTCTTCACTAATTTCATTTTGCACTTCTATCTTGCTCTAGTATCTAACTGCATTCAGATTTTCACACCTCTGTCTTTTCTGACATACTCTCCTTAGCAGAAAAGCTTTGGTCTCTTTGACTTTCTTCTTAAGAGTTTCTATATTCACAGGTATACTTAATTCAGAAGCTATTTCTGCTCAGAATCCATCTCTGAGAATGATCACATTTTTTGTTACCTTGTCATATTTAAAATGTCACTTTTTTCTCTCACAATGTTATTGTAAGATCTGTGGATAATGGGGATGGTCACATGAGAAACTGAGACCCGGGACTTTTGGCTAGGGCCGCCCACAACTAAGAGCGCCAAAAGAAACTTCCCAGAGGTCCTTGGGGAAAGAACGACCATCCATCAGCCAGTGAGATTTCACCACGTCATATTAGCTCACTCACCCTAAAGGACCCATTAAATACCTCTCACATGGTTTAATTAGCGTGATTTCTCTAGCCTCTGTCCCTGGGATAGGGAACCTCATCGGGTGCGATGCATGGTACTTAATAAAGCCTTTTATTATTCCACACTTTGTGGCTGCAGCGCCCCTTCCTTCTTTCTCAGTGGGAAAAAATACCTTACAGTTATTTCATAATTGGCTTTTCCTGTTTAATTTTCTAGAGTTGTAAAGAGAAACTGCTTCTTATCTATCTTTATAGTTATAGTGACTAGCTTTGACAATATCACATAAGAATACAGCAAATGTTTGTTGTTTCATATATAGTTAATCATTATGACTTGAAATCTTAATTTAAATATGAATAAGTATGTAATTAGAGCACTGAACTATTTATAAATTTTAAACTGCAAAATACATACACTATACCAAACTTCTTATTTGCCTGGATTTCTTCTGTCTCTTCAATATCTTTCCTTTCTGTTTCTCTGTACCTCCTTTTCCATTATACCTTGTCTTTATGACTTTTTACTATTTTTTGAAGGGTTGAAGTAAAGAAAAAAAAAACGTATAGCCTGACCAGGCGGTGGCACAGTGAATGGAGCATTGGACTGGGATATGGGGCAACCAGGTTCAAGACTCGAGGTTGCCAGTTTGAGCGTGGGTTCATCTGGTTTGAGCAAGGCTCACCAGCTTGAACCCAAGGTTGCTGACTCAAGCAAGGAGTCACTCAGTCTTCTTTAGCCCCCCGGTCAAGGCACAATGAGAAATCAATCAATGGAAAACTAAGGAACCGCAACAAAGAACTGATGTTTCTCATCTCTCTCCCTTCTTGTCTGTCTGTCTGTCCTTATCTGTACCTCTCTCTGACTCTCTCTGTCTCTGCCAAAACAAAACAAAATACACACACAAACACAAACTTATAGACACAGACAACAGTGTGGTGATTACAAGAAGAAATGGGGGTAAGGACACATAGAAGAGGGTAAAGGGGAAAGAAATTGTGATAGGAGACTTAACTTGGGGTTCTGAATACACAATAGAATATATAGATGATGTATTATAGAATTGCACATATGAAACCTATAAAATTTTATTAACCAATGTCACTCCAATAGATTCCTTTAAAAATAAATTAAAAAATAAAATAACTTTTTGAAATAGACAAGTACCGTATACTATATACTAAGACGTCTAACTAATTATTAATTATTCCAGCATTATTGTCACTAATGTCTAGTTATAGCAACATCAGAAGATAGTAATCATCTGATGTCCTCCAACCAGTCACTCTAAATGTGCATTACCTCACAAGATGAACTGTAATCTGTAACATCTGTAATGCTTTAAACATCATATATGTCTTTCTTTATTCCTGCCTGGTCACTAACAAGGGTCTGTTTACATTATTTGAATGGTTGGTAACCAGTTTACTGCAATTTTCTTCTCTTCTATAAGAACAATTTCCATTAAGATAAACATGCTCACAGTGGGTACACTGCAGATGGTAAACACTATTCTGTGTCTCACAACATTCTCAGTCAAGCAGCTAAACAGCCCTTGGTCTGAATGCTTCCTTTCCATTTCTGTTGAGAAATTTATTTAACTTCAATCTATTTTAAAACTCTTACTTAATGACAAATATTCATTAGAAATATACGATAAATATACTTTTTATATTATAGAAAATGATCATTCCAAAATTTCTTAAGGATGACAGCAGTGGTAGATTGAACTAAAGATTCACTCTGCACTGCAGAAATAGAGGTCTATTATAAAGAAAGAAAGAGAGCTTTAAAATAATTTTCTTAAGAAATTAAACTTTGTTATTGGACTAAATAGAGTATGAAAATCAACAGGGAATTACTACAGTGTCAGACATATGTAATTTAAATAGCTAAAAATCATCAAACTAGTTGTATAAAAGTTTAAAGATGGAAGGAAGTATTATTAATGACTCATTCTGCTAATTCTTAAAATGTTTGTTTGTTAAAAAGTAATTTGTTACTTGTTTTAGAATATATGTAAAAGAAATTACCATACAAAGCATGATGTACTGAATTAAGGCATGTTAATAAGGTACTTTGCACATATCTTGCTAATATAAATATATATATGCACATGCACTTCTTTTCATTGCGATGACCCTGAGGCATGACAAAATATTTCAGTAATTCCTAACCATTAAAAAATTACTAGCCTGACCAGGTGGTGGCGCAGTGGATATAGCGCCAGACTGGGATGCGGAGGACCAGGTTCGAGACCCTGAGGTCGCCAGCTAAAGCGTGGGCCCATCTGTCTTGAGCAAAAGCTCACCAGCTTGGACCCAAGGTCGCTGGCTCAAGCAAGAGGTTGCTCAGTCTGCTGAAGGCCCATAGTCAAGGTACATATGAGAAAGCAATCAATGAATAACTAAGGTGTTGCAACGGCAATGAAAAAGTCTGTCCCTGTCTATCCCTCTCTCTGACTCTCTCTCTGTCCCTGTAAAAAATAATAATAATAATAATAATCAGGTTATGTTCAGTGTAGTACATAAGTTCCTTTAGAGTTCTGAGCGGTAATAATAGTCTAGAGCCATTCTTAAGAGTTAAAAATAAGTCAGTATAAAAACATTAATCTTTTTTGTATAAAATATGTTACAGGCACCCTAAAAGTGCTTTATTGCTAATTATGGGACTGAAATAACTAAAAACAGGTAACCCTTTTATTCTCAGACTGAAGAAGTTCTCACTGAAAGATCTTCAATAATTGGGAAATTCATTCTAAATCAGAGGGGAAAATTGGTCGTACATTTAAAAGAAAGATTACTAAAAAATCAGAAAATATAATTTTAAAGATGTTAACTGTAAGAAGAGGCTACATGATTTAAATGATCCATGAATAAAACAGCACTTGGGAGACACTGGAATAAGGTAGCATTAAATACATTTTATTGAACTCTGTTTTTAAAATAAACATTTATGTTGAGGGTGTATTAGATGACTAACTTTACCTTATACATGTGTGTTATTCAGGTTTCCTAAAAAACATATATTTTTTAACTTTTATAGTGATCATATTAGTGATATGTGATAATATTTTTGGATATGTAGGGATAAATAAAATGTTATTGAAATCAATTTTAATAATTCTTTTCTTTTTTAAGCTATGGCAAGAAAATGAAAATTATTAAGATGACTCACAATTTCTGCTTGTATTGTATTTTAAATGAGCAGCATAAGTATCTAAGGAGAGAAATGATAGGTTGGGAATACTGATAAACAGTGTTATAATAAAAAAATTATAATTTTATAATAATGGTACATTCAACAATGCAAGTCATTAAAACATAATGTTAAACTTTATTTATGAAAGCTGTGGTATGTTTTCAATATTTAATTAAAGAAGGTAAAATTAAGAGAAATCTTGAAGATATAAACCAATATAGTCACATTCTCATAAAATATGTATAAACTGAATGATAGAATTAAATTTGATTTCTATTTTCTCTGTTATACATTCTTTTTTTAAACTATTCAAACAACAAAAATAAATAGATTGTTAAAAAGAGTATTGCATTATGGAGTATTAGTTTATAAAAGTAAAGGCTTTTGACTGATTTGGTTAATATGTTATTTGGCTTAAAATTTATGAAAGTTCAAAACTTCATTTCTCTTGTTCAATTAATTTCCTTTTTTCCGACAAGAAAGAATAAACTGAATATAATGTGAGGTACTCAACTTAAATATTATGACTTTTATATGCAATGGATAAAACCTAGTTTAACCTTCATGTTTTATCTGATTGTACTTATGAAACTACTCTGTGAAAGTGGTAGAACTCTTAACCAAGAAAGTAGACCTCTATCTGGTTAAAAAGAAAGTGTAGAGAATAACAACTATGTAGTAAAGTAATCTAGGCAAATGTGTATTTTCTAAGTACTAGCTTTCAAATTCTTGAATTTTTTAAAATTTATTTTTAACAGATAAACTTGTATAATTATTTTATAGTACATGTTTAAAAAGCACTTGATACTATATTTCACAATAACAGTCACTTGCCAGATACATGTCTCCATAAAGGATCGGTTGACAGAGCAGAATCCCATAAACATTCAACTAAAAATGTAAAAAAAATGCATGTTTTTGTACAAACCTAGAGAAGAAATTCAGAAAACATCAAGCAATCAAAACATGATATATTACATTCAATTTGTCTTGAATTGTTGAACAATATTTGGCAAATTAAAAATTAAATACCTTTAGTAGAAACTCAATTGGGAAATTTGAGATATATTAAAATGAATCTAATGAACAAAATAAAATGACAAAATTGAAACAGGCATAGACACCGGGAACAGACTGACAGCTGTCAGTGGAAAGGGGAAGTGGAGGGCTTGAAGAAAGAAGGTGAAGAGATTAAGCAAAAATATATATATATAAATATAACCTACACAACAGTGTGGTGTTAGCTAGAAGGAAGGGGGTAGGTGGAGGTGGGCAAAGGGGGGAAATAGGGACAGATGGTGACTTTGCTTGAGGTGATAAACACACAACGTGCTGTGCAGATGATGTTTTGAATTGCACATTTGAAACCAGTATGGTTTTGTGGACTAGTGCCACCACAACAATCTTTTTAAAAACTGAAAAGAAATAAAAAATAAAAATAAAAGAAATTTAAAGCTTTGTCAATTTGGAGCAACCTTGTCATACCCAAAAGACTTGGATCTGGGCAGCAATGTAGCTGGCAATCTTCACAGTAAAGCCTTTATGAAAGAGATATCTTCTAGATAAGATTTTAGAACAACACAAAGATAATTCAAGGCTGAATTCAAGGAGTTTCTGAGAAATTGGTATAAAGAACCTAGGGTTTAACAAAGCAACAGTACCCAAATGATTTTGAGAGTCTAAAAACAGTCTTGTGCAATCTTTATGCCAAACTAATATGCTGAAATTGGGAGAAAAAATTTTAGGTCAGATGTATTAAATTATGATTGATAAGATATGGCATAATATGTAAAATAAGAATGATTGCTCAATTCTTATTTTATTTTTATATATTTATTTATTTATTTTAAGTGAGAGGAGGGGAGGGATGTAGGCTGAGACAGTCTCCTACATGTGTCCCATCCAGGATCCAGCCAGCAAGCCCCATCTGGGACAATGCTCTGGCCATCTGAGGCCACAGCTTTGTTGCTTAGCATCCAAGCTATTTCAGCACCTGAGTTAAGCCATGGAGCCATCCTTAAGTACCCAGGGACAACTTGCTCGAATCATTTGAGTCATGGATGTGAGAGAGGGAGAGAGAGAAAGAGAGAGAAGAGGAGGATGGAGAAGCAAATGGTCACTTCTCCTGTGTGCCCTAACTGGGAATCAAGTCCGGGACTTCTACACACCAGCCAATGCTCTACCGTTTTAATTTCAATTTTATTTTGTGTCTAGAAAGCCCTTACTTTTCATATCTATATGTCAAAAAAAGTCAACACCATAAGAAATATATAGAATATTTCACTTGAAATAAAAGAGAAGCTGTAATATCTAATTGTGTCTGCTTTTAAGAGGTACAAATAGTTAGGTCAGCAAACAAAATTTATCAATGAGAATCATAGTATGAAGAATGCCAGAGGTTTCAGGTAAAAAGAGAAACAAAGAAGTGCACCACCAGCTACTACACATTATAGTAATCTCAACAATGGGGAGGATAGGATCTTCTAAAAATAAGAAGAATTTAAGACTTTTTTCTTTTTTAAGTTATAGTCCAAATTGGTACTGTCTTAACCTGTTCTCTTTCTATTAACAGTATGTAAAAATAACCAATCTTTTTCAGGATAAAAATAACTGTCCTTTTGGAACACATATCTATAGGTTGGGTCTCAATAATCACCTTTTGGATAGTCCCTTCCCAGTAACTTGTAAAAAACAGTAACAATATTATAATGTGGAATTTGCCCATAAGCAATTTATGCTGAGCTGTATTTCCCAAAACTGTCAGGGCAAGTTTTTATAAACTCTAACAATGAAAATTATAATCATACAAACAAATATATAGATTAATTTTGTAATAACATGACAGAAAAAGTATTTTCTCAATGGGCCAAATAAATTTTCTGCAAGGTTTCTTACAATAATGGTCTGTGTATTTGTTTAATTAAATAAGTAGCTATATTTATGCCTAACACAATATTCCCCAAATCAGTGTTGAATTTTTAATGGAGTTAAAAAGTAGAACATTCCCAGCAATTTAGAAGGCCACTTCTCACCTGTGTTCTCCTTCGACTTTTCCAAAAGCAACCATATTGCTAACTACTAAAACCATAGATGAGTTTTACTTATATTGGATTTTATAGAAATATATACTTGCTATATACTTCTGGTGTTCTGTTTTCTTTGGCTTTTCCCAATTCTTTTCATCTACCTCTCAATCTCCAGTACTTTTGCTTGTATTCCTGTACCTCTGCTGAAAATGTTATGAGCAAAGTCACCAATGACTTCTTTCTTGCTATACCCAGTTGCCATTCAACTGTCATAAACTTTCTTGTCTTGAACACAGCCTTAGAAAAAAAATTGATCAATAACTCTTTATTAAAAATTATATATGATGTATGCTTTTGGCTTTCTTCCTACCTGTCAAATAGTTGTTTAGTTTTAGCTCCCTACTGCTCTTTTTCTCATCTCTCTTCTCTTTACATAACCCACTGCTTGTCAGAGAATAAAATTTTAACTATATGTATCATATTTCTATGTGTGACCCAGAGCTCCCACTTGAGTTTGAGGCCATAAAATTTTCTAACCAAATGCATCTATTTGAAAATACCAATATGTCTAAATATTTTTTCCTTTAAAGATTTTTTAATTAGGTGACATTGGTTAATAATATTATATAGGTTTCAAGAGTACAATTCGGTAATAGTGTAGATCATCTGTATACTGCACTGTGTTCACCAACCCAGTCAAGTTTGCCTCCAAGACTAGCTCCCCTCTGCCCTCCTCCTTTATATTCATTTTTATTTTACAAAGATTTTTATATTAAGACAAGTATGCAAATTAAATTCTAAATAAAAGTTTACCAAAGACGTACAATATTGAATTTTAGTTCTTATATAATTTCTCATTTAAAATATAGATAAAATTACAGCTAATCCTAAAATTGCCAAACTGATAGCAGAAATCCTAGTACCCAGACCAGAGATACTGGTTTGCTGCGGAGGAATATATTTTGTTGCTTGTGCAATGTTAGAAATTTCCGAGCCTGACCAGGCGGTGGCACAGTGCATAAAGCATTGGACTGGGATGTGGAAGGCCCAGGTTCGAGACCCCGAGGTCGCCAGCTTAAGCGTGGGCCCATCTGGCTTGAGCAAAAGCTTGCCAGCTTGGACCCAAGGTCACTGGCTCCAGCAAGGGGTGGCTCAGTCTGCTGAAGGCCCGCGGTCAAGGCACTTGTGAGAAAGCAATCAATGAACAACTAAGGTGTTGGAACGGCAACGAAAAACTAATGATTGATGCTTCTCACCTCTCTCCGTTCCTGTCTGTCTGTCCCTATCTAGCCCTCTCTCTGACTCTCTCTTTGTCCCTGTTAAAAAAAAAAAAATTCTGAAATGAGACTGGCTTCATTGATGACTTTAACTGCAATATAGAATAAGGTACCATTTTCTATTTTTTTTATTGACAAATTTTATTTAATGGGGTGTCATTAATCAATAAGAGCACATAGGTTTCATGTGAACATCTCTATAGCATTTGAACTGTTGACTGCATTGTGTGTCTGTCAGCCAGAGTAAAATTATTTTCTGTTGCCATATATTTGTCCCTTTCTCCCTTCCTTCCCCTTCCCCCTGGTAACCGCTTCACTTTTATATCCTACCTATGTGTCTTAACTTCATGTCCCCAAACTTATTTCTCTCCCTGTGTTCCTTACCTTGATACATAGCATCATTGTTCAGCATGGTATACAAGCTAGATAACTGGACATTATCCTCGACTCTAAATTCTCCCTCCCATGCATATGTAACCACTTATCAAATCAGGATTATTCAACTTATAAGTTATTTATAATGTGTGGTAAATTCTTACATTATTTGCAAGTATTACTACTATTGCATTATTACTACTGTTACTCCATTTGAGGCCCTATAAGTTTTGACATTTATTACTGTAACGGTCTTAATTCTGGTCACTAAACTCTATTTTTCTGAAAATACAGGCCTTTCATATACTAATGATCTAATATTTATGTATTTTAATATAATATTCATATTTTATTTCTATAGTTATTAGATGGTCCAATAAGTAATATTTTATTATGGCAATTGGATATCTTAGAAAAATCAATTTTTTATAGTGTTATCAAATCTATATTCTATTAAGATGCATTCCATATAAAGAAAGGTGACATTTTGAATACAATCATGAATAGTTAGATGATTTAAAATTACTGTTCCATTTTTTAAAATATTGTTGAACTTTAGAATCTTAATTACCTATGCTTTTCAAGAAAGAAATTTGTTTTAATATAAATGATTATGCCTGACAAAACCTAATTATTTTATTTTTAGTAGAAACATATCTTTGGATCTTTCTACATACAAAAATCATTTTGAATTGATAAAAGTTTAAGTGTGACATTCGAACTTGATCTACTAGAACATAATATATACATCTTAAAATTCAAACATATGGTTTTGAAAATTGCAATTCATATTAGTTTAATAGGATTTCAGGAATTTATCAGAATTACATAAACTCATTTTATATAATTTTAAGGTTTATTACCACAAAGCAATTTATGATTTAACTCAAGAACAAAAGTTACAAGAGTGGCAAGATGGCGATGGAGCAGGTAGATGTACCAACTTCCAACTCCCAGAACCAAAGTGTATTACAACTTAATTTTAAGAACCATCATCTGGATAAAATAACTTTGAACTAAACTAAGAGGACTCTACAACCAAGGAACACTGAAGAAGCCACATTGAGACTGGTAGGAAAAGCAGAAACACTGAAAGGGCTGCCCAGTTCTCTGGAGAGAACAGCATCCCAGAAAGACTCTCTCATGGTGAGAAGAGAGTTCAGCGGAGAGGGGAGGGACCTGGGCCCCAGGAACAAAGCCCCAGCCTGCAGACCCAGAGCCTAGAAAAGGCATATAGACAGTATTTAGCTGCGAAACAAGTCAGGATACTGTTTGTGAGAAAGAGACAGTTTTCTCAGACCCAGGATTCTTCTTAAAGGGAGGGCGCAGAAAATCTCTCTCACAACCACTCACCTGGGGGTCCCGGGGGTGGGGAAAGAGGAAAGAACCAGAGTAGCAGGCAGAGAGTGTAATCTGGGAGGCACAGGGACAAACACTTTGAGGGACAATCATCCTAACCCCTGGGCTGAGTCACTCCCCAAATCTGAAGGGAATATCTCCCCTAGAAACAGCAATACCAGCAAAGGGAAGAATAACACTAGCCAAACAAGCTCTCCTGCGGCACTCAGAGCACAGCCTCTTAGAAGGAGGGAGCTTTCAGGACTATAGTATGAAGTGTTAGGGTCTGACCTGCAGCATCCCCACCCACACTGCTGAGGGCTTGCTGGATGGTGGGCGGCAGCAGGATGTGGAAGCGCGGTTCGGTTGGCAGGGGTAGAAGCCGGATTGGCTGGCATGAGCTCAGTCTAATCCAGTGGGGGTGGAGGGGACACACGTAAGTGGTGCAGATGCTTGAGGGCCGCCTGCAACCCCAACTGCGGGGAAAGGGTGAAAGCCTGGAAAGGGCAGAGATCCGCCGCTGAGCAAGGGACTGCGGGCAAGCAACTTCACCTGGCCTCCTAGGCTTGCGACCCTACCCAAGAGCTGGCTCCGCCCACTGGGTCAGGGCAAAAGCCGGGAAAAAGGCAGAAGTTCGCAACTGAGTGCACACCCACAGCCCTGTTGGGCCCAATGAGCCAAGGCTTGCAGCCTGATGTGCAAGCCAGCTCTGACCGCGGGGGTGGGGCAGGAGCCGGAAACAGGTGGAGACCCACAGCTGAGCAAAAGTGCTCATACCTGCCCTTGGTACCGAGGCTTGTGGCCCATGCACAGTGCGCAACCCGACCCATGAAGGCAGGGCAAAGGCCGAGACCTGCTGAGGCTTGTAGAGCCAGGCACGAGAACACAGCCCCTCCAATGGAGGAGAGGCAGAAACCACAGTGACAGCCAGAGCTTGCCGGCGCCAGCAATGCCCATACCTGAACGTCTTAGCCAATGACAGAGGGTATGTCAGGCCTGCAAACAGACCACATCTAGAAAACACAGAGGCAACACCCACTGGACTCCAGTGACCAAACCCTTCTTATACACAGACAAAATGGCAGGCAGAGAAATGCAACTAAAATGAATCAAGAGAAATCCTGAGAGATGGACTTAAATGAGTCAGATATAATCAAATTACTGGATGCAGAATTTAAAGTAATGATTGCTTTGGATGTTCAAAAACTTAGAACAGTGGTTCTTAACCTTTTTTGAGGTACCAAACCCACCAGTTTCATATGCACTTCTTTGGTGATAAATAAAATATAATTTTTTATTCCAAATTCAAGACATAGGTATATGTTTTTCTACTGGTGCACAAAATGAGCGGTGCATGAACATCACCTTGCTCAAAGAAGAAAACCAACAAAGTGCATGAACTTACAACAAATTACGGTATTACTTTATTCTGACCTTTGTGGCAGAGGCTTCTCCGAACCCCTGAGACTGACTCATCAAACCCCTAGGGTTCAATAGAACCCAGATTAAGAACCACTGCTTAGAACAATAATAGATGGTCATTACTAACACCTAAAGAAAGAGAGAACAAATATAAAAAAGGAAATTGAAATAATAAAAAAAAATCAGACAGAAATGACAAATACAGTATTAGATTTGAAGAACACAGTGGAAGGAATTAAAATCAGAATGGATGAAGCTGAGGATAGGATCAGCAAATTAGAGGACAAAATAAACAAAGGCACAGAAGCAGAGCAGAAAAAAAAAAGACATTTAAAAAATCTGAGGAAATGCTAAGAGAGCTCTGTGACAACATAAAGAGAAATAACATTTGCATCATAGGGGTTCCTGAAGAAAAAGAGAAAGAACAAGGGATAGAAACTTTGTTCAATCAAATCATAGCTGAAAACTTCCCTAAATTGAGGCAGGAAAACATCTCACAAATTCAAGAAGCACAGAGTACTCCATTAAAGAGGAACCCAAAAAAATCTACACCTAGGCACATCATAATTAAAACACCAAAGCTAAGTGATAAAAAGAAAATATTAAAAGCTGCTAGAGAAAAAAAGGCTATTACCTACAAAGGAGTCCCCTTAATTAAGTATGAAATCCAACTTCTTAACAGAAACACTTGAGGCAAAAAGGGAATGGCAAGAAATATTCAAAGTAATGCAGAACAAGAACCTACAACCAAGACTACTTTATCCAGCAAGGCTATCATTTAAAATTGAAGGAGAAATAAAGAGCTTCCCAGACAAAAGAAAAAAAAAAAAACAACTCAAGGAATTTACTACAACCAAACCAATACTCCAACAAATGCTTAGGGGCCTGTTGTAAACAGATCAAAGGGGGAAAACAATATAGCAAAAGAGGAATGCAGCTTTAAAGAATAAATTGTCAGTAAACAACTACATATCAATAATAACCTTAAATGTAAATGGATTAAATGATCCAGTCAAAAGACATAGGGTAGCTGTGTGGATAGGAAACAGGACCCGTACATATGCTGTCTATAAGAGACATACCTTAAAACAAAAAATGCACATAGACTGAAGGTAGAAAGATGAAAAAAAATATTTCATTCAAATGGAAATGAAAAAAAAAGCCAGGGTAGCAATACTTATATCTGACAAAATGGACTTTAAAACAAAGGCTGTAGTAAGGGATAAAAAAGGACACTAGATAATGATAAAGGGAGCAATCCAAAAGGAAGATATAATAATTATAAATATCTATACGCCTAATATAGGAGCCCCAACATACATAAAGCAGACTTTGATGGATATAAAGGGCGAGATTAACAGCAATACTATCATAGTAGGGGATTTCAATACCCCACTAACATCACTGGATAGATTCTCAAGAAAGAAAATTAATAAAGAAACAGCAGACTTAAAGGAGACACTAGATCAACTCAATTTAATAGATATCTTCAGAACCTTTTACCCTAAAGCAGCAGAATACACATTCTTTTCAGCGCTCATGGTACATTCTCTAGGATAGACCACATGTTATGACACAGAAGCAGTCTCAACAAATTTAAGAAGATTGAAATCATATCAAGCATTTTCTCTGATCACAATGCCATGAAACTAGAAATCAACCACAACAGAAAAACTGAAAAATACTCAAACACTAGGAAACTAAATAGCTTGTTATTAAATAATGAATGGATTAACAATGAGATCAAAAAAGAAATAAAAATGTTTCTAGAAACCAATAATAATGAGCATACATCAACTCAAAATTTATGGGACACAGTAAAAGTAGTACTGAGTGGGAAGTTCATAGCATTACAGGCATACCATAGGAAGCTAGAAAAAGCTCAAATAAACAACTTGACCCTGCAACTAAAAGAACTAAAAAAGAACAGCAAATAAAGGTCAAGGGTAGTAGAAGGAAGGAAATAATAAAGATCAGAGCAGAAATAAATGACATAGAGGCTAAAGAAACAATACAGAGGATCAATGAAACCAGGAGCTGGTTCTTTGAAAAGATAAACTAGATCGGTGAACCTTTAACTAGACTCACCAAGAAAAAAGAAGAGAGGACTCAAATAAATAAAAATAGAAATGAGAGTGGAGAAATAACAACTGACAGAACAGAAATACAAAATATTGAAAGATAATACTATGAAGAACTGTATGCCAAAAAACTAGAAAACTTAGATGAAATGGACAAATTTCTTGAAACATACAATCTTCCAAAAATCAATCTGGAAGAATTAGAAAACCTAAACAGACCAATTACAACAAATGAGATCGAACAATTAACAAAAAACTCCCAACAAAAGAAATTCCTGGCCCTGATGGCTTCACAAGTGAATTCTACCAAATATTCAAACAAGAATTAACTCCTATTCTTCTCAAGCTATTTCAAAAAATTCTAGAGAAGAAAAGACTTCCAAGCTCCTTCCAAGAAAAGAAAATTATAGGCCAATATCCCTGCTGAACTTAGACGTTAAAATTCTCAACTAAATATGAGCCAACCAGATCCAGCAAAATATGAAAAAAAATCATACACCATGATTAAGTGGGATTTATTCTGGGGAGGCAAGGTTGGTACAATATTCCCAAATCAATCAATGTGATTCATCACATAAACTAAAGGAAAAACAAAAACCACATGATAATTTCAATAGATGCAGAAAAAGCATTTGATAAATTCCAGTACCCATTCATGAAAAAAATTCTCAGTAAAGTGGGAATACAGGGAACATACCTTAACATGATAAAGGCCATCTATGACAAACCCACAGCAAATGTCATACTCAATGGGCAAAAATTAAAAGCAATACCCTTAAGATCAGGAACCAGGCAGGGGTACCTCCTTTCATCACTCTTATTTAATATAGTCCTGGAAGTCCTAGCCACAGCAATTAGACAAGAAGAAGAAATAAAAGGCATTCAAATAGGAAAAGAAGAAGTAAAATTATCATTATCTGCAGATGATATGATACCGTACATAGAAAACCCTAAAGTCTCAGTCAAAAAACTACTGGACCTGATAAATGAATTCACCAAGGTGGCAGGATATAAAATTAACACTCAGAAATCAGAGGCATTTTTATACACCAATAATGATCTGTCAGAAAGAGAAATTAAGGACACAATTCCCTTCACTATTGCAACCAAAAACATAAAGTACCTAGGAGTAAATTTAACCAAGGAGGTTAAAGACTTGTACTCAGAAAATTATAAAACATTGATAAAAGAAATCAAGGAAGATACAAACAAGTGGAAGCATAAACCGTGCTCATGGTTAGGAAGAATAAACATCATTAAAATGCTTATATTACTCAAAGCAATTTATAAATTCAATGCAATACCAATTAAAATACCAATGACATACCTTGAGGCCATTGTACTCAAGGCAGCCTGGTACTGGCACAACTGATATTTGACAAAGGAGGTAAGAGCATGCAATGGAGTAAAGACAGCCTCTTTAACAAATGGTGTTGAGAAAATTGGATAACTACCTGCAAAAAAATGAAACTAGACCACCAACTTACACCATTCACAAAAATAAACTGAAAATGAATAAAAGACTTAAATATAAGCCGGGAAACCATAAGCATCTTAGAAGAAAACATAGGCAGTAAGCTCTCTGACATCTCTCGCAGCAATATATTTGCCGATTTATTTCAATGGTCAAGTGAAATAAAAGATAGGATAACCAAATGGGACTATATCAAACTAAAAAGCTTTTCCACAGCTAAATACAATAAGAACAGAATAAAAAGACAAACTACACAATGGGAAAACATATTCGTCAATACGTCTGATAAGGGATTAATAACCAAAATTTATAAAGAACTTGCAAAACTCAACACCAGGAAGACAAACAATCCAATCAAAAAATGAGCAAAAAAAATGAATAGACACTTCTCCAAAGAGGACATACCGATGGCCAATAGGCATATGAAAAAAATGCTCAACATCACTAATCATTAGAGAAATGCAAATTAAAACCACAATGAGATATCACCTCACACCAGTCAGAATGGCGCTCATCAACAAAACAACACAGAATAAGTGCTGGTGAGGATGTGTAGAAAGGGGAACCCTCCTGCACTGCTGGTGCGAATGCAGACTGCTGCAGCCACTGTGGAAAACAGTATGGAGATTCCTCAAAAAATTAAAAATCGAACAACCTTTTGACCCAGATATCCCACTTTTAGGAATATACACTAAGAACACCATAGCACTGTTTGAAAAGGAGAAATGCGCCCCCATGTTTATGGCAGAATTGTTCACAATAGCGAAGATCTGGAAACAGCCCAAGTGTCCGTCAGAGGACGAGTGGATTAAAAAGCTTTGGTACATATGTACTATGGAATACTACTCAGCCATAAGAACTGATGACATCGGATCATTTACAGTAACATGGATGGACCTTAGTAACATTATACTTAGTAAAATAAGTAAATCAGAAAAAACTAAGAACTATATGATTCCATACATAGATGGGACATAAAAATGAGACTCAGAGACATGAAGAAAAGTGTGCTGATTACTGGGGGGGGGCAGAGAACAGTGAGGGGGTAAGGGGGTAGAGGGAGGGAGCGGCACAAAGAAAACCAGATAGAATGTGACAGAAGACAATTTGACTTTGGGTGATGGGTATGCAACATAATCAAATGTCAAAATAACCTGGAGATGTTTTCTCTGAACATATGTACCCTGATTTATCAACATTACCCCATTTGAATTAATTTTAAAAAAAAGGAAAATTTGAAAATAAATAAAAGAACAAAAGTTACAGAGAAAGCATTTTCAAAATAGCCTTACTTTGGTTGTTCAATTTGGTTATCTAGAAATTCCAAATTAAAAAAAAAAGATTCCTAAAATCAATAACCTTATATTAGCACCTTATCATATTAATTAAGTCACTACAATGATAAGTAAATATAAACATTTATTTGAATAGCACTTTTAAAATTAAATGTCTCAATTTATATATGGTCACCTTGTCTGTTGGCAACTCACTTGACTTATCTACTGATTTAAAGCAAAAATACAGTCTTCCATGCAAATTAAAACAAATTTTAATTTAATTTTGAGTGGAAAGAAAATAAAACAATGAGTTGTTATATGTTTATTTAAGTCCTTGTGGTTATTAATGGCACTAGTAACTCATTTTTAATTTTATTAAAAACCTTTGCACTGAAAAATCTGCTTACTTTGCTAAAAATATTTAAGAGAAAATTTCAGGAAAAGGAGTGTCCGTGATCTGACCAAAGATTTAGTATTTTTTCTATGTATTCTAAACGATGTCATTGATTTCCTTAAAAATTTATTAGATCTTACTAAGTAGGTTTTTAAGCTTTTTAATCAAACAATAAATGATAGAGAAAAGTTGATGCTCACAGTAAAAATTTATTTTATACCTTAGTAAATAAAACAATTAAATAATAAAAATTCAGGAGAAAAATTAAGAATACCATGTAATGTCTATTGGAAATATTAAAATCATTTATCTTATTCAGAAAAGAAAAAAAATCTTATTTTATAAAAATCTTTCTTACTACTATAACACTATAGTAGTATAATTAACAGTTGATAATGTACTGTATTTTTACCATTAATGCTTTTCTGTTTTTCAACTACCTGTTATTTTATTTTATTCCATTTCACAACATGGCAGAACGAATAAAACACTGGAACTCATGAAATCTGTCATTGATTTACCAGTACATCAAGATCAGTTTCTTAACTTCTCTGACCTTAGTCTATTCTTGTAAATATTCATTTGAGGGCTTTCTAGTTTTCTTTTTAGAAACTATGAGGGGGAATGCATTCTGGATATAAAAATGATTACTGTTTACTCTTACTATATTTGTCATTTTTATCACCGTCTTCCTGAGATTATATAATAGTATATTCCTAAGGGAAGGAATCCTATCTTTTCAAGTTGTTTTAACTATCACAATACTCTCTATGTGTTAAGTTCTTAATATAAAATTTTTAATAGATTGCTATATCACTATTGTTATACATTTTTTATTTATGATACTACCTAGTATTTTATAATAGAGTAACTTCTGACAATCATACCATTATACAAAGCCTGTAACTGAACTTCACAAATTAGGTTGAGTTGTAAAACCAGTAACAAATAGAGAGAAATATATCTCTCTCTATATATATCTATATCTATCTATCTATCTATCTATCTATCTATCTATCTATCTATCTATCTATCTATCTAATCTATCTATCATCTATTTATCTATCTATCTATCATCTATCATCTATCTATCTATTCTATTCTCATTTAAGTAAAAGTATCTTTTTGCTAATGCAGATTCATCCAAAAAATATTAGTTTTGCTCTCTCTGAAGGGTCATTATATAGTTTGATGATCTGTTTAAGCAAGGATATAACAATGAAAATGTAACAACCAACCAGCAAATTGCGTGGTAAGATCATAGGAATATTAAAATACTCTATAAAATTGTAGCATTACTTAAAAAAATTGTCTAATCTAAATAATTATCTGAGCATCACTTCATCATTCTTAAGAGATAATTTTGTGATTATCCTCAAAAAAGCTCATAATATGATTGCTGATTACAAGAATTTTCATTACCTAATATATTTCTGACTCAAAATATTAAAAACGTAGGCCATTTGTGTATTGTAGAATTTTGACTTAATAGCAAAATCTTTACAATATTCATTAAATTCACTGCACTCTTATAAATAACTGCCATAAACATAACCATATTATCTTCTAATAGTTAATATAAACCCTACACATTTTCTATTCAAACCAATAGTTCCTAGCACAATGTAGTTACTTTATAAACAATGTTTTACTACTTTTCTATTAAGTACTTTTCTTAATGATTCAGATTTCTGAATTGCAGAGTTTTATATATCAGAACAATATACTGACTACTTTACCTTCCTTAGCACCTTCAAAACATAGTTCCCTAAACACTATTCTTTTACCTTGTGATAGGTGCAAGCAGCGGTATTCTACACAAGAATCTTATTCACCGATATTGCCAGGAATCATTACTCAGTCTTGGCTGGGCTGTCTTAAAAATAATGTATTATATACACTTATTTTAATTGTTTTTTTTTGTTTAGTGTCCAGCTCCATCATTCCACCATCAACAATAAGTATATTTTGAATAAAAAAAAACCCTTCCCAAATACATTCGTTTGATTATCTTATGACTGCTTCATGAATTATATAACATTAAACATCTTTTCTGCTATTTAACTACTGTTACTTAGTCATAGCCAAGTATGCTCAGAGTATGAAGTGGGGTATAAAATTTGATTAGTTAGTTGGTAAAATAGTAATAATAATTGATATATTTTTATTGAATTTTAGACTTGAAACAGATCTTGCAGTTGAGTTAGTTTCTGTCAGTACACTGCTATGCCATGCCCTTTTGTTTTAGTTATGCTCTTCTTGTCATCCATCTCCCAACTTTTATCTCCCAAAGTCCAAATTCACTCATCTTGAATACTCATTCAACTACGACCATCTTCATAAAGTCTCCTGATTTCTGAAGCAGGAGATTATTTTAATTTTTTTTTCTTTTTATAGGAACAGAGAGAGAGTCAGAGAGAGGGATAGATAGGGACAGACAGACAGGAACGAAGAGAGGTGAGAAGCATCAATCATTAGTTTTTCGTTGTCGTTGCAACACCTTAGTTGTTCATTGGTTGCTTTCTCACATGTGCCTTGACTGTGGGCCTTCAGCAGACCGAGCAACCCCTTGCTAGAGTCAGCGACCTTTGGTCCAAGCTGGCGAGCCTTTTTTTTTTTTTTTCCTCAAGCCAGATGGGCCAGCACTCAGGCTAGCAAGCTCGGGGTCTCAAACCTGGGTCTTCTGCATCTCATTCCGATGCTCTATCCATTGTGCCACCGCCTGGTCAGGCTGAAGCTGGAGATTATATTCTCAATTCACTTAGTATCTTATTTAGGCCTCTTTATGACATTTGCCCCCTTCTATTTTGCATGACAGTATTAAATATGCTATGTAGAATTTCTTCCCCGATGAAATATAATTTATTCTCCATGCCATCCTGAACACACAAAACAGTCTTTACTACAATGTAAAGCTTAGTGAAAAACACACAGATTTCAATTAGTTTGATATGGTTTGATTATAAACTCAGATCTTAGTTCTTAACTTCTTTCTGTGTTTCTGTTTTCTCATTTAATGTGGAAGAATAATGCTGCTTTCTTGTTATCTTTGAAAAGTAGTCTAGCCTAAAGAACAATTTTAAAGGATAACAGTTTCCTGAGTCATTTTATGTTGCATTCTGCCTTCTCATTTAAAGTGGAAATGCAATTTAATTAAATGTAAACAGCACAGTGATATCTTGCCTTAAAACTTGTAATGTGTAACTAGTTCACAAATAATTTAACTTGCTCGTATCAAGTATTAATAGAAATGATTATGTGATAGAATAAATTAATATACTTATGTGGATTTTCAGAGATTTAAGTAAGTTTCCACATTATCAGACCACTGATAGATGGCAGAGCCATAATTTAAAAAATATTTTTATTCCAAGGACAAATTCTATTTCTTGCCTTTTTAGAATGTTATATGTATGCAATATACATATTTGGGAAGCAATATGTAATGGATATATACAGCATATTAGATATATGTATATATACTTATTTAATATATAATGCATATATATATATATATACATACACATAGTACTTGTTTCAAGTACCGAAATAAATGTTATAACATGATTGGTGGGTTTTTCAGTATCAACCAATTATTTTTTCTATATTTTTGCACACAGTTCTTAGACATTTCTGTGTTTTGTTTCTTAGTTGTTTATTTTTTTATGGAATAAAAAGTACCTTAATAAATTATTTTTAACAAATCATCATTATAACTCTGCTTTATAGCCAGACTAGGATGTGGAGGACTCAGGTTTGAAACCCTGAGGGTGCCAGCTTGAGCGTGTGCTCATCTGCTTTGAGCAAAGCTCACTAGCTTGAACCCAAGGTCACTGGTTTGAGTAAGGAGTCACTTGGTCTGCAGTAGCCCCTTGGCCAAGGCACATATGAGAAAGTAATCAACGAGGAACTAAGGTGCCACAATGAAGAATTGATGCTTCTCATCTCTCTCCCTTTTATTGGGTCTGTCAGTCCCTATCTGTCCATCTCTTTGTCTCTGTTACACACACACACACACACACACAAAAAAACCCTCTGCTTTAATAAAGCACAAAGAGTCAATGTTAAGCAATTGTTTAAGCAATTTAAATAATTAAATTTTTCCAAAGGAACTTAACATAAATATAACAACTATAATTTAATAATAAATATAATAAACATATTTAATAAATATAAATAATAAATATAATTTTTCATGCTTATGCTAATTAGTATATTTAAAATATATGATGGAGAAGATGTTATACACATTTACAAAGGAATATTACTCAGCCATAACAAAATATGTTATTTGCAACAATACAGATGGACCTTGAGAATATTATGCTAAATGAAATAACCCGTCAGACAGAAAAAGTTAAGAAGCATATGATTTCACTCATGTGTGGGCTGAAAGTGTAAGCAACAAATGAATAAACAAAAAAACAACAACAAAAACTCATAGGCACAGACAATTATATGGAGGTGATTAGAAGGAAGGGGTAGTAAAGGGGGTCAAATATATGGTGCTGGGAGATGATTTGACTTTGAGTGGTGGGCATAAAATGCAATATTCACATCATGTATCATATAAATGTACCCGTGAAACCTATGTTAATCCTATTAACTAATGTCACCCTAACAAATTTAATTAAAAATATAAAAAGTTCTATTAATATACTTTGGTTTCCTAATAAAGTAAAAATAAAGTCAGTGTGTAAATAATCAAATTGTTTGGGCTACCTGAGGACAGCTGGTCAAGCGCTGCTCCTCGTCTAAAACAACATTGAAAGATGCATTGTGGATTCAAGTCTTCAACTAGAATCAGGGTTAGCAAATGTTCACAGCTCATTTTAGAACTACTAATTCCCATAGCTTATATATATATATTTCAATACAGCTGACTACTTACATTATCTCAATCATATGACATCTATTAAGAAACAGCTTTTATTTGAGATCAAGCAAACATACCCTTATGTGTAAATAAACAGAAAAAGAAAAACTTAAAGTGGAATATGAAATAAAACTTGTACTCACGGAATGTTCTATAAAATTCTTCAAGAGCCAGATGCTTGTCAGAGTTAAAATCATCAAATTTCAGTAAATCATACAAAGTACAATCTGAAAGATCCTTGCCAAATTCTTCCTGTTTTACCACCTGCCAAGAAAATTATAACCATACAATTATATCTGTGTCTTGATATTTCTTTAGTATTATTAATTATATGTAATAGTCAGTTAATAGATCATTTTCAGTGTTCAATTTGGCAAATAACTGAATATAAAAAAAAATTGGGTTTTCATTTACTGGACAATTATCTCTAAGCATTTCAAAGATATAAAGTTATAAAGTTAAGATAGATACTTAGAATTTAGTCTGCACTTCTAAAACAAAAATCTCACAGTAGGACACAGAAAATCTGAACATTAAAAGGATATGTATTTTTTATTTTACTGATTTACTTTGCTCCATTTCTACTGACTCAAGGAAATACCTCCACATGAAAACAGCCTCCTATGTCATAGTGACCTGAATTAAAGTAAAACAGGGCTCTTTTCCAACAGAACAAGTAAAATAGTTTGTTCCAACTTTTGTCCTTGTATTATTTGTGAAAAATAAAGTTAGACTTTTTATTCTCCTTTTCTTAAACTGCTCCCTGCTGGAGGGGAAACTGTTTGGGATTGTGCATTAACTCCTTTGGTCACTAAGGAGCTATTAAGCAAATGACTGTTTCCAGGAGCCAGATAGAATTAATGCACCGATTGATGATGAAAAGCTATCCAAGCGTGGGTGAGGAAAATCATCAAACTGCTTTCTACTCTATGCTCTGTCCTATGGACTCAGGCGGTAGTTTTTTCATACTCTACTGCTTTTGACTATTGCCTGTCATAGAATGGAGCTCCCCAAGATTTTTCAAACATTCCTATTCATTCTGGGTAGCTGCATAGCTGCTCCACAGGCTTTCACAGTCTCCCACGGACAGAGGCAGCAGTTCATACTGTTTGGAGCTGTGCATCACAGTGTGCTTTTTAAAAGGTTATGCAGTGTAATCAGAAAGCTCAGGCTCTGCAATCAGCCCTCCTTGGGTTCAGGTCCTGCCAGTGCCACATAACAACTCTATAATATCTGGCAAATCACTTAACCTTTCCTCAATTAGAAACTGAGGATAGTAACAACTATCTTATTTGGTTGTAATAAAAATTATACTCAAACACACACGTACAGTCAGAGGCAAGAATTAACATAGAGTACACTCAAAATTAACCATTTAAAGTTCAAAATAGTGACTTTTATAAATAATGTTCTTCTTATTGAAATAATTCACTGCAGATTTCCACAGCAGCTTGTGCAACTTATGGTTGTGAATTCACAATGTATTACTGCTTCTTTTGGTAGGACAATGTTTTCAGACTTTCTTTGTTATACCAGTGACAGATTTGTGATTCTACTTTCTAAAGATTCTCAGATATGTTTGAACTGGTTTTTTTTTTTTTTTTAAAAAAAAAACCCTTTTTGGAATATTCCTATGTTCAAAGTTTATTCCTGAGTGTGGATAAGGTGTAGAAACAGCTCTGAAGATGAAGCTTAGCTTGTGAGTCTCTAAAAAGTCTAGCCTCATCTTGAGCCACCTGAAGAATGGTAGGTAATGAAATCACATTCACTGCTAAATACAGTTTTGACCACTTAATAGAACTTTGCTGTTCTTATACCATTGTTTTAAACTTTCATTGGCTAAACTGAAATTTCCTACCTAGGGAGCATGGGGAATCCATATAAATAGGTATTGTTGATACTAAGTATCAAGCCCTACACTTGAGGACAGTCCAGCTGGAGAGATTAACAAATCTATTTAGTGGCTTCAGCCATCTCTTATTAGCTTAATGAGAAAGCAAATATTGCTTTACCACTTAGAAAACAACAGAACTCTCAGTCATTGGCCACTTGTTATACATAGATCATGGAAAATGACTTTCTTTGGGTAGGAAGAGAAACAATGCATTTGATCTTACATACTTCACTATGCTCTACCTGAAGATTTGTAATGCTATTCTGGTAATTTTCCCATGCAGTGACACCGGGGTTTGGTAAGGCATTTTAATAATATTTTAGTGGCTTTTATTCTCATGCCTTTTTGTAATGTGATAAAGATGGAAGAGGAAGTTGGAGGGAAACTTTTCATCATTTTCTAGCTCATATTTATTTGTTTAAATATTTTACTTCAATTAAATCATGTGTTAGACCTAGAGAACACACCTCCACCTTTTTCCTGAATCCTGGTTCTAGCATAAGACTAGCTTGATTTTGATTTGATTACAATTATAGAACTTAAGTTGGGCATGCTATTTTAATGAGAGTTCCCTAAAAAGCTCATGGTCTGGCCAGTTCTCTTTCACAGAAAACCTTATTCATCTATACTGAATCATGCCCATGTACAAGATAGAAGTGATTCATTCCCTTTTTCATCAATATTCTAAATACAGGTTTTCCTCATTTATTCTATTTGTGGTCAATAAAGTAGCCTACTTACAACATAATTCCTCAGAAATTTTTTTCTCCTTTAAGTTTCCTGATGGGACTTTTGTAAAGCTTGGGGTGTTTCTCGTGAGGGAAGAACTTTTCACTGTGTTTTCAATAGCATGAAAAAATTGCTTTAGATATCCAGAGTTTTGATAGCCTTGAAGTGATGAGTATTTGACTACTGGAAAGAAAGCACTCTAGAAAACCTAAGTAGATTTCATTCCCCACTATATAGTAATGCATTAAGCATTTTTGGAGGGCAAAGGGGATACAAACTTGTAGGTCTTTGATAATTTCCTGAACTTTTTTCATATTCTCTCTAGAACGTATTTCAATAACTTCCCACTCTAAGCTCCACAAAACATGTTATTTACTTTTGATTTAATAATTCATGACAGGGCTAGAGTCATTGAATAATTTGGCATTTAAGTACTTATGATGATGCTTCAGTCTAGTAGGCTACTCATAATTTTATGTATTCTATTATAGAATATTAAAAATGTTTCCTAAACTTACCAGTGCTTTGTTGAACTCATTAAGATGACAAAAATAAAAAAAATATATAACTTTTTCTAACTAAAGATCAAGTAGCATAAATCTTGGACTCCAAAGAGGTTAGAGTCAGTGTGACAAGATAGAAATAGTAGCAGAATGTATGTCACCAAGGGAAGTCAGATACACAGCATTCAAGAGGGGATACATTAAGCATCAGTGTAACAGAACTGTCAAAGTTGCATGTGGAATTGTAATAACTCAGAGATGACTCTATATTTTGGTACTATATTCTTTTTGTTCCAAAGCAGAAAATTAAATATTTTTAAAAATTCTTCTTCCCCAAAATAAACTATTCCACTTAGTATTCTTTTACATTAGTTTATTCCATCATCCATTCAACAAATCATGTTTGTCTATTATGTATCAGACACTTTCTTACATCCAGAAAATGGATAACAGAAAGACATACAAAAATCCCGCCTATGTAAAATTTACATTCCAGTGAAGAAAAAGCAAAGAAATATACAAGTTAAACAAAGAGTATGTCAGTTGATGATAAGTTTTCTGGAAATAAATAAAACTGGAAAGAGAAATACAAAGTGTCAGAGGTAGCTACAGAAAATTGTCTCCTTGCTATAGAGATATATGAGCATTAGCTCTCTGGAGATATGGCATGACTTGGAAATCAAGTTTATTATACTGGCATTCATAAAAGGTATAATATACTTGGAATTGATTTTGATAGTCTCAAGGCAGGTCATGGTGATGAGACTATATATAGGTGAGAGAGTATAAGAGGACAGAGGAGTGGAATCTACCAGTACTATGTCCCTCTTTTTGCTCTCCTTGGTAGGGACAGATGAGGATGGCAACTGTGAATTAATGGGCAGATATGCCACTCATATGTTCAAGTTATCTGATCTCTTTATCATCCAAACTTTTTTTTTATCACACTAATTATCACCACGTCAAAGTCTCAATGATCTTAGTGAAATTAGAGCTCAGAACTCTTCTATTTGTAAGAAAGTCAATCATATTTGTGAAGTGGAGAAGAGGCAGATATATTCCCTTTTTTACTTGGCAAATGTGTCCGTTACACCAAAGCTGAAGAGTCAGAAAATAATAATATGTCTTTGGGAGGATATCTATTTCCAGGCATTAGCTTTAAGCTTCAACCTCATACTCGATATGGGTTAGCTCCTCTATTACTTAGTCTGAACATCTTCTTATATACTTTCTCTCTTCTTTTCTCCCTCCTTCTTTCTTTCCCATTATTTTTTGCAAGAAAATGTGAATGACACTGTTTTTTATTTTCCCATAGAGATAATTTTCTAGAGAGGATGAATGAGAACATGTAATCAAATAATTAAATAAATGAGATAATTAATTGTCCACAGTGCTCCAAAAGTAAGCAAGGTGTAAGGATAGAGTAAATAATTAGTATTATAATTTAATTGTTTAATCATTTGTAACTGATGTCATCCTACAATAGATATAAGAAAAGGATTAAATGAAAATAATTAAAAATTTAGAGTTCTCTTTTATGTTAGAAAACATTAAAAATAATATTGAGGCAACATTAATTCTTTTGAAAGACCAGCTGAAGAAATAACATTTTTAAACACCTGGTGAGAAGAAAAGTATTTTATTTTTAAAGTCTTTTATGAGCTCACAGGGGTCCTCTGAGTGTGCATGACAAAATTTGAATCCACCTTGACATTTTAAAGAATGATCCTACAAATTATATGCTCATAATTTTTTCCAAAAATAGTTTTAATTTTTCAGTTGTCTTGTGCATATTATAAACAGCATTTCAATATATTTAAAACTAGTTGTTAGCCTAGGCAGTTAGTTACTAACAAAGGAAGGGATCGAATGGACTCAGACATTAAGCCTGATTAAGTAGGAAGTGGAAACTTTGAAGCCAGAAGAATTAGGGGTGGGGGAGAGAATCAGCAAGGAGAATTCTTCTCCAGAGGCATGCACAATATGGCAAGTCAAGATGGCACAGGGCGGAATCCTTCTGCTAAGCAGGTGTGCAGCAGAAGTCAGATGACAAGGCAGAATTATGAGGCATGCACAATAGGAACTAAAATGGCCACTATAAAAGGGAGGAGTCTAGCCTGAGAAAATCTGGGAAGAAGATCAGATACAGTAAGTGCAAGAAACCCCAGAAGATCCAGGAAAGGCATTGCATAGTTCAAAGAAAGCCTACTTGTTCCCCAGCCCAAGGAAATATAACCAAAGCTTAAAAAAGGTCGAATACCCTCTCCCTTTTTCTCTCTCTCCTCCTATAGCAGCCCACAGGCTTGGGTGTGTCAGCCACATGAACGGAAGTGGGCCATAGGGGAACAGAGACTGAGCTAGACTACTGAAGTTTTGGATGCCGATGTCAGGTTAATGGCACAGCGAATCTGGTCCTGGCCTCCCTCTGGGCGTGGTGGGTCCATATGCAGTTCACAGACTCAGAAGGTAAATTTATATCTTACCCAGTACTGGATGAGGAAGTACAACAGCCTCTTCTGAGACACTATGCCCCATGCACCCTTCCACTAAGTCTTGTCACTACTGTCAAATCCTCTTACTTGAGTTCCTGAAATTCATCTCCTATGACTTAGCAAGAACTTATGTCCAGACCACTCTACCTCTGGCAACAGTTACTTATGTTTCCAGATAAAATTGAAAGTACTGGTTTTTAAATTGTAGCCCTAAGCTGCACAAAAATCAACTATTACAGGCCTTCCCTTTCACTAAATGCTAAGTGTTGCTGTTATTATTACTTTGAAATTTCTAGTGATTGAAAGGAAATTCCAAGTACTACTAGGACCCACTGCTGGCATCACCAATGCTGTTCTAACTCAAACACCTGGTTTCTATGGTTTTATTTTGAATACTGATTGGTTTATGAGCTTTTAAAATGTTAAATAAGATTAATCAGCATGGCATTTTCTGGAAGTCCTCACTTATCATTCTTTTGGATTCATAGAAGTGCTCATTTAGTTGTATTTAATGTGTTCCCAGGAAGGCAGCCTTTTACCTATGAGACAAAACAATTCTTACTAATCTCATAGTGTTAAAAAACACACTGACTAAACATTAGAACCTTTTACAAAAATCTTTAAAAATGTAATAGACTTAATAAACTCAAAATAAAGATTAAAGGTCTATTCCTATGTAATATTTCTTACATTGTTTAAAGAAAATTATTATGCATGAAGGTTGCAAAAATTACCATTCCCATGCCCATATTGTTAGCTTAAAAATATTTGATCTTATGTATTCCTGACTTTTATTTAATTTTATAAATGTATTCACATATGGTAGTCACTGAACAAATGGTTTTTTAAGTAAATACTTATAACATAATAATCTAAATCTTGTGAACAAGTAGTTCTTTTTATTATTTTAATAAAAGTTGGCATGTGTGAACATTAGGAAAATATTATATTCTAATATGTATTCCTAATGTGAATCGGCTAATTAAGGTGACAAAATCTAAATGAAGAAAAAGTTAAATCAATATACTCAATACAGATGCTTATTTAAACTCAGAATCATGAGAGAATGATTTTTGCTTATTTAAATTCTATGGGTGGTTATTTTATGAAATGGAGAGAAACCTAAGGAGTAGATTTTCCAAGCTATTAATACCATTTCACCTTATGAACCTTATATTTGCTGCTTTTAAATTAATTAAACAAGGAGGCCATAGACTGAAGCAGCTCTAATGCAGAGGTGCCTACACAAGCAAACCAAAAATCTAAGTCTACAAATGCCTCGTGGTTACCAAATTGAAACCTAAGGGTAGCCAATCATTGCCATAGAGGTTCACTTTGGATTCGGGCAGACAGTAAAGAAACAGTGGAGCCAAAAAATGGTGGGCCGTTCCTTTTTTAAAGTCTCATCTCACATAGGCTGATGAGCAAACAGGCAGGGAAAAAACTTCCCTTTCATTCAGAGCTCCCAAAGCCCTGAAGCATTATCTGGTTCAACAACCAGGAGAATCTTCTCCAGTTCCTCCTAGAATCAAAGACCCCACCAGTCTCAGCGGAGCTAGCAAAGCCCCTCCACTCTGGTTCCCCATCTGCACTCCTTCTTCTCTTTCTGCAAAATGGCTTCTTTTTCACCACTCTGCATTCTCTCTGCTCTTCCTACAGAGCAGAATGGGTCCAAAAAGACCCCTCCTCCAGCAAACATTAGCAAAACAAAGGCCACTCCCAAGCAGGAATGCAATCAACAATTTGCAATCAAATGCCCTGTTCTGAGAGCAAGCACACACTTGGCTACCCAGTGCTATTTTTTTAACAATAAAAGTAAGCACACTCAAAAAATACAAATTTTACAAACTAATTTGCCCAACAGCTGCCTATTTTGAAACAATCTTTCTTCACATAAACCATTAAAATTTTAGTATGCCTCAGTTTATCTTTTAATAGTGCTGACAAACTAATGGGTGCCATTGCAGCAAATGTCATCAGCCTGTGTGTCCTCTCATCTTTCTCTGAGGATCACAATGTAAAAAATAGTTGTCCACTCTCTTCCAAGAAGCAATGTGGACAAATTCCTTTGTGCTTCATTTTCCGGCTTACCTCTGAGCGCCAATGAAATCCAAGTCTCCTCATGGGGCTGTGCACATTTTCCAATCGACCCAATCTCCACTTCCTTTCAAACTCAACCCTATCAACATGCCCCCCTGGGAATCCTGCTCTGATCAGGGTATACTCTTCTGCCATCTGTTGCTTATAAAACATGTTCTTCACCATATTAATTTTAAAAAATTCTGGCTGTCTCTCAAAAAACCCATTTGTCCAATAATTTTAACAACTGGAAGATAGTTTTTACTCAGATCTATACTCTCAGTGCAAGGATGGTAAATAACTACATGCTTCCCTATATGGCTGAATATTTCCTCTTTTCAAACCAGTCTTCACCAGATGGATGGATGGATGAATGGATGGATGGATGGATAGAGATAGATAGATCTTACTCTTTGAATCTCAAGTCATTCAGCTATGTGATTCTTTCCTATTCTTACATCATAATTAATGAATGGATAAAGCTTCTGACTCACAATATTTCTGTCCACTTTTATTTACTCTTTTAATGTTCTCAGTGACTTTAATATTCACATGAATGAGGCAGATGTGTTCTATGCTCTCTTTCACAACAAATGATTATTAACCTTTTCTCCTCCAATGACCTTTTCCTATGTGCCATCCTGCTAAGAGGACCATGTTCATCTTAGATGATATCATCCTGAAATTCTGATTTTAGGAATTGCACATTCAGGTTTGTTTTTAGAATATTATATGTTTTGAAGACCACAAATATGCTATTATGGAGCTGAGTGCCCGACCACACTAGTCATATATAGATCATTTAGGGGAGATACCAGGGTGCCCTTGTCAAGTTTGTGACCATGCTTCAAAGAAAAAAAAATTCTTTACCTCTTTGTTGAGAATTTTGCAGTGAGTTATTTTGAGATATACACTGAAAGATTCAACCCATTTGGAATATACTGTTATGTGAAAAATTTCACTGTAGTAAGTGTTATTAAAGTTCATATTTCACAGTAGACCCAAGGAGAGTGTGGCATTCTTACTGTTGTAGAATACAGATTAAGAGAAGAAAGAGAGAGAGAACCAGATACCTATTTAGATTTAAAGAGCAGAACTAAAGTAGAGCACCAAACAAGTAAGTTTCACCCCTTATCAGAAAGGTTGGTCCTCAGGAAGAGCCAGAACATTTCATTTTGCCTTTAACATAAGAATTAGTGACTGGCAGAGATCATTCAGTTTGACGTCTTAATTTTGAATGGGATCCAAGCAATATGGCATAGACTTGAGAAAAGATATCGGGCCTCTTATGACTACATATAAAATATCCATCTACCATTTCTTAGTAAAGAGACAACAGGTCTTAAAAAAAAAGTGTTCTAAAAACCTTTAAATGTGATTGAAATCTTGTCTGGCATACAGAAATTAAGACAGTTATATGGGAATAGAGACAATAATAATTGTTTTATTCCTGTATAAAAACAAGATTTGATAGATATCTCATTTTACCCTACCAGCCAACTCTATATCCTTTGAGGCAGAAGTTCTCAGCCAATGGGTAAAAGTAAGTCTGATACACAGGAGAAGAGTGAGAAATAATGGACCTTTACTGATCTCAGAGGGTGTAATAAGTGTGACAGAAGTCAGAGGCTGGGAGTTCTGCTAGTCTCTAGGACTGAAGATATGTTTCTTCCTTAGGGAAGAATATGACAGATACTGGTTTCTGATATTGTATAACTTGCCATTAGTTTTTTTTTGTTTTTTATAATGGTGTATGACCTTTTTAATAGATTTTTTAAAATTTCTTTTATTTTATTCATTTTAGAGAGGAGACACAGAATGAGAGAGAGAGAGAGAGAGAGAGAGAGAAGGGGGGAGGAGCTGGAAGCATCAACTCCCATATGTGCCTTGACCAGACCAGTGCAGGGTTTTGAACTGGCGACCTCAGTGTTCCCAGGTCGACGCTTTATCCACTGCGCCACCACAGGTCAGGCTCTATTAGTTTTTTTAAAAGGTAAATGTTGGCAATTGTGAAATGTGATTTGTTTATGCAAATTGAGGATAAAAATCTAAAGTAGAACCATATTGCTTTTGCATAATTAGGAATTTGGAGCTGGGGATAAAGTGAAGGGATTGAGGTTAAGGGATAAACTAGATGCAAGATCATGGACCAAGCTGAAGGAAGGGCAAAGTGTAAAAGGGCTTCATGGAAACAATTTTAATTTGTGATTTATATAATATGTGATGTAAACCCAACCACTGCCTCCTTTACACATCTTAAATAAAGTCCACATTGCTTTTCACAAATGGATATCTTTATTTGAGTATGTGTAACTCAAGGAGAAGTAAAAAAGGGACAACAGATGTTACTATATCCAACAAACATTGAATCTAAGATGATAGTGTTAACTATTACTATTACTACTAACATAACTGCAACTCAGTTAATATATATTTTATTTCTTATAATTTAACTTTGTAGGCAAGAAAAAACTGTGTTAAACTAGGTATTTCACATTCTCATATGGAGAGATATTTTAGTATAATATATATCTGAAAATAAAATATAGATAATTCTTCAATTTAACATTATATCTGTAAAATTATGGGCACTACATAATTTGGGAAAAAATTTTCCAACATCACAGGTTGCAGAACCTGTAGTATAGAATTCAGGATTTTATAGCACTCATGATAGCTTTTTTTTTTATTTTCATGCTAGCTTTTTGAGATAAGTAGAGGAGTACCTCAAAAGACTTGAGCAAAATAAATAACATGACATTATCCTTTTTTCTTTGATTTAGTGAAATATCAAAACTATTAATCTTTTGCAGGACATTTTTTTAAATTGTAAAACTTGGTATTATAACTTTTTGCATGCTTAATAATGTACATATAGATTTTCAGGTCATATTGACTACTAGTTAATGATATTTGATTTTTTTCTCACCTACCATTGAAGTGTAAGCATTAAAAAAATGCAAGGGCTGAATATGATGAAAATATTGATAAATTATTCAGCTGCTAATCCAAGCACATGTGCTCTCTTTATTTCATTATCACAGTATCCTCACAAATAATTAGATTTGAAAATAAAATTGTCACTAATAATTACATTATGCTTTCTAGGCGCTAGTTATGTCTGTAAGAAGCTTTCATATTCTAAATATCATAAATATTGCATTAAATTTATATATTAGGTACTATTAACATTGTCAATATATAGAAAAAGGAACTAAGACAGAGTTTAAGTAACCTGCCAAAACTTACAAAGGGAAGTAGTAGAGATGTGATTTGAACCCAGGCTTTATAATCAAAGTTCTTAACTACTATGCCAGAATCATAAAAAAGATCAGTTTTGAAAAATATCCATAACCGGTTGGCTCAGCGGTCGAGTGTCCAGCAGGCATATGGAAGTCCCAGGTTTAATTCTCAGTCAGGACACACAGGAAAAGCGACCGTCTGCTTCCTCATCACCCGCACCCTCCCTCCTGCAGCCATGACTCTAAACATGATACTAAAGACCCTACTCTTTTTATCTACTGCTTTCTGCTATTTCTCTTTTTCTCTCAACTAGATAAGCCTATAGGTTCTAATTTACTTGAAGATCTTCAAGAACGACCCTAGAATACATACTTATTATGTAAAGTTAGAATAATGTGTGCAGTCAGCATGCACACTGCCTTTAGAAAACCTCAAAGCCATAGCACGTTCTTTAATTTTTACTTGTCACTGACAGTATCTTAGGTTACATGTTACATTTCTGTTAATAATAGCTTGTGAATTATTAACAGACACCAGTAAGATCCTTTCTTTTTATTCTAAATTAAAATATTTTTATATTTTAGATGAAATTATGATATATGTTTCTAAGTTTATAAGTAAAGCTTATATTTATTGATTATAAAGTGATATATAGGCTCTGAAAAAGCACTTGCAACTTAAAAATACAAAAATCAAAAATAATAATTGTGCTATAAGTAGCAAGATATTTATTATATCTTCTCTAGTGTGCCTGTTATAACCTTCTTCTCCTTTCATAGTTGATTGCTGATGGATGAGATAGTAACATTTCCACTATATATGAAACAAAGAGTGACTTATGTGATGTGGGATATACACAGAAAGAAGTCAGTGACATTACTTCCCCTGGTCCTTGCATGCATGTACCTCATAGATGGTCAAGATATCAAAGGGGATTCAGAAGACAATTTCTGTTCTCACATCATAACTTTGAGTTGACTTGGAAGGACACTTTTCAGAAATAGCAAGTTCCAATCAAAGGTTAAAAAAAAAAAACTAAACTTTGTAGATGATGAACTTTATTACAGGTTAGATTGTGTCCTTCTAAAAGATATTTTAAAGTCCTAAACCCTAGTATCTCAAAATGTGATCTCTTTTGAAATAGGGTTGTTAAAGATGTAATAGGACCTATTCAGTGGTCAGCAAACTGTGGCTCGCGAGCCACATGCAGCTCTTTGACCCCTTGAGTGTGGCCCAAAGGCCAGTTTACGAGTACCCTAATTAAATTAATAACAATGTACCTACCTATATACAGTGTGTCCTTAAAGTCATGGTGCACTTTTGACTGGCCAAAAAGTGTACTATGACTTTACGGACACACTGTAGTTTAAGTTTAAAAAATTTGGCTCTCAAAACAAATTTCAATTGCTGTACTGTTGATATTTGGTTCTGTTGACTAATGAGTTTGATGATCACTGTAATAGGTCATTTAAGATGAGGTCATGCTGGAGTAGAGTGGACCCTTATCCAAAATGTTGTCTTTTACGGGGCAGGATGATATAAAGACAGACACACAGAGAAGGCAGAGTGACACAGAGTGATGTTATGTACAAGCAAAGATATGCCTGTCTGAAGAGGCTGAAAGAAACAAGAAAAAGTCTCCCCCTGAGGCTTCAGAGGGACCATGTCCTTGCCAACACCTTGTTCTGGACTTGGACAGACTGAGAGAGAGGTTGTTTTAGCCACCCAGTTTACACATTTTGTTATGGCCACCCTATGAAACTAATTCAAACTTGAACGAAGCAGACACTTCAAACTTGTACAGGGGAAGGGTTATCAATGTTGTCCTATAATGATTAGCAATTTTCCTTTTGGCTTTAGATATGAGTATTATGATAAAAACTAGATTTGGTCATACCATATTTTGTACCTAGTCAATTATTATAGTGTTATAAATGTTAATAAGACAAAAAGTATTAAAAAATTAAAATAAAAAAATCAGTATATTCAAATGTGTCAAACACACATACATCTAGCTGTATGCATTAATTATAAATTAATTTTAATGTAATAAATTTGTTATTATTATTATAAATACAAAATTCCAAAGAGATTCATCCTAAAAAAAAAATCGAAAGGTATATGACAACACAGAAATCATAATTAAAAGTTATCTAATTTTACCCTAAAATTTCAGAGTTCAGGTACTTAAATCCTACCACCAGGGACTTAGTAACTAATCAATAAATGTAGGTTGAATTAAAAAAGATAATGAAAATGATGTATATTTTAATTAACTGGAATGACAGAAACTATAGTCAATTTGCTCACAAGGTCACTTTAATATGAAGTCGCTAAACTAAGTTTTACTATTTCAAAGCTTAGAAATACTTGCATGAAAAGACCAATATTCTATAATGGAAAAATTTTAAAATAAGGCATAAAATTAACCATAAAAGATGAATGATATAATGTTATGGAAGTAGATTATTGATTTTTTAAAAAAACTATATTAACTGCCTATATACAGCAGTAAAATATACCTCAAGTACACTATACGAATAAGTCAGCAAAATTCCTTGGTGCTATTATCTTCCTAGTTACTCTATATTGGTTTTTTCTATTTCTTCCTAAAACCTATATACGGGTATTGATTGACTTACGACCTATGCAAAATACGATCATTCGACTTTATGACCACAATTGCTAGCCACGACTGCTCTGCTTCTGGCAGCGCAAACATTGCCCAGCTGGGCCTACGACAGTGCGGACCAGCTTCCGGCAGCACTACCATCTCCGCATGCACCATTTCAACTGTTATTTCAGACTCGGTACAGCAATTTGTGTTTTGTGTCTTGGATATTTTTCATCAAACCCCTCCCAAGATGTCTACCAAGAGAACATTGTCTTTGTCTTTGACTTAAAAATTTTTATAACATCATTTCTCAGTACTGTACATATAGGCTACTCAACTTATGACCAAATCATGTTACAACTGGTCTGCCGGAACCTATCCTGGTCATAAGTCGAGCACTAGCTGTATATTTCCGGAGAAATTATATGTTCCTTATTTTATATTTCCAGTACTATCCAGAACTAGTTTAGATTCTGTTTCCTTACAACTAGTCCATCTGTTTCAGTGACAAACATACATAAAACTATTTTTATTTTTCCAAATGGCTAAAAGACCTTTTGTTTATTAATATAGTCTCTTTAATATCGAGTTTTATGACATGTATTTAAGTGACAATTTTCAAAGAAATGGAATTTAATAATGTGGACTTCATATTAAATAAAAATTAAATATATTGTAATTGATCCTTGGTTATTAAAATAAGTACTATTCCACCATTCAATATTATCTTAAATAATTTATTTACATTATGTTATAGATGTGCTCAATTGCTGGTCAATAGTTACCTCGAATACTGAATAAAGAAGGTTTTATTGACTAATTAAAAATTAAATATTATAAAGGGTCCAAAATATACCTGAAGATACTTATAAATTCTATCAAATAAAGAACTGGTAAGTCTATTATGTATTTAAGGTATAGAAATCTGTCTAATATATCTTTATTAAAAATGTAAAATATAGCAAAATTACTTGAAATTAACATTGCTTCCAGAGTAGTCAAATTTTACTCTTAAAAATATTGAATGCCCATAACTTCAAATAATGTAGATTAAACATACAATTTATTAATATAGAATAAATTAATACAAATATAAATCTTATAAGCTATATTTAAGAAAGCTTCTTAATCATTAAACATACCTGAGTTAGTTCATTAATATCTATAAGTCCGTTACTGTCAGCATCAAAATATTTAAACATTTGATCCACCAACAACTTCTTCCGAGATATGTCATCATCATTAGGATTTTGATTTTCTTGAGTAATGTACTTCTGATTTTGTAAATCTAAAAGCATGCTCTTCATCCTATTGTATTCCGTGCTCTTGCAGTTATCTCCTGTAACAAAAGAACTAAGTTATTTTCAAAGCAATATTATTGAAAACAAATCATGTATTTTTTTTTAATGTTTAGAAGCTGACGTCAAACAGATAACATACTTTGTACATACTTTCTTTAGGTTTCTCCTTTGTATATTCTACAACTTATGCAAGAAATAAACAGGCTTTTTGCACAGCAGGACAGACATTTTTCATCAGTATCAAATTTAATAACAATATAATTACCGTGTATTTATATTTCCTCTATATCAAAGTCATTGGATCTATATGGGACATAGAAACAAATGATAGCTCTCATTGAGTCCAGTTCTCAAATATACCATCTTAGTTTTAATCTTCACAGTACATCCCTACATTGATAGTTTTACAGGTTTTGAACACAAGGCACAGGAAGATGAAATGGCATGTCCAAGGCAAAGGGCTTGTGCTGAATTTTACACTTAAACACATATATATCTGGCTCCAAAATTCTATAGCACATTTTTAATTGGAAGTATGTTTTCAAATTTTTTAAAAATTTACTTATTGATTTCAGCCAGAGAAGAAAGGGAAGTGTGTGTATGTGTGTGTGTGTGTGTGTGTGTGTGTGTGTGTGTGTGTGTGTGAGAGAGAGAGAGAGAGAGAGAGAGAAGAGAGACAGGAATATTCAACCCATTCCTGTATGTGCCTGACTGGGGATCAAACCAGCAACCTCTCCTCTTCAGGATGATGCTCAAATCAACTGAACTATCCAATCAGGGTGTTTATTAATTTTTTTAAACATTCTTTTCCATTGATTTCAGAGAGAGAAGCCTTAACTCGCTATTCTACTTAGTTACTCCACCTAGTTGTGCACTCATTGATTGCTTTCCAGGGATAAAACCCATCCTCTCAGTGTGCTGGCACAAAGTTTTAACCACCGTGCTACCTGGCCAGGGCTGAAAGTATGTTTTTTATATTTAGGTTTATTTTTTAAGAAGCTTCTATATGTGTTTATATTTATGTTTTTTCTTAATTCTATTTATAATACTACTAAGTTTATAATTATAGTCTCCCAAAGCCTTTACTTATTTACTGATATACAGTTATTTCTCCTTTTGGAGCACTCAGTGTATGACATGATATATATATATATATATATATATATATATATATATATATATATATATATATATATATATATATATATTTGTATTTTCTATCTTAAAGTTTTAACTTTTCCAATTTCATCTCCACAACTAATGTTTAAGTTTATACTTTATATTGCATACCATTGAAAGCAAATAGGATATAAACTATAATATATTACAGAAAATATAGTGCATAATGCAATTTCTAAATAAAATAGTAGGTATATTATCTGATATGTTTACAACATATTTTTAGGGGAAAAGCTAACTTTATAATTATGGTCAATTTTGACAATTTTTATTTGACAGAATCTACAATTTTAAAAAAGAGTTCTAAAGAATTTTAAATATATGTCTAAGAAGCCAGAGTTGAAAAGCAATATTTGAAGTCTTATTCTCTTTTAACACAAGATAGAAAACAATCTCTGCTAGAGAGATGAGAGACTACCGTATTTTTCAAAGACAGTGAAATGACTACTGTCATTCATCAATTTTATTGTTTAGCAATCCTGTCAAGAACTACTTTTTTTTAGAACAAAATGTAAACTTTGTGCTGTAGATTAAGTCAATTTTACATTATTCTCTTCTCAGTAAAGAATAATAATAAAACTATGTTTTCTTCAGAGCAAAGAAATCACTGACAGAAGAGAGTAGTAATCAAATCTAGAAGGATAGGTAACAATTTTGGTGTCCATGAAAACAGCACAAAAGAAGCCCTAGAATATGTTTGTGTAGGTGTGTGTGTATACGTTGTGTGTCTGTGTGTGTGTGTCTGTGTGTGTGTGTATCTGTGCGCACGCACATGTTGCTGTGCTTCAGGAAGAAAAAGAAATGTGTGCTGAAAGATTGGGAAAAAGGATAAATGACTATCTACGAACCCATTATGAAATTTCATTAGGTCAATTATGATTGACCCTGGAACTATATGTCATTTCATTTGATTGATATAGGGAGCATATGGGGGGTGGAGTTTGGAGGAGCTGCCCTGTGATCATAGGCTGCCAGAAATCAGAATGTTGGTGGGAGATAGATGAAAACTAGAATTTAAATGCTGAAAAAACTTTAACTAAAATTAACATTTCAGGGAAGGAGATACAGTTTGGGTTGTTGCACTCTCATTTTGCTCTAATCAAATAATGTGATCTCTCTATTAATACTTTTGTTTCCATATGGTAAGCTTCCTAAGTCCAAGCATTGAGGTATTACTGGCAATCCAAAGAATATATAAATAAAAACATTAAAGTTAAGACATATATATTCTACAGAAATTTATAATAAATAGTTTTAAATTGTATAAAACGTTTTGTAGAATTTATAAATTTAATAATAAAAATTCCTCACAGATTGTTTTAAAGTAATAAATAGGAGCATCTGTTAATAATAAAAGATTACATGTAATGCAGGCATCCTATGTATCAGGAACTTTGTACCTATTAAATCCCTTAATTCTCACAACAATTCCAAAAGATAAACAACATAATTATCACCATTTTATAGATAATGTGCGAAGGCTCAGAGAGATTATATAACTTACTCAATGTTAAGGAACAAGAAAGAAGCAGAATGATTTTTATACACAAGCCATATCTTTACTATCCATTCATCTCTACTTCTATCTTCAGAACTGAGTTTTAAAATTAACTTATACATAGATTCAGTAAGTTTGTCAAAGGATTATCTTTAAAGTGAAAAATAAATGCTATAAAAAACTCAAGGAGGTACTGCTGCTTAAATTACAGGTATAGAAAAATGAACCTGAAAGAAAAGGTAGTGTCTGAGAAGTAAGGAAACTATTATAACAAGGTTCTAAAGAGGAAACCAAAGGGGAAAAAAGCTTTTAGAATAAAAGTTAGATAAACAATAAAACATGTTCATGACTTTGCTTATATAAGAGGTAACTGGAGACTTTAAAGGACAATTTTAATGACTAAAGAGAACAGAATTAAAAATTCAATTGGTTAAGGAGTAAAGTCAAAGTGAAGATTTAGAAATATTATATATTTCTGACCCTTTCAATAAATTCCAACCCTCTCAATAAGTGAGAAGAATGGATATTTAGAAATAAACATCAACAGATATTTAAAAAGCATGGCTTCATTCAAGAATAACATCAGATAGGAAAGTAAAAAATTTGGGTTGCTTATTAGTATGCTTTGGTAGGACTCCTTTCTCAACACTTAATCTACTGGCTGTGTTACATTGGTGTTTCTATGGGAAAGAAATACTTTCTTGATTCACTTTCTGCTTGGGAGACCAGTAAGAAATCTTGGCTGATGCTCTTCTAGACACTCAGGACAAGACAAAGGAAGCCCCTATGCAATAGTGTCTATATCATCTTTCTTCTTATGACACTGCTGCTGTGCTGATTCTTGACTCATAATGATTTTTTAAGAGGAGTTGATATCCATCTGGCCTTGTAGGGCCTGGAAAGATGCATAAACACTGTCATTCAAACAGCCCCCATTGTGTAGCTGGCAGTGGCTCTCCAAGTATCCATGGAACTGAGGATAATTACATTTTACATATCTGATAATACAGCCATTACTTTTGAATACAGAAGTGCTAAAAATTATAGATTATATCAATTCTGCTTGCTATTAAATTTTTCAAAGGCTGTCATTTGTTTCAATCTCTTTGAAACTACACTTTCCCTCCAATCCATTAATAAAAAGTACCAATTTCCTTCAGTACAAAAATATACAAACCTAAGTATATAAGAATATAATTTTTCTCTTTTTAACATTTGTATTTATAATTTTATTTAGAGGGATATTTTTTTTTATTAGGTAAGAGATGGGGAGAGAGGGAGGCAGAGAGACAGACTCCCACATTCACCTGACAGGGATTTACCCAGAAAATCCACCAGGGGGCAATGTTCTGCTCAACTGGGGCCACTGATCCATTGATTGGCAACTGAGCTATTTCAGGCCTGAGGGGAGGCATGAAACCATTCTCAGAGCCCGGGGCCCACTTGCTCAAACCATTTTAGCCATGGCTGCTGGAAGGGTAAAGAGAGAGAGAAAGTGAAAGAAAGAAAAAAGAGGGAAGGGTAGAGAAGCAGATGGGTGCTTCTCCTGTGTGTCCTGACCAGGAATCAAACATGGGAGATCTACACACAGGGCCAAAGCTTTACAGGCCAGGGCTATATTTAGAGTTTGATTAATTTAATTTTTATATAAGTTGAAATCATAAAAATTTAAAGAATAAATATAAAATGATTTTTACTGTCAATTCTACTCATTGGAAAGTATATCGAAACTATCTCTTTTTTCAAACCTTTCAATAATTACTAATAGAATTCTTTTATATACTTTTACACATATTTTGTATTTATAGCAAAATATCATGTCAAAACTAGTATATAGATTTAATAAACTGATCTAAATAAAATTAAGCATACAGCCTGACCTGTGGTGGTGCAGGAGAAAAGACATTGACCTGGAAAGCTGAGGTTGCAGGTTTGAAACCCCAGGCCTGCCTGGTCAAGGCACATATGGGAGTTGATGCTTTCTGTTCTTCCTTTTCCCCATTTTTTCTCTCTCTGTCATCTCTCTAAAATGATTAAATAAAAAAAGATAAATATTAAAGACTACTATATTAAGATGTAGGTTTAAACCATGTGTATGAAGTAATTAAAATTATCTTGGTTAAAAGCAGTCTGAACAGAATTAAAACAATTATTTTTGTATTTTTCTGAAGTAAGAAGCAGGGAGGCAGATAGAAAGACTTTCGCATGTGCCCAACAGGGATCCACCTGGCAAGCCCACTAGGGGGGGATGCTCTACTCATCTGGGGCGTTTCTCTGTTGCAACCGAAGCCATTCTAGTGCCTGAGGGGGAGGTCATGGAGACATCCAATGGAGCCTTGGCTGTGGGAGGGGAAGAGAGAGATAGAGAGAAAGGAGACCGGGAAGAGTGGAGAAGCTGACGGGCACTTCTCCTGTGTACCCTCACTGGGAATCAAACCCGGGACATCCATACAGCAGGCTAACACTCTACCACTGAGCAACCCGCCCAGTGCCCTAGAGTTAAGACAAACTTTAACTAAAATATCTATTTAAATGTCAAAATGATATGGGTAGTTGTAAGTTATTTTCTGTTTCATGAACTTAAATTAAATATTCTTAAAAAAAATATATATATATATATGTAAATCTATTATATTTCAGATATTATTCAAATTCTGAAAATTTGCTAGTAGAAACACACATACAGATTTCACTTTTAAACCTCCTTGGGTAAATAATAAGGAGCGTAATTTCTTAATCGTGTGGTGAGATTACATTTAGTTTTGTATGAAACTGTGAAACTGTCTTCCAAAAGGTCTGTACCATTTTGTGTTCCCATCAGAAATGTATGGGATTCTGTTGCTCCTTTTTCTCACCAGCATTTGGTATATTTGATGCACTGGGTTTCGTCATTCTAATAGATGTGCAGTGATATCTTCTTTCTGTTTTACAGAGAATTTTTTAAAGTCAATAATGACTATATTTTATAAGAGACATTGGTTCCTTTACCCTCTCCTCACTCTCCCACATACAAAATTTGATTTGGATTAATTTATTTATCCTTAAATACCACTGAATAAAAGAAACTAATTAAAAACAATCGGATGAACATACTTATTTATTAATATTGGAAATTAATCTTACTGGAAATAAAAGGAAAGTACTCTGAGTTAAACATTGATTCTGCAAAAACTTCACTACTGATAATATACTTCTGTCACTTGTATGGCATTGTCACTGACAGCTGTCTAGAGCTACATAGGCTGTAGTAAAAATAAATAATGGTTAGATTTCCTTATTTTTTTTTTAGTGAGTGGAGGGGAGTCAGAGAGACATACTCCCCCACAGGCCCGGGCTAGGATCTACCTGGCAAGCCCACTAGGGAGCATGCTCTGCCTATCTGGAGCCCTTGCTCCGTTGCTCAGCAACTGAGCCATTTATTTATTTAAGCACCTGAGGTGGAGGTGAGGGAGTCATCCTCAGCACCGGGAGCCAACTCCCTTGAACCAACTGAGCCATGGCTGGAGGGGTTGAAGAGAAATAGGGGGAGAGAGGAAGAGAGAGATAGAAAGAGAAAAAGAAAGGAGGGGGAGGGGTGGAGAAGCAAATGGTTGTTTCTCTTATGTGTCCTCGCTAGAATCAAACCCAGGACATCCACATGCCGGATCGATGCTCCACCACTGAGCAAACCAGCCAGGGTTGATTTTCTAGTTTGGCAAATTTGATTATGTATTTAAATTTCAATAAAGGTGCACTAGTAACCAAGTCACTTTGCTCTCTTAACCCTGGGAGAACATTAATTAAAATATTTTGGGGGAAAGATTAGGCACTTCATCCTCTGTTTTCAACTCTATTCTTCAAAGGTGACACATTTGGGAGTAAGGGCACAGCTTAGTTGTAACTTACTGTTTCCACCTTATCGCATCATCCTCTCAAACACAGTCACATATTATAAAGTAAACATGCAGAGTATGCTGACAGAAATCACCACAAAATAAAACAGAGCAAAGCACAATGGTGAAATTGATTATTTAGAATGCTTGAAAACATAAATGAAAAATGTAAATTTATCTTACCAGATATAAATACAAGTTATAGCATTAATTATCACAACTGGTCAAATCTGTTATTTTCATGTTCAGTGAATTTACCTGTCTTTTAAGTCACTATCTTTAGAGTAAAAACCTAGAAAATACATACTTCACATGAAAAAGTGTATCTTCTACAGAATATATAGAAGCTAACCTGAAATCTATGTACTATTATTAATCAATGTCACATCTTTAAGTGTAATATTTTACATAAATTATTTTTAAAAAGCTACTGTTAAACAGTGTGTGAATTAAGTTTTTTCTAATAACTCATTTGTTTCTGGCAACCCACCTACAAATACTCTGTACATGATATGTAAGCTTTCAATCTTCTTTTAGTCCTACAATTGCTATTAAAAGGTGAGTGCATATTGTCTGAAACATTGTACTACATATATCATATTCTTTTTGTAGTAGCCTATGTTTTATAGAGGTTATAAATTTTGATTCATATTACTTGGATTTATATGAATCCTAGGAATAAAAATATATAAAATACTTTCTTTAATTTTTTAATAATTTGACCAACATTGTGAAAACATTAACCAGGTTACAAAAAAGTAACTATCACTGCATCAAATATAGGCAAAACTAAGACTCAGGTCCCTTCTTTAAAGAACAGGTCTTCTTTGCCTGGTCAGGTGGTGGCGCAGGGTATATAGCATCAGACTGGGATGCAGCAAACCCAGGTTCAAAACTCTGAGGTCACTGCCTTTAACATGGGTTTACCAAGGTGAATGCGGGGTGGCTGGCTTGAGCGTGGGACATCAACATGACCCCAGGGTCATTGGCTTGAGCTCACAAAGAATTAATGCTTCTCATCTCTCCCCCTTTTTGTCTGTTTGTCCCTGCCTGTCCCTCTGTCTCTCTCTGTTCCTGTCACACACAAAAAAAACTAAAACAAAAAACAAAACAGGTGTCCTTTGATTCCCGATCAGGGCACAGAAAGAAGTGCATCTGCTTCTCCACTCCTTCACCTTTTCTCTCTCTCTTCCTCTTTCTCTCCCTTTCCCCTCCTTCCACAGCAATGGCTCCAAGGAGTTGACATCAGGAGCTGAGGATGGCCACATGGCCTCCGCTTGAGGTGCTAAAAAAAAAAAAATGCAACGGAGCAAAAGCCCCAGGTGGGCAGAGCATTGTGCCTTATGGGCTTGCTGGGTGGATCCCAGTTGGGACGCATGTGGGAGTCTCTCTCTGCCTTCCCTTCTCTCACAAAGAAAAAAAAAAAAAAAAAGAATGGGCTTCTTAGTACTCTTGAACACTACATGTTGTTCAATAATTTTACTACATCATTCACAATGTGGTTTTCAATGAAAATTTTATTGTTTGTATTGATGTTTATAGAAGTTACACTCTTTATATCTGTGAAGTATAGAAATATAATTACTTTATACTTACAAAGCAATTATTATATGCTGTAGTGTTCTAAGATTTACAGATAACTCATTTAATCTTTATAACAACCCTATAAAATAAGTACAACTACCATATCATATTCTTAAAAATAGAAACAGCCCAATAATAGGCTTGGGATTTGACTGTGCGTGAAAATTTGAGGAACTTCTCACTCTGGAATTATAAACCCATCACTCATAAATTAACACAGAATTTTCTCATGAGGTATATAAAACTCACAGCATGCATTTATTGGTCTTTTGACAAGAAAAAACGCTTAAACTTCCTTCCATGTTATTCTAAAAGAGTGTGTGGAGTTTTATCGAGAACTTCAGTCTTGATATGCATACTCAATAATAAAGCTTTTTCCCCCTGTCTTGTATATTGAGAGAGAAGTGTTTTGATTGGTAAGATTTTTAATTTTTCTACATTCATCAGGGACACTGCACAATAATGATGTGAATGGCTCACCAACCCTGCCTAAACATTTTGATTATGTATGTACACAATATAACTTCAAACAATATAAATCAAATGGTGATACAATTTTCAGGCAAACTTACTGAACCACAGTAAGAGAGAGAAACTGTAATACTTCTACAAGGGAAATATAGATCAAGCAGCAATTAAGGATAGTGCCTTGGTCTGAAAAAAGAAACAACAACAACAACAAAAATATACTCTTCTAGGAACATAATATTCTTCCTTAAGTATTATGTTTAATGCTCAGTTTATATATAGTAGAAACCTGAGGTTGAGTTAACTTCTTTCTGAAGTCTATTGATAGGCCCTGGGTTCTTTAGTTGGTTTGATGTTAGAAGTTTCTAGTTATAGGCATGATCATATGTCTTTTTCTAGTCATTGAACATTTTAATCAGTCAAGAGTACAGATACGTTTTATCTCAATTTATCTCAGCAATTCTTGTTTTATTTATCACAGAAAAACACAAAAGTGATAGTGAAAATAGAATTTCTTTCTTGATATATTCTCTAATACAAACACCACACACACACACATCCATGCATACCATATAACTTATTTATTCTTTTTTTGCTAAGCAAATAAGGTAGATGATAGTCATGGATGGGCATTAACCTCTGTCCATGTATTGACCCTATCAAATTTAACAGCGAGAAATATTCTTTTCAAAATAAATCTAATTTTAAACCACTATACATAGTCAATTACCACCATATACTAAACATCACAATAGCAACAACGTTCATAATGTAGTTGCTTTTGTTTTACAATAGATATTTTTGTAAATCTTAATTTTAATGTCAGTTATAATATATAATATATAATTTATATATAATTATATATAATATATTATATAGTAATAATAAGTAATAAATTAATATAAATTATATATAATTTATAGCTTGTTAGATTTGGAAAGAAATCTCATCTATTTTATGGATGTGGGTTATTTCATCTTTTGACATTTTTTTTATCTCAATATAATTATCATGTATACATAATTTATCTAAAAAAAATGTCACCTGCCAAAAACCATGTCCCTGTGGTATTCACAACTATGTGTTAATTGTCATTACTTCTTTTTAGCACTTCTGATGCTCCGGATATATTGTTATATGCGTGTCCTATGACATTTAACATTTTGATGGGTCAAGTATGATTGCTAGCCTCAATGACCTCCCACTATCTCCAAACCAATCAAATAAACTCAAATACTTTTACCAGTCTGTGTCCCTCTGTAAATGACTATTCAATATTCTCAAATAAGTCCTGGTTTAGTTGTTAAGTAGTTAAATAGTCAAGAGGAGACTTTTTTCTGTGAAATAGGGATCAGCTGTTCTGTCCTATATAATGACTCTGGATATTATCAAGTAGACTTCTATTTTTCTCTGAAGTTTCAGTAACTCATATAGAAAATACTGTATTATATATTAAGGACATCTGCTTGTATAAAACCTATGTGCAATGTACATTATTTTGTTTTCTGGAAGATTATAAATGTTAAATGTTCAAATTGTCAGCATTACATATTGCCAAGAAACATGACACTATTTGACATTTTCTTTTAATTCATACATAGTCACAAAAGTAACAAATATTTATTTAGTCATGCACTTTCCTATGGATATGCATTATGTTTCCACAATGGCCTATTATGATCTTGACAAAATATATTTAGGACTTATGTTAGGCTGGGGACAAACTATATAAGGCAAGTTCTCCATTCATAGTATTGGTATGTAAGTCAGGACTTTTTATCATTCTTCTGATTCTGGGAAACTTTAATTTCCTAACTGTTTAAACTGTAAGCCTCTTTGCTTTTAATATTGCCAACTACAATCTAATTAGTGTTAAAGTAATGTATAAATTAACATTTTCAGGTGTCTTTTCTACTTTAGACCTTTGAATAGCTCGCTATTCTTTCTATATTGTCTAAAAAGAAACATGATGCAGCTCTGCTTTCATTAGCCCACTAAACCCTTCAGGTCTAGTGTAGTTACATCAAATACTTAGAAATTTCTGACAGCTGACTGCTTATTGGCTGTTTTATTTCCTTCAGCAAAGATTTCATGGTACAAAAACTTATTGAAGTTGCACAGTAAGCATTCTGTTTCACTCAAATTATTTAAATGTCCATATACATAACAAAATTATTATAAATTGGGCACTAACATTCTGGGAACTGCTTAATGATATTCAGTATAGCACTTAATTTTCCAAGAACAGTTTATGTTAATTTTGTTTTAATCAGGTAAAACACTACTCTTTATCACACTGACACTATTAGCTATTCTTGCATGAAGATGACAAGTCTTCTCCAAAATTAGGAATTAAAATTAATTTTGGCCAAACAACTGATCCATTCTGATGATTAAATTTCAATTATAAAGCACATGAAACATTCTTACAAAAAAATGGATTTTAAAACAAAAGGTAGACTCTGTTTTATGAACACTGTGTTTATTAAAGGATTTCAAATAGATTTTTAATGACTGTATTGCTCTTCAGAATAGATAACAAAGTTCTATTTGGTGCTTCATTAATAAGGTGTTTTTCAAGGATTTTCCATCAGAAATGTTTCAATTACAAAACTGCCAGAACAGCATGATTTCATACATAGGTGGGACATAAAAGTGAGACTATGAGACCTGGACAAGAGAGTAGTGGTTACGGGGTGGGGGAGGGAGGGAAGGGTGGGATAGGGAGGAGGGGAGGGACACAGGGAAAACCAGACAGAAGGAGACAGAGGACAATTTGACTTTGGGTGACGGTTATGCAACACAATTAAATGATAAAATAACCTGGAGATGTTTTCATTGTACATATGTACCCTGATTTATTGGTGTCACCCCATTAAAATTAATAATAATAAAAAAGGTATTGTAGAAAAAAAAACTGCCAGAAATATTTAGTTGAATTAAAATTATAAATCAGTGCAAAAAATAAAATAAAAACAAGTTAAGCTGAGATTTCAATTTTATTTTGACATTTGATTGTTATGTCCATAATTACTTATCAGGTACTAAACTCTACAAGAAAATATTTTACACTATGTAAAGCATAATATCACCATCAAAGTCAAAGCTAAAACATACATACCCCTCATTGTATATATTTTAAGTGATGTACATGTATTATTTTATATGATATTAAAACTACCTAATGAGGTAGATGCTGTTATGATTTCATACTTTGTGTCAGAAAACTGTGGCACATAGAGGTTAAGTAACTTAATTAGGGTGATGGGTTTACGAAATGGTAGACTTGGAATTTGAATTTCAGGTAGCTTGGCTCTGAGTCTGTGCTGCCTAACAGCCTGCCTGGTGATAGTGATCAACATGAGACAGTGGTAACTGACAAACAGGATCACAGCCTTCTGCTCTGCCAAAGCCTCCTTTCTAGTCTATGAAACAGAATCATATTGAATTGTGGTAAGGTACTGAAGAATTGCAAAAATTAATATGAATATTTTAGAAGGAAGGGTCAGGTTTGTCACCCCCTCCTTTCTGTGGAGAATGGAAGGAGAAGAAAATGGGAGCTTCTTGGCGTACAAGGATGTACTATGTACTGAGATAAGAAACCCCCTTTTACTAAGAGGCTTAAAAGGCATTTTATGATTTAGGTCAAGCATTCAGAGAGATTTTGTAAATATTATTTTTATGCCTGTGTGTGATTTACACTAGCTCAAGATGGCCGATCGCATTCACTTGGACCCCCTCTTTTCCCCACACCTGTGAAGGAGAAGGTAAACAGCTAGCCAGGAATTCAGGAGAGGGAAGAAAGATTTATGTAGCCCTTTCCTCTCCACTTTATTTCTCCTTAATGGGTGATTTATAAACGCTTATCCTCTGACATCATGTAAGCCCCCTGCTTTTCCCCCCAACCTGTATGTGATCAAGTGTATATAACTAGTCTCAGAGCTATAGATGAGGCTACACGATTTTGGTCAGCTATACCCCGTGCAAGTCATATGCAGCCTGCTTATTAATAAATCTCCTCTTAAAAATTCTTCTGTATCCTGCCTTGGTGTCTCTACATAACCCATGAAATTAAGGTACGCTACTTTACAACAGAATAAATGGAGAAGAAAAATATACTCTTAGAACCAAAAGTTTATCAACCTCTACCTACTATAAATATTCTACTAAAGTTTTCTCGCCTGACCTGTGGTGGCGCAGTGGATAAAGCGTCGACCTGGGAACACTGAGGTCGCCAGTTCAAAACCCTGCACTGGTCTGGTCAAGGCACATATGGGAGTTGATGCTTCCAGCTCCTTCCCCCTTTCTCTCTTTCTCTCTCTCTCTCTCTCACTCTGTGTCTCCTCTCTAAAATGAATAAAATAAAATAAAAAAATATATATATATTATAAAGTTTTCTCAATGGTTAAAAATACAACGTTAATGTTAATGACTAAAAAAGGTATTACACATACATAGGAACATAGTGATCAAAAATATTTTTAAAACTGTACTATATTAATCTACACCAGTGGTATCACACTGTGGTTGAAATGCAAATTCTGAGACGCAATGAATACTTAAAGAATCAGAAACTCTAGATGTATGGTACAAAAATTCGTGTTTTAATAAACTCAGGTTTTAAACACATTAGTTTTTACTCACAACAATATAATCCAGTGATGAGACTTATTTGAAAACATAAAAAAATCACAAAATTTAAGTACATTAGAAATGAGCCTAGGCAATCTTTCAGCATGACCTGGCATGCTAAATGCAAACTTTTTTGTTGTAATAATCTGAATTAATAAAGAAAAAATTTAACTTCTAAACTGGATGAAATGGAAAGAAAGTAGAAATTATAGAGGCAGGATGGAGGGTGAAATTTGGACTCTTGAGTTAAATTATGATGGACTGTGTGAAGTCATTACAGTAAATTTTAATAAAAGGTCAAAAGGTGAACCTTGGATTAGGTTGGACGTTAAGACCATATATTATATAATGACTGTTCTCAATTACCAAAAGCTACGGTGTCTAGGTTAAGAACCTAACTCTAATATATATCAGTTGTGAAAGTGTGAATGAGTCATTTGATAGATCTATGCCTTAGGATTCTCATTTAATATAGTGATATCAAAACCTAACTCATGCATTTTTAAAATGGTAATATTATATATGTGAAGAGCTCACCACAGTTTATGGCACATAGCCAAGACCCTCTACTCCAGATGTTAGATTTTTCTTTTAATATAACTAAATACATCCCAATAAGTATGAGAGATCAAATAAAAAACTCTTATGGTCTACTTACAACTGTTCTGGGTTAGACAGTAGTGATATTAATTGAGTTTAAAAACATTCCTTTATGATGTTCTGATATTTGAAAAGGTAAAATATACATTAAAAATTAAATATTTTTTGTCTCAACTAGTTTGAGAGTAGAAACTAGGAGATATTTGTCTCTATTCCTATTCTCCACTAGAGATTTTGTTCACATAGTCTAGATTTTAGCATAATGCATGACTTGCCTGAATCCAAAAAGAAAATGGGGAAGTAAACCTAATGAACACATAAATAAAAACCAATTGTAATTGAATGTTTACCATGTTACAGGTACAAAGCTGAGTATTGACACTTTTAATCCTTGCAAAGTATATTATGAAATAACTACGATATATTTTTCATGGATGGATAAATTCTGTCCATAGGGTGTTGAGGTGTTGAGTAAGTCTCCAAAAACAGTTTTAGTTAGTGGATAATGGAACTAAGTTATCAAATTAGGCAATTAAACACCAGAGTCTGTGTATTTAACCTCTGTACTGTTATTCAAGCCACTTGAAATAAGAATGTTTACAAAGTAATAGTGAGTCATAGCCATACTAGCAATTCAAATATTGACATAAGATTCAGGACATCTGTTCAAATTTAGATTCCACATTATACAGATATTATACAAAATTTCATAAGCAGGTGAAGATTAAACTTGGTTAACTGATTATTGAAAAGGTGATGTTTCATCTTAAAGGGCTAATTATACATTTTATTTTTATTGTGGAGATAAAATCCCTTTCCCATCTCTATCTTATTTGCTTCTGATCTGAGGATTTGAATGAAAGTTTACCTGTTACTTTTAAGTAAATTGTTCTAGAAAAGAACGGTATGCTATAAATTTTATCTCCAGTGATTAATTATGTTAAATGGAATACATACAATAAATGACATAAAACTCTCTCAAGTCAGAGAGAAGCAACTCTTAAAGAAGATGCTGAGAGGAACATTTCCATATGACACTTAGTTTCTTCTTTATATGTGAGCACTAGACAACTGCCCCTGTCAGCAGCTTTCCCCACGTGGTCTGGCCAATTTCCACCTTTCAATATTTATGTCAAAGGACATTTCAGACCATTCATGTAGACTAAATTTAAATTTTAAAAGAATTGTTAAAAAAACAAAAATCTTCCTCAAGTTGACAGATGGAAATGAATATACAAAGACTATCTTTTTCTCTTGATTGAGACAGAATTGCTCTGTCTTCTTTACTTCTTAAGTATTGCTAACTTTTAATTTAGATTACGTCAAATACAACTTTGATAAATTAATACTTCTAAGTGACTGAGATAGCAATTGGAAATTAAGAAGTTCATTTCTATTAAGGTTTAGTCAACGTTTTAATTTAGACAGTGTCTTGAAAAGGATTGGTTTAGAAAAATGTGAGCAATAAACTGTGTCAACATGAACAGAACAAGTTGTTCTGCACATAGTATAAATACCTTCAAAATAAACAAATATTTATTTAACTTTCATAAGAGCTTACACAATTCCTGATAAAATAATACAATTAGTGACTACTATGAAATATAGTTTGGTCACACTTTTAAGTAGTTGATAAGTTTGTAATAGGCAATGTGACTATATTAATTTTAGTTCTTTAGATAGGAGTGTGGAAATACTGAGAACCATTAAAAAATAATGATAAATGACAGTGGGTGTGTTTCATTAAGCAGCTGTAGGGAGTGGTATTAGGCAATAAAAAGTGCTACACTTGTCACATTATAGAGATGAATAATAAATAAGGCAGCATTTTTGCAGCCACGGGTGTTTCTTTTTTAACTGTTGTAAATATCTTAATGTTTAGATTTTTGTTGTTCGTGCATGTTTTGTAAGGGTAGTAGTGTTTCTAGGAAGAATAATGTGCAAACTATATATTTTCTATATGACATATTATTACTTCTTTCTAATCTTTTCACGGCTGGGATACAGCATAAGTGGAAAACAGTAGGGGTTCCGTTTGGGTTTATGTATTCACTCAAAGCACATTTATTTTGTGGAAAAATGAATGGGCAATGGCAGCCATTCTCAGCCTTCTGCTTTCTAGGGTTCTGGGATTTTTCTTTAAAGGAGAAACTCCTCAGAGAAATATGAGAAAGAATTATTTCTGCACTATCAAGAATTCCTTCTGTTTTGTCACTAATTGAAAAAAAAAAGTCCTCTCCTTTTCCATACATTCTAGGTCACAGATTTAAAATATCTTACCTAGCACATTCCATTTTAAATACACTAGAATCAGAATTTTCAATATGATTGATAAATTCTTGTGAAACTGTAGTTGTATATATTATTTCATTACTGTATTACATATAAATATTAATAAGTACCTTACCTAGCTAATAGCACATGGATAGTACCAATACAAAAAAAAAAAAAAGCTTTTGAGAGAAAAATGTCTCTATATAGCAGCAATTTCATCAAGTTTCTTTAACACCCGATGAGCTGTGATTAAAATGTGTGAAGGAGATAGATTCCTATTGTGCCTCTAGAACAGTGGTTCTTAACCTGGGTTCTATCGAACCCTAGGGGTTCCATGAGTCGGTCTCAGGGGTTCGGAGAATCCTCTGCCGCAGAGGCCAGAATAAAGTAATACCGTAATTTGTTGTGAGTTCATGCACTTTGTTGGTTTTGTTCTTTGAGCAAGGTGATGTTCATGCATGGCTCATTTTGTGCACCAGTAAAAAAACATATACCTATGTCTTAAATTTGGGGGAAAAAATCCTATTTTATTTATCACTAAAGAAGGGTTCGGTGAATGTGCATATGAAACTGGTGGATTCAACTGGTATGTCAAAAAAGGTTAAGAACCACAGCTCTAGTACTAATGTGCTTCCTTCTCTCCAGCAAATATACCATAGGTTATGGCATTCTTTGAAGATGTCCTTTTCCTTGTTTGCACAGTACCCAAGGATAGAATCTTACTTTATAATAATCCATGATGGGGGAATAAAATTATACAGTCATTGAAAGATCTCGAGTGTGTATACTAATTAATTATATAGATAGTGTGTTATTCTTTACATGCAAAAAAAAAGAGTTTTTTTGTTAACCTTTGGTATTTCTTTTATTAGGAAATAATGGAGTCTTCGGATTCTCCTTTCATAAGTTCTTGAAGATGCAACCACATTACACATACACTCTTTCTGCTATGTGGCTAAAATAAGGATAGTCATTGGTCATTATACGAAAGAAAGTTAACTGTCTCCCACAAAATTTAGTTCTGGGATGTTAATTATAGTCACTCTAGTCTAAAAATTTCTATAACCAGTCAATGTACAGTTACTGTCTTTGTGTATATGTGTGTGTACATATTGGTAATATTTTCTGAATATAACAAGCTGAACATATTAGGAATTTTTCAAACCAGGGGATCCTGGCAAACAATGAGATAGAGAATGTACTCAGAAAAAATAATATGAAACTCTCACTTTGCTCTACTCCAATATTAGTTCATCTAGTTAGCCATAAAGAGATAATAAACTTTACTACATGAGCAACTTTATTAAGCCTGTAGGGTCTATCCTTTAAATCTGATGCATTAATTATCTTTATTATTCGATCAATATCTAGAATGCTCTGGTGTATTTAAGTACAATTTAATGGCTGTCAAGCACTATAGATCAAAGTGTCTTATATTCAAGTATAGCTGCTGGGAGAGCATAGGAGACTAAGAATACAAAAGCTGTTATTGAAAGAAGAACTCTATTCATATATGAATGAAAACACTTTAAAAAATTATTTGGTTCCAACACTAATAAAATCCTGACATTATTGAAAGAAGGATACCTCCTGAATTTTACACTTGAAGAAAGCTGAGTTGAATAAAGTTTGAAGCAATTGCTTGAAAATAATTTTTGAAACTTAATAATTTACTATCTGTGAAAAGTTATTTTCTTCTTATGATCATGATAAGAGTCTACAGAGAGAACTAAAGTGCAAGACTCAGATATTGAGCTCTGAGCTTTTCTGGTATCCTAGTACCCAGTGTATATGACACGCAGTTTACAAATTCAGTAGAGAATTAATTTGCTGCTATGATATAAAGAATGCTACATGACTTCTGCATAAGGCTTTCCAAAAATTGCTTAAACCTATATTCTATTTTTGTTCATGGTAGTACTCAGTGTTTATCACTGGCTTCATGATTGATTAACTTGGTAAAATTAATCTGGTAACATAATAAGTTTCAGAGCATGCTTGAAATCCCTCTAAAATGGCCCCATATAAATAAAGCATTGGAATGTAATAGCTTAAACCTTCTTGATAAGAGATAATACAATCTTATGGTCTTTTAATATCTACAAGCCTGTAAAACATTGATGATCAAATATTGTGTTACTGACTCTTCAAAATAATCAAATTTCAAAATTTCAAAATATTAAAAATTACTAGTGATGGTGAGTATCACTTGTACTACATTAAGTTTGCATAAACAGATGCTTTTTTATATGCAAAGATACTTATCAATAATTTACATAAAAAGTATAGTAATAAGATTTCATTAATTTGGGATTGCTTTCCTAAAAAATATTACTAATTCTGTGGTTTATAGCAACTCAAACTTCTTATTCCACAGCTTATCTGGCTTGAATAACTGGTTACAGCATAGTTCCACCTGGGTGCTTGACTTTGAGTTTCTCAAGGCTTAAATTAAGGTGTTATCAGGGTTATCTTCCTTACTGGAGGCTCTAGAGATAAATGTTTCCAAGACCATTCAAGTTGTTGGCCAAAATATGTGTTTAAAATTGTAGAACTAACCCTAGCAACTACAAGTCTCTTTGTTGTACGTGCATGAGGCCCTGATACCTCAGTACCAGCAATGGCAAGTTAAATTCTTATGCTTCAACTCTCTGATGTTCCCATCTTTTCCATCTCTCTGACTTCAGCAGGAGTGAGCTCTTTGCTTTTTAGGGCTCTTGTAGTTAAACTCACCCAGATAATGCAGGTCCCACACTATAACGATATCTACAGTGTTCCTTTTGTTGTGTAACATGATATATTAACAGATTCAGGGGTCAGAATGTGAGTGTAAAGCCAGTAGTCAAGGCCAGGATCACAGCCGCCTGACCCATGCAGGTTCGCATTAGATTCGAACAGTCGGTAATGAAACACTGGAGCCAAGAACTGGTGAGCCATCAGCTTTAATTCTAGCTTGCACCCGGCGGGCAAGCAAAAACACACACTGGGCTCCAAAACCCACACATTCAGTGCTCACAAAGCTACTGACTTATCCGAGTTTCCTAGCATCAAAACTTTCTAGCTCACCAGACTTATTCACCTCTGTTTCCCATCTCCTCCTGCACTCTTAACAAACTGGCTTCTCCCTCAGCACTCTGCCATCTCGGCTGCTTCTCCTCCACATGGCCTTAATCTGCTCTCCTCTCTAATACTAACCTCAGGAACTCAGGAAGCAAGAGAGAGAGATCAAGCTACTGCTCTCTCCCATTTTATAGCATAGACTCAAAACCTTTAATCCAATTATAAAAACAAGGAAGTCTCTGTATAATGGGATTCTTCAGGAGAGTGCACCACCCTACATCATCTAATCAGTCAAGGGTGTGGGGAAGAGCTTATTCTTAAACTAAGCCTTAAGCTATAACAACCCGGCCTGCTTACATTACAACTTTTCCCCCACAGCCATCACAAGCATAAGGGCAAATAATATCACCTGGGTGACGGGCTTCCATGTGGGCAGCACCATCTTTAACAAAGTGAGCATATTATATTTTATCTGCCGAACAGTGAGTATCTTTGGGGAAGGAGGACAGTTTCTGTCTACCACAGATATTTTGGAATTTTACATATCCCATTTTTCACTATTAACTTATTTCAATTGCACATTATTCTCAAACTTTACTCATTGTTGTTTATTGAAAAAAGTATGGCCAAATTATATTTTGAGCAATTCTTCATATAATCAAACATTTTCTATGCAATTATTTTTCTTCAGAGTAAAAAAAAAAAAAACAGCTATCATACTTTCTCTATTTATAAGATAATTGCTAAAAATATGGGTGTTTTTTATCATTCTTTAAGTAAAAATAAACAGGTATATAATTAAAATGTGTTGATTGCTGTAGATGTATAGAGAGTGTTGAGCAAGTGTGTCTATGTAAATTTCAATTATTAAATTTAGTTTATTAACAGAGATGCAGGTTCATTTGGTTAAGTATCAGATGAGACAGAAGAGAACATTGTAGTCAATTATGAGAAGAACTCTTAAAATACTTAAAGGTTTGGGGACTTCTAACTATGAAAATCCTAAAATTCATGAACACCAAGCTAGTCAATGAAAGGTTACAGAGTGATCATTATAGCTTATAGACACTATCATGTGCACAGAACTGTTTTAGCACTTTGTGTACACTAAGTTTTAGGAGGTCATGTAATTACAGGTATTGATTGACTTACGATCTATGCAACTTACGACCATTCTACCATTCGACTTTATGACCACAATCGCTAGCCATGACTGCTCCGCATTTGGAGCGGTTTTTGTATGCACCTGTATTTTGTAATTTTTGCAAATATTAAACCAGTTGTACTGCTAATGCAGTGTTTTACTTAAACCTGACGAATGTAAAAATAAGAAACAAAATGGTGTAGAGATGATACAAATGGCATAAAATGAACAAAGAAAATTATAATACATAAAAATAATGAAAGAAAATTATGATAAAATATGATTTAAAGATTTTTATAACATCATTTCACAGTACTGTGCATATAGCCTACTCAACTTACCACCAAATCATGTTACAACTGGTGTGTCGGAACCAATCGTGGTCGTAAGTCAAGCACTAGCTGTATTAAAATATGTTACAGATGAGAAGTGAAGAGATTTATTCAAATTATACATTAAAGAATGGAAGTGCTTGAATAAATACTAAACATTATTTTATATAAAATGTCTCTGTAAAGTATGTTTGTACATGTGTCCCTTTCTCCCAATGCCATACTCCTGTTGGGAATGTAATTTACCAAGAATTCAAAGAAGGATCAAGAGTAATTGGAGGGAAAAATATAATGTGTTAATTCAAGTGAGAAAGGCTTGAGAAAATAAGTGTCCAACAGTGAAAGACAGATATTCTTTTTAAATTTTATTTGGAAAATCAAATTTAATGGGATGACACTGATCACTGAGTACATAGGTTTCAGGTAAACATTTCTATAGCATTTGAACTGTTGCTCATGGTGTATGCTCATCACCTACAGTCAAGTCACTTTCTGTTACTATATATTTATCCCTCTTTACTTCTCTTTCATCCCCAAGCTCCTCCCCTAAACCCCTTCCCTTGGTAACCACTTGACTTTTATCTATGGTTGCCCAGTCAAAGCACATAGGAGAAGCAACTACTACAAGTTGATGCTTCCTGCTCCTCCTTCATCTCTCTTTCTCTCTCCTCTCCCTAAAACGAATAATTTTTTTTAAAAAAAAGACTGATATTTTAAGTCTGAGTAAGAAAAAGACCAAAAATGTTTGTCAGACACTGATAAACATAAAAATGCCCTGAAATATTGGAAGTAAGGTCAAATTGCAGTTGGTCAGAATCTGAGTTAATTAGAGACAATAGAAATAGTTGAATTGAGAGGTTGGTTCAAAGGAAAATTTATTATGTTTTTACATACCATAGATTTTATATATATTTACACATGCACACACAATCTATGTACACATATTAGAATGTGTGTAGTGACTTTTTTTTAACCCTTTGAGTGAGGATGTACATGAATGTACTACTCAAAGGATTAATTGCTAATGAGAAGAGAGAAATTAAAGTTAAGAAGAGATAGAGATATAAGAAAAGTATCTGAAAACCAGAAAGAGATTTAAACATGGATATAGGAAGACAAGTTATGCTTGGGTTAGAGGAATATCTTCTATTATAATAGGAGGTATCCAAAGCAATGAGTCTAGATATGGACTAATCACTTGCCTTAATAGTATAACATTGATGTCAATGTTTTTCACATTGAATGATGATTGAAGATCATTTGCTAAGAGAGTCTGAAGAAAAGAGAGACCATCTGGAATTGAAACTTTGGTATATGGAGATAGACATGACTCAGAAAATGTAGAAGCATTGTTTAGCAGAATTCATATTCTAGTTGTGACTGAAATTGTGATGGTGTTTTTGTAAGACTTGTGATACCGTAATGGCAGGGGTCAGAAAATGTTTTCTGTAAATGTTGGACAGTAAATTAGGACTGTGGGTCATAGATATCTGTAGCAATTACTTCATTGTTGTTTTAACCTAAAAGCAGTCATGGAAAATACATAAATACCATAAAAGGGCATGGTGAATTCCAATGAAATGTTACTTGCAAAAATAGGTAGTGGGCTGAATTTAGTCCATAAACCAGAGTTTACCAATTGTTGCTCTGCAGAAATGTATATCCAATTGGTTAGACAATGCAGCAGAAACTTTTATTGCCACTGAGTAGAAGTTGCTACTCAGTAGATAGGATGTGTGATAAGACATGGGGGTTGAGAATATAGGCAAGGTTCTTCAAGTGTTGACCTATGTTGAGTAGACTATGCTGAAAATGGACACTAGTTAAATCAGGAGGCTGATATGCAGGGGGAAATTGTTTTTCTCACCGAGACATTAAGTAACCTACCCAAGGTCATATTGGTTGTAGAATTAGAAGTCCTAATCTATTTCTGTCTATTTACACAGGCTGGTTTTGTAGGAAATGAAAACATTTTACCATAACAGCTACCAAATTAATGTCTCTAGTCAGGAATAGCAACTCACATAAACTATTAATATATAAAAGGTCCACAGATATTGTAGGTGGAACAAAAATAAAATTATTGAGATCAAGTGACATGGAAGTTATACCTAAGCACCCAAAAATATAACAAAAACAGCAACATCAACAACCAAAACACACCATCACCAAGAGCAGGTACCCTTCAGAGGTATGGAACACTCACTATGTGACTGTGCCAGCCCTGTCCAAAATATGTTGCATGAGTTTTCTCTTTAAATCCTTGAAAATATCTGGGACCTACTGTTGCTCATTCAAAGTGGATAAACTGAGAAGACGTGAGAGATATGTGCAGTGTCTTAGAGAACACCATTTTTGTTGAACAGTGAGCAAAATGATTCAAAGAAGGAACAACCACAGTGCCCACAGCGGGACCGAACAGGTACAATTTCACTAAAGTCAAAGCAGAAGAGTTACAAATATATAAACTACACATTTTTTTGCAGGATAATAAAATTGTACCATTATTTTATAATGATATTTTTTAATGTTTTTCTTTCATGTAGATGCCAAGCACTTGAATTATTGAATGACTTGTACATTGTGACAGCATTATAATGGACTTTCTGTATACACTACAATTGAATCTAAATTTCCCTCACTCAGCTTTCACTGAAACAAGCTACAGAGTTAATCTTAAAATGACTGTGCTGGGAAGGATGTGAATTTTGCATAGTGTATAAGAAAGACGTCTGAAAGCACAGAGATAAAATCATAAATGAAACACTGACCCCAAATTCTATTTGATGTTCAAATCAAAACACAGCTTTATATATATATATATATATATATATATATATATATATATATGTCATTAATCATGGTTAATCTATGAAACCACCGAAAAAATACTACACAGAGATGCCATCATTATGTTGTAAATCAGCAAATTTCATAAATAATTCATCTAAATATTTAATATTACACATAATGTGCCTTAGCATCAAATATTTATCTTAGGAATTAAATGTAAACTTAGAATATATCTAAAATAACAAAAATTTCTAACTGGTTCTCAGTTCTGCATCACTGAATACAAGTTTAATGTTCTAAGCATCACTATTCCTAAAACTACTTCTAGGACTATGCATAGTGTTTCTAACCAGGGATTTAATGTAGAAGTGATACTTGACAATGATAGAAAATAGTTGAACAAAATATAAATATTAATGAGAGATATTTCTTTCCTAGAATCCTAGAATCTCTGTTTTTATATTAAACTACATAAAATGGCAATGTAGCTAAAAGTTTAATAGCTGGTAGAAAGATTTGTTCTCAAACCGTGTTTTAGGCAACATTAGTTCTGTAAAATATTTTATTTAAAAGAAAAACATTGGTCCTGGCTCTTGGCTCAGTGCTAGAGAGTTGGCCTGGTGGGTGGATGTCCTGGGTTCAATGCCCAGTCAAGGAATACAGGAGAAGCACCCATCTGCTTCTCCACCCCTACCCCACCCCCCTCTATCTCTTTCTTCTCTTCCCACAGCCATGACTTGATTGGTTTGATTGCATCTGCCCCAGCCCTGAGCATATAGCTCTGTGAAGCCTCTGCCTTAGGGGTTGAAAATAGCTCAGCTGGAAGCATGGCCCCAGATGAGCAGAGCATCTGCCACAGATGGGGGTTGGCAGGTGGTTCCTGGTTGGGGTGCATGCAGCAATCTGTCTCTTTATCTCCCCTCCTTTCACTTAGAAAAGGAGAAAAAGAAAAAATAATAATAGAAAAACAGTCTGTGAGACCAATATACAGTGTGTCTGTAAAGTCATGGTGCACTTTTGTCCTGTGATCAGTCCAAAGTGCACCATGACTTTACAACACACACTGTATTGGGGAGATATTGAAGCAAACCTCTTTAAAGAGATTTTGTAGACCTTTTATAAAAGCACTATAAATTTTTTAAAAAGGATCACCTAGATACAGCTTTCTCCAATTTCTTTGAATAGAGGCAGTACACAAGTGCTATAGAAGAGTGGCCAGGAGCTGAACTCTGACCACACTGATGGAACAAAACCCTGCTATGTCATTGTTTACATAGGACTTTGTGCCCACTGATTAACATCTTTGTGTCTCACTTTTCCCATCTAAAATTAAGGGGAAAAAACACACGCACACCCAAAGAAATAAACAAAATGATTGCATGGAGTTTTTAAAAAGACTAAAAATTAATATTTTGAGGATTTAAGTGGTATCTGATCCCTAGGAACCCCCCTATTGGTAGTTGGCTGTCATAATAATTTGCTATGAATTGAATATTTGTCTCATTCCTTCCTTGAATTCCTATGTTGAAAACTTATTTCCAATGTGACGGCATTTGAAGGTGTGGCCTTTGGGAGTTAATTAGGTCATAAGGGTGGAGTTCCCTTACAAAAAGAGAAAGCACCTTGAGGAATTTCCCACTCCTGCTTCTTTAACTTGTAAAGCTAGCAAGAAGGGGGCTATCTGCAAACCAGAAAGAGGGCCCTCATCAGATACTGAATCTTGGCATTTTGACCTTGGACTTCCTAGGTTCAGAAATGTGAGGAATAAATATCTGTCATGTAAGCCACCCAGTTTATAGTATTTTCATTATAGCAGCTCAAACTAAGACACTATAATTTCTTGGAGTATCTCTGAGGAGCAATGTACTAATGACAAATCCTGTTTTAGGACATTTCACTACTATCCTATTTCACATTTTTATAACATTAGCATGGTCTTTGTTATTTGTCATGTTATAGAGATGATACTTCAGTATGGTATTTACTTTTTTATTTTTTTGTGTGAATGTAGATTCAAACCTTTAAGTGTAAGGGAACACTTTCACTCAAGATACCAAATCTCACTCCAAGGGATTCTGTTTCAGAAGTAGTAAGAACCAATAATAACATACTTCTCAGGTCAGTGGTGTTTTTGAATGAGTCATGGACCCTAACAGGTGATCTAACAAGATTAGGAAAAGGGCAATATAAAACTAATGAATGGCGTAAGGCCACATTTAATAAATATGTTAAACTGTGAATGATTAAAATATGTACATTGAATAAAATGTTACTAGAGGCAGCACATTGTAGTGCAAAGAGAATGTGAACTCAGCTCAGAATCAACCACTTGCTTACAGAGTGATTGTGGAAAAGTTTTTTCTTTTCCTTGAATCTTACCTTTCATCCTGAGGTTGTTGTGCAAATGGCTAGTTGGTGTTTCTCTTCTGTGACCCTTCAATATCTTATGGGTTTTGCACTGCTACACCATATAGCACATGGACTTACTTGTGAAAATTAGGACACTCTACAGATGGGAAATTTTGGCTTTAGTAAGTTTTCTAGCTGAACTACTTACATTTAGTAGAGTACAGAGAAGATAGTGTATTCTTATTATACAGAATTATGATTATTATTTTATTTCAGGAATTGGTCATAAGAGAAAAAAGTTTTCAGCAAGATCTTTGACCTTCACAAAGTGGAAATGGAAAGAAAAGTCAAGCAAAACGCATATCATATTTTAGTTCTGCCTCTCTGTTTAAATTTTAGTTAAAGAAAAAATGTAAATTGCATCTAAAGAACCTATTAAGTAAACAATTTGTCTCTGTATATTGAAAGGCTAATGAAGAAATACAAAGGAGGAAAAATACATTAGCAAATGAATAAGGCAAAAGAAGCACGAGGAACAGAGTGAACAAATTGCAATAAGAAAAAGAGAAAAACCAAGAGAAGGAAAAGAAAGTGAAAAGTTTGAGGAAGATAAAGTCAGATAGATAGGTGAAGACATAAATATGTACAAAGATGAGTAGAAGAAAGAAAGAAGAAGGGAGCTAGAGAAGAATAAGAACCATGAAATTAGAGTGAGAACTATCATTATTGGGCAGATAAAATATATTATGCTCATTTTGTTAAAGATGGCACTGCCCATGTGCAAGTTTTAAGAGTAAGCTTTTCCTCACACCCTTGACTGATTGGATGATGTAGGGTGGTGCACTCTCATGAGGAATCCTCCTAGTATGTCTCAGATAAGTGACTTTGTATCAGAGACTTCCTTGTTTGTAGATTGGATTAAGGGTTTGGATTTCTACACTATAAAGTGGGACGGACTGGGAGCTTGCTCGCTCTTGGTTTCTGAGGTTAGAATTAGAGAGCAGAGCAGAGAAAGATCACGTGGAGGAGGCCAGGAGAAGCAGCCAAGATGGTGGAGTGCTGAGGGATAATCCAGTTTGAGCAGAGTTTGTGCTGGAGAAGGAGATGGGGAACAGAGGTTGTAAAGCCAGTAGTCGCGGTCAGGATCACAGCCGCCTGACCCATGCAGGTTCACAGTGGATTCGAACAGTTGGTAATAAAACACAGGAGCCAAAAACTGGTGAGCCATCAGCTTTAATTCTAGCTTGCACCCAGCGGACAAGCAAAAACACACACTGGGCTCCAAAACCCACTCATTCAGTGCTCACAAAGCTACTGACTTCGAGTTTCCTAGAATCAAAGGTTTCTAGCTCACCAAACTTATTCACCTCTGTTCCCCATCTCCTCCAGCACAAACTCTTAACAAACTGGCTTCTCCCTCAGCATTCAGCCATCTTGACTGCTTCTCCTCTCCACATGGCCTTTCTCTGCTCTCCTCTCTAATACTAACCTCAGGAACCCAGGAACCGAGAGAGAGATCAAGCTACTGGTCTCTCCCAATTTATACCGTAGAATCAAAAGCTTTAATCCAATTATACAAACAAGGAAGTCTCTGTATAATGGGATTCCTCAGGAGAGTGTACCACCCTACATCATCCAATCAGTCAAGGGTGTGGGGAAGAGCTTACTCTTAAACTAAGCCTTAGGCTATAATGACCTGGCCTGCCCATAACCTGTTCCAGAACACACATTAATATCAACGAACTTCCATGTGGGCAGCACCATCTTTAACAAAGTGAGCATAATATATTTAATCTGCCCAACAGAGGTGAATAAGGCTGGTGAGCTAGAAACCTTTGATTCTAGAAAACCCGGATAATTCAGTAGCTTTGTGATCACTGAATGAGTGGGTTTTGGAGTCCAGTGTGTGTTTTTGCTTGCCCACTGCATGCAATCTAGAATTAAAGCTGTTGGTTCACCAGTTCTTGGCTCCTTTGTTTCATTACCTACTGTCCAAATCTAATGCGAACATGCATTGGCCAGGCTGCTGTGATGGTGGCCTTAGCTACAGGCTTTACAATCATGTAAATAATGTATGAGTGCATTTGCTTCTCTGTGCAAGTCTGATGAAATAATCCTGAAGCCTGAAATCTCCAAACAAGTCACTATATATAGTTTTATACACTTCTTCAATTCAGCTCTAGCCAAGAATGTACTGTTATGATTTGTGTATCAAATCCAGGGAGGCTCAAGCTAGCCTGAACAGGAGGTTATTTAGCTCACTTATTAATACATTATTACTTTTTAAATATTTGTATTGATTTTTCGGACATCATAAAATACTTTAAATGGACAAACTCCAAATGCCATCTTTATAAGACATCTTGGAAACAGAAGAAAATTTCTCTCTATTCACTCTAGGTTGCAATGGATTCTCGGAAGTATGGTAGAATATCTGCTTTATATAAAAAAAAATAATTTTTTTTGCATATGATGTTGACTTTTTTATGGCATTGATTTTTAAAGCTAAAATGTTTTTAAGCTCTTGTTTAAAATGTTGAAATATTTTCGACCTCAGAAGCTTTTGTATACTTATATTTACAGATGTAATGGCATATAGTGAGGCCTCCCTCACCTCTACACTGATACAGATATTTGTTAACATGGAGGTGGGGCCAAATATCTGTGCAAAATATTTTTCAAGTTTGGATCTTATAGAATATTTAACAGAACACTATATAGTTATTTATATAGTTATTTATTTTGAGAGGTATAAATATGTTTAACTTTTATTGACATTGATGTTTGAAGCTTAACTCCCATGGTTTTATATCTTTATTTATAAAAATTCAAGTAGCAATTAAAGCATTTGTGGGTTATTCCTGCCCAGACATAGTAGCATTTCCCCATTATGTAGACGTGTCTTTCAAATTAATTTTCTTAGTTTATAATTTTGCTAGTTTAACTTAAAGATATTCTGCTTACCTTGTTCCTTTCACACAGGAACAAAGCCTCTAACAGCTGTATTTGAGCAATTAAATGGGAATGAGACACGGAAAATCTTTAACCCAGGCTGACAGATAGTCTTAGAAATTAAATAGACAATCCAAGTAAAAATATTTCTTCTAATTCAAATAGAATAGAGAGATAAATCATGAGAACAAATTTTAAAGGATAATAATGTTGATGGACCTTAAATTATTCTTTGTGTTATTGTTATAGAAAGGATAATGAGTACAGAGAATTTTTAGGAATAGCTATTTGGTCTAATATTGTGACATTTTTAATCTATGTCTATCTGCTTGTCCTTCTCACATATGACATATAATAGTGCATTTTATATTTCCCAGCACTGTAAATACATTTGAACTGATTGGCTTCTTAAGGAGATAGACAATATTAAATTTTATATATATATATATCTCAAGTATATTGCAATATTAAGTAAGTGATTTGACATATCACATACATTAACCACGATTAATTTTAAAGATGCTAATTTACTTAGAATGGAGCTATAACTACATAGATATTCCAATCTGAGTAATTATGTAAGGAGATAAACCAAAATTATAACTCTTTCTCATCAGTGTAGTAATCAGAGCAAAATAAAGGTGTGTCATTGTTATAACCAAGAGTTCAAAAACCAGACATATGGAACAAGTAGAATGACTACATCCACAATGAAGATCAAAACAAAACAAAACACCAACAACAATAAAATCCACAATGTATTCAGGGCTAAAGTTGAGGCTGGAAAAAAGATTGTGAAAAATTAGGTTGAAAGGCAGGAACAAATTTAGACTCCATAAACTAATTTGAAAAAGCATTTCATGAGCTGGTCTTCAAGAGGTTTTCAGAAACACTGGTGGACACACAAATATGGCAGTGTGTTGTAAATTACAGAAAAAAAAGATTTCAGAATCACTTAGAGGTGAGATAAAAATGTAATTCTGCAGAAATATTGCTATGTCAAAAAATAAAAAATGCTTTTAAAAAAGAGGTATTGGAGGAGAAAATAAAGCATAACAAAACCACTGGGCAGCATAAACCAAGGAATATAAGCAGTGGCCATTTAACAATGGCCTGGGATGAAGCAGTGACTTGGTTCTACAACAAGAGATATATGAATGAAATTTCTGAGCAGAAAGATTACTTGTATTCTTATTTTCAAAACAATTCTCAAAACTTTTTAGCAGTTTTATTTTTGAAGTGTTTAATCCATACAGTACAATTTTCCAGTTTTATAGAAATTTAAATGTTGATGATCACACCTATAAATTAAATGTGACATACTGTGTGTGTTTGTGTGTGTGTGGGGGGTGACTTTCAGATGTGATGATCTGGGATCACAAGTACTTTTGTCAAATAATTGAGTTATTTCATTTATGTCAAATAATTGGATCTGAGTGTGCCTTATCAATCTTAGAGTAACATAATACTTTAAGAGGCAGAGAATAATCCCCTTTTCTCTAAGGGCTCTCAAAATTTGCATTGTAATATGAGCTCATGGGAGCTACTCCAAAACTCAAGTATTTCTGTTCACTAATTACAACAACTACTTTTGCTATATGAGTTTTATATCTACTAATATGTGCCTCCAGCCCCCCACCCCCACCCCATTTACCTATTAGTTTTATTGGGTCTATTTCTCAAGAAATTGTAACTCCCTTAAATACTAGATTTTTTTAAGTGAGGAACCACTTTGAGTAATTACTCTATTCCTCACGCTCTTGAGGCTTAATACAAGCTTTATTTTGTGATGAAAAATAAAATAAAATTCACATACTAAAAAAAAATTTATTGTACAATTTAACCATTCTATATAATAATGTATATGGTTTTACACATTCATTTGCCTGTTGCAATAAAATATACGATAAACCTTAATTTTATATATAAATATAGAAAGTAATGTGTTTACTTAAAAATAATTATCAAATTCATGTTGTTTTGGTGAAATACATTCTTTGTTTTTCATTATAAAATCTGAAGGGTTAGAATATTTTAATATTCATGGAGGATTAGAAATATCTATTGGAAACAAGCAATAGCTTTCTTTGTAAAAAAAACTTAGCAAACAATAGGCAATTTGTTCACTGAGTTGGTTCCATTTATTTTATGCAGTATTAGTCAAAATAGTTCCCTGAAATTTTATTTTATATAACTAACATGAAGTAAAGAGAGCCTGCAGTTTCTCAAAATTAATCCACACTTTCCAGTTTTCATAATCTTTCTGTCTCTCTACATGGATTTCAAACATCTGAAAATATAGTAGTATTTGCATTTTGATATATACATAAGTAATTTTATTTTTAGCAAAAATATATCAATCAGAAATACTGTAATTTATTTTAAAGCCATTACATCAGATGGGGGAAATTTTAGACTAGGAAAGAAAATCCAAAATTAGTCTTGATTATCTAATAATACATGGCAATCTTCCTTAAAATTTAAGTATGAATAGCATAGTCTGATAAAGTTTTTATGAGAAATACATGATTAATTCATACACTTCAATAATAGTAGTTCAAGAACACTTAGTTCACATCTTCTAAATCAATCATTTTAAAAATATTATATCTGTATCAAAAGTTGATATTTTAGATTTTTTGTCATGATAAAATAAAAAAAAAAAAACATATAGTCATTTAAATACTTTTTATACCTACACAGTCATTTTCTTTAAAGAACAATGAAGACTTTTAGTTCCATTAAAGTGCCAGAATCTTTTATCTTTTACTCTCTGATGGAATGTTTTTAAAGTGGAAAATAGTCTCCTGGAGCTTTCCAAAACTAGTTCTCAAGAATACAGAAAACTATGTCCAACAATTTACCAGAATATTCCTTTTACATTGATATTACCTTTTCAAGTAAAATCAATTCATAGAATTAAGTTCTAACTCACCAACAAGTTTAGAAAGCACTCTTGAAAGAATATAGAAAGTGATTTACTACATATGTTCCCTCTATATTCAAGGTAGAATACAATGGAAACAATAAGGGAAGGGAAAAAAATCAAGATCACCATTAAGAATGTTTATTATTCTCAGGATTCAAAAGGTATATTTTAAGGATTAATTCCAACATATAGGCAAACCAATATCATGTATATATCCACACACACACTAATTTTAATTAAAACATATGTCATTAAAACACACAATGAAAAACTAACTGCTCACCAAAGCAATATCTTTTTCTTCCTTCCCTGATTCACAGAAGTGTGCATTTATCAATGTTTTATGTAGCAGGGTGTGGCTGAGGGACAAAGATTTAGCCAGTGGAAAATGAGCAGGAGCTGAATGTGTTAATTCTAGGATCAAAGGAGTCTCCTGTAAGTGTTCCCCAATGCTCATTTCCTTCATGGTTCTGATGCTGGTGAACAGAGGGGACTTAGAAGTCATATATCGCAGACAATGAAGCCTATAAATATGGAAGAAATTTGAGTCCCCGATTTAGCATTCAGAGGAGAATTAGCAGTCCTTCAGAAACATGTTTTAGTTTTTAGATAAACAAATACACGGTTACTATATATGAGCCATCATGATGTTTTTACTTGTTACAGCACCCTAGCATTCTTTAATTAATACAGTAATATTTCAAAGATTCTTATTAGAATTCAAAGAGTGGTTTACAAAACAAAGGCTTTGCAAATGAAAACTGTGTATGTTCGTAACTATTTCAGAATAATGATATTTGATTAAAGACAGCTTTATTTAAAGACAATGAAAAAAATAAAGACAATGAAGAGTTAGATAAAGAAAATTTGATCAGTTCATTTGGTCCATATTAATACTCATATTTTAAAATGATGTTTTATTTAGAAAGATATTTTGGACTATAGCAAAAGCATTAACTGTTTAGAAAACTTATTTGACAATTTTAGAATCTATGATTTCTCCCACTTGGCTACTGAGGGTAGAGTCATACATTATTAATCTTTATAGGTCATAGTTCAGTTATATTTAGCAAACAGAAGCTGTTTCATACATTGTATTTAATTATTGAATAAATGTATGCACTTCTTATCAAATATTTCCTTATCAGTTATATTTATTGTATATAATTAGTACAGCACCTACTTATTAGCATGATATTCACGCAAACGAAAAAGACCAACAGCCCTAGTTGTGAAGAGGTGACAATCTAGTAATCTCAGTTTATACCACGGTCAATGATAGTAGAAGCAAAATATGAAGCGTTGTTCCTCACCAGGCCTCAGGTGAAGAGCAAAGTTTTGAGATGAATGAACCTTTGGAACTCTGTACTTTGTACGTGTCAGGTGTAATGAATGTGGGTGACTTGGGAAATAAACTCCAAAGGGAAAAACCCAGACAAAGTTTAAAAAAAGTTTAGGTCACACGAGAAATCATGAGAGAGAGGAGCCAAATGGGCTAAGTAACTCCAAGGTCAGAGTCCCTGTCCATTTCATATTGAGTATTTTTCTCTAATGAAAAAAAAAATCCTTATACAAGTATACCTTATACATATATAAAATGTGGGTTATATACTATATATTTTACATGAATACTTGTTTATAAGTGTGTATTTTTAATGGTTTCATAGTTAAGAGCAAAAGCTCCTTATAATATAAACTATTAGTCTGCATATGAAAATATCAACATTTTTCATTTTGTGAGTAAAAGCTAAAAGAAAAAAAAAATCAAGCAATCATTTTTTTCAGAACTGCCAATGAATAGAAGAAATTTTGTCAAAACAATAGCAAATCAAAAGATAAGCCAAGAGGGAACCAGATATTTTAAGCTAGAAATCAACACAAATCAAATTATGACAGATGTATACAGTTAACTATGATAGTATGCAATTTAATTTCATACTGATTTTTCTTCAGAATTACTTTGTTTTAATCGTTTCTTATGAATAAGAAATAATTTCCAGTTCTGTTTTGAGTCATCAAATAACAAACACCTTGTAAATGAGAAGGAAACAAGAATCCATTTGGCTACTACGCCAGGAGGGACACTAAGAGCAGGTGATTAAAATAAAACCACCTTGTTGTTCTATAGTTAACATCTGTGCTTTCTAAATGGTAAAGTTAATGAACGTAATGGATATAGTTTTGGATTCACATTTTGCCACCTGCCTTTACACAAGCGTATGCCACGTGTCTTCAAACCACAGAGCCAAAATTTCAGATACATCCTGCCAATTTCCCTTAAACGATTGTATGCATCATTGACAGGAAACACACATATTTTGAAATTTTGTTCATAAGAAAAGAGCAATAATTAAGTTTATAATAGTGAAAGGCTGGAGTCAGAAGCATTTTTGAGATGAATAGGGACGAGAAAGTGAATATCCAGTGAATTTCGAAATTATATTTTTTAAAATGGTTTTTAAACATATGTATAATATATACATATGTAAACATATGTATAAATATAACTGATTTTAAAAAAAGAACAAATATCTGTACATTTTCACCTGATGTATTAACATTCATAGACTTTTAATTTAAACAAAAATATTTGATATTTTACGAGTAGAATTCTCTCTGTGGTTACTTGCTGTCTTTAATTATAATAAAGAGAACAATTGGCCAATTGTGTATAGACTTTTTCTTTTAACTTCTGGAACACCTCTAGATAATATTTTTTAAATGAGTACTTTGATATAAATGAACATGTTGTCAACTAGTTTCAAAGATTTTGTTACCTGTCATGATGTACTTTAAGGTTTTAAATGGAAGAATTAATAGTAACGATTACTATAATTAGATTTTTTGAATGTGAGTGTTTATTGTTTTTGTCCATAACATTTAACTTGACAAAACTCATTGTGCTGTGCTTAAATTAAGATTTTAATTAAAAATGAAATTGTGTTTGCAGGTTTATTTATTTTTTTAGTGGGAAGAACATTTGATTATGAGTGAAGAGAATCCTCGCTCCTCAGTTCATTTATATTGTGGTCTGCAGAAGGTATTTGAAGTCTCTGGTCCTGAGATCATCTGTCTATAAAATGAAGGCAATTGGTAGTGTTACATGCAAGATGCTCTTGACTGTTTCAAAAACATAAAATTAAATGAGAAGTGTCCCTTGATCAAGTTTTGGGAAACAGTCATTCTAAATCTGTCCACATTGAACCTCGCAACTCAGAATATTAAAGACTTCAAGAATCTTGATGAAAAATCAAAATCAATCAGTCAATCAATCAGCATTTCATCTCTCTGACCATTAGGGTGCTTGCTGCACTGTTATTTTGAGAAAAACGGTTGTATAAGGTGACATGTGGCTACCTATTAGCAATAAAGGGCTGATGCCTCCTATATTTAAAACTAACAATTCTTACGTGTTTCTAAATTCAACTGAGACTTTCATGATTTAGGAATAAGAAACATTTTGGCTTTTTTGTCATTCTCAAATAGCTAATCAATGGACATAATGTAAATTCCTTTTCAACACTTAAATGTAATTTTTCCCCTTTAAAATATATCTCATATTGTGTATCTGATATGACAAGCAAGCACCATCTGCTTGCTTTTTAAATTGACAATTTTTACCACCTGAATGTATTTCTTTGTGCCATTTTGGGAGGAGATAATTCAAAATTTGGAAATAAATGCAAATTTTCACATTTTCAAGATTATTGTCTGTTGTTAGAAAGTACATATAAATCATATAAAAACATTTTAAAATGCTAACATTTTGTTTAATTCCCAATTTTAAAAAAGATGCTTTATAATATATTTGAGATTAAACATAACCAAATAAACTTAAATTTCTTTTAGATATACTTAAAATCAATGTAATATTTTATTCTACTGAGTATTTCCACAAGATTTTAGTTCTAAAACCTAACAGTAGTTTGGAATATTTCCTAAAGTAATGTCATTTATTAAATAATTTCTACTATATTCAAAAGATAAATACCTATGAATAGCCTATTAATGTATCTGATAATAGTATAAATAATTATCATTATTAAAATAAAAAAATTCTTATGGTTTTAGTGACAATTTGCCAAATCTATACTCTAAAAGACTAGAAAAACTAATGATTTAAGATTTTATTAACCTTTAAGTGATTTGGATAATAGTAAGAAACATAGTCCAATTAAAATAATTAATTCATTGAATAGATTGGTATTGACTCCAATTTAGTATGTGTCAAATATAGGTAATTTAGAGATGAAGATGCCTGATAGTAAGGGTGGTGGAAAATTACAACACATATAAAAACCACTATAACGCAACATGGTGTTACAATAACCTTAAGCATAGTCTATATTTGTAGGAAACATCAGGTAAAGGGATAACTAATCAATCTTTGTTTCAGGGCAAGGACAAGGGAATAGTTCATAGATGATATGAAAGCTGAACTAAAAGAATGCTCTATACAATAGAATAATCTATGTTTTGTGAGGAGAAATAATCATTCCAGACAGCCAGAATACAAGAAGAAATGAATGGAGGTGGTAACAAGTTAGATGAATTCCTGTGCCTGCATAGAGTGCACCATTCCTTAGGTAGAAGCTGCTGAAGGAGTCTGGTGGGTAATGAGCTGTTCATGAGACTCTTGTAAGCTCTTCTAATGAGTTTAGACTGTAACTGGGAGGCCATGTTAAACTAGTCTATTATATGATCAAATTTGGATGTTGGCAAGTGTACTCTAGAAGCAATGTTGATAACAGGCTGCTGAGAAACAATTTTAGGTATTGTGAAATATTGGATTAAAAAACTATTTTCAGGTAGTAAAATCAAAAGTGAGGGTGGACATATATAAATGAAGATATAGTTAAGAGGGCAGAAAGAATTTTGTAAAGACAAAACTAGATTATTTTCCAATTTTTTGATTTAAATAATGAGTGGATGTTGATTCCAATTTTGAGATAGAATAAAAAGAAGAAAGAGTTTTCATGAAACAGTAATGAGTCAGTTCTGGATAGACTGAGTTTGAGATACAATTGGGTGATCCCCAGTTGCAGGTGCTAACTGTGTGTTTAGATCTATGAATCTAGAAACTCAGGACATATTTTCAACTTAAGAGTTAATTAAAATGCAAGTAATATTTAAAGCCGTGAGAAAATTATTATTTATTTAAACCTAGGTTGTCAAATGAAAAGAAATATCTTTTGGAATTCAGCAGAGGTGATGTTGAGGTTATCCAAAGAGAGTCTACTGTAGAAGAAAAAGAACGCTAAGTAAGGGATCTGTGAAAGACTCTTTTTGAAAAACAAAGGAGAAATGGGAGCCCACAAAAGAGACTAAGATGCTATTACAAAATTTTTGAGGAAAATTTAGAAAATAATACTATGGAGTATTCACAGATACTATTTAACATGTTTCACTATTGCAAATATTATGAAAAATTAATCCTGAAAAATAACTAAGTAGAATGCCTTTCAAATTAGGCAAAGAAATTTCAATGGATTTTAGGAAACAGATGCCATAGATCATTTGAGGTGAAGAGACAGGAAGGAATTAAAATGATAAAATTAGACAAGATATTTAAATCTATATAAAATATTTATATTATTAGTGAAAAAATGTATTACATTATGTAATCTGCGAGGTCCTGTTTACCTTTGTATATCTATGATTCAAGAAGAAGACAGTCCAATTACACATCAATCCCTAATGTTTGAAATACCATAAAGAAAAACAATACACTTTATAAAGGTTAACTTTTACTGTGGCATTGAATAAGGTTAAAGATACAGTCTATGGCCTATGCATTTGATGCATCTTCTCCATTATGCTTTTAATACATTTTACCTACACATAGAAGCAATGCTGACTGGCTTGAAATTATGAATACATCTTTTTCTATAAAATGCAGATATTTTTGACTTTCAAGGTCAATAAAATAAACACTAATGTATCATTATGCAATTCACAGAATGTAAACCACTTGATAATTTTTTCACCTCCTTTATTGATAAAACAAATGAAAGGGGAAATGGAAATGTGAGCTCTACTATTACAGTTTCTTAGTCATGTATTGATAGCTTTGTAGGAACAACATGGTCTATGTATTGGAAGTAAAATGATAGCAACATTGGTCATAAACAAAGTGTGAAAGGAAATATCCCAGTTTTCTATGAATAAAAATTTTCTAAGTTTTATTTACTGGATAATCACCTAATTGTACTAAAACAAAACAGAAAAAATGAAAGAATGTATAACTCTCCATCCGATAATATTAAAATTATTTAAATTATCCTTTAAAATCGGTTCCACTTTGGCTGACCTGTGGTGGCGCAGTGGATAAAGCGTCGACCTGGGAATACTGAGGTCACCAGTTCAAAACCCTGCACTGATCTGGTCAAGGCACATATGGGAGTTGAGCTTCCAGCTCCTCCCCCCTTTCTCTCTTTCTCTCTCTCTCTCTCACTCTGTGTCTCCTCTCTAAAATGAATAAAATAAAAATAAAAATTAAAAAAAATCATTTTAAAATCAGTTCCACTTTATATGCACAAAATATGTCCTAAAGCATTCTTACATAATATTTGAGGCCAAAATCCCATGGATAAAACATGGGGATGATTTCTATTTATTCAATAGATATTTATTGGACAACATTCAAGGAGATGGAGATGTATTGTTAGAGAAAAGAAATATGGTTACTGCTCTTATAGAGCTTGTAATTAGGTGAGAGGATAAAGGCAACAAATAAAAAAATTAAATACATAAAATCATAGGCAGTGTTTACTGCTGTTCCTAATTCTTTAAGGGAGTTACTTCAAGAACAGAAAAGTGACCAGTGCAACGGAAGCATAGTGAATAGGAGTGTGTTTGTGTTTTAGTGTGTATTCTTCTCATTTGCTCTTCAATGACTGTTTTTGATGCTGATGAGGTTTTGGCACCCACTTAATGGGCCTGAAGATCTGCTCCCAGCAGGGTGCGTGTCTGGTTAGATTTGACAGTATGCTGGCACTTAAGGATTTGGGGTTGCCTTGACAATGAGCTTCAGGAAAAACACTAAGGGACTCTGCATGGTGTCAACTGAAGGACTCCAGCAGAACTAGGACACCTTGTGACATCAATATAAATAGCTGCACATTGACAGCTGCTACCAAGTAATCAAAAACAGGTGGCTAAATGTGAACTGAAATGTGATGGTGATTATTGTATTTTGAAGGTAAAGTCTGTGAATCTCTGTGTACAATCAGGATTGCTGTTTGCATAAAAGCTGCAGGTTTATTCCAATCTGTATCTATGTCAGCTTCCATATTTGTTGATATAATTTTATTTAAAATATTGAACATTTTAATTTATCGTGTTATCCATATTTGTTTATGCAATTTTAAACATCTGTTCATTTGTACTGTTCACCATACAGTTATGGAGAATTAATTATGAGCCTAAAAATGCTCTTCTAAAAACCAGTATAATCATTCTTCCAGGTAATTTCTCAAATTAAAAACGATCCAAAATAAAACTAATACTCTCACCCAAAATAAAATTTGTCGCTTTATGTTTGATAAATTAGTTACTTAAAAACATGCTACTTAATAATTACTATCTATTTTAAGTCAATCATCTATTTTAAGTCTAACTTCAAACTTCCTCTTAATGTCAGTAAATAAACAATTGTATATTTATTTTAACAATGTATTACATTCAAAAAAACCTTAAAAATATTTTTATTTCTCTTCTCCAACAAATTGTATCCCATCAAAGAGAAAAAACAATCAGCTATTATTGTTCCAATTATTTATGTGTCCGTTTTTATTCCAGTACTGTAGGGAATCATTCATTTAACCTTGAACCCTCTATGACTTGGATTGGGGAATTTTAGTTAAAAGTCCTGTGTGAATGCTTCTTGGATGCAAATACCAAAATAGTGTGAGTGGGTGACCTTTGTGCAGACACAAAGGAATGCATGGGAATGGGCTTTAGAAAATTAGGCCAGAGGTTCTGGATTGCTCCTTCCTTTGTGCTTGGTAATTAGCAAAAAAAAATGTTCTGACCAAATTATCCCTTTTTCCAAGTCAGCAAAATGGCCTTCAGTCATTCTTTCTCCTTGTCACCCGTCCTCCCTCCCCTGTGATCCTGTTCCCTCTGTTCTGTTTCTGATAATAAAAGCTAAGGGAGAAGGAGATTCAGGAGGTCTCTCTTTGCCTCCCTTGGCAGGCCTCCCTTTCTCTTCTTCTTGACATAAGTTTGTGCCTTGAGTAGTTTTTTTCCACACGACACTGGTAATTTCCAGCAGGCTAGCGTACTGTACAGGACCATAGAGTTTTGATTAGAATGGCTTTGTAATAAAGTTTGAAATTAGGAAGTGTGATGCCTTGAACTTTGATCTTCTTTCCTAGGATTACTAAACCAGATTTTTTGATGTTTGTTGAGTAGTAGCATTTTTCTATAAACACATTTTACACACATCGCAGATATCCTCTTACAGGCCGGGGTTGAATAAGTATCGTATTATTTAAGTAAACTATTTTGTGCTACTATTCTTCATGGGTTATTAAGAATTAGATGACAATAACATACCTGTAAAGTTGTTGCTTGATTTTGTATTTACAGAATGTATGGGATCAGAGAAGGTAAAGGAACTAGTGAAATTATATATACATATCACAGAGATATGAATAACAGGACAGCAAATCCTAGAAGGAAGAAGGAAGGGAGTTATGGGGAGGGAGGTAAATGGGGTATAAAAAGGGACACAGGGGTGTGGGAAGGTGAGCGAGTTATATTCAGTGGAACACTTGCATCCATGTAAACACATTAAAAATTAATAATACTACTACTAATAATAATGACAAAACAGAAAAAAGAAAACATTGTTTTTAATATTTTAGCCATACTATACTACAGTATTTCTTTATTAAATTTAATGTCCAGGTCTTCAAATTACCTGTCTGAGAAACTATGTAATATACTTCAGTATTACAAACTATACAATTAATGTACTGTTTTTAATTAAAATTATTGATTCTATATATCTTTAAAGCCAAGTAAACTCATTTTTTTATTATTTGTGTTTTTTTTTAACTAAGCCTATTGCCACTTTTTATTTATGCTGTCATTCGTGCTGTGGGAAAGGTAATGTTGTGATTTTAAAACAAGCATGAACATTGTGTGTCCTTTAAGTCTTCAAAGCATTTAGGAGCTGCTTCCCAGCCCAGTTTCCAAGTCACACTGGAAAGCAATCTTATTCTTTAATAAAAAATTCTGCAAATGATATTGAGATTGATAACTCATTTTATTCACCACACATAGAGTTCTACTTTAAAGAAAATATATTTACCGCCACTGAATATATTGAAAACTTTTGATTTAGGATTCAGATGAAATTGCAAAAGATAAACTCAAGACATGTTTTCAGAAATGTCAATACCTTTAGATTGTGATTTGATAGTTGAAGTGTATTAGTGTATAATGTGACCTGCTACTTAATTAGTTCAAAAATCTCTAATGTTATTTTTTTCAGGTATTTTTAAGGGTTATTTTTGTGATGTTAATAACATTTTTTTGTGTGTGTACTGAGATAGAGGAAAGAATTTCTAGTCTGTCTACATATAATTAAAATTATGTGGTACTTTTCTTTCTCTGACTTGGACAATTTGTAGAGGGCATGGGTATTGGGGGCCTGGGTGCAAAATGTGTGCATGGTGTAGCCGCAGCCACCATCACAGCCACTTGGCCCATGCAGGTTCTCATTGAATTCGGAAAGATAGTAATGAAACAATGGAGCCAAGAACTGGTGAGCCATTACCTTAATCCTAGCTCACACCCAGCAGGCGAGAAATACACACAGTGGGAAAACACTTCCCTTTCCATTCAGGGCTCCCAAAGCCACTGACTCATTCGAGTATCCCTAGAATCAAAGGCCCCACCAGCCTTATTCACCTCTGTCCCCCATCTCCTTCTCTCTGTGCCAACTCTGCACAAACTGGCTTCTCCTTCAGCATTCCACCAGCTTGGCTGCCTCTCCTCTGCAATGTTGATGACAGGATCTGAGCAATAGAGCCCATGGTCTGCCTTATCTTGTAGTGTAGAAATTAAAGCCTTTAAGCCAGTTAAAAAATAAGGAAATTTCTGATACAAAGCCACTTGTCTGAGGCATAAATTAGATTTCTCATAAGAGTACACCACCCCCTCTCATGCAACAGTGAAGGGTGTGGGGGAAAGCTTAGTTTTGAGAAGATTTTAGTATTAAAAGGGTGGGAAAGTCTTATTCTTTTTTTTTTTTTTTTTTTTTTGAGCTTGTTAAGAAAGCCATTTTATTTTGAGTTTATTTTACTTTATTTACATGCAGTCAAGTTTGAGTCTGATCACTGTTTTAGTTCATGAAGTGTTTGTTCATCATATACTTACCTGGCAGGGGAGATACCGTGATCACTAAAGTCTTATTCTTAAAACTAGGTCTTAAGCCAGCGGTTCTCAAACTTTTTGAAGTCAGGGTGTGTATGGCCAATAGTCGCGGCCACCATCACAGCAGCCAGGCCAATGCAGGTTCGCAATGGATTCGGACAGATCGTGATGAAACACAGGAGCCACAAACTGGTGAGCCATCAGCTTTAATTCTAGCTTGCACCCGGCGGGCAAGCAAAAAATCCAAACCTTTAATCCAATTATACATAAAGAAAGTCTCTGATACAAAGTCACCCATCTGAGGCATAATGGGATTCCTCCCTACATCACCACCCTACATCATCCAATCAGTCAAGGGTGTGGGGAAAAGCTTAAAGCCAAGCCTTAGGCCATAACAACCTGGCCTGCTTACATTACAGCCTTTCCCCCACACCCATCCCAAGCACAAGGGCAAATATTATCACCTGGGCTTTTATAATATGCTCACTTTGTTAAAGACGGGCTTCCATGTGGGCAGCGCCATCTTTAACAAAGTGAGCATATTATATTTTATCTGCCCAACAGGGTGCATTTAAAATCCTACAAATAATTTTAGGCACACTATATACAAATTTCTGATAAATAAATTATAATAATTAAGTCAAATATTAAAGAAAAACATAAAAAGTCCAAGTGTGCTTTTATGGTAATTAAATGAAATAAATACAAAAGTAAGTTTATTCTGACATTAAAAAACATTTTTATGTTACATATTTTTGAGTTATGCTTTTTAGAATTCTTTAAAAAGAGGGGTTAAAAAATAAAAAACAACAAAACTTATCTTTTTATATATATAGATACATTCTTAGTAAGATTTAGTAAACTCGGCAGGTCTAGGCATGAATGTGTTAAGTTTTTTCATTGTTGTGTTTCTGAGAAACATGAGCCTGATGTGTCCTAGAGAAATGTTTGAGTACATATTTGAAAGGCAAACTCTCATTTTCTTGTCAATATATTGAAGAATTCCTCTTTTTTTACCCTTAATTGTGTTGAGTGCAGGAAACCCACCATACATATCATCTTAACTTTACACCAAACAAAGGATAAAAGAAACTTGCCTCCAGTCTTTCTGGGGGAACATGGGAGGTAGTGTAAACAATCCAGCATCACAATTTAACAGCCTTTTGCAATCTAATCAGGTAAGTGAAGTGGGGGGTTGGGCAGACTGTCAGCTTACAGCCAATTCCCCACACTTCTGTCCCCCAAAAATCTAAACTCCAAAAACCCTGTTGGTCTTTTGGTCCTCAACAGGCACATATTTCTCTGGAATATCTTAGGGCCCACCTGGAAATTTTCTAGGGTGCACCAGTGCATATTGGAGGACACTTTGAGAACCACTGCCTTAGGCTATAAGGACCTAGCCAGTTTACAGCCTGTTTCCCACATCCAGTGCAAACCATAATCAAGCAAGCATATACATCATATTTACAAACTTATTTGACTAACAATGTGAAAGGATTAAACAGAGGAATAAAACTCAGAGACGCAGATAATAGTATGGGCATGACAAGAGAGAAAGGGGGAGGAAAAAGGGCAAACGGGGGATAGATGGTAATGGAAGGAGACTTGACTTGGGGTGATAAACACACAATACAACAAGCTGATGTATTATAGAATTTTATGCCTAAAACCGATATAATTTGATTAATCAATGTCACCCCAATAAATTCAATAAAAATTTTCAAAGTGACATCTTAGTTCAAAATTTTGAGATTTTTACCATATATTTACCATATTTTAAAATTCTAAAATCATATATGAAGTAATTTAGTATCTAGATTTGGTACAAACTTTTGTCATTTCAAAAACTATAAAAACAAATGTCTAACTCTTAAATATAAATTTATTTTAGATTATTAGTTAAGATGTCATGCATTTGTAAGTTTTCATTAGTACTCAAACACTGGTAACAGTGATTTAAATACTAGATTACCCTAGAAAACACAATATGGATACTAACTCCATAGATAAGTATGAAGAGAATTCAGAAACCAACAAATTTATTCTACCGAGGTTTTATTTTTGTTATTTCATTTTGTTCTAAAGACCACAAGATCAAGTTGGTTTTATATTATGGACATTATACAGATAAAAAAACTAAGGCACTGAAAATTTGAGTATTTATACAAGTCAACTAGCTAAAGTTGAATAAAAGATTAGAATATAATCATTTACCTCTACACTAACAATAGTTCACTGTAAAAACATGAAGTCAGGTAATATCGAGTCAGGAATTGAGTGTGATTTCTTAATACTTTATTAAGAAAAAATATTTTTAGATAAAAATAAGTTAATGTGTGCATATGTGTCATTTGAATATCTTTTGAAACATATATTTAACCTTTAGTCCTAGATCTCAAGTTACGTTTCAGTGTTCTAAAAATTTATGTTAGACTTACTATTATTTAAATAACTGGTTGGAATTACTTGACAGTATTATAGGTTAATTCTTATAAACTCATACAATCTTTCAAACTAGAATAATAAATATTTAATGTCAGAATAGTGATATTACTTTTGTGTTCTAGATAATATCTGTATTCAATAAAATATTTAGAAAACATCAATATGAAGGGAAAAAATGGCCACACAAAATTAAATCTAAAGTTTTATAAAAGAATTATTATAGAGAGAATGATGAATTGGTAATTCTTCTTATGGTTATAAAAAATAACTTTGGTTGAGTGATTCCAATGTACAAGCTATAGTTCTAAGTATTTTTCATGGATTAGCTCAATTAATACAACTCTTTTCTGCGACAGATGCTATTACTATCATTTCACAAATGACGAAGCACACACAGGATGGTTGAGCACTTTGCTCAAGGTCACATAGATATTAAAGTGGCAGAGCTGAGATTTAATACCAGTTAAAATGTCTCGAGGCTGCTCCCAAGCACCACAATTTCAGTACTGACTCGTTAGAGTCAAGACACATCTAGGATCACTGGTAACTGCTTTTCAGAAAGCAGTGTTTTGAGGGTTTTTTTTTTTTTTTTTTTTTTTAGGTTTTATTTTCTCTCTTTCTCTAAGTAGAATTACAGTAAAAACATAGTAACTTCCATTTTTACTTTAGAATTTTTCGCTATACCTTAACATTTTAATTTCAGTATAATATTAAAATACTTTATACTTAAAAATCCAATAACTATTATACTGCACACATATTTTTACTTTTTTTTGATATTTTTGACTTAAGAAAAGACAATAGTTTCAGCATTGCAATATTACAGTAATGTTAGGATACTGAAATGACCTATTATTTTTCAGGAATGTATCACTGCTGATTGTAAGCAATTAAAGTTGGACATTTTTATAAATTTGGAGAGGAGTAAGGATAAGATTTTTGGTGGTTTGAGTTAAATTACCCATATCTTCAAGAACAAGAATAGTTCAAGTAAAAATTGTCTACTCTAGAAATTATTGTTCCCGTCAGTTGCATATGACAAAGGTGAAGCTTAGAAAATGTAAATTCCTTGCTCACAATAATTTAGCTAATAACTGATAGAGCTAGAATTTACACTGATCATTACAACTCTACAGTTCTTTTTTTTACATGAAATATATAGAAACAGAAGCTACATTCTTAGTAAGATGTTTAGAACATAAATATAGATGTGTGTGCTATTATTACAGTGTCACTATGAAATTTAGCTGGAGTAGAGAATCTTCAGTTATATCTGTGTGAGTGCCACATCATACAAACACAGGCATACACAATAACAAGCAACTTGAGGAACACAGGTTCAATATGTTTTTCTTAGTGACACACTACTGAAACAAAACGAAAGGTATGTGTCTATATGCATACATAATATATATATATATATATATATATATATATATATATATATATATATATATATATATATATATATTTGTGCATACATGCCATGGCCAGTTTGCTCAGTAGTAGAGCATTGGCCAAGCATGTGGATGTCCTAGGTTCAATTCCTGGTAAGGGCACACAGGAGAAGCACCCGTCTGCTTCTCCAGCCCTCACCCTCTTCCTTGTCCTCTCTTCGCTCTTCCCCTCCTGCAGCCAAAGCTCAATTAGAGCGAGTTATCCCCAGGCACTTTAGGATGGCTTCATGGCCTCCACCTCCGGTGCTAAAAAATGGCCCTGGTTGCAACAGAGCAAGAGCGCCAGATGGGCAGAGCGTTGCCCCCTAGTAGGCTTACTGGGTGGATCTTGGTCGGACACATGTGGGAGTCTATCTCTGCCTCCCCTCCTCTCACTATATTAATAAAATATATATATTTATGCATGCACAATTCACATTATTATATTTTTCTCACATCTGAAAAAATTTAATTATTGATCTTAGTATAAAAATTATTATATTTAAGTACCAGCATAACATTTTATAGTAATAGAAAAATTAAATGTTAGTTATATATACTTCTGTACTGAGTATATTTCACTTTGTAAGTTACCTTATTTATAACTTTCATTTCTCTCAAAGTTACCTCTATTAAAAATACTTTTACTTTTTTTACAACCATTTTAAATGACAAGAAAATAGTATAAAAATCCTGTTTAACACACACACACACACACAAATGTATGCTAACATACCCCATAAAAATCATAAAAAATATGATTTTTAAAACCATTTCATTTACTTTAGTTATATTTTGATTTTATGAGCATTTTATTTTTTATGATGACTTAGTCACTTTGTTGAGCTATATTATCAGAAAACTCATTGTAAATTGGTTAATTATATCTTCTTTCAAACTTACCCAAGAAACATATTCAAAAATCACCATAGTTTAACTCATTTTGTTAAAAAAGCTAGTAACATGACCCTCAGCCTTTTAAAGTGTTTATTCAATATACTGTTTTATCACAAGAAAATATAAAATATATACTTGAAATAGAAATTATACATACAAATTCTAAAGAAACAAATATGTCAAATACGAAACATCCTAAAATAACTTATTTAAAGACTATAGAATATAATCCAAAATAAAATAAAAATAAATAAATAAATAACTCTGCTGAGCATTTTGCCCTTTAGGATAAACAAAGGTAAAATTAAAAATTTCTTGGTTTGTTCTCTTCTCATAATTTACATCACTTATGTATTATTTGTACCATTGCAATAAGAAGACAAATTGGTTTTCTAATAGGTTCCCTGAAGAATTCTATCAAATTAACTGTGTCTCATTTTGTCCAGCCCAGCCATTTTCTATTTATTACATCAATATAATAAAATTCACCCTTAGGGAAGTTGTACTAAAACCAGACAACTTAATCATAGAGATGAATAAGTGTTAAGTGATTTACTAGTTTTTAAAAAATACACACTTCACTTTTAAAAGGGACAGCCTTAATTATTCCTAAAATTTAATCACTTATTTGTTTTTTCTTTTCTTGGGTATATGTTAATTTCTGCTTGCTTTGTTATACTCTTAATAGTTTCATATTATTGACATGGTCAGGAGAGCAAAGTTAGTTCTTGGGTAGATATTTACTATTCTTCATCTTGTCAGAAAAATACAGAAAAACTGATTTCATATGTCCCCATACATTTTAACATGGTTTAATCAGATTCTAACAACAACAACATAAACAAAATATATACAAGGGAATATTAGGACCGACTCTCTAGGCTCTACCACTCAGTTGCTCTGAAACATTCGATAAGCTACAACTTTTGAGACTCACTTTCTTCACCAATACAATGAAACTGGTAATAATCTAACAAGATACCAAATAGCAAATTATCAAAAGAAGTCATATTTATAAACATAGATCTTAATCTGTATATATGCTTTGTAGTTATAACTTTTATTTTTTACTTATTTTTTAAAAAATTTTCCATTGATTTGAGAGGGAGAAGAAAGAGAAGGAAGAGAGAGGGGAAGGAAGAGGGAGAGAGAAGCATCAACTTGTTTCAATCAGCTTTTCCATTCGGTTGTTTGTGTACATGTTGATTGCTTCTCATATATGCCCTGACCGAGGATTGGACTCATGACCTCTGGCATACCAGGATGATGCTTTATTCACGGGGCTTGCAGTTGTTACTCTTACGTTAAACACAAACATTCTAGAACTGAGTTGGGTAAGGGTGAGGCTGGCCAGTAGAGGATAAAGCCTTTTGCTGAGGTCCTGGAAGGGCCTGGTGTGGATAGGAGTAACTCAGGATGAGTTGAGTAGTTATATGTGCTGTGCACTATGAAAACAAACAAAATAATGACCAATATTCATTTCCCAACTGAGAAGAATCATTACTCAAAAAAAGTGCATTCCGTTCTTAGTAGGGACTTCTAGTATGGAATGAGTTTTTCAGTAGACAATTCAGCACTTAGCACAGAGGTTGCTTGCACAGGAATGAGCTATATTAGTTTTTGTGTAAGTGCTGTGGTCTACTGGGGAGTCCCTACACAATAATTCCTCTTGGCAGTGTTTTGATTAAAAGCATTCAAATTCATTGGGAATGATTACATGCCTCTTAAGTGGCCTAAGAGAACAAAAGATGTTTGATTTCATAGTTGTGAAGGGGAGTTTAGTTCTCCACGGGGATTACTGATGCTATTCCAACAAAACACCAATTTCATAGACAAGCACAAGCTTCCCAAGTTAAGGAGTTTGACTCAAATGAGAAATACTAGAAAGAAATGAATTATGTTAAGCTACTGTGTAAAATAGCAGCTGGTAAACTAGAATAGATGAAATTTAATATATCCTGCATGGTATTTATATATATCTTAAAAACAATTTTAAAAACAGACATATATTTACCATATAGATGTATTCAAATATATTACTAAAACAAAATTTAAAAATATTTTAAATAAAATAAAAGCTAAATCATTTTACTAAATCTAAACCTGATAATAATTAACATGTACATAACAACATAGCTAAGCCAATTTTCACATTTCTTCTGAGGAATATAATATCAAGTTGTTTTTGCATTCTAGTCTTGTTACTACTAACTTCTATAGCTTGGATACAAAGATTAAGAATTAAGTGAGTCTGATTAAGCCCTAATTGAGCTATTGGTGGTAAATTAATTACATTGCAATACATTTGAAGATTAAGATTAAGAAAATTTTATGCCCTGGCTGATGTAAATACAGGGCAACACTGACATAAATTATCTTGGAAAAGCTTTCAAAATGACATATTCAGAGCTACTTTCCCTTGCAATTTCCAGTCCCTTGAAATTTCACGAGAAGAAAATTATATATACAGGCCTATAAGGAATACACGGAAACAAAACAAGCCTCTCCTTTGAGCATAAGTGAGCTTATTTATTCAATATAATGTCAGTGTGCTTGTTTGCAATCAAAGTACTGCATCACATTTGTGTCATAATTTATAGTTAGATTGGAAATTCACAGAAATCAGTACCTAATTATTTATTACATCAATGTCAAAATAATACAGGAAGTGCAGGAAAAAGATAAAGAGGAACTATGGTTCTAGCACTATATGTGAAATTTCTAGAAAAGGTTAAAACATCTATCTAATCTGAACACTGTTTAATAGTTTCCTCTTTTCCTGATCATATAGCAACTTGACCATTGTACTAACAGAGACATCAATCATATCATATCACATGAAGTTAATTCAATAACATTTAACTTTCTCACTTAGATTGCTAAAAGAGGCACCTCAAAATTAAATGCAATCTTATATCAGTGAATATATTTTTTAACTAGTACTTATTGAAAGTGTGCATAATTTGGCCTGGATTGGGAAGAATGGTTCACAGAGGGAAGGAGAAGACACTATGAAACGACACCTAGGTTTGAACAAGAAATAAGGCTCAATAGAATATAGCGGTACTTTGAGATATGAACAGATCAACATACAATTTTTTTAAAGATATGAGCTGCGTCTCGGTCCATATTTTGTTTGAGATCCAAGTCCAGATCAGCAGGTTGATATACGAGTTGACTGACTTACGAGCTCGGCTACAGAACAAATTAAATTTGTATCTCAAGGTACCACTGTAATAAAAAGTAAGATATTTATAGCCTTGATGTTTGTTTTCGGTTTGCTTATTTTGATTGTTAAATATGTACTCAGACAGGTAAGCATGTAAACAAATAATATAAACTCAAATATTAATAATTGCCATAAAAATAAAAGGGGGCTAGTAAGTTCGGGTGGCAGATAAAGAGCTAAGGTATGAATGAGTCCAGAACTAAGAATGATAAAAAAGAAAATGAGGCTTGCAAAGAAGTTTTAGGTGAAGTACTCAGAGCCCTGAGATCATAATGAGTTTTTCATGCTAAAGGAATGGAAAAACAGACCAAATAGGAGAGCCAATCTGGGGAGAAAATGATGGGAGGAAGTCCAAGATTGATGAAGAAGCCAGAGACAATGTCTTTGTGTGACATTTGGGATTTACTCTGAAAATCACTTGAGAATTCATTCATTGGGATGTTCAAAAATGGCAATGGTACCTGACCAGGCGGTGGCGCAGTGGATAGAGCCTTGGACTGGGATGTGGAGGACCCAGGTTTGAGACCCCGAGATCGCCAGCTTGATCGCAGACTCATCTGGCTTGAGCAAAAAGCTCACCAGCTTGGACACAAGGTCACTGGCTCAAACAAGGAGTTACTTGGTCTGCTGAAGGCCCACGGTCAAGGCACATATAAAAAAGCAATCAATGAACAGCTAAGGTGTTGCAATGAAAAACTGATGATTGATGCTTCTCATCTCTCTCCGTTCCTGTCTATCTGTCCCTATTTATCCCTTTCTCTGACTCTCATGATAGGATTTGCCCTTTTTAGAAGATCATTTTGAGTGCAAAGCTGGAAACAAAGAAGTAGTGTTTAGAAACCTGCTACCTTCCAGGTGAGAGATGAAAGTGGCTTGACACTGTAGCAGTGGAGGATGTGATGAGAAGGGATCAAATCAGATCTGTGCATTGAAGATGTTGGCTACAGGACCAACTGAGAGATGGAATGAGAGACGAAAAAGCAAGAATGGGGAATAGCTTCTGAGTTTTGATCTGAGTTCCTCAGTAAAATTATATTTCAATTAATGTAGAATTATATTTTTTGTAACATCTCCAAAAAAAATTCTTGGTGGGGGCAATTATTTGTAACATTCTTAACTGCTACATTATACTTACTTGCCTGGAATGCTACCTCCTCCCAGTTCCACACCCCTTTCATAATTTTTTTTTTTATTAACTTTAATGTGGTGACACCAATAAATCAGGGTACATATGTACAATGAAAACATCTCCAGATTATCTCATCATTCAATTGTGTTGCATACCCGTCACCCAAAGTCAAATTGTCCTTTGTCACCTTCTATCTGGTTTTCCTTGTGCCTCTCCTACCCTTCTCCCTTTCCCACCCTTCCCTCCCTGCCCCCATCCCGTAACCACCACACTCTTGTCCATGTCTCATAGTCTCACTTTAATGTCCCACCTATGTATGAATTCATGCTGTTCTCAGTTTTTTTTTTCATATTTACTTATTTCACTTCGTATAATGTTATCAAGGTACCACCATTTTGTTGTAAACGATCCGATGTCATCATTTCTTATGTTCGAGTAGTATTCCATAGTATATATGTACCAAGGCTTTTTAAACCACTCGTCTTCTGATGGACACTTGGGCTGTTTCCAGATCTTCGCTATTGTGAACAATGCTACCACGCACATGGGGGCGCATTTCTTCTTTTCGAACAGTGCTATGGTGTTCTTAGGGTATATTCCTAAAAGTGGGGTAGCCAGGTCAAAAGGCAGTTCGATTTTTAATTTTTTGAGGAATCTCCATACTGTTTTCCACAGTGGCTGCACCAGACTGCATTCCCACCAGCAGTGCAGAAGGGTTCTCTTTTCTCCACATCCTCGCCAGCACTTATTCTGTGTTGTTTTGCTGATGAGTGCCATTCTGACTGGTGTGAGGTGATACCTCATTGTGGTTTTAATTTGCATTTCTCTAATGATTAGTGATGTTGAGCATTTTTTTCATATGTCTTTTGGCCATCTGTATGTGTTCTTTGGAGAAATTTCTATTCATTTCTTTTGCCCATTTTTTGATTGGATTGTTTGTCTTCCTGGTGTTGAGTTTTATAAGTTCTTTATAAATTTTGGTTATTAACCCCTTATCCGAAGTGCTGTTGAATATGTTCTCCCATTGTGTGGTTTGTCTTTTTATTCTGTTCTTATTATCTTTAGATGTGCAAAAACTTTTTAGTTTGATATAGTCCCATTTGTTTATCTTGCCTTTTATTTCATTTGCCGATGGTGATAAATCAGCAAATATATTGCTGCTACAGATGTCGGAAAGCTTGCTGCCTATGTTTTCTTCTAAGATGCTTATAGTTTCACGGCTTATGTTTAAGTCTTTTATCCATTTTGAATTTGTTTTTGTGAATGGTGTAAGTTGATGGTCTAGTTTCTTTTTTTTGCAGGTAGATGTCCAATTTTCCAAACACCATTTGTTAAAGAGGCTGTCTTTACTCCATTGTATGTTCTTTCCTCCTTTGTCAAATATCAGTTGTCCATAAAGAGGTGGGTTTATTTCTGGGTTCTCTGTTCTGTTCCATTGATCAATGTGTCTGTTCTTATGTCAGTACCAAGCTGTCTTGAGTATAATGGCCTTGTAGTAGACCTTGATATCCGGAAGAGTGATACCTCCTGCTTTATTTTTTCTCTTTAGGATTGCTGAGACTATACGATTTTTGTCACAGACTATCATGTGATTTTTGTCCTTCCTTTTGTTCTTTTTTGGTTTCATATAAATTTTTGGAATATGTTTTGTATATCTTTGAAATATGTCATTGGTATTTTAATTGGTATTGCATTGAATTTATAAATTGCTTTGGGTAATATAGACATTTTAATGATGTTTATTCTTCCTAGCCATGAGCACGGTATATGCCTCCACTTGTTTGTATCTTCCTTGATTTCCTTTATCAATGTTTTATAATTTTCTGAGTACAAGTCCTTAACCTCCTTGGTTAAATTTACTCCTAGGTATTTTATTTTTTTTCGCTGCAATAGTGAAGGGGATTGTTTCCTTAAGTTCTTTTGCTGACAGTTCATTCTTTGTATACAGAAATGCCTCTGATTTCTGCGTATTAATTTTATATCCTGCCACCTTGCTGAATTCATTTATAAGATCCAGTAGTTTTTTGACTGAGACTTTAGGGTTTTCTATATACAATATCATATCATCTGCAAATAGTGACAGTTTTACTTCTTCTTTTGCAATTTGGATGCCTTTTATTTCTTCTTCTTGTCTGATTGCTATAGCTAGGACTTCCAGAACTATGTTGAATAAGAGTGGTGAAAGTGGGCAACCCTGCCTGGTTCTTGATCTTAAGGGGATTGCTTTTAATTTTTTTACATTTAGTATGATGTTTGCTGTGGGTTTGTCGTAGATGGCCTTTATCATGTTAAGGAATGTTCTTTGTATTCCCACTTTACTGAGAGTTTTGAGCATGAATGGGTGCTGGATTTTATCAAATGCCTTTTCTGCATCTATTGAAATTATCATGTGATTTTTGTCCTTCCTTATGTTTATGTGATGAATCACATTGATTGATTTGCAAATATTAAACCAGCCTTGCCTCTCCAGGATAAATCCCTCTTGATCATGGTGTATGATTTTTTTCATATATTGCTGGATCCGGTTGGCTAATATTTTGTTGAAAATTTTAGCGTCTAAATTCATCAGGGATATAGGCCTATAATTTTCTTTCTTTGTGTTGTCTTTGCCTGGTTTTGGGATCAGAATTATGCTCGCCTCATAAAAGGAGTTTGGAAGTCTTCCTTCCTCTTGAATTTTTTGAAATAGCTTGAGGAAGATAGGAGTTAGTTCTTCTTTGAATTTTTGATAGAATTCACTTGTGAAGCTATCAGGCCCAGGACTTTTCTTTTTTGGGAGTTTTTTGATAACTGTTTCGATCTCATTTGTTGTAATTGGTCTGTTTAGGTGTTCTGATTCTTCCAGATTGAGGTTTGGAAGGTTATATGATTCAAGAAATTTGTCCATTTCATCTAGATTGTCTAATTTTTTGGCATAGAGTTCTTCATAGTATTTTCTTACAATGCTTTGTATTTCTGTTGTATCAGTTGTTATTTCTCCTCTGTCCTTTTTAATTTTATTTATTTGAAACCTCTCTCTTTTTTTCTTGGTGAGTCTAGTTAATGCTTCATCAATCTTATTTACCTTTTCAAAGAACCAGCTTCTGGTTTCATTGATCCTCTGTATTGTTTTCTTAGCCTCTATGTCATTTATTTCTGCTCTGATCTTTATTATTTCCTTCCTTCTACTTGTCCTGTGTTTTATTTGTTGTTGTTTTTCTAGTTCTTTTAGATGCAGGGTTAGGTTGCTTATTTGAGCTTTTTCTAGCTTCCTATGATATGCCTGTAGTGCAATGAACTTCCCTCTCAGTACTGCTTTTGCTGTGTCCCATAAATTTTGAGTTGATGTATGCTCATTATCATTTGTTTCTAGAAACTTTTTTATTTCTTCTTTGATCTTATTGTTAATCCATTCATTATTTAATATCATTCTATTTAGTTTCCAAGTATTTGAGTATTTTTCAGTTTTTCTTTTGTGGTTAATTTCTAGTTTCATGGCATTGTGATCAGAGAAAATGCTTGATATGATTTCAATCTTCTTGAATTTATTGAGACTATTTTTGTGTCCTAACATGTGGTCTATCCTAGAAAACGTACCATGAGCGCTTGAGAAGAATGTATATTCTACTGCTTTGGGATGAAAAGTTCTGAAGATATTTATTAAATCAAGTTGATCTAGTGTATCCTTTAAGTCTGCTGTTTTTTTATTGATTTTCTTTCTTGAGGATCTATTCAGTGTTGTTAGTGGGGTATTGAAATCCCCTACTATGATAATATTGTTGTTAATCTCGCCCTTTATGTCTATCAAAGTCTGCTTTATGTATGTCGGGGGTCCTATATTTGGTGCGTAGATATTTATAATAGTTATATCTTCCTGTTGAATTGTTCCTTTTATCATTATGTAGTGTCCTTCTTTATCTCTTACTACAGACTTTGTTTTAAAGTCCATTTTGTCAGCTATAAGTACTGCTACCCCGGCTTTTTTTTCATTTCCATTTGCATGAAATATTTGTTTCCATCCTTTTACCTTCAGTCTATGTGCATCTTTTGTTTTAAGGTGTGTCTCTTGTAGACAGCATATGCATGGGTCCTGTTTCTTTATCCACGCAGCTACCCTATGTGTTTTGATTGGATCATTTAATCTATTTACATTTAAGGTTATTATTGATATGTTGTTGTTTATTGCCATTTTATTCTTTAAAGCTGTATTCTTCTTTTGCTATATTCTTTCCTCCCTTTGAACTGTTCACAACAGGCCCCGTAGTATCTCTTGCAGAATTGGTTTGGTTTTAATGAATTCCTTGAGGCTTTCTTTGTCTGGAAAGCTCTTTATTTCTCCTTCAATTTTAAATGTTAGCCTTGCTGGATAGAGTAGTCTTGGTTGTAGGTTCTTGTTCTGCATTATTTTGATTATATCTTGTCATTCCCTTCTGGCCTCAAGTGTTTCTGTTGAGAAATCCGATGTCATCCTTATGGGGGCTCCTTTGTAGGTGATAGCCTTTTTTTCTCTAGCAGCTTTTAAGATTTTTTCTTTATCCATTAGCTTTGGTATTTTAACTATGTTATGTCTTGGTGTAGATCTTTTTGGGTTTCTCTTTAATGGAGTTCTGTGTGCTTCTTGAACGTGTGGAATGTTTCCCAGCCTTAATTTAGGGAAGTTTTCTGCTATGATTTGATTGAACAAAGTTTCCATTTCCTGTCTTCTTTCCTCTTCTTCAGGCACCCCTATGATGCGAATGTTGTTTCTCTTCATGTTGTCACAGAGCTCTCTTAGTTTTTCCTCACATTTTTTGAGTCTCTTTTCCTTTTTCTTCTCTGCTTCTGTGCCTTTGTTTATTGTGTTTTCTAACTTGCTTATTCAATCCTCAGCGTGATTCATCCTTCTTTTAATTCCTTCCATTGTGGTCTTCAGTTCTGATACTGTATTTGTCATTTCTGTCTGATTCTTTTTTATTATTTCAATTTCGTTCTTTATGCTTGTTATCTCTTTATTTAGGTGTTCATAGTGACTATCCATTGTTGCTCTAATTTCTTTGAACATCCTAACTATCATTATTCTCAATTCTGCTTCTGGTAGTTTGGTTATATCTGGTTCATTCAGGTCCTTCTCTGGGGATTTCTCTTGATTCATTTGGTTTGCATTCCTCTGCCTGCCCATTTTATCTGTGTATAGGCAAGTTGTGGGCACTGGAGTCCAGTAGGTGTTCCCTTTGTGTTCTCTAGGTGTGGTCTGTCTGCAGGCCTGCCACCCCCTCTCCTGCTGCCTAGGGTGGTTGGGTATGGGCGTTGCCAGCGACAGCCTACTGCGGCTGTTGCTGTGATTTCCACCTCTCCTCCGTGGGAGAGGCTGTCACTCAAGCCACAAGCCTTAGTACCAAGGGCAGAGGTGAGCACCTTTGCTCAGCTGCGGAACCAGCCTTTTTCCGGAAGGCTTATGCCCAGCCCCCGTAGTCAGAGCCTGCTCACCACAGTTTTGCAGGTTGGGCGGGGCTTTTGACGTGCTCTCAGCTGTGAGCCTTTGCCCGTCCAGAATTTAGCCCCACCTTCGAGGCCGGGGCCCTCCTGCGTAGGGTCGCAAACTGCGGTTTATTGGGCCGGGAGTGTTTGCTGGCGTTAGCTCAGCTGCTAGCTTCCGATCGATCAGGACTCTACCACGCCCCCACGTTTGGCGCCAGCTCGCGCACGTAGGGTGGCCAGCCACAGGGATTTCTCTGGCCAGGCGGGGCTAGTAGTGTGAGCTCAGCCGCGAAAGCCACCTCACGCACACAAAGGATTTCAAACCACCGCAGTTTTTCCGTCTGGGCGGGGTTGGCAGCGTTAGCTCAGCCGCGAGCCCCTCGCCCGCCCCTGGTCCTAGCCCCGTCCCCGTGGTCAGGGCCAGCTTGTGCAGGGTCGCAGAGCCCCTCTCTGCCCGTATTTTTCCCCACAAGTGGGGTCACAGGCGGCCCGCAGCTGCAGGACCGCTTCTGCGTGTCCCCTCCGCCCCTGCTGGGCTAGACTGAGCTCACATCGGTTGTGCCTCCGCCCACGCCGACAGGACCGCTTTTCAGCATCCTGCCACCAACATCCCTTCAGCAGCCCTCAGAAGATAGCAGTGTCTTAAGTCTCCACACTGTAGCTTTGGGAGCTCCCTCCCTCTAAGCAGCTCTGCTCTGATTGCCGGTGGAGAGCTTGTTTGGCTAGTGTCTTGTCTCCCTTTGCTGGTATTGCTAGTTCCAGGGAAATATTCGTTTTCGATTAGGGAAATGACTTAGCCCAGGGGTCAGGCTGGCTGTCCCTCAGAGTGTCCTCGTGCCTTCATTCCACTCTTTGTTCCCTCTGCTCTGTTTGTTCCTCTCCTCTGTCCCCATTCCCCGGGTGCGTGGTTGTGAGAGAGGGTTTCTGCGCTGTCCCTTTGAAAAGATTCTTGGGTCTGAGAAAACAGTATCCTCACTTGCTTCACAGCTCAATTCTGTCCATATGCCTCTTCTAGGCTCTCGGACTGCAGTCTAGGGCTTGGTTCCTGGGACCCAGGTCCTTCTTTGCCAAACTCTCCTCCCGCCATGCGGGTCTCTTCGGGCTGCCGTGTGCTCCGGGGAGCTGGGCAGCCCTCTTTGCGTTTTTGCTATTCCTACTAGTCTCAATGTGGCTTCTGCAGTGTTCCTTGGTTGAAGAGTCCACTTAGTTTAGTTCAAAGTTGGTTTATCCAGATGATGGTTCTTAAAATTGAGTTATAAGCCACTTTGGTTCTGGGAGTTGGAAGTTGGTATGTCCGCCTACTCCATCGCCATCTTCCCCTCCCCCCTCCTTTCATAAATTTAACTGCTACTTGTTCTTCTATTCAATATAAATATCTTTCAACAAGATTATTTCTCTGCAAGTCTACATAAGAATTAACACATTTATCTCAGTTTTTATTACTTATTTTTTAATTTAACAATTTAAAGTTTGGATCACTGTTGGGCAAATAAGTTTGTAAAATGTGATTTTTATGTTTGTTCACTTTTATTGTTAAATATGGACACTGCCCGGGTGAATGGTGCTGCCAGGTGAAACTGCTAACTACTTTCCTGCTTCAGAAGGTCCACTGTTATGCTAATGTTGCTGTAGGAGTGGTTTGTGTGTCAAGAATGGAAAAAGGAGGAGGAAGAAGCCAAGATAGAAGGGAAGGAGAGAAAAGACAGTTTTGCAGAGTTAGAAGCCATGTTAGCAGATGGGGAACCAGAGGTGACTGAGCTGGTGGGGGCCTTTGATTCTAGGAAAACTTGGATGTGTCAGTGGCTTTGTGAGCTCTGAATGAGTGAGTGGGTTTTGGAGCCCTGTGTGTTATTACTCGCCTGCCGGGTGCAAGGCTAAAATAAACGAATGGCCCACCAGTTTTTGGCTCCGCAGTTTCATTACCGTCTGCCCAAATCTAATGGGGACCTGCATGGTAGAGGCAATGACCACTACCACTGGGCCTACAATCATCAATTAAAAGTTTGAGAAAGTCAGGGACTGTATCTGCTATGTGCACAGATTATTCTCAATAGTAGGCTCTTGTAGTAGAAAGTCAATACATGTTTTATTGAGTCACTAGGTACTTTTCACTTGCCTCTCTTCCTATTTTCTCCAGGCCTTTATATACTAGAATACTTTATATCAGGGGTCATGAACCTTTTTGGCTGAGAGAGCCATGAAAGCCACATATTTTAAAATGTAATTCTATGAGAGCCATTCAATATGTTTAACACTAAATACAAATAAGTATGTGCATTTTATGTAAGACCAACACTTTTAAAGTGTTGTACTTTAAAAGTACTTATTGTACATTTAAAGTACAATAAGTCTCTGAATTTCTTTTAATAACGTTGTTATGCTATTGCTAACCAATGATGAATAAAGTACTTCTTAGCATTAATGCGACTTCCGGTGCTCAATCGTTTTGCTGATGGCTTTGTAGTCTGGTAGATACATGGTGAGGTTAAGCTTCATGCAGGCGTTGAGACTTCCATCCATTAAACATGATTGAGGTTGGTCTTAACATTCTTTATCTAAAGATAAAGAGAAAGCAGTAAGACTGCTCAATGTATACGTAGAGCCAAATATTGTCAGTACAGCAATATTCACACACTGCAGTGTGTGGTATGTGATGCGAGGCATGTTCCAAGTTTTGACAATCGACTGCTCTATGGGTTGAAATTTTTTCATTTCTCCCCACTTGTGTTTGCTTGCCAACTCTGCTTTCTGTCATGCAAGTCCTTCCAAATCTTCATTCAGTGACTTGAACTTATTCACCCCCATGTCTGAGGCCTTTAGGTCAGCAGCTTGTAGCTCAAAATCTCTGATGGAGACACTGGGGATGTAACTCAAGTTGGCGCTGTTCACTGAACACTCGTGTGGATGGGTGATGAACTTATAAAGAGAAGTGCACTCATGAAACTCTTCAAAGCGTACTTTGAATGACTGCAGCAGATTAGATGTGAAGCCCACTAGCTGCTGCAGATCAAGATGTTGAGTAGTGTCACTTTCTGTGCATGCATCTTTAAACTCTCCCAGTTTTTCAAAGTGTAGTAAACAATCTGTTTCAATGTCAGCAATGAAGAGTTTCAGCTTGTTTTCAAATGCAAACTCTGCTTATTGAAGAGATAAGACTATATTTTCAACACCTTGCATTTTTACATTGAGTTGGTTCAGATGTTCAGTCATGTCCATGAGATAGTAGAAATTTAGGAGCCACTCAGTGTTATTTAACTCGGGATGCTCGACATTTTTCATTTCAAGAAAAGTTAGGATTTTGCTCAGACAAGCCACGAAACGGCTGAGCACCTTCCTTCTTGACAACCAATGCACATTGCTGTGCAGAAGCAGACCAGGATAATTATTCCCAACTTCATCCAGACGTGTTTTAAACTAGTGATCATTTAAAGCTCAGGCAACAATAAAGTTGACCATCCTAATGACATCATCTCACCAAGCTGCTCGCCACACATCTGAGCACAAAGCGCCTCATGATGTAGAATGCAGTGAAAACTTAGGATGGGTCTCTTTTTATTTTCATGAAGAAGCGCTATGAATCCTGTTTTTCCTCACCATGCACGGAGCACCACCAGTACACACTGAGATAAATTTATCCATCAGTAGATTTTTTTCTTTAGCGAACTCAGTAAAAGGATTTGAATAAATTCTCTCCTCTTGTTGTCTCTTTCATAGGCAAAACAGCAAGACTTTCTTCACATAGTGTGTCACTGACAGCATACCTTGCAATCATGCTGAACTGGGATAAATGGCTTATATCTGTTGACTCATCCAAAGCGAGAAAAGAATGGTGTTTCATTTATGTCCTTCACTTGTGTTGCCTCAATTTGATTTGCTATCATGATGGTACAATCGTGAACAGTTCTTGCCAACAGAGGCATGTATTTATTCATTTGATTATCCTGTCTTTATTCAAAAAGTCCTCAAAAAGTTCATTGGCAACATCAAGCATGAATGATTTGGCATACTAACTGTGAATGGCTTTCTGTTTCTCACAATTGCTAAAGCACCAGAAAAGCTAGTTGAATTCCAGTCACCTAGTTGGGTCCAAACACAGAGTTGCTGCTGACTAGCTTGCACTCTGCAGAGTAGCTCTTGACATGCTTTCTTCCTGCTTTCCCCGGCTGGATATTTCAATGCAAATATAGTATGGTGTGTGTTGAAGTGCCATTTTATATTTGACCGTTTTATCAATGCAATTTTATCATTGCATATTGTTGGGAAGATAAAATATATTATGCTCACTTTGTTAAAGATGGCGCTGCCCACATGGAAGCCCGTCACCCAGGTGATATTATTTGCCCTTATGCTTGGGATGGGTGTGGGGGAAAGGCTGTAATGTAAGCAGGCTGGGTTGTTATGGCCTAAGGCTTGGTTTTAAGAGTAAGCTTTTCCCCACACCCTTGACTGATTGGATGATGTGGGGTGGTGCACTCTCCTGAGGAATCCCATTATGCCTCAGATGGGTGACTTCGTATCAGAGACTTCCTTGTATGTAAATTGGATTAAGGGTTTGGATTTCTACAGTATAAACTGGGGCAGACCGGGAGCTTGCTCGCTCTCGGTTCCTGAGGTTAGTACTAGAGAGGAGAGCAGATTAAGGCCACATGGAGGCCAGGAGAAGCAGCCATGATGGCAGAGTGCTGAGGGAGAAGCCAGTTTTTGCAGAGTTTGTGCTAGAGAAGGAGATGGGGAACAAGGGGAATAAGTCTGTTGAGCTAGAAAGCTTTGATGCTAGGAAACTCAGATAAGTCAGTAGCTTTGTGAGCACTGAATGTGTGGGTTTTGGAGCCCAGTGTGTGTTTTTTCCTTGGCTCCATTGTTTCATTACCGACTGTCCGAATCCAATGAGAACCTGCATGGGCCAGGTAGCTGTGATCCTGGCCACGACTACTGGCTTTACACATATTAGACACACTGCAGAACCTGCTCTCTCCACAAAGGCAAATTCCTTTGTCCGTTTCTGCTGAAAAGTATGATACTCCCCACCTTTTTTTGTTTTATCCATCTTCTTTGTCAAAAGGGTTTCTGCAATTAGCTAGCTGACTACTTGATTAAAAGCAGGGAAGTTTACTTCCTGACCTCACAACAACCCGAGTGCATTACGCATTATCCAATAAAAATTTGGTGCTGTCCCGGAGGACAGCTGTTATTGGCTCCAGCCACCCGCAACCATGAACATCAGTGGTAGAAAATGAATGGATTGTAATACATGAGAATGTTTTATATTTTTTAACGTTATCATTTTTTTTATTAAAAATATGTCTGCGAGCCAGATACAGCCATCAAAAGAGCCACATCTGACTCTCAAGCCATAGGTTTTCGACCCCTGCTTTATATCCTAGCATCTGTTTCTATCAGTTTTTGTCTCTTCTTTGAATGGCAAGTGCCAATCAGTTAAACATTGGGAGGAAGAAGTCTTTAGCTTAATTTTTAGTCAACTAACAATTTAAAGTTCTTCTGAGTAACCATTCATATCCTACTCTGAAAATCTTTGATTTACACGCATGACTCACTATCATAAAACTGGATTTAGGTAGTCCTTGCTATTGCTAGTTATTATAATAGACACTGAATATAACATATTGAGCTAGAGCAGACAGAAGTTCTGCCATCATGCAAATCAAATTCAAAGGAAGAGACAGATCAATGAAATAATTCCATAAAATACCCTGACCTCCAGTCTACCTTAGCTTACCTCTTCCATATACACTACCTTGAAAAGCTTTACCCTGGAATTCTAATTCTAATTCTCATTCCCAGCCCACAAATTCTTCCTCTCTACCTTTATCATTCTACTGGCTCAGCTATGTAAATACACTGAGCTATCTGGTACATGACCACACCTTTTACTACTAGAAGAGTAATTTGCTCCTGGCTTTATTCCTGCTTTCTCTTCCTTTGTTATCCCTTGGGGCTACTCTCTTGCCTAGAGCTTTATCTCTTTAAACTCTGCTTTCAGCCACAAATGTTTACGAAACTCCAATCTGTAATACATTTATATATCTTTCATTCCTATGTCTGTAGATGCATCTGAACAGTGCTGAAGAAAATCTAATAGAATGTTTAACTAGTAACTTTTCAAATGTTTAGTTTCCCATCTCCATTGGGACCAGTATTGTTCAGAAGGCTTTTTGTCTGTTTCTTATCAGGTCTTTCTCATTTCCCCCCTTCTAGGAATCTTCCTTAATATTGTTTCCTAGTCTCTTAGCAGAAGATACTTTTTTATTTTTTGGAACATTTAGTCTACCACACGTGAAATTCTTGACTTATTACTCTGGTCCCTGCATACCTACCTATCATTACAAACTTCCCCACTGCCTTCATTTCTATTCTAGTGAAATAGATGGATACTTCCCCTCTCCCTTCGCATTATATCACTATATTTACAGTTTACACAAGTGCTACTTTACAAGCATCATAAGTGCTCTCTCAGCTCATAAACTTTTCTTTTTGAGTCATTATACATTTTACCACTAGATTAACCTTATAAAACATATTTCACTGGGTTACATCCATGTACAAAAACTTCCAAAAGTCACTTTAGACTTTCAGTATATTTCCCAATTTTTTTCATCTGGTTACATAAAACTCTGGAACCTAATCTAATGGTAACTATAGTTGTTTTCTTTATAACTATTATTGTAACAGGAACTCCCAATTAATAGATATTTTGATTTTTTCCAAAAATTCTGTTTTGTTTAATTTAAAAAATTACTTATTCAGTTCTTAAAAAGTTTTATTTATTCATTTTTAGAGAGGTGGGGTAGTGGGAGAGAGAGAAAGAGTAAAAGAAGGGCAGAAGAAGGAATAAAAAACATCTACTCCCATATGTGCCTTGACCAGGCAAGACCAGGATTTTGAACTGGCGACCTTAGTATTCCAGGTTGACGCTTTATCCACTGTGCCACCACAGGTCAGGCCAATTTTTAGAAAAAATGGAAAAGGAATTCAAATTAAGAATTCAACTATATAAAGTCATAACACTAAGTGTTGGGAAGAAAATAATGAATTAAGCAGGTCTGTTACTTACCAGTACTAGGCTTACAGCCAATTTGAAGAAGCAGATGCATACATATAATCAATTAAACACTATTACATTCAGGTGCAGTGGGCTATACACTATGCTAGAAGAAAATAAAACCCAGAGTGATTTGTTAAGGTGAGATGTCAAATAAGGGTTTAAATATTAAATACCACTTAAATTAAGGGCTACAAAATAAAAAGACTGTGCCAATTAAAAGAAAAATGTCAGTGAGAAAAAAACAATGCCTACAATGCTTTACTGAAATGCCATAGATAGTATGGGTTTTAAACTCAAATTTGGCCAAAATGAAGAGTTAAAAGTAAAGATGGATGGGAAACAAAGCTGAGTAAGTCATAATGTTATTGTATGCCATGTTTGGAAACTTTGATGTTTTATAAAAGCATGGGGAAGCCTTGAAGAATTAAGAAATATTAGGGTCAGATTTGATTTTGGGGTAAGGATTTCGGGTAGAGAAAGTTTCCAGGGACTTAAACATGGAGGTAAATAACTAAATTAAAAAGAGTCCATATAAAAGATAATGGTAACATATAGCAGGGTAGAGACACTGAGGCTATATAACACTACTCTTTGGATAGATAAAAATTAATTGAGCCATTTCCCCAGATTTGTACATTTATATTCTGTCTAGGGAATCTCTAAGAAGGGAATAAAGTATACAACATTTCTTACATGTATTTTCCTTCATTTTTTTTTCCTACAGAATGTCCCATAACATTATATTTATGTGGCATACACTTCAAGAGATGCTGACAAAATGTTGTTTAGCAATGGATAAATACTAAAGTATATATCCAAAGCAATACTAATACTATCTTCATAGCCCAAGGGACCTTGAATGAATAGTATAAATTTATTACTATCTACAAAAAAACACACAATATTATTTTCTCAAAAATACAACATCCAAGTAAATATTACCATTGAAAATGCTTAAGTATCATTTCTTTGTTCAATATATGATGTGCTATATATGTAAACATTTCTGTTGCTATTATCTTTTTTCTGATTTGTGGTATATTCTCTCTCTTTTCTTGTCAGAAATATTAAATAATGCTTGGGTGGTGTCAGTCAAATTTGAAGAATTACTCTGATATTGACCCTCATTCAAATATGATACCTAAAATTCAGCGGGCCAATTTAAGGGAAAAAATAAAGATAATGCAATATTTTTTTTTATTATTTTTATTTTTATTTATTTATTTTAGAGAGGAGACACAGAGTGTGTGAGAGGGAGAGAGAAAGGGGGGAGGAGCTAGAAGCATCAACTCCCATATGTGCCTTGACCAGACCAGTGCAGGGTTTTGAACCGGCGACCTCAGTGTTCCCAGGTCGACACTTTATCCACTGCGCCACCACAGGTCAGGCAATAATGCAATATTTTTTATGGGTAGAGGTTGACTCTTCCTACTGGACACTTGTTAGAGAAGACAGTGAAGAATTTAGTGGGAAAATTTTAACTCATTTTAAGCAGTCTTTGGAAGTTGCTTTTTCACTTTAATTCTCTGATGATAAATGTAGTATAATAATAGTTGACAGCAAGATGGGAAGGAAATATATAAATACATAGAATAAACTACTCACAGACAATCTGATCAATGCATGTGTCTGTGGCTAAGAAATCATTTCTCCCTTGATGCAAATTTAGTTCATTCTTTCTCACTGAAAAGTAATCTAACATCATTAGTCTTTCCTCACCTGGTAAAACTAACATAGCATATGCAAGAGAATTCAATCCTTCTCTTGAACTGCTATACATAGATCAAATTAACTCTCATTGGGAATATATTATTTATGCAAATACTTTGCATTTGATAAATACTATAGAAAAGCACTTAACTCATTTAATTATGTATGTAGTAAATGTATTTAATAACTTTATAAAAATACATATATATTTAAAGTGTGGTATTTTGTCTTTGCTTTCAATAGTTAAAAAAATGACTAATTGTTTCACTTAAGAATAAATATGAATGATAGACTTGAATTTATAATTACCGGGTAATTAACAGTTTTGGTATAATAAAAATAGTTCAGTATTTTCTATTACACTTTTAATTTTAAAGAATTAATATTATCACTATCAAAATCTAGCATGTAATATCTTGATATCAGAAAGATACCGTATTCGCCTGACCAGGCAGTGGTGCAGTGGATAAAGTGTTGGCCTGGGACACTGGGGACCCAAGTTCGAAACCCCCAAATTCACTGACTTCAGCACAGGCTAATGTTGCTTGAGTGTGGGTTCACTAACTGGAGCTCTAGCTTAAGCCCAAATGTTACTTGCTTGAAGCCCAAAGTCACTGGCTTGAGCAATGGGTCACTGGTTTGGCTGGAGCCCCCCAGTCAAGACATATAGGAAAAAGCAATCAATGAACAACTAAGGTACCGCAACAAAGAGTTGATGCTTCTCACCTCTCCCTTCTGATTTCCTTGTCTCTCCTTCTCTCTCTCTCTCTCTCTCTTAAGAAAAAGATAGCATATTTAAATATGCAAGGATTATCTATAAGAATTTAGTATAAGGAAACAAAATGTAAAGAACCTGAAAATTCTGAGTGGTTGTTCCTTTAATCTTTTCTGAAAAGAAGTGGAGAATTTACAAATGCACTTTTATTGGAATCCTAACTATCTGAAAAATAAAAATGATAAGGCTATGAATAACTGAAGTGTGTATCACCAAGTCTCCCTTGAATACAAAATATTCTCTGTACCAGATGACAGTGATAACAGCACAATTTGATTTGATTAAATTGTTTCCTCATATATAATCATTTTTAAATACACATAAACCCCATTTTATAGAATTCTCTGCTTCTCTTGTTTTATTATCGTCAATGACATTTAGGCATGCATATTTCAATGGAAATATAAATCCTGTATATTTTGATATTGTCGCAGGCATATTGGAAGAACCATAAAAGGGCATAGTGTTAGGAAATGGATGGTTATGCTTAGGGATAAATAAATGAGCCTGTTAGATGTAAACAGTGAATAATAATGATGAAAAAGGTAGGTTTATGTCAGAGGATAGGAGCCCTTGGAATACAGACTGATTTTTACTACATGTGATAACAGAACAAGTTTATTTTATCAAGGGGTTTCATCATCAAAGTAGCACAGGAGGATGAATATTTAAATTCAGGTCTTGGAGAAAGTCAACGCAGAAAGAAAGTAAAGAAGCAGGAAAATCAGTTAGAGGTTGTTTCTACAGTTTTAACAACAGAAATAGAAAACATTGAGAGGCTGAATAAGATGTGAAAGGCATGCTGGTGGCAGAATTGACAGATTGGAAATGATGCAGGTAAAATAAAGAAAAAATAAGGTGACAGATATTCAGCTAGGATATAAGAAATTTAGCTGTTTCCAGGTCTTGGTTTCCAAGCAAAGTGATTTACCGCTTTCTTACTTTTACTGGCTCCGCTCTTGGGAGGTAGACTTCTTTATCTTGTGGGCAAATTTACAAAGTATAACTCGGCAACCTTGTCGCAGATCCACTCCCTCATCTTTCCCAGTAGATCAGCCCCTCTTCAGGACTGAGCTGACTCAGTGGCTTCTGCAGAAGCTTTGATTTGGCTGGGGAAGGACTTGAGCACCCGGGGGATGGGTCTGGCTAATTCTGGTCAGGATTTTTAACACTATTAGGCTCACAAATATAAAGCCATGTCTTTCTATCTTGATTTTATCAGTGGGGAAAAGAAGCCTTTGTTGTTGAAATTTCTTGTAGCCCAAGTAAAGAGTAAGGGGTCCTATTTAGCTGCCCACAAAGACTCCAAGAGTAGTGTCAGTGTTACTTTTCTGTAGGTTAGCTTAATATAAAGCAAGGTATTTCATACTCATCTTTTAGAAACAGACTATTTCAAACTAGATCCTGAAATACCTTTTAATTGAAGCAGTTACATAGAATCTTGAGGGCACTAAGGGAAATCACAGAAGGATGTAATGAGAAGGTAACATATACATTGTAGTTTTATTCTGACAGAGGCATGGAGTGGTGGCTGAGACTGAGAGTCACTCACTAGCTTTGAAATCATGATTCTTTATTAGCTGTGTGGCCACATTCAAGCCAGCTAAGGCATATGAAGCTCAGTTTATCTGTCTATATAATGGACATACTATGATTTACCTCAAAGGTTGTTATGAGGATTAAATGACATAAGCATAGCACTTAGTCCAGAGCAGGGCATAGAGATTAAAGAGAGTTATTAAAAATAAGTGGAAGGAGACAAGCTGAATGTAGGGGAAAACCGTGCAATAAGTCAGAATGAACTTATTTTAAAAGTACTAGCGAGGGTGAATAATGAGTTCAACTTTGGTTGTATTATGAGTACAACATTGGTGGAATAACTCAGAACAGCTGTAAAAGTTGAATGATACAGGAGTAAAAACTTGAATGATACAGGAACCACAAATACACAAAGATACATAGAGATGCACAGTGATAAGAGTAAAACTCACGGACTGTAAGTGGACCAAGGGCATGAGCATAACATGAGTTGAGAATAATTTCTCTCCCCACAAAGAAGACTTATATCTAGCAAGTGGAAAGTGAGAAAGAGAAGCCAACCAAAACAAACATACACAAAAAATAGAGCTCAGAAGAGAACCGCAGAATGACATAGTCACAAAAAAGAAGGCAAGAGGGTGTCAAGATATGAAAAGCTGGTCAACCATTCTTAAATACTTTTGCAAGAGCAATTACAGTAAACACAATGGGGAAAAGTGTACATATCATTCATTCATCCAGTTTAAATTAATTGTTTTTCTAAAGATTATTAGACATTTGAAAACCAGCTACAAAATCATTTGGTGCAAATCAGAAGTTAAAGAATAAATAGCCCCACATTTGTATGATTCCATTCATAAGACATTCTAAAAAACACAAAATTATAGGAAAAATGATGAGGTCAGGAGAGGGTATGACTACAGAAACTCAACTAATCTGATTTTTAGAAGATAAAGAAACTTCTTTGTATCTTGATTATAAAGTTTGGCTATAAACTAAAGAGGTAAAAAATTTTACTGAGTGTAGAATTTTAAAATATCAACCTTAAGGTGTTCCATAATATAATACAGTAATTTGTGATATTGCTGACAACTCTGAAAAAAGCATATGATGTAGCTATTTAATAATTCTATGTAATCATTTAACAACTGCATTTGGACTCAATATTTTGTCCTCCACTCACTACACACATGTGTGCATACACACATGAGCACATAGTACTTTTTTGGTAGCAGGGTAATATTACATACTGAAGTTGTATTAGTACGTTTTAGGACTTGGGAATTAAACAGTATTCAGTAAATATATTTTTTATATTTTTGCAAGCACCATAATTATAATTACCTGGGATACCATATAAAACAATTGAATGAAAAGCAAACAGCTATCTCTGTCATTCACATTGAAATTATAGAAATCACTGTTTAAAATAATGCTGATTTTTCTAATCCTGACATTTGAAACTCAGCACAGTTTTTGCTGATTATTATTATTATTCTTTCTTAAATTTATGACAGTCAGCAGTGGCCTGATGTTTTAAATACCCAAGTGTAAAAAGAAACACAAGTCTTAGCATCCTACAAATAGCAGGAAAGTACTTAGGTCATTGTCTTTTTTGGGGGTGGGGTGATTGTCCTGCTTTTATGAAAGAAAATTACTTTACTTACACACGCTTATCTGGGGCCATCTGGCACTATTACAGTCACAATAGAGGTTACACCGCAACATAATCCTTTGTGATCAATTGTTACAGTTGGGGTTAGAAGAGATTTACTTCTCTATTTTAATGGTTTGTCCTCATGGTGTCTTGTTTCTGACTATGGCAATTTCTTAAATGTAAATTTGTATTTTCTCTCAAAGATTATTTATTAAGCATGTCAGCAGGTATCAGGTGATTTTATAAAATTACCTCAAAATATTTGATGTTTGTAAATCCATACTCATTTCTGTCTGATCACTTAAAATTTCTTTTTGGTCAGTCAGTTTGAACACAGAAATATATAGTAGCTTTACAAATGATTAAAATAATATTTTTAGTATTTGTTATATTTGATTAAATACTGTTTAATTATATTCAAGTCCTTTTTTCTCAGTTTTCCATCATCTTCATCTTCTCTTCCACATTTTTTCAGGCTCTGTAAACACCAGTTATATATTTTTTTCCTTTTATAAATCCTAAGCCAACAGTAATGGACTTTAAGCTGATCCCCTGTCTTATCTTAAATTGATCCTCTAATTCAGGATTTTCTAAAATCACTAGTGACCTACTACTTGTAAACTCCAAATCCCCAACTAATCCCTGACATCAGATTATTTAGAAACTTCATCTGTTGTATTAAAACAAAGTTGTAATATTTGGAAAATTGAAAACATTCACACATCTTTGGCTTCTGTTTTAGTTAAAAGATTTTCTTTTTTGTTTGCTATTTTATACTTGTTGATACTAATGGTACTATTTAAAATCTAGGATAAATATTTCAACCCAATGATATTATCCATAAATCTAAGATAATTATAGCAAGTGCTTGCTAAGGAAAAATTTTTTTTTAATTTAATTTTATTTTATTTTAATTTATTTATTTATTCATTTTAGAGAGGAGACACAGAGTGAGAGATATAGAGAAAGAGAGAAAGGGGGAAGGAGCTGGAAGCTCAACTCCCATATGTGCCTTGACCAGACCAGTGCAGGGTTTTGAACTGGCGACCTCAGTATTCCCAGGTCAACACTTTATCCACTGCGCCACCACAGGTCAGGCCGGAAAAATTTTTTAAAATAAACTCAAATGATGATAAACAAGAATATGCTTTCTAGGATATTTCTTTTTTTGATAGATCAAAAACACTAAATAAAAGTAATTTTTAAACATGTTTCATATGCATTTTCTCTTCTACACATTTCCATTTTTATGTCCCACAGAATAATCATTTTATAGAACTTGAGGTATCTTTCCAGTTGAGGACAGAGCCATAGACTGCATAAAAGAACAGGCAGTATTATCAGTAGGATTCTCTGGTCATCTATACATGAAGCTTAATGCTAAATGATTCACTGAAATGTATGAATAGTTTGATCTAAGTTTGTCTTCGAAAGACAATTTTCCAAGATTCCAGTATAATATCCCTTTTGGGTCAATATAAAATTAAGTTTCAGTGAAATAATTGCTAAAGAATATACATCTTCTCTATTTGTGGGTAAAGTTTCTTAAAGATATGTCTTAGATGTTTGGAAGCATATATTATTAAGATGTGATTTTTTTTTCCTGCCTAGACCACAATATTACAGTTGGAAAACAAGAGGTAAAAGATAAACTTTGAAATAGCATAAGTGGACTTCTAGTTTTCAGTTCCTCATGTAAGGATCTTTTAAGTCACCAAGCTGTCATAATTGTATACTTCCCTGTCCCCTACCTTACCATCAAATTAGTAAAGGCCTAAGTACAATAGTTCCTTTTATCCAGGATATCACTTCTGGCTATCATAAAAAACTTACATAGCATACGAAAAGGCAAAAAAGAAAAAGAAAAAAAATACAATTTGAGAAGATGATGCAAGTATCAAAACCACATACTTGCAGAGATGTTAGAATAATCAGACTAGGGATTTAAACCATCTGTAATTAAATGATAAAGGCTCGAATGAATAACGTAGTATACAAGAATACGTGAGTAATGTAAGTAGAGATGAAAATCCTAAAAAAGACCCAAAGAAATTTTAGAGATGAAAAATACAGTAACAGAAGTGAAGAATGCCTTTGATGAGCATTTTAGTAGACTGGACATGGCTGAGAGTTAGAGGATATGCCAGTGGAATTCTCAAAAACTGAAAAGAAAAGCAAACAAGGAATGGGGATAACAAACAGGATGGACTATGCAAGGACAGCATAACAACTTCCAAAGGTGTAACATTCAGATAATGAGAAAAAGAGAGGGAGAAGAACAGAGAAATATTTGAAATAATGATGAATTTCTTCCAAATTAGTATCAGACATCAAACTAGAGACTGGGAAACTGAGTGTACACCAAGCCAAAAATACTAAATGCCAAAAAAACTAGACTGAGCCATATAATTTTCAAATTACAAAAAAATCAATTTTAAAGAAAAACAATTCTAACAAAAACAGAGTTATAAAGCATATTGCCTAGAGAGAAACAAAGATATGAACTATATCTAGTGCATCCTCAGAAGCCATGCAGCACGATTAGCTGAGATAACAAATATGGGAGATTGAGGCGAGATTCAGCCCATATCCCCATATCAGTTTTAGAACGTAGACTCTCTTTTCTCTTCCTCTACTCTGTCTTAAGAAACAAATTTGATGGAAAACAGGGCAAAATGGAATCTAATATTGATTTCACCTCCTACAGAAAGTAAATGAGCATAGAAAAATGGTTTAAACAATATAATTTAAATATTTGCTTGCATTAAACTTATAACACCAGTTAATTAAATTGGGCTTTAATTTATGTGCGACCGCTTATGGAAAATGTAATGTTTCAGAAATGAGATAAATTTATAAACAAAAACATTTTAATAAAGTATTATTTTTAAAGATATTTAGAACATACCACATTTCTCCAAACTAACATTTTTTATTTTGATTAAAAATCTCTAGAGTATTTATTATGCTATAAAATCTTTGGGTTCTTATCAACTTCATATTCTGTATTATACAAATGTAAGAAACCATTATATCACCCTGGCCAGGTGACTCAGTGGATAAAGTGTCGACCTGGCATGCTAGAGGTCACAGGTTTGACTCTCTGTCAGGGCACATAGGAGAAGTAATCAATGAGTACACACTAAATTGAACAACAAAGTGAAACAATGAGTTGATTGTTTCTCTCTTTAATAATGGAACTTTAAAAAAAATACTATAACAAAAACATTCAAAAGTATTAAAATATTTACAAAAGTCTTTACTTTTATGTCTCTCCATGTTACTAAGTATATTTTATTGAAAGAAAAATAGTATATTATGAACACTATTATCATTAAATAATAATTTTACAAAACAATTATAAGAAAAAGATTTTTATCTCTGCTAAATGAGTAAAATACTCATGTGTGTGTATGTGTGTGTGGGTGCATGAGTGTATTTTTATGAAGTGAGAAGTGGGGGAGGAAGGCAGACACACAGACTGCCGCATACAACCAACGAGGATCCACCCAGCATGCTCACCAGGGGGCATTGTTTGGCCCCTCTGGAACATTGCTCTGCTGCAATTAGAGCCATTCTAGCACCTGAGACAGAGGCCATGGAGCCATCCTCAGTACCTGGGCCAACTTTGCACCAATGGAGCCTTGGCTGCAGGAGAGGAAGAGAGAGATAGTGAGAAAGGAGAGAGGAAAGGGTGGAGAAGCAGATGGGTGTTTCTCCTGTGTGCCCTGGCCAAGAATCAAACCCGGAACTTCCACACACCAGGCTGCCTCTCTACCTCTGAGTCAACCGGCCAGGGCCAAAATACTAATTTTTAAAAAATATTTTAAAAAATATCTGAAATTTCTTCTTGTCCTGTTTTAAACTAAAGTAGGAGTTATTGAAAGAAATTATAGGAGGAGTTATTGAAAGAAATTAAAAATAATATAACTAACTAGTTAGAAGTCTTAACCTGTTCTTTTTTTTTTTCTTTAATCAACAATTATTTAATACCAACTCTTAGGCTGGACATGAAGCAATAACAATGATACAGAATTTCTCTCTTTAAAAATATTGTTCAATACAATATACAGATGATGGGTCATAGAACTGCACACTTGAAACATATATAACTTATTTAACCAATGTCACCCTAAAAATGTGGAGGCTAAATGGATAATAAAACAAGATCCTTAATTTATTGTCTACAAGAGATTCACCTTGGATCTAATAACACACAGACTGAAAGTATTAAGGGATAGAAAATGATACTTTATGAAAATCAAAACAAACATAAAGATAAGCTGAAGTAGCAATATTTATACCAGACAAAACTGACTTTACAACAAAGACTATCAGGGAGACCTAGAAGGACTCAGCAGTTCCACTTCTAGAATTTTATGAAGAAACCCACAGCACTAAATTAAAAAGACATATACACTCATACATTCATTGTGGCATTATTTATAATAGCCAAAGACATGAAATTAATCTAATCATCTATCAACAGATGACTGGATAAAGAAGTAGTGGATATATACAATGAAACCTTACAGCCATAAAAAAAAATGAAATCTTGTCATCTGCAAAAGTATGGATGAATCAAGAAGGTACTGTTCTGAGTGAAATAAGCCAGACAGAAGACAAATGCCATATGATTTTACTTATAGGTTCAATCTAGGGAGGATAAAAGATGCTGGAAGGAGACTAGACTTGGGGTGGTGAGTATACAGTGTGGTGTACAGATGAAGTATTATGGAATGGTACACCTGAAATCTATCTAATCTCATTGACCAATGTCACCTCAATTAATCCAATTAAAAATAAAAAGGTAAAAAACAAAATAAATGAACAAGCAGAACAGAAACAGATTTATAGATATAGAAAACATTTTGACAGTTGTCTGATGGGAGGAAGGTTTGGGGAGGTGAGTATACAGTGTGGTGTACAGATGAAGAATTATGGAATGGTACACCTGAAACCTATCTAATCTCATTGACCAATGTCACCTCAATTAATCCAATTAAAAATAAAAAGATAAAAAACAAAATAAATGAACAAGCAGAACAGAAACAGATTTATAGATATAGAAAACATTTTGACAGTTTTCTGATGGGAGGAAGGTTTGGAAAAGTGTGAAAAAGGTGAAGTGATATAAAAGTATAGATAGATAGGTACAGTACAATCATGAGGATGTAAAGTACAGCATAGGATACACAGTCAATAATATAATAACTATGAAAAACAACCACAAATGAGTAATCTCCATATGATCTTTGTTACCTGTATGTTACAGTAAATTAATAATAATTCATTTATCATAACATTCAGTATATTCTGAAAGGTTTACCACCTTTGTAGTATATTCTGGGGTTACATTTCTAATGCAGAAGAAAAAAAGCATGCTCTGTTTTAGGGTATACACATGCTATATCTGATATTTAAACACATCAGAAATATTTGATTGGCAATTCATGAATCTCTGGGTTGGATGTCAACAGAACACTCCAGATATAAGCTTTCTCTACAAAGATAATAGTATTGATGAAACATTTTAGTGTTTAAATATATTACTCAAGCTTGGTCAATTTGAGCTTTAAAATAAGTAAATTTATGATGGCTAGCATTTTATTGGCTTGGTAATTTACAGGTAATGCAATATTTAATGGATCTGAAGAAAGCCTGTGCAGCAAATTCTCAAATCCCAAATCCCATAACAGCATTAGCAGGTAAGGCTGAGAGTCATTGAACTTAAATTAATGTTGCATGTTTTTAAGGGTATCAGACAGTTATATAAGCACAGATAAATTAAATTAAGCATTCATACTACTGACCAAGAAGAAAAATAACAGCAGTAACAACACCAAAAAATTAATGCTGTTTCATACACTACTGCCAAGCTTGTCTCATCACAATTCAGGCACATTATTGGATCAATTATGATTTGTTTCATAACTTAGTGTTTCCATCTACTTTTGAGTCTCTATGTACTATCCATCTATTTATCTAACTATCTTATTTATACTATATTAGGTCTCTTTATTTCCTTAAATGTTTCTAAGACCTTTTTATCTTTTTCTATTACATCCTTAGTGGTAACTATAGCATCTTTTAAACATTTTTATGACCCACCTCACTCAATATTTTCTAAGATTTAGTCTACCTTATTTTCTAGTATATTTTTACTTTAATACATACATAATTAAAAATTTATTAGTTAAATATTCACTTGTATCCAACTGGTAATCTTCCAACTTAATTAAAATTTTCTGTAAAACTCATCTTTATAAGGCTGATTACCTACAATTAATCCTCAGTAGTAAAATGTTCAGTAGGGACCACACCTACTAATAATTTATTAACAAGTGAGACAATTAAGGTTAGAAAGGATAATACTTTGTCAAGATATCAAGATTCATTTAGTCTCTATGTAGTAATATTCAATAAAGTTTATAATTTTTTGTCTCTTTTTTCCTCCCATTAATTCATTGACTTCACCAAAGTCCAACTGAAAGTTGTCTCAGTAACATAGAGAGTGAGGAAAGATTCCAGCTGCCTGGTGTGGTACTGAATCATGTAAGATTTAGGAAGTTGATACAGCTTCACTGTTATTCATCTTTGCTTCCTGTGTCAGCAAATGAAAATGAAACTCAACTTTGATGAACGGCATGAGATGTAAAGCTATGGAAGTTTGGTTGCCACAATTTGTTTGACTGGTACCCAGTAGTGTACTTTATTAAGCTATAGGTTGATGGCACACTGAATTTTAGATGTAAGATGATATCAAATATCACACAGATTCCAGTTTGAATGGACCTTAGTAGATGTCCTTCTTTCTCTGTTAACTTCTTTCTCTTAATGTGAAACAAATCATCTTAAAAAATGTATCTATTTATTACTTCCAGTATTATTTTGTGTAAAATGAGAAACAAATGAGTGAAATTACTTTGGAACCAGAAAAATGAAGAAATATTAATATTCACAATCTGTGTCCTTTTGTCTTTTTCTATCAATTTGTCACTCTCTTTGGGTTGAAAATTGAAATTATATGCTGTGTCTTTAATGCAAACAGCTAGTATCAAATAGGACCCTGATAATGCTGAGTTCATAGATAAAATAGTTGGTGTTGCTTTAATCTTACTTCCCTTGAACCTCGTAATCTTATCAGTCTAAATTCCATAGTTTCCAAGTTACTTTAATCAATTTTAGCTTTTATCTTCATTAACTGTGATATTGCCAATATTTGGAGTTTCAGTTGTCAATTCTGTCTGTTCCTTACTGCTTCTAAAGTGTTCACTCTGTATTTACACTTCTTTATTCTCATTTGTCTTATTTGGTCAATTAAATTTCCCTTTTCAACTCATACTTCGTTTCTCTATGCTATTCTTGAGAAATTTATTCCTGATTATAGAATTTTATTTTCTTAATTTTGCTATTGTTCTTCTTCATACCCAGAATAGAATTAAGAAAATTCAAAAAGCTCTGTTATCTTCATAAAAGGCATAATGATACTCTATTTGCAGGAGTATTAGGAAAATTTGAGAAAAGACAATTTATTTGCCAGAAGAAGTATTCTGGTAGTAATAACAGTAATACTTATTAGTATAGTATTATAGGGTACTATAACTATTACAGATGATTTATACATCTGATTTCAAATCTCTATGTCTCAAATTACTTCAGTTATTAGATGTTGATCTTATTCATTCAAGTAATTATAATCTCGTAAGTAAAATAACCTCCTGTAAATTTAATGTGGTAATATCACATAATCTATGATGGCATTTTAAATTTTAAGCTAATCCACATTTATTGGCATACTGTCAGAAATTAATAAATTATAGATGTTTTATCAGTTATTTGAAAAAACAAATATTTCATCTTTATGCTACTCATAATTATGATTGAATTAGCACTTTACTAATGTTGTACAGCTTATCCCATCTGAGATTTTATAAGCCCAACTATTAAGTAATGATACAGAAATCTGAACTTGTGCTAAGATTATGGACCTTTTTATGCTCAGACAGATGAATAAAAGATGTAGCCCTTCTCAGATTTCTCTACTCACCTCACACTCATTTCCTTCCCAATACCTAAGGTTAATGATACTACTCTCTCTCTCTCTCTCTCTTCCACACAAGTTTCTACCATCAAATAAGCCATTTGAATGACTGACTTTGGCATTGTAACTTCAATTTGTTTTGACCTGGAAGTATTACTTCCAGTCCACATTAACTATCCATGTCCATAGAAGATTTTGTTTTTCTTATATGCTTGTTCTTGAGTATCTTATACTCTAGTATCCTGAGATTATAAATTTTTGTGCTTTCATTTTATTCATGTCATTATTTAAAATACCATCTGAAAGCATAATATGACTATCAATGACTTTCTTATTTTCTACTAAGCTCTCAACATAAACAAACTTCTGTTTGTTTCTTTTTCTAGTCACAGTCCCATACAAACTGAATGCTTTCTGTTATGCAAAGAAACAAATAATTAGTCACATTATTTTAGTTATTAAAATAATTCAAGATTCATTGCACTATATGTTCATAAGTCCTGATTTCGAAAAACAAGGGTCAAAGTATGTAATTTTGTATAATAATTTGTAATTCTCAGTTCACACTCATTACAATAGGATGCCACCAAAGTTCTTCTTTGCCACTGAAATTGTTATCCTAGCTGTCTTCTAAATATATAAACCTTGTAGGTTTATAGTTTCAAATATATATTAAATATATGCATATATATATTCTCACAGCTTTTAAAATGTGAAGAATTTACCCAAAATTAACTCAAGCTATTTCATATAATTTTTCTGAGAATTTTTACATCATATTATAAATTCATTTACTAACTTATACACATATAGAATATCATCAAATATATATCATATTAAAATGTTACTAAATATTATTTTAGGTCTGTTATTCTGATAATTTAAATTAATAGTTAAAAAGAATACAAATGGAAATACTTCAGGTTTGTTTAAAAAAATCTGCCAGAAATTGAGTAACATTTTGTACTAACATTTTATGTTTTATTTAACTTTTCATTAAAAGAATTTTTGCAATATTTACGTGCATATAAAAAATACATTTGCCATAATGTTGCATTCTCATGCTGCAGATATTCAAATCTTTTTCTTGCAAGAAAACAAGAAAAACTATTTTTAGTATGATAAAGTTTATGTTTTCCCACCATAGCTAAAATTTCTGTTTTAACACTTAGTCATACAGTAAAAAAGATGAATGTATTCCCTTTACAGCCATTTACCATCTGGTTAAGCAAATACACTTAAAAGATACTTCTGCAATTGTGATCAAGTAACAGCAGATCTAAGAGCAAGCAGAGCTTGGACTCTAAAATGATTGTACAGCTGTAGTTGGCATCATTAGAGACCAATAAAATCTTTATGTTCCGTTTGGATGGCAGAGACCTTTATCAAAGAGAAGCTTGAATGGCTAAATAACAAAGAAATGATCCATTTAGCAGTTGTTTTAAATTTAAGACAGATAATGGAACTTCTAAGTCATAATTAGCTTTTAACACTGGAAAGATTGTTTTCAAGTTCTATATTCCATTCTAATATTTTATACTTGTCATCTCACTATAATTTGTTGGTTAGTGTTCGCTTCATTTTCCTAATGTTGTCATCAGGGTAAGCAAAAGCCATCAAATAATCCTTACAGCTAAGCCACTGGAATTATCAGAATACTTCCATACTATTTCTAATTAAATACCACATTATAAAAATGACTAAAAGTCTTTTGCTTAGTAAAAACTAAGCAGACATACATTCTTTTTTCTTATCAGGTAATTCAAAATTGTTGCCCAACACTGGATATATTTATTGCATTCTCTGTTAACAGTGTAATTCCAAAGTAGCTATATAAAGTCTATTAAAACAAAACAAATGAGCACAGCATACTGCTGACTGATTTGCAATATCAGCAGAAATCCCTCAGAAATCATTCTTACACCTTTCCAGTGCTCTAAGTTGACATAGGCAATTTTTGTTAATTGGTATTTTTTCCCTTTCTCTAAAGATTTATATTCTAAACTGGAGGGTAAAAACAGCTTTTTACTTCATTAGTCAGACTTTTCTAAAGAATGCCTGCAGAGATTCAATTCTCTCTGTTGTTAAATAAATAAATAAATAAATAAATAAATAAATAAATAAATAAATAAGTTCTTAATTCTATTTCTATAGGCTAAATTATATTTTTGAAGTTTGGAGCTAATATACAGTTCCAAGATTTATAATTTTACATGAAGAGGATATTACTACTCATTTAACTCAATGTGTTATCCATGGACAAGGAAAGTTAATGATGATTGGAGTGTTTAGATAAAGTCACACAGTATGAGGTGGAACATAGATTGATATCAGGTCTCCCTGACTCCAGAATTTTATTTCCTCTTCATCACGCTATAATCCTGGGTCTAGAAAAATCAGAATTCTTCATGCTCACATAACTACAGGACCACCACCAATGTCTATTTTAATGTAGTATTTGAACAACTCAAACCAACTTTATTTTTGGTCATCTTCATTTGTTTGTGGACAAAGACACCACACACACTTCTTTTTTGTTTGTTTGATTTTTGTTTTTAATTTTTATTTTATTCATTTTAGAGAGGAGACACACACACACAGAGAGAGAGAGAGAGAGAGAGAGAGAGAGAGAGAGAGAGAGAGAGAGAGAAAGGGGGGGGGAGCTGGAAGCATCAACTCCCATATGTGCCTTGACCAGACCAGTGCAGGGTTTTGAACTGGCAACCTCAGTGTTCCCAGGTTGACGCTTTATCCACTGAGCCACCACAGGTCAGGCGACACACACACTTCTTTAAAATGTATTTCAGTAGACACACATGCATACTCGCAAACTAATTCATTTACACTATATCCCATGTTGTACATGAAGCTTCTATAAGACAGGATATTATTATCTCCAAGAATGTGCATAATATTTAGTAAAGCTCTCCTGACTGCATCAGTACTTGTCAAATGTACACTGATGCTTAGAGAAATCGATCTAATTATAGTTCACATGTTGTTATGTGACATGCGCTGCGCTTTGTCAGTTACATGCATCAGTGTTCAATTAGCACAACAACACTGTGGGGTAGGGACTGTTAGTTTCTCCATTCATTTTTCAGATAAGAAATTTAGACTTGAACTTTTAGCTAACTTGCTCAAGATTGCACAGCTAATAAGTAGCAGTAGCACAGCAAGCAGACAACAGTGCTCATTCTCTTAACCACTTAGCTACACTGTGCTCCATTGCTATATTTCAGAATTATATTAGAAATGCCCTTTCTGCATGAATAAGAAAAAATCTATTGTTACAGTTCTTTCTATCTTTCAATTAAGCATTAATATTTTTAAAAAGTTATTATGCGTCTTTTTTTTTAAATTTAGAACCAGTTTTTAAGTGACGTTTATGACTCTCATTTAACTGAGGAGCTCTATTCAATTGTAAGACTTGCCACACTGTTAGAAAGAAGCAGAAATTGAGCTCTATTGTGAGAGAAATATGAAGTTAAATTTACACAGATTTTTTGTGACTTGCCTGAAACCTTCTCCACAGCAGTTGTAATGATGATATGATATATGATATGGCAGAGCAGAAATATAGCAAGAAGCAAAAAATAAAATAATAAAGTGAACAATTTCAAATTACTTTAGAGCATACTTAACTTTGTAACAAACACTATGATGAATATGCTTATAAATTCTGGTGTTTAATTTTAAATAAAGTCTATTGGAATTATCTTTCACATATCACATGTGCACAATATTTTTTGTGTGTATTCTACTCATTGACCAGAGGACCACTGACTTCTAAGTGAGATTGGTGGAATTCTGAACAACTATTCCAGATTTCAAAGTTTGTACTTCCCATGCACCAACAACAAAAATACAATGTGACAATATCGGGCTTTATAAAGGACACCAGACTGCCATCTGAAGTACAAGAGAGTAATAGTTACCTTTTCATCTACATGGTTATGGAAACATTCAGTAAATACATATAATCAGTCTGTGTCAAGATAATTAATATATCAAGTATCAAAGCCTTAATATTTTTGATATGTTGACATGACTTCTGAATTTTATAATAATGCTAAACTCTCAAAAAATAGTGCCAACAATATTATAAGCACCTCTTTTGTATCTTCTTTGTTTTGCTCCCAAAACTAGTTCATTCTATGATGAATGGTAAAAATGATAGGTAACAGATTATATTGAAATACAAGATTGTTGCTTTATAGGTGAAAATGGTTGAATATTAGCACTTTCTTCAAACTAATAATATTCTATTTTTTAAAATGTTCATGTTAACCTTAGTTATCAAGTAATACTTTTTAAAATTATTTTCCACCAATATTTTAATGCTTTATATGGGATATCTATTTAAATTTTTATTTAACATTTGAGAGATGTTTACCACCCCACTACATACTCCAAAGTTATCACTATAAAAGCAGATTAATGCAACTGGGAAAAGTTCCTATTTTCAATTTTGTTTTATATAATATTAAGGATTAGTTTTCATTTCTCAATGAACATTAATGATTATAATATATAACAGGGAGTTTGCATTTAATAATGCTGCAGCTGCAGAAGCTAATAATACAAGAAAATTTTAATATCTTAAACCAGAGAACTATTAAAATTTTATAATTAGATAATCAGGTACTTACATAACTTCATAAAAAAAGTCCTTATAAAAAAAGATTGTATTTCTACTTATTTAAGACTTTTTTGGATTATAGAAAATTTTATATTGTGTATTTACATATTTACATTCTACCTTTTTAATTCTAATGTGCAAGCATATATAGATAGATAGACAAATAAATACCTAAAAGACACTGTAAAATCAGTTTAACATAGGCTTTTTAATCTGAAAAATAGTATTTATTCATCTGAGTTCAATAAGTGAAGACGAAGATTTCCACAGATATGGTTTTATGTATAGATAAGCCTTAGCCAAATTATTTTTCTCTGTTTTACACAATGATAGAGAAAAGTGTTTTAATTTTTTTTAATATGTCTTATTTTAAATGGTCAAGCAAGGGAACATAAACTTGCCCACCAATATTAAGTTTACAGATGTTTAAATGGTGAGGTCTAATTGGTCAGCAAAGTTGTGCTATTCACCCTAGTGAGAGGTGACAGCTCAGTATAATAAACACCTTTTCATATTTTGTGTATTTGCGTTTTCAATAGGTGTTTAGATATCAAATCCTAAGTACTAATACTTTCTTATATAGTTCATTTCTTTTTCTCCTTCTTTTAGTCAAGTTATCAACTCTTATATAAATTTTTCTCCTCATTTTATGCACCATCAATTTGAAAAAAAATTAAAAGACACTATTGATGTGACTGGCCCCAAGTGTTCTATTCAAATATAATGTTCATATCCTTCTGGTATAAAAAAAGATAATTCTAAAAAGATTTTCTTTTTTAAACCTCTATAAAACCATTATACTTTTATTTTTTAAAAAGAAGAAAAATTAGAAACATTTTATTTCATTCATTTCTTCAATAATTATGCATGCAATCACTTTTCACTTTTTATCACCCTTTCCTCAGGTTAGATATAGCTTATTAAAACACCTTTATAATCACTATATTAGAATTTTAGAAAAATGTGTTTTTTAGCAATAGCAAACATAAAACATGAATTATATGTATAGTGTCAAAGACTTATAAAAAATTCTTATCAAAGGTAACTTTGCTATTAAATTCACATTGAACTTTTCCCCAAATTAGATTTCAGTGTTTACTAAGGTTCATGGAACATTTTTTTGCTTTAGTCACAGGCAATATGTCACTCTTGGGGGGAAATATATATAAATTTTTCCAAAATGAATTTAGTTTTTTTTTTTACTTCAAAATCCCTAACTAAAATTCAGATACTAAATGTCCTTGGCCACTGAAGCTCTTACTGTGTCACTCTGGATCTCTCACCTATTTTTAAAGTCTTCTGTTCTTTCACTTTTCAGTCAATGGTGAAAGGCAGAGTTATTGCAGTGACTAAAACTATGTTACTAGACAAACTCAAGAGCCAAATAAAGGGCAGTGAGGGAGTTGGTGGAAGAAATCAATCAGGAAAATGAAAAATTTCTTGAAATATCCAAAAATGCATTAGAATAGTTCTATATGGAATAAAACTTATTTTTTAAAATAAACTCAAATTATAAAACTTACTGTTTTTAACTTTCATTAGAATTTATGGATTTGTTAACTTAGAAATTTACAAAACTATAATATTCTGATAAAGGCTGTCAAATTCATGGGTGTTGGCACTTAAATAAATGCCAATCTCAGCATGAAATTGCAGGTGCACAACATAAGAGAGATGATTGTGTGTCTTAAAGCACAATTAAGGATTAAAGAAAATTATTCCTTGAGTGGCTCACAATTTAATTTATTCAAGTGTTTTAGGATTTGATAATTATAAATAAGAGGTTTATTTTCTCAAAATTTTACCCATTATTGATTAGTGCTTAGAGTTAATTATTTAAAATATTTCATTCATCTTTTTCACAGAATAAGTAAAATTTATTGTTGAAAATTTACTTCATTCTAAATTATTTATGTAAAGCAATACTGATAGTATTTAGTTTATACAAACTTTTTCTCTTTTCTTAGAAGTAAAGGCATGTTTGGTATACAGCAAAAATTCAGACCATTAAGAATGCTTATATGCTATTCTTAGAAAAACAAAAACAAAATAAAATAAAACCCCAAATATACACCCATTTTTACTCAAGGAATAAAATAATGTTGAAAGCAATAATAATTTGACTATAATATGCATGTTACTATTTCTGTTCATATAATTTGTTATTTTATGTTAAAATCACTGGACTTTCAGACAATCAAGTTTTGAGGCATATCCATGTAACAGAAATGCTATTCTAAAAAAGTCATTGTTCTATTGTTATACTATCTAGAAAAATAAAGATTAGTAATGTTACTGTAAATGTTCAAGTTTTATATCAGTATGTATACATGTACCTATACATTACTATTTTTAAATTTATATTTGTAAATTAATTCTTGCTTTTATTGTATGATTATCACAGTAATGAGCCAATTGAATGCTTTGATCACACTGTTACATGAAATTTTACTTTATAAAAAATCAGATAAAAAATTAGTCATCTATATTAAGATGTGTAAAATAAAACATAAAATAAATAGAAATTTACTTTATAATAAAGTAAACTAGAAAATACATATTCATCCAATAATAATCATTTTATGGAAGATGTTCTTTCACATTAGAGCTGCTTTAAAATTTTTTTAATCTTTTTTTAAAATATATTTTGTTTATTGCTTTTACAAAGAGAGAGAAAGAGAGTGGGGGAAGCCTAGGAAGCATCAATTTGTAGTAGTTGCTTTTTTTATGTGCCTTGAACCAGAGAGCCCAAGGTTACAAATTGGAGACTTCAGCATTCCAGGTCGACGCTTTATCCAATGTGACACCACAAATCAGGCATTTTTTGTTAATTAATTAATTTGGTTACAAACATCACAGACAATTTTAGTGAACAATTACATGTATCCATAATGCAACTTCATGTGTAATAGGTGGCGTTCAGTCAGAAACAATGGGAGTTTGTATGTTTACCTAAAGATGCTATGACTACATCACTGACATTCTCTGTTTAAGAAAGATTCTCTTGTATGGCTTGTTTTTATTAATCATCCTCTCTTACCTGCAGAAGATATGCTCTGAGACCTACAGTGGATGCCTGAAACTTCAGACAGTACTCAAATCTCTATGTTACTTTCCTATACATCCATACCTATAACGAAGTTTAATTTATAAATTAGGCAGAATAAGAGATTAACAACAATATCTAGTAGTACAGAACAATTACAGGTATTGATCGATTTATGACCTATGCAACTTATGACCATTCAACTTTAGGACCACAATTGCTAGCCACGACTGCTCCGCGTCTGGCAGCACAAGCATTGCCCAGCTGGGTGAACGACAGTGAGGACTAACTGCTGGCACACTACCTTCTCCGTGTATATTTTACACCTGTATTTTGTATTTTGTATGTTTTGCAAATATTAAACCAGTTGTGCTGGTAATGCAGTGTTTTACTTAAACCTGACGAATGTAAAAATAAACAAAATGGTGTAGAGATGATACAAATGGCATAAAATGAACAAAGAAAATTATGATATATAACAATAATGAAAGAAAATTATGGTAAAATATGACTTAAAGATTTTTATAACATCATCTCACAGTACTGCACATATAGCCTACTCAATTTATGACCAAAGCATGTTATGACTGGTCTGTCGGAACCAATCGTGGTCGTAAGTCGAGCACTAGCTATATGTCAATATACTGTAATAAAAGTAATGTGAATGTGGTCTCGCTCTCAGCAAACTAGCTTAAATTTCTTTTTTTCTTCTTAACAAGTTCACAAATAGAAAATTTGTTCTGATCTTAGATCTAACCACCCTCAGCATGAATTTTTTCTTTCCTTAAATCGAGAGTTTTTATAATTCCACTTAATGGAAGCAATTTATGGTTTCCCTTTGGCATACGAAATGACAGCATCACTACTTTGTGCTTTGGGGCTATTGTTATATAAAATAAGGATTACCTGAACATAAGCACTGTGATACCACAACAGTGGGGAGCAGCTAAGAGTGGGAATGCTAGACAAAGAGATGATTCATCTCCTGTGGGACAGAGTGACTGCTGAGAGATGTTGTCACACTACTCAGAATGACTGGCAAATGAAAACTTAGGTGCTGTTGATTTCTGGAAATCTCCATGTAATATCTTTGGAATGTGATTAAACAGCAGGGTAACTGAAACTGTGAAAAGCAAAGCTAAGAATAAGGGAGGACTACTATATAGGAATATAAAGCAAACGAGCCACATTTATTTTGAAAGAAGATTATTATCATATGTGTAGCTTAGATAAAACAAAGAAACAACAAAACATTGTTTCTCCTGTTGATGGGAAGACACTGGGGATGTACAGGTGGGTATGAATGAAGAATATAACTGCCACTGATATCCAAAACCAGGGGCATATATATGATGGAGTGGACTAGTAGAGTCCTGGCTGAAATTTATTGACTATTAAGAACACGGAGTATTCAAAGCACAACTATGCAAAAAAAAATGAGGAAAAGACTGGTTTGTAAAAAAGACTTTTTTTCTACCCCATAATGTGGCTGAGCCTGGAAGCTTCTGCAGACCCACTTTGGACAAGGTTTTAATGATGATTTTGGCATGGAAATTCTGATATTAGAGCCCCATGTGTGTAAACCTATGATAAATTCAGACTCAAAATTTCTAAACTCCTGAGTTAGTATAAGAGACAGATTGTGTGATAAAAAAAATAGACAAGAGATTTGAGTATCCCGAGGAAAAGACTTTTCTAAGTGTTGTAAGAAAATGACAAGAAATCAGCCACAGTCAAACAGATCTTAGGAATGCTCACTGACATCATTAAGATGAACCATCGTTTTCTTCATTACCAGTTGCTGATGGGGACATGAAGTAAAGAGATTGCACCAATATCAAGGAGTTAGAAAAAAATGACAGCCGTAGAATGACAATGACAGAAGGATTCAGGCTAGGCACTGTGGTAAAAAGAAGATAGATTTTTGAAATAGCTAAAGGCCCTATCTCAAATTGATCCATTCACTCTAATCTGATCGGAAATAAGGTTGGAATAGAAGCTACTTTTTAAGCGCTTAACACTTTGGCTCTCCTGGGCTTCTTTTAAGAAACAGGGTCAAAGATTGGGATATAAATGGGGTCAATGACGTGGTCTCTTCCAGAAGCCATAATGTAATGACTTATTTGTGTCAGGGCCACTGCTTTCAAGTCTCAGACAGCAATGGTCCCTTTGGGCCAGGGGATGAGGAGGAATGCAGACGGGGATGGGCTGAAAAGAGGCTTTGTCTCTGAGAAACAAACCATTTCCTGTAACTACAAGTAGAGTTTCTAATTATTTAGGATGACTTGAGTCAAATATAGCCATGTTGTATGCCCTGTGCTTATAAGATAATATCTGGATATCTAGATACAATTTTTACTTAAATATTTGTTTTGTGTAGTATTCTGATGTTGAAATAATTAGCATTACAAAGAAATGGCCTGGCATAATCTTTCTGTCATATATAAGTACGTCTAAATGAAACTCACATCTACCCCCACTACTTCCAGTAGATGTCGATGCCACAGTGACAAGTTTATACAGGAGCCAGTGTGCATATTTACTGTGGCACTCATGAACAAAGCTGTTGCTATGTAGCACATGAGCCGTTCCTGAGCTGTGGAGATTGTGCCAGCGTGTCATGTAAATGTTTCTACTTGTTAAAAATTTTAAAGGTCAGAGGACAATTTGACTTTTGGTGACGGGTATGCAACACAATTGAATGATAAGATAACCTGGAGATGTTTTCACTGTACATATGTACCCTGATTTATTGGTGTCACCCCATTAGAATTAATAATAATAAAATATATATATAAAAAAATAAAAATAAATAAATAAAAATTTTTAAAGGTCAAAACATGGGAAATCTTATTCAAGCATATTTTTCCAAGGATTTGAAGGTAATTTTGACATAAATTTAATGAAGCCCCAAAATTACACTCTTATGTTTGTAGACTGTCATCATAGCTAAGTGTCTTATTTATTATCCTGAATACTAGAAAACACTCTCATACCAAACTACATGTTCTTTTATATTCCATAAAAGTTTCGCTGATGTAGGCTTATTAGTATTTTTCAAGTGAAAAATAAACAATGATCAGTTGTGTCCTGTATAATTAACTTATACCCATGTATCTATTTTGAAAATAAGGAGATTCATAAAATAAATTATGGCTTTGGATAAGGCAGGAGGAAAACTCCATTTCAAGCTAGAACTCTAATGTACTATTCTGTTTAGGAGTAGATGAATGTCCAAAGACAAGATAGCTCCAATGCATATGAGTATCTTCAAAACTGTTTCTCCTCCTTATAGTAATCGCTTAGTCAAAATATGCCATGTTTCACATACACAGTCATTAGGTTCTCAGAACTTTTATATGTATACCTTAGCTTCAGGGACTACACTTTACCTGATACCATAACTTTTCTGAAAGTAGAGTGAATGAACAGAATCTTTTAGGTTGGTAGAATAAACTTAGTAAGGTTGAGGATGTACATTCTTATAAAGGATCCTTGCCTGTTTCTAAAAAAACACGTTGTCATGCTTTTCAAAGCTATTGGAGTTAACATGCATGATAAGAATTTGAAATTGTTTCTTTACATATTTCTTTTAAGCTTTAAATTTCCAGTCCTTGTTTTCTTAACTTGATTGTCTCATTTCTTGCTGAATATGGTTCTCAGGGATCTCTGCAATTTGGACTTCATACTCAGTAATAATAAATTGTCAAGAGTAAACACTAAATGTCCATAAGCAACAGTGGGCTGTAATGGTGGCACTTATTCATTATAGGAAAAACATGTTTCACTCAAGAAAAGGCAGATAGAATTGTTCTGATATAGAATGAGTTCAATGCACCTGACCATAAGTACATTTGCTAATCTAACCTAATCACAAGGTTTTTTTCCAGCACTGGGGAAAACACCATTGTTCATTAATTGATTGGCCTACCTACTCAACTCTACCCAATTGACAAAGGTAAGGACTGTATCAACTCCATCTTTAGATAGAGCCTTCAGAATGGGTCTGCCACAAGAACAGGTGTCAATAATAATCAGAAAATAGTTAAAAAATTATATTTGCGCATACATACCATCCCATATGCATGTATTTTATTTCTCCAGTTACTTCACATCAATTATTACCTGAAGCCTTTCAACAAGCATGTAATTGTGAGCATTTTTAGAATTAATCAAGCATATATGATATTATTGCTTTAAATTAATTATACTAATGCTCAATTAGATTCACAGAATGCTCATGCATCTTCCTCAATTTTTAATAGCATTTTCTTTCTTTTTTTAAAAGAAAGGTTTCAAATAATGAATTAAATGCCAACAATACTGGAAACATTCACACTAAGTTAATCTATATTTCAACATTATCAGAAACCAGGTTGATTAAAAGAGATAAAATAAATGGAATCATTTTAAATGTGAAAATATTAGGGTAGAAAATATCAGAGTGCCTCAAACTTTTAAATAATTTGCTTAACCAAATAAAGTAGTTTCATTTGTCAAAGTGCAACTTAACTACAGTAGTTATTCTCAAAAACACTGACTTACAGCTTCCCTATAGAAGTAATATTAATGATATTGTTAGATATGTTTCCAGGTAATTTCTTATGTTACTATGCCCATCATGATGACAGCTAATCAATCACAGAGATGGAAAACTATGAAATAAAACAGCTATTGTAGGCCTATGTCCTTTCCAAATAGCTTGGAGAGGTATGGCTTGACCAACTCACTTAAACAGATTTTATTACTGGAAATTTTAACTAAGAGGCACAGCTGTAAACTGAATGTTAGCATTAGGAAGTTAAGCCAAAATTGGTATTATGATTTTCAGTATGTAGAAATGGTTGGGGAATCCATTTTGGTCTATATGCGAGCTGAGGCAAAAGCTAACCACCAGGCGATCTCTGAATAGTAGAGTAGGTATACATAATAAAGCATAGATAGCATAATTTACTGCTTCTGAGAGAGATGAAAAATGTGACTTTGAGCTCTTTCTTTATCTATAATTCTTTCCTGGGAAAATAAAAGTCCTGGTTAAAACCAATTCTTCCTCTTTTCAATGCCTTAATCGGAGCAGCTGACTATATTTATAAAAAATACACAACCACAAAAGACTCCTCTCACTTTTAATTTATGAGCAGAGATATCATATGGTTTTTTTAAACTGTTGGAAATCCTACTATATTCCCTTAGTCTTTCCTCCCTCTTTCCCTGTTCATTATTTCATAACCGTTTTTTGTTTGTTTTTTCTTGAATCTCTATAACCTTTTTCTCTGTCAATTTAACGGATGCTTCATTTCTCATATCATCATGAAAATATAAGAAACCAGATGATGAGAACAACACACTTTAATATCATGAAATAGGTCCATTTACCTGCACCTGAAAGTGCTTATTTTGCTTTCCGTTTGAATCCACACACTCTCACTAAATCGATCCAAACTTGCCCCTTCTTTATCAGATTGCATTCTCTCTATCTAAAAGCTCTGCTCTGGCAATTGCCTCATCTTTTTCTTGCCCTGTAAATTTCTCCCTCTCTGTTTTATTATCTTTTATTATCTCTATTCTCATGTCTCCCTCCTGACCCTATATGTGTGCCTATATCTACAAGATATACTCCCACACATATCTGCTCTTCTTTAGAGAAACACTCTTCCAATGAGTTTTCTGTTCTTGCTATCCCACTTCTTCAACTTCCATTTTCTCTTACATATTCTTATCAAAGTTAACCATGACATTAATCTTCCCAAATATAATGATCATTTGCTAATCCTCATCATATCATACTGATCTCAGCAACATTTAATTCACTATGTCATTTTTTCCTGCATCAAACTTTCTTACTTAGTTTCTGTAAATCTATCTACCTTGCCTTGGTTTTCCTTTGTTACTGGTGACCATGTATTTATTTCTTTTGCTTCTTAACTTTGTCCAACTCCTGACTTTTCTAAAGTTGATATACAACAGATTTCTAGTCTCAGCTCTCTGTTTTCCAATGTGCACTTATTCTAGAGTTTATCTCAACTATAAACTTGCTTTTTCTCTTTATTAATATACTTATAACTCCTAAATGTATGTATCCTGCTCCAAACTCTCCTTTAATTTTCTGACTTATGTCCAACTGCACAAGTGACATTTTCCCTTGCTTGTCTAAAAGGAACTCAAATTTAACTAAACTTAAATGCATATGCATTTGTATAAATATTATTTTATACATATATTCATATGTATAAATATTCTTTTATACATGTATATTCCTATACACTTCCAAATGTATGTGTCCCTCAATGTTTCACATTTTAGTGACTCCCCAAATCATTTTTTTAATTTTTTGCTAAGTTTATTTTATTAATACTCTAAACTTCATTTCCAAATCACAGGGAATTGTTTAAGACAGACAGAGAGACAACTTGTACCACCACTGGCACTTTTGTCTTGATTCAATTCACTATTTTCTCATTTTGGGGGCATCAGCAATAAGGTTCAAATTGACCTTATAGTTTCCTCCTTGCTTTTCTGTGCTGTTAAATTGTAGCTTAATTTAAAAACAAAACAAACAATATATTCAGCTTTGGCAAAACTTTTCTACTTCACTTTTCTACTCGCAAAACCATTTTAATTATTTTTCTATAAATCCACCAAGATCTTTAATTTATTATTCTGACCTCAATTGTAAATTTTGATTTGGCTGCCTGTTACATTATGATCTTCCTCTGATTCTCTGACCTAATAATAACTAAGTTGTTATCTCTATCTTTCAAGGCTTACTCACAAATAAATGCCTACACTTTCACCTATGTACTTTTGAGGCATAGTATTATGATTTAAATGAATGACAATCATCAAGGAAAATATATCTGGGACTTAAGTTATTCTGAATCTTTGGGAAGTATTTTTTTTTTTTTAAAGAAAAACAGTATCAGTTGTTTTACTACTCTGCTTTAAAATGATTTCTTTATGTTAAATTATTATGGATTTTAAAAGTCATTGATTTATAGTAGAAACAAAGTAACAGTTTTCATTTAGAAATCTCCAGTATTACTACACAGTCTTATGTTAGGACAATTTGTTACTGTCTTTTCTTTATAACTTATTTTGCATGTTGTAACTCTGAAAAGAATTAAAGATAGCCCTGGCTGATTGGCTCAGTGGTAGAGCTTTGGTCCGGCATGTGGTAGCCCCTGGTTCAATTCTTGGTCAGGGTACATAGTAGTGACCATCTGCTTCTTCATCCCTCCCTCTCCCGCTTCTTTCTCTTTCTCTCTCTCCCTCAGCCATGGCTGGAATGGTTTGAGCATGCTGGTAAGGCACTGAGTATGGCATGATGGCCTTGTCTCAGGGCCTAAAATAGCTTGGTTGCTGAGCAAAGAAGCAATGGCCCCAGATAGGTAGAGCATCACCCAGTAGGAGGCTTGCTAGGTGGATCCTGTTCTGGGCTCATATAGGAATTTGTCTCTCTGCCTTTCTGCCTCTCAATTATTTTTTTTTTTAAAAAGAATGAGAGATAAATGCATTATCCAGGGTGTATATTAAAACTATAATCACATTTTGCTTAAATATTATATATATCACAGATTTTAGTTCAACCTTGGACTAGCAGGCAAATTTGTGTGCAAACAATAGAAAGTTTCTAATCACTGTGTTTTTGCTAAAAAACTTATCAAAGAGGTGAAATAAACTAAATTGAAAAATAATAGTTGTTGAAAAAAGTTCTTCACTTTGTAAGTTACATAAATATCACATTCAGCATTTGAAAATAGGATACTGAGCAAATAAACATGATAAGTGAAGGTGTCAGTGAGAGGTAATGACTGATACAATATTTAAACAGCTTCAAGATAGAAGACAAATTATTTGAACTAATGTTCTCATTTTTTCTGTCACTACTGAATATTGTGCTTATAACTATTAATGAAATATTCATATAGCTGCAAAAATATGAAATAAAATACTAAACTAAAATATTTAATCTATAATTTGAAACTGAAAAAAATGATATAACATGAAAATGTACAAAACTAACATAAGTCTATGTATTTGAAATTTAAGTTTAGTTTCTATATGTCACAAATGGGAAAATTTGACAAAAATTAAATGCAGTAAGAAACCAACTTAGTTAATTAAGTTGTATTTGAGGGGGGTGGGGGAGTAAAATAACTTTGTTATAGCTCCATTGATATTCTATTTACTAAATAGAATTATGTGTTATTCTATTATTCTATTATGCATTATTCTATTTTATTAGATACTAAATAGAATTATGATTATGCATTATTCTATTTAAATACTAAATAGTATATTGTTTTATTATTCTAATAAATAGGAAGTTTATATAGTTTTGAAGATGATATTTTTCATGAAATGTATAAAAGACTGCACATAAAATAGAAGCTTTACAAGGTACCTTCCCCTCAAAAGAAAATGCAATCTAAAAGCTAACGTGGATTAGCACACTACATTTACTGATATATTTTAAAATATCATCGGTAGACTAGTGTTTAAGCTTAAATTTTACAAGCCTTGTCTTAAAGAAAAAAAAAAGTTGAAGTAAAGGAACTAATTTTAAAAAAAATGAAATAACTCGCTTCAGATAATACCAGAGAAAAAGAACACAATGTCAGCTCTCGTTCAAAGAGCACACATATAGCCATAAAAGCAATATTTCCCAAGTTGTTATTGTTTGTGATGCACATTTAAGTGCACAGAACATTTGCCTTTATGGCAGTTTTATTCTCAACACAGTAAAACAAAAGGGTTTCTATTCAATTGACTTTCTCATAAAAAGTTTAATTCCCTATTTGGCACGGGTTACATCTTGAGTTTCTTACTCCAGCTAATATCTATACTCTGAGTAACTAAATTCTGCTGTATGTGAAAGACTAACCTGGTGTCAGGGAGAGAGGAAATTGTACCTGTTAAAAGTGACCTGGGATCGCAGCAGCTAGAGAGCCCTTTTCGAGGTGGGAGTGGGGATGAGAAATGACATTGAGACAAAACTGTTATAGTAAATAGCAAGGCATCACATAAAAAATAGAAAGTATTATGCCGTGTTAAGTATCACCATAAAATATTTCATGCCAATAAACAAATACTACAATAATGTATATCTTACTATAATCAGGTTTTTTGGTAATCAGATAAATATGAAAAAGAATTAGAAAAATGTTATGTTAATAGATATATGTTTTAGCTACAGTTCTACAAATCATAAATCAAAAAGATAATTCTCAATGAATTCATGTCTATATTTAAGAATCAGTAATAGTAAATGTTAAGCATACAACAGAAGCAGTAAAATACTTAACACAAAATAATGTTATATATAGTTTTAGAATTATAAATATTTATATTTAGAGAGATAAATATATATATATACTTATAGTTATATATATATATAATCTTAAACTTAAAACAATGAATCAATATAAATGATTATACAAATATAATCTATTGTTTAAATTTAATCTATTTTTAATATTTAGGTATAAATACTAAATATAAATCTGATAAATTCAGCATATAAAACAAATAGGACTTACTTTAAAGTTGAAATAATTATAAATAACACAAATACTACTTTCTTTAAAATTGTTTTCAGTTTCCACTATATTTTTTCAGTACTACCTTTTTATTAACTTTTTGTTTTGTTTTGAGATCATTGTAGCCATATGTGTTATAAGAAACAATGCAGAGGGAGTCCACATATCTTCTTCTCAGTTGCTACCAATGGTAACATTTTGCAAAACTACGTAGGTGGGCAAAAAGAAGTCGACAGTTGTTCGTATGAAAAATAATACAATGATTATAAATAATTATACAAAAATAAACTCTGTGTTTTGGGCACTCAGAACTGTAAATCTACTTTTGCCAACCCCATCTAATATAATATCATAACCAGGATATCCACTTCAATACTATCTAGTAATCTCACATTAATTTCCTGTTTCACTTATATCCATTTGTGTATCGGTGTGTATGTTCTACTCAGTTTTACCATGTGTGTTTGTCCACCACATCCAAGGAAATACAAAAGAGTACAGATCTGCAAAAATTTTTTAAAATGCACCTGACCAGGTGGTGGCACAGTGGATAGAGCGTCGGACTGGGATGCAGAAGACCCAGGTTCGAGACCCCGAGCTCACCAGCTTGAGTGCAGGCCCATCTGGCTTGAGCAAAAAAAACTCACCAGCTTGGACCCAAGGCCCCTGGCTCCAGCAAGGGGTTGCTCCGTCTGCTGAAGGCCCATGGTCAAGGCACATGTGAGAAAGCAATCAATGAACAACTAAGGTGTTGCAACGGCAACGAAAAACTAATGATTGATGTTTCTCACCTCTCTCCGTTCCTGTCTGTCTGTCCCTATCTATCTCTCTCTCTGTCCCTGTAAAAATAAAAATAAATAAAAATTTTAAAAATGCATTTAAAAAAAAGGAATTTAAAGCACTAGCAATCTTTTAAAGCAGATGTTAACAAATTCTTTTTGAAAAGATCCAGATAAAGCAATATTTAGGCTTTGTTGACCAAACTTTTGAAGTTATAAGTACACTATTCTCCTTTTATAGTGTAAAATATCCCACAAAACAATTCTTAAATGGGTGTGGTTGGTTCTGACCATACTTGATTTAATTTATTTCTTCTTTTTCACAATTACTGGAAACTATAAATAGTTGAAATTCCACAGAAAATGTTATAATTACAAGAATTTATTTTAGCTATCACAACAATGTCAGGCCTTCACCTATACAGAGTCTTCTTTTATGCCCCAAAGGTGGCCAACTGTACACTTTTAAGACAGGCAATTTATTATTTTGTTCTGTAATATTTACTTCTGTTCTGCTGAAATAAAACCCTTTTATGGGTGATATATATGTTAGGCAAAGCAAACAAGCCAACAAACAGCAGACCCACAAATTTTAAGACCCGGGAAATGTGCTAAATAAGCCAGAAAAATAAATGAAATTTTAATACTATATATAATGAGAAAGTATTTTGAAGTCACTGTAGATCTAATAAATATGCTTAGTATAAGACCGAAGGAGCCAAGTTTTCAAAGCATTGTGTATAATCTCATAAGAAAGGCAGCATTCTTAGCTATATCCAGTTCATCTAGCTCCATGCTGATTTACATATTGAGTTCCATTATGCCTAAGCATCCAGCAATAAAGCAGAAATTTAAATACACCAGATTTTTTTCTAAGATGATATGTAATATCATAGATTTCCATATAATCAATTCTCTAGTGTCAGCTAGAAAAAATCTCAGTTGGAGAATATGATTCTAAATTAACTTAATAGTATATATTTACATAGTTTTAAAATATCATGCATCAGTGAAATAGAACAATTTCCACTGCATCATCTCAGGTCAAAATTATACAAAAAACTATTCGTGTATGTGCTGTGAAGCACAATGTTAATAAAATCAATTTTAGTTATTTGTAAAATAGATTTGATAGAAGTGAGGGATAAGTTGAACTTAGAACCAAACTAGCTGTTCTTTCTGTCAGGGAAGAATATCTAATCTCATAAAATCAGCTGAACACACAGTAAAATGCATACTGGTCATACTGGTAAGAAAACTACCCTTAATTTTTTTCTTCCTTTATAGTAAAATGTTTCTAGTAGACACAATAACTATACAGCACTTCATTTGTATTATTTAAAAGCTCTGTGCATAATTTCTTTCATCACCTTAGAAACAATACTTTGTGTATTCTACCAAATTTGAAAAAGGACAAGATTTAATAGTCATTTACCTTCATTGCTGAGCAAATGAAGTGTAATAACATGTTGTGAGCATAAATTTAAGCTAGGAATTAAGACATCCAACAAATTTCTAAGTGTAAATATAGTTTAGAAATATTTTGAGAAATAGGGACATAAAACCAAGGATTAGTAATGAGGTTGATCACTGACCTATTCAAATAATAAAAATTCTATATATTTAACACTTCATAATTTCAATATGGATTATGAGTGTCAATAAGATAGTATTCTCTTAAGTACAAGTAAACAAAACAATAACAAATAAGTTTATATATAAAAAAATCACTGAAGCTGTTCTGTGATTTATTTATATAACATATTAAAAGAATGTCAAATTACTAAATCAGCAGTACATTTCCACAAACAATGACCAATGATTTTGAGTACCATAAAAATAAAAACCAGTACTTTCAGATTTTAAATTACTGTTGTCTTAGATTTACTAAATGAGTTTAGTATGGGTTCTAAGTCCTGTTTGCTTATTACAGTGGGCATTTATGGGTTCCATATCATATTGAATTATGTGGTAAGAATGAAACCATTCTTTTCAATAGAGAGGAAATGAGACGTTATCACAACGTGACTTGGCATTCACTATTCTCTCAGTCCCACTCCAGGTGCTTTACTCTGGGTGGATACGACCTGTTGACTGAACTGGACAACCACCCATGTCCCTGCGACAACAGCATGCTTGGGAAGCCATATGGTGCAATGCTGTAAGCTATACTAAAATTTGAGTCATATTTTGGTCAGCTTTGTTTGCACAAGTGAGATTCAGAATTATATCCATGTAGATTTCTATACACTTGCTGCTTACTGGTGTATCTGGGCTCACATTTTTTTCCTATCATTTTTCAGACATTAGCTGATATAAAAATTATGCTAGAATTTTAATTTCAAGGTGTTAATTGGGAGGAGAAAAAAAAATAGAGAGGGTGACTCTTTAGGTCCACCCTACATTTACCTTTGAAGAAGCAGTCATCATTGTGAACAATGGTAATCTTTTGTTTCTTCAGGCAGGCAGCTCTGTGTACCTCACAGTGGTTTTCATAGAATTTTCCATCAGATCCACACACAGGTTTGTAGTGCTGTTTGCAAAGGTTCATGCAGGTACATTCTGCTTGCCCTGTCTCTCTGCTGATAACACAGTGCCGTCCCAAACCACAGTATTTATTTTCACAAGATCCCAAAGCGTCATCCTGAATATGGAATCCTGAGGGTAAAGAACAGAAAATTATTTCGATTTATATGTTCAAATAAAATGTCCCTGTCAAAGTTCCACATTTAAAAACTGTCTAAGGGCAATCAGGTATCAGTTGTATTCAGTGGAGAAGGCACTCAAAATCGGCAGATAAACCTTTTCAGAACACTCCCGTCATTCTTCCCTTCCTCCTCTTCTCTCCTTGAGCTTTCTTCTCCTTCCCCAATGTGTAGTTTGGTCCTTAGAACAAGGTTTCTAAAATTAACCTGTCTGAGTTCAAATCCTGGACCTACCACTTATTAGCTTTATATTCTTGGAGAAAATTACTTATTTGTGCTAAACTGTCCATCTGTAAAAAGGGGATAATGGTATAGAGCATCTCCTGGAGTTGTACAAAGTATCTGGGCTCTGGCTCATTGGCTCTATGGTAGAGCATTTGACCCAGAATGTGGAAGTCCCAAGTTCGATTCCCTGTCAGGGCACACAGGAGAGGCAATCATCTGCTTCTCCCCTCCGTCCTTTTCTCTCTCTCTCTCTCTCTCTCTCTCTGTTCCTCTCCCATAGCCATAGCTCCATTAATTCAAGTGTGTCAGCCCTGAACACTGAGGATGGCTCCATTGAGCCTCTGCCTCAGGAACTAAAAATACCTCAGTTGCGAGCATGGCCTCAGATGGGCAAAGCACTGACCCCAGACAGTTACCAGGTGGATTCTGGTCAGGATGCATGTAGGAGTCTCTCTATCACTCCTACTCTCATTTAAAAAAAAATCTATTCCCTATGACACTATATTCCAGTTGTTGAAAGAATATTAAATAAAATTTAAAACAAAAAATATAATTTATTGAATGACTTATTGAGATATTTTAGGACATTTTGGAAAATGCATTTAATTCAGTAGTTCTTGAAGTTTGGCACGCAGAATTTACTAGAGAAGTTGTTAAAGCATAGATTCTGCCTCCACTCAACTTCAGAGTTTCTGAGAAAGTAGGACTGGGTACATCTCTGAATCTGTGTATCTAAGTTTACAGGTGATGATGATACTGTTGCACTTGGTATCACTCTTCTGGGCCTTTGACTTACTGAAATTCCAATTTACAATTAAAATAAATATAATACAGAGAAAAAGACCAGGTAAATAATTATAAAAACTCTTTCATAGATGAGAAAAAATAAAAATTTCATGCTATAATTAAAGCCACTTAACATATTATTGACTGCAAATATTTAGAAGAAATGAGAAAAAGATATGAAAAAAAGATATGGAGCAAATGTTGCTTGTTATATTATTACTTTTTAATGTGCAATGTAATACATTAAAAAAGTCCAAAATTCTGTCAATCATAACTCTACAGTAATGACCAATTTTAATTTGGAATATTTTTCTTATCTTTATAGCAGTACTTATGCCAGTCGTTGATCTAATGCTAATAGGGTTCAAAATGAGGTTGCCATTATAACATAGGAATTTGACTCATAGGTGTATTTTGTATAATTTTATATCTAATATTTTCTTTATTTTACTAACAAAGATTTTCTTGCTTTTAAATAAAGAGTTTAAGATTATCAAAACCTATTTATTTTTATTATCACAGAATGAGTTGAGGAATACGTTGCTATAAAATGAAGTTATTTCTGTTATATCTATGTTGGTGAGCATTTCTCCTGGAGTATTTCCTCTTAATATTTTTCTTCATAATGCCTTTACCCCAGTTCAGAGATTTGTTTTAGAATATTGGCTATTTTGGAGAAGTTAATAAATTATTTTACACTAGCTAGAAGCTGCATGTTGCACATAGTTGCTACAATGAAAGAAAATTTAATTAATGTAGATGCAATCCCAAAGAGAACTCATGTTATATAACTCAATAATTAGATATATCCTTTCTGTCAGTAATTATCCATGACTAATGCTGAACTTAAGTTTCAACTGAGATTAAATTAATTTAATCTGATCAACAAGTCCAAAATTGCTTTTACATAAATTCAGTCAGGTAACACGCTAAATGGATTTTAATCAAGCATTTATATCCTGCTGTCTCATGTTTAAAATATAATATTTGTCCCCACAAAAGTGCTATATATTTAATAAGTACATGATTTTATAATTGTTATGCCTTCAGAGGTTTACAAAAATTCTCAAACAGGTTTCAAACAAACTATTAAGAAGTACAACTTCATAGTTACAAAATAGTCTCGGGGATGTAGACTAAAGCATAGGGAAAATAGTTAAGAATATGGCAGAAACTATCTATAGTGCCAGATGGATACTGGAAATACCAAGGGGGAACATTTATAAACTATTTGACTGTCTAACCACTAAGTTGTACACCTGAAACCAATACAAAATAATATTGAAAGTAAACGGAAATTGAAAAAAAATTACCTTTGAGTCATCTAAAATATAAATTAAAATATAAAACCTGAAACATTAAAAAATGAAAGATATCAAGTCATAAAGTAAAAATATTCTGTATAATTCTAAAGATAGTCTTTTTCAGATTCCCAATCATAAGAATATTCTCTTTGAGTTATTGATATAACATACTCTTTATCAATTAGGTACTTAAAATAAAGTGGATCTAAATTGAAATATACTTTAATAAAATGTAATTATTTTTATGTGTAAGGTTGATACAGAATAAATAAAAAGACTGGTCAGTGACACTTTTTCTAGTGGCTCACAAAGGGCATAGGACAGGATTTGAGAGTGGCCCCATAGAATGACACAGCTTTAGGGCACAAAGGAGAATGATATGGATTATTATATCAGGTAAGACCTCACAGATAATGTGTTAAGCCACAGTTGGAAGTTATGTTTGAGGAATGAGTTAGGAGTTCAGAGGATAATATAGAAATAGACAGGGTATGAAACAAACTGATGCTGAATTTAAAAAAGTAAGAGCAGAGAGAGGGAAGAACCGGAGTTTGATGAGGTAACTACCTCTAATAATTATACTAGCAATAAACATAATTGATATAGAGTACCAAGTTATTTGAGGTATTGTCTCATAAAAATAAGTAGTAATAAAGTAAAAAATGTGAGCATTGTGTTAACTTTGATTGTAAAACAGAAAACAGAAAACAATTTCTGGTCAGAGAATAGGACTATAATTGTTTCTATTCTTTGCTTTTCCACTTCATATTTGTGTGACCCCACCTGGGTATGATATTCAAGTGGTAAAATAGGAAGGAACTAATAAATCATCTTTATCCTTACTTTCATCCAAGCAATGCTTTCATTCAAGAATACTTGTCAAAACATAGTTTTCTAATAAAAGCTAATTTCTGAGAAATATATTTAGTAAGCTTTCTCTAGAATGCCTAATATTTAAATTTAACTCCACTAAAAAACTCAGAATTCTCTAATTTTAATATTTACATACTCTAGAAAAAGCTGCAACTATACTAGATGCAACATTATTTTTAACTTGGATTTTCTAAATTGTTTTTTCCCCTCAGATTTTGTCCTTTATATTATTTTCATATCACATTAAAAGTTAAAAAAGTGAACTTTCACATTAGGGCCTTTATTTGTATTCCAACTGTCACTACAGGTATAATCACAGGCAAGTTAGTAAATCACTAAGCCTCTGTTTCCCCATCTAATGAGAACACAAGAAATGTATCATTTAGATGGGTAAATAAATGGAGAAAATAATAATCATATTATCACATTGTTGTAGTGAAGATTATGTGAGGTGATGCTATAAAAGTGCTTGTCACAGACTATGTGTTAACAAATACAGTTATTAATAAGAATTATCATTTACTCTGAATTTGGCATGTAAAATATGCTGGTTTATAAACATCAGAATAAAGAACAGTCTTTGAAAATTATAGTTTCTGATACATCCATCGGAATGTATTTACAGACATATTAAAATGTGTACTTCCAAACTAAACCCAGGAACAAAATTTTTGTTGCATCCACAAAAACACTTGTTCTTACCTAATTCAAGCGTGCTAATCTCAAATCTGACACTAGTTTTTCTCTGTAAACTTCTGGGTTTTTTTAATATTCAAGTTTTAGGTTTTCATCTTATTGTAAAATTTTCAACATTTAGTTTAATATAATGAAATAGAATGTCTTCTTGGGTGTCATGTTTGTAAAAATATAATAATTTATATAATGCAGTAAATACACTAATACACTAAAAATTATGGTTGCATCAGAATTTGTCTACAATTTTGAAATAGAACATATAAAACACTTATTTAATTTAATCATAAAATTTGTCCAAAACTTACTTAAATTCTATTCAAGCAAAAATTTGCATTTGTAGCTCTTGCGTTTGCGTACTTGTTGAGGACAATCTTGTTTGATGCTCCAGCAGTGTTCTGCCATCATATTTCTGTCCCATCGTCCTTGATAACACTCTTCCATTATCTTCAGATGTTGATGAAAGCATTTTCTCTGCTCATCACTAACAGCTTCAAGATTTTCGGGAAACATGCCAAGGTGACTGTTCAGGAAGTGAATCTTTCTTTTTTTTTTTAAATGTTTATTGTGAACTCCCTATGGGCTGATCACTAGGGATGATAACTCTTTTTTTTTTTTTTTTTTACAGGGACAGAGAGAGAGTCAGAGAGAGGGATTGATAGGGACAGACAGACAGGATCAGAGAGAGGTGAGAAGCATCAATTATTAGTTTTTCATTGCCGTCGCAACACCTTAGTTGTTCACTGATTGCTTTCTCACATGTGCCTTGACCGCGGGCCTTCAGCAGACGGAGCAACTCCTTGCTGGAGCCAGCGACCTTGGGTCCAAGCTGGCGAGCTTTTGTTCAAGCCAGATGGGTCCGTGCTCAAGCTGGTGATCTCAGGGTCTCAAACCTGGGTCTTCCGCATCCCAGTCCGACTCTCTATCCACTGCGCCACCGCCTGGTCAATCAAGGAAGTGAATCTTAACGCTCATGTTACATCCAATGTTGAGAAAAGCCAACAGCATCCTTTGAACCAGAAGTTCATAGTTTTCTGGTTTTTTGTTGCCAAGGAAGTTCTTTGTAACTGACACAAAAGACTGCCATGCTGCTTTCTCCTCCTTACTCATCTTCCTGGCAAGTTCTTAGTCAAATATAAGGGTTCGAATTTGAGGTCCATCAAATATACTTGCTTTTATCTTCTCGAAAGACAAGGCAGAAAAGCAGAAATAATATGTTGAAAGCATTCACTTTCTCTATTCAATGCCTGAACAAACTGCTTCATTAAGCAAAGTTTGATGTGAAGTGGGGAAAAAATGATCCTGTCTCAATTAACTACAGGTTCATTCTCAATATTTGGCATCCCTGTTTCCAAACTTCACATTTAGGCCACTCCTTCTGTGTCCAGTGTTTCTCCCGAGCTTGGCTGTCCCACAAACACAGAAAGCAAGTATACTTTGTGAAACCTCTCTGTTGTCCTAGCAGAAAATTGACCATTTTAAGATTTACACAAATGATCCAGTTATGCTCCTCATACTTCAGTAAGTTGAGGACAATTTTTATGTCATTATAATCTTCTCGCAGATAAGTTGAATAGCCAATTGGAACTGCTGAATAAACTTTGCCGTTGTGTAGGGGAACACATTTCAGACTCCGTTTAGAGCTGTCAAGAAATAGCCACCATTCTGTTGGACTGTAAGTGGTAACACCTAGCTGGCTGAGAAGACTACTTATATTATGGCAGTAAACAAAGTTTTTGTCTTCAGAAAAAAAGTCCACAAAAATTTGTTCATGTTTCCTGGAATGGGATACTTTAGCTGACCAATGAAGTACATTCTTTTCTTGAAGGCTGGAGGCTAATAACTCAGCTGCTTTCTTTGATAGACCCAAATCTCTTACTAAGTCATTCAATTCGGGTTGGCTAAACTGCTGAGGAGTTAATGACTGCTTGGCATCAGAAGAAGACCCTTCAGATTCTACAACCATTTCCTCATGCATCTTATCAAAATATACTTCATCACTGTTTTTAGTTTCTTTGTCCTTAAAAAAAATAAAACCATTGAAAACTGGAACTGGGAGTCTCTCAGAGTGTGGGCTAGGTCGTATTGCTGAAGGAATATTAGGATATGCGATCATATGCCATTTTTTTGCCGATGTTCTTTGTATGGATCAGACAGAAAAAACAGTCACTGCTGGGTCCTTAGGTTCACGCCAAACCATGGGAATACCAAAAGGCATTCCCTTGTGTTTTTCTTTTGTCCAGTCATGACACATTTCCTCACAATTATGACACCTAATATGAGGAGCCCAATTCTTGTCTTGATCTTCAAGGGGAACTTGAAAATAGGCAATATATGCACATGTCACAAGTAATGAAATATTGCATCTTTGACGTTGAAGTGTTTAACAGCCACATATATAACAGAAGGTTTCAGGACTATTCTTACATTTATACCTACTTAGGAAGCCATGATTCAATCTTAAAACAAAAAGAAGAGGGTGTTTTTTATCAGATAATATTTTTTAACATTTAAAAACAACTAAAATTATGTAAAAGTGATGTTTGTAAAACATTAATTGCCTTGTGGTTATGTTCAATCCAAGAGTTGTTGTCCTTTAACTCCAATTTAAAAACCAATGCATACCATTAACTGTAACAAAAAGAAATTAAAATTCCATAAAAACTAGAGCATGCACCAAAAAAACGGATTTAAGATTTGGAATCAACAATGCAGTAATATATAGAAAAAGTTCTAAAACTTCATGTAACAGAAAATGAAAAAAAAAAAATTGTTCCCCAGTGTAATACACTTAAAATTTTTTAAGGTATTCATTAAATGAGATTTTTTTCTTTTTTAAAAAAAATAAAAAAGAAGAGAGAAGAAATAAAAGTTCACATTTATATTATCATTTATTTTTATTTAAAATAAGTCTAATAATTTGGTAACATTACAGTACTCATACATGAAAAAGTTGTAAAACTCCACAGTGAATCCAAAATACAAACGCCTGTGGCACACTGCAAACTCTAACAAAACCACATTCAGTCCTTGAAAACTTCATGCCAAGTGTAAGTTCAAGTAAATACTGCAATGCCTGTAGAATACTAAGCCTCGTATGTTTTTATTATGACCTTTGATCCAGATATGTATTGCCTGTTGCTAATTTGTGTTTCAGTCAGAACAAGGCTGACTTACTAAAAGTTTTCAGGTTCTGCCCCTACTGAAGAGAGTTGAAATGATACCATATCTGTAGTTCAGTGAATTTGTAATCGTCTTCCCGTCTTATTTCATACAATCCATTAGACTTCTGCAAGCTCCTGCATGTAATTCTGCCATCAGATTTATTTTTTAAAAAGCAAATATAGCCTGACCAGGCAGTGGCACAGTGGATAGAGCGTCGGATTGGGATGCAGAAGACCCAGGTTCGAAACCCCGAGCTCGCCAGCTTGAGTGCGGGCCCATCTGGCTTGAGCAAAAGCTCACCAGCTTGGACCCTAGGTCGCTGGCTCTAGCAAGGGGTGGCTTGGTCTGCTGAAGGCCCGCGGTCAAGGCACATGTGAGAAAGCAATCAATGAACAACTAAGGTGTTGCAACGGCAACAAAAAACTGATGATTGATGTTTCTCATCTCTCTCCGTTCCTGTCTGTCTGTCCCTATCTATCCCTCTCTCTTTCTCTGTCCCTGTAAATAAATAAATAAAAAGCAAATATAGGCCCTGGCCGGTTGGCTCAGCGGTAGAGCGTTGGCCCGAAGTGTGGAAGTCCCGGGTTCAATTTCCAGCCAGAGCACACAGGAGAAGTGGCCATCTGCTTCTCCACCCTTCCTCATCTCCTTCCTCTCTGTGGCTCTCTTCCTTTCCTGCAGCCAGGCTTCCATTGGAACAAAGTTGGCCCTGGGGCTCTGAAAATGGCTGCATGGCCTCTGCCTGAGTTGCTAGAATGGCTCAGATTGCCCCGGAACAAGGCCCCAGTTGGGCAGGGCATCATCGCCCCTTGGTGGGCATGCCAGGTGGATCCCTATTGGGCACATGCGAGAGTCTGTCTGACTGTCTCCCTGCTTCTAACTTTGGAAAAAATAAAAAAAGCAAATATAAAAAAGGCGTTGCAAAAGTCAAGGATTGATTCAGTTAAGTTTCATCCATTCAAATTACACTTTTTAATGAAAATAAATTTTTGCTAATGTTGATGAATTTTGGTGTGTCATTTTAAAAGTTTGATGATTTGAGATCATTATCTACTACAACATTTACTGATGCTCTTAACTGCAGAGTTATAATTTTATTTATGACAGCAGAATACTAAAAGAGCCTAATATACATTCTCAAAATTTATTTCAACCTTAGTCTGTGACAAATGTGAGAAATACACAAAGATTATTTCCTAATCATCACCTATCTCCTTTCCATGTCCCATCTAGGAGCCAAAATTCCTCTATTAATTTAGCATCTCAAGCTTATTGAGGACTTAGAATAGAAATTATGCTTACATACTTAACAGATAAAAATACTTTCATTATCTGTGTGACTTATCACATTTAATCATTTTACTTAGTAAGTAGAAGTGTATTGACTGTACAGAAAAGCCAGGTAGATAGATGAACAAACAGTTTGATAACACACACAGATCATAGTTAAGTACATGGCATTTAAGACCTTCTTTGAGATGACTGTGATTATTATTTTTTTAACTTTTATTTATTTTTTACAGGAACAGAGAGAAGGATAGATAGGAAGAGACAGACATAAAGGAATGGAGAGAGATGAGAAACATCAATAATTAGTTTTTCGTTGCCATTGCAACACCATAGTTGTTCATTGATTGCTTTCTCACATGTGCCTTGACTATGGACCTTCAGCAAACCGAGCAACCCCTTGCTGGAGCCAGCGACCTTGGGTCCAAGCTGATGGGTTTTTGCTCAAGCCAGATGGGTCCCGTGCTCAAGCTAGTGAGCTCGGGGTCTCGAACCTGGGTCTTCCGCATCCCAGTCCAACGCTCTATCCACAGCACCACTGCCTGCTCAGGCGAGATGACTGTGATTGTTAAAAGCAAATATTCTCAAGTTCTTTAGTCTTGTAAATGTTTTGAGTGATATTCTTTTTTTTTATTTAGTGGTAACTGTCATTTCTTCCTATAAGTGATTTTGATCTAGATATTAAATAAGAAAATAAATCAATTAAACATAAAAGAATTGTTTCATATTATATGACTCTATACAATGAGAGAAATACACATGCAAAATCATCTGTGAAATTCAAAATATTTCATGTTGTGTAACAAATCCAAAACTTTAAAAACATCTTATTTCTTATAATTTAAAGCAGTAGCTAGATTATTCTTAAATAATGTAGAAATTTTTGCACAATGATAAAAATATTAAAATAGGAAAATAAAAATATATAAGTAAAAATCAAACATTATAGAAGGGTAGATTTGGTTAGATGATCTTCATATTATAATAATGGTGATTGTTAGAGCCAGACCAGCCATATGGCTAATAGGGAACTGAGGAGAGATAAAGACATAGCAATTTCTGTTATTATTATAGGAACATGAGTGCTAGAAGAAAATTGCTTTAGAATTTAAATGTTTGAATTTTAAAATCTACTTAAATTTATTATTTTCTATGCTTTATTTCTTTAGAAAAAAAATTCCTTTTTGAAAGTACTATATTTTTAATGCCTTCTCTCTCTTTCTCTCTTTTTTAATTAATAGGTTTTGTTTAGCACTATTAAGTCCACAGCAAAACTGAGTGGAAAGTGTAAAGAAGTCCATAGGCCAGTTACAAAAGGACAAATACAGTATAATTTCACTTTTGTGAGATTAGAGTAGTGAAACCATACAGACATAAAGTAAAAATCAGAATGAGTTTCACCCCCAAAATAATCACCTTCCCCTTCTTCTTACTAGAAGCAGGAGACACAAACAGGTGTTTTGCAGACATGATGGGATGCAAAAACAGAAACCACAATATACAAATAAGTGCAGCAACACTGTACATTGACTAGAGAGTATCCATTGTTTACACCCATAATCACATGGCAGACTGGGCACTATGGTTTCCTGCTACTGGCCAGCATCCTGAGAGTATTGTACCACGTGCTGCAAGTTCAGGAGAAACTCAAAATCTTAATTTAAATAAAGTTTATACTAAATGCATATTGCTTTTGTACCATCATAAAATCAAAAATTGTAGGTTGAACCTTTGTTAGTCAGGGAATATCTATTTATCTATCTATCTATCATCTATCTATCTATCTATCTATCATCTACCTATCTATCTATCATCTATCTATCATCTAGCTAGCTAGCTAAAATCTCATTTGACCTATGTCTTGTGATGAATTCTAGGTCTTTGGTCTTATTGATTTATTTCTGTTCTTTGCTGTGATTGATCTCTCTATTCTATAGCTCTACAAACACTTTGTCACTCTGTTTATTATATTCCACGTTTTGAAAAACCAAGATGGTTTTTCAAGTTATTCCATGCTTATGAGATTTACATATTTGGAATCTTCATTTTTCTACAAAATGAAATTAATATTTTAAATTTATTACTTACTCACATGAAAGCTTTTTCAGTTATTTTAAAAGATTATTTTATTGATTTTACTGGTTTATTGAGCAGTTTTCTCAGCCTTCTGAATATTATGATAATGGTATTTTTCCCTTCGTTGGCTTTTGGTTAGTTTTAAACCATTGATAAACTATCTACAAGTTACAAACAGAACACTACAATACATTGAGACATTTTTGTAAATCTTTTAATTTTAATATGATTACTTTTTCTACGTACACCTTCATATCATGTATAATTTGCTTACATAATAATACTGTGTTTCCCTCACTTTGCATTGTCAGCAGGCAGCTGTGACAGTTTTAGTGTAAGTGTACAAATTATTTCATGATTTGGCAACTCAATTTCTCTATCTGCCAACATATTTGGCATCAAAATTCTATTCCAGGGGTTTCTGCCGTTTAGACTGCAGGTCCACTGGATCCCACTGAACTGATATTTTATGGTGTTTATAACTTGGTGAATATTCTTGTTTGTTCTCTGCACCATTGCCCTCTGTAATACAGAGATTATGCTATAGAATTCTCTACACAAAGGCAATCACCTAGCTACTAAAAAGTATATAAGATGCATGTCATTTGTTTAGGTTCAGAGTGGCTTTATATCATATTAGAGATATGAGATAATTAAAACATACTATATAAAATAAAAAGATAATGGGAGATATAAAGTTATGTGAACTTTAGAGAAAAAACACATTGATTTAGAAGAAAACTAATACAACCATCCTAATAGAAGTCAGATTTGATCAGGGGTTTAAAAAATGGTTAGGATTTTGACAGGTAGAAATTGATTGGAAAAAGAAAAAAAAGTGGGAAGACAGGAGAGCAATACTTTGTATCCCATAAAACTCAACTCTGCTGTCATTTATAGTAGCCAGTCAAGGGATTTTAGAGTGATACTTTCCTAATTTGTTAAGGCAATCCTTATCATTGTTTCAATAAAGGAAATCTAACAAAACCTACCATATTTCTTCTTGGAGAGTTTATTTTTAAATAATTATGTACCATATATTTTTTAATTACTAAAAGCAGCACCAAATACAGTTAATTTTTCTCTTTGTTGTTAGTTCTTTGAGTGGTAGCTCTGAAGTGGAGAAGAATAAGAAAATATCTCCAAACCAATGTGCTAAATAAAGCATTTCCATAAGCATTTTCCCTAAGTATTTTCTCTTCTTTGATCGTTGTTACAAGCATTTGAAATAAATGCTATTTGTTTCTTGTTTTACATATAATGAAGAAACGAGCTGAAAATAATTACTTGTCATGTCTTAGGTAACATAACTGGTAAGTGATAGTTTCAGGTTTCAAACTCATGTCTGAGCAATTAACCATTCAGTTATTCTGTCTGGATTTTGTTCTTATTCACTGTTAAAATTTTGGTGGAATATCTAAGAGATATATTATAGAAAATGGTAACTATTAAAATGAGTTTAGTAGGATGTAGAGGGCTCAGGCCAGACAGCTCATTTGGTTAAAGCATCATCCCAAAGCACAGAGGTCACTGGTTCAATTGCCAGTCAGGGCACAAACAGAAACAGATGGAAGTTATTCTCTCTCTCTCTCTCTCTCTCCTTTTCTCTCTCTCTAAAATCAATAAAATTAAATTAAAAAAAAAGAAAGTTGGAATCTGAGTGTGACAACCATCAACATAAAAAAAGAAATGAAGTTATAAGCAGATGTGTTGTAAGAAAAACAAGTATATATACAAGGGCAAGTTCAAAATAGCAACTGGCCTTTGAAAGAGCTTTCAAGAGAATTGGGAATACCTTCACCCTTCATTATAAAACGACTGGTAACTTTAAAAAATGTCAATTACTCACTAATGGTTAGAAACATTGGACCTGGAATCCTATAATCCTACAGCATGGCTTAAAACCAGGTGCCATCAGTAACTGGTTATGTAATCTTGGAAGTTTTCTTGTTCTAATTTATTTTTTTGCTTTAGTTTTCTCATCAATAAAATATATAGTAATAGAACTGGTTTCAAATAGTTATTATAAATCAATACATATACACCCCTTAAAATAGTACCTGTTAAATAATAATTGAAACATTAATGTTAGCCATTATTAATATCAATAGAATTGTTACTGTTATTCTATATTATTTTAATAAGCAACCAAAAAAAGAAGTTAATTTTTAAAGGAGTTATAACTCAAAATCCATGTGCTATTTAATACTCATTGAATCAGTATTTAATATGATAGGCCCCCAAGTTAGCCCAAAACTGTACTTAGCCAGCAATGATTCAATAGTATGGTATCATATTTATGATATTTTTAGAAAATAATCATTGGCTAAGTGGTAGAGTGTTAATCCAGCGTGTGGATGTTCTTGATTCGATTCCTGACCAAGGCGCACAAGAGGAGTGCCCATCTGCTTCTTCACCCTCCCTTTTCTTGCCTCTCTCTTTATCTCTCTCTTCTCCTCTCGTAGCCATGACTTAATTGGAGCAAGTTGGCCCCGGATACTGAGGATGGCTCTATGGCCTCCACCTCAGGTTTTAATAAGAGCTCAGTTGCTGAGCAACAAAGCAATGCCCAGATGGGCAGAGCATTGCTCCATAGTTGGCTTGCCTGTGGATCCCAGTCTGGGTGCATATGTGAGACTGTCTCTGCCTCCATGCTTATCACTGAATAAAATAATAATTTATTATTATTATGTATGAAATGTTTTTACACAAATGGAGCCAGCTATTTAACTTTAGCACTCATGACTATATTTTTTCTACTGTAGAAAATTTTCAGTCCAAATTGTCAACTTATCAAGTAATGAAAGTGACAACTCTTTCAGTTCTTACTTAATGATTCTATTTGGCATAATAGCTCCAATTTGGCAGGGCATTTGTAAGAGGTCACTAAAGAGAAGAATGAGAACATTAGGGTAATAAGAAGAGAAACACTGGAGACTAATTCATCCTCTCAATTTTTAAAAGATTTTATTTATTGATTTTGGAGACAGGAGAAAGATAGAGAGAAAGAGGGGAGAAGCATGAAGCAGTGGCCTCTTGTAAGTGCCCTGACCAGGCAAGACTGGGGACTCGGACTGGTAACCTCAGCCCTCCAGGTTGACGCCTTATTCACTGTGCCACCACAGGTCAGGTTATATCTCTTAAGTTTGATTTCTAGAGAATTTTGGTTTATCACTTATTCTTTGTTCTTGGGTACACAGCATCAATGGTGCAGAACTCCTTGTCTTTTCTCAACAAGGAATGTACAAGGTCAACCACCTCATGATGTCTTTCTAGTAAAGGAAATCCTATACTGTTTCATAAGCATCTGATCACCAATGACTGTCCTCATAGACCTAAGGAAGTTGGTGGTCACTGGATGTATCTATTTAATCAAAATTCTGATAGACATCTGGGGCTACATAGTTAGAGCCATCTCTCTATCACCAGGAAGAGGTAACTAAAGTTGGCCTGTTCACAGAACCTTCGAGAGTAGATGAGGACTTTTGTCAAGCTTCTGGGTATCACATTCTGCCTTATTTGCACATGACTTCTGACTGAAATATTTTACATACATTATTGTAGTTTCCTTGTATTCAACTTCTATCCAATGAGGCCCAATTAACAAATTTTCTTCTGACATTTTTTACTAGTCCGAATAGCACCCAGAAAAATAAATTCACATTTTCTTCATAAGTAGTCTTACAAAAAATTCATAGATGTAAATACCTTCCCCTTAACCTTAAGAATAAAAAAAAACTAAAATGGAAACTACTTTCACCTAACACACAGCTTTCTTTAATTAAATATATATTAAAGTTTCTTGGTACTTGTTACTTTAGATGTTGTAGAAATTAAAAAAGGGATATATTTTTTACATATATTTTACACACATATAATATATGTAATCTAAGTGTATGTATGTTTGTTTAGGTAGGTAATCTAAGTATGTATTTGTTCATTATAGTATATATACACTAGTCTACTTATTTTTTTCTATGTGCAATTCTGGTTTACTTTGGCATGTTAAACATCATTTTGCTTCCTGCTTAAATCTATCGAAACCACTAAAAAGAAGTTATTTTAAAAGGTGTATATAAGAATGAGAAGAACTGGAGAAAATAAAATAAAATATTGGAAGTCTGAAAGTATATGGCTAAGTGGGAACTGACATAGCAGCCCTAATAAAGATAAATTTAAAAATTCAATAGACAATCACAAAAGTCTTATTTACTTCACAGATTCCTCAAGAAAGTGCATAAACTACCAACATCAACTACTTCAGGAAATGAGAGTGACAGTGATTTTAAAACATAGAGTCATGCTGAAACTGATAAGTTGTTAAATTACTAGATCTTTCTCACTGCACAGCCCTGTTAGAAACCGGAGGCATTAACCACATGAGATCTGAATACTGAATGCTAAATGCAGAAGAGCAGTTCCCTCCTCCAGTGCCCTCTCCCCAAGCATCAGCAAACATATTGACAGTCATAGCATAGCTTTCAGGCAGGTAATTCAAACTCTTCTGGGGGGGGGGGACCTGTACCCAGGAAGTTATCTAAAAGTGATCCACCAGGTCATCCACAGTTAAGTCTAAATTTGTAAACCTTACCCAGCCTGACCAGACAGTGGCACAGTGGATAGAGCTTCAGACTGGGATGCAAAGGACCCATGTTCAAAATATCAAGGTCGCCAGCTTGAGCATAGGCTCATCCGGCTTGAACACGGGCTCACCAGCTTGAGTGTGGGATCACAGACATGACTTCATGATTGCTGGCTTGAAGCCCAAGGTCACTAGCTTGAGCCCAAGGTTCCTGGCTTGAACAAGGGGTAACTTACTCTGCTGTAGCTCCCCCATCAAGGCACATATGAGAAAGCAATCAATGAATAACTAAGGAGCAACAACAAAGAATTAATGCTTCTCATCTCTCTCCCTGTCTGTCTGTCCCTTCTCTCTCTCTTTCCATCTCTGTCAGAAACAAAACAAAACAAAAAAACCTTACCCAGTGCTCAGAAATTGAAATCAGCTATTTGATGTTCTTCCTCTTAATAAAAAACAGAAAGCCAGTAATAATTGAACACCTGGGTAAACTGTATAAGATGGAAAATAAAGCTAAAATAAACAAATAGATAAAACAAGTGTAAAATAAAAATATTCAACTAGAAAAGCACCATAAATAACCCAGTATTTATATCCTCATAGAAATAAAGTTAATTCCTGAAATAAAAGTAAGAAGAACCTCTATTAAAAAATGAAGAACAGGCCTGACCTGTGGTGGCACAGTGGATAAAGTGTTGACCTGGGAACACTGAGGTCGCCAGTTCAAAACCCTGCACTGGTCTGGTCAAGGCACATATGGGAGTTGATGCTTCCTGCTCCTCCCCCCTTTCTCTCTTTCTCTCTCTCTCTCTCTCACTCTGTGTCTCCTCTCTAAAATGAATAAAATAAAAATAAATTTTTAAAAAAATGAAGAACAATTGGAAATTAAAACCTGATAGTAGCCCTGGCTGATTGGCCTAGTGGTAGAACATTTGACAGGTATGTGGGTGTCCCAGATTCAATTCCCATCTGCTTCTTTACCCCTCCCCCTTCTCTCTCTCTCTCTCTCTCTCTCTCTCTCTCTCTCTCTCTCTCCCCTTCCTGCAGCCATGGCTCAAAATGTTCAAGCAAGTCAGTAATGAGCTCTGAGGATGGCCTCAGGTGCTAAGAAGAGCTTGGTTGCTGAGCAACAGAGCATTGCCCCTAGTGAGCTTGCCAGGTGGATCCCTGTCAAGGCACATGCAGGAGTCTATATCTCCCTCGCCTTCACTCACTGAATAAAAAAAATAAAAGAAAGAAAAAGAAAAAATCTGATAGTTTAAATGAAAAGTGATAAGTCTGGACAATAAAGTAAAGACTATCTTACTGAAAATAAGTAAGTAGAAACAATTGATTACACATCAAAATAAAAAATATAAAACATAAAAAACATTACTTCCAGAATACCAAAGTCCAAAGAAAAGAAGGTCCAGATGGAGAAGAAAGTAAAACAGATGGTAGAAAATAATAAAATTATTAAAATATTTTCCAGAATTAAAGAAAATTAATTACCAAATTCAGAGTTCACCCAGTGCCCAGTAAAATGGATGAGAACAGATTCAAACAATGACATACTGTAAAATTTTAAAATATTGAAAACAAAGAATTTTCTACAAGTTTCCAAAAAGGAAAACAAATGTTCAGTCATACAAAACAGATTAATTATCAGAATTCTCAATGACAGGGAAAGCAAAAAAGTTGAAAGCCAAAAAGCTTGTGTTGATGAAGTCGTCCATGTGCCTGCTATCCCCTCCACGATCTGCTCCTGGGACACATTTATCTGTCTTTGGATATATTTCTGCTGTGATTTACTTTTGAGAGCTGAAGGTATAAAATGATAACCTTAGAAGCAAAAGAATGCAAAGACCTCTCTCTTTAACCATATGACTGCTGTATTTTTCTCCCTGATTCATACTACAGCCCTGCCAGTTGTCCCACCTCCAGCAAATACCCCGGCCTTTTTAATCATATTCTGATATGGTGACTCTTCTGAAACCATCCCCCCTTTCTACCAACATACCTAGATTCTTTGTCTAATTCATGCTTATCATATGGTTTTATATTACATATCTTCTTATCTAAGAGGCTTGTACTTACACCCTTCCTTTATAGCTCTCCTCACACTACTTCACTACTAGAGTATATTGTACCACCACCAGCAGCACTCATCAGTATCAATGAACTTCTGTAGAACTTTATGTTTTTCTCCATACCATCTAAACAAAACTGTGCTATAAGGTTACTTGTTTGAACATATTTTTAACATTTGTGTCTCAATAATTTGTCTTCTAAGGGAGCAAATACAGTGTGTATGTAAAGTCATGGTGCACTTTTGACCAGTCACAGGAAAGCAACAAATGATGATAGAAATGTGAAATCTGCACCAAATAAAAGGAAAACCCTCCCAGTTTCTATAGGATGATGTGGCAGCATGTGCACATGCCCTGATGATGACATAATACCATGTATACAGTGGAGCAGCCCACGGCCATGTCAGTCGAGATGTGGACGGTACAGAGGAAAGTTCAGTGTGTTCTCTGGCTTGCTAAATTTGAATCTGTGACCAAAGTGCAATGTGAATATCGGCACATTTATAACGAAGCGCCACCACATAGGAATAACATTACTCGGTGGGATAAGCAGTTGAAGGAAACTGGCAGTTTGGTGGAGAAACCCTGATCTGGTAGGCCATCAGTCAGTGACGAGTCTGTAGAGGCTATACGGGATAGTTACCTAAGGAGCCCTAAAATATCTGTGCGTGCGTGTGCTCGACAATTACACCTAAGCAAGACTGCAGTTCATAAGGTGTTAAAGAAACGTCTCTGTTTTACGGGGTACAAATTACAGCTGTTGCACGCTATCAAACCGGCGGATAGACCCACATGATGTGCGTTTGCTACAGATATGCTTCATGAGATTGACAATGATGCAAGATTTTTGCAGAAGGTTGTGTTTAGTGATGAGGCGACTTTCAATATCTATGGACATGATCATCACCATAACGTCCGAATATGGGCTGCTGAACATCCTCATGCCTACATTGAGTACAAACATAACACCCCTAAAGTGAACATGTGGTGTGGCCTGTTGCATGATAAGGTGATAGACCCATTTTTTTTCGCGGAGCAGTCTGTGAGCAAACACCTATCTTGACATGTTGAAATTGTATGCAGTGCTATAATTTCCAGAAGGTGTCATCTTTCAACAGGACGGCGATCCTCCTCACTACACCACCATTGTTCATGAGTTTCTGGATAGAACATTTCCCCAGTGGTGGATAGGCAGGGGTTCTGTCAAGCCATGGCCACCACAATCCCCGGATCTGACGCCCTTAGACTTTTATTTTGGGATTATGTGAAGCAACATGTGTACGCTGAACGTACCAATGATATTAATCACTTAAAACAGAGAATCACAGACGTTATTCACTCTGTTACACCAGATGTCCTTACCCATGTGTGTCAAGAACTTCACTATCGTTTGGATGTGTGAAGGGCAACAAATGGAGCCCACATCGAACTGCACTGAATAGGTATGAAACTGGGAGAGTTTTCCTTTTATTTGGTGCAGATTTCACATTTCTATTGTCTTTTGTTGCTTTACTGTGACCGGTCAAAAGTGCACCATGACTTTACGGACACACTGTATTATTGGTTTGTTCAACAACTGCATTCTCAGGACCTAGCAGAGTTTCTGGTGATGTTTAGTAAGTGAATAAGTGAATGCTTGACACAATATTTGATGTTATACTCCAAAATGTAAAAGAAAAACAAAACTAAAAATGTATCATTAAATTCTACTATATTGTTAAATTAAATATATATATATAATTTTAAAGAGATATATACATATATAGATAGATATTCAGCAAATATGGTTCTATACAATTTCTATAGTTGGGGTACAAATTTTATCTCTGAGAAAAATTACATAAGAAAATCTGCCATGTAAAACATTGGTACACATCTACATCTTTTCTGTGTCATGGTTGATTAAAATATGATACCATCGGAAGGCTAGAGTAGTACAATGTTTAATGTTGAGAAATAATAAATTGATTAAATAGTACAAATTTACTAACATATTTTTATTCCTTTGACATAGAATTGATAGTAAAAAATATAATTACTTGGCTTGAAAGGCCATAGTCTAATAGATCAATAGGAGATGAAATGGCAAAAGTGACAAGAGAACAATTCTGAAATGCCCTCAATTAAATTACAGCGAGCAGAAGAATAAGAGAAAAATACCAGGGTGTTTAACCTGTTCATAGCTGTGGGTTACCTAATAATAGACTGGTCCACATTCCTGAATGTTTGTTGAAGCTTTGAATCAACTTCTTTAGGGACCACCCATGCCACTGCAACCTGTTTAAGCATGAACTTTCAGGACTGTTGCTCACAACCAATCAAAAGGAGTAAACATTTCTATCTTATGAACTGTGCATCTATTTTAGAACTGATTCCCCTCTACCTTTTCCCACCCACCAAATCTGTAGCCAATAAAAATTCTTTCAAGAAAACTTACATCTTTCTTCCCCAAAATATAATGTCTAAAAGAGCATATCAACCCCAGGAAGGCCCATGCCCTGCTGCTGGTTGTTCAGACTGCATGCCCCAGGACCTGGTCCTTTTCTGGGTTGCATTTGGCTCAATAAACCTTATCTTTTAGAAAAGCTGTTGGACATGGAAGCTTTTGTTTAACAAAATAAACAGGCAGAATATTTCTAAATGCATCACTAGAATAAAAAATATATTTTTAATATTTTATAATATATATTATATAAATATATAGCTGACATGAATTTTACTTTGTAAAATATTTTGTATATCCCTAGGTTCCTTTCCCAAATGCTTGTCTCCAAGTTATTGTTTTAATTTAAAATTATCTATTATTTATCATTTGTGACACAGAACATAAGAAAAATAAAGACTTATAATTTATGAAGGGGAGCAAAATAGGGCACCCTAAGATATTGATTATTTTAAACTGGTTTATTTTTAAGAAACAGCAGACAAAAAAAGAACATTTCAAAACAAGTGGAAGTTACCCTTTTGTACAAGAGATGCATATTTATAGGAGGACTCTCTATTTGTAAGGGTGTCTCCCTCCCTGTACCAGGAAGAGAAGGAGGCTTAAATCTCTAGAAATTTTTATTAAAGAAGAAGGCAAAAACTTAAATCTACTTATCAACCTAATCTTTGCTTACTGTGCTTTTCCTGGTAACCTCCCGTAAGGGGCCTAAAATCTTATGTTTTTAGCTAGAAATAATATTTAAGGCTGTAAGTTGGACAGTTCAGGGAGTTACTCAGTCTTCCCAGGTCTCTCGCATGTATTCAGGAGGCATACGTATTAGTAAATTTGTTTGTTTTTCTCCTCTTAATCTGTCTCTCACTGAGGAGAGTAAGGGATTGTCTCAGCCAAGAATTTAGAAGGGTAAACGTAAAATTATTTTTATTCTCCCCTACACTAACTAATTTCCTTCAGTTTTACCATGCTGGGAACAAATATATAATGAAACAAGAGTGTCTGCACAACCCAGATATGATGCTAACAGCAGGAAAATAATTTGGAAAACTCAAGTTACGAAAAGTAACTTAGTCCTGTCTTTCCATAGTGTTTATTTCAGGTGATGCTTTTATTTGTACGGAGAACTTGATTCACTGTTTCATGAAATATTTTGTTGTTGCTATTAAAATAATCTAGCAACGAATGAATGTTTCTGATTAGTCAAAGAATGGCAAATCTTACAATATTATTCAAAACCAAATGCTGCATTATATGGAAGATATTTCATGGAAAATCCACCTTATGTAAAACAACAGGATTGCTAATTTTTAGATATTTTATATGAGGGAGAATTTTATCCACTTCATTTACTCCTTTCTTAATGCCATAAACTACAAATACAGAATGAAAATGTCCTGAAGTAGGATGCCACAAAATTATTAAGGTCTGAAATAAAAGTATAAACAAAAAAAATGGAACTCTGAGAGAAACAACAGAGACAGAGAAAGAGATTTTTAAGACTATTTCACAACACTTTCATATCATAATTTTGATTAAAAATTTTGCTAACAAACTTTTCCTGTTCTGATCAATATTATCAAAATTAAATATGGATAAAATATTTTAGTATATATTTACAGAAAAAGATATAACCGAAGCTTATCAGTGGTTTCTTTATACACTCGTTATTTACTGCTCACAAAAATTAGGGGATATTCCAAAATTAATATTAAGCGATAAAAAAAGAAGCATTTGATTTTTTAAAAATTAAAGAACATCAGAAAAGCAAATGACAAGTCAAAGTTGTCTGATTATGCAAATTGACACAAAGCCAACTTTTATTTCATTGGTGACAATGCACTATGCAGAAGGCTGAAAGCACTGGAGTATCTGTGCATTCCCTGATCCTTTAATTTTTGTGAACAGTGTATATTTTCTCCTGCACACTCTAACCCACATTTTAAATTCCTTTGTCAGAACTAGTTATAAACCACTCTAACGTGTCCATTCATTGACTTATTTTTGAAATGACATTTATAAATTTCATGGCCTCCAATTTTGTCTGGTGACTTTCGTACTTTAAGTCATAAGTAATTAATTTTGTATTCGTTAATTGCTATCCTTCACCCAGTTCCTTCTATTAATAGGGCTCTGAAGATATAAAGTGTTAACAAAATCGTTGAATAGCATAGCCTTTAATGAGCAAATCCACGGCATTATGTTGTTAAATTAATTAAACAAGGAGGCCATCAGATTGATGAGATTCCAATGTTGTGGCAGCCTACATAAGGAAACCAACATCTAAGCCTGTGAATGCCTAAAGGTTACAAAATTAAAACACTAAGGACAACCTTTCACAAACAGGCTTTAAACTAGCCAATCAAATAATTTCTTTTCTTTGCTTCTACACTTTTTTCATATCTCCTGGCATCTAGTGGTAGGGAGCTCCACTCTTACTTTGTTGCTGCCCGCTTGGTTTCAATTTTTGCATAAAGAAAACCTTAACATTTTTAATACGCCTCCGTTGATCTTTAACCATGTTTTTCATTTGATTCTGCAGTAACTTTCTGGGCATCGCAGAGTTGATATATAGATTATTTGAACTAAAGACAACTGAGAGTCAACAGATGTGAAAAGAAGCCTCCAAGTTTCCCTTATCTGACAAAAACTAACAACTTTTGGAAAATGACACTGCCATAATTTCCCTCTTCAAGGCAGGTATACTTCCAGGAAGCAAAACAAGAATAAAACTTGGCCCTCACCAGATAGTTCAGTTTGTTAGAGCATCGTCTTGATACACCAAGATTGCAGGTTCAGACACATACCGGAAGCAACCAATAAATGCATAAATAAGTGGAACAACAGAATTAATGTATGTCTCTCTCTCAATCAATAAATTAAAAATACTAAATAAACCTACTATAAAGCTATGAAGAAGATGGAAATACCATTATTCTGTATAAACAAACTTTATAGAAGCTTTATTTTATTCTTGTTCTCTTCAAACCCACTGGTCTTAAACAAGTCTTTTGTTTTTCTTTCCATTCCTTGCTCCCTACTACCATTAGGTATGTAAAGTCCTTACTTTATTTTTTAATCAGCCAGCTACTTCTTTTGTTGGTTCTACTGTGAACAGTATGCATATGTATAAACTTTTTCTCTTGTTAATCTTTGTTAAATTAGTTACCAGGCCCCCAGTACCGATCATAAAACAGCAGAGAAAAGTGCTTTCCTCTACTCCATTTCGAAGCAATCCTACTATGATTTTATGCTATTCTTTCAAAGTGGGTATGCTTCTAAAAACTAAGTTATCTAATACAAGATATTTATTGAATTACAGATATTTTGATGAAATCAAATAGCAAATTTCAATGAGTTATGTATGTTTTTGTTTTTTTAAGATTTCTATTAATTGAAGTATAACTGACATATAACATTACATTAATTTCAAGTGTACAAAATTATTGACTTGATATTTGTATACTTGTGAAATGATCGCCACAATAAGTCTGATTATCATGCTAGGGGACAATAAAACTTCCTCTACCCTCAAGGTTCTAATAATCAAATAGACATGATTTGGTAAGAAAATATTACCAAATTTAATACACACATATGTATGGATACACCACATACATGAGAGAGTCTGAAACCCCACATGCAGGAGAGGTTCAGAGAATGAAATGGGGATTGAGGTATACTTTTTGAAATATTGTTAACTATACCTCAATAATTTTGAAGAGCACCTGAGAATATCCATCCCTTGATCTTTGATCCTGTTTTCATTTTAAACTAAAAATTATTTTGGTTTGTAAATTCACACCAATAAGTAAAATAATCACAGTTGACTGTTAACCATATTAGCATAACTGTTGTGGAATCCTCAAAGTGTTTTAGGATGCACATCTATAAAGAGTTACAAGTGTTAGGACTGTGCTTTTTACACACAGTTTTAACTAATCTTTGAATTTTGAACTTTACATTTGAAAACCTGTAGAGATGAATCTATATTCCAAGCCTAGCAAATATAGACAAATACATTTATTTTGTCATTATATTTTTACTACAGTAGGATCTGGTCTGTACAATGTAATTTAAGAACAGTGTAACTGGGCAGAAACTCCATTTCTATAACATGGCCCTTTCATCTTTCTGTCTGTCCACTTCCTTCCTTAAACATTAAAGCCTCAAGATATTTTATTCTGGTCAGTATCAAAATGTCTTATGAATAAAGCCTCAGGTCTGCTGGCAGCAGAAGCAGTTTCTGTCAAGCTAAAGATAACATTTTGACTTCATGTTTTGGCCCCAGGTGCATGAAAGGTGAATGACCCTATGGTCCACACACTCATAAAATCAGACAGAATGGTGCCATGGCTGACATCGGAACCTGGTATAATGATCTACAACTCTCTATCTTGACCCCAACCAATCATTAGAGACCACAAGTCCAACTCCTTAAGCCAACATGATTAATGATATTTCGCCTACGTAACCTATCTCCTCGAAGTCTTTGGGGAGCCAGGTCTTCGAGTACTACTTTATTAGTGACTCCAGGCTGGCCACCATTTCCTCAATTAATAAACTCTTACTTTGGCTGAAAAGTTCTATTGTTGTTTGATTGGGCTTTGATTTGCATAGGCAAATGCACTCCTTCAATCTTGAAAAAAACAAAAGAAAACTGTGGATATGAGATGTTTCACAAATGCCTTCAGATAAGAACATGTGTACCTTGACTAAATCTACTTTGAGAGAACACTGAACCCAAATTCTGTTGTTTAGAATTTTTCTTACCTTTAATTTGGAGTTGAAACTTAGAGTCTATTAGAAGATTCTTATATGTGGTTGAACAATTCTAATGTTTAGTTAGAATTGGAGAATGTGGGCTTGTCAATGCTTCAGTAGAGAGCATGGACAGCTTTCTGCTGAGTAATGGGCAGTGGGAAAGAAAGTACTATCTAGATATATTCTGAGTCTATGGATCCCAGTTTCACCCCTACCTGCAGATTAGGTACAGTTTTATTTCATGCCTTTGGTTGGTTTCCTGAAATAGGCACAATTATTTTATTTTTTGATAGAGACAGAGGGAGAGTCAGAGAGAGGGATAGATAGGGACAGACAGACAGGATAGGGGAAAGAAGAGAAGCATCAATTATCCCTTGAGGCACCTTAGATGTTCATTGATTGCTCTCTCATATGTGCCTTGACCAGGGAGCTACAGCAGACCGAGTGACCCTTTGCTCAAGCCAGTGACCTTGAACTCAATTTGGTGAGCCTTGCTTAAACTAGGTAAGCCCATACTCAAGCCAGCAACCTCAGGGTTTAGAACCTGGGTCCTCCACATCCCAGTCTGACACTATTCACTGTGCCACTGCCTGATCAGGCTAAGCCCGATTCTTAATTGACTTGTTCTTGTTATTACTTAAAACACTTTAAGTTGAATACTGTTCTTGCAAATATAATTATAAATAAATAAAAATTATACTAATTTAGCTATGGAGAAAACTATTTTTGATGTTATTTTTTATAGATAAGTAATATTCATTGAGTTCAACATACTGACAGGAACATGGATATAGGTGAAGAGAAATGGTTGACGCCCTACTGCTTAATATACATAATGGATGTGGGATTATGGGGCACACATAAGAATGTCTGAGAACTAATAGATTACTTTGAGCCTTTTTATATAAGCAATTTTGTTCCAGATGTATTACAAAAACATACATGTTACTACTATTGCTATACCCATGTGGTTGCTTAGACAAGTTTCACATTGTTTTAAAATTTTACCTGCAAAAGTTCACAAAAGACATCACAGCAATTAAGGTCTTACTGAAACATTAAAACGCATCATATGTTCTTTTTCAGAGAAAAGCCAACTTTATTTTTTAACTATAGATGACAGATGTGTTAAAACATATTAGCACAGATGTCATATATCTATATCCATATGAATGTGCATAAATATATAGAAAAATACATAGACATAAATGATTGTTCATAGTAGTATTATGGCATTTATTTCACTCAAAATTAATTATTAAAATTCAATGTGTGTTTTTCTTATTTCCACATTGAGATTATTATAAATAGCTAAAGATAATTATGGCTGAAAATAAGAGTGTATTTCAAGCAATTTTTTCAAGAAAAGACAGAAAATTATTCATGTGAAAATGTTCCTTGAATTTCCCTTGCTATATCCCACCTTTATTTTTTCCTTAAGAACAAGGGTTTGCTTTTGTTAGCATACATGTGAGGGCATATTCACTTTATTTTATAATTAAAGGGTAGAGAGTAGTGGGAAAGAGAAAGGGGAAGCTCCTGACCAAGGTTTGTGTGAAACATTAGCACAAAAAAAAAATCCAAGGGATAGTGGCAGTTGCCAGAAAATTTGAGAGTAATTAGAATGATTTGGGGGAGTATCAGTGAAGATATTAGTCACACTGTTTTTACTTGTAACTAAAACTCTCAGACTAGCTTTACACAACACAATATATCTGGCCTTGTCACTTGAAACTCAGGGTTTTTTTTGGTTTTAGACATGGTTGTTCTTTAGGTACTTGGACACATCATCATGATTTTTTTTATATACTTTCAAACTTATTATTAATGTTTGCCTCATTTTCTGTAGTAGCTTTTCCACCCAGCAGCAAGGATGATTCCAGGCTACTCTAGAGTTCCATCTTATCTCAAAGAGGAGATGCTATCCTTTAGGGCAGTGGTTCTCAAACTTTTTGAAGTCAGGGCACATTTCAAATCCTACAAATAACTGTAGGCACACTATATACAAATTTTGGAGAAATATGTTTTAATAATTAAGTCAAATATTAAAGAAAAAATATAAAGTCCAAGTGTGCTTTTATGGCAATTAAAAATACGACAAAATTAAGTTTATTTGAACATTAAAAAACATTTTTATGTTACATTTTTTGAGTTATGCTTTTTAGAATTTATAAAAAAAGGGATTAAAAATAAAAATACTACAAAAATATTATATTTATATATATATATATAGATAGATACATTCTTAGTAAGATTTAGTAAATTCGGCAGGTCCCAGCACAAATGTGTTAAGTTTTTTCATTCTTGTGTTTATAAGAAACATGAGCCTGATGTGTCCTAGCAATTTCTTTAATGTTTGGGCATTTCTTGAATGGCAAACTCTTATTTCCTCATCAATACTTTGAAGAATTCCTCTCTTTTTACTCTTAATTGTGTTGAGGGTAGAAAATCCTAATTTACATAAATAGGATGTTGAAAATTGTAGTAAAATGTTCAAAGCTCTTTTAGATATTGCCACATATTCTTCTTTTATAGAAATCCAAAAGGCTTCAAGAGACAATTCCTTATGTTTAATTATCAATCCAAAACCCCCACCATACATATCATCTTAACTTGAACCAAACAAAGGATAGAAGAAACTTGCCTCCAGTCTTTCTGGGGAACATGGGGAGTAGTATAAACAATCCAGCACCACAGCTTAACAGCCTTTTGCAACATAATCAGGCAAGTGAGGTGGGGGGTTGGGCAGACTGTCAGCTTACAGTCAATTCCTCACACCTCTGTCCCCCCAAAAATTTAAACTCCAAATACCCTGTTAGATTTTTGGTCCCCAAAAGGCACATATTTCTCTGGAATACCATAGGGCATACCTGGAAATCTTCTAGGGCACACCAGTGCGCCCTGGCACACACTTTGAGAACAACTGCTTTAGGATCTGGCCTGTTCAAAAGGTTGCTAATTGGCCCTAACTGGATCATGTGCTCCTCCCTGGTTTAATCTATACATTTAGAACAAAAGAGGTAACCTGAACAGTCAGGTATGGTGGCATGCACTTCTCATTCTTTAAAGCAAATCATGAGAAGGTGGCTAAGTAGCTTTACTAACTTGACCCAAGCAATTTTAAACAGTAAATATTATCAGGCAGAAAAAAATAAACAAACAAAAAAAACTATCCTATTTTTTAAGGGTCTTTAGAGACAGAAGGAAAGAATTCCTTTAATTACTTATTTCTGTTTAACTTCAGTAATTTACAAAGACTGAGCCATGTGCTTTCTCACCCTGAGAAGGTTTATGTTACATAGACAACTTAAAAACAATACTAAGCTGAACCAGAAGGATGGACTTTGTGACACAGTAACATTTCTTGTGAGATCTGAGATAGGAATCATAGAGCAATGAGAATGAAGGAATAAAATGGTATTTTCAAAAAGCAAGAACTAATTTCCAATCTCATCCAGTATTATTTCTTTAATATATTTGAGGACATGACATAGTTAAATGTAGACTTTTTGTTTATTTTAGTGAGAAGAGGGAAGACAGAGAGACAGACTCCCCCACATGTATGCTGACCAGGATCCACCTGTCAAGACCACTAGGGGGCCATGCTCTGCCCAACTGGGGTTGCTGCTCATTTGCTCAACAACTGAGCCATTTTTTTTTTAGTGCCTGAGGCAGAGGCCATGGAGCCATCCTTAGCCCAGGGCCAACTCGCTCCAATTGAACCATGACTGCGGGAGATGCAGGAAGAGAGAGATAGAGAGATAAGGGAGAAGGATGGAAAACAGAACTTTTCCTGTGTGTCCTGACCAGGAATCAAACCAGGACATCCACATACCAGCCGATGCTCTACCACTGAGCCAATCAGCCAGGGGCTGAATGTTTTGATTTATATATTTTAGCTTGTTTTGAGATAGTATTTATATATCAGTAAATGCATAGATGCAATTACTCAGTTTTGACAATCTTACATGCTTGCTATAAACCAGTGGTTCTTAACCTTTTTTGAGGTACCGAACCTACGAGTTTCATATACACATTCACCGAAAACTTCTTTAATGATAAATAAAATATGAGTGTTTTTTCTAAATTCAAGACGTAGGTATATGTTTTTTTTACTGGTGTACAAAATGAGCCGTGCATGAACATCACTTTGCTCAAAGAACAAAACCAACAAAGTGCATGAAGTCACAACAAATTACAGTATTACTTTATTCTGGCCTCCGCGGCAGAGACTTCTCCGAACCCCTGAGACTGACTCATTGAACCCCTAGGGTTTGATAGAACCCAGGTTAAGAACCACTGCTATAAACATTATTCAGATCAAGAAATATAATATTTACATTACTGCATCATGTTCACTTCTGGACTTTCCCTGAATTTCCAAGCTGGACTGCCCACCCTAGAGAAAGAAGCACTATTCTGATTTCTGTCCAGATATAGTGCTCATAACATCCTTAGGGGTCTGTGGAAATGATTTATATAGTTTAAATTAGAAAATACAAATAAATGTCAAGTAAAGAAAAGAAAATGTTATATATTTGTCATCATTATACTGATAGAGTCATAAAGTGAGTGTGTGTGTATGTTTGTGTGTGTGTGTGTGTGTGTGTGTGTGTGTGTGTGTGTGAGCTCATATACACCTGTGCACTCTTCCCTGTAGGAAAAGTTGCTAATTATGGCAAATGTGCTTAAGGCTCACAAAGACATAATGGAATCTCAATTTCTATCACAATGGAAAAGTTTTGTTTGCTTTTGGTCTCATATCAATAATAAAGTATATGTTCTTTTAAGTTTGGTATCTTTCATTCAACATAATTTTTTGAGATGATCAATTTTATTATGTATACTATCTGTTCTTTTCCATGCTGAGTAGTATTCTCTTGTGTGAACATATCAATATCTTCTTGCCCATTCACCTATGGATACTTATTTGAGTTGTTTCCTGTTTGGAGATGATAAATAAGGCTGCAAGGAACATTTATGAACAAATATTTTTATGGGAATGTTTTATATTTTAGACAAATATTTAGTGGTGGTATTTCTTTGTCATAAGGTACATTTGCAATTAATTTTATAAAATACTGCCAAACTCTTCAAAGTGGCTTATTATATTAAACTCTCACGGGCAAGTCCACCATGTGCTATACATTTATTAAATTATTTTAGTCAATATAGTGGGCATGAGATGGTATATCATTGTATTAATTTTAATTTTACTGGTAAATGATGATGAACATCTTTTAATATACTTATGAGGCATTCATTTTCTTTTTTTTTAATTAAATGAGAGTTAGGGAGGCAGACAGACAGACTCCTGCATACACCCCAACCAGAATCCACCAGCAAGCCTCTGACAGGGAGAGGCTCCGCCCATCTGAGGCCACTGTTCTACTTCTCGGCAACTGAGCAATTTTAGTACCTGAGGCGAGGCCATGGAGCCATCCTCAGACCTCAGGGGCCAACTTGCTTGCAATTTTCTAGCCATACCTGTGAGGAGGGGGAAGAGAGAGAAAGAAAAGGGGGAGAGATGGAGAAGCAGATGGCTGCTTCTCCTGTGTGCCTGACCAGGAATCAAACACAGGACTTCCGATGCTCTACTGCTGAGCCAACCGGCCAGGGCTAGCATTCATATTCTTGTTTATCAAAGTCTTTTGTCCATATTATTAGGTCATACATCATTATATGCTGATCATTAGACATTCATTATATACTCCGTTAGCTGATATATATGTTATGTGTATGCATGTGTGTATGTGTGTTTTATAAGGGCTGTAGTCCAACATATAGTGAAAGCCTTGAAAAAAGTCTGCTTTGGACTTTTCTATTCTTCCACCATTGATAGTCTTCAGTGTTTCAGACTCTGAGCAGACACAATGTACGTAAGAGGAATCATTCTCAATTCATCTGCTACACAGCCTATAATAGAAGTCAGACCTAATATTTCCCAGGGTTCAAAGATTTACCTGCAAATAGTTTATCTTAATTTTTCTCCCCACCCCAATGTGCAGTAATACAACATTCTAGTTAGTGAAATCCCAGAATGCTTCAGTTTAGTTTCTCTCAACTATCACGTCTTCAGCCTTCAATGGCTCAAGAGCCTTAGGAAGGTTCTCAGTGCTACTCTTCTGCTCTGTCCTTGACGTTTTGCCTACAACTCTGGCTCTCAGTGAAGACTTCAGAAAGAGTAGGCAGGTAGGTAAAAACTTGATTGGAGGTTGTGGCCCTTTAGGATTTTAAACCATAATGTCAGACAACCATTGGCTATTATTATTATGATTATTATTATTACTATATTTTAATTTTGGTTTGTTTCACCTTACCCTGTCCTCTGGCAAATTTCTCTATGCTCATCCACTCCACCAGGGAGGAAAGAAGACTTAGCTCTCTTTTCTCCTAGGAGAGGCTTATCACTTAATGGAGTTTGGTTTACTAGGGTTTCTGAATGGCCCCTTATATCTCTGAAGGGGTTTTTAGAACTATGATTTTGTCAGTCTAATTGATTCCTTTTATTATGAGAGTGAAAATAGTATTCTCTTGTAGTGTCCTTTGTCTCACCAAAAGACAGAAGTCTATAATGCTTAATGTGGATGTGTAGTAACTAATCCTGAGCAGATAACATATCTTCAAAATTAACTTAGTCATTAATATTTAAATTATTTTATCTATTAGCTACTTTAAGACAATAGTGTTAAATAAAGTTGAAAAGTTAAATACCATAAGATGTTAAAATCCATAACGTTTTTTGTGTGTGACAGAGACAGACAAAGAGAAAGACAGGATGGGGAGAGATAAGAAGCATCAATTCTTCGTGTGGTACCTTAGTTGTTCATTGATTACTTTCTCATATGTGCCTTGACCAGGGGCTACAGGAGACCAAGTGACCCCTTGATCAAGCCAGCGACCTTGGGTTCAAGTGGGTCAGCTGTGCTCAAACCAGATGAGCCCACACTTAAACCGGGGATCTTGGGATTTTGAACCTGGGTCCTCTATCCAATGCAACACTGCTTGGTCAGGCTAAAATTCATAACTTTTTACTAAAGAGTCTTTTAGTCATTTTTCTGAAAATTTACTGAAATATAGTTTGAGATTTTAAATTTATCTAATTTGGATCTTGAATTTTTATCTATTACTGTGCTCTTACATGGAAATGCAGTTTTTATTTGAAAAATAGAATTATGTAGGTTTTTAGAATAATAAAAGTGGGAAAATAATTACTGTTATAGAAATGTCTTAATGTAATTCCCAACTCAGTTATATGCATAGAAGAAAGATATGAATGTCTGTACAATCAAATTCACTAACTCCTTATTTAGTTGAAATATATAGTTTTCGATCTATCATATGTTTATTCATTGAAGGTAATAAAAATATAAGCCCTTTGAAAGAACATTAAATTAAAAATAATCTCTGAGAAAACAAAGCTTTACAGAAATATAACTTGACAAATAACTAACGGTGTTTAAGAGTTGAAAGTGGTGAAATAATGGATCTTCCTTTTTAATGACACCATTCATCTTACTAGCTTTGATCAGACTTTTGGTATTGTTCTCTTGTCTTTCTTTTTTTTTTGCTAGAAAAGACTTTTGACATTTGTCAGACACAATCAATAGTTATTTTTTGACCTTATTGAAAAATTTGCCTCAGGGGAACTGGAGATGTAAAGTGAGACAGAGATAAAAATCCACACAAGAAAAGAATGTGATGCCATGGTTTTTGAATGGTTATTAAAGACTGATTTGAAGTCACTGAAAAATAGTTTAACTTATCATACAATAATAAGAAAAAAATATCACATAGTTCTTTTAGCCAATGCCATGTGAAATATCAGAAACTTTTAGTTGAGATTTGTTTAGGATATAAAATAGCTACTTTAAAACTATAAGAAATCATCTCTTGGGATTTAAACATTCTTGTGCAGTGAAGGTATGCCGCCTGGCTTTGGAAGTAAACATGGTTAAGGTATTAGGTTCACTGTAAAACTTAACTAATTAGTTAAATTCATTTATTTTTTTTAAATAAATACTTAAGAAAAGCCTAGGCATGGTACTAAGCTCAGAAATAAAATGATCAAGGTGTTAATTTATATGTTTTAGCTTCTATCAAGCCAGGTAATGGGAATCTCACTTTTAACTGCTTCTGAAAATGCTGTTATATAACTCAAATTTAGCCATTACAGTCATAACTTTAAGAACTATCATTTTATTAAATACATAACCTTGTACAAAAATATGATGAGTTTATAGAGAACTAAGCATACATTAAATTATATGACCATTTACTCTTTGCTCAAGGCAAGGTTCCTTATCTTCAATAATACAAGACAGGAATGATTTAGACATTCATCTGCCTGAAAGCCTTGAAGATAGATGGCTGATCAAAGGGTTATTTTAGTTCCTTTTTCTCCCTACTAATGTATTATCACAGGTATTCTAAGTAGGTACTTTAGAGCATACTGTAAAAATATACCTGTTTGCTTTCTACATTTTGAAGATTTGTACTCTAATCTACAGTATAATGTATGAGTTTGTGGATTCAATTTGAGTACACAACTTCAAGAATAGAGCTGTAAGTTTTTCTGTTACATTTACAATTACCTCATTTAAAACTTTGTAATATTACATGACTATAAAATATAAACTTTCTGAAACTTTTAGATTTATGTATAAAATGTAACTCTATATTCCATTAATTTTTGATAAATTACACTTAAACAATTTAAAACGTATTATAAAATATAGAAAGATTTCTTTATGAACAATACATTTCTTTTATAATATAAAAGATATATAAAGATACATCTAATTTGTCAACTCTGTGTCCATGTGAATTCAGTTGACAAATTAGTTATGTATTTCATAGAGCTGACATACTTCTTTAGGTTGGTAGGTTAATTTTGCTTTGATAGTCAAATAACAATAATTTCATGTTATCTTAATAAAATTGGAAAATTGTAGTTCTACACAAAATTAGCAAACACACCTCTTCAAAAATTGGGTAGACATATTTTAAGTCCGGAGGAAACAACAATGAAATTGTTTCCCATTGCTTATCTCCAACACTATAATTATCTCACAGAAAGGTTTTCTTCACAGACTTTCAAATGCTTTCTATATAATTGTAAGATATATAAATTAGACATAAAACTTTTGTAGAGTTTGGCAACAGTTTCAAAGAGTACATTAAAATTAGAGGTTGGTTTGGCAAAGAAAACCATGTCCCATAGAGAGTAGGTAAATTCTTCTTTTATGTCTAAGAAACAGTTATAAAAATTGATTACATACATACATACAAAGGAAATCCTAATTTCATAAAGTAGAGCTCTTTCATACTACATTATTTGACCTTGAGGCAATAAAATGTTAAATAAATAATAAAAGAATAATCTATAAGTGATATAAATAAAAATATGTTTTAAATAAATATTGTAGTCGATAAAAACTAAAATTAGAATTTTTTAAAAATATAACATTATATAGCAATACTTAGAAGATATAGATATTTCAGACACAAAAATATTTTCCTGATATATTCCAATATTAAGAAAAAGTCTTGAAATAGGTTAACCTAAGTATTTGATCAAAACTGAGCAAAAAAAACACATTAAAATAGAATGTCCATATGACACACAACTAACAGCCTCCCTGAGACAAGTTGAGTTGTTCTGCAAATACTGTAGAATCAGCATTTGTAATATGCAAGAGGCCAGCTGAGGATATTTAGTATCTGTAACCCTTGTGGTTAGGGTGGTCTTATGACATTGTTTTTGATTAATAATAAGAGAAATATAAGAAAATTAAAAGTTTTGAACAACTTGCCTGACCAGGCAGTGGCGTAGTGAATAGAGTGTTGACCTGGGATGCTGAGGACACATATTTGAAACCCTGAGGTTGCTGACCTGAGCACAGGCTCACCAGCTTGAGTACAGAATTGCTGACTTGAGCATGGGATTGTAGATATGGCCACAGGATTGCTGGCTTGTAGCCCAAGGTCACTGGCTTGAATGCAAGTTTGCTGACTTGAGCAAGGAGTCACAGGTCAGCTGGAATCCCCCATCATGGCGCATGTGAGAAAGCAATCCATGAGCATCTAAAATGCTCCAACTACAAGTTGATGCTTCTCATCTCTATCTGTCCCTTTCTCTCTCTTTCAAAAATTAATTTAATTAATAAAATAAATTTTAAACAGTTTAGATAAACAAAATAAACACTTGATTTTTACCCTTTTTTATTTTCAAAACACAGAAATGGCTGGAAGTGTCTAAACTTTAGATATGTAAGAATGAGAATCACATTTTAAACATAACAGAGAAAGAAAGAAAAAGAGATTGGGGGACTGACATCATAATTAAGTTGCTGTGCCAGTTATCTACTTTGTTATGGTAAAGAAAAAAAAGTAGAAGCAATTCATTTAAGTCTCTATGAGATTTTGTTTTCGAATGGCTAATTGAACAGAGTAGTATTAAAGAAAGAATAAATAGAAAAATTGAAATAAAAGAATTTCAGAGATAAATAGAATACAAAATCTAATTCTTAAAAATGCAAACATATAAGTTGTCTACTAAGAATAGAGACATAGACAAAGAAAATGTATAAAAACTGATATGACACACAAAATGACATTATACCCCACTATAGGAAAATACAAAAAATATGAACAACAGAAAAATTTAGGGATGCATGCATACCTATTTAATTGCCTCAACTTAAAAAGGAGGATATTGATAGATTGTATCAAATATAATTTAGATATTTCTTTATAATAAAAAAGAAGAAAAACATTTGCAATATATTTAACACACTAAGAAAAGGATTAATATCTATAACACATAATTACTAATGGCAAATAATAGCATAATTTAATTTAAAAAGATGCAAATAATACTGACAAACTACTCCATAGAAGAAGAAACAGAAGTTAATATAAAAAAAAACTGAGACTCTCTAATGATGGCATACAAAATTGCAAACTGATTTTTCAGCCATCAAATTGGCTAAATTTTTAAATGTTGAATAATGAATATATTTTGAAGAAAGTATATTTAAAATGGCATCTCAAATAGTGATAATGTTTGTTTAAGTAGGTACTATTTATTGTAATGATATGAGACTACATAGCAAAATTTTAAATACATAATATTTATAAGTAAGAAATATTTCAAAAAAAATCTATTTACAAAAACATAGCTCAGCTGTATTAACATAGGCCCAAGGGTATTTGTCATAGTATTGAAAAATGTCCATGAGAAAAGAGTAGCCATATAAAGTGTGTAAAAAGTTTAACATTAACAAAATTAAATTAACTTCTTATAAACTGATGTGAAAATATATAAAGATATTCTTGGACTATAAAACAAAAGCATGATTTTTTTAAAAAAACTCTGTAAATACTTGGTTGAGATTGAATGAGTGGTTAGAATGGTGTCTTATTTTCAATTTTTAGTTTTGTGGACAAATATAATTTATACATTCTGTAATATATATATATATATATTACCTTTGAATGAATGTAAATTATGTATTAGAGTTTCACACAAACATATTATTTTTCCACTTTATATTGTGCTTATAATATTTGTACTCTAATGTCACTCTCAAAACAAAAGCATAATACGCTTTATTTTTTCTTTGCTCCTCCTATTCATGTGACTTTTCTTACCTAATGGAATATTAGAAATAAGAATGCAAACAGGAACTTGAAAAGGTCTTGTTCTCTTGATTCTCTTGCTTCTTAGTTAATAAAAAGATGCCTAGGATAGCTACTAAGACAGAGATATGAGGGGAAGACCAAGTCCATCCTTGACAAACCAAACAAAATACATCTTTTGTGTAAAATAATAGATTTAAGATAACCATTATAATTTAATCTTCATCATTTTTTATTTTAATAACTTTAGTAAGATATAAAAGATCTGAACTTAACTACATATATTTGCAATGTACAATTTAAATTGTTCTGAAAAATTGTATTTTAAAAATTTATAAATAGAAGTATGACTTTTTTTGTCATTATTTTCAAGATAATATGAGTTCTCATCTTTGGCCTTAAAGTATAATTTTATATATATATATATATATATATATATATATATATATATATATATATATATATATATATATATACACACATACATATACACACACACACACACTTATCTTTACTTTTCCAGCCTTTAGAGATTGCTGAGCTCCATGAATATGTTAATTTATAATTTTTACCAAATTAGAAACAATATTCAAGACTCCAATTATATTTTTGATTTCCAGGACTTTAATTACACATATTAAATTAAGATGTTTGAAGTTGACCTACAGCTCACTAATGCTCTTTAATTTGTTTAAACTCTTATTTTTATCTTTGTTATGTCTTGGATAATTTTTATTAGTATGTCTTCAATGTTAGCTATCTTTTTTTCTGCATTTTCTGTTTCATTATTAATTCCTCCTTTGTATTTTTTAAACTTTAAAAGTTCAATTTAGTTTTACTAATATCTTTCATGTTCTACTTAATACCTTAAATCTTTCCTCTAGTAACAAATTTATGAAATACAGTTATAATCTCTCTTTTAATGTCTTGTCTACTAATCATAGCATCTCTCTCATTGGTTGGTTTTAATTGATTGGTATTTTTTTCCATTGTGTGTTGTACCTTTATTCTTGCTATGTCTGGTGAATTTTAATTGAATAGAAGGCATTGTAAGTTTTACTTTTGGGGTGTTTTATACACACACACACATTACTGATTGTTTAGGGAGACAGAGAGTAAGGGAGTGTGAGAGGAGGAGGTAGGGTAGCACTCATTTGTTGATCTACTCAGTCATGCACTCATTGGTTGCTTTCTGTGTGAGCCCTGACTAGAGATCAAACCCCCAACCTTGTCATTTCTGGACCATGTTTTCAACCAACTGAGCAGCCACCAGGGTCACTTCATATTTTTTTTCATTCCAATACTACTAAAATTTTCTCCTGGGATAAAATTAAATTGTTTGGAAGCAGTTGAATCCTTTTGCAACTTGCTTTTAAGCTTTGTTAAACTTAATGCTAAATTTTATTCACTTCTCATGTAAAACTCCTTTGAGTACTGTTGGGCAAATAGTGTGATGGGCTTGCTCACTTGCACTTTGCCTGATTGGTGCATGAGCATGGGGCAGCACCACATGTGTATATTCTATGTAAAGCTGCAGGTGCTTGCCTTCAGAGTAGCAGATTGTAAATTGCAAATTGCCTGTCACCATTGGGAGGGGCCATTTTTGCTAATGTTTGCCAGAGGAATACCCCCCCCCCAACCCGCATGTTGGCTTGTCAACCCTGAGAGAGGAAAGTGATTTTTCCTGCCTACTTGCTCATCTGCCATTGCAAGACCCTAATAAATGGAATGGCCCACCATTTTCTGGCTCCACAGTTTTTTTTACCATCTGCCAGAATCCAAGGTGAACCTGCATAACCACAACCAACAGCCTTACAAGTACTCTATCCTAGGTTTTGCTTCTTGAATTGTGAAGTATTCTACTTTGGATTGTAGGAAAAGAAACTAATCCTAGTCCTATGTGAGTTCTAAGAATTGTTCTATCTGATTCCTTCAGCTTCCTTTTCCTATCACAGATCATTTCCTCACATGCTTATATTATTTAGAAATTTCAAAGCCCCATGTCCAGATGTCCAGATATAATTTTTCTGTGCATTTCCTCCCTTTCCAGTACTCTGTTCTTTAAACTCTAGCTGTGGTAGCTCTGTTTATTTTGTTAGGAGACTGGATCCTATCCCTGTTCCTTTATCTTGGCTAGAAGTATAACTTTTGTAATCTTGAACTTGTACTCTTATAAAACTATTATTTTATGCCATATGACAAGAACTTTTATTGTAGTATGTTACACAAAGACTTATATATGCAATAAAATACAGGTATACCCATTTCATTGCATGTAAAATAAACATTTTTCCCAAAACTAACATAGATGTTAAATGAATGTTGAACCAGGATTTATTTTTTTATTTTTTGTAGTATCTAAATAGTGTTACAATGAATAAATGGCATTCTACATTCAGTGTAATTTTTCACTCAGTTATGCTTGAAATAAATATTTTTTTTACTTAATGCATACTGACTATATTTTATGTTAAAAATAATATATACTCTTACATAACAGAAGTTATAATAGCAATTGAGATAATAACAATGGCAAAAGATCTAGTCAAGCTTTTAATTAATACATTAATAATAGGAGTAATATCTAACTATATGAATAAAAAGTAATATATTGTGAGAAATACCATATATTTAGATTAGAGATATTTCTTGGTATAGATATGATTTTGAAAATTTTTTTCCAATAATGTTTCTAACCTCCAGAATTCTGTGCCCTAAAATTTATTGGGTAAGAATTGGCTGCCTGAGAAAGCTAATTCAGAGGTGTGTTATTGAATTAGCCTTTAACACAAACAGTAATTCACTAAGTGGTGTCCCAGTTGCCTAGAAGAATGAACTATGCCTTAAATTTACATCTAGGGAGCAGTTTACACAGAGACTAATTCTGATTTCCTGTATGCTAAGCATGACAAAGCTAGCATTTCAAAGTGTTCCCAGATACCAAACTAAAACCACACAGAAACTCCAAATTAAGTAATGTAGATATGCACTTACTGTCTACAATATAATTAAATACAAATAAATTTCAACATTTGAATGTTTAGTTACCTTATTTGTATTGTCTGTGTTTATTCTTATGCTAAAACATAAGTAGACATGTTGAAATATACAGAATTTTATTATATAGTAACCAATAAAATTTATGTATATAGTCACAATAAAATAAATGAATGCCTAGATGTGTCTAGCCAATATGTTGGGTCATTATATAGAAACATATATGCTATGTAACTGGCAAAAATTAACTAAGCTTTTTCAAATTATTTAACTATAATACTCTTCTTGGGTATATCAATGTTTGTTATTTATTTCAACATATAAGTGAAACTTCTGCTAAATTATCTGCTTTCCACCAAATGTAAACCTGTTATAGCTTTAAAATATTAAGAAGACCTCAAAAAGACAGTTTAAAAGTAAAAATAACTTTAGAAGTTTCAATTTTGTGTGGGAAAACTAAGTTAACAATCCAAGATTGGAAAGAGTCATGAGTCATAATGAAAAAAATATCAAGGAATACAGAGAGTTCATTTGGTTTAAATATGAAAACTTAAATTATTATTCTATATGTACATCTCATTAACTATAGCCATTTGGTGAAGTTTCCTCATTTATATTCTTTAGATTATATATGCTTTTAATATGTTTTATTTTGGTTTTATTTTGAAAAGAAAAGTGAACTTGTAGAGTAACTTTGGATATGACATAACTTAAAATTCTGAACGATACCACTGCATATTTAGTAACTTAACTGGTATATGTAACCCTAAAGACATGATAAGCAAATAAATAATGTGGTAAATACTTAGCTTTAAAGTGGAAGGATAAAAACACACACATACACACACAATTCTGAAGAACATCCTCTCTTTATTGAATACATATTGTTTCATATTAAATTGAAGTTCTCTTAATACTAAAAACTTTGTCTTTTCATTCCCCAAACTGATTGTTAGCAAAAGAGATCTCTGTAGAACAGAATAATATCAACATCTTTCACATTGAAATGTGGTAGTAATTAGCTATTATAAAATTGTAAATTCTGGTTATTACCTGAATATTAATAAAAAAGATGTTTTTCTGGCCTTCAATTAACAACTGTATCACTATTTTTGTCTTTATTAGATGACTTAATTCTACTATAATAATTATTAAAATTCATAAAACCGATATTGTAATTATATATTTGCTTGTTACCCAAATTGGGTGATCTTATGTAATTTTGAACAAATTAATGCTGTACTAGTAGTTCAACATGTATTTTAATTACGCTAATACAGTCATATGTGTTGACTATAATATTATAAATGTTAATATCACCACATGTTATATATTTATTACAAAATTATTCTCAATGTGTCATTATTTTTATACAAATTAGAAAATCTTTTCTGCTTGCCATTCTAGCCAAGTCTGTTTCCTTTCTGAAATTTAATAAATGCCTTTTCCTCTATGGTAACCCTCAAGAACACTCTTATTTGTATCTTCTTGTGAACTCAGGAATAATTGCCCATCTGCTCATTTGAAAATGGAATTACAGGCATTGTATGATAGCATCTTCTATTATTACCTTTACTGATGGTTATCTGTCATTTAATTTTCACAACTCAATGCTCTGTCCTCTAAGTCCCTGTAAGGTAGGCACCACGAATTATATTGAATTTTGTCACTGAGACAGCTTATTAACTTAGCCCTTAATACTCTTTAAACCACTACTCTTTAGATAATCACAAGTGCAATTTAGGGCATGTCCCTAGCACTACAAAAATTTTATTTCTCAAGGCACTTGAAGGACTATCATTTAAACACATTTATTTTCCAGCTGAGAAAAATGGATGTGAAAATTTTATATGCTAGATTTGTCATTTTGAGCTCAGAATTCATTTTATCTTTCTCTCAACTAGCTACCTATTCCTATAATTATGGACAAAGTGGCCATTCTTCTAAAAGCTGAATTTGATCAATAATAGTTATTTAATGAGTATTGGTTTCTTTCAATATACATATACTTATTAGAGATACTATTTAAATATATGTAAGTTTTCTTACAAAAAATATTTAGCATGCAGTGAAAGAATATTTTAATTTACAAGAATATTTCAAAGGAAGACATAGTGTGTGTAGGTGTGTTGGTTTTGGGTTTAGAATTCAGTTTGGATTCCAGCTATGCCACTGGCTGTCATTTGTTTAGCCCCAATTTACTATAGTAGAGAGGAAATACAATAACTACCTCACAGATTTTATGTAGTTTAAATGAAATTATTAAAGTAAAATAAGCAGAATGCCTGACTACAATATATGACAGTGATTTTTTCCCTTGTATTTTCTTTAAATGGGTACCAAATAACTATAAAATAAAAATAAAAAGGCTCCCTTTGTTCTAAGCAAGTTCATAGAGTCACCCTAAAGTCACAGAATGTTCTTTATTAAAATGATACATTTTTAAGTCTCTCATATATTGTCTATACTTATAAGAAGAGAGTTTAAGAAGTAGCTTTTGAGTTTTAAAACAACAAATCAAAACAATTGAAACATGCTCAGCTAGTATCCTCATTTTGCAGGGTTATTTTATTGTGTAAAATTTTTGTTGTGACTGAAATACTACAGTAGACTTTGTTCCTCCTTAGAAAATCCAAGTCCCCTTTACTAAATGTTTAATTTACAAAGACTCAGACATTTTTTGAGAGAAACTTATATTAGGATATTTGCTTGAACACTCATAAGAAGTACCAAAATAATAAATGAACAACTAAGGTGCCTCAACTATGAGTTGATCCGTCTCATCTTTCTCTTTCTGTTTTCCTGTCCCTGTCTGTCCCTCTCCTTTTCCCTCTCCCTCTTTATCTCTCTGTCTTGCTAAAAGAAAAAAAAAAACACCAAAATATAAAAATGAGATTTCTTTAAATGGTATGAACTGTTTGTTTCTAACGTCTTTTTGTGAATGATTGATGCAATTTAGTAAAAAGAGTTCCTAAAATTTATTTTTTCTCAAAAGTTTGCCCAACTATTATTTTCAGCATAATGCACATACTTACTATTATCATTACTGAATGGCCCTTCCTAAGTATTAATATGATACTAAGCTCTGTTTTACAAATTCAAAAGGCTTTTTCCTGCTCATCATTGACACATGTCTAATTGTAAGATATACTGAGTAATGATTTAAATAATTTCTGAACTTAGTAAAATACTTTGAAAATTGGTTGTAATAGTGAGCTGATGAGAATACTTGCATTTCATAATATATTTCCATGAATTCTAAATTATATACACATTTGTATTACTGGGACAAAGATTTGAGGAAATATAATAAAGAATAATTTTTAAGCAATGTCCTTTCTCCCCTAGTTTTATTTAAACATTATGAATGTTAAATACTGACTACTCATACTTGCAATGATTTAAGCCCCTATTTAATTCTAAATGAATTATAATGAATATTACCTAAAGATTCTGTATTGACGGTGGTTTTATTATAATTTGAAGAATATCTTTGAGAGTATGTTCTGGATTGGCAGTCATCTGAGTGAGGTGGAAAATTTCAAGTCATATTTCACCTCTAGCAGAAAATGACATCTTCACACTTCAGCTCACTGATATTTGGTTTTGATTATTTAATTAACAGCCAGTTTATCAAATTCTTTATTAGATTCTACAGAGTTTTGCAACAGCTCTTTAAACACAACTTGCAAATTACATAGAGATTGTTATGGTCTTCCTCTCAAAACCACATAATACAATGAAGCTATATTATGTTGAAATAAAAAATACAATGTTTTAGCTAAAATTCCAGGGAGTAGCTGTTTTTTACCTCAAATCTCAAGCTCTTGCATATAGCAAAGTGGGAATTTTAATATCATCAGAGGTTAAGTACTTTAAAGACACCCTGTTGTTTTTCTTTTCTGTTACCATAAAAAATTATCTGATGGGTTTTGGTCAGTTTACTGTGCTCTTCTATAAAAACAGGTAATATTTAATTTATGATGTTTGCTTCATTCATAGTCTATAAATATTAATAGCTTCCTATGTTTGCCTTCTAGGAAGCAGCATGACAGTAATAGAAATTTGTGAAATATGATTTTAGTTTTCTAGTCTAAAATGTTACATTTTAGAATAAAATACTTCCAAATTTTGTAACACGTATGGTCACAATTCTTCACAATTGTGTTCCTTTGAGTTTGTAAAAAATATAATCATTTCTTTGTAACAAATAAGGCTCTCTTTAATTGTTGGTTTATCGTTATATTGCTTCATTTTTTTTCTATAGGAAAATAATACTTATCTAATTAATAAGAAGGCAGTCAGAGTTGATGTAAAACTATTAAGATGTCTCTTCAAGCATTGTTTCAGGTAAAGGAGAAATTACTAGTAAACATACATTAATTGTTTGGAATAATTTTCTAAAACATGTTTATTCATGAGAATGTTTGATTTTTATTATATTTTATCCTTCATATCTCTAAAAGGTTCACTCCCCTTTTTATTCAAGCTTAACTTCCATTGAACATTCACGATACATTTCAAAATTATATACAGGATCTTGGACATATGACCACCTTCTAGACACTTTTTTTTAAGTGTTCTAAATTCATATGACTAAAGAAAAGATCTATCATTTTATATTTTAGAGACTTAAGAGTTTCTACTTATTTTATTTGAACCTGAGAGAGGCTAAAGAGTTTTGGTAGCTTCACCCTAGAATGGTAAATGGAAGTTTTATCTGGACTAGAAAGGGATGAATATTAATTGATGTCTCTTATCTTTTACTTTTAATGTAATGTCTGTATGAACAAACTATATATTATTTCAAAGGCTATAGGAATTTCAGATGGATTTTGTCTTGAGACATGGATTTGCTATGGCCCAGTAGAAATAAATATGGGAGGATTGTGGCCTACATATCTATTGTCAAGGCCGTTATTATAGTTATTATTATTATTTGCTTTTTGTAAAACATTTTTAAACTTTATTTATTTATTCATTTTAGAGAGGGGGGGAAGGGGGAGGATCAGGAAGCATCAACTCCTATATGTGCCTTGACCAGAGAAGTGTAGTGTTTCGAACCAGTGACCTCAGTGTTCCAGATCGATGCCTTATCCACTGCACCAACACAGGTCAGGCTATTATTTGTTTTTTATACTCCTTAAAAGGATATTTTAACATATAAGAAAGTGGTAATACCCAACTTGCTTAATACTGAACACTGTAACTGTCTTCAGGCCTTTGTTCTTGCAACAAACACTAGGCTGAAGCATTTAAAAGATAAAAAAAAAAAAAAAAGATTTGTCATTTTATACTGGCTTATTTAGTAATTCACTTAGATTCCTTGAAAATAATGTTTCCTCTTTCACCAATTTTCAGTAGACCATATATAATCTGTCATATTTATAAAGTTCCCACATATTTAGTTTATAAATGTAAGGAATGTTCCAGATTAGGTAGACAGTATGCAAAACACCTGGGACAATAAATTATAGTATATTTGTGAATGTGTGTAAATTTCTCATTTTGTTTTTCAGCATGTGCTTAATTTCCTTATTGGCAAAGAGATAACTAAGTTGTAATAAAACCTTATGATAGGAAATATGGAGCTACTAAACAAAATATAGGTATTTTCTTTGATTCAAACTAATCAGATGCATGAGATTAAGGAAGTTCATATAGATATTCAGCTTACAGATCTACAACTGGAGAACATCCTTCTTGATTTTTTATCTCTAGCTGTTCATTCTATGCTTCACTAAGCCCTCACTTTATATAGCTCAATATATAAGAGACACTAAAGAAATTACTCCAAAAATCTTAAGTCATTTTTATAAACACTTTAGAAAATACTTAAAAAGAATCAGTTATTAACTGAATTATATTCCTTCCCAAAATTAATTTACCCAATGTTAATATATTGAGATCCTAACCCCCAGTACTCTTAATGTGACCTTATTTGGACATAGGATTTTTATAAAGATAAGTATTTCAAATGAAGTCATTAGGTGGACCCTACTTTAATGTGACTGGTGCCCTTAGAAGACAAGGAAATGTAGATGCAACATATGGATAAAGGGAAAATAATGGGAAGACACCAGCTACAAACCAAGGAAAGATTCCTGGAACACATTCTTTCTTCCAGACCCTCAAATTTTGAAGTTCCAGCCTTCAAAATTGAAAAACATTAATCCCTATTATTTAAGTCACCCAGTCTATGGTACTTCGCTATGTATGGCATGCTTAACAAATTTATATAGAACCTTCCATTTATTTTTGGGTATCTTTTAGAAGGGGTAAATCTAATCTATCTTTGTAAAATAATATTTTAGTTAACTCAAATGAAAGATTTTGATGTGCAAAAATATCTAAATCCTCAAGTAAAAATATTCTACACAAGGTAGACTTAGTCACAATGACCTTACCCATAATGAACCTGATAAACCTTTCCACATTAAAAATAATACAAGATTAATTAAGTTACTTTTTCTCCTCCCATCTTTTGCTCTGTATAGTAGAAAAGGCTCTCTAAGCATCATGAGGATGTCATTAAAACACAATAAAACAATATGTTTTAGAACTGCCTTTCTGAGTTATATTTAAATGATTTTATAACATCTTAATAGGTTAAATTATTTAATAAATAAGAAAAATATTATTTTATACACATACTCTAGTATTTTATATAAATTTTTAGGTTTCTAAAACATTACTGATACACTGAAAATGACACAAGTAAAGTATTTTGAAACTAAAGTTGCTTAATGCTTTTCCAATTATTAATTTTTATAAAGAACAATTTCAAACAATGTTGACTAATTTAATGATTGGAGATTTATATCTCATTCAAAAACTTGTCTTATAAATATATAATGTTGAAAGTTTATTGAGCTAGGTACAAGTAGCTTAGCTCTGTATAGTCTCAAGAAAATCAATACTTTCCTCAACAGTAAAAAACAACAACAACAAAAAACTAATAACAATGAGCCATAAAGAAAGGAAGAAGGGAGAAGGGAAGGAAATTAAAAAGTAAAAAGAAAGAAAATAAATTAAAGGAAAGGAAAAGAAAGCCCTATAAAAGAAGAAAGGCCTGACCAGGCGGTGGCGCAGTGGAGCGTTGGACTGGGATGCGGAAGACCCAGGTTTGAGACCCCAAGGTCACCAGCCTGAGCACGGGCCCATCTGGCTTGAGCAAAAGCTCGCCAGCTTGGACCCAAGGTCACTGACTCGAGCAAGGGGTTACTCGGTCTGCTGAAGGCCCGCGGTCAAGGCACATATGAGAAAGCAATCAATGAACAACTAAGGTGTTGCAACAAAAAACTGATGAGTGATGCTTCTCATCTCTCTCCGTTCCTGTCTCTCTGTCCCTATCTATCCCTCTCTCTGACTCCCTCTCTGTCCTTGTAAAAAAATAAAGAAGAAAGTAATAAAATAAGATGGTCCTAGATCAAAGGAAAAGAGAAAAAAATATTCAATCATATGAAATGAAATAATTTTGCAAGTTACTGATTTGTTAAGTGAAGTATAGCAATAAAAAACAAACAAAATATAAAGATATAACAGCCAGATAAAATATATATTCTAGTTATTATTTAGGAATTACAGTTTGCATAGTTTTCTTTTTTAAAATCATTAGTCATTGAAAGTAGTTGGTTCAAAGAGCCTCCTGTTTAAGACTTTATTCTGAAAAAAGAGTCCAATGTTAAAAAATATATATTCTTTCAGAAAATAATTAGTAAAGAGAGTATTTCATATAAGAAATTTTCTCAAGAGTTAGCTTTAAACATTTTTTTGTGCTTACATATGCCTTAAGAAGAAAATAAATGCTTTTTCTTTGTTGTTTGTTTGATTTAAATATATTGTAGTTAAGAATAAGGATTATGTCTATTTCTGATTTTTTTAAAAATACCCTAATTCCTCTCCTATTAATTATGAAATTATAGAAATTAGTTTATTAAACTGCTCATCAGTTCCCCCGTGTGTAAAATGTGTTATTCTTAAAATTAAATGATATGATATAAGCAAAGTTCAGTGTGTAACAAAAAATGTTACAAAGAAATTGATTTAGAAAAAAACACGTTAATTATTAGTTAAGTCACTGAGTAAGATCAAATACAAGTGTAAAATGTAAATGCAATGTTTTTGGAAAAATGTTATTTTACCATTGAAATAAGTTATACAATCTTTAAAAGAGAAAAACACATGCAGTTGAAAACCAGTATATTTATAAATTAAATAGGTACATTATTTCAAATATGCAGTACTGCATATAACTTACATGGAGAAATACAAAATAAAATGTGATGTTTCCCACGGCACAAGTTTAGAACAGAATTCCTCCACTTAATAATTAAACTAGTCACTTGAGAAGAAGATATTAAAAATAAATAGGTAATTTGGGGTTTACAAGGGCCTCAGAGACATTCTAAAACCACTTATCTAATATTTAATCTTGTTAAAAGCATTTTAGGCAAACAATCTTTCCATCTATGTTTACATAGATATTCATAACACCTTTGCAACAATCAGCACTGCATATTGCCCGGCAAATTTGTCTCCAGAATTTCAATTATTCTAACAAATACTTGGTTCACATAGAGCCAAATATATTCACTTTAGCCTCTAATTAATAATCCTTTTAGATTTTAAAAGAAAGGGCATGCCACTCTTGTCATAATAGACTCTAAACTTAAAAAGTCTATTATTATGCTTCCCACTAACACCTATAAAACAATGCGCGCGCACACACACACACATACACAATCTCTTATTCAAGAGAAATGTTTAAAGACTAGGAACCAAGAGATTGACTGTGAAGCTTTTTACCACATTGACTGATAACCTGTACATGAGTTCTAAGGGGAAAGAGACTGTTTTTTAAAAGTATAGGCTCAAATATATGTGGAAAAAAAAGGGAATCCATGTCAAGTATTAGTAGAGAGTATAGCTATCAGTTCATCCACTCTATCACATGACCAATTATGTGTGGACAAGCAAGTTTAATTCATACTCTTTCTGCTACCTTACTGCTTACTTTTTCTATAATTTTCAAAGTGTTCTCTTCACCCTAGTGTTAGAACTAACATCTTTTATCTGATTATACAAAACTTCTTTGCCAAGTTATTGACCTTTGAGGTTTCACAATGGTTACACAGTTTATTTCCTATCAAAATGTCATGATATATTGAAACTCCACAAGTATTTCCTTTGTAATCTAAAAGGATGCAATAAATATAGAGTCACAAATGTCCAAATTGCTTCATCTTGCTTTTATTTTAAAAGGAAAATGCATTTATCAGACAATATTTTAAGTGTTAGGGCTATATTTATCATTGGGAGAGATGTGTTAAAAACATGGAGTATATATAGTGACTCTAGTCACTAAAAAAAAAATACCACATACACAGACAACATATTTTAAATGGTTAAAGACATAAAGAGAACAACCCGACATAAGGGTACTGTAGAAAGAGATGTTGGTGAAATGGAAAAAGCAGTGAAATTTGAGAAAACAATCATACACATAATATGAAAATCATCTCTCTAATATCAAAACCTTACCTCAGAGTGGTGGCAAGTCAACCAATTGGCAAGGAGAATGGAAAGATGATAATGATTCTGCTTATTCTACAGGGCAGTGCATATAAAAAGGTGGAAGGTATGACCAAAGCAATAGATCCTCAACCCTAAGGAAACAATCTAACAATAAAAGAATAACCAATAATACTTGGTTGCAATTTTCAGCATTTTAGGATAGGTAAAAATGAGGTTAAGACTATATAAATGAGGATAGGAATCTGTTTATAGACAGAATCATAAAAATTTTAGATTGCAGTTGTAGAAGGATAAACAGCAGACTTTTTAAGGAGCACATAGAGACCAAAAACTCAGTTTAGGTATTTTGTTTTAGAAGAAATCAAGTAATTCTATATCCCACTCAGTAGGAAATTAAACTAAAGGGATGCAACACACAGCTCAAATCTGAAACAACTGTTTCCTCTATTTCATTGAATCTAAAGTACAACCAATTGAATGACACACCTTTATTTCCAGTTCAAGAAAGAAGGATAACAACTGCCCATATGAATGTATTACAGGACCTTGGAGGGAAATAGAGAGATAACTGAGTTTTAGGACGAGTAAGGAATTTTTTTGAGAAGGTTTGATTCATGAGCTTAATCTTTAAAAAAGAATATAAAAAATAAGGACTGTGGTGTTAATACTACTACAAAGGCAAAGAGGGAGGAGAGGAGAAGATAGAAGGTATAGTATGGCTTTGAAAAACTGAATTAGTTTATTCTTTTTATAGTGTAAAAGAACAAGTTTATGAGTTTAGGAGGCTGGTGTGAATAAATCTCTTGTGTGCTGGATTATGAAATACAAATTTGATTTGATGGGAATTCAGAGAAATTATTTAATTATTAAAAATTTTAAGAAGAGTTATGTTGATGAAGAAGATGTTTCTGAGTGTGGAAGAGTGAAATAAAAGAGGGTTTCCCAGTATTAAAATAGTCTAGATAGAGATAATGAGGGCCTGAAGCAAGACCATGGCAGTAAAAATAAAAAGGTAGGAATTAAAAAAAAAAAAAACACTGAAGATTTATAACCACAGAACTTATTCTACAGTTGGTAAGTTTATCTTAACTATATCAGTAACAATATTTTCCATCTTTTGCAGGATGGGGAAACCTTAGTTGATTCTGAATATTAATTAATTTTGATTTAGGAATTAAAGAGCAGTGAGAATAATATAGATTTGTGAAATATATTGTTTAAAAGTGCAATATTATGGTGATAATTGAAGTTTCATTTAGGCACATTACATTTTATTCAAGATATAAAAATTAAAAAATATACAATTCACATAAAGTTATATTATTAAAGTTGTCAGATTGGTATCCAAATCAAACTAAGAGAAAAAGAGGAAAATTTGTGGAGAAGGCATCCCTGCACTGGAAACTGATTTTCTATCCTGCACAAAACACTTTCAGACTGGAATATTGAGCAGAAATTTTTCTAAAATGCACAAAATTTTAATCCTTATCTAAGGAAAATGCCATTTGAAAGAGAATATTAGAAATAAAATTCGCATGATAAAGCATGCAAATATTCAGAATACAGCTTCTGCAATGCAAAAAGAGTAATATGATTTCAACAGATGATTGAAAATTAATTTATATTCTCAGCAACTCTGTATTAGTTATATTTAAACAATGTAATTCAAGAGAATAATGTACAAATTAGAGTTAATACTTGCTATGGATTTTATTTCACTTGTGTACTTTTTGAAGGTGATATAATTGCATAAAAAGAGAGCTAGTTTATCATTGGAAATTACTTTTCCATCTGGGTTTATAAATTATTATACTAGAAAATGATGATAATTTTATATTAATGCATAGATCAGTAACTACCATGATATAACAGCAATAGTAAATATTAAATGCTCATTTATTTCATATACTTTATTAATGTAAAATGACAGACTGGAGATTTCATGATACAAAGTGCAGTTCTCAAATGAGATAATAGATTTGATAACAAGTTGTCAGTCAAATGTGAATGTGTGCTGTCACACTGAACCACAAAAATGCCCTTTTTAAAGGGTCACAAACTGAAATATCTGCAATTTTATATAGTTCCACTTTAAGACATCAAAACTTAATTTTAAAAATTCCATATTAAAATATTCTTAATCTACTTTTAGGGATGCTAACATATTTCCTATAATCCTGGACTACTTAAAATATACCTATAAAATATATCCACAACTCCTCTTTCTCATGAACCCAGAGAACAATCCTCACACATGGATACACTAGTTTAAGCTGATCAAGGATCATTGAATAAGAATTGTGTTTGCCTCAGTATTCCTGGGGAAAATATTTAAATCAATAATATAAATTTACTCTTTGAAAAAATATAAATTTCCTTTGTTTAAATATCAAAACACTAAAGATATCAGCGAGTGTCATTATTTTTACAAAAACAATGCACAAAAAATATAGCTCTAAACTGTGCATGTCTTAAACAAAAGAAGCCAAATAAGCAATAATATAAATATTGATTTATATATCAGTAAATGCTAACATATTTCTTCTAATTTATTCTTGAAATATTTTCTTCCCCTTACCTTATCTAATTCATTACCAAGATGATGATACTGTTTAATTTTCTCAACAATTTGTCTATATTACTTTCCATCAATGGTAAGTATATCAAGTTAAAGTTACTATGACACACATTCTGAAATGGTCCTTAATGTTCCCTGCCAGCTGATATTCACTCACTAGTATAACTTCTCCTATCTGCCTCCTACTTTCTGCTTGATTTTGGGAGGAAACTGTGACTCTTTTCATAACAAGAGAGCATGAGAAATGTACTGACAGACCATAAAAGGTTGACATCTGTCTCCTAGCAGACGCTTTCTCTTGCTGACTTTGCTGAAGCAAGCACCCATGTCATTAGTTGCCCTATGGAAAGAATCATGTGGTAAGATATTGATGATGGTCTCTGGTCAACAGCCAGCAAGGAACTAAGGCCCTCAAGTGAAGAAACCTTTGATCCATCAGGAGACTTGAATGCTATCCACAACCAAGTGAGCTTGTAAGTGAATCCTCCCCAGTTTAGATGAGACTCCAGCTACGGCTGACACCTTGCATGTGAGAGATTCAGAAGTAGAGAATCCAGTTAAACTCTGCCCAGTCTTTTGACTCATACAAACTGTTAGATAAAAATGTGTTTCATTTTAAGCTTCCATGTTTGTGGTATTTTATTACCATAAATAGAGTTAGCACAGTAACCATAATTCCCACATGCATTGCTAATATCTTAATATCTTCTCTCTGGCACCATTGAAAACATTCTCCACCACTCAGCAATAGTTGTGTGTACAAAATGCAAAACTAATCACAACACTTTCTTTTTCCAACCCCATACATTGCTTAAACTTCTTCATTTAATGGCTTCACATTGATCATAAGAAGTTGATATTTCTTTAATATGACCTAAAAATAACTTGCATATGTGACTCTTACCTATCTCTTCAGCCTCTGACCTTTCTCTCTAGATATTATTTTTTAGGTTCTCTTATTAGTCATGTAGTCACAGTCATTTGCTAAATTGTCTCATCTTTTGTATTATTTACAGAAAGTTATGTTTAATGATAGTTTTAGTAGGCCTGGTATAACCATAACATAGAAAGGTGATTCAGGCATATTTAAATAGTGTCAAATGAAGCTCTGGTGTTTATAAAGATATTACTGAGTCTTAACACAGGCCCTATTATGTTAAATATTTTGACAACATAGCCAAGAGAAATGAAAAGTAATACACAATTTACAAATAATACAAAATTAAGGGGGTAGTCAATACACAGAAAAATGAAGTATTGCAAAATATTCAACATTGAAATCAACAAACCTGTGCTTTTGGTTTCTTCATAGCAATAAAGAATTCAGCATTAGCAATATAAATGACACTACATTGTACTTATGTGTAACCCATATGGTTATGCTGAAGATTGAGTTTATGGGTAGAAAGCACATAGTTATATGTCTACTGCAGAGTAATTATTCAAAAAATGTTCAAAAAAAGTGTTCAAATATTCTTCAGTAATATTCAAAGTACTCCTACTTGTGGTAGTGGTGGAGAAGTTAGGCCACTGAGAAGGGACTGTCCAATTCTGATGATAAAATTGGGGGAAAACTTTAACTGTATGTATTATATTCAGACTCACCTTCTAGAACTGAACAATCAAAAAAACGGAAGGGCTAAATGGAGTCACTTGATTACTTCTTTGCATTGCATCCTCACCCACAGTCAACTCAAATGGAAAATTCAAGACTGTGATAGTGTTCCCCTTTAGCATAAAGATTGGTATTATGGGGAAAGGAAATAGATATTACTATTTATTGCTTTGTTCACTACATCCAATCATAAAGGTCTCTCTTTGATGGTTTTGTATTATGGATAACTAATTAAAAATATGCATAAAGACTGCTAAAGGAAGATTGAGGTAAGCTGTTTCTCAATAAATAAATACCAAAATTTCTTGGTGCAGGACACAGGCATGAATATTTAATGCTTATCAGGTGACTTGAAGATGCAGTTAGGTTTGAAAAATATGCACGAGTCTTGCTAACCTCAAGGGGCCTGTGAAACAGAAGAAAGTCTTCTACATATGAGAATTACAAATTTATCTGAGATTGTGTTTTCATGATTCAACCTTTAATACTACCCAGATAACCAATTTTCTCTAGAAATGGACACCATATTTTATTTTCCATGGTGACTATTTTGGCTATTTTATATTATTCATTCAGAGAGAGCAGTTACTAAAGTCATAAGGTTTCCTTCGTAAGTAAACTCATCATCCCTTTATAATGGGCCACACCTCTCTAAACCAGAATTCGGCTGACCAGAAAGTTACACAGATAAAATTCTCTATCAATCTATACCCCAATTAGAAATGAGAATCCATAATGCTTATATCTCTGTTACAATACTTCAGGAATTACCATTTAAAATCTGTAAATTACTTGATGCTATCGTAATAATACAGAATCCATTTATTATTTGTTATTGTCCTAAGAGTATCAAAAGAAATTAATAGTACTGTTATTTCTACTTTTACTTAAATTGTAAACCTCCAAAAGCAACTTTTATTTATTTATCTAATTTTAATTTATTGTGTTAAATAGATTCAAGTGTCTCACTCAATATAACTCTCTCACCTCAACCCATCGCCCCCCATTACCCTCTTTGGCCCCACTCTGCAAAACCTCTTATCCCCCTTCCCTTTGGGATTTGCTGTCCTGTTATCTGTATCTATATATGTTATGTGTGTATAATTTCACTAATCCCTTCACCTTCTCTGATCCCATCCCCTCATCCCCCTTCCCTCTGACAGCTGTTCCTCTGCTCCCTGTGACCCCACCTATGTCTCTACTCCGTTCCTCAGTTCACTTTGTTCATTAGATTCTACATATAAATGAGATCATATGATATTTATCTTTCTCTGCCTGGCTTATTTCACTTAGCATAATAATCTCCAGGTTTATCCATGTCATTGCAAAAGGTAAGATTTTCTACTTTTTCATGACCACATAGTATTCTACTGCGTATATGTATCACTGCTTTTTAATCCATTCATCCACTGATGAACAGTGGGCTATTTCCAGATCTTGGCTACTGTAAACAATACTGCAATAAACATGGGAATGCATATCTTCTTTTGAACCAGTGATTTGGTATTCTTAGGATATATTTCCAAAAGTGGAATAGCTGGGTCAAAAGGCAGTTCCACTTTTAATTTCTTGAGGAAACTCCATACTGCATTCCCACTAGCAGTGCAGGAGGGTTTCCTTTTCTCCACACCCTCACCAGCACTTACTATTTGTTGTTTTGTTAATGAGCATCATTCTGACAGGTGTTAGGTGGTATCTCATTGTGGTTTTAATTTGCATTTCTCTGATGATTAGTGACATTGAACATTTTTTCATATGCCTATTGGCCACCTGTATGTCCTCTTTGGAGAAGTGTCTATTCAGTTATTTTGCCCATTTTTTAATTAGATTGTTTACCTTCCTGGTGTTGAGTTTTAGAAGCTCTTTATAAATTTTGGTTATTATTCCCATATGAGACGTATTGGTAAATATGTTCTCCCATGTGTGTGTAGTCTTTTTATTTTGTTAATGGTGTCTTTTGCTGTGCAAAAGTGTTTTAGTTTGATATAGTTCCATTGGTTTATTTTGCCCTCTATTTCACTTGCCTGTGGAGATAAATTGGCAAGAATATTGCTATGAGAGATATCAGAGAGTTTACTGCCTATCTCTTCTTCCAAGATGTTTATGGTTTCACATTAAGTCTTTTATCTATTTTGAGTTTATTTTTGTGAATGGTGTAAGTTGGGGGTCTAGTTTCATTATTTTTAATGTACCTGTCCAATTTTTCAAAAATCATTTATTAAAGAGACTGTCTTCACTCCACTGTATGCTTTTACCCCCTTTGTCAAATATCAGTTGTTCATAAAGGTGTGGGTTTATTTCTGGGTTCTCTGTTTTGTTCTATTGATCTGTATGCCTGTTCTTATGTCAGTACTAATATGTTTTGATTACTATGACCTTGTAGTATAACCTGATATTAGGAACTGTGATACCTCCCACTTTATTACTCATTTTTAAGATTGCTGAGGCTATTTGTGTTCTTTTTGATTCCATATAAATTTTTGGAATATTTGTTCTATATCTTTGAAGTATGCCATTGGTATTTTAATAGGAATTGCATTGAATCTATAGATTGCTATGGGTAATACAGCATTTTAATAATGTTTATTCTTTCTATCCATACACATGGTATATGCTTTCACTTGTTTATATCTTTCCTGATTTCTTTTATCAATGTCCTTTAATTTTCAGAATACAAATCTTTTACCTTCTTGGTTAACTTTACTCCTAGGTACTTTATTATTTTTCTTGTTGCAGTAGTGAAGGGGATTGTTTCCTTAATTTCTATTTGAGACAGTTTATTGTTGAGTATTAAAAGGGGCACAAAGAAAACCAGATAGAAGGTGACAGAGGACAATTTGACTTTGGGTGATGGGTATGCAACATAATTGAATGACAAGATAACCTGGAGATGTTTTCTTTGAACATATGTACCCTGATTTATTAATGTCACCCCATTAAAATTAATAAAAATAATAAATAAATAAATAAAATGCCACTGATTTCTAAATATTAATATTATATCCTGCCACCTTGGCGAATTCATTTATCAGGTTTAGTAGATTATTGACTGCAAAAACAACTTATTGTGCCTGTTTAATGTAGTTTGTATGTAATAACCATTAAAAATAATGGCTATTGAGAGTTCTTACTAAGAATATACAAATTATAATAATTTCCTAGACATCAATTATATTATGTATGTCTCTTTAAGTAAATTAGAATATAAAATATTCAAATGTATATGTATATGCCTATGTTTTATCTTGAAAAGCTATTGATAATAAAATGTGAATGTTTTCTAGAGTGTTAAAATAGCTTTCAATAAAAAAAATAGTGGATGCTTATGGCTATTCAGAAATACTTATTCTTTTCTTTGTTGGAGGACAAAGCTATGGAATACTTTTTTTAAAATAAGATTTTCTATGGATACCTTTAATATAAAGCCAACATCATGCATTTTTTAAATCTAAATGCTAAAATATTTTCTAAACTTTAATCGTTTTCCATCCAAAGAAAGAAAGAAAGTTTAAGGAACTGAATGAATTATCAAGAGACAAATGGATTTAAAAAGAAATATTGTTGTGAAGGAAGTAGCAGCAGTTTAAGACTAAAGAACAAAATGACAAGTTATATCCATAACACCTGTTTTTCTGTTTCCTTTATTTTTAAATATGGCAGGTTTTATTTTCTCCCTTTTGTCTCTTTTGTTGCTTACTGTAATTCCTTGCATTTTCTTCTTCTCTTTTTTTTTGTTATAATCTTCTTTTTAACCTTTCGGTTGTCATTATCATTAGTATCATGTAGAAATTACAGGAGCATTAATGGTATTTTTAGACTATAGCTTATTCTATAAATTTATTCAAGGCACCAATCTCTTTTCTAAATAATAAAACCAATTTAATGATAAACATGATGTGACTGTACTTTCAGCAAGTAAGTTTTGTAAAACTTAGCTTGTATAAAATATTTAATCTTATTTTCTGCCAAAAGCAAAAGAATAGTTAATAGTTTGAAGATATATATTTTTTGAAAAATCAGTATAGAAAAAGATTTGATAAGACAACTGACTAAATCATGTGTTACCTCCTTACTAAAATACAGATATAAAACCCTAGCTTCCTCAATTGAAAATGACTATCATGCACAGCACACATTCTAAATCATAAGTTAGATCTATTAAAAAATAATAAAAGTGTTTTACTGTTATAATGATTTTGTATTTGCATTTTATAGTAATTTTCCAATAAGAAATCAGAGTAGAGAAGAAACTTTCAGATATGTTCTAATTAAGCTCTTTTTCTTTGATTATCTACAATACAAATATAACACTTTCTCATGTTTTCATGACATTGCTTAATTCAGAATTACTTATTTAATTCTGGAGGTGTAGATAACTGGTAAAAATGCTACTAAACACACACACACACACACACACACACACATACACAGAATCATTAAGATTTTTTACATATTTTTTCTTTTATCCTATTAATATTCCATTATAGTTCCTTTTGTTTTCAGAATAATGTGTATTACAATATCACTTCAGAGCACATGACTAGTTCATTATGATACTTCGTAACAAATATAGTTTTATATTTTGCTTCTCAGGCGCTAAGTTTTAGTCTTCAACTGGATATTTGGGTATTTAAATAAAATCTTTATTTTTTTACTCTTATACTTACGTATTTTTATTATGTGTTGACATTAAAACAAGCTCTTAAAATTATATATATTTTACTCGTTTAAATTGCACATTTAAATATTAATTTTAAACAAGATTTATATAAAAATTTATAGATTCCTTAAAGTCTGTTTAGTCTTCTTCAGTTAGAAATAAATATATTTTGATATGTTATGTTTAACTTTTAGAAAATCTTCAACAGAAAAGGTTTATTAATTCTGATTTGTTTTTCTTTGATTCATGTAATTTTAGAGCCTGTTTTGTGAAACTTATGGCTTTAGTGGTTATTCCAGATCAAACTAAAGGTACAGCAATTGTGTTGAAGGCTAGGCCATGATTTTCAAGTATTACCTCTACTTTTATAAAGAGCAACAGAAATAACAGATTGAGACCTGGTCTGAGTAAACAAAGGAAACTGCGTGAGGAGTTCCATTACGAGAATCAATTACAAAAAACCAATTTGCTCAATTGATTGTTTATTTGGTTTTAAGATTTTCTTTTGAGAATTGCTCCTCTACCAATATTACTCACAGGTAATTAAAACTCAAATAGTAAAACCGTCTACTGTAAAGAGTAAGAGGCACATAGCAATTAGAAACAGAATGGTTCTCTAGGTATAATTGCCATTTTTTTCTGCAATATAGTTATGGGCAAGAGAAACATACTGAGCTTACAAAAAAGAATGCTCTCCCTCCCTTGTCTTTTTGCTGAAGTCTAACTTTTTGTATAATCATGGCCATGTTTATATTATATTGTCTTCTGTTTAAGAAAAACTACCCATATACCAGGAAATGACCAATTCTTTTAATACATTAATGATATTTAAATAATGCTTAAGTTAACGTGTGACATGGGAATGAATATGGTGTTCATTTATAGGCATGAGTAATTATGGTGATAATAAGTTAAGAAAAATTACAAAAGACATTGCCCAGTTTTTCGTTCATGACTTCATTAAAAAGTATTCATGAACTCATTTCCGTGTAGTATTATTTTGTCTTTCATAACAATTTTATATTGCTTATGATATATTAATTATATTGTAATGCTAGATAACCAAAACTTCCCCAATAGCAATTTTTTTGAATTGAAAATAAACATTTATTACTTCTCAATTTGGCTTTTTATCTTTATGTTAACATGACTCACAGAGGTTTTATTGTGACTGTGTTATAATTTTTTTGTCTTCATAAAAGCACTTCTGTAATCCAAATAAATGCATTTCTTCTAGTAGGTTTTAGAAACAGTGAACCAAGGAGTGATAGAGTTAGGGACAAAAGAAAAACTTTATAAATATATGGAAGGTTTATAATTCTTAAGTAACAACCAAAATATTATAGAAAAACAGAATTCATTAGGTTTACCAAAGCTAATAGAGGAAGACAGATTCAAGAGAAATATTCTAACTCAATAGCTCCAACAAATTTTAACCTGCATTCTGAGAGTTTTTATGAAGGACCCCAGACGTAAGTATACCTTCAGTCAAAATGCTTCTTGAACAAAAAGATTTGCCACTTTTAGCTTGATTTTTGGAGATCAGTAAGATTAAGACTATTACAGATAATCCAATTTATAGTTTACCTAGTCCAACTCATCATTTTACAGACTTAGAAAGTGAGTGTCAGAGATGAAAGAAGCTTACCTTAAGTTATTACAGTTTGAAACTTCAAAGCGAAGGTACAAAGAGCCACTACATATTTTATTGTGTGACAATGAATTATTAAATTTAAAAACTGCTAAAAGAGCAACAGAGGAAACTCATGAGTTTGGTCTCATTGGGTAATTGGCAACATATCTTTGCTTTCATAGCCTACAAACCACAAAACATGAGGGTCAAAATGGGGAAGTCATAGACAGGCAACTTGATCAAGACATACCCATTGTATTTCAGCTAATAGTATTATTGAAAAGAGAAGATGGATCATTTACAAACAAAAAGGTGATACAGGCAAAATAATAACAAACCTGGGCTATGTGTAAATGAATTTTAGGGACATTTAATATTTTTCAAAACATTGCAAAAATCTCAAAAAGAAAAATAATTTTATTAAAATTAAAGCTTGAAAAAATGTTTATCAATTTAAAACTACCACATTGCAATTTTCAATAGAAGCTAATTGGATTTATTAAAATATGAAAGCCTCCCAGGAAAGGCAAATTTTTTAATGGCAAGCTCTTTTCAGATTTAAAATAAACAGGAATGTGATAAAATTTTGAAAATATCTTTCCACATATATATTTATTAATTTGTAAACAAAGAAATTATTTCTCAGATGTTTTATTTTTTTCTGGTGATTATTTTAGACATTAAATTTCTTTTCTATTGATGATGGGGGAAAGAGAAAGAGAGAAAGTGGGGAAGGAGAGAATGAAGAAGAGAGTTTGTTCCACTTATTTTTCCCATTTAGTTGAAAGATATTGACCATTTAGTTGAAAGATATTGGCCAATATCTTTCAATACAGATATTGGTCAATTGTATATCAAATAATCAACATATCAACATGCCCTCATAATATAATAGTTAAAGTCGATTTGAACTAATGATTCAAAGAGGAAAATACTTCATGATCTTTCAATCCAGATATTGTTAAAAATATTGTAGTATGTTTTACACTTCACTGTGTACTCATTGATTGCTTCTCCTACTTGCCCTAACTGGGAATCAAATCCTCATCCCTGGAGTGCTGAGATGAACCACCTGGCCAGGGCTCTGGTGATTAATTTTAAATTAAGCAATATGGAATGCTCAGTCAGTTAAATTTAAAGTTTCAGCAGAACTAATTCTAATAATGAAATAAGACTTTACAGCAAGTCTGTATCATTAGAGGATTTTCAGATAATTTCTTGTGAATATAAACAAGATTATCATAGAAGTGCATATATTAAGTATCTTTCTTCAAACACTAGTGGTCATATTTAACAGAATGCAAATATTGACTTTTCTGATAACAATTGGATCATATTGAAAAGTGTCTGATGGGAAACTATAATTATTTTTTAGAATGTGGCAATGACCTTTATGCCCTTATACCAAGGGTATATTTTACTTGAATCTCTGATTCCACCAACCTTTAAACATTTTTTAAAACTTGGGAAATAGAACAGACATCTGGAAAAGGGCATTCTCTGCTGGTACAATTAAGGGTTGGAGGAAATAAACAGGTCTCGGGTCTCATAATGTTTCTCAACGGGGCCAAAGCAAGAAAGCCTAAGTTTGCAATTGACTTCTCAAAAAGACAAACTAGCACATGAAAAGCTTCCTCCCTCTGAATACACTGAGAAGAGAAGAGAAAAGGTCAATTGTATACCAAATAATCAACATCCCCTCATAATATAATACTTAAAGTCGATTTGAATTAATGTTTCAAAGAGGAAAATATCTCAGGATCTTTCAATCCAGATATTGTTAAAAATACTACAGTATATTTTACACTTCATAAATGTAGCTTATCATACTTTAAATACCAGCCAAAGCATATCTATAGAATCAAAGCGTAAAAAAATATGCCTGACTATATATTGACTTTTATGTACTCTAACAAATACTACTTTGTTGAAATAGTAAATACATTAGATATAGTAAACAAGCCAGTCCAATCATAAGGTTACATAATGCATGATTCCATTCATATGTTACTCTAGAAAAGGTGAAGATGTGAGAACAGAAAACAGATTAGTGGTTGGCAGAGGTTGAATGGGGAGGACTTAACTGTAGAGAATAGTCATTAGAAAGTGTTACTGGGTGATTAATCTGTTCACTATCCTGATTTTGGGGATGATTACAGAATGCTAAACAGGTCTTAAAACTCTCAGATCTTTGTATAAAAATAGAAAATATTAATAAATTTTATAAATATGAATGTGGATAGAATATATAAGCATAGGTATAGATATTGATATAAACAAAAATAAATATATATTCATATATCTCTCAATTATGTTGATAGTGGTTGTATGTGTGAATATGTCATTAAACTCATAGAACAAAACTTGTGCATAAATGTTTAGAGGAGCTTTATTCAAAATTTACAGACCTTAGAAGCAACAAATATGTCTTTTATTAGTTACATGGATAAATGTGATTTATCTAGACAGTGGAGTATTAATCAACACTAAAACAAATGAGCAATCAAACACTGAAAGGACGTGAAAAAAACTTTGATGTATATTATTAAGCAAAAGAAGTCAGTTTAAAAGGGCTACATACTTTATGACTCTAACTATATGACATTCCAGAGAAGGTAAAACTATAGAGACAGTAAAAAGATCAGTGTTTTCAGGTTTTCAGAGGAAGGAGGGTGAATAGGCAGAGCATAAAGAATTTTGAGGACTGTGAAACTATCGTATATAATATTATAGGGGTGAATATATGTCATTAAAAACATTCAGGTGCCTGACCAGGCGGTGGCGCAGTGGATAGAGCATCGGACTGGGATGTGGAAGACCCAGGTTCAAGACCCCAAGCTCACCAGCTTGAGCGCAGGCCCATCTGGCTTGAGCAAAAAGCTCGCCAGCTTGGATCCAAGGTCGCTGGCTCCAGCAAGGCATGGCTTGGTCTGCTGAAGGCCTGCGGTCAAGGCATGTGTGAGAAAGCAATCAATGAACAACTATGGTGTCACAATGGCAACGAAAAACTAATGATTCATGCTTCTCATTGCTCTTTGCTCCTGTCTGTCTGTCCCTATCTATCCCTCTCTCTTACTCTCTCTGTCCCTGTAATAAATAAATTTAAAAAAAAACATTCAGGTAACACCTATAATTTAATAATACCTCAATAAAGTTGTTTTTGATTTTTATTTTTAATCATTGATTTCAGTGAGAGAGGAAGTGGAGGAGAAGACAGGAACATCTGTTGAACCAGCAACCTCTGCGCTTCAGGACAATACTCTAACCAATCAAGGTCTCCAGCCAGGGCTCAATAAAATTGTTTTTAAAGTTATATTAAATAAATTTAGTTTACAGAAAACATAATTATGGAGAAGATATTTTCATAATTTATTATTATTATTATTATTTTTACAGGGACACAGAGAGAGAGACAGAGAGAGGGATAGATAGGGACAGACAGATAGGAACAGAGAGAAATGAGAAACATCAATCATTAGTTTTTCGTTACCTTGCAACACCATAGTTGTTCATTGATTGCTTTCTCACATGTGCCTTGACCGTGGGCCTTCAGCAGACAGAGCCACCCCTTGCTGGAGCCAGTGACCTTGGGTCCAAGCTGGTGCTCTTTTGCTCAAGCCAGATGGGCCCTTGCTCAGGCTGGTGACCTTGGGGTCTCAAACCTGGGTCTTCTGCATCCCAGTCTGATGCTCTATCCACTGCGCCACCACCTGGTCAGGCTATTACCATACTTTTAACTAAAGTCAAATGCAAATACTCAACAAAACAAGATGAAACTTAAATACTACACAGTCTGGTGGTTTTCATTCAAACTAGTCATAGTGGGTACTTGTTTAAACAGCTCTGATTTAAAAAATTAGACTACATAAAATATATTAAAGCAGTTTTTTGTGATCATCTTTTCAGAATAAGATAAAAAAATATGCTAGATTTTTGAAAATCTAAACATTTCTAAAATAAAAACCACTCAACTTTGTTTATATTTAATTTTTTGCATTTCACAATAAAATGGTGCTATAAAATCATGATCAATAGTTAATTTTAAGTACTTTTAAATATGAATAAACTGGAAATTATACTACCTTTTAAAAAATATATACAATGAAAAATTAAAGTAATATAAGTGAAAATATAATAAAACATAGTAATTCTTTTATAAATTTAATATCATAGTATATAAATTATTTTATACAAATCAACTGAATAAATATTTTATAGATATTTCTATTTGTTGTAACTCATTAAGAAATATAAAGAAAATATAATTAGATATAAAAATTCATAGAATGTTAAATATATAGATACTACACTGAAAGTCTATTTAGATTTTCAAATGCAATATTATTCTTTTCCTGTGTAAACATTTTAGCTTAATTCACTATGAAGCATCATAAGTTTTGTAAGAAGTTGACTAAATTAACAATTCATTTCTCAACTCTTGCCAGAGAATGAAATGTGTGAGATACAGCACAAAGTTTTAGGTACCAAATCATTACTCTCTCTCGTTAGGTGTTAGATATACATGCCCAAACCTGCTGCCTTCACTACCTGGAGATCAAAATATAGCAGTTACTAACATTATGTTAATAATAAGGTCCTAGAAGTAAGTGAATGAAAATAGAATTTGCGATTTAAAAAAATTCTCTAGATGTGGACCTTATTCCTAACACTAATTTCCTTACAAAATTTATCACACTGTTATTGATTTGAAAATACCATCAAAGGAGTGACATCAGAGAAATGGCTCTGTGAGGAGGGCTCCCGATACCTCTTCCTGAAATTTCAACAAATTCAACAACTAGAGACAGATAAACAATCCCAGGAGCATCTGAAATATACATACATCAAACAACGGTACGATTGGGTAAAAAGGTGGCTGAAAAACCACTCTGAAGGAAATAGGACAAAGAACAGAGTATTCCACTTCCCTCACTGACTCGAGGAAACTTTTATTTACTTGGAACTGAGAGGAAGGAAGAAATAGAGCAGAAACATTCAAGCAGTGGAGAAAGTATGCCCACGGCTCAACCTACGTGGAGCTAACACCAGCAGCAAACCCTGGCAGAGGGGGCAAGTGGCTTGCCTGCAGATTGGGCTTTGTTTATCCCTGGTCTCTAGATCAGCAAGCATGGACAGGGTACAAGTGGTTCCTCCTAGAGCCTCGGGCATGGGCACCTCGTACCTGGATGGAGGGGCTGGGTCAGAGACTGTCAGCAGTGGTCTTCTGTGTGGGCTACAGCCAGAGTCTCCATATAATACCTGCTCCTCGAACAACAGCACACGGAGTGCTTGAAAGCCAGCTTCCCTACACCCGGACCTCTCCGGGCGGGGTGCCTCCACCAGCCATACAGGCTAACAAAGCAAATTCTCTGGGAAGAAAATTACGAAAGTGCTGGGGGAGGGCACACAGGCAGCTTGCAGACAGCCTATGGAGAGCAGACCTACGGATCGCTGAAAGGAGCCTAAACTGCAGTCTGCTCACTGCCCGGCTGGCTTACGCTGGCAGTGGCTCTGGCTGACAAGGTCTTTTTTCTCAGGTCTATGATTTAAGAGAATCCAGACGAGAAACTTGATAGTTCTTAGGGCTTCTTGCTCAGTAGGCAGTGGCTAGGGCAACCTCCTGCCAGCTGATACAGGTTACAAAGTGCAAAAATCCTGAGGAGAGTAGTCCTGCAAAGCACTGAGGCATACTAAACATACCTGGAGGCTCAAAGAAAGACATCTTAGGAACAATTGGCTCCCATCCCTGCCTGATTATGCTAGTGGCTCAGGCTGGCAAGGCCTTACCCAGAACCCTGCATTGAATGGGGGTAGACAAAGGTTTTGGCAGGTCTTAGAGACTCTTGCTCTCTAGGCAGTGGCAGCGGCAACCTCTCACAGCTGGGTCCCCTGGCTGCTGGTTCAGGAAGATGAGACTGGGGAAGAGGCTCCAGGAAAATGGATTCTCCCATTGTCAAAGCATGCAAATGTTAACAAGCCCTGCCTACCAATAGGATTGAGGCCTAGTTTTTGTCATCGCCATAACAACACATCAACTGAAAATCTCTACCTAAGAGTGCCACAGGGGCAGGACCTGGGGTACAGTGCCACCATCAAGAACACAATAAAAACAAATTTAATCTGTTACATCAAAAACAAGAAAGAGGAGAGGACAAAGATAAACAGTAGCAAAGGAGGATGGAGTGCAGAAGCACTCATGAGATAATGTACTACAATGAACATGATAGGTACCCTTTCCATTACTTAATGGTAACCAGCCCTGAAAAAAACCACCACAGAAGCACATGGCTTGAAAAAAGAGGCAACAGAGAAAAGAAGTATGTATTACAAACAAACAAAAACAAATAATAGAAAAAAAAATTCAAACAAGATACAAAACTATCAGAAAGCAATATATAAAATGGCAATAGGAAACCCTCAAATGTCAATAATTACATTAAATATAAATGGATTGAACTCACCAATAAAAAGACACAGAGTAGCAGAATAGTTTAAAAAAGAAAATTCAATTGTATGCTGGCTACAAGAAATACATTTAAGCTTCAAGGATAAAAACAAATTCAAAGTGAAAGGCTGTAAAATAATACTCCAAGCAAATAACAGCCCCCCAAAAGGCAGGTGTAGCAATACTATATCTAACAATGCTGACTACAAGACAGCAAAGGTAATCAGATACAAAAATGGTCATTTCATAATGATAAAGGGGACGTTGAATCAAGAAGACATAACACTTCTGAGTATATATGCACCAAACCTAGGACCACCAAAATATATAAGACAGCTACTGAATGACCTAAAAACAAAACCAACAAAAATACAATCATACTTAGAGACCTCAATACACTGCTGACGGCTCTAGATCATTCATCCAAACAGAAAATCAATAAAGAAATATTGGCCTTAAACAAAACACTAGAACAATTGGGTATGATAGACATCCAAGGACATTTCATCCCAAAGTGCCAAAGTATACATTTTTCTCTAGTGTAAATGAACATTCTCAAGAATAGACCATATGTTGGGCCACAAAAATAACATCAACAAAGTTAGAAAGATTGATATCGTACCAAGCATATTCTCTGATAATAAAGACTTGAAACTAGAATTCAACTGCAAAAAAGAGGTAAACAAACCGACAAAAATGTAGAAACTAAACAACATACTTTTAAAAAATGAATGGGTCAAAGAAGAAATAAAAGCAGAGATCAGAAGAGACATACAAAAAGATGGAAATAACAATATGTCCTATCAAAATCTCTGGGATGCAGCAAAAGCAGTAATAAGAGGGAAGTTCATATCACTACCGGCCTATATGAGCAAACAAGAGAGAGCCCAAGTAAACCACTTAACTTCACATCTTAAGAAACTAGAAAAAGAAGAACAAAGAAAACTAAAACCAGCAGAAGAAAGAAAATAAAAATCAGAGCAGAAATAAACAAAATAGAGAACAGAAAAACTATAGAAAAAAAATAATAAAACAAACAGCTGGTTCTTTGCAAAGATCAACAAAATTGAAAAACCCTTGGCAAGACTCACTAAGAAAAATAGAGAAAAGACTCAAAAAAAATCCAAAATGAAAAAGGAGAAATCACCACAGATATCATAGATATACAAAGAATTATTGTAGAAAACTATAAAATACTATATGCCACCAAATTTAACAATCTAGAAGAAATGAATAAATTCACAGAACAATACAATCTTCTTATACTGAATTATGATGAAACAGAAAGCCTAAACAGATCCATAAGCAAGGAGGAAATAGAAACAACTATCAAAAACCTCCCCCAAAATAAAAGCCCAGGACCAGATGGCTATACTAGTGAATTCTATCAAACATTCAAAGAAGACTTGGTTCCTATTCTACTCAAAGTCTTCCAAAAAATTGAAGAAGAAGCAATACTTCCAAACACATTTTATGAGGTCATCATAACTCTCACACCAAAACCTGGCAAGGACAACACAAAAAAAAACTACAGACCAAAATCTCTAATGAATACAAATGCAAAAATACTAAACAAAATACTAGCAAATTGAATACAACATCACTTCAAAAAAAGGATACATCATGATCAAGTGGGATTAATCCCAGAATCACAAGGATGGTTCAACATATGTAAAATGGTTAACGTAATACAAAATATCAACAAAACAAAGAACAAAAACCATATGATCCAATCAATAGATGCAGAAAAGACATTCAATAAAATATAAAATCATTTTATGTTTAAAACACTCAACAAAATGGGTATAGAAGGAATATATCTCAACATAGTAAGGCCATTTATGATAAACAATCAGCTAACATCATATTAAATGGCATAAAACTGAGGATTTTTCCCTTAAAATCAGAAACAATACAAAATTGTCCACTCTCTCCACTTTTATTCAATATAATGCTGGAAGTTCTAGCCAGAGCAATCAGACAAGAGAAAGAAATAAAAGGCACTCATACTGGAAATGAAGAAGTAAGGGTTTCACTTTTTGCAGATGATATAATCCTATTCATCGAAATCCCAAAGACTCCACAAAAAGACTACTATAAACAATAAACCAATACAGTAAGGTCGCAGGATACAAAATTAATATACAAAAGTCCATTGCCTTCCTATATGCCAACAATAAAACATCAGAAAACTAAAAAAAAAAATAATCCCCTTCACAGTAACAACAACAAAAAAATAAAATACCTAGGAATAAGCACAACAAAGAATGTAAAGGACCTATATAATGAAAACTACAAAGCATTGTTAAGGGAAATTGAAAAGATACAATGAAATGGAAAAGGATTCCTTGTTTCTGAATAGAAAGAATAAATTTAGTTAAAATGACTATATTACCCAAAGTGATATACAAATTAATGCAATTCCCATCAAAATTCCAACGTCATTTTTTAAAGAAATGAAACAAAAAATAATCAGATTTATATGGAACTATAAAAAAAACCCAAATAGCCAAAGCAATCCTAAGGAAAAAGAACAAAGCTGGGGGCATTACAATACCTGACTTCGAATTATATTATAGAGCCATGACAATCAAAACACGATGGTATTGGAAGAAAAATAGACACTCAGACCAATGGAACAGAATAGAAAGCCTAGAAATAAAACCACATATATATGGTCAAGTAATTTTCAATAAAAAGGCCATCAACACACAATGGAGAAAAGAAAACCTTTTCAACAAATGGTGCCGGAAAACTGGAAAGCCAGGTGCAAAAGAATGAAACTTGACTACAGTTTGTCCCTTTGTACTAAAATTAATTCAAAATAGATCAAAGACCTAAATATAAGACCTAAAACAATAAATTACATAGAAGAAAACATAGGTACTAAACTCATGGACCTTGGTTATAAAAAACACTTTATGAATTTGACCCCAAAGGCAAGGGAAGTGAAGGCAAAGATAAATGAATGGGACTACATCAGACTAAGAAGCTTTCACACAGCAAGAGAAACTGACTGCAAAACAAACAGACAGCCAACTAAATGGGAGATGATAATTTCAAATAGCAGCTCAGATAAGAACCTAATATTCAAAATATACAAAGAACTCATAAAACTCAACAACAAAAAAACAAACAATCCAATAAAAATATGGGAAGAGGACATGAACAGACACTTCTTCAAGGAAGAAATACAAATGGCCAACAGAAATATGAAAAGATGCTCATCTTCATTAGCTATTAGAGAAATGCAAATCAAAACTGCAATGAGATACCACCTCAAACCTGTTAGATTAGTTATTATCAATAAGATAGGTAATAACAAATGTTGGAGAGGCTGTGGAGGAAAAGGAACCCTCATCCACTGTTGGTGGGAATGTAAAATAATACAACCATTATGTAAGAAAGTATGGTAGTTCATCAAAAAATTAAAAATAGAGCTACCATATGACCCAGCAATCCCTCTACTGGGTATACCCCCAAAACTCAAAAACATTGGTACGTGAAGACACATGCAGCCCCATGCTCACTGCGGCATTGTTCACAGTGTCCAAGACATGGAAACAACCAAAAAGTCCTTCAATAGATGACTGGATAAAGAAGATGTGGTACATATATTCTATGGAATACTACTCAGCCATAAGAAATGATGACATTGGATCATTTACAACAACATGGATGAACCTTGATATCATTATACTGAGTGAAATAAGTAAATAAAAAAAAAATAAGAACTATATGATTCCATACACAGGTGGGACATAAAGAAGACACTCAGAGACACTGACAAGAGTGTAGTGGTTATGGGGGGGGAGAAAAAAGAGGGAGGGGGAAGGGGGAGGGGAGGAGCACAAAGAAAACCAGATAGAAGGTGATGGAAGACTATATGACTTTGGGTGATGGGTATGCAACATAATCAAATGTCAAAATAACCTGGAGATGTTTTCTCTGAACATATATACCCTGATTTACCAATGTCACCCCATTAAAATAAAAAAAGAAAAAAATACCATCAAGACATAAAAATAAATGTTATAAGAATATCCAAATTGGAATACCATGTTTTAATTTCAAATAATTTTATATTTTGTGTTAATGTAAATTAGTTCACATAATTAATTGATTTATCTAATACTTACTGAATAACCAATGATATTGCATAATCTCCATCCAGTTTTACACCAGGAAAATTGAACTTGGGGAGAAGTAGAAAGAACTGAGTTCCAAGGAAAGTAGAAGGACCAAAGCTATGAAACTGTCCCTCAGCACCAATTATCCTCAACTTTGTAAGTCCTTTCTCTCATTTGTCAGTTCAATATTTCTACTGGAAGATAATTATTTGGAGAAACTTTCTTCTGTATTCTATTAAACACAGTAAGATATAAATACAATTCATATCTTCACATTATTACCTCATTGAAAAATACTTTCCCCATATATATTATCTACTAATATTTGACAGACAATCTAGACTGTAGTGACCCAAACTGATAAAATTTTGTCCTCAGGTTGCTCACATTTTAGTGAGGGAGGCCAACAATAAACAGAATAAATACATAAAATACCAATTTTGAGGAGAATGATAAGGCCATGAAGATTGAGAAAGCATGGGTAAAAGAAAGGAATTGCTAGGAGAATGAAAACTTCCAGTTTGTTTTTGTTGTTGTCGTTTAGAAATTTCAGGGTGTTTTTGTTTTGTTTTTTCTTCTTTTCCAAGTGAGAAGAGGGAAGATACAGAGACAGATTTCAGTATGCACTCCAAACAGGATCCACCCAGCAATTCCCAGCTGGGGTCAATGCTCTGCCCATCTGGGACCATGCTCCTAACCAAGATGTTTTTTCGCACCTGAAGCAGAAGCTCCATAGAGCCATCTTCAGCACCTGGGGCCAATGCACTTGAACCCATTGAGATAGCTGAGGGAGCAGAAGAGGAAGAGTGAAAGAGGGAAGGGGGGAAGGCAATTAGTTGCTTCTCTTGTGTGCTCTGACCAGGACATCCACATGCTGGGTGGATGCTCTACCACTGAGCAAACTGGCCAGGGCCAGAAATTTCAGTTTTTAATATGGAGGTCAGGGAGACCTCATGAAGAGCAGGGACTTTACACATGAGCATCAAGGATATAAGGGAATAAACGTCTTGTAAAACTGAAGAAATAAGGTTTCAGAAGGAGGGAGGATGCAGTGCAAAAACCTCTGAAAGAGACCACCTGATGTGTCCTGCTCAAGGAGCAGTAAGAGGGTGGTCCGGCAATAACAATGTGAATGGGAAGAAATGAGGTGGAGGCCAGAGAGTGAAGAGTCAGGAACGTGTCCTACAGGAACTTGTAATTGTAAGGTCCTTCACATTCTTGCATGTCAAGTAGACAGGCTTAGACTGGTTTGAGCAGAAGAATGACTTTATCTGAATCACTCTGGCTGATGGACTAAAAGGAATTTGAAGAGCAGGGTACAAGGGGAATAACTGGGATATCTTCTAAGAAGAGATAGATCATAGTGGCTTGGAAAAGAAGCAATAGAAGCTGAGAATGTTGAGCAACTTAGAGCTTATTGAATTAGTTTGGAACATAGAAACTGTGATTTCCTGGAAAAAAGTAAAAAGAGAAGAGTCAGGATTGACTGCAAGATTTGGTTGGCTATTAGCTGAGAAGGAGATGTCAGCAGGAGGAGGAAGAAGTGTTCTGTTTTGGATAGGAAAATATTAAGATATCTTTAGTTACTCAAATGTAGATAAATTTCTTTTTTGTGTATGTGTGACAGAGAAAGGGACAGAGAGAAGGACTGCTAGGACAGACAGGAAGGGAGAGAGATGACAAGCATTAATTCTTTGTTGTGGCGCCTTAGTTGTTCACTGATTGCTTTCTCAGATTTCTTTTTTTCTTTTTTTAAGTGGGAGGTGTGTGGGGGGAGCAGAGAGACAGACTTCCGCATGCTTCCCAACCAAGATCCACCTGGCAAGCTCCCTACTGGGGGATGCTCTGTCCATCTGGGGCTGCTCCATTGTTTGGCAACAGAGCTATTTTAGCACCTGAGGCAAGGCCGTGGAGCCATCCTCAGAGCTCAAGGGCCAACTTGCTCGTATCAATTGAGCCATGACCTCAGGAGAGGAAGAGAGGAAGAGAGAGAGAGAGAGAGAGAGAGAGAGAGAGAGAGAGAAGAGAGAGAGAGAGAGAGAGAGAGAGAAGAGAGAGAGAGAGAGGGAAAGGGGAAGAGGAAGGATAGAGAGGCAAATGGTTGCTTCTTCTGTGTGACCAGAAACTGAACCTGGAACTTCCACACACCAGGTGGACACTCTACCATTGAGTCAAATGGCCAGGGCTACATATATCTCAATATGTTTCATAGGTGTTGTGCATGTGTTTGTTTTGTTTATAAAAACATAATGCCTTATGTGATATCAATTGGTCATTCCCATGGCTTTAAATGTCAAATGCAAATAAAGATTTCAAAAGAATGTATTTTGTCAATAATTATGTATTTTTCAATAATGCAGTGATACGGTTGGTGCACAAACTAAAAATACCATGATATTTTTTTTTACTGTACTTCATTCCAAACCTACTAATAAACAGTGTTATAGTTAAAAAAATTAAAAGGCTTATGAGTTAACTTTACTGCTAAATGGGAACAAGATCCATTTAAAAAAAGAAAAATATTTAACAATTACTGAGAAGGCCTAAAATATATACTGCATAATCTTTGAAAAACTAGATTTATAGTTTATAACTGAAAATAAATTTATATGTTATCAAAAGTATAAAAGAAATTTTTCCTTTATTTGAGTTTTAATCATCATGTAAATTACTCAAAAGTACATGGAAAAACAATAAACTCTTATCCTTTGGTTGTGTATTGAAATCAAAGACTTTAAACCCATGTGTGATTATAGGACTTTGTCTTACCTATTATAGGCTCATCAAAGAGACTCAAGGAACCAGCTTTTGAACTAAGAATACCCCTAGTGGAATGCCTTTTTGTGTAGATTGAGAAGAGTGAGTGGGGAGTGGTAGAGAATAAAACCAACAGCAAAATTTTGTTTACCTGATTTCCAGCATTTGTGAATATTAATTTATGTGTATGCACATGCCTATGTGTAAGACAGTTGTTTTATACAGAATATATAATTGACTTAAAATAATTTGTGCTATAAAATTTTAGACCATTATAAAAGGACTACTCTGATGGGATGCAAATTTAGGAAGAAAAATCCAATCTTCACCTTGAAGTTAAAATCAATGATGAAGATAAATTAATGATGTTTTGTGTGTCATATGCCAGGCTAATTACCTAAAATTGTACATACTTTTATATGCAGTGTTAGTATCACTCATGATCACTCTCCCAGATAAATCAAGAATTATTTCTTTTTACAAATAATAAAAGTATGAAGGGAATTGACTGGCCCAACTTCACATAGTGAGGAAGCAATAGAATCAGGATTGCAAACCAGAAATCAGGAGTTCAAACCAGTCTAACACTAGAGGCTGTGCTTGGCTAACTATTAATGTCTCAAATATTTATGATCCTATCATCTATAACCTTTGGGTGAAAATCTGTCTCTGAATGAATGCTTTCTAGTACATAAGAGTTTTTATCAGCTTTAAGCAGATGGACCAGTGTTATTCATCTGTCAATACCTACCAATACAATAATGACCGCTTTTGTACAAAAGATACTGCATCACATCAGAAATATAAATTAGGATACAGACCATTAAGTTATTAATGAATTATTAATTAATATTTTATTACTATTTCCCTAAATATATTGCTGGTTACCCAAGTATTTATTAACATTTAATGAGCTCTTTTGGAGTTGGATTTATATTCTCTTTAATAGCCAATAAAAGCACCCTACTTCTCTGAGTTAGCTAGAACTCCCTGGGGACCCACACCACTCTTCCAATTACCTCTCGGAATCCTAGGGCCTGCTGCTCTCCTATACAAAAACTGTCTGGTACTTTTAAACTGCAGTCACCTCACATGAATCCACGTTCTTAGTGAGAAAGAAGTATACTGGAGTTAATGAATTAACACAATTATGAGTGAACCAAGACCCTGAAACACCAAAGATGTAGGGCTAATGCTAGAAAAAGGTAACATCTGTTAATAAATTTAATCCTGAGAATAATTTTATGAATTAGCGATTATAAAATCTGTATGATATATCAAGAAAATAACACTGAAGATATTAAACAAGTTGCCCAAGGTAAACATTGCATATGTTCAAAACATATTTTAACCATGAACTATGGTATTTCAGTGGATGGCCTACCTTTAACTAATAATGTTCACCAGTAAAGTCATTTTACTCTCCAGAACTTGCTTTTCTTTCAGGATTCACCTTCACAATGTCTGGCAAATATCCAGGTACTTCTAAGTCATCCAAATGTTCACCATTGACTCTAACTCCTTCATATATCTTAACAACACCCCCCAACACACATATGCTCAAACTTGATTACTATTGCCATAATTTAGGCATTCATATTTCTCCCAAGCAGCCCGTTGCCTGCCTTTTCTGTCTCCTTTGTTTAATCTATGCACTGCATAGCTGCTGATATATTCATGCTAATATATAAAACTCATCGTATTGAAAATCATTCAAGAGCCTTTGCCTAAAGCATCAATTTTTTTTCCCCTAGCATCCTAATGCCTCCTGTTAGGTACCACCCAGTTTACACTCTTCCCACTTTGTGGCTCTGATTATTGTTTAATAAATCTGCCAAGTTTATTTGCTTTGTATATGGTTATATTTTTGCATGCCTTGAAAGTTTGATTTTAAATAAGAACTTCATCTGTACTTAAGAATATCTATTGCTAATTAGGAGATACTTTTAATATCACAATAATCATTCTCTTAGGATAGATGCTATAACAGGTGAATCTTATTTTTATAGTTAAAATATGTACCCCATTTCAGTAGGCAATTATATTTAAAGTGTGAAATCATGACTACAATGAAATTTATGAGTACATTCAAAACACATGCTAATTAGGTCTTTTATAGGATGAGTCAGAGATATATACACTGTGTTTTTATTTTATAGTTTTACCAATTTTTCTTAACTTTTTACTATTATTTTTTATGGAAAAAATAATATCCTCAGAGATTAGAAAAATAAATACATTTAGAAACCTAATTTTTATCACATTTGATAAATTAAACATGATTTACTTTTTTATATAAAGATTTTCTTTTATATCTATTTTTTATTGTTTTAAGAATACACATTAAGATGTGTAGCCTAAATAGATACAATTGAGAAAATATTAATTAATCTGAAACATTAGTAAGGAATGCAAGATAAACACATACTCATTATCAATCTTAAAGAATTTATACAACCTCTGTAAAATTCCTAAATATCTTCTGTATATATAACAGTACTATATATAATAGTGTTAGTATATATATGCTCCTTATAATAAATAGTTCTTTTAATTGAAGGTAAGTCAAATATACTGTAATACAAATAACAAGGTTTTTAAATTCTCTTTATTTCTGTGTGTGTGTGTGTGCGCACACGCACTTGTGCATATGAATGTGAGCATAGATTACAGATCTGTACCACCCACAACAGTTATAAATGAAGTAAGAGTGGTCTCAGAGGTCTCTCATTAGACCACACAACAAAAAAGTTGGAAGTCTCAAATAATCCTTCATTTAAAATTATTCAAAGGAAGAGTCTGTCTACTTTTAGTATTTCCACTAGCAACCTTAGTGGCCATTATGGTTTTATGATTTCTCCCATCTTGACTAAATTTTAAACAGACTTTTTTCTGACTAGATATCTGGACTCTATATTCTTACATCATTTATGTTAGAAAATCTTCAATTATATATTTTTCTTTTGAGATATAAATCTTTTAAAACCTAAGGATGACTTTTTTAAGGATCTAGAAACCAATTTTTGGAAATGTAGTCATCAAGATACTACCCTTACCTTCACATTTTTGTGGGAAGGTAGAAGCCTAACTTTGATAAACAACTATTAGCAAAGGAGATGGCCTAACCATAATGGTCAACTATTAAAGGAAGACTTCCCATACTTTGCCAGTAGCTCACTTCATCAGTTAAAATCTTCATTCCTTTTGTTTTGGTGGAGTTGAGTTCAATCTCTCTCCCTATTGTCATAGTCTAGACCCTTATTGTAATAGTCCTTAATAAAATGTTCACATTTTTAACAAATGTGCTGTACAATTTTTCTTCACAGTAAATAACCAATATATGTAGCCAAAAGAGTATTTGAATTGCTTTTGAATCAATAACAAGTCACATTCAATTGATTCATTCATGTAAATGGGACTAAGTAGCTAGGTCATTGACTTCTATTATATAAAGGAAAATACATGGAGAAATTTAAATTTGCTTTTAAAAAATGAACAAGTTGAGTTACATGTACTTTTTATTTCTAGAAATAATAAATATGGAATTACTGAGTTTATGTATTAAACAAAATATCAATATTCTGTAAGAATAATAAAATATTTTTAAATAATTAGAAAAATTTTCCAATGATTAAATCTTAACAAAAGTAATATAGGTCAATGTTATTTTTATTTATTTATTTTTTTTTTTTACAGGGACAGAGAGAGGGATAGACAGACAGAAACAGAGAAATGAGAAGCATCAATCATTAGTTTTTGTTGCCGTCGCAACACCTTAGCTGTTCATTGATTGCTTTCTCACACGTGCCTTGACTGCGGACCTTCAGCTGACTGAGCAACCCCTTGCTAGAGCCAGAGACCCTGGGTCCAAGCTGACGAGCTTTTGCTCAAGCCAAATGGGCCCACGCTCAAGCTGGCAAGCTCCGGGTCTCGAGCCTGGGTCTTCCGCATCCCAGTCCGACGCTCTATCCACTGCGCCACCGCCTGGTCAGGTTAGGTCAATGTTATTCTATTGTGTTCAAAGCTCAAGACTTGTTTTTTAAAAATTAACAAAGAGGTCTTTAGCTAAAAGTGTAAAATGCTGATAAATAAGCTTAACTGTTAAAAGAAGTGGAGTACTGGAAAATAGTATTGTGAATTCAAATTTTACCAGTATTAGGTGAAATTAATACTTTTTGGTACATTATTAAACAAAATAAATTATAAGTCTAATTGGGAAGAAAATATTTATAATAAAAATTAGACTCTAAATTTATATTTATGTTGCTCTTGCTTCACAACTGCACTTAAAAATAAATGTTATCTCGCTTTATTTTGTAGAAAATTTACTTTCTAAAATATTGAATTAAAATATTTTTATCCCCATCTTATTACAATTTATTATATTATGTATAATATATTATAATGACATATTATAGAATTGAGCACCTGAAACCTATATAATTTTATTGACCAATGTCACTTAAATAAATTCAATTAAGAGAATTTTAAAAACCAATGCACAAAAATTCACTGCATCCTTATACACTAACAATGGTATTTCAGAAAAATATTGGAAAAATATTTTTTTGTAATTGCACAAAATGACAAAATACCTAGGAATACACTTAACATGGGATGTAAAGGACCTATGAAAACTACAAAGCAGTATTAACAGATATTTTTAAAAAATCACAATGAAATAGATATTCCTTGTTCACGGATTAGAAGAATCAATACAGTTAAAATGGCCATATTACCCAAAGCAATATACAAATTAATGCAAACCCCATTAAAATCTCAATGCAATTTAAAAACAAATGACAAGATTTGTATGGAACCACAAAAAAACTTGAATAGTTAAAGCAATCCTGAGAATAAAAAAAACCCCAACAAAACCAGGGGTAGCACACTCCCTGATTTGAAACACACTACAAAGTGAGAATAATCAAAACAGCATGGTATTGGCGATAAATGAATGCACAGACCAATGAAACAGAAATGAGAGCCCAGAAATAAACCCACATGCATATACGCAAATAATGTTCGATAAAGAAGACGAAAACACACAATGAAGGAAAAGGAAGCCTCTTCAGTAAAGTGTTGGGAAATGAAAAGCCACATGCAAAAGAATAAAACTAGACCACTGTTTGTCCCATGTACAAAAATGAACTCAAAATGGATTAAAGACCTAAATTTAATACCTGATTAATAATAAATCATATAGAAGAAAGCATAGGTACTTAACTTATGGACTGTGATCTTAAAGACAATTTTATAAATTTGACACCAAAGGCAAGAGAAGTAAAGGCAATAATAAATAAATGAAACTATATCAAACCAAAATGTTTCTGTACAGCAAAAGAAACCAACAGCAAAACAAAAGGCAATATACCAAATGGGTGAAGATATTTGCAAATAACAGCTCTGACAAGGGGTTAATATCCAAAATATATAAATAAAACTTTTACAATTCAATGCCAAACCATTGAACAATCTAATTTTAAAAATGGGCAGAGAAACTGAATAAATACTTCTCTCAAGAAAACACACAAGTGGCCAGCATATATATGAAAAGATGTTCAACCTTGTTAGCTATTAAGGAAATGAAAATCAAAACTACCATGAGATACTACCTCACACCTATTAGAATGGCTATTGTCATAGACAGGTAATAACAAGTGTTGGAGCCTGACAAGGTGGTGGTACTGTGGATACAGCATTGGACTGGGATGCAGAGGAGCCAGGTTCAAAAACCCAAAGGTTGCCTGTTTGAGCCCGGGCTAATCCAGCTTGAGAGCAGGTTGATCAGTTTGAGCATGGGCTCACCAGTTTGAGCTCAGGGTCACTGGCTTGAGAGTGGGAATATAGACATGATCCCATGGTTGCTGGCTTGAGTCAAAGGTCACTAGCTTGAAGTCCAAGGTTGTTGGCTTGAGCAAGGGGTCACTCGCTCTAAGGAGCTACTCCCTCCCACTGTCAAGGCCCATATGAGAAAGTAAACAATGAACAAGTAAGGTAAAATATAAAGACTTGATGCTTCTCATCTCTCTCCCTTCCTATCTGTCTGTCCCTATCTGTCCCTCTCTCTATCTCTCTCTCTGTCTCTATCACAAACAACAACAACAAGTGAACAACAAAGAAACAAGTGTTGGAGAAGTTGTGGAGAAAAGGAAGCCTTATATACTGCCGGCAGGAATGTAAACTGGTATGGCCACTATGGAAAACAATTCTAGATTAAAGTTACCATATGACCTAGCAACTCATCTTCTGGGCATTTTCCTGAAATAATTTAAGACATTTATTTGCACAGATATAAGTACCCTTATGTTCATCACAATATTATTCACAGTGGCCAAGACATGGAAACAATGGAAGTGTCTTTGGCTAGCTGATGAATAAAGAAGACAATGTGATATATGTATGCAATGGAATACTACTCAGCCACAAGAAAAGATGAAATAGTGCCACTTGTGATAACATGGATACATATGAAGTATATTATGTGAAGTGAAATAAGTCAGAAAGAAAAGGTAAGACCCATATTATTTCATTTGTATGAGGGATGTAAAACTGAAAGCAACAAATGAACAAATGAGAAAACCAAACAAAAACCGATAGACCCAGAAAACATATCATGCTTATCAGAGGAAAGAGGGTGGAGGGTAGTGAAGCAAAAACGGGGTCAAATATATGATGATAGAAGAAAATTTAACTTTGGGTGGTGGACACACAATGTTATATACTGATTATGTATCATATAATTGTACACTTGAAATCTATATAATTCTATTAACTTGTGACACTAATACATTTAACTAAAATATAAAAATTAAAAATATACTTAAGATAGTATAAAAAAGAATATTAACTTTAATCTGGTAATAAAATTGATATTGATGAGAAAAAAAATTCACTTTGAAATTATCTTGTTTTCTGCATAGTAAAATTCTTTCAAATTAACTATGGATAGTAAATACTTCATGGCGCCATTAAGATATTTGAACTCATCAGCAAATAGATTGCCAAAAAAATCTAATAAGAAGAGAATTACCTTTTTTTGGGGAAAATTACAATGCATTATGTTTGCACAAATAATCATTTAATTAAGACACTTTAATGTGGCCTGGCCAGGTGGTTGTGCAGTGGATAGAGCCTCGAACTGGGATGCAGAGGACCCAGGTTCGAGACCCCAAGGTCATCATCTTAAGGACGTGCTCATCTGGCTTGAGCAAAAAAAAAGCTTACCAATTTGGAGCCAAGGTCGCTGGCTCCAGCAAGGGGTGGCTTGGTCTGCTGAAGGCCCGCAGTCAAGGCACATGTGAGAAAGCAATCAATGAACAACTAAGGTGCCACAACGAAAAACTGATGATTGATGCTTCTCACCTCTCTCCATTCCTGTCTGTCTGTCCCTATCTATCCCTCTCTCTGATTCTCTCTCTCTGTCCCTGTAAAAAAATAAAAATTAAAAATAAATAAATAAAAAGAAACTTTAATGTGGCTGAATTATCATAATACCCAATAAATTTTATTTTTACCTCTTATACATTAAGTTTAGAAATAAAAATTTAAGTATAATCCATGAGTTTTATACATTTAATAGCCTACATAAAGAACGATGCCCAAAAACATATTTGTCGTCATTTCTCCTCAATTTCTGTGAAAACCAACGAAAACATCTCTAGTCTAGTCAAAAGTGAGAAAAGGTTTCCCGAGGTCAAACTCAGTTCTGATTCCCAGGTAAAACACGAGAAGATTTTAAAATACAAGTCATCATTTTTGCTGGATATGTCAAGCATCATAAGGTCAGCCTGTACTAAATGATTGAAGACTGAAAATGACTGTGATGAGGTGATATGTTCTATTGGATTTGAAGCTCTTTTGCTTAGGGGCTTTCAGGAGAACAGACGTCAAGAGATTTAACTTCTGGCAGTATCAGCCAAAATCTCTGTGGTTATACTTATGCCTACCAGGCACAAAGACACAAGTCTCCATAAGGTTGAATATTTTATGCTTTAAAATTAAAGATTAAATATTTCCCTTTTCTATTGTACCATCTACAGTCATAAAAAACTGAAAATTCTATACTTCTTACCAGTAGATGTATTATTAAATGTCTGTGAAATAAAGTAGCAAAGCTAAGGGTGATATTCTTGGGTGATTGCACAAAATCAGCTCTGTACAATGAGCTTTCTAATCTAATGGGAGATTAACAAGTCATGTTAGTAAAATAAATGCTATTATTTTCTTCAGAGATATTCATAATTTTAAATTACCTTACAGCAGTTGTAAAAGTAGATGCAAAATATGAATCACAAGAATCACAGGCCTTGGAATACAATAAACAGTTAAATAGAGAGAGAGAGAGAGAAAGAATGTGCCCAAGAATGCTTGTCAAGATATTAAAACTAAAATTGCTGTTAATGGATTACTAAAAGTAGCATATAGTTATGTAAAAACAATGACTTTTTGATATCTCATTGACTCAGACATATTAGAAACTATGTATTGTAAAATAAATATCGGCAAGCATGGTTTCTAACTTGATTTTGAAAACATATCCAAACAACAATAATAACAATAAGAAGGTCTGAGATTTTATAATTTTGATTTATTTTATAATAACAAGTAAGAATTAGCAGCTACCAATTAATACCTATCTAGTATGGGTATATTTTCATCAAATTCATTAAAAAAAAATTTCCCATCGATTGAGAGGATGGGAAGGAGAAAAGAGTGGGGAAGGGAAAGGGAGAAAGAGAGAAAACATCATATTGTTTCACTTAATTGTTCCATTTAATTGTGCACTCATTGGTTGCTTCACCTATGTGCCCTGATCAGGATTGAAACCATGGCCTGGGTGGGGCAGGATGATGTTTTAAGCCACCCAGCCAGGACCTCAAATTAACTTTTTTAAGAGGAAAATTCTTTAGCATATTCTTTAGTACATTGAATGCAATGTAAGAAAGCTATCCAGTTAGAACATTAAAATTGTATTCCCTTTAGGGAAAAAGAGTCAGTATTTTATGTTTGTGTATGAAGAACATCATATATGAAGTGGAATTGAGGAAACATTTAAAAGTTAGTAAGAATTACAAAAAGGAGGCATTGTTGAATAATCATCAAGAGTCACACAGTCCTAAACTTGAATCACAACTCAAGGGTCTAACATTGAAAATAATAATAATAATAATAATAATAATATGTATATATATTATAATGCATTGTGTTTACACAAATGATCATTTGATTAAACACTTTAATGTGGCTGAATTATCACCATAATAGCCAACAAATTTTATTTATGCCTCAATTATATCTTAATTTTAGAAATTAAAATTATTATTAAAATTAAAATAATTCAAGAATTAAAACTGACTTTCTTGTATAATCAAGAAAGAAATCATATTTCTTAAGGACCAGTGTTATTCATTGTTCTAAGAGGCTTAATAATAATAATAATAATAAGTATATGTCATGAGCCGTCAAGTAGAAAATATACACATGGCTCCATCTAATAAGTGTATAATACTATGTGTGCTTGTATGCTTGTGTGTGTGCCTGTGGATTGTATATGTACATGTATAACATTCAATAAGAGCAGGTACACATGTTTAGTACTTCAAGGAAATAATATTGCTATTTTTAAGTGTTAGCACCAAGGCCAGGGTTATTTTTATACCAAAACCAGTAGTCTTCCCACTGCATTAGTGCCAAAGCCATACACTTCTCATTCTCTCGCTGCTTTGAAGCAGATTAAAAATAATAAATATTTCTCTCTTTTTATTTAAAATTTCATATTTAATTGGAAGTTATCATTTCAGGCATTGTGGTAGTTCAAAGATATCTAAGGATAAAGTACTTAACCACTGAGAAAAGTTTTTGAGTTAAAAAATAAAATCATATAGACATGACCCATGGTCTCTGGCTTGAGTCCAAAGGTTGCTGGCTTGAAGCCCAAAGTCACTGGCTTGAGACCAAGGCTATAGGCTTAAGCAAGAAGTCATTGGCTCAGCTGGAGCTTCCTGGTCAAGGATATATGAGAAAGCAATTAATGAGCAACTAAAGTTCCACAACTATGAGTTGATGTTTCTTATCTCTCTCTCTTCCTGTCTGCCTGTCTGTCTCTCTCTCTCTCACTAAAATAAAAAAAAAATGCCTTCAGAAAAGTAATCATAATTTTATAATGTTCAAGAAACAGTTGAAATTACTTATACTGTAATTTTCTTAAAATGGCCTGACCTGTGGTGGCACAGTGGATAAAGCATCGACCTGGAACGCTGAGGTCATGGGTTCAAAACCCTGCACTTGTCTGATCTAAGGCACATATGGGAGTTGAAGCTTCCTGCTCCTCCTCTCTTTCTTTCTCTCTCTCTCACACACACACACTCTCTCTCCTCTCTGAAATGGATAAATTAAAAAATATTAAAAATTAATAATCATTATTCTATTTAATCAATTGACATAAAACTTTAACATTTTGTATAGGAATATTTACTGTATAAAGATGATATGCAAAAATTCCAACATTTGGACTAACTATAAACTCAAAAAGACTGTTATTTTATGATTTTATGTGCAATTTTATATTAAATGAGACTATCTGCTCCATTGCATAGCTGTAACTAGTATAATAACACAAAAATTAGTGTTTCAAAATAAATTCAGGGGAAGTGATATATACTAAAATTCTCCAAATCTAGCCTTCCATCTCATGGTTAACTGGTGCTCATATTTTAGGTATCAGATTAATGGTAGCATCCTCTGGTAAACCCTCTATGAATATAACCACAGCATAGGGGCTTCTGAGGATACAAACTCCTGCCAGGTGTGTCTTTAACATTTTGCCTTGTCGTGTCAATGACTTAATACCGACAATTGGTTTGTTAAGTATAGGATTATCTGTATTTTGTTGACAGGTCTATTTACTGAGCACTTAAATTCTGATGTCTTCTTTGGTAGCAGAAGAAGTTTCTCCAAACACAGTGACAGGAGCCTCCCAACCCCTAGTATCAACATCTCCATCTACTTCTGAGGGGTTAACCTTACATTGCTTAAGTAAACTGAAATAGACCCCAGGGGGAAGTTGCCATTCAAGACAATCCCATTTCTCCTCAGGACCTATCCCCCACCATTTCTTTTTGCTTTTAGGCCTATAATTAAACTCATGTCCCAGCAGACACTTAAATGTGAGATACATAGATAGTATGACCCATGAGGTGGTGTACAGCAATCAAAAAGAAACAAAGAAATAAAAAAAAAAAACCTTGAGTTTTCTCATTTATAGTGATAGAAGAAATCTGAGAACATGTGTGGGAATGGATAGTAAGGAGGTAGGAAAATGCTAGAAGAAACATAACGTTAAATCAGGTTGAATTTATTGGCATGGGTTCAGTAAGGAAAACTGGGTATTTAATGTTGCAACTCTAACCGTTAGAATTAGAAAAGGCTCCAATAGTACTTTGGGTTAGAGGGCTGAAATATGGACCAAAAGGTGGTTCACTGTGAGTGAATCAGAAATGCCAGAAATGCTTTGGTTAATGTAGAGGAAGGGATTCAAAGTCTTAAGGAGACTGAAATATTATAATGGTGAGGTTCCAGAATACATAAATAGCATGTTATCTGCAAATACAGACAGTGTGGTTTCTTCCTTTCTGATTTGAAGGGTTTTTACTTATTCTTTTATTGCCTAATTGTTCTGGTTAGAACTCCCAGTACTAAGCTGAATAAAAGTGGTAAGAGGGCACCCTTATCTCATTCCTGACCTTAGAGCAAAAGCTTTCATCTTTTACTGCTGAGTAATGTTAGCTATCGGCTTGTCATACATGGCCATTCTTACATGAGGTTACATTCTCTCTATATCATTTATATAACTTTAAATATAAATTTCACACAGAAACCTTCCATTTCCTCTCTAGGTAAGGCTTTTATGTTTGTGTTTAATGATCTCATAATTCCTTCTGCTTATATGTCTATTTTCTGCCTTTTATTTATTTATTTGTGGCAGAGACAGAGAGAGTCAGAGAGAGGGACAGACAGACAGACAGGAAGGGAGAGAGATGAGAAACATCAACTCTTTATTGCAGCTTCTTAGCTGTTTATTGATTTCTCATATGTGCCTAGAAGAGGGGGGGAGGGGCTACAGCAGAGCGAGTGACCCCTTGCTCGAGCCAGCGACCTTGGGCTCAAGCCAGTGAGCCTTGCTCAAACCAGATGAGCCCACACTCAAGCTGGCGACCTCGGGGTCTCAAACCTGCGTCCTCCACATCCCAGTTCGACGCTCTGTCCACTGTGCCACCGCCTGATCAGGCCTATTTTCTGTCTTTAGTTTAAACCATAACATCAGTAACTCATGTTCTATCTATTACTATATCCTTGGCAGTCTCTTTCTGTTTGTATTATTTCATTATTTAATGCTTTATTAAATAGGTGAGTGGCAGATAAAAACATGTGATTGAATACGGTTACCGGAGAGAATGACTAAAATGACAAGTCCAGTGAGATGGGAACATGATTTCAAAAACCTTCAGCGTTTGAGAGGAATGCAAAGCCAATGAACAGGCTAGGAAAGTAAAGAGAATCACGGAGTTGGAGGCGGAGAACACTGCAAATGCAGCCCTTTCCTCTCTCAGCTCCTTCATTTTATCTGTTTGGGAAAGCGGACAAACACTGTTATAGATAGTATGTGGCTGGCACAATTCTAACTACTTTCTACACAGCATCACGTTTATTGCGCAGTATGACACTGAGGTATAGGTACTGTTCACACTTCCACTAAGTCAGAGACAGTTTCAGTAACTGTTCTAAGGAAATGCTTCCAGTAAGTGGTACACCACCATCACCATAAACACACACAAGTAACTGGAGGTAGCTATACCTACATTTAAAGCCTTACAAATTTTTATGGGATAAATAAATTTTAACAGGATTTTATTTTTTTGAATAATATAGTTCAGCACTCTAAAAGACAGTGAGATGCTATAATGTCCCAATATAAAGGCAAAAATTATAATTGTACATAATTTGTATGTGTCCGGGGAGGTTCCTGCCACTTTTATCATATCACATTTGATTTCATTATTGGTTATATTTTTTTAGTAAATGAAAAGAAAGATTTTCCTGTTTTAGTTTAAACATAAAGACCTAGATCCTCTTTAAAGTCAGAGAATAATGAAAGAAATTAGAGTAGTAATAGCATATTAAAAAATAAATTTCTGACCTTCACCTGGAATTAGACTAGTAAAACTCAGTGATTGTGATGCTTAAAAATAGAGAGCCAGAGAAATGAATAAATAATATAAAAATTAGAAAATACATGTTTTCTATGTTTTTTTGTAAGGAGAAAATTGGTATGTTGTTGCTATACCAGTATAAAAAGTGGTTAATGTCAACTGTCCTATGTTTTTATAGTAGAACTATTATTCAGGAACTAGAACTAGTGTTCTCTGAGAAACAAGAAATCATATTTCCTAAGTTCTTGCGTTATCCATTGCTCTAAATGGTTTAAGAAACCAACACAATTTCTTTTATATTGTTAAGCTCATGTGCTCTTCCAAGTAGGATTTCTGGCTTTGACAATTATTCAAGTCCTGTGGATCCTATTCAATTTTCTATATCACAATTTTCTATTTTTGTAGTAAATACTTTTTTCAAATAATGTACAGTTGTAAAAATAATAAAATTGTCTTATGGCTTTTTTAGCCATAAGATGGAATTGCCCAAGTCTTTAACTTACTGGATCAGTTAATATTATTTTTAAATTAATAAATTAAATGTGTAAGACATCTGCTAACATCCTATGTCAGTCCTTGTGATATTTTGACTTTTGTTAATAAGTATTTTATTTTCAAGTAGTTATGATCTAAGGGGTTTAAAAGGATGGCAAACTTTATCAAGTTCCAAATTAACAAACAGGATATAACCAATGTTTAATAACCTATTACTTATTATAAAGAAGGTGAAAAAATAAGATAATTCTATTCCCCAACATTCTGAACCTATATATGTAGGAAACTATAAACTATAGTATATGCAAGTACCACGCTTACCAAAATTACAAAAGTGCATTTTTCAATTAAAATTTTTAACATAGAAAAAATGTATAATAAAAATGTATAAAACCATTAACTTTTTGAATACTTTAGTTTTTTGGAAAAATGAAGGACTAAAATATTTCATGTGGTTTGTCAAATTTTGAATTGTGGTTAAGTATATCTTATTCTGTTAACTTTGCAGGGCTCAGAACACAGTATTTTACCCTGTTTCACTCATTCAAGAAGAAAGTGGAGCCTGACCATGTGGTGGTGCACTGGATAGAGCATTGAACTGGGATGCAGAGGACCCAGGTCCAAAACTCGAAGGTTGCTGGCTTAGACATGGACTCATATGGCTTGAGCATGAGCTCACCAGCTTGAGCGCAGGGTCACTGGCTTGAGCGTGGGATCATGGACATGACCCCATGGTCGCTGGCTTGAGCAAGGGGTCACTCACTCTGCTGTAGCCCCCCGGTAAAGGCATATATGAGGAATCAATAAATGAATGACTAAGGTGCAGCAACGAAGAACTGATGCTTCTCACTTCCTGTCTCTCTGTCCCTCTTTGTCTCTCTCACTAAAAAAAAAAATAAAGTGTAGTTGAAATAGTACAGTTTCAAAAAATATCTAAAATTGGGTCTGAATCAATTCAATGCTCGGTATTAGTCAAATATTGGTTAATAGCCCAATGGACAAGCACATTGCAGTGTATTCACACATGGGAACACTATATAGCTATAAAAATGAATAAACTGCAGCTTCATAAGAAATGTGTGCATAAATATTTTAGAATGTTGAGCACAAAATAAATTATTTTATTTTTATACAGTTAATGAGCAGGTAACATTAAACTTATTTTCAGAAGTCATAATTGTGGTTATCTTTTGAAGCCACTAATGAGCGTATGGTAATATTCTGTTTAGTGATCTGGCATACATCAAATTATATTCTTGCAATTTGTTTTTCTTACATAAAGGTGGTTTAAGAGAAAATCATCTTTAATTTTTTATCTTAATCTAAAGACAGGGACAGAAAAATCTTATTTGATGTTTCTGTTCCAGAAAAACAATGACATAATCACTGTGATGTTTGCTCATATTTTACAGGAATAAACAATGAGCTATTAAACACAATTTCAGCTGTGTTCCAGGAGATAGACATCATTATTCAAAAGACAATATAACTAGATAGAAAAAATTCTGGGCTCTGACCTCCTTTAGCATGAATGATTTGAGGTCACATTTTATCTTAATATTTAATATGGAGGAAAAATTGCCTAAATGTGGACTTGATTTACATATTTTTTCTCATGGATAATAATTTTCATTATAGTATTTTAAATTAAACAGGTTTAGTTACTCAAGAAGCTATTGAAATGCCAGAATTTTTCTTCTATCTATTTAGCTTACATAAAGGGATTTGATTTTGTAGAGAAATTAAATTGAAAAGACAAAACATAAATAAAAAGAGAAAATGAAAATTAAACTTTGATTGACAGAAGCTTCTAACATTCTACAAAAAGTGTCTAATAATTACGCACATTTAAATCATTATAGCAATAGATGTGTTCTACTTTAGTGAAGCCTTCCAGAAATGTCATTCCTTTAACAATAATCAGAACTGACAGCCTGGTCCACCTTTTATGATAATGTGGCATGCAGCCTTGTTAATCTGACCCATTGAAATAAATGAAAAAATGTACTAGTGCCCCAGTATAATTGTTGGCAGCAGCATTTTAGCAGGCTTTAATTTGCACTTCACTGTAACATCACCTCTCAAGGCTGATGTAAATGTTAACCAGAGCTGGCACTATTAATAGCCTGCTAGGATCTGGGGCTGGGGCAAAGGGTGTACTTGGAGTGAACCAGAACATAACCCTAATTGTTAATGAAATGCAACATTCTACAAAAAGTCAAAAACACAAAATAAATACTATAATTGTTTCAGTAGAAACCTGCATAGCACAAAGGACTACAATTATAATATATTCCACCTTCGACAAACACTCCTTAGATTCAGATTTCAAGGTTATAAAGCTCTGATTTGCCTTTAAATTACTAGCGGGAGATATAAGAGAAAATAATGCATCTTAATATATAGTTAGTAATATTTAAAAGCATTAACTTATAGACAAATTAAATAGGTGTCATAAAACTACTTAAACTCTGTACACAAAAATTAAGATTATTTTTTTATTCCTACATTATTCTGGGCATGCATTAAGATTTCAATATCATTTAATATTTTGCGCTTCTTTCTAGGTACTTTTAGTGAGTATCTTTCAACTCAGTATACTTCAGACCAGCTTTCTACAAATTAGGTGGCATAGTGGCAGGCGATAAGGATAAAAAGTAGTGCTCTTCCCCACATCAGCCATAGGTGACTCTGAAAATGTTTTGCTATCCACTTGATATAGAAAACCCTACAAAACTAGGCAAATCAAAAGGTTCAAGCCTTAGAGTTCACTGTTAGAACATTCGTGAAACATCCCAGGCCATAAAGGATATACATATTCTCAAAGACACCAAGTACCTGAAGGATGTCAGTTTACAGAAGCAATTAGTGTCATTCCTTCGTTACAATGGTGGAGTTGGTAGATGGGTCCAGGCCAAACAGGGTCGGTGACCTGAAAAAAAGTGCTAATTTCTGCTGCACATGCTTTCAACGCTGAGAGTAATGCCAAATTTAAGGGTTGAGATATAGATTCTCTGGTCATTGAGCACATCCATGTGAACAAAGCTCCCAAGACATGCGACATAGAACTTAACAGAGCTCCTGGGCGGAAGAGCCCTTACATGAACTCTCCCTGCCACACTTGGAGGATCCTTAATGAAAACGAGCAGAATGTTTCTAAACCAGAAGAGGACGTTGCACAGAAGAAAACGATATCCCAGAAGAAACTGAAGAAACAAATGATTAGGGCCCAAGAGTAAATTCAGCATAAAATAAATAGTAATAAAGCTAAAAGCAGAGGATAATTGCAGTGTTATCTAGATGGGATAAGGTTGTGGGTTCGATCCCTGAAACTAGATAAAGCCAAAGCATTCTGTGTGTCTCTCTCTAGTCCTATCTCTAAAAAAATTTTTTTTAAGTTTTTAGAATAAGGATAAAAGGTAGCATGCTATTCTTGGTGTTTTGTTTTTGATGTGTGATTTTAAGCAAACTGTCTTGGTATGTTTTGTTTGCTTTTATTTTGTTTTAAGAAATAGAACCTAGCACATTTTTGAACATCTTCTTAAATCTTTACTAGTACATAATATAGACATAAGTGGTGGTTCTGAAATATTACTTGATGCTTTGTTTCTACTTATAGGTTAATTTGCTTTTAATAGAGTTAAGCACACTGAACTTAGGAGTTTAGGAGATGACACTATTTCAAAATAACAAGGTTGTATCATACAATATATCTCAGAACCTTTCTTCCATTTCCTAATGCAATTGTACACCTATAAAGTTATACATTTGTCAAAGCCCTGGATGTGGTGATGTATTATTGTTAAAGATCACAGAGAAGTTAAATAAACTGTTATAGTCTTGTACAATAATTAGATTGTTATAAGGATAAAAAACCATGGAGAATTCACATACCATAAAGCTCACCCATTTTTTTTTAGATTTTATTTATTTATTTTTAGAGAGACAAGGGAGAGAGAGAAGGCAGGAAGGAGCAGGAAGCATCAATTCCCATATGTGCCTTGACCAGGTAAACCTGGGGTTTTGAATCGGTGACTTCAGCATTCCAGGTCAACAACGCTTAATCCACTGCAGCACCACAGGTCAGGCACTCACCCACTTACTGTATAAATTTAGTGACTTTTACAATATTAAAAGGATATTACAACCATCACTACAATCTAATTTTAGAACATATTCATCACTCCACAAAGAAAGTCCATACCCCCATCCATCTTTCTTCCTACCCCTCTTGCCCTACAAGTACTAATATACTTTCTGTATACATGGATGTGCTAATTATGGGCATTTCACATAAATGCAACTATGCAATATATAGCCTTTTGTGTCTGAATTCTTTCACTTAGTTTATGTTTTAAAGTTCATGCATCCATGTTGTAGCACGTATCAGTACTTCATTTTTTTCCTTTTTTTTTTTTGTATTTTTCTGAAGTGAGAAGGTGGGGGGGGGGAGGAGAGAGACAGACTCCCACATGTGCCTGACCAGAATCCACCTGGCAAGCCCACTAGGGGTGATGCTCTGCCCACCTGGGGTTTGTTCCATTGTGACTGGAGTCATTCTAGCACCTGAGGTGGAGGCCATGGAGCCATCCTCAGTGTCTGGGCCAACTTTGCTTCAATGGAGCCTTGACTGTGGGAGAGAGAGATAGAGATAAAGGAGAAGGGAAAGGGTGGAGAAACAGATGGGCACCTCTCCTGTGTGCCCTGGCCAGGAATCAAACCCAGGACTTCCACGCAACTGACCAACGCTCTACCACTGAGCAAACAAGACAGGACCTCACTTTTTTTTTTAATTACAGAATAATGTTCCATTGCATTAAACCAAATTTATTCATCTATTCATTAGATAATAAACATACAGATTGTTTCTTTCTTGCTTCCTGCTAGGGACATTGGTGTACAAGTTTTGTCTGGACATATGGCTTTCATTTTTCGTACATATATACCTAGGAGTTGTATTGCTGGGTCCTATGGAAAGTCTGTGTTAAAATAATTAGATTTTGAGGAGTGCTATATAGCACCATAAAGCCAGGAACACTAGAACAGTTTATAGAAGCCCTCAGGATTGTTTCGGCCCTAGCTGGGTGGCTAAATGGATAAAGCATCTTCCTGGCATGCAGAGTTCATGATCTGGACCTTAGTCTGGGCACATACTAAAAGCAATCAATGAGTAGAGAAAACTTCTGCCTCTCTTGATGTTTCCTTCAAATATGGAGGAACTACAATAGAATAACAAAAACCTCTCCTGGCTTCTTTCATTCTTCCCTAGGGAGAAGGAAGGACTAATGTGATAGTTGAATTTCAGGGGAAAACAAAACAAAACAAAATATTGAGATTATTCTGTTTGGCGTCTTTTTAAAAAAAAAAGAAAGAAAAGATTATATTCCACTCTCTGTGATTTAGGCTTTACAGGCTAGGGTCACGGCACATGGCTCTACTAGACATTAGTAAACAAGAGTCTTTTGTTTGTTTATGTAGAAGCTTAGTTTGGGACACGTAAATGAATTTTAGGCTGTCAACAGGCTTAAATCCAACATTTGCAATTTATTTTTTTGCCTTGGTTGACCATTGCAGCATAAGAAAAAACTTGTCCATTGGCAGTTTGTAAAAATGATATAACGATATATCTGCAAACACCAGGCCTTAAGCAAAAGTGCACTGACATTGGCAATGATACTAGGCATTCTGGATTTAAGCAAAAATGAAGCTACATTGATCTCAGAAACAAAAAGATACTGTGTGTTGGCAGAAAATTCCTTAGCATACTCAAAATCCTCCTGGGGCAATCCTGGGGACTCCTGGCTCTGAGTGTAGTCTGTGGTAGCTTCATTTGCACCATCTTTGGGCATGTGTTGATGGTGCCAATGGGCTGCAGAGACCCAAGTCATCAGATTTAACTGAAGCAAGAGTCCAAGTGTATGGAAAAGGGAATCTCCTTATATACCTGCCTACCACTGAGACTTTAAAGAACGAAACAGTTATTTGCCATTTGCATTTTGATTTTGAACCGTTTTTACAAGGAATGACTTTTATACTTCGAGGCAGCTGGATTCCAGGCATGCTACATAATACTAAAGAGGTTCTGGTTTTAAATTATTATTGCCAGCCTTAGGTTTGATGCTTCAAATTTTATTTTGCATTCAGGGCAAAAGAGGAAACGATGGAAGAACTAGGCTTGAATTCATGAAGTAAATCCACATGCCTGAGATTTAAAAAGGTAACAAAATAATGTGAGGTGATGAAGTTATAGTTTGTTAGCTATCCAGAAATTTGCTGTGCCTTGAGAGAACATGTTTGATAAATCTGTGGAACTTAGACCATAAAATAAGCACAGCATAAGAGAGACATTTGTCAAGAAGGCAGATGGGATAATGATAAATTCAGTCCATGCTGTGGTTAGATGGCAATATCTCCTGGATGGGATTAGCTAAGCCAAGAGAGTGAAGGTGCACAAGATTTGTTTAAAAAATGGGTGTATTTGGCAGACTCAGAACAACATACTGAATCTAAAATCTTAATAAATAAATAAGTTGGGCAGAAACATACAATGGTAAGAGAAGCAAGGAATTTGGATTCAAGAAATAGCAACTTTTTTACATGTTAGAGAAGGAAAGTGATCAAATTTATAAACAAGTTACCCACGCCTTTTCTAGAAAGAGAAGAAAAAAGAGTAGGAAAATAAAACAATAGAAGTTATCTCCCATTATTAGATAAACACATCAGCTAGAAATACTATTCAATATCTAACATTCAAATGAGGAATAGTGACTTGAAGAACTCAGGGCAGACTTAATGTCCTCACTGGGTTCATACTGCAAATTCTATCATTAATAACAGGTTCAAGTTAGAAATCTTCTGAGAGTGATGTCAGAACCAAAATAGGAATAAAATCTTTCCCAGGGGTTAAGACTCATATGTCTAAACTGTTCCACAGTGACCAGGCGGTACAATGATCCTATTGTGACAAGGTACCGTCACTTTTGGTCCACAGAGAGGACAGAGGCTCCGTCCCTAAAAAGAGTCCACATTCATTAGTATTGATGGACCAGAAACATAGGCTTCAAGGGAAGATAAAAGATAATGCATTCAGTTTGATTGATTACTCCAAGTTTGCCTACTTGGTTGGCTTCCTGACTGAATGACTAAAACAGCAACTTCTGTGTTTTCTTAGTTATACAGTCAGTGGCCACTGCCCACAGTATAGACCATGGTGACTGTTCTTATTCTCCGATGTCCATGTGCATGCCCCAGTAGCATATGCTGCACCACATCTTACATCCTGAGTCACCAGACCCAGCTGAATCTGCACACGCATACCACCTGACAGTGTGGGGCAGTGAGTGCTACTCTGGCAAGCTTCGACTAATAGACAGGGAGGACAGTGGATAAATTGAGATAAATATTTCTCCTTTCATTGCCATTGCTGAAATATTTACAGCTGACATAGCTTTGTATGGTTTCATTAAAGATGTCCTGTTGGACCAAATAACTACTTTGTCACAATGTGTGATGGCCAGCTTTGTAGAGCACTGCATCTATGGCTCTCTAACATTCATTTTCCTTCTACTTTATTTTCTACTCCTCCTAGGGATGTACTGATGATAAAACAGTAGCACATAAGCCTTTCCAATGGCTGTACTCTCTAGGGAAATTCAGGTGAGACAGGAAATTAAAAGGTTTTAACATGCTGGATGAGGAAAAAAACTACATAAATTAAGACTTGCTAAAGCCATTTTATTGTACATTTATTATATATTGTATACATATGTTATTATTGTACTGCATATTTCATACTCCAAAAGAAGGTGGTCATGTCTCAACAGCAATTATCTGAGAAAGGAAACAGTGTTTATAAGAGATTACTTTTCTCCCAGTTATGGCAAATATTGTGCCAAAAGCTTCGATGAGAATCTTTTTCTGGTTAAATTACTTCGAAAGTTAACAGATATAGGCAATGGACAAAGAATAACTGCCATCCTAGAGTGGCTGAAATAAGGCATATTTTTACTCTCTATCTTCATTTTTCAGATAGCATCGAGGTTCTGCATTGGTCTTTGCCAAACCTAAATCTTAGGTTGAGAAAACATAATTCTCATTGAAATAACTTTATCTGGGTCCTAGGGATTAGGGTTTTTTACCACATTTTTGGATAAGAGTATGAATTATGATCATCTTTGGACTCTCTAAAAGAGAGGAACATTAGACTTGGTATTGATCTGAGACGTTGATGTGAGAGCCATACCAACCCCAGAGAAACAAGATGCCCAAGCTGCAGCTGCTGAGGAGCCATATTACAACCAGCCTCTGACATCCCATGGGCTAAGAAGTGAAGAAAAAGAAATTCTTTTGTAATTAAAGGGGCTAGAAATGTTTATTTTGGTGTTGTTGTGGGGTTTTATGTTTGTTTTCTTGTTTAGTTTAATTTGTTTGAACTATTATACCTCTGGATTTTAACTTACATGGGGATTTAGCCTTTTGATTAAATTTCTTTAATGGCTTCCCCAGGCTTCAAACAAGAATAAGATTTATAATTATATTTGAGGTTTGACCTTCTTTAGAGTTTGTTTATAATTTTATATAGTATTTTAAAATTTATTTTAGTGAGAGAGAAAGGAAGAGAGAGAAATAGAGAGAGAGAGAGAGAGAGAAAGAGAGAGAGAAGTATCGATCTGTTCCTGAATGTGCCCTGACCGGGCATCGAATTGTCAACCTCTGAATTTCGGGACAATGCTCCAATCAACTAAACTATCGAGCCAGGGCTTAATTTTATATGATCTTGATATATAACTTTAGATAAAATATAGTTCACAACATAGCAAGGCATAATTTAGGAAATGAACAAAAACTGAGATGAATTTTCCAATTTGAAAGCAGATGTCTGAAAGTTCGAGCTCTTTTTTCTGATTCATTTCAGCGTCTCCTGGGGAAATAATCTACAGTAATTATCAGTGCATCAGTGGCCCTAGCTGACATTAGCTTTGTGACTTCATGATCTCCTATAACTGCCTTGGTAAATTCCAAGGAGGAAGCTTCTGCTGCAGATTGAATTTAGGCTTAATCATTTAGTTAAATAGCTTAAAAGCAAAGTTTTAAGAAATAGATAAAGAAGGTAAATTCTCTTTCTTCTTATTCATCTAGTAATTTTCCCTTCAAGTCAGTCTTTTGCAAATGTCTGCTCGGACACGGGTGCAAGTTCCACCCGCTGCGATTGAGATAATAGGGCCTGGGGTGTGCAGACGACATGCCAGATGGGTTGTATGATGTCATCCTGTAGATTATCTGCCAGAATGTTCTTTCCAGAATGACCACACAGTAGCCAAACTCTTTGCATCATCTCTACCAGACCTACCAGACCTACCAGACAGTGTTTATTTTGTTTTTCAGATTTCACTGATGACTCAGAGCCCTAAAATATAAGTGGAAGTATTTTTTTTATTACAGTTTTTCCTGATATTTTCAAATTCTATTACATCAGATTAAAGATATTATAAAAGATGCCTGTTTCCTAAGAGATGATCACGTAAAGGGGAAGTTATGTTTTATATGTAATGGAGGAACTGTGACTCAAAGTACGGTTTCCATTGGCATCTTGAAGAGTAGTTTAAAGCAGACTAATCTCAGAACAGCAACAACATTGGTCTACTTGAAGGAATATGATTCTCTGCACTTTTTAGCTATGTATTTTTTATATGTTCAGCAGACTTATGAAGTCAACATAGTAGAATCAAAAGAGGATGAAGTCAACAAGAACTGGAAAATATTTTAGAGAATTAAACAACAGTGGATAGCACTTTTTCCTAATATAGAAAGATTTGATTCACAAAATGCTCAAAGTTTCAAATTGTGGATTTAGCCCAGGTAAGCCATGATTTCTCCAAATGTAGTACCCTTTCTTAAATTTCCCCTAATGCAAACTTTTCTATTCAGTACATGTTTCTTAAGTGGCATTTCCTATCTCATTATAGCTTCACAAGCAATATTGACTGGGGTTAGACAGTTGAATTCTCAACTTGAGCCCTTTAATTAAAGCACACCTCTGGCCCCCTTTGCCCTCCTCTTGGCAAGGCAAGAAGTTCATGGAGCTAAATTTAAGATTTTGTTCTGCTTCCTTCTGGACCTTGTCCCAGGTAATTGGACCCTAGAATTTCCTAACAATGGCCCTATATCTGCTTCTAGAAATTGTGCAGGCCATCTCTCAGGGATTAGTTATTAAAAAAAAAAAAAAGAGTCCCAAGGGCTTTTTATCTTACCCTCCACTTCCCTCACTCAGTCCCTGCACCCCATACTACAACTGTTAATCTGCTCTCTATCCATTAGTGTCACCCTGATAAAGTCAATAAGAAGTACGTACAATAAAACAATTTACAGAAATAAAATTCTCAAGGGGTGAAAGGGTAGCAAGTAGATATATGGAGAAAAAAAGAAAAAGACAAACCAAGGTGTGTAGGTGGAGTAAAGTACTCTCTTGCTCTCTTGGTCCAGGAACCACAAATTTTAGATTTCGGCCTATTGGAAACATGCATTAACAAAGACAATGCCGATTGGTGTAGGTTGAGCCAAACTTTTGAAATTTTAATGATGCCTAATGTAGTTAATTGGTGACAGTAATTTAATAATTGCTTTATTGGTGGTTAATTGCTTCCCTATTTTGCAGCATATTGGGTAAAAGTAAATCTTGAAAATTATAAGATGCTCTTGTTTATATATTCTAGTACATCTTGGAAACCATAAATACCATTTAAGTAATTCTCCCTTCATCACTGTTGACATTAAAGCCTTCTTATTGTAGGTTTTTTGTCTACTTGTATATTTCCGTGTTTAGTTTCTAGTAGTTTTACATTTTTATAATTTAAAAATAATAGTGCTACCTGCTAATTCAGTGTTCCTTCTCAAATTTCAGAAAGCTAGAGAAAACATTGTACATAAGCCCTAGTTCCTGTTCTTTTTTGGCTCCACAGTTAATGCTTCATTTTGATGGTGCTACATATTTTTTTTCTTTCATTTCAGTCTAGACAGCTCTGTCTTCTTTACTATGTCCATCAATCCCATACTGAATAATATATTTTTAATAACAGAACATAGAAACAAACAATCTGTTAAAAGTCTAACTGGTTCACATATTTATTTGACTACAATATTTAATCCACTGGTATCTAAATAGCTTTATCCTAGTCAAAGATTTAAATAACTTCTTAATATTGGTTTCCTAGCCCTTTAATTATGCTATTCAAAATAGTTTGGTCTGTAAAATTGACTTTTTTAGTCAGCATAAAAAACAAACAAAAAAACACCTTTCTCTCTGAATCTAAAATTCAGTATTTTTTAGAATATGGCACATATTTTTCTTCATCTGAGGAAAATAGAATTTTGGTAATACATGTATAATCCCTAAAGCATCTTATAAAATAAAAAGTTTGCACTGATTTTTAAACATAACATATAATCAAGATATGAAATCATTTTATAATTTATAATGAGAATGTAAGCTTCCATATTTGCAAACCTTAATATTATATGAAAATTTAATGAACGGCAATAAATGTAAAAGGTTGATAATAGATGACGTCAGGTTGTTTTTCGAGATTATACATATAAAAAGATGACTTAAAAGGAAGGTTGTTGTTATTGTTTAAACATAGAACACTGGTAAAAGTAATTAAATTTGAGAAAAATAATGTTTCACATTTCTGCCTCGAAATATCTAAATAATTTTTTATAGACTGCACTAAATGCCTTCAAGTGGAAGTATTATGACAATTTGTAGTTAAATACATATTCTCATTTATTCTCATTATTCACAAATATTTTCTAAGTACTTTTTATGAACACTGTACCTGCCAATGGACCTGTTATGAACATGTACCTTAAAAGAGACACAGAAATGGAGAAGTGATCATTTCAACCATAAAAATATACTGGTTCTGTGTATGTGTTTTATAAGCAAAGTAGCTTTATAATAGGTGAGAGGTAAATTAATTTTATATCTTTACATACATGAGTATTTATGAATGAAGGTATATTAATTATTTTAAATATCAGTTTAAAAAGAACTATTATGAATTATACACTGCTCATAAAAATTAGGGAATCAGGGAACGTGCAGAAACTCCAGTAGTTTCAGCATTTTGTATAATGCATTTTCACCAATGAAATAAAAGTTGATTTTGCAGCTTATTTGCATAATTGAACAACTTTCTTTGACTTGTTGTTTGCTTTTCTTATGTTTCTTTTAATAAAAAAGACACAAAAACAAATGCTTTTTTTATTGCTTAATATTTATTTTGAAATATCCCCTAATTTTTGTGAGCATTTATATTAAGTTTAATAGTATACATAACATGAAAATTATATATGTATATCTATATAAATATTTACATATATAATCATAAACAGAACTTTGTTTTAGATTTAATTAGCATTTATTGGGTACTTAGGAGATTCCAGGTAATGTACTATGTACTTCTCATATATTACCAAATTCATTATTGTATCTAACACACAAAGAAATTAAAAATATCAAAATTGTATATAAAAATAGTAGACACTAGCAGTGTCCACTACTAGTTTTTTCTTCTATAAAGCTCCATACATCATAATAGGAGCTTAATAATAATAATTTTTAGTCTAAGAATAAATATGACAGGACACCTAGTGGTTACTTAATATCAATAGGCCAGGTATCTCCAAGGTTAGAAAATAATGTGGATTATAACCTATAACTATGAAAAATAATGAGGCAAAATAAAGTTAACATGCCCTGACATCTGATATTAACATTTGATAAAATTAAAGCTTTTTTATGTTTGTACCATGAATGTATTAAAATTGGTGACAGACATTTCAAAACATATTGAAGTAAAAACTCACATAAACCAAGAGTTTTTATTTTCCTCAAAATGTTCATATACTTTAACTCATTTAATCCTAAAAATAGCATTTTGTGGTATATTATATTTACAGTACAGGTGATAAAAGGAGATTGAGTCCTTCAGTGGGGGATAAATAATTGAACCTGAGTATGCTGAATCTACACCCCATGATATAATTTGGAAAGTCTAATATAAATCAGTTCATCTCAGAATGTGGTTATTGTAACTCTAGAGCTTTGAATGAGAATAGCTATTTCTTGAAAATAAAGGAGTAATGGAAGGCAAAAGATCCTTGGTCAGTACAATGAATATCTTTAATGAAGCATATATAAGTATCACTAGAGGATTATAGAGAAATTTTACAATATCACAGTTCATAATTGACCTGTTTTCCCTCATTTTCCAAAGTTCCATGGATAAGAATTCCATAGACCAATAATTTAAGAAACAATAATATTAATTTTAGGATGATAATAAGTTTCTCCAGTAAAAACATTTACATCTTATCACCTAATAATTTTTTAAGTGTTACTCATATAATGAGTTAAGAGTATGAAATGTATCTTAACAATTATTTAGAAGTCAACTTTGACATAGTAATTAAAACTCCAAGTTAACTAATTCATCATAATTAGACAAGCAAATGTGCATCAGCTTGGCTCACAGAAGTCACTAAATATAATACAATTTACAGAGTTAAAAATCCTTTAGATCCTTCATACTTCAACAAATTTTAAATAACTTACAAAATACTTAAATACTATTACATTAAATGTTAATTTAAGAACTTGAATAAGTAGGCAGAAGTATTTATTTAAAAAACTCAAATAAAAATACTTTCTTTATTATGGTCAAATTTTATGTTGAAAATTGCCTAGGGAGACAAAACAAAAACTGATGGGCCATTTAATTTTCTTTTTGGCAGATAATACAGGGACTTGTGTAAAAATATGTGATTTTCATATGACCATTTCAAGGACTGCTCTTTTACAAGGGCTAACCAATGTGAGTGAAGCTATTTTGTAAAGCTAAATAAATGAAGTTATCAAAAACATATTGGTTTATTATTTAACATTTTTTGAAACATGACGTCCAACTATTTTAGGAGACAGTTTGTGAAATTTTTAAAAAACTTAATCAGAAAATAATTTAGCTCTATTAAAAGCCTTGAATAAAGATATTCAGTATTGGTTATTGAAGGGAAGATCAATGTTATTAGTTGGCAGGTATAATATTACTTAATTACATAAAGAAAAGCCAGTGAACAATATTCATTTGATATTATAAACAGCATTAAATCATTATTGATTTAGAAAAAACTTTAAATTTAGTAATTCTGGGTTATTTTCCCCAAATCATCAAATCTATTATGCTTTGATTTCTTTTAGATAGCACTGCTTCCTGGTGGGTAAAGTGAGCTTCAAAATTAATCATGCAGAACAAAACAAATGACCCAGTGGATGAGATGAAATAGGGGGAGAACAATGATGAGTGTGCCTTAATATAAATGGAGCCCTCTTTGACATAAATGAAAAATACAATCAAATACTTTTCTGAAACTTTCCAGGTGATGATAATAGCATCATTAAGTAGAGAAGGATGTTTGTTTTCCTGTTGGTTGTGGCAGGAGAACATGCATCAGGATCATCTAAAATTGTGCCACATTGTTTAATATTTTTAAATAAATAAAAGTGAATATTACCTTAAGTCTAAGAAAAAGTTATTACTTTCAATGAAATCTACACTACTTACAAGTTATTGAGTATTACAACTGGAAGCATCATTTAGATTATGTCCAGTAATATATTTCTATTAATTTATTTTTCTTTCATGGAGTTATACATTAGACCATAAATTGGTATATTTCTGAAAGTCTTTCAAAGCAACAATTCTTTTCGAAGTAATATTATATTTAGTGACTTCCAAAATTTTCATCTATGTATTATTTTTTCAAAAACTCATATTACAACAAAAATTTATAAAACATCACTTGCATAAAGAAATGTGAGCATATTTTAAAAGTAAAAGATTATAAATGTAACATATGTCAGTGAATAAAATCAGAAAAGTCTGAGAATGTGTTCATAATAATTGAACATTACATTTTTAATTGATGTGTTACTTAACAATCAATTTATTTTCATTTTGTTAAGTTAGGTTTATAGTAAAAGGGACTGAAATATTTTAAATAGTCACACTAGTAATTAAAAAGTTGCCAGTCATATATTATTAAGTAGTGTGTGTGTGTGTGTGTGTGTGTTTGTGTATATATATATATGACATTGTTGGGATGTTTTTTTTGCTTCAAGGTAATCAATAATCACTTATAAAATATAATTTTCTCTCATTTAATTTCCAAAGTATATTTTTAATAAAAAATAGTAAAAATTGAATTGCTATGATATAATTTTATTGCTATGCTATAAAATGTATATAAAATAATTATTGCCCATATATTCTTTTATATTTAATTATTTTTAAGAATTATTATCACAAAACTTCCAGAGGTACTCTTGTCTGGAATTTATTTATAACTCATAATTATTGTTCACCAAAGCAAACATTAAACAAAACTATCAGTCCTTTGGTTGACATTTTCTAGAGGTGAGCATTCTTGTCTTTTAGGTAATTAGACTTCCTAAGTATTATAACTATTGAATATAATAAATAAAACTCACACTTTTTATAAAGCCCAGAAACAATTGGTTGTCCTAGCAATTGCATTCTAAACTAAATACCAAAGAACTTTTATAATGTATGACATTTAACATTCATAATGTATGACATTTTAATCCATTAAAAATATAGTGACTGTGAATTTCATATATTTCCATTTCAGGTATTATTTATTATACTGGCTATATTTTATTTCCTAAATATAAAGACAGGAAACAATTAAGTGGCCTCATAGAGGGCTCATATATATGAGCTACCATCATTTAGTTTTACATAATATTTCCATTTGTTAATGTAAGGTATCCAATGGCTTTTAGAAATAAGTCTTTGAAGGTCCATTTCTATCCACTGACTGTTCCTGACTAACTACCTGACCTTGAAGAAGTGAGCTAATATCAGGAACTCTGTAAAATTATTCTAGTGAAAAGAGTTTTGAATATTCAGGAAACCTAAAATAGGAGTTGAGCATTCCAACCACAATAGTGCCCTTCTTTGACCTGGTATATATATCCCTATACATAACAGATTGTTTTCAGTGCCCTTGGTTGTCAATTTGCGAGGAAGGAAATATAAAAAATTCTGAATGCATGGTTGTATAAGAATTAATAAAATAAAATAGGGTGTATGTGCATTTGTATGCTCGTATGTGTATATGAATGTGTGTAAACACTGCAGGCTCCATAGTTTTTTAATAGCATTTATTGTCCCAAACACACCCTTTTAATTTGATGAGGTAGGGTTTTATTTTTTTTTAGATTTTATTTATTGATATTTTAGAGTGAGCAGAAACAGAGAAAGAGAGAGAGAAAGAGTGGGGAGAAGTGGGGGGAGGAACGGAAAGCATCAACTGGTTCCCATATGTGCCTTGACCAGGCAAGCCCTAGATTTTGAACCGGCGACCTCAGCATTCCAGGTCGATGCTTTATGCACTGCACAACCACAGGCCAGGCCTGATTAGGGAGGGTCTTTACATTAATATTTTCCTCCATTGTTAAATATATATTAGAATGTATGTACTGCAGGGCGAAAGATAGTGCACTTTACCTTTTTCATATACACAAATTCATATGACATAATATTTGTGATGTAGAACCTATTGAGGATCATAGAGGTTTGAAGCGTAAGTGTTTGTAATAATAGCATTGTTCAATGTTCTTAAAGAATAATAAGCCTTGGGATATTAGATGTAAAAAGGATGTGCATATTATAGGATATGATATTGTAACATTTACTATAAAAGAGACAATGCCTCTGGAGGGGTAAGACACTCATCCAAGGTTACAAGTATTAAGTGAATAAGCTAGCACAATTTTTACATATGTCCTGTAGAATGTTACTGTGCCACATATATTATTATCTATATTTTTCTTAAAGTTAAAAAGCACTAACAGTATTTATATAAATTGGCAGTAGGGAAGATATTTGTAACCATTAAAGAAAAACAATGAATAAGTAATAAAATTTATGTATATTTTATAGAAATTTCCATATATATATATATATAAATGAAAATATAAAAAGGATTGCTAATAACAGTATGTTAAATTCACCTAATGTACAATCAGTGATTGGTTAAATAAAAAATTACCAAATTTATAATAGAACAAAATGATAACATTGATCTGAATTATTTATTGAATGTCACTTTTTAAAATGTTGAAATGTTTGAATGCTAAATCTTAATAATGTATATTTGAGCACTATAATGAGATAGCATATTTTATGTGAAAAGCTCAGCACAGTGTCCAACATCTGTTAGATATTTAATAAAAGATAAGTGTTAATATAACATACAAGTGACTATTAAGAAACTAACTATAGGCCAGCCCCTGTATCCCCTAATCATTAGAGACTTACTCCAAATTTAACTACGAGAATGTATCTTTTTAATCACTTCTAAATGGGAAGAGCCAAGAGTATACACTTGAAAAGAAAGTAGGAAAATAATTGTGTGATGAAAACAGGTGGATCTTTCTACTGAATGGACAAATAAACTTTTATTCCTTTTGCCGTGCAGAAGCTTTTTAGTTTGGGGTAGTAGGTAATAAAGGCTGGGAAATATAAAATGATGGAAGATGGTTTGACTTTGGGTGGTGAGCACACAAAGTAATATACAGATCATGTATCATAGAAATGTACACTTGATACCTATACAACCCTATTGACCACTGTCACCCAATAAACTTAATAAAAAATAAACTTTTATTAACAGAGAAAAAGTAAAACTGATACTTAGGAACATGCTACAGCATAACCATAGCAAACTTGCCACAGTGACATTATCCTTATGATTGTAGTAAATATTTTAAAATATTTTGGAAAATAAAAAACTCAACCAAATTGAGCCTGACCTGTGGTAGCACAGTGGATAAAGCGTCGACCTGGAAGGCTGAGGTCGCCAGTTTGAAATCCTGAGCTTGCCCAGTTGAGGCACATATGGGAGTTGATGCTTCCTGCTCCTCCCCCCTTCTCTCCCTCTCTTTCCTCTCTCTCTAAAAGTAAATAAATAAAACGTAAAAAAAAATCTCAGCCAATTTATGAAAATTTTAAGGTATTTCCTCAAAACTTATTATTATTTCACCATTGAGAACTCTTAGAGATATGCTCATCAATATAAATAAATAAATAAATCACAAATTAAAATATTCCTTTGTGAAGTATTTCAAGAGAATAATTGTTTTGTACTCCTTATATTAGAACCATTTTAAAAGGAAATTATTTCCTCATAATGTTCATAAAATTCTAAATAGATTTAAAAAATATAATGTACTCTATTTTAACCTATCTATAATGTCACTGAAGAATACTGTAAAATATGGCTTCCTAAATAGTGGCTTCTTCTTTCAAAACTATAACACTGTTTTCATTTCACTGCTATTATCTTCAATTCAGCTGGAAGAAAGAATCTCAAACAACTCTAAACCTCAAAATTGCATACTAAACAGATTAGGTATAGCTCACAATTCTCTTAATTTCTCACAATTGTTTTTCTTAATATTGACATTTAAAATATTTTAATGGTTTATCCACTAAGGTAACATTTCAAGAGGACTCCCACAAATAGTCAAAAACGTAGAGTTGTTCCAGGTAGAACTAAGCAACAAGTAAAGGTGATTTAATGGCGGGAGCCTTGGGTGTGTGTCCTGTCCTCAAATTCTGAAGGGCTCTGAAAAACCTCAACTTTACATTTTTTTCTAATGACATCAAGTTTGGTTTCATATGTGCAATTTTAACATTAATAGTGCATAATATTTTTTACTTATTTAAAAATATGGTTGACATGTATTTCTATTATTCCCCCCTCTCTCTTTTTTTGTAAGGGGCCCAATATTTTCTTCTGTGCCCAAGGCCTCAAAGGACCTTAATCTGCCTCTGGCAACAAGTCTATAACCATGTATCACTGATCTACTTAGAATTCAGTAGTCTGGAAGCCATAGTGTGACAGTTAGGAACCATGTGTCAACCAGTAACAACGAAAGCAGTGACAAGTGTCATTAAAAATTTTATTACATTATAAAGCAAAACATGTTCTTAGACAGCAGTTGGAAAATAATTTCTACTCCTTTAAATGTATGATTTAAATACCCCACAGCAATAAAGCATCAAGAAGAAAGCTACACTCAACTCATTTCAACTATAATAAAATTATAAATATGACTTAAGAATAACGTGAAATACAAGGACCTTTCATGAGGAGGAAGGTGTGTACTCATATGCTCACAATGCTTATACTATTTAAATGTTGGTCAGTTAGGACATCTTGGAATAGAAATTCCCTTTTGCAACACAAAAGCAAAAAAACTGAGTTGCTGAGCATTTTGAAAATAAAACAAGTGTAATAATTTCACTTATAAAATAACAAGGCATACTTTAATTTGCTAAAAAATAACACGAAGTTTGATAAGATTACAACCTACCTAGTGTCATTTATTATCTTGAGCAAACTTCAAAACTTAACAATGTCTTTGTAGAGAAGTCTCCCTATGTCTGACTAGAGTTTACTATGCTACATTAAAACCATCACCAATTTTAAAATAGAAATAAATATTCTGTTGCTTTCTCATAGCAAATAAAACAAGACAGCAGTGACTAAATAATTACTTCTCTGTGAGATATATTTGAACAATTTCATCTGTTTAATCATAAATGGGACAGAACACCAACTCCTACAGATAATGCTTGGTGGAAGAATTCCATGAGAATACACAAAAATTCCAGAAACACAAAGAAACTGTGTTAAAATTTCCCAAAAGGGTTCACAACAGCTTAACAATCACACTGAAGATTAATTTTCACTGTTTTCTCAATTTTAGCTATATTTTTAAGGTGGCATCAAAAATTTAATACTTCTTCTATGCTTTCATAAATTTATGAGACTATAATCTTAAAACAATCATTCCTTACCTTTGATTCTTGAACTTTCTTGACTTTTTTCCTGCTGGAATTAAAACAGAAATCGATCAAAATCTGTGCAAATGAGTTCAACAAACTGATAGATATATAAAGTATCAGTATAACTAAAGACTTGTCCAAATATTTTGTTGAAAATATACCCAGAAGTCATTGTAATACAATTCTTACCTTTAACAAAAACTTATGTAAAAATTTTTATTAGAGTAGTAATCATCCTTTAGGGGACATAAATTTCTCTAGAAAACCAATACATTATATGAATACAAATTTATAAAAAATGAACAAATAGTTAATGAATAAAAAATAACCTGTCATGCCTTTCAAATGCCTTAGGCCATTCTATTTAATTTAAACAGATTATGAATGATGTCTCCAGAATTTGCTTTCAACATCTCCACATTAATCATAAATTGTTGGTGAGAAAGTTTAAGAGCAAACAGTGGCAAATTCACTAAAAAACACAAAAGATGTTTCAACTGTCTTTCCTTCAATTTAACTTAGAATTGGTTCCTATCTCATTTCTCTAAGGCTAAAGTTGACAACAATTCCATTATTTATTCAAAGGCTGCTTCAGTCAGACCTGTCTTTCAATTTGACATACTCCTTATTAGTTACCAGGCAACCCCAAAAGAATTAGCTCGCTTTTGGTTTTTAAGTAGAAATTGCGCACTCTATGACTTCTCAATTAACATTCATGCACAGTTTACTTTGTCTAAAAGTTTCAGAGTCTCAAACTAAAAATAACTTTAAAATATGTTTATAATATAAAGTGACAATTACATATATGTATATACATACACACACACTGGACTGCAGAATTTTATTAATTCCAGTAAATTTTGGTAAAATTTATACACATAATACAAATATAAAGAATTTATTTTGTTGTAAGCATTAATACCAGAGTCAGAATTTGAGAAAATGCATCTGGATAAATGTTATTTATTGGACCAACTAATCCAGTGTATGATTCATTAGACTTTAGCACTTTTGTGTTTTCATTCTTTTATCCTAACTCATTCAGCCTTCCTGTTTGAATGCTATTCTATCCTTTGTTAATTAATTGAGTTTTCTGGTTATGATTTATTTTGAATTTAGAGTATCTACTGTTCATTTAAATTACAATTAAAATATAAATTACTTGCTTTAAAAATACATTCTCCTCTTATAATTATAGGACAAGCAGGCTTAAATTTTTCAAAGAGGTATTTGTTAATTAAAAATCTCTCTCTCTCTCCTTCTCTTTTAGCATTTACATATTTATTTAGTTATTCAGTCTTTCAACAAATATGTATAGATAATTTTTATATGCCTGATGCTGCTCCAGGTAGTAAGAGATAAAGGATGGATAAAACAGAAAATAAAATATGCCCTTATGGTATATACTGCACACATGGTAATAAGTCCTATTTATTTATTTTTGATTAAATTTATTGGGGTGACATTACACTCATATATGCAACTGTATTTTTGACATCTCTACTTGGACATCTAATAACAGCTGAACTGTAATATTTCAGACAACTTCTGATCTTCCCTTACTTAGCCATCCTTCTCATGTTTTTCATCTTCTTCATCTTTCCACTCTTCTAAGTTGCTCACTTAAAGCAATGTTTGTTTATTCTGCCTCTTAATAGATAAAGAATCTGGAAATTTATGGGTTTGATATTGGAATTTGATTTTGCCTAAATATCACACTGAGGATGCAAAGTAGCAATATAATTAGAATATCTGGAACTGATGGGCAATATCCCAACAAGGCATATCATTTTAGGAATCATTTAGCCTCTGTGTAAATTATCAGTATTATATCTGGAGAACAGAGAAATGAATAATCTAGAAGGGAGTATTGGAAACAATATGAGAAAAACAGAAGGTTGAAGAAGCTAACTAAGAGAATGAAAAACTAGACAAATCATGAAAGAAAACCCAGGAGAGAATGGAATCATAAAATCCCAGGGCATATACTATATAAGAGAAAAATTCCCAACAGTATAGAATTCTTCTGACAGGTCAAATTCAATTATGTCTAAGACAATGTCCATTGGATATATTGAATTCAATGAATAATTAACTTTAAAGAAAAGTCATTTTTGGTGTTGTTTTGGGCTTGGAAGTAAAACTGATGTTTTTCAAAAAAGTACAGGGTGATTGAGAAATGTATAAAGTGGTAAAAATGAAATGGGAGAAACAACATGAGAAATAAAAAGCACTGGAATTGTGTGTAGCTAGAGAGTAAAGTCAAGTCCATAGAGGAAGTTTTTTTTTTTTGCTTGTCTTTTGGTTTATTTTGCTTAGCTTTATAAAATATTATTTATACTACTGAGAATTGAGAATATCTAAATGATAAGAGATACATAGTAGATATTGAGAGGATTAAGTTAAAAAGGAGAGATGACATGCATGATTTTATAAGGGTATTAAAATGGCAAGTGTAATACCAAACATTAGTGGAGGCAAAATTTAGAAAGGAGAACCAGTTCCGGTAATGTAACAGGTGGGCACAGGAACGCATGGCCATAGGTGCAGGTTTGTAGGTTTGATATGCTGAATTAAACATATTCAGTCAGTGATTTATTTCCTTTATGAAACAAAAGGAAAGTCAGCTGAGTAGTGTAGAATGATTTGTCTGAAATCTAAATTAACAGAGTAAATTTTAATTCTCTGCTATTGTGTGTGTGTGAAAGTAGGTGAGTAGAAGTATAGCTCATTGTTTTTGAAAACCTAAGTTTTGCCATCATAAATTTATGATGATATAAATCTTAGCCATATTTAACTACAGTCAAATAGTCTTAACACTCACTGATATTATATTTTATTGTATTTGTTTCTCAAAATACAATTTTTTCTTTACACATTTGCATATACTTATGAATTACTAATAAAAGTATCTTTAAATACCGTAAAACTAGAAATTATTTGGATGACTGCACTTAAAGGAGATAAATTAGTTATGCACTTATTGGACTGGGAAGAATGAGAACAGTCTTGTAATGCAAGAAGGAAACAAGCATAAACTATTCCCTTTACTTCCAGACTTGTATTAAAAATCTGTCAGTAAAGACTTACATACATAATTTAATTATTTAAAAAGTAATATCTTTTTTAACTTGCTTCTATGACTACGTTGCATTATTCACCTGGTGAAATATATTTCATTCTACAATTTTATTTTACAAACTGTTTTAAATGGCAATTTTAGACAAGGTGCAGCGTGTTCACAATGTTATGGTCATAGACTGAATGGTAATTTTAATGAAGAAATGTTAAGGAGAAAATTGTGATTATTTATTTATATGAGAACTCTTAAGTGATCAGGAAGATTTTTTTACCCTGTTTGCATGATATATTTGAAAAATATTCTTATATTAGAAAACCTTAGTTCTTTTTCATAATAGCAGAATGACAATTTCTTGGTATATAACTCAATTTTAATATTGCTTCAAAGTTTTCTGATAGTGTGATCTTGGCTTAAAATAAGAAATATATTTTAGCCATGAATCAAAGCCAAATAATAGCACCATTCATGTTTTGCTTTTTATCATTTCTTGGAAGATTCCCAAAGTGTTATATTAATTACATAAATAGAATCCATGAAATTTAGCTCAATGGTAGAAATGAACAAATAGATTCATGCCGGCAGTATAATAAAGATGAACAAAGACAACCTGTACAGAAGAGACTCAGAGGAAACACAATTGTATGATAATATCTTTTAAATGCTAATAAATTTTTCTTTTTTTTTTTAAATTAAGTGAGAAGTTGGGAGGCATAGGCATAGACTTCGGCATGCACCCTGACCAAGATCTACCTGGCAAGCACACTACCAGGTGATGCTCTGCCTGTCTGGGCCGTTGCTCTGCTGCTTGGCAACTAAGCTATTTTTTTAGTACCTTAGGTGGAGGCTATGGAGACATCCTCAGTGCACAAAACTAACTTTGCTCGAACCATTTGAGCCATGGCTGCAAGAGAGGAAGAGAGAGAGAAACAGGAGAAAGGGGTGAAGAATAAGATGGTCGCTTTTCCAGTGTGCCCTGACTTGGAATTGAACCTAAGACTTCCAACTGCCAAGCCCATGCTCTACCATTGAGTCAACTGGCCAGGGCCAAATTTATAGTAAGTTGATCTTAGCTAAACCAGTTCAAAATTAAGTCAAGCTGAGGTGCAAAGCAGTTTTTAAAGTGATGTGGTATTCTTAAAGCATCCAGGCAAACTGAAGTCTAGCCAAATAACATCAATATGCAGGTTGTTAGTTCATTAAGTTTGCCGAATGTTATCACTCTGGAAGATACTATTAAGAGTTTTTAAATCTAGCATTTGGATTTATGACATGACATTTATTACCATCTGATGATGGCTATCACATAATAATTGATGTCTTATGATAAAAAGATTAAGTCTAGATATGTAGCCTGACCAGGTAGTGGCACAGTGGAAAAAACATTGAGCTGGGATGCTGAGGACCCAGGTTAGTAAACCAAGTTTGCCAGCTTGAGCACGGGCCCATCCAGCTTGAGTGCAGGGTTACTGGCTTGAATATGGGATCATAGACATAATTGTTTTGAGCCTAAGGTCGCTGGCTTGAGCAAGGGGGTCACTGGTTTGAGTGGAAGACTATATTCACAGCACATATGAGAAAGCAATCAATGAACAACTAAAGTGGTGCAACTACAAGTTGATGCTTCTCACCTCTCTCCCTTCCTGTTTATCTCTGTCTGTCTCTCTCTATCTCTCACTTAAAAAAAAGACTATATATCTTGCCACAATAACTTCAAACATAGTTTACCCGGTTTCTTCGTTCTCACTATGAAGCATATGGTTTCTAGGAAGAGAAGCAACCATGTAAATTCTAAGTGCATCGTATTCACTAAGACAACATTGAGTTATAAACATTAGACTATCAGCAAATTGTCCTCCTATTTTGTACTATAAAGCTTAAGTCACTTTAAAAAAAAATGTATCAAACCCAAACAGGTACTCTTTTTTTCTTTTTTAGATTGATGAATCAATAATGAACATATATAATTAAATGTAAATTTTGGTGGCAAAAAACCATAAAGATATAGATTATTAATTTTAGGAGTCTGTTTAGCTTAAATTACTTTTTAGAACTCTTGTCCCTCTTTCATATAATTATGTTTGCTAGAAAAATACCACCAAACAAAAATTGCAGTGTTAATTTGCAATAGAATAGTTATGCTTGATATATATTAAGAGTCCTATGTGCTAGGTGATGAAAGTAAAAAATATTAAAGTTTTCATATTTGTTAGAACTATGGGTTATAAATTCAGAAAAGTTCAGAATAAGAGACTATTTCAGTAGAAACAAAATAAAATTAAAACAAGAATGGGGAGAGCAACTGCCTATGCTGAGTGTGGAGCAAAGGAAGAATTCACAGTGAAATGTTCCTTGAACTAAGAATTAATGGATGGTAAAATAATTTGCTGGGGAAAGGGTATTAGTCTATGCAAAGGTACAGAATTATTAAATATTTAATCTTTAGGGAGAAACTGAATAGTTAAGCATATGTCAGTTGTATACTTCTTTACATGTGAATATTATATGAAAATATACTCAAGAAAATATTTTATCCCCAGTAGAAAATTTATGCCCACTTAAATATTATAACTGAAGCTATTGGTAAAGAGCTATATAAATTAACATGTCAATTATTATAACATTTTCTACAGTGTGTTTTTGGAGTGTGGGAAATAATGATGATTTTCCTAACACAAATCACCAATTAAAGAATTTGGAATAAATATAAACCACTAATTAATGATTTTGACATGGAAATTAGTGGAGTATTATAATTTAAAATACCAACATTTCAATTAGAATTCTTGGCATTTTGTTTATCTCTCAATAAATTTGGATTTGAAATATATTAAGTCTGTAAATAGACTAAAAGTAATAATTATTATAGGAATCTAATGATTTAATTTTTAAATTTTCAGTGATCTGGAGTATAGTATGCTTTTTCTAGCATAAATTTTACAGATGCTACCAATAAATAACATTTATTATTGCGAATATAGTTTGTTTTAAAAAGCTACATTCTACAGTTAGACTGTACAAAGGATTACAGCCAAGTGTCCCTGATAAACCTAAACTAATGTGAAGTACTCTGGGCACAGGCCACCAGGGGTTTAGTGGAGAAGATAAGCACAACAGAGGTCAACAGCACAGAGTCTACGTGTAAACACACTTGATGCCCTTCCCAGTCGGCAGAGAAATTCATTGCAAGTGTTTATAAAAAGATGATTGAGGCTTGGGGAATAAAAATAAAAGAAGAAAACAACAACAAAGAGAAAGAAAAGAAGAAGAAATTAGGAACGATTTGCAGTACAAATTTATACTTCTAAAAATGACCAGAAAATTTCAAGAGATAAAGTGCTTCCACTTTGGCAATGCTTTAAGATCTTTTATAGCTCAGAAGTTTTCATTTCTAGAAATGAATCCCCTTATCTTATGCTACATAAGGATACCAAAGACAGAAATACACAAAAAACAATCTAAATCCAAACTTATAAAACACATTTGAATGTAAGTGGAAACAACAAGAGAATAATTATGCCACCTCCTCAAATTTCAAACATTGGAATTACTGGATATAGAATAAAAATAGAGGAGATTCAAAATATTTAAGGTGATGCACATAATTAGGAGTGCATAAGTAATTATAGCACAGGACCCTTTTAAATACAATGACTTGGATAGTTCAAAAAACCTAACCAGTTAACAAGTTGAACAGCACTGACCTGAGTAGAACTAGAGAAATAGAAGACAAATCTGAACAGGTCCACCAAAGAAAAGGGAATCAGTCAGTGCAGATGGCTTTCACCAGATGATCAGAAATGTTGTTTGAGAAAATTAGTAAAACTTTTCTAGAGTCTTTGTGAATATCAGTTACACTTAGATATGCAGATATCCATAAGATGGCAAACTCACTTTTAATAATGTATTCAAGAATGATTTCTGCATTAAGGACACTTGCAAAAACACATAAGAATGTTTCTTGCAGAACAGTATGTACTAACAAAAATATGGAACTGTCTTTTATAAGGTGGCTATGGAAATTTATAAGTGGTGCATTAACTACAGAGAAAAAATAAATAAATTGCAATCACTATAAATAAATGAATCATTTTTAATTATAGTGCTTACAAAAAATAGGGGATATTTCAAAATGAATATGAAGCAATAAAATATCCCCTAATTTTTGTGAGTAGTATATTTATAAACATATCCGTATATTAAACATAATAAATAGAATTCCATGCTTAACACAAAATTCAAGAAAACAGTTACTTTTGAAGAGGTAGTCAGGAAAAGAATATGATTGTGGAGAGGTGCAGAAATGCTTGAACAATACTTCAAAGAATTTTTTCTTACTTAGGTGTTGGATTCATGAAGGTATATTAAATTATTTTTGTATGTTATTGTATGTTAGAAATACAGTCTAATAAACTCAAGGACAAAGAAATTTATTTAAATGCCAAATTCTATCAAACTAATTCAAAGACTTACAACATCTGCGTTAATTTCATTATCATAAAGAAAAATATGTTGATACATAAAAACAACTGATATTGTGCATCACCACAGGCATATGATTAAACTGCTACGTAGTATAAAAAGACCTGTGTGCAGCAGGTTGTAATAGGTCCTGAGGGACAGAACAGCCCAGCTGCAGTGTGTGGCCCACCTGCCCAATTAGCACTAAGGTTGAAAGCTGCTGACAAGCAGCTTCTATTTTTATCTAATCTTTAAATTCCAGGAACTTCATTTCACTAAATCGTAACTTTCTAGTAGGATTGTAAATGCTTTCCCACTGCTTATTTATTTTCAACTCGATTTCCCTGAAGAACTCTACTCATAGATGGCTACTCTCCTGATTAATTCTCCATATCCTCTGCCATCACATCATTGGGAAAAAAAATAATTCCCCTAAGCTATAATTAAAGCAAAAAAAAGCATCTAAGACTAATTGACTAATTTTTCATATTGTTCAAAACTAAATTTTAAAAAGATTTAAGCACTAATAACTTTCAATTATGTTTAATGTTTTTGGTATATGCAAAATGTATGCCAGTATGCAATTTAAATATATTTACAACTACTTGGACAACTTTGCTTTAAAAGGCAATAAAATGCACCTATCTATTAAACATTCCCACAATTGCTCTTTAAAAATTAGCTTTATTTCACTTAAAAGTCAATGTACTTTTATGTTTGAAAGATACACTGCTGTGGTATTGGCAATGACTAAGTAGTATGCCACGAATGCCCTCTGAAAAAAAATGTGACATATTATGAGAAAATTTCAGTATTTACAAATTTCACATGTGTGTGCATTCTTAATTGAGTCTATCCATAATTATCAGTTAGATGTGGGAGACAGCAAGCTGGCAAAGCCCTCACAGTTTAAGACTTAGCCAAAGGTTAAGCTCTTCCCCACAACTCTATATTGGCTATGAAGCTGAGTATTTCTACTCCTCTCATCACCCCGACCTCATTTGCTTGATTAAGATGCTAGAGGTAATTTACATGCCCTTCCACTCACCCTTTGTTAGTTTTGATGTTGGTTGATTTCAGTTATGAATGCTGGGGGGATTCCTGTTTATGCTTTAAATGGATTCCTGGCCTTAAGAGAATTTATGTCTTAGATGTGTGACTTTGTATCAGAGACTTCTTTATTTGCATACAGCTCTGCACTATATAATAAAGCAGATTAGGGACTTTGCTTTGCTCTTGCAAGCCGTCAGCTGTGCAAAGAGACCTCCCAATCCCATCCTTTTTCTCTGAGTTTTTTTTCATTTTGCACGATCCTCACTCAGGACCTGGACAATTACTAGCCATGCTGGTTTTTGGCAGTTAGGTAAGGTACATACGTGCAATTATTGTGAAGATTACTGTAGGTAATGAGAGAGATACATGAGAAGAAAGGCAGTGATAGATGAACTCATATGATCTGTTCTGTGACGTAAGTGATGAGGAAGCAAGTTTATTTTCTAAAAGTCTGAGAAATATCTGAAGTCTGAGAAAATCTAAAACTAATGGGTGTTTAAATTTCAGTACATGTGAAATGGCTAATACTTGTGATAAAAGAGAGGTAAATATGAAAAAAAAGACCGAAGAGTAATATTTTAATTTCTTATACTTGTTGACAGTCAAAATTTTTCATTTATCACCACTGAAATATTAATGCCATAGAACATCATGTATAGAAGTCATATCTTCTTTTATAGCAGTGCTGTAGTTGTGTTAAAGCATTTATATTTTAAATTTATTTCCGAGAAAAATATTAAATTGCAATAGATTAATTTTATTAGATTCAAAACACTTATGATTTTTAACCTTTTTCATTTCATGGCACACATAAGCTAATTAATAAAATTCTGGGACACAACAAATATATATCTTTGCAAATCTGACAAAAATAGACAAAATTTTTATCATTCACACTAGACAGCTATTGCTGTGTTGACTATTGTCATTTTTTTAATTTGACAATCTAAAGAAAAAGAGGTCAGTACCCCCAGTGACTAAATAGATATTTCATGTTTTATAACATTTCCTGGGACACCGGTTGAAAATAATTGTATTTTATATCCTCATATTGAAAATTGAGGAATAAAATAAAATAAAGATAATTTCAGTTATTGTTTATTTAACAGGTCTAATTATCATCAGTATTTTCAAGTACATTGTGGAAAGTACATTCTGTTTCAGATTATTATAGTATCATATCATACCAAGTCAGTGCACAAACAATCACAAAGGTCAGGAAAAGTCACAAGTCACAATGGAACGGGAATGCTAATAATAGTCTATAAATAGTGTAATCTATAACTCAAAGAAATGAGAAAGGGGTATGTCCATAAACATGAGGAAGACAGGGCAAAAACATGCTCAAAATTCAAGTAGACTGTTGGGAAAGATGGGCTACACCGACAATCAAGATTCAGAAGACAGAAACTTAAACACATCAGTATGATTCATACGTCTGAAAAAATGTTTCAAATTTCTCAAATTTTAATATGTTTAAAAATCATTGGGGACCCTGTTAAACTGTAGACTTCCATGGGTTCCAATTCAAGAGGAGTGAATTAATTCAATACGTTTTATCTGTAATATCTGTAAAATAGATTCCTTATAGAAACCACTTATTATAATTTTCTCCAAATTACATTGGAAATTGTGAACAAAAACATCATAAAAGCACTTGTAATCAGAGGCTAGAATCATTAGGCTTATGTTTCTGTGGTATTAAATCAATTCCTTAATTTTAGTTTTGCTAGTTTTCCTTGTCCCAAAATGTCTTTCATTTCATAACCCTGTTAAGAATTATGGTTGAGAGATCAAGATATTAGAGGAAGAATACCTTGAGCTCACCTCCTCCTACAAACACACCAAATCTACAACCACACAGAGAGCCACTATTGCTAAGAATAATCTGAAGATGTGCAAATCAAATTTCCCACAGATATAAAGAAAAATCCCCGTAGAGATAGATTGGAAGAACAGAGCAAAGTCAAGAACAAAGCCCTTGAAGATGCAGTGTACAACCAGGAATGATAATCACAATTGTAGAGGTCTTTCCTGAAGAATGAGGGGTCATATTCCTAAAGAAAATAGATAAAAGACCAGACAAAGCACAAAGTTATAGAAAAAGAAAATAATAAATAGCAGACCAGAAATAAATAATATAGACAAAAAACAGAAGTTGATTGCAACGTAGAGCTAATTCTTTAAATAATAATCAAAACAGACCAACCTTTAGCCAGACTTAACAAGAAAGAAAGAGGTGGTTCAAATAAATAAAATCAGAAATAAAGAGAAGCAGTTACAACTGATACCACAGAAATACAAAGAATTATATGAGGATACTATAAACAATTAAGTACCAACCAACTGGACAGCCTAGAAGAAATTAATAAATACATAGAAAAATACAATTTCTAATATGAATAGTTAAAAGAATCTTTACAGAGGTCTGAACCAATTACTAGTAATACGATTGAATTGAGAACCAAAGAACTCTGAAAAACAAAAATACAAAACTGAAGACAATATGGGTTCATGGTTAAAGTTTACCAAAAATTTAAGTTGGAACTAATAACTATACTTTCAAACTGGAACCATGAGAGACCCAAAATTTCTAAAACAATTATGAGAAAGAACAAAATTAGAGCCATTTTACTCTCTGATTTCAAACTGCACTACAAAGCTATAGTAATTAAAACAACGTGGTTGTTGCACAAAAACAGAAAAATAGATCAATGGAACAGATTAGAAAGCCCAGAAATAAAGGCATGTTTAAATGGTCAATAAATCATTCCCAAAAGAAGCAATACTATCCAATGGGGAAAGACTTATCTCATCAATAAAAATGTGGTGAACATGCCAAAAATGAAATAGACCACTTTCTTACACAGTTTTTAAAAAATAAATTCAAAATGTAAAAAGACTTAAATTTAAGATCTGAAAATATGAAAAAAAAGTACAAGCAGTAAACTCTTCAACATTGGCCTTTGCAATATATTTGGATATGTGAACTGGGTTAGGACAACGAAAGGGAAAAACTGAGATGACATGAAATACAAAAATCTCTTTTACAGAGAAGGAAACTATCAACAAAACGGAAAAGCAAATTACAGAATGTGAGGAGACATTTACAAATAATAGATCTGATACTGTGTTAATATTCAAAATATATAAAGAACACATACAATTCAACTCCTAGAAAACAATCTAATTAAAAAATGGGAAAAGAACCCCGAATATACATTTGTCCAAGAAGACATACAGATGTTCAGCACACACATGGAAAGACACCCATTATCAGTAATTATCAGGAAAATGCAAATCAATACTACAGTAAAGTATCACCTCACATCTGTCAGAATGGCTATTATCAAAAAGACTATAGCAAAGTAATGGCAAGGATGTGGAGAAAAGGGCCCCTTGTGCCCTGCAGATGTGATTATACATTGGTGCAGCCACTATGGGAAACAGTATGAAGTTTCCTCAAAAATAATTAAATACAACCCATCAATTCCATTTCTGGATATTTATAAGAATAAATAAAAAACACTAATTTATGAAGATATATGCACCCTGTGTTTGTTGCAGCATTATTCACAATAGCCAGGATATAGAGGCAAACTATGTTTCCCTCAAGAAATTAATGGAGATGGGATATGTATGTGTGTATGTATGTATATTTGTGTGTATGGGTGTATAATAGAATATTACTCAGCCATAAGAAAAGGAAAATTTAGGCCTTGAATGGTTGGCTCAGTGGTAGAACTTCAGTATGGCTTGTGGAAGTCACTGGTTCGATTCCCAGTCAGGGCACTCAGGAAAAGCAACCATCTGTTTCTCTCCCACTCCTTTGTCTCTCCCTCCTGAAGCCACGGCTCATTTGAGCAAGTTATCCCCGGGCACTGAGGGTGGCACCATGGACTCACCTCAGATGCTAAAATAGTTTGGTTTCTGAGCAATGGAGCAATGGGCCCAGATGAGCAGAGCATAACCCCCTAATGGGCTTGCCAGGTGGTTCCTGATCAGGGTGCATGCAGAAGTCTATCTTTCTGACTCCCCACCTCTCACTTAATGGAAAAGATATTTTTTGATTTAAAAAAATAGAATTTTGACAGAAGTTGATCACTTCATAATGTATACCGATATTGAATCACTATGTTGTATGCTTGAAATTAAAATAATATTGTATGTTAGCTCTAATAAAACAAAACCTGTAGGTGAAATATTTTGTTGCAATTTTTTTTTTTTTTTTGCAGGGATAGAGATAGAGCCAGAGAGAGGGATAGATAGGGACAGACAGACAGAAACTGAGAGAGATAAGAAGCATCAATCATCAGTTTTTCATTGCGATGCCTTAGTTGTTTATTGACTTCTCATATGTGCCTTGACTGTGGGCCTTCAGCACACCGAGCAACCCCTTGCTCGAGTCAGCAACCTTGGGTCCAAGCTGGTGAGGTTTTTTTGCTCAAGCCAGATGAGCCTGCGCTCAAGCTGGCGAACTCGGGGTCTCAAACCTGGGTCCTCCGCATCCTAGTTTGACTCTCTATCCACTGTGCCACCCCCTGGTCAGGTGCAAAATTTTGAAATAATTGTAGTCTTATCTTAGATTTAAACTCTAATTGGTAGGCAGATAAATGGGTGAAACTACAAACGTCATAAGCATCATAGCACAAGAGAACCAAATATCTTCTCTGATTTTTGGAATAGTGATTGGATTTCTCTAATATTTATTCCAATAGAATAAAGCCAGCTTAATATTTATAAGTCTACACAAGCTCATAAATATATTACTAAATCATTTTTAAATTTATTTTTAAATTATACTTAACACACAATATTATGTTAGTTTCAGGTATAAAACATAGTGATTAGACATTTATAGACCTTACAAAGTGATCACCCTGATAAGTGTAGCAACCATCTGTTACCATATATATTTATTGCTATATTATGGACTATATTTCCTACGCTGTGCATGAGATCTCTGTGACTAATTTTATTTTATATTTTTAATTTATTGATTTCAGTGAGAGAGAAAGGAACAAATAGAAAGGGACATCAATCTGTTTCTGTATGTGCCATGATTGGGGACCAAACAGGAAACCTCTGAGCTTTGGGATGATGCTTCAACCAACCGAGCTACCCAGCTAGGACTTTCTTGTTACTAATTTTACAACTGTTTGTTCCTGTTAATCCGTATAACCTTTTTACCCATCCTCTCACCTTCCTTCCTTCTGGCATCCATTCATTTGTTCTCTGTCTATAAATTTGATTCTGTTTTGTTTTGTTTGCATTATTTTTAGATTCCACATATAAGTAAAATCATATATTTGTCTTTCTCTGACTTTTTACACTTAGCACGAAATCCTCTAGGTCTATCCATGTTGTTGGAGGTAACACCCATTATCTTCACTTTTTGCATTCTGATACTTGTCATATTTTAGATTTGAGTAATATCTGGCATTATGTCAGGTTTTAATAAGCAGTGTTCCTAAGAGCTGCCTTTTTACCAAAAAAGACAGGATAGTATAGTCTATTTAACAAAGCTACATAACACTATGATATTGTAAGTCAGAAAATGACTGTAAATCAAAAGATTCTATGGCTATAATGTGGTGTCTTCAACCATAAAGAAAATTTTTAGGTGGCCAGGATCCCACCTTGGTTACTTCAAGACACTGAACCCTAAAAATTACTACAATGCAATGGAAATATATTCTCAGAATACTTTTTCTTAAATGTTTTGGATTTAAATTCTTTTACAGTAACAGTATTGAAAAATATGACCATTAGTTATGATTTTTCTTCCTTTTTGATGTAAAATGACTTTATTTTTAACTAATGGCTATAAAGTAATTGTATTAAGCCATAGATTTTCAATGTGCCAAACAAAACAAAAAATACAATGCGTAGTCATAAGCTAGACACTTTTTAAACCCTATCCTGTCTAGACCAATTTTAATTTCAAAGAGAATTTCACCCTAATCTGGAGCTTCTCAGTTGGTGCTTATTATAATAGTCCTGTTTTATTTCTTAAAACACCTTTGCCCTTGCTTCTTTTCTCATTAAATAAGACCTATAGCTGCCACTTTTGTTTTTTTGTTTGGTTTATAAGCCTTTCTCCTATTACATTGTTAAAATTCTCTGGATTGACATTGGGTTTTTCTTATTTTAAATTTTTTAACACTTATTGTTTTTCTGCATCTTATGAGATACTCCATGTTACTTAAGAACATTTTAAACATATCTGACCCTATTTAAATATTATAGAAGCAGCCTGACCAGGCGGTGGCACAGTGGATAGAGCATCAGACTGGAACGCGGAGGATCCAGGTTCGAGACCTTCAGGTTCCCAGTTTGAGCACAGGCTCATCAGGTTTGAGCAAGGCTTACCAGCTTGAGCCCAAGGTGGCTGAATCGAGCAAGGGATCACTCAGTTTGCTGTAGCCTCCCCGTCAAGGAACATATGAGAAATCAATCAATGAACAACTAGGGAATCGCAATGAAGAATTGATGTTTCTCATCTCTCTCCCTTTCTGTTGTCTGTCCCTATCTGTCCCTCTCTCTGATTCTCTCCGACTCTGCCACAGAAAAAAATTATAAAAGCTTAAGTGCTCTTTTATCGATCATTACATAAATGTAACAATATTTTAAAAGAGATATTCTTGCCCTAACATAACCTATCTAGTTTCTCAGAATCAACATTATGAATCAGTTAACAAGAAGGATAAGATACAGTGGGGCTTATCTATCACAGGGTTTAGGTTCCAGAACTCCCAGCAATAGGGAAAAATCTGTGAAGTAGCGACCTTATATTTATTATTTATATACAGTGTGTCCGTAAAGTCATGGTGCACTTTTTGACCAGTCAAAAGTCAAAAGTGCACCATGACTTTACGGACACACTGTATATTTAAAGAAGTGGTTCTTAACCTTTTTTGAGGTAACAAACCCACCAGTATCATATGCGCATTCACCGAACCCTTCTTTAGTGATAAATAAAATATGATTTATTTTCCAAATTCAAGGCATAGGTATATGTTTCTTTACTGGTGCACAAAATGAGCCATGCATGAACCTCACCTTGCTCAAAGAACAAAACCAACAAAGTGCATGAACTCACAACAAATTACGGTATTACTTTATTCTGGCCTCCGGGGCAGAGGCTTCTCCGAACCCCTGAGACTGACTCATCGAACCCCTAGGGTTTGATAGAACCCAGGTTAAGAATCACTGATTTAAAGGCTTTATAAATTTTCCCCACACTCTTATAAACCTTTCCCACACTGTTATTAACCTTTCCCATACTCTTATAAACACTTTCTATGCTCTTAAACACTTTCTACACTCTTAAATCTACATAATTTTAACAACATATAAAATTATATATGGGTACTCACCAGTAAATATACTACAACTTGAATGATGAAGATGATGATGAATTAGCTGTGCAGTATTGATGACAATGAAGGTGATGACAATGAGATGAATGTACTGCACAGCCAAGAAGAGCACGTGGGCAAACTAGCTCAAGCGAAAGTGGTCATAGCTGCAATTTCCATATGTGCGAGTCTTTGTCTACTCATCTTCTGTATGCTATTTTATTTTGATTTAATATTCTTTTAATATGTTTTAATTAATATTTTATATTGTTTTCAATATTTAGGCTAGAGAATGCTTATTTTACACAAAAATAATTCAAAAAATAAATATATAAAAATACCTATATACCATAAAATTCCATGAGATACTGAAAAATCCACAATACAAAATTACATACAATTTAAAAATCTGCGATACAGTGAGACTGCAGAATGTGAACTGCAATGTGGCAAGGGACAACTGTATTGCAGTTCATATTTATAAGCCTACACTTTTTCTATTCATAATTTATTTTAAAATAAGGGCCAATCTACATCAGGAATACTATCACCAGGAACACCAAAGATTGCCAGTGAACTATAAGGGAAAGGAGAAAAGTCGGCAACCGATTATCCTTCCCCCATCTCAGAAGAACCAACTCTGCCAATACCCAGATCTCAGATGTTTACCCTCCAGAACTGCTAGACAATGCATTCCTGTTGTCATCAGCCATCCAGCTGGTACTTTGTTATAACCACTCTGGCAAACTAATTCAGCATGTGACCATTTTTATTAAGTGGAACAGTAGTCTACTTGAGCAAACTTGTGGCTTGACATATAAAAAATTAACATTATTTCTGGCATAAATATTATTGAGAGCTGACACACTCTCCTTTTAAATACTCATAAGTTAACTATTGGTTTGTGTTTATCCAGGGAATCACTCAGAATTCAATTTATGCCTCTGTAACAAAGTAACTTTTCTATGATTAAATTGAACCTTGAGTATATCGGGAGATTAAAGAGAAGCAATGCTCCTCCACTTTGAAACACCCATTTCACATGAGTTTAGTTTTTATATATGCTCTGTGGGTTTTAAGTTCTTATTTTGCTTGCTTGTTTACTTGTTTATAAGGAAAATGAAGGCTCTGATTCCAGATTAAAGGCAAGAAGATGCTACAATAAAAAAGGCAGGAAAACATTTAAAGAAACACAGGAAGAGAATGAAAAAAATGAGTAAGGATGAGGAATATAAGAAATAATGAGAAGAAAGAGCATTCTCTGAGGTAATGGAGGAAATGTGACAACAGTCTCCTCACTGCCCAGGAGACACAAAAGGGTGGAGGAATCTGAAGGCACTACTGTCAAGGGCAATTGTCTGAGACTGTGTGATGGAAGGCAGGTGACATGAGCAAGGAATTGTCACCTTTAGTCCAGGGCAGCAGACGAGATGCCTCAGGCACCGGAGTGTTGGGAGTTGATGTGAGGTGCAGCAAGGAACATAAGGGCCATTTGCCCTTATTTGGGCTCGTATGGAAAGGCAAAAGCAGCACAACCCATACACAGGAGGTGCTGCCACCCCAGGACTCCCCGAAATAAATGAGGCTTTGGGTCCTGAAGACAGGGTCAGCTACAAAAGCAACAGGGCTCAGTGCAACATAAACATGCCAGGCCTCTCGTTCAAAATTAACAATTTTAAAATAGTGACAGCAGCATTTAAATACAAACAGTGCCCTGTTAAGAATGGGTTCTCCCACAACTGCATAGGTCACACGTCTTCAAGCCACCTAACCTTGCCTGAATAGAACTCATGCATAAGTGGAAAGGGGTAAGAACTGATATGTTACAGTATTATAAACATAATGAGAGTATGGTTAAACATGTCATCAATTTCCTCCAATTCTTCAGATTAGTACTAGCTACTTGCAAATGTAAATTTTAGTTTTATTTTTTTAACTGATTTCAAAAACTAAATCAGCTGAGCACATCCCTCTCAATAATGTACTTAAAAATATTAAACAAATAAATGGCTTACTATTTTGAGAGCTTTCTAGTTTTTATTCAAATGCCTGCTTGATCAAGAAGTGTTTTCTAAACTCTGAATTATATGCATGAAGTCATGGCAAGAGTGATTCAAGATACTTATGTTGCTTTTTGCTTATTTAAATTTTCAATAGAACTTCCACAAAGATTTTAAATCTTCTTATTATGGTTTCTATCCAACAGAGTAGTTGCTTTTATTGCTTTAGTAAATGCTTATAAACACTTTAAATTTTTTCTTTGTTTCTTCTTGTAACACTTTACATTCACACACCTGACATTTCCATCATTTCATATTCATTTTATACATCTTCTAAAGAAATTGTTTTAAAATTGATTCCAAATTATTATAATCACATTTTAAAGAATATTTTTGTTTTCTTCCTCAGGTACCCTTTTGCAATTAAAGGTAAGGCAAATTAAGTTTAATAAAAGAATGTTAAAAAGCCTGACCAGGTAGTAAGTAGCCAAGTGGATAGAGTGTAGGACTGGGACAGAGAGGACCCAGGTTAAAAACTCTGAGGTTGCCGGCTTGAGTAGTGGCTTACCAGCTTTAGCGTGGGATCGCTGGCTTGAGTGTGGGATCATAAACATGAACCCATCATTGCTGGCTTGAGCCCAAGGTAACTGGCTTGATCAATGGGTCATATGCTCTGTAGTAGTCCCTCAATCAAGGCACATATAAGAAAGCAATTACTGAACAACTAAGAAGCTGCAACAAAGAATTGATGCTTCTCATCTCTCGCCCTTCCTGTTTGTTCCTATCTGTCCCTCTCTCTGACTCTCTCTGTGTCTCTGTTAAAAAAAGAAAAAAAAAGGAATGTTAAAAAAACAATGAGTCCTCACTTAATCTCATTGATAGGCTTTTGGAAATTGTGATTTTATGTGAAATGACATATAACTAAACCAATTTGACTATAGGCTAACTCAGGAGTCCCCAAACTTTTTACACAGGGACCAGTTCACTGTCCCTCAGACTATTGGAGGGCCGGACTATAAAAAAAAAACAACTATGAACAAATCCCTATGCACACTGCACATATCTTATTTTAAAGTAACAAAACAAAACGGGAACAAATACAATATTTAAAATAAAGAACAAGTAAATTTAAATCAACAAACTGACCAGTATTTCAATGGGAACTATGGGTACGCATGTATCCTGTGCTCCTCTCACTGACCACCAGTGAAAGAGGTACCCCTTCCAGAAGTGCGGCGGGGCCAGATAAATGGCCTCAGGGGGCCACATGTGGCCCATGGGCCATAGTTTGGAGACCCCTGGGCTAACTGATATAAATATTTAAGTTCTTATGGCATATTTCTGATTACAAAAAAAATCACCAAGCTTTTAAATAAAACCCTCAAAGACTTTTAATATTAAACATTGAATAAAATGTGAGCTATAGATGCATTTAAGAAAGATGAATAGGCTCTGGCCAGCGCCTCTTGAGCAATGGATAGAGCACTCAGGTCACAGGTTCAATTCCTGGTTAAGGTACATATGAGAGGCAACCAATGAGTGCAAAACTAAATGGAACAAATGAAACAACAAATTGATGCTTTCCTCTCTCCCTTTCTCTCTCTCCCCTTTTCAAGTCAATGGGAACAAACAGAAAAGAAGATGAATAAAAACAAGTAAGATAATTTTTTTCCAACACACCTTTCTGTTCCAGATTGCAGTGGCCAGAGCCCATCCCAGCAGCTCAAGGAGCCAAACAGGACCCTACCCTGAAAATGACACTCTTCCATCTCAAGTTGTGCCCACACACACTCATACTCACTCAGACTGGGACAATTTGGACACTACAATTCACTTTATTGGCACATCTTTGGAAATGTGGCAGGAGAACAAGGTACAAGTAGAAAAGCTACACAGGTGTCAGAAAAGTGTGCAAACTCTACACAAACAGTGTCCCCAGGCAGAAATCTGTTATTTTTTTTCATCAATGTTATTACAAAATGACATAGAATAACACAACATTATTCAAGGATCTGCTGTATATATATTTATGCACAAACCTTAACTGGAAACTCAGCTTTTTTTTCTCCTACTCTAAGCAACATTTTCAATTTTTTTCTTGTTTTTTAAAACACTGTAATAATAGGCTGTGGCCGGATGGCTCAGTGTAGAGCATCAGCAAGGTGTATTGACGTCCCCAGTTCAATTCCTAGTGAGGGTACATAGGTGAAGCGACCAACTGCTTCTGCACCCCTCCCCCTCTCCTCTCTCTCTCTCACTCTCACTCTTCCCCTCTTGCAGCCATGCACCCTGGGCACTGAGGATGGTTCCATGGCCTCACTGCAGGCAATAAAATAGCTAAGTTGCCAAGCAATTGAGCAATAGCCCCAGATGGACAGAGCAGAGCATCATCCAGTAGGTGCTTGCCAGGTGGATCCTGGTCAGGGCACAAGTGGGAGTCCATCTCTCTGCCTCCCTGCCTCTCACGTAAAGAAAAACAAAACAAAAACATGCAATAACAGTAATAAAGGCATATGATTCTCTTCTTAGAGATGTCACAAAGAACCTTCACAAAAAGTTCCTCCATAACTCAATGCTGTCTTTTCAGAATTCTATCAAATTTCATTAAAAGTGTTTTTTCTTCCCTGCATTCATTCCCTCGAGAGACTTGTGTTAAATTTCTAAATCCACCTTTGATCATTCAGATCTAATAAAAAGAGATAAACTAAGAAATACATTTTTCTTTCTCTTGTCCAATGTTACCTTACTTACATTTTCTACCTTTTCTTTTTTTCTTCATTATTCACCTATTTCTCCATTAGTATTTTCATATTCCTTCTCTTGATTGCCCTGCATAAATTTCTTCAACAGCTTTTATTATCTCACCTGCCTTTCGGCTCATCCTCAGGCCAGTTGTTTCCTTCTTAGAACAGCGATGCAATGCACTGATGCAGAATTCTTGCTCAAAACTAACACTTTACACCTGCATGATGTTTTGCTGATTGCATCTCTGGCTTGTTGCTAGAAGAAGTGAACTTTTATCAACAGATGGTATATGTGATGGTTATTTTTATGTGTCACCCTGTCTGGATCACAGAGTGCCCAGACATTTGTTCATACAGTACTCTGGGATTTTCTGAGAGATGGTTTCTGGATGAGATTAACACTTGGATCAGCAGATTGGGTAAAGCAGATTGCCTGTTCTAATGTGAGTGGGCCTCATCCAAACAGTTCAAGGCATAACTAGAACAAAACGGCTAACCCTTCCTGAAAAAGATATAATTCTTTTTGTCTGATCCCTTAGATCATAGATATGTTTCGACTTTGGCTTTTCCTTGTTTTGAACTTGAACTGAAACACTGGCTCTCACTGTTCTCAAGACTTCCAACATTTGGACTCTAACTACACCATTAATTCTGGTATCAAGGCCTTCAGTCTCTCACTGACACTACACCATTGGCTCTCCTGGGTCTTCGTTTACTGACTCACTCTGACTCCAAAATTGTCTGAGCCAATTTTTTGTAACAAATCCATTATCTAGCTAGCTAGCTATAGTTACATATCCTATCATTCTCTTTCTCTGGAGAACCATGATTAACACAGAATGCAAAAATACGTTTTATTAATAAATTAGTGTTAATCATTATGCTTCTATGTGTGCGCATGTGAGTCTGTATGGGTATAAACTCAAAATAATTATTCATTTCATTTAAAAATGTATTTTACAGCTTAGGAAAGTCACCTGTTTCTTGTTTTATTGTCTTAGTAAATTGTTTGATTGATTAACCTGCAACAATATGGTATAGCTGTTTATATAAAGGCAACTGTGATATATGTTTCTGTGATATATATTTTTATTCAGTCTTTACAAAAGTAGAAAAATTCTGCATCAAAAAAATCTCAAGAAGCAGAATAATGTAGTACCTAGGCAGCTATAGTTTGAAAATATGATTCTGATTTAAAAATATACAGAATTTTATTATAATAGCAAGTGTAAAAATAAATATTTGTTATACACCAATTATAGTTTATTTTGTTTTATTAATTTTTGTCATGTTAGTATGTAATGGGTAAAACTGTAGAAAAATTAATGGATCTAAGTAAAATATCTATTTATTTTGGAATTTGTGCATGTAATAGTGAATATTTTTTTTCTATACTTTTCTTTTACAGTAATCAGATAAGTTTGATCAGGACATATTTGTAGTAGTTGCAAGTCTTTGCCAACTCAATGCAAATGGTATCTCCAGAGACTTTTGAGGTTTTTGAAGCAAGGAATTTTAAAACTAAACATGATCCATTTTATTGCTTCAGCTTATCAATGAGAAGTCTTGTATGCTAAAATGTAACTTTTTACTTGCATTTCTAATCTCAGTTGTTGCTTGCTTACAAAAACTCTTATTTTACTATAAAAAGAAATTAAATTAGTTTAGCACAATTAGCCACCACAAAGTCAGCTGGATTAGACACAGCAACATTCCAATTTTTGGTGATTCTAAATTATGCCTTTTGCAACTTCGAGCAATTCTCCAGGCACAAGTGTTTTGTTCACCACTTAGTAACTTATAGATTTATCATTTTCCCTATCCTAAGGAGATTTTTAAAATGCTTTTTGTGCCAGCCACATTTATTAGCATTTAATATCATTGTGCAGTTTCCTTTGAATATTTACTATTGTTTAAGTGATGGTATTCTTAGTAATGCTTGCTAAGTTTTATCTATTTTTAATTTGAGTCATCTGTTTAGTCCTAAATTTATCCATATTGATTTTATAATTGTGACCAAAGTATTTTTTCAGTATAGCCTATAAATTTTAATATGGAATACCAATAGCGCCATATACCCAAAGCCAAATGATATACCCAAAGCCAAATGAATATTTGTTGAATTGACATTAATGTATGTATGTATGTATGCATATAAAGAATCTTAATTATTAACATTAAATTTCATAAAATATAACAGACTTAATTGTCCTTCCTACTATGGACACATCGCATGATTGCTGTACTCAGTATCTATCTTACCATGATAAGGCCTTCCTATAAGCAAGTTCCATTTATTTTTCTTCTACTTCTTATTCAGTGCAAAATGATCAGCATCAGAAATGAACAAAAAATATTAATAAAAAAGAAGCCATTATTTTTATTTTTAGGTATATGGGAAATTATCCCAGCAGAACGTTTCCAAAGAATTTATGTTCCAAGTAAGATTGTTTAGAGTTTCCATCCCTGCCTCCCATTGATTTGTTCCATATCTATGTGAAAATTGTCCAAAGCTGATCAAGAGAGTTGTTCTTTACTGAAATTTGACATCAAATAATCTAGTAATAAGAATAAAAAAACACTTTTAAATAGAAACATAGGAGGAAAATACCAATTTTCCACCAGACAAAATTGAGTGTCAATAAATTAGAGCTAAAAACTATACTATGCAATGTTAAGTGGGATGAAACAATTAAAATAAAGGTAATGTGGATCCTAACTTCAGACCTATTACACACACACACATACATACACACACATACTTCCTCCAAGAGCACATAAAAATTATGGTAAAAATGCAGCAAATTTCCATTCAAGTGCATACCTGAGCTTTTAATAAGAAACAAATAAAAGGTACTAGAAAAAAATAGTGAAAATCAAGTTGCCACAGTCAAAACTAATGCTGCACATTCCATAATCTGCTGGCACAGCGATTCTGAGACGAGATATATTACCCACATACATGAAGAAGGAAATAAAACATTGAGCTTCCAAAAACTGGTTTATATCTGTGATAATTTAAAAAAAAATCTGCACCTTCAGTGGGCTGTCCCCTTAGTGAAAGTCTGACTAGAAATACTAAAGTAAGAAGAAAGCTGTCTCTGATTTATTTCTGAAGGATTGGGAAAATCTCTGAAAACACATAATACTACCCACAAGCCCACCAGGGTAGGTTTTAAATATGAAATATCTGTGTAATATAAAAACCCAGGAAAAGATATTAATGTAAAATTTTGCCCTGAATGAATGCATTGCTAAGGCCCCAGGTAGAATCAAAACCAAATTCTTTCCAGAGGGATACACCCTAGGATGTATTCCATAGATTGTATTTCCTAACTTTCTCATCTCTCAACTTCCTGCCCATATTTTTGGTTACATAGACTGAAAAGGTAAGGTTTATATTTCTCAAACTTTCTTTTCCATGAGGGTTTTCTTGTGAGTTGAGTTTCCCAAATTAAATACACTTGCATGCACTATGGAACATAATCATTGAAGCAGAGGTTACCTTCCTGATATATTGCTTCCAGAAAGCGTTGTGGTTACACTGAATGCTAGAGACAGCTGAGACACACAAAATTAGCATTCCAGTATCTAGTAGTCATTTCCATGAGGATCTGAGGAAAAAGACACAGACTGATATGATGTTCCAGAGTCTGGTCATCAGGTTCATGGATATGAGAGTCAGCTGTAGTGGCAGCACCAATCCCTTCTTGATATCAAGAATTAAGACGTATCTGAACATTTACATGACTTGTAAGCTAACATGTTTTTCCCCCACAGTATCATGGATGCTGGCAGAACATACCAGTTTCCTAGATCATAAGCAAATTACTTTAAAACTATGACAGAGCTGAAAGCAGGAACCTCCTATACATTCTGGTTTCCATGTCTGCTCATATCTCACTAGGGCAATGAGGAGACACACCCATGAGGATACTGCACACCCCCGCAGTTAGGTACGGCCACATGTGGAGACAGAATTCATAGCAGAGATATGAAGGCTGCCACACTTGTCTCAAGTTGGGCTATATCTAAAAGACCATCCCTGTGGGATCATCTGGAATCTCTGCTGTAATTTCACTGCAGTTAAATTCTTTGCCTGATCCTGCTTCCCTAATTACTTAAACTTGACTTACTCAAGAGAACACCCCAACTGTACACCTGCATCTAAATCTCTATCCCAACTTCACTTTCCAAGACACCAACTTAAGATATATATTACAGCACACAGGAAACAATCTATTCTTGGTATTTCAAGCACAAATATATGAATATTGGCATTAAAAGCTTACAGAATAATTGGAACGTCTGTTTGCAGAAGTAAAAATCTGAAGCCAGAACAGGACTATTAAATCCAGAAACACCCTACCTTAATCAACATCTCAAAGTCCATGGTTGGGACACAGTTCTCCACGGGTTTCGGATGTATCTACACATTTTGTGAGCAAGGCATCAAATGCCTTCTTTTTCTGAACTATCTGTTTAAAGATGTTTGTATTGTGCCATTTTGAAATTCAGAGATCCTCTTTCTCTCCAAAGTAGAGAGTAGAATAGTGTTTATCCAATATCATAAAGATAGTATTTATTATATTTATGCAAAGCTTTCATAGGTTTGTTGAAGCCCATTATAAAACATACAGCATCTCTAATTTCTGGATTGCTCATCTGTAAGACAAATCCATGAGGATCTGGGGGACAAATGAATACTTAAAGATCACATGGAATAAAGGCCAGTTGGAGGCAAGTCTTGGTAGATCAACTTTCTGCTCAGGTACAACATTGTGAAGGAAAAGAAGAATATAAAAATGTGATTGAAGCAGTGGTTTCCCTGGAATAAACAGTGCAAATTATAATGTAAGGCCTTCACATACTCAGATGGGAGGACCAAATAGGTTATATAATTTCCCTAAAATAATATCTTCTACTTTGTAGACAGAAGGCTGAGGTAGCCAAAAATTAGTTGCAGAATCTAACCTTATAGATTACTGAATTACAACATAAATTGAATTTTTAACTTCACCCTGCCTCTTAGGAGACAAATGGGAAGAAATAGGTCTCTGAAATCTGGAATAGTTTTAAATAGAGACAGATATTTTGAGACATGTCCCACAGAACCTCCGCTGTTAGTACAATCAACTCTATATGCCTAATCAAAGTATTCCTGCCATACTTACAGCCATTGTAATAATCTCACTTGCAATAATGTTCTAACAATGACATTCCAATATTTTCTTGCCCCTTTCCTACCTCTCAGTGTCAGATCCAGCATGCCCTTGGACCAAGTACAAAACTTGCCTGAAAAGCAAATGACTCACGCACCAAAATAATGACAAGATGTTGATAATTTATACCAGTAAAAACCTGATGAATATATGTGGGGATAAATTCTAAGAGTAATAGATTAGATAATAAACAAAAGACTTTAGATGAGGTCATATTTATCAATATGGGTATGATTATGAGTATTGTTGGTTTATTAGGCTAGTTTCAGAATATGGTATTTGATTCTTTTGTTTGATTTATTAACCCAAACTAGATTACTCAGTAGTACCTTATAGTAGATGTTGAGAGTCTTAAATTTATCTGATATAGTTATAAAAACTCAGAATACTTGGAATTACAGGCCCAGGTTCTTTAATAATGTCCCTGAAAGGCCAGTTCTTTGTCAATGCACTAGCAATTGATCACCAGTACCTTTTTAAAGTACTATGGTTATGTCAACAGCAAAGATCAACTCTAAATCCCTAATATGACATGTGTACTTAGAGGGACCAGCCAATTACCTGTGGCAGGTTGGCAGGTTGATTATGCTGGTCACATTGCATCATGGAATTGGTAGATATTTTTCACACTAGAATAGACAGTAATCTGATATGAATTTATCTTTCCTGGCAGCAATATTTCTGAAATTGTCACCTTCTTTTGATTCACCAAAAGCCTTTTTTTTTTTTTACTGCCACATATCCCACACAGTATTCATGCTGGGCCAAATAAGTCAACTCATTTTCAAATAAAATAAGTATGAAATTCACTAGGTTTATCACAAACCCCAATACCCAGAAGCAGCTGGTTTTGCAAATAAATGTAATAGCATATTTTATTGAGTACTTAGATATGGTGCCACCTAGTAAAAATAATTGCTTGTGAGTCAATGATTCAAGATGAAATAAATACTATAAGTTGGGAAGTAATATATAATGTTGCTCTCCCATATTCCAGAATTTCACTTAATAACCTACTCACAACTTTTGCTCATTCCTTCTTCAACTGAAAATTCTGCTGCTTTAGTTTGCAAGGGAGGAATGCTCCTACTAGGTCACACACAACACAATATTCCATTAAATTGGATGTTTAAATTGCCACTTGACAGCTATATATATTTATGCAATTGAAGCACAAAGAAAATTGGGAAACTGACTATTATTCTTAAAAGAATAGTGTTGTGGGTACTGGCATCTGTTATGAACTCAGAAGATCCTTTGGACTAACTCATAATATTTTCACATGCATCAGTACATATTGGTAGCCAGTTATAGCAAACTAATACAGAAAAAAAATCACAAAAGACTAAAGTTATTTCAGAAAAAAAATGTGAGTCCACCTTAAGGTAGAACACAACAGTAACAACAGAAATCTAAATGTTTAGGTATTCCCCAAAGATCAAAAAAAACATGAAATAGTGAAGGAAAGATAGTATAACACCAGATATGATACTGTGATCAGTAAAGAATTACAAACCAAAATCACCTGTGTTTTTTTCCTTTTGCATTCTATGCTTACTATAAATATCAGCCAATGTGCTTTTATGTTAATCTATCTTTCTCTTATGGTTTTACACAAGGTATTGTAGGTGTTGGTAGATGTACTAATGTAGCTTTCAGATTAGAGCATATCAAATTGAGATTATGAATGAATTAATACAATGAATATCAACCCAAGGGCATTCCATGACAAATAGAACTTAGTATGTCCCCCTCTGGGCATACATATCTGTGCTGGAAGACAGACAGGTAGCTGCATCACATTACAGAGAAAATAACTTCTGAAGATGGAGAAGAAGGTAGGAATGGGAAGAGAGTCTTCAGGTATGTCTGGGGATTTGCTCCCATTTTTAATAGAAAGATATATGAAACAAACCTGGGAAAATGTTAATGCCTCATTAAATGGTTCAGAGCTCAGATTTCTATGATATATTCTGTAGTATTACATGTATTTAAAGTTTTGTTTTCAGCCTGATGAGAAGGTAGTGTAGTGGATAGAGCATTGGCCTGGGAAGTAGAGGATGCAGGTTCGAAATCCCAAGGTCACTGGCTTGAGTGCGGTCTCATCAGCTTGAGCATGGGGTCAATGGCTTGAGCATGGGATCACAGAAATAACCCCATGGTCGCTGGCTGGATCCCAAAGATCACTGGCTTGAAGCCCAACATTGCCTGTTTGAGCTCAAGTTTGCTGGCTTGAGCAAGGGGTCACTGGCTGGACTGGAGTCCCTCAGGCAAGGCACATATGAGAAAGCAATCAATTAACAACTAAAGCGCAACAACAAAGAATTGATGCTTCTCATCTCTTTCTTCCTGTCTGTACTGATCTGCCCCTCCCTCTGTCTCTCCCTTGCTCACTAATTTTTAAATAAATAAAGTTTTCTTTTTAAATCCAATAAAAATTTGAATATAAAAAGGATGGATTCATATTTATTTCCTCTTAAACTTGCAAGTATAAATATTTGGATATGATTCAATTACCATTTAATTGGTAAATTATTATATATTCTTCAGGATAGGGGCAAGGCAACTTCAAGGTCCTTTAATTCACAAAGAGAAAAATTATACAAATGAGAATGAAAGCAGGATTTAGGAAACTTTATTTATAGAAAATGGAAGAATAGAAGAAAATATTGTTTAATAAGAACATGCAATAGAATTGAATTGTGAAGATTTTTTAAGATAACAAAGAACACTTCAGAACTTGATATAATGCTAGTGTGTAGTATGGGGGAAACTATTATTGGTTTTAAGAACACAGTAGATTGGGTAAATAAAAAATATTGTAGTGTGTATTTTAAGAAAATAATAAAGGATCATAGCAGACCAGAAATGTTCATAACTGATGGGAAAGATGATGTGTACATTCCTGAGGGTATTGTAACTTTGTCTAAAAGTAAAACGCCATAAACTGCAATCATGAAAACTATACCACCCTCCCCCAAAATGACATGTTCTGTGCTGCTCCACATGAAACTTTAAATATTCTGTCTTTTTTAACCGCTCACTGAGCAGCATTTCTTGAAATGATATCATATCGAGATGATTTGTGGGTCTGGTTCCCACTCCCCTTCAGATAGAATTTATTTCAAGTACCCTTGAGATAATTTTATTTAGTGTTTTTATTATAGTTATTTTCATGGCAAATTGTGTAAGGATTTAGTTTGAATATATTTAAAGTGTCTCCTAATAGTGGCATACATAACAAAAATCTCATGTTGCAGAGTGTAAGTTAGTTGCTAGACAGTTTTAAGGAGATATTTTTCCCTCTGTGCACAAAATTGTGCAATGACAAATTAAAAGAGAGGGGGGCGCTGGGTAGAGAATCTGCTGTCTCTTACTCTGTAGATACTGAAGCAGGGTACCAATATGAAAAATTCTACAGAGGAGGCTCATTCTAAAAACCATAGACTGGTATTTTTCCTAAAGTTTATTATAAAACAATCCATCTTTTAAAGTTTTACTATTTTCTTATCAATTTCATTATCTTGTCTCTAAATGATTACTTCTTAGTTTGAAAATCAATATTTTAAAATTGAATTTGAACAAAGTTCTCCATGTTTCCAAATTTGCATGTGTTCTCTTTGTTATTAAAGTTTTTAATGTGGATCTGACAAACTTTGTGCAGTAGATTAAATATGAATTTCTAAAGCACATTTTGTTTCACTGAAAGTTCTAGATAAATTGACTAAAAGGGCCCTAGGGTATTTAAATTGCCAACATGTGAAAACATTACTGTGAACTAAGCATAAATAAGCCTTGTTGTTTTAGACAAAATTATTCTGTATAAATTATTTTAAGGGATTTATTATTTTGGAAATATGAGTTAAAATTTCAAGATAGAAATGCAATGTTAAGTTAAGCTGAAAAAGTGCATTTTAGTGCTTATTTTTATTTCTTCCCTCTACATAATCTTCAGTTCAGAAGCATTCTAATTTTTAAAGACAGATATTTAATCATTTCTCAACTATTCCCATCTCAAAGATTGGCAATATTAGAGTTTACACAAAATCAGAGTTTTCCTCAGTCAATGATACCAAAATGCTTTTAACAAGCAAAGTTTCCAATAGAGCAGATTACAACTGGCACAATATTTAATGGGTCCCAGTGAAGCCAAGAGTTCAAAGGACCACCGTGGGAAGGCCCTGTGTTAATGAAGCATATCAGAGGAAATGTCCAGTCGGAACATTTTAATTCTCATTTATTTCTGGCCTGCCATTCGGTTAGTCAAAGGACAATTTGTAAAGCGATTCACCCTGTCAGTGAACAGAACCCAGATAAATCAAACAGTATCTGGAAAATAAAACACAGCCAATCTTTTGTTTTTGTCCTCCCAAAGGTATATTACATACATAATACATAGAATACAAACCTCACACTTTAATCAGGAGAGTCAAACAATATAATAATATAAGAAGGTCACTACAAAAATATATTCTATTTATTATTTGACAATGCCATAGATCTAATACAATAATTTGATAAACAAGTACTCATTTACAGTATGGAATCTTGTCCATAGATATTATAAACAAAAAATTTATATATGAAAATAGAACTAGGAAGAAATTACTTGAACCTCTTCTTTCTTTCTCCATACCGCATACATACATACACACATTTTCTTAGGTAGACAGATTTACAAGAATGTACACTTTAAAGATTTCTAAACGGACTTCAATAACCTCTAAGCAGCCTTCAGTTCTAATGACATGACATTTTAAACAAGTTTATTTTGCAAAATTATTTTGAGTCCAAAATACTTTACAGTATTTGAATTAATTTCAGCATTTAAAAATTAAGGTATTTCGCCTGACCTGTGGTGGCGCAGTGGATAAAGCGTCGACCTGGGAACACTGAGGTCGCCAGTTCAAAACCCTGCACTGGTTCGGTCAAGGCACATATGGGAGTTGATGCTTCCAGCTCCTCCCCCCTTTCTCTCTCTCTCTCTCTCTCTCTCTCTCTCACTCTGTGTCTCCTCTCTAAAATGAATAAAATAAAAAGAAATTTAAAAAAAAAATTAAGGTATTTCATTCCAAAATTAAAAATTGAATTTTTAAAATCCCATTGGTATTATCTGTATTTTATAAGTTAGATACCATAGTTAATAATTTTAAAAGATGGCTCAGCAGTGCAACCATTTGGTTCTGGTGACTTTATCAATATTGATTTCAAATCTCCTTTTCATGTTTTTTATAATAGTTGGAGAATAAGTTTTTATTTTCACTTGACTTGATTTTGAAAACATATTTTTCCAGGAAATCATCAATTTTGCCTAAATTTCTAAATTGCTACAATTGAGTTACAGTAAGAATTGCTTATAATTATGGCAGTTTTCCTGTTTTTGTTTTTGTTGTTGTTGTTTGTTTTTAAATGAGAGAGAGAGGATTGGGAGAGAGAAAGAGACAGAAAGGGAGAGATATGAGAAGCCTCAATTCGCAGTTCCATCATTTTAGTTGTTCATTGACTCTCATACGTCTTTTGACCGGAGCTCCAGCCCAGCCAGTGACACCTTGCTCAAGCCAACAACCTTGGGCTCCAGCCAGCAACCATGAGATCATGTCAATAATTCCATATTCAAGCGGACAACCCAGTGTTCAACCTGGCGAGACTGCACTCAAGCTGGTGACCATATAGTTTGAACCTGGAACCTTAGTGTACCAGGTTGACACTCTATCCACTATGCTACCACCAATCAGGCCCTTCTGGTATTTCTTATAATTGTTCAAATATTTTATTGATCAGCCTTAAAAAATAATAATACATTTTATTATAAGTTAAAGAAGAAGCATTTGAAAATATTTACCTGTTCTACTAATTTTTCTCTAGCATATTATTTTCTGCCTTCATATCATACATTCCTTATTCCTAATTTTATTTGATTTTTACCTTATCCAATTTTAAGGTAAGCAATTACATTTTTATATTTTCAGAGCTACAATAAATAAGGTGTTTAATGATATCTTTTTTCATTTTAGTAATCTAGTGTCTTATAATGCTCAGCAGGTCCAGTTCATTCATTTATACCAGAATTTATTTAGTTCCCAGAATCATTTGAGTGTGCAACTCTGGAACACCAATACATTAACTAGGAAAACTCACAGGTTACAGAATAGTAAAAATAAAAATCTGTATCTTTTGATAACACAGTCATATTAAATTTAATCCATACCAGTTCAAGTCCAGGACACAAAATATATTGTTTTTATTTTTATGAAATAAAATGCAACATACATTTATCCGTTAAACTTCATCTGGCATTTAAACACACTCAGAAACTAACCAATGAAGCAATGCTTCAATCAGTACAGACTACAGAGTGAATCATTATCAAATACAAAGTTAGATGGTGATTTTGAAGGCACCTCACAGTGGGAATTTTATAAGCTTGCTAAATGGGTGAGATCAGTAGAATCTACTGCCAGTTTTTAGTGCTTTCTCAAAGGCAAATGTTTGTAAGACATTTGTTAGGAAAAGAGCCTATAATAAAAATATTCATGTCTAGCCTGACCTGTGGTGGCGCAGTGGATAAAGCGTTGACCTGGGAACACTGGTCGCCAGTTCAAAACCCTGCACTGGTCTGGTCAAGGCACATATGGGAGTTGATGCTTCCAGCTCCTCTCTCTCTCTCTCTCTCTCTCTCTCTCTCTCTCTCTCTCTCTCTGTCTCACTCTGTGTCTCCTCTCTAAGATGAATTAAATAAAAATTTTAAAAAAAGACATTTGTAAAAAAAAGTAAAATTCATATCTAAGATAATATACTATTTTATCCCCTTTTACACTGTCAACAAAATGGGTGGACATGATCTTTTGCAATATTGAATTAATTTGTTTCTATTAGAAACACGCAGAGAACATATGGCTACTAACAAATACTTGATGATTATTTTGTATTTAATGGCCAAGCAAGTGGAATGAAAGTCTTTAAAATGTTGAATCTTAAAAACAATAAACAAGCAGTACCACATGACATACTCTAGTTCACTCATGGGTGAATATTACGCACATCTCTTCATCAAAGCATAAGAAAACTGAGATATTGCCTCACTTTAAAAGCTGAGTTTGTTGTCAGATAGCCATGTGTTTTTATTCAACTAAGCAGTGTAAAACAGCAGAAACTTAAGGAAAAAAATTAATGAATTAATGCAGAAAACATCTTTTAAAAGACATTTTCTCCCTGAAAAACAAGAGTGTCAACTAAACATGTAGGAGAATATAAGAAAAAATTAATTATAAAATTAATTACAAAAATCTAGCTCATTTTCATATACTTTCAAAAAATAATTTAAAACATCAAAATAGACTAATTTACCATAGAAAACATGTAAAACTCTTATAAATCAACATAACAAAATGTGCAGCAACAGTATCAGGGTAACTATAAATATTACTAAGAGATATAATAAAAACACTAATTAAGAGAAAATATGGCTTTTAAAAAGAAATTTGGGGTTTTTATTATGGGAAATAATTAAATTCACTATTATTGTCAAAGTAAAGCTGATATGACTGCCAACAAATATTTGATACAAAAATAAGTTAATAGATAATTTTAATGCAATACATCAATAAATCATTCTGCAAATTACCAAATTATTCTAATGCATACATGTAAGAAAATATCAATATGTAGAAAGAATTTTGAAAAGTAAATTATAACAAGGAAGAAGTATGCCCATTCAGATATTAAAGAATATCATAAAATGTCTGACCAGGTTGTGGCACAGTGGATAGAATATCAGTTTAGGATGCTGAGGACCGAGGTACAAAACCCAAGGTTGCCAGCTTGAGCTTGGATTTACCAGCATGAGTGTGGGATCATAGACATAACCCCATGGTTGTTGGCTTAAAGACCAAGGTCACTGGCTTGAGCAAAGAATCACTGGCTGGGCGGAAGACCCCCAGTCAAGTCACAAAAAAGAAAGCAATCAATGAACAACTAAGATGCTGCAAATAGGAGTTGATGCTTCTCATCTCTCTCCCTTTGTGTCTGTCTGTCTGTCCCTGTGTGGCTGTCTCTCTCTCACTAAAAAAAAAAAAGAAAAAAATATCATAAAGCTATAAACTGTTGAACTCATGCCGGAATGAATGAGAATATATGACAATCAAATAAACTATAAATTAAAGGCAATAAGTGTTGCAGCGCTGATTGTTAGCTAATAAACACATGCAACAGGTCTTTTGGTTGGTCAATGCCCATACCATGTTTACTGTAAAATATTTAGAATATCATTTTCTGGATTCATTTGTATCTAAAAATTTAATTCATGACCAAATAGCATTATAAGGTGTTGGGAAATATAAATTACAAATAATATTTGAAAAGATGCTTAATATTTGAAAAAGAGAAATAAAGATTCCTCACACAAAATTAAACAAAAAAGCAACAATAAGATGCCTGCCAAACTGTTTGGAATGTATATTTACATTTTTTTTCTTTTTAATTAAGTGAGAGGTGGGAAGGCAGAGACAGACTCCCAGATGCGCCCAGACCGAGATTCCCTCAGCAAGCTCTTACTAGTCAGTTCTATGTTCCTCTGAGGCCGCTGCTCCATTGCAAGCAACCTAGCTATTTTAGCATGTGAAGTCAAGGTCATGGAGCCATCCTCAGTGCTGGGGGCTAACTTTGCTCTAACCATTTGAGCCATGGCTGCAGGAGAGGATGAATGAGGGAAGGGGGAGGAGGGGACAAAAAGATGGCCACTTCTCCTGTGTGCCCTACCAGGAATCAAACCTGGGACTTCCACAGGCCAAGCCGATGCTCTACCACTGAGACAATTGGCTAGGGCCTATATTTACATTTTTAAATGTAATCATAGAATTAAATTAATCTTATAAGAAATATTTCAGAATGTTTTATCTTTAGCACAGTGGCAGAATGGGAAAAAAATAAACTATTGATAAATAAGTTGTCATAATGACTAAAATATTGGAAATCATTGCTATATAAGTAGAATAAAATATTTTAAAAACATAAACGAATTTAATATTACCAGTAAATATTTAAAGTTTTGTTTGTTTGTTTTTGTGACAGAGACAAAGAGAGAGATAGAAAGAGGGATAGGCAGAAAGGGAAAGAGATGAGAAGCATCAATTCTTCCTTGCAGCTCCTTAGTCTCTAGTTGTTCGTTGATTGCTTTCTCATATGTTCCTTGACCGGGGGACTTCAGCAGAGCAAATGACCCCTTGCTCAAGCCAGCGACCTGGGGCTCAAGTCTGAGACCAGGGGGTCATGTCTATGATCCCACGCTCAGCCAGAGATCCCATGCTCAAACTGGTGAGCCCGCTCTCAAGCCGTCAACCTCAGGATTTTGAACCTGGGTCCTCTGCGGTCTAGTCCGACACTCTATCCACTGTGTCACTGCCTTGTCAGGCTACTTAAAATTTTTGTCACAAAATACACTTCACTAAAAAATTAGAAGCTATGTGACAGACTAAAAAATAATATCTGTAATATGTAGGGCCTAGATGTTATTGTCTTTATAATAGGAACCATTATTAGTATATATTAATAAAAGTTAAAATACAGTGAAAAAGAAGCAAAGAAAATTTAAGTATCTATTAAATATTTTAAAATTTTATTATCTCTTTAAATAAAAAGTTACTTTTAGCTTTAGTACAGAAAACTTTAAAAAATTTTTTGAGAAAATAAAATATATGAATTTTAGTTTCCTACAATAATATTATCCAGTATAATTTTTCTATCTATCTATCTATCTTTAATGTATTCATATATGGTCATTAGTCAGACACTGAAACACCAGCCTCATTAACAGAAAATGTTATCAGGGGAGGATGTGAAAAGGAAAGATGATAGTACTTGTATGTTTGGAGTGGGGCACCAAGAATTCCTGCCTTGTCGTGGTGAATCAGCTATTAGATAGTTCTATTCCTTGAATGATGGTTCCTTCTCCTCTCTAAGGATTCAGTCTCCCAGGTACTAAAGTGCAGAACTTTGGATTTGGTAACTTTGAAATATCCACTTCACGCTACATGATTTTGTTCTACAAGATCTTGTCATTTAATTTATATCAAAACTGTCATAGTTACATTAAGTAGAGATTCTTGAAGCTATTTTCTTTATTATTTTTAAGTAAATGTAATCACCATTTTTCAAAAAATTACAGCATGTAAGACAGGCTGTCTCTGAATTGAATCTTCTATTAGCCTCAGGGCATTGTCAATGTAGGCACTAGATACAATATTTAATACTTTTTCCTCTGCTCCCTTAATATTTAATAAACTTGATGTGTTCTTATTCAATCCTTATAAAAATATTAGCTTTAGATATTTAATTCCTCAACCCACCAAGCTAAATCTAAAACTTCTGTAACAGCCTGAGAAGGCATTGGTGCAGTGGATAGAGCGTTGGACTGGGATGTGAAGGAGTCAGGTTCGAGACCCCGAGGTCACCATCTAGAGTGTGGGCCCATCTGGCTTGAGCAAAAGCTCACCAGCTTGGACCCAAGGTCGCTAGCTCCAGCAAGGGGTTACTCAGTCTGCTGAAGGCCCGCGGTTAAGGCACACATAAGAAAGCAATCAATGAACAACTAAGATTGCAACAAAAAACTGATGATTGATGCTTCTCATCTCTCTTAGTTTCTGTCTGTCTGTCCCTGTCTATCCCTCTCTCTGACTCTCTCTCTCTGTCTCTGTAAAAAAAATAAAAATTAAAAAAAATAAATAAAAATTTAAAAATAAAACTTCTGTAATAGAGGTAAAGAGAATATACTCTCACAATTTTTTACATTAGTTCTACCTTATAATCTCTGCATTACTTTGTTTCCTCTTTCCTCACTTTCCCTCTGCTTACCTCTCCCTTTTTGCTATTCCTTCTCAAATTTTAACTTTGACAATAGAATTCGTTTTCTCATTTATGTCCCAACCTTGTATTCCACTGACAACATGAACAATATATAAGGTATTTATAAACGTTCAGCTCTGAAATAATGAATATGTAGCATGCTGTTATTTTTTAAAGCTTGATGACTGTGGTATTTTTTTGAAAACTGACACTGTCTAAAATGTAATTCCCTTGTTATTACTGTTTTAATGCGGAATTTGTGGCAGTTTTTGTGGTCTAATTCAAATGTATTTTTGCCGGGGGCTTTATTTTTCCTCTTTTGCTTTCCTTTTCTTTCAAAATGTTTATTGATATGAGAGCTAAATTTTTGTCTTTTTTCAAAGACTTAAAACTTTATTCCTTTGTACTCAATAAACACTTTGATTTAGGAAAACAATTTTAGATTTAGCAAGATGAAGTATGTTCAATGGTTAAATAGAATAAAGGCTATTTGAATATTTGTTTAAATCCAAGTGTATAAATAGTAGCATTATAGATAGTCTTATGAATTATCAAGATGACCACTTTTTGAATATTTTGAAGTGACCTATTGTTTCTGATAGAAAATTCCTTTCATCTGTATCCACAAAGACTTAATTTACTGATGTGCCTAATCTGAGGAAATCTATGAGGAAAAGCAGCTTTGTTGGTATATGAAATGCAGTAAATCTGAGGTTGGAACTTTGTAGATTTCCTATGTTCTTCACTATCATGACTGCCTTACCTATGAATGAAAAAAGGTAATTCAAGCCTGGACTGTGGTGGTGCAGTAGATAAAGCATCGACCTTGAACTCTGAGGTTACCAGTTCAAAACCCTGGGTTTCCCTGGTCAAGGCACATAAGGAAATTGATGCTTCCTTTTCTCTCTCCTCTCTAAAATGAATAATTAAAGTATTTTAAAAAAATAAATGGCCCTGGCCTGTTGGTTCAGCAGTGCAGTGTCAGCCTGTTATGTGGAAGTCCCAGTTTCAATTTCTGGTCAGGGCACATAAAAGAAGGAACCATCTGCTTCTCCACCCCTCCTTCTTACCCTTCTCTCTCTTTCTCTATCTCTCTCTCCTCTTCTCCCCTCCTGAAACCATGGCTTAAATGGTTCACGAAATTTTGCCCTGGGCAGAGAGGATGGCTCAATGGCCTCACCTCTGGCACTAAAATAGCTTGGTTGCTGAGCAACAGAGCAGCCGCCCCAGATGGGCAGAGCATCACCCTATAGGGGCTTGTCCTTGTCCTGTGGATCCCAGTTGGGCACACACAGGTGCCTGTCTCTCTGCCCCCCTCCCTCCCCACCTCTCACCTAATAAAAAAAGAAAAAAAAAAGAAAAGTAATTCAAATTCAGCCCAGATGAAATACTGCAATGACATTTTCTTATTGGCTTATATAAGACTCTTCTAATTAATGAAAGTTATGTTGAGCATCAATGTCTTTGAGTATATATTGGTTTATAACTTCACTTGCATTTGGGGAAAATTTAGCAGATGACAGGCTCTCTGTTTCATTATGATTGCTGTGCAAAAAGAAAAAAATCTTCAGTATTCTTTAGCTTTGCTTGGAATTACTCTAAGATAATAAAACCTCAGAAAAATATTGGTAAAAGGTAAAAGCCCTAGAAGACTAAAAGGATTATAAAGACTACTCCTGTTTCAATCAAATGTCACGGTTTCAATGAATTCCATCCATCCCTCTCCTCAATCACCAAAAACAAGCACAGATTTATCAAATCATACAAAAAAAAATAAAAGAGTTCAAGTTTAGTTCTGAAAAATTTTCAAAAGCAGTTTTTTTGTGGGGTTTTTTTTTGTTTGTTTTATTTTTTTTACAGAGACTGAAAGAATCAGAGAGAGGGACAGATAGAAAGAGAGAAAGATGAGAAGCATCAATTCTTTGTTGCAGCTCCTTAGTTATTCACTGATTGCTTTCTCATATGTACCTTGACTAGAGGGCTACAGCAGAGCAAATGACCTCTTGTTCAAGCCAGTGACATTGGGCTCAAGCCAGCAATCTTGGCTTTCAAGCCAGCAATCTTGGCCTTAAAGCCAGGGACCTTGGGCTTCAAGCCAGTGACCATGGGGTCATGCCTATGATCCTATGCTTAAGCAGTGATGCCTTGCTTAAACTGGTGAGACTGCACTCAAACCTGAGACCTTGGGGTTTTAAACCTGGGTCCTGCACATCCAAGTCCAATGCTCTATCCACTGCCTCACCACCTTCTCAGGCTCAAAAGCAATTATTAAACAACATGCTTTGGATACCTAGAAACTAAGGGTCTATAGAAAGCAGAATGGGTAAAATAAAAGTCACTGTATACTAACATTTTATTTCTCTTTTTGAAGGTTATCATAAGGGAAGATGAATAAATCTTTGTTTCACATTTTATAATATTGTTATGGAATACTGAATTACATGGGTTGAACCTAGAACAATTAAGTGTCCTTGCATCTATTTAAATAATCATTCATATGTTCAATGTCTACGATTATGTCAACATTTTCTAAATTGTGTTCATAGCCTTAAATACTATATACAAAAATGATATATTAATTTGAAAGTAACATGAATACAAATGGCAATAATGAGTAAATGAGAATTTTTAATCTTTAATAAAAATAAATGTAAGATACTGATTTAACTCTCAATATACAGTCCACCAAATTCACAATAAAATTGCCTGACTTAACAAGGTATAAAAAAGAAACAACTCTACTGCAGCCACCCCCCCCCAAAAAAAAACCCAGAAAAACTAAACACATGTAATCTGATTCCAGATTGTTAATTCTAGTGTACCTAATGAGAGTCATCTTTAATAAAACTCCCCCCCATAAAAAGAAAAGGAGCAACTAACTTATTATTTATAACTAAGCACTTTGATACATATGTCATATCCAGAAGGAAGTTTGAGCGTAGTTGAGGGAAGATCACACCTAGAGTACTGGGTTGTATTCCAGGAATCAGCACACTTCACAGGGAAGAAATAAAATGGACTGCATTCAACAGAGTAAGTAAGAAGGCAGAGAAACCTGAAAGCCAAGTCATATAAATAATTACTTGAGATATAAATAAAAAACAGAGATGCTCCATTTGAGATACAGAGCATTTTAAGGAATATGACAGTCATATTTAAATATTTCAAGGGCTTCTCTGTGGGGAGAATAACTATTTTATGAATAATCCGCAAAGCTGAATTAGTACCAGTAATTTTAAACTGCAAGGACAGATTTAACCTCAATACAGCATGTCTTCATAGCTGCAACAAAGTTTTATCCACTAATTGGTGGTTGCAAGTTATTCAAAGTAACTTACGATAAGCTAAATGACTTTAACAGGCATATATGAGAGGATTTGATCATAAAAAGAGTACTTATCAGGTGAACTAGATGCTTTTTAACATATCAAAAGATATAACATACTATACTATATCATTGTTAAGAGAAGAAAGAATTATTATTTAAAAACATAGATACCTATTATTAGAAATTTTAATTTAATTTTGGGGTCAAAGGGAACTATTCTTATGTTAAAATGTTCACGTGAAGAAGACTGAAACATTTTGACTCAGACTTGTCCTTAAGGCAATAGTTCTTAAATTTTATCATGAGTCATAATTATCAAGAAGGCCAAGTTAGTAGAATTGTGTGGAATCTGGAAATTCATATTTCTAACAAGTTCCCATGGGATGCTGACTGTCTTAATTCTAGAACCACACTTTCTGAACCACTGTCTTAAGCGGGTTTGGAGTATCTGTGCTGCTAACTTTCAAGTTCATTATGCTTCTAGACGGACAGTAGTGGAAATTGAGCTTCAGGTTATTGTGCAGAATCGCTAGCTTCCCAAAGTATGATGAACTAACGTATGATAAAAATTTGCTTCTTTACAAAATTATCTTTCATTAAAAATATTTTATTAATTTTTAAGGTATATGAAATTACCAACTATCTATTATTTCTCCTTCTTAGACCCTTTCCATTGACTTCTTCTCAATCCTAGAATAATATTAAAAACTTTTACTATTATTTACAGTACTCTCCCATTACCTCTCTGCTTCTCATCTCTTTAAATTGAGTAGCGGCTTCTGCCTATTTTCCTATATGTTGAAAGCATTCAATCTTTGAAAATATTAAATTCATTCTCAGAGTTTTTGAATGTGTGTATATGTATCTATACACACACACACATATAATCTTTCCTCTTGCTTAGAAAACTTTTACCCCTTCTTTTTACTAATAAGATTTTTTCTTCTGAGTTTCAACTAAATTGTTTCTTCATTTTTGATACCTCTAAAACCAAGCTGAATGACCATCGTATGCCCTTCCATTGCACTCTGCAGTTACTTCAAGATTTGCTTACTAAATTATCGATCTCTTTGAATATCTAAGTTCTATATACTGTTAAAATATCTCAACTAGTGAGGTTTTAAATAAAAGTATACTAATATTGGGAAATTTTAAATATTTAAGCTTCAGATAAGTATTTTGCTTAATAATCTTAACTACTATCAGTGACGATTAAAAACAAATATATTTTCTTAATTATGAACAGAACTAACCTGGTCTGAACAAAATGTTGTCTCCGTCTGAGATTTTCTTCACTAGGAGTTATCATTAAAAGTTACTATGCATCTTTTCCCAGTCAACCTGGCAAAGTGATGGTTTAAATAATCCCTCTGAAAGTTCTGTTCTTATTATTTGTTTGGAGTTCATAATCCCAGAGCCTGTTTGTAGCTCGACAGATTATAGGTTTGATTTTCCTCTACTAATATCATATTCATATTATATTCAACTATCCACCTAATGCATACAACACTTACATTCCATCTGCTTAATGTTGTATTATTATTTTCTTTGGTCTTCCGACATCTGCAACCAAAAATATTTGCAAATATTTTGAAAATATTTGCAACCTGCACAAAATTTTCTTCAAAATGAGTTTCCTTTTATATAGAACTATTCTTCTTTATTAGTTATATTCAAATTATATATCTATATTTTATATATGCATCTTTTATACATATATGTATATTTGAACAAAATATATGTATATTTTGTACATATCTTTTACATATATCTCTTTTATGCACATGTGTATATTTATATAAAATATATGTGTTTTACATATATTTATACCATATACAAATATGTATTTATATGTGTCTATTTTATACAAATATATGTATATTTTATGCATACATTTTAAAGTTTAGAAATATTAGAAATGCTATACCTATGCTAGAATTCTACAGTCTTTCTCCATACCATTTTGTTATATGACTTATTACATATAATTTCTAAGTTAAAAATGCTGAATACTGCTTTTTAAACAGAAATCAATACTCCTTTGGCTTTTTAACATTTAATTCTTGCATACAGAACTCTAGTCATCAGTATAAAGCTCATATACCCGGACCACACTTTAGAATCATTCAAACTCTTATAAATAACCATGTGTGGGACCAATCCCAGAATCTCTAATTTAATTTTTTAAGGGAATGGACCACACACATGCAATTTTTATGCTCTCAGATGACTCTAATAATCTGTCAAGATTTATAACCATGGTTTTAGAGGCCCTTAGAGTCAGTCTATATCTATAATTCTTAAAATATTCTTAAATCATTAAAAAGAAATGAATCTAACATAAATGCAAAATCTTTCTCTGCAGGTTTATACTATGTTTCACCCATAAAGATGCTAAATATGAGTTTCCTATTGAGAGTCAGTAGTATGTTCATGGCAAGTATAGGTAAAATTCCCAATAGATGACCATTTTCTTTGACAAAAATCATTTAACTGGCTTACATTCTTGATAACAACAATAACAAAACAATGGGAGTAAGTAATTTTGAAATTACTGCTATTGAATAAATGTCTGTATTCTCCCAATGTTCATGTGTTGATGACTAATATCTGCTAATAACATACACACATTATAGTCATTGAATGGTGCCACCATTGGGAAGTAATTAGGTCATGAGAATGGAGCCTTCATAAATGAGATTAGTGCCTGTATAAGAAGCCTGAAGTGCTTGCTGCCTCTATCTCTATCTCTACGAAACAAGTGATGATGATAGCAGGAAGAGGGCTATGTATGGATCAAAGAAAGTGCTCTCAACAAACATTAGACCTGCTAACACCTTGATGTTTGACTTCCCAGTCTTCTGACTTGTGATAGATAAATGTTTGCTACTTAAGTCACCCTGTGTTTGCTACTGATGTTAAACCAGCCCAAACTGATTAGGACAATTATTTACTTATAGGTTGATAAAGAAAAAAGAAGCTAGATTAGTTTCCTTTAGACAGTTGGTAATTCTAGCAGTTGAAACATAGTTAAAAAAAGAGCTGAGTCAATGTCTTCCACTGGCATAAAGGCTTATACCTTGTAAACTTAGGTAATTTCAGTACTACAGCTAATAGTGTTAAGATTATGAGTAAAATGGACCCCTAGGACTCCCTTTAACTTTGGCTCCACACGGTCTCTATGTGTGATATTCCTGGCCTACATCTTCCGAGTCAATGAGTCTCGTCCAAGAAGCACTCTGTACTAAATAAAGCCTTTAATATTCCACACTTGGTGGCTATGCTCCCTTCCTCCTTCCTCAGCGGGGAAAATACCTTATATTTTGGTGCCAAAAACCCGGGTTGAGTTAGAAGTCCACAAGGGATCACTCCTCTCTCCATCCCTCTGAGAAAGAAGCAGGACCTCTGACTTTCCACTCGCGCCAGCGCACAGTGCAGTAAGTCCCCTGCTTCCAAACTCCCCTCAGTTCTTTCTGCTGAGACACCTTGTCCAAATCTGCAGCTGTGTCAGGGAACTCTTTTTCGTTCTAGTGCATGTGTGCCCATGGAGACGTCTCGAGCACATTCACTTTCCCTATCTGTCTATGGCCAGAGTTTGAGTTTTGGGACGCCAATACTCATCTCTGACCACTCCGAGAACTGAGGGTGACCATGGGGGCAAGGGTATCCAAACCTGACTCTAAAACACCCCTGGGGTATCTTATCCGAAACCTCCCAAACACTGATCCTTCTATAAAAAAAAAAAGAAACTAATTTTCTTCTCCAGTGTAGCCTGGCCACAATACCCACTGATACCAGGTGGCCTCAGTAAGAAAATTTCAATTTTAACACCCTAACTGATTTACTGAACTATTATTGTCAAGAGGCTGGAAAATGGTCAGAGTTTCCTTATATACAGTGGTTTCTTCATCTGTGTTTTTGTTCTAATCTCTGAGCTGGCTGCTCTACAACGTAGATCATTCTGGCCAGGGAAATTTCAGCTAAACCCTCTGCTCCATATCTTTCCTTCTTTGCCAACTCCCCTGAGGAACTTTCTTCCCCTCCTTCACAACTCCCTCGACTCCTTTGGTCTCATCACATCTCTTTGCTGGATCCTGTTTCTCTTTCACCTGCAAATGCTAATCTCTCTCTCTCCTCCCCTTTTAGTGCTCATGCCTGATCCCACTCCAGGCCACAAGAGGGAACCAACTTCTTATGCCCTCTCCACGAGGTGGCCAGGACGGAAGGAGTTGTTTGGGTTAATGTGCCTTTCTCCCTCTCTGATCTATCTGCAATCGAAAAGCATTTGGGCTCCCATTCTTCTAATCCTACCAACTATACCAAGGAATTCCAATATCTCACTCAGGCATATGACCTCACTTGGCATGATCTCTATATTATTGGCTTCTGCCTTTATGCCCAATTAATGAGACTGAATCCGGATGGCAGTAGAGCTCATGCAGATAAGATCTATGCCTCAAACGCTCAAATGCCCGTGTGGCCAGAGGAGGTCCCAGACACGGACCCCAACTGGAATGATCAGATGGAACAAAGAAGTAGGAGATGATGCAATCAAATGGTTGAATGTCTAATAGCTAGCATGCAGGATGCAGCACAAAAGGTAGTTAACTATAATAAATTAAGGGAAATTACTCAAGGACCTGATGAAAATTGGCTCTCTTCTTAAATTGCCTCACTGACACTATGGTCCTCCTTACTCGTTTAGACCCTACTTCCAGTGCCAGGGCCACTGTATTAGCTACTCACTTTATTTCCCAATCGACCCTGGACATTCAGAAGAAACTTAAGAAGGCAGAGGAGGGCCCGCAAACCCCTATCCGAGACCTGATGAACATGGCATTTAAGGTTTTTAATGGTCAAGAGGAACAGGCCAAGGCTTTTTGCCAGGCCCACATGCAGCAGAAGGTAACACTCCAAACCCAGGCTCTTGTGGTAGCTGAACAACAGGGGCAAGGCACAGGAGGTGCTCAACCTAAGTCTGGGCCACAAAAAGGATCCCCACCAGGAGCTTGCTTTAAGTGTGGCAAGGAGGGTCATTGGTCCTGGCAGTGCCGTTGCCCAAGGCCACCCACTAAGCCCTGCCCTAATTACAAACAGCCTGGTCCTTGGCGGAGCAATTGTCCCCTTTGAGCAGCAGGCTCATCCTCGATGTCTCTAGGTGGAGGACAGGCCGCTCAGATAGGAGACCAAACTAGCCAGGTGGGCCCATCATCTGAATTCCTAGGCTTCATGAATGACTGATGTGGCCTGGATCAGAGACCCCCATAACTCTCTCTGAGCCACGGGTGATGCTACAGGTAGTAAGTAAGTCCATTTTATTTCTTGTGGTCACAGGGGCTACCTTCTCTGTTTTGCTACCATACTCTGGACCTCTAGTTCCCTCACAGGTCTCAGTTATGGGAGTAAATAGGACCCCTTCTTCTCCTCTTCACAGAACTCCCCTGACATGGAGTTTGGACAGAATCCTCTTTTCACACTCGATCTTAGTCATGCCATCATGCCCTGTACTCCTTCTGGGTCGAGACATTCTACACAGTCTTGGAGCCACTTTTCAGCTGACAGCATCTTACCACCTACTCCTACCACTCCTAACTAAAGGCTCTCCTGCTACTACTGATCACTCTAACCCAATCATACCTCCTATTCCACCAAATATTGTCAACCCTTCAATCACTCTTTTGCCCTCTCCTCAACTCAACCCAGCCACTCTATTGCCAGCTCCAATGACACTTCCAAAACCCACCCATTCTTGTACGGGACTAATAAATTTCCTCAATGGACCTCAAGATGGATTATCAGATTCTCCTTTAGAAGACCCAGATCTAATACTCTTTGTGGACGGAAGTTCTGTACAGGAACCCAATGGATGATGATGGGTGGCCTACGCAGTGGTCACTACCACCTCTACCCTAGAAGTTCAACAGCTGCCACAGGATACCACCTCCCAGAAAGCAGAGCTGATTGCCCTCATGCAGGCACTCACCCTGACCCAAGGAAAACACGTAACCATATATACTGACTCTAAATATGCTTTCCTTATCACCCACAGCCACTCTGCCCTCTGGAAGGAAAGGGGCTTCCTCACTACCAAGGGCTCCCCCATAATCAATGCTACCCTCATTTATAAACTTTTGCAGGCATTACAGCTTCCCACTGAGGTGACGGTGGTACATTATAAGGGCCACCAAACCTCTCAAGACCCGGTGGCCTTGGGAAATGCTCGGGCCGACGTGACGGCTCAAAACCTCACCCTGGGAACCTCCCCCACTCCTCTCATGTTTCTCTCCACCTCCTTGAAACCTTCCTACACTCCTGAGGAAGAAAAAAACTCTCCTCAGAAAGGGTGGAGATGTGTGCAACCAGAGATGAATATTTCTCAGAGATAGAATTGCCTTACCAAAAGGACAGGCTGAAACTTTCCTTTCTAATACCCACTGTTCCTTACACATAGGGTCAAAAACTCTCTATCAGTTCTTGCAACCACTCTTTTTCTTCCCAGGCCTCCAGAAGATTATTGAAAAGGTACACACAGCATGTACTGTCTGTTCCAAAGCCTCTACACAAGGGGGACTCTGCCCTCTCTTCCCTACTCATCAACTGAGGGGGCACATGCCAGGCCAGGATTGGCAAATTGACTTCACTCATATTCCCCCTCACAAAAAACTCCATTATTTCTTAATTTTTGTGCATACTTTTTCAGGATGGATAGAAGCCTTTCCCACCTCTCGAGAGACGGCAGACACTGTTGCCTCCATATTCATTGAACACGTCATTCCATAGTTTGGACTGCCGACTACCATCCAGTCAGACAACAGCCCAACCTTCACTGCCCAAATAGTTCAGCAGGTTGACACCTCTCTCAACATTACCTGGAAACTCCACATACCTTATCACCCTCAATCGTCGGGTAAGGTGGAAAGGGCCCATGGCATCCTGAAGAGTCAGTTAACTAAACTTTACATCGAGGCCAGGCTTTCCTGGCCAAACCTCCTCCCCCTGGCACTCACCAGAATCAGGGCAACCCCATGAAACCCCACTAGACTCAGTCCCTTTGAGCTGGTTTATGGTAGACCATTCCTAATCACCCATAACTTGCCTGTCAACTATCCTCCTCTTACCACCTACCTCTCCTTTCTGTCTTTACTTCGCCATCTTCTCAGGGAACATGCGGACCGAACCCTTTCTCCCATAGGGGGTCCAGATGAAGCACACCCAATGGTCCCCCTCCAGCCAGGAGACAGGGTTCTTCTGAGGGAGCTCCCGACTGGTTCCCTACAGCCCAGATGGATGGGACACCATATGGTAATACTGACTACTCCTACTGCAGCTAAACTCCTAGGGCAAACACTTGGTATCATATTTCTCGTTTCAAGCTTGCCCCCATGCAGGATCACTGGCAGTCAGAACCACTGGGCCCTACTCGTCTGAGGCTCACAAAAAGAATGGGGCCTGCAGACCCTCCTGTTGCTCCTGTCCCTCCCACCAGGAACCTGCTGTCAGAGTGAGCTGAAGCAGGGAGCAATGCTGTTCAGTAGGACTGGCCTGATGGAAGAAACTTTAATTTCCTCAACTGTCTACAAGGAAAATTAAGCAAGAATCTCTCCTTCTACAACCCACTTAATTCCTAACGGCAGCCACCCATTTTCACCTAGGCTGCTCCTATCCTAAATCTTCTAATTATTAGCATATAATTCTTATGTGTTTCTTTTTTAAATTCTTACAGAACTGCATCTGCGAAGTTACTCAATTCATGACCAAATTGATGTTCCTCCTGACACCCCTCAAAGCCACCACCTGCCGATCTCCCCCTCCCCACGATGCCCCTAATCAACAGGAAGTAGCCAGATGAATAAATGGCGCTCTTATTCTATTTAACAACAAAAGTTGGAATGTAAGGTCAGTGGACAATACAGGACAGTCATGTGAGGAACTCAGAACTCAGACACAGGAACTTTGACTAGAACCACCCACATTCTTGCGCATCAAAAGAAACTTCCCAGAAGTCCTTTGGGAACAGAGCAACTGTCTGTCAGCCAGTGAGATTTCACTATGTCATATTAGCTTGATGATGATAAAGAACCCAAAAGGACCCCTTGGACTACCTTTAAATTTTCTTCACATGGTCTCTCTGTGTGATATTTGTGGCCTCCATCTTCGAAGCCAGAGAGTCTCGTCCAAGAAGTCCTCTGTACTAAATAAAGACTTTAATATTCCACACTTGGTGGCTACGCTCCCTTTCTCCTTCCTTGGCAGGGGAAAATACCTTGCACTTAGGTTTGTGCCAAACCATGGGAATACCAAAAGGCATTTCCTTGCATTTTCCTTTTGTCCAGTCACAAAGCATTTCCTCACAATTATGACACCCAATATGAGGAGCCCAATTCTTGTCTTGATCACCAAAGGAAACTCGACAATAGGCAATATATGCACGTGTCACAAATGATGAAATATTGCGCCTTTGACATTGAAGTGTGTAACAGCCACATATATAACAGAAGGATTCAGGCCTATTCTTACATTTATGCCTACTCGAAGAAGCCATGATTCAATCTTAAACAAAATAAGAGGATGATTTTATCAGATAATAATTTTTTACATTTAAAAACAACTACAATTATGTAAAAGTGATGTTTGTAAAACATTAATTGCCTTGTGGTTATGTTCAATCCAAGAGTCGTTGCCCTTTAACTTCAACTTAAAAACCAATTCATGCCATTAACTGTAACAAAAAGAAGTTAAAGTTGCATAAAACCTAGAGCATGCACTAAAAAACAGAATTCAGATTTCGAATCAGCAATGCAGAAATATATAAAAACAGTTCTAAAACCTCACACAACTGAAAACTAAAAGAAAATTTTTCCCTAGTGATATTGGAATGCACAAGTACAGGTAGGAAAATGTGATAGTAACGTAAGACTTGGCATTCCAATTAATACAAATAAAAACCACCAAAGCATGGCAGTGCTCTTTTTTTATATTAATTTTGCTTTGTTGATTTTTGACATTGCTTTACTAAGCTCAGACTCTTTTTTTATTTTTTTTTCTTTTTTTATTTTTTTAGGAATATCTTTTAATATGTGGAATAACATTTTAGCTGTTGTGTCACCTTATAAGTTTTAATGTGTAGAAATGTTTTATTTTTTATTATTTCAAAGAAAACATCTCCAGGTTATCTTATCATTCAATTATGTTGCATACTCATCACCCAAAGTTAAATTGTCCTCTGTCACCTTCTATCTGGTTTTCTTTGTGCCCTACCTCTTCCCCCTCTCCTACCCTCTCCTCCCTCCCTCAACCCCGTAACCACCATATATACTACTCAGCCATAAGAAATGATGACATCGGATCATTTACAACAAAATGAATGAAACTTGATAACATTATACGGAGTGAAATAAGTAAATCAGAAAAAAACTGAGAACAGCATGATTTCATACATAGGTAGGACATAAAAGTGAGACTAAGCTCAGACTCTTAGCTAGTTCCTCACTTCTGGAAAATTTGGACTAGCCTAAGAAGTATTTGTTAAGTCAAATGGCAGTTCACAAATTCCAAACTTCTCTCATATACAGTGTCATGCTTTACAGTGGCAAGCTGCTTTTCAGAAAAATGTTTTTTATAGTAAAATTTTGTTTTACTAATTGTCAGCAAACATTACAAAAGTAAAATGTTGAATTAATTCTAGTAGGCATTGAGGAGAGATAGAAGCTATTTCAATGTTTTATTTTAAAAAACATAATTATGCAATATCATACCTAAGAGACTATTTTATGTTAAATAAGTTATTAGAACCTTTACTGTTTATAATATGTACAAAGGTTATAAGAAGTTTAAGTTGATAGTTACTGTTTCCTTACACGTCAAAACAGGAAAATATCTTAGAGAAAAAAATATAAAGTTATATGATTTTTTTATTATTAGGGTAAATTTATAATTAAAGAATGACCCTTTTTCTGAGTCAGATATTGCATACTTATTTGAATTGTTTTAAACTTTCAAAAGGAAATTAGCAAGAAATTTTGGAGGTTCAGATTTTAGTGGGTTTTTTTATCCCTTGAAAAATGAATATTCAGTCATTTAATCATCCTGTAATTGTTTTGCTCAACATTTGTCAGCAGCAACAATAATATAACATCTGCTCACATCTCATTTCTTTTCATCAAGGTAGACAAAAGGAAAATCTGGAGTTAAAATAATTCCTAAGAGTAATTCTGAAATATTTCACAACAACAAATATGCTGGCACAAACACTTTGGGAAACTCTTTGGAATTATCTATTAAAATTAAACATATGCCAACCTATGACCTTTGAATTACACTCCATGAGAAATGAGAGTATATGTTGAACAAAAGGCACGCACAAAGATGTCATAATAGCACCCAAATGGAAACAATTCAAATATTCATCAGTAGTGAAATGCATAACCAATTGTGAATTTTGTGTAGTAGGACACTGTAGAGTAATAAAAACAATACATTTCTGCTACCTTCATCTTTAACATCATTAGCTTAGGAGAAGCCAAAGTCAGCTGATATTTATAGTAGGATTAACAATAAAAGCACAGTTTCCTGCATTGCATTTCTCAAAACATCAGAAGGTGTTGTAAATTTTTGATAGTCCATTTTGTTGGGAAATTCTAGGTTAAGCAAAGTTTAGAATATTTCCCAGACTTTAATATACTTTTGTGCATTGTGGATTTCCACAGAAGCATAATAGGCAGTTTTCTCCAAATGACTTGGTCATTAGAATCCATTTTCAGCAGAGCATTTCAGAGAAATAATGTTCTCAGGGGCAATAAATATAGACTTCTCAGTTGTGAATAAGGGACTTTATTATAACAATCAAAAGGAAAATTCATGAGATTTTGAGGAACAGTTACCAAAGAAAAGGACACTGATCTCAACAACAGGTTTTGAACTATAGCACAAAAGAATAATTTTATTTATGTTAAACGGGGTGTGCTTTATTACAGTGAAGGATTAAAATAATGGCTGGAATTTCACAGTGAGAATTTAAAGGTATTGCTTTTGGGGGGCAGAACACAGCCATCTGGAATATCAAGTGTTGGAAAAGAAAAGTTTCTGTATAGGAGCTGTAAACCCAGTAAACTTGGTAGAAATATGCTTGTGATGGAAGTATTTATATGTATAATATCTACATTTGTTGCATGTACGTACGTCTTATGATAGAGATTTTAAACATATATATTAGAGAGGATTTTATGTTATGTTCGTATCTATGCTTTGTTAGGAAATCAAAATGTGATTCCCAAATCTACTATTACCTGATTTTGCAACTTGAGCATATAACAATAGGACTTAAATTTCTTATTAGCAAAATGAAGACATTAGACTTGTAGACAGATAAGATATATTTCTACTTTAACTATTGCTATTGTAAGAAATATCTAAATAAATGCAATTATGCTTCTAAGCAATTTATCTCCTAGAAAAAGGTTTTATCCTTTATGTTTAAAAAAATATATTTAGTTCTAGCTAGTTTTTTGCTTTTTAGATAAATTTGATTTTTGGAACTATCTAAACCATTTGAAACCATAATTCACAAAATTACTAGGTAATTAAGACCATTTACTCCAATACTTTAATTTTTTTAAGCAACACATATATTTTACTCAAACGACATTTTATTAATCAAAATATATAAAAAAATATAAATGTTCTAGGTGAAGTGGGAGTAGAATCAAGTGGGCTTTATGTTTAACTTTCCACTTCCTTTCATTTTTCACAAATTATCTTGGTTATGTTCATGCAACCTTAAAGCTAAGCATAAAATTGAATGGAGATAGTAATCTGCTGTAGTAACTCATAAATGTCTACAAACTCTTTCTCTTGGGATCTCTAATATTTGATTCATGTATGTTCTCCATTCTTAAGAAAGGAATAGTTCCATGGACAAACAATATAGCCTTATATATGTTCAATATAATATTGCTTAAAAATAACTAGTATGAGTTGTAAAATTTGTTCACATAGCACTATCTTTTAAGTATCTATAAATTCAATATAAAATATAAATACAAAAATATAAAAGCTATTCAATTGATGAAATAGAATTTATACAGTAAGGAGTATATTGTTGAAATTATATTAACACTTTTCACATGCCTATGGCATTGACCGAAATGTAGAACTCAATAGAATTGAATATCTTTTACTTTCTTATTCTTCAAAGATGGAATAGTACTTCCTTTTTAAGACTTGTTAAAACTAAAATAAAACATGATAAAGCAAGAGAAATTTTTTATTATAATATTTATATGTTCTTTCACTCATTTCATTCCTAACTGAAATTTTACTTTCTTCTCTTCAATGTTATTTTTTCTATTTATGGTTTTCAAATCATTAATCCTCTCAGAAAAATGAGTTATGGAGATGATATATTAGGGAAATAGTGTTTCAGATCTTAAATTAAGTGTGACTGATTAACTTTAGCAGCTCATAAACTAACTGCTGTAGATGAATTTTTAGGTTTTTTCTTAAGTGAGAACTGGGGAGGCAGAGATGCATACTCCTGCACATGCCCCAACTAGGATCTGGCAAGCCCCATAGAGGAAAAGCTCTGCCCATTTGGGGCCATTGCTCCATTACTCAGCAACAGAGCTATTTTAGTGCCTGAGGCAAGGCCACGAGTCATCCTCAGCACCTGGGTCCAACGTGTTCCAACAAAGCCATGGCTGCAGGAAGGGAAGAGAGAGATAGAGAGAGAAAAGGGGGTGGGGCAAGATGAAGAAGCAGATAGTAACTTCTCTTGTGTTTCTTGACTGGAAATCAAACCTGGGACATCCACACACAGGGACAATGCTCTACCACTGAACCAACTGGCTAGAGCTGAATTCCTATCTTTTATAATGAAACATTGGTAAAATAAATATGATGTTTATAATAATATAGGTATATTTTTAGATATATAAACATAACATAAATGGATACATATATAAATGTACATACATATATTTTCAGGTATATTGTAATAAAATATAACATTATTTTAGTCCTATCTAATTTGTGTTAGAAGTTATACTTTTAATTATTATTTATAACATTTAAAACTTCTACTCAAATATGGACTGCTTTTATTGTCCTCACAATGTTTTCTATGAAATCCCACTAAAGCGGCTTAAAGTAGCTTTATCTTATGTGAAATTTTACAATGATATAAATATGTTTATTAATTCTATTACTTTGAAGTATCAAGTAGACATAAAGCATTTCAACAACTGAATAAAATAGTATTACAAACAATGGACAAAACATTTGAATAGACACTTCACAAAACAAAATTTATGAATGACTAGTATACAAAAGAAAAAATGCTAGTGCCAATCATTAGAGAAATGCAAATTAAAACCACAATGAGATATCTCCTCACACCAGTCAGAATGGCACTCATCAGCAAAACAACACAGAATAAGTGCTGGCGAGGATGTGGAGAAAAGGGAACCCTTTTGCACTGCTGGTGGGAATGCAGACTGGTGCAGCCACTGTGTAAAACAGTTTGGAGATTCCTCAAAAAATTAAAAATCGAACTGCCTTTTGACCCAGCTATCCCACTTATAGGAATATACCTTAAGAACACCATAGCACTGTTCGAAAGAAGAAATGTGCCCCCATGTTCATAGCAGCATTGTTCACAATAGCGAAGATCTGGAAACAGCCCAAGTGTCCGGCAGAGGACGAGTGGATTAAAAAGCTTTGGGACATATATACTATGGAATACTACTCAGCCATAAAAAATGATGACATCGGATCATTTACAACAAAATGGATGGACCTTGATAACATTATATGGAATGAAATAAGTAAATCAGAAAAAAAAAAAACTGAGAACAGCATGATTTCATACATAGGTGGGACATAAAAGTGAGACTATGAGACATGGACAAGAGAGTGGTGGTTACGGGGTGGGGGGAGGGAGGAGAGGGTGAGATAGGGAGGAGGGGAGGGGCACAGGGAAAACCAGATAGAAGGTAACAGAGGACAATCTGACTTTGGGTGACGGGTATGCAACATAATTGAATGATCAGATAACCTGGAGATGTTTTTGTTGTACATATGTACCCTGATTTATTGGTGTCACCCCATTAAAATTAATAATAATAAAAAAGTAATGAAAAAATGCTAGTGCCACTAGTCATCAAGAACATTCAAATGAAAATACCAGTGGACACTATCCTTCAGAATGGCTAAAAATTAAAAACATAGCCGAAAATGTGATTTACATTTCATGTATTACTTTGCAAAGGGCAATTTGTGTATATAATTTGTAAAAAGTTCTGCTAGTTTCTTAAGATTACCACTGCTAGGTATCGACACAAGGGAAACGATAATATATCTCCCCAAAAAAGACTTGAACAAGTATGTTCATAACAGCTTTTTTTTTAATGAAAGTTTCAACAGGTTTCCATCAATAGAAATGTGGATTAAAAACAAAACACATTGTGGTATATTCATATGAATAAATACAAGTCAGCAAGAAAAAAAATTAAACTATTGAAAGACACAATAACAAAATGTACTAACAAGCAAAATAAAAACAGACTCATAGAGAACAGGTGAAGCTGTCAGAGGGTAATGAGGGATTGAGGAAAAAAGAAAAAGAGAGAGAATAAAAAAACCTCATGGACACAGACAACATTGTAGTGACTGTGGGGGTAGTGAGGAAATGGAAAGGGGACATGTTGAAGTACGGTGGCATAAATGGTTACAGAGGGAGACTTGACTTGGGATGGTGAATACACAATGAAGGCAGTGTACAGATGATGTGGAATTGTGCACCTGAAACTTGAATAATTTTGTTAACCAGTGTCACCCAATGAATTCAATAAAAAGGAAATAAATAGGTCAATCTCAGTAGCATTATTATGAGTGAAAGGAGTATTAAAACAAATCTTCACTTATGCTATGATTTCATTTACATAAAATTTTAGGTCAAAGAACTATACTACTGTGCAAAATATTAGAACATTCATGAGCTCAGAGGAAATGAGGGAAGAGATTGACAGGAAAGAGGCATGAGAAAACTTTCCTGAAGGATAATCACATTCTATAATTTGATACATCTATAGTTTAATGTCTGTTATGCAAGTTTTTACATTTAGCAAAAATCAGAGAATAAAGATATAGATCTGTGTTTTCCATTGTATATAAAATATATATCAAAGTACATAAAAATTTAAATATATATTTCACTCTAGTTATTGCTATACACCAAAATATATAAGAAAGAGAGTTTAATGTCTAAAATATAATTTAAAATTAAAAAAATAAGATGGATAAATAGAGGAATGAATACACACAATATTTACACATATTTGAGAAACAATCAGAGTAAAATATTTATTTAGGTATTGGTTACATGGATATTAACTGCAAAATTCTAATTCGCTATTTGTTTAAAATTTTATGGTAAAATTTTAGAAAAATAAAATATAAATTTTAAAAATTTGTTGAATTTTTGTTTCCTTGCTTTAAGTATTATTTATTTTTAGCATTGTCAGAATACTCATTTTTGTGAGGTTTTTTATAGATTTATATAAACTTAATTGGCAAACATCCTGAGAACTAGGCAAGTAATAGAATTATGTTGTTTTGAAATATTATATTATTTGGGTCTTCCAATTACTGACCTTAATTTAACAACACGAAACCATAACGAATTTTTAGTAAACTGAGATCATTAAAACATTTATCAAAGTAAACAGTTTTTAAATGATTGAGAGGTCTTATGGACATCAAAAGAATAATAAAAACTATAAAAAATTATATGCTTAGACATTCAATAATTTACATGATATATACAAATTTCTTGAAATATACAATCTGCCAAAAATTACATGAAAAAATAGGCAATCTGAATAGATTTTTATGTGTTAATGAAATTTTAGCAATAATTAAAACAGAAAGTGCCAGAACCACCCAGACAGGTTTACTGGTAAATTCTACCAAATATTTGAGGAAGAAATCATACCAGTTCTCTAAAATGCATTCTAGAAGATTGAAGCAGACAAAATACTTCCTAACTTATTCTATGAGGCCAGTATTACCCTAAAACTCAAACCAGACAAAGTCATTCCAAGAAAACTAAAGACTAATATCTCTCATGAACATAAATACAGAAATCCTCAATAAAATATTAGTAAATTGAATTCAACAATGTATAAGAAGAATTATGCACCATGAACAACTCGGATGCATATTAGGTATGCAAAGTAATTTAACATTAAAAAATTAACAAATTCAATTAGTCATATCACTGGGTTAACAAAGAAAATCACATGATCATATTCACAGATGCAGAAAAGGCATTTGACCAAATTCAACACCTATTCATGATAAAAACTCTCCCCTAATTGATAGAAAGAATAACTTTATAAACTTGATAAAGAACATCTAAAACAAAACAAAAAATTTAGTTAACATTGCAATTAAGGGTAAAGAACTAGAAGCCTTCATGCAAAGATAAAAAAAAAGGCAAAGATATCATCTCTCACCATTACTACTGACCATCATTAGGAAACTTAAATAATTTATTAATACAAGAAAATAAAGTAAAAAGTGTATAGATTGAGGAGAAAGAAAATTTTCTTTGCAGATGATATGATTAACTGTGTAACACTTAAGAAATTTGACATAACTCTTAGAACTAATAAAAGATTTATAGCAAGTTTGCAGGATAAAGATTAATATACAGAAGCAAATCAAATCTCCTAATACCAACAATGAGCATATTGAATTTGAAATTAAAAGCACCATATCATTTTTATTAGTACACCCCAAAATAAAATCCTTATGTATAACTCTGACAAAATATGCAGAAGATGTACAGGAGAAAAACTACAAATCCATGATGAAGAAGTTCTACAAGAATTAAATAAATAGATCATGGAAAGAAAGACAATATCAAAATATCATTCTTTCTAACTCGATCTATAGATTCAATGGAATCCAACCCAAACTCACAGCATCTTATTTTGAGAATATTGACAAATTAATTCTAAAATTTTTTGAAAAAGCAAAAGACCCAGAATAGCTAACCCAATATTGAAGGAGAACAAGTTTAGAGGAACACTATGCCACTTATAACTTACTATAAAGCAATACTAATCAAGAGTGTGATATGGGTGATAAAACAGAAAAATAGATGAATGAAACAGCCTAAGAATTCCACATAAATATAGTCAATTGATCTCTGACAAGAGATCAAAATAAAACAAATACAATCAGGCAAAGGTAGCCTTTTCAACAAATGGTATTGGAACAATTGGGCATCCACTTGTAAAAAACTGAATCAGACACAGATCTTAAACCTTTCACAAAAATTAACTCAAAATTAATCATAGATATAAATGTAAAATATAAAATTCTGGGAGTCACATAGGAGAAAACCTAGATGGCCTTGAGTATGGCAATGACTTTTAAAATACACCAAAAGTACAATCTATGAAAGAAATATCAGTTAATTGGAGATGAAAATGACAATGGGATATCAGAATGTATTTCCTAGAATGGCCAAAATCCAAAAACATGACCCCACCAAATGCTGAAGCACGCAGAACAAGAGGAACTCTCATTCTCTGTTGGTGGGAATGCAAAGTGATACAGCCACTTTGGAAGATAATTAGCAGTTTCTTATAAAACTAAACATCTTCTTACCATATAATTCAGCAATTGTACTCCTTGGTATTTACCCAAGTGAGCTGAAAACTTATGTCCAAACAAAAATGTGAACACAGATGTTTATAACAATTTTTTTATATTTGCCAAGTCAAACAACAACGATGTCTTTTAGTAGTGAATAGATAAATAAATGGTGATACATCCAGACAAATGGTATAATTTAGTGTTAATAAAAAAATGAACTATCAACTCATAAAAATATATGGAGGAACTTCTATGCATATTATATTAAAAAGAAGCCAATCTGAAAATGCTATACACTGCACGATTCCACCTATGTGACCTTTTGGAAGAGGCAAATTTATGGAGACAGTAAAAAGATCAGTGATTTTGGTGGTTAAGGATGACGGGGAAATGAATAGGCAGTGTGAAGAGGTTGTTTAGGAGAAAATTATTTTGTATGATAATGCAATTGTGGATATGTCATCTGCATTTGTCAAAATCTGTGAAATGCATAACATCAAGAGTGAACCTCTAAGGTAAATTATGGACTTTGGGTGATAATGATGTAGGCTCATGGTGTGTAACAAATGTTCCACTCCGGTGCTTGATGTTGGGGAAATTTGCATAGGTGTAATGCGAGGAGAGAGACCTAGGGAACAATCTGTACTCCTGGCTCAGTTTTGCCATGAACCTAAAGCTGGTCTGAAAATAAAGATAGTCTATTGAAAAACTGAGGAAGTGTGAAGAGGCCTCTACCTCAAAGAAGATAAAACCACACTGTCAGCATTTCTAATAGCATATGTAAATGAGCTTCTAACAGTATGTTTAATAGAGCATTTTTTGTTGTATGTTTCCACTCATTGGTAGTATGGCGATTGACATCCTCATCTTGGACCGGGCTGTTCGTTTAACCCACACAGCTGAGAAACTTACAATCACCTTCAGACAACCTGGAGACTGGTTCAACATTGTAACTAAGCATCTTTTCCTAGTGCTTAGTTCAGCAAATATACTTAGTCATCCCCTTTTGCCTAGGTCCTACAGTGCAAACTTTACACTGGCTGTCTTCAAGAATCATCGCCTGGTTGCACATTTAAATAAGGTCTTTATTTTTTTTTCTTTTTACAGGGAAAGAGTCAAAGAGAGGGACAGACAGACAGGAACGGAGAGAAATGAGAAGCATCAATCATTAGTTTTTCGTTGCAGTCTTGCAACACCTCAGTTGTTCATTGATTGCTTTCTCACATGTGCCTTTACTGCAGGCCTTCAGCAGACCGAGCAACCCCTTGCTGGAGCCAGGAACCTTGGGTTCAAGCTGAGGAGCTTTTGCCCAAGCCAGATGGGCCCACACTCAAGCTGGCGAGCTCGGGGTCTCGAACCTGGGTCTTCCGCATCCCAGTCTGACACTCTATCCACTGCACCACTGCCTGGTCAGGCTAAATAAGGTCTTGAATAATGTTTTCAATCAATTCATTTGAGATGTTCTCTTTGCCGATAATCAGAGGCAAATAAATGTGTGTTAAAGAACTCAATTCAAATTATTTTGCTCAGTACCTTGTGTGCACTAGGTACTTAAATACTTGTTGAAATAATGACCGAATGTATTTTTATGTTGATAAAAACTGAACTTAAAGTGTTAATTTATGGGGCAGTGTGTTAATGGAAAACAGAACTGTTCTGGAAGACAGGAAATCCAGTCTTAGCTGAGCAGTACCTAATTGTGTGAGCTTCACCAAAGAACTTAAGTTTCATTTCTTTTTCTAAGTTCTCAGTTTTCCCTTCTCTGTTATATCATTTCTTAATAAATTAAATATTGTCTACTATATCATGGCTCTAAAAACCCTAACTCAGTTTAAATATAGGGAAACTGGTGCCAGAAATAAACAGTGAGTTATATTAGTTAAAAATAACACAATTCCTTCCACTGTATGTAGTTTCTATACTACAAGGGTTTTATCTCTTAAACATGTTAAATGTCAACCTCATAAATCATGGTATTTCTTTCATTTATAAAACAGAACTTTGGTAATTGAACTCACAATAGAATTTTAATAATAAAAGATATAAGGACAAGTTATAATTAATTTAAACATTGAAGTAATGAATACAAATGCTAGCTTGCCTATTCATTAATATTAATGATTAGATAAATGTATTTTTACTTACTTCACCTGTAAAAAACAACCACATTTTTATATTTTGAATAGGAGTTAACTGAATGCACTTAATTAATGTAGGTTTAGGCAAATTAGTAGTTTGTTATTCCTTAGCAAACTGATATGATCTAGCACAATCCTTCCCAGAGAAAGGGGGAGAAAACACCACTATATGTATTTAAAAACAAGAAGGCTTTGGAAGTCAATCAAAAGAAAAGAAACAGTAAAGAAAAACTGTTTAATTACATGTAGATCTTAATATTTTGGTACTTCTCTATCAGTAAAAGGACCAAGAAAAGAGAAATGAAGCCATATATTTTTTAACTATCAAGATATATTCTTTTAAAATTATTGAGTTGTTATGAGGAAGCTCTGTAACTCAGATCACTTAAAAATCCACACTCAGGTGTTAAAAACATCATACTTGCTCAAGTCTGGGGCATAACTAGAGTTTTTCAGAATTCTGACAAGCCTGTCTCTAAAGTATTAAATGAATTTTCTCTTTATTTGACTTTGTCATGTTTTTTAAAAATAGATGTAAATAGAATATTAATGTGTCACATTTTTAAATTTTCAAAACATCAAATCTTCACTAGAAAGCAGCTCTATTATTCTGAGCTATAAGTATTGTACTTTTAAAACTTTACTCAAATATTTTTAAATAAGGTCAAACGGTATAGAAGAACATCCTTTTTTGCATATCATCCTACACATCTGTAGTAACAGTACTACTTTGAGATTCATTCCCTAAGGGATAAAACAATTTTCTGAGGTAGATCCTTCTCTTGACATTTTTAGAAGTCAGAGATATTCCTTTAGTGACACTTTTGTTAAACAAAGTGATTTAGTCCACTGCATGCTAATTTTACCGAGATTAGCAAATATACTGTTTTAAATAATAAACATGCAAACTATTTATTCAAAGGTCAACAAATATTTTTTTTTCTCTTTAAAGTTCTTGAAAGAACTAAGTTAACCAGGGAAAAGGTATGAAGAAGCTATTGTCATGTACTGGCTTTCAAATCACCTTTGAAATCCACTCAGCATTTAGTTCTGGCTTTTGACAGATTTAATTAATGGCAATTCTGATCCCTGTAATCAGGTGGTACTCTCCTAATGAACTGGAGACAGTCTTCCATGGGCCCCTCGTGTTTCTGCACATCTCATGCTCAGAGACACTGACTGCAGTTTGCTCTGAAATATCTGTTCAAGGCTGTTTGAGCAAACAGACTTGGAACATAAAAATGATGGTCCCTCTGGAACCAAGGGCAAGTGCATTTACAGCTTAGGAAACAGAGATTGTATCTTTATTCAGAGCAAAGGGCCGGGCTACTTACTGTCCTGTATAATAAAGACAATGTTTCCCTCTGGTGCAAAGAACAGGCATGTTTATGGCTCATACAATAGGACTGACATCCTTCAGCTGATAGGTTTCCTTGTGTAATATACCCCATGGTATGTCCTGGTATAACTTGGCCCTCCTTGCATTGCCCTATGTAAACTGGGCTCCAGGAACCAGCTTAAACTCTGGCTACTGCTATTGTTATGAGCAATAAACCTTCCTTTATCTCTGATCCAGGAGTCTTGTATCTTCTGTCACTGTTCATGAAACTATGCATGGCAGGCTAACATATTAGCTTGCAGAAAGAAAAATATCTCAAACCACTCACAGTTCTTGATGGTATATAAAGATACTCGATGAAACAAAAGTTCCTCATACATTTCTCTATCCTACTAGTTTTGGGAAGATGAAATGAAAGCAGGTAAGCTCAAAAGAATAAGTCATCAACAGAATCATCATTATAACATGGAGAGTCCCTTTTAGGTATTTAGGTTGAGGCTAATAACATTAAGAAGGCATCTACAGTGTGTCCATAAAGTCATGGTGCACTTTAGACCAGTCACGGGTCAAAAGTGCACCATGACTTTACGGACATACTGAATATCACCAGAAATCGAAGTGCTGGGCATTTCTAATAAAAGAGTTCAACAAACATCTTTGTGTGTTGATTTTTGCCTAAAACTCTTACAGGACAATGAAAGCATTTCTGCTAAAACTCATGAAATTGCTTAGATTAATTTCTCCTAGTTATAAAGAATTTGGAACTATTATATGTTCTCTGATTTTATTAACCTCGTGCTCCTATTTTTAAATTACTTTTCAATAGTTCTTGCACAGTCTCAAAGTGGAGATGGGATGGGGTCAGAGAAAACTAGGATTTTATTTCCCAGTAAAAGAATTTCAAAGTGTTTTTATTTTTCAAATGATTTACACTAGTAGAAAAACATTGGAGATTTATTAATAGTATTTATATTATTATATACATATACAAACTAAATGTATTAAGAAATAATAATTAGTATAGTCCTTAACATTTAATTAGTTAATTTTCAACCATTACCCCCTTTCCTCCTGTTAGCACCTCCATTTTTGCTCGCAGACAATTGTCTGAATTGCTTTCTGACCTCTGAAAAAAATATGAACATTTTAAAGGGCTTTGCCTTGAACATGCTTTAAGCAGTCAGGCATTTCAGATGGAATGACACAAATTTCCCTCAGTCAGAAAATAACGCTCCTGGGTTTGCCTGAAGGTTCCCAGCCTCTAAGCAGTCACAGCTTTGATGACTCATTTAATGTGTGTCTGCTTCCCTAGAGTTACCTCCTGCCACTCTTCACCAACCCATATCTATCATTCTTTTTTTTTTTTAAATACTAAAAGTAAAAATCACCTCCCAAAAATGACTTACTTGAATTATACTGTATTATGGTGCATAGAAACACCCTCAAGACTTATTAAATTATACAAACTCTTTGGCCTATTTGCACAGTAACTACTCTCACAAATAAACAATTCGATTTAGGTAGTAAAGGAGTCCTAAGGCAAGTTTTGTTTGCAGGAATAGCTCTGCATTGTAAAACTAGAGATAAGCATTCTTCAGTCACATAAAGATGTCAGCATTTTAAGGTCTTTAAGTGGTTCCACCAGGTATACTCAAAGAGCACTCCTACTGTCCTAATATTTTCCCTTAAACCTGACTGTATTATTCTCAGCTAACAATGCAGCAGTGTGACCTGAAGGTAGAAAAGTGACGTAAGATATGGTATTGAGCCAACAGGATTTACAGTCAATCAATGAAGGTATATTATAAAAGCAGACATATTAGTATATACATATTGCAGGGTTATAAATACAGCAGGACATTAAATTGGATGGGAAATTATGACCCAGCAAGAAACAGAAGAAAGAAAATATGGAGACAAAAAAAAAAAAAGAATAATACAATCTTGAACGGGGCAGCTGAAACAGAAAGTCAAGATGGTACAGAAAAAGGAGCACAGGTATTAGTGGTTAGGTGATATGAATTTGAATTCTAGTTTGTCTTTATTGGCCAGGGTAGACTATGGTTATGCTGAGATAACAAACAACTTCAAAATTTCAGTGGTTTAAAACATTTAAGGTTCTTTTACCCTTCCTTTCACATTTTGAGAGAATCACTAATTGCCTGCATGTTTAATATCCTACTTATTTAGACACTTGGGATTTAATATTAAGCCATCACTATCTTGATCAGATGTTAGAGGTAAAACAGAGTTCAGGGACACTTTACAATAGTAATCAAACATTCAGTCCAGATACATTGCATGGCCTTTCTCACTACTGTTTGGCCAAAACTTGACATACAGTCTCATTCAACTACAAAGGGACCAAGAAATAAAATTTGTCTTAACTGCCATGTGATCAGAATGAGGGGAGAATAGAAACTATATGGTATGCAGGTCAAATTACTACCAAAGATACTCACTGTTGTGACTTTTGTTAAATTTTATATTATGTATATTAAATCCTAAATCTTGCTTCCTGACTTGTTCAGTATGTGATATTAAATGAATACTACATACACATTTGTAAATCCCAATTTCTTTACCTATAAGTCAGCAATTAAGCCACTTACACCATAGGAATACTCAAAATTAAAATATCCAAGGTACAGAATGAACCTAACCGAGCACCTCATATACACTAAATGCCTGATGATAAGTTTTGTAAAGGCTGCTTTGAGTCCACAATTCTCCCAAAGGCTCAAACTTTCAGAGACTTCAGGAAGTTTTTTATCCATGCACAAGGCAATGAATAGTTACAACCCTATGCTCAACACTCAGATTCCTACCTACACATGAGCAGTTATGGTGGTAACTATTCATTTCTGGTGAGTCTTCATTGAGAAGTTGGCCTTAAACCAGAGAGCTACGGCAACCTTCAGGAGAAGACATTCCTGTCAGTCTGGTTGAGAAATGAATATGGGAATATTGTTGTTGTTCTTAGAGTGAGGCAGGAAGATATCAGAGTGATTTATTTTCTGGTTGCTTTTCCCTATCTCTGGCTTACCTTTGCTTTTATCTGATTCTGACTGATCTCAATTCTGTCTCTCCCCTCTCTTGTACTTGGAAAAGTTACTTCACCACTCTGAGTCTCAATATCATTTGGATAAACATAAGTAATATTCCCTGCATCCCAGTGTTCAGTTTAGGTTCTGGGCACCTTTACACCCAGAGCCCCTTTACAACTCAAATTCTCCTCACCCAACTTCCCACTAGGGTAACTTCTTCATTAAGCATCTCCCTCATCTAACCTCCGCCTCCCCATTAGCAACTCTCTATACCCTGGGAAGGTTCTGAGAAATGTCTTTGGGTCAAGGCCATCATGAGGGACCTGAGGGTTGAGAAGGGAGACAGTCTGTAACCAAGGCCACAAACCAGGATATGCTAATATGGGCATGTCCAGGTGCAGGTAACCCCATGCCAGCAAATGCTTACAAATAACCCCTGTATCTAACACTCCAACCCACAGCTCTAGGCTGACTGACACCCTTTGCTATTTTCAGCCTGTTTGTATCCAGGCTCTTTTACAATAAACTTTCCTTTTGGAGCACACTAGCATCGTGTTTCAGTTCGGCCCATGGTTTCTGCCTTTCACCCAGGACTATTGTAAATTAATTTACAACAATTAATGTATATGAAGCACTTAGCACAATATAAGTATGCACTGTTTATTTTTAATAATAAATAAGATAGCTACTTTGGGGATTTAAATTTGGTAACTGCATTTTACAATTCTAGAGCGCTAATGAATTTCTACATTTGGTATTCCATAAATGCTTGTTGGATAAACACATTATATGAAATATATGATTAGCTTCCTCAGACACATACTGTGGACAATAATTAAGATTTCTATAATTATAATGATGGATTTATATGTTTCTGGTATTTATCTTGAGACACAAGTATATTTTCAATTATTTACATGTGTAATACATATTTGCAAATGGTATAAATATGTACATATATATTTATATTTAGATCTACAATATTTCTATGCGTCCTCAGAAGTAAGTCTCACATTTTACCTTTTGCTCCCAGGAGGGGATTTATTACACAGTGGTACACAAATATTTGGTAAAAATGTGTTCTATAGATATATTTTTTGTTAAGATTCAAAGTACTAAGAGTTCTCTGGAGAAAATATGGAAAATGGCTAATCAGAGTTGGAGATCGATTGATGTGGTTTTGTACTGAGTGGGACACTTGAAATCATGTCAACACAATAAATTCAGATAAGACCCTATCTTGGCACCACTTAAAGTTGAATAACTTATTTCTGGAAAATAAATATAATTAAGAAGATTTTCTATACTTGTGGTATACTTTTCCTTAATATAACCAATATGAAATGATAACCAACTATACCTAAATACAATTTTATTTATTCATTTTAAGAGAGAGAGAAGGAAGTTGCAGGAAGGGAGGAGCAGGAAGCATCAACTCCCATATGTGCCTTAACCAGGCAAGCCCAGGGTTTCAAAACGGCGACCTCAGCATTCCAGGTCGACGCATAATCCACTGTGCTACCATAGGTCAGGCTCCTAAATACATTTTTAAAAATTGTATTTATTATTTATGTTTTAGTTTCCTAGTCAATAATAATACTTAAAATTAGTGAAACCTAACCCAAATAAAAAATATCTTATGCAATCCATCAGTTTTGTAGACATTCATATTTTTTTGCAATTTAAATAAAACTATGTAGATTAAAAAATAAAAAAATAATAATATATAAAATTATTCTAAGCATTGCTCTGTTGATTTTATTCAGGTAAAATAGAAAAAAAAATTATGCCTAATTAATTTTAATTAATGACATAATTTATGAGAATTTATAATTAATTATATAATACAATTATATGTAATTAGCTATAACAGGAATATATGTCATTTTTTTAAATTTTTATTTATTGATTGATTTTTTTTCCTAAAGAGAGGAAGGGAAAGAGAGATCGATTTTTTGTTCCATTTATTTATGTGTTCATTGGTTGATTATTTTTCATTTATTTTACTGGGGTGACACTGGTTGACATAATTATACAGGTTTCAGGTGTCCAATTCTACAACACAACCCTGTACACTGTACTGTGTGTTCATTGGTTGATTGTTGCTATGCCCTGACCTAGGATTGAAACTACAATCTTGCTATATTGGGATGATGCTCTAACCAACTGACCTATCTGGTCTGGGCCCATAAGTCATTTTGACTTAAGCCTTATTCTTGTCAACAGATAAAGTCATTCATTTCAAATATATTTATTAAATGTTTCCCATCAGCCAAACACTGTTCTAGCTGGGGTAGAGCAAGATGAATACTAGCTTGCATCTTAATTGAAGGCAACAGCCAATGAACTAAAAAGTGAAATATGTATTTTGAGGAACAGTGATGAGTTCTACAGATGAAAATAAATTAAAAAGGAGAGATAGGTATTGTTTAGGCTGTTCTATTTTCAATTATAGTTTGGGAAAGTCCCACCAGTCAAGTGGCATATAAGCCTAATTAGAATAATAATCGGTGGAAAAAAGAATAACCAGATATTTCTAGAATCAAAATATTGATTGATATAAGTAAAAACTAAAGGCTATAATGGAAATTAAATTTCACGGTATTGGATAAGAAAAGGTTGTTCCCAGTGGTCAGGATGGTGTAGGTGTGAGTGGAAAGTATCTGGTGGGTCTTACAGGGGCTTACATAATGGAAGGTGCTTCATCTTGTCATGTGCACACTTCCACTTGTTCACAGATACACATACTCACAAAATGCCTCCTAAAGCTTAATTTCACTTCTCTCCCAAGTTATCTCAAGTAAACTGAAGTTCTCTGCTTCTCTGGCTTTAAATACCAGCAATCATGTATTATTTCTAATTATTGAAACTAATGACTTGCAGATATTCAATTGTGTTCACAATACAAGAATAAAAGGAATAGAAGGCATAGTTTTGACCTCAAGACACATCACTTAGGGCAGACACACAACACAAAGTAAATATTCACTGAGTATATTGCAGTATGAACCAATAAGTTGTATTAATAATGTGTTTGAACAACAATTACAAAAGAGTTACTATTTTTAAGTATTGGCCTGAGATAAATTTGATTATTAGTCTAAGGAGTAAAGGACATGACTGATAATTGAAAGATAGTAGAACAAGAACAATTCTCTAGCTGTATTTACTGAGCCTAGGAACAAAAACTTGTTTACTTTTACAAGTGATTGAATTTTTATGATATTTGACATTGAAGTAAATATTCTTTTACATTTTATTTATTTTGTTTTTCTGGCTATCAAATTTAGCCCTCATGTTATCTATTAATAATTCATACATTTCTAAGAATTTTAATTTCTCATTTATAAAATAAAAATAGGTATATCCTCATAAGATTGTTTTGAATAGAAAATAATACAATGAAGATCTTAGACTAATGTTAGCTGTTTTATTAAAATAGTATAAGAATTTCAGCAAAAATATATATAATGTAAATGCCAAAAAGTTGTGCTGAAAAGAATGGAGAAAATTACATCTTATACTTGTTTATTTCAAAAGTATTTTAAGACAAGTAGTATAAGAAATCTTAAAAAATATATTTTCTATCGTAATTAGCATGCTTTTTATCTTTTTTCTACTTTCTATGAAAACTAAAATGTGTTATAAACTTTTATTTGATTTAATAAAGATTTACTTGAGTTTGTTATATTCAGTATTATGATCTGTTATTAAAATAAAAGTACTAGTTTAATTTACTGTGTGTAATATACACAATTTATAATATGCCTAAATGTCAATTTATTTAACATAAAAGGAGTATTTACTGGACATCAGACAGCTCACAATTATGATTATTTGATAATATTAAAATGTTTAATAATTTCTATAAAAACTAACCCTGTACCAACCTATATATTTCCACATAGTTTTAGACATCTTTTTATTTTATTTATCTTTATGGAAAATTTAAGAATATAACATATTTGCATTAGTTTAAAAAGTTTCAAACTAATTAATATGAAAATAATAGAAACTATCTGGTTGATTAGGTCTTTACATATTTACTTATTTCTATAAGTTCATTATAATTATTGCTTGTTAGCATTAATAGTTTTAAGTGAGCCAGCTCTATACTTTGTCAAAAAGTATTCACTCCTCAAAATTATTATTTATATTATTTTCATTTTTTATAATATGAAAATTATATTCTGAAACAGGTGCTTGTGAATGAATAATAAACCAAACAACTAATAATTTAATTCCTAATTGTTAGGCAGTATGAGAAAATTCAGAATGGTGACTGTACCTTGTGTCGCAATCTTATTAGAGGTTGATAGGATTTAAGGTCATATCTTGCTCCTTTGCTTGGCCTTCCTTCTGACTTCAAAAATATGAATCCAAGGAACAAAACAGCTGACCAGCACTTGAACATCCTTATTGCTTTTCACCTGTGAGAAGTAACATTTTAAATAATCAGAAAATGCATGATATATTGAAGAAATGTATTAAGAAGTATTAAATAACACAAAGAAATCTTCACAACCATGTGAACTGATTCCACAATAGGTAAGCATCTCCAAGTATAGATTATCATTTTCCTCATCATAAGAAATACTGTTTGCTTTTTTCATTCATACAGTTCTACAGAATACTTAGGAAGTAGAATATAGGAGCCAATAAAAATATATTGAGAAGAAAATTAATAAAAGTAGATTTAAAGAAAATTTTAGAAGGAAAAAGAAATATTAAACCATGGATAGTTTTTTAGCCATTCACACAAAATACAATTATCAATATATGTATAAATCTGGAATTTGCCTCTGAGTATGTTTGGTGAATAATGCTTAACAAAACTATAGCTATAATTCACTGGTGAAAAATTGGTGAGAGGTTAACAAGAGAGTCTACTATGGTTGGTAATAAACTAAGGTATAACAAAAATTATACAGATAGGTTATATTAAGTTATGAATACATTTTCTTAATAGTATCTAAAAGGGCATCTCTTTAAGTAAAAAATTAATTAACTAAAAAATAAAACAAGATTTCCTAGAAAATTACTTCATATGTGCTTAAACAAAAATTCCTATGACTCTTTTCAACATTCTATATTCTTGGATATAGAAGAAAATTCTAAAATGGCATAAATTTATTATTATATAAATGCTAAGCCCTTTTACAAACAAATGTATTCCTCAAGTTAAGTTATATTTCACTTCACCACTTTTACCAACACATCTTTGTACCTATTGTGGCAATAAGGAAGCTCTTTCTCCTCCTGAGCCAATTTGTACATTTGACTTCTTGAGTAATTTAACGAATTGATTAACCCTGTTAGTAAAGAGTTGTATATTTCATTCTTTCCATTGTCTGGCCATAGTCTACTTCAATCATTTTCTATGTCACCATCAAAGTAACAGTTCCTTTTTCAAGAAACAGTCACTTTACTTGGTGTTTATGACACCTTGTCTTTGGTATCTATGGAATTAATGAAAATCTCTCAGTATTTTCTGTTAACCCTATTCCTTTACTTTGCTATTAAATATTATACTTTATTGAATTTCATGGCTAGCCACTCATCCTGCTTCATTTACTCAGCCTAGGTTTTTTTGACATAGCCTGTAGTTTTAAATACATGTATTGCTTTCCACCCAATCCCCAGATTGGTAGAGCTAGCCTCCTTAACATCCCACCTTTGTTTCAAAAACATCTCCTTGTAGTATACATACCCCCATGTAAAGTTATGCTTTCCCAGATTTTCATTCATCCATTTACTCAAGCAGAAATGAATGACACATACTTGACATGTTTGGTTCCCTCACCTTTCATACTAAACCCATCAGTAAATTCTGTTATTTCTACCTCCAAAATATATCTCTCAAATATAAGTTTCTCTCCAAGTCTGCAGTCACAACTCTAGCTCAATCTATCAGCACTACTTCCTCCTAAATTTCCCCAATCCCATTCTTGCTATCCTTCTACATTTATGCATATGAACCTTCAACCCATTTTCCACACAAAAGCTTGAGTGATCATGACAAATCCAAAAATCATGATGCCATTGCTCTTGTCAGTAAGTAACTTTAGTATATACTCATTTAACTATAAGATAAAAACAAAATTGCTGACATAGCCTATAAGTTCCCAGAACCCAGGCCCTGTACAACTTTCTAATCCTCTAAATCACTGTTCTTCAGCAGCACTAACTTTGATTCAGTTCTTTGAACTTATTTTGTCCATTCCTACTATCAGCTTTTGTATGCTATTTCCTCCACGTGAAATGTAACCATTTCTATCCCATTTATCATCCAAAGGCCATCACATATCAAACGAGTCCCAAACATTAAGCCTGGGTTAGAGTTTTTAGTTGTTCACAATCATAGATCAGTTTTTCTTTATTTCAGAATATCTGTTTATAATTGTACAATATTAATATGATTGCTTGAATGTTGGCCTTCTTCACTAGATTAAACATATCTATCTTCTCCTTCAAACTTCATGAATGCAGGGTTATGGAATGTGTTTTTTCTTTCAGCATTACATTATGTGGGTCTAGCAAATCTCCTCCCACTTACTAGATACTCAATACATAAATGCATAATCGAATGTCATCTTGTATTCAGGGTAAAGAGGAATCATGTTTTCTTGTATTCTGACAATGTTGAACAGAATCCTTATTTTTACTAATATTACAAGACATCTAAAAACCAACCTGAGAAAACTAAATATTTTTATTCTAATCCATCACACTTTGCTGTCACTTTGATGTATAGTCTAATCCTTCTCTCAGAGGTAAATATGTGTTTATATGACAAATGAAAGGAATAGTTTGAATTCAAGATAGAGCCCAAGAATAAGGCAAATGGGAACAGCTCAGGTGAAGGAATATTTTCTCAGGTATCTGAATACTATGCTCCTTCTGTTATCAATAAGGAGACAGAAGGAAGAGGCATGCCAACAACTCTGTTTCCTGATGACTGGATAAAGGTGAGGTCGTAAATTTCCTAGAAATTCTCTTATTTCTCATGCAAAGGTTTCTCTTTCTTTCTTTCCCTATTTATCTCCCTCTCCCTTTCTCTTTTTCTACACACACATACACACACACACACACACACACACACACACGTGTATATATATGTGTATATGTGTGTGTGTGCAAATATATACACATATGGCTCCAAATGTTTCATCTAATGTAAAATATACAGCCAATTAACAATTTTAATAAGTGACTAAAACACTTATGAGTCTTGGGTGAGTGAACTTCTAAACATTGACATTTAGATCAACTGTCTACTGAAATATTTCTCTGTCACTTGGCTAGAATATATGCTTTAAGAAATTTCACATAAAGTTGATAAAAATAACTCAGTGTGTAAATCTCGGATGCAGTATATGCAACCTACTTATACTATTTTAATTGATTTCTCTTATATTGTTAACCATGATTAATTTCTTCATTGATAATGTTTTGATTTTCAAGTATAACATTTCTTAATAAAAAACTATACAAAAATAAAATGTAATATAATTTTTTTTATTTTAGCAAAAGCTATCAGCAAACTGAAATAAGTTACTTGGTATCACAGATAAACTAAAACAGAACTAATATTAAAAATCAGATCACTTTTTTATTTTTAGAAGAACTCTGATTTCTATTACAAATAGGCATTTGAGCGCAGTGGTACAGTGTTAAAAAAGACAAAAGACATTTTACGTGTTTATTTTATATAAATAGCTACTTTGCAAGAGTGTCTCCATCAAACTATTTCTAAGAAAAATAATTGAATCCAATTATATAGTTATCAATTAACAACCTAAACACTCATGCTCTTTTTCATGAAAGCTCAGAAACTAATTATCATTTTCTTAGTTCTCTTCAGCTACAGGATCCAAAAATGTCATAATTTCATCAATAAAAGTTTACACAGCCACAGAAGGTGTTTTGGAAATTGTAAATCAGAAGTAATTGATCCCTTGATACACAGGCTGGTGAGCTCACTTTTCAGTATAGTAACCTCTGACAACCTGAGAAGTTTTCATAATTAATTGGCAGATTGTTGACAGCTCAGTAAGAACCCACAAAAAGCATATGACTAAAACAAACCAGCTACAACAGATGGTGAAAAAATGATCTTATGACTTTTTCTTGTAACCTCAACATTTATATGGAGGCATGAAAAAACCTCCTTATTAACTTTGAGAAGACAAAATGCATAGGTATTTAAAAAGTATCTGCCTAACATTAGATTTGACAAAATTAGACTTCAAAACGATAAACAGAGTTCTTTTTTACAAAAATAATATTTTTTCTTTGAATCAAAGTATTTTTTAAACCAAATGGCATGCCACTACATATTGAGGTAGGATTTAGAGTAGTTATGTTATTTAGTAAATTAAAATTTCAGAGATGTTGATTTGTTTACACATTCTCTAGCATCTCATTTCTAATCACGTTGGGGGGGGAGGCATTTTTAGGGGGGGGAACTAAGAGAGTTAAAATATTGCCTTAGAAAATAATGTAGCATTTGAGATCAGGAAGGATATTGTGATTTCATGCCTATGATTGGAAAGTATGTCAAGATGAAACAAATTCCCTACATCATCAACATTATCAAATGTTTCAGAGAAGTCAAGTGTCCTGAGGATTTCATCTGGAGTACCCTCACTGGCTCTTACTCTGTACTGGAAAACTACTATAGATTTTTTAAGAGAGCTCCATTCACTTCTTTTGTGAAACCTCAGCCAATCTCACACATACTTTGTTGTTCCCTGCTTCATTTTTTACATATCTCCCTTATGTGACTTTTTTACTTTGCACCGTGGTTATTGATTGAAGAAAGGCAACCACCCCATATATAGAAAGAAGCACACTAACCTGGTTCTGTCACAATACAGTATATTTCTTACCTTGCCCAGACCTCTCTCTGCTCTGTTCTGTAATGCGGAGGTGACCTGAATGAATATTGGTGCCCTCTTCTTTTTGATATCCTATAAATTCTATGTGACAGAGAAACTAACTTCTAGACTGCCTGTGTCATACAATATGGACTAAGCAAAACCAATTGCTTTAGTTGGGCCCCAACTGTAAGGAGAATTTATGACCCTCTATAGTCTAGCACCTGTAGCAGCTTATTGATTCAGAGTCAACTCATTATTTATTCTGCAGAGGATATGGAAGAAAACAAGTTTGAGAAAAAATAGTACAATTTTTTTTGAGATGCCTTTTGGTTACCCAACTGGAAATATTATATAAGTATTAGAACACAGGAACCAAGTTCATCAAAGAGGCGTGCACTAAAGATGTAAAGATGCCTCTTTAGTTTGGGGTTCTTAACATTGATATGTCATCTAATCTATCTATGAAGTGGAAAGAGGCTACAGGGGAGAAGAGGTTCAAATACTAAGTGTGCAGGTAAGTTCAGTTAAAATAGAAGATTAAATGCTCATAGGAAATAGAGAAAATAAAAATAGTAAAGTTATAAATTTGAAAAAAGGAATGATGGAAATTTTTATTGGGAAGCAATGGCTGGAAGCTACAGCTCTTACTATCATCTGACCTACTATGTTTTTACTGCTCTGTTTACTTACTCTCTGCATCCAACCTGAATATTCACTCCATAAATTCAGTACTTTGTTAATCACTTGTATGAATTAGAGCAGTACCTAACATACAGCATGAACTCAATAAATATTTTTGGATAGTTAAATGGATGAATAAATTAATGGTGATAAGTAATTAATTTGAAACGGTAGGTATACATTAAGGGACTGTTAATATTCTTCATGTAATTGGAAAAAAACATTAAAACTGACTGTGAAATCAAGCTAGAAATTGAGTTGCAGTTATCACAAAAAGCTTTTCTGTTACATTTGGATCAAAATTGGGCTTTCAATGGGAAGTTCCTTTGGAGAAGTCTACTGTGTCAAGGACAGACAGCCTTGTCATTTCTTGGCTCAACTGAAATTGGAAGAACCAGGAAGACCTCTCTTATATCTATCAGGCAAGTCAGTTATAGCTACTGTTTTTATCTTTTATCTACTCAACTTTACATCCATTTTTTTAGAACTCTGTCATGATATCCCTTTTAGAAAAACTACTCCCCAAAGAACCCAGTTTTATTATGAACAGTGGATTATGTTTATCTATTTACTCTCCTTAAATGCCCATTCTAATAAGAGTACAAAACAAAACGTGAAATCTAAGAGGCATTGCCTTTATGTTATATAAGCATAAGGGATAACAGCAAAGGAAAAAAGGTCATAGATAACCCACTAGACATACTGGGATGATAGTTTGTGGTATTAAATTATCCAAAAATATTTTCTTATAGGTATAATTGCTTACACTGAACCAATATTTGAAGAAAGACAAACATATCAAGATAAAGTGTTCAAGTTTAGAAATGCAGTTATTGTCACAACTGGTATCTGAATCCAAGGTTGATTCCAATCAAATTTAGCCCATGGTTCTGTCATATAGTTCTACTTTTAAGACACATAATTTATAGCACAGACAATATCAATAATATTGTAATAACTATGTATGGTACCATGTGGGTACTTGAAGTATTGGTGGGGGCCAGTTTTTCAGTACATAGAGTGTTGGCCCAGCGTATGGATGTCCTGGGTTTGATTCCTGATCAGGGCACACATAAAAAGCAACCCTTTATCTCCCTCTTTTCTCCCTCTTCCCCTCCCACAGCCAGAGGCTTGATTAGTTTGTGTGTGGCCTCAGGCACGGAGGATAGCTCGGCTGGACTGAGTGCATCAGCCTCAAGCACTAAAAATAGCTTGGTACTCCAGCATCAACCCCAGACAGGGTTGCCAGGTGGATCCCAGTAGGGGCACATCCAGGAGTCTGTGTCCTCAGTCTCCCCTCCTCTCACCAAATAAATAAATAAATAAATATCAGAGGGAGCACTTTATAAATTATATGATTGTCTAACCTCTCTACTGTACATCTGAAACTAATACAAAGTAATATTGGATGTCAAGCGTAATTGGAAAATTAACAAGAAAAGACATACATAATGATGCAGAAATAATGAGACAGCCTGTAAAGAAGTAGCTGTGGAGAAAAACAGCTAATTTTATAGCCTGGATACTACTGGAAAAGAGAATCTTTCACTTATATTCACTCGAGATCAAGCTAAGTGAAGAGGTATGGCAAACAAATACAATGATAACAAGAGAGCAATAACTATGGGACTTCTATGTGCAGATTGCATGAGGCAGGGTCTCCCAAATCTACATGGAACCAATAGGAAACATGGAAGTTTCTTCAGTTCTTTATTATATGCTTATGGTTCAAATTGTGAAAGTGTCCACAACTTTTAAATGTAATACTCTATGTTGAAAAATTCTAACATATGCTGTACACTTTTTTTCTCTATATCTGAGATAAGAACAAAATTAAAAGTGTTAAATAGTGAGAATTATGATCATTAAATTAATTTCACTCTTTCAAAGAAGGAAGAACTTTAATTTTAATGACATCTGAGTTATTAATTTCAATAAACAAAACTGTCCAGATTCTAATCAATTATACCTTTCAATTGCCAGTTTAATCTGAAGCTGAAAGAAGAGGCTAACCGTAGATAAAATATATTCACTGACATTTCAGAGGAACTGCATTGAAAAATGGATAATTTAAACTTGCTTTGGGAGAAAGTATTTATGCTGAATTTAAATTTTTTATTTTATTAAGTGAGAAGCAAGAAAGCAGAGACAGACTCCTGTATGCGCCTGACAGGGATCCACCTGGCAAGCCCCTTACAGGGCAATGCTCTGCCCATCTGGGCCACTGCTCCATTGATCAGCAACTGAGCTATGTTAGCACCTGAGGTGAGACCATGGAGCCATCCTCAGTGCCTGGGACCAACTTTGCTCCTTTCAAGCCGTGGCTGCAGGAGAGGAAGAGGGAATTGAGGGAGAAGAGGAGAAAAGCAAATGGGCTCTTCTCCTGTGTGCCCTGACAGGGAATCAAACCCGGGATTTCCACAAGCTGGCCAATGCTCTACCACTGAGCCAACCAGACAGGATTATTGAATTTTTAAAAAGATGTATATATGCTGCTTTTAACAAATGAAAACTCCACATTAGGAAAAGGTGATAAATATTTGTATTCCAAAACCATCTTTGCTTTGCACAACTATTGATGTTAAAGTTATATTAGTATACAGGGGTGGGCCAAAGTAAGTTTATAGTTGTACATATACAAAATATTACAATATTTAGTGAGTACAAAAATAAACTTTGTTTTCTATACTCATAACTGTAAACTTACATTTTAAAATTATTTTAAATTTAGCCTGACCTGTGGTGGCGCAGTGGATAAAGTGTTGCCCTGGAATGCTGAGACCGCCGGTTCAAAACCTTGGGCTTGCTTGGTCAAGACACATATGGGAGTTGATTCTTCTTGCTCCTCCTTTCTCTCTCTCTCTCTCTCTCTCTCTTCTCTCTAAAATGAAAAAATTCAAAAAATAAATTAATTAAATTATTTTAAATTTAAGTTTAAATAAAATATTTAAATACAGTATAGAACACAAACAACAGAACTGAAAATATACCAGAAAGCTAGCATAACCCCTTATTTTTATAGGGGAGAAAAAGAAACCAATGAGGAAAAAAAAAGTGTGTCAGTAATGAAAATAGGAGCAGGCCTAAAATACAGGTGTTCTGATTCCACATATAGCATTTTTTTTAATATTGCAAAATGCCTGACCAGAATCCATTCACTATGGAAAAAACAAACACATACACCATACACACGTACAAGTACTTTCGTGTCTAAGGGATGTTTATATGCCCCATCTCTGTGAGACTTAACAACTTTGTATTTACTACTCACTAGAGTTTTGAAAAATTCACTGAAAGAACATTAGTGTTTCCATCTTTATAGAATCATATTGCTTAAACACAATTTTTTGGAAAAAAAAAATTATTTATGCATTTTTTTCACCACAATAATTTTCAGTGGGGAGACAGATATTTATTATGGTTAAAGGTATATAGAGATGTCATAGTTGTGCTTATATAATTGCAATTATACAGAAGCTTTATATATTTATATAATTTTTATAAATATCTTTTTATGTATATAACACTTGAGAGAAACAGAATTGTAGATGTTTATAGTTATAGTTATATGCAGATAGTTATATATAGTATAGAATATTTTAAGGCAGCTTTAACACCTATAAAACAGAAGGAACTTTTGGGTCTAGTTGATTTAACCAAGGAAATTTTATAAATTGTATAACCTGCAATAGGCTGGGTTTCAAATTGTCTACATTGGTGCCTCAACTTTAAAATAAAGTAAAACAACATACAGGAACTCATATTCAATCTCCTTAAAGATACCCCCGGACTTCACAGTACATACATGATTCACCAGTCAAAAGGTATATTATGTGTAGCCTGAAATTAAATACCTACATCCACTTCTTTGATGACTTGCAACAGAAAATATTAAAAAATAAACTTTGTTCAATTCTTTGTATACAGTTTATTAAATCATCTGCTGTCAGTTTCTTTTTTTTTTTGCAATGAATAATTTAAGTTACTTAAAAATATATTTGAATTTAGTACTATGGATTATATATGTTGGTACATATTCATAATGAATCATCAATCTTTCATCTTGCTGAAAGCTGTGGTCTGTGGCAGGATGCAAAATGACTGCTTAAAACCATGTTGTAATATGGCCAAGATAGCAAGATATATCTCAGCATGCTACACGTAGCTTTTCTCTACTGTATGCTCACATGGCTTATGTGTGACAAGGTCAAAAAAAGATGTGACTGCAATAGTTTTATTTTTGGATGCAATTTATCTCATGTTGAATTTCTGAGCTTGGGCTTATTTTCACAGAAATGTGACATCAAACAGACACTTTTTCTTCTTGTGGTGGATAAACTGAAAATATATATTTTTAAACAACTGTACCAACAGTACCTTAAATGTTGAGCAGAAGCAAGCTACAGCAGAAAGAACAACAGGTTTAAAGTCCAAGGATACAAACTTTAATAGCGTTTGTGTTCATAAGCTGATCTTTTTAACACTTACATTACAGTTCTCAACCTATACATTTCAGTTTCTACGGACTAATCTACAGTGTGTCTGTAAAGTCATGGTGCATTTTTGACTTGTCACAGGAAAGCAACAAAAGACGACAGAAATGTGAAATCTGCACCAAATAAAAGGAAAACTCTCCCAGTTTCATACCTATTCATTGCAGTTTGATGTGGGCTCCATTTGTTGCCCTACACACATCCAAATAATAGTGAAGTTCTTGCCACACATGGGTAAGGACGTCTGGTGTAACAGAGTGAATAACGTCTGTGATTCTCTACTTTAAGTGATTAATGTCGTTGGTACGTTCAGTGTAAACATGTTGCTTCACAAAATCCCAAAAGTAAAAGTCTAAGGGCGTCAGATCCAGGGATCATGGTGGCCATGGCTTGACAGAACCCCTGCCCATCCACCGCCGGGGGAATGTTCTATCCAGAAACTCACGAATAATGGTCGTAGTGTGGAGGAGCGCCATCCTGTATACAGTGTTACGTCACCATCTGCACATGTGCACATGCTGCCACATCATCCTACAGAAACTGGGAGGGTTTTCCTTTTATTTGGTGCAGATTTCACATTTCTATTGTCTTTTGTTGCTTTACTGTGACCGGTCAAAAGTGCACCATGACTTTATGGACACACTGTATAAAAACTGCTTGGACAGAAGTGAAGCATTTACTTGACCTCTCTCCCTTTAGCTTCAATCACACAATATTGTCAGGATTTAATTTCATCTTTTTAGCCATTTGCAGTCTCCTTTTCCACTTATTTTTTCACTCTCTTAAAGCTGATACATCATCGGTTTAATAGGTTAAATTTATAAAATAAAAAAAATCAGTAAAATAAAGATTTTTCCTTTATATCTTTTATTTTGAATATTATAGTCAAGGAAACTTTAAGGAACATCTATAGTCATGGTAATATAAACTGAAAGTTATAAAAACTACTTAATTCTTTTCAAGGTAAGCTACAAATGGAAGTAATTATGCACACTAAGAGTTATCAGTCACATAGATCTTAGTTTTGTGGTTTTTTAAAAATTATTTCCTCCTGAACATGATGAGTGTAACTTATTGCACATTGTAAAATTTTAGCTAAAGATTAACTCTTAATCTATGGCTGGCATGAAAGACCTGTTACCTTACTTTGTATCTAAAATGCAATAACTTTGCTTGACATAATATGATAGAGAGAGATGCTTTAAATTTAATAATAATAATGTATGACCTTGAAGATATTGCCCTAGTCAAGAGAAAAGAAAATCATAGGTTCTGTCCTCTGAATTCATTGCCATCTACCTTGATGAGCACTTAAAATGTAAATTAAAGAGAATTCAGCTCTTAGGATCGACTCTGCCTAAAATCCCAAAGGAACTATGTTAACAATTTTATTTGCTATAAAAAAAATTATTGCAACTTTGTCAATGTCAGGCAGATTTTAAATTCAATCTATTGCATACCAAGGTTTCTAGCAGCCTATGTTCCTAAAATCAAGACTAGAAAAATCAAGACTACATTTATGGTATAAGGAAAAAAATTCTGTCACAGTTAAGTAATAAAATGAGACACAGGGAACAACTTAATCTGTTTTTAAGGCTGAAATCCCATGGGGAAACTGCCCCTTTGTTCAGGTCAAGAGCTTTAGTGGTATGCTAGCTCACATTTAGAAAAACATGCAGAAGTTCCAAGGATGAAGTCCACAGTTACTAGGAAAAGTCACTGGGATACAGGATATTTTCCTGAATGACTTCATGACTCCCCCAGAAGAGAGATCTAGGCTACCCTCTTGTGCAGGAGAACTAGGTTAATGTCACCTAGTTCCATATGAGGATTTTCATAACGTTTTTTCAGAATCAAAGTAGAACTTGACCAGGAGGTGGCACAGTGGATAAAGCATCAGACTGGGACAATGAGGAACCAGGTTCAAAACCCCGAGGTTTCCAGATTCATAACCCCAAGGTTGTCAGCTTGAGCATGGGGTGACCGGCTTGACTGTGGAATCATAGACATGACCTCATGGGCACTGTTTTGAACCCAAAGGTCGCTGGAATGAATTCCAAAGTTGCTGGTTTGAGCAAAGGGTCACTAGCTCGGCTGAAGTACACCCTTTCAAGACCCATATGAGAAAGAATTCAATGAAAAATTAAGGTGCCACAATGAAGAATTCATGCTTCTCACTTCTCTCCCTTCCTGCCTCTTTGACCCTTGTCTGTTCCTCTGTCTTCCTCTCTCTCTCACACATAAATAAATAAATATTAATATCAAGTAGAGAGTAAAAGCAGACACATAAAATTCAGCTATGTCAATTAAAAGACAATCAAATTCTTATTGATTTGAACCAATAACAGACAAGAGTGTTGAAACTTTCCAAGAAATTCCCAAAGGAATTAAAAGAAATTGTTTCATCTAGTTCTGTGGATAACAATGGCCAGTGATGAGAAAAAAACATAGCAAAGGTTGTTAGTTTTCAGAAAGTGACAGAAGAGAACTTGCATTTTATTTTATACCAGTGTTTCAAATTTGAAAAGTAAACTATGGGTAAAAGGTTGAATATTTTTCAGATAAATTAGATCACATTTGGAAAAAGAAAAACTGGAGATGCAAAACAAAAAGCAGTAGCATAATGTTTTATAATATAATACTAAAAAGTATTTATTGTATATTTATCATGTTACAGACACAAGTATGCCATGTGCTTTTGGTACAGGAGCCCAAGGCTTTGATAATAGTAGCTTTTTAACATTTTTTTTAACATTTTGGTAATAGTAGCTTTTTAATTGTAATAAATAGGAGATATGTAAGGGTTAGGAAATAGTTAATCTGCTTGCTATTCTCTCTTAATGACTCACTGGCCTTTACTTTAAAATACAGCAAAAAGTTTACCTTTATAGGATGCTGCGGGTGGGAGGGGGTTTAAGGCTGATGGCCGTGGCCATGCAGTTTCAAGTAGATTCAGGCAGACAGTAAAGGAACGGTGGAGCCAGAAAATGGTGGACTATTCCATTTATTAAACCTTGCAACGGAGGATGGAGGACGAGCAAGCAGGCAGGCAAAACCACTTCTCTCTCTCAGGGCTGTTGAACAAACAGGCCAGGGGAAAAGAAACGCTTCTCCAGCAAGAAATAACAAGACCGGCCCCTCCCAATGGTGGCAGCCAATCACAATCTACTATCTGCTGCCCGAGGGCAAGCACCTGCAAACTTTACATAGACTAGATACAGGTGATGCTGCCCTGTGCTGATGTACCAATCAAGCAAAGTGCAAGCAAGTAAGCCTAACATACTTGTTTGATCTCTGATACTCTCACATATGAGACCTTTTTGTATAACTCCTTCTAATTAACTAGGGACAAATACTACATGGAAATTAACTACATATAACTGTAGCAAAAATTTAGTAGCAAACTTTAAACCGCAGATTACCTGCTTCAGGACACTTGCAATTCTGCAAAATCCACAGTAACCCTGAGAACTAATTTTTAAAGCAACTTTGGTTCTTTAATTTCTCTTTTTCTCAGGGTAATGAATATAAATTCCAACAGAACTGTTTGGGCTTATAGTTGCTAGTAAAATTTACCTTCCTTTCTCTATTCTCATTAAATTAAAACCAGAAATGACCAAAATGATTTCTTGAAGCTGGAGGCTAGGAGAAATGCCTCAAGTTCCTTTAATAAGGTTATCTATTGCAAAAGGAGTCCTTGAACACCCAGAGAGTAGCCAAGAAAATACTGAGTACTAGTTTGAAAACCTAACAAAACTTTCCTGAAGCACACTACAATGTTTCTTTTATTTATTTTTTTTAGGTCTTATTTATTGATTTTTTGAGAGAGGGTAAAGAGAGAGAATAAAAAAAAGGTGAGATAGAGGGGCTAGAGGCAGGAAGCATCTGCTTATAGTAGTTGCTTCTTGTATGTGCCTTGACTGGGCAACCCCAGGGATTCAACAGGTGAGCTCAGCATTCCAGGTCAATGCTATATCCACTGCACCACCACAGGTCGAGCTATTTCTTTTTTTTTTTTTTAATTTATAATTTTTATTTAAGTGTAGTTACTGTAGTATCTAACATTGGTTATATTAGTTTCAGGTGTACAATATCAAGATTTGACATGATTATACCTTACGATGGGATCATCCCAGTAATCACAGTAATCATCTGTTTCTTTTATTTTATTACTTTTCTTGAAAAAAGAAAGCTACAAACTTAACTAAGCTTACTGAGCGTCCTACAATAAACACCAAAAGCACTGAGGCCAACACTAGAGGGCTGACTTGTATTGTATATAAAGAATGGATGGAAACTGGCTCAGGGGACACTGCTTCCTTTCCTCAACTATAGCGTCCTTATTTTATTTTATTTTATTATTTTATTTTATTTTTTAATGATGGAAGGGGAGATAGAGAGACATACTCCCACATGCAACCCAACTGGGATCCACCCGGCAACCCCCATCTGGGGCCAATGCTTGAATCAACTTAACTATCCTCAGTGCCCAGGGTCAAAGATGGAACCAGTTGAGCCACTGGCTGTGAGAGGGGAAGAGAGAGAGAATGAGAAGAGGGAGCGATAGAGAAGCAGATGGTTGCTCCTCTTGTGTGCCCTAACTGGGGACTGAACTTGGGATTTCCACATGCCAGGCCAATGCTCTATCCACTGGGGAAACCAGGCAAGCACTTGGTTTCTAAACTTATTTTTTAATAAAGTTTTAGTTATTTTTCCACTTTCATTTTTAATTATAATGTTTACAGATTTTAATTATAATGTGTACAATTCTTTGACTTGTTTAATGGTTGGTAATGAAGCTATAATGTTTAAGAAAACACCACTCCTTCACGAAAATATTCTCATATTTTCATCCAGTTTTTCAGTTTCGTTTTTTAATTGATTTTAAAAGATTCCAAAAATTATGCTTCATTTTATTCTACTTGCAAATTTTATTTTATTTTTACTTTTACTTTTGTTCTACTTAACTATATTTTTTGAAGAAGTTTATTTGATTTAGCATTCTGTGTTGGCTAAATGTTTTTAGCCTTGTGTCTGTGGCAATTTTCAAAATTCTCTATTTGATTACAGTAACCTATTTCTTGTTGTGCAGATGCCACAGATTGTAATTAATAGAGTTTGATAATAATCCTTGATATTTGGTAAGAATAATACTTGATGTTTTTCTCTTCCAAATTCATTTTGAAGAAACACATAAAATTGTTCATCAGAGCTTGTTGTGACTTATATCTGGACTTTTTGTAATTCACAGTCATTTCTCACAGATGAAGAACAAGAGTCAGTATGACATAGAGCTGAACATAATGGTACTTAGCTAATTACTTCTAATAATATGTCTAGAATATTTCTAGATGCATATATAGGAATATGACTGTACATAAAATTGCCTAATTATTAGATTTCTTTCCTAGATATATTGAACATTCTACTCAAATCACTGTACATAATTATTCTAATATTATAAAATATGTAGAAGAAAGATTCTTAAGAAAACGGGACAGCCCTGGCCAGTTGGCTCAGTAGTAGAGCATCAGCCTGGTATGTGGAAGTCTTAGGTTCAATTCCTGTCAGGGCACACAGGAGAAGTGCCCATCTGCTTCTCCACCCCTGCCCCTCTTGCTTCTCTCTCTCTCTCTCTCTCTCTCTTCTTCTTCCTTCAGTCATGGCTCAATTGGGGTGAGTTGGCCCCTGGCACTGAGGATGGTTCCATGGCCTCCACTTCAGGCACTAAGAAGACCTCAGTTGCTGAGCAACAGAACAACACCTCAGATTGGCAGAATATCACCCCTTAGTGGGCTTGCTGGGTGGATCCCAGTAAGGGTGAATCAGGAAGTCTTCCTCTGCCTCCCCTCCTTTCAATGAATAAAAAAAAAAAATGGGACAATGCTACTGGTAATTTCTTTGTTCTGCTCTTACCATGTGTTTTGTTACTTATTATGCATACTTTTGTAACAATGTTTGTAAATGTATTTTTTATCATTCTATAAAAGACTTTATATAACAAGAGAGTGGTCACACTGGCAGCATGTCCATCTTCTAGTTAAATTTAGCTCTCATACCTCATTGCTTAAGACTTGATTTTTATGTTTAATTATCTCATTTGTTTTGTACAAATTCACAATTTACATGAAGTATAATGTTTTGAACATTGTAATGGAAACTTATTATTATTTATATTTTAAGTTTAGAAAATGTCTCCCAGAAAACTCAGCAGAAATTTAATATTTTCAAATATACCTCAGCAAGTTTCATGTTTTTTACAAAAATGAGTGAAATAAAAACCTTTTATGGTACACTTGATGTTACATAGCAAACTTTTAATTAAGTCATAGGAATCAAATATATCAAGAGAACATTATTTGCAGTCTGCCCCAGAGAAGAGTTTTAAAACAACACTGTGTAACTGAAAATTTTCAAAATTGGCTTTGAGCCTGACCAGGTGGTGGGCAGTGGATAGAGTGTGGGACTGGGATGCAGACGACCCAGGTTCGAGACCCCTAGGTCGCCAGCTTGAACGTGGGCTTATCAGGCTTGAGCAAAATGCTCACCTGCTTGGACCCAAGGTTGCTAGCTCAAGCAAGGGATTACTCGGTCTGCTGAAGGCCCGCGGTCAAGTCACATGTGAGAAGGCAATCAATGAACAACTAAGGTCTCACAATGAAAAACTGATGATTGATGCTTCTTATGTTTCTCCATTTCTGTCTGTCCCTATCTATCCCGCCTTCTTACTCTTTCTCTGTCCCTGTAAAAAAAAATTGTCTTTGAACTATATCACAATGGCATTAATAAAAGGTGTCTTTCAGCTCCCTGTTTAAAACATAAGAAATTAAAAACAAAACAATTTGTTATACTTAAATTAAATAATGTATATTAAATAAATTATATTAAAATATTAAATTAAATGCTATCAAATTTAAATATTTAAATTAAATTATATATTATGAATTTATGTATAAATAAAAAATAATTTATATTTTATATGAATATTTTATACAGATGTTAAATTTAAATAACTAGTAAAACACACTTTTCCATGTTTTATAGCCTTGGAGATAGAGCTCAAATACCCCTACTATGAGAAGAAGAGAGGAAGAACTTGATCAAACACAACCTTCAATTCCTTTCAGATTTACTCATCACAAGGTTTAGAATGTGCTCTTTGTAAGGGGCCACATGCTAGCACTATAAATACATTTTATGAAGACAATCTGGTGAGATTACAAATATGAAGCCATTGAATTCTAAGAACCTGGAGGGATACAGTCCACACAGGTAGTGAACATTTTTCATTTCCTGAAATCACACTGCCATTTTAAGCAACAGACTGAAGGTCTTCTAAAATGATTGTATTGTGCACTCTCTGAACACTTGATGGAGTTTAGAGGAAAAAAAATAATTGTGTCTGGTCTTTGAAAAACTTTGTTTTATGTTTTTACTGACCATATGAGTTCATTCCTGGGAAGAAAGAATATTCCTATATCTATAAGTTTAGTATTGCCTATATAAAATTTTCCATCATAACTATAAATTCACCCCTCATCAAGTGCATAATAAATAGCTTCATGGGTTTGAAAATTATAGTCTTTTCAAACAAGCTCAATCAAGCTTGAACATTGTAAGCAGTTTCTATGCAACTGATCAGGAAAACTCCTGAACTAAACCTCTATGACCTACGTAAACAGAAGCTTATTATCTTTACAATCATATTTTTAAATGACTGATAGTCTACATAAAATAAGAAAAAGCTCCAAGTGAATGGGGTTATTTTTTCTTACTTGCTTTCCATACTTATATAAGCTGTGCTAGCTCAGAGAGAACTATAGAAAAAGCTCTTCCAGATAGGCTGAGCCCTACTGAGTTAATACAATATAATAATAATAGCAAACGTTTGCTGAGTTATCATCTTATTGAAGGCTTTATTAAATGACTAATTCAATTTAATGCTATGAAAACAACAACTAACTTAGACTGATGTGTAGTGATTTTGGCTCATATTAAGGATTTGGATCCTTTTTATTCATGATGCCCCCAAATCAAGAAATTATAATTAATTATCAATTTACTATGGGATAGGCACTGATTATATATTTTTTAAACATCTATCTTATCATCTTACCATATAAACATTTTCATAGTATAGATATGGTATGAAGTATTAAATATGGTAAAAATTATGCTACAAATATATTTCTATATTTATTTCCTTAGACATACAGATTATTCCTTGCATGTGAATCCTAATTGCGGTACCATCAAGCCACATTATTCATTAGGTATGTGAATAATATTAAATGGAAAGAAAATTACTTTTAATCTTCTATTATTTTAGAGAGTGATATTTTCTAACCCAAATATATATAGCTTATGTAAAACACAATTTAAATTAGAATACAACTTGTGTTACAGGAAATGTGGTTGTTTAGTGGTTTAATACCATTTTCTGATGTGTGTTAACCAACAATCACAGTAGTAAAAGACATAAGAATGAACTTTAACAAGTAGGAACACATTACTACACAGTCTCCCTTAAATTAAGTAGAATTAGAATTGCAGATATTTTCTGGATAATTTGAGTGATCATAGGATGTGAGTTCTCAACAGAAAGAGCAGGGTGACTTGTTATTTGTGAGCTAATAAAGCTCTATTAATATTATATATTTAATAAGTGAGTCATTACTGTATGTGTTTGAACTTATACAGTGAAAAAATATTTCTAACTTAGCTATATGATTTCACTCATATGTAGGATATAAAACTGAAGCTCACAGACACAGACAATAGTACAGTGGTCACCAGTGAGAAGGGCGGTGAAGGCATACTTAAGGGTAAAGGAAGCTAAATGTAAGTTAACAAAAGATGGTTTGACTTTGGCTGGTATGCACACAAGGCAATATATAGATCATGTAGGTAACTATGTATACCTGAAACCTATATCATCCTGATAACCAATGTCATACCACCATATTTAATTATATATAGTGGTCATAACAAGGTTGCAAATGTTCAATATCAAAATCAACTAAATGTTAGAATGTGGGAACCCTTTGGCCACTTGGGACAAGTTCACTGACTTCTCTGCAATGGGCCATCTGGTAGCATCAAATCAAATTAAAGTCACATTCCAAAAGGTATACTCTGATTCTCTGGAGCACATGGCTAAGCCATTCAAGTCTCTGTACTGAGATTATAGTAATCAAATGTCACAATGATATAAAATTATTGTATGGAATTGGAGACTACCTACAACAGCAGGGGTTTCTTACTGAGAGAAGATTCCCTGGGCCAGAAGGATGCTGACAGAATCTGAAATAAAGTCAAAAGCTTGAGGTGCAATGAGAAGGCCTCCAAGTGTCTGCTCGGACACTGCTCTATGTCATTCCCACCTTACTGACTCTCCTAGCCTTCCACTCCCTTTCTCAGCATTCAGACCAGGATGCCTATAACTATCAGCTTCGGGTGGGCAAGAGAAGTTAGGATGGGGCGTCCTTGTTAATGGTTCCCTGGACCAACCAAAGAGATTCTGACTTCAGGGTTTTGGTACGAGATACAAGAATCTGCATTTTATTGTTAAATCTGTGGGAAAAAAATCCCCACAAACTTTGTGTGTGTGTGTGTGTGTGTGTGTGTTTTATTAATTTTAATGGGGTGACATTAATAAATCAGGGTACATATGTTCAAAGAAAACATCTCCAGGTTATCTTGTCATTCAATTATGTTGCATACCCATCATCCAAAGTCAAATTGTCCTCTGTCACCTTCTATCTGGTTTTCCCTGTGCCCCTCCCCTCCCCACTTTTCCACCCTCTCCTCTCTATCCCCACCCCGTAACCACCACACTCTTGTCCATGTCTCATAGTCTCACTTTTATGTCCCACCTATGTATGGAATCATGCAGTTCTCAGTTTTTTTCTGTTTACGGAGTAAAATAAGAATCTGCGTTTTAAACAGGCACCATAAGGTGACGCCAAACCTGGTGGGACAAAGCCTTATACTTGTTTAAAACTATGCTATCCGCTATACTTATGTAAGAAACATATTAACCTCTAAGAATATAAATTAAACTTGCATTCCAAGGTCTAGAAAAATAGTTGTAGGTAATTATTTTGCTTCTTTGATGAAACTGACTGTGGGATTTCAGTCCCTGAATATTGGTTTTGTTCTTGATTTAATCAGGGCCAGGCAGACTTGAATCTATTTAAGTACCTTCATTTACAGGGCTAAGGGACAGGGGGAAAAAAATGTTAGGATTGCAGTGCTCTATTAGAGGTAAAATACTGCACAGTTTAGAATTTTAAAAATCTAATCTTTCTAACCTGAGGTAAAATTGTTAGTGGCATCAAAGAAACTGCCTTGCAAATTGTTTCCAAGAGTTTAGCCACGGAGCATCTTTGCTATAGGTGACATATGAAATGATATTCACAGGCATGATGGAGAAGTTGCAATCAAGAAGATTGTATTTATTTATATTTCTTTTTGAGGTTTTGCTATCTGCTCTCTTAAAGGAGCTGCTAATTCTAGCTTATCCTCTAGAGGAGAAAGTTGTTGGACTCCTCGATTATCAACGTGTGAACTCTTAATTTTTAAAAAAAAAATATTTATTGCTTTTAGAGAGATAGGTGAAGGGAGAGACAGACAGACAGAGAAAAACATCAATTTGTTCCACCTATCCATGCTTTCCTTGATTGATTCTTGTATGTGCCTTGACCAGGGATTGGACCTGCACCTTGGCCTATCGGGAAAATGCTCTAAGCAACTGAGCTACCCAGTGAGGGCAACCAGTGAATGTTTATCTACTATTAAATGATTGTAATCATTTTTTATTTGATTTAAAAAATATATATTAGAAATATATAGATCAAAACCATCTTAATGTATAGCAGAGAAATTGTAGTAAATAACTCTATACTTTAAGATTTACTCTGAAACTCAGAATGTTGAGCTAAAAATTTTTATATACAGTTCAGCTTTTAATAATATGTGATTCTCAAAAACCCACACAAAAAAGGGGTGGGATGTGTGTTTGGTCTGCAGTATGAAATTGAGCAACTGAGACAGAACAGGGAGGTGCCTTCTCTGAGGTCATATAGAAAATTAAAAGGTCACGCCCTAAATTTCAGGTCCTATGTTTCCTTACTCTTGTTTTCTACAGGACACAAAGCAGAAGAGGCAGATTGTACCATGTTTACTGATGGCTTTTTCTCAACTCCCTAGGTTTCCTCTTCTTCTCACCTCCATCTTTTGTTTTAAAGCCTTCTATGTAACATTTTATTTTAATATAAATATTAAAAATATTCAGGTCCTGGTTAATTGGCTCAGTGGAGGAGCATCAGCCCAGCATGTGGAAGTCCTGGGTTTGATTCCCTGTCAGGGCACACAGAAGAAGGGACCATCTGCTTCTTCACCCTTCCTCCACACCTCTATTTCTCTCTTTCTCTCTCATAGCCATGGCTCAAATGGTTTGAACAAAGTTGGCCCCAGGAGCAGAGGATGGCTTTATGACCTTGAACTCAGGTACTAAAATAGCTCAGTTGCTGAGCAATGGAGCTGTGGCCCAGCCGGGCAGAGCATCGCCTGGTATGGGTTTGCTGTGTGGATCCCAGTTTAGTCTCTGTCTCCCCACCTCTCACTTAAAAAAAGAAAAAGGAAGGAAGGAAGGAAGGAAGGGAGGAAGAAAGAAAGAAATAAAGAAAGAAAGAAAGAAAGAAAGAAAGAAAGAAAGAAAGAAAGAAAGAAAGAAAGAAAGAAAGAAATAGAAAAAAAAGAAAGAAAAGGAAAATATTCAGACACTTTAAAATGCAGCCCTTCTCTCAGACTAGGTCAGTAGTTTTGGCTGGTGTCAGGCATTTGGTAGACTCAATAAATATTTGCAGAGTGAAGGCATAAAGCTCTGTCATAGGTCATTTCCTTGAAATTATGAACCTTTCTAAATTCATGATAATTGGTATCATAAAGAGATGCTTTATTTCTTCTGTTTTTGCTTTTAAGGAACGGTAAGTAAGCAGCTTAGAAATATAAATGACAGAGCTTGGAATGCACATTTACCCCCTTTTTTTCTGTGAAGGCCCTAATGACCAGGGTGCCTTGCCACCAGTTCTCTGAGGTTCTCTGACTGCTTTGCCTCAGAAGAAACTGGACTGGTCCTCGCACTGGATGTCACCTAATCCTAAGAGCTAGGGAACTGAGATCAGCTCCAACTTGGTGCCTCTGAGTAAATATTGAAATTGTTTTGGTGTGTTTCAGTCAATCATGTACCTAGAATGAAAGATCTTCATGGTTTCATTTATTTATTTATTATTTTATTAAAGAGAGAGAAACAGGAAGAGCGAGAGATGAGAAGAATCAACTCATAGTTGCAATACTTTTAGTTGTTCATTGGTTGCTTTCACATACATGCCTTGACTGGGGGCTCTGGACAAGTCAATGACCCCTTGCTCAAGCCAGTGATTATGGGGTCATATCTGTGATGCCATGCTCAAGTTAGGAACCCCACACTCAAACTGGTGAGACTGCGCTTAAGCCGGCGACCTCAGGGTTTTAAACCTGCATCCTCAGCATCCCAAGTTGTTGCTTTATCTACTTTGCCACCACCTGGTCAGGCAGATCTTCATGGTTTCTTAAAGTTTAAAAGTCTTATTTCTATTTTATAGCTCTGAATATTCTATTTCTGCACTGTTTATTTCCTCTTATGTTGATCTCTGGGGCTTCACATCGTAACATACTGGGAAATAAAAATTATCCTGGCCTGATGAGTGGTGGTGCAGTGGATAGAGCATCAACTTAGAATGCAGAAATGTCTGGCTGGAAACCTGAGGTCACCAGGTTGAGCCTGAGTCACTGGATTAGGAGCAGAGTCACCAACATAATGCCAAGGTTGCCAGCTTGAGCCCAAGTTTGCTGGCTTGAGCACAAAGTTGCTGGCTTGACCCTGAGGTCACTGACTCTGTTTGAGCCCAAGGTCACCAATCCAATCCCTGGTCAAGGTACATTTAAGAAGTAATCTATACACAACCAAGTGGGGCAATGAATAAGTTGATGCTTCTCTCTCTCTCTCTCTCTCTATCTCTATCTCTCTTCTTTCCTTCCCGTCTCTCTCTTCCTTCTTCTCTCTCTCAAAATAATAATAATAATAATAATAATCTTGAACATTTTAAACATGGTGATATTTCAGCCTAAGGAGGCTTGGGTGAAGTTTGCTAGAGAAGAATAATTTTAGTCAGGGGACCTAGTGGTATATTCAGGAATGCAATATATTCAATTTTAAAATCCATGATTACACTGTCCCTGTAGTTTCTCATCTTGCAAGTTGTTTTGTAATCTGTAATTGGTTAATGGGCTTCAGGCTAGCAATTACACTTTTCTGTTAAATGACATAGTAGACCACCTGAGAATATTTCAAAAATGTTCTCATTTGTTTATGAAGTGTATCTGAAAGAAGAAAAAAAAAAAAAACACTTAGTAGCTCATTGGTTTCCAAGATGTATTGTTTACCAATGCAATAACTTTAAGATAAATTTACAATGTAACCCTTTCTCCGTTGGCTCCTGGAGGTTGTGTCATTCTATAGTCCCTCTAACAGGCTGGAAGGAAGAGAGAACAACAAGGAACTTATTCTGCAAAAGCCTTAGAAGAGTTGTTTTAATAGAATGAAATCATGACTGCTGAACTCATTTTCCCATAAATGTGCACAGCTCAATCTCATGGAATGGCTGCGGTTACCACCACTGATGTTTATAATCAGTGTTAACATGGGAAACTTAGTCAGTCAGCCAGTCAGTCCTTTTCTTCTCTTGTTAACTGGGCTTGTTATTACTGTTTCCTCCATTTCCTGGAGGATTCATGTACATAATCATGTCAGCTACTAAACTGGTGGGAATTGAAGCTATTATACATTTTGAAAGCAAGCATTAGCATGTGCCAACTTAAAAGCTACATAAATTAATGCCTCCTACTTCACTTTTTTAAAAACTTAAAGCAACTCTAGTTCTTTGGTGCTTGTGTTTTGTCAGCATAGTACAAGTCAAATTTTAGCAATTATCTATTTAATTAAATCATTACGGAGCCAATCAGAATAATAAAGTCATTAAAATGGATTTACTCAGATTGTGTTAATGTTATTATTAGTTTGAATCATTTTGTTAAGCCCTTTATGTTTATCATATTATTATTCAAAAAGAAATTATACTTCCATTTAATTTATGGTTAAAATGTAATTAATAATTCATTAGAACAGAGTAATTTATTTTTTCCTTTTCACATAATGTATTTCATTATTATAAAAATAATATATCTTAATCATAGGCATTTATAAAAACACATAAGAGAAAAAGTGCAATAAAAATTACTTGTAATTACACAGCCCACAGACAAAATAGTATTTTGGTGTAATCCAGTTCTCTTCTGTATGCACATTCTCTAAAATAAATGCCTTACTGTACAACCCATTTCAGTATGACTTCTTCCACTACTGCTTCAAAAATGTTATCTCACTGAGTCTTTTACATACTCATTGTTGTTAAATGTAATAAAAACCTCTAAATACTTTATCTGTGTTGCCTTTTCCTAAGTACTTGGATATCATTGTATATTTCAAGCTCTGTGAGGTCAGGGACCACACCTGCCTTGTTGATAATTGTCACCAAGTGCTAATACAGTATGTGTCACATAACATGGCTCCTTGGGTATTTTGTTAAGTAAATGGTCATGTTCTTTATCTTCAAACAATACCTCCACTTTCCTGTATTGCAATAAACCATCACTTAAACAAAAGGGTGTTCAAAAATCATTTATATTCTGTTGTTCTTCCTGTATACTTTTAATGATAGTGACTTTCAGTTCTAGGTCGTCATCTTTCACACTCTACCTGGCTTTCCATGCACTCTTGTGATTTCTACTGTCACCTAGAGGGTTATCTTTTTTAAATCTAGACCCATCACAGATCTTAGCTTCTTGGATTTATAAATGTGACAGCTTACTGTAGTTTTCCACACTGACACTACATATATAGCTCAGAAAGACATGCCTTAAGTAAAAAGTTTACCCTCTTACCTCCCCCCAAATAACGACATCTCTCTGTGATGTCCTTAAGGATTTGTTATAACTGAAATGGTCTTGGTAGCAGCATACAATGAGACTCCAGTTGTGAGTGAAATAAGAGAGGAATTGAAGACAATCTGGAGGAATAACGTGCCTATGTTGGTTACTTTTGTGGTACCCAAACAACAAACCAAATCAACAAACCAAATTAATTACTAAGAGTGTGTCAAATTTAGGATTCATATCTACAGTTTTGGATGAGTTGTGGATATAAGAATTCCTACCAAATGGGTTGGGCTTAAGAGGGAGACTTGCTTAGAGGATTTACAAAAAGTCTAAAGAAGTTGACTGAATGAAGGAGCCAAATGAGTTGTAACTCTGTGCCAGGATATCTGGCCTGTGAATATAGCCATTTTCACAAAAAGACATACACCAAAAGAAGGTTAATCCAATTTACAATGTTATTGTAAAATCATGTATTTCTTACACAAAGCTGTATTTACCAAAGTGCATTCCACAGAACACTAGTGATATATTAATTGTATTTATATAGAAAGGATACAGAGCTATTGTCAGTCTTAACTAAATTAAAATTAGTATATTATGCTACAAACATAAAATAATAGATAACATCACAAATTAATCCACATACATTTTCAAGAAGAATAAAAACACATTTAGGGGTAGCGGATATTGAAATACATGTCAGGGACCCCTGTATCCCCGTAAACAGGGAGATTCTCAGCTGCAATGAACACTCAGAGGACTTAGGGGGAAAGTGGGAAATAAACAGAAGAAGCAAAGCCAAGACCTAATGCAAACTGTAAAATTTTACTTAAGTCTCTAACAGCCAAGGAACACTATTTTGAGAGCAGAAATAATAAAAAATATACATTGGTGTGTGTGTGTGTGTGTGTGTGTGTGTGTGTGTGTGTGTGTGTATCTTACACATACACACACACACGAGCACACAGTAGATATAGCTATAACTAAATATAGCATAAGCATTCTCTCTCTTTAAATGTCCTAGCTAATATATGTCGTCTAACTATTCAGTTCTAAGCTGAATATAAAGCAAGATTTTTTTGAGAAATCACAGTGTAATGAAAAGAATAGTTCAGAGTATTCAATAAGTAATTAACTAATTTGATTAATTGGATTAATGTTTACTGTAACAGAATGTTTACAGATTAAAGCAGTGGTTCTTAATCTTTTCTGAGGTACCGAACCCACCAGTTTCATATGCGCATTTACAGAACCCTTCTTTAGTGATAAATAAAATATGATTTTTTTTCCCAAATTCAAGACATAGGTATATGGTTTTTTACTGGTGCACAAAATGAGCCGTGCTTGAACATCACCTTGCTCAAAGAACAAAACCAACAAAGTGTATGAACTCACAACAAATTATGGTATTACTTTATTCTGGCCTCCGTGGTAGAGGCTTCTCCCAACCCCTGAGACTGACTCATGGAACCCCTAGGGTTCGATAGAACCCAGGTTAAGAACCACTGGATTAAAGGATAATGGTGGTAATACTAGAACTCATCTTCACCCATGCAGGTATAATTTTTTTGTTTAAATTTAAGATAATGTATGAGAAAAAATAAATTTTGAGCAAACTAAGAATATAAAATAACTAGTTAATATAAGAAATGAAACTATTTTTCCTGACTAGGTGGTGGCACAGTGGATATAGAGCATCAAACTAGGAATAAGAAAACCCAGGTTCAAAACCTCAAGGTCACCAGCTTAAGAGCAGGGTCACTGGCTTGAGCCCAAAAGTTGCTGGCTTGAAGCTCAAGGTCACTGACTTGAACCCAAGGTCACTCACTAGTTTGAGCAGGGGGTCACTAGCTCTGCTGTAGCCCATCAGTCAAGGCACATATGAGAAAGCAATCAATGAACAACTAAGGTGCTGCAACAATGAATTGATGCTTTTCATCTCGCTCCCTTCTTGTCTGTCTGTCTGTGTCCCTCTCTCTGTCTCTGTCACAAAAAAAGAAAAGAAATGAAACTATTTTAAAAACTAAAAGAAAAAATGTTGAGTATCACACATACTGAAGTAATTCTAAATAAGAACAACAGAAAAAATATATTTGTTATTACCATTATATTTAGAATTGCACTGGAGTCATTAAAATTTAAAAAAAAAGAAATAAAATCTATAACTTAAATGTATAGGTAAAACTTTATATTTACTGATGTAATTGTGTGCATAGAAAGTTTCAAATGCATTTTTCTTATTAGAATAAATAAAGGTTGCTGAACCAAAAGAAGAGGTTGACATTCAACACATAATTGCAATTCTTTAGGCCAAAACATTCAGTTAGAAAACATATGTTTTAAAGAATTAACATATAAAGTGCCAATTAAAAATAGATAAAACAGAACAGATTAAAACATTATATTGAAAACATTAAACAATATTAGGTAAGTGATGACCGACTATATTTTGGAAAGGAGAACTCTCTACCATAGATACATCAATATTGCTCGAACTGAGCTATAGAAATCAGTGCAATTCCAATCAAAATCCCAGCAGGGTTCTTTGAACTTAATAAGCTGCTTTTAAATTGCTTATGAAAGAAAAAAGAGCCAAGACTTTTAAGAGATCGCTGAAGAAGGACTAGTTGGGGAAACTGACAAGTGAAGAAAATATTTGAAGGGTGAAATGATAGACTATAGCAAATCAACTAACAGTTTGAGCACACTAAGAACTAAAAACTGAGCAACATTTTTAGTGATATGCATGACACTGCTGACTTCCATAGGACTAGATATTAGGAATCAGTGAAGTGTATTCAAGAGAGGATAGATCTGAAGAAAGAAATTTGAGAGAGTAAGTAGATATTGCTTTTTAAGGAATCTGCTTTAAAACAAAAGGGAGAAATGGAATGATAGCTGAAGGATAATCACAGTCAACAGTTTTGCTTGTTTACTGGGTTTGCAGAAGGGGAAAACTGCAACATTCTTTTATGCTGATGAAAATAATCCAGCAGAGCTGAACAAATTGATGAGGCAGAAAGGGAGGAGAGAATCCTTGGAGCAATGTCCTTGAGAAGCTAAGAAAAAATGTGACCCAATAATTGATATATTCTAAAGGTATTCCAAACGTAGAATATGAAAGAAAAGCATCCTCAGTCACAAATATGCATATCTGTGAGAACTTTATTTTGATTTTTTGTAAGGCGGGTGGCCATGGCTATGCAGGTTCACACTGGATTTTGTGCAGACGGTAACAGAACTGTGGAGCCAGAGGATGGTGGGCCAATCCGTTTATTAAAGAGTTTGGCAAGGGCAGAAGAGTTTGGCAACCGCAGAGGAGCAAGCAGTCAGGGAAAAACCCTTCCCTCTCTACTGGCTGACAAGCAAACAAGTGTGGGAGGGGGATTCCTTCCCCTACAAACAATAGCAAAACATGGCCCTGCCCAATGGCGGAAGGAAATCCACAATCTGCAATCTGCCGCCCTGAGGGCAAGCACCTGCGCCTTCCATAGACTATACACACGTGGTGCTGCCCGTGCTCATGCGCCAATTAGGCAAAGTGCAAGCGAGCAAGCCTAACACACCTTTTTGCCCAGTACTTTTGTTAATTATTAGCAACATGAATTTAATCAAATTATTTAAACTCCCTCTATTTCAACTTTCACTGGTGCAATCTTTTCCTTCATAAGGTTATTGTATAAATTAAATAACATAATGGATATAAATACCACCAAAAAATTTGCTTTGACACACGTTTCGCTATCAAATAATAATTATTACTGTGCTGATTTTTTAATGAGAAAATCAACTACTTCATCCTTAAAATATTTTTTTAATTTTTATCATTATCTGAAGACTCAGAGATAGTTTCTTAACCATTTCTTAAAATAGGGTATGTTTTGCTAAAAAGCACTTTGGTATTGATGGTAGATTAAGTCACACTTACTTTTCATGAGTAACAGTCTGTAATTTATATTGAATTTGGTCATTTTGTTTCCAGTATAAGGTATTAAAATATAATAATTCAAAAATACCACTTTAAAGACTGTTGACTATAGCTTGATTTGCATTAAGACATTTATATATGCATTCTAAATAAAAATTATATTAAATTTAATTTTTTTCATTTTTATTTTATTTAAAATCTTAATTATTAATTCACCTTATCATTTACCTGTATTCCCTATATAATTCCAATCTAAGAGTAAATGATTGTTTTTTAAGAACAGAGACAATCTTACATATGTTTAGTGGTCAACATAATTGCTAATGTTCTTTGTTAAATGCATATATAATTGACATCATTACTAATTTAAACATCCAAAATATATTATTTTTTTCCATTTTTTTAAAATGCAATAGTTCTTTGGCCTCCATAATTGTTATAAACCACACAGTTTTCTGAGTAACAAGATCTAAGATTTTAAAAAACTGAATCTTAGAATTTCAGATTCTAACAGCAAAAGTGACATTGGATCTTGCCTCTATTTATATTTTACACCACACACACACACACACACACACACACACACACACACACCAGATGAAGCATGCTTTTATAGAGTTTCTAAGCAGAATTTTCTGTAAAGTTTTTGTTGTTGTTGCTTTCCCTCAAACTTACACCCTTGGAGTATGAGCATTACTGTTCACACAATATTTTATATTTTAGAGTCAAAACTATTTGCTGGAAAAACTCAAGACATTAAAACTCCCAGGGTGATGCCTCAGTTTCATTGCTACCATGATTATGTCTAAAAGAAAACCTGCTGGCGGAGTTGAAAGTTTTAGTTAAAGTATTGTGAATGCAATGAAGAGTGGTGAAGGGCCTTGAGTGGTCTCAGTAGGGAAAAGGACTTTTTAGTGACTGGTTTGTGCAAGATAAACAAAACATATTCTAATGTGATCCAAAGTTAATGAACTTTCAAGCATGCACGAAAGGAACGAAATTCAAAAGCACACATCAATGATTTATATAGCTATAACTTAATTATTTGGGAGGAATTTCCATTTGTGTTATATGCTCTATTATCGATGTAACTCAATTGGATTGCCTTCTTATATTTGCATTTTAATGTACTAAGAGGATTTAATTTGAACTTTTCTCCCACAAGGCTATTCCAAATGGAAATTTATTTCTAGGTTACTATTTAAGCTGTATTCCATTCATTACGATCTGACATGTCAAAGTATGCTACGTTGCATATAATCACTCAGAGTGTGTGATTAGTATGGAATCAAACTTAACTTAATATTTTAAACAATCTTGTCAGCTCTGGGGGCACAAGCCAAAGTTTTGCTTCCTCATAATGTGGTTGTAAACATCAGGACGATTATGGTTGTTTTGAAGCTTTGATTATACATATGTAATGATAAATAAGAAAACAGTTGATGCCTATTATATCAAGGAAACAACACAGAAAAAACCCCAAAATTTAAGTAAACTCTGATTTATTCATATTATAGTAACCTGGTTTGTTCAATTAGTTTTAAAATTTTATTTTTTGGTTGTAATCTCCTTACAAAAATGCTTATAGAAGTGTTTATTTAGAATGTGAAGCTAGTTTGGAATAGTAAATATCCACACAAAATTATTATTTATATTGGTTGTGATTTAAGAAATTAGAATCCTCAAAAAATTTAATAATTTCTGTTTTATACAACAACATTTTGAATAAACAGACACCCAGTTCCATAACCACACACACAGAGAAAACACATCAATACAAGTCCATAAAAGCATGCATATTTACATATATATATATATATAGTTATAAACATATAAAATGTGAGAATTTATTTTAACAAATAAAAATATATATTATAATTATAATACCAATAGATTTTAATAAGTAAAAATCAAAATAGAAACATTTATGAAAAAAACGCCTTTGGAAAATTACCAGTTGCTATAATAAAAATGAAAATTTATTTTCAAAAATTTATAAAAATCAAAGTTTATAGAGGTTTTTATACATTATTTATAGTCAAGATACTCTAAGTTACACAATGATTTCAAAATTTAAGGAACCTAAAAAAAATCTTAAGGACCTATTTTTGTAAAGAGTAGATTTTTCTCTGTGCTATACATATATATATATATATATATATATATATATATATATATATACACACACACACACACACATACATATATGAAAAAATTTTGTGGAGTTATTAAAAACATGGTGATGTGTACGAGTTTACACTTATTACATCATCATCCTAACACAGGCATCAGAGTATACTGTTACAAAGGAAGAAATTATAGTGAATCAGACACCAGTTACTAAACACTTACCAGGAGAAGTGACCCTACAGTGCCTACTCTTGTCACTGGCCAAACAGGTCATATGACCATATCTAGTTCATAAAGATAAGGCTGCAATCTTTCTCTATACATTCATTTAGTGAAGAGACTAAAAAAATTTTGTGAAATAATTTCTACCACAGATCAGTTTCTTTAGTAATATCCTAATATATATCATAATTTCCTAAGGCTGATGGTAGGACTATATTAAAATTTCTTAACTTCTTGAACATATTTTGAGTTGGATATTTTTGCTCTAATTTTCTATGAACATACCTTAAAATACTTTATGTTATATGTTAACTTAAGTAAAAAAGCTAAAAATATTTCACAATTGTACTATAGTAGTTAAGATTTTGATATATTACTATTAAAATATATCTAATTATGACAATTTATTATTTAGATAGCATAATCATGAATAAAATATAATGACTTTTTTGGAACCCAGACATTAACCCATTCAATATACAAGTTATGTTCTTTCTAACACTTGAATAAAGATATTTACATGTCAATATCATCTCTACCTATATCTCCATATATGTGTGTATGTATCTACATATATATGTGTGTATGTATGTATCTAGATAAAGAATAGCTCCTCTTTAATTGAAATTCCTGTGTGGTTGGGGTGAATCGAATAGGAGGATCAAATATACAACTTTCTTTCCAGGGTAAATTTCTTAATAACATCTGTCATAATTTCTATGTTCATTATAAAAAGGATGGCAAATGTATGTGCAAATCTAAGGTTTTCTGATAGCAGAAAATTATACTGGGGAACAAAATTTTTGTTGCATCCACAAAAACACTTGTTCTTACCTAATTCGAGTGTGCTGATCTCAAATCTGATATTAGTTTTTCTCTGTAAGCTACAGATTTTTTTTTTTACAGGGATAGAGAGAGAGTCAGAGAGAGGGATAGATAGGAACAGACAGACAGGAACGGAGAGAGGTGAGAAGCATCAATCATTAGTTTTTCATTGCCGTTGTGACATCATAGTTGTTCATTGATTGCTTTCTCACATGTGCCCTGACCGCGGGCCTTCAGCAGACCAAGCAAACCCTGCTGAAGCCAGTGACCTTGGGTCCAAGCTGGCGAGTTTTTTGCTCAAGCCAGATGGGCCTGTGCTCAAGCTGGCAAGCTCGGGGTCTCAAACCTGGGTCTTCCGCATCCCAGTCCGACTCTCTATCCACTGCGCCACCGCCTAGTCAGGCTGTAAGCTACAGATTTTGCAGTTCAAGATTTTAGGTTTTCATCTTATTGTAAAATTTTGAACATTTAGTTTAACATAATGAAGTAGAATTTCTTCTTGGGCATCAATTTTATGAAAATATAATAATTTATATAATGTAGTAAGTACACTAATACACTAAAAGATATGACTGTATCAAAATTTGTCTTAAATTTCAAAATAGAACATGTTAAAACTTTAATCATAAAATTTGTGCAAAACTTATTTAAATTTTATTCAGGCAAAAATTTGCATTTGTAGCTCTTGCGTTTGTGTACTTGTTGAGGACAATCTCGTTTGATACTCCAGCAGTAATCTACCATCATTTAGAGCTGTCAAGAAATAGCCGCCATCCTGTTGGACTGTAAGTGGTAACACCTAGCTGGCTGAGAAGACTACTGATATCATAACAGTAAACAAAGTGTTTGTCTTCGGAAAAAAGTCCACAAAAATTTGTTCACACTTCCTGAAATGGGATACTTTAGCTGATCTGTGAAGTACATTCTTTTCTGGAAGCCTGGAAGCTAAGAACTCAGCTGCTTTCTTTGAGAGGCCTGAATCTCTTACAAAGTCATTCAATTTGGGTTGGCTAAACTGCTGAGGAGTTAATGACTGCTTGGCATCAGAAGAAGACCCTTCAGATTCTACAACCATTTCCTCATGCATCTTATCAAAATACACTTCATCACCATGTTCACTTTCTTCATCCTTAGAAGAGATAAAACCATTAAAATTTGGAACCTGGAGTGTCTCAGAGTGTGGGATAGGTCGTATTGCTGAAGGAATATTAGGATATGTGATCATATGCCATTTTTTCTTGTCGATGCCCTTTGTATGGATCAAACAGAAATCACAGTCACTGCTGTGGTCCTTAGGTTCATGCCAAACCATTGGAATACCAAATGGCATTCCTTTGCGTTTTCCTTTTTTCAGTCACGAAGCATTTCCTCACAATTATGACACACAATATGAGGAGCCCAATTCTAGTCTTGATCGCCAAAAGGAACTTGACAATAGGCAATCTATGCATGTGTCACAAATGATGAAATATTGCATCTTTGATGTTGAAGTGTGTAACAGCCACATATATAACAGAAAGTGTCAGGACTGTTCTTACATTTATGCATACTTGAAGAAGCCATGATTCAATCTTAAAATAAAAGGGTGTTTTTATCAGATAATATTTTTTTACATTTAAAAACAACTACAATTATGTAAAAGTGATGTTTGTAAAACATTAATTGCCTTGTGGTTATGTTGAATCCAAGAGTCATTGCCCTTTAACTCCAATTTAAAAACCAATGCATGCCATTAACTGTAACAAAAAGAAATTAAAACTGCATAAAAACTAGAGCATGCACTAAAAAACCAATTTCAGATTTGGAATAAACGATTTATACATATATAGAAAAGTTCTAAAACCTCATGCAACAGAAAAGGAAAATAAAATTGTTCTCCAGTGTTACTAGTCATTCGCAAAATATATTACTATATCTGTAGCTAAAGTAGCCTTATTATCACATTTTCTTATTTTCCACATTTTAAAATATTTTTATATTTTTTTGGCTTTTAGATATGCAGTAAAGTTACAAATATAGTACATACAGCATATGCTAAGTAGTAATCATATATCCAAAACCCAGTTATAATTTGTAGACATTTTACATTAATATGATATATTTGTCTAAATTAATAAACCAATGCCAATAAATTATTATTATTAACTAAGTCCATACTTTCATGAAGTCCTTATTTTTATCTAATGAGCTTTCTCTTTCCCAAGAGCTCATTAAGGACTTCACATGTCATTTAGTCATTATGATCTCACTTGTTTTTCAACTTTTACCTTTACAAAATATTACAAGTACTCTTTATTGGGAAATTAGTTTTAAATTTATCTATTTCTTTTAGAACACTGTCCCTAGCTTAACATAGAAATGTTGCTTTCCAAATAATATCAATCAAGTCCAACATCAGGAGACATTTCACAAGAAGCTGTTCTCACAATACAAGCAAATAATGAACTTTTAATCTATAATAGTTCTTTGATGCTTTGTTTTCCAAGCATGTGCTATAATATAAGCTATAGAGTTTTTCTGTGGTATAGAATTATATATTTACTTCATGGATGTGAGAAAATATAAAATAGAATAAAACTTTCAAATCGGATTTACATTTTTATATACCATTTAAGTTAAAATTATACCTGAAATCAATATATTTTCTATGGAAAAAGAGGTATTTTAGAAGCACTTTTTATTATTTTTAGTTTCCTTTTTCTATTATTTATTAACTTGTATCTACAATATTAATGTTCAAACTATGCAGACTATATAGGTAAATAATAGGCATTAATTTATACCTGACTGTCCAACCCACCTTCATTACATAAACCACAATCTCTATTACCTAGATATGGTAGATAACTAGTCAATATTTAGAACAGTTTGATATATAAAACTAATACATAAAATGTTAACTGTGAGGCTATCAGAAACTTTCATATTAGATGTGTTTGTGAACTAATTAGACTAATCTATAGTGATTGACCAATTTTATTTTATTAAACTTACTGAGGACATTGGTTAATAAAATTATATAGGTTTCGATTGTACAACCCTGATACATCATTTGTATATTGTATTGTGTGCCTGCCACCTAGTGAAATCTTCTTTTGTCACCATCTATTTGACCTTTTTTACCCTTTACTCCCCTTCCCTGTGATAACTACCACAATATTCTCTGTCATGAGTTTTGGTTTGTTTGTTCATTTATTGCTTTCATTTTTATATGCCACATATGAGTGAAATCATATTGTTCTTGACTTTTTCTGTCTGACTTATTTCACTTAGCATGATAATCTTAAGATCCATCCATGTTAATGAACAAAATGAATTAACAAGCAAAATAGACACCAACTCATACATAGAGAGCAGCCTGACAGCTATCAGGAAAAGGGGCAGAGGTGCTGGGCAAGGGTACTAGGTCAGGGCCTAACCAGGCAGTGAGTGGTATGGAGGACCTAGGTTCGAAACCCCAAGATTGCCGACTTGAGCGCAGGCTCACCAGCTTGCCCACAGGAGTCTCTATCTTGAGTGTGGGATCATAAACATGATGACCCCAAGGACACTGGCTTGAACAAGGGGTCACTGGCTTGGCTGCAGCCACCCCCTTCCCCAGGTCAAGGCACATATGAGAAAGCAATCAATAAACAACTGAGGTGCCACAATAATGAGAATAATTGATGCTTCTCATCTCTCTCTCTTCTTGTCTGTCTGTCCCTATCTGTCCCTTTCTCTGTCTCTGTCTGTCTGTCTCTGTCTCTCTTATTAAAAAAAAAGGTACTGGGTGAGGAAAGTGGAAGGAAAGAACAAACCATGAGAAAACAAAACATAACAAACAAAATACTCACGGACAAGGGCAACAGTGTAGTGATTGCCAGGACAGGGGGAAGTGGAATAAGGAGAGGGCATAAATGGTGATGGACAAAGACTTGATTTGGGGTAGTGAACACAATATGGTGTACAGAGATATGTTGTAGAATTGGGTACTGAAACCTATACAGTATAATTAGGTTAATAAGTGTCACTGTAATAAATTCAATCAAAAAAAGTCCTCTATGTTGTTACAAATGGAGTTATTTCATTGTTTCTTACGGCTGAGAAGTATTTCACTGTAATTTTTTCAACTATGAAATTTCAGAAAAAGCAATGGTGAAACAATTCCTTTAGCAACTACAACAAATAGAATAAAATACCTAGGAATAAACTTAACAAAAGATGTGAATAATCTATATACTGGAAATTACAAAGCATCATTTAATAAGATTGAAAAAGACACACAGAAATGGAAAGATATTATACATTCCTGGGTTGGAAGAATCAACATAGTTAAAATGGCCATATTACCCAAAGCAATTTACAGATTTAATGCAATCCCCATCAAAATCCCAATGGCATTTTTCTAAAGCAATAGATCACATTTGTATGGAAAAACCAAAGACCCTAAATAGCCAAAGCAATGCTGATAAAATAAAAAAAAGTACAAGCCCAGAAGTAGCACATTTCCTGACTTCAAATTATATTGCTGAGTGAAGATAATCAAAACAGCATGAGATTGGCAGAAAAAGAGACACACTGACCAATGAAAGAAAATAAAGATCCCAGAAATAAAACCACATGTATATGGACAAATAATTTTGACAAAAAGTCAAAAGCATTCAATGAATAAAACGAAAACCTTTTCAATGAATGGTGCTGGATAAATTGGAAAGCCACATGCAAAAGAATGAAACTATACTACTCTTTGTACCCATATATAAAAATTAACTCAAAATGAATCAAAGACCAATTCTTTTCTCCAATATCCACAACTATCATTTAAAAATTTATTATTAAGAAAATTTCAAACCTAGTTCAAAATAAGGTGAATAAAATGCACTACTTGTATTTTTTTGTTTGATAATTATTGTGTCATTCTAAATTCTTTTTATACCTTGAATTTGGAACTTTATTTATTTCCATCTACTATATATATATTATATGCATGATTCTAGTGGGTATTCAACTTTAAATATATCAACATTACACACAACTAAAAATATACTTATCAGTATATTAATAAGTATGGTAATTCCAACTGATTTAAAAGTTTTAGAGAATTATATATATATATATATATATATATATATATTATTAAAAGAGAATATAACATATTTCAAGGTAAAATGATTATTTACTATAAAAATAAATTATCATATATATATATATAGTTATAAAGACAGAAAATTTTGTTCAATGCAAACATGCAAAATTTTTCTACCATATAGCTACAAAGTAATATAAAACTTCTTGAAGTGTATGTGATTTATTACTATCCTTTGGTTTTCTGAATCAGGCATTATTAAGTTGCATTTCAAAAAGGAATAATCTACCAAACCATTTATCAAATCAATACAGCTTATATAATTGGAAATGAATTTTGGAGTGCTTTAATGATTATAAGAAATGAACCCTTTAGAAATACACATTTAGTAATCAGCCTTAAAAGATATACATAGAAAAGAAAACACAAAAAGACAATGTTTGATGTCACTCTCTGCATGCAAGCTTGTATGAGGAAAACCATGGCAAAGTCAAAGTCAAAACCTTCTGTTTATATCATTTACCATGTAACCATAGTAACAAGGCAACTGTGTTCAAAACTTATTACAATAAACCCTTCAAAATTAGTGTCTGAATGTGTTTGTTCAGGATTATATGAAAAAATCTGGAATAATTGAAATTAGACCCATATACAGTTGAGTCTAAACCCAATTAAAATAAAATAGCTTAATCTTAGTTTTTCTCATTAGCAAATTTTGTGTTAAAGGTTTCAGCCACTAAAAAAATCAATATAAATTCATTCATTTGTACAAATATTTATATTCAGATTGTTGCAGATACACAAATATCTAAATATTTATTAGAAAAATATTTAGAACAATTTTCTAAAATATTTTTTCCGATAAAAAAAAAAAATCTACTTAGCGTGGCGTAGTGGATAGAGCATCGGACTGGGATGCGGAAGACCCAGGCTCGAGACCCCCAAGCTCGCCAGCCAGCTTGAGTGTGGGCCTATCTGGCTTGAGCAAAAAGAAATCTCGTCAGCTTGAACCCAAGGTCGCTGGCTCCAGTAAGGGGTGACTCGGTCTGCTGAAGGCCCGCGGTCAAGGCACATGTGAGAAAGCAATCAATGAACAACTAAGGTGTTGGGACGGCAACGAAAAACTAATGACTGATGCTTCTCATCTCTCTCCGTTCCTGTCTGTTTGTCCCTCTCTATCCCTCTCTCTGACTCTCTTTCTGTCCCAGTAAAAAATATAAAACAAACAAACAAACAAACAAAAACTACTTATTTGTAAGTCAGTTTCAATATTATGATTAGTTTAAAATCTGTTTCTAAGATAAAAGATTTGGAGAGTTGCCAGAAGTAGAAGTCCTGGTATTTTACCATTTAGGGATAAGATTTAAATGGGAACAAAGTGACAAAATAGTATTAATCAAATTAGGTTTATATCCTCTCTAAAATAGAGAATGTTTTAATTTATGGTGCTTTTGCTTTTAGCTAACAAGTTATAATTTCTTAATTAAGATAATGAATAATCAGGGTTTCTTTTCAATAATATATCTTTGTTTAGAATCTTAGAATCTCAAGAGGTGAGTCACTTTGAAGAAACACTTATGAACTGAAGAAACTCAAATACTCAAATGATTTTCAGAAAAAAACATAACAGGCATAATGTATTTATATTGAAGACTTTAATATTGGGGGTAGGGAAAGCTTGCATGGAAAAAATGACACTAAAATTTACAGGGTGTTAAACATATAGTCATGCAGCATTGGTTTTTAACTTGCGAGGCCATGTGTGATTCCTTTCTTTCTTTCTTTCTCTCTCTCTCTCTCTCTCTCTCTCTCTCTCTCTCTCTCTCTCTTTCTTTCATTCTTTCATCAAGTGAGAGGAAGGGAGGCAGAAACACAAATTCCCACCTGTGCCCAGACCAGGATCCACCCAGCAACCCCTGTCAGTGACTGATGTTCTGCCCATCTGTGGTCACGGCTCCATTACTAGGCAATCAAGCCATTTTTAGCAACTTTCTCATTGAAGCCATGGCTGAGAGAGAAGGAGGAGGAGGAGGAGGAGGAGGAGAGAGGGAGAGAAAGGGGTGGATGGTCACTTCTCCTGTGTGCCCTGACTGGGAATCAAAGTCGGGACTTCTACATGTGGGTCCAACACTCTACCGCTGAGCAAACCAGCCAGGGCCTGTGTGATTTCTTTCTGTCTGTGACATTGTGGTCTTTAACTTTCCCAGAAGCCTTGCACTCAGCCTTGGTTCTACTTTAAAAGCTCTTCTAAAGTTTTAGTAAAATAAAGGCCCAATAAATATTCAATAAACCATTATTACTATTTTATAAAATCTAATTTTCTTAGATTAATAGTCAAAGTACATACAGAGAAAATTTATAACAGAATTACTTCAAAGAAACATACTAAACCATTGCATTCACTAATAAGCAAATGTAAATAAAAATCCGGAAAATGCAGTTTTTACTGTTAAATTAACAAAATCAAAACATGCAACACTTTGGCCAAATATCTCTAATATTACTAGCCTAAGTGGATTGATGTATCATTATAGAAAATAAAATCATAATAGCTATTTCTGCTCATAAGAACAATCCAGGGATATTAACTTCTGGGAAAATCAGTATTTTTACTTCTGGGAAAATTGTATAATAAAAACTTTGAATGGATTTCAAATATACATCTCAAAATCTTATAAATTGCTCATCATTCATATAAAAACTTCATGCCAAACAACAATAAATAATGTATAAATTTTACTAATATGCAAATTTAATATGATCTTGCTAAGTCACATATGCTGCTATTGAATTTAAGTGTCTTATATTTTAAAAAAACAATTAAATCTGAAAATATTATTATGCAAGAAAAGAATATATTAATTTAGTTTAAATTAGGACTAAATAATACTATCACACTGAAACAATATTAAGAAGTTAGAAATTAAGATTTGCTTTGTTTTCAAGAAGGCTGCAATTTAATAGCTCATTCTCACAGCATAGTAGGTTTTTATTTCAGCCCTGAGGGTATATTTGATACTCCCTGATATATAAAAAGATAAAATTTTATTTGGAAAAAGTGTTTAAATGAACATCTTTTATATTTTCAGCAAGACTAAAAAATCATGTAACAAAACCCCAATAAAAGTAAACTGAGATAGTTGCTTTTAAATTTATTTAAATATGAGACACTGCTATTATTATGATGTTGCTAACTAAAAACAAGAGTTTCTGGGCACTGCTGTTCTTAGCTTTGTGCTAGTTTTTAAATGTTTGGAAAGATTTTGTTATAGCTGCTGGGGTAAAACAAAAACCTGTGTTTAAGTCCAACGCATTGATGCTAACACGTAAAATTTTAGGGTATGGTGTAACATATTTGTACAACTATCACAGACTTAAATCTAATTATGTTTTCTATAAGTGCATTGAATACTAAACATCTACTTTTCATGTTTTCTGTTCTGTTCTGTATCAAGAACCCTGCACTAAGATCTAAAAACTGAAGCAGTAAAAGCCTTAATATATCAGAGGGGGTGGTCTTCATAAGTGTTTTAAAAACTTATAAACCAAACTGGTTTTTCTTCTGTAATAAATAGGAAAAAGCAATTTTAAGGAAAGTGGTGAAGCTTCATCAACTATTTGAATAGTCAAGAATTTAACAACTTGAGAAAGATCATTTTGCACTTACAAATCTCTTTATTTCCTATACATAAAGAAGACTATTTTTGAAGAAAAGCACAGTGACATTAAAAAGCTAGGATCACCATATCCTGAATGCCCTCTTGAATTTTAGACTGTTGTTAACCTAACCAAGATGTTCAACAAAACAGATAATTAATGAGATGTCCAGTTGAGAGCTAGCATTGAGAGCCATTTTCACAGCTGGGCACACAGTTCTATTCCAGATATTATCAGTTAAGTTGTACTATTTGTACAAAGACAGGGAAATAAATTCAGTGTAAGCTTTTCACCTTCCTCAGACCTCAAGACAGAAAGAGAAATAGGGCACTTGGCAAAAGAAAATAAACAGTTGTACAGGGTATTTATTGGACAGTTAGTTGCCATGAATTGTAAATATGTAGGCTTAACATGCAAAGCTTTCTCTAGAAAATTTTTCTTTTTACCTTTTGATTTTTTTAGTTCAATTAATTATGGCTTCCCAAGAAATGTTACCAAAGAAAACAATTCAGGCAAAGCTCTAGCAAAATTTGTGTAAATTCTTTCAAGCCTTACATTTTTGTCAATGTGCTAACTTTAGACACTCTGCCAAAGATTACAATACTGTGCATCTAACGGTTTTTATTTGGGAAAGTTGTGAATGTATTTTATTATACTCATTTTCTTTAGATTTTTCTGGTCCCATGATGTCACAGTTTTTGTAAGAAAATAAAAATGCAATCGCATAATAACTAAAAAACACTGTGGTTTCTCAGGCATGTGCACAAACCCAAAAGGCATTCTAAGCATTTCTCTTTCCCTGGTAATGCCAGGTCTGTGATAATGGATCATTTGATATAAATACGAGTTCACTGGATCACTGACTCAAAGAAACGTAGATTTTTGAGCACTTTAGTTTTCTATGAAAGAAGGTGAAGGTCTGAACAAATAAACTGATGCACAAAGAACACAAATTAATTTTCATAAATTAGCCTTAAGTCCCAGATTAAGTTGTAACCTGTTTTGTATAGTGTGATTAAAAATGAAAATAAAAGTTTACCTAAATAACTTGTTTTAATTATATTATAGTGTCCAACTAGGGAAACTAATATTCATTAACAAGAAAATCACAATTTATCACTTTTTTCATAATAGAAGCATTTTGGTTTTTGCCAATAACTTGGCAGTTTTGTTTGTTTGTTTTTTACAGAGACAGAGAGAGGGATAGATAGGGACAGACAGACAGGAACGGAGAGAGATGAGAAGCATCAATCATCAGTTTTTTGTTGGGACACTCCAGTTGTTCATTGATTGCTTTCTCATATGTGCCTTGGCTGTTGGCCTTCAGCAAACCGAGTAACCCCTTGCTCAAGCCAGCGACCTTGGATCCAAGCTGGTGAGCTTTGCTCAAACCAGATGAGCCTGCGCTCAAGCTGGCGACCTCGGGGTTTCGAACCTGGATCTTCCGCATCCCAGTCTGACTCTCTATTCACTGCGCCACCACCTGGACAGGCGCCAATAACTGGCTTTGAAGAATAAGAGAAGTACTCCAAACAACACATACATGTGATCAACAGGTATATGAAAAGTGGCTTGACATTACTAATCATCAGATAAATGTGAAACAAAATCACAGTGAGATATCACCTCACACCTGTAAGTATGGCTATCACCAAATAATTTTTTTTAAATGGTAAGTATTGGTGAGAATGTGAAAAAAATGGAAGCTTTATGCTCTGTTGTTAGAAATGTAAACTGGTACAATCACTATGAAAAGCAGTATGAAGTTTCCTTAACTTTTTTTTTTTTTTTTTAATCTACCATATGAACCATCAGTCACTCTCCTTGGTATTTACCCAAAAGAATTAAAGCAGGATCTCAAAGACATATTGTCATTCCCATGTTTATTGAAGCATTATTCATAATAGTCATAATTAATGTTAACTTACCAGAAACTACTTGCTGTGTCCCTTAGAATGACAAAGTTGGCACCTAAGATAACCTCTACCTTTGATGGCAGGCACTCTTATCCTTTAGTAATTCTTTACCTGTCCTACTTTTCATTATAACACTTATCAATGTCAGGTATAATCCTTTGTCCTTATAGGTTAGTTTGTCTGTTTTTTCACAGAAAAAGTAGAGAAGAAACTTTGTCTCTATCATTCCCGCTCAATCCCCAGCACCCAAAGGTACCTGAAGCATAAAAAGTACTTAATTCGATCTTTACTGAATTAATACTCTCTATTATAATAAATATGATCTTATTTGTTTTTTAAATTTAAAAATTGAATATATATACTAGTTAAATTTTTTAGGTTTTATCAAGATAAAATTACCTTAATTTTATTTAAACTATAAAAGATACTTTTAATGAAATTTTTCTGTATTTTTAATGTTAGTAAAATAGTTGCCAATTAGTTTCCAATCTTTAGACAATTAAATAACAAATTTATTAGTGCTATATATATATATATATATATATATATATATATATAAGAATCTTTTGAAGATATTCTTTAAAATATAAAGTTTTCTTTCAAAGTAACTATAAATTTCTTGTACTTTCCAAATAGTATATATAGGTATTATTTTCACCTTCTATATAACTTTATAAAGTATCATATTAAATATAATTTGCTGATTTTCATGAAAAGATTCCATGTTACATGAAATAAGACAATAAAATTCCTTTGATTGGTTTGCAATTAGTCAGAGAACAAAAACAAAAATGTAAAATCAGAGTAGATTAACAAAATCTAAAGTTTAGAAACATTCATCAATCCATGAGCAGACATCTATTATATTCTTACATGTCCAAAACACTACATGACTGAAGCAAACATTAAAAGGAATGAATTTCAATGAGAATTAAATATGTATTTGAATAAATTCTAAACCACAAAGTTTTATACACAAGATGAAATCCCTAGACTTTTTCCTTTAAAACAAGATTAAAATTAATTAGGAAAAATAGCCTAAGAGACATTTTTAAAACTCTAAAAGCAATGCCAGACTGTCACTGCATAGTTCAGGTCATTCATTTCTCGGGAGGAGAGAAAGGAGCTTATTGGCATGACAGCAGTGGAGAAAGACTGTAAGGTTCAAGTAGAATTTGAACCAGGTATGTAGGTAGAATTCTAACATGAATCTCAGTAACCTACTCTTACCTTGTGTGTAGGCAGACAGACCCTTTAACTTGCTTTTGACAAAAGAATATTGCAAAGGTTATGTAGCATGCTCTTGCAATTATGTTATGTTATATGGCAAAAAGGAGAGGTTTTCAGATGTAATTAAGGTTCCAAATCAGTTGATTTTATGGATATTCAAAAGGAGATAATTCTAACTGCCCTGACCTAATGAGGTGAGCCCTGTAAGTACAGATCTAGAGGTCAGAAACTGAAGGAGTCATTGAGAATATTATCTGGCCTTGAAGAAACAATCTTTCATGGATTCTGAGCTGCAAAGAAATACTAAAAACTTGATGTGAGATTTTGAATAGAGAATCTATTCTCTACCTACCCTAGTGACCCATGGAAACTATGAGATGATAAATGCTGAAGCCACTCAAGTTATGTTGATTTTTATGTTGTTAATAGAAAGTTATGTTGTTAATAGAAAACAAATATATACATTTATAAAAAATGTACATTTTGGTGATATCCACAGTGACACTGACATGCCATTTGTTGCATCAACATTACAGACTCTGAGAAGCACATATGAGTACTATATGATCTTCTTCTATGAGAAAACTTGGCTACAAACAGAGGACTAGTGTGTAGGTCGGGATTGCTGAAAATACAACAGTCCAGACAGGGCATTGTGTTTATATAGAAAGAAGGAATCATACTTTGTATTTTGACCTACACTGTTTTACTTATGTATGTTGCATATATGAGAAAATTGAAAATCAGATTGATTACTTGCAGGGTATGGAATAAATTAGAATGATTTTAAAAACAAGCAGAGAATTTCAACTTAATATAGTAAAAAGTAGAGATCCACTGATGATTTCTGAACACTGTGACATTTGAAAGCTTACTTTAATCAAGAGGAATTTAGAAGAGGTTTGAAGTCTGTACCAGCAGAGCATAATGATTATGATCACGCAGCTGGTTTCAGGCAGAGCTTGGTCTGAGTCCCAGCTCTGTGGGCAACCTATCTCTTTAAACTTTGGTTTCTCAATATCCACCTCATAAGATGTTGTTGCACCTATAAAATAAAACAATGTTTATAAACACTGAACATCTTTCATGATGCATTATAAACCATTGATATTTTAGTTGCTATCACTATCATTTATTATTCCAGCTGAAGAAAAAAGAACTGGGGAGATCAATGTAGAGAATGTCAGAATAATACTGGCTGAAATGGGACAGGCTAGGTTCAAATTAACTCAATAAAGAGAGAAAATAGAAAACAGAGATTTAGGTAAAGTGACATTATAAACAAAGGAATGTCCAAACGTGGGGACTCGTTACACATAGTATAGTAAGAATGATGTAAGTTTAAAACACCTATGAACTTTTAGACCTACGTGAATGAAAAAGGAGCACGTCTAATTGACAGGCAGAAAAATTAGGATGGGAGAACATGATAGGGATGAGATGATGAGTCAGTGGAGTTTTGTTGTCACTATGAAATCAGAGTTAAAATGTGTAGCAAACCTTTGTAAATACATTAAATGAGTTCAGGTCTGGGCCAGAGCTATAGAATTGGAAGATATCTGTAAAGAGAGAATAATTGTGTTGGAGTGAATGGACTTCCTGCAGGACTCCTCAGAGAATCAGGAACAGTGAATTTAATAAATTGTATACAAAGTGGTGCAGAAATTTCAAGATTAAAAATGTTTATACCAGACTTCATTTCAAAAGTAAAACCCTGGGTATTGCTAACCGATATATAAAATAATTAATATAAGCCCTTATAAACTTACTGCACAAATTAAACGTTTCTACCTCCTTTAGGATTCATTTAATAAGGACAATCCAAAAGTTGGATAATGAGGATTCACTAGGGAATCTGATGCAACTCTGTGTCTCACCTAGGAGCTGTGTTATAATTACTGCCACCAGTGCTCACCCCTACTACTCAAACAAACTACATGCTACATGAAAACAAAAAAGTATCATCTAGTGGTTAATACTTCCTTTTGTATCTCAAACAGAATAAGAAATAATAAATTATTTAATGTTTCCTAGGCATTCAAGAGACTGCCTTGTTTTGAACTGTATTTTAAGACTACTAATTTTATTTTGGTTACTTTATTTGATCTTTTAGACTATTTGAAATATTAGCAGCTAATCAGCCTGAAGGCTTAAATGTGAGTAGTGTTTGATAACACAGGTGCTGACTGATAAAAGGAGGCTAAAGTTCAACTTGTTTTTATATTTGAATTTGGTGTCCAGTAGGACTTTTAAAAGAAATAAGACCCTTAAACACAAACCACTCTATTATATTGTGTTTTTATTCTACTTGAGATACAAAGATAAATATTTTTTGCTGCTAATACTTTGAATAGTCCATGAGATAAATGATATATACCTCTCTAACATTATATACAGACAACAAAAAACTCCTTAAGACTTTAGTTTTGTGCATTCTAAATTGGGAATGTTCACATTTAGCAAAGAGAGTATCACAAATAAATAGTTTTAAATAAGACACATCTGATTGAATATTTGACCTAAACAAAGGTTCTAGAAAGTGCAGTGTGGGTGAAAATGGGTTTAATTAAACTTGGTTTAACTGATTCATCCACTTGTTCCTAGTTGTGTGACCATGGGCTGGAAGTAGAAAGCTTTGATCTGAGTTTTTTTTTTCTTGTATCTAATATGAAGACAATATAACCTTTAATATGGTTATGTAAATGTTAAATGATGCAGTATGGATAAAATGTCTTAATATGATTAAATATATAGTTAAACATATTAATATTTGTCTTCTTCCTCTTCACAGATGTGTCAACAATCAAGGTTTAAAGATCTTATGTCCAAACATCAATAGTAATCTATCATGAAATAGGAAATGTGTTTATGAGTAGCTATTCACTGTGAAGGGGACCACCTTTTTAATTCTGAATGAGGCAGTTCAGAGTCTGGTTGACATCAAGATGGCAGCAATTATGGTGACTTGAGAAAAAGGGCCACATTATCATTGAGTGCACGGGGGCATTTGTCTCTTCATAAGAGCAAGAACCATTACCTTCAGTCTTTTAGAAATTGGAAAAAATAAATCCCTGGTGGTGATTAAAAAACTACCTAATGGGTTTGGTAGATCTGGTCCAACCATGAAAGGTAAGTTGTTTCCATTTCATCATCATCTTTGGGGAACATAATTTAGGTTTGTATGCTTTAATTGCTGCAGTATGCATGTTTTAATCACTACCTTGGTTATACTTGCACAGAGAAAAAATATACTAAAGTAATATTCTCTTAACTGTTAATTGTACTGAATATATTTAAATAAAACTCAATGAAAAAAGTATTTTCAAATCTTTTGCATTGTGCTTGAGAATTACTGGCAGTGCTATGAACAAGTTATGAGTTGGAAAAATATTCTCTGTATTGACATGCAAATGAACTCACTAAGCAACCATTTTTCTTTAGAAATTTACATAATTTGATACCAAAAGCCCTATTAAATTAATATTAATTACTTGGTTTTAATGAAAAGAAGTTCAGAGTTAAGCTGTTCTTCCCACATTTCACCACCTCTATGCATGAAAATATTGATTCACAAGAAATAACAATGTTTTAGGTGTAGGGATATCCGGGCTCTGTTCCTGAGCAGTATATGGCTTATACCAAAGATCTGTAGAAAGTAAACCTAAAGTGTGTTTTGCAGGGAATAACTTTCAGAACTCATATTTTCTTAAAATCAATGTAGAGCTCATAAACTCTTATTATGCACACAACCTTTTGCTTTCTTAATCCTGGCAAATTTTCTTTTCCAATTGTCTTTTCCCTTGCCAATCAGCATGAGAGCTCCTGAATGATACCTTCATGACAAAAACCTGGTGTGTGCTCAAGCATACTAGTCTAAATAAAAAATAACAATAATTAGAAGACACATTTGCCACTATAACATATATTTTTATAGCTTATTATGTAAATCATTCCTATATTAAGCAGCATTTGTTGAACTTAAATATCCCAAATCATTCTCATTGCATGTTTATGGTAGAGTAGAAGCTATTAAAATTACACACACACACACACACACACACACACACACACACACACACGCTTATACTATTGTTTAATTGTCCCACTTTCAGAAAACCCATTGGAAGGCTCATAGGAATCGTGGAATTCTGAATTTATCAAAAACACTACTTCACTCATTACAATAATATTAACTTCCTCAACATCAAGGTGATTAAAACACAAAGGGACCAATTGTTTTGTTGTGTGGTGACCAATTTGATGGGAAAGTAGAGATATTCCACAGGGGACCATGCATCTCACCTTAGACTATGCCCAAAGGACACTGGAAGTGTTGAAGCAGAAGTGATTAATTCTGTTTGGTAAAGAATAACTGGTCACATAGCTGTTACAATGAAGTTAACAATGGGAAGTACTTTTTTCTAGCCTATTTGTCCACAAAGGTCTTTTGAACTTGGTAATATATTAATTAATAAAAAATTATTAAAGTTATTATGATAATTTGGGCAAATATAAGAAACTAATAGGAACATCTTTTTCAGGGTCTTTGGTCCCATTGATAAATGAGACTTAAACATAAAAAATGTCCATTATTCAAAGAAAATTGTCAATAAACTATTACTTGCATAATTTTTAAATGTATAAAAGTTACTGTTAAAAAGCCAATTCACTCAAACATTTAATCATATTTTAAGCTTATTATTCTTTTAGTATTTCTCAGTTGTACATGTTAGTACATAAATAAAAAAGTAATATGTAGCCTTAATAACTTAAATCCCAAATTGTTTCACTTTTATATGAAATGCCACTAAACACACACATAGTTATCCATCTTATTTGTAAAAATAAAAAAAAAAACCTGTCCAGCAACATTTTTAACTTTTATTTTTGGTCTATATTAAAGTGTCCTAAGAAACTGAGAAACAATTAAGAAAGACAACATATAAACTAATTAAATTATTTCAGTACTTTTTCTATGGGCTTTGTAAAAGTTCATCATCTTAAAGTAAAAAGTGCTATATAATTTGCAGTGCCTGTGTAATGAAATGAATACTTTAGCAGGCTATCCTGTATTATATTGAATATGCCTTTGAATTTCACATGAACAAGTTATAACTCCAAAATATGGTCATTTCTTGGTCACAAAGAATTAATGAAGGGCCATCATATTTGAATATTTTTCATAGGTGTCTTCAAAGATGACAGTTTTGTTTATAATGTGAATCATATGCTGCATCCAAATAATATTTCATATAGGCTAAATTTGGGCTAATTATGGTCAACTAATTTTATCTCTTCAGAAGTAAGATACAAAACCCAAATGTGATAAAATAATTAAGAGAAAATACTTCCAATATTTTAAATTGGAAATCTCATTGGCTCTACCTTTGGCTGATTTCATTATTATCAGTAGCATATTTTGATTTTAGCATCTAAGAATCAAACCCTGACAATATTAAACTTCGCCTGAAAGAATTCCAGATTGGTAGTATAAACTAACTGTTTATACTCAAACAAAGACATACATCCTGGAAAACTTTATGCAAAGAGAAGTCAATGAGATACTCATACAGTTGGGTGAATATAATATTTATCTATGGTAAAACCTTTTAAGTAACTTATAGAATAAAAATATATGCTGATGTTTCCATGAAATAAAGAAAATAAAACAAAGCTAGAATTAAAAGAAGCTATAATTCTATTTGAAATTCCATGTCTGAGTACTCGTACCAAGATAATTAACTTTAATTTTAAAACATATAGAAGGACTGATTCTACATACATTGATAGAAGTCTAGAATAAGCTTCATGGCTCAGTATTTCACATATTTTATTTTGTCCCCCCACCTGCCTAGTCTTTAAATTTTTATAGCAATATTTAATGTAAGATCACATGACTGACATCCTACAAAGAATATGTGGTTAGGGTAAAACATGGGAAAACCTTAAAGACCTCTAGTATTTGCAATAACATCCATGTTTTGTAGCAATAACTCTAATGTAGGACCATGCTGTAATAAAATAATCACTACCCAGAAGAATTATTTTAAATCATAAACTCTAGAGCTATAGTTCATCTTTGTAAGTATAATGCAACTAGCGTAGAAATTTTTTATGATAATTAAAAATATAAAAAGATTTAAACTGAGTATTCGTTAATTGCTAAAGAAAAGAGAAAGAAAGACAGCCCTAGTCAGTTGAGCATTACTTATTAACTCTGCAACAGCTTATGTTTTACCCATTTCTATTAATATAGGACATCTGATTGCAACCTGAACTCTCTCCGATAGAATATGAAAGAACTCCCATTCCAACGTTTTCCCAGCCATCATTTATACTTAATTTAATGTCATTAAATGACATAAATAAAAGATCATAATTCTATTTACCAGACAAACCATCATGCATCTCGTATAAAGTCTAATAGTAATAAAAAATACACAGCACCAGCTAACTTCTATCATTTTGTATTGTTCACTATGAGAAGTACGACTCCGTGGTTTTCTGCACTAATTTTATTCTCCAGATACACTAAAAAAATACACTGCCAATTGACAAAAGGAACACAGCTTCAAAAGAAAACCTCCTAAGTAGAGAAAAGCTTTCTGTTATACATGCAAAAGGTTAAACATTGCTGAAATAGCGAGACATTTTCTCAGTCCACGCTTCCCAGTTTCATTCAATTACCAACAGCAGTAGCGACTATAATACAAGCTAAAACTGTATTATTAAATCACAGTTTCCCGTTCACATCCAACTCTGACCTGAGGGGGTTGGAGGGGATGATATTTACTAGTCAATAGCAGAACAAACAGCCCCAAACTTGGAAATACACATGACCTTGGGGTGTAGAATTTTCAGACAGAGTTTCACAAGTTGTATTTGGATCTACTGCATAACAATACCCCTAAATGAACCCAGTGTGGTATCTATGCTCCTGTCCCTAGCATCTCCCCTCCAAAAATGTTAAGAGCTCTGCACTTAGCATTCTGTACTTTAGATACCTAAGGATTAATCAGAGATTAGTCTACTCAAAGATTTCTTTAAGATTACATTTGTTTTAAGTAACTTGGTTTTTGATTTATTTAATGTAATTTACTAACATATTTGGGGGTTTGCACTGAATGGATTCTGTCCCTTGAGCCATGCTGGAAGTGATGCTACACAAATGTTTATATTTGTGGAGCAGGATGTAATGTGATGACATTAACTTTACAAAAAAAAAAAAAAACCCAAAGCCCTCAACTTCCCCTCTAGAATTCAGTGCATAATCACCAATACATGGTCTTATAATAATAATAATGATAACAATAATTTAAATAATTTAAATAATTATTACAATCATTAGCAAAAGTCCCGTTTCAAATTATAAAAACAATCATAACTTGTTTTGAAATTTTGAATGGCACTCTGCGCCCCCCATTTGTAATAATTTATAAGAATATTTTTCTTACCTTATTTTAACAGTCACAAAAGTCTCCCAGAAAGATCCCTAAACGGTGTGGAAATATAAATTACAATACAAACAATAATTTTAAAAAAACTTCAAAGATTCTCTCAGCTGGGAAAAGATGAAAATAGTTTGGTCTAAAACTACAGAAATCTCCAAAGTCACGCCTGAATGGGCGCCCAGGTGGCAAACAGAGGACTCTCTCCCACGTCCGCTACCACGCTCCTTTGTCAAGTTGATATAGTCCTGCTGGTGAAGCGGTCCAGCAGGGCACAGAGGGTGCGAGAGGGCGTTGCCTCGAGGTGCTGGAAGCAAGCGGTCTACTCGCGTCCCAGGTTCAGCACCGGCAGCGCAGTGGACAGCACCAGCTCCTCTCACCTCCAGTTTGTCTCAGTCACTGAACCAGGCTGATTCTCGCGCCTCCTCCCTAAGCAAGAGCTGCTGCCACTCAACCGGGCGTGCCCCGCCCCCCACAGCTGACGTAACTATTTTGCATATCAACTCCCAGGGAGGTGCTGGGGGCCACCCTCTTGATTCGGCTTCTCTTAGGGTTAGCTGAGGCAATCCAGGAGACAAGATCCAGGTTTCTGATGAACGTGGGCATCACTGGACCTCACGATCCATTCACAACCAATCCCAAAGAAACTGAATGCTTTCGGCCTCGCCTGAGCCTCTGCCTTGGCTGGGACTGTCGTTTGTGTGCACCCTAAAGACTGCTACTGGCACAGCCCGGGCAGGAAGGCGGGCGGGGGAAGGGGCGGCAGAACCCGGCGAGGAGGGGCTAGGCAGGCGGTGGGGAAGGGACGGGGAACACAATAGATCTGTCCAACCGCTCCAAAATTTCCCCCAATCCTTTTTGATCTTCCTGGGCAAACTTTCCTCCTGCTGCCTCGGTTCGTTGACTGGAGAGGACGTGTTCAGTGTTCCGTTCCCTGTTTCTCAGTTCACGGAACAGCTAGAGGGAGGCGCTGCAGCAGAAACTTGTTTTGGAGGAAAACATGCTTTCTTTGGACTCCCGGAAAAATGTGAAAGCTTGCAGTGCTTATTATCATTCGTAAACAGAATCTTTTCTTAATGTTTGATATGAGTGCTGCATAGTGTATTTCAGACTTTCGCGTTCGTTCCTGTAAACTGTGAAGAGCCCTCTTTCTTCATTTTCCTAGTTCAATCTATATCGTCAAGCCTAATGGATTTGGAGATAACAGGGTTAACATAAAAATCATTTTATAATAAAAAAGTGAAAGTTCTCAGCTTCAACTTTCACTGCTCAAATCCTGAAAGTTGTGGAATATTTATTATGTTTAATATATCAATTGTCCTGTGAAAGATGGGGTATGATGGAAGCATTTCATAGCCTTTAGCAATTCTCTCAGTATAAGTGATGTTTTCTATCCCAGTAAGGCTCTAAGGGCATTGACAGAAAGGAAAGAGGGGCTACCATGTCAGCAGATTTTTGACTGCTTAAACTTGTAAACAAATAGCCAACTGATGTGATCAACCATCAAAACTGTAATTATTCATATATTACCTCTTATGTCCCACCTTCAGGACTTCTTTGTACAAAGGAGGGGGGGGACAAATAAAATTAAGCCTACATTTTTTTAAAGTTGGTTAAAACATTTTTAGTGAAAAGTTCTTTCAAGAAATGTTATAGCAATCAATATATTGTTTTCAATCAAAATGCATACATATGATCGGTGTCGTATTCCTGAAGACTAATACAATTTTGCACTGAATCTGCTCATGAGATTTTCATGAACCCTCTTGAAATAAATACACTTATCTTTCTATCAGGAAAAAAGATTTAATAAATTTGATTTTCTGCGATGTTTAAGAAATACTTCATATATACATAAATTCCTTCTTAAGAGTTCTTAAAGAGGAGTAAAATTGAAGGGAAAAAGTAATTTTGCTTCTGAGGGAATTTTGTTTATCTGCATTACATCCACATAACCCTTTCTTTTTAACTTTTGTCTAGAAGTTGTTTGTTACTTTCCTAAATATTCAATTTCCTGGAAACATTGCTCCAATCACCTAGACCATATCACACACCCAGGTAATCTGCAATGTTTTATGCTCTCTGACAACTACTGATTTCATATAAATATGTAAATGATTAGTGTTATGCCTTTCTGCACTGCTTATTACATAGATGTAGTCATACACACACATATTCTAAAAGCACCTCAATTCCCAAAGTGATTTTAATAATGATTTCAGTCACTAGGGTAAGGGCACAAGAAAATGACTGTTTGAGGCAGATGGGCCTTTTGCAGCTACAACTGCAATAGAGCTAACTGTGTAACTGGTACTTAAGCCAATCAAAGCACAGAACTCTGCTTCTTTTGGATATGCCACATGGCATCTCTTGTTCTGCTTCATGCCAATATGCCAAAATGTCAGCAAGGACTTAAAAGTTCACTGTGGAAATATATAGAGCATGTTATAAAAATTCTCATAAAATTTCACCAAAGTCTGTGTCATACATTGTTTAATAGGCACTACTACTCAGTTCACTTCAGTGATCATATTGCTTTGGGCTAGGAATTCAATTAAGGCAGGCATAACATTATTCAAAAGCCTAAGGGGATGAAACTGGTGAAGGAATTATTCAAAATGTATACATAACACATAGATACAGACAACAATGGGGTAACAGCCAGAAAGAAAGTGTGTGTGTGTTGGGCGGGGGTGGGGGTGGGATTAGAGGTTAGGGGTGGAGGGTAAATAAGAGGCAGAAATGGGAACAGAAAGAGACTTAGGAGTGGAAGGTAGATGTAAATGGTGTTACATGGAGTTATACACCTGAAAACTCTATGTCATTTAGTAAACCATGTCATCCCAATAAATTCAAAATAAATACATTAAAAAACACTATTTTCCCTAAAGTTGTTTCAAATATGGAAAGAAAGGCAGACCATTCTTTTCTATAAAAGAGAGAGAAATAAAAGAAATAGAATTGTTTTGAAAATCATGCACTACAATGCACTTATTTTTTACCTAACTGGCTTATTTTTGTTCTAACTGGCTCTATGGCCCAGAGCAACTTATTTAATAGCTTTCATCATAATTATCACTTGTAAAATTTTGGGACTGCACTAAATTATCCCTAAAATCCCTTACATTTTTGTCATTCTATATTAGAATTTAAAAACTTCAGAAATTTCCACATTAGCATGCAAGACCTTAAGTACTTCCCCCTATGATGCAATACATTGGCATCTGGTTCCTGAAACTAAAAATTAGACCTTAGGGCAAGTAGTTTGGGAAGTGTGGAGAGGGGTTGAGTGACTAGCACCAAAGATGAGGCTAATGGGATCAAAAATAAGTTTTACCTACCCAGGACAAAACAAATAGATGACTGAATGGGTCTGTTACAGTATTCACTTATTTTCATATAAGCAATATTATAATATTCTCAAAGATCACACATTTAATTACTGCTCAGTATATTTAAAGTAATTGTAAAGCAACAATAAAATGTAAGAAATGCAGAAAGTGAGTAAATGGATTTTTAGTTGTAAATTGCCATTGGAAAGATGACAAAAATATTAAGTAAATGTACTCAAGGAAAATGTCTTCAAAGCTGAATGACCAACATTTACTAAAGGATTTTAATTTAGGTAATTTACATGAGCATATTAAAATGGAATACACAGAAATTATGAAGTTCATTTGTTGTTGTCTTATACGTGTATATTTATACTTGAATGAAAGATTTACCTTTTAATCACTCAGCCTTCCATTTCTTTATTTTTGGACTCCTTTAGTGGCATTAAATTTTACATGCTGCTTTCAAATGATAATTATTTTAATGTATTTGTAGTACATTCAATTGTAAATACTCAAAAGATAATAACAGTGTGTGCTTTCGTAATTTTTTGACTCAATTATAAGGAGGTTTGCTGCAAATTAAGAAAATATTTATTTTAAAAAGCAAGTGTTCACAGCTTTTTCTAGGTAATTTTCACTCTTAATTTTGGAAGATTAAAATAAAGTAGGAGTGGGGAAAATGTCCTAGCAAAAAATGACCAAGCCTTCCTTAATTAAAAAGAGCAATATGACTATAATGTAAGCACAAAATTTCTCTATATTAAACATCTCAACTCCTGCAATATGAGTTTCTATATTCTTGTGTTTTCTCCAGATACATATATACAGTGTTTTTGAAGAGTGAATGCTCTTCAAATAAATAATGTATCTGAAATTAGATACACTAAGATCATATTTTTTAATCATGAATGCACCATCAAAATGGTACATTTTACAAGGGATCTGCAATTGTTTTCAGAAATACTATGCTAAAACTTGGACATGACTCTTTATTCTATCCCTGAAATTCTCCGGTCAATGGACATATGAACTCTAGTTTCCACTAAGTAAATGGGCTTTTCAAATTCCACTGAAACATGGCAACTATATAATGTGATAAAAGTTTTAAGTTCAAGTAATTAGTTGATGTCAATGGAGGTAATATTATATAAAGGAGAAAACACATTGTAGTGAATGCTGCTTAACTAGAAAGCTAAAACTAAAGCATTAAGCAGAACTTTGGGGTTTTAAGAAATAAATTTGTTCATATGGTCAATAATTTGGAGTTCATTATTGTCAGTCATTATTAACAATGATATGGTATCAAATTCAAATTCTGAATTTGGATTTAGTATTAAATCTTAATTGACCATCCAAGGTACCACTGTTGACTACAATGAAAGGTTTTTATCATGGGTGCTCTGTGTGGAAAGACCTATAAATCTAATATTTTTCTTATGATAACCATGTATGCTTAACTGTTTTAAGTGTTATATTCTAAAGTGAAGTGAAAATTAAAACTGGCTCTTTACCTAAGCCTATCAAGAGAAATGAACATTAACAGACAGATATACCAGACTCAGTGTTGTGTTATCTAATCTAGTTTTCAATATTTCATGTGCTTTTATCTTCTTATGGACATACTTCCTCTGATTTCCAAGTGATACAACTATGAATTTTCCCCAGGGCTATATTTTGCATTTTAGTTTTGGCCTGGTAAAGAATATTTTTGTTTTTCTTTCTTAATCAGAAAACAATGTGAATTAGCTTTTAATAAAAACTGTCATCTACCAATATGTCCATGCATAGAATTCTCAGGCTCATAGGAATGATGTCTTTTGTGTATTCTATAAAAAGGAGTCAAATGATATGAAAAACCAATAAGATATTTTTATAGAATGTAATTGAATAAATTAAAAATCGTCTTATATAATTACATGTTTATAAGATTTGGGATCCCATCATTAGGAAGATGACAGATATGAACATGATATGGACATGAGCCTGCAAGGAATAATTTGGTTCTAGGTGAAAACAAAACAAAAGAAAACATCTGGAGTAATATTTTATGAACTGAAGAAATATAGAAAACAACATAATTCTATTTTACCAGATTTATATAACAAATATATCTGAGTAACTTTTTTTCTATGAATAAACTTTAACGTTAAAAAATCTAGAAGTAGGGAACTGTAGTTAAAATAGCTTCCATTAATAGAGCTCAGTGCACACTCTATGTTATAGAAAATGATAGGAATTGTAGTAACCAGAAATATCTAAATATATCAGCTTATTCAAGCAAAATTAACCTTATAGTGATATTTATGCACTATGGTTTTAACTGCATTTATTGAAATTAGAAATAATCAATTTAAGTGTTTTAGTCTTATCACTGCTTTCACTATAGTTTTGAAAAATCAATTCCAGACATATTTTCTTTTCTTTCTTCTATTATTTTAATAATCAGTTTTCAGGGAAGGCAATTTGGTATCTGGTAATCTTAGGAGTCTTTGGAATCTAAAAACGTTCCATTTCACAAGTGTAATTAACTATGAAAATAAAGCATAAGAACTTACTGATGCTTGAATAGGTGATATTACTTCTTCGAGTTCTTGTGTTTAAGAGATCTCTTAGGGCATCTATTGGCCAATGTTAGTATTGCATATGAGAATTTGAGTACAGCCCTGTGTACTCTCCAGTTCTGTGTTTCAAAACAATGATTTAAATGCATAATAATAAAGAAATTTATGATAAAAAATGTTAATGTTTATTGTTAGATTTAAAGTATTAAGCAAATACATGCAAACAAATATGGTATGAAACTTGGCTTTATAAAAATTTTGTAATATAATATTTACATTTCAACATTATCAGAATTTATATTGTCTCTTAGAATCTGTATGCCACTATTTGAATTAGCTGCTTTCAGTCTTTAATTGAAAAGACTTAATTTTCTAGGAATGTTAAAATAATTGACTTTTTAAATGTCGAAGGAGCACACACAGTATCATATTTTATATTATGACCTTTGATAATAGAATATGTAAGAATATTGAGACTATGGCTATAAATCTCAAGTTCAGAAAGTTTGTAAGGTATACAAATACTGTTAGAAGTGGATACAATCTGTATATCTGGCAAGATGGAGAGGTAATTTTTCCCAAATTGTCATAGCTACTTGCTACATACATCAAGCACACTAATGAGAAGGGGTGGAAAAGGATCTGGATCTTAAGGTCCAGCATATGTCTAATATATATTATATATATTACGTATTAACTAACATAAAAAACTAGCTAAGATTATATAATTGATATAGAAATAAATACTAGAAGAAGTATATGAGAAAGATCCAGGTAAAAATTAGTAGTGAAATATCATAGATAGAAAGTTCTAAATCCTGGAATAGAAGTAAAGACGAGTTTGATGAAGTAAGCAACTACTATTTTTTTTTTCTGTGTAATTTTTAGCCTTCCCTATATGTAACATCTTTCCAGAGCACATGGGTCAAAGCAGCTGTCCCAGTTTGTTCCCAAGAATGGTACCAGCAGTATCTGGAAAGAAATACACTAGGGAACAAACCGACATATTTATGTTAGTTTTCTTGCAGTCTCACTCTATTAGTGTCTATTTCTATGTTTAGTAAGATTATACAGAAATAATTTAAACTTAAAAAAGCAGAGAGTGCCCATAAAAAACTTGAAAACAATTCAATTGATTAGAATTTCACACTGTATTTCTGTTTTCATTAATCCTGCTCATTCATAATCTCAATTTTCCTCATGAATGTGCTTGAATCACATTTTGTTGTCTCCAGAGTAGAGGCAGGAGTCTACTTCTTTACAAAGAATTATTAGTAGGAATTATACATGCCACTTCTGTGCTGAAAATTTAGCAATATTTTCAGCATGTCATATATATATATATATATATATATATATATATATATATATATATGGCAACATTTGGGATTGTACCTGCTCAGGTAGTCTGGACTCCTGAGGGACAACCATGAACTGAGAGGTCATAGCTCATCTTAATTTTATGTACCAATCTGACTGGCTATGGGGATGCCCAGATAGCTGGAAAAACAATATTTCTGAGTATAGTTGTGAAGGTGTTTTTAGGAAGATTAGCATTTGATTCAGTAGCCTGAGTAAAGATGTCCTTCACCAATGTTCTGAGCATCATTAAGTCCATCAATGCCCTGGATAAAACAAAAAGGCAGAGGAAAGGAAAATTCACTCTCTCTTTGAGTTGGAACATCCATCTTCTCCTGTCCTCAGACCAGAGGTTCTTGGGCCTTTGAACTCAAACCAGATATTATTACATCATTTCTCCCCTTCTCAGGCCTTCAGACTTGTACCAAATTACACCAGCAGCTTATCTGGTTCTCCAGCTTGTAGACAGCAGATCATGGTGCTTCTTGGTGTCCATAATGGTGTAAGCCTATAACATTATCATTACATCCATCCTTCCTTCCACTCATTGACCCATTTATCTATTTCTCTCTCTCTTTCTCTCCATCCTTTGGTTCTGTTTCTCTGAGGAATCCCAAATAATACACTGACCCATGATAAACATGAAGCTTGAGCAAGAAATAAACCTTGGTTGTTTTGAGTCCTAAATTTTGAAATTTGTTTCAGGTTGGAGCTTGGAGGTTTGTTAGTCTGATACCACAGCATAAATAGTTTAAACCAACTGATAAATATCAGTAACTGAGTTGATTTTGAAATAGTTATATATGCATTGACCCCTCACGACACCTTAATTGCGTATTAGCGGACTTCTCTCTAGAGCTAATGATTTGGCTTTTTCTAGACTTTTTATAATGGCTAAATGTTTTTCAGGTAAAGATTTCATTTTCACCTACCCATATTTCCCCCAAATAAGAACCAAACCTCTTCCTAGGTGTTTTTTTTTTAAATATCCCCTCAATTATCCATTCAACAAATAGAAATCAGTTTCTTACTCTGAAGCAAGTATGATGTATATTAGATATACAAAAACAAGGAATATGTAATACCTTAAATAAGACCCATCTAAGTCATTACAATACAATGTAATAAGTACTAAAAGAGGGTAATATGCTTAGAATCACTCCAGTCCAGTAGGAGCCTTATGATTGCTCATACCAGAGACTAAAGTTCTGTTTTTAAAAACTCATTCTGAAGCAATGGCTGATATTTTTCAAAGACATTGCTTTCAGATAGAAAAATACATGATCTCTGGATCTCGATGTACTGCCTACCTGTATTTTCTACTTTCATCTTTCACCCACTTGATTAAGCAACATCTAGTTAAATGCATAATATCTTATACTATTTAAAATTGATGGTGAATTACTTGCTTCTCTGAATGTTGTTACTTACTCAGATGGCTGAATTTCAATAGCCTCTTTGCTTTTTTAAGTTAGCGTGCTGGTCTCATTTGTCAAGTCCTCTTGCGTTCCTCCTAGACTCATCTTAGTTCAAAATCATTATGATGAAACTAACTACTTAATACATTTCTAAAGAATTGCATCTAGAGATCTAATGATAATTATGGAGAAGAAAACTAGCATTAAATGAAAAAATATTTTGCATCAGACACTGCTAGGTTCTTTAATATACTTTGAGTTTATTATTAGTCACCAATTCACATTTCAAGAAAGGTAGAGAAGTAAATTAACTTGTCCATTATTGAAGATCAAGTAAGTGGAATAAACAAAAATTAATCCAAACCTAACTCAGAAAATCTTTCTACTTTATCAACATAATCTCCATAACCTTTATTACTGCAAAATTGTTTTGCTAAGGTATGATATAAGGAGTTAAGGAAGCACAACTTCTATATGGACAAAAAAGGGATTCCTTCACAGAAGGCTAAAAGTATTCCAGCCTGCGGGGGGAATGTGGGAAACAAAATGGGGCATGAAAGAGCTCATTTTTTGTTTTATAAAAGTAATCTAGTCTAGAAAAGTACAGTGTGCATAAGGTTTATGAAAAGGAATTGAATGAGACAGGACATTTTTAAAAAATATTATTATTAATTAAATCCAGGAACTATCTCTGCTTTTTTCTCCTTCATTTAATTTTCCAAATGCTGTCATCTTTAATGTGCAACTCCAAATATTCTTTGAAAATGACTCTGGTCAGGGTCAACATTATCTCTTTTTCAATATATCTCAAGGGCATTTTTTCTGCCCTGAGCTTTCAGAATTATTTAACACTGTTGACCACTCTTGCATTGAAAACATTCTTCTCTTGGCTTCTGTGACATGACAGGTTAGTGTTTTAAACAAATAGTCTGTTTTCTGTGTTGCTTCTCTTATTTTACGTTTTTTTCTCTTCTCTCATCTTTTTCTTTTTTTTTCCCTCTCTCCCTCCCTAACTTCCCTTTTCCTTCCTTCCTTTCTCCCTTCTTTCCTTGGTCCTTACAATCCTCTTCCTTTTCTATTCTCTGATGCTGCTTCTCAGAGATTGAATCTTCAGTCTTCTCTCTTTTTAGTCTACATGTTGTCTTGAAATTTTCCTCCACTCCTCTATAATCATCTCTATTTTATTGACCAAATTCAGGCATTCAGGGTCATATGCCTCATTGACAGACATCTATGACACAACATATCCCAAATTAAATTCATATATTACACTGAAATCTTCCCTTTTTGTTTCTTTTCTTATTGAACAAAACTTTTATATATCACAGAGCTTAAAACCTGGTTATAATTATTTAGTTCTTTGTATGCCAGTTTAAATTGTCACTTTCTTCAGGAAGATTTCCTGATTCTTCCTTTTGCAGTCTTAATTGTGCATCCCAACATTATGGTTAATGCAGCTTTAAATTTTTTTAATTATTGCTCTTATTATTTTATGTATAACTACATATTGAGGCATGTATCCTGTTTACAACACCCCAAACTCCATGAGAAATTTTATTATAGAATCTCTAATCATAATCTGTATTTGGGTCATGGTATAGAATCAATACTTAATAAAAGTTGTTTTGAATATACTGAATTTTTTAAGTCCACAAATTTGAGAGATTTCTACATCCTAAAAGTTTTTTCTTTAAGTTGACTAACAACATGTGTATTGAAGATGGGTTAGAGGAGCAGGATGAAATAATGAGCATGAAGCTCAAATAAAAATATAATAGTCATCATAAAAATAATGAGATGACAAAAAAAGTGATAATCATGTATAAACTAAGAACAAGTCAGGGAAAATAGCATTTACTCCTTGGAGTTTCAAAAGAATTGTACAAACTTTACTGAATTTAGTTTCAATAAGGTATTTTTCTTTTTTACTTTTATTTTGTGTGTGTGTGTGTGTGTGTGTGTGTGTGTGAGAGAGAGAGAGAGAGAGAGAGAGAGAGAGAGGGAGAGAGAGAGACAGGAACAGACAGACAGACACAGGGATTAGAAGCATCAACTCATAGTTGTGGGACCTTAGTTGTTCATTGAGGGCAACATTTGGGCTCAAGCATATTCTCTAAACATAGTGCTATGGAACTAGAAATTAATTAAAAGAAAAAAACTGAAAAATACACTAACACATGGAGGCTAAATAACATGCTACTCAAAGATAAATGGTTAACAATAAGATCAAGGAAGAAAGCAAAAGATACCTTGAACAAATGAAAATGAAAACAAAACAATGCAAAATTTATGGAACACAATAAAAGCAGTCCTAAGAGAGAAAATTATATCTGTACAGCTGACCTCAAGAAACAGGAAAAATCTTAAATAAACAATCTAACATTAAACACAAAGAAACTAAACAAAACAAAACAATTACAATGAATAAAAGCTCAAAGTGAGTAGAAAGAAGGAAATGACCAAGGTCAGAGCATAAACAAACAAAATATAGTCTAAACACTTTATATAAATAAAATATCAGTAAAACCAAGAGCTGTGTTTTTGGAAAAAATAACTAAAATTGATAAACTTTTAACTAGATTCTTCAGGAACAAAACACCGAGGGCCCAAATGAATAAAAACAGGCTTGAAAGGGATGAATTAACAACAGAAACCACAGAAATATAAAGAAGTATAACAGACTACTCCCTGTTGATAAGGGACAAAATGGGGGGTTGGGTGGGTGGGGTAAAAGCATTGAGAAAAAAAAAAAATGAGAGAGAAAATCTCATGGAAAACAGTGCGGTGACTGCAGGGGGCAGGTAGAGGAGTGTATGGTAGGGATAAAGGGTGATTGATAAAGCCTTGACTTGGGGGGCTGAACGCACAATATGGTGTACAGAGATATGTTGTAGAATTGAGCACCTATAACCTGTATAATTATGTTAACCAGTGTCATCCCAATAAATTCAATTTAATAAACTATAATATCACCACACTACCATTAAGTTAATCGCTATCAAAACATAAAAAATAAAAATAGAACAAAAACAAAATATGTGTTGGCAAGGTTGTGAAGAAATTGGCAGACTTGTGTACTGTTGGTAGGAATATAAAATGGTATAGCTTCTCTGGAAAACAGAATTGGGGTCATTTGACAAATTATCATATATACATTTGTATATATCAAATATAAAAGCAAAAAAGATAGTTGACACCACTGTTCAATGTAGCATGACTTAATAGCCAACAGGTGGAAACAACTTAAATGCCGATAAATGAATGATTCCATTAAAAAGACCTCACTTCTCTTCACAACCCCCTCTCTTTCCCCTGATCTTATCATTACCCTCTACTTAGGCATGATTTTCTTCAGGTGTCAGTATTTTTGTAAAATTATTTTTTTCTAATTCAGAGAAACATAATGTTTATTTTCAGTATTACCTCAAACATTATTTACTTATAAACCTGGCATTTCAGTAACATTAACCTGTTAGTGTGTTAGTATAATTATCTTACTATTTCAACAAAATGTACAATATATCAGCACCACTGATTTGGTGACTTGATTGTAGAAACCTAGGGCTTCCCTCCTCTACTATATATAGTGCTGATTGTGTGGGAACACGTGATAGACACCATAACAACTTTTAAAAATACTGTTTGTGCTGATGGAGAGAGGCTTGCTATGCAGTAAAGTATAAACAAAAAGGGAAAAAATTAATTGTGAAAATATTGGAGCATAAGAGTTTTCATGTTAATACAGTTTTTAGAATCAACTGGACCCATACTAGTAACCTACAGAGCTAGAGACTTTTCAGACAAATATAAATTGGCATCTTGGTACTTAAAGTAGAATAATTTATAGAAAAACATTAACTGAATAGATCCATAATAACTGAAACAACTTTCTCAAAAAGTAAATGAATAAAAATGTTTTCGGCCAAAACCAGTCATGATGCCTTTCCCATGTGAGTGGTATTATATTCCCAAGAATTTAAGATACAAACCACTGGTAATTCCTCAATCTCCCTCATAATAAGTACTTAGCATTTAAATTCTAATAGTTTTATAGCTGTAACGTTGCTCCAATTGGTTTATAAGGTATATTCACCTTTCCTTTCTATTGTCATTGTCCCAGTTCAGATTTCCAGTTGTAGCACTCCACCTCACTGGGAACTACCAGTGTCAGGTAGAAAAAATTTACTCAAGACGAAAACTGATGTCAAGAGGAAAAGGGGAAGGCCTGCCAAGGGAGGCAAAGAGGACCTTCTGAACTTCCTTCTTTCTTAGTTTTTATTGATCAGAAGCAGAACAGAAGTAACAGGATTACAAGGGAGGGATGCCAGGTGATAAGAGAAAAGAATGACTAATGGCCATTTTGCTGACATAAAGAAAGGGTTAATTTTGGCCAGTACATTCTTTTTCTTATTAACAAGCGCAAAGAAAGGGGCTATCTAGAACCTCTAGGCCAGAGGTCCCCAAACTTTTTACACAGGGGGCCAGTTCACTGTCCCTCAGACCATTAGAGGGCCGGACTATTAAAAAAAACTATGAATAAATCCCTATGCACACTGCACGTACCTTATTTTAAAGTAAAAAAACAAAACGGGAACAAATATAATATGTAAAATAAAGAACAAGTAAATTAAAATCAACAAACTGACCAGTATTTCAATGGGAACTATGGGTGCAGATGCATCCTGTGCTCCTCTCACTGACCACCAATGAAAGAGGTGCCCCTTCTGGAAGTGCTGCGGGGGTTGGATAAATGGCCTCAAGGGGCCTCACGCAGGCCATGGGCTTAGTTTGGGGACCCTTGCTCTAGGCTAATTTTCTAAAGCCTGTTCATATGCATTTCTTTTTGTCTGCAAAAAGGTCACTCACTCACAGTTTTTTGGTGTTTGCATCCAAGAGACATTCACTCAGGGATTTTAGCTAAAGTAGTTCAATCCAAGTCATACAGGGTTCAAGGTTAGATCGGTAATTCTCTACATCCAATACATTTACTGAGATGATTGTGTAAGACCAGTAGCCGCAGCCAATATCACAGCCACCTGGCCCATGCATATGCATTGGATTCAAACAGACAATAATGAAACAATGGAGCCAAGAACTAGTGGGCCATCATCTTTAATCCTAGCTTGCACCGGTGGGCAAGTAAAAACACACACTGGGCTCCAAAACCCACTTACTCAGTGCTCACAAAGCTACTGACTTATCCGAGTTTCCTAGAATCAAAGGTTTCTAGCTCACCACTCTTATTCACCTCTGTTCCCCATCTCCTTCTCTCTGCACAAACTCTGCTCTAACTGGCTTCTCTTTCAGCACTCCACCATCTTGGCTGCCTCTGCTCTCTAAGGCTAATCTCGAGAACCAAGAGAGAGCAAGCTCCCGGTCTGCCCCACTTTATAGTGTTGAAATCTAAACCTTTAATCCAATCTACAAACAAGGAAGTATCTGATACAAAGTCACTTATCTGAGGCATAATGGGAGGATTCCTCATGAGAGTGCACCACCCCACATCATCCAATCAGTCAAGGGTGTGGGGAAAAGCTTAGTCTTAAAACTAAGCTTTCGGTAATAAAGACCCTGCCTGCTTACAGCCTGTCCCCCACAGACATAAATATAATTACGCCCATCACTAGCATAAGGGTAACTAATATCACCTGGGCAATGGGCTTCTACATGGGCAGCGCCATCTTTAACAAAGTGAGCATAATATATTTTATCTGCCCAACAGTATACAAACATTGAATATATCAGGTACTCAAGTATTATTACTGTCTGTCTTATTTCATACATATCATTTTAAAATAGAGACTATCTACTTTCAACGTACTCTCAATTCAAGACACTGACAATCAATGCCATGTAGGTAGTTTTATAACCATTTACACTATTAAACTTAGCATGGTGTTTAAAATTGTTTAGAGAAGGCTCAGTCAAACTTTTCATTGTTTATTTTTATCTTTTAACTATGGTAAATCTAGTAGATTAATGTTGGGCAGATAAAATATATTATGCTCACTTTGTTAAAGATGGTGCTGCCCACGTACAAATTTTAAGAGTAAGTTTTTCCCCACACCCTTGACTGACTGGATGATGTGGGGTGGTGCACTCTCATGAGGAATCCTCCCATTATGCCTCAGATAAATGACTTTGTATCAAAGACTTCCTTGTTTGCAGATTGGATTAAGGGTTTAAATTTCTACACTATAAATTGGGACAGACCGGGAGCTTGCTATCTCTCAGTTCCTGAGGTTAGCATTAGAGAGGAGAGCAGATAAAGGCCACGTGGAGGCCAGGAGAAGCAGCCAAGATGGTGGAGTGCTGAGGGAGAAACCAGTTTGAGCAAAGTTTGTGCAGAGAATAGGAGATGGGGAACTGAGGTGAATAAGGCTGGTGAGCTAGAAACCTTTGATTCTAGGAAACTCGGATAAGTCAGTAGCTATGTGAGCACTGAAAAAGTGGGTTTTGGAGCCCAGTGTGTGTTTTTGCATGCCCGCCAGGTGCAAGCTAGAATTAAAGCTGATGGTTCACCAGTTCTTGGCTCCGTTGTTTCATTCCCAACTGTCCGAATCCAATGCGAACCTGTACTGGCCAGGCAGATGTAATTGTGGCTGCGACTACTGGCTTTACAATTAAATAATGATTATTTTGGATGGGGCAAATAATCCCATTATAATTGAGAAATTTTTTGTTTTCCTTACAATTTTGAAACAGGCAAACATACTTCTATTTTTAGCAGTGTTGTATGTATAACATATAAAATGTAAATATACATTTAAGTTTAGTTATACCATAATTGTTGGGCAGATAAAATATATTATGCTCACTTTGTTAAAAATGGTGCTGCCCACGTGCAAGTTTTAAGAGTAAGCTTTTCCCCACACCCTTGACTGATTGGATGATGTAGAGTGGTGCACTCTCATGAGGAATCCTCCCAGTATGTCTCAGATAGGTGACTTTTTATCAGAGACTTCCTTGATTTTAGATTAGATTGAGGATTTTGAATCTACAGTATAAAGTGGGGCAGACCGGGAGCTTGCTCGCTCTCAGTTTCTGAGATTAGCATTATAGAGCAGAGTAGAGAAAGGCCATGTGGAGGAGGCCAGGAGAAGCAGCCAATATGGCGGAGTGCTGAGGGAGAAACCAGTATGAGCAGAGTTTATACAGAGAAAAGGAGATGGGAAACAGAGGTGAATAAAGTTGTTGAGCTAGAAATTTTTGATTTTAGGAAACTCGGATAAGTCAGTAGCTTTGTGAGCACTGAATGAGTGGGTTTTGGAGCCCAGTGTGTCTTTTTACTTGCCCGCTGGGGAGAGCCATTTGTAGCAGGAGACCAGGGTGGAGGCTGGAGCTGGGGCAGCAAGGCCCGCAGTGGCAGCCCGGGACTCAAGCCCAGCAGCTGGAGCTGGCATTTCCAGCTCCTATATGGAAGATGAGAATTGGGCTGGTGTTGTGATTTATAGACTCCAGAAGGTAAACAGCAGCAGCTGTGGCAGGAGGATGAATGGACATCCCGGGAGCCAGGCATGCATCGCCGAGTGGCCACTGGAACGATAGGGGGTGCCTGCTAGGCCACTGGTAGGCCTGCGATTTGGGGACATAGGGGTGGATGCCTTCATGCTGTCTGGATCAAAGATGGAAATGCTGACTGCCATTGCCACGTATTCTGTTTTGGGACAATGTAAGACATGCCAGGATGGCAAGAATGAGTCAGAAGACTAAGACCTCATGTGTGTGGACTGATTTCCTGGACTACAACTGGAGTGAGCACTGGCTCCTTTCTTTTTTTTAATTTTATTTTTATTTTATTCATTTTAGAGAGGAGACACACAGTGAGTGTGTGTGTGAGAGAGAGAGAGAGAGAGAGAGAGAAAGAGAGAAAGGGGGGAGGAGCTGGAAGCATCAACTCCCATATGTGCCTTGACCAGACCAGTGCAAGGTTTTGAACTGGCGACCTCAGTGTTCCCAGGTCAATGCTTTATCCACTGCACCACCACAGGTCAGGCGCACTGGCTCCTTTGTTAAGTGGAATTATGGATTTTGGATAATGTAAAATACCCTGATGGGGGTGGGGGCGGCTTTGATGGAGGCCCTCCCCTTGCCCCGGGAAATCTTTCAAATGGCATGAGAGAAGGCCAAGTACATTTTGCACCTTTGGCAAAGTTACTCAGAGACTAGTGAAATGTACCTTTGTAATTGTTGAAATTGTATGATTTGTCATGTATTTGTAATTTGTGTAATGTACCTAATTTCCCTGTACAGGGATGCCGGTAGTGTAGATTGTGGGTAGTAAAGTGAGCTTAGGGGTGGATTGTTGGGCAGATAAAACATATTATGCTCACTTTGTTAAAGATGGCTCTGCCCACGTGCGAGTTTTAAGAGTAAGCTTTACCCCACACCCTTGACTGATTGGATGATGTGGAGTGGTGCACTCTCATGAGGAATCCTCCCAGTATGTCTCAGATAGGTGACTTTGTATCAGAGACTTCCTTGTTTGTAGATTGGATTGAGTAGTTTGAATCAACACTATAAATTGGGGCAAACTGGGAGCTTTCTTTTTTGGTTCCTGCAGTTAGTATTAGAAAGGAGAGCAGATTAAGGCCATGTGGAGGAGAGGAGGCTGCCAAGATGGCGGAATGCTGAGCAAGAAGCCAGTTTGTGCAGAGTTTGTGTAGAGAGAAGGAGATGAGAAACAGAGGTGAATAAGTGTGGTGAGCTAGAAACCTTTTGATTCTAGGAAACTCGGATAAGTCAGTAGCTTTTTGAGCACTGAATGAGAGTTTTGGAGCCCAATGTGTGTTTTTACTTGCCTGCCAGGTGCAAGCTAGAATTAAAGCTGAAGGCTCACCAGTTCTTAGCTTTGTTGTTTCATTACTGACTGTCCAAATCTAATGCAAACCTGCACTGGCCAGGGGGCTTTGATGGTGACCCTGGCTCTTGGCTTTACAATAATGTTTTTTAAATAATTTAGAATTTGAGTTTCCTGAAGACTTATAATCAAATATGACATTTGATGTCTCCTGTATGGTCAGGGCTGCCATTATGGCCATTTACTTGCGGGTTTTCATTAAATTCAGGCAGACAGTAATGAAACGACAGAGCCAAGAACTGGTGGGCCATTACTTTTAATCCTAGCTTCCACCCAGTGGGCGAGTAAATACTCACAGTGAGAAAATACTTCCCTTTCCATTCAGGGCTCCCAAAGTCACTGACTCATCTGAGTTTTCCTAGAATCAAAGGTTTCTACTTCACCAGCCTTATTCACCTCTGATCCCCATCTTCTTTTCTTTGACAAACTCTGCACAAATTGGTTTCTCCTTCAGCACTTTGCTATCATAGCTGCCTCTCCTCTGCAATGCTGATCACAGGAACTGAGAGAGAAAGCCCCTCATCTGCTTTTTTATATAGTATAAAAAATTAAAGCCTTTAAGCCAATATACAAATAAAGAAGTCTCTACTACAAAGCCACTTATCTGAGGCATAAATGGGATTTCTCATAAGAGTGCACCACCCCCCATCATGCAACAGTCACGGCTTTGGGGAAAAGCTTAGTTTTGAGAAGATCTTAGTATTAGAAGGATGTTGAAATGATCTTAGTATTAAAAGGTGGCAAAGGCTTAGTCTTAAAACTAAGCCTTAGGCTATAATAACCTTGCCAGCTTACAGCCTATCTCTCACACCCAATGCAAACTATAAGCAAGCAAGCATACACATCATATTTACAAACTTATTTGACCAATATCTCATTCGACAAACTATTACAGACAGGTTAAATTATATCTTGATTAAAAAGGAAAAGAAATAAATCCTTGTCTACAGGAAGGAATATCTCTGGCATATCTCAAAAAGCTATTCTGCTATTTATTCTATAATCAATTCGTAATTTCATAAATAGATTTATAGAAAAGTCTCCAATGAAATAACTTTGATCTAATTTGAATTACATTATCAGTGTATTATAAATCTGGCCTATATTCAAATTTTATTCTCTACAGATTAAAATCAAATTAGTAAGAGTCTGTTTCCTATATTACAATTTATCAAGTTGAATTTGGTAGCAAGGGCATTTTCTTATTTTGTTCTGTTTCCAAGACATTTAATATAGTAGAATAAAATTGACTTCTAGTGTCTTATTTTTTTCCATTTACTGTTTATCTCACTATCTACAAATTAGTGGAGCATTAATGCACAACGATATCACAATTCTACATTTTTGTAGAAAAGATATTTTATGTATTTTGTTACCTTAGTTTATTATTTCAATTATACTCTGTTTGTATTTAGTAAATTATGAGTGATACTATAATTTATTAAAATTTACCACTATTTATCTAATGATGAATATTCACACAAAATTATAAATAAGTATATTTTGTATGTATTATTTAAACTGTGTCAACCTTTAAAACCCATTAAAAGACATGCTTTTCTTCACTACAGAGAAGCATATTCTATCATATTTTCTTGTCAAACCTACTCTATTTTATATGTAGAGGTTTATTTGTTGTTGGGTGTGTGTGTGTGTGTGTGTGTGTGCTTGTGTACCCTGACTGGGGACTGAACCCACAACTTTTGTGTATAGGAACAATGTTCTAACCAACCAACTTATCCTGTCAGAGTTAGAGACTTCTTTCTATAATACTATGTAAAGTCAGTATCAATGGTCACGACTACAGCAGCCTGGCCCATGCAGGTTTGCATTTGATTCGGAGAGTCGGTAATGAAACAACGGAGCCAAGAACTCGTGGGTCTTCATCTTTACTCCTAGATTGCACCTGGCAGGCAAGTAAAACACACACACTGGCCTCCAAAACCCACTCATTCAGTGCTCACAAAGTTACTGACTTATCTGAGTTTCCTAGAATCAAAGGCTTCTAGCTCACCAGTCTTATTCACCTCTGTTCCCCATCTTCTTCTCTCTACACAAAATCTGCACTAACTAGCTTCTCCCTCAGCATTCCACAATCTTGGCTGCTTCTCTTGGCCTCCTCCATGTGTCCTTACTCTGCTCTCCTCTCTAATGCTAACCTCAGGAACTGAGAGAGAGCAAGCTCCTGGTCTGCCCCACTTTATAGTGTAGAAATCCAAACCTTTAATCCAATCTACAAACAAGGAAGTCTCTGATAGTAAGTCACTTATCTGGTGCCTAATTAAAGGATTCCTCATGAGAGTGCACCACCCCACATCATTCAGTCAGTCAAGGGTGTGGGGAAAAGCTTACTCTTAAAACTAAGCCTTAGGCTATACTGACCCGGCCTGCCCACAGCCTGTCCCCCAACACACATTAATATCAATGGACTTGCACTTGGGCAGCGCCATCTTTAACAAAGTGAGCATAATATATTTTATCTGCCCAACATACTATTTCTGAGAGTAATGTATAATTATACTGAAAGGCTCTTACTTGTGCACAGTTGATCCATTGTATAAAAACCAAGTCTCTTTCTGATTCCTTTATTTTTGTTTAGGCACTCAATCTGTTTTGGGCTTGTGATCTGTCTTTGCTGCCCCTACTACAGGTCCAATGACACTTTGGATTTACCAGGATACTCAACCACAAAAATTTCTTTATAAGTAATTTTGGCTCTCGATTGTCTTCATCACAAAGCCCATAAGCTGATAAGAATCAATATAGCAATGTGAAGGAAATTGGCCTAGTCTGTCTCTCCTCACCAGGATTTCTTCAAGGATATCATGAAACTGTATGAATAATATTTGATTTGTTAGTCACTTTCTAAATTATAGTAATACTTTCCTAGAAAGTATTTTCTATAAGCCCTTTATATAGAAAGAAATATACTATTACTGGTTTTTACTATTTTATGTTCAGAAAAAATAAATGTGGTGGTATTTTATACAGGTGTGAAATTTAAAAAAGAACCAATATTCTGTAGGTAGACTTTGTGCAGACACTGGTGGGTCTAACTACTTTATTTAATAATACAAATTTTTGTGTGTGACAGAGAGGGAGAAAGAGAGAGGGAGGGACAGATAGGGGACAGACAAACAGGAAGGGAGAGAGGTGAGAAGCATCAATACTTCGTTGCATCTCCTTAGTTGTTCATTGATTGCTTTCTCATATGTGCTTTGACCAGAGGACTATGGCAGAGCGAGTGACCCCTTGCTCAAGCCAGTGACCTTGGGCTCAAGCACGTTAGCAAGTGCAAATCCTGCAATCTCAGGGTTTTTAATCTGGGTCCTCTGTATCCCAGTCTGATGCTCTATCCACTGCTTTACCATCTGGTCAGCCTAAGACATATTACAATTTTGTATTACAACTATTTTATTTACTACAAACAATATATTTTCTTTTCTTTTTTATTTTATTTTTTGAGAAAGAGAAGGGAGAGACGTTAGAAGCATCAAATTGTAGTTGTGTCACTTTAGTTACTCATCGATTTCTACTTATATGTTCCTTGATGGGGAGATGGCTCAAGCTGATCCAATGACACCTTGCTCAAGCCGGTAATCTGGGCTCAAGCCAGCAACCTTGGAATCATGTTGATGATGCCATGGTCAAGCTGGTGACCGCACGCTCAAGCCAAATGAGCTCACACTCAAACTGGTGACCTCAGGGTTTCAAACCTGGGACCTCATCTTCCCAGGTGTTGGGCAGATAAAATATATTATGCTCACTTAGTTAAAGATGGTGCTGCCCACATGGAAGTTCATTGATATTAATGTGTTGGGGGACAGACTGTGGGCAGGCCGGGTCTGTATAGCCTAAGGCTTAGTTTTAAGAGTAAGCTTACCCCACACCCTTGACTTATTGGATGATGTGGGGCAGTGCACTCTCCTAAGAAATCCTCCCATTAGGCCTCAAATAGTGACTTTGTTTCAGAGACTTCCTTGATTGTAGATTGAATTAAAGGTTTGGATTTCTACACTATAAAATGCGGCAGACCAGGAGTTTGCTCTCTCTCAGTTCCTGAGATTAGCATTAGTGAGGAGAGCAGAAAAAAGCCACGTGGAAGAGGCCAGGAGAAGCAGCCAAAATGGTGAAGTTCTGAGGGAAAAGCCAGTTTGTGCAGAGAGAAGGAGATGGGAAACAGAGGTGAATAAGGCTGGTGAGCTAGAAACCTTTGATTCTAGGAAATTTGGATAACTCAGTAGCTTTGTGAGCACTGAATGAATGGGTTTTGGAGCCCAGTGTGTGTTTTACTTGCCCATTGGGTGCAAGCTAGGATTAAAGCTAATGGCCCACCAGTTCTTGGCTCCATTGTTTCATTACCGACTCTGAATCAAATGGGAACCTGCATGTTGAATGGCCACAATAGTGACTCCTGGCTTTACACCAGGTCTAGGCTTTATTTACTGTGCCACCACCAGTCAGGCCAAACAATATTTTTTACAGAAAAAGTATTTTTATTCAATAAAGGTATTACCACTATATTCACTATTGGATATGGATACCCAATAATAATATTAGACATTTTTGCCATTAGTTGGTAAAGAAAAATACATTCATTTAGGATATTATATTGGTGATGAATTTTCTTGTATTGGTATATTATTCACCATTCAATACTGATTAGCTCAAAATCTCCCATTTTGAAAAGAATAAAAGTAATATAAAATATACTGTTGAGATTATTTTTAAAATTAACAAAAGCTGGCTTCACTTATGCAGTAATAAAAATGTCATATTTATTTATTCATTCTCAGTGTTTATACATTAAACTGCATTCATCACACTATAGATAGATGATAGATGATAATGATAGATAGATGATAGATAGATGATAATGATAGATAGATGATAGATAGATAGATAGATAGATAGATAGATAGATAGATAGATAGATAGATAGATATAGATGATAGATAGAAAGATTACCAAATCACAGTTTAGGATATTGAGGATTTAGGAAACATTGATTACCTAAAAAGTAATTAAAGTCTTCTGAGATCAGATCAGATCAAGTGCGTTCTGGTTAGTATGGACTTAGACAGATTTAAGGTCTTTAAGTGGGTCAATACAAGTTGAGGAAAAGTAGTAATAATTTCACTGTCTAAATGTGCATTCTGTTACTGATTTTATTATTATAGCTTTTCCTTTTTGCTCAAATATGAAGAGTGATATTTCAATTCATTCTTATGTCTACTGCATGCTTATTTTGTTCATTTGGAGATTTCTTGGTGAATAATTAAAATGTTTGCATATCCTTGTGATGTATCTATAAAATGATTATTTAAACTTTTCAACTGTGAATACATATGGCCTTTGTGTGCATGTTGGAATATTCTCATTTTAACTTCATATTTCTTTAGAGAAAAATTGTGTCAGTATAGATAGGCATTGGGGTGTGCATGGAACCACACACATGAGTTTGATGCTTGGGAGTTGTACTTTGTAGAAAGATCATACCTGGTTTCAAACTTTATTGTAATTTTAATTTTAAATTTCTTGAGGGATGATGTGATCATTTTAATATTAATATTAAGAAACCAACTGTTAATATTTTCTGTGTAGTGAGAGTAAATACATCCAGAAGAACCAATAAATCATTTATTAAACAAACACTTAACAAATGCATTTCTTTTTCTAAGCATTATGAAAAGCTAAGATAGCATTTTCCCTTAGTCAGATAAAAAAATAATAGTAATGCAACATTTTATGAAATAATAGGTGTCTGCATTTACAGTTAATAAAAACTGAAATATTTTAGTGCTTTTTCTGTGGGAGCCAGTCTATCCCTTTTATACAGAAGAGAAAGCTCAGGTCAAAGAATCTGTTTAAGTAGTCAAAATTCACACAACGTAGAGCTGAGATATGTGTTCATACTCCCTGCACTATCTTCTTATACTTTAACAAGTTACAAAGAGAACCAGAGATTAATAAACCACATAGATTGGTAAATTAAACTAAATAAATTTAAAAACAAGTACATACCAACACTACAATATCTTTTTACCAATAAAGTTAGTAAGAAAATGTAATTTTTAATGTTTCCAAATGAGTATCTGGAGATTATCTTCCTATCCAGCTATATAAACTCTTTTCCTATTTTTTGTACAAACTGGTTATGAGAAGCATCTACACTATGTCCCTCCAGAAATTGACACAAAGTTTAAATTGCTAAAAGAGATGTGCAGCTATTTTAAATCACTCATCACTCTGTGTTTAATGGCCAAAGTTATTTTTATCTTTTGTTTTTTCATAATTAGGTTACAATATACAGGTAACAATTTATCAAGCAACACGTACTTTAAATAACAAATTAGCATTAGCCAGGCGTATGGAAGTCCCGGGTTTGATTACCAGCCAGGGCACATAGAAGAAGCACCCATGTGCTTCTCCACCGTTCCCCTTCTCCTTTCTCTCTATCTCTCTCTTCCCCTCCAGCAGCCAAAGCTCCATGGGAACAAAGTTGGCCCTGGCGCTGAGGATGGCTCTGGTTGCAGCAGAGCAATGCCCCAGATGGGCCGAGCATCGCCCCCTGGTGGGCATGCCAGGTGGATCCCAGTAGGGCTCATGAGGCAGTCAGCCTGTCTACTGCTCCCCCTCCTTTGGAAAAATACCAAAAAAAAAAAAAAAAAAAAGATAAATTATTCTTCTGTGCCTTTTGTGCTGTAGATAGTATATCAGGTTTTATTAAAATATTTTACAAGCCATTTTGTAACACTATAAGAATATGAGAAAAATACTATTAATATTGCTATCTTCTTGAAAACAATAATTCATTGTTTTTTGTATTTTGTTTCTTTTGTTTTGTGACAGAGAGAGGGACAGATAGGGACAAACAGACAGGAAGAGAAAAAGTTGAGAAGCATCAATTCTCCATTCTGGCTCCTTAGTTGTTCATTGACTGCTTTCTCATATGTACCTTGAACAGAGGGCTACAGCAGAATGAGGGACCCCTTGCTCAAGCCAGTGAACTTGGGCTCAAGCCAGTGACCATGGGGTCATGTTTATGATCCCACACTCAAGCCAGATGAGCCCATGCTCAGGCCAGTGACCTTGGGGTTTCAAACTTGGGTCCTCTGCATCCCAGTCCTATGCTCTATCCACTGTGCCACCGCCAGATCAGGCAATACCTAGGCAAGTTTAAGGCAACTATTTGTAAATTTATGAAAGACATGGTAAATTATAATACTTTAGCTGGTTTGCCCTTTCTTATTTAATCCAAGAATATCTTTTTTTATAAAGTTAACAATGAACATCTTACATTAATAGAAATCAGCTTAATTGGCCATTGGCAGTATGCCTTCTGCTTATCCTGGTTTGACTTGAAAAAAATTATTATTTTTCTTTTGGTATGAAACATCAAATTAACGTTTTGCAGGCCTTCACTTGATTAATTTTAATTACACTTAACTTTTGTGTTATGTGGCTCATATGCTGTAGAGAGGGCTATTTTTTAATGTACTAAGTTATGTAACTGCTTTCAAGAAGGTGCTAGTTTTGTTAAAATATAAAAGACAAACATGAAATAATTTGTTTCATTTTTATTTGCATCCTTGTGAGTTCTAAATAAACATCATAAACCATAGCATTAGTTATAAATGCTGATTATCTTACAACCAGGGAATGTGAAAACTTAAAATACTCCCCTCACTTGAGCCTATTTATCTTAGTGATTCAAGTAATTATAGAGGACTTATTATGTGACAGACAGGGAAAAAAGAAGAAATGCCTTTACTCTCAAGAAACTTAGATACACACACACACACAATGGTAGATGCTAATGAATGTTATGACTAAAAATAAAGCAGAGAAAAAGATTGAGAAGAATGATTATTTCAGATAGGGTAACAAGGGAAAAACACTTGCATATGAAACATTTCAGTAGAGCTCTGGGGTAGTGCTAGTCAGAATCTCACATAACTTTATCTGGAGGGAAACAATTAAACCTATAACAAACACTTAAGAGTAGAATTGTTGGTTCACATGGTAGGAGTGAGAGAGTGCGTGTGTATAGCTTTCTATAGATAGCCAAGTTGTTGTACCACTTTACATTCTCATTCCCATGAAAAATGAATGGAGAGTTCCAAGTTCATATAGCTGCGCTAGCAAGGGTAAAATGATGTTTAATTTTGGTTATCTCTCCACTTACTGGTGTGTTCTTTAATTTCTTATATCAAAGGTTTGTCATTTTTAGTGTAAAGGCCATGCACAATGTGAATGGAAATTGCTATAGTAATGTTATTTATGTCAAAGAAACTAAAATGAAGCCAAGATTTCATGAAGAAGTTTGCCTTACCCTCATCCCACCCATGAACTTTTGGACTTTAGAACCAGCAATAAAACCACGTGCTGAACTTTGATTACTCCTTATCATGGCAACCAGACTGTCTGCACTCTTCACCTTGAAAGCAGTCGATTCATTTTACATGCCAGCATCCATAATTTATATATAGGACCTACATGAGTTTTAAGCTCTTGGACTTTTGTACTTGCTATAGAACCATACCCTGGTTCTCGGTGTGGCAGATTAAGTCAGATATGGGGTGAACTAGTTGTACTGGAATAATGCTGAGAAAAAGAGCAAAAAATTGAAAGAAAAAAAGTTGGTTCTGCATTTCTACTACTCTCTAATAGCCGTTATGCTTCAATTTATAAAAAAATAGCTCGAACCACCCTGTCCCATTCACCTTCTGCCATAGTGAGTTTCAGCCAACTCATCCTACAGCACTAGTAGCTAGCTCTCACAGACTACAGAGGCTGTTATTTCTCCCAGGTATGAAAAGGAACCCTAAGCTGTGCTTCCAAGAAAAACTGTGTAAAGAAGTAGAATTTAAATCCTAACTGCCTGGCCCCAGCAGTATGCGCATAACCTGCCTAAAATGTTATATGTAGAAGATGAAGTAAGGGTTCAATTTTTGTAACTGCAAATCCACTGAGGACCAATTGCAGTTCCTGACTATGGCAAAACCCTCTATGGAATAATGGGAAGGTCAAGGATCTTTGCATTCTCTTCCTGACCTTTGGCTTATTTATTTTTCCAACAAATATGTTCTGTGATTGTATACCAGGTCATACAATATTTAAAATGAAAACTGTTTTCATTAAACACTTCTGTATATTGTTTTATAGCTGACATATAAAAGGGATTTTCATACTAAAAATATGTATTATGTGAAAAAATAAATATTATGTCAGTGCTCTTCATAACTAAGTAGATCTTTGAGAGGAGAAAACAATAAATGTATTTAGGAATACATACCATCTGTTGTACACTTAAAAGAAACCTATATGGCCAGTGTTTTAAATTGAATTTTTTCCCATGTACAGTATGATTTATTTAATAGTGTATTTGAAATCAAAAGATTACTTAAGATTTTAGCATCTATGTACTCTCATTTATGGAATTAAAAAGTAAGAAATCTATCCTCATATTTTTTCAACATTTTCCAGTTAATTAATCTGTCATAGGCAGTTATAGTCTTAGTCTTGGCTAATTTAAAAATGACAGTCATTCTAATTTTATAAATTGAATACATGATATTTTTAATAATATATGATATTAACTATAGTGATCTTATTGTTTCAATAGTCAAGTATTAGAAGATATACTGATAATATTAATTATATTTAACTTTTGAAATCACTATTATGAAGCTCTAAAGATATACAAGTACCTTGAGCTATCTCACCAAGGTTCTATGGATATCTTGTTTATTAATTCTTACTGAAAAATATTCATGAAAAATGATATTTTTATTGTATCTCATCTACTTTTTTTCGTTGCAAGCAACATTTGATTTAAATCATTCTGATACACATACATTTTAGTTACCAAGTTTAGTTAAATAACATCAGCCTTCCAACAACATTTTCCAGTTTTAGTTAGCATGGTCCCTTAAGTTCATAACCGTGTGAGGTACAAAATTGACTTCTACCTCTTCAGTTCACCAATCGCCAAGTAAATAATAGATACACATAATGCTCTGCAGCCAATTACGTCCCTTTTTTCAAAGTCCAATAGGAATTGGTCCCTACAGGTTATTCAGTTCCCACACAGTCAGCAAAGCATGCAGATGGGTTGCCTCCTTCTCTCTCAGTGATGAATCCGTGTGTCATTTCCTAACATGGGGGATAAAAAAGGAAAATGGACCACTAAGATGAGAGTGCAGCAAAAAAATAAATAAAAAGTGATCATGTAGGAAGTGAAATTGAAATCAAACGTAAATTAACTTATAAAAGAAAGAGCTGGGTAGGGAAACGATGGCAACGCCCCTCTCCAGGAGACTCCAGATAAGCAGCTAGATTGACTAAATAGACATTAGTCATATAAAAAATGGAAATGAATAATAAAAGTGATGGTGATGAAAAGGGTAAAGATGTCTCAGAGGGAGTGATGCTAGCAGGAACTACATTAGAACACTCTGAAAGATATTTTGTGACACTGAAAACACAAAGGATAACATGTTGGAAGCTGATACAAACATAGAAAGGCACATGAAAGACATTTTCTTTGGGATGTGTTGTATAATGGAAAGAAGAAACTAAAGACTGTTGGTGCTACTCTCCATAGTTCTTTTCTTTTTACAAAGAAATGTTCCTTTCATTCTAAGTGTTTCTAGTGTTTAAAATTAAAGTGTGCTATAGAAATAATAATTAGTGCCTATGTTTTATTCTTATTTTATCCCTAGCACATAGGCCAGTATTTGACCTTTCATTATCCAGCTATACAAAACGTGATGGCTGATAATGTGTTTCTAATAAATATTCTCAAAATATGGTAAAATAATAATAAGTCTTGGTGTTTCACCTAACAGATAAAGATTCAATAATTGAAAGATGAAATAAAATATATTAAGTTCTTTCTAAATTTACATAGAATAATGTACTCAAGGATTCCATATAAATATGTGAGTGTGGCTGGCCCTGCACAACACACAAGAAAAGCTAGTTTGGGCAACTGATTATGAATGATGATAGGAAGGGAAGATGCTACATATTAATTCATTGATGAAAGTAACCATTTTTTCCCTTAAATAGAGGAGTGTTAAAAAAGAAGTTTTGCTACTCTGGAATGAATAAGATTTTTCTTATGTTTTAAATTTGAAAATAAGTTAAGGTAAATTATGATTGGCATTTAAAGTCCATCAGAATACAATGAGAACAAACATAAAATGTAGACATGTTTTACGTTGTCTCTATAACTAGATATTAAGGTGTCATTCAACAATTATATTCCCAGCTGAAATAAAGCCAATCAATGTGTAAGTCTGAATAAATACTTGACAGATTTAGAAAAATTGAAATGTATTTTAGCTTTGGTAAAATAAAGAAGAAAAATTTATTTTTAAAGCATATTCCAGTGTCAAACAGAGAACTTTGGGCAGCAGAAATAGGTAAGTGCTGTTCATTTGTATATATGCATTTCAATGTTTGAAATGTTTAAACTTCCCTTGCTGGAATGCATTATTTTCCCATTTGTTACAACATAATCAAAATTACGCATGCATCGTGAAAGGGTTGCAGATACTGAATCAAATGGCCTGGTCCCTGCATTTTAACAAGCAGATTATATTAAATTAGACTAACTTAAATTCTGTATGTCTGGGTGTAAAACAATATGATTTAAAATATAAAATAGTTTTGGTTTCTAAAAATGTCTATCAATTTTTCTAGTTTCTTTAATGTAGACAATCAAAAGAAAATGCTGCAAAAATTATTAATAAACTATCAAGTACTAAAGTGCCTTTTTCAAAATGGCTTCTGCATCTTCTTTGTCTATATCCTCTCCTCTCTCTCTACCCCAGTGTATGCCTTTATAACCTTACATTTGCATTACAGTAGTCAACGCCACTAAACTCCTTTTGTTATTATTAGCTTCCAACCATACCACACCCATACTTCCCAGTATATCATTTCTACATATCATAGAAAAATTTCGTTGGCTTTGTCTAAAATCTTTATTTTTCTGATATGCATATATTGTATCACTTATCCTTCTGTGTAATATTTTGGCTCTGTCTTTCAGTTCATTAATTCTCTCTTTCTTTCTGTTTAATCTACTAGGTTTTTACTTTCAAGTGTTTCATTTCTATTAAGGTTTAATACTGTTTTATTTGGTTCTTTTTCAAAAGTGTCACTTTTGATACCTGTTCCTTCCTTCATTGTGCTTCAAATATCACTTTTTATGTCTTTAAACATGACAAATAGACTTTTTTTAAAAAAATTTATTTTTTAAAGCAGTTTTAGGTTCGCCACAAAACTGAGTGGAAAGTACAGAGATCGCCTATATACACCCCACCTCTCCCTACATCCTCCACCAAAGTGGGATATGCTTGTTTCGATTCATGATCTTGCATTGACACGCAATTATCACCCAGAGTCCTTAGTTTACATTCGAGTGTACTCTTTGTGTTGTGCATTCTACAGGTTTGACCATATTTAGAATGGTATGTATTCACCATTATAATTTAATAGAAAGTAGTTTCTCTACTTTAACCATCTGTGCTCTGCCTATGCATCGCCCCCTCCTCTCTCACACACTGGCAACCCTGATCTTTTCATTGCCTCCTTAGTTTTTTTTTTTTTTCCAGAATGTCATAGAGTTGGAATCATACAGAATATAGCCTTTCAGATTGGTTTATTTCACTTAGTAATATATGTTTAAGTTTCCTCCATGGCTTGATAGCATATTGTTTCTATATGTTTATCTTCTGGTTTTTATTCACAGTGGTTTGTTTCTAAGATTACTTGTAATTTTTGTTTTGTTTTGAGTTTTTTTGTACGGTTTTTCTATATGTTCTGTAGCAATACTTTCAGACCTATATTTTAAAAGTATCTAGTTCTGCCTTAAGCCTTGGATACTATAAACCTGAAATCACGTTTAATTTCTTCTGTCTTTGTATTTTTCTGTTAGTACATGGAGCACTGTAAAATAAGAATCTTTTATTTTTTCACTTTTTTTCCATGTTGCTGTGCTTTTGTTTTTTGTTTGTTTGATTGTTTGTTTTTATTTACTGTGTTTTCTACACATTACAAACATGGCAGAGGCAGGCAAATATCTCTATAATTTCTCTTAAAAAATATCTAGTTCTTCCACTTAAGATAAAATCCTTTATAATAGATTTAAAGTCTGATCCTTTCCCTGCTTTGGCAGTTTATCCAGGGTATTTCATGTCTTTTAAGTAGGAGCTCATTAAAGACATGGCTCTCAGCCACCTAGAAATAGCAAATAAGACCATGTAAATGGCAATTTCCTTCCTTGAACCAATTATTATGTAAGTAGAACCAATTATTCTAAATTAGTTCAAGTCTCGAGTTTCACAAAATTACTTTATGATATTTTAAAAAGAAGTTGCATGTGATATCTATGACAAAGCCAGTGTTCATAATTTTTTAGACATCGTGGAGAGGTAGAAGAAAAATTATGACAGAAAAATATAACATCAATTGTTTAAACAAAGACATGAGAAGAATTGGTATGAATATAAATATCGGGGTTAAAAAACTGAGTTAAAAGTTTAAGTATACTTTTGTGGGAACTGAGAAATTTGCTGCATTGGGAGAGTAAAAGAAATGGTTAGTAATAAACAAGGTTTAGAAAATATTAGAAACATATTTTAATTAGGTAAATCTACATGACTACAAGTATTTGTTAGGTACTTTGTTGGCTTTTATAACAGTCTAGTAGAGAAAAACAGATAAGTTGTTTTTATATATTTGAGAATTATGCCACAACAGCTATAGATTTAAATGGTTAGGGAGTTAAATATTTTTTTAAAAAGTTATGAACACAGAGTTTTAAAAAATGGCAGTTCAAATTAGATGTTACTCACAGGACTACTTTTTAAGATGAAGGCAAAGTATTATTTAAAAAGTGTTACTTGACCTTTAAAAAAGTAGTAATACCCTGGTGCCAATGATTGTGTATTCTTCTGATCTATTATCAAGTATTAATTTCTTTTAGCTTATACATTATTGAAAGAGAAATACACAATTTAATAATAATAATTATATTGATAAATACCCTACTCTCATAAATAGATAGAAAAAAATAAACCAAAAGTCATCAAGAAAAAATATTACTTGAGGAACACTGTAGACAACGTAGACTTAACATAAATTGACAAAACACCTAACCTAGAAATATCAGAAAACAAATTCTTCCCAAACTCATTGAAATATTTTCAAGAATAAACCAGTTTATTAGACCTTAAAAAGACATATTAAATTAAAAGTATTTAAATCATAAAATGTATGTCTATTTATAGAAATTAAAGCAAAAACTGATCCTAAAATTTATATAGAAACATAAGAGAAACTAAATAGCCAAAAACAATTTCTAAAGTGAACAAAATAAGTGGATTCATAGTTCCTAACATCAAGACTTACTATGAAGTTTTGGTTCTAAAAAAGTGTGGTTCTAGATAGAGAACAAAAGTCAATGGAATAGTATTGAGATTCAAAAAGTAAAACACTTATAATTACTGCCAATTGAATTTTGACTACAGCTTCAGAAAAATTCAAGAATAGTATTTTTCAACAAATAGTGCAGTACAACTGTATATTCAGATGCAAAAATAAGAAATGAAGCCAGACCCATATTTTACCCAAATGCAAACATTATTTTAAAATACGTGATGCGCCTGACCAGGTGGTGGTGCAATGAATAGAGAACCGAATTAGATGCAGAGGACCAAGGTTTGAAACAACTGAGGTCGCTGACTTGAGCAAGGGCTCATCCAACTTTAGTGCGGGGTCGCTGGCTTGAGCGTGGGATCATAGACATAAACCCATGGTCTCTGTCTTGAGCCCAAAGGTTGCTGGCTTGAGCAGAGTCACTTTCTTTGCTGTAGCCACCCTCCTTCCCAATCAAGGCACGTATGAGAAAGCAATCAATGAACAACTAAGATTCCACAATGAAGAATTTATGCTTATCATCTCTCTTCCTTCCTGCCTGTCTGTCCCTCTATCTGTCAAATTAATTAATGAATTAATTAATTAAATACATGACACATGTAAATGTATAAGTTAACACTATCAAATTCTTAGAAAAAAAATAGGAATAAATTTCCATGACCTTTCAGCAGGCAGCAGTATCTTGACATCAAAAGCATAGATGACAAATGAATAGATCAACTCAACTCCTTCAGAATTAAAAACTTTTATACTTTGAGTATAGAAGTGAAAATATAGCCCATAGAATGGGAAAAATATATCTGAGAAAGCTCTAGTATCCAGAATATATGAAGAGCACCTACAACTCAACAATAAAATATAATTCAAATATGAGCAAAAGGTTTAAACAAACATTTATCCAAAGAATATAAACAAATAACCTATAAGAATATGAAAGGATGCTCAATATAAATAGTCTCTAAAGACATGTAAATTAATACCTTGACTTTTTTTTGTAAATCAAAAATTAAAAATAGATCTACCATATGATCCAACAGTTCCACTTCTGAGTGTTTATCCAAAAATATCAAAAATATTTATTCAAAATATCTATGTACTCCCATATCCACGTAGCATTATTTACAATAACCAAGATATGGAAACAATGTAAGTGTCCATTGATGGATGAATGGGATAAAAATGTGATTATATACACACAATGGTATATTATTTAGCCACAAAAAACAATGAGATCTTGCCTGACCTGTGGTGGCGCAGTGGATAAAGCATCAACCTGGGAACACTGAGGTCACCAATTCAAAACCCTGCACTGGTCTGGTCAAGGCACATATGGGAGTTGAGTTTCCAGCTCCTCCCCCCTTTCTCTCTCTCTCTCTCTCTCTCTCTCTCTCTCTCACTCTATGTCTCCTCTCTAAAATGAATAAAATAAAATAAAAGTAAAAAAAAAACCAATGAGATCTTGCCATATGCGACAACATGGATGGGCCTTGTGGCTATTGTGCTAAATGAAATAAGATAATACAGACATAGAAAGACAAATGCCATATTATCTCAATATATGTGGAATCTAAAATAAACAAGCAAATGAAAATACCAGTGTAAAAATATAGAGAACGGGTTGGTCGTTGACAGATATGGAGGGTAAAGAGAGGGCAAAATGGGTGAAAGGGGTCAAATGATACAAACTTCCAATTATAAAATAAGTAAATCAACATGGTGACTATAGTCATTAACAGTGAATTGTATATTTGCAAGTTGCTAAAAGAATAGCTCTTAAAAGTCCTCATCACAAAAATAAAAAATTTGTAACTATCTATGGCAATGGATGTTAATGAAACTAATTATGGTGATTACTTTGCAATATATACAAATACCAAATCATTATCTTGTACACCTCAAGCTAACATAATGTTATGTAACAATTATAGCTCAACTTAAAACAAAACATCTCATTTGTTTGCATTCTGCTAGGAATAATACCACTTGTCGTATACCCACTAATGCATTAGTTTTTAAATATTTCTAGCTTTACATATTTCTCCCCTGCCCCATTTTATTTTACTCTTTAATTAAAGCCATTTCAAGAGAATTATGCACGAACCACTCAAATGCCATCCCCAGTCTCCTGCCCCTAAAGCTCCCTCTGTTGGCCGCAATGTGGCTGGAAGCAGCAGCCTTCTTGAGCATGGCTGGCAAGATTGCTCCTGTGGCTGCCAGTGTTTAGAAAGAACCTAAATTCTTTATTTTTGGTAAGATGTTACACTTCACCTGTACTCAAGAGAAATGTGTGTGTTATTTTAGTTTTGTAATGGTTAAACTTATGTTGTTATATATTCTTACCAAAATGATATACTTGAGAGCCTATGATTTTTTTTTGAACCAAAAGCTACATAAAGATAAAAAAAATAAACAAAAACAAAAAGAAACTCAGTGAGATGCCACTTAACATTAGGATAATTTTTTTTCTTTTAAGCAAGGCAGTAAGTGTTGTTGAAGATGTAGAGAAATTAGAAAACTCATATTTTGTTGAAAGGAATGTAAAATACCCAGCCACTTTGGAAAATAGTAGTTCCACAGAAAGTTGAATGTTCTGTTACCATATGACTGACCAATTCCACTCTGAAATATATAATTAGGAGAATTAAAAACATGTGACTACATAATAATTTATAAACACACTTTAAATCAGCATTATTCATAATAACCTAAAAGCAGAATCAAGCCAAATGTTTATTAAAAATAATGACTAGATAAAAAATATGGTTTATCTATATGACAAAATAATATTTGACAATAAAAATATTAAGAATGAACATATTCTTCAAGAATCTTGAAAATATGCTACATGAAAGAAACAAGTCACAAAAAAAACTAATAATGTACAATTAGATTTATATGGTATTTCTAGAGTAGGAAATCCATAGAGAAAGAAAATAGAATTAGTGGTTACAAGAGGCTGGGAAAAGTGGGAACATAGTAAGACCTTACATACAAGAGTTTTTTTTTTTTTTTTTTGCAGTGATAAAATATTATAAAATCAGCCTGACCAGGTAGTGGTGTAGTTGTTAGAGCATCAGATTGGGACACAGAAGACACAGTTTCAAAACCCTGTGGTTGCCAGCTTGATTGTAGGCTCACCAGCCTGAGTGTGGAGACATTGGCTTGAGCATCGGATCATAGACATGACACCATGGTCACTGGCTTGAGCCCAAAGATTCCTGGCTTGAAACCCAAGGTCACTGGCTTGAACTGAGATTGTTGGCTTAAAAGGGGGTCACTTGCTCTGCTTTAGCCCCCGTGTCAAAACACATATGAGGAAGCAATCAATGAAAAATAAAGGTGATACAACAAAGAATTGATGCTCCTTATCTCTCTCCCTTCTTATCAGTCTGTCCCTATCTGTCCCTCTCTCTGTCTCTCTATCTCTGTCACACACAAAAAAATTTAAATCAGTTATAATATGGTATAACTCAGTAAATATAGGCAAAGCCACTGAATTGTACAGTTTAAAAGAGTGAATTTTATATCATATGTAAATTATGTCAAAGCCTTTAGGGAAAAAAACTGTAGTCAAAGGAATTATTCTAGAAACTGAAGTGTATTTGAAAACTGAAATGTGTTTACTGCTTACATGAATAAATTTTTCAGAGCAGAAAAAATAAGGTTAAGAAATATTTCCTACCTGACCAGGTGGTGGAGCAGTGGATGGAGCGTCGGACTGGGATGCGGAGGGGCCCTAGTTTGAGACCCTGAGGTCACCAGCTTGAGTGCAGGCTCATCTGGTTTGAGCAAGAGCTCTCCAGCTTGAGTCCAGGGTCACTGCCTCAAGCAAGGGGTTACTCAGTCTGCTGAAGAATCATGGTCAAGGTACATATGAGAAAGCAATCACTGAACAACTAAGGTGTCAAAACAAAAACTGATGATTGATGCTTCTCATCTCTCTCTGTTCCTGTCTGTCTCTCCCTTTCTATCCCTCTCTTTGACTCTCTGTCTCTGTCCCTGTAGAAAAAAAAGAAAGAAAGAAAATAACAGTTTATAAATAATCTCATCACAATTCAAAGTGTTATTTGGCTATTATATTAAAGTTTTTTCTCTCCAGAAAACTGCTGACTTCTGAAAGCATCATTTCATTCATTAGTTGCAAAAATTGCAGGAGAAAAATTATTCGTAACACATGAACCATATTTCTAGGCAACTAAAAACTGATGATTAATGCTTCTCATCGCTCTCTGTTCCTGTCTGTCTGTCCCTATCTATCCCTCTCTCTGACTCTCTCTCTCTCTCTGCCTATAGAAAAAAAAGAAGTATTTTCTCATATTGATCAGGAGAAAATTTGAATTGATCTATGTAAGACAATAATCAAACTTTTCTTTCCTAGTTTTTTGATGCTTGTTGGGCAGATAAAATATATCATGCTCACTTTGTTAAAGATGGCGCTGCCCACATGGAAGCCCATCACCCAGGTGATATTATTTGCCCTTATGCTTGGGATGGGTGTGGGGGAAATATTGTAAAGTAAGCAGGCCAGGTCGTTATGGCCTAAGGCTTGGTTTTAAGGTAAGCTTTTCCCCACACCCTTCAATGATTGGATGATGTAGGGTGGTGCATTCTCCTGAGGAATCCCATTATACAGAGACTTTCTTGTTTGTATAATTGGATTAAAGGTTTTGATTCTATGGTATAAAGTGGGGGAGACCAGTAGCTTGATCTCTCGGTTCCTGGGATTAGTATAGAGAGTAGAGCAGATTAAGGCCACATGGAGGAGAGGAAGCAGCCAAGATGGCGGAGTGCTGAGGAAGAGTTTGTGCAGGAGGAGATGGGAAACAGAGGTGAATAAGTCTGGTAAGCTAGAAGCCTTTGATTCTAGGAAACTTGGATAAGTCAGTAGCTTTGTGAGCACTGAATGAGTGGGTTTTGGAGCCCAGTGTGTGTTTTTGCTTGCCTGCCGGGTACAAGCTAGAATTAAAGCTGATGGCTCACCAGTTTTTGGCTCCGTTGTTTCCTTACCGACTGTTTGAATCTAATGTGAACCTGCATGGGTCAGGCTGCTGTGATGGTGTCCCTCTCTCCTGGCTTTACAATGCCTTTTCTGTTTTATTTAAAGTTGTTTACACTAGGATTTTGTTACTACTAATGAGTGTTTCCTTATATTAATTATTTTAGAGATTATATATTCTTTGATATATTAAAGACCTTATTTAAGACTTCATGCTCCCAAGGTTGTTGTAATGCAAGCTTGAAAGCCAAGTACTAATTTTTGCTTTTGTTTTTTGAGAGAGAGACAGAGACATAGAAGGAGACAGAGAGAGGGAGAGATAGAAACAGATAAACAAGAACAGAGAGAGATGAGATGCACCAATTCTGTACTGTGGTACTGTTCGTCAAATAATTTTGTAAATACGATATATATGTTTGCTCACTTATAGTTTGCATTGGATGTGGAATCAGGCTGTAAGCAGGCTGGGTCCTTATAGCCTAAGGCTTAGTTTTAAGACTAAGCTTTTCCCCACACCCTTGACTGTTGCATGATAGAGGAAGGTGCATTCTTATGAAATCCCATTATGCCTCTGATAAGTGACTTTGTATCGGAGACTTTTTTATTTGTATATTGGATTAAAGATTTGGATTTCTACACTATAAAATGCGGCATACGAGGAGATTGCTCTCTCTCAGTTCCTGAGATTAGCATTAGAGAGGAGAGCAAAGAAAGGTCACATGGAGGAGAAGAGAAGGAGGCAACATGGCAGAGTGTTAAAGGAGTAGCGAGTTTGAGCTGAGTTTGTGCAGAGAGAAAAAGATGGGGAACAGACGTGAATAAGGCTGGTGAGGTAGAAACCTTTGATTCTAGGAAACTCGGATAAGTCAGTGGCTTTGGGAGCCCTGAGTGGAAAGGGAAGTGTTTTTCCACTGTGTATATTTCTTGCCCACTGGGTGCAAGCTAGGATTAAAGGTAATGGCCCACCAGTTCGTGGCTCTGTTTTTTCAATACTGTAAAGCCAGTAGCAACGGTCACCATCATAGCCACCTGACCCATGCAGGTTCGCATTAGATTCGGACAGATGGTAATGGAACAGTGGAGCCAAGAACTGGTGCACCAGTACCTTTAATCTCAGCTTGCACTGAGAAGGCAAGAAATACACACAGTGGGAAAACCCTTTCCTTTCTATTTAGGGCTCCCAAAGCCACTGACTTACCCGAGTTTCCTAGAATGAAAGGTTTCTAGTTCACTAGCCTTATTTAACTCTGTTCCCCATCTCCTTCTCTCTGCACAAACTGGCTTCTCCTTCAACACTCTGCCATCTTGGCTACTTCTCCTCTCCTCCACAGGGCCTTTCTCTGCTCTCCACTCTAATGCTAATCTCAGGAACCGAGAGAGAGAGCAAGCTCCGGGTCTGCCCCCATTTTATGGTGTAGAAATCCAAACCTTTTATCTAATATACAAATAAGGAAATCTCTGATACAAAGTCACTTATCTGAGGCATAATGGGATTTCTCATGAGAGTGCACCACCCCACATCATGCAGTCAGTCAAGGGTGTGGGGAAAAGCTTAGTCTTAAAACTAAGCCTTAGGCCTGGGGTCAGGAACCTATGGCTTGTGAGCCAGATGTGGCTCTTTTGATGGCTGCATCTGGCTCATAAACAAATAATTAATAAAAGAAATAATAATGTTAAAAATATAAAACATTCTCATGTATTATAATCCATTCATTTTCTACCACTCATGTTCATGGTTGTGGGTAGCTGGAGCCAATCACAGCTTTCCTCCGGGACAACACCACATTTTTATTAGATAATACATAATGTACATGTGTCGTTGTGAGGTCAGGAAGTAAACTTTCCTCCTTTTAATCAAGTAGTCAACTAGCTAATTGTAGAAACCCTTTTGACAAAGAAGATGGCTAAAACAAAAAAAGATGACGAGTATTGTACTTTTCAGCAGGAATGGACAGAGGAATTCACCTTTGTGGAGAGAGCAGGTTCTGCAGTGTGTCTAATATGCAATGATAAAATTGTGTCGATGAAATGGTCAAATATAAAGCAGCACTTTGACACACGCCATACTATATTTGCATCGAAATATCCAGCCAGAGACAGCAAGAAGAAAGCATGTCAAGAGCTACTGTGCAGAATGCTATCTAGTCAGCAGCAACTCCGTGTTTGGACCCAACAAGGTGACTGAAATTCAGCTAGCTTTGCTGGTGCTTTAGCAATTTTGAGAAACGGAAAGCCATTCGCAGATGGTGAGTATGCCAAAACATTCATGCTTGATGTTGCCAATGAACTTTTTTGACGACTTTTCGGATAAAGAAAAGATAATCAAATGAATAAAAGACATGCCTCTGTCGGCAAGAACTGTTCATGATTGTACCATCATGATGGCAAATCAAACTGAGGCAACACAAGTGAAGGACATAAATGCAGCACCATTCTTTTCTCTTGCTTTAGATGAGTCAACAGAAGTAAGTCATTTATCCCAGTACAGCGTGATTGCAAGGTATGCTGTCGGTGACACACTATGTGAGAAAAGTCTTGCAGTTTTGTCTTTAAAAGAGACAGCAAGAGGGGAGGATTTATTCAAGCCTTTCACTGAGTTTGCTAAAGAAAAAAATCTACCGATGGATAAACTTATTTCGGTGTGTACTGATGGTGCTCTGTGCATGGTGGGGAAAAACAGAAGATTCGTAGCGCTTCTTTGTGAACATGAAAAGAGACCCATCCTAAGTTTTCACTGCATCCTACATCAGGAGGTGCTTTGTGCTCAGTTGTGTGGCGAGCTACTTGGTAAGGTGATGTTGCTGGTCACTCAATTGGTCCTTTATTGTTGCCTGAGCTTTAAATGATCGCCAGTTTAAAACACTGCTGGATGAAGTTGGGAATAATTATCCTGGTCTGCTTCTGCACAGCAATGTGTGTTGGTTGTGAAGAGGGAGGGTGCTCAGCCATTTCATGACTTGTCTGAGCAAAATCTGGACTTTTCTTGAAATGAAAAACATAGGACATCCTGAGTTAGCTAACACTGAGTGGCTCCTGAGGTTCTACTGACTCATGGACATGACTGAACATCTGAACCAGATCTATGTGAAAATGCAAGGTGTTGGAAATACAGTCTTATCCTTTCAACAAGCAGTGTTTGCATTTGAAAGCAAGCTGGAACTCTTCATCGCCGACATTAAAACAGGTCGTTTACTACACTTATAAAAATTGGGAGAGTTTAAAGATGCATGCACAGCAAGTAACCCTGCTCAACATCTTGATCTCCAGCAGCTAGTGGGCTGCACTTCTAATCTCCTGCAGTCATTCAAAGTGCGCTTTGGAGAATTTTGTTAGTGCACTTGTCTGTTTAAGTTCATCCATCCAACGAGTGTGCAATGGACAGCAACGACCTGAGTTACATCCCTGGTGTCTCCGTCAGAGATTTTGAGCTACAAGCTGCTGACCTGAAGACCTCAGACATGTGGTTGAATAAGTTCAAGTCACTGAATAAAGATCTGAAAAGACTTATATGACAGCAAGCAGAGTTGGCGAACAAACACAAATAGGGAGGAATGAAAAAACTTCAACCCACGGACTAGCTGATTGTCAAAACTTGGAATGCGCTTCCTGTCACATACCATACACTGCAGCATATGAGTATTGCTGTACTGACAATATTTGGCTGTACGTATGCATGTGAGCAGTCTTTCTCACATCTAAAGAACGTTAAGACCAGCCTACTATCATGTTTAACAAATGGAAGTCTCAACGCCTGCATGAAGCTTAACCTCACCACATATCAACCAGACTACAAAACCATCAGCAAAACCATGCAGCACCAGAAGTCGCATTAATGGTAAGAAGTACTTTATTCATCATTGGTTAGCAGCAGCATAACAACATTATTTTAAAAAATTCAGAGACTTACTGTACTTTAAAAGTGTTGGTCTTACATAAAATGCACACATTTACTTTTATTTAGTGTTAAACGTTGTATGGCTCTCACAGAATTACATTTTAAAATATGTGGCATTCATGGCTCTCTCAGCCAAAAAGGTTCCCAACCCCTGCCTTAGGCTATAATGACCCGACCTGCTTACAGCCTGTACCCCATACCCAATACAAACTATAAGCGAGCAAACATATATATCATATATATAAACTTATTTAAACAACATTGGGTGATGGGTTTCCATGTGGGCAGCACCATATTTAACAAAGTGAGGATCTGCCCAACAATTATCGTCTATCTGAATCAAACCCAAACCTGTATGGGTGTTGGACAGATAAAATATATTATGCTCACTTTGTTAAAGATGGTGCCGCCCACGTGGAAACCCATTGCCCAGGTGATAATATTAATTGCTCTTTCTGTTTGGGATGGGTGTGATTGTATTAATGTGTGTTGGGGGAGGGCTTTCATTCCAAAAGGTTTTAAAAGGAAGAGAGATTACGTTGTTCCGAGAGAAGAGGGATTGCATTCTAGGAGGAGTTCATGCTGTAAGAGAGCAGAGTAAGGCCAAGTGGAGGCCAGGAGAAGCAACCAGGATGGCGGAGTGCTGAGGAAGAAGCCAGTTTGTGCAGAGAGAAGGAGATGGGGAACAGAGGTGAATAAGTCTGGTGAGGTACAAACCTTTGATCCTAGGTAAACTTGGATAAGTCAGTGGCTTTGGGAGCCCTGAATGGAAAGGGAAGTATTTTTCCACTGTGTGTATTTCTTGCCCACCCAGTGCAAGCTAGGATTAAAGGTAATGGTCCACCAGTTCTTGGCTCTGTTGTTTCATTACCGTTTGTGTGAATCAAATGTGAACCTGTATGGGCCAGGTGGCTGTGATGGTGTGATGGTGACTGCAGCTACTGGCCATACACCATACATCTCATGTAGTCCATAGGATTCAGATCAGATCAGTATGGAGCTGAGGCCACCCTTGAGAAGTTCGGTAGAAGACTGGTTGTTGTTATGCTATAGCTGTCCTTTTGGGGAGCATTGGTGGCTGTTTTTTTACAGCTATGCAAAAAGAAACCAAAAGCTCTGTGCAACAGGCTGCCCAAGGTTTGCAAACCGAGCAGCAACAATGGCAGGAGCTGTAATGGTCATGGAGAAAGAGCTGCAGATCCTAGAACTGGAGCGAGCACTGGAAAAGGAGGGTAACTGAGTTCACGAGTTGCAGAAGCAGTCTGAGCACCAGTGGTGGCTGGAACTAGAATGAGCTCTGGAGAAGAATGCCACATGGGTTTGTGAGTTGCAGTTACCCTGGAAGTAGAATGTTGGCAGCAGCAGTTGTTGAAGGAACAACTGTGGGTTCAGCTTCAGGCTGTGTGCCAGCAGCTGCAGGAGCCTATGATGGAGCTGTGCCAGCACAGTGGCTCTGAGTTGGTGGCAGCAAGCATTTCTAGCTCCTCTTTTGAGAAGGCTTGGGCTGAAGCTGCCACTCAAAGACTCCAGAAGGAAAAAGCCCAGCAGAAAAGAGTACCTACTAAGCCCCTGGTAGGTTTGCTATGATTGTGGAACTTAGGGTTGAATGGCATCACGCTCTCTGGAGCACAGGTAGAGATGTTGGCCAATGTTATTACATGATTCTCCGTGGGGAAGCATCTTTAGAGCTGACAGAATGCTAAGTGTATGGCCATTAGCCACGGCCACCATCACAGCTACCTGGCCCGTGCAGGTTTGCATTTGATTCAGACAGACGATAATGAAACAACAGAGCCAAGAACTATTGGGCCATTAGCTTTAATCCTAGCTTGCACCCAGTGGGCAAGAGATAGACACAGTGGGAAAACACTTCCCTTTTCATTTAGGTTTCCCATCTCCTTCTCTCTTGCCAAACTGGCTTCTCCTTCAGCACTCCATCATCTTGACTGTTTTTCCTCTCCCACATGTGACCTTTTTCTGCTCTCCGCTCTAATGTTATTCTCAGGAACTGAAAGATAGCAAGCTCCCAGTTTGTCCCATTTTATACTGTAGAAATACAAACCTTTAATCCAATATACAAATAAGGAAGTCTCTAATACTAAGTCATTTATCTGAGGCATAATGGGATTCCTCAAAAGGGTGGGAAAGGCTTAGTCTTAAAAGTAAGCCTTAAGCTATAAGGACCCTGCCTGCTTACAGCCTGTCCCCCACACCCATTGCAAACTATAAGCGAGCAAACATATATATTATATTTAAAAACTTATTTGACCAACATTCCACCCCTTTTGCTCGCTTCACAATCTAAAGTACAGGTATTCCTGCACAAGGAAATTAGGCACATTACACAAATTACAACAACATAACAAATTATACAGTTTGAACAGTTACAAAGGTACACTTCACTAGTCTCTGAGCACTTTGCCAAAAGTGCAAAATGTCCTCTGACTTCTTTCTAGCCATGGGAAAAACTTCCCAAAGCAGGTGGAGGGCCTCTAGCAAAGCCACCCCTCATCCCCATCAGGGTATTTCACATTGTCCAAAATTCGTAAGTCCATCCAACAAAGGAGCCAGTGCCCACTCCAGTCATAGTCCAGGAATTACTTCAAGCACATGGGGCCTCAGCAACACCCCTGATCACTGCCATCCTGGCAGGTCTTACACTGTCCCAAGGAGGAATATGTGGCAATGGCAGTCAGCATTTCCATCTCTGCTTCAGAGAGCATGATGGCATCCACCCCTATGTCCCAAAATCGCAGACCTCTATGAGGGGCATATTAGGTACTCCTTGCTGCTGGGCTCTCACCTTCTGGTGACTGCGGATCACAACTCCAGACCTATTCTCCTCATCCTCCAAAGAGGAACTGAAAACACCAGCTCCTGCTGCTGGCCTTGCAGCTCCGGGTCTGGCCTCAGCCCCAGCCTTAGCCCTGGTATCCCGCTGCTGCTGCCTTTCCACAATGTCCAGGGCAATCTCCAACTCACAAACCTGTGATTCCTTCTCCAGTGGTTGCTCCATTTCCAAGTAAATCTCATAAACCTGATTGGCCTCCTTCTCCTGCGCTTGCTCCAGCCCCAGGGTCGGCATCTCTTTCTCCTGTGTTTGCTCCATCTCCTTTCACAGCTCTACTTGCAGGTCCCAAACAGCCTCTTCCACAGAGCTCTCAGTTTTCTCACGTGTGGCTTTAAAAGTCAGCCAGCCTATGGCCCCCAAAAGGACAACCATGAAAATCCATAACAGCATCCAGTCCTCTATTCCACCGTTCAAAGGTGGTGGTGGCTCCATACCAATCTGTATTGAATCCTGTCACAGACTACACCAAATGTATGGCTAGTAGCCACAGCCACCATCACAGCTGCTTGGCCTGTGTAGATTTGCATTTGATTTGGACAGATGGTAATGAAACAATGGGGCCAAAAACTGGTGGGCCATTAGCTTTAATCCTAGCTTGCACCCAGTGGGCAAAAAATACACACAGTGGGAAAATGCTTCCCTTTCCATTCAGGGCTCCCAAAGCCACTGACTTATCTGAGTTTTCCTAGGATCAAAGGTTTGTACCTCACCAGCGTTATTCATCTCTGTTCCCCATCTCCTTCTCTCTGCACAACTGGCTTCTCCTTCAGCACTCAGTCATCTTTCATCTTGCTCCTCTCCTCCACATGGCCTTTCTCTGTTCTCCTCTCTAATGCTCATCTCAGGAACCAAGAGAGAGCAAGCACCCGGTCTGCCCCATTTTATAGTGTAGAAATCAAAACCTTTAATCCAATATACAAACAAGGAAGTTTCTGATACAAAGTCACTTAGGGTTGGAGGGCTTAGTCTTAAATCTAAGCCTTAGGCTATAACAACCCTGCCTGCTTACTGCCTGTCCCCCACACCCAATGCAAACTATAAGCGAGCAAACATATATATCATGTTTACAAATTTATTTGACCAACAGCAGGGATAAGGAAGGAGGACTGAACACCATGTGAATCTAGTTGTCTGTAATGGATCTTTACCTTGGTGATTTGCACAGATAGCTGGGCTGTCTCTCATGGACTGACTCTTGGACTGTGACCAGAAGGAGGCACTGGCTTCCTTGTTGGATGGACATGGTGCTTTTGGACATTATGAGAGACCCTGATGGGGAGGTGAGGGGGTAACTCTGGTGGTGGCCCTCCTGCACCGGGATGCCCAAAGGTCACTTGTATGGTTTCCAAGGACATAGCCCTGAGGCCCTCCCACCTAATGTGGAGTAGGGGGCTAGAGACGAACCTCCAGTTTGCACTTTGGGCAAAATGCTGAGAGAGACATTGTGAAGGGCACCTTTGTAATTGTTGAAATTGTACAACTTTTGCTGTTAATATTGTTTGTATATGTAGTGTACCTCATTTCTTGCACAGGAATACCTGTGGTATAGATTGTAAAGTGAGCAAAATGGGTAGAATATTAGGTAAATAAATTTGTAAAATGTGTTTTTTAGGTTTGCAGGCTTACATTTTGCATTGGTCTAGGCAGTGCCATGTGTATGTAGTCTGTGAATGCTGTGGTGCTTACCCTTAGGGTGGCAGATTGCAAACTGTGGATCACTTGCTTGCTTGGGAGGAGCCATTGTATTGCTAATGTTTTCAGGAGATGGAACTTTTTCCCAGCCTGGGTTTTGCAGGAAGAGAAGAAGGACTGTAGATGTGGAACCAGAGCTGAGGGGTTTGGGGAGCTCCTCAGGCTGGTGGGGGCCTTTGATTCCAGGAGGAACCGAAGAGGTTTTCCAGATTGTGGAACAGGAGAATGAGTTGGGAACTCTGAATGAGAGGGAAGCAGTCTTCCCTGCCTGTTTGCTCGTCCTCTAGTATAAGATTAATAAACGGAATGGCCACCACTTTTTGGCTCCATTGTTTCTTAACTATGCCCAAATCCAATGAGAACCTGCAGTGACCACTGGCCACACAGCTTCTCAAATTGAAAACACTGTAGAATAAGCAAATTTAGAGGGGAGTTCTGCTTTGGATTGGCAAATTTGAGATGATATTCTGATAAAGATATTGAGTAAGCAGTTAAATATATACATATAGAGTTTGGGGAGAATTTGCACTGAAAAGGTACATTTATGAGTCAACTCAGTATAGCTAATTGATATTTAAAGCCATGAGACTAGAGAAGATCAATGAGGGTGTGATTGCATTTTTGTTGTATTCATATTTTCCAAATTGAGTTGCTGTCTTTTTGTTTTGGTCACATTTGGCTTCGTATGTTATAGATGTCGAAATCTCTGTAGGAGATCTTGGGTTTTCAGAATAGCTAATATTTACTGTCATAAAATTACTTTTGAATGCACAGCGTATGAGTTTAAAATTTTTAAAAAGTCAAAAACATATAACCCAATTTTAGAATATTTATGTCATTTACTTTTATCTAAATATTTAACTGTATATGTTATTCTGACACTAACTATTCAACCAGCTATTACTAAAGCTATCACTGAAAGTCTAAAATGGGAGAAATTTTAATTCAGTTTCAAAATCTGATATTTTGTTCTAATATTACAGCTAACAAAATAATCAACAGCTTTCATTAATTGGTGTTTTTATGACTTGATGATATGTATTTTAATCACTACAAACTCCAGATAATCTCTCTGAATATATTGAAAGTGACTGAGAAAATCAACTTTTTACTTTTAAATTCATTTTTAATAATTAATCGTTCACATCTTAATAAAATCAGATAGAATTTTAATCTATATAAATGGCACATAAATTGGATAAATACTATAGTAATTGGAATATAGTAGACAGTTGAATGTCAATAATTTACACTGGATACCAGTACTCATTACATGTATTTTCTTCTGAATACGTGGTCTAATATGGCCATTATATCTGTTGATTTTTTCCATTTACACTAGTAGTTTTATTTTAATTAAAGACTAGATGAAACTTCTTAATATAGCATTCACCTAACTTGCAAAATTATTGACCTACTTACTATTAAGATAAAATAAAACAAATTAATATCTAAAGCCTTGATTGATCGATAGTTTTACATGATTATGGGATTATGTATAAATCTCACACATTATTTAAATCTTTTGACTATAATTTAAGCTTTAAAATGAGCATATAAATAATAGACTCAGTATTCACTCTGTGTCTTGCATATAGAGAAGATTGTCATTTTTTTACTCAAACCTCTTAACAATGCAGATAATTATTTTCTTTTTTTTTTCTTAGTAAGAGAGACAGAGAGAGGGACTGATAGGGACAGACATGTAGGAAGGAAGAGAGATGAGAAGCATCAATTCTTAGTTGTGACACCTTAGTTGTTCACTGATTGCTTTCTCATATGGGCCTTGATGTGAGGTGGGGGGGTGCCAGCGACCTTGGGCTCAAGCCAGTGACCATGGTGTCTTGTCTATGATCTCATGCTCAAGCCAGCTACCCCGTGATCAAGTGGTGAGTCTGCACTCAGGTTAGATGAGCCTGTTCTCAATCCGGTAATCTCGGAGTTTTGAACCTGGGTCCTCAGCATCCCAGGCCAACGCTCTATCCACTGCATCACTGCCTGATCAGGCTGCCGATAATTATTTTTATTTATTTATTTAAAACAAGAAAACTGAATATCATAAAACATAGGTAATTTGTTTAAGTTTAGCATATTAATAAAAGCCATAACAAAAATTTAAATCAGAATCAATCTGATCAGAAGTTAATTTCCTGTTCTTTTTGTGAATAGGCCTATTTCAACTTGTAAAGATTAAGTATGTTGTAAATGGCTGTATTCTTTTTTAAAAAATAGATTTTTTTTTGTATACATCTTTAAGAAGCTATTTATTCACTGATTAAGTGAGGAAGCATTTACTGAGTGACTACCCCATTCATCAGATGCTGATAATATAAGTAACATATAACATGGTTCCTGGTCTTAAGAGAGTACACTCTCAAAGGGCAAGACTCTTTACTCAACAATACACAATGCATTAGAATCAGAAAAAGGATAATGTAGTTAAACTCTAAAATGAAGGAACATTCAAAGAATAAATGAGTCTGTTTAATATTTAGAAATTATACAGATAAAGAAATGGAAATAAAGTCTTTGCATTCAAAATAAATCACATGTAATAAACATGACATATATGAAAGTATTTGATAAAAAGTCTCCAAAAAAAAAAAGGCTGTACAGCATGCATACTATTAGGAAAAGCAGGCCATTAGGCTGGAGATATAGGCATGGATCAGATGATGAAGAGCTTGGGTCCTAAGCAAGGGACTATAAATATATACTTATAATTTCTGAGCTTTGAAATATGAGATATGTAATACTTAGAACTACACAATTATAAAAAGCTGACTCTAAAGCAAATCTTGTGTGTCAAAAGAAGACTCTACAATGATTTAAATTGTTCTACAATGTCTGCCTGTTATTTCCAAACACCTTTATGGAGTAATATGCATACTGGGAAAAGTTATCAGGGTAAAATATATTTGGCATACTCGGTTGTCTTGGGAGTATATAAGATTTTGATAAATAATCAGATCATTATTCAGAATTATAATGATTATTTCACAAGTAGAGCTCATCGCTATGTACGTTTTCATAAAAAGATTTAAAACAAAAAGAATTATGAAGTTTTTTTAGCTGCTTTCTAATATATTTTTTGAGCAGCCATATTACATGTGGTATGTTTTATGATGTGATTAGAGGAACACAGACTGTCACATGTAAATTTTTTAATAGAAAGTCATAACACATGCATATTAGAGTATTCATTAGAGTGCATAACTTTTAAATAAAGAATTGGAGACACAAATAGGTAAGGGCGTGGCCCAAGATCACAAACAATTTAGTGAAAAATTCAGGTTTGAGACACAGATCTTCTCAGTTTGATGGTAATGGTTTGGTAATGGTAATGGTTACCACTACACCACCCCCTCCATGTCTTAGTTTGATTTCTAAGTATCTTCTTACCTTAAATATTGTGTTCTAGAAAATAAGTAAGATTTCAAGAGTCATCTGTCAAAGATGGGTACTGAGAGGAGAAATTTTATGCTCCTGAGGGAAACAAATCTCACAGTATTCTCAAAAGCAAGGATCATATTATATTTAGTTTCAAAGTATTTTTGTTAGGTAAAAAGATGAAAGATATTATAAAATAATAAAGTATGTATCATTTCACTCTCAGTAACAGCTGGTAAGATATTCACACCCTGATTCTTCAGATTTCTACCTGGTGACACCTCAGTAGTGGGAGGGACACGCCATGCCAGGACACTCTGGAGTGGCCTTTCCCTTGGCTGTGGGTTGATCCTAATTCACTGCCTCTTCAGAGTTGTGTCTTTTTTCTTTCTTTAATTCCTGAATTCTAAACATAAGTACAAATAAACAGTTTTACACAAAAAGAAAAATAAAACACTATGTTAGCAGTTCATTAGGAAAGATCTTCCTACATATAAGGCATTTATTTGATTAGTTTTGGTAGTGCAATCTCAGAAGATTAAAAATTTGTTTAGTTTGTTCAAAATGCTGACTGATAATCTAAACAAATGGGATACATGAAAATTGGTTGGAGACATTACAAATTGCTTTGCTTTTCTCAAAATAGTTGGTGTTGTATTTTTAGTTGTAAACCCTAAAAATATAGTTGTATAGAAATTTTTACATAAATACTAAGCTTCTATTGCCATTTAAATTTTTTTTAAATAATTTGGAAAAATCCTACTTAACTAAAATAATTACAAAATCATTTTTTATCCTGCCTGTAAAGCCGGTAGCCACAGCCACCATCAGAGCCACCTGACCCATGCAAGTTCGCATTTGATTTGGACAGACGGTAATGAAACAATGAAACCAAGAACTGGTGGGTTTAGCTTTAATCCTAGCTTCCACCCAGCGGGCAAGAAATACACACATGGGAAAATACTTCCTTTTCCATTAAGGGCTCCCAAAGCCACTGGCTTATCCAAGTTTTCTAGAATCAAAGGTTTCTAGCTCACTAGCCTTATTCACCTCTGTTCCCCCTCTCTTTCTCTCTGCACAAACTCTGCACAAACTGGCTTCTCCTTCAGCACTCCACCATTTTGGTAGCTTCTCCTCTCCTCTGCATGGCCTTTCTATGCTCTTCTCTCTAATGCTAATCTCAGGAACTGAAAGAGAGCAAGCTCCCGGTCTGCCCCATTTTATAGTATAGAAATACAAACCTTTAATCCAATAAACAAACAAGGAAGTCTCTGATACAAAGTCGCTTATCTGAGGCATAATGTGATTCCTCATGAGAGTGCACCACCCACAGTCATGCAACAGTGAAGGGTGTGGGTAAAGCTTAGTTTTAAAACTAAGCCTTAAACTATAATGACTTTGCCTGCTTACAGTCTATTCCCCACACCCAATGCAAACTATAAGCAAGCAAATATATATATATCATATTTACAAACTTATTTCACCAACACTGCCAAATACAATTTAAATGTAATATTAAATTACATAGTATAAGGATAATTAAAAGAATATATTTTTTTGCTTTTGAGAAGAGTATTATTTCATAATTGCAGCTATTCAAAATTATTAATGGTTATTTTTTAAGGTTTTGTAAAAATATAAATCTTTTGTTTAAGGATCTAATAATTACTTTTAAATCATTTTTTTTAAGTTTTAAAGTATGTACAAATATAAGAAAAGTGAACTACTGAAAAATATTTGAGAAAAAGGTGTTTATTTTGGATGCCATTGAAAAATATCAGGCTAAAGGCAAAAGGAACTGTTCAAAAGCACATCACTCTACTTGATATAGTACTGGTTTTCCAAAGGGTTTCAGATTGATAATTCTGATACCATTATACATGTATACTGGAATTTAACAACCATGTAAGTGGATGGTGAATTGTAGGAGCCAGATTTCTCACTGTTGAATTCAGAGATTTCTAAAAAACAAGAAAGGAGTCTCCAATAATCTATGTAATAATTATTAGAATGAGAGGTATCAGTGTTACTCGTGTTCAGCTTTATAGATATACAATAATTACATATAAGAATATTTATAGCCTGACCAGGTGGTGGCACAGTGGATAGAGCATAAGACTGGGATGTGAAAGATCCAGGTTCGAGACCCCGAGCTCGCCAGCTTGAGCGTGGGCCTATATGGCTTGAGCAAAAAAGCTTGCCAGCTTGGAACCAAGGTCACTGGCTCCAGCAAGGGGTTGCTCTGTCTGCTGAAGGCCCGCGGTCAAGGCACATGTGAGAAAGCAATCAAAGAACAACTAAGATGTCGCAACAGCAACGGAAACTAATGATTGATGCTTCTCACCTCTCTTTGTTCCTGTCTGTCTGTCCCTATCTATCCCTCTCTCTGACTCTTTCTCTGTCCGTGTAAAAAAATAAAAATAAATAAAAAAATTATGGAAGAATATTTATAGATGCATGTATATACACAGATAGTAAATAAATATATTTTGTTGCTCTGTTATCTGAGAGGGTGCAGAAGCAATGACTCCCCTACAGCAATAAACAAATGTAGCACTAAAAATTGTTGTTCAATACTATTCTCTAATAAAAGAAAGCAGGGGTCTCTGGGAAATGGCTGATTTTAGGTCTGAAGAAGGAAATCACTAGAAAGCACAGACAAGTGTAAAAAAATATGTAAATAAATAAAAATAAGAAATCCACAATTGAATCCATACCACAAAAACATAGATAACACTGGGAAACAAAATTTTTGTTGCATCCACAAAAATACTTGTTCTTACCTAATTTGAGTGTGATTTCAAATCTAACATTAGTTTTTCTCTGTAAGCTACAGGATTTTTTTTTTGCAATTCAAAATTGTATGTTTTTATCTTATTGTAAAATTTTCAACATTTAGTTTAACATAATGAAGTAGTATGTCTTCTTGGGCATCATTTTTGTAAAAATATAATAATTTATATAATGCAGTAAATACACTAGTACACTAAAAGATACAATTGCATCAGAATTTGTCTACAATTTCAAAATAGAACATATTAAAAAACTTATGTTAATAATAAAATTTGCGCAAAACTTATTTAAATTTTATTCAAGCAAAAATTTACATTTGTAGCTCTTGCATTTGTGTACTTGTTGAGGACAATCTCGTTTGAATCTGCAGCAGTAGTATGCCATTGTTTAGAGCTGTCAAGAAATAGCGGCCATCCTGTTGGACTGTATGTGGTAACACCTACTTGGCTGAGAAGACTATTGATATTATGACATTAAACAAAATGTATGTCTTCAGAAAAAAAATCCACAAAAATTTGTTCACACTTCCTGAAATGGAATACTTTAGCTGACTGGTGAAGTACATTCTTTTCTTGAAGCCTGGAGGCTAATAACTCAGCTTCTTTCTTTGATAGGCCCAAATCTCTAAGTCATTCAATTCAGATTGGCTAAACTGCTGAGGGATTAATGATTGCTTGGCATGGGAAGAAGACCCTTCAGATTCTACAACTATTTCCTCATGCATCTTATCACCATGTTCACTTTCTTCTTCCTTAGAATAAATAAGACCATTGAAAACTGGAACAGGAGTTTCTCAGAGTGTGGGATAGGTTGTATTCCTAAAGGAATATTATGGTTTGCGATCATATGCCATTTTTTCTTGTTGATGCCCTTTCTATCGATCAGACAGAAATAACAGTCACTGCTGTGGTCCTTAGGTTCACACCAAATCATGGGAATACCAAAAGGCATTCCTTTGTGTTTCTTTTTGTCCACGAAGCATTTCCTCACAATTATGAGACACAATATGAGGAGCCCAATTCTTGTCTTGATTGCCAAGAGAAACTTGAAAATAGGCAATATATGCATGTGTCACAAATAATGAACTGTTGCCCTTTGACACTGAAGTGTGTAACAGCCACATATATAACAGAAGGTGTCAGGACTATACTTACATTTATGCCTACTCGAAGAATCCATGATTCAATCTTAAAACAAAATAAGAGGGCGTTTTATCAGATAATAATTTTTTACATTTAAAAACAACTACAATTATGTAAAAATGATGTTTGTAAAACATTAATTGCCTTGTGGTTATGTTCAATCCAAGAGTTGTTGCCCTTTAACTCCAATTTAAAAACCAATGCATGCCATTACCTGTAACAAAAAAAAATTAAAGTTACATAAAAACTAGAGCACGCACCAAAAGAAGGACTTCAGTCTTAGAATCAGCAACGCAAAAATATATAGAAAATGTTCTAAAACCTCATGCAACAGAAAATGAAAAAAAAATTGTTACCCAGTGTAATGATTACAAGTAAATGGAGAAGAAAAGACAAATGTCTCGTGCAGAATTCTATATGATTTATGTAGATACTCTGCTCTCAGGAAGAAGTATAACTTCCCACTGCTAAGTATGTGCTTTGCATAGTGACTTTCCTCTAAAGTTCCCATACGATAGCCATGGCTGGGTAGCTCAATTGGCTAGAGTGTCATACCCATATACCAAGGTTGTGGGTTTAATTTTTGCTCAGAGAACATTCAAAAATTCTCCAATGAACACATAAACAACTAGAGTAACAAATTAATGTGTTTTTTCTCTCTCTATCTCTTTCTCTCTCTCTCTAAAAATCTATCAATAGGAGGAAAATCTACCATAGTAGAAAAAATAGAAATTTACAATGAAGAAACTTTGTGAGCACTACACAGCCAGGTAATCAAAGTCAATTTTTTTATTAAATATTTTCTTTTTATTAATTTTAATGGGGTGACATTAATAAATCAGGGTACATATGTTCAAAGAAAACATCTCCAGGTTATCTTATCATTCAATTATGTTGCATACCCATCACCCAAAGTTAAATTGTCCTCTGTCACCTTTTATCTGGTTTTCTTTGTGCCCCTCCCCTTCTCCCTCTCCCACCCTCTCTTCCCTCCCCCCACCCCATAACCACCACACTCTTGTCCATGTCTCATAGTCTCACTTTTAGGAATATACCTAAGAACACCATAGCACTGTTTGAAAAGAAGAAATGTGCCCCCATGTTCATGGCAGCATTGTTCACAATAGTGAAGATCTGGAAACAGCCCAAGTGTCCATCAGAGGACGAGTGGATTAAAAAGCTTTGGTACATATATACTATGGAACACTACTCAGCCATAAGAAATGATGACATCGGATCATTTACAACAAAATGGATGGACCTTGATAACATTATATGGAGTGAAATAAGTAAAATAGAAATAAAAACTGAGAACAGCATGATTTCATACATAGGTGGGACATAAAAGTTAATTTTTGACAGTAAAAATCATGCTGAGAATATGTACTTTTAATATGATACAATGAAAATGGCACTTTATCTCTGTTGTGTTTCTCCCCAAACTCTATAACTTTAATCTAACCATGAAAAACACATCAGAAAAATCCCAATTAAGGAACATTCTACAAAATATCTGACCAGAATACCTCAAGATGGTCTAGGTTATCAAAAACAATAAATTTGAGAAACTTTTGCAGCCAAGTGGAGTCTAAGAAAACATGATTGGATTAAAAATATTAGTAAAAATTTAAGAAAAAAATTAATTATTAATTTTAATTAATAACAATGCAGATATATCGGTTCACTTATTGTGATGGATGTACCATAGTAGTGTAAGATTTAACAATAGGGGAGACTTAGTATAAACATCCCGCCAGATTTATAGAAAATAAGTATATTTCATTTATGCTATAATAATGATGATTATATAAATGATAGCAAATATTTACTACAACATTTTTATGTCAGCCACAGTTCTAAATGAGTTAAATGATTCTTTTTTTATTTTGTATAATTCCGTAAATTTTTTAGAGTTTTATACATGACAGTTATGGTAATGTCTTACTTGATTTAGTGTTGAGTTTTCCCCGAGACTTATTTATGTTTCTACTTCAATCTTTTTCTCCCATCCAAGTAAAACTGATCAATACTACTGAATCTTCAACCATCATTTACACCTGATGACATCATTTCAGCAACTAACCCTCTTCTAATTCCAGATTGGTATTTACAACTGCCCAAATCTTAAGGTTTCCTTATAGAAAAGTAAAATCAAACTGATTCTCTTCTTTTCTATGCTCTGCCCTAAATCTACATTACTTATATTCTCCCACTGGATATGAGCATTGCCTTTCACCTGACCACCCAAGCCACACACTGCTGCATCAAGTTAGCTTCCTTCCTCTTCTTCCACACAGCCCACATCCATTCCCTCTCCATCAAGAGTTTAGGTAGGCTATGTCATGGTACTATTGCCTCCATTTTGTTTTGCCAGGCAGCCTGCAGGGATCTTAAATTGATCCTCTCCCCTCTTGCAAACACATGCTTTGTATAGCAGCCACGGAGTCAAATGCAAAATAAATTCTTCCTTTGACTTCCCCAAAGGTCTATTGATTATCAGTCTTCCAGCCCTCTATGAATTTCCCATTATACGCCCCTAAGATAAAATTCTCTGTAGCTTACCAAAACCTCGTTATTTTGGTTTGAATTGACCAATCTGGCCTTAGTCAGGAAACTACAGAACATTTCCTTCCATGGACCCTAACAAAGGCATGTGCCCCAGGGCTCTCCCCGCCTGTACTCTGCTTTTACCTCCTCATGTGACCCTTCCATGTATGCCAAATACTTCCTCCAGGACCTAAGAGTAATAAACTTCTCTATTTCAATTCCTCTAGTAGTCTGTTATTAAACTGGGTTTTATCATCTGCCACTCTGTGCTCCATTTAATAAGTGTTAATTTGAAAAATTTATAACAGTTGCTTTGAGCCATCTTTTCAACTTTTTTGTCCTCTTGCCAGTTTTTAGTAGACTTTTCTTAACTTAAATCCATGCATTTGTACCTTCCAATTTCTTTTCCCACAGTTCCAATATTTAGGTTTTTTTCTCTTTCTTTTTTCTCTCTTTCCCTCCCTTCCTTCCTTCTTTCCTTCCTTCCTTCCTTCCTTCCTTCCTTCCTTCCTTCCTTCCTTCCATCCTTATTTCCTTCCTTCCTTCCTTCCTTCCTTCCTTCCTTCCTTCCTTCCTTCCTTCCTTCCTTCCTTCCTTCCTTCCTTCCATTTTCCTTTCCTTTCCCTTTCTCTTCCCTCCCTTCCCTTCCCTATTCTTTCTTTCTTTCTTTCTTTCTTTCTTTCTTTCTTTCTTTCTTTCTTTCTTTCTTTCTTTCTTTCTTTCTTTCTTTCTTTTCTTTCTTTCTTCTTTTGAGAGAAGCAGGTAGAGAAAGACAGGAACAGAGGAAAACCAAGCTGCTCCTGTATATGCCCTGACTGGGAATCAAGCTGTCAACCTCTGCACTCCTGGACAACGTTTCAACCAACAAAGCTATTCGGCCAGGGTATATACAATATATTATTGATTTTTAGAGACAGAGAACAGTGGGAGAAGGGAAGCATTTATTTGTTTTACTCAGTTGTGCACTCATTGGCTACTTCCCGTGTGTGCCCAGATCTGGGATCAAACCTGCAAGTTTGTTGTTTCTGGATGACACTCTTATCTGAATGATTTAACCAGACAGGGCCCCAACATTTAGTTTTCTTAAATAAAAATTAGCACCTTAACAGAAATCTGGATATTTCCTTAATGTCTCAAATCTAAATTGTTTAGTATGTTTTATCAGCTGCTTTAAACTTGTTTCCAGAGAATCCTGGTTGGGCTCTGTTGTGGGTTGCATTGTGTCTCACCAAAAGTTATGTTCAAATCCTGATCCTGGTACTACTAAATGTAATTTTATTAGGAACTTTACAGATGTGATAAAATTGAGATAAAATCTTATAGATTTAGGTTGGGCCCTAAATCCAATGACTGGTATACTTAAAAGGATAAAGAGATTGGAACATAGGAAAGAAGAGGACACAGAAATAACAGCAGGTGGTTATAGAGGCCGAGATTGGAGTGATGCAGCTATAGGCCAAGCAATGCCAAGGACTGCTGGCAACCTCCAGGAGCTAGAAGAGGCAAGAAAGTACTCTTCCCTAGAGGCTTCAGAGAGGACAGGGTCTTGCCTTGATTATATACTTTAAGCCTCCAGATATGTGAAAGTAAATTTCTATTGTTTTAAGCTACTCAGTTTTGTACATTGTTAAGGCAGCCTTAGGAAGCTGATGCAGACTTCTGCCTATTCCCAAGGTATACAATGTCTTCATATGTCTTAGATTCTAGTACTTCATAGAAATATCACACTCTGCATTCCTCACGTCATAGCTCAGTCATTATACCTGAATAAATTTCCATGACTCTTTTAGGTGGAATTATTGCATGTATCTGTATTTCTTTGGAAACATTTACAATCATTTACTAAAACAACAGAAAATATTTCTTTTTTCATATATTTCACTGGTGTCACCTTCTCAAAAAAATACTTCATTCTTAGCTCTTAAGCTAAGTCTTTTGCACAAAATATCTATCCAAGAAATTTTAATAAATGACTGAATAAATAGCATTTCCATATTCTCCATGTTTTTTTACATGCTTTAGATGAATTGGCCATCTATACAGACACTTAAAATTTTGAAATAAATAGTCATGTATAATTTATAAAGCATCAATTTAGCACATTTAAAAAGATTACATGTTAATTGTTTCAAATAGTCTAATCTATAATTTAATATTTGGTAAGTGCTATTTAATATTTAATGTTGAATTCAATATTTAGAGCATTAGTTATATCCATGCCATTAAAATGAATGGATTTTCTTTAGCAAAGGTCTGATTCTTTTAAACATGAAACAACATATGTTTGCATAAATAATATTGAACTTCCTATTTGAATTGTCAAGAGAAGTAAAAAGCTTCCAATCTAATAAGATACATTAACATATAATGTAAACAGATGTTAAGAGAAGCCACAGAAAGATAATTGCTCTTTCTTACCAATTTTGCAATCTTTCCTGTTCTAATTAAAAGGGAAAATAAATGATCCCATGAGGGCATTACCCAGAGTATTAATAGTGCAAATGCCTAATTTAAATTATTTAGAATATGCCTTATTCCACATCACACTAAACAATCATCACAAGTTTAGACAGAATCTAAATAGTTTTAGGAAAATCACACACAAAAGGGAAATAATATTTACCATTGATTAAGGGGGGAAATGAGAGGAGTAAATTATACCAAAATTTTGTTATCTCCTATTCCTAATCTAAATAATAATGAGAAAAAGAAAAAATAAATAAATCCGGGCCCAAATTGTCAAATGTTCATCAACAAGAATATAAAGACAGTGATACAAGGACATTGTTGAGATAATCAACCGAATGTCAGATAGAGGGGAGCACTGCTAGTCTCACTGCTGCAATGAACAATTGATTGTTCAGGACTCTGCAGGGAATAGCTCAGCACAAGAAGAATACAAATTAGGTCTCCCTGTAGTTCAGATGTCTACATGTCCCTTTCTCACATGGAGAAAGAGCTGTAAATTTGAAATGGCTTTAAATTTGTTATTTCATTCTATGCCCATTCCAGAAAACAAAGCAGGGAAAACGTCCGCAGCACCTGGAGTAGGTAAATAACATGATAAGTGGGTGGCAGTTAGAGAATAAATTAGAATGATAAGAGAGACACTGGCAAACAGTGCATAATAGGGATATGAACCACCGGAGTTTTAGGAAAGTAAATAGTATTCAGTAATTGGAAGAATATGCAGAAATCTCATGTGAGTTTGATGTTTATAAATCCAGTTGTTTTCCCTCTGGCCTAAAAGTTAGATGTGTGAGTAAAAGACCAATAAAAAATTAATTGGCTTTCTCTTGCATGACTGTTCTCCTCACTTATATAAACTATAGAAAAAACATTAGAGAATGCATGCTATAAGAGGATTCTCTTGGTACACTAAGGACAAGAAGGTGCTACCAATATCCTGACTAAACCTACAATGGAAAGCGATTTGGGGTCCTGGCTAGTGGCTCAATGGACAGAGAATCAGGCCAGCATATAGATGTCCCAGGTTCAATTCCCTGTCAGGGCACATAGGAAAAATTATGATCTGCTTCCCTCCCCCTCCATCTCTTTCTTCTCTTCCTTCTTTTTTCTCAAAGCCAGTGGCTGAATTGGTCCAAGTGATGGCCCCAGGCACTGAGGATATATCTGTGGGGTGTTCCCACATGTAAAAACACATGGAGAATATGGAAATGCATCAGCCTTAGGTGTTAAATATAGCTCACTACTTGAGAATTGGCCCCAGATGGAGTTTCCAAGTGGATCCCAGTCATGGTGCACTATCTCCCTTCCTCTCACCTAAGAGAGAGAGGAGAAGAAAAGAAAGTGATTTGAACTGTTGGAAAAGCTCAGGTGATCCTATGAGGCAGCCTGAATTTGCTAATACCAGGAGGGTATCCTATATACACTTAGGAAGTTGTTTTAACAATGCTAATAATGTTAGAAAAATTGAGGAAAGTTTTCTTTTAAAATCTACAAATAATTTTGATTCCTATATACCCATCCCCTCTATGTATGATATAGGATGGAAGCAGAAAACAATATTTGTATTGGACCAGGATTTGAACACCAATTCCATTATTAACTAGCTTTAGCCCTAATCAGTTATCTTAATTTTGTGAAACTCAATGTCTTCATTTATAAGACAAGGATGCTAAAACCCTGACTCATGCCTGTATTAGCTTAAGTGACATAATATTTGTAGAGGACAGTATCTTGCTTGGTTTATTGCTAGCATTAAAAAATATATGAGATGTCTGTATGGCTCCATCCACTTAAAATATTGGGATGCACAGCACCTTTCTGTGGGCAATAGATCCTCCCAGTGTTGAGAAACTGTTTAATATTTATTTAGTATGTTTTGTTTTATTCAAAGATCATTACATATGCTAGTAGATAAAAAAGGTGAGTAACTATATCTATTTAAGAAAGAAGAATACCGACAGTCTAGACCAGGGGTGCCCACACTTTTTCAGCTTGTAAACTACTTATAAAATGACCAAGTCAAAATGATCTACCTACAATAAAAATGCAAAACATAAATTTATGTCTTCTATATTATCATTATTTAAATTACTATTATTACTATTTAATATTGTGTATCCTTCTTTCACCTTTCTCCTTCTCAGCTCTCTTTTCAGAGGAAAGTCAATGTCATAGTTTTTATGAACAGTCCGGAAAAGCCGCTCCACATTTCCCTTCTTTGGAATAGCAATGGCACACAGACAGATGAGGCAAACGCACTGAGAATATGACATAGTGAAAAAAATCCCCTCCCATTCTGTATGAAAGTGGTAGGTTTTAGGCTTCTTACTCGGACCAGCTATGGCACTCATTTTTATACTCTTTGTTGTATTTAGTTTAAATAAATTGAAGGCTAACTACGCAGCAATGTAACTGAACAAATTAGCGCAGTTTAACGTGTGTGCGTACGGTGTCAAAAGTTTAGACGTCAGATTGGCTACCCTGTATGCCAATCAAAAGACAAAAGTCTTTTTAATGTCATGCGATCTACCCACACTTTCTTCGCGATCAACGACGACTTATTGAGCACCCCTGGTCTAGACCATAATATCTGAAGCTTGTTTTAAAGCAACCAGGTCTGGGAGGAGCATGCTTTACTTAAAAATGCTTCTGCTTAGATACCACAAAATAATGGGTTTTCGCCTGTAATGTCTTCAGAGATACGCAGTTCATTGAATTGATTCATCTTTTCCTCTCAAATTCTCTAAAATTGATTTGGATAGAGTTTGTTTCAATTATCTATATTTAGAAAGAAGCTGTTATCTAAAATTGAGTTGTATATATTTACCCTGAAAACTAGGAAAACAATAAAAAGTAGGTTGGCAAGCTAACGTACTGCATTTGTTCAGATCACAGATTTTGAAGGCAGACGAATCTGCATTTGAGTAATCTCTCTGGCTCTTAAAACTTCACAGTTTTGGTTGTAATTATATTTCATGTGCCACAATTTTCTCATTGTAAACTGTGGATGTTAGTAGTACCAACTTCACAGATAGTGTAAGAATTAAATGTATACAAGTTTAAATTAAAGGGAAATAATGATAATATCTACTCCACTTAATTGTATCAGGAATATAATTTATTTATACCTACCTTATAATGTACATATAAATATAACCAACTCATATAAAAACCTTCACTAGTCTGCTGCCCTTCTCTGTTTATTGCAACTTTGTCTTTATATGAATTTGAACTTTCTTCTTTTTAATGGGTACACATGATTTTTTTCTTTAATTTGGTAATTAATATTTTAATATACTGATGGATTTATGTTGTAAGTATCCTTTCTGTAGTTTTTGAAGAAAAATTTCTTAGAGATCAACTTAACAGTTCCAAAATCCAATAATTTATTGATTCTATATCTTCGTTATATTTTCCTAAATATATTTAAAATTTTTGTCTGTTATAATTTTTTATTTTTTTACAGGGTACAGAGAGAGAGAGTCAGAGAGAAGGATAGATAGGGACAGACAGACAGAAACGGAGAGAGGTGAGAAGCATCAATCATTAGTTTTTTCGTTGCCGCTGCGACACTATAGTTGTTCATTGATTTCTCACATGTGCCTTGACCACGGGCCTTCAGCAGACCGAGCCACCCCTTGCTGGAGCCAGTGACCTTGTGTCCAAGCTGGCAAGCTTTTGCTCAAGCCAGATGGGCCCGCGCTCAAGCCGGCGAGCTCGGGTTCTCGAACCTGGGTCTTCTGCATCCCAGTCCGACACTTTATCCACTGCACCATCGCCTGGTCAGGCAGGAATTGGTTTTATTTTTCATTTTTTATAAAAATTTTTGGAACCATATGATTTCACTCATATGTGGGATATAAAACTGAAACTCATAGACACAGACAATACTATGATGGTTACCAGAAGGGAGGAGGCAGGGGTCATTGTAAAGGGTAAAAGGGGTCAACTATATGGGGGTGGAAGATGATTTGACTGTGAGTGGTGGGCGCAATATATAATATATAGATTATGTACCATAGAAATGTGCACTTGAAACTTATATGAGCTTATTAACCAACATCACCTCAATAAATTTAATTTGAAAACATGAACTTTCATCTTAAGCAAGGTGGGTAGTGATTGGGACTTGCAGCACTTTTCCACAGTTTCCTTTATTTCGAGTAATATTATGATGCCAAGTTGCATTCACCATGATGCCATTTGAGTCTTGAATTTTCTTTGGAATCAATTATAAATTGCAGGAGTGCGTGCTTGTGTGCATACATGTGTTTGTTCAAAGTATTTCTTTTTGTGTAAGTTTTGGCTACAGTTGTTTTTCTAGGAATGTGTTCATTAAATTTATATTGTTCAAATTTATCCCACAGTGTTGTTTAGAGGACTATTTTATTGACATGATAACTGTAGTTTCCAAAGTAGTGTTACTTTTTATCTTTTATTTCTATTTATTTCATTTAGAAATTAAATTTAATGGGATGACATTGGTCAATAAGAATATATAGGTGAAGCCTAACCTGCGGTGGCACAGTGGGATAAAGCATCGACCTGGAACACTAAGGTTGCCAGTTCAAAATCCTGGGCTTCCCTTGTCAAGGCACATATGGGAGTTGATGCTCCCTGCTCCTCCCCCTTTCTCTCTCTCTCCCTCTTTCCCTCTCTCTCTTTCTCTCTCTCCTCTCTGAAAAAAATTGAATAAATAAAGTCTTTTAAAAAATTTAAAATATATATATATATAGGTTTCAGGTGAACATCTCTATAACATTTGAACTGTTGATTGCATTGTATATCCATCATCCAAATAAGTTTTTAAATACTAATATTGCTTATGCATTAGTTTATCTCTTCTTGATATATTTCTGAATTTGTTTCTATAGATACATCAATTAGTCTCAAAAACAATTTTGGTTTAATTACTTTCTGTAATATGTTTATTTTATTAATTACTTCTACTTTATTATTTCACTATTTCCACATGTTTATTTTAATTTGCTATTTATTTTTCCAAATATTATGAAGAATGCTTAATTCATTAATTTTCACTCTTATCTATTATATGCTTTAAAACATTATCTTCACATTGTCTTATTTAGCTGCATCAGTCAAGTTTTGATGTGAAATATTTTTATTAACATGCACTTCAAAATATTATTTAATACATAAGAGTGTACTGCTTAATTTCCAAGTATTAAGTATTTTCTAGTTTTCTTTTTGTCCCTGGTTCTAACTTAATTCTACTGCAAAGGCACACCATCTGTGCCTTATACCTTTAAATTTGGTTGAGAAAGTAAGTTTAGAAAAATGAAATTCAATGGAAACAATCAGCCTGAGTTTGACTTCTCAAGAAAATAAAACAGTATGTAACACTTTCAAAATGCTACAAAGAAATAAGCTATTATCTTAGAATTCTCATTCTAGTGAAACTAACTTTCAGACAAAAAATAGCAGGAAATTCATCAACAAAAGACCCACAGTAAAATAAATTCTAGACACTACTTCAGAAAAAAGAAAACACTCAGTTTTTTGTAGAGTGCTTGATGCATTTATAAACAGGATTTTTAAAATTAATATTCTGGCATTTGGAAGAATGGGATTTAGGGCCTCCTTGCTCTGTATATAGCTCCTTGTACTACTTCTGGTCAAAGATTGTAGGCAGAAAGTATGCATATTACTTGCTGAACAGAGCATTTACTTGACAGGTAATAAGATTTCATGTGACTTTTAATGCTTTTTTTTTTAAGAAAAAAAAAAACTAACTATTGGCCTGACCAGGAAGTGGTGCAGTGGATAGAGCATTGGTCTAGAACGCGGGGATCCCAGGATCAAAACCCAAAGGTTGCTGCCTCGAGCATGGGCTCATTCATTTGGAGTGCGGACTTATCAGCTTGAGTGCAGGGTGGCTGGCTAGAGTGTGGGATCACAGACATGACCCAATGGTCACTGGCTTGAGCAAGCGGTCACTTGCTCTGCTGTAGCGTCCCAGTCAAGGCTCATATGAGAAAGCAATCAATAAACAACTAAGGTGCTATAACAAAAATATTGGTGTTTTTCATCTCTCTCCCTTTCTGTCTGTCTCTTATCTGTCCCTCTCTCTCGCTCACTAAAAAATAAATAAATAAATAATAATAATAATAAAAACTATGGAAAAAATTGAGATGTTATCTTCTTAATCAGTTTATGTCTAAATGATTTTTTGTGTAGAACTTTCCAAGATGTTGTTTTTTAATAGCTTTGACAATCCTGTTTTTCTCCTTAAGAGTTGCTGATTTTTTTTTTTTTTTTTGCCTGACCTGTGGTGGCGCAGTGGATAAAACATCGACCTGGGAACACTGAGGTCGCCAGTTCAAAACCCTGCACTGGTCTGGTCAAGGCACATATGGGAGTTGATGCTTCCAGCTCCTCCCCCCTTTCTCTCTCTCTCTCTCTCTCTCTCTCTCTCTCTCTGTGTGTGTGTGTGTGTGTCTTCTCTCTAAAATGAATAAAATAAAAAAATAAAAAAAAGAGTTGCTGATTTTTTATTGTTAATCAAAAGTTTTAAATAAGAATCTAATCAGTGGATTCTGTTTTCATGTTAACTTTTCCAACTATAATATAATCACTAATTTCATGTTGTATCTTCTGTGTTTTTTAAATGTAAATGTTTTCAGTAGTACATCCGTAATACTCTTTTCTCTGCAACTTTTTGATGGTTTCTTTCATTTTGTGGATCCCAAGAGACTGGATCTCATGGCAGCATTAATTGTTCATTTAATAATTTTGTAAATACATTTCAAGACCAGAACAATAAAGAAAGACTTTATCTTTTTTATTTACATACCTGGTGCTTCTGTCTGTTCCACAGGTAAAAGTAAATTGTTATGCAGAATAATTATGATTGTTTTAGACATTAGAAATAAATTAACTGGTGTTCCACATTTTTTGTTGGTTATATTAGTTAGGCTTTATTTCAAGAATCAAAACTAATCTATTCACTTGATTGATTCAGAGAGAGAGAAGCATTGTGTTCCACTTAGTTGGGTGCTCAATGATTGTTTCTCATACATGTCTTGTACATGCCCTAAGGGTAGGTTGAACCCGTGACCTCAGTACACTGAAAAGACAGTTTATCCATTTTATCTTGGCAAGGGCCTAATCAAGGCATTTTAAACAGAAAGATATTTAATCCAGTAATTTCACAAAACCTTTGGTAAAATTAGGTAAGTGAGAAGCAGGTGGCCATTGCTGAAGCTATTGACCCTGGTCTAAGAAAGAGGATCGGGAGGTTATCACTAAATCTGCAGTTCTCTTACACGCCCCATGCAGCTGGTAACTAAAATAGGAGACACCTATGTCCTCATAGGCTTTGTTTGCCAACTACAAGAACAAAACACAAGTGAGATTATATCACTTCCCTGTACCTAATAAATCTTTATTTCATAAAATTATTAAAACCTAATTTGCATCTAGATCATCTAGCAAGAGACTGCTGGAAAGGTAGTTTTTTGTATTCCTGTTTCTGCAACAGTATGGCACATAGGTGGAGCAAATCAATGTTGAGAACTGAGCAAATATATCAAACATGATCTAACTGTCTTCACTTTAATGAGGAATACTTTCATTTTAAAAACTGTTGTTAGTTATGTTTTCCATTTTGGAGAAAAAAATGCCTATTTAAGGGTGATGATTTCCCAAATTTGTTAATCACTAGTAAGGATATTCATCAAAATCTTGCCTTAGATAATACTGGACTTTGTTCCAATTGCTTATATTCTTCTTATTTCATGATTGTAATATCATTAACTGTGTGCTCTACTCAAATCAGAGTCTTGCGATTAATGTTATGTTTCGATTTATACATAGCACTATTACAATCTTCATGCAGACAGCCAATGACTCTGAGTCTAAATATAGCTGAGGCAATTCAATCTTATTCCTAGTCTGTCTACCTGTCACTGTTTTCGTGGTATAGTTAATCATTTAATAAAAATTTATTTGGTATTTTTATGATCACTAAAGTGAATATCATTATGATTTATTGTCTTATTTTAATATTTTTCTCAAAATCCACTTTTGCTGGTTTTTCAGCAATTATTAGGCTGACTCCATGGATTTAATAGTTATAGATATAGAAAGACAGAGTATAAAGATATGGAACTATGAAGAAACATTATGTAATAAAACCATTTTTACTACAGGCTAATTGATATAAACTATTAAGTTCCTATTGCATCTCATCAATGTTACAACAAACAACAATGAACAAAACGACATTATTTGAGGACTGATGTACATCATTTGGTGACAGATTAACCCATCATTTTGAAATAACATAGACTATTCCCAAGAGCCTATACTGTTTACTGGGCTCTATGTCTTTTCCAGGTAGTTAGAATATCTTTCTCCATTCTAGTCTTTCAAGGATTAATTTACTTCTAACTGGATAACTCTTGGGATAATGGATCTCACTACTGGAAAGTGACTTAGGCTCAGGTTCAAATTCTCCATAGTCTAACCTCACCTCACCCTTTAATCACAGTTCTATGCTTTGTTTATTTATTTTTACTTTTTTTTTTTTTTTTGCTATTTTCATGAATTCTGAGAAAGAGACTGGGATAAAGAGCTTACTCAGAATGTACTTTACAAATTCATAATTTGGTATATGGTTATACATTGTTTAATAGTATTCTATTAGCATATTTCCCATGTGGGTTGTGTTACAATATTAGAAAGGAAACAAAGGCAAAATACTATTCTTCCTCTAATTTATAATGTGGCAGAATATGCAAGAAATATTACGTGCAACACCTCATTCTACTTGCTATATTTCATTTATATATTCTTTATCTCATTAGCTTTCTTTTGGGTTTTCTGCCCTACACTAATAATAAATGACAGGGGAAAGTTTTGGAAGTAATGGAAGTCTGGCAATGACTGTGAATGTGCATATCAACCTGAGAAAAAGTAATGTGAAGTGACTGAGTTAGGATTGTAACGAGGATGGTGTAATTTAGTACTATCTTCTTGCCTTGTTAAAAGAGATGGATTTTGTACCATACTTAGCTTATTATAATTTTGTCATAAAAATGATCCACTGAATCATAGTGGCTAAAAACATAGCTTGATTTTGAATTATGCTTCTTCTGCATGCTGTCCTACTCTTAAGTTTAAAGTAAAATACCTGGTTGATGTGTAAATAAGTCTGTCATTCAGGTAATTGAGAATAAATTTCCTAGTCATATAATTAGAATGTAAATACCTCTTTTAATTTTTTTCATGTTTTTAAAATTTAAATTTGATTGAAAATCACCTTAACTATATTTGTTAACCTAATTGTCCAAATCTATTTAAAAATGCATACTGCTAGATAACTAATTTCTCAGAAGTTGCATATCTGTTGTATTATTTTGATACATACATATATACATACTTATTTTATATTTGACAGAGATTGCCTTGTGATTTTTGATACTTGGAATGATGACACATTTTATTCATTTACTTTTTCAAGATATAATAGTGAAGCATTTCTTAGTAGAAGGCTTTGAAAAATGTGCTAGCAAGGCTACAGAGATGATTTTGACATAAAGCCTGCTCTAAAGAAATTTATAGTTCAGGAAAGAACTTATCGCTGAATATAACACTTTAAATAAGCTTTATGTGTATAAATTGATAAAATACCTTTCCAAGTGGTATAGACGGCCAACTTGTTATTAAAAAAATCTTACTATAACTTTTCTAATTTTTAATATCTGACAGCATTCCTCCAGTATATTTTAAGCCTATAACAAATTTAATTCAAATGTGTAATAAATATAAACTTAAAAACATAAAATTATAAATTAATAAGGTTATGATCTTCTTTTCTATGTCATTTTTTTCTTAAGCAATCTATTTTCTTTCTTGTCATTTTAACAGTATCCAACCCAGACACAATTTTCTCACTAGCTTTCAAACAAATGAGTTATAATTTTTATAATAATATTTTTTATCCTAATTCTAAATATGACAATGATTTACCAAGTATAAGGAATTATGAATAGCAATATTTTTTTAATTTTAAATATTCCTTAAGTCTATTATTTTAATATCTCTTAGCATAAGGAGGTTATGATTTTATACCTTCTTATAATTTTAGTACAAGGATCTTCCCTTTTCAAGCTATTAAGACTATTGGCTTTTGACGTCTCACAATTTAGTTCTTTGGTTATTTATTTTTGTAAGAGAGAAAAGCCTTATCAGGTAATTTCAAGAGTGCAGTAGCACACAGATGCTCCAGATTATTGGAGATAAACTTTGTGAAGGTTTGGAACCTCTGAATACATCATATAGTAGAGATTTTCAGGGTTGAAGGATTAGGATCATGCCAGGATATACCTCCAATGCAAAAAAACAATAGGTCTATCTTTTCTAGCCCAACATTAAGAAGGAATCACTAAGTCTGTTAGACCTCTTTAGCTTTTGAAGGCAGAGTATTCTAAATTTGTCAATATACTGTGTGTCTGTAATGTCATCGTGCACTTTTGACTGGTCACATGGTCAAAAGTGCACCATGACTTTATGGACACACTGCATTGTATCCCATGTGCCAGCTGACTTGGAAAATTTCTACATTTGAGTTTGGGTCAGTGTAAGAAAAGACTGCAACAGTTCAAGATAGGTCATAGTAAAAACAGCCTAGCCATTTCGTCCATATAACCTGATAGACCTTATATCACTACAGCCATCACTAGTTAAAAAATAACAAATACAAAAACAAAAACAACAACCTTCCATTATCCTAATATTCCCTGGTAGCATCATAGGACAAAGTGACAGTAGAAACAGAACTGTCCATCATGAGCTGTATTTATCAGGTCTCTCAACTCATAAGATCCAGTAAGCCTAATGAAAATTCATCACAAAATTAACATGGAACATTCAGGATGCATAAATTGCACTAAAACACACAGGCATGTATCTTGCATTAATGGTTGCCTAGACCACTATGTCATCCACCATAGTTATGCCAGGGCCATTCTTTAGTTCAAACTCTTAGCTGCCTTGGTGTATGTCTTTTACTCCTCCTTAAAAACAACTGAAGGAGGAGTAAAAATTCTGGAGCTGGCTCACAAAGGGGTCAATCCTGAAAGACAGTAATAAAAGAATAACTTTTCAATGGCTAAAGCTTTGAGTCTTCTACCTAATTATCCACTTTTCACAGAAAAGGACAAGGTAAGAATAAACATCGCCTGACCTGTGGTGGCGCAGTAGATAAAGCGTCGACCTGGGAACACTGAGGTCGCCAGTTCAAGACCCTGCGCTGGTCTGGTCAAGGCACATATGGGAGTTGATGCTTCCAGCTCCTCCCCCCTTTCTCTCTTTCTCTCTCTCTCTCTCTCTCACACACACACTCTGTGTCTCCTCTCTAAAATGAATAAGTAAAAAGAAAATTAAAAAGAATAAACATCTACTTTTGGGAAATGGCAAACAATGTTCAGGGTTAGATGGCCAGGGTGAGAAAGATTGAAAGATCATAAACAAGGAGATCTCTGAAAAAGGCATGTGGTTGGATTTAAGAGAGTGAATTTGAAAACTGATCTCTGTGCATGCTGAGAGCATCCACTACACAGAATACACTAGATAGCTAAATAGCAGCCATTTGAAATCAACCAACCTTTGACATCAGTCCCCACAATCTTCCCACAAAAACTCATGGAGGAAGTAGAATTTATGGCAGGTATATAAACTGTATTACAAATAAGCCCAATAGTATATGTTTGCACTCACCAATGCTACTCTAGCTACTGCCATAGTTGAATGTCCAATATACTAGCAAGAGCTCAACACTGAGTAGTCACTAGAACATCATCTCTCAAAGTGGCCCAGAATCTTCTTTGTGACAAGTAGTCTTTAACTCTGGAATAGCCAGAATTTTGTTTTGGTTGGAATAATGTATATTCTAGATATGCCTGCATGTTCCTCAACAGTATTATCTGAACACTTACAAATATGCCAGCCTGATAGATAATGGATATGTATCTAAGGATTGAAGATGATATAATGCCATAATTATGGGGTTCCATTATTTAAGATGTGACATATGTTTTAAATCAATAATAATTATAAGTGTTTTGTGTCTAATAGGTAGAATACACACAGAACCTGGAGACAAAAACATTGTCAGGTACCCATCACCCCAGTAACTGCTGGGGATAACTCATGCTTTCCATCTCCACACACTCATGCAATTCATGTCTAAAGAGCATGGGTTCAGAGGAGGATCACTTGCTTCCACTGGGAAACACATAAAATATCCTATTAAACTGTAAGCTATGACTACGACCTATTCACATCAGGATCCTTGTGCCAACAGATGAGCAGACAAGGAAAGAATTCACCAAACCAGAAGGGTAATTGACTCTGATCATCCAGAGGTAGAAGAGCTAAAACCACCCAATGGCAACAGGAAACACTATACTTGGCAGCCAAGTGATTTCTTGGACAGTTTCTTGGCCTCTCCTCTGCCAATTGTGATTGCAAATAGATGAGTGCTACAGTTACACCTGAAATATCAGGATAACTACAAGTTTAGATGCCTCAAAAATGAGTCTGTGGGTCACTGTGCTAGGTCAAAATACTAAACCAAGGGTTAAGTTGTCCAGATTGGTTAGGACAAGCGAGAGACACTGAATATCAATTGTGGCCTTGAAGCCACTTCCAGTGGCATGCACTGTGGTTTTGTCCCACTATACTAGCCTACTTTTTATAGGTTTCCTTTTTCTTTTTAACTTTTATTTATTTATTGTTTCTTAAAGATGTTATTTATTGATTTTAAAGAAAGAGGAAGGAGAAGGATGGGGAGTGAGAAGTATCAACTTTTTTTAGTTTCACTTTAGTTGTTCAATGATTGAATGCTTCTCGTATGTGCCTTGACTGGGCAAGCTCAGGGCTTCAAACCGGTGATCTTAGCATTTCAGGTCAACACTCTATCCACTGCACCACCATACATCAGGCTTTTTGTGGGTTTATTTAGGGATATAACTGGATCCAAACAGCACCGGGGAATACTTGTACTGAATGTTATGGTAAGCTGCCCAACTACCCGATTCATGAACAAGGAACTTTTTGTTGTTTTTTTTTAGGGGGGAAGGTTTATTTTCCTGCTGAAAATGTTTGTTGCTAATGGTTTACAGCTGAATTTTTCATCAGAAATTTGACAGAAGTGTTGTCTTCAGGCAATCGATAACCAAACACTGATTGACATGAGTGTACAAAACCTGGCCCCTTTGTCTATCTTGGGTACACCTCTGAAAACTTCGGAAGGCCCTTCCCACTCCTGTGGCAGGTGCACAGCAGTTCACTTTCTGTTTCTTTCATTTCTTTTTCTTTACAGGGACAGAGAGAGAGTCAGAGAGAGGGATAGGTAGGGACAGACAGACAGGAACGGAGAGAGATGAGAAGCATCAATCATTAGTTTTTCGTTGACGTTGTGACACCTTAGTTGTTCATTGATTGTTTTCTCACATGTGCCTTGACCGTGGGCCTTCAGCAGACTGAACAAACCCTTGCTCAAGCCAGCGACCTTGCATCCAAGCTAGTGAGCTTTTCACTCAAGCCAGATGGGCCCACGCTCAAGCTGGCGACCTCGAGGTCTCGAACCTGGGTCTTCCGCATCCCAGTCCTACGCTCTATCTACTGCACCACCGACTGGTCAGGCCTGCTTCTCTCATTTTTTTACTGGTATTATTCCCAAAGCACTCTCCCAAAACACACCTTTACATAAATTTCTGCCTCAGAGTCTGTATCTTAAAGGACTTAATTTTAAAAATCTAGTGACCAACACATTTTTTTGTTTTATAATATTGTTTCATTTTATAGTTTGAAAACAATGACATCTCAAAAAATCTTGAATACTTACACATATAATTCAAATAATCCTGGGAGAATATAAATATATATAGATATGATATTTTAGCTAGACTGAAAGCAATAGCAACATTTTTCAAGACAATACCCATTTTCTCAAAACAATTCAACATGCTTATTTTATATTCTGTGTAAAGCATATGATGTAGTTTTATACTTAGCCACTTATTTTTATTTCTACTCAATATTTTACTCTATATTTATTAATTAAAAATTTTATGCAATAAACTGTTTTGTGGGGTGATATTATTAAAATATTTTGATTATTAAGGGGTTTTGTTGCTTTTATTTCATTCAGGTTTGTATATTTAGCTTGATATCTAAGATCTGAAAGAATAACACTTGTTCAAATGTACTTCAATTCTCATTATAATTTATGAGCACTGTTGAATAATACTTAGCTGAATTACTTATGCACGCTTTGTATTTCACATTGGCTTTTTTGGTTTCTTTTCTAAATTAGAATGCATCATTCTTTACCTCCACACACACACAACCATCTCTTCCTCTTAAGCTGGCTAATGTGTGTGTGTGTGTGTGTGTGTGTGTGTGTGTGTGACAGAGAAAGACAGCAAGAGGAACAGACAAACAGGAAAGGAGAAAGATGAGAAGCATCAATTCTTTATTACAGCTCCTTAGTTGTTCATTGATTACCCTCTTATATGTGCCTTGACTGGGAGGCTCCAGGAGAGCGAATGACCCCTTCCTCAAGCCAGCAACCCTGGGCTCAAGCTAGTGACCTTTGGCTTCAAGCCAGCAAGCTCTGGGTTCAAGCCTGGCTAACTTCTTTATGTAATTATAAATGTTGTCAAAGTGACAACACTTACAGGAAGACGACTCTGTTCATTTTCTTCATACTGGGTCATTTACTTTAGTATCTGCTTATCTTTTTTTCAGCAGATATTATAAGATATAGTGAAATGATCTGTTAATAGCAATGTCTACTTTACAATTGTGTGAATATATTGTGGTTTATTCATCTGTGCCCACTGTTCCTCTCTCCAGGTTAGCACTATGATGATCATATACTAGATGTTAGGCAGCTCAGATAGGAATGGGCAAGACCCAGTACTTAAGTAGTAGCATCAAGCTATCATAAATTGAAGTCATTATATCCTACTATAAATATTTTTTCCCTGATGTTTTTCTGGATTAGGTAATATTATCCTTGTCAGTCAACTAAAATTTTTAAAATTTATAAACACACCCTTTCAATGACAACCTGTACCTTTATTATCTTTGAATATTTTCACTTTTCCTTAGGTGATAAAATTTTTGTTTATGAGAATTTGTTTATTGATAAGACCCAGGGCATTAAACTGTTGAATTTATGAGATTCTCACAAAGAGAAAATATAAAAACAAGAGAGAAGACCTTCTGGAACAAACATCTCCAAGTATAGGCAAAGTTTTACAGATTGTTAACCTTCTCCCTGATTAGGTTTCTGGTTGTTATGGAGATAAAAAGTTGCTGAATTTTATTGAGGTTTGTAAACTAGTAGAATAATTAGTACTAATTAGTAAATTAGTACAATAAATAGTTTATTTTCTAATTTGTACAAAAATCATAATATAATATGCTGTAAAGTGAAGACAGAAAAATTAAAGAATTCCCACCTAGCTATGGAGGAAAAGGTACCAATATAAGGAAATGATTTTATATAAGTATTGATAGGATTTTATTGAAGTGTCATATTAATAACATATTATGAAGTATTCATGAGACAGGAAATACAGAAATACCTAAAAAGTTAGTCTGATCACCTCCTCCCACAATGCAGTCATCAAATAATTGGAACTGAACAATGGAAAAGCAAACAAAGTAGTAACTTATTAGTTAAGGATTTAGCACCAGAATATAAAAATAGCTGGGTCACATATATAGTTGAAAAAGTTCTTCCTCTTGCACCCATGCCCACTACAACCACCAATATATAAATTCAAGTATTAGAAATTAACACTTCAGAGGCATAAATATTGCCAATAGACAGAAAAAGAATAAAGTAACAAAAATAGCAAAATTTGTCCCTGATGTTTAACGCAGAGCAGGTTAAAACTGTATACTCTAGACCTCCTCCAGATTACAGCACAGCCTTTGACTTGATACTAAAAAAAATGCTCCAATATATCTTCACAGAGAAATCACCTTGGGCTACTAAGTAAGTACTGCTGGGTTTTGCTATTTTGACCATTAAAAGCAAGAGAAATAGACCAATCTCAGGATCGCTGACAGTTTAGCCTTGTTAAAGTTTTAATACTCAAACATTTAGCCAAATATGTCCTTCAAACTGATTGATTCATCATAATCCCTCTTCTTCATGCATGTAAAAGTGATATGACAAGAGACATATAAGATCTTTTTCTGCCTCTTGCAATTATTTAGAATTCAATATTTGTTAACTAAGAAGAATAGATATTCTAAGTCTTCCAAATCTACAGAAATAAAACAGACAGATAAATAAGTGTACAAGAAGACACATTACAGTGAGTGTTGTAGTAGCAATGATGTGGAAACCACTGGATTTTCTATTGCGGTTTAACATTGCTGCTTTCCTTGTGGTGTGGATGCATAGTAATACTTCAGGAGCTGTGTCAGCTGAAGGTAATAATAACAATCCTAAGATCAAAATGATATCTTCAGTTGATGTACTCCTGCAGCAGTTTCACAGCTGAGAATTTTATTTGGAGAGTGTTCATTTGTCAGAAACCTGAGGTACTTTATTTTTTCCTTGTCAACATCTGATGTCCACTGCCGCACTCATCTCCAAAGACTATTTATTTAGTAACCTTGATCAATTTTAAGCTTGCTGAGTACATTGCGCATTAAAGGTGGAAATCAAGAAGATAAATCGTAGGTAAGAGCTCACTGAAGCTGATAGCAATCATTTATCTTAACAGCATGATAGTATAATCACATTCTGATAGAGCATAGGAGATTCTAGAAGATGACTTTATAGACAAAGTTCAGGAAAACTGACAATTTCCAAACCCAAAGGTCTTTTCAAACTTGTACCTATTTCCCAAATAGTTGATGTTTCTCCTTTGGAAATATATCAACAATTCTTTGTGTCCAATAATGTATGAAGCATTACACAAAAGCTAACTAACGATATTAGGAGGTATTAAAGATTATATGCAATTATATTCTTCCAAGGTAAGCAATGTACAATATAGGATATTTATATATATTCACCACTATACTAGTCTTTTTTTCAAAATTCCATATTATTTATCTTTTTTCATTTTTTTACTACATTATCTATAGAGCATTATAACTCATGTTGCAAAATGTGCATTGTGATAAGCATATAAAAATAAGTATATCAGTAAAGTTTTACATAAAATTTACCATGTTAATTCCAATATTCATTTCCTTTGGAACTTTCTAACAGTCAAAGTATTTAGTTCTGTTTATTTAAAGATACAGAAGCATATGGCTATCCTATTTAAAATATCAGATTTATTTTTTTAAACACCAAATTTTGTTTTTATATGATTTGAAGGGCAAATACATATAGAAATAGGTAAATCTTTTGAATTTGGCATATCTCATTAATTCAACAAAATGAAGATTTAAAATGTTTAAATATTTGAGGCCTGACCTGTGGTGGCACAGTGGATAAAGCGTTGACCTGGGAACACTGAGGTCGCCAGTTCAAAACCCTGCACTGGTCTGGTCAAGGCACATGTGGGAGTTGATGCTTCCTGATCCTCCCCCTTTCTCTCTTTCTCTCTCACTCTGTGTTTTCTCTCTAAAATGAATAAATAAAAAGAATAAAAAAAACTTAAAAAAATGTTTAAATATTTGAATTATTTCATACAGACTTTCAGAAATTATCAAGATTTTGGGGTGATGGCTCATAAAGCAGCCTCTTCTGCTCTTTGCAATTTTTAATTTGAGACCTTAATTTTCCAATGTCTTTTCTGATCTTACTGGTATCAGTTACTTTGTACATTTATAAATTACAGAACACAGAAACGTGAACTCTGATTTTTAAACGTCACCATTTAAATTTGGATCTTTTCTTGAACAAATGAGTCATAGTATGTAATAAAAAAGCTTTTCTGTTTTCTCTCTCTTTCCTATCCTAACTTTCAAATACTTGAGTTGGAGCAAGTTCCTCATCTTCTCTTGGAAGAAGACTCAGGCCCCTTCTCTGGTCACTCATGATTAATATAAAGTGGTTTATTTAAGATATAGTTATAAATATGATTCAGTACTTAGAACCCAGTCATAATTATTGTTCAAGATCACAGCCTTATATAAGACTGGAGTCACTCCTGCTCTTTCAAAGGAGCTTGTTTCAGACAAGAAATTTCTAGAATATTGCTTTGGTCTGTCTAGTTTCCTTACTTGCACCCTTCCTCTTACATTGTGTTTTCATAGTCTCTAACCCTTCTGGGACGAAGCAAGAGAGAGAATATAGGTAAGATAGCAGAGAAGTTCTTAAACAGTATTTTCATAAATTACTGCTTATCTTAGGGATCTGATACTTTCTTCTCAAGGGCTTGTTCTTAAATCAACTCAACATCTTTTTGTTTGGCTTTCTGCACCATTTCAATGATTGTTTCTTGGGTAACCAACTCTGCAAAGAAACTAGTTAAAGACCCCATGGTCATTCCTGATGATCCTCTTGTATATAATTTAAAGTAATCCCAGCTAGAGATAATTTTCTGTCTAGAAATATAGTTTCTAGATCTTAGGCACACTTCTATAACTCTAAATAGGCATGTATTCATCAAGTTTGAACTGTACCTTGATACATATTAATCATCCCCCTCCCCCAGAAATCACAAGTAATAATGCTCAAAATAAGAATACATATATTCTTTTGCTGGTATCTAGATATTTTATTTCATGTATATTTCTAAAAACTATTGATGATCAGAACTTAACATTTAAATATATAGTATACATTTATACAACCTGAATTTTCATGGATAACAATGCACTTAGAATATTTGGTTATTCTTACAATGTATAAAGAAAACACATCACTGATTTATTGAACTATCCTATTCATGAGGTCCTCTGAACATTCATCGGAGAAAGGGGGAACATAGAAAAATGTTCCTACATAGCTTTAGTCAACCTTTACATAGAAAACTTAATAAAAAAATTCAGAGTTGCTATTTCATTCTGAATGACTTCACAGCAATAGATTTCACACAATTTTATAATGCTTCCCAGAAAATGTCTTTACTTAGATTAAGTGCTATGGTATCTTTTGCAGATAGGTGCTTAATGTTTCACTTGAGACATAAACAGAAGGAAATATGCTATGAAACAGACTACGTGAGACTGGTGAGCATTTTGTTTGAATTATTTTTTTAATTACAGTAATGAACTTTTATTATACCAGGTTGTTATTTTAGGGAATTTGTTTGTGGGATATTTTAATATTATATGCCTGTCATGCTTTTGTTATTAAAAATAGAAAACTTCTACTTTTGTTACATTTTTAGTTTATTAATAGTTCATCTTACTATGTCAGAAATATAAAAAAAACTCTAAGTAGCAATTTGTTAACATCCATCTTGTAAACATTTTAGTAGAAAGCTCTGCTGAGAGATGTAGGATATTCTGGTTTTGCTCTTAGAGTAGAAAGAAATGTTTCAAATAGAAAACAAATGAGAAAAATTATTACATGCTCCTTTGGTTGATTCATTAATTTTTTCTTAAATAATATTGCAGCTCTTTCTTGAACTATAATATGACATATTACTATTTTATAAATAGAAATATGCTCTTATTCATGTCATAAAATAGGAATTTAAATTACAGCAATATTATTAAGGAGAATATATTTATTATATGTTTTATTATGTTTTATGATATACACAAAGATACCGAAGTATATTAGCCATTCAGATAATGACTATATATTTTTCTGTGTAGAACTTTAATGAATAAATTGCTTGTACATTGGTTATTTATCTACTTTTTTATTTCAGGGAAGTATGCCTGTATTAGTTACCAAAGACTAACACTTTATCACTTTCTACACACACGTTAAAGGCATTGGTAGATTAAAAGGACAAATCAGAACTCCTCCACAAGCCTGTCTATATTACTTTTGAAGATTTAGAGAGTTAAAGATGTTGCAGCTATATTTGTAACAATGCAAAAAAAGATGGATCCTATACATGCATGTGTGCTCTGAAGCTTAAACAACATTGGTTCAAAGCCTGACTCTGACTTTTAATAACTTAAGAGTTCTTGGCATATTACCTTCTTCTGCATTCTCACAATTATCTCCTCTGTAAAATGTTAATGATAGCAACTAAATTATATGTGATATACCAAACATTTAGAAACTACCTGGGCACATAGTACATGATGTATAGTGTTATTATTATTATTACTATCTGGATTGGCTAGAATAATGAATGGGAGGGACATTAGTTGCCCTATACTTTTCATCACCCTGATTTTGCATACATTATATTCCATTAACACTGTTCCAAGTGGGCGTACGTAGATTGAGATAACTTCTGCACCACTCAACTAGCCTTGTCACAACAATTTTCCTCATGACGTCTCTTCGATTCTGGTTGCTCACTGACATTTATTGCCCTATTGCTGCTGTGTGGCTCTCCATATACCAAAGGCAATTCTGAAAAGAAGCTCCAGGTGTTAAGTAAGCCAAAAGCCAAACACACCTTTTACCAACGCTTTATGAGGAAAATAAGAATGTATCTACATACAAAAACAGCACATAGCCTAATGAGGAGCAAAAACGACACATACAACCTGAATTACATTCAAAACAGCAAATGACAACTACGAGTGAGAAAAGAATGTCAGGGGTCCTAGGAGCTTAGAGAAGGAAAAGTTTATACTAGGAAGTGTCACAGAGAGAAAAACAACTATGAAAAATAAGTATGACTTGAGTAAAAGAATTAGGAGGTGACACTTCACACAAGGGGAAAATCTGTTGTGAAGAACAGCATCTAAAGGGGTAATATGCAGATTAGTTTATATGAAATTAAGTGATCATTGGAAATGATGGGTTTAGATATTTTCCCACTTATGTATTCATGACAGGTACAGTTGTCAGAGCTGTCCAATTATAAACTAATATATTCATTAATAACAAGCACAGGAAAGGTGGTATGATTATATTACATAATATCATACAAAGTAGACTTCAAGACCAGAAATGTTATTGAGATAAAAAAGAGAAATGTATCATAAAGTTAAAATATGAAGTCATCAGGAAGAAATAACCTTCTGTGTGAATGTCTCTAATGACTGAAATGTAATTAATGAGAAAAATCTAAAAGAATTATGGTTGTAACAGACAAATCCACAATTACAATTTGAGATTTTGACCACTCATCAATTAATTGAAGAACAAGTAGAAATAATTTCAGTAGGCATATAGACATTTTGAACAGTATTAGCAACTAATTTATCTAGTTTATATTTATAGAACACAACACAATAATTACAGAATAACATTTTAACAAGAGCATATTGATTATTCTCCAAGATAGACCATATGCTAGGCCATTAAATAAGTCTGAATAAATTCTCCAATATTTAAATTGAGAGCATGTTCTCTGAGCAGAAGATAATTTGATTAGACATCAATAACAATAAGGTATGGAGAATATAAATATATTTGGAAATTAACCATATACTTTTACATAAATTAAATGTCAAAGAAGTAAATCACAGAAAAAATTAAGTTATTTCAAATTGAACAGAAATTTAAACACAAAAAAGTAAAAATTCATAGGATGTGCTAAAGGAATGTTTAAAGAAAAATACTTAGTTGTAAATGTAATTCTTTTCAAAATTGAAAAATATTGGAGTGATGCTGGTTAACATAATTACACAGGTTTCAGGTGCCCAATTCTATAATACATTTCTGTACACTGTATTGTATGTTCACCCCACCCAAGTCAAGTCTTTATCCATCACCATGTAGCCTCCTACATCTTCCTCTACCTCCCCCACCTCCCCCCCCCATGCAATTCTTATATTAGGTAAAAAAGGCTATTTGAGATAGAAAGAAAAAGGAAATAATTATTTTCTATTATCAGGGAAGAAATGACTCTTATTAGAGACACTGTATATAAGGACACAAACATAAAGAGATAATTTTAAGAACAACTTCATGCCTGACCTGTGGTGACACAATGGTTAAACTGTTGACCTGGAATGCTGAGGTCACTGGTTTGAATCCCTGGGCTTGCCTGTTCAAGACACATATGGGAGTTGATGCTTCCTGCTTCTCCCCCTGTTCTCTCTCTTTTCTCTCTCTCTCTCTCTCTCTTTCTCTCTAAAACTGAATAAATAAAATTAAAAAATAAAAAAAGAACAACTTCATGCCAATATATTTAACAACTTAAAAAGAAATAATCATTTTTAAAAACAAACTTATCAAATCTAAAACTTGAAAAAGTTGGAACAGCCATATTTCTTCTAAAGAAATTTAATTGGTATGCTTACTTGGAAGAGGAGATACCATGATCACACAGACAGATTTCCCAGGGTAAGGCTTATCAATTGAACTCTGAATGTGTTGACCCCAGCAATTTCCCCAAATGTGGGAAATTTGACTGCATGATTTGTGGTAATGGGCGACTGTGTTTGCACTCTCCCCTAGCATAAAAAAAAGAAAAAAGTTTGCAAATTAAAAGCAAAGATACAACAAAAATCAAACCAAAAAGAAGATGTCTCTTGAAGAAAATTTCAGAACCAGATGACTTCAGATGTCTTTTAAGTACTTATGAAAAACATTATTTTTATATAAAATTTTTAAATGATAAAAGAGAATAGAAAAATTGTCAGTTTATTTGACGAGGCCAATATAATACCATGATGAACTTGATCAGGAAAACAGAAGAAAATAATTATATATCAATATCTCTTACAAGAGGTCAAAATCCTGTATAAGAGAGTAGCAGAAAAATCCAGCAATACAGGGTGAGGCAAAAGTAGGTTTACAGTTGTGAGAATGTAAAACAGAGTTTATTCTGTATTATTGTTTATCAATTATTGCGTTATTTTTTATATGAACAACTGTAAACCTACTTTTTCCTCACCCTGTATGTAAAAAGTTACACATGACAAGTGGGGTTTATAACTGGAGTGAAAGTCTATTTCAGCATTGAAAAACAATTTAATTTTGTACATTAACAAAGAAAACAGAAAAATTATTTGATCCTTCCAATAGCTGCAAAAAATGCAAAATTTAATAAATTTACTACCCAGTAGAAATGTCAACAAACTGGGAACAAAAAGTACATCCTCAATCAGATAAAGGGCATCAATTAAAATAAAAGATTAACAATAGACAAATAACAAATATAAAAAGCTAATAATATTAATATCTATATCTTATATCTATAAATAATATTTCTATTTAAAAACTATAAACAATAAGAAATAATAATTAAACCTTTATTTTAAAATAATGCTATTTACTAAAGCTTTCCAAACCATAATGCAGCAATGAATAAATATACCACAATATGTTGCAGTCCTTTACATTGAAAACTACAGATTATTGATGCTACTGAGTGGAGTCAAAGGAGAACTTAAAAAATTGAGAAGTGTTCATGAGTAGGACTATAAACTCTAGTTAAATGTTAGCTCTTCCAAAATTGATCTATAGATTCAACACAATCCCAATCATATTCAAACAGGATTTTACTTTTTTTTCCTTTGGTAAAACTTAACAAGATGAGTCTAACTAAAAAGTATAACAAAATGAAAACATCTTGGGTCAACATAAGCAACTGACACAAGTTAAGGCTTACTCTCAGGTTGTTAATAATTGTAGTACTTCTATGGCTTAACCACATGCTCAAGCATCAAGGGAACCTCTTCCTTGATGAGTGTCTTCTCTCTATGGAATATTATTTGAAAGTTGGGAAATAAAGATAAATATAACCAGTCCCTGTCTTAAAGCAATAATAGTATAGTGAAGTGAACATTAGATTACAATTCAAATAAATATTCTATAAAACTTTATAGAAAATTATCTTGGGAGCACAGATAAATAGCTGGTTAACATAGCTACCAGGAGATAATCATTGACTTTAATCTTGATACATTAGAGAGAATTCTTCAGATGACAATAGACCACAGACAAAGAAATCAACAACTGTAAAAACATACACAAATAAATATGAGAACAGAAAATGAGTCAGTTTAATCATAGTGTTAAGAATATATGTGTGTGTGTGTGTGTGTGTGTGCGCACACACATACATATATATTAGAGATTAATACAAGAGATTATATAATAGAAGCCAAGCTGGGGGAATAATGTCTCTTTTTTCCCTATAACAACTGATTTTTTCCTTTGACAACTGATTATTCTTGAGCTAAATTTTAATGACAGATATTTTATTGCCTTATTAAATGTGTTTAACAATTTATGGATAGTTAAAAACATTTAGACCTTGGAAAATTTCTCATAAAAATCAAAATGCCAATCTTGATTTAAAAAGTCAGAATATCGAGCAACATTATTTTTTCAGAATTTGATAGTAGGAACTAAATAATGTTTATACTTTTAAGGTAAAGTGTACACCCCTCACTCTCTATTAAATGGATTTTATTACTCATTTATGTTACTAGCCAGGCATTTATTGGAATTGTGTCACTTTTCCTTGGTGTGCATAATAGGTAGTTAAGCAAGCTAGTAGATAAATTATTCAGTAAACAGATGCATTTAGAAGTAAAGTTGACTGGTTACAATATTATGAGTGCAATTATTTAATTGAGACCTAATTCTGGTTTGTGATAAGGCAATGTCATCAGGAATAAACAGGAGCAAATGGACCCCAAGAAATATATATGACATAGAATAAATAGACTATCATATATCATGGCTATTTCACAGGTATCTGCAGTATTAAGGACAATTGTGGTTAGGTTAATGCTATATTCAGACATGTCTTTATATGTAAATTAGTCATTGTACCATTAAATATATGGTATAAGTTTTTCAAACTCTGGATAAAGGAATAGATAACATAAGGAAAAATCTTCCAAAAAGGGAAAATAAATGAATGACAGAGTAAAGAGAAAATAGATATTACACAAATGGAAGATGTACACTTATTCACTAACCACCTACCTCTTGGTCTCTCCTCTAGGAACTAAACTCGAAAATAATGAGTTTAAAATTGTAGAAAAAATATGTTGGGACTTCCAGTCACTTCCCCAACCATAGTTAGAAGAAACTGAAAAGCCACTGGAGGAGACTTATGTTGGCTGTGCTAAAAATTCTACATCCTTCGTTCAATAAACATAAGCATAATATTCATTAAGGTTTTATTTTTAGCCTATGTAGGATGAGCAGGGATACAGATGATTCAGATTACCTTCCTGTAAGGATATAAAGACAGTGTGGAAGTCGGTGGACTTGTTTGTAAGTGGCTAAGACAACGTGGAAGCTTCAATGAGTCGGGCCCTATGATTCAAGAAAAGATAATGATCTTCTGCCAGGAGTGCTGCAGAGCACTTCAAAAGCCAGGTAAGACCAGTCGTATCTTGGCAGCTAGAAGTTCAAAGATGGTCACAGCACATTTCTTAAAAGACGAAAGGACAGAATTCTGTATTATCAGCATAGATGTCTCCTTTTCTCCTTTGCACTGTAATAAATAATTTATATATTTATTATATATACACTTGCCATTCCAGGAACAGGAAAGAGAGAAGGGATAGAGCAGGTGTAGTCAACCTTTTTATACCTACTGCCCACTTCTGTATCTCTGTTAGTAGTAAAATTTTCTAACCGCCCACCAGTTCCACAGTAATGGTGATATATAAAGTAGGGAATTAACTTTACTTTATAAAATTTATAAAGTAGAGTTACAGCAAGTTAAAGCATATAATAATAATTACTTATCAAGTACTTTATGTCAGATTTTCACTGTTTGGCAGAATAAATCTTTATAAAACAACTTACTATAGTTAAATATATTTTTTATTTATACTTTGGTTGCTCTGCTACCGCCCACCATGAAAGCTGGGCGGTAGGGACCAGGTTGACTACCACTGGGATAGAGAGAAGAAAGAGAACTCTGATATTTAAAATACACTGAGGTATATATGTAAGCCCATTTACAATCAGAAAAGAATAAGGAAGTATTAAATTAACATTTAAAGTTAAATAAAAAGCAACAAACACTCATTTATTTATTTTTCCCTACAATTACCAGGATAGGGGATTGGAAGGGTGAATTGTGAGAACAATAACATTAGTTGTAGAAAGTAAACAAGCTATCATTTCTTCGTACATGAGATGGAACATACATCTTCAACCCGCTAGGGCTAAAGGGTTGATAATAATGCTATAGATTTGCTGAATGCTTACTATGTCCTAGAAGTATAAGAACATATTTATTAAATTACTTGCTCCTCATAGGGAAAAAAAATCAACCTTTGAAACACATCCTGACATTATCACTGTTTGTGGATAAAACAATGGCAGTAGAAGGAAAATAAGTAGTTTGTTAACAGACAACATTAAGTAGCAGATCTAAATTTTAAATAATAACAGCTGGAATTGAGTGCCTAAATTTTTGTTTATTCTCTTAGTTTATTATTCTAAGACAGTAAACATCAAAGGAGTGCCAATTAGGAGGGAACAAGAAATGGGTCTGGTTTTCATTGCCGGGTTTTAAATTAATTCTCTTATGTAAAATAAGAATGTACATTAAACCCTAAAGAAAACACCATAGAATATGTATTTCCAAAATATTTTCTTCATTAGAATATAAAATGTATCTGAAGTCATGAAGATTTAAATATAGAAGAGGAGAGGATTTCTTTTCTTTGCCCCTGTATTGGATGACAATGGCATATTAGGGGTGGCAGACTGCATAGAGAAGTGTTTATGAATAGTTAATAACAGCATTCAGGTAAACCAGTAATATGTTCCTTTCTTAAGAAATTAAATCAATGGATCATCTCCCTTGGGGGGGCAAAAACAATTAAAGTCCAACATCATTTTATAGGAAAACATTGATTTAGCCATGAGGAAAACATGGTATCATTTTATAGTCACGTATATTGTTCTTCAATAAACAATCTAAAAACTTAGATTTATAAAATATTAGTACTGAGCTAGGCTTCAGAGACATTTTATTCTAAGACAAGTTTAGGCCTTAGAAATGTACAAAGTAAACCTGATTGTACATACTCAGAGGGAATTTGGCCAAGTAATTAAAAACTAAACAAGGAACTACAGTGACATCCAAATGAAGTACTAAAACTACATCCTTGCTCAGAGATTTACAGTGTATGGAGGCAGAGAATAATTAGGATTTTCAGGAACTCAGGATGAGATCTACTGCCTTTTCCCTTAAGGCAGAATAATGGCCTGGAAGACTTCCCAAGTAGCCAGCATTTTCAGTTCAGGTAAAACTAAGCATAATCTCAGAAATCCAAGTTGGAAATTGGAAAGCAAGAAAGTCTTAAAAGTTTGGTTCCTGGCTGTGGTTGTGTATGTTTCTAAAAAATTGAAAAGATTTAAATAGCCATCCAAGAAATAAAATAATATAAACTGAACAACCCTCTTAAGGAGCACAATAAAAGTTTTTTTACAGAGAACTTCAAAGCTAAGTAACTAAGTATTATATTGTATTTTACTTTGACTTTCTCAAGAATTTGGAGTCATTCTATTTTCTTAACTCAGCTGTGAGCTAAACTTTATGTTCTGTGTTTGCAGGTGTGTTTGGCTGGGGAAAGAGTAAAACGTGTGAAATGACGTCTTTGTTTTTTCACCACTATTTTAAATCATTGCAGTATCAAGTTTATCTAACTTTATGTTTACTATTTTCAGTAATGTCTAATTAAAACAAAGATTTCATAGAAAAATATTAGAAAAACAATCATATTGAGTAAACTGCCAACCAACCAACAATGTGAATTTTTATTACCCAGAGATTTACAACGGCCCTCTTTTAAATTTTTATTTATTTATTTATTATTATTATTTGTATTTTTCTGAAGTAAAAAAGCGGGAGGCAGAGATACAGACTCCTGCATGTGCCTGACCAGGATCCACCCGGCATGCCCACCAGGGGGGTAATGCTCTGCGCATCTGGGGAGTTGCTCTGGGGCAACTGGAGCCATTCTAGTGCCTGAGAAGAAGGCCATGGAGCCATCCTCAGCGCGTGGGCCAACTTTGCTCCAGTGGAGTCTTGGCTGCAGGAGGGGAAGAGAGAGATAGAAATAAGAGGGGAAGAGTGGAAAAGCAGATGGGTGCTTCTCCTGCATGCCCTGGCCGGGAATCAAACCCGGGACTTCCACATGCTAGGCCTATTCTGTACGGCTGAGCCAACCAGCCATGGCCTCTCAACTGCCCACTTCATTTTTATCTGACTTACATTATAGGTGACACTGTCTTGAAAAAAGATATATGCATGTTGCCCCTCTCCCACAAACACACAAACACACATACACATACTTTTTACCATTTTATGACACTTAAAAATTTTTGATGTGTACTTTTGAGAAATAAAAAAAAATACTTTCCCTTTTGTTTATTGTACTTTGTACTTTAAATCAACGATTTTCAACCTTTTTTATCTGAGAGCCCACATAAATTGATTACTAAAATTCTTTGGCACATCAAAGAAAACATTTTTGCCAATTGATAAAAAAAGATTGGTATAATTTTGATTAATTCACAGTGGACAGCTGTTTTTGGCTGTCTTTTTTTTATATATATATGACAATCTAAGAGAATAGAGGTGAGTTCCCCTGACTAAATTGTCAGCTATTGCATGTTTTAAAATTTCTTGTGGCATACTGGTTGAAAATTACTGCTTTAAATGTATGTTATTTTTCAGTTTTAAAAAGTACAGTGCTTTTGTACTTTAATGAGCAATCTAAAGTTAGGTAAAGAATTTTTAGGGTAAGTATCTACAAAAATATATGAACATGTGAAGTTCAAATATTATTAAACAAAACCCATTCATTTTTTCAGATCAAATTTAATATAACCAGTTATATTTAATTTAATAGTATAACATGTAAATATAGCATAAGTATATATTATATATTATATAATACAAATATATAGTTCATATAGAATATATTGTTTGGGGTGCCTTCAGCAAATGCAAAGCTACAGAGAATGTCCAACCATGTAGCTGCCTGGGAAATTATTGATAGGTTGCCAAATAAGCCAACTTTTCTCCTGGCTGACACAATCTCTCCAGAGTCACAAGTGCAGACTATTTGCAAGGACTTTGTGTTGTTTTTTAAAAACATTACTTAATTTAAAATAACATAAAACCTTACAAGGTAGGTGCAACCACATTGGACTCATACTACATATAAGAAAACTGAGGCCCAGGGAAGTTGAATAAATTGTCCAAGATCATCCAGCTAGAAAATAGAAAAGCCGTGAATCTAAATGAATCTAACTGAAGTCAGTGTACAGAAACGTAATATAACTTACATCCTTCCTCTCACCCAATCAGCTTCTAGAATAAATGCAAGCTTGTTTCAATAACTTAAATGAGTAAGAAAGAAAATTAATTTATGATTTTATAATCCTTCCTTTTCAGTTCTTTTTGACCAGCTGTTGCATGCTCTATATTTGTAACAAATAACAGGTTTTCTTTAAAATAAAAAAGATGTCCTATGATGTTAGATAAATTAATTAAGAATGAGTATGAAACATTTAGGAAACAATCTAAGCAAATCACTTTGAATATATTTTATTTTATATTTTTTTTTTGTGGCAGAGACAGAGAGTCAGAGAGAGGGACAGAGAGAGACAGACAGGAAGGGAGAGAGATGAGAAACATCAATTTTTCGTTGCGGTTCCTTAGTTGTTCATTGATTGATTTCTCATATGAGCCTTGACCAGGGGGCCACAGCAAACCGAGTGATACTTTGCTCGAGCCAGCGACCTTGGGCTCCAGCTGGTGAGCCTTGCTCAAACCAGATGAGCCCGTGCTCAAGCTGGTGACCTCGGGGTCTCGAACCTGGGTTCTCCACATCCCAGTCCGATGCTCTATCCACTGCGCCACCGTCTGGTCAGGCAACTTTGAATGTATTTTAAAAACTATATGAAATAGAACCACTGAAAGATCTTGCCATTATTTTAGAAACACACACACATACACACTCACACAATTGCCCCAATTATTATCATTTGTAATAGTTTTATTATTTGAATTTGTAATGTTATGGTTCAGCATAAATAACCCATGAATTATGAAAGATTTCTTGGGCAAAGAGGTTAGCATATTGGTTAGATTATGCTGGCAATGATACTGAATATCAGAAAGTAGGGGGCAGAGGGTAAGAAAAAGGGAGAAAGATGACAGTGACCCCCCCAAAAACATAAGTTACGGTTACTCTTCCTGCTTGAGGCCTTGGAGAAGTACGTGGGTATGTGTGTTAAAGAAGGAGTAAGCATAAAACACATGCTATGTTGACAGAATAATCTGAGTCACAAGGAACAAAACCAGGGAAGATGATGGTGATCAATCTAACATTTGTTGAACAATTAATATATGCCAAATTCTATGTTAGGCTTTTCACATGACTTTTTATAGATTTAAAAGGAATAGAGTTAAAAATAAATGACACTGATTTGTGGATCAAAGATGTTGTCATTTGAATTAGAGAGAAAATAATGTTAAAAATATATTTATATTATGTTTGTATAACATATATATTTACATGTAAGTATAACATATAAACAACTATGTATCATATAACAATAACAATAAGCTGATGCATACATTTTTAGTGCTTATTCCATAGCAGGCAATGTTCCTAAGAGGTTTAAATACATTATTAATTTAATACTTACTATAACTTCATAAAGTGAAGTTTTACTTATTTCTCTTTTACCCACGAGTCAACCAAAGCTTAGGAAATGTAAGTAGCTCATGCAACTAGTTGCCATGTTTACAATCAATCTGTGAAAGTAGCTAAGAGAATGACCATCTCTTTTACTTTAGGGCCATTCCTGTAAGAAGTTCATGTCCCTCATCACTTCACAGTCACCTGATCAGATACAGATTTTTAAAGAATCCAGCAGTTTCAGCAGAAGACAGTAATTAAAAATCCCATTTTAATTAGAACATAGACAATGTTCAATACATAGGGCATTATTTATCTAACTATCAACAATACATTATATTAAAGCCATATCTTTTCATGGGAGTTACAGAGTTTCTGTTACAGAAATGGAGATTACTCTAATTGCCTATGAATACACTAGAGGGATTATCAACAATTAAACCTGGAAACTAGATTTGATTTAATGTTTTGTTCTTACAAAAAAAAGTTTTTTTAAGCTAAGGGGCTAATTATTGAGCAACACTTAGATAAAAGTTGTTTCTCTAAACAACTTTTTAAAACTTAGCAGAAAGAATTAGATTCTTGATAAAAATATTTATAAAAACCCATTTTTTCTGCGACCTGTATTATTCAGTTCAATGGATATGTATTTTATATATAAGTAACATGTAATTCATAGATATGTATTCTAAGCAATGGTATATGTTATACAATGTTACATATATCTTCTCTCATTTAAAATGTATATCATATGCCTGACCATTGGTGGCACAGTGGATAAAGAGTCAACCTGGAACACTGAGGTTGCAGGTTTGAGACCCCAGGTAGTCAAGGCACATATTTGAGTTGATGCTTCTTGCTCCTTCCTCCCTTCTCTCTCTCTCTCTCTCTTTCTCTCTCTCTCTAAAATGAATAAATAATATATATATATAATTAATTGGTTATGTTGTAGTTTTTCAATTTTTTTAAAGGTAAGTTTTAGTTATTAGAATTATAGACCAAAACATGATAACAGAACATAAAGAACAATTAAATTTCAATCATTGTTGCTGAAGTGAAAACTTCTACAATCTATAGGAATAGAAAAATAATGCTGAGCAAATTTTCCCTATAGTGAAAATTTCTTTAAATACAAAATTCCTCAAGGGGATAGCAATAAAAACCTTCTGTCCATCCCTGGCATGCCAATCTAGAGTTTACTTATTATTCCTAAAGATGTCAAATACTATAAAATATATGAGGGGTAAAGGAAGTTAATTTTTCTTGTCCCGTCCTCTCTCCAACTCCTCAAATCTTTTGTTTCCTTTTTTTTTTGTTTTTTTTTTTGTATTTTTTTGAAGTGAGAAGTGGGGAGGCAGAGAGACAAACTCCTGTATGTGCTCAACCGGGATCCACCAGGCATGCCCACCAGGGGGTACTGTTCTGCCCATCTGGGGCATTGCTCCGTTGCAACCAGAGTCATTCTAGCATCTGAGGCAGAGGCCATGGAGCCTTCCTCAGCACTGGAACCAACTATGCTCCAATGGAGTCTTGGCTGCTGTGGGAGAGGAAGAGAGATATAGAGAAGGAGGAGGGGGGAGGGGGGAGGGGAGGAGAAGCAGATGGACGCTTCTCTCTGTACCCTGGCAGGGAATCAAACCCAGGACATTCTCTCATCAGGCCAATGCTCTACCACTGAGCTAGCCGGTCAGAGCCTCTTTTCTTTTTCTTATTGACATAATCATCACTGATTACAGAAACAACTAAAATTATAAATGTAACTAGGATGATAACGAGATTAACCTACATCTTCAGGAAATAAAACTGGAAAATGGCCTATATTATAAATATTTCAGAGAACAGAAATAATATGGTGATGATGATGATATAGAGGTAGATTAATGTCATTTTCAGGTACAAATGGTGGAAATTAAATTTTCTGAAAATATCAAAAAGCTACGCATCAATTTGTAGTTAAAAGGGAAGAATATAACATTGTCTCGAAAGAATTAGCAAACATCTCATTTCTGCCATTGTTGCTTTGGAAATTTGCCTTCCAGGAATCTCTTTCTAGCTAAGGAAATGTGCTATGCTGATTGGCTGAGATCAATCATTGCTTTTCTGGAGAGTGGCAAGGTTGAAACAGCCATATAAATTAAATACGTGGCTTTCCAACGGCAATTTTGGAACCACTTAACCCAAATTAGGACAGAAAAATAACAATTTAATAATATATTTATAAGGATTTTAATTATTTGAGAAATAATGGTATTTATGAAAAAAACATTTGAAAGACAATCAGTAAACCTCATGATCATAATTTAACCAGGTCAGCAGAGACCTTAGTTTTTGTCCTGTAGGAATGCTCTTAGGAAATATTTTTCTCAAATACAAGGAGTCCCGTTAACATTTTTGGAAAGGAAGTTAGAAGAAAAACATCAGTGTTTTTTATAATACTGCTGGTAAAGGCATTGCTAATCACAGTAGTTATTTCTTTACTGATAACTTCTACAAAGCATTTTCTCACCTTAAGGTGAGTAATTTTTGAAAATTTTATTTATTGATTTGAGAGAGAGAGGAAAGGCAAGAGAGACAGAAACATTGATCTGTTTCTGTGTGTACCCTTACCAGGGATTGAACCTGCAACTTATATTTTGCTGTCGTTGTGCATTATTAATCTTCTCAGTTCCTCTTTTCATTGCAATTTCCAAAATTTAGTGCCAAATCTACTGTCCATTCTCTATTTATATTGGATTTATAATTCACCGTTTGTGTTGACTTAATTGATGCACCATTTTAAACCCCTACTCCTCTTTTGATGATTACCTTATATTATCCGCACTTTTTATAGATTTTATGATTAACTTGAGGGAAATGCAGGATATAAAAATACAATTAAAGTATAGGCTGTTTGTGATCTAAGATATTTTGTGCAATTTTACTCAGTTTAGGATATATATATATATATATAATCACCCATCATCCATCCTAACTCAAAAGGCTACATTATTATGATTTTTGTGACTAACCCAAGAAAATCAAACATCAATTTAGTAAGAGAAATGTGTTTTCTCATGGATATAAGTACTCTAAAAGCCCTACATTATGTTCTTTCTAAAAGAATTTTACAAAAGATTGAGGTTAAAATAATGAAAAAGCAAGGGCTTTCAGATTTATTTCCGAATTACCATGATGCTTCTCACAGATTTGGCATTATATGAGCTATATAAAAACATGCTATGAAACAGGTAATAAAATTCATAGATTTACACATACATGCATACACAAACACATACACAATGGAAATTTCAATTTGAACATTTCAGTGTGCATCATAAAATCAGGTATATGTAAGTGGCAGAATTTAAAATATTTCAGCACAAAGTATACAAATCCCATCTTATTTTCCACAAATTATAGTAGTGCCCTGGCATATAATTGCACATATTCACATTTAATTAGCTGTCAAAACACCTATGGCTGCATTTATCCGCTTTATAGTGTAAAGAGAAAGCATATAAAAGGAGCTTGCATACCACATTTGTAGAATACATGCTGTGCCTGCTCTTGCCATTTAATATTCATGTTCTTAACAATAAAACTAAAATATAGGAGGCTTATCACTGGTTTGTTCCAAAAACATAAATAACATGCTGTATTGTAATTGCTAAGGAAGAAAGAAGAAGAATGATCAAGATGGAGGAATAATAAATGCATCCTTACTTTTATTTTAAAGATTTCTACTTATTTGCTCCATTGAGAGACAAAAATAAAAGGGAGAGAAAAATTAAAGAAAACTAAATGTAGAGAATATAGGATAGAGAACACAGTGAATGATAGTAAGAGCCTTAAACTGAATTAATTTAATGTTTAGAATTAATTTATTTAAAACTTGTATTACTACCTCTTATCAATTTTCTAAATTGCAACCTCCAAAATTTGAAATAAATGTAAAGTTATATATGTGGTAAAGTAAGTGAAAAACGAGTGTTATATCTTTAAGCATTATAAAATGAAGTATTTCTTATTGAAATATAACCAACATGAATAATTTTATTGTATGCATATTAGTTACTTTTTATAATCCAGGTATATGTAAGTATAATTTGTATGCGTATTTAATTACTTAGATAATTTTCTCAGATCATTGTCCCTTTGGCAAGTTTCTAATGAAATGTCCTATTTTCAACTATATTTTATTATGTTTTTGTTTTGCCTGTTTCATTACTGTAGAGACACTCCTCAATTATAATGGGTATGTTTGAGGAAGGGGATATAACTTTGAAGAAATACTGATAATCATTGAAGTGTAGATTATTATATTTAAATATATAAATTGTATTGTAATAGATTATTCTTCAATTAAAAAATAAATGAGAATTTTACAAAATGGCACTCAGAAAACTATATTCTCTTAGTGTTATTCACTATTAAATATTATAGTATATAACTTAATTTTTTTAAAAGATCACTTTGTGAATGTTATAAAAATTGTGTGGCAATATAGTGTATATGTCAAAGTGGTAGCCTTTCTGTTATGTTTTTGGCAATTATACGTGTTAAGACTGATTTCTCTCATGCCCAACCAATCTCTAACTTTATAGCTCAGTCATTCTCTCTGTTCTTAGACTAGCTAGTGTGAGAAACACACAAAAAAAGCAGAAATCCCTAGCTTCAGTGAGAGAGCTCTAAATAGTTTCTGTCCTCCAGCTTAAAGATTTCCCACATCTAACTCTACTCACTCTACTATACGTATTCTACAATACTTTCTACACTTACTATATTTATTTTAGCCTAAGGAAGATTAAGAAATAGGAGGTGAGCCTGATCAGGCAGTGGCACAGTGGAAAGAACGTCAGACTGGGACACAGAGGACCCAGGTTTGGAGACCCAAAGTCACCAGCTTGAGCGAGGTGTTGCTGGCTTCAGTGAGGGGTTGCTGGCTTGAGCATGGGATCATAGACATGACCCCACGGTTGCCTACTTGAGTCAAAGATTGCTGGCTTGAGCAAGGCACTCTGCTGGAGCCCCCCATCAAGGCACATATGAGCAAGCAAGCAATGAACAACTAAGGTGCCGCAATAAAGAATGGATGCTTCTCATCTCTCTATCTTCTTGTTTGTCTGTCCTTATCTGTCCCTTTCTCTGTCTCTCTCTCTGTCTCTGTCACCAAAAGAAAAGAAAAGAAAAAGGAAGTGAAAAGGAGAAAAATAAAAAGCCCAGGTTGAAAAATAAATTTTTTATTCTAATAAATATACATAACACAAAATTTACCATTCTAACCATTTGAAGTGTTCCATTCAGTAATATTAAATACATTCATATTTAATATTTTATACATCACCATGTCCCATCATCGCTACCACACACCAGGTCCTGTAGCCACTGTCCTACTTTCTACGAATTTGACTATTCCAGGTACCTTATATAAAGGGAATTATTCAATATTTGCCCTTTCGTGTTTGGCATATTTCATTTAGCATGATATCCTCAAGTGTTATCCATGTTTCAAAAATGCTGTAGCATGTTTTAAAATTTTATTTATTCTGTAAAGACATTTGATTTCTGTTCATCTTTTGCTTTTATTATGAATATGCTGCTATGAATATTGGTGCACAGATACCTCAGTTCCTGTTTTCAATTTCCGTGTGTAAATGTCAGAGTTGGAATTGCTGGATGTTATAATTCGGTGATTATTTTTTGAGGAACCGATTTTAATGCTATTGGTTTGTCTTTTATTAAACTATGAAGTCAGTTGAAATTTTAAAAGGTTATCTAATAACTGAATTTCTTAAAAGTAATTATATATGCTGTCAACTCGCACTTAATACTATATGGCCAATAAATATCTTTACCAAACTGTTAAACTGACCTAACATAAAAATGTGTTATGTATTAATTTATGTAAAATAGAGAGTTGAAAAAGACATGATACAGTGCAGTTTGTATTTGGTCCAACTTACAGACTGCATGGAAAAGAGGCTAATAAAAACTATAATGGAGTAGCTGCTTTGAGAACAAGATTGTATCATATAAACAAGCCTAGAGAGAAAGTAAAGACTATTGAAAATTTTAAGTAAATCATACTTTACATTTATTACTGATCACTCATGGAAATCTCCCTTCTACTTATCTGGCTGACTTACTATGTGTTTGTTTTTATATACCACTCAGAAAAGTTTTCTCACATATAAGAGATTTCATTATGTTCTAGATTTTACAGCAAATTGGCACATAAAAGACCAAAGGTCTATGTCCAAAATAATGAAAATTATATGGTAAATTGATAAATTATTCTCTTGATTTCTTTTTATATTGAGTGCTATAAAACTAATTTCACAATTTTATTATAAAAATAGTTAACATTGTTAAATAACTGCCTTTTTGTATATTTTATTAAATTCTATGTAAAATTATACATGACAGTACATTTGTTGTACCTGAAAATAATACTTTTCCATGAAAAACATTGAACATAGCAAATGTATGATCTCTAGTTTGCATTCTGCAAGTTTTCAAACAAAAAGAATTATATGAAGAGTACTTTGATTGCTGGTAAGTCATTTCATTTAAGCAGATCAATCAAGATCTGTATTTGCATTCATATATTTAAAACATATATTAAATTCCTATGTTGTCAGTTACACTTATATTTAATAGTTGTAAAATATTAACTAAGAGTTTCCTTAATCTTTTTGGTACAAGAATGCTGCCAACAGCATTTTTACTGATGATCAATTCTCTTTCCTTACTGTACATGTTTGGTCTACTTGATGTATTAACCAATGATGTGCAGATATACATCGACTTGGTATTGTTTTTAAGTATGAGCATTATCATGAATATGCAAGCTCTTAACAGAAAGCCATTATTTCTTTTGTGATTATTAACTGATACTTTTGAAGATTGTAGGAGGTTGGTTAAATGAAGAATAATAAATCAATTGCAAGAAACAAAACACAGCTGTAAAGAAAATCTTAATTTTCTGTATTAATGAAAAATCAAAAATTATATTCAAATTTGTCTAAAAAGACATACAACTTGTGAGCTGTTTTAAGGGCCATAAAAATTACACTTGTAGCTATTTTTTAAACAAAATATGTGTGTATAAATTAAATCAATTGTTCTTAAATTATTTACCACGATAACTTCATTCCATTTTTCTCATATAAAACATTAAGTACTGAGGGGTATTTTTGATTAAACAATAGCATGTGTGAAGTAATAATTAAATAACCTTTCTGTTAATCAAAACATATCATTTAGAAACTCTAATCACCGAAGAAATTCTTTCATAATATGAAGTTAAAATGTTTGCATCTAAAAGTAAACAAAACTCTAAAAGTTAACCTTTGTAACAATATTTTGATTTATATATACTTACTGAACTATCAGAAGTTATTTGAGAAAATAGTATCTATTAATCACTTGAATGAATTATAGGAAGCTGAAGGCTCCAGGCTGGAAATCAATTGAGTTCATACTCATCTGCTTGAACAAGCAGTTCAAATTTTAAGCTCTGTTATGAATGCCCTGCTGCTTTTTTTAAATTCTCAAACCTATTACACCAATTAGAGCATGCACATAAAAACAACAACAACATGTTTTTAAGAATAAAATAAAAAACCAGAAAGTAAGTTGGGGATAAAAAGAGATTATTGATATATAGATTTATTTGAATAATTATTTTCGAGTGACACTGGGTAACATAATTACACAGGTTTCGGGTGCCCAATTCTACACCATGTGTCTGTACACCGTAGTGTGTGTTCACCCCGCAAGTCAAGTGTTTGCCCATCACCCTTTATCAGCCTGGTACTCCCCCATTTCCTTGCCCCGCCTGGGAACCACACTTCACTTTCCCAGTCCTTCACTCCTGTTCATTCTCTCAAAGATTACCACTCTTACTTTGTTCCATCTTTTTGTTCATAGTATCTTCTTTTTAATTTTTAACAGAACATTTTTCAGGTATAAGGAACATACCATTCAATTTACTCATGTAAGTATAATCTTTAGTGATTATTAGTCAATTTCTAAAGTTGTACAATCATCAACCGATTCAGTCTGAAAACATTTCCATCCACTCCAAGATACGCTTTCTGCTCATTTGCAGACCATCCTGACTCTCACTGCCCACCTCCGCAGGACACCACTAATCTACTTTCTGCTCCTGTAGGCAGACCTTTCATATAAGTAGGACCTTATGCAATATGTGATCTTTTCACTGTGGTTCCGATTAGCATACTATTTTGAAATTCATTTCTATTTTTGACAAGGAATAAAATTTTGAGATGTCCTAAATTAAATCAGAACAGGCTAGAGGGTAGAAAAAAGAGACAAGAGAGGTTAATCAGCTAACCACTGCAGGGCAAAACCGACAAAAGACTATTTCAGAATACATGTTGAAATCGTGAATTAAATTCCCGATGGCTATTTCAACAATTATCTAAAGAGAAAAGCCAGGTGCCACCGACCACAGGGTGCTCTGCTTCTTGCTTACAGGTGAAATTTCTAGACTGTGTCCACAACCAATCCACAGAGGCAAACACTTCTTCCTTATTGACTCTTCACCCATTTCAGAACTAGCCCAGCTTCAACTTCTTCCACCACTTTTATTTATAGCCAATATAAACCCTTACAAAACAACTTACATCTTTCTTCTACCTTGCTCATGTGTGAAAAAAACCCATCAACTCCAGGAAGGCGGATACGTTGCCCTCTCTACTTAGCCCTGTGGCTGGTGGTTTAGACCTTGTGCCCCAGGACCCGGTTCTTTTCAGGCTGACATTTGATTCAATAAACCCTTATTTTTTGAAAAGTTTTAAGCTATGAAAGTGTTTTTGTTTATACTTTATTATATGTCAGAAGTTTATTTCTTTTTACGCCTGCATGGTATTTGATTATACCACGTGTGTGGATTTTCTAGGGCTGCAGTAACTAAGTATCACACCCTAGTTGGCTTAGAAGAGCAAATACATTTTCTAGTACAGTTCTGAAGGCTGGAAGCCTAAAATCAAGGTGTTGAAAGCTCTCTCTGAAGGTTTTAGGGGAAGACCCTTTCTCAGAATATTCATCAAATTTTCAGGTGTGTCGTTTGATATGCTGATTCATCAAAATGAGTGTCTAGTAGGGTTTGGAATCATTTAATGGTCACCGTCACCTTTATCTTGTATTTGTCTGGCTCTAATTGGGTTTTGTTACTGAGTTCCCTAACTTTATCAGTTCTTGGGTTTGTATGGCACTAATTGGGTCTCTGTTATCTGCTTCCCTGACTAAGGTGATTTAAGCTACTGCTTTCTGGTTGGGGAGGAGAGATGTAAACCATTTGCTCCTAAGTGTCTTTGATTAAGAAAGATAAACTCTTTCGATTTATTAGTTGGCGGCCAAAGCACTACTGTTTATTTAACTATTTGTCTCAGTTTCCCCATTCCACTTGCCAGGAAATTTTTCTAACTTTTTCTATTTTGCCTCACAACTAGTATACACATTTTGTTTATCTTTTCACCAGTAATGGACATGTGTGTATTTTAAGCTTTTGGGTATTATTAATTATGCTGCTATAAATATTTGCATGCATGTAGTCATGCAGATATATATTTTCATTTCTCTTAAGTAAATACCTAGGTGTGGGATTGCTGGGTAGTTTGAGAAATTTGTGTTTGACTTTAAAACTTTAAGATATACAAAAAGCAACTAGCTACTTAGGTATCTTGGTACCAGGCAATATGTACCATTTCTCTGTGCATTATTTCATTTAATTCCCATGAAAATCAGTCAAATTCTTTCATTGCATTCCAGGAAAAGAAGGAGAAATGACCAACTGAAAAATCTTTACTCCTAAGATCATACCAGGGAAACTGAAAAGAGAAACTTAGCAGACTCCAGTGTACTATAACAAGCCAAAAAGCAAATTGAAAAACTACAGTCTACAGATGACAATCAGAGAGATTGTTTTAAAGAGGAGAAATTGGCCAGATGCTGGTAATAAGGGTGAGACTGTCCTATGGGGGAGTTGTCTGAGGCAGGAAAAGTTAGGCAACTTTCACAGGAATGGACAAATTGGGACAGAGATTTTTATATAATGCATTAATAAGAAGGAAACGGAAAAGTCAGCACTGACTCAAGCAAAATTAATGTTTATATTCTCTTTAAAAGACCCAGAGTACAGAAGTTTATGCTTGCCTCATTTTAATTTTTATTTTATTATTTTATTCCCATTGTTAGGGAGAGAGGAGAAAGAGAAATAGAGAGAGGATGGGGGAGGAACAGGAAACATCAACTCCCATATGTACCTTGACCAGGCAAACCCAGGGTTTTGAACCGGCAACCTCAATGTTCCAGGTTGGTGTTTTATCCACTATGGCACCACAGGTCAGACCTCCTTCATTGTTAAATGACTTCCCATGAATAGCTAGTGGCTGTTTAAGATAGGATTAAGAAGTACCAGGAGGTTTTTGGACCTGGCTTGTTGGCTCAGTGGTAGGGCATTGGCCGGATGTGTGTATGTCCTGGGTTTAATTTCCAGTTAGGGCACACAGGAAATGAAACCATCTGCTTCTCCACCCTTCCCCCTCCTCCTTCTCTTTATTTCTCCCTCTCTCTTCCCCTCCCACAGTCATGGTTCAATTGGTTTGCGCACATCGGCCAGGCACTGAGGATGGCTTCATGGAACCATCACCTCAGGTGCTAAAAATAGCTCAGTTGCAAACATGGCCCCAGATGGGCAAAGCACAGGACCCAGACAGGGGTTGGTGGGTAAATGCTGATCAGGGCATATGCAGGAGTCTGCCTCTCTATTTCTCCTCTCACTTGGAAAAGAAGAAAAAGATAAAAAAGAAGTACCAGGAAATTCTTATCATATTTATTTAAGCTTCCTGTAGACCAGCAGGAAAATTAATAAAATAAAATTTTAAGGTAACTTGACTGCGTACAGTCTGAGGCCACGATATATCCACAATACCCTTTGTTCTAACACCTTATGTCTGTGTTCCTATTACGTAAAATAATCAATTATATCATATGACGGTCTTTTGTTCTGAAGGCCAAAATTTCTACTTTCTTGCATACCCCATTACCATTTCAGCACCCTGAAATGTATGGGTAGGAGACACTAGCAAATAAGAAACTAAGTTTATATATTTAAAGCCACAAACTCATGGTAGTTTAGGATTCTATTTTAATTTAAATCTAATTTAATTTAATTATATTTAATTTATTTTATATTATTATTTATTTATATTTATATTATATATTATTAAATAATATTTAATTTATTAAATATAAATATTTAATTCTAAATTAAAATACTAAAAATATTTTAATTTAGTTAATTCCCAAGTTCAGTGTGCTAAACAGATTGAAATTACAATTTGCATGTTGACATAGGTTTTCCTCTTTTTCTTCATAGAATAGAGCTTACCAGCAAAATATAGTTAGATTCAAAAATTACAATAATTCTAATAACACCTTCTTTCCCAAGTGGCCAGAGCTTGGCTAGAGTCACGAAGATAACTTTTATTAATTTGATTTTAAAAGTTAATTAACATTTTACTTCAAAATCCTAATTTCAAATTAAACAGTGTTAAAAAAAATCAGGTCTGGTAGTGCTTCTTTATTCCAATACCACAAATCTATAAACTTTATTCTTTTCCAAGTTAGCTTCAGAAACACTATGTGTGATTCTTACACACGTGCTGACCTGTATTAGATTTTGGAGCTACAGTACGCTTTGCCTTATGTGTTTTCTTTCCTCCAACATAACAATATTTCAAGACCTCAGTGACTGTTTTTAAGTTGGTATTTATATTTGACTCGGCTTCAGAGTTTCTCCCTAATTATGAATTGGTTTAATATTATAAAATCACTTTTTCACTCTACATATGAGTGACTTTTACGTGAACAGCCATTATATTATTCCACAGAATTCTCCCACCGTGCACATATTTTTCTACCTGCTAACTGCTAGTACAAATAATCCCAAAATGGAATTAAACACAGGCAATTTCTTAGATCAAAGTCAATTAATGCTCACTCGTGGACAGATATAGAGGGACTAAAATGTGATCTTCTTCTTCTAGAAAATTATATGTAAAAGAATCCCATGAATCAAAATAATTGATTTTTTTCAATGGTTGAAAAAACAAATAGAATAATAATGGTATGTTCCATCAGGCAGAAAATCTACTGAATGAAGTCAATGTCATTTGGTTCCACTTCAACACATTCTGGAAAAATTATATTACATATCTGTCAAACACAAATTCCAACCAAAATGCCATGTTTGTATAACAGCAACAATCTTAGTCAAGTTGAATCTTGCCTTACCCTGGAACCTCCAAGGCTGAGCTTCATGTTAACTCGAGTCATTTAGGGATGAATCATTCTTCATGGCAATTTTAACTTTCTCTGAAAAAAAGCGGGGATAAATGCTATTGCCTTTTCATTGATAACTCCACAGAAAAAATAAACAGCATATTTTACTATTTTCAATAATGTTAACTAAAATTAAATCAAAATTTCCTTTTCTTAAATGAAAAAATAATCTATAATAGTTGATTTTAAAAAGTTAGCTTAAAAGAAGAAAGTATACAAATATTTTATTCCATTTGTAAGCATGCCAAGTTGATTTTGTACCCTTGCAATGCAGCTGCTTTAATCACCTCAGAATTTGTTTATTTATTTTCAATTACAAGTTTTAAAATCAAAGTCTTGGAAGTTTTGTGTTTTTATTCCTTTTAATCTAATATTTCACCCTTAGAATATTTTTTACCCTGACCGGTTAGCTCAGTGGTAGAGCATCAGCCCTATGTGTGGATATCTTGGGTTCTATTCCTGGTCAGGGCACAGAAGTGCCCATCTGCTTACCTACCACTCCTCTTCTCAACTCTCTCTCTCTCTCTCTCTCTCTTTCTCTCTCTCTCTCTCACCTCCTGTGGCCATGGCTCAATTGGAGCAAGTTGGCCCCAGGTGCTGAGGATTACTCCATAGCCTTGTCTCAGGTACTAAGAAGAGTTCAGTTGCTAAGCAATAGAACAATGCCACAGATGTGCAGAGCATCACTCCCTAGTGGGCTTGCCAGGTGGATCCTGGTCAGGGTGTATGCAGGAATCTTTCTCTGCCTCACTTCCTCTCACTGAATAAAAAAAAAAAACACAAAGAATAATATTTTTTTCTACTATGCTTACCACATCCATACTTGATTCACTCTGAATGTTCATCCACCAAGAGAGAATAAGAACAAGGCATAGGCCATATAGCATTTCTTGTTTTTCAAGTCATTTACTACTCCTTGTTTGTACAGAATCCATTTCCCATTTATTCTGCTTCCTTATTTTTAGTCATTGGATTGTGTTGTTTGTTTGGGTTGGACTTCTGACTGCTCTTTCCTGCATGAGCCCTGTTCCATAAGATTAGTTTATATCACTGACAACTCGCTCAGATGTTCTCTCTCTAATCTCCCAATTTTTTTATTACTTATAAACCTGGATTTATAAAACAAATAAAATAAAATATCTTCACAGCAAGTCAAAGGAAGAAATTTTTGTGTAAAAGTGCCTGACACATGGACAACTTATCCAAAAATATTTGTTTAATAAATGAATTAACTTTTTTTTCTAGATTTAATTACTGCCTTCATTTAAATACATTTCTGCCAAACATGACTTGTGCAAGATAACTCAATAATATCCTTTTTCTTTTTCCTTAGTTACACTTGGTCCGGACTACCTACTAGCCCTCTATTATTTGTTATGGAAATAAAAGAAAATTATTGTCTAAGAATAAAATATCAATTTAAAAAGCATGAAAGACACAAAATTTCTAAAACTTTAACCTTACAACTTGTAACTGAAGAAAATAAGTCTCACAAAAGCAATTATTTGGCTAAAACTCAAGGTATGTACCTCTAGTTGATAGTATAAAAGCATTTCCCCTTTAACTCATATTTTCCCAGATGGATTACATTGGGAGATTAATTTGAAAATAAAAATAGCTCATGTTAATGGAACTGAAATACATGTGAAGTGTTTTTATCAAATACTAAAATTATGACTGATCTGGAGATTTTAATAAGCCACCCCTTCTGTATTATGATATTGAGGATTGTGTGTTTTCTAAGAGAGGGGAGGTGTTTTTCAGAGAAAAATAGCTAAAAAGAGGTCTATAGTAATTAACTCTATATATTAAAGACCAAATATGCTTACAGTGAATTGAAAGTTTTAATAAACACTAGCTTAAGCTTAAGTAACATTTTCTTGGCTCAACTTAATAAGCCCTCATTTTATGTATCCAGGGAATTTTTATAATTACTCTCTTCAGTGCCTATGACTTTGCCTCTCCCATAATTATCCATATCTAAAAAAATATACAAAATGAACCAAACTAAGAAAATGCTTATCAGGGCAAATCAAATGAATTTCCCAGCTCCTTCAGAAACCTCAAGAATATATTCTTAAGGGCCAAGTGTTCTTTGTTCTCTTATTTAGTTAGTTTCCCCAACTTTCATGATGGTCCTTACTTATCTCTCATTTACCATTTCTCTCTTTTTCTACCTGCAATAGTCACCAATTAAAAACAAAAAACCTCAGTGTATTAAATAAAACTAAGTATTGCCAAGAATTATACTAATATTTGTAAGCAGCCAATCCACATACTAACTCAATTAGTTTTCATCAAATCTATGTATACTTTCTGTCTTAGAGAAAAATGTCGACAATTAGAATAAGGAAGTGATTTTTTTTCCAGATCATTTATTTAATAAACAAAACGGAGCTTGAAACCACCCATTATTTGAATTATTTCTATTCCTGGTTATATCACCAATGTGTGGTACAGTGTCTAGTATACAAAAAGAGCTTAAATACATAGTTTGATAAATGATTAAATAAATGTATGGTTGAATAAAATGTTTCTAAAGTTGATACTTATTTCCACTAAAAGAAACTGTATGTCTTTGTATTACATATATTTGAAGAGATTCACAAATGGGCAGTGGCCAATTTAGTTAGTGGCACAATGGAAATCTAACTGAAAGTCAGTAGAGACCCAGAAAAACAATTTCAAATCAAAAGCCTTTGCCATTTTTACCACTATTCAAATATTGACCATATTGACTAATATTTAATGCCGACATTCTCAAGTTTACTTTTTTGTGTGCTCATGAAAAACTGTACTTTCTGATGAAATATATGCTTACCACAATTTTTTTTTTACCACAATTCTTGATCTGATCTCATTTAAGTTATATGAGATCTGTTAGTTATATTTATAACTGCAAATTCTTTTTAAATGGCTACTCAGGCATCATCTTTCCCCCCCCCCCCCAGGGACAGAGAAAGAGAGAGAGGGATAGACAGGGACAGACAGACAGGAACGGAGAGAGGTGAGAAGCATCAATCATTAGTTTTTCATTGCCGCTGGGACACCATAGATGTTCATTGATTGCTTTCCCATGTGTGCCTTGACTACGGGCCTTCAGCAGACTGAGCCACCCCTTACTGGAGCCAGCGACCTTGGGTCCAAGCTGACGAGCTTTTGCTCAAGCCAGATGGGCCCTCGCTCAAGCTGGCAAGCTCAGGGTCTCAAACCTGGGTCTTCCACATCCCAGTCCAACGCTCTATCCACTGCGCCACCGTCTGGTCAGGCTATAACTGTAATTTAAAGAAATAGCACGTAAGCTAATGGGGAAAGTAAAAAACAAAAGAATATCACTATTTATTTGAAATTCTGTGAATTTTATAAATTTGATTAGTTGTATTTATTTTATAAATGAAAATATCAAAAATATAACTAAATCTAAATAGAGGACACAAATTATAAATACTGGAGAAAAATTCTAGAAATATAGAATGATTGTGAATACAGCTTACTTTGCCACTGTCTTTAGAATTATGATCAGCTTAAAGAATCTAGCTGAATATTGTAGGTATATATTAGTCTTTGTTGAGATCATACATCAGGGATCATTGACATTACAAAACAGATTAATGAATGAATGCACTTTTTGTGTTTTAAGTTAAAAACAACATTTAATGTATATAGTATAATTTTGTTAATTATTCCCCCTAGAGCCAAGGTCTTCCCTTAACCAGCTAAATATTGATCCCAACACACATAAAGCTAAGTTGGCTGATAAGACATACATTGGAATATGAGAGGCTATGTTTAAGATAAAAGAAAGTTATGAAAATAGGAAGACCATTTAAGATACTTGACAACTACAGAGTAAGAACTAGTTTTGTGCTTAAAAATTTTAATAGAATCCAGTATATAAGGATTTGGGATTACATAGCTAATCTCTTAATGACAGTTTATGCGTCTCTAACTACAGGGAAGCAAACGATTGCTCTATTTTGGTATATAAAGTATTATGTAAAAGAACATTTTTTTCCTGAGGAAAGTAATATAAAAAACTAGAAATATAAGCTGCTTATGGCATAGAATCAGCTATAACTAAGAAAAACTAGAAAGCAAGGCGCTTGTGCATAAATATAAAAATCAGATGCTATGCTGTCAAATATCTATGGCAATACATTAAATAACAGACTAACTGTTAACCAATTAAGATAAAGTTCCCATATAAGATAAAATTGACTGTGTTTTGTTTATTTACAATGGGCATATTACTCTATTGTCTTTACCTACCATTCAAGGTAATGAAATAAGGATATTCTTACCATCAGACTATTAATCCTTTTAGTACCTATACTTACAATTGCTAATTCTATATTCCTTAGACTTTTCTTTATCCTAGTGGCCAATCATATTATATAGTTGATAGCAGTTCAATCTCTAGCTTAATAGTTAAATAACCATTATATTAAATGTTTCTTTTTCAAATTTCTGTTTCCTGAGTGGATGGTGATTGATTGCTACAAAAAATGGACCTTATTTTCTTAAGTTGTTTATATTTCCATATCAACTTTAGAATTAAAATAATTGAAATGATACCTTTTTTAAAGTATGTTTTGATGTTAAAGGGAATATTTTCAGATATATGTATTTTGTTTGATTGATCCATATGTATAGTTCTGTTTCATTTATATTTGTTGAATACATATGTGTTTATTTTTATATTCTGATCAATATTTGCCATTTATTGTTCACTCCTCATCCTTGAAGATTAGAGTTCTCATCTGGAAATATTAATTCAGTCTTAAGTTTAATACTCTTCTCTCATAAAATGGATCTGCAGCAACAGCTTCTCTTAGATTTACTTAAATCCATTTCACTTTTTTTTTTTGTAGCCTTATAAATTATTGTTCACTCTCTTTTGGCCTCCATGGTGAGCAGTCACAGGTTATGGAAATCAAGTTGTTCCTACATTTCATGTGTATTGTTTTTTAATTGATTTCAATAATTTATTTTAACGGTGGCTTTTAATAATTTAACTTTGATGTACTTGGAACGTGTGTGTGTGAGTGTGTGTGTGTGTGTGTGTGTGTGTGTGAATATTTTTAAATTTATCAGCTGCTTTTTTTAAAAAAATAAAAGAAGGGGGAGTCTGACCAGGTGGTGGCACAGTGGACTGGGATGAGGAAGAACCAGGTTCTAGACCCCGAGCTCACTAGCTTGAGTGCAGGCTCATCTGGCTTGAGCAAAAAAAGCTCTTCAGCTTGGATCCAAGGTCGCTGGCTCCAGCAAAGGGTTACTCGATCTGCTGAAGGCCTGCGATCAAGGCACATGTGAGAAAGCAATCAATGAACAACTAGGGTGCCATAATGGCAATGAAAAACTAATGATTAATGCTTCTCACCTCTCTCCGTTCCTGTCTGCCTGTCCCTATCTGTCCCTCTCTCTGACTTTCTCTCTGTCCCTGTAAAAAAAAAAAAAAAATGAAAAGAAAAAGAGGGGAGATAGAGAGACAGGCACCCAGACCCAGACCAGGAGCCATCCAACAACCCTGTCTAGGACTGATGGTCCAGTACCAAGCGCTTTTTAGCAGCTGAGGCTGCCATGTTTGGACCAACCAAGCTATCCTCAGTTCCCAAGCCATTGGCTATGGGAAGGGAAAGGGGAAAGAAGAGGCAGAGGAATAGGGGAGAGGCAGATGGTCACTTCTCCTATGTGCCCTGACCAGGAATCAAACCCAGGATGTCTGCATGCCATGCCAATGCTCTATTCCCTGAGCCAACCAGCCAGGGCCTGCTCAGATTCTTAAATACATAAATCTATGTTTTTCTCTAAAGTTGGGGATTTCCAGCAATTATTTGTGTACTTTACTTGCTCACTTCTCTCACTTTTCTTCTTCTGGCATTTCAATTACCCATATGTAGATAAATGAATGAGTAAAATTGTCAAAGCCTAAGGAGAAAAAAATGTCCCACATATTCCAGGGTTCAGACAATCTTGGTTACTAATTTTTCTCTCTTTTATTTAGAATGGATGCTATTACCACCATTAATCTATCTTCAAACTTACTGGACCTTTTTTCTGAGATCAGAGATTACATTTTTCTATTCTAAATTTTTACTTTAAAAGCTACTTTCTATTTCTTTGAGACATTTCTCTGTGTTTAGCTCATTTACCTTGATGACAAATATTTAGAGCTGCTTTAAACTTTTTCTCTGATAATACCAGAATCTGAGTCTTGTTGGTAGCCACTGCTTTTCTTTGCCTTGAGAAATTATTCAATTTACTTGATTTATACATGTTAATTTGAGATTTTATCCTGGACACCGTGAACATTATATTTTGGGTATTCAGAATTATTTTATATTGTTCTAAAGGAAGTGGATGTTTTGTCTAGCAAAATCTAGATTGAACCAAATATCTGCTATACTTTTGGTGGGTAAGAACCCACATCTCAAATCAGACTACTTTAATTTTTAAGTTTTCCCTGCACATGCATCCAATCTTAACAAACTCATACACAGATTTTGGAGTTTGTCTCTCTAGATCTCTCCTTTCCAGAGTTTCCTTGTCACTTTCTAGTCACCTTGATTTCCCAGGCTTCTTTCTTTGGTTCTCCCATCTGGAAATAACATCTGTACTGTTAATATTTTAGCCACATGTCCCCTGAAACAGAAAACCCAGTCATGTGGTCACTTTCTTTAAAGCTTGACTCCTTTCCGAATTTTCCTATTCTTCACTCATTAGATCCCTTGGGTAGTTTTATTTTAAATTTGGTCAGAGTTTATGATTGTTTCTTTTTTGTCCAGATTAATCATGACATGATCATTTTAGGAAACAATGTAGTTGAAGTTTAAAACAAGCAATACATGATCACTGATATCTTTACAACCAACAAAGAACATTTATTTTAAAATTAATATCCTTGTTTAATATGAGTGACCTAAGAAGTGTTCACAATGACAAAATAGTAGATTTAGAATACTCATTTTGGCATATTTCTATTAAAATCATGTGTAAACTTAATGTACATATGACCCTTCTATGTTTATTATTCATTCATAAATCCTAGACATTTTAGTCTAAATTATATTTTTCTTATGATGACAAAAGATTATTCTATTAATAATCTTTAGGATTAAATATATTATTCTCATTAGATTATACAAAAAAATTTTATTGAAAGTAATTAAGTTATGAATTAAATGTGCATCTACCCATCTTTTGAGAACCGTAACATTATTAAAATAATGCTCTAGTGGAGAATACTTAGCAAATGGTAGAAAGAACATTCATTTTTACTTTGAGACTTTGAAAAAACCTAATAACATGAAACTGCCTCATTTGCAGTGTGTATATTTTCTTAAGAGAAAGGCCTATAAGACTTATTGACATTGATTCTAATAGTATACAATTTTAATTGCCTTTCATATTTTATTGTAGCTTTCAAATATATAACCTCTGCCAAATACCAAGCTCAGTTCAACATCTCTCCATGGTAATCATAAACTCTCTTTTCCTAACCTAATTCCTTAAACTGTATCATAATATCCTTCTGGTCCTGCACACCTGCACCTGTTGGTAATTTTCAAACATTCAGATGTCAGGTAGTTGGATTTGTTAGCTGGAAGGGCTTTTCATCTTACTGTGGGTAGTGTTTTGCCCATTACTAGGTGTGCTTTTTTTTTTTTTATGGGCAGGATAATGATATTCATGGGAAACTGTCGGACAGAGAACTAAGCTGAACATTGCAGCAAATCTGCATCACAATGCACTGCCTTCTTTTTTACTGCTGAGAGAGAGAAGTACAGCTTTAAGGACATTTCCTATGACCTTACTGTGTACTCCATGTAGAAAATTGGTTTGGGATCTGATTATTTAGGAGGATATCTCACAAGAATATTAATCAAGTAATAGCATGCATACTTTATAACTTGCCTTTTTATATGGCTTACAAAGTCTTCAGCTTCTCTTTTACTCTTCTTTTTAAAAAATATTTTCAATTTGAAAGTTAAAAAAGAAACAGGTGCAGAATGATAAATTTTGCAGGAACATATGGTTTATGCTGACATAAGAGGGACACGGTAGTGAGTTTAAGAAGAGGCATTGTGAAAGAAAAGAGAAAGCCATTTGAATGTATTCTGACCTGGTACAATCACTGGTGAGTAATCTAACGATAACTCAGTACATTACTTGAGGTCTGTAAAGCGAGTAGCCACGGCCACCATGACAGCCGCCTGGCCCATGCAGGTTCGCATTTGATTCGGACAGACGGTAATGAAACAATGGAGTGAAGAACTGGTGAGCCATTAGCTTTAATTCTAGCTTGCACCTGGCAGGCAAGAAATACACACAGTGGGAAAACATTTCCCTTTCCATTCAGGGCTCACAAAGCCACTGACTTATCCGAGTTTCCTAGAATCAAAGTTTCTAACTCACCAGGCTTATGCATGTCTGTTCCCCATCTCCTTCTCTCTGAACAAACTATGCACAAACTGGCTTTTCCTTCAGCACTCCACCTTCTTGTTTGCTTCTCCTCTCTTCCACGTGGCCTTTCTCTACTCTCCTCTCTAATGCTAATCTCAGGAACTGAAAGAGAGCAAGATCCTGGTCTGCCCCATTTTATAGTGTAGTAATCAAAACCTTTAATCCAATATACAAGCAAGGAAGTCTCTGATACAAAGTCACTTATCTGAGTCATAATGGGGAAAAGCTTAGTTTTATTTTTTTTATTTTTTTATTTTTATTTTATTTTTTTTTAATTTTATTCATTTTAGAGAGGAGACACCGAGTGAGAGAGAGAAAGAGAGAGAGAGAGAGAGAGAGAAAGGGGGGAGGAGCTGGAAGCATCAACTCCCACGTGCCTTGACCGAACCAGTGCAGGGTTTTGAACTGGCGACCTCAGTGTTCCCCGGTCGATGCTTTATCCACTGCGCCACCACAGGTCAGGCTGAAAAGCTTAGTTTTAAAACTAAGTCTTAGGCTATAATGATAGTGCCTGCTTACAGCCTATCCCTCAAACCCAAGTGGCCTTGCAAACATTTATGACTGTAATCTTAAAACTGTTTTGTGGGACCCTGTTGGTCAAATAAGTTTGTAAATATGATATATATGTTTGCTTGCTTATAGTTTGCATTAGGTATAGGGGACAGGCTGTAAGCAGACAGAGTCGTATTAGCGAGCCAACACATATATCATATTTATAAACTAATATGACCAACATCCAGGTTAATTCCTACCTGACCTTCAGTTCACAGCTCAATGTAACTTCCTCAAAGGAACCTTTATTATACCTGGTTCCCTGTGCATTTATTTTCTAGGATTTAGAGTAGTTTCCAATTTAAAATTTTGTATTATTGAATTACTCTCTGTTTATTGCACAGGACCGTAAGCTTTGTAAGTCCCGGACTCATTTGTTTTCCTACTGTTGGGCAGATGAAACATATTATGCTCACTTTGTTAAAGATGGTACTGCCCACATACAAGTTTTAAGAGTAAGTTTTTCCCCATACCCTTGACTGATTGCATGATGTAGCGTGGTTCACTCTCATGAGAAATCCTCCCATTATGCCTCAGATGAGTGACTTTGTATCAGAGACTTTCTTGTTTATAGATTGGATTAAGGATTTGGATTTCTACAGTATAAAGTGGGGCAGGCAGGGAGCTTGCTCGCGCTTGGTTCCTGAGGTTAGTATTAGAGAGGAGAGGAGATTAAGGCCACATGGAGGCCAGGAGAAGCAGCCAAGATGGCGGAGTGCTGAGGAAGAAGCCTGTTTGTGCAGAGTTTGTGCAGGAGGAGATGGGGAACAGAGGTGAATAAGTCTGGTGAGCTAGAAACCTTTGATCCTAGGAAACTCGGATAAGTCAGTGGCTTTGTGATCACTGAATGAGTGGGTTTTGGAGCCCAGTGTGTGTTTGTACTTGCCCTCCAGGTGCAAGCTAGAATTAAAGCTGATGGCCCACCAGTTCTTGGCTTCGTTGTTTCATTACCGTCTGTCCGAATCTAATGCAAACATGCATGGGCCAGGCGGCTGTGATGGTGGCCTTGCCTTCTGGCTTTACACCTGCCATTAAATTTTTGGTTATAATTAATTGCCTGGAAATTAACAAATATATGTTGAGTGATACATATTTTTTTTCCTGAAAAATAATTTTGAGCTTTTACTGGTTTGATATTTGTTCACAGTTGCCCATATAACATGCTATAACATTTATGACTGTATTCCTAAAACTGTTTTGTGGGACCCTGTTGCTCAAATAATTTTTAAATATAATATATATGTTTGCCTGCTTATAGTTTGTATTGGGTATGGGGGACAGGCTATAAGCAGGCAGAGTTGTTATAGCCTATAATTGCTGAAAGAAATTACTTAGGAGATTATTAGCTTTATTATTAGCTTTAAAAGGAGATCTGCCTTTCAGAAACATTGAATTAGTGTAGTAGTACTATAAGTGGAAAGAAGTTGATAATCTGAGACATATTCAGTTAATTAAATACAATGAATTTGACGATAGAACAACTGTTCTTTAAGCAGACTATTACTGAGAGTGATAAGGTTTCTAACATGAACAAGAATTGGTTAAGTCAGTTTCACTTAGATGAGAAACACTTGCTCAGTTTTCCTTATTCATGTAGAGTTTTAACTATAGTGGATGTAAGGTACTGTTGAGATATTCTAGAGATAAGGTGAAGGAGTCCATTGGCTAATATGGAGAAATCTGGAGGGGAGATATAAATTTGAGAGTCATTCGGGCATAAGTGGTAAATTAAGTCATGAATGTAAATGCAACCTACTTCAATATCCTGTCTCAATTTTAAAAACAAGCCATACCTGCCTGACCAGGCAGTAGAGCAGTGGATAGAGCATCAGACTGGGATGCAAAGGACTCAGATCTAAACCCCGAGGTCGCTGGCTTGAGCACAGGCTCATCTGGCTTGAACATGGGCTCACCAGCCTGAGTGCCGGGTAGCTGGCTTGAGCATAGGATCATGGACATCACCTCATCATTGCTGGTCTGAGCGCTAAGGTCACTGGCTTGAGTCCATGGTTGCTGGCTTGAGCAAGGGGTCATTTGCTCTGCTGGAGCCCCGCCTCAGTCAAGGCACATATGAGAAAGCAATCAATGAACAATTTAGGAGCTGCCATGAAGAATTGATCCTTCTTACCTCTCTCCTTTCCTGCCTGCTTGTCCCTATCTGTCTCTCTCCCTGTCTCCCTCTGTCTGTTGCAAAAAAATAAATAAATAAATAAAAACAAGCCAGACCAGTAGAAGAATTTAAAGAAACCAGTTGAAAGAAACAAGTCTTATTATAATATGTAATAAATGATTTTACTCTCTTGAAACTGTGAAGTAACCTGAAGAAACTGATACTGAGAATATAAAATTCAGTAATAATTCTTCACTTTAAACCCTGCAGTGTAGTGTAATATATATATGTATTTACATATATATATATAATAAATATATTTATAATTGTTTATATATATATAATATGTATATAATTGCTTCATAAAGTAGTTCTTTTTTCTGTTTCACTAGGAATTAGTCGCTTTCAAAATGTTGGCCATATTTAAACAACTTTTAAGTTTTCAACATTTAATTTTGAGTAGTTTTCAAAGAACAAGTAATTACAACAACAAAAACTCTGGATCTTCTTGGAACTATCTATAACAAGTTTAAAGTTTGCTTACAAATATTCTTAAAGGAGATATAGGTATAAACTGTGCAGTTTAACATAATTTTATAACCAATGACCAATTTCCAAACGAAGTATAGATACAATACTGTTCAAAGAAATCTAAGAAACATCTAAAAGTATAGGTAGCAGTGTAATTTCTGTGAGGTCTAAGTTTCACAAGTAGTGTTGCATTATGCATTACATTTGGTATTTTACCTGTGATTATCATACTGACAGAAAATGCAGGTTCGTTTATCTGTGATCAAAAATATCTATACTGCTAGGCCACTATGTGGCTTTGTATAATAATTCAAAATTGTTTTAAGTGAATGCAATTGCCTTCAACTTCAAACAAGCTAGATGTGTCTCAAAGTGTAAAACAAAAACAGGAACACTAATTATAGATAAGCATTTCTGCCTGACCACAGAATAGATTAAACTGATTAGCATTTTATCAGAATATCAGAAAACCATGTTAAGCCTAAAATTGTTCTAACCTTGATGGAAATGGATAAAGTGTAAAGACATGCCAACTCAGTCTTAATAATATTATCTCTTATCTAAAAGCAGTTTTCTTCTTTGTAACAGGATATATACACTTGGAATTTTGATTTAATGTATTAATAATTAATAATGAAATGGAAAAATATTGAAAACGTACTTTTATTGCTGTTACCAACATCAGCAATAATGGGATGTCATTAGCATTACAACAAAAACAAATAGAATATTAAACTAGAATATAACCATTAAAAAGCCACACTTTGGTCCCTGGCCAATAGGCTCAGTAGTAGAGTGTCACCCCAGCATATGGATGTCCTAGATTCAATTCCCAGTCAGAGCACACTGAAGTAACCATCTGGTTTTCCACCCCTCTCTCTCCCCTCCCTCTCTCTCTTTCTCTCTTTCTCTTCCTCCTCTTCCTCTTCTTCCTCCTCCTCCTCCTCCCACAGTCGTGGCTAGATTGACTTGAGCAAATTGGCCCCAGGTGCTGAGGATAGCTCCATGGAGCCTCTGCTTCAGGTGCTAAAAATAGATCAGTTGTGTCAGTTGTGAGCATAGCCCCAGATGGGTTGAGCATTGCCCCTAAGGGCTTGCCAGGTATATCCCTATAGGGGGAACATTCAGGAGTCTGACTGTTTTCCCTTCTCTCACTTAAACACACACACACACACACACACACACACATACACACACACACACACACACACACACACACACACACACACACACACACACACACACTTTGACCCTGGCCTGGAAACTCAGTGGATAAAGCATCAGCCTTGTGTGCCATAGGTCGCAGGTTAGACCTCCAGTCAGGGCACATTGCAGAAGCAATCAATGAGTGCACAAGTAAATGGGATAGATAAGTGTAACAAGTTGATGCCTCTCTCTCTCTCTCTCTTGCACGCGTGCTCTCTCTCTGTTTCTTCTTCTCTTTCCCTTCACTCTCTTTTCTTTCTCTCAAATCAATAGAAAAATTAAAATTAAAGAATAACTCTTAAACCACACTTTGTAAAACTAAATCAATAGCCAAGTTTTTTTTTCTAGGTATGTGCACAACATTAAAAGAAGACCAAACAAAGAGACATTCTTGAATTATAGTAGATACGATTTTTATTAGTTCAGCTTTTTCCTCAGGGAGGAGTAAAATATGCAGCTCAGTGTTTTTTTATCTCACACCACAAAAATAAAACCACCTACACTGTATGAGATCAAATTGTCCCATGGGCACAAATATATAAATAAATGGATAGATAAAGTGCTAATGTTACTAGCATCTCCAGAGGAGTTTTAGGAATATTTAAAATAAAGGGCTGAATTTCTGTTATGACTTGGTACATTCATCAGCTGTTAAACTACAGTATGGGTACATAGATTTAATGCTTATGCTGGTAACTGGTAAATATGATATTTCCATTGTGTTCAAACTTTACTGCAGCTTATTACTTTAACTTCCTTTTTCTATTTAGAAAAGTATAATATCCTTCCTAAAATGAGAAAGAAATTCTATGACAAATGAGTAAATCAATGGTTGGGCACTACAGTCTCCTGATAATTTTCTACCTAAAGGCTTCCATTATTTCTATTATAATTAAATTAATAGGTATCATGATTAATCAGTAATTTCAAAATTCAATATAATCTGATAGATTACCTGTGTCAAAATTTTTGAAAAGGTCTTTGGTATGCCAGATCAAATCAAGTCAAAAATACAATTTGATTATTTTTCTTAATATTATTTAATTAACTACAGAAATTATGTTAATCCTAGGTTACAAATATAGAGATTTTTAAACTATGTTTGTTCAAATATTAAGATATATTTTCTGCAGATACTGAACTTGATTACTAGAAAGGAACAGTTTTCATGCCAGGTAGATATATCACACTTGTCAAATTGTAAAAAGTTTTTTATTATATATAAAAAGAAATAATTGTCCTCTATGATAGCATACAAAAAATCAGATAAAATCATTTCCTTTGTTAATCTAGAATTGATTTATTATCTTGGCATCATGCCAAATACAAGCAGTTGACAGGTCAATGTCAATAATCCATTCCTGAAAGGCAGAACACCAAATGCAGCTATTTGTTGCTATTTTAGTTGGGGGGAGGGGGTAGTTATGTTACATGTTAAGTTCAAACACTGAAAGAATTTACTGATGTTTAAGGAAAACACAACAAATACCTATATATGACATTTATTATGCTAAAATGCAAAATACTTTAAACATAAGCATTTTCTGTTCATTAAGCATTTTTGTAAACAAACACTTATTTTTCATTCAGTAACAGATGGTTTTCTGCCAGGCTATCAGACAATAAAGTAAATGATATAAATTAGATAATTACAAGTAGTAGTAAGTCTTATAAGAAAACAGAATTAGGATGCATTAGGGGCGACACAAGAATCTATGTAAACACAATAAATTTAAAAAATTATACACACACACACACACACACACACACACACACACATGCACATATAAATGGAAACAGAATTGGCCTGACCTGTCACTGGTTTGAAACCCTGGGCTTGTCTTGTCAAGGCACATATGGGAGTTGATGCTTTTTGCTCCTCCCTTCTTCTCTCTCTCTTTCTCTCTCTGTCTGTCTGTCTGTCTCCTCTCTCTAAAATGAATAAATAAAACTAAAAATAAAAGAATAAAGAATTGGTTAGTAATAAAGAAAAGATTAGGACACAGTAGAAGTGCTAAGAGAAATGTCATCATTTAATGAAGATTACATTTTTGGCTTTTAAAAAGAACCATTCTCTTGGACTATGGTATAGCTTTACACATACTATCTTATTTAGGTTATAAAGTATTTGTAGAAAGGGCATTGCTTTATAGATGAGGCAATTAGGCACAAAGAGTTTTGTTTTTGTTTTTGCTTTTTTTTATGTTTTTTTGTTTTTTTAACTTCTACATATACAGAGCTTTCTCAACAGGTTTGCTGTGAATACAATATTGAAAGAGCTGAAATTATAACAGATGGTTTAGAAGTGAAAATTTCAGAGAAGGAAACTACAAAATAATAATAATAATAATAATAGTAATAAAAATAATGTCAGAGTGGAAAGTTCAGAGTATGTAGTTGAAATGGCATGGAAGTAAAACTTACTGATCTTGAAAAAAATCGCATTTTTTTTTTTTTACAGAGACAGAGAGAGAGAGAGGGAGAGTCAGACAGAGGGACAGATAGGGACAGACAAACAGGAATGGAGAGAGGTGAGAAGCATCAATCATTAGTTTCTCATTGCCTTTGCAACACCATAGTTGTTCATTGATTGTTTTCTCACAAGTGCCTTGACCACGGGCCTTCAGCAGACCGAGCAACCCCTTGCTGAAGCCAGTGACCTTAGGTCCAAGCTGGTGAGCTCTTGTTCAAGCCAGATGGGCCCGTGCTCAAGCTGGCAAGCTCGGGGTCTCGAACCTGGGTCTTCCACATCCCAGTCTGATGCTCTATCCACTGTGCCACCACCTGGTCAGGCGAAAAAATAGCATTTTTGATGAGCTGTCCCACATACTTTGAGTTTTTGTGCAATTTTGGAAGAAACTGGATTTAGGGTGAAGTAGGTGAGTCAGGTAGCTAAATATAAAATTAAAATTGAAATAAAAAATATAGCATTTGGAGGAGTAAAACACATAGAATAGTTTTTATAAGCATGGGTTCTCAAAACAAATTCTTAGATTTAAATCTTTACTTTATCACTTACTCATTGAACCACACTATTTATTCACTGTACATCTCAGATTCCTCATTTGTGAAATGGGCACAGAAATAGTAATTACTTCCTAGTATTAAATATATCAATCAGTATGTGCAAAATACTTAGCATTTCACTTGAATTAATATTAGGCATGGCCTTGGTCAGTTGGTTCAGTGGTAGAGCATTGGCCCAGCGTGTGGATGTCCCAGGTTTGATTTCCAGTCAGGGTATACAGGATAAGTGACCATCTGCTTCACCACCCTGCCTCTTGTTGCTTTCTCTTTTTCTCGCTTTCCCTCCTGCAGCTATGGCTCGATTGGTTTGACTGAACTGGACTCAGGCAATGAGGAAAGCTCCATGTCCTCTTCCTCAGGCACTAAAAAATGGTTCTGTTGTTGAGCAATGGAGCAATGATCCCAGATGGGCAGAGAATTGCTCCTAGTGGGCTTGCTAGGTGGATCCCGGTTGGGGTGCATGTGGGAGTCTATCTCTGCCTCCCCTCCTCTCACTTAAGAAAAATTAATTATGCATACACACACACACACATACTAGGCACTCATTATTAATACTATAATATTATTATTATGTTTATAAGCTCAGATGGATTTCAAAGAGGTTGCTTTAATAGAAGGTTGCAATATTAGGGGTTGGAAAATAGGTTAGTAATACTGATGATGAAAATTCTTCTCCTGGCTCTATATAAAGATATGTAAGAATGAGAATAATTTTTTACTGGAATTAGCTTAAAGGAAGTGGATTCTTTAGGAGAGATTCAGGTATCAACTAGAAATGTACGAAGAGTTTGAAATAAAAGCTGTTGAAACATTTAGCAAATATTTTCATTTTAGGCAAACATAAAAAAGTAAAATTCCCAGGAGCTAAAAATAAAGAAGGAGTTACAGGACAAGTGAAAGGGTAGTTAGGTAATAAACTTGCTTATAGGGAAATGAAAGTAAAATTAAATCCGGTCTATCTTGACCTGAAATTTTGGTAGAAGAAAGAAAAAAAATCTCCTTCAGAAATTTGAGATTATAGACTTACCTTCAAATGGGTTTGGGGTACTAAATTATATCACTTGTGTGGTCTACTCAAAAAGCTAAAACATTAGTATCAAAATGTAGCAATTATAACAGTTAATTTCTACATCACCCGATAACAACTTGATTACCAAAATATATTTTCAAACTGGATCTCACAGGATTTCCACAGATAAAAAACAAAATACAAGGTCACAATTCTAAATTACAAAATACACAATAAAACAAACCACCATAAAAGAGAGTTGGGGAAATAGCTGAATAAAAATCTTGTCAAACTCCAGAAAATAAAAATATTGGCTATAGGTAAAAAATGTAAATGTATAAATTAACTTCAAAATATTAAAGGATATTGAAACATATTAAAGTAATATATTATTAAGTGGTAGATTTTAAAGAAGAAATGCAATTTCTAGATATGACACATAAAATAATTGAAATCAAATAAAGAAGTTAAGCATCTGTTTAGATAAAACTGATATAATAATTAATACATTAGAAAAAGATCCATATACCTTTTTCAAATAGATCACAATTAAAAATTTGGAAAATACATAAGAGAACTTAAATAAAAGTAATTTGCAATGGAAGAAAAATAAAAATTCAGAAGAAGATCAAACAACTTTGAGTAGGGGAGAAAACTTCAAGAGAAAAATAACATATATTACCAGATTCTAGAGGATTCACAAACTTCAAGCAAGATATTTAAAAAAAGGAGAACAGCCTGACCAGGCGGTGGCGCAGTGGACAGAGCATCGGACTGGGATGTGGAAGACCCAGGTTTGAGACCCTGAGATCGCCAGCTTGAGCAGGGGGCCCATCTGGCTTGAGCAAAAGCTCGCCCGCTTGGACCCAAGGTCACTGGCTCCAGCAAGGGGTGGCTCAGTCTGCCGAAGGCCCGTGGTCAAGGCACCTGTGAGAAAGCAATCAATGAACAACTATGGTGTCGCATCGGCAATGAAAAACTAATGACTGATGCTTGTCATCTCTCTCCGTTCCTGTCTGTCTGTCCCTATCTATCCCCCCCTCTCTGTCCCTGTAAATAAATAAATAAATAAATAAATAAATAAATAAATAAATAAATAAATAAATGAGAACAGAAAGAAAATCAACCTAAATACACTGAAATAAAATTTTTAAAAATCCAAGATAGAAAAAATTTTTAAATAATATTCAAAGGGGAAGCACAAATATAGTTGTAATTATACGGAGTAGAAGACTTTAAAAGAAGAGAAGTTGAATCTATACTTAAATAAATTTAAAATTCTGAGCAAATTTGCTAAACTACACTTTTGAACTTGGTAAAGTATTACTCAAGAAGACTGGCTGAACTAGGCATGCCTGGAAAAGTAAAACTTAAAGAATTTTTCACAAACAGATTTTCACTGAAACAACATCTAAAGGATGCTTCTCTCGAAGAAGTAAACCAAACACAGACATAAGTAAATATAGTAATGCTGACTAAATAAAAAAAATTAAATATGAGATTAAAATGGCAACAGAGTGCTCTTCCCATCAGGCGCTTGTGCCATTGCTTGGCAACCAAGGTATTTTAGTGCCTGAGGTGAGGCCATAAAGCCATCAATGCCCTGGACCAACTTGCTTGAGCCATTTAAGCCATGGCTTCAGAAAAGGAAAGAGAGAGAGAGAGTGAGAGAGAAAGAAGGAGGAGGGGGAGGAGTGGAGAAGCAGATAGTCACCTATGCTGTGTGCCCTGAATGGGAATCGAACCTGAGACTTCCACATGCCTGGTCAATGCTCTACCACTGAGCCAACCAACCAGGGCCAAGAATGAATATTTTTCAAAAAGATAAAGCAGGTAAATGGAAATCACAAAAGAAATCCAAGGAGAGTAGGAATCACGTTATATATAAACGGTCTAAAGTTAGACCATCCCAACTGGATACATAAAAAAGAGAAGGAATTATCAGTATATGTATTTTACTAGGCACTCACTCAAAATAAGAAAGAACTTACAGTAGGGGGAAAAAAATCAACCAAGGAAGAGAACATATAACTATATAATGCAAAAGTAGACATGAATAGAAAGTGAAAATTATTAGAGCTATAAAGATTTATATGATAATTAATTGTATTTTAATAATATCGTGTTTTAAAATAAAGTAACAATGGACTATGACAGAAAATATATAACAAATCTCCTTCCATAGAGATATTAATATACCATTCTCTTTAATTGAATGATCAAATAAATTAAAAAGCAAATAATTTTAGAGTTTTTTAAATAATAATTTAACAAACTTGTTTTCCCTAAAGTAAAATATAGAAATTCGCAGCTCCAAGTTTCATAACACAAAGTTGCATGTAATTTTAATAAGTATTGACCATGTACTACAACTCAAATCTTATTAAAAACCTAATTTTCATTCTAAGATTGCTTTATAATTATTTGGTTAAATTAGAATTTGATTACAAAGTTGACAAATAGTCAATAAGAAAGCAAGTAGCTTCCATAATGCAAGATGCACAGTTAAGGAGGGACAATAACAAACTGGCAATAAACAGATTAGAAAATCAGAAAGAAGAGGAAAGGCCAATGTTTTGAGATTATGAAGTGAGAAACATAGCTAGACCTATCTAATCTCAAATATCCTTGGTTCACCACTGAATATTTGGTAGCAGAAGGGACTGCTGGATGTGAATAATTTCTAGGATAGTTTGTGGAAGCTGGTTTACTTGTGTAGGGCAATGATGGGAGACACTGGAAGGAAAATGAAACTCAATTGAAAAGTATGAATCATCAAATGTGAATAAGTGAATCTGGCAAAAAACTGAAGTTTTATTTTGGGATGCATAGATTATTGGTATTAATTACCATCTCAGCAGAGACATTGTTACAGTTGAATTGGGGAGTTATAAGGTCAATTTCCTGTTCATTATGAAAGGATTAGAAGTTCTAGGCTTTCAGAAGAGTTAGAATTCTTTTCTGCCTAGTGTCTGCACACTAAAAATATGAGGAGCTTCATAAATCCACAGAGTGCATTAAACAAATTCAGAATCAATTTTTCATTCTCTTTCACCACCATTTATCGGCCCTTAGCCTTATGTTTCTTCTTATGTTTCTATGCTACTTTTACTGACTCTGGTTTTCCATGCACATATAAGAAAAGAGCATATGGGATATACCGCTGTATTAAAGTGCCTCCTACCTTGACACACGCCAGCTGACACTGAAAGTATTTTTTGTAGCAGACCAGATTTATCATGACTTTATATTTTTTAGAAATAAGACAAAAATGTAATAATCAAAGCTTCAAATAAAACACCTTTATTTTACTGCAAAGAATATTATATATTATGACGCAACTTTCCTAGCTCATTCTTTCATATAGCATTTCTTAAAAAACAATACAATCTAAAATCACTCCTCATGTATACAATATACCTAATTTTAAAATCCTTCAATATTTCATATTTAAACCTAAATATATAGCATAGCACATAAGTTGTACACGTTCAAATATAGCATACACGCCATCCATGGCTCAAACTTATTGAAAAATAACTTGTATTTTCTTTAGAATGGAAAGTGACATAGTCTGTTCCTAACACATAGTGATGATAAATTTGAAATTACATATTTTAACCTGCCTACATCAAAGTATAAAGCAATGTATTTATAAGTAAAGGTAAAAATAATTTCTACAATTAACTCATTTGAGAATGTAACGCTTGATTTTAATTAATTGGCCAATTTAGAATTATTTTTTTTTACTCTTGGCTTCTTAAATGGCTGAGCTTTTATTGCACATCCCAAAATTTGTGTTTCACAAATTGACTTGCAAGTTTAAAATGCCATAAATGAAGAGTTCAGGACTTATAAAACCATATTCATTGATTTTCAAATAACTGCTTGTTTAAAATTATATATATATATATATATATATATATATATATATATATATATATATATATAAATTTAATTATCATGTGATTTGGGATTGGTTGGCAAGGGTTCAAAGTATGAAAATATCTTTCCAATAAAATTTTTTTTCAATTTAAAACTAATAAAACATCTACGTAAGTTTAAAGATGAATAAGTAGCAAATAAACAAGTAGTGATTTTTATTCTGTGAAAAGATGTGTTCATCATTTGCAGAGGCAGCATAGCCTACATAGGATAAGGAATTTAGGACCTCACATACTCGTGTTACCAAAGGAAATAGATGCTGTAGTGTTTTGGGAAAACAATTTCAAGGATACTCAGATAAGAGGAGTTTTAAGCAATAGTGGCAAGATTTTTTAAAGTGAAAAGCAAGAATATACTCTCGAGAGACAGAGAGTGGACAGGCAAGAGGGCAGCAGTTTCTCTGAGGTCCTTGCTAAGCTTCATTATATTTGTATTTCTTTGGGTTTTTGAAAGAGCACTGTTTCTTTCAAAAACTATCCAATCTCTTTCCTGGCTGTTCCAGGGCCTGTGCCCTTTCCCTATCCATTCCTTTTCCAAAATTTTCCCAGACCTGTGCCCTCCCCCTTTTATGGTCTCCATTTTGACTCCTACTGCATGTGCTTAGTGAAAGAAATTCCCTTCTCATTTTCTCCATCCGCCCCCTTATTCAGGTGGACTTTCCTTGGGTGACAGAAAAGCTGTCCTTCCTGCCTAATGGGATGTCTTGCTCTCCACCATTTGGCAAAATGATGTCGTTACAGCCCAGGATGGCTGTAAAGATGTATTTTCCTGTTTAATCAGGCTTAATCAGATATATGGTTCTATTCACTCCCTGCTCTTTTGTTAAAATCTAATCAACTGCTCACTCTAACATTCTGACGATTCATATGTCAATATCCTCATCTGTGAAATGTTGATAATAATTGTATATACTTCATGGGTTTTTTTATATGGATTGAAAGAGTTAATACATGAAAAAACACTATACGGTTTCTAGCAGATAATAAAAAGTTAACGCCAGATATAATGCACAGGGTGTTCTGTTTAGATAAATAGTTTTGTATTTTTAAAAAAAGACCACTTATATAAAAGAATTCCACAGGAGGAGCTCCTTAGTAATGCTTGAACAGCTCTATATTTTAATTGTGGTGAGAATTCCATGAATCTTGAGTAATCAAATTGCATAGAGCTACACACAGGTGCATGTGCGCATGCGCAAACACACACACACACAACTGAGTTCATGTTAAAATGGTAAAATTTGAATAAGATTGTTTGTAGATTGTTCCAATATCAGTTTCTGGGTTTTGATACTGCTCTATAGTTTTATGTACCATGTTATTAGTAGGGCAAGCTGGGTGAAGGGTGTACATGACTTCTCTGTACAAATTTTGCAACCCTACATGAGTCTATAATTATTTCAAAATTAAAAATTAAAAACATTTAGACTTAAGAAATCTTTCCAGTCCTACAAACTCAATTCCAATTGTCTTCATTATCAGAGGTGGCAACTTAAAGGAGGGGGGAGCAGGACAGACTATGTAATTGGAAGAGCCCAATGAAAAATTAAATGAAGGTCCTCTCGTTCAAAACCATTAAGGATTTCAAGATGGCAACAGCAAAGATTCAAACCAGGGATGGAGCCCTTCAAAAGATGGAGCCCTGGGGCACTGCACAAGTCACATGACCAAGAAGCTGCCCCTGGGAGCTAGAGACACTTTGACTCTTGAATCACTTTTGTTAAATAAATACATTATAAAGTAATTTTATCTAGATGCCTGGATGAAGAGCAAATATGTGAGTTTGCCTGAAATTTTCCAGACATCTAATTAAAACAGAAAAAGTATTAATCCAGAAGACAGACACCATGAGCAGAATCCCCTTCTTTGGGGTACAGAACTTACAGGATATTTTATAAACACTCAGTAAAGTGGTTTTAACAGAAGCACTTCAGTTTGGGCCCATTTTACCAAAAAAAACTGTACTGAATGATAAGGACCATGGAAGGTACAGTCCTTTTGAATATTTTTATACCTTAAGTTAGAACAGATTTAGATTGCAAATATTTGATAACTTTTAAAAGAAGTTATAATAAAATAAAGCCTCTTATCCATGAAATTTTGGGGGGCTTTCTCTTCACTTTGATGCTTCTGCCATCTTGAAAGAGATAGATCTCAGATAGCTCTAATCTTACACTCATCCATTTTGTACTTGAAAAGCTCTCTTATAAGCTTACGAAGTTATTCAATATGGAAATAAGAAATGAATTTCAAATTCACTCCAGAAATACTTTTATTGAAGAATATAAACTTTACATCTCCATATAGCATTTAAAAAATGTCAGAAGATTCTGACCAGGCAGTGGCGCAGTGGATAGAGCGTCGGACTGGGATGAGGAGGACCCAGGTTCGAGACGCCGAGCTTGCCAGCTTGAGTGCGGGCCCATCTGGCTTGAGCGAAGGCTCGCCAGCTTGGACCCAAGGTCGCTGGCTCCAGCAAGGGGTTGCTTTGGTCCACTGAAGGCCTGCGGTCAAGGCACATGTGGGAAAGCAATCAATGAACAACTAAGGTGTTGCAATGGCAACGAAAAACTAATGATTGATGCTTCTCACCTCTCTCCATTCCTGTCTGTCTGTCCCTATCTGTTCCTCTCTCTGACTCTCTCTCTGTCTCTTTTAAAAAATAAATAAATAAATAAATAAATAAAAAATGTCAGAAGACATAGAAATGGGTGTACAATTACTTAAAATATTTATAATCTTTGACTTACTGAGAAATTTACTATAAGGCTAACTCACTTTGAACATCATCTAAGAGATACTTAGGTTCAGCAGCATCCGATAAAAGCTTGTCTTTATTAAAGTACCAGGCCAACTTACTAACAGGCTGAAGTGAGAAAGTTTATGTCTATAACTACACATCTGTGAATCAGCATTTAACAATTATTTATTTTATTCTAATTTTCTGATGAAAGCTCTAAATTGTAATTTTTTTAAATTAAATAATGTAAAAGACTTGCTTCTTTTATAACATTTAATAGTTCTCTGTCCTGATATAACCACTTATTTAATCATATTAATTTAAACATGTATATAGAAAACTAATGTCAGCTACTTTACATTGTAAAATATACGACAGAAAAATCTATGAACATATTTTTGTAAGTGTATTTATTTGTGTGTGTATATGTGTATGAAGTCACTAATTGGGCAATTCTGGAAGTGACAAATATTTATAGCAATGTCATTTAGGGGAAAACAATTGGATCCAGATTTAGGCTCCTTCTAAGTACAGTCAATAAATTATTATTATTATTTGTATTAAGTGAGAGGCAGGAGGCAGAGAGGCAGAGAGACAGACTCTTGCAGAGGCCAGACCGGGATCCACCTGACAAGCCCACTAGGGGGCGATGCTCTGCCCTCTGAGCTGTGCTCTGTTGCTTGGAACAGAGCTATTTCAGCACCAGAGTTGAGGCTATGGAGTCATCCCCAGTGCTCCGGGCCAAATTGCTCAAACCATTCTGCCATGGCTGAAGGAGGGGAAGAAACAAAGAAAGGGAGAGAGGGAGAAGGGGAAAGGTGGGAAAGCAAATCGCCATTTCTCCTGTGTGCCCTGACCAGGATTTGAACCCTGGACTTCAACACACTGGGCTCACATTCTACCACTGAGCCAACCAGCCAGGGCCAAGTCAATAGATTTTTTTTTTAATTAAAAATACTACAAATATAAAACTTTTGCTTGGTAATGAATATATAAATCCATTGTCATCATTTTGATCAATATATCTTACCTTTTAAGTATACCATGATTAATTAATTTATCCAGTTTTCTACTGAAAGACATTTAAGTTTCTTTCAATTTTTCACTGATATAAACTGATTCAGTAAATCTTTATAACCAAATTCTAACACATCTACCCATTATTACCTGAAGAGAAATTGCTGGAAGTGGATTGCTAAAACAAAGTCTATAAATTTTGAAGGCTTTTGATAATAAAAGACAGTTAATGAACTGTAATATGTGATAGTGACTTTCATTTATAATAGAAATGTAGCAGGTAAAATTTTATTTAATTTGCTTTTGTTTGTCTACAAGTGTGGTCAAATATGTGAAATGTGATTATTTGCCCTTTATATGATTCTTTCTTTAATTTATAAATTTAATCTATAACATTTCTGTCATTTTCCTTATCATACAAACTTTTAATATTGATTCATAAAATCTTATTTGTTAAATATAATCATTTTAGCCTGTGATACTGGCTATGTATTTTTATTTATTCTTACTTTACCTTTAATTTTTCTTTAGGTTTCTCTTTGTGACAGAGATACAGAGTGACTAAGAAAGGGACAGATAGGGACAGACAGACAGGAAGGGAGAGAGATGAGAATTATCAATTCTTCATTGCATTACCTTAGTTGTTCACTAATCGCTTTCTCATATGTGCCTTGACTGGGGGACTACAGCAGACCGAGTGACCCCTTGCTCAAGTCAGCAACCTTGGGCTCAAGCTGGTGAGCCTTACTCAAACCAGATGAGCCCACGCTAAAGCTGGAAAACTTGGGGTTCCAAACCTGGGTCTTCCGCGTCCCAGTACAATGCCCTATCCTCTGTACCACGTCCTGGTCAGGCTTTTCAGGCATTTTGATTATAGAAGCTTTTTGCTGTCAAATATACTACTTTTATTCATTATGTATTTATATTTGTGTTGTTTTGCTAAGAAAATAATTTCATAGCATTATAAAATAAAAATGCACCAAAAACTTTTTCTGATGATTATCATGTTTTATTTTATATCTTATAAATATTCTTGTTTTAACTTTGATTCATAGTGAATTCACTTTGGTTAAAGTTGAGGAAAAAAAGCATATAACTTTGTTTTAGATACCACCGTGTAACAACTGCCTAGTTTCATTTTTAAATATCTAATTCTTCTTTTTATTAATGTCAGACTTGTGGTTTGCAGATTCTCATTTGTTTCTTTTTTATTTTCATTTGTTTCTTTGATCTCAGTGTTTATTCAAGGGCCAATGTCACATTAGTTTAATAGTATAAGACTATATTTTAATATCTGCTAGGACAATGTCCCTCTCGTTTCTCTACTCATAAGTAATAAGCTAAACCTCATATCTTGTAAGAGGTAAAAATATAAGATTCCAAAAGACTCTTTTTACCAGAATAATTTTCATATTTTATCCTTATGGGACTCAACATTAAAATAGCATAAATTCTTCTCAAATTAATTTCTAATTCAACCCACTTCTTTTTTTTTTTTAATTTCTTATTATTTTATTCATTTTAGAGAGGAGACAGAGAATGAGAGAGAGAGAGAGAAAGAGAGAAAGAGAGAAAGGGGGAGGAGCTGGAAGCATCAACTCCCATATGTGCCTTGACTAGACCAGTGCAGGGTTTTGAACTGGCGACCTCAGTGTTCCCAGGTCGTCGCTTTATCCACTGCGCCACCACAGGTCAGGCTCAACCCACTTCTAATCAACATTAGTGGACTATTTTAGAGATAAAAATGTAATTCTAATGTTCATATGAAAAATAAGTTAATGTAAGTATAAATTGTTTATTTTACAAAAACACATTGAGCTTAGTGCAGAGGTAAAAAGGTTCATTGTAGAGAAACATTTAGAAAAATGCTCTAAACTTTAACTACATATAATAATCTCAAAGAAACTTAGGCACTATTTATAGAAATCTTACTGGTACAGTTAGTCAAGTATATGGAGCTCATCTGTGTAATTTTTACCTGGCTTCAAGGTATATCACTTGGAAATAATATTACATCAACTGAAGCATTTATTCCCTCTAAAGATAAATTACAAATTTCAGAGTGAAAATTATTCTTTGAGATAAATTATCAGGTGAGGCACTAGAGGTCTAGAGAATTTAAGTGACTTTCCCCAGGACACAATACTATTTAAGTGCTCATCAGGGAGGAGTAACAAATCTCTATTGTACCTCTCGTGCCCTTTCAACACTTATCTTTCATATTACTCCCCCTCCCCCCAGTTTTACTGTAGCTATGCTGAGAACAATTTTTTTTTTTTAACCAAGATAATTCAGATACAGTTGGGCAAAGAGGGCAGAATCATGTGTGATTAAATGCCTCAGGTACTATGATAGTTATTAGAATCGCTTGCTGGATATTAAAAAAAAATTTCCAGTGAAAAACAGAATATTGGGAAAATAGAAAACCAATCTCAAATAAGGCTGATGAAGTCCCTTGAGGAATTTATTAAGAATTCCACTGCACTCATATATCAACACCTTGGATTCTTTAAAATATATTGGGAATGTGGTCAAAATGATCAGTTTTCATTGATTATAATTTTAACAGCTGAAAAACATTCAAATGAAATCTAGTATATAACTTTTTTGAGAATAATGTACAGTTTTTAAAATTATGATCTGAAAAGAAGTAATGGCACAGAAAAATATTGTTGATAAAAACCACAAATAAAATAATGTTACATTATTTTATTTTTCAAAAACATATATATGTGCATATATGTATATATTTGACATACCTGTTGGTATAGCTAGAAACATATAGAAGATTTGTTAGCCTTGGTCATTTCTATGCATTTTTTATTGTTTCTTTTTTATGTTTACTGCTATTTATAATTAGCATAAATTTTTGTCCATAAGAAAAATTATATTGAAAAAATATCTTCTTAGTTGTGTCACAGCAGAGCTAGACTAACACCTTGACAGTGCTTTGTATTTGAATAATACTATAAAGTTCATAAAGGTTTTCATATGTGCTATATATTCTGAAATTGAAGGAAGATTAATCTTGTAACAAACAGCATGTCATTGCTTAGGCCAGAGATTTTCAACTGGTATGTCATAGTACACTGGTGTGCCACAGAATTTTAAAAATATGTAATGCCTGACTATTTAGTCAAGAGCACTGACCTCTTTTCCCCTAGACTGTCAAATGAAAAAATGGTATCAGCTAACACAGCAATAGCCATCCTATGTGAATGAATCAAAATTGTACCTATTTTTGTCAGATTTACAAAACATGTATTTTTGATGTGCCACAGAATTTTAGTAATTAGTTTGTGCAAACCATGAGAAGAAAATGGTTGAAAATTGCTGCATTAAGTAAATCAGTTAAACTTTAGTTAATAAATTCAAAATACTAAGAAAAGAAATTAGTCTATATAGGGAAAACTAGAGCTGAATTAAGAGAAATAGCTGAATAGTATACAGTTTAAACACTAAAAAAGTAAAATCCCTTTTCTTATTTTAAAAACAAAATATTGTTTAGTTGTTTTATTTTTAAATGGCTGAAATGATGAAAATCAGTTGTTATTTTTTTTCCAAAGTATATTTGGTGAATGTAAAAGTCAGAAAATGCTTAATAACCATCATCGTACATAGACCTAAAATCAATTAAGGCATTAATAACTAACTAAATAGAAAATCAATCACAAAGTGCTCACACAAATTTCAAGGGATTTGGATTAATATCAATGTATATTAATTCAATCCAGAATGTAATTCTCCTAAGGAAAATAATTACTTCCTTGTTATATCAATCTATGTGATTTGGGGGATAATTAAATGAAGCAATGTATATAAATTGCTTATCAGAGCACCTAGCTCAATATATTAGGTTATCTTTAGTACAACATCATTATTATTATCCATGTGTATGGGTAATCACGTGGATCATAATCTATTTCTGCTCAAACCATAATAATCTTGGCTGTTTCACTGTTTATATGAAACTTGTTGGAGCAGTGAATCATGTAAGATAGCTTGTATCAAAATACATAGTATTTTTTCTAACAGATTTAGGTTATTAATATAATTTTCTGCATGTTTTATTCTTTTTTCTGTTTTCAACTTTTAATTCATGATGTATTTAAGCTTTAGAAAGATCTCAGATGAAAAAGAGAAAAGTTTTGTTTTTCTCGACCACGAGCTAAATATTCCCTAAAACAAGCAAACTGAAATGATCTCAAGGACTTGCAAATTTTTTAAGGACTTGAGCTAAAAGAAATAATGTTTATTTTTTTAATGACCATTTTATTTGCCTACCACAAAACTGTTTTATCTAGTTCTCAAGGCCCCATACATCAACATGGCACCTTCCAACTTCAGTAAACTCTTGTCTGTATGGTCGTATTATTGTATCAAGATGTGCCCCTGACATTGCTGCCATGGCACTCAATTTGGCCAGAATAGATGAAAAAAATTTTACCTTTTGCCTTGTGGTTGTTTTAAAATATGTCTACCAATTAAATATTCCCATCAATAAGTGGTATTTAAGTCCTTTTCCCTTGTGGACAATGAGTCCGTGATGGGCTTTTAATGAATAAAATATGGTGAAAGTAATTGTGTGTCCCTTTGGAGACTAAGTTACCAAAAGCTTTATGGCATTCTTTTTCTCTCTCACAGATCACTCATTCTGTAGAAAGCCAGCTGTCATATCATGAGGTCAACCAATCAACCCTACAAAGAGACTTATTAGAGATGGCTACACTAAGTTACAGTTTTTCCCTGCCTTATGCTTCATTTTTATGTTTTTGTTTTTTTTTACTGTAAGCACTTTACTCATATATAACATTTTGATTCAGTTAGTGTTTTATTCTTATAGTAACTCTTTTTGGTTTACTGATGTTTCTGTTTATTTTATAATACTTTGAGCTTTTATGAACTGACAATAACAGATATGTTTTCATTGGAGGAGGCTTGAGGCATCTGACCATGTGGCTTTCTGGGATTCTCCATTTAAGATGACTCTTTTGTTGATATAGTAAAATAAGGTTCATTAAGAGAAGGTGTCCTTTTCTTTTCTTTTTTTAAGAAAACAAGAATGACTTATGATTCTTTAATTTTCTCCTATCTCTGCAGGACCTATAATTTTTTCAGCTTACTTTTTCCCATTTCAAATCTTTTCCTCTAGTAATGCCTTTCTCAGACTGTTAGCCTTGGCCATGGGCAATTTCCAACCTGCTTCACTGCAATTCTCAGAAGTCAGCATTCTGATCTGCCATTTCTCTTATCTGTTTTGAGTTTTACCCTACTCACAGTGGACTTGGCTTCCCAAGAGAATTAATTTTCCTCTGTCCCCACTAGGTCATCGATACTCTTGATTCCTTAATAGTCATTGCGTGACTCTTCAGATCATTGTGAGTTCCAGACAGGTTCTGATACTTATGGAGGTTTATTTCCTTGTTTAAATGTAAGATCACATTTGGATCATTTTTTATGTCCTGGTCATCTTTCAGGCATACATTCTTTGTGTTTTAGATTCCCTCTCCTTTTGCTTATGTACATGATTTTGGAGAATGTATAGACATATTTAGTTTTGAAGTCCTCATTTTTCTACTTATTTTATTTTCTCTAATATTTGATAATTGTTTTTAATATTCATTTATTTCAGTTTCAGTTTCTTATACAATAAGAACACTTTTACTATAACATTTATCATGAGCATATTTTGTTTTCTAAATAATACAGGCTAGGATATGATGTGTTTTCCTTATTATTTTCTAGATAACTATTAAATTCTGTACCACAAGGGGCAGATTTAAAAATATGTGACTAGCTTTTCTTGGTCCTCAATTGAAGGGTAGCTTGAGTTATCTAGTTAATTAGCAATAAAAATAGAAATCTGAAGTTAAAAGTTTAATCAATGCTATATTTTTGTAAAATTTTTAATTACTATCAGAAAAAATATAATTGCATTATGTTGTAGTTTGCCATTTTATTCATTCTCTTTGTTTCTTTAAGGAGCTCTGAGTTCAATAAAACATTTTAATTATAAATCCCTCAGGTAAGCAGACAACACCTACATTTTTTAGTCTATATTCACCGATTAATAAACAGAGTGCCTTAATACTATATTTCTCTCTATAAAATCTGTTTGGGAAAGACATCAAAATCAGAAGTATTGAGTTATACATTCATACCATCTACCTTTTTCTTAAACAATATCTATGGGATCAGGTCCAATATTTCCATTACATTTAACATCTAAAATAGAACCATTATGTTCATTGAAAGTTAAGGGCCACAATGTAACAGTTCATGTAAGAGAAACAAGGTATGACAATAAAGGGCAAATGATGCTAGCCGGAGTAATAATGGTCTTCTCTTTGCTTCCTTCCCTCGGCTATATCTCACCCAATCTTCTTATCGTCCTTACCCAGGCCAATGATATTCAGCACGCCCCTGAAAACTCTCCCACCTCCATTTCCTCACCTATGTATCAGGAAGCATAGACATGCTTGCCACACATCAGGTAAGCTGCGGGGTGTTGGCAGCATCAGGCACAACTACCATCTTATGCTGCTCCGCATGCATACAGGCTACTGTTACGTGGCTAGGTCTCCACTAGGAACCACAGTGGGAGACTCACCATTAATGTCAGCAGTGAGGAAACAGTTCAAAATCTAGATAATAGCCCTAGTCTTGACGGTAGCTTTGATATCTCCGAGGTCCACATTGTGACGACGTAAAAGGCAGTAAGCCATGCACCTACCACATCCAAAGTTAAATATTAACATCGAGTTTGTGCCTCAAAGCAAATGATTGCCATTTCTGCAACCACAGTTTATTTTAGGCTTCTCCAGCAGATATCACTTGGACTTAACATGGCAGAGGGAGATGCTATAGGAATTACTCTATGTACCAGGCAGTTATAAAGTTCTGTTAGATCAGCAATCAGGGTACCATGAGATCTGAATGAAGCACCTTTTGGTTAATGAGGCAGCAAACACTTGTATAGCTTGTGTAAACCTAGGTTCTACAATATTGGCAAGATGGCCACATTTCCTACCATCAAGAAAAAAATCAGATTTCTATAAAATAATGTGTGGATGGTGAGGACTGAGCTATAGGTTAGAAATGTGGAGAGCTGATCAATGAACTTCAACTTGAGCTTTCTGCATAATCAACAGAGGAAAGTTTAAATTAGTAGGGAGGCAAACCTCGGACCATTTCTTCCACTATGCTATGTCTCACTAGACAAGAGATGGGCTGGCACCTTTACTTTGGACCTCTTAACATCCAGAAGTGTGAAAAATAAATATTAGTTGTTTAGACCACCAAGAGTGTCGTATTTTGTTATAGAGTCTCAAACAAGCTAAGCCAATATAGCCGAGGCAGCCAAATTTCAAATAGTCCAGTCCTACAGTTCGCTGAATTTAAAAACTCTGTCCCAAAAGGAACAGAGTAAATTTCCTGATTAGTGAATTAGGGACCAATAAATATTATATGCTCCCATTAGTTTCTCATTGATTTCCTCTCCAGAGTGGTACTACTCAAGCTCAGCTGCTTCTCAAACAAGGCTTCTAAGTGGTTGAATGTCTGTGACTAGGGACAGGAGCCAATAGGTGACATATTATTTATTTGGTACCTCTCAAAATGTCCCAAACAACAGCAGAATCACAAGTTTTTTCTAATATATATGACTAATATATTGGGGACCTTTTCTGAGAATACTATATTTGGTCATATTTGTGGATTGAGGGGTCAATAAAAGAAACCTTGGATTCTTATGTGGTCTGGTAGTCATTTGCTTGTTTGAGAAGCACTTGGACTTCATGTTGACCTATGATAAAATTAAATTTTGATGCTAAAAATTAATTTTTACTATGTAATGGGAATAATCAAAGGAGCTGGAAATGTTAGTGGAGTTTATCATGTGAATTTTATTTAATTATCGCCTGCCATGTCCACTGAGAGTCCTCTTAAGATAGCTTTATAAAAAGTGTACTGGTGTAGGTGAGTGGCAATATGAGGAAGTCGTGATGTGTAGTTTGAAGATATAAGTAGGAAATTATGCCATTAAACAGGGCTTCCTGATTTTAATGAAAATAAGATTCTCAGGTGGCTGAGGCAGTTATTTACGAGAGGTAATTAAGAACAGAAAAATAGCAATAAATATCTAATTATGGGACACTCTTAAGAGAATGTCGATGGCATCCCTAGGACAATTTCTGCTAGATTTATAAACAGAGAAAACTGAACTCCTGGCAATTACAGGGCTGATGAAGGCCAATGTAATAGATAGTTAGAACCCTTTCCTTTTTCCAAATGCAAACTAAAGCACCGTGTGCTATTTGAGAGAAGCGGAGTGTGCATACTCTTAGGGAAGGATCCTGCTATCAGGTTTCATATGTATATCATAATATGTTAATAAGTGGACTTTAAGCCTGAGTCTGCCTCTTCATCAGTACAGCAGGACCCTAAAGCCACAGAATAATTGACTTTCCACCTCTGACCGTGAAGTTGGAATAGATATTTGGGGAAAATGTAGAATTCATTCATTGTTTCCATGACACTTGGAATAAAGAATATACTTTTTTTTATTAAAGGGCCAAGATAATGTGCTCAGAAATAACCTTCCATATCAAGAGAGTAAGAAAAAGCAGTTACATATTCTAGGACAAGTATAGTGTTAGAACCACATCAAAAATTTAAAATTTTAAGAGGTGATTGTGCCTATCATTTAACCTACCTATTCACACTTTGAAAAAGATGGATAGGTCTTAAAAATAATCATGGATTATTATAAACTTAATAGGATCGGTTTCAAATTGCAAATTTTGTGAGATATAGTCTTTTTATTGGAGCAGAGGGTGTATGCCTTACCACCTGAGAAATCACTAGGCAGCAAACAAAAGAAGCATTTTGCTTTCTCCTGGAAAGAATAGCAATGCACATTTTCCATCCTGTTTCAGGGCTATATCAATTCTCTGTATGTGTACCATAGTTCAGTCTAAAGAGAGACTTATTCTCATCAATCCACAAGATTCAGAGCATTTCAGTATGTAGAGTTTGTACCAAACCATGGCTGCAGATGCACAGTAATATACTTGATCATAAAATAAAAATGATAGACACAGGCCTGGCCTGTGGTGACGCAGTGGATAAAGCGTCAACCTGGGAACACTGAGGTCGCCAGTTCAAAACCCTGCACTGGTCTGGTCAAGGCACATATGGGAGTTGATGCTTCCAGCTCCTCCCCCCTTCTCTCTCTCTCTCTCTCTCTCTCTCCTCTCTAAAATGAATAAAATAAAAAGAAATTAAAAAGAAATGGTAGACACAGAGATTATCTTCATACGGACCCCCAAAAAACACATTCCTAGTGTGTCTTTTCTTACCTCACCACTGTTATTTCCCTCATTGCACTCCTAGGGTCTAATGAAGAAGTTACTTATAATGTGCTGACTGAGGGTGAGTAACATTGATTATAGTTACAGGTGGCTCTATATGGCACATTGATTGGCAAAAGCCAGAAAGAACTTCTGGAGCCTCTCTGGTTGGGTCAGTGTGGTTTGAAAGGCAGTGGAGCAGGTAAATCATTGCAGGGAATTCAAAATCATTTCAGGGTCTACTTTGGAGAGTTGAGCACCCAACGTCTTTTAGATAATCAGTTCCACTCTTATTGAGGACTTTAACAAATATGTTGATATGGCCATCTTAGATGAAAATATTATTGAATTTAATTTATATATTGAGTTGATACTATAAAGTAGATTAAAGGCAATACAAAACAGATAATGAATATTTAGCTTTCTATACATTTATTTTAATCGTATTATTTATGGAAAAGATCAAATTATATTTAATTTTAGCAACTTTCTTTAGGATATGTGTAAATAGAATGCCATTTAAAATTATTGCCTTTACCTACATTATTAAAGAAACATAGAAAATATTGAATATTATTTATATCTCAACTAAGTTTCAATATTTGATGTTACCTACACTGTGAAATAAAAGTATGAAATAAAGCCAGTAATGAGAGTTTACAAAGGCATAGTTTTATCTAATAAAAATAAAAAGCTCATAATTAAAAAGTAGGTTTAAAAGATTAGCAGAGAACAATTGTTTTTAAGAGGATGATCCAACATAGAAAAAGAAATACATTCATTTCTTACTAAGCTTAAATATCATTCTCTCTTATTTAACATTGAAAACAATTTTTAGAATTTTAAACAAACAAAAATAAAACATTCTTTCAATTCTCAATGTAAAAAAGAGAATTATTTTTTTCTGATTAAGCTTTGGTTGTTAAGACAGAATTATTCATAGCACATTATTATAAGGCATCTCAGGGGCATCAGTGATACATAAGCCACAGGATAAACATATTTTCTTTGCTTCAGGCTTCCTTGTTATGCTCCCATAGAAGCAAATAAAAAGCTTTCAAATCACCTGTTTTTCAGAATTTATTCAGCCTATTTTCATAAATCACATGTAAGAGGCCAGGTACTTTCAAACTCATGAAGGACAATCCTTTCATAGGTTTACATAGGGCCCGGAAGGAAGGCAATCTATTTGTGCCCTAAGCGAACAATTGTTTTATTTCTTTCCCATAACTCTACTCTTACACTCATAATACACACTAAGCTAGAAACTAAACACAGGTTTCCATCACTGACAGGAATATCAATAGCCTCGTATTCAAGTTGTACATTTGGCCAAGGCATTACTTCAATTTAAACAAAGCATGAAGAAAATCGCTGAGAGAAGGCAGTCGGGCATAGTTGTTAAGTGAGCTAGCATGGGTGAGAGAATTCCTAGTGCACACCTGTTCCCACCACCAGCTAGCTTCACCAGGTCAGGCCAGTCCTCTCAGCCACCATTTCCTCTTCTGTACAGTTAGAAAACTAAGAGCTCCTACCTCAAGGGGATGCTGTGAGGATTAAATGAGATAATGTATTCTAACAACTTCAGACAGAAGTCAATAACTGATAGACATTTGCTTGGTTTTTCACTACATTTTGGAGAATGGAATTGAAAAAAGAAATCACATCTTTTTCTTTTTGATAGAGACAGAGAGAGAGTCAGAGAGCGAGAGACAGGGACAGACAGGAAGGGAGAGAGATGAGAAGCATCAATTCTTTGTCGCAGTACCTTAGTTGTTCTCTGATTGCTTTCTCATATGTGCCTTGGCTGGGGGGCTACAGCAGAGTGAGTGACCCCTTGCTCAAGTCAGCCACCTTCAGCTTCAAGCCAGTGACAATGGGGTCATGTCTATGATCCCACGAAGCCAGTGACCCAGCACTCAAGCCAGATGATCCCATGCTCAGGCCAGCGACCTCAGGGTTTTGAACCTGGTCTTCCGCATCCCATCCAATGCTCTACCCACTACACCACTACCTGGTCAGGAAAAATCACATTATCTTTTAAAAAATGAGTAAATATATCAGCATGCTACCTAAGGATTCAGATACAGTGATAATCAATTGCCACTCCCTTTAATTATGAGATTTGCTCAAAAGCTAACATTTTAAAGTCCTTCTACTATTTATGAGCATGCTTAATTTTAAAAAATGCTGAATTATTTATGATAATTAAAATTGTTGATGCTTCATTAAAATTTTAATACATCACAGTTTTATAGGAATAAGTAGAGTTGTTATTTATTAGTCAAACTTTGTACAATGACAAAGTTTTGGTCTGATTGAGCAAGTGAATTAAAACAAGAAAAATTAAATAATAGACTTACTATACATTTCATGACTCTCAAGACTGTGTCACAATTAACAAACTATTATCATTTAACTGGGAATGATTTCATAAAGGCCTATCTTATCCTCTGAATATACTCCTCACTGAACTAATTATTGTTTTGTAGAGCTCTGATTATTATACTCAATATATATATATATGATAGATATAGATAGACAGACAGATGATGATGATAGATAGATAGATAGGTAGATAGATAGATAGATAGATAGATAGATAGATAGATAGATAGATAGATGATAGATAGATAATAGATAGATAGATATACAGTGTGTTCATAAAGTCATGGTGGACTTTTGACTGGTCAAAAGTCAGAAGTGCACCATTACTTTACGGACACACTGTAGTTATACGAAAGTGATATTTACCTTATAGACATCTCTTTGCTAAGTTTGTTTTCTGAATAGGGGGAAGGCAGTGTAGTTTCAGTAGGAGGTAAAGTGAGGTGTAGAATTTATGTTCCCCAGTAACTATTGATAAACAATATCCTATAGTAGATAATCTCAAAGATTTTCTTATCTTCCCAACAAAAAATCCTTTGATAGTCTAGCAAGGCCAACAATATCAACTCTAAGACTTGCAGGAAACTTTAGGAGTGTTGGTATTCTGTAACGTCCAACTTTTAAGAAAAGATCAGCATAGTCTTTGTGTTGTTGTAGAGATTATGTAGAGTGAATGAATGCAGGGTGGCAAAGTGTTCTAGAGAAGACAGATTTACTTAGCAAGTAGGGAAATAACTTGACATGGGTTTGCAAACTAACTGGGCTCACTATGAATTGTGACTTGACTCAACTGCCCTATCAGTTGTCTATAAACTCTCCCTGGGATCTGTGTGGAGGTAACCTTTATTAGTCCTTTTATATAAAAATTAGAATAGTAATCTAATTACTTGGGGTTTTTTTTGCCTATTTAATTGGCTAAGAACAATGTTTTGATGTATGAACTATGCTACATAGTAGACATCGTTGTTTTACTTTTGTCTTCTATGAGAAAAATTCCAGCATTTTACCAGTAAGTAAGATATTTCTGAAAGTGTCTGGTAGATATTGTTTGCCATGGTGAGAATTTTTTTCTCTATACTAAAAGTGCTTTACTGTCACATAATTTTACAAACGTTTTTTAACTTTCTTGCTGAAGTAATTAGTATCATTATCCCTAATTTGCAGATGAAGAAAATGAGGCTCAGAAAGATTTAATGAGCATCAACTTCATGAAACTATTTAGTGGGGCCAAAAATCAAACTAAGGGGTATAAATACCATAAAATTTCACTGTAATATAAAGCACTTCCTTACTCCAGTTTTCTGTTTCTAGTTTCCCTCTTTTAAAACATATTCCACAACTCATAACCCTATAAAACTTTCAAAGATAGCACTTTCATCACATCGTTATTTATTTTCAGAAATTGCCATTGAATATTGTTACCTTTATAATGAAATGTTTTCTTATTATATCAACAAATCTACTTGCTATTGTGTATTCTAGGCACCATGATTTATTTTCTTTTAGTTTCTATTAGAAATGTTCAGGCCATTAGATCAAAATAACATGCATAAACAAGCTCTGTATTGCTCACACACTTACAATGATGTTTCTTATCCTTTTCTTCTATTCTTCAGGGTCAAAAGTTTAATATTTGATGTTCCAGGTGTCCTGGCAGCTAGAAGTAGCCATGTGACATAATTTTAGCCAATAAGAAGAGACAAAACAGTTTTGAGTGTGATTTCTTAGAAAGCAGTTTAAAAGAGACATTACTAGTTTAGTACTGTGCTTTCTTAGAACCTATCAATATTTGTCAATGAGAGTTGACTTATCTTCTTTATCAAGGTTGACTTAGTCATCTTTGCAAGTGAATGCTTTCCTGCCATTTTAGAATAAGATGGTCAAGTGTTTCAGTGTGCACAGATAAAAAATCTTGCTTTAATTGTATTGATAATATGTCTTATTTTCAGAAAACTGACATAGTAAATGCATAAATATTGTTATTCATCTCTGTATATAATATACTTTTTCAGGTCCTGGCTGGTTGGCTCAGTGGTAGATCATCAGGCCTGGCATGTGGATGTCCCGGCTTTGATTCCTGGTCAGTACACACAGGAGAAGTGACCATCTGCTTCTCCACACATCTCCCTCACCCTTCTCTTTCTCTCTTCTCCTCCCCTCCTGCAGCCAAGACTCAATTAGAATGAGTTGGCACTGGGCGCTGAGGATGGCTCCATGGCCTCCACGTCAGGTGCTAAAAAATGACTCTGGATGCAATAGAGCAAGGGCTTCAGGTGGGCAGAGCATCACCCCCTAGTGTGATTGTTGGGTGGATTCTGGTCAGGGCACATGCAGGAGTCTGTCTCTGCTTCCCCTTCTCTTACTAAAAAGAATATATATATATATATATATATATATATATATATATATATATATATATATATACTTTTTCATTTATTTAAATTTTTTCTTACTTTATTTGTTTTACTACTTCATTACAGTTGTACTTCAAACTATAAAAATATTAGCTCTTTATTTTAGTTCTTTGGTATTTTATATTTGGTTGTTATTATGAGTAATATTTTTTTAAATATAATGTTTACTAGTTGATTTTGCGGCTAAAGAGAAGTTGATGTCCACCAGCTGATTCTTTATCCAGCGATCTTAAGAAACATTTTCATCTGTTCATCTTTTTGAGTTCTCTGTTTAGATGATCATATCACATTAATTCTCATGCTTTCCACACATTTTCTTATAACTTACCTATCCCTTGTAGTAATGTTAAACATTAAAGATAGTGTAATTGTAAATGTATTAAATTAATTATATTAATAGAATTGTGCCCCAAATTTATTGTTTCTGCCAGTGATAAATCTTTTACAAAATTAGATACCATACATTTCTAATATTTATAAATTAAATGGTTGTGTTTTTTTTCATTTAGCATACCTAACTAGGTAATAAAATCAGTTGAACAGTTCACTTTTTCCTACAATTAACTTCTTTTACAGCATAATGATTATTTGTTCATCACAAATTTTATTAGAGATTTCACTGCTAATGTCATGGACAGTAAATAATATAGCCCCCAAATATTAAAGTAATAAAAAATATTAAATTATGCTAGTTACTTCTCTTAGAAGTTGATATATAAGTGAGACAAGAAACTGAAATACATAATGTTTGATTAATCCAAGTATAAAGCTTTAACTAATAGTGTTATAGAGTACTGCATACACCTAAAGAAAAAAATGCATGTTTGTATTAATCACTTTAAAAAATTTGTATTTGCCATGAAATCATGTAAAAAGTCTTATTATTTCACAAAGAATCAAAAACAAAAATAATGTGTTTCAATTAATAGTGCAATAAAATAGAAATTAATAATTCTTGCTTAAATACATCAAAAAAACATACAAATAAAATACAACTTACTCTTTTATCAGAAAAGGAAACAATAAGGGAAATGAAAAATACTTAGAATTGAAAGCCAATGAGAAAATGAGATGCCTGATTTTGCAGGTTACAGAAAAGGTGTATAGAGAGAATTTTGTAGTTTAGGTACATTTATGAGAAAATACATTAGAGGAATAAAACTAATGAGCTAACAACCATTTTAAGAAGCTGGAAAAAATAAAATTGAGAAAAGGATTAAAATAAAAATAGTAATATAGAAAACAAAGAATATATAAATAAGGCTTACAGACCCAACAGCAGGTTTTTAAAAAAGATAAATGGGCAAGAAAAACTTCTAATGATGTTGACCCAAGAGAAAGAGGTGAAAAGATATAGAAAACTTGAACAGACAGATGTACACTAAAGATCTTGAAATCAAGTAGCAGATAACACATTTTACTTTTGAAAGAGACAGAGAGATGAGAAGCATCAACTCTTTGCTCCACTTAGTTGTGCCATTGATTGCTTCCCATATGTGCTCTGACTGGGGTCCCAACCTGCAACATTGGGGTGGAGCACATGACCCTAGGATCAAGTCTGCCACCTCTTCACTCTGGGATAACAGTCTATCCACTGCACCATCAGCTAGGACCACCCTTTTTAAAACACATTTGATGCATGTGACCCATTCATGTTAGGCAGAATAATAGCGTCCCAACGATGTCCAAGCCCTGGAACCTGTGAGTATGTTGTACATGAAACCAATGACATCGAATGGGCCTAAATAAGGGGAAGGGGAGGCAGAAGAACCTATGAGAGACATACAAGAAAGGAAGAAAAGGTCGAAGAGATTCTAAGTATGACAGGATGTGGCTTGTCACTGTTGGCTGTGAACTAGAAAAAAGTGATCTGAACCAAGGAACCTGGGCAGCCTCTAGATAAAGAAAGCCGCCCAGGAAACAGGGACCCACACTCCTAAAACAGTGAGAAAAACTGATGTTATCTAACAACTCAAATGAGAAAAAGAATGGATTCACCCTCAGAGCCTCTATAATTGAAAGCAGCCCCACTGAAACCTCAGAGTTAGCCTCATTGCCAGACTTCCTAACTACAGAATTCTAAGATAGCAAGTTCGTGCTGTTTCATTGAGTTTGTGATCATATTTTACAGGAGAGGTAACACCCTAATATATGATTTGAACTTATTTCAGCCTTTATTTCTTTCCTCTCATCAAAAATCCTGTGCTCCAATTCTATTTATGTACTTTCAGTATCACAGATACCTTATAAATAATGAGTTTTAAGCTTGGACACTTTTTAAAAAAGATATTTTTTCTTTAGAATCTCCTTTCAAAGGAGTGCTGCTTAATTATCAAGCAGAACAAAAATGACTCTTCTTTGTAAAGACTTCTCTGACTCCCTGCTCTGTACTTCTACTGTCTCTCTTGTCTACTCTTTGGGGAAAAAAAAACATAATAAAACTCTGAGTTAGATAGGACAAAATCTGTATCTTATTTAACTTTAAATTTCTGGCTCAGAATCTCACAAATAGGAAGAAGTAACAAATACTTGTTTTATGAATGAATGGCACATTGGAAGGAAATCCTGACTTTGTAAATCTAGGGAGTCAATCAGCATATGAAAGAGGAAACAAATTTCAGGGTACTCAGAGAGAAAAAGAAACATAGAAATGAGGCTTTGGAAACATTTTATAACTATCCAACACTGAAAAAGAAGAAAGTAAAAATGGATAATACTTAGATGTACATTTCCCCCCTGGAAATTATCTTTCTGTTGATTCATGCTTCCGTCAATTCACTTTGACTAATAGCCTCCTGCATCAATAGTGACATATCACTAAGCTCAGGTACACATTTGGACCAGAGGAAACATCTTGGAAATTATTTCCAGTATTGCCTGACTGCCTACATGTCCTCATCTTTTAAATATTTTATTTGTGGTGTCTGCACAAATACTATCTATCTCTAAAGGAAAATTCTCAAGGGTAAACAACAGGTCTATATTTGATTTATCTCTCAATATTTTCTTTTATAGCATGAAGCAGAGTATTCTGCACCTTGTATACATATAGATCACCTAAATAATTTATTTTAATTTAGCAAATGAAGTAGACATGAGTTCACTTCTCTCTAGATTTTTTCCTTATTAGCAAAGTGAGTCAATCTGCCTCTCTCTGTGCTGTGCACCTATGAACACAGACCAACAGTCATTGTTCAATGCTCAGAGCTCTCTGGATGACTTTCCAACTGCAACCGGAAGTCTAGTTGAGCTTATCTCTGAATACACTTCAATCCGGGTGGCTAAGATATACAGATGACTGCATATTGCATATGCATACCTTGATATGTATCATGTGTTCTATTTTTATAAATTTCATATAATTTGTTGAAAATAATATTTTAGTTGAAATAAAGTAGAATCAATGTTAAGCTGAAAATTAGTTTCTATTCCCATATTTTCTGATCATTCATAAAGATTTCTTTTAAATGGCTGTTTACATGAGTATGATAAATCACTTAAGAATGAATTGACAAATAAAATATCTATTTTTAATGTCAAATTTGCAAAAATAAATTGAAAACAAAATGCTATTGATTTCAAACAAAACGGCCCATCTTAAGCAATTTATCACATTAGAAATTATATTTAAAACTTTCCAAAATAAGACAAGATATATAACATAAAATTTAGTACAATGCTGATCAATCTTTGATTTATCCAGTGTTTCTGATCTAGAAACTAAAAAAGAAATAACATAAAACAAATATGTATTTATTTTGAATCCTTATGACAATATTACCAAAAAAACAGCAATATTATAAAAGTCATGCAAGATTAGTTATTGTTATTATTCATCTTTTGGAAGTAGAAAAAATGAGGCTCATAGAGGTTATTTTAAAATAACCTAGTATATTTCAGAGTCAAATTCAAGTCCTATCAATTTACTCCAAAGCCAAACAATGTAGATGCTATTATATTTCCCTTTTCTCAGAGTGATAATAATAAATGTGACTGTCTCTTATTTATCATACAAGTATCAAAGTATAGTACATCCTATGTAAAATATTCCTTTCTGCACAACCATATACAAGATTATTTACAAAACAATGTGCTGAATACAGCACCTGCTTTAATTAGCACCCACTGTTAGCTTCTCACACTGTATTATTGCTATTCATGTTGCATCTCTATTTTAGAGATTTTAAAATATTGAATTCAAGAACCAAGTAACTTGCCCCTAAATAATACAGACTTTAAATGGCCAAGTAAAATTTTGAAAGCATATTGTTTCTTGCTCTATTTAATAGAATCTACCCAACCAAATCTGCCAACTATCAAGTGTACAAGACCAAGAAAATCACATACTGAAATAGTCTTATTTCTCAGATATTAACATCTTGATAGCAAATACGTCACCCTAGTGATGTGTTTGACCCTTAAAATTTTCTTTACATGATTTCAAACAAATTGCTCTCTTATCTATTTATTTTGCAAAAGTAATCCACTAGCGTGACCAGGCGGTGGCGCAGTGGATAGAGCATCAGACTGGGATGCGGAAGACCCAGGTTTGAGACCCAAGCTCGCCTACTTGAGCATGGGTCCATATGGCTTGAGCAAAAGCTCATCAGCTGGGACCCAAGGTCACTAGCTCCAGCAAGGGGTCGCTCGGTCTGCTGAAGGCCTGTGGTCAAGGCACGTATGAGAGAGCAATCAATGAACAACTAAAGCGCCACAATGAGAAATTGATGACTGATGTTTCTCATCTCTCTCTGTTTCTATCTGTTCCTATCTATCTCTCCCTCTGACTCTCTCTCTCTGTTCCTGTAAAAAAAGAAAAAAAGAAAAGAAAAGAAGAAAGTAATCCACCAACCCCAACAGCTTTGTCCCTGAGCATATAATTAGTTTTGTGAATTCATCATGGCACCAGAAATATGTAAGACTAAAATTTTAATGTTAATTTCTATTTGTACAAAACACTGTGTGGCTGTCACCATATACTGATATATATATATATATATATATATATATATATATATATATATATATATATATATATATATATATATATATATATATATTGAACCCTAATAGCAATCATCTGGAAAATAAATAAAACGAGAAGACAAAAATATTTTATGGCATTATTTATCAAGTAAGTTTAGAGAACATGAACAATATGCAAAATGATATTGATAGAAAATATTGGAGCAGCAACTAGAATCAGATCTTTTAGGTGTGATTTCCCAGGCATTTTCTTTTCTTTCTTTCTACTTCTTTTTCTTTCAGATTTTATTTGCTGATTTTTGGTAAGGATTGGAGAGAGAGAGAGAGAGAATAAGAGAGGGAGAGTTAGAAAGAGGGAAGAGAAGTTGAAAACATCTACTTTCTGTAGTTGCTTCCTGTATGTGCCTTGACCTGGCAAGTACAGGGATTCGAACCAGCAAGCGCAGCATTCCAGGTTCATGCTTTATCCACGGCACCATCAAAGGTCAGGCCCTAAGCATTTTCATTTCACCGTGTTCTCCTGATTTTCTTAGGAGATGCCAGATTCCAAAAATTACACTGACGCTGCTCGTAATTGATGACAGAGACTGAATAGATATTTAACACTATCTTCTTCTTAAATTGTCTTTTAATTTTTTTAATAAGGGAATATATTAAATATGGAAGAAAAGTTAAAATATCCAAAGATCTCTTTTTGTTGTAGTCATTTTATATTCATTAAAAATAAAAAAAAAATTGTAAAATGTTTTAAATTCCCATGAGAGAAATCTCTTCTATGAAACAAAACTGTAAGTTTTCTATTAATGTACACCCTTTTCCATCTATAATGGCATCTATAATATTAAATATGGAAACACACTATTTTGTTCATATCATGGTGGCATTAAAAGTGAAATTGCTAAAATAAATGATATCTAATTATCATTTCTAACTTATTTTGTTAGATTTCTTGTATCACCATCATTTCATCTATTACTTTTAGAATTATTGACATTTTTTTAGCCTTGCATTTAAGTAGATTGAAAGTCTTATCTTCAAATAAAGAGCATGTGATTTAAACTTAGTGTAATGCCATTTGACTTTTATATTGAAATTTATATTAAACCACATTTGTATGGAATAGGAAAGAAATATTGTACATGTCAATTGACTACTGTTTTATTAATTTCCATTGATTTAAAATGTCAAAAGTAAAGGAAGCAGTTAATCTAAAGCACAAAGTTAAGTTTAAAAACCTAATGAGGTATAAAGTTATATTATTTATAAGAAGTTTTATTATATAAATCTGTAAAAGTTTCTGTCATGATTTTAAAACCTTTATTCTAAAATTTACAACACCTTAAATTCCTTAATTCTTGAGTGATAAATTTGAAGAACCAACATTTTTTTCTGACAATAAAAAAAAAGCATTTTCTACTTTACTGAATTTTCTTTTGACCAGCCTCTAAAATTAACTATCCAAGAATGTATGTGAACCCATGAAGACTGATTTCTTTACCACTGTTCTATTTTGTGTTATGGTCTCCCTGGTCTGAGAACATATTTGATTCCTAAGTTTTCTTACGATATGTAGTTCAAAATTGAAAGTTAAAATGTCACTGGATGCTGATTGGGATGTACTGTTTTCTATGTTTTTGTTCTAGTTTGTATCATATATATTTTTAAAGAAACAGGTGATCTATATATAGAAGATAGTAAAACAGAGTCTATTATGCTTACATTCAGGTTTATTGAGTGTTAACATTTGTCATATTTGGTCAAACTTCTTTTTGGAAACAGAAAATATTATAGACATGCCTCACCAGGTGGTAGTGCAGTGGAGAGAGCATGGGACTAGGACGCAGAGGAACCAGGTTCGAAACTCTGAGGTTGCCGGCCTGAACACTGGATTATCTGGCTTGAATGCAGCCTCACCAGCTTGAGCGCAGGGTCTCTGGCTTGAAGCCCAAGGTTGCTGGTTGAGCAAGGGGTCATTCACTCTGCTGTAGCCCTTGGTCAAGGCACATATTAGAAGGCCATCAACAAACAGCTAAAATGCTGCAACAAAGAATTGATACTTCTCATCTCTTCCTTTCTGTCTGTCTGTCCCTGTCTGTCCCTCTCTCTGTCTCTGTCACACACACACAAAAATATTATAGACATAGTTGAGAGTCTATATAATGCTCCACAATGCAGTTATTATCACTAATCTTTACTCACAATAACAAACTTTACCCAGAAAATGTGTTTTTTATATCCATAAATTTTAGAATCATATTACATATGCATGATTTCACCAAAAGATTTCAGTTTTTAGTATGCTTAACTTTTTAATTAAATTTATTGGGGTAACATTGGTTAATAAGATCATATGGATTTCAAGTGTATATTTCTATGACACAGGATGTCTATATTGCATTGTATGTCCACCACCCAAAGTTATATCATCTTCTATCACCATATATTTGTTCTCTTTACCCTTAATTACCCCTTAACTCTACTTTCCTCTGGTAACTGCCATACTCTTGTCTGTGTCTCTGAGTTTTGGTTTTATATAACACATATGTGTGAAATCATATGGTCTTAGCTTTTTCTGATTGACTATTTTGCTTAGCATAATATTTTCCTGGTCTATCCATGTTGTCACAAATGGCACTTAGTCTTTTCTTATGGCTGAGTAGTATTCCATAGTATAGGTCTACCACATCTTTATTCAGTCCTCTACAGTAGGACACATTGCTTGTTTCCATGTCTTAGCTACTTTGAATAATGCTGAAGTGAACTAGGGGTGCATATATCTTTGCAAATAATTTTTTTAAGTTTATATAAATGGTATCTGAGATATTATGCTTCAATTAGCTCTTTAAAAATATTTTTTTTCAGATGTATCCATTTGTTGTATGTAGGTAGTATGAGTTCATTCTCTGTCACTTTTCTATCTATTTAAGCATGTAAATACATATGCCCAGGAATATTTATTCCCATATTGTAGTTGCTTGCCGTTTTCACAGTTGCAAACAATTAAGAAACTGCAGAATAATCTTCCAAGTACATGTATGCTTGTTGAGTAAGTGTAGTCAAACATATGCCTATTTTAACTTCATATTTTTAAATGCCTTCAAATGTAGTTGCACCCATTTCTCCTGTCACCAACAGTGAATATTTCTTTAGCTACTTTCTCACCAACAATTGAGGTTGGTAGATTTTACATGTCCTCCAATCTGTTATATCTTAAATTCTATCTTACTCTCAGTACTGTTCACTTTAGTGAGTAATCAGAGGCTAAATGTCTTTTCTTATGTTAGTCAGTTTGTGAATTGATCGTTAATAACCTTTACCCATTTCTATTTAATTGTTCTTTCTTATTGATTTGTTGGCATTTTTAAAAACACAGTTTGTACATTCTTCCACCGTTATTTATTTCCAGAGGCCATGATTATACCTTTTCCTTGAGAATAATGTATTTCCTTGCACAGTAATTTCACCTTTTGCATTTTAGAAATTAAAATTTGTTAATATTTTATTAATTTTAGAGAGAAGCAGGGAGGTGGAAAGAGAGAGAGAGAGAGAGAAACATCAATCTGCTCCTATATGTGCCTTGCCCAGGGATCAAACCAGTGACCTCTGCACTTCCCGACGACACTCCCATCAACCAGGCTATCTGGCCAGGAAAAGCTTCTCCTTTTAATCTAATCAAACTCTTGAAGCTATTTCTTGCTGGTTTATTCACTTATCAGGCTATCAGAAATCAGCTTCTTGCTTTTATTTTAGTCTGAAATTTTTGTTTTGTTTTATATTTTATATCTAAGCATTAAATTTACCAGAAATAGATTTTGTTACACAGGTGAAGAAATGACCCAGTTCTGTATCTCTTTTACATAAGAATAAGCAATTTTCCAACCATTTTTCTTCTTTCCCTACATGGAGTAATAATTCTCCTGATCTTACTCTACGCTATAAATTCAGAAGTAGTTTGGGGGTGTCTCTTTCCAATCAATAATCTCCTAACAGAAACCATTGTTTTTATTTCTATTGTCATAGATGAGATTTGTACATTCTTGTGTGTGTATACATATATAATATATATTATATATGTATATTATAAATGTGTGTGTATATATATGTATATTATATATATATATATATATATATAATACAAAAGCAATTATATACTATATATACAGGGGTGGGCAAAAGGAGGTTCACAGTTGAGTGACATTCTTTTCAGTTAATAAGCGTATTGTAATAATCACAACCTGCATGTCTTTCTCATATGAACAACAGTAAGCTTCCTTTTCCCTCCCCAGTATGTGTGCATGTGTGTGTGTATATGTTTTTCTAGATGATTACTATTCGAGTTCAATGTATACTTCAAATATGAAGACACAGTCGTGTATCTAGTAAGCACAGATTTGTTATCTGAGATATAGCTTTACCAGTTGAATGTTCTCTGTGCCACTAGTCATGCAACTTCTTTGTTTCCTTAGGATGCACTTGATGCCATTCTCATATATTCATCCCCATTTAAACTGACGTAGTAGTCCTGACGAACTATAAAACTCCTTTGGGGTAATTTTCCCCTGTTGTTGAAAAATAGCACGTGCTCACAGTTGAATAGCTCTGTTACCATATACTGTCAAATCCGAGTACTTCAACTACCTTTCTCCGTTTTGTCCCACCTTTGTCCCCGTCAGTTCAAACTGGCAGAGTTTCTGCTTGTACCCTCCCATAATCTCCTTATAGCATAATAGTGCATCCACTCCTTTGGTGTTCTTTTCATAATACGCTTTCTCTTTTTATTTTTTGTAATAAAAATAAACTAAAATTTTTCTCAATCTTTTAGTTTGGCTCCCTTTTATTTAACATTTCTTTCTCCAGTATTTTTCACTATAGGCAGTCAGGAGAAAAAAACATACTCCAACACCTTTCTTAGAAATCTCCTCAGCTAAATATGTAACTTTATTACTTTAATGTCTTACCTTCTACAGAACACTAGGACAGAGTTGGCAAGTTCTTTGCCACTTTATACAAGTGTCACATTTCCTTCAGTTTCCAATAACATGTTCTTCATTTCTATTTTAGACATCACTAAAACTGCCCTTAATGTCCATATTTCTAGCATGAACCTCAAACTTTTCCAGTCTCCATCCATTACCCAGTTTGAGAGCTCCTTTCACATTTTTAGATTTTTGTTACAACAGCGCCCCGTTCTTAGTACCAAAAGCTATCTTAGCTTGAGCTGCCACTAAAAGAATACCATAGACTGGGTGGTTAAATTACAGAATTTTATTTTCTCACAATTCTGTAGACTGAAAGATCAAGGTACTAACATAGTTCATTTCTGGTGAGAGCTCTCTCTTTCTCTGTTATAGATGGCTACCTTGGGGTGTGTCCTCACCTGGCAGAGAGAACAAACAAGCTTTCTGGTGTCTCTTCTTATGATGACACTAACAACCATGAAGGCCCCACCCTTGCAATCCCATATAAATCTAGTTATCTCCAAAAAGCCTTTCTCAAATACCACCATATTGAGTGTAGGCCTTCAACATATGAATTTTGTGGCTTCCCAGTTCAACCCATAGCATGGGTACTGAGTAATGAGGAATAATTAGATATCTTGACAATTGTTATACTCTGTCTCTAACTCACATAGGTTTTTGGACACCAAAAACATCACTGTGGTCCATCCACTACGTCTGAGTGAGGGCAGAGGACAATCAGGCTGCCAATCAAAATTTTGTCTAAGGTTTGTCTCTTGGTCAGTGGAATGCAACCCTGATCCCATCTTGTAATTATCCCAGTTTTTTTATTATTATTTTTAATTTTAATGGGGTCACATTGATAAATCAGGGTACATTTATTCATAGAAAACCTCTGCAGGTTATTTTGACATTTGATTATAATGCATGCCCATCTCCCAAAGTCAAATTGTATTCAGTCACCTATCTGGTTTTATTTGTGCCCCTCCCCTCTCCTCCCCCTACTTCCTCCCTCACCTCCCCCTTACCCCCCCCCCCATAGCCAGTACTCTCTTGTCCATGTCTCTGAGTCTCATTTTTATGTCCCATCTATGTATGGAATCATTTATTCCCAGTTCTAAGATGCTTAATGTCAAGTGTCAAAATATCTTACATTCATTCCTTGACGCATTATATGAGGCTAATCTTGTAGTTCAAACTCAAAAGATGTGAAAAGAACTTCCTCCATCTACTGAAACAGCAAATCAAAGCAGATAGGCATTCCTGAGAATAATTAGATACTAGGGCCACAGCCCAGGGCTTGAAAGAGATGGGAAGTAGTCATTCCTATCCCCTTCACATTTGAAGTGCTTATCTGAATTGTGTAGAAGATATATATTTTGGGTAATACCAAATTATTGTAAACTTCAATAGACAACGACTTTAATTGCAGTTGCTAATCCTGGTATAGTTTCCTTGCTTGCACAAATGAACACATCCTCTGGAACATGTATGCAGCTACTGAACACAAAAACATTTTTTTCCTCTATACTTGTGAATAAATATCATCAGAAAAAAATTTCTTTCAGTTGGTATGGCCAGTAGTTCATCTTTTCTATCACACCGCAGGGTTATATCAACAGACCAGGCTTATAGTATAATATGGTCATAAGAAATTATCACTTATCTCCATTCTACAGGACATCAAGTTAGCTTCTTAAATTTACGGTATTATGCTGATTGGATCCTGATAAGCAGGAAGTAGCAACTACAATAGACATATTAAAAAGACCCAAACAGGCCAGAATGTGGGAAATAAAAATCACAAAAAACAATAGCCTATCACTCAGTAAAATTTCTAGGTACCTATTGGTGTTGGATAGGGTTTGGCAAACAGTTTTTTAAAGGGGCAAATGGTAAGTATTTTAGGCTTTGCCATATAATTTTATCGCAACAACTCAGTTCTCCTATTGTGACATGAAACAGCCCCAGGCACTATGTAAAGACACAAATATAGATGTTTTCCAACAAAACTCTTCACAAAATAGGAAGTAAAGTAGATTTGGCCCACAGGTTGTGATTTACTGACACTTGCTATAGGGTTTCCTGTGACACCCATTCCCGAGGAAAAGAAAAGTTGCTAAATTTGCTCTTTTCTACAACTAATAATTTATTGTGGCTTCTTTGCATTTGGGGGGCATCATATAACCCATCTGGGCACAGTCCCACAATTCACTTTTAGTATCTTGAGAAGCAGCTAGTTTTTTTTTTTTTTTTTTTTTTTTTTTAATATATATTTTATTATTATTAATTCTAATGGGGTGACATCCATAAATCAGGGTACATATGTACAATGAAAACATCTCCAGGTTATCTTATCATTCAATTGTGTTGCATACCCATCACCAAAAGTCAAATTGTCCTCTGTCACCTTCAATCTGGTTTTCCCTGCGTCCCTCCCCTCCTCCCTATCCCATTCTTCCCTCCCTCCCCCCATCCCATAACCACCACTCTCTTGTCCATGTCTCATACCCTCACTTTCATGTCCCACCTATGTATGTAATCGTGCTGTTCTCAGTTTTTCTTTTTTTCTGATTTACTTATTTCACTCCGTATAATGTTATCAAGGTACATCCATTTTGTTATAAATGATCCGATGTCATCGTTTCTTATGGCTGAGTAGTATTCCATAGTATATATGTACCATAGCTTTTTAATCCACTCGTCTTCTGACGGACACTTGGGCTGGTTCCAGATCTTCGCTATTGTGAACAATGCTGCCACGAACATGGGGGCGCATTTCTTCTTTTCGAACAGTGCTATGGTGTTCTTAGGGTATATTCCTAAAAGTGGGATAGCTGGGTCAAAAGGCAGTTCGATTTTTAATTTTCTGAGGAATCTCCAAACTGTTTTCCACAGTGGCTGCACCAGTCTGCATTCCCACCAGCAGTGCAGAAGGGTTCCCTTTTCTCCACATCCTCGCCAGCACTTATTCTGTGTTGTTTTGCTGATAAGTGCCATTCTGACTGGTGTGAGGTGATATCTCATTGTGGTTTTAATTTGCATTTCTCTAATGATTAGTGATGTTGAGCATTTTTTCATATGCCTATTGGCCATCTGTATGTCCTCTTTGGAGAAATTTCTATTCATTTCTTTTGCCCATTTTTTGATTGGGTTGTTTGTCTTCCTGGTGTTGCTTTTTATAAGTTCTTTATAAATTTTAGTTATTAACCCCTTATCAGATGTGCTGTCAAATATGTTCTCCCATTGTGTGGTTTGTCTTTTTATTCTGTTCCTATTGTCTTTAGCTGTGCAAAAACTTTTTAGTTTGATATAGTCCCATTTGTTTATCTTGCCTTTTATTTCAGTTGCCCATGAAGATAAATCGGCAAATATACCGCGAGAAGCAGCTAGTTTTGAGGGAGCTCACAACAAGAGAATATCCACCTTGGTTCTAGACTACCCGGAAAGCGGCTTGGCCTCTTGGGCTATAAGGCTCAGTGGATACAATGCTACCTGGAGTTTATATGGCAGATATAAATCTATCTGGGGCACCGTGAAAGACACCATAGCTGAATCACAGCACATACAGCACAAACTCTCAAGCAAAGTATTGAAAGAAAGCAAGTCTATTCTCTGCTGTTAATTTTTTCTCATTTGGAAGAGGCTTCATACTAAGTTTTACTAAACACTAAATCCTTGGCTAGGTGACAGCAGGCTGCAATGCAACCTGAGTTGCCCATCATAAACAAGTTGCATCTAACCCAACTAACCATAAATTTGAGCATACAGAGTTGTGCACCTTTGTTAAATGACAATAGACTAAATAGCATCAAGCATAACCCAGAAAAACAAGAGAGTTACAGGACCAAGTGACATAGATGTGATTCAACAGGTAAGAAATGGATCATCACCCAAAGTTCATACATTTGATTCTGATATTGGTGGTAATCATTGAGGTATTTTATGGTAATTTACCACTTTTTGGGATGTATCCAGAATCTACCATTTCTCATCATCCTTAATACTGCTACTCTGTGCCTAGCTGCCTTTCTCATAAATTAACTTAATAACCTCCTAACTAGTTTCCCTTATCACCATGGAACTAATTCTCCACCCAGCAGCCTGAGTGTTTTATTTTGTTTTGTTTTCATGTAAGCCACCATACATCACTTTTCTGATTAAACTCACAAATTATTGTTCAATTTACTTTGTGTATTATAATACAGTATTGTATGTGGCTTAACACAGTCAACTGGTACCAACATTTCACTACTTCGAGTAAAGTATGGAAACCTCATTTCCATTTAGTTCTTCTTACTTTTTCCAATATTAAATATTATACTGGGGTTCACATGGCATTCTAATTTTTATTTCAATCATCAATTATGACTAATAAATTATATATTCACATACTCATACAAGTTTACATAAAATAGTTTGTATAAATACTTGTGAAAATATAAGAAACAGAATAGTTTATTGTGTGTAGCCATATTCTACTCTTTCCACTGTTTATACTTTCTCCTGATGCTCTTAGATTCCTTCTTTTATCATTACTTTTTTGTTTGAAGAGCTTCCTTTAATCAATTTTTAAGAGTATGTCTGTTAGCTACAAGTTCTCTCAATTTGTCTTTGTGTAAGAATGTTCTATTATCTTCACTCAATTCTTTTATTTCAGCTTGTAGACAAATAATATGCCACTTCTTTCTGGCCTCCATGGTTTCAGGTGAGAAAATGAATTTCATTTGAATTGGTTTTTCCCTGAAAATAATGGATCATTTCCCCCCGACTGCTTTTAAATTTTATTTTTGTTATTTGTTTTAATTTTTTGTTTTTTTAATTACTTTATTTTAAATACTGTTGGCATACAACAGTATATATTAGTTTCAGATATACAACATAGTGATTAAACATTTATATAACTTATGAAGTGGTCACCCTGATAAATCTAGTGCTTACCTGATATTAGTTTTTAGTAGTGTAAATATGATGTGTTCTGGTAGGGTTTTCTTTGGGTTTACCTTGTTTGTTGTATAAATGATGAAGATGTTATCTTCTAGGAAACTACTAATTTATAATATGGTAGCACAATTGGTTTGACAGGAATGAGATAATGAAAATGGTAATGAAGAAATAAAAAAAAGATGCCTGAGGAAGTTTAATATAAAATGTAATAAATTTCACTTGGATAAAATAATTTACTATAGAACAAGAAGCAATTCAAATTGCTGGCATAGATAAATTGGAAAAATGAAGGCTAAACAAAAGACATAAATGTCATAGACAGATTTTCTATTGTATGCTAAAGAATTTGGTTGTTCTTTGTTTCTGGTTCCAGGGATGGGGGGTGTCTAAATCTTTAGGATTTCCCAAATATTAGAAGTGTCTTTGTTATTCATGGAATCTTCTAATTATTATTGTTAATAAGGTGACTCATGATAGACCCTTGATAGTTTATGTTAATGAGATGACTCAAGATGTGGTCTGGTTATACCAGAGAGACAACAGTGTGTTTGATAGGAAGGATAGGACTTTGAGCCACTTGATATCAGCCTCACCTCAAGAAAGTGAAGGAGGATATGACTGAGTTTAATCACATGCCAGTGATTTAGTCAACCACATCTACATAATGAAATAAAAAATATCTAGACACCAAAGCTCAGACAAGGTTCACTGGTGAACAACAAATACTCTGTGTATATCGTTACCAATTTAAATGGAAAAAATATGACAGGATCTTCTTTTTTTTTAAGTGAGAGGAGGAGAGATAGATGGACTTCTGCATGTGTTCCAGCTGGGATCCACCCAGCAACGCCCATCTGGGGCTGATGCTCAGACCAACTTACCTATCCTCAGCACCTGGGGCTATGCTTGAACCAATTGATCCACTGGATGCGGAAGGGGAGAAGAGACAGAAAGGGAAGATGGAGTGGGGAAGAGAAGCAGATAGTTGCCTCTTTGTGTGCCCTAATCAGGAGTCAAACCTGGGACATCCATACACTGGGCCGATGCTATATCCACTGAGCCAACCGGCCAGGGTGACAGGTTTTTGAAGACATAAAGGTTTCATGTTTGAGACCCTTATTCATGTATCTCTTTTTTTTGGCTGATTCTGATTTATACACTTATTGTTTAACAAAGCTGTAATTATATGTATAATGCTCTCAGCAAATTCTGTAAGTCATTCTAGCAAAGTATTGAACATGAGGGTATAACAGAAATTCTCAGATGTGTAGCTAGCTAGTCAGGAGTGTAGTGGTTTGGGAGTCCCCAAGCTTTCATTTCTTGTCTGAAGTGAAGGAAGTCTTGAGAAAGAATGTGACCTTAACATGTAAAGTTTCGCCTAACTCTAGGCAGTAACTTAAATCATTTAGTTTCTAAAAGTGCTTCTTTTTACCAATGTTATTAAGATAAATGCTGAAGTTAGATTTTTCTATATTCCAACCTGCAGATCAAGATTAATATTTGTCTCTATTTTGCATTAAAGTATTATAATTTCTATTTTCTGTGCTAAGGAATTTTATGTGCTATTAAAATATTGATTGTTAGTGCAATCAATAAATGAATTGTTATAATCATCCACAATATATTTCACAACTTATATAAGTTGGTATTTTCTATTTTCAATCAAGTTAAGGTTTTCAATAGACATAAAAAGACAATAGACACAGCAGTCTTCATTTGATTTTCAAGATCTGTTTATGTGAAATAAATTGCATTATAAGATACACAAACATTTGATTTATTTTTGTGTAGTATGTTTCATATTGTAATGCCATATGCCCTTTTTTTAAATCAATATTTTCTTTTTAGGAATAGGGCATTTCAATTCAGTACCATTAGCAAAATAAACTTCGAAGTAAGAGAACTTTCTAAAATGCTACTCTTTCTGTAAATTGATTGCAATCATGGTGGGGGTTTTGAGCAGGCAGTGAATGATGCAAGTAGAATTTGAAGATGCACTATGATATGCTTTTACCAAAAGCTTTTTGCTTGAAGTACATGATCAAAGGAAGTATTACATGACAAAAAAGCTGACGTTTTATCACAGCCTAATTCCTAATGGATTTATGCTTTAGAACTATAGAAAATAGGTATAATATGAAGCAATATAAAATAAAATAAATACAGGGAAAATTGTCTGCCTACAACTATCGAAGCCAAGGTACAATCAGTACTCTTGTAAAAGTCTCTAAGAATAAGAGAAGGTATCACAGAAAGGGAGAAGAATTTTGCACTTCACCAGGGGTGGTGTAAAACAGCTTTGGAACCATTCCTACCTCAATGCATTTATGAGCGTGCACAGGGGACACAAGCAGCAGAAGCAACAGATACACCCAAGCACACAGAGCAGCGGCAGCACCGTTAACATCTTGACTTCCTAATATGGCATCAACAGTGTCTGAGTGGAGATGTGCATAGAGATAAAAAAGATCCCATTTCTGCTAGGTATAACTCCACCGTGCCTGCGTGCTGAAACTGGTACAGAGTTGGCAGAACAGCACCTAGCAGAATAAATGTATTTGTGAAAGACAGGTGAGTACCTCCTGGGGCCTCCAAAAGAATCCTTGAGCAAGAAAAATGAAGAAACCTTTGTGGAAAATACAAAACATGCAAGGAGCCTCCATGATAAGTTATAGGGAACATAAAACCCAGAGGTTTCATATCAACATTGCTAATGTAATCCACAGACACTCGAGGTCTGGAAAATTTCAGGTTATATATAGGCAACATTTTTATAAATTATATTTTTGCTATACTATATAGTAAACTTGTAATTGTAAAGAACGTTTTATTAAACAAAATATATTTTAGTAGTTTGATAATTTCTTGAGTTGTTTTTGCTGACTCATAAATGCTGAAATAAATCTTAATATATAATGTGAAATATTTTAAAAGTTACATTATGGAGATGAAACAAAACTTTACCCATTACTTAAGATCTGGCATTTCCTAAGAAAAATGATGAATAATTTATCTGGATTAAATCTAACAGTTTTCTATAATGTATATAAAGCCTTATATTATGGAAATACCTTATCCTTCAAGAAGAATATATGTTCTTTTTATAAAACACAGTGGGTTTTTTTTAGCTACAATAATAAGAAATATTGTCCAAGACTTGACCCTGATATATGGAGTCCTCAGGTTGTGAATGAGCTGTGTGCTGAGAGTTCTTGTTTATTCAGTTTATGCAATTTGAGTGTAGAAATGCATGCTCTCACTTAATTAATGTTATGAAAAAAAATAATCCTCAATATAAAACACCACTTCTACCCAATACTCACAACACCTGAGAGGAGCAATAACTAATTGTAGTAACAGAACAATGGCAAGATTAAAAAATAATAATAATATTTGGAATAAGGACCACCAAATTATTTTCCTTCATGAACTCCATGGACCACTGTGTTAAATACCCCTTGTATTCCATTATATTCCTTTATTTAACAGCTTTAACATTGTTAGTTCATCCTCATACCCTCCCAAACCCACTTAATCCCTGTTTCAGGTTCCAGGGAAAGTTACTCTGGAAACCTACCTTCCTACTTTCTCCTATGTGTGGAAGAGAATGAAAGGAAATTCTTCAGACTTGCTTTCAGTACCAGAATGAAGTGTGGAGGTGTGAGTATCAATATCTGCCATTCTGAGGTAAACCTTAGCAGGCAGTTCATACTGCCCACAAAAATAAGGAGATATTTAAAAATGAATATGAAGCGATAAATTATCCCCTAATCTTTGTGAGCAGTGTATTTATTCAACAAAAGTGAGATGACATAGATACACAAATTTCTATCATTTAATTGTACACTCTACATTTCGTTAGGCTCCATCACAAAGGTACCATTTCCATGATACCGGATTGCTACTGCACCACCTAAAGTTAGAATATGGCACGTCTGACACACCAAATTCACATGGGTTCACCCTGATCCCACTGTCCTGTGGTCAGGTGCTTTGCCTCTCCTGGGACTCAGTAGCGTGTCAGAAACTGCTGGCTTCTGCTGGTTTTCCACTACTGAAATCCCAACCTCTCTTCAGAAATGTAGGAATCCTCAGTGCTATTCCCCTATTATTGTTTCCAGAAATAATACAACCTGATTTACCTCCAGAACTTTGGGTCTATCACATGAAATGACTGAGCTGAAGAACTGCGTGCCCCAGAGCCCAGACCTTCTGCGTTATACTCTGAGTCCACTGAAAATTGGAAACCTTGAATCATTTAATAAATAGATTGAGGCCATATTCCAAAAAAGATCAATATTCTGCTGCAAAATCCAAAAAGGACTATAGAGTGTGGTTCTTTTTATTGGTGGTAGGAGAGGTAAATGTAATAAGTTGCTCTTCCATTGAAAGAATGTCCTGGAGTCTCCAGATAATTGGAGCCTTTAAAGGTTCAACAATGTAACAGGTCTTTGAATAATTTCAAAATTTATTTTCCACTATTTGGTGCATAGGAATCTTACCAGGGAAATGAAAGTACTTGTTGATACCAACTTGTCAGGTCTCCTAATGTGATTGATCAAAAGAGTTAACTAATTTGTTCTAAGGAATAACACAGTAATCACATTTCCATTATACAGTGTGTCCATAAAGTCATGGTGCACTTTTGGCCGGTCATAGGTCAAAAGTGCACCATGACTTTACGGACACACTGTATCTATTTTTAAATTTAAAAAATAAGTTCTCATAGCTCTGGGCAAGACACTAAATGTGTACTGGTTCAGATCTTCCTCCCTAATGGTGATTGAAAATAGCGTGCCACCAGATCATTAGCTATATACCAATTTTCAGAGCTGAGTAAATCTTTTTTAATAATGATATCACACCCACTACAGCAGCCACCCTTGGAACGATGACTTCATTATGTTTAGGCAGTCCACGGTTTTCTGTCAATATTCATTTGTTTTCCGCAGGTTTTTTTTTTTATGAATTAAATAAAATGTGATGAGGAACTAGTAACACTGAATCATTTAAGAAACTAATTTCTAGCATTCCACATGGGACATAGCACTGATTCTAAATTACTGTGTAGCTGGGTAGAGGAAGATGTTTTAGAGACTTCCATCTGGCTTTTCTTACCATAATTGCTTTCATTTCCTGAACAAGAAAACCATGGTCAGAGTTTCTGTCGGCTTCTAATTATATTGATCTCAACAATACAACTATGGACTAAAGAAATAATTACAAGTTTGGTCTGCAGAAACATATGACACCTATGAGATGGAATTGTCACAGCATGTCATTGATCAGCTGGCCTTTTTATATCTCTACACTGAATGGAGAGGGGTCACGGTGGTGTTCTGTGGCAGCTGAACCCTGCAGGTTTCAAAAGAGCATGGTTTCTTTTTTTTTTTAATGTAGTAACTTTGATAAAAAATTCAGGTCCCTTTGGGGAAAATTTGGCCTATATTCAATTTAAACACTTGTGATGAAATTGAAGGGCCCTCCCTCAAGGGAAACTGACCTTCTGTTCAATTAATGAGTTCTGGGTATAAGAAACCAGTTAGATCTGGAAACTGTCTGAGAGAGAATGAGTTTCCCTTCTAGCAGCTGCCAACATTATATTTCTCAATGACTCAAATTTTGGGGCTTGGAAAGTAAATATTATTGTCCTGGGCTTCCAATCTGCTGTGTCCTAGGAACATCACGGCTTGCAAATGACCATCACAGATTCCTGTAAGTTAGCAAACCCACCTTGCTTCTTAGTGACACCACTTGTTCTTCACTCTTTAAAGCCAGTATCCTTTCCACTGATATCACAGGGCCTCGTTCTAGGGCAGCAACTGCTGTCATCACTGCAACCTCAGAGATAGCTTGGATGAGTGGCCCACAGGTACAATGAAGTCACCAAACAAAATAATTATCAAAATGACAACCCCTTCCCATGGCGACTCCCTCAACACACACAAACCCTTAGAAGAAATTTAGGAGGAGGAGGAGAAGGCCATGAGTGAAGAAAGAAATAAAAAGAAGAAGGGGGAAAAGGAAGAAGTAGAGGGAGGGAAAAGACATTATTTAAATATCCGAGTAAAAAGATCAACTCTCTCCTATGAGATAAAAAACAACGAAACAAGAAACTCCGGATCAAAATTGGTATCTGTAGTTTCAATAGCAACATGTTATGCTGAACCAAGTACATTTAGGGTTGCTAAAAATAAAAATGTAAACCAAGGATTTTATTAAGCCAAATTGGTTTTCAAGTATAAGCTACAGACTAGCGGGAAGAGGAACCAAGCGCCGCTGAAACTCAGAGAAACAACACTACTAGGCAGACTCTGAATGAAAGTCTCACTGTGAGCGGAAAACGCAAACTTGCAACAGTACCAAAGAGAAACAAGGGTTTTAAGACAGAGAACTGCTATGTACAGTCTATATGCTCAGATAATGTAGACATAGAGCGATTTACAAATGGGGTCAAATGAGGAGTGTACATGATACATATGCAATTTTTGTGTTTTTAATCATAATGGTTGTATTGGTATTGGTATTGTTTAGTGTTGGGATTCAGCTGGTTTTCTTGATTCAGTAGAACCGATACCTAATTTTTTGTTGGGTTCAGGCAACCAGTTGTTAAAATGGCACTTGTAATCAGAGTTCTTTCTAAAATGGGCTCCTGGGCAGCCGCCCTATGTGGAAATCACAAATTTACACACAAATTTACATTCCTTACTCTTCTTCTTTTTTTTTTTTTTTACATTCATCAGCACAACAGTGTATTCTAAGTGCCTGTAATAATGTTCATTCCATCCATAGGTGAAAAAAATTGCAAGTGAGGATGCCAATTAAGAAGCAATATGAAAACATCTTAAGTAACAGTTTTAGTATTTTTTGTCAGGTGTTATTTAATATTTTTTATTAATATTTTAAAACTGTCTTAAAACATAATCTAGTTTTGTGTGCCTCTTTTATCATTGTTATTTAACTGTTAAATGCATGAAATAATAAACTATCTTCTGATATATCATTTTTTAATACTTAAAATGGTCATTAGAGCAGAGAACCGGTTGTTAAATTATTTGAATCCCACCATTGATACGTGTTAAATAAGAATAGTGGATAATTACATGAAATTCTAAGTCTCTTACCTTCTCTGTCCTTGAAGCTGGAATGTTCAGTGAAAATAAAGGAATACAGATGTATCTATAGCAGAAAACACAAGATGTATCTAGAAGACTTTTCAAACAACATAACAAGGAAACTCTCAAAGGTTAGTGTAATATCAAAAGGTGAAGAGGCAATGTTGAAGGTTTAGAAACAGATAACATTTTTTTATTACATAGATCTTCAACTTGAGCTTAAGCAATCAAGTAAAATGGGAAATTAAGGTAAGGTAGGCAGCCTGTAGTGTCTGTCACCGTTGGACAAAAAATATACAGAATACAAACAAAAATGAAAAGCCACACTTTACAAAAGTGGTTTCCTTACTTTATAATGCAATTTAAACAACCTAACATATTTCTAACCAATATCATCATTTTCTTGTAAGAGCAAGAGTGAATTAAAATATTCACAGACATCAATAAAGTAGAGACACTAAACCATCAGCAAGGATATTAGCTGCAGTGACCTAGTGGGTGCCACACATGGGCAGACTGGTTTAGAATCCACTTTCTGTATTTAAGAACACACAGCAAGACAAAAAAATCTGAGAAAATAACTCATTTATATCAGTAATACAGCACATAATAAACATGTAAAAAATTACTTCAAATCCAGCCATCTTCTAAATAGTGTCCCTCTTATTCTCCATACGAAAAAGGTAATCAATGATCAAAGAGTTGAAGTGACTTACTACCAAAAGCCACATGGTGGAAAACAGAAAACCCAGATATCATTTTCTTTCACAGTCTCTGAGGTTTTTCTTTCTTTCTACTATAAAATTAAAGCATTTTTACTATATTATATGCCAAAATGTTTCATCTGAATAAAACTTTTTAATTAAAAACTGATTAAGTAATTATAACTTATTTCCTGATATTTTATCAAAATAATTTGCTGATACTTCTTCATTAACAGTATTAAAATAACAACATTTTGTCAATATTTTGTGTTAAAGTGGAGTCTAATATTATCATATAGCTATTAATTCCATTCTGAATAAGTTAGGAATCTAAATTACAAGCCACATAAAACCATATCTCTCTGATTATAAAATAAATGCTTCCAAAGATGAATTTGGTTAGTTCACATAACTGTTCAAATAAGTAGAAAATTAATTTTAAAAATACACAAATGGAAAAATCTACCAAATTTGCACTTGGATTAGTCATCTAAGGACAGAGTTGTCATAACTGATAAGATGCTATATACTGCAACTAGAACGGCCAATTCTACATTCCTAGAAACCTGTGCTGCTACTGATACTTTGGAAACTACTTCCTAGTGAGATCCCTAGGTCATACATAATTGCACACTAGATTCCTACTTTAATTCCAAATAAAGGCATTTCATTGGTACAGCTTGGGTCATGTGCTTATGTCTTTGCTGCAAAGAATAATGGGAAAGTGAGTTCCTATCATTTCCAGTCTCCAAAAGCTGGCACACTCTACATTCCAGCTCACCTCACACGGTGGAGAATGCCCCAAATGTCAGAGAAGGCTTAGATGTTGTATCACCAAAGGAATGACAGATTACCACCATAGTCATGCTTCCTGCATTTTAAGTAATATTGAACTTTCTAATACTTCTACATTTTTTAAATCAGTTTATTTTGTAAAACTATAACTAAGTGCGGTTTAAATAGTTTATAAGTTAGTTTATTGCCCTTTTCATTTATTTATGGGATGATACATTTTAACAAAATAAAGAAAATATACCTTCATTTTAATTTATAGATAATTCTCTTTTATTTCCTTTTTTTAAAACTCTGTAGACCAAGGATATTTAACTGCAAAGAAGTGCTAATCTCACAAATACACTAGGATTAGCAAAGAACAGTACTATTTCCCTTGAAGAATCCGAGGAGCTTAATTCTTTGTATGCTAAAGATACCTTTATCTAACATATCTCCCAAAGCAATTTCAAGTAGATGGGACCATTGCATTAATTAGATTATTTGTATTTACAAGAAATAGCAAGTAATGAGGTATAATTGCTTTAGATTTTATGCAAATCTTATTCAACTTAATTTAAAAAGCAAAACTATTTGATAACAATAAAACACTTTTAAATAAAGAAGTCAAACTTTTATGACTTCCCATGAATTATAAAACAATCTTTATATATAAATGTTAGGCAGGTATTAATTATGATTTTATTTTACAGTTGAGAAATATGAACTATAGAAAAGGTTGTTTTACCACAATAATTTGCAATTCAGAGGTGGGAAAGAGAGAGAGGCAAGTTCTTCTCACTGTCATTGGCATTGATCAAATAGTTTTGGAGAATGATGTTCCTCACATTAACTAATAAAATTACAAGACATATTTGGACTCATGTAAGCTAATTTTTAATGGAGTTATACCAATGATAGCTAATACAAATCATTTTTTGTTTGGGTGTACAATTGAATAATCTGATAGGTATTAAGGTGAATACCATTTCCTAGTACTAGGGCTAATTTAAATCATAAGAAATTCCATTGGTAAGATTTCAAATCACCTTCCCAAATATAAAAGCTAAAATGAGGTGAGTTTGTCTATCCCCTCTGGCATTCCACCTCAACAATGATTTAGTTGGAGTACCAAACTCAAATACCTGGATGGAATGAGAGGTTAATCAATGTTTGAAACACTAACTGACACAGCAGCCACAGGCTGCAATATGAAAAAGCATTACAAGAACCTAGCTATTTTGTTTACTGTTAGGCAAATAAACAAAACATGTTCATGGTTTGGAAGACTATTATTTTTTATTTCCACATTTGGATCTATTGCTGCATTGCAGCGATGTTCATCTTTAGTCTTCAGGAAAAAAAAAACAACTCAATTTATTGTAACTTTTAGGATGAACACTCATTCCATACAGCATTTTTGACAGATATGTACTTGACTATGATACAGAACAAATGATTAATGGCTAATTTAGACCCAAGTTTAAAAAGATAATAATTCTAGTACTAATTCAGACTTTTCATTGAGGCATGTTGCACTTCGTTAACACCTGTGCCTTTTCCATGCTGTGGCTCAGGTACCTTCAAATAGGAAGACGACCAGCAAGCTGACAGAATGAGGAGGAAGGAAGGGTGTGGATAAATCATAAAATGGGTAATTAACCCTTGAAATAACCCAAAGTTGACAGCGGTGAATAAGTGATAGTACCTTGTTATAGTCAAAGACCTTAAACACTTCAAATGTTCAATAAATGATGTAGGTCCTTTCTGCATAATATTTCAGGGATAACTATTCAAGCACACTGCAGGTGGTGTTTGAGGTAAGTAAAATATTCATATCTATTCAATTGTGACCTAATAATTACACCACTTTAAGACTATAATTAGGAAAGAAGCAATTCAATTCTATACTTAAAATGATTCCAGTTCTGCTACCAGACACAGCATGTATTTCTGATTTTTGCACTTTGAGAGGAGTTTTTTTATTTATGTAAATTATCATATTTGGCATTCTGCCCCCTAAAATATTCAAGGGAAAATACAAAAAGAAAGTAATGTACTTGATCAAAATTGCACAGAGGTAAAAGATGAAAAAAATGAAAATGCACCATGGTGTTCATACATTTTAAATACTAGCAGTATAAAATTATACACTGTAACCATTGTATATTATACATATTTTTGGATGCATAATACAGAGGCTTATAGAGAATTTTCAAGCTATTTTGTGTATTCCTTTGCATTAATTACACTAAGGAAGCTAAGGTACAATAATTTCTGATGTCCTTATATCTACTTTTCACATGACTCAGCTGCAGCACATTAGCAACATGAAATAAAAATGGGTTTCAAAATTGAATATAATGAAATAGAATTTAAAGGAATTTCTCTGCAGTATAAATTACAGAAAGTTAATAGACGTGTGTTAGAGCAATGATTTGAGAACACTGATAAATTCTGCTCTTCATCAAGTCTCTTCTGTTGAGATTGTGTATTTAATAGCACAACTTATATGCCAAATGATTGGCTTCTAAATTAAAAATTAAAACATTTTATTTATAATTAAAATATAATGCAAACTGCAGAATAATTTTGATCACATAGTCCGAAATCTCGAAACCTCCCTTCTATCAGAACAAAATGAAAAATAAAAATACTGACAAATTGTTGGAAGCTAGTTCAATATCCTAATGGGCATAAGGGACAGCTGAAAAAAAAAAAAACCTTGATAATGTAATGTACTCATATCTCCAGTGTCATCTCCTCCATCTCTTTGTCCACTGGCCCTGACACATTTGATAGATCTAAATAAGTAGGCATGCTATCTCATGTCCACTCTGGTCCCCTTTATATTGATTTTCCCACTTAAATGAACATTCTTTTCTAGCAGAATATGGCCACACAATAATAGAAATTAATGTAGTTCAGTGTTTTCTCTCATCAAGAAATGTCTAAAAGTCCTAATTTTTTTGTGTGACATCTGTTTTAAATCTTGCCAAGTAATCATTTCTCCCTTCCTTTCTGTTGTGTCTGTTAGGCTTGTCAGATGGACGCATGAAATTAGCAATCACAGAAGGTATGTTGTTATTTCTTCTAAAACTCTCATCACTCAAACTTCTTGTCTACATGCATCATATACAAAATAATATATATGTGGCACGTGTAGCAAGCAATTTTAGTAAAACAAGGGTCAACACCCTTTCCAAAAACGTCAAAATATTTTTGGGATGTTTTAGACCTAAGAGATTAAGTAGGGTTAGATTTAACATTGAAATATTGCTAGTGTAAAATTTTCTGGCCTGACTGAAAAAGCATAGTGACTCCCATAAGGTATGAAATATTTCTTTCTCAAGGATACTGAGGATGTTCTATTATAATTCTGTCTCCTTCTTAAATGATTAGTACTTTAATAGACCATATGAAACCTTCCTGTACTTATTTTTTGTTTCAACGTTTTAGTAACTGATTGATGTACATTCAGTAAAATGAAGCTGATATTGCTGATTCTAATACCTCAGGGAATTTAAATTACAACAGAAAGATAAATTTCAGTTACAAAGATTAGTTATCTTCATAAGAAACTATACTAAATATTCTTTAAATACCTATAGTTAATTCCTTTGTAAACAAACATGTTTATTATTTCACAAATAAATCCTTTACCAATATTGCCAATTAATTTATCAAAATTTTCTATTAATCAAAATTTATTGCAAATGGCTTTACTGTGGTAAATCTAACAGTGCAGCTTAAATCTCCCTTTATGTTTTTTTGTTTGTTTTTTAAATAAAAGAGAATTGCCCCAGCCAGATGGCTTGGTTGGTTAGATCATCATCCCAAAGTACAGAGGTTGCAGGTTTGATCCCTGGTCAGGGCACATACAGGAACAGATCGATGTTCCTGTCTCTCTCTCTCTCTCTCTCTCCCTTTATAATCAATCAATAAAAAAATTTATAAAATAAAAGAGACTTTGGGAAGTAATCTAAAGACACAAAAAAATGAGGTAAAACATAATGATTAATTTATATTTAAAGAAGGAAACATATACTGATTCATAAAAGATTTATTTGTCCACTAAATAACTTTTAAAAAATATTTTTTGCAATTTTATTTTTCCCAAGTAGGATTCAGATACAGATTCATTTTTATTTGTGCTTTCTTTGGCAACTGGAGAACCTCTTTCTAATTAGACATAAATCAAACTTTATTGGCTCAACTCCACAGACTGCAAGCCTGGAATCATGACGCGGTCATGATTCTCAGCCAAAGGTGTTGGTGTCAGTGCAGATTTATGTCGAGGTCGTCAAGAGAACTACTAAATTTTCCAGAACATATAATGGCCTAATAGTGCGAGAGTCAAGGAAGATTAGAAATATGGCATAAAGGGTTTTACAGATTGTTTGCCCTTTTCAGGAAGGTGCAGACAGGATAGGCCCAAAGTTTTTTGAGCCTCAAGTTGCATTCATGGCTTTAGTTATGACTGCAGAATATGTTATGTAAATTTAAATGAAATGTGGGGTTTTAACACTTAGTATTTCTGACTTTTTAAATGAGAGATTCTTTTCTCCTTTTTATAATCTAAGTCTACCATAAAAGTATTTTTTTGCTGCCTATTTTTTATTAATTTATTGTGTTTACATAGATTCTAATGTTCCCCGTGTTCCCCAGTATATCACCCCTGTCCCCCTTCCCATAATGCTCTCCCCCCTTCCCTCCAGAATTTGCTTTTCTGCTCTTGTCCCATCCTATCACCCTACCATCCCCTTTCCTTCTGTCTGCTTTCCTTCTGGATCCTTTGATCCCACCTCTGTCTCTATTCTGCTCCTCAGTTCATATTTGTCAGATTTCTCATATGAGTGAGGTCATATGATATTTCTCTTTCTCTGCCTGGCTTATTTCACTTAACATCATAGTTTCCAGATCCATCCATGTTGTCACAAAAAGTATTTCCTTCTTTTTCATTGTCCCATAGTATTCCATTGTGTATATGTACCACTGCTTTTTAATCCAATCATGCACTGACGGACACTTGGGCTGTTTCCAGAGCTTGGCTATTGTAAACAATGCTGCCATAAACATACATTTCTCCTTTTCAAACTGTGCTATGGTGTTCTTGGGGGATATTCCTAAAAGTGAGATGGCTGGGTCAAAATTAAGTTCGATATTTAATTTTTTGAGAAATCTCCATACTGTTTTCCACAGTGGCTGCACCAGTCTGCATTCCCACCAGCAGTGCAGAAGGGTTCCCTTTTCTCCACATCCTCGCCAGCACTTATTCTGTGTTGTTTTGTTGATAAGCGCCATTCTGACTGGTGTGAGGTGATATCTCATTGTGGTTTTAATTTGCATTTCTCTAATGATTAGTGGTGTTGAAAATTTTTTTATCTGTCTATAGGGCATCTGTATGTCCTCTTTGGATAAGGCTCTATTTATCTCTTTGGACCATTTTTTAATTGGACTGTTTATCTTCCTGGTGTTGAGTTTTACAAGTTCTTTATAAATTTTGGTTATTAACTTCTTATCAGACGTATTGTCGAATATGTTCTCCCATTGTGTGGTTTGCCTTTTTATTTTGTTCATATTGTCTTTAGCTGTGCAAAAGCTTTTTAGTTTGATATAGTCCCATTTGTTTATTCTATCTTTTATTTCACTTGCCCGTGGAGATAAATTGGTAAATATGTATATTGCTGTGAGAGATGTTGGAGAGCTTACAGCCTATGTTTTCTTCTAAGATGCTTATGGTTTTACAGCTTACATTTAAGTCTTTTATCCATTTTGAGTTTGTTTTTGTGAATGGTGTAAGTTGATGGTCTAGTTTCATTTTTTTGCAGGTAGCTGACCAATTTTCCCAACACCATTTGTTAAAGAGACTGTCTTTACTCCATTGTATGCTATTACCACCCTTGTCAAATCTCAATTGTTCATAAAGGTATGGGTTTGTTTCTCGGTTCTCTGTTCTGGTCCACTAATCTATGTGCCTGTTCTTATGTCAGTACCAAGCTGTTTTGAGTACAATGGCCTTGTAGTATAACTTGATGTCCGGAAATGTGATACCACCCACTTTATTCTTTGTTTTTCAAGATTGTTGAAACTATTTGTGTTCTTTTTTGGTTACATATGAACTTTTGGAATATGTGTTCTATATCTTTGAAGTATGTCCTTGGTATTTTAATAGGAATTACATTGAATTTATAAATAGCTTTGGGTAATATGGACATTTTTTTTTTACAGGGACAGAGAAAGAGCCAGAGAGGGATAGATAGGGACAGACAGACAGGAACGAATAGAGGTGAGAAGCATCAATCATTAGTTTTTCTTTGCCTTAGTGACAACTTAGTTGTTCATTGATTGCTTTCTCATATGTGCCTTGAGCACGGGCCTTCCTCAGACTGAGCAACCCCTTGCTGGAGCCAGCAACATTGGGTCCAAGCTGGCGAGCTTTGTTCAAACCAGATGGCCCCGCACTCAAGCTGGCAAGCTCGGGGTCTCGAACCCGGGTCTTCCGCATCCCAGTCCGTTGCTCTATACACTGCGCCACTGCCTGGTCAGGCAATATGGACATTTTAATGATGGTTATTATTCCTAGCTATGAACACAGTATAAGCTTCCACTTGTTTGTATCTTCCTGAATTTCTTTTATCAATGTTTTATAATTTTCCGAGGACAAGTCTTTAACCTGCTTGGTTAAATTTACTCTTAGGTATTTTATTTTTTTTTGTTGCAATACTAAAGGGATTGTTTTCTTAATTTCTCTTTAGACAGATCATTGTTGTTGTATAAAAATGCCTCTGATTTCTGAGTATTAATTTTATATCCTGCCACCTTGCTGAATTCATTTATCAGGTCCAATAGTTTTTTGACTTAAGACTTTAGGGTTTTCTAGCTGCAGTATCATATCATCAGCAAATAATAATAGTTTTACTTCTTCTTTTCCAATTTGGATGCCTTTTCTTTTTCTTGTCTGATTGCTGTGATTAGGGCTTCCAGAACTATATTGAATAAGAGTAGTGAAAGAGGGCACCCCTGCCTTGTTCCAGATCTTAAGGGGATTGCTTTTAACTTTTGCCCATTGAGTCTGATGTTGCTGTGGGTTTGTCATAGATGGTCTTTATCATGTTGAGGTACATTGTCTATATTGCCACTTTGCTGAAAGTTTTGATCATAAATGGCGCTGGATTTTATTGAATGTTTTTCTACATTTATTGATATTATCATGTGGTTTTTGTCCTTCCTTTTGTTTATGTGATGAATCACATTGATTTGATTTGCAAATATTGTGCTAACCTTGCCTCCACAAAATAAATCCCACTTGATCATGGTGTATGTTTGTTTGTTTTTTTCATGTATTACAGTATCTGGTTTGCTAATATTTTGTTGAGAATTTTAGCATCTACATTTATCAGAGATATAGGCCTATAGTTTTTTTTTTTCTTTGTGTTGTCTTTGCCTGGTTTAGGAATAAGAATTATGCTCACCTCATAAAAGGACCTTAGAAGTTTTCCCTCCTCTTGAATTTTTTGAAATAGCTTGAGAAGGAAAGAAGTTTGTTCTTCTTTGAATGTTTGGTAGAATTTGCCTGTGAAGCCATCTGGCCCAGGGCTTTTGTTTGTTGGGAGTTTTTTGATAACTGTTTTGATCTCATTTGTTGTAATCAGTCTATTTAGGTTTTCTGATTCTTCCAGATTGATTTTTGAAACATTACATTTTACAATAAATTTGTCCATTTCACCTAGGTTGTCTAATCTTTTGGCATACAGTTCTTCATAGTATTTTCTTACAATCCTTTGTATTTTTGCTATGTCCATTGTTACTTCTCTACCCTCATATCTAATTTTATTTATTTGAGTCCTTTCTCATTTCTTCATGGTGAGTCTGGCTAAGGGTTTATCAATCTTGTTTACTTTTTCAAAGAACCAGCTCTTGGTTTCATTGATCCTCTGTATTTTTTTTTAGTCTTTATGTCATTTATTTCTGCTCTGATCTTTATTAATTCCTTTCTTCTACTTCCTCTAGACCAGTGGTTCTTAACCTAAGTTCTATCGAACCCTAGGGGTTCGATGAGTTGGTCTCAGGGGTTTGGAGAAGCCTCTCCCACAGAGGCCAGAATAAAGTAATACTGTAATTTGTTGTGAGTTCATGCACTTTGTTGGTTCTTTGAGCAAGGTGATGTTCATGCACAGCTCATTTTGTGCACCAGTAAAAAAACATATACCTATGTCTTGAATTTGGAAAAAAAAATCATATTTTATTTATTACTAAAGAAGGGTTTGGTGAATACGCATATGAAACTTGTGGGTTTGGTACCACAGAAAAGGTTAAGAATCACTGCTCTAGACTTTATTTGCTGTTCTTTTTCTGGTTATTTTAGTTGCAGGATTAAGTTGGGGGTTTTTTTTGTGTTTGTTTTTTGTTTTTTTTGAGTTTTTACTAGCTTGTTAAGGTATGCCTGTAATTTTATGAACTTTACTCTCTAGACTACTTTTTCTGTGTCCCACAGATTTTGAGTTGTTGTATGCTCATTTTTGTTTGTTTCAAGAATTTTTTTTATTTCTTCTTTGATCTCATTGTTGACCCAGTCATTGTTTAATAACATGCTGTTTAGTTTCCAAGTGTTTGAGTATTTTTCAGTTTGTCTGTTATGGTTGATTTCTAGTTTCCTGCCATTGTGATAAAAAAAAATGTTTGATATGATTTCAATCTTCTTAAACTTGTTGAGACTCATTTTATGCCCTAATATGTGGTCTATCCTAGAGAATGTACCATGACCACTTGAAAAGAATATATATTCTGCTTCTTTAGGGTGGAAAGTTCTGAAGATATCTATTAAATCCAGTTGCTCTAGTGTATCTCTTAATTTTGTTGTTTCTTTGTTAATTTTCTTTCTCGAGAATCTATCCATTGATGTTAGTGGCATGTTAAAATCCCCTACTATTATAGTATTGCTGTTGATCTCTCCCTTTATGTCCATCACAATCTGCTTTATATATTTAGGTGTTCTTATATTAGGTGTATATATATATATTTATAATGGTTATCTCTTTCTGTTGGATTTCCCCCTTTATCATTATGTAGTGACCTTTTTTATTCTTTACTGTAGTCTTTGTCTTAAAGTCTATTTTGTCTGATATAAGTATTGCTACCCCAGCTTATTTTTCATTTCCATTTGCCTGAAGTATTCTTTTTCATCCTTTTACTTTTTGTTTAAGTGTTTCTTTTGTTTTGAGGTGCTTCTCCTGTAGACAGCATATGTATGGGTCCTGTTTTCTTATCCATTCAGCTACCCTATGTCTTTTGATTGAAGCATTTAATCCATTTACATTTAAGGTTATTATTGATATGTAGTTGTTTGTAGCTATTTTATTCTTTAAAGTTATATTTCTCTTTTACTATATTCTTTTCCTCCTTTGTTCTGTTTACAACAGGCTCCTTAACATTTATTGAAGCATTGGTTTGATTGTATTGAAATCCTTAATTATTATTATTATTTTTTTGTCTGGGAAACTTTTTATTTCAATTTTAAATGATAGCCTTGCTGGATAAAGAAGTCTTGGTTGTTGGCTCTTGTTCTCCATTACTTTGAATATGTCTTACCATTCCCTTCTGACCTCAAGTGTTTTTGTTGAGAAGTCAGATGTCATCGTTATGGGGTCTCCTTTGTAGGTGATAATCTTTTTTTCTCTAGCCACTTTTATTATTTTCTCTTTATCTCTTAGCTTTGATATTTTAATTATGATGTGTCTTGGTGTAGATTTTTTTGGATTTCTCTTTAATGGAATTCTCTGTGCTTCTTGAACTTGTGTGACTTTTTCCTGACTCAATTTAGGGAAGTTTCAGCTACGATCTCATTGAAAAGGTATCTAACCCTTGTTCTTTCTCTTCTTCTTCAGGAGCCCTTATAATGCAAATGTTGTTTCTCTTTAGGTTGTCATAGAGCTCTCTTAGAGTTTCCTCAGGTTTCTCTCAGTCTCTTTTCTTCTTGCTGCTCTGCTTCTGTGCTTTCACTTATCTTGTCCTCTAAATCACTGATTCGATCCTCTGCTTCATCCCACCTGCTTTTAATTTCTTCCAGTATAATCTTCATTTCTGATATTGTGTTTGTCATTTCTGTCTGGTTCTTCTTTATAATTTCCGTGTCCTTTTTCACGCTTTCAATTTCTTTACTGAAGTGTTTATTAAGTCCATCTATTGTAGCTTTGTGATCTTTAAGCATACTAAAAATCATTAATTTATACTGTGCATCTGGTAACTTGATTACTTCCAATTTGTTCAAGACTTTATCAGAGGATTTATCTTGTTGAAGCATATGACTTATGCTTCTCTGCCTACCCATTATTCTCTATGATTTGTAGGCTTCTTCCAGCTGTGATCTTCTTACCTAGTAGAGCCTCTTTGAAATCTTGATTAGTTTGTTTTCTTCTCAGTTTGTTTTCTTTTCAGTTTTCTTAACTCAGTAGTAGTCTTGTTTACTGATCTCAGCAGGGGGAAAAAGTAATTTTTAGTTACTAACATGATTTACAAAAATTGTGTTGGAATTTATTGTTTACATTAAACTGACATTTCTATTGTATTCCCCTCTAGTTATTCTCTCCATTATTTTCTCATACCACTTTAGACGGAGCAACTACAATTGGAAATGATGTGATGACAGTACAATATTTTGCTTTTTCCTCTGAGATAGGTCTCTGCTGAGATAAAACTGGTAGACAGTAAAACTTTTCTATCACTGTTTTTTTTTTGTACCTTCAGTGAAACTCAACATGACAAGATGCCACTGATAATCCAAAAGTGTTCAGTGTATTTAGTATCAAAAAATAGCAACAACCTCTACATGTAACAAATGGTTATTGACCAATAGACTTTATATATCTTTAAACTACTTGTATATATCTTTAAACTACTTGTATATGAAGAAAGAAGGAGGATAAAGTGTCTATGATGGTTAAAAAATTGGATAAACATCATGATAGGATATTACTCTGAAGGAAAATTGAATTAAAATAATTACATAATGATTAAAATATGAAATTTTATTCAGTTAGCAATAGAATCATTAAAAATTATTCAGGGATCTCTAATAAAGTGATTAGAAAAATTAAGATGTAAACACACTCTCAAAAAAATTGTAAATCTAATGAACAAAATGAACTTACAAGAAAAATACAAACAGACTTATCATTGAGAGAAGGCTGACAGCTGTGGAGGAAGGGTTTGGAGAGAGATAGAGGGATAGAGCAAAAGATGCCAAAAGAAAAGAGAAACTCATGACCATGGACAACAGTATAGTGACTGTGGGAGGGAAGTGCAGGAGGGTATAGGGGGATAAATAGTGATGGACAAAGACCTGACTTGGGGGAGTGAATACACAATACTGTGTTCGGAGATATATTGTGGACTTGAGCAACTGAAACCTGTATAATTATGTTAACCAGTGTCACCCGAATAAAATTCAATTTAAAAAGTTCATTGATTCTTTTTCAAGAGTATTATATGATATGCTAAATTTCTATAATTCTATGCTGTCTAAAATATAGATCAGTGTTTAGCAGCCTATGGTGATGCTAGTTTTCCTCCCTCTTTGATGTTCTTTATGTCTTCCATGTGGTACTTTAAGAGAGTGAAGACAAAGGATAATGTGAGTTTAAAATTATTTTAAACATTATTGATCTCTGAGCAAATTATAATACTTTATATTAAATTCTATGTTTTCTTTTAAAAATATGTTTTTCTGTGTAAAATATTAGCCTGATTTTTTCTTTTTCTGGAATCTATTTTGAATTTAATTTAAATGAAAATCAGTTGGTTTCCAAAGTTCTAATGCAAATGCATTTATCTCCTTGTCCTCAATTTGAGGTCCTTCTGTGCTTGATTTCCAGCTCTGTTTTTGACACTCAACCTTACGCCTTTTATCTCCTACTCTTCCAACGATAATTGAGATATCTGCACAAGAATGTTACAAATACTGAAAGTCACCATAAGGTTAGTCTCTTCATGTGGAATGTAGAACATGATTAGCTAACTAGGGCTGCCCCTCCAATCTATTTCACATCCTATTCTGTATGGCTTGTGAGCTAAACATGTTTCCTTTCATTTGCAAATGGTTGAGGAAAAAAAGTAAAGAAGAACAGTATTTCATGGCACTATCAAAAACATTATATAAAACCTAAATGTTAGTGAAGGTAAATAACAAGTGTATTAGAAAATACACATGGTAATGTGTTTAAATATTGCCTTTTGCTGATTTAGTGCTACAAAGACACCTCATGTCCAGAAAAAAACTAAATATTTTCTATCTGATCTTTTACAGACTATCTTTGGTAACCCCTGATGTAGACTATAAAGTGCATAAGGGTAATAAATTCTCTGCCTTATTCATAATTCTACATCAGTCAGTGGAAAGAGGACAACATAGTCCACTGAACAAAGGCAATGTACTTGTCTGCTCTCAAAATTACTTGTTCAAAGGAAAAGGTAGATACAACAAATCTAATTTTCTCTCTCATGTCTTCATTTTATATTATGAATGCTTTAAACCACAGTCTATACTAGATTATTATATTAATAAATTCTGCCTCTTTTTAACATTTTAATTTTTGTAAAAGTCTTGTTACTTCTAACTGTGCATTTTGTCTCATGGTTTTTCTCTCTACTTTTAATTTGCATTGCCCTTGTGTTAGCCAGGCATATCATACTTGTAACATAATCATTATATGTCACTGCATTCACTTGCTATCCTCATGAGGACACCTTATGTAGTGCTATGCTATGCTATTCTTTTGCTAATTAGCACATAATTTCCTGCATTGAAAAAGCATAAGGTAGAAGTGAAGTGGAAAAGATAGATCTAGGCCTGACCTGTGGTGGTGCAGTAGATAAAGCGTCGACCTGGGAACACTGAGGTCGCCAGTTCAAAACCCTGCACTGGTCTGGTCAAGGCACATATGGGAGTTGAGCTTCCAGCTCCTCCCCCCTTTCTCTCTCTCTCTCTCTCTCTCACTCTGTGTCTCCTCTCTAAAATGAATAAATAAATAAATAAATAAAAGATAGATCTAGGAGAAAGAAAAGTGGATGGAGATGAACACCAGTTATTTATTGAGCCCTTAGAGTGTACTAGTCATTTTCTCTATTCTTCACAAAGATGCCACCTGAAAAAATACTTTATGCCATAGATGTCTGGTGGAAAAACAACCTGTTGATCAGAAAACATACTATTTACCAAATATTGCATATCATATAAACAGACATGCTCACAAAGCCTTTAGGTATTTTTAGTTTCTAAATAGGCAACTAATGGAAAAATACTCCTTGTTTGTGAAATACACCAATTAGTGGGAAATTCACTGACAGTAGATGCAGGGTGATGACTGACACATGCCACAAAATCAGCACCATGTACCCAGAGGGACAATGACACATGATCTCTAGGAAGAGTGAACTAGAATGTGCTTTGTTCAGCTTGAAGACATTCAAATTAAAGGTCACAGCCACAGCCAGCAAAGAGCATCACTGTATATTCACGGACAAGTGAGAGGAAGAAAATCATGATTGCACAGCCACCAGGAAGCTTTAGAGGAAATAAAGCCTGTGACAAATATATAAAATATCATATATAATTACTAATAAGAATGTCAAATTAATGGGCACAGCCTACAGATATTTTTAATAATCACAATGATTCCCTCCCTGATTTTTTATATGATCCAACATATATTACCTGTTGTTAAAGTTTCAAGAATATGATTAGTGCTTATTAAACTATAATTCCTTTGCTCATTCAGTCAACTTTTTAAATGTTCTGGCACACCTTTCAACATCTATAAAATGTTGCTGTTTCATTAGTTGCTCTATATGGCAGTCCCAAGTTCTTCATACAATGATTTGGTGAGTTTTGAAATGCTGATGATCTCACTTACATGTTGAATCTAAAAGGTTGAGCTCATAGAACTAGAAAGTGAAATGGTGGTTGCCAGGGGCTGGAGATTGGAAAAAGTGGGAAAATGTTGGTCATAGGGTACAAGTTATTTGTTAGTTCTATGATAAGGAAGTTCTGAGGATCTAATATACAACATGTATACTTAAAACGTGTTAAGGAAGTAGAATCTCAAGTGTTCACCCACACAGGTACACACACACAGCCACGCACACATACAAAGGTAACTGTGATGTGATAAATATGTTCACTAACATGATCATGACAATCATATCACTATACATATGTATATTATATTTTTATATTGTGTATTTTTTTAAATCACATTGCACAACCTAAATATATATACTTTATATTTCAGTCATACTTCAAGTAAGTTGGAAAAAATAAAACAAATACTTGATCCTCAAAATAACATTTTTTAAAACTAAGTTTTAATACCATTTTCTATAATAACTAAACAGCATATAAAAATGGTAAATGATAAAGTCTTTTAAGAAAAGGTAAATGCACTCATAAATTGTATTTTCTTATTACATATAAACTTTCTCCTCACCACTTAACTTATAAGTGGTAAACATTTTCACATTAGGCTATATACCATGTTTGTCAACTTTTCACCCATCAGAAATGCTTTCAAACAAAGAATTTTATAAAATGTTTTATCAAGACTGTTTAGTTAATTAATGTATTCTACTTTCTGTATGTGGGCTGGACACTGGCAGTCTAGTCTAAGAGACAAACTTATAATCAAATATCACTGTTAGGTGCTATAACAAATCCAGTGCTACAAAAGGACAATCAGGCAAAACTAAGTCAACAGTCAAGAGGAAAGTTTTTTAGTTATTTGTTTCATAATTCTAAACTATTCCTACATATATAATTTTGTTTTAAGATAGCCAGTTCAGACCAGCATTCTCATTTGAACAACTGCATGAGTAGGATGTGGTGTCAAAAAGGAAAGGGGATGAGAGAGTTAGAAGGTAAAGGAGTATAAAGGGTGCCAGAAGGACATTTTACTTCTGTTGGTAAGCATACGATGTGATATACAAGAGATGTCTATAGAATTGTACATCTGAAACCATCTAATATTATTAATCAATGTTACCCCAATCAATTTGATTAGAAAAGAAAATCTAGCAAATTTTTAATTTTATAAACAACTGGTTTCACAGATTCTATTTCTTTTCACCTTTATTTACTCTAGAGATGTGCAATTTGCCAAAATTGTTCTGTGTTTTTAATATGATGGCCCATGGGTCAGTGCCATGACTTTATACTTGAAACAAAGAAAGAAAACACCTTGAACTTGAAAGATAGATAACATACCATGTGTTTGAGAGTTGATCTTGACCTCACATTGTGCTTAGACTACAATTACCTAGGAAGAAAACAATGTTTGCCCATTTCTTTACTCAGGTTACTTTTGTTGGATTTACATGACATACATCCAACATTTGTGTATTTTCTCTTTAAATATTCATTGTTTACCTAGCATATTAACAGGAGTTTTTTTGTTTGTTTTTATATTTTTATTTATTGATTTTAGCAACAGAGGATGGGAAAGGGAAAGATAGGAACATTGATCTGTTCCTGTGTGTGCCCTGACCAGGGATAGGACTGGCAACCTCTGCACTTTGGGAGGATGTTCTAATCAACCAAGCTTTCTGGCCAGGGCTTACTAACAGATTTAAGAGAAGATAGATGATTACTCAATGGTGATATCTATAGAATACTTGAGCCCTCTCAGACTTTGGGTGGAGCAGAGGAGCTGGCGAAAAATAAAAAGTTCAAACATCATATAATCTGCAGAATGATACTACAGACCCTGTAAACACTACATATTTTCCACATTCAGAAAGACAATGGATTCGATCCCATAGCTACCTTGGCTCTCTGGTGGAGCATCATGACAGCCTTCAGGGCTATGTAAACTCCACATCCTATATAAGCCCCTACTTTCAATGACTTAATGATATTATTTTGCCATCAAAGAAAAAAAATCATCACCCTCATTTTCTACCCACACCCAAGACTTTAAGTCTTCTTAATAAACTCACATTTCCTGCTCAAAGGAGAAAGGTTGAGGCTCTTATTTTGTGTCCACAGTGTATTTGTAAAGGATAAGGTGCATGAACCTTTGCATTAGGACCTGATTTTACCAGTTAAGACACTAATAACATTGAATAGAGTTTAATGCAAACTTTCCCTGTTAAGCACTCATTTATTGTCAGATAATAGCCCTTAGAACCTATTAGAAAGAAAAGCAGGTTCTCCATAACAGGGCTCATATTAAATATTCTGCTAATTAGTGGTAGTTTCATACGATGGTTATTAGATTACAAGAAACACATCCTTGTAATATGATTACTAGAAAGATCTCTGCCTTAAAACAAGAGGAATATATTAGATCATACAGCTAAGCAATTTTTCTTGCTGACAGGGGCAATTTTTCAGCAACAACACTATATTTAAAAGCAGCTACATAATGGGAGGATAGAGCAGATGCAAAAGTTTAGTCAGACATAAATCTTCACTTCATCTCCTTTGCAATACAGAAAAGACAAGAAGAAAAACAAATGACCCAGAGAGCAAACAAATGATGGGTGTCTCAAGGAAATGTAATAACCCAATAATGAGATCATGTACATGTTGCAGGATTGACGTCTTGAAAAATAAGTAGTGTTTAATTACATAAGATGACAATAAACAGACATCTGGTGTTTTTTTCCAAGTATCAATAGGTAACAAGCACGGAATGAAAATGATACTTTTCCTTCTTGATAAGCTCTTCAGACAAGCAATTATTCAACTTCTTGTTTACATATTCACCCATGGAATTTATAGACTCAAAAATATTGCCATTTATTATATAAATTAAAATGCAACATTTATTTAAAACTTGACCTAGAATTACATATTTGACAAATCTTATTCCCTCTGAGATCACACTAGTTCTTAGCCTTTTTTTACCTGTATTTGTTCACATTGGGTCATAAGACCAAGGGTCACAAGAGAAAACCTCACTTTCTGAATGAGACTTTATTCTGATCCACACTGATATTTTTTTTCTAAACTGTGATTAAGTTTCTAGTCATTAATCATGCAAGTGAGCAGAAATTAATGTTGCTTTCACTCTCCAACAATATTTAACTCCCCATTCTTTTAAAGACACCTTGCTATTTTAAATATTTTTCTTTTATTTAATATTCTTCCAATATATAAAACAATGAAGAATGCATAGCAAAATTGTTTTTCTTTTAGAAATAAGTTTATTCTAGTTTTTAAAATCATGCTTTATATTGAAAAAGTCTCAAGAGAGCTTACAAAGAATAGTAAAAATCACCTAAACCCACTTTCAAAACCAAGGATAACACTTCAGTAGGTCCTGGCTAACCTCATTATTAGAGCATTGGCTCAGCATGTGAATGTCCCAGGTTTGATTCCTGGTCAGGGAACACAGGAGAAGCAACCATCTGCTTCTTTCCTCCTCCTCCTCCTCCTCCTCCTCCTCCCCCTCCTCCTCCTCCTCCTCCTCCTCCTCCTCCTCCTCCTCTTCTTCGTCTTTTTCTTCTTCTTCTTCTTCTTCGTCTTTTTCTTCTTCTTTTCTCTCTCTCTCTCTTTTCTGCTTCTGTAGCCATGGTTATGTTGGTTCAAGAGAGTTGGCCTTAGGCACTGAGGATGGCTCCATGGCCTCTGCCTCAGATGCTAAAATAATGGTTTCATTGCTGAGCAATGGAGTAAGGGTTCCATTCCACATGGGCAAATCATCACCCCCTAGTGGTATTGCTGGGTGGATCCTGGTCAGGGCACATGTAGGAGTCTGTCTCTCTGTCTCCCTCCTCTCACTAAAATAAAATGTTTTTTAAATAAAAAAACACATTTTAGTTAACACACTATAGTCTCACTATCCTCTTCCTTTCTTCCTTTCTACTTATGTGTCTCTATATTTTACATAGAGTATAAAATAATGTTTTTCAATAATGTTTATTAAATGAATTTTCATATTTAATTATTAAAATACATATTTATGTTTTAATTTAGGGTGAATATATATCCATATATATTTTTTCTGTCTCTCTAGCTCAGGGCTGGGAGAGCTACGGTTCAATGGATATAGAGTTTCAGCTTTACAAGATGAGAACAGTTCTGAGAAGAATGCTGGTAACAGTTGCACAACAATGTGAATGTGCTTAATACTACTGAACTGTACGCTTACAATTGGTTAAGATGGTACATTTTATGTTCTGCACATTTTACCACAATTAATAACAAACAAAAAAGAGAATGAGTTTAGACATTTCAACTCAGAAGTTTATAATAGCTTGGCCTCACGAAGAACTGCAGTAGTTGGTTCTAACTAAACAGGAACGGTTCCAGGCTCCAAATGAATCTCAGTTATATGTTTCTCAATATCTCCAATAGACTAAGAATTTTAAACATTGTTTTCTTCCAGAGAGGCAAAACAATTAAGTATGGATGTTACTTTAAAAATGTCTGTGATTACTGTTAGAAAAACAAAACAAATATTTTGTAAATTAAAATCCCATTTTTTTTTACTAAATAAACAACAACTTATATTTGTAAAGGTAAATGTAGATGATTTTTAGGATTTGGCTTTGAAATGGGGTGAAACAGGACAATACATTTTAGTAGGACTCTTTGGTAGCAAAAGACAGGAATAAAATGACAGCCTGATATTGGCTTATACATTCAGGGAAACTCATTTCTTCAAGGAACTAAAAGTTCAAGTTCAGTTTAATCAGGGCATGGCTCATTTCTCTGTGGTATTTTTCTCCCCATTTGTTAATTATATCATTTGGTTATAATTCCTGGACTTCTACTAAAAGGCAGACGGAACACCAGACTTCATAAACACCAGCCCATTACCCAAAAGGAGGTTGTCTGTGTGCCATAATTTCCAGCCAGTGTTCTGAACTTCATTCTAAAATAATCACAGTTGCCAAGTAAATGCCATGGGCTGATTAACTTATCCCTGCATTAACTAAAGCAATGACTATGAAAGTGTAAATAAACTTATCATGCTTATTTTAGATCAGTTCAGACTTACTCTTATAATTGGGTATATTTGTGGAGTAGTATAAAGTCTGAGGCCAGACCAGTGATGCAAAAAATAAGTCCAAAAATGGAAACATAATTACAATTAAGAGATGCAGCCAAGAATGAGATATTATATCATCGTCATCATTTTAATATGGGGGCCACATAGGGGCAAACCTGAAGGGTCTATATCTAAGAAGGTTACTTGAAATTTCACTGGTGATGCAATATTTAACAAAACAGGTCAGAAGAGCATTATGCATTCTTCATTCGTTCATGAAGCAAATATTTTTTTAGTTTCAATATGTACCAGTCTTGACTGATGGTAGTACTGTGAAAAAAAAATCTGCCACTGGCACATACATTCAAGTAAAAATGAGGCACAAAATAAGTCAGGGAGATAAGAAGTGCCTGACAGAAAGCATGTCTTGTCATATTTTATATGAGATGATTGAGTATGGCCTTACTCAGAAAAAGATATTGGAGCAAAAATATGAAGAAAGCACTTAAGGCAGAGAAGACATCATGTACCAAAGCACTTGAGTGGGAGCTTGTTGAACATGTTCAAGCATCAGCAAGGTCGCACAATGGGTGGAGGAGATTGTATAAGGAAAAGACTAGTAAGACAACATCAAAGAAGTAAGACAGCCAGAATCCGCAGTGCCTTTTTGCTATTGTAAAGGTGTTTTGGGATGAAAGGAGGGATATTTGAAGAGTTTTGAATGGAGAAGAAACATGATCTCATTTATGTTTAAAATAATCACTTTTACAGGTGGGTTGAAAATAATTTACTACAAGGCAAGAAAAATAAAGCAAAGATATTAAGTACGACTCTAATTGAAAGATAGAGATAGTGTGGACAAAAGTGGTAACCATGAGAACTATAAAGAAAATGTCATATTATTCTTACTGATGATAGAATAAGCAGAATTTGCTGTTAGAATTAGATGTGGAATATAAGAGAAAAGAGGAATCAAAGATAACTCCTTGTGTGGCCTGAACATCTAAAAATTCAAATTCATTTTGAGATATGTTAAGTTTGATGAGTATTAGACATCTCTATCAAGATATTAAATAGGCAGCTGTGAAAAAAATTGTGATTCACACAGATTGGAGAATTTAAAGACATAGACATTGGTTGACACATAATCTATAGGCTAAATGATATTACCAGTAGTATGACCATAAAAAATATAGTGCCTGACTCTCCAGCGTGTTCAGCTTACAAAGATGAAAAGCAACAGGAAGAAGAGAAATGAAAAGGGGCAGAATTTAAACAAGAAAGTAAAAAAAAAAAATGACTCAAAGAGAAGAGATCGTTTCAAATACCACTGGTGGGTCAATTAGGATGAGAATTGGGACTTGCCTCATGGATACAGCCATGCAGCTGTCATTGGAGAATTTGACTAGTGCTTTGGTGCAGTTGTAGTGGTGTAAACCTGATAGGGGTGGGTTTCAAGAGAGAATTATGAAGCAAGGTGGAAATAGCAAGTACTGCTCATTACATAAGTGGATCTTTGCTTTACAAAATTAATAAAAGTGAATTTGAGGACAATAGAGATTAGTATTTGTTTTCAAGTGATGTCATATCAGGGTGTTTGTGCACTGACACCATAGTGAAGGGGGATATGTGAACAGAGGGAGAGAGAAGAGGAAATGTGTGGTAGAGAGCAAGAAAGGGGAATTGACTAGACTTTGAGCTCATAGGATCTATTCATCAATATGCTTTCAACTTAAGGAATATGCAGTCATTCATATTAAATGTATGTAAAGATGACTTCCTTTAAAAAAAGAGTTTATAAATCAGAACATAGTCAATATAAATAAATTTCATAATGTTATATATTTAATACAAGTAAATATTTTAATATGTGAGTGAGAGAAACTTATTTAAGACTGAAAAAGATAAAACATAAAAATATTTCACTCATATATGAACCAAATGAACAAATGAACTAACAAGCAAAATAAAGACAGACTCATAGAACAAAAGCAGGCTGACAGCTGTTGGTGGGGGGAAGCTGGATAAAGGAGAGTAGAGGGATTGAGCAAAAAAGGAGAAACTCACAAACACAAACAACAGTGCAGTGACTGCCAGGGCAAGGGGGTAGGAGGATTCAGGAGGTTGGGGGGGGACGAAGACTTGGGGTGGTGAACACACAATACAGTGCACAGATGATGTGTTATAGAATTGTGCACCTGACACCTGTATAATGTTCTTCACCAGTGTCACCTCAATAAATTCAAATAAAAAGAAAAGAATGAATTAATAAAAGCAAATCAGACAGGATTTGAACAAAGCAAAACAGACTGTTAATGTTCTACTAAAACATGAAAATGAAATGATTCAATTCATGTGGGAGAACCCTTGCAAACAAAGGGAAAGACTTTTTGTGTTAAGTTAAAAAAATGACACAGATAAACATTACTGAATTCAAACTATTTACTATTTGGCCCTTTGATCCATTTGAAAGAAAAGATAGCCATTATCTTGGCCACACGTTCTTGAATAGCAAGGCATAACAAAATGAAACACTCTAAGAACCACTCAATTATTCATGGCTGCTGTCATCAGTCACTAATTTGGCTTGCAGCTACTATTCATGCCTAAAATGTAGAATGAAATATGTAACTAAATGTAGTTGCTTTACAATACACATCCAGCAAATAAAATCCGGAGTGGACAGAAATAAGTATGGTTTTGGCATACTGCACAGTACTTAATATATAAGTTTATCATGAAAAGACCCAGCTGTGAATCCTGATCTCACCCTTAGTAGTTTTGTGGTCTTATACCATATCTCTTAACAAGTTTTTAAAAATATGTTATTTTAACTATAACATGGGGATAAACCTATCTCACAGTATAGTGGCCAAAATTAAGATAAAATGATGGGCCTAGCATATACTAAAGAAGACATAAATACTAGCCATGCAATAGATAAGGCTCAGCTTCCTATGAGCTGTAATTTAGTACTTACAAATACATCCAATGTTACCTCTATACACAGTGGAAAAGCTGGAGCATAGTCTGTAAGTGTTATTCTAACTCTACAAGTACATGGTGTTACCAGTGTGAACAAGTAAAAGATAAATAAACCTATCTGTTAAATTTTCCTGTGCTTTTCATTCTCCTCTGAGACATGAAATTCCATAAGTTTAATGTACTATTAAAGTCACTATGAAATTTTTATAAAAAGTAGTTTTTATACTGGAACCTGACCAAGCAGTGGCACAGTGGATTGAGCACCAGCCTGGGATGTTGAGAATGCAGGTTCAAAACACTGAGGTTGCCAGCTTGAGCGCGGGCTCATTCGGCTTGAGCATGGGTTCACCAGCTAGAGCATAGGATCATAGACATGACCCCATGGTCACTGGCTTGAGCCTAGAGGTCATTGGCTTGAGACAAAGGTTCCTGGCTTGAGTCTAAGGTTGCTGGCTTGAGCAAGGGGTACTCGCTCTACTGGAGCCCACCACCACCCCCTGTCAAGGCACATATGAGAAAGCAGTCAATGAACAACTAAGGTGCCGCAACAAAGAATTGATGCTTCTCATGTCTTTCCCTTTCAAACTGTCTGTCTGTCTCTGTCATTCTCGCATGCGCATGCACACTAAAATAAAAGAAGAATAAAAACACCTAATATAGAAAATTTCAGTTCCAAATTGTTAGTATTACAAGCCACTCATAATGTTTATCTAAATAAATACTGGGAGATAATCAAGAGAACTATATTGTTTGAGTTCTACCTTGGTAAACCTCATGGTTATTTAAACATTCAATATTACGAATTAAAGAACAGGATGTCAGAATGGCTAAATTATTTCTGATGAGTATACACCTGACCTGCCCAGGTTAATCTTCAGGTGTGTATGGCTTCGGAGTTTGTGCTGTGCTCCTTTGGCTGCAACGGTCACTTTCAATGGTGAAATAACGAGCGATGACAGCATCTAACACTACCTGGAGTAGTTAATATTTGATGGGGGGTGACCAGGGATTCTTTTGAGATTTCAATAAGTCTTTTGTACAGGAAAATACACAAAAACTTCTATATTACATAATATATCAGGAACAACTTGAAACTTCCAAAGGCATGTTAAGTGAAAAAATCTCATTTTTAAAGATTACTTTACAAGTCTTTAATTTCCTTTGTCCTTCTCCACAACACTGTAAGGAAGGAGCATGGTCTTGTGCATATCTGAAGACAAAGAAATGGAGACAAAATATTAAGTAACTTTCTGAACTTCACACTAGAAAGTGATTGAGCCAGGGACTAAACAGAGTACTATGCCAATATATCCTTTGCTGGTTGCATGAATACCAGGTTGTCTGACATGCACAAAATTATTTGATTAATAACTTTTTTTACTGTGAGAAAATTATCTGGATCTAATTTTACAATATTTCCTAGAAATGTCTGAGGAGTTTTAAAAGAAATATCTCCAATGGGCCTTTTAGTTCCTTTGTTACCCATTTCAGCCTGGGTCGTGAAATATTTTCAAAATGAGACAATTGTCTGCAGCTAGTTAAATGGAGCTGTAGCCTTCCCAGTGCAGACGGAGCAACGCACACTCTGTCTCCATCAGAGAAGAGCAAAATTGCATGGGCTATGAAGTGGTAAATGTTGCAGTAAAATGAAAAAGAAAGTGATGACAAAAAAAAGAGTGACAAAATTTTTCAGCAACCCATTTATTATTTTCAGAAGAATGGTTTCTGGGGTATAGAAATATTTCATCAACTAAGTCGAATAAATTTCTTTTAAATGAAATATTTAGTTTCTAGTATGAAGTAGTTATTATGTCAATCATACTCCAGAGGGTGTCATATGGATGAATAGTGGGAAAATTTGAACGTATATCAAGATAGGGCAAGAGAAGTTAACGATCAAGAAATATTTTTGACAATTTTAATCAAATGTCAAAATAACCTAGAGAAGTTTTCTCTGAACATACGTACCCTGATTTATCAATGTCACCCCATTAAAAAATTAATAAAAAAGAAATATTTTTGAAACAAATATAATTGATATGATCATAAGTAAAATATAATTTTAATTTGATTCAATAAAAAGACAACTACAATTAAATTTTAGTATTGTGATTGGTAGAGGCATTATCTAAATAAGTGAGAACTAATGTACTTAAATGAACAGTTTCAATTATTAATATTTTAAAATAGCAATGTGTTATCAAAACAGTTTGGAAGAGTTTTAATGTAATTCAGAACGCCAGTTCTTATTGACATATCTCAGATTGTCTAGTTAGCTCCACCACTATGCCAGCCCAGAGGTCCAAGCTACTATATTTCTGTAACATAACATAACAGCCCTCTAATTAGTCTTCCTGGCATCCAGCTCTTCCCTCCTACAATCTATACTGCAGTCAGAGTTATCTTTTCAAAATGAAAATGAAATCATGTCAATTATTTCTAAAACCCTGTACTGGTTTCCAATTTTCCAATTGCTTTTGGAAACAGAGATGAAAACTCCATTATCATGTATCAAGCTCTGCAGACTTCCTTTTTTTATCTCCCTAGTCTCAACCCAAACACATTCTACCCTCTTCATAACCTAGCCAGAAGCACCTTCTTCAGATGCCTAGAATGTCATGTTCCCTCCCATTTCAGAGTCTGCATAATTTGTGCCCTTCGCCTGGCATGACATCCCTCCAGCCACTTACACATAATTAACAATTCCTGATTTTTCAGATTTCACTAGAAATATAATTTTCCTAGGGATGTTTTTGTTATTCTCTCAAGCAAGTACTTCTCTTCCTCTTTTTGCCATTGTTATATGTTCTTAAATTCATGCTCCTCCCTACTCCGTGTGTGTGTATCTGTTTGTAATTATACATTCATTTGAATGATTATATGATTAATGTCTGTCTCCTTGTCCCAATAATAAATTAAGATTCTAAGATCTGTGACTGTCTATTTTTGTTCACCATTTTGTCTTCACCTTTGACCATAGTACTGGGTACATCATAGACATTGAGTAGACAATGAACAAATGACAGAAAGCATTAATAAAAAAATGATTAAAACATAACATTTCACAAATTGAAGTTTTATTTTTTTAACTTGGGTTTATATTCAGGAAGAAATATTCTCTTATGTTTAACTAACATGGTTTATATTCAAGTAAAATGGTTTTTTATAATTACTACTCGATTGTTGTTATAGTCCAAGAAATGTATGAAATATTATTTACAGTACGTCTCATAATTAGATAACTCTACCTGCCTGGACTGACTGGGTACAGGGCCTGGAGACACTGGAATTTCCTCCTCACAGACAAAGTGAACAAGGAATTCAGCCTTTGGTTTGTACCTTGTCATGAATCAACCTGAGTGAAACACCTCAGCCAGACATCAAATTCAATGCCCATTCTCCTTAAAGAAACTGTTCATACCAAACTTGATATGCTAATTATCCTTATCTCCAATAGCCAACCCTTAAAATTTAACCTCCTGCTATTTCATTATTTATGTTTCAAGTGGCTTTGCATGTCCCTGAGTCCAGTCTTCTATCTTTTCTTTTCTTCGAACTCAAACCTTCACCACTGTATCTCTCCATCCTTCGCAAACTTGATTATGTCAGGGAATTTCCATTGACTTCCAGTCATTAACTGGAAATCAACTCTATTGTAAAAATGATTTTATTTCCAGGCCTCTCAAATATATTTCAGACTTCTGCACTAATGCTTTTTCAAGCAATATGATATGGTGACTACACACATAGGTTCTCCTTCTGTCTATTAGGGTTTAAATCCAAATACTTACACTTAATAATTAGTTCACCTTGGGAATCTAAATGAGGTAATCTATATATAGGTCTCAGCACAGTTCCTAAAATACAATATTAGCATTCATGTAGAATAATACTATCATTCCAGACCACTTCTACCTCACCCTTGTTATTACTGATGAAAAAATTTAAAAAAAATTAAAACTTAATCCATTGAGGCTAATATAATTTGAATACATTATACTGTGTCTTTGCTTTTTGCTTTCAAACACTGATGTTGCAGTCATTAATTTATTCATTGAACCTTTAATATCTGCCTTAGTCAACCTTCTGTCTTTTTTTATTATTATTCAGTGAGAGGAGGGGAAGCAGAGAGACAGACTCCCACATGTACCCCAATCAGGATCCACCCAGAAAGCTCAATAGGGGCCAATGCTCTGCCTAACTGGGGCATTGCTCCATTGCTCAGCAAGAGATATTTTTTTAGTGCCTGAGGTCACAGAGCCATCCTCAGCTCCTGGGGCCAACTTGCCACAATCTAGCCATGACTGCAGGAGAAGAAGAGAGAGAGAGAAGTAACGGGGGGAATGGAGAAGTAGATGGGCAATTTTTCTATGTGTTATGACCAGGAATTGAACCCAGGACACCCACATGCCAGGCCAACGCTCTACCACTGAACCAATCGGTTAGGGCAATCAGCCTTCTATCTTAATCTTGCTATTTCTTTAATAATTTCAATATCCCATTGATTGAGACACCCAATAATTGAGCTTCTCAATTCTTTATCACATTCATGTCTAGTGATTTATTCTTCTGTAAACTATACTTGATTAGTATATTCATGTAAGAATTTCTTCCTGGAATTTCTCATAAAATTAGTATTTTACCAAATTTTTCTGTCAATAATTTAGGGGAAAATGCATTATAATTCTGTTGAAAGAATTAAAATATCATGGTCAACCTTGATATATTTCTCTTGGAAATATCTACTATATGAAGCAACAAACAAAAGTAGGACACAGTGACACATAGACTAGAGTTGAACACTACCAGTAACAAAAGGACATGTAGAAGAATGATCAAGTCCATGATCAAATCATTCAGACTAGTTTGTAGCTGCTGCCATGTTATAAGTGTGCTTATGGCAGCACCTACAGCTAAGAGTGAGTCCATCCTGCAAATAAAATACATATTAATGGCCTTTGGGCTTCTGCTTATGATGTAGAAAGATTTTTTAAAAGCACCCTATCTACTTTAAGAATAAGAAAATTGAACTATCTACCGAATCCTAACTTTTATTGATTTCACCTGAGATCTGAGCTTGGACAGTCCCTAAAATTCTACAAGAACATTTCTTGATACATTCATTAATTATTTTCATACCATTCTAGTCAAAGGTTATCTTTTGGAATTTTTATAATATATTTTCTTTAAACACTTTCACCTTGACTTCATTACATTAAACTCTCCTTTTAGCCCTTTTGTCACCGCTGACACTCCTCAATCCCATGCAGTGGCATTCTCCTTTACCTAGGCCACTATTAGGGTTTTTTCAAGATTTACATGAGAACCTCTTCCACTGTTATTATATATACTCTCCTCAAGTTATCTTGTTTTTCTTTTAGATGACTTCTAATCTCTCCAGTCCCTTACTTGGTAGTACTATCCAGGGGTCCCCAAACTTTTTACATGGGGGCCAGTCACTGTCCCTCAGACTGTTGGAGGGCCACCACATACAGTACTCCATATACTGACATCCAATGAAGGAGGTGCGCCTTCCGGAAGTGTGGCGGGGGGCTGATAATTGGCCTTGGTGGTACAATTTGGCCCGCGGGTCGTAGTTTGGGGACCTCTGTGACAAATTTCTACAAGAGATGTCATCATATTGATTTCACTTTGAGAATGTTCAAAACAAAACCCTTGACCTTTTATGAAAGTTCTGATCTTTCCACACACCTTACCCCTTTTTGATCATCACAATTAATTATTTAGTTCTGAATTGTAAAAACCCAGGGTTTCTTTTTGAGCCTCTGAACTGTGCCATATCCAGTAATTCTGATCTCCAAATTATATACCTAAATTCACTGCCAAAACCATAGTTCAAGCTCTGTCATCCCATCTTCATTGAATATTATAATACTTTAAAAACAAGTTTGTAGAAGCTAATGAACAAAATAAACTGATAAGCAAAATAGAAACAGGCATAGATACATGAAACAGACTGACAGCTGTCAGAGGGAACAGGGGTTAGATAAATGAAAATGAGGGAAATAAACAAGAAAAATATACATATAACATATAGACAGAGACAACAGTGAGGTGACAGAGGGAAAAGGAGGATGGGTAGAGGTAGGCAAAGGTGGAGGGAGTAGAAAGAGAATTTGCCTGGGGCAATGGGTGCACAATGCAGTGTGTAGATGATGTTTTATTCAGTTGTACACTTGAAACCTGTAGCATTTTGTGAACCAATATCATACCATTAAATTCAATTAAAAATGCAAATATATAAAAATAGTTGCCCTCCTCCTGAATACCTAATGTGAAATCAGGCATTCTAAAACTGTATAGTGAATAGAGGTATTTTAAAAAGCAGGAGTAGAGGAAAGGATAGGAGATAGGATAGTACATTAAGATAAGGTAAAAAAAAAAAAAATAGAACTTCCTTAATAGTAATCACCAAATGCAACTTGAAGCAATAATTTTTAAAGAGGTTAGAAAATCTTTTAAGTAGTTGACAGTGTTTTTATGTCATAATAATAATTATGACCTTAAAGGAACTTTGAAAGAGCTATTAATCTTAAACTTCAGAGGTACCAAAAAATACAGAGGACCTCTAAATATTTTATTTTCACACAATATCTGACATATGAGGCAGAATAATAATTGATTTTGTCTTGACCTTCCTTCTTTTATCATTCTTCCCAGTGAGCAGAGGATCACCAAGCACAATTAATTTTCAATAATTATATATTGTAAAAATCTCTGGAAATCACAATTGTCCAGTCTAAGATTTAACTGAAATAATAAGTTTGGGACAAGATGGAGATAATAACTGTTAAAACTGTAAATGATAATATATTTGCCAAAGTACAAAACTAACATTTTCAATATATTTCCACTTAGGCTACTGCATCCCTTTTTATTCTTTTATGCTAGTTGATGAATTATTTACATATAAAAATAATTAATTTTAATATATAGTTCAATGATTTTGCCTGTTCTGGAATTTATATTAATGGAATCATACAATATGTACTGTTTCATGTTTAATATTTTCTCAACATAATATCTAATTTTAGTAGTATATATGTATGCATATACTATATAATGATTATTTATTCACCTATAGAAAAACATTTAAGGCCTCTGTGTTTGGATAAAGGCTCTTTTTGAGTCAAACCTTTCATTTCTTATTCTATTACTACACTAAAAAGTAGCCTATTTTTAACTTTAAAACAAAAAATCTGCTAAAATATTTTCTAAAGTAGTTTTACCATTTCACATTTTCATAAACATCATAGGATATTTCCAATTACTTTATATACTTGATAACATTTTATATTTTAAAATTTCTTTTAAATTTTAGCCATTGAGTGTATATAGTAATATTACATATCATCTTTAGTGACATGTCTGTTGAAATATTTTGATATTTTAAAATTTGACTTAATTGTCTTTCTATTATTGATTTTAAAGAGTCTTTTATACATTTTAGATATGTATTTTATCCAAAAGGAATGTTGCAAATATTTTGTCACAATATGTGCCTTATTTTTCTTTAAACTTTGTTTAAAATGCAGGATTTCTTTTAAGAAGTTCAATTTAATAATTTTTTGATCCATGTGTTACAACAATAAATTTTGCCTATCCCAAATTAGTGTAAGTGATATACTGTGTTTATACTTTCTCTAAAAATTTTAAATTTTTTACTTTTACATTTAGATGTATAATCTACTTCATATTAGTATTCTTTTTGTTTTTTGTTTGTTTTGGTTTAAGATCGGGATTGAGTTTTATTCTTTTTCTTCTATTGAAATATCCAGTTATTACAAGACAAGGGTGAAAAAAGAATCTATTTTTTCAAATTTATTAAATTGACAGTTTAAATAAATTAAGCTTATACATGTGTGTCCATTTCTGGACTCTCTTTCATTCTGTTAAAATATTTTTTGAACCACTGGCCAATGCAACCACATCTTGGTTACTGTAACTTTATAACAATTCTTGAAATATAATAACAAATAATGTCTAACATTAATTTAGTATTTCAAGATTATTTTTATTTTAAATATTTTCTACCCCTATAAATTTTAAATTCAGCTCTTCAAATTCTACTAAAATGAAATTATGCAACAGTTTTAATTAGGATTGCATTCAATCTATAGATCAACCTCAGGAGCACTGATCACTTAGCACTCAGTTTTCCATTATACGAACAAAAATGCCTTATATCTTTATGTTCTCTCTTAAATAGGTGATGTCAGCAAATTGGTAATGTCACTGAGAGAAAAAATATTGATGTCATCTAATAAGTTAAACCCATACATGTCCTAGGAATATACATAAACCAAATATGCTACCCAAAAGTTTTGTCCTTGAAATTTTTATACATTATTCATAATGTACAAAGGTGAACACCTTAATTTATATGAATAAAAATGTGCATTTAACTTGTGGTATATTCCTAAAATAAAATATCATATCACAATAAAAAGAAATGAACTTCTGCTTTATCTAAGAGCATAGTTGAATCTTTCAAAAATACAATGGCATGATAAAGGCCAATTACAAAGGGATCCATATTACACAATTTTATTATTTTAGTTCAAACATACTCAAAATACTGATCTTTGGTTTTAGTTAAGATAATGTCACCTGTTGATAGGATCCAGGGTATAGTAATCTTAAGGAAATAGGACGTTTCTGGTGTTGATAATATTTTATTGGGCAGTGGCTAAACTAATGGGTTAACTCTGTTTTAATTTATTGCTATTAGGATCTCTAAACCTTTATTTGTCTTCTACATCAATAAAAATATTTGTTTTATTATTTTTGTTTTGTTGTTTTTATTTCTCATACTTATTTTATTGCAGTAATATTGTGAATGATGACATGTTCCAGAGATAAAAGGAAACTTTAGGTGACTTTTCTGAAAATATAACAATGAAAATATATCATTTTTCAGTGATGAATGACCCTGCTTTGAAGTAAATCATGGTCACTGTTCCTGAACTGTATTTAATGTCTTCCTCAGGGAGGAGTTAAACTGTAGTTCTCCTGATTGCCAGTTGCTGTCCTTTGTAAAGATATTCTGAATTGAACAAAATCTGTACATTATCAACACCTGTCTAATGGTCCTAGAAAGAGTATTACTAGCTGCCAGTGAGATCTGGCTCTATTCTTGCACACCTTCCTAATCCCACATTTATGTTCACGGTGAGCCTCACTTTTATTTCGCAATTTAAAACATTTGAAATTCAGAAGGGTATTTTGCACCGTTTTTGATATTTGGAATTTCTTTTCAGAAGTATGACTGGATATTGTGTGTATTAAGAGTTCTTATAAAATTATATAAGATTGTATAAGGAAAGATACTTTAGAGTTTTTAAATCTTTGCTGTTTTTATCTCTCCTTTATGCTTCTTTTAAAAAACTCATGTATATTTCATATGTGTTTATCTTTTTCCTCTCTCTATGCATAAAATTTTCTCGCTCTCAAACTTATTTCTCTCTCTGCTTTCCACCTTCCCCTCCTTCAGGGCTATCCTTCTTTAAAAGTACTGCACTATTCTTTTTCTCTTTTAGATACAAAGATCCCAGTCTTCTTAAATCTATTATTTATATTTTAGTACTGACATTAACATATCTAATTTAGTTCCACTATGTCTCTAATCCTCCTTATTCATTCTGAAAATCCACTTTCTCTTTATTGGGTCCTGATTTATCTGCTAATTAATCTTCCATTACACACAATTTTATTTCTAACAGCTTCATTTCCTTATGCATGGGAAGGTCTGGTACATAAAAACAAAGCTATTTTCCAATAATGCATGAAAATCTCCTGTCATACACACACATGTGTCAAGCTGTGCTGATAATAGGACCATATTCACTTCACTTTTAGAAATCATCCCAATATTCCATTTTGAGATAGTAAAATCTATGCCTACCCATTATTATTTTATTTCTCCTGAATTCTAAAATATTAAATTTTTCTACTCCAAAATATGACATCATTCTACACATCTTAGGTTATTTTCATAGGTTTAATAATAGGCAAACTTAGTATTTGTTTTAGTTGTTACTGGCATACTTCTTGATGTTTCATGATTTAACTCAAATTTGTCATTATTTACCCTCAGTTATGATGGACATGCACACACACAATGGGATTTCTGTCCTTGCTTGTTTTAATATTGCCTATCATGTTCAGATGGTTGTATTTTTATACCCACAGCTTATTCACTATTTTTATACTGTAAATTATCACCTACCTTTATGAATTTGTATGGTTATTCAGGTAATATTTTGCTGTGGCATATGGTATATGGGGCACTCAATTCTGATTTTGTCTCTGGTATTTTTTAATGTTCCACTCAGGTTTATGACTTTAATAAAGGCATCTCCAGTTACTATCATTTTCATTTCTGTCTGATGTATTTTCCTGTCTCATTTTGCATTCTTTCCACCTGGAAGTCTCATAGTCATATTCCTCTTAGCTACCACTTTCTTCTTTTTTGAATTACAGGACAGAACTAAGACAGCTTTCAGATCATTTATTGCTTCTTCTGCTTTTTAAAACTCAGTAGTTTCAGCAATTAACTTTTGCTCTTTTTATTTTTCTCTTCCCCCTGCTAATTAGGCTTCATTTTCTCTTTTTATCTCAATAGATTAGAGAGAGAGAGGAAGGGGGAGAGAGAGAGAGAAGCATCAACTTATTGTTCTACTTGGTTGTGGCTTAATTTTTATATACAGTTGTTCTGAAATATGCTCTTTCTTCACACATCTGCCTTAATATATTATTTCAAAATTTTCAGTGTTATATAAATATGTACCTGAATTATTGTTTTGGAGCCAGTGAAAGCAGATTGGAATCCTGCCTCTACAAGTTAAAAACCACTCAGTCTTTAATAAGTAAATTATTTGTCTTTTTAATTGTGTTGTCTTAAAAGGTAAGATAACATCACTTTCATAACTTGATGACAAGATAGAATAATCAAATATTTTAACACACATGAGTACTTAACATAGTACCTAGTACTATTCAAAATTTTAAAATTACTTGTTCTTTTTCACTGGTAATATTTTAACACAGTCATTTTATGTTTAAATATTTACCCAGAGAAGATTAAAGAAGTTAGCATTCTTGAAAGGCAGGAAAGGTATAAAGTTATCCACATAATTTTATTTTTACTTTTACTTTTCAAATAACTTGATAATTATTTAAGTATTATTGAATAATTCAAACATGTAATACTTAAAAATTCAAATGTTCAAAAGAATGGTTGATAAAATATTAAAGTAAGACTGTATTTCTTTCCCAGTTCCCTTGATGAGAGCAGTTTCTTTTGTATCTCATCAGAGACGTTCTGTGTGAGCACACACATTTATACTCACTTCTATATCTCACGGAACTAAATATATACATAATAATGTGTATGTTATATGGTATGCACATATCACAGGTATGTTATAGGTGTTAAATACTTGATAGCATGTGTGTTATAAATTTTAATATATTTAATAACTCTGCTTTTTGAAATATAGGTAAAGATATTTCCAAATAATCCTTTAGACATACCTTGCTAAGCTAATAATATCAGAAACAGGCTTAGGAATTAGAATATAGCTTTAGGTTCTATTAACACTTTCATGTGGACATTTTAAAGAAGACTGTGTTGAATAGAGAGCCCAGAAATAAAACCACATATATATGGTCAAATCACCTTGGATAAAGGAGTCAAAAACACACAATGGAAAAAAGAAAGTCTATTCAATATATGGTGCTGGAAAAACTGGAAAGCCAAGTGCAAAAGAATGGAAAAATGGTACCCGGCTATAGTTTGTCTCCTTGTACCAAAATTAATTCAAAATGAATCAAAGACCTAAATATAAGGTATGAAACAATAAATTACATAGAAGAAAACATAGGTACTAAACTCATGGACCTTGGCTATAAAGAATATTTTATCAATTTGACTCCAAAGGGAAGGAAAGTGAAGACAAAGATAAATGAAGGGGACTACATCAGACTAAGAGGCTTTTTCACAGCAAAAGAAACTGACTGCAAAACAAACAGACAGCCAACTAAATGGGAGATGATATTTTCAAACAACAGCTCAGATAAGGGCCTAATATCCAAAATATACAAAGAACTCACAAAACTCAACAACAAAGAAGCAAACAATCCAATAAAAAAAATGTGAAAATGACATGAACAGACACTTCTCCCAGGAAGAAATAAGAGTGGCCGATAGATATAAGAAAAGATGCTCATCTTCACTAGCTATTAGAGAAATATAAATCAAAACTACAATGAGATACCATCTCACACCTGTGAGACTTTCTATTATCAACAAGACAGGTAATAACAAGTGCTGGAGAGGCTGTGAAGAAAAAGGAACCCTCATTCACTGTTAATGGGAATGTAAAGTAGTACAACTATTATGAAAGAAAGTTTGGTGGGTCTTCAAAAAATTAAGAATAGAACTACTATATGACCTAGCAATCCCTCTACTGGGTATATACCTCCAAAACTCAAAAACATTGGTCTGTAAAGACACATGCAGCCCCATATTCATCACAGTATTGTTCACAGCGGCCAAGACATGAAAACAATCAAAAAGCCCTTCAATAGAAGATTGGATAAGAAGATGTGGTAAATATATACTATGGAATACTACTCACCCATAAGAAATGATAACATTATACTGAGTGAAGTAAGTAAATCAGAAAAAACTAAGGACTATATGATTCCATACATAGATGGGACATAAAAATGAGACTCAGAGACATGGACAAGAGTGTGCTGGCTACTGGGGGGGGAAGGGGGGAGGAGAAGGATGGGGTAGGGGAGGGGCACAAATAAAACCAGATAGAAGGTGACAGAAGACAATCTGACTTTGGGTGATGATTATGCAACATAATCAAATGTCAAAATAACCTGGAGATGTTTTCTCTGAATTTATACACTCTAATTGATCAATGTCACCCTGTTAAAATTAATTATCTAAATAAAATTTAAATTAAAAAATTAAAAATGAAGGTTGTGTTAAGTAAGTTTAATTTTAACCAATATTATTAAATATTCAGTACTTTAAAAGTACTAGTTCATTTTCATTGGTAATATTTTAACACACTAATTTTATGTTTAAATATCTACGCAGAGAAGATTAAGGAAGTTAGCATTTTTTGCGTGTATGTGTGACAGAGACAGAAAGTGAGAGAGAGATAGGGACAGACAGAAAGGAATGGAGAGAGATGAGAAGCATCAATTCATCCTTGTGGCACATTAATTGTTCATTGAATGCTTTCTCATATGTGCCTTCACAATGGGGCTACAGCAGACCGAGTGACCCCTTGCTCAAGCCAGCGACCCTGGATTCAAGCTGGTGAGCCCGTGCTCAAACCAGATGAGCCCGTACTCAACCTTGAGACCTCAGGTTTCAGACCTTGGTCCTCTTCATCCCAGTCCAACACCCTACTGCATCACCACCCGGTCAGGCAGTAGTTAGCATTCTTGAAAGTGAGGATAGGTATAAAATTATCCACGTAATTTTACTTTTGCTTTACAAATGATTTGATAATTATTTAAGTATTATTGAATAATTCAAACATGTAATACTTAAAATTTTAAAAGTTCAAAAGAGTGCATAACCAACATAACCAGACAAAATATCTATTATTTTCACATAATATCCTAAAAAAGTATAATAAAGAAATATACACAAGCACACTAATAAACAAACACTACATTAAAAAAATTTAAAAAATAACAGATCTCAGAAAGTGACATTATTTCTTTCTTTTTTAATGAGATAAACTTCAAACTTTTATTTTATAATAAACATGAGATCATGTGGTTTTCTTTTTCTTTTTTTATTATTATTTTTAATTATAATGGGGTGACATTAATAAATCAGGATACCTATGTTCAGAGAAAACATCTCCAGGTTATTCCGATATTTAATTATATTGCATACCCATCACCCTAAGTCAGATTGCCTTTTGTCACCTTCTATCTGGTTTATTTTGTGCCCCTCCCCTCCCGCCACCCTTACCCTCATCTCACTGCCCCCCGCCTTAACCACCACACTCCTGTAAATGTCTCTTAGTCTCATTTTTATGTCCCTTCTAAGTATGGAATCATACAGTTCTTGGTTTTTTTTTGATTTACTTATTTCACTCCGTATATTGTTATCAAGGTCCATTGATGTTGTTGTAAATGATCCGATGTCATCATTTCTTATGGGTGAGTAGTATTCCATAGTATATATGTACCACATCTTCTTTACCCAGTCATCTATTGAAGGGCTTTTGGGTTGTTTCCATGTCTTGGCCACTGTGAACAATGCTGCAATGAACATGGGGCTGCATGTGTCTTTATGTACCAATGTTTTTGAGTTTTGGGGGTATATACTGAGTAGAGGGATTGCTGGGTCATATGGTAGCTCTATTTTTAGTTTTTTGAGGAACCACCATACTTTCTTCCATAATGGTTGTACTACTTTACATTCCCACCAACAGTGGATGAGGGTTCCTTTTTCTCCACAGCCTCTCCAACACTTGTTATTAACTGTCTTGTTGATAATACCTAATCTGACATGCGTGAGGTGGTATTTCATTGTAGTTTTGATTTGCATTTCTCTAGTAGCTAATGAAGATGAGCATCTTTTCATATATCTGTTGGCCATCTGTATTTTTTCCTGGGAGAAGTGTCTGTTCATGTCCTCTTCCCATTTTTTATTGGGTTGTTTGTTTGTTTGTTGTTGAGTTTTATAAGTTCTTTGTATATTTTGGATATTAGGCCCTTATCTGAGCTGTTGTTTGAAAATATCATCTCCCATTTAGTTGGCTGTCTGTTTGTTTTGCAGTCAGTTTCTTTTGCTGTGAAAAAGCCTCTTAGTCTGATGTAGTCTCATTCATTTATCTTTGCCTTCACTTTCTTGCCTTTGGAGTCAAGATTTATAAAGTTCTCTTTATAACCAAGGTCCATGAGTTTAGTACCTATGTTTTCTTCTGTTTACTTTATTGTTTCACGCCTTATATTTAGGTCTTTGATCCATTTTGAATTAATTTTAGTACAAGGGGACTAACTATAGTCGAGGTTCATTCTTTTGCCATGTGGCTTTTCAGTTTTTCCAGCACCATTTGTTGAAGAGGCTTTCTTTTCTCCATTGTGTGTTGGTGGCTCCTTTATCAAAAACTGTTTGATGATATATATGTGGTTTTATTTCTGGGCTTTCTATTCTGTTCCATTGGTCTGAGTGTCTATTTTTCTGCCAATACCATGCTGCTTTAACTGTCATGGCTCTATAATATAATTTGAGGTTGGTTATTGTAATGCCTCCAGCTCCGTTCTTTTCCTTAGGATTGCTTTGGCTATTCAAAGTTTTTTATAGGTTCATATAAATCTGATAGTTTTTGTTCCATTTCTTTAAAAAATGCCATTGTAATTTTGATGGAAATTACATTGAATTTGTATTATTGCTTTGGGTAATAAGGTCATTTTGACTATATTTATTCTTCCTATCCAAGAACAAGGAATATATTTTTATTTAATTGCATCTTTTTTTATTTCCCTTAACAAAGCTTTATAGTTTTCATTTTATAGGACCTTTACATTCTTTGTTATGTTTATTCCTAGGTATTTTTGTTGTTGTTGTTGCAACCAAGAAGGGGATTGTGTTTTTGAGTTTGTTTTTTGATGTTTTGTTGTTGGTATATAGGAAGGCAATAGACTTTTTTTTTTAAGACTTTACTCATTTTATTTATTTTTTTAAGACTTTATTCAATTTTCAGAGAGGAGAGAGAGAGAGAGAAGGAAAGAGGGCAAGAGAGAGAGAGAGAGAGAGAGAGAGAGAAGGCGGGAGGAACAGGAAGCATCAACTCCCATATGTGCCTTGACCAGGCAAGCCCAGGGTTTTGAACCAGCAACCTCAGTGTTCCAGGTTGATGCTTTATCCCACTGCGCCACCACAGGTCAGGCTGGACATTTTTATATTAATTTTGTATCCTGCGACCTTACTGTATTGGTTTATTGCAGGGGTCCCCAAACTACGGCCTGCAGGTCGCATGCAGCCCCCTGAGGCCATTTATCTGGTCCCCGCCACACTTCCGGGGTGGTCAATGAGAGGAGCACAGAATGCATCGCACCCATAGTTTCCATTGAAATACTGGTCAGTTTGTTGATTTAAATTTACTTGTTCTTTATTTTAAATATGGTATTTGTTCCCCGTTTTTTTGTTTTTGTTTTTGTTTTTTACTTTAAAATAAGTGCAGTGTGCATAGGAATTTGTTCATAGTTTGTTTTATAATCTGGCCCTCCAAAGATCTGAGGGACAGAGAACTGGCCCCGTGTGTAAAAAGTTTGGAAACCCCTGGTTTATTGTTTCTAGTAATCTTTTTGTGGAGTCTTTGGGGTTTTCAATATATAGGATCATATCATCTACAAATAGTGAAACCTTTACCTCTTATTTTCCAATATGGATGCCTTTTATTTCTTTCTCTTCTCTGATTGCTCTAGCTTAAACTTCCAGTACCACATTAAATAAGAGTGGACAACCCTGTCTTATTCCTGATTTAAAGGGAAAAGTCTTCAGTTTTATGCTATTTAATATGATGTTAGCTGATGGTTTATCATAAATGGCCTTTATTATGTCGAGATATTTTCCTTCTATACCCATCTTATTGAGTGTTTTAAACATAAAATTGTGTTGTATTTTATCAAATGCCTTTTCTGTGTCTATCAATAAGATCATGTTGTTTTTGTTCTTTCTTTTGTTGATAGGGTGTATTACATTAATCATTTTACATATGTTGAACCATTCTTTTTAATCTGGGATAAATCTCACTTGATCATGATGTATTTTTTTTTTAATATGTTGTTGTATTCGATTTGCTAATATTTTGTTTAGTATTTTAGCATCTGTATTCATTAGAGAGATTGATTTGTAGTTTTATTTTGTGTTGTCTTTGCCAGGTTTTGGTATGAGGGTTATGCTGGCCTCATAAAATGTGTTTGGAAGTATTGCTTCTTCTTCAATTTTTTGGAAGACTTTGAGTAGAATTGGAACCAAGGCTTCTTTGAATGTTTGATAAAATTCACTAGTTTAGCTGTCTGTGCCTGGACTTTTATTTTGGGGGAGGTTTTTAATAGTTGTTTCTATTTTCTCCCTACTTATGGGTCTGTTTAGGCTTTCTACTTCTTCATGACTCAGTCTAGGAAGATTGTATTGTTCTAGAAATTTATCCATTTCTTCTAGATTATTAAATTTGGTGGCATATAGTTTTTCATAGTATTCTACAATAATTCTTTGTATATCGGTGATATCTGTGGTGATTTCTCCTCTTTCATTTTGGATTTTGTTTATATGAGTCCTTTCTCTTTTTTCCTTGGTAGTCTTGCCAAGGGTTTGTCAATTTTGTTGATCTTTTCAAAGAACCAGCTCCTTGTTTTATTAATTTTTCTATAGTTTTTCTGTTCTCTATTTCATTTATTTCTGCTCTGATTTTTATTATTTCCTTTCTTCTGCTGGTTTTGGGTTGTTTTTGTTCTTCTTTTTCTACTTCCTTAAGATGTGAATTTAAGTGATTTACTTGGGCTCTCTCTTGTTTGTTCATATAGGCCTGTAGTGATATGAACTTCCCTCTTATTACTGCTTTTGCTGCATCCCAGAGATTTTGATGTCATATTGTTATTTTCATTTGTCTTTATGTATCTTTTTATCTCTGTGCTTATTTTTTCTTTGACCCACTCATTTTTTAGAAGTTGTGTAGTTTCCAGATTTTTGTGGGTTCTTTTACCGTCTTTTTTTGCAGTTAAATTCTAGTTTCAAGGCTTTATGATCAGAGAATATGCTTGGTATAATTTCAATCTTTCTGAATTTGTTGATGTTATTTTTGTGGCCCAACATATGGTCAATTCTTAAAAATGTTTCATGTACAGTAGAGAAAAATGTATACTCTGGCACTTTGGGATGAAATGTCCTGTAGATGTCTATCATATTCAATTGTTGTAGTGTTTCATTTAAGGCCAATATTTCTTTATTGATTTTCTGTTTGGATGAACGATCTAGAGCTGTCAGCATTGTACTGAGGTCTCCAAGTATGATTGTATTTTTGTCAGTTTTTGTTTTTAGGTCAGTCAGTAGCTGTCTTATATATTTTGGTGCTCTTTGGCTTGGTGCATATATATTAAGAAGTGTTATGTCTTCTTGATTTAGTGACCCCTTAATCATTATGAAATGACCGTTTTTGTCTCTGATTACCTTTGGTGTCTTGTAGTCAGCATTGTTAGATATGAGTATTGCTACACCTGCTTTTTTTGGATGTTATTTGCTTGGAGTATTATCTTCCAGCCTTTCACTTTGAATTTGTTTTTATCCTTGTGGTTTAGATGTGTTTCTTGTAGGCAGCATACAGTTGAATTTTCTTTTTTAATCCATTCTGCTACTCTATGTCTTTTTATTGGTGAGTTCAATCCATTTACATCTAGTGTAATTATTGACACTTGAGGGTTTCCTATTGTCATTTTAAATATTGGTTTCTTTTATTTTTGTATCTTGTTTGATTCTTGTCTTTTGTTTTTCTATCATTTGTTTCTGTTTGGTTGTAATCTATACTTTTTTCCTCTGTTACTTGTTTTTTCAAGTCATGTGCTTCTGTGGTGGTTTTTTCAGGAGTGGTTACCACTAAGTAATGGAAAGGGTACCTATCATGTTCATTGTAGTACACAATCTCATGGGTGCTTCTGCACTCCATCCTCCTTTGCTACTGTTAAACTACATCCTCTCCCCTTTTTGTTTTTGTTGTCATGGTTTAAATTTGATTTTATTGTGTTCTTGGTGGAGCTTTTACTTGTGGTTTTGTTTTGATTTTTGAATCTGGTTGGAAAACCCCCTTTAGTGTTTCCTAAAGTTGGTGTTTTCTGATAATAAATTCCCTCATCTTTTCTGTATCTGTGAATGTTTTTATTTCTCCTTCATATTTGAAGAATAGCTTTGATGGGTATAGTATTCTTGGCTGGAAGTTCCTCTCTTTCAGAGCTGTAAATATTGGTGTCCACTCTCTTCTAGCTTGTAGAGTTTCTGCTGAGAAATCCAATGATAATCTTATAGGCCTTCCTTTATATGTTGTATTCTTCTTTTCCCCAGCTGCCTTGAGAATTTTTTCTTTGAAGTGACATTATTTCAATTCTACTTTCACCACTGCTTAAAAATACACATGCACACTGCTCATAATATCATTTTTGTAGCAGTATATCTGGTAATCATTTACATTTTCAGAAACAGAAAATTACATAAATAAAGCATAGTATATTTGTTTTATAGGTACCATGATACCATTATAAAAATGAAGTAGATCTTACATAATGAAAATGAAAGGAAAATCAAGGGAAGTAAATACCATTTTGTAATCAATAACAACCTCCATAAAACAAACAAAAAACCTAGTGAATTTCTTAATACACTTGATAGTCAAACCACAGTTTTATTTGGAAAATCTTCTGTTCAGATCTTTTAAGCCTAAGGTATTAAGCCTAAGAAAGAGATTTCTGTATAGTGCTTCTGGAGGTAATTGCTTCTTTCTCTTAGATTGAAATAAATATAATATACTAATTTAATATATTTGTGGTATTTTCCAAACTTCTAGATATAACATATATTTTTGTATAGTAGACAAATGACATTTTAATACTAAAATTGTATATTTAATAAATGCCATTTTTATATGCTAAATGTAACTCATACCTTTAGTATGGGATTCATAAAATACATTGTCCCTAACATTAAGTCTTCAGATTTTAGTGTTGTCTCAAAACAACAAGTAAATAATCTAATATGGCAGTGTACTTAGGTAAAGTATCAGAAAAATGTATGACCATTTTGCTGCCTCAATGTTTATTTCTGTTCAACTTGGGTCTCTAATGAAAACATTTATTTTTCTCCCTTTAGTTATGTTTTGTTTTGTTTATGTATAAAAGCAAACTTTTTCATAATACTATCTTAGGTACTATAATAGGAAAAGAAAATTTTTAACTAAACTAGATAAAAACAATACTAGCTAAAGTCTATGTCCATGTTGTACAGCTTAATAAATATCTCAAAATACCTATAATATAGATATATCAGAATATAGAGAAAAATAAGCATATTAGAAATACCATTTAAATTTTGAAGGTAATATTGTTCTACAAGTTGTTTAAAGGTGAATACGTGAATTCAATGAAATAAAATCAAATAATACACAAGTATAAATGAATTGTAGTTAATATAATATACAGATTTGTTAGCTTTGCTAACTGCTATAATATATCTCTGACACTTTCTAAAATTCAGCAGTCATGTTACTATTTAAAAAGAAGAAACCCAAGTGTATCATATTTATTTTAAATAAAAATGTTGTTATGCTGTGTTTTATTATTAATTGAATTTATTGGGTGACATTGGTTCACTAAACTATATAGGTTTCAAGTGAACAACTCAATGAAACATCATCTGCACACTACATAGTGCATCTATCACCCCAAGCAAAACCCCTTTCTGTTCCCATTCCCCCTTTTTCCCAACCCCAGTCAGCTCCCATTCCCTTTTCCCTCAAAAGTATCACATTTTCTATTTTGAGGACTGACCCATATACTACATAATGGTAAGGGCTTAAATAGCAGTTTGTCATATCACAAAGAAGCGCATAAAAGAACTCAGGGGTTACCTAAACAAGCTCCAAAACAAATTTAGAAGTGAGCTGTGAAGGAATAAATTTCTTATAACAACAACAACAGAAGCCCGGATGACAGGCAGAATTAGACTAATTCCTAGAATAACACATGGCTGTCTTTCTTTCTCTTTCTGCATCCATCATGCTACACTTTCTATTATATTTAGACAGATGTAATCGCATATGAATCACAGTCAACAAACTTAGGTAGACAAGATACACACTGTAATTTTTTTTATAACTCAACTTGATTTTTGACTATGAGTCTACATTCTTCAAGGCTGGCAAGAAAAATTAAATTCAACTTTTACTAGATTTAAACTTGCTTGCTCTTAGATTTTCCCATCATTATGTTATCTTTTGCAGTTTCAACTCATGAAAAGTAGGGATGGTAATAGGGTGGCTGACCTTTAGTTTTATCTGTATACTTTTATTTTTTCTGGTTCAGTTGCTCTCTAATACTTCTGTCCTATAACCTAAGTGCAGAATCTTCATCTTTAAAGTTGAGCATATGGTCTCATGTGCTTGGGTACAATAGTTATTTGTCTTAGGAGTGTTGTGTCTGTCAGGACTGGTAGCCTGTTTTCACTCTTTCCACCCATCCATATTTCTCTTTCTCTCAATCTAAGAGAAGCTAGTAATATTATGGAGAAGTTGCTTTTTCCGAAAGCACTGTATTTATTCCTGAGGATGTCCAATCCCTTATGACATCCAAAACCAGAACAGATGTGTGTGCTACTCATGCTCTCTCTAGTGTGTCACAGATTTGTCTAACAGGCACAGTCAGCATTTCTATATATTTTACAGAATAATGATTTTAAAAATATACCAAAATAAAAAATAATAATAATAACAATATTCAGCCACACATATTAACATACATATATCTATATCAATATTATCACCCCCCAAATTAGCTTAAATGATTGAAAATATTTAAAAACAGGTGGAGACCAAAATGCAATCTCTGGCACATTTTATCAAATCCAGTGTTTTTCTGGAAACTCTTATTCAGCTGCACGTTTTAACCAAATGGACCCTAATCAGTGGTTTCTACAATTTTTCTTTCAGTTTAGATACCGAATGGTTTTCTAAAAATATTCCAAACAAAATTATGCATGCATATATTTAAAAGCCAAAGAAGAACAAATGCTTTATATATTCTGAAAAACAACAGAATCCCTTCTGTTTGAACACTAACCCCAAATCCTACTTTCCTGATCCCGTCTTTCTTAACCCCCTTGAATTTTTGGATATCTCTAACATATCTATGCGGCTCTTTTATGGATTTAGCAGTCCATGCTATACTTTTTGTCCTCTTCTCTCTTCCTCTCAATATCATTTTTATTATTTCAATGGATAGCGCTTGTGCTATTGGGTGCAGCATCTGTCTGCCTCATGTTTTATTCAGGAGGAATAGGACAGGGACTTGAAAGTGTCCAATGATATGTCAATAAAACCTCATTTCTGTCCTATTTCTCATTTCTTTTTTCCCGTGCTTCCAACATTTAAGTTCCAAGCTTCTCTGTGGTTTAATAAAGATTACGCCCCTTTTCACATGTGGCCTTTTCCTTGCATGTTGTAGGCTATAGCTTCCTCTTACCTGCTCCATCCAGTTTTCATTTCTACGATATTAATCTTCCCCACACATATATGTTCTTTTCTTCTTTTTCCAGAAATATTTAATCTCTGAATACATTTTCTCCCATTCTTTTATTTTGTTCATTTCTACTGACATAACAAAACAAGAAATAAAACCAACTTACACACACACAAAAATTATTTTTATAAGCATCATAATTTAGTGAATTTTCTAGGAAAAAATATGTGAAGATTTTTTATTAATCTGATCTGCCTTTTGAACAACCATAATTTTTAAAACATTTCTTTAGCTACATTTATTCCACTACTCATCTCTTTCTTTTTCCAACATTACCATTTTAGATGACTTAAAAAATCCACAAAGCCAGAAACACCGTTTGCTGTTCTTTTTGAACAAAATGATGTGTTCACATGCATACTCTGATACTCTGTCCTACAGTATAGCCAATGTTAGCATACAGAGAAGCATATAGAAGTATACAGCCACAATTTACATATAGAGAGGCATGGTGCCTTACCAACTCATTCAGCTATCTAGTTTCAGGAAGATACTTAAAAATACAGATTAACATAATAGAGATGATGTGCTTATTCACAAACTGGTCATATTAAAAGTAAGCGAGACAAATGGTTAGTCAGCATGAAGATCATTAAAAAATAATAGGGAATTAAATTCAATATCTAAAATTACAAAACAAAACACCTACTGTGTATTTAGAATGCAGACCCAAGTGTCTACTGCTTAATTTCTATGAAGTCTGGTTTTGTTTTTCTTATTCTTTTTGCTTATTTTCCTTAAAATTTCTAGAAAAGTCTTTTACAAACAATATGTCATTACCCATTGTTGATTGGTTTATAATAAAAACAATGTAGTACATTGTAGCATTTTTAACTAAAATAAATAGAATGAAATTGAATAAAAATAATCACAACACATCATATGGTTTCTTAGCAAGAACTTCAAGACCCATTGCAATGAACGGGTCAAGACGTAAAAAGTATTTCTTACTGTGCATTTTTAAAAGGTTGTGGGAAAAAAAGCAGTGGAAATATAAGATTTTATTTTAGAAATCTTTGAACACAAGGCAACTAATTTAAAAAGAACAGGAGTTTTGTTTTCAGAGGTTTTCTCCCCGCCATACCCTGCCCCATCATAAGTGAAAATGACATTAGGCCTCCTAAATCAGGACATATATTATCTTCAATATTTTTTCTTTTTCTTTTATCTCTTTAGAAAATCTCACCCCAATATTAATTTAACTCTAAAATGACTAAAAAGCCTATACAATGCTATAATCTTCTTTAAAATAAATTATTTTAACATATCTTAACTGACATGAAAACTCTAAAATCTAATTTAAGTAAATACTGTGTTTTAGAATTACAAAAATATATAACTAGAAATATAAATAAGAATTATTTTGAATTCCTAGTTCATCTTTTTTATTGACTTAGAAACTCTCTTTTTTTCTATGGGAATTTTTGTTCTCTGCACCTCTCTTCCTTCTCAGTTCTCACCATCAAATCTACTTCCAGAGATTTAAATAGATCCATAGCAACTAATATAAGGCTAAGCACTCAGTAAAAACTCCATAAATGATTGCTGATAATTATAAATTTGCCTTGACCAGATTGCTCAGAGCATTGCTATAAATCTCCTGTGATAATTTAGTTACACTGTGTGGAATCTGTCATGTCAATTCGAAACAGCCTTCCCAAATTTGCATATAGGCAGATGATGCTTTCATCAAATTAATTTTGATCCCTTTATAACAGATCATGGCAATATTTTGAGATCCAAAATGTACTAAATATTAAAATACTCAGATATATCATAACTAACCCTAACTGTGCTATCAACCCTTTTTTAAATTATATCTGCATCGGGAATATTTTAGGTTTGAGAATATTAAATCAATAAATTCATAATTTTATCTGCCAACAGTTGATAAAGCCTAAAACCACCACCAACTATGTTATAAGGTAGACTTCCAAAGTTTACCTATAGGAACAAGGAGATAAATGAGAACCCAACAGAAAGTCATCCTTTACTCACTTTTTCTTCAGTAAATTTTGTTTGTTCTTTGAACATATATACTATATATTTTTTAAATTTAAAATTCTCTCTGCATCTTCCATAAATCTGTAGCAAATAATATAATCTGTAGCATTAGGGCTTTTTTTTTATCTCTCCCAGACACATGCATTTAAATATTTTTTCTTCTTTTTTTTTTTCTTTCTTTTTGCAAACTCAGAGTATTCAACTAAATAAGTGTGACTGCACTTTCAAAAATTAAAAAAAAAAAGTAACAGGAAAGTTAAATAAAATATACATTATACAAACATGATTTTATCTAGACCCTCTTAATTTCTTTTGCTTTTCTATTATCAAAATTTCATTTGGGATAATTTTATAATTCTTTGTTAATGCAGAGTCCTTCTGTGGATGCTATTAATTAAAAAATTAAGACTCTTCCAAGGGTCTCAAATACCTCATGCAGGAAATTAAAAGTAATTTGATGACTTTTATTTTCTAGGAACAAAATAACAACAGAGGGTATTTTGTTCCTAAATGGAGGACTAGAGGAACAATCACCTCTGTAAAATACATTTCTGGAGAGAACATATATTCTCTAGAGGCCAAATTAATTCTGTTATCAAAGCAGCCCAGACATTGAGCAGAAATATGTATATACTGAAACTTTACAGATTGTGGGAGGGCCATCTCTGAAGTCTGGTCACACTGAATCATTCCTCACTCTGTCCTGAACACTAAGGAGTGCAGAATAGATCTGCATTATCCACTGGTGTGCAATCAGAGCCAGAAAGTTCTGCTTCTGCGAAAGTCACACTGCAGTGTGGCACACACTATAACTACATTAATAACCTTTCACATGTAAACTAGCACAGCATTTTTCTTTTTCTCCTCTGGTTAGTGCTGATACACTGCTTGAATGTGTCTTCCCCACTTTCATATATATTTCATTCTGTCTTACCTATGTAAGGCATCTGAAAATGTACAACTGAAATCTGAAAAAAAATATTTTCTTCATCTAAACTTATCTCAATTTAAAGTGTTCTATTATTTAAATTCATCTATCTCTTACATTTTTTTCACCCTCCTTTTGAAATCAAAACTAGCCATCTTTACAAAGTTATAGTCATTCTATATCTATTTTAGTGGTAAAAACAAAATCAGGTTGTATGTATTTCAATCTTTTTTCAGTAGAGGCTGCTACAAACATCAAACTATTTCTATATCTCTTTGTGTGAGTACATTGTAAATTTATTATTGCTTTTCTTTTCCTCAAAAGACCTTTAAAATCTCTTTTGTTTATTATGCACTTTTATATTCAATGTTGACTAAATTTGTTGTATTGCCTTTTAGTTTATTTACTTTTTGACAAATTTATTGAATTGACATTGGTTAATAAAACTATATAGGTTTTAAGTATACTATTCTATGATACAAATATTGCATTGTGTGCCCACCACACAAAGTCAGATTTTCTTTTCTCACCGTATATTTGACACCCTTTCTCCTTCACCACCTTCATCCCCCTTCCCTCTGTCTGTGTCTATAAGATTTTGTTTGTTCTTCTTGTGCTTTTATTTAATAAAATTTACAAACCTGTGGCTAGATTCATTAAGGAAAAAAGAGAAAAGACTCAAATAAACATAAGAAATAAAAGAGAAAGTAGCACACACACCACAGAAATACAAAGGATTATACAAGAATACTATGAAAGACTATATGGTACCAAATTCAATAACCTAGAGGAAAGGAAAAATTTTCTAAAAATACATAACCTTTTTAGACTAAATCATGAGGAACTAGACAATCTAAATAAATAAATAAATAAATCAACAGTGAGGAAATTTAAACAACAATCAAAGAAAATACAGCATAGAAAATACAATCAATAATATTTCAATAACTATTTATGGTACCAGTTGGGTACTGGAAATAACAGGCGAAACAGTTTGTAAAATATCTAACCACTATACTATACACCTGAAACTAATACAAAATAATATTGAATGTAAATTGTAATTGAAAAAATAAAAATATAAAAAATACATCTCTCAAAAAGTAAAAGTCCAAGGCCAGATAGTCTCACTGGAATTCTACTAACAGTTAAAGAAGATTTAATACCTATCATTCTCAAAGTCTTTTAAAAATCTGAAGAACAAACACTTCCTAACACATTATATATGAGGCTAATATAAACCTAATACTAAAACGTGGCAAGAATAACACACTGAAAAAAATGCAGACCAATATCTATAATGAATACAGATGCAAAAATTATAAACAAAATACTAGCAAATTGAATACAACAATGAATGTTAAAAATGATACATTACAGTCTTGGGTTCATTTCAGGGGCACAAAGATGGTTCAAAATATGCAAATCAATCATTGTAATATATGACATTAACAAAATAAAGAATAAAAATCATGATTATATCAACAGATACAGAAGACTCATAAGATAAAGCATTTATTTATAACTAAAACGCTCAGTAAAATCGGCATAATAAGAAAGTACCGCAACATAATACAGACCATATACAACAAAGCCTCAGTTAATATCATACTCATTGGTGAACAGCTAAAATCTTTTCCTCAAAATCAAGAACAAGACAAAGATGTCTACTCTCACCACTCTTGTTCAACATAGTAATGCAAATCTTAGCCAGATAATCACTGGGAGAAATAAATAAAAGGTATTCATTGGGATTGAAGAAATAAAATTGTTACTTTTAAATTTATTTTTAAATTATAGTTGACATAAAATATTATATTGGTTTTAGGTATACAAACCTAAGACTTTATAAACCTTATGAACTCATCAACCTAATAAGTCTAGTACCCATGATGCAATACATAGCTATTACAATATTATTGACTTTATTTCCTATGCTGTACTTTACATCTTGTGACTGCTTTTTATAACTGGCAAGCTGTACATCTTAATCCCTTTCACTTATTCACCCAGTCCCCCAAGTCTTCTCTCATGTAGCAAACATTAATTTGTTATATGTATCTGTGAGTTTGTTTTTGTTTTATTTGTTCATTTGTTCTGTTTTTTCGTTTTTTGTTTTGTTTTGTTTTTTGGATTCCACATATAAGTGAAATCATATGGCATTTATCTCTCTCTATGTCTTACTTATTCAGTCAGCATAATGTCTTCTAGGTCCACCCATGTTGTCTCAAAGGGCAAGATTTCATTATTTTATGGCTGAGTATTATTCCACTGTATATACACTTAATTTTTAAATGTTTGTTCAAAAACTCTAAGAATGGCATAATTCTATTTTTATAATGTATTATTAAAAGAGCTAATCACATTTCTATAGTCTCTCAAATATAATAAACTAAAATACAGTGAAATAATACGGTCACTATTTATTTTTTGGTTTCTTCTAAAACATGTCTTCACTCATCAGATATATATTGCAGGCCTATTATGTGCAGCACAGTTAAAAGTGGTAGATTCTCACTATCAACAAATTAGGAATATTTATTATTATAAAAATGTAGTTGGGGGATGAGGTTGTTATATTGAGTGGGACACTAGAATCCATGTTAACACAATAATTATTTTTTAAAATTTTAATTACATTGTTTTTTCTCTTTTAAAAGAAACGTATGAACATATTCATTTATACAATGAAATTACTTAAGCCAATTTTGATGCCTCAAGTCAAGAAAGTCAGGAGACTTGGGTTCTGCCATTTCTGGACTTAGTGTCTGAACCTCAGTTTCCTCTTAAAATAAAAGAAATGACTTAGCACAGATTCTAAAAATTATGTTTTGCACAGATTAAACTTTTCTTTTCCCATCAACAATACTGTCAATCAGCAATCTCTTTAATCTTGAGATATGTAAAGGTGATAAAACTAATAAAAATATTATTAAATCAAGAATGCCAATGTATGGTTATAGTGCACATGTTTTTATGTTATGTATTTTCATAACAAAAAACTTTTACTGTGATTGACAGTAAAATGCTCTGTCACCCAATACTGTCAATTTTCCCCAAAACATGTCTCTCAAATTCAGTCTATCCTCTCCATTCACCTGTCACTACATAGGTCTGGGTCATCATCATTTCTCCGTTGGACGATTATAATAACGACCTCATAACTCTCTTAACTGACACCACATTTCTCCATCATTCTCTATACAGCTGTCAGAATTATCTTCCTGAAAGTAAAATGGCTCATGCCACCCAGCTGCTGAAGAATTTTATTATATATTATATAAAATTCAATTTCCATACTTGGCAAAGTCTGTTTGCAACTTATTTGCTCATTTTTATTCTGTACCCACACCTTTCAGACTCAACCCCCAACTTCATGGCTCCTACCACAGTTTGAATATTCACTGTATTCTAGCTCCTGTTGTAACACATTGCCTCATGGATCCCTCAAGGTAGGCACTCAATAACTAGTTCTTGAATGAATGAATGAATCAATCAATCAATTTATATGCCTTTGTTTTCACTTGGTATATAAAACTTTTCATGTCTTCTTCAAGTACAAGTCATTATTTTTAAGTTCAGTTTAAATATCACTTGTGCATCTCCCTCAACTTTCCCATTAAAAGCACATCACTTCAGTAAGTTGTCTTCAACAGCACTAACAAAAATTCTTACTTATCTGTTATACATATATATTTTTTTTTACAGAGACAGAGAGAGAGAGGGACATATAGGGCCAGACTGCAGACTGACAGGAATGGCAAAAGATGAGAAGCATCAATTCTTCGTTGTGACACGTTAGTTGTTTGTTGATTGCTTTCTCATATGTGCCTTGACCATGGGCTAAGAGAAAACTGAGTAACCTCTTGTTTAAGCCAGTGACCTTGGGCTCAAGCTGGTGAGCTTTACTCAAACTAAATAAACCCGCACTCAAGCCGACGACCTCGAGTTTTCGAACCTCAGTCCTCTTTGTTCCAGTCTGATGCTCTATCCACTGTGCCACAGCCTAGTCAGGCTTATCTGTTTATATTTAAATCATATTTTAATGGTATTTATATATACAACATATACATTATATATGTACAGAAAGAGATAGAAAAGAGAGAGAAGAAACTTAATTCAGTATCCTCCCAAGATCATAGTAAAAACTTAATAAAGTTGGATCAATAAAATACATATGAAAACTTTAAGAAATAAAATATATATCTTTATTAAATTATAACTGACGGAGTAGTTTCCCATTATCTATGAAAAAATATAATAAAAGTATTATTTCCATATCTGGCATTGAAATATTTAACTTAAGCATAGTATTATATATAGATTAATAAAGTATAGAGGACAGAATAGGGTAACTATATAAAATGGAAAAAAAGAAATCTATGTAAATGTCTGTAAAGGACATATCAAAATAGTAGGAAACCAATGATTCTGATAACCACAGTGACAAAATTTTCCTGAACTTAAAATTTGATATTATTTGAAGAAATTTAAGATATGTTGCTGAAAACTACATTATATATTTATATATATTATTATTACTATTATTAATTCTAATGGGGTGACACCAATAAATCAGGGTACATATGTACAATGAAAACATTTCCAGGTAATCTTATCATTCAATTGTGTTGCATACCCATCACCAAAAGTCAAATTGTCCTCTGTCCCCTTCTATCTGGTTTTCCCTGTGTTCCTCCTCTCCTCCCTATCCCACCCTTCCCTCCCTCCCCCCATCCTGTAACCACCACTCTCTTGTCCATGTCTCATATTCTCACTTTTATGTCCCACCTATGTATGAAATCATGCTGTTCTCAGTTTGTTTGTTTTTTTCTGAGTTAGTTATTTCACTTCGTATAATGTTATCAAGGTACATCCATTTTGTTATAAATGATCTGATGTCATCATTTCTTATGGCTGAGTACTACTCCATAGTATATATGTACCATAGCTTTTTAATCCACTTGTCTTCTGATGGACACTTGGGCTGGTTCCAGATCTTCGCTATTGTGAACAATGCTGCCATGAACATGGGGACGCATTTCTTCTTTTCGAACAGTGCTATGGTGTTCTTAGGGTATATTCCTATAAGTGGGATAGCTGGGTCAAAAGGCAGTTTGTCTTTTTATTCTGTTCTTATTGTCTTTAGCTGTGCAAAAGCTTTTTAGTTTGATATAGTCCCATTTGTTTATCTTGCCTTTTATTTCATTTGCCCGTGGAGATAAATCGGCAAATATACTGCTGCTACAAATGTCGGAGAGCTTGCTGCCTATGTTTTCTTCTAAGATGCTTATGGTTTCACGGCTTACATTTAAGTCTTTTATCCATTTTGAGTTTGTTTTTGTGAATGGTGTAAGTTGATGGTCTAGTTTTATTTTTTTGCAGGTAGATGTCCAATTTTCCCAACACCATTTGTTAAAGAGGCTGTATTTACTCCATTGTATGTTCATTCCTCCTTTGTCAAATATCAGTTGTCCATAAAGTTGTGGGTTTATTTCTGGGTTCTCTGTTCTGTTCCATTGATCTATGTGCCTGTTCTTATGCCAGTACCAGGCTGTCTTGAGTATAATGGCCTTATAGTAAACCTTGATATCTGGAAGAGTGATACCTCCTGCTTTATTTTTTTCTTTTTAAGATTGCTGAGGCTATTCGTGTTCTTTTTTGGTTCCATATAAATTTTTGGAATATGTGTTCTATATCTTTGAGGTATGTGATTGGTATTTTAATTGGTATTGCATTGAATTTATAAATTGCTTTGGGTAATATAGACATTTTAATGATGTTTATTCTTCCTAGCCATGAGCACGGTATATGCTTCCACTTGTTTGTATCTTCCTTGATTTCTTTTATCAATGTTTTATTATTTTCCGAGTACAAATCCTTAACCTCCTTGGTTAAATCTATTCCTAGGTACTTTATTTATTTTGGCTACAATAGTGAAGGGGATTGTTTCCTTAATTTCTTTTGCTGACAGTTCATTACTGGTATATAGAAATGCCTCTGATTTCTGAGTATTAATTTTATATCCTGCCACCTTGCTGAATTCATTTATAAGGTCCAGTAGTTTTTTGACTGAGACTTTAGGGTTTTCAATATACAATATCATATCATCTGCAAATAGTGACAGTTTTACTTCTTCTTTTCCTATTTGGATGCCTTTTATTTCTTCTTCTTGTCTGATTGCTGTAGCTAGGACTTCCAGAACTATGTTGAATAAAAGTGGTGAAAGGGGGCATCCCTGCCTGGTTCCTGATCTTAAGGGGATTGCTTTTAATTTTTGTCCATTTAGTATGATGTTTGCTGTGGGTTTGTAATAGATGGCCTTTATCATGTTAAGGAATGATCCCTGTATTCCCACTTTACTGAGAGTTTTGAGCATGAATGGTGCTGGATTTTATCAAATGCCTTTTCTGCATCTATTGAAATTATCATGTGATTTTTGTCCTTCCTTTTGTTTATGTGATGAATCACATTGATTGATTTTTGAATACTGAACCAGCCTTGCCTCTCCAGAATAAATCCCACTTGATCATGGTGTATGATATTTGTCATATATTGCTGGATCCGGTTGGCTAATATTTTGTTGAGAATTTTAGCGTCTAAATTCATCAGGGATATAGGCCTATAATTTTCTTTCTTTGTGTTGTCTTTGCCTGGTTTTGGGATCAGAATTATGCTCGCCTCATAAAAGGAGTTTGAAAGTCTTCCTTCCTCTTGAATTTTTTGAAATAGCTGAGGAGGATAGGAGTTAGTTCTTCTTTGAAGTTTTAGTAGAATTCACTTGTGAAGCCATCAGGCCCAGGACTTTTCTTTGTTGGGAGTTTTTTGATAACTGTTTCGATCTCATTTGTTGTAATTGGTCTGTTTAGGTGTTCTGATTCTTCCAGATTGATATTTGGAAGGTTATATGATTCAAGAAATTTGTCCATTTCACCAAGATTGTCTAATTTTTTGGCATATAGTTCTTCATAGTATTTTCTTACAATGCTTTGTATTTCTGTTGTGTCAGTTGTTATTTCTCCACTGTCCTTTCTGATTTTATTTATTTGAGTCCTCTCTCTTTTTTTCTTGGTGAGTCTAGTTAAGGGTTCATCAATCTTGTTTACCTTTTCAAAGAACCAGCTTCTGGTTTCATTGATCCTCTGTATTGTTTCCTTAGTCTCTATGTCATTTATTTCTGCTCTGATCTTTATTATTTCCTTTCTTCTACTTGTCTTGGGTTTTATTTGTTGTTGTTGTACTAGTTCTTTTAGATACAGGGTCAGGTTGCTTATTTGAGCTTTTTCTAGCTTCTTATGATATGCCTGTAGTGCAATAAACTTCCCTCTCAGAACTGCTTTTGCTGTGTCCCATAAATTTTGAGTTGATGTATGCTCATTATCATTTGTTTCTAGAAACTGTTTTATTTCTTTTTTGATCTCATTGTTAATCCATTCATTATTTAATAACATGCTATTTAGTTTCCAATTGTTTGAGTATTTTTCAGTTTTTCTTTTGTGGTTAATTTCCAGTTTCTTGGCATTGTGATCAGAGAAAATGCTTGATATGATTTCAATCTTCTTAAATTTATTGAGACCATTTTTGTGTCCTAACATGTGGTCTATCCTAGAAAACGTACCATGAGCGCTTGAGAAGAATGTATATTTTACTGCTTTAGGGGGAAAAGTTCTGAAGATATCTATTAAATCAAGTTGATCTAGTGTCTCCTTTAAGTCTGCTGTTTCTTTATTAATTTTCTTTATTGAGGATATATCCACTGTTGTTAGAGGGGTATTGAAATCCCCTACTATGATGGTATTGCTATTAATCTCGCCCTTTATATCCATCAAAGTCTGCTTTATGTAAGTCGGGGTTCCTATATTTGGTGCATAGATATTTATAATAGTTATATTTTCCTGTTGAATTGTTCCCTTTATCGTTATGTACTGTCCTTCTTTATCTCTTACTACAGCCTTTGTTTTAAAGTTCATTTTGTCAGATATAAGTATTGCTACCCCTGCTTTTTTTTCATTTCCATTTACATGAAATATTTTTTTCCATCCTTTTACCTTCAGTCTATGTGCATCTTTTGTTTTAAGGTGTGTCTCTTGTAGACAGCATATGTATGGATCCTGTTTCTTTATCCATGCAGCTACCCTATGTCTTTTGATTGGATCATTTAATCCATTTACATTTAAGGTTATTATTGATATGTAGTTGTTTATTGCCATTTTATTCTTTAAAGCTGTATTCTTCTTTTGCTCTATTCATTCCTCCCTTTAAACTGTTCACAAGAGGCCCCTTAGTATCTCTTGCAGAATTGCTTTGGTTTTTATGAATTTCTTCAGGCTTTCTTTTTCTGGGAAGCTCATTATTTCTTCTTCAATTTTAAACATTAGCCTTGCTGGATAAAGTAGTCTTGGTTGTAGGTTCTTGTTCTGCATTACTTTGATTATATCTTGCCATTCCCTTCTGGCCTCAAGTGTTTCTGTTGAGAAGTCTGATGTCATCCTTATGGGGGCTCCTTTGTAGGTGATAGCCTTTTTTTCCCTAGCAGCTTTTAAAATTTTTTCTTTATCCATTAGCTTTGGTATTTTAACTATGATGTGTCTTGGTGTAGATCTTTTTGGGTTTCTCTTTAATGGAGTTCTGTGTGCTTCTTGAACATGTGGAGTGTTTCCCAGCCTTAATTTAGGAAAGTTTTCTGCTATGATTTGATTGAACAAAGGTTCCATTTCCTTTCCTCTCTCCTCTTCTTCAGGCACCCCTATGATGCGAATGTTGTTTCTCTTCATACTGTCACAGAGCTCCCTTAGAGTTTCCTCACATTTTTTGAGTCTCTTTTCCTTTTTCTTCTCTGCTTCTGTGCCTTTGTTTATTGTGTCCTCTAACATGCTTATTCGATCCTCAGAATGATTCATTCTGCTTTTAATTCCTTCCATTGTGGTCTTCAGTTCTGATACTGTATTTGTCATTTCTGTCTGATTCTTTTTTATTATTTCAATTTCGTTTTTTATACTTGTTATCTCTTTATTTAGGTGTTCATAATGACTATCCATTGTTCCTCTAATTTCTTTGAACATCCTAACTATCATTATTCTAAATTCTGCTTCTGGTAATTTGGTTATATCTGGTTCATTTAGGTCCTTCTCTGGGGATTTCTTTTGATTCATTTGGTTTGCATTCCTCAGCCTGCCCATTTTGTCTGTGTATAAGCAAGTTGTGGCCACTGGAGTCCAGTAGGTGTTCCCTTTGTGTTCTCTAGGTGTGGTCTGCCTGCAGGACCCCCACCCTCTCTGCCGCTGCCTAGGGTGGTTGGGTATGGGCGCTGCCAGCGCCGGCCCACTGTGGCTTTTGCTGTGATTTCTGCCTCTCCTCCGCGGGAGGGGCTGTCACTCAAGCCACAAGCCTCAGCACCAAGGGTAGAGGTGAGCACCTTTGCTCAGCTGCGGACCCAGCCTGTTTCCGGACTTCCCCCCAGATCCCGCAGTAAGAGCCTGCTCGCCACAGTTTCACGGGTTGGATGGGGCTTTTGACGTGCTCTCAGCTGTGAGCCTTTGCCCATCCGGAGCTTTAGCCCTGCCCTCAAGGCCAGGGCCCTTCTGCGCAGGGTCGCAAACCCAGGTTTATTGGGCCGGGCGTGTTTGCAGGCTTCAGCTCAGCTGCGTACTTCTGCTTGTCCCGGACTCTACCCCGACCCCACATTCGGAGCCTGCTCATGCACGTAGGATGGTAATCCACGGTTTCTCCGGCCGGGCGGGGACAGTAGCATGGACTCAGCTGCAAGCTTCCACTTGTCTCGGGGTCTACCCCGTTCCCGCACTCAGAGCCTGCTCACGCACGTATAATGTTAAACAGCAGTTTCTCCGGCCGGGCGGGGCTGGTAGTGTGAGCTCAGCTGCGAGCCTCCACCTGTCCCTGGTCCTAGCCCGGTCCCCGCGGTCAGGGCCGGCTTGTGCAGGGTCGCAGAGCAGATTTCTGCCCGTCCTGGCCTCCCGCTTTGTCTCCGTAGGTGGCATTACAGGCGGGCCCACAGCTTCTGGAGTGCTTTCGCGCATCCCCTCCGACCCTGCTGGGCTAGACCGAGCTCACACCGGCTTGGCCTCTGCCCACGCCGACAGAACCCCGTTTCAGCGTCCTGCCGCCCCAAACCCTTCAGCAACCCTCAGTAGAGTAGGAAGGGACCTAATACTCCACACTATAGGCCTGGGAGCTCCCTCACTTGTTTCACAGCTCAAAACTGTCCAAACGCCTTTTCTAGGCTCTGGGACTGCAGGCTGGGGCTTGGTTCCTGGGACCCAGGTCCCTCCCTTTCCGCCAAACTTTCCTCCCGCCACGCGGGTCTCTCCGGGCTGCTGTTTGCTCTCGGGAGCTGGGCAGCCCTCTTTGCATTTTTGCTATTCCAGACAGTCTCAATGTGGCTTCTTCTGTGTTCCTTGGTTGAAGAGTCCACTTAGTTTAGTTCAAAGTTGGTTTATCCAGATGATGGTTCTTAAAATTGAGTTATAATCCACTTTGGTTCTGGGAGTTGAAAGTTGGTACGTCCGCCTACTCTGTCGCCATCTTGCTTCGCAAATTACTTCTTGAGTACCTTGTCAAAACTACATTATATTTAATTAATAAGTTTAAATTTTACAGAATTATGGCATTGAAATTTTATTTTATTTAATAATACAATATTATAAATTAAAATAGACACCTATTGTTGGTAGACATGATTTAAAATTAAAGTTGCAGCAACATTTAGGATACCAATTTTTCAAACTGAAAGCATTAAACACTTATTTGAGTTCATGGATTTTCTTGATTATCTTGTGTTTTAATAAAGGATTTAGTAAAGTCCAAATCTTACTAGTTAAGACCATTTTTAAATATTTTATGATGGTGTCTCAATAAATTATTATTTTCTTTAAATCATATGCTGAAATTATCCTTCAATAAGAAAATATATATATATCATTTTCAAGTCATGGGTTTCACCAAAATGAAAAAGAAAAATAATTTTCACCAGACTTTCATATATACATGTACCATAAGCATGTTGCTTGTAATCATGAAATCATACAGATATCAGAAATCATTTTCAAAGCAATTTTTACACAGGCATTGAAAAAAATAGATATTTTTATTATTTTAGATAAGTAAAACTAGTAGTACTGTTTTCTTTATGATTTTTGATAGGTGGGTTTTTTTAAAAAAAACTTTTTTGTATGTATTATAACCAAATTTAGTAAGTGTCATTCAAAACCAAAAAGCAAAACTATGGTTAATCATATTTTTATCAATACATAAATTTAATCTTTTGTAAAGGTTATGTTATATGCGATAAAGGTAACCTTTAAGTTAGTGTTAGTATAGAAGGTGGATAAGATACAAAATGAATGAGAAAAGATCAAAACAAATTTTAATAAGAATTTAAATAAGAAACAGATTCTAGCCTGACCAGGCAGTGGCGCAGTGGATAGAACATCGGACTGGGATGCAGAAGACCCAGGTTTGAGATCCCGAGCTTGCCAGCTTGAGCACGGGCCCATCTGGCTTGAGCAAAAGCTCGCCAGCTTGGACCCAAGGTCGCTGGCTCCAGGAAGGGGTTGCTCAGTCTGCTGAAGGCCCGCAGTCAAGGCACATGTGAGAAAGCAATCAATGAAAAACTATGGTGTCGCAACGACAACGAAAAACTAATGATTGATGCTTCTCACCTCTCTTTGTTACTGGTTCCTGTCTGTCTGTTCCTATCTATCCCTCTCTCTGACTCTTTCTCTGTCCCTGTAAAAAAAAAGAAAAAAAGAAAAGAAGGAGATTCTATCTAATTGGAGAGGAGTGAGGTTCAGAATTAGAGGGGCAAAAATTCTTAGGAGATGGATAATATTTCTTATAACAGGAATGGAGAAAGAGATTATGCTAAGTATATATAAAAGGATTAACAAAAACATTAAATAAAAATGCCAGTTTAAACGCCTAAAATGATACAGTCCATCTATATAGTGGCCTAAGAGATTAATGTGAAAATATGAGTAAGACTGAATACATAAAAATTATTAATTTAGTTATTTAATGAAGAATACTTTCAAAAGACCTTCAGTTTCTTTTATTGCTTATACCACAGTGGATAAGAAGTAAGCTTATTCTGTCAATGAAGTCCTTACTTTTGGAATTTCTATCAGTGCTTATATTTCAGACTCTATGTATTTTTTAAATAAGTTTTGCCTATTCATGATTAGAGTGGATGGCAACATATCACTCTTTATCCCTCATATTTTACCTATTTCCTTTAAATCCAATATTAGATGTATTGTTAGGGATGTTATTCACTCTCATTTTAAAAGGTAAAAGAAGACTACTTGGTAAAGAAGATGAAAGGAGTAAAGGTAACAAAGTGGGAGAGATGATCAAATCATTTTGGTTCATTTTTCTATTTGCTTAAAAAACCACTAGAACCTGACCTGTGGTGGCGCAGTGGATAAAGCATTGACCTGGGAACACTGAGGTCGCCAGTTCAAAACCCTGCACTGGTCTGGTCAAGGCACATATGGGAGTTGATGCTTCCAGCTCCTCCCCCCTTTCTCTCTCTCTCTCCTTCTCTCTCTCACTCTGTGTCTCCTCTCTAAAATGAATAAAATAATAAAAAAAAAGAAATTAAAAAAAAAAACCACTAGATACAGAATAGGTGAGAAAACACATAATTATTATTATTATTAGCATCATTAATTAGTCATCCTCGCTATCCTTAGTTTAAAAGTATAAGAAAGCAGGCTCTAATAGACATAACTGATGAATTAAGAAATGGATGGCTTTGAGAATAAGTAAATTTTCTGTCTCTGAAAGTGTGTAAACAGGCACAATAACCACTTTGTAAAGATGGTCAGAAACGAATTCAAAATGGCTTCCTGTATGAACAAGCCAGTCCCTGCCCCGTACTGTGAAAGACACTATAATCAGTTTAATGCTCTGCAGTCACTGTCTTGAAATTCTTTATTTCTTGGACAAAAAAACCCATATTTTTATTTAGTGCTGAAAGTCACAAATTATACAGCCAATGCTGAGTGTCATACTAATAAAATACACAGTAGACTTTTCAAGACTCTTCTTATACTGAATTCCTTGGATTCTATGTGTTTATTCTGTAAATTTAGAGTGAGAAACAGTCTTTGAAAAATAATGTTGAATGAGACCTTATGGAGATATGGAGATTAATAGCAAGAAATATGAAATAAAATAAATCAATCTGTACTTACGAAATCAATATGATGAGCTAAATAGAGGACTGACTTGGACAAAATGGAATAGTCTTAAATTCTTAAAATAGACAATGAGCCAGTTGTGGAGGGAAATGGGCAGGATATCTAATTACTGCTATGACATCTGTACAAATTGAAACAGGCAAATAGGCAATTAATGATTCTAATAGTAATGGCAATGCAGGGCATGATGGCATGGATGAAGCAAGCAATTACTTGTGCAAATGCCAGAGGCTAAATAGGCTATTAGCAGTATACATGGCCCACTTAAAACTGTTAATTGTAGTAGATATTATATGTATCTTTATCAAAGTAGGGTTATTCTTTATCTTGCTGCTACATTAAATATTTCAAATATTGCATTCAACATAATAAGCTTTCCTCAAAAATTCAGTAAAATTGTTGCAATTCTCACGTTTCCTCACATATCTTCAGAGCAAAAAGACATCTCTGAAAGATAAAGCAACAACATTAATATTGTCTTGATCCTCCTCCTTAGATGTCTCAAATACTCTCCGCTGTGGGTGTGAGCAGTTTATTTCCCTTGACCCTTCTGAAATCCCCATTTGTAATACAGTGAAGTCTGGAAAGCCCATATGGCTCAACGCAATTTTCTCATAGAAAACTCCTGCTAATAACACTTTCTCTTGAGTCCCTGGGTGAAATGCAAAGCTTCTTTATCATCAGAGGTTGAGAAAAATGAATCAAAAGAAGAGAGCAAGGTCATTTAAGAACAAGGATTCTACAAAAACACCTCAATTTTCAGTTTCAAATTTAACTTTTAGTTTACATTAAGTTTCAGGTCAAATTTGCAACTCAAATAAAAATAAGGTAGTACGTATTTGTGTGTGAGATATTACTGAACGTATTTAAAATATGAAGATTGGAAGAGTTAGTTTCAAGGAAAGTATTAATAGTATCTTTTAATGACTGTGAGGTTGACAATATTTTCTGTGTTAGTTATCTGGAGAAACAGACCAAACAGATTTTGTATACTATATGTAATAGGTATGGCATATAAATATAGTATGTAACATTGTTTTTTAATTTTATCATATTTAATGTTTTTAAAATACTTCTTGCTACTAATCCCCAAATCTATATAAGGTCTCATTCAACATTATTATTATACAAAGATTGTCTGTTTGTGTGTGTGTGTGTGTGTGTGTGTGTGTGCGCGTGTGTGTGTAAAGAGCAAGAAAAAGATTTAAAGAAATTGGTTCATATCATAATGGAGGCTTTATAAATCCAATCCTGTAGAATAGGCCAACAGGCTAGTGAACTAGGGATGAGTTCAGAGGCTAAACAGTCTGCTGGCAGAATTCCTTCGTACTCTAGAAAGGTCAGTCTTGGTTCTCTTAAGGCTTTCAAACTGATAGAATGCGGACCACCACACATAGAGTACTGCTTTACTTAGTCCATCAATTAAAATGTTAGTCTTATCTAAAAAAAAAATACTTTCAATGAAGAAAACAACATTTAGCCCATATATGGACTCCACTGACCAGACAAGTTGATACATAAAATTATACATCATGCTTCCTTAATGAGTTTGTGGTGACTAGCACAAGTTTTTTGTTTTTGTTTTTGTTTTATTTTATTCATTTTAGAGAGGAGACACAGAGTGAGAGAGAGAGAAACAGAGAAAGGGGGGAGGAGCTGGAAGCATCAACTCCCATATGTGCCTTGACCAGACCAGTGCAGGGTTTTGAACTGGCGACCTCAGTGTTCCCAGGTAGACGCTTTATCCACTGCGCCACCACAGGTCAGGCTAGCACAAGTTTTTGTTGTTGTTGTTCTTTTGTTTGTTTTAATAAAAATAAAATAAAAAGTCGCAGGAGGGGATTAGAGGGTGGATGAAATAATGTAAAGAGATTAGGCAAGGAAATGTGTGTGGCCTGACCTATGGTGGCACAGTGGATCAAGTGTCAACCTGGAATATTGAGGTCGCCGGTTCGGAAGCCTGGGTTTGCCTGGTCAAGGCACGTATGAGAGTTGAAGCTTCCTGCTCCTTCCCCACTTCTCTCTCTTTCTTATCTCTCTCTGTCTCTCTTCTCTAAAATGAATAAATTTTTTAAAAAATTAAAAAAAAGAAAATGTTTGTGTGTTTGTGTGAAAATATATAACACATAAACACAGACCAAAGTGTGATGATAGTCAAAGGAAATGGGGTGAGGTAGGTAGAAGTGGGCCAAGAGGGTGGTTGGAAATGAGGATGAAAGAGACTTTGCTTGGGGTGGTGGGTACACAATGCTGTGTGCAGATGATATTTTGCTGAGCTGTACACTTGAAACCTGTACGATTTTGTGAAACAATGGCATTCTAATAAATTCAATAAAAAGTCACAAATATTAGTAAAATATTCATATAGCAGTAGCTACATTTCTGTATAATCTACCATCTTAGAGAGCTATATGAAGAAAAAAGATTATTTAATTCCAAAAAACTTCGCATTAATAAAAAAGCTACACAGTTTTCAATTCCTTTTTTATATTTTCTCTGAATGAAAATCTCACTGTTCAAGTTCTGCTTTCTCAATGTGAAGAGAGCACCTTTATTTTTAGAATAATTAGGTTCAAATTAACCAAGGAAAGAGAATGTAGAGATTTTTTTTAAATTAAACGTCTAAATACAGCAGAAAAAGAATAAATAATGTACCAGGACACAGTCTCATAAAACTTAACAATAAAAATATTTAATAATACAATAGTTGAAAGAAATAGAATACAGAGTAAATTGAGTCTCTAGGTGATGACTATTGAATAAAATAGTGTCATATCTAATGGCAGAAAATATTTTTCATGCTAGATAACCTAGGAAAGGAAAATACCAATAATTATTACTGAATTATAATGACCCACTGGCTTATAAACTAGGATACTTTATATCCATTATCTCAAAGGATAAATGCAAGTGGAATGTTTCAAGAAATGTATATCTTAAAGAGAGCACAGAAATATTGTCCCCAAAAATCTCCACCTTTCTGCTAAAGATATAAAAAGTCTGTTTCATATACAAATTAATTTGATATGTATTTTATCATACAGGAGAAGTACTTAACCACAACTAAAACAATAAAATTCAGAGAACAGTATTAGAGTTAAGGTGAAGGTGACTCGAGTAATATTTTCATAAGCCCATGTTTAGTGTATCTAAAAATACTAAAGCTTATTATACTTTGAAAGCTCTGTGTTGCTGGCAATAGTTAGCTCTGCAGATAGATGAAAATAAAAATGTTTTCTTATTAGAAGAGGATCTTTGAACAAAAATGCAATCATAGCTTCACTAACTCTAAGGAAATATTTCTAGATGCATCTCTATTTAAATTTCATGCAGCATAAACTATGTCCAATTGTTCCCCTCTTTCATCTGAGATGTATTCCAGGTCAGTGTTAAGTCACATAAGTGAATTAGTTCTAGATTTATGCTAAGGCTCGGATTTGCTCAGAGCATATCATATGCAATTCTCTATGCTTCAGGTTTTGCCTTTCATAAGAAAATGCTTAAATGTTCAGAGTCTAAGATGTACGTTACAGGAATGTGCTATTTAAGTTCTGTTTTATTCAGTTTAACTTGCTGTGAGCTGACAGTTTACTTCATTACTCTGGGATACCATGTTCACATTCTTATAAAATTAAGGCTTAGGTATAAATCCTCTTTAATGAATAAAGAATAAAGTTCTTTATTCAGTAAAAGTAAGAAGACAAAATTGTGAAAGCCAAATACTTTTAAATGCATTTAGGTTCTAGTGAAGAAAGATGTTAAGAAATTAAAATCATTCATGCTTACACTGCAGTTTTATCCCCCAATAGATTTGTGTCAAAATAAAAGATTTATAAATACATGCACGCCAATGCACTTTTACCAAAAATACTGGAATGTTATTTCATCTGTGAGACAGAGACAGAATGATGAAACAATTTGTTAGTCTTTGTACCTTTTTGTATTAAAAAATGAAATTATCAAAAATAGTTTACATATAGATTAGACATTTGATATGAAACTTGAAAGTCCTATTAAAAAGACCAATTCTATGGTAACATACTTCTTGAATTTCTCTTTAGACATCAAACCCAGAGATTTTTGTTTACAAAAGACAAGCCTGAAAGATCCTCAATCAAAGCAAGATATGCAAATCAAAAGTGCATGGTTCGTTTTGAAGGTTCTTGAGGAGAATCTGAACAACCATGTTGCTGCTGCTTTTGTAAGGGGAGAATCGTGTATCTTTTTTTCTCTCCTTTTTAAACTAGAGGATTTTTAACTCTAGAGGGTTCCTATAAAAATGAAATATTTTATGTACTCTTTGTATATTCCCTTGATGTACCAGGCTGGGATAGGTTTAATTTCCATTATTGCTGTGGATGAGGGGAGGCCTAAAGAGGGGAAAATGCAGCAGAGAAGAAGGCAGCTTATTGTGAAATTGATGTTTAGTTCAGTGACCCAGAACATAGCGTGAGTGAGCAAGACTGAGGTATTGATACATAAGGAATTTATTGCCACACCTTTATGCCATTTACACTCACATCGAAGGGAGAAGTTGGTGATATTGCTCTAAATCAGAAGATAGTAATATTAAAAGAAAGAATTGCTGATTTGGGATTTGGAGGTTTTGGAGAACTATAGGTATATAACATTAGGGGGAAAGCAAATATCAAAGAAATCTTGTCTACTGTTGCCTAAATTATTATGATACTATTTTTATTCTTTACAAACTGTGACTATGAAAAGTTATTTCTACATATTATTTACAAAATATGGAAAATTTATTTATTTTAGGCATGACTCACATAAATGGAATTTATAGATTTTAACTATTATACTCGATGAGTTCTGATAAACAAATATACCTGGGTAACCAACAGCCAAATTAATATAAAGAACATTATTACTATTACCACAAGTTCTCTTATCTCCTTTACTAATTTAGAATCCCCTTAACCCTGGAAACCACTGTTCTGATTTCTATTACTATAGCTTAGTTTAACCTATTGTAGAAGTTCTAGAAATCTAAACATTGTGGAAAATGAATTAGAAAGATGATTTCTGTTACATGCTTCATACGAGTACTGAGTTTTATTCCAGCAAACAAATTACCATATTAATGGATAAGCCTAAACTTGTGGACTTTGTTTACATGAGTCTATTATTTCATTGTGTGAGTAATCCCAGATTGAACTACATAGTCTTTGACTCTCAGGCCCTAGTTCTTTGGGTGGTTTGAAAACAAAGCCCAACTTCGATACTAGTCCTCACCAACTTGGTGGCTTCAAATTCTAAACAGTTCCTCCTTCGCATTGAAAAGCAGCTGAAATGTGGTTTCTCTCTTTCAGCATATTGTCTGCTGTTTCCTCTGAATTCTCATCCTGACACACGCAGTCCACTGCTCAGCTAAGAATTGAGGTAAGTTTTTACACAGCTTCTGAGTTCCGCATTGCTCCTTGCTTCTTTTCAGATCTCCCTTAACTTCTCTATACAGCGGCTCTCTGAACTTCTACGACCCTTTCACCAGTTGTCTGACACTGTCTTCATGCATTCTATTCATCCATCTACAGATAAGGAACGTTGGGGGAGGAATGCTACACACCTGAATTTCCCCAGTATGGAGCCCTTTTTTAGAGGGTAAACATATCCCAGTTTCTGAAAGCTTTGGCTCACTGTCCAGTGTGTTCTAATAGCTCCTTTAAAAATTCTATCCATAGTTTGAGCCTGACCAGGTAGTGGCACAGTGCATAGAGCATCCGACTGGGACATGGAGGACCCAGGTTCAAAACCCCGAGGTCATCAGCTTGAGTGAGGGCTCATCTGGTTTGAGCAAGGCTCACCAGATTGAACCCAAGGTCTCTGGCTTGAGCAAGGGGTCACTCAGTCTTCTGTAGCCCCCCAGGTCAAGGCACATATGAGAAAGCAATCAATGAATAACTAAAGTGCCGCAACAAAGAATTGATGCTTCTCATCTCTCTCCCCTCCTGTCTGTGTGTCCCTATCTATTCCTCTCTCTCAGTCTCTTTCAAAAAAATATTCTATCCATAGTTTGAAAACATTTATAACCATAGAATACTATTCTGCTCATCAGAGCCAAAATTTCTGTTCTATCACAATTTAAAATATTTGTTAAATAAAAGTATTGTGCTGACACTTACTTTACCAAAGCCCTTATGATATTGCTTTGACTAAAGAACAATAACATGTAAACATAATATGTCTCCAAAAGAAAAAGAGATTTATGACAGAAAATACAAGAAGCAAATAATTTAGATTAGGTTTTATAAAGCATCTATTTGGGACATTTGTGGGATAAAGATTTGTCAGATAATAAGGGATAAAGTGTGGTTTTCAAAGGTAAAACAGAAACATATGCACAAGGAAAGAGATGATTTTACACAGAAAACTGAAAGCAGGTCAGTGTGACATGACTTTAGTGAGCAAAAGAAAAATGGACAATAAAAGTGGACAATGGTGGGGGGGGTCTCATTTTGGGGTAAAAGCTTTAATAGTCTATACACTTAGCCCTGGCTGGGCAGCTCGATCGATTAGAGTGTTGTCCCCAAAATACCGAGGTTACAGGTTCCATACCTGGTCACAGCAGGGCACATACAGGAAGTGAGCAATGAATGCACAATGAAGTAGAAGAACAAACGGATTATTTTCTCTTTCTCTCTCTCTCTTTCTCTCTCTTTCTTCCTATCTTTAGAAAATCAATAAATAAATTTTAAAAAAATAGTACACTTATCCATGAGTCCTCTTTCTCCAGAGACAGTAAATATAGAAACTTGACCTAAAGTAGTCTGGCATTCTTTCTCTTTGGAAATAGCTATTTCCTCTATTTTAAAAATATTCTTTTCTACCTGAAAAAAAAATAAAATGGAGAAAAATTTAGAATAGTAGAATACTGACTATACACTTAAGTAAATAAAAGAATAAGATTTTGAAAATACCTTTGGGGAGATTTAATAGTGTTTAATTTGTTTTTTAGCCCTAAAAACTGGATTATTAATCAATAATTCTAGATTAACAACTATGTTTTAGGATCAATGTAATACTACCTGAGTTTTACTGACAGTACTATTAGCCTTTCAAAAACCATTCTCCCTTTTTCTTATTATAAGAATTTTTATATTTGCAGAGTAAAAATATACCCAATTAAAATATTTGGTTTTCTAAGTTCCTAGAAAGCTAGCTACTTAACATTTTAGGATAATACCATTTCTGTTATTAATGTACTAACACTCTCCTTTTATTCTCAACTAAACACTCACTTATGAGTCTTACAGATCATACTTTTTACATATAACATAGCCACAACATGTAGTCCTGGTGAATAAAATATGAGAAGAAGTTGCTGTGTTGGGCTTTGGGATAAGCTATTTAAAAAAGAACAGGTTCAGCTGACTTCTCCCTTCACCTCCCACACTCTGCTCATCATCATTCGCCCTGTTCCTGGCGACCTGCCCGGAGGACAGATGGGATGACCAGAAGGGGAACAGCAGATTACAACTGTGAGGAGAAGCAATCATATGCTAAAGATGGCAGAAAAGGATGGGTACCCCAACCCTGAACTAGTTTTCCTTGTACTTACTAGTAACGCTAAGAAAATAAACCCTTTATTAATTAAACTAAGTTGTTGCATATCTATACCATGTGGCCAAAAGCAATGACCACCTTATTTACTATTCTCTGCCTAGTGTGGGGGAAAATAAACCAGCTTTTAAATCTACTGAAATTGTAACATGTCTTAGAAGTAAAGTGCTTAGATTTAAAATAAATATGATCCTGCTTTTTACTCCTCCATTTCTTACTCCCTCTTTTACTTCTCACCCCTTGTCATTGAGGAAGGTTTAATCACAACGGGTGGTTTCAGTTGAGAAAAAGTTCTAGATTTCATAAAGAATACAGAGTATACTCAATGCATATGAAATCATTTTAATTTATTAATATGACATACAGTCTTTAGTAAGAACATACACTGATGATCATTAAGTAAATAGAATGAAACCTTGATTGTTATAGTGGATCCTTAGTGTAGTTATTGTATAATCTTAGGCAAGTTGTTTAAACTCTCTAAATGTTGGTGTCCTTATCTGTATAACAGTAATAGCAATATTTATTTTGGAGCATTACTATAATGACTTATGACCAGAATTTTATAACAAATGCTCAGTAACCTATATATGTTAATTTTTTATCATATATTTTCAGGTAAGGTATTATTAAAAAGAGAAAAATTTCTAGAGAGCCCAGCTTTGCCCTGGGCATAGAGGATTAATTTGATTTTTTTGAACAATGTATCATTTTTATAAGTCTGATTATTCATCAAGGATGGAGATGTTATTGTTCTCAGCAGAGATATTAAAACCTATTTTTATTGAGTGTGCTAGTATAAAATGGTGTAACAAAAACATGGAGTATTTTACTTAATTCTAGAGCTATGCAGGGAAGGGAAGAAGTTGAGGCCATAGAGAAAACATCACTTCCATACTTGGAACGGAAATACTTTGTTTTGCATGTTGCATGTGGTCGACTGATGTTTAGTGTCCATGCTTGACAACACTTAGCATCTAGAGCAGTGGTTCTTAACCTTTTTTGAGGTACCGAACCCACCAGTTTCATATGCGCATTCACCGAACCCTTCTTTAGTGATAAATAAAATATGATTTTTTTTTCCAAATTCAAGACATAGGTATATGTTTTCTTACTGGTGCACAAAATGAGCCATGCATGAACATCACCTTGCTCAAAGAACAAAACCAACAAAGTGCATGAACTCACAACAAATTATGGTATTACTTTATTCTGGCCTCCGCGGCAGAGGCTTCTCCGAACCTGAGACCGACTCATCGAACCCCTGAGACCGACTCATCAAACCCCTCAGGTTCAATAGAACCCAGGTTAAGAACCACTGATCTAGAGGATCTGGAAAATGAACACTATAGTTTTCAGATGCTTCTATAGGTAGGGTTCTTAATCTGTATAAGAAACTAGCATTTGTATGTCCTTTTATGAGATATAGAATGTGAAAATAAAACAGAAGTCTTTCTGCATTTACTTTTGGTTCTTTCTTTTTGCAAGATTCTGCATATTTGGGAATTTCCTATAGTATCCCTGAGGGGTCCAATCTATAGCTTCATAAGTGTTTAGATGCTATTTTTGTATTGATAAATAACAAATTCAGTGGTAAATTTTTAAATACAAAAGTTTCTGTGGCAGCTTTCTGATAGCTTCTTAGTTGTGTTTTAGGTTGAAACTCCTCTGTTCATCATTTCAAAGGGTTCTGGGAGTACTTCCAGGACAACGCAGACTAGAATCCTTCCTGACAAATGACATTGAATTTGTAAGCACCATGTGGTACTGGTTCAAATACCTAGAGCAGTTGGTTTCCACTACTGAACCTTAGTGGAGTTAAGCTATTAACCAGAAAACACTTAGGGGCCTGACCTGTGGTGGCGCAGTGGATAAACCATTGGCCTGGAACACAGAAAACAGTTAGAATTTCTTTTTTTTTTTTCCTAACAGTTAAAAACTATTTTTCTTCCTATTCTTTCAACACTCTATTTTGTTTATTATCAATAACCTGACCGCTATCCCGTTAACAACATAGTTTTGTTTAAAAAAACATTTTAAGCTGTGAACAATAACACCTTCACTTTTTCTGTAATAAGTACTTTGTCCCCCTAATAAACAAGCTTATTTTAACTCTAAAGAGATATTGCTACTCATTTCCTAGTAAACCAAACTTGTCATGGATGGCCTAAGGAAACTAAGAAATCTAGGAGGACTTTTGTTCTAGATATTGCCCTCTGCGATGAGAAGATACTATTGTGTCAGTGAATAATAAACAGTTTTCTCTGACAGTCTATTTCCAAAAGTTTTAATAATATCCTAATCAAGGAATCAGGTTTTTAAAACATATTTATGCTTATTTGTGCATTTCACTTTTTTGGTCATGATGGATGTTGACAAGGTGGAAGAAAGGAAGAAAGGGAGGGAGGGAAGGAGGGAGGGAGAGGGGAGGGAGGGAGGGAGGGAGGAAGGGAGGAAGGGAGGAAGGAAAAGAGGGAGGGGGGAGGGAGGAAGGGTGTTAAAGAAAATATATTGAGTAGAAAAATAAGGTGAGTACAGTTATAGGAAAAGAAATATTAAACGACATAATTAACATACTTACTTAATTTTACATACAAAATTAAGTATGAAGAGGCCATAGTATAAATATATAACCACCCCATAAGATGTATCTCTCCATTCCCACTGGCTATTTAGACTATCCTGGCATAATTATCTCCCAATTATACCAGGACAAGTCTACTGATCAACAGAATAAGTATAAATGACAGTATGTCACTTCTGAGATCAGGCCATAAAGAATGGAGGGACTTTTCTTTTTGGCTCTCTTGCTTGCTTGTGCTCTCATTTTCTCTCTTTCTTTCTTCACTCAGTCCGGGAAGGCGAGCATCCACGTCAATGAGCGGCCCTATGGTAAAGTCTACATAGAAACCTCCTGCAGTCAGCTCTCTGGAAGAGTTTTGAAATAGACTGCCCAGACCTTCAGTAACTGCAGGCCAGACTGATAACTGAAGTTCCACACATAAGAAATACTGAGTCACAACTGCCCACCCTGGATACCTGACCCTTAGATACTGTGTGAAATAATTCATGTGTTCTCCTTAATTTTGAGGTAGGTAATTTGTTACACACCATCAGATCACTAATGCAATATATAAATATATTAAGTAGACATATTGTTACATATGTATGTGTGTGTGTGTATGCAAATATATATGTATTTATATTAAACTTGAATGAATGTTGCTGGTTAAGTTAAATACAACAATATCAAGTCAGCATTGATTTCAGTGCAACATTGGAATAGATGGTCAAATTCCTTAAAGTAACTTAAAATACAAACTCCTACTGCCATCTATTGGTGAGTTAAATAGCATCCATGATTTTTTAGTTTATTATTTTCTAGTATGAACTATATATTGAATATATAAATATATTCTCTTGAATTAGTGGTTTAACATCAGAAAATATTTTGTTTTTCATATTAGCTAGTTAAATAACTTGCTCTAAGAAAAATACAGGGTCAGCAAAATGAGTTTTACCGTTGTTCATATGGAAAAAAAGACAGGCAGGTTATGATTATCACAATAGCTTTATTACTTCTGTGTTTCATGTACTCATAGTTGTAAACCTATTTTTGCCAATGCATGTATATAAATTATTATTATTTAAAATTTTAAAAGTGCTTTTTTTTCTATACAAATTCTATTTTAATTTAAGTCTTCTTAAAGTACTTTATTTAATTTTATGACAACTTTCTAAATCATTAATAAAAGTAAACTTATTTTCAACAAAGCTTTAGTGTAAAAAGTACATTTCACTTTTACCCTAAATCCTAAAATGTTTGATAAGCTGGCAATGGCTATGAGTAACAAAGAGATTGTTCATTAGTCAAATTCCATTATTCAAAACAACAATTAATGAACTTTTTTTTCTACTGAGTAAATTGAATATATAATTTGTAGCCAGTGATGTTTATGAGTTACTAATAGAGATATCATAAATAGGCAAATGTAATGCTCACCATAACACCTGTAATAATATTAGACATCATTTTCACAAAACTTTCTGAAGATAGTGAAATGAAATCATCTCATGGCTCCTCATTATATTCCCTGCCTCATCTTTTTTAAGAAACCAAAAGTAATAGAAGGCAGTTACTGATTTTCATTATACATTTCATGTAGAACTCTTATCTTTTACAACTGCTCTGGTGACATCAAAAAGTATATATCCCCTGGTATCAAATTACTATCAATTTTTTTCTCATTCTTTACCTCCTATATTTCTTTAATTTTGTGCATTGCTTATCACATTTTAAGTGTTTGTTAAGTGTTAAATAATGATGGCAATGAGTATCTCAGCAAGAACAAAGCAAGATATAATTGCATAACAGAAAGTTGACAGATGATGATGATAGATAGATAGATAGATAGATAGATAGATAGATAGATAGATAGATCACTTGGAAGACTAGACTAAAAACTCTAAAAGCAGTGCTAAGTCCAAGTCAGATCAAATTTATTCTTTTGTTAGACTGGCTTCTCCAACTTCTAATCTTTCTGTCTCAGTGGGCTAGTCATTATAGATAATTGGTTAGTGTGTTATTTTCATGCTGTGTAGAATAGTTATGTCACTAAAAGTATTTTATAGGCAGTATATTGACATGCATAATTTAAGAAAAATGAATCTCATAAAACACCTGGTATCCATTAGTACTTTTTACCCATGTATTTCATCTTCAATATTTTGATCACTTACCCCCTTCTGTGTAACTGACAGAATAAAGTTCTCTCACAAGTCATAATTTATTTTTATAAGCCAAGCATAGAGTGCACCACAATGCATTTATTTTTCTACTATTCCTCTTTAATGCTAAAGATGAGACAGAGCCAGTGAAGTATGTCAGAAAGTGCTGATTGAGAAGAGATTTATGACAAACCAGTTGGCATTATCTCATTTTTGTCTTACATTTTCTGCCATCTTATGAGAATCATGGCTGAATCTGTCAAAAAGAAATTATCAAAGACTCAGGAATAATTTCTTAATGTACAATTAATGAGCAGTTTTCTCAGATGGCTTTTTAACAAGTGTATGATATAGGAAATCACCCACTAAGAAAATTCCATTCTCCTGTTTATAATTAACATGGACTTTGTTAGGAAATATTTTCTTGCAATTATACTGACCTTACATACTTGTGTTTGAAAACCATGAAGAAAATATTTTAACGAGTTTATTTTGTATTCATCAGGAGACAAATGACAAAAATATAATCATTTTTTACATCAAAATGGCCTTGTATAATTTCTTATGTTAAAATGAGATGTGGAGATAATTTGCTATAATACACATTTTATTACAAATTATACAAATGAGTGCAAACATATATAAACATGAACAAATAGTACTTATTTCTATAGATCACATATCATCATAATTAGTGACACAAATTCACCAACAAGCTTGATACCTATAACTGGTAAATGGTCACATCTAGTCTTTTAGTTTATTCTAATTCTTAACTATATTGTGTTTTGTCAACTAATGTGTATTTAGAATAAGAATAAGAATAGGGAAATTACTGCTGATTATGAAAGCCACAGCATTAATTTAATTTGTATCATTTATTAATAGGTCAGACATTGTGCCAGAGACTAACATATTTGCAGTGAACATACAACCCAATGCTTGCTTAATTAATGGTGACCCTACTAAATTTAATACATTCTTTCAGAAAATGGAAATTGGTATTCTAGAGAAATCGACTAAGTTAGAAAAATGAAGTTAGGAGTGTTTTTGAAGCTCTATTAACACATGAGAGCTTGGAAGAATTACTTTGATCATAAATTGACAGCAAAGGAAAGGAAAACAGCTGTAAAGATGGAGGTAAAAGAGGACAACAGCAAAATGTTCACATTTAGAAAGTGTAGATGAAAGAAGTATATTCCCTAACTATACCTATATATCCTATCTCACCTTGTTAATTCTATAGTATAGAAAAGGTTAGATGAGTGAAAGAACTGAAGAATATCATGGCAATCAGGTTATGGACTGAGTTCTTTAAAAATGAAGTGACTACTTGGCACCTACTTGTTCTCTAAATTTTCATTTATTTATTTAATAATTATGTGTTTAGTACTTTCTATATTCTAGACACTATTCCAGGAATTATTTCACAGTTAATGAAATAAACAATATCTACCCTCACTGAGTGAATTTTAGTCTGGTATTGTGTCACGCTGCAACTTTCACTTGTCATGTGCGATTAAATGTTTACCCTAAAAACGGTAATGAGGGAGGATTCTCCCAGGGGCATGTGCTTAGGTACAGTGTGGTTACAGCAATCCACATCTGATTGATACTTAAGATTTGCCTCCAAACTTAGTTAGTTATATTAGTTGCAATACTTTTTTCTACCTTGGGATTTCTGATAACACAACACCTTAGTGACCGTTTTGTCAATTTTGTTTGGGGACTGTTTTTTGTTTGTTTGTTTGTTTGCTTGCTTGCTTGCCATAAGTCATTTTCAGGCAGACTGCTCCCAAATCAGTATCTGACATTTTCTCTTAATGAACACCCATAGATTAATATTCATCCTCAGTTTTCTCCTAGTAATGTCCTTGATCTCAAAAAAAATAAACAATGGTACTCAATAGAGGCACAGAAGAAAGGCTTCTTCCATAATTTCTACCCTCAAAGTGGAAGAATCTTCACATTAAGGGAGGGAACTGGGAGAAAGGTCATGTAAAGATTTTTAGAAGACCCGTCTGTATAGATTCCCTAGTTCTACACACACCCTCCCATGTTCTAGTCCTCTTGACTGGTAGATACCATAGCAAGTCTAAAGGTAAATGGCTCTTGCCTCTATTTCATTGCTCTAAGTTTAGGAAAATTGACTATTCAAGTTTACCAGCACTCTGTACTTCCCCAAAACAGTGATAATTAAGAAATATATTTAACTTTTTTCAAACTCCTTCTACTACTATTTTGTATTCAGGAAAATGGCTTACTGCAAAGAACCAACCATCATCTTTCATCATATAACAAATAAGACTCATAACTTCATAACTTTCACAATGAGTTCGTTGTTTGCCTGGGACAAAGCCAAACACAGTTGTTTCCCTACTGCTTGAATATGCTGACACTGTCAGACACAAACCGCCAAACTCACCATTCTTTGTTGGATGAATGTTTAACTGAGATTAGAACTATTTGCCTCATAAAACAAACTGGACACAGAGACTGACATTTTCTGTCTCCTGACTTTCTCTGATTGCAAAGCAATCCCAATTCTAAATCATACTATTTCAACTTTCTTCACTTCTCCCTACAAAGCCTAAGGTAAAACCATAATGCTGAAGCACTGTAGATCATCATATCTAGGGTGAGCTCTCCATTGTAATAGCATAAGGGAAATCAATTTCTAACTTGTATTTTTAACTTGGAAAATATTCTTCACCAAACTTTATCAGTCTGAATTATCTGTAGATGCTAGTGCTAAATGCATTGTACATCAATAATAATATTTTCCTTTGTGCAACTCCAAGAATGATGAAGTATACCTAATCCAATGAGGTGAAATGTATGTAGCCTGAATGTAGGCAATACTATATGTTTATGGCTAGAAGTAATGACTAGAGAAGGACTAATATACTTTTTTTTTTTTAAGTAATGCCTTTTTTTCATTTTTTTAATTTTTATTTTATTCATTTTAGAGAGGAGACAGAGTGAGATAGATATATATATATGTATATATATATACATATATATATACATATATATATATATATATATATATATATATATATATATATATATATAGAGAGAGAGAGAGAGAGAGAGAGAGAGAGAGAAAGGGGGGAGGAGCTGGAAGCATCAACTCCCATATCTGCCTTGACCAGACCAGTGCAGGGTTTTGAACTGGCGACCTCAGTGTTCCCAAGTCGACGCTTTATCCACTGCGCCACCACAGGTCAGGCCAAATATACTTTTATTTTAACATTATCACCTACACCTATGCTCTTTATTGATTGTCACTCTAATACCTAATATCTCTACTGAGTACGCTAATGATGCTAATTATTTAAATAAACTTTCTATGTTTAAAGAATTATCTGTGCCTGAACTTTACTCCAACCTATAGGTACCACTGGCATTTGACAATGTAGCAGGACAATCCTATTTTGAGATAATATCTGTGGGGTGGCGAATGGGGGATGGTCAGGTGGGGAACTCAGAGCCTGGACTTTGGCTAGGGCCACCCACACAACCAAGCGTGCCAAAAGAAAGTTCCCAGAGGACCTTGAGAGAAGATTGACTGTCCATTAGCCTGTGAGATTTTTACCACGTCATAACTACTCACCCACCCTAGAGGACCACTTTAAATACCTCTCACACAGTCAAATTAGGGCAACTCACCTAGCCTTTGAACTCCCTTGGCTGGGAAATAAGTTGGGCGGGATGCACGGTACTTAATAAAACCTTTGCTTGCCACACTTTGTGGCTCCCAGCCCTCCCTTTCTTCTTTCTCAGCAGGGAAAAATACCTTACAGTATCTAGTGAAAAAACTGACAATAGAGAATTGTCTCTTCATTTCTGCAAATTGTATAAATTATTTATCTGGCACTCAGCAACCTAAGACTAAGTACAGAAAACAATTCTAGCAACAGAGATCCAAAACTGCATAATTTGTCCTATTAGTATTGAGCTTGTTGACCTGGAACCAGAATTGCTCTGCCTTCTGATGTATAATCATCAAGGACATTTAGCCACCATCAAGTTTCTACAAAGGATCCTCTCCTCCTTTGTGTTCACATGCTCTGCATTCTGAGATTCAATAGGAAATGCTTTGGTAGCTTAGGTCATATCTACAAAGAAATGACTGTTTCCCATCCACATGCATTGCCACCGAACTACATCCACATTTTCTTAAAGGATCTGCTTCTTATAACCACACTCACTAATAGGGTGGTTGCGAGGGTTAAACGATAACATAGAAGTACAGTACATGCAGGAATAGTGACTAACACATCATATCTTTACAGAAATAATTAGTCCTATAAATATTCCCCCCTTTTCTTTCTCCCTCCCTCCCTCTCTCTCTCTATTTTCCTCTCTCTCTCTCATCTTTGACTTTATTTTTACAAGCAAAATAATATCATTACTGTCATTTACTTCATCGATCTTTCAAACGTCCCTGCAGCACCTGTCTGTTCTTGTCCATCTTAATGTTCTCAAAACATAAAAGGTCACTTAATATTAATAAATTATATCAACAGGACAAGGGAGAAGACACTTGCTTTGGGTTATTAGCTCATGTTTATCCAAGTCACATTCAGATGCAGTTCCTTCTACAAGTCATTGACATTTCTAAATAAATGAGATAACCAGTTTCAATGAATACAGGGAAAGTCAACACTCCAGAGGCTAGAGTGAAGGATTATGGAGAAATTTATTTTCCTTGTCTGTTGCCCTTCATTAACAAAAACGAGGAACTGAGATCATTAACGAGCTGGTTGAGAATTAAAGAGGAAAATAACACTGTCAAAATAAAGCAAGTCTTGAAGAAGAAGAATAGGATAAATAATGTAATACTAAATAGGCTTATTGCTGCTAATCCCCATTAAAGCACAAATCTTAGCACTGAGAGTTCCAGCAAGATATTTGGCAGGACAATTACTGATTGATTTTTTTAGTTACAATGCCTTTTGAATTAGACTTATATTTGCAGTATAATTTTAAAAAAGATGTTTGAAAAACATGGCAAAATATATATTCTTTCTCAGGGAGTAAACTCAAGAGAAAAAGCTGATCAGAATACTTTACAATACTACCATTCTATCTTAAATTCGAAATCCCATAATGTCGATATATAGGGAGAAAGGACTAGTAAATAAAATATGCTTTGTTCCATCTAATCACATGAGAATAGCTTGTTTTGTGTCACCTGGTAGAGATCTTTTCTAGTAAATTGCAAATCCCTCACTCTTTGTAATATTTTTCCCAAGTCTACAAAAAGGATAAAAGAATAGAAAGCTTCAGTATTGTCCTGAACCATAAAGCCTACTGAATTCTTCATAGTACCTTAGGTCACAATAATACAATTTGAGTGACAGGTTTTAGAGATCTCTCTATAAATTAAATTAATGATATATTTTTGCATACTTTTAATGTATGATTAATGCAAGACTTTATAACAATACGTGTTAATCAGTAAATAATAATCATATTCTGCACATATATTTTTTCTAAGTTTAAATGTGGCATAAATAATGAGGATATTCAAATTCACCAGCATGAATAAATGTGTCTACAAAGTTTGGAAATAAATATAATCCTTGAAAAAAAATAAGCAGGGCATAATAGATAAAATTGGTTACTTTGATAAAGTGCCAAAGAATTATTGTAAATGTATCATTGAGTTGTATAAGTAACAAAAATTTTATTCAGAATGAATGAAGAAAGTATGAAAAATTAAAATCAAAATGAATTGTTTTGAATAAATCTATTTTGATGAAAAGTAAGTTATAACAAAAGAACATGTTAATTTCATATAGAAAAGAAGAACTTGAAAAATACATATTTCACAATTTTTTTCTAGTACTGACCAGGAAACAGAAAGAGAAATAGATAATTTAGTAACCAGAGCTTGAATACTTAAAAATGTACTAGGGAGAGTTCATTAGTCATTTTTAAAAACCTTGGACAAGATTATTATCTTTTCAACTACTATATCCTTTTCTCTGATTTCTATCCTATCAATTCATCTTTTTATCAATATTTGGAATTCTCAAGTAACAGGGCTTTAGAATGGGTGGTCCTTAATTTGATTTGTTCAAAGAGTATTTCCTAAACACTTAACCCACTATATGCAGGCAGTGATGAAACAAAAAATAATCAGAATTAATCTTTGTGATTCAGGGTTTTTAAAAATTGTTGATATTCTAAATTTCATTACAATTGTTATTCTTATTAATATATAAATTATACCAGCTACTTTCAATGGAAAGTTTCAATTTAGATCCTGAGTCTTTTGAAACACCAATGGTCTTGATTCCCAGCTTTATTGAGGTATAAATGACAAAAATTGTATGTATTTAAAGTATACAACTTGATGTTTTGATATAGTCACTGCAATCAAACTAATGAAAATATCCATCACTTCACAGTTACAATTTTCTTTTCTATCTTTTTGTGATGAGATCATTTAAGATCTTAGTAAATTTCACGTATGCAAAACAGTCTTGAGATCCACATTTCACATTGCTGTTAATTTCTAGAATTTATTTATCTTAGATAACTAAAACTTTGTGCTCTTTGACCGACATCTCCCTATTTGCTTCCCAGTACTCTTAGCAACTGCCATCCTACTCTCTACTTCTATGAGTCTGACTGTCTTACATATAAGTTAGATCATGCAGTATTTGTTTTTCTGTGTTTGGCTTATTTCATTTGCATAACGTTCTCCAGCTTCATTTATGTTGTCACAAATGTCAGGATTTCCATTTCTCAAGGGTGAATAATATTCCACTGTGTGTGTGTGTGTGTGTGTGTGTGTGTGTGTGTGTGTATAATTTTATTTAGAATGTTCTATATTCAAATTTTGTTTTATTATTCAAATATATATTCAAATTTTTTATTTTTTCATCTGTCAATGAGCATTTAGGTGCTTTCCATATCTTGGCTTTTGTGGGCAGTGCTGCAATGAAAATGAGAATCAGGTATCTCTTTAAGAAAGTTATATCATTTTATTTAGATTTTGTACCCAGAGGTAGATTTGCTGGATCATATAACAGCTCTATTTTATTTCTTGAGAAATAGCCATACTGTTTTCCATAATGGCTATACTGGTTCACATTCCCACCAGCAGTGTAAGGGCTTCCCTTTTCCCCATGTCCCTGACAACCCTTGCCCTCTTTTGTCTTTCTGAAAACAGCCATTCTAACAGATGTGAAGTGCTATCTCCTTGTGGTTTTTATTTTAATTTCTCTGATAATTACTGACATTGAGCACTTTTCCATATACCTGTTGGTTATTAGTATATCTTCTTTTAGATATGTTTACATGTTTCATAAATCAGACAATGCATCATTGTTTTTCCTTTAAGTTGCTAATTGTCTTTTAACACAATTAAAAAGTAAAACAAATTTTATTTCTAGTTTATAACACATTTACTCACAAATTGATTATTTCCAGCACTGTATGTATGGATCCAAACTTCCACTTAGTATTATTTCCTTCTACTTTATAAATGTTTGCCAACAGGTCCTGGCCAGTTGGCTCAGTGGTAGAGCATTGACCTGGCATGTGGAAGTCCCAGGTTTGATTCTTAGGGCACACAGGAGAAGTGACAATCTGCATTTTTTACCCCTCCCTCTCATATATATATATATATATATATATATATATCTTTCTCTCTCTCTTTCCTCCCCTCCCACAGCCATGGCTCAAATGGTCCAAGCAATATTGGCCCTGGCGCTTAGGATGGTTCCATGGCCTCACCTCAGGTGCTAAAATGGCTTGGTTGCCGAGCAATAGAGGAGAGGCCCAGACAAGCAGAGCGTCACCTGGTAGAAGGCTTGCAGGATAGATCCCCATTGGGTACATGAGGGAGTGTGTCTGTCTCTGCCTTCCACCTCTCACTTAATATATATATATATATTTGCTAACATCATTCATAATACATGTAATTTTTAATGAGTTTTATTAGTTTCTGTTTTTTATAAAAAAGTCTTATGTGTGAAAACTCTTCCCAGTTTCAGCTGCTATTGATAAATTGCCTTGCCACAATTTCCAGAGAGTGCTTAATGGCTATATTTTTTAGTTTTCTTAGGTTTTGATCCCCTGTTTCTTATCTCAGTTTCTTTCCAAATGGATTCTCATATTATACTGATCTTGTTGCTATCAGTGGTTTGTCTTCACTTTGGGGGGCTCTGGGAAAACCTCATCATTTATCTTTATTGTAAATGTCCGTGGAATTTTAGTTTCATTGCCCTAGTAACTCTGTCAGCTTTAACAAGGAGTTTGGGGAAAATTAAAAACACAGCATTTTCCTCTGCATTTCTCTCATGTTTTTAAGCCCTAATGTTATTATTGGACATAGATTAAATGTATACATTAAAATACGTATTATTAAAATACATTTTAAGTATGTATGAATGTATTAAAATGCATTGAAGATACATACATATACATAATTTATTGCAGTGACATTGGTTGATAAAGCTATATAGGTTTCAAGTATACAGCACTATTACACATTACCTGCATACTGTATCCAGCCCTTACCACCCAAAGTCTCTTTCCACCACCATTTGTTCCACCTTTGTCCTCTTCCACCTCCCCATCCCTCTTTCCTTCTGGCAATCACCTTATTGTATTGTTGTGTCTATGTGGGATGTTTTCTTCTTAATACCTACATTTATTTTTACCCAGCCCTCAAACTCCTCCCTTCTGACAGCTGTCAGTCTGTTCTCTGTATCTATGAGTCTGTTTTTATTTTGTTCATTTCATTATTTTGTTCTTTAGATTCCACATAAGAGTGCAATCAGATGGCATTTGTGTTTCTCTGTCTGACTTATTTCACTGAGCAAATTTTTTTAGGTCCATCCATGCAAACACAAAAGGTGAGATTTTCCACAACATATAATAAGACCAGGGTTTGGAGCTGCAAGGCAGTGGGTGGTGAATAGGACCTTTCCCCTCTACACACATCTATGTCATCTGAAAATTTATGAGCAAGAATATATTTCTTTTCTATTAAAAACTTAAGGGGGCGGCAGGATGGCAATGGAGTAGATGGATGTACCAACTTCCAACTCCCAGAACCAAAGTGGATTACAACTTAATTTTAAAAACCATCATCTGGAGAAAACAACTTTGAACTAAACTAAAAAGACTCTTCAACCAAGAGTTCAAGGATCACTGAAGAAGCCACATTGAGACTGGTAGGAAAAGCAAAAATGCAGAAAGGGTTGCCCAGCTCCCTGGAGCAAACAGCCGCTCAGAGAGACTCGTGTGGTGGGAAGAGAGTTTAGCAGATAGGAGGGACCTGGGCCCTAGGAACAAAACCTTAGCCTGCATCCCCAGAGCCTAGAAGAGGCATATAGACAGTATTTAGCTGCAAAACAAGTCAGCATACTGTTTGTGAGAAAGAGAGAGTTTTCTCAGACCCAAGATTCTTCTTAAAGGGATGGCACAGAAAACCTCTCTCACAACCACTTACCTGGGGCTCTGGGAGATGGGGAGAGCAGAGAGGGCTGGAGCAGTGGGAAGAGAGTGTAATCTAGGAGGCACAGAGAGAAGCACTTTGAGGGACAGCCACCCTAAACCCTGGGCTGAGTCACTCCCCAAATCTGAAGTGAATATTTCCCCTGGAACCAGCAATACCAGCAAAGGGAAGCAGGACACCAGCCAAACAAGCTCTCCTGCAGCACTCAGAGCACAGCTGCTTAGAAGGAGGGAACTTTTAGAACTACAGTAAGGAGTGTTAGGGTCTGAGCTGCAGCGCCCACAACCACACTCCTAAGGACTTGCTGGTCAGTGGGCAGGGGTGGGATGTGGAAGTGCAGTTCCATCAGCAGAGGCAGAGGCTGGGCCAGCTGGCGTGAGCTCAGTCTAGCCTGGTAAGGGAGGAGGGGATGTTCAAAAGCTGTCCAGTGAACTACAGGCTTGCCTACAACCCCACTGGCAGGGGAGGGGCGGGAACCCCGGAGTAGGCGGAGAGCTGCAGCTGAGCAAGGGCATACAGCTGCACTGAGCCTCTGAGGCTTGCCACCAGACACGCGAGCAAGCTCTGCCTGCAGGGGTGGAGCAAAAGCCCTGGAAAAGGCAGAGGTCCAGGGCTAAGTGCACAGCTGCAGCCCCGCCAGCCCATAGAGTCAAGGCTTTGTGACCCTACCCATTACCCAGCTCAGCCCGTGGGGGTGGGCTGAAAGCCCAAGAAAAGACTGAGGTCCACAGCTGAGCACACGCCCACAGCCCCACCAGGCCCTAAGAGCCAAGGCATGCAGCCTGACGCCAGCTGGCTCTGACTGCAGGGTCAGGGCAGAAACTTGGTAACAGGTAGAGACCCACAGCTGAGCAAAGGTGCTCACCCCTGTCCTTGGTACCGAGGTTTGTGGCCTGTGTGTGGCATGTAGACCAGCTGAGGCTAGTAGAGCCGGGCATGAAAACACAGCCCCTCCCATGGAGAAGAGGCAGAAACCGCAGTGATAGCTGCAGTGGGTCAGCGCCAGCAACGCCCATACCCAAACACCCTAGGAAGTGACAGAGCGGGTGGCGAGCCTGCAGACAGACCACACCTAGGGAACACAGAGGCAACACACATTGGACTCCAGTGGCCAAACCCTACTTAAACAGACAAAATGAGCAGGCAGAGAAATGCAACCCAAATGAATCAAGAGAAATCCCCAGAGAGGACTTGAATGAGTCAGATATAACTAAATTACCTGACGCAGAGTTTAAAATAATGATTGTTAGGATATTCAAAGAGCTTAGAACAACAATAGATGGCCATTATGAACACCTAAATAAAGAGATAGCAAATATAAAAAAGGAAATTGAAATAAAAAAGAAACAGAAATGACATATACAATATCAGAATTGAAGACCACAGTGGAAGGAATTAAAAACAGGATGGATGAAGCTGAGGATGGAATCAGCGAGTTAGAGGACACAATAAACAAAGGCACAGAAGCAGAGCAGAAAAAAGAAAAGAGACTCAATAAGTCTGAGGAAACTCTAAGAGAGCTCTGTGACAACATGAAGAGAAATAACATCTGGATCATTGGGGTTCCTAAAGAAGAAGAGAAAGAACAAGGGATAGAACCTTTATTCAATCAAATCATAGATGAAAACTTCCCTAAACTGAGGCAGGAGAACGTCTCACACATTCAAAAAGCACAGAGAACTCCATTAAAGAGAAGCCCAAAGAAGTCTATACCAAGACACATCATAACTAAAATACCAAAGATAAGTAAGTGATAAAGAGAAAATATCATAAGCTGCTAGAGAAAAGAAGGCTATCACCTACAAAGGAAGCCCCATTAGGATGACATCCAACTTCTCAACAGAAACACTGGAGGCCAGAAGGGAATGGCAAGACAGATTCAAAGAAATGCAGAACAAAAACCTACAACCAAGACTACTTTATCCAGCAAGGCTATTGTTTAAAATTGAAGGAGAAAAAAAATAGCTTCCCAGACAAAAATAAACAAAAAACTCAAAGAATGAATTACAACCAAACAAATCCTGCAAGAAATGCTAAGGGGTAGTGTTGTAAACAGATCAAAAGTGGAAAAGAATGTAGCAAAAGAGGAATACAGCTTTAAAGAATAAATGGCAATAAATGACTACATATCAATAATATTCTTAAATGTAAATGGACTAAATGATCCAATCAAAAGACATAGGGTAGTTGCATGGATAAGAAAACAGGACCCATACATATGCTGTCTACAAGAGACACACCTTAAAACAAAAGATGCACATAGACTGAAGGTAAACAGACGGAAAAATATATTTCATGCAAAAAGAAATGAAAAATAAGCCGGGGTAGCAATACTTATATCCGACAAAATAGACTTTAAAACAAATGATATAGTAAGAGATAAAGAAGGACACTACATAATGATAAAGGGAGCAATCCAACAGGAAGATATAACCATAATAAATATGTATGCGCGAAATATAGCAGCACCTAAATACATAAAGCAGACTTTAATGGATATAAAGGGCGTGATCAACAGCAATACTGTAAGAGTAGGAGATTTAAATACCTCACTAACATCACTAGATAGATTCTCAAGAAAGAAAATTAACAAAGAAACAGCAGACTTAAAGGACACACTAGATCAACTCAATTTAATTGATATCTTCATAACCTTCCTTCCTAAAACAGAATATACATTCTTTTCAAGTGCTCATGATACATTCTCTAGGATAGACTACCTGTTAGGACACAAAAGTGGTCTCAATAAATTTAAGAAGATTGAAATCATATCAAGCATTTTCTCTGATCACAATGGCACGAAACTAGAAATCAACCACAACAGAAATACTGAAAAATACTCAAACACTTGGAAACTAAATAGCATGTTATTAAATAACAAATAAGTTAACAATGAGATCAAATAAAAAATAAAAAAAATTCCTAGAAACAAATGATAATGAGCATACATCAACTCAAAATTCACGGGACACAGCAAAAGCTGAGAGGGAAGTTCATAGCATTACAGGCATACCATAAGAAGCTAGAAAAAGCTCAAATAAACAACTTGACCCTGCATCTAAAAGAACTAGAAAAAGAACAGCAAGTAAAGCTCAGGGGTAGTAGAAGGAAAGAAATAATAAGGATCAGAGTGAAAATAAATGACATAGAGGCTAAGTAAACAATTCAGAGGATCAATGAAATCAGGAGCTGGTTCTTTGAAAAGGTAAACAAGATCGATGAACCTTTAACTAGACTCACCAAGAAAAAAAGAGAGAGGTTTCAAATAAATAAAATTAAAAATGAGAGTGGAGGAATAACAACTGACACAACAGAAATACAAAATATTGTAAAAACGATACTATGAAGAACTGTATGCCAAAAAACTAGAAAACCTAGATGAAATGGACAAATTTCTTGAAACATACAATTTTCCAAAAATCAATCTGGAAGAATCAGAACACCTAAACAGACAAATTACAACAAATGAGATCGAAACAGTTATCAAAAAACTCCCAACAAAGAAAAGTCCTGGCCCTGATGGCTTCACAAGTGAATTCTACAAAATATTCAAAGAAGAACTAACCCCTATCCTTCTCAAGCTATTTCAAAAAATTCAAGAGAAGGGAAGACTTCCAATCTCCTTTTATGAGGCGATCACAATTATGATTCCAAAACCAGGCAAAGACAACAAAAATAAAGAAAATTATAGGCCAATATCCCTGATGAATTTAGATGCTAAAATCCTCAACAAAATATTAGCCAACCGGATCCAGCAATATATGAAAAAAAATCATACAACATGATCAAGTGGGATTTATTCTGGGGAGGCAAGGCTGGTACAACATTCACAAATCAATCAATGTGATTCATCACATAAACCAAAAGAAGGACAAAAACCAAATGATAATTTCAATATATGCAGAAAAAGCATTTGAAAAAATTCAGCACCCATTCATGATAAAAACTCTCAGTAAAGTGGGCATACAGGGCATATACCTTAACATGATAAAGGTCATCTATGACACACTCACAGCCAACATCATACTCAATAGGCAAAAATTAAAAGCAATCCCCTTAAGATCAGGAACCAGAAGGGGTGCCCCCTTTCACCATTCTTATTCAACATAGTTCTGGAAGTCCTAGCCACAGCAATCAGACAAAAAGAAATAAAAGGCATCCAAATTGGAAAAGAAGAAGTAAAACTATCATTATTTGCAGGTGATATAATATTGTATATAGAAAACCCTAAAGTCTCAGTCAAAAAACTACTGGACCTGATAAATGAATTCAGCAAGGTGGCAGGATATAAAATTAATACTCAGAATTTAGAAGCATTTTTATACACCAACAATGATCTGTCAGAAGGAGAAATCAAGGAAGCAATCCCCTTCACTATTGCAACAACAACAAAAATAAAGTACCTAGGAGTAAAATTAACCAAGGAGATTAAAGATTTGTACTCGGAAAATTATAAAACATTGATAAAAAAAAATCAAGGAAGACACAAACAAGTGAAAGCATATACCGTACTCACGGTTAGAAAAAATAAACATTAAAATGTCGATATTACCCAAAGCAATTTATAAATTCAGTGCAATACCAATTAAAGTACCAATGACATACTTCAAAGATATAGAATACATAATCCAAAAATTTATACGGAACCAGAAAAGAACATGACTAGCCCCAGCAATCTTGAAAAGGAAGAATAAAGCAGGAGGTATCACTCTTGCTGATATAAAGTTATACTACAAGAACATTGTACTCAAGTCAGCCTGGTACTGGCATAAGAACAGGCATATAGATCAGTGGAATAGAACAGAAAACCCAGAAATAAACCCACAACTTATGGACAACTGATATTTGACATAGGAGGTAATAGCATACAGTGGAGTAAAAACAGCCTCTTCAACAAATGGTGTTACGAAAATTGGACATCTACCTGCAAAAAAATGAAACCAGACCACCACCTTACACCATACACAAAAATAAACTCAAAATGGATCTAAGACTTAAATGTAAGCCGTGAAACCATAAGCATCTTCGAAGAAACCATAGGCTGTAAGCTCTCCAACATCTCTCACAGCAGTATATTTGCCGATTCATCTCCATGGGCAAGTGAAACAAAAGACAGGATAAACAAGTTGGACTATATCAAACTAAAAGCTTTTGCAGAGCTAAAGACAATAAGAACAGATTAAAAAGACAAACTACACAATGGGAGAACATATTTGAAAATATGTCTGATAAGGGATTAATAACTAAAATTTATAAAGAACTTGTAAAACTCAACACCAGGAAGACAAACAATCCAATCAATAAATGGGCAAAAGAAATGAACAGACACTTCTCCAAAGAGGACATACAGATAGCCAATAGGCATATGAAAAAATGCTCAAATAAATAACCATTAGAGAAAAATCAAATTAAAACCACAATGAGATACCACCTCACACTAGTCAGAATGGCGCTCATCAGCAAAACAACACAGAGTAAGTGCTGGCGAGGATGTGGAGAAAAGGGAACCCTTCTGCACTGCTGGTGGGTGATGCAGACTGCTGCAGCCACTGTGGAAAACAGTATGGAGATTCCTCAAAAAATTAAAAATCAAACTGCCTTTTGACCCAGCTATCCCACTTTTAGGAATATACCCTAAGAACACCCTAGCACTGTATGAAAAGAGAAATGCGCCCCCATGTTTATGGCAGCATTGTTCACAATAGCGAAGATCTGGAAACAGCCCAACTGTTCGTCAGAGGATGAGTGGATTAAAAAGCTTTGGTACATATATACTATGGAATACTACTCAGCCATAAGAAATGATGACATCGGATCATTTACAACAAAATGGACCTTGATAACATTATACGGAGTGAAATAAGTAAATCAGAAAAAACTAAGAATTATATAATTCCATACATAGATGGGACATAAAAATGAAACTCAGAGACATGGACAAGAGTGTGCTGGTTTCGGGGGAGGGGGTAGAACGGGGAAGGGGGTGGAGTGGAAGGGGGAGGGGGAGGGAAGGGGCACAAAGAAAACCAGATAGAAGGTGACGGAAGACAATTTGACTTTGGGTTATGGGTATGCAACATAATCAAATGTTAAGATAACCTGGAGATGTTTCCTCTGAACATATGTACCCTGATTTATCAATGTCATTCTGTTGGGCAGATAAAATATATTATGCTCACTTTGTTGAGGATGGCACTGCCCATGTGCAAGTCCGTTGATATTAATGTTTGTTGGGGGACAGGCTGTGGGCAGGCCAGGTCATTATAGCCTAAGGTTTAATTTTAAGAGTAAGCTTTTCCCCACACCCTTGACTGATTGGATGATGTGGGGTGGTGCAATCTCATGAGGAATCCTCCCATTATGCCTCAGATAAGTGAGTTTGTATCAGAGACTTTCTTGTTTGTAGACTGGCTTAAAGGTTTGGATTTCTACACTATAAAGTGGGGCAGACCTGGAGCCTGTTCTCTCTCAGTTCCTGAGATTAGCTTTAGAGAGGAGAGCAGAGAAAGGAGAGCAGATAAAGGCCATGTGAAGGCCAGGAGAAGAAGCCAAGATGGTGGAGTGCTGAGGGAGAAGCCAGTTTGTGCAAAGAGAAGGAGATGGGGAACAGAGGTGATAAGACTGGTGAGCTAGAAACCTTTGATGCTAGGAAACTTGGATAAGTCAGTAGTTTTGTGAGCACTGAATGAGTGGGTTTTGGAGCCCAATGTGTGTTTTTACTTGCCTGCTGGGTGCAAGCTAGGATGAAAGATGATTGCCCACCAGTTCTTGGCTCAGTTGTTTCATGACTGACTATCCGAATCTAATGAGAACCTTCACTGGCCAGGCTGCTGTGATGGTGGCCGCGGCTACTGGCTTTACACACCCCATTTAAAAAAATAATAAAAAAAGAAAACTTAAGAATTACATGTAAAAAAATAGAGATGTTATGAAGCCAATGTTCATAATTTTCCTATCCATAATTAAAAGTAAAAATCTATCACTGGTGTAATCCTGGAACTGTATGAATACAAGTGCATATACTCGCAAACAAGAGTCATATATGTACCTGCTTAGGTTAGGATCCTCGGTTAGGGATTCTCTCACTCTAATCCCAGTTCCCATCCCTGTCCATGCACTCAATGTTTGAGAACCAGGAAACTAACTTTTGTTCACCAAAAATGCCACAATTGCTCATCAGCCTTAATTTATACTTTTCGCTCTATCTGAAGCATTCTGTCTTATCCCTTTTTTCCTAAAGTTTTCAGAAAAAATACAGGACTCTCGGTTAAATTTTAATTAAAAATACATTTTAGTATAAGGGTGTCCTATGAAATATTTTGGATAAATATATTCTGAAAAACTGTTTATATTTCCCTGAAATTCTAATTTGACTGAGCATCCTGCATTACTGGTGATATCTGACATTTCTCTTTTCCCTATCACTGAAAATGGTTGTTGTTTTTGTGTGTTTGTTTGTTTGTTTGTTTTAGTGAGAGGAGGAGAGGCAAAGAGATAGATACCTGCATTTGTTCTGACCAGGTTCCATCCAGCAAACCCCCTAGGGTTCGCTGTTCTGCGCATGTGGGGCTGTTGCTTCATTGAAACTGGAGTCATTTTTTAGCACCTGAGGCAGGGGCCATGGAGCCAGGCAACTCACTCGAGCCAATCAACCCCATGGCTGTGGGATGGGAAGGGAGGGGGGAGAAGCAGATGGGCCCTTCTCTTGTGTGCCCTGACCAGAAATCAAACTTCGGACATCCACACACCTGGCCGATGCTCTCTACCACTGAGTCAGTCTGCCAGAGCTGAAAATGTTTTTCAAGACTCAGTTTAGGAGTCACCAACGCTTAAAGAAAAAGTATTCTCTGAATCTTAAGGTTGAATAACAGGTCTCTCTTATGTAAAACAAACTCTGAGTAGATATCTAAACACTCAGTGGGTATTTACTGAATGAATCTGAGTATGCTTACATAGGTATTCGTAATTTTTTTTAAAGCCAAGATTTTGAATAGTCACAAAATTATTAAAAAGATAATGCTTTGAGGTCTCATATAATATTTGGCAAACATGCACTTTAATTTTAATAACCTTTTAAAAATAAGCATATTTACTCTTTTGAGTTAGAAGCACATTTTTGTTCCAGAGCTGAGCATAGTCAAATCTAAGTGCAATTTTCTTCAGTAAGAAAATTGTTATTTTTCAGCAACTGACAGATTTTAATATATATATTCCTAATATCTTATATGCTGTGTTTTTAAAGTATACATTCTCATTTATAAGCAGAAAGTGGCCATGAACTTCATAATACATGGTCTAAAAGCTAATGCTGTGAGAGCTGAGTAGGACCACAAATAATCTGAATTGACAATGTGCTCCCATTCTATAATATTTCTTTTAGAGCCGTCACTAATATTGAAGTTTGTTTTCAATTTAATTGAATAATTTTTTTATATCACAGGAGAACATTTTCAAGGTTCAACTATTTCTTGAAAAGAAAGACCAGTTTTCCCTGAGGCCTGAGTTGTGCATGAGCATAGTCTCCTTTATGCACACTATACTGTCAATGTATTTATACACAGATGAAGACAAATATAGCAATATGCATTCTGAGTTGTAAAAAAATCAGAAAATTCAAACTCCATTAAATATTGAGAAGAAAAACAATGGTTACTGTCAAGTCACTTTTGAATTCTATTCTCCAAATACTATTTTTCTTTCTCTCTCTCTCTCTTTGTTGTTGAGAGAGGCAGAAAGACAAGAAGGGAGAGAGATGAGAAGCATCAACTTGTATTTGGGGTACTTTAGTTGTTCATTGATTGTTTCTCATATGTGCCTTGACAAGAGGTTCAAGCCGAGCCAGTGGCCCTGTGCTCAAACCAGCAACCTTGGGATCAAGCCAGGGACCTTTGTGTTCAAACCAGCAAGCTTGGAATCATTCTGAGGATCCATGCTCATGCCAGGAACCTTAGGGTTTCGAACCTGGGATCTCAGTGGACCAGACAGACGGTCTATCCACTATACCAGCACCAGCTAGCCAAATACTTTTTCTGAGCGAAGAAAATCCCTGAGCTGAGTTGTTTTATAAATAGTTGTTATATGATATAGTCGGAAGAATCAAGTATCTTGACAGTATCCAAACAATGATGATAAGTTTAGGGAAGAAACAACAGCAAAATAAATTCTACTAAAATCTTTCCGAGTTTAATTTCTACCAAAGCTTGACTTGGAATAAAAAAGAAAAATGTCATGGTTTGAGGGGATGATTGCTTTAACATTGAAGAATAATTCCATAATAAGGTCTATAAGTACACATTCTGCTGATAGGAAAAATGATACTGTCAACAACTGATGAAAAAACACCACCCAGTGGACTCTGCTGGTCATGCACAGTCTGTCTAAGAAGAGCAAGCTGTTAGATTTATGCAGGAATTTTGCAAAGCATTATGGTCAGAGACTGATGAATAATAATAGACTTATATAGGCTGACATTAGTTGTCAAAATGTAGTTACTCTGATAAACTAGTAGTTGTCAGATGGTTGGCACTCAAAAGTGTATTTATGAGAGTGAGTCTATTTCTACTTGTTTGACTTTCCTAAGTAAATATGTTACTGATTGATTTGCTTGTATAAAAAGTTATCATCAATTGAATGGGTTAAAACCCAATTTGTGTGACTACTTGATAGTTGTATAATAATTACATTTTTCTTAGTGCTATGGAAATACTTGATTTACAGTTTCATATTTTAGTTTCCAAATAACAAAATCTTCAGTAAAGACTAGCATGGATTGTCCATAGCTTCACTACTATTGTTGAAATGAAATCTTATTTGCCAAGAAATACTTTTCAGTTTGAGAATCATCAATCAGCATGGTTTCATCATAGTTTTGTCTTTGAATTACTTTGGGTCGTCTGTTGAGACAATGCCTATCCAGAAGCATTTAAGACTTTTGGGCAGCAAACATCAAAGAACTCTAAGGTGAACAAAATAATCACAATTGTAGAAGAAAGAATAAAAAACATCCTGGAACGATGACCTAAAACTTTCCATGCCTGACAGAGAAAGCAAGTCCCAAAGACTTTCTGTTTTACACATCTAGGGTCTCATTTCTCTAAGCTTATAGAGAAATAGATGATTTTACATTCCTGGTTCACATGAATTGTTTGCAATGGTACAGACTCTCCTTGAACAACAAAAAGAAAATCTAAGATTAATCTATTTTTCATAAACACTTATCTTGAAGAATTCAAATTGGTTTGTGCTGCCCTAGAACTTGGGCTGTATTATTCATTTTGTGAAAGTAATAAAATAGTTGAAAAGTGAAATCTCTAAAAGTTTGAATCCACCAACTTGTATTAATGGAATTATCCTTAGATGTTTCTTTTACTCATTGTTACTTGTACCCTTAGACAAGGAAATATTCATTTAAACTCTTGTTATGAGACATCATCTACTTAGGGTACTGAAAAGCTATTCATTTGGAATAGTCTATTAGCCACACAAAATAACTAGCATCTGTTCTAGGTTCTCACTATAAAGTTGATTTCTGTATAAAAAATACATGTAATAAAAAAGACTACGAAAGTTTTAAAGAAGATATGACCATCTTTAGTGCAGCTATAGACAGGTTATGCCTGGTGTGGCCATGCCAATTATTATTGTATCTTTCTTCATTAATGTATCATCTACCATGAACCTCACTATTAGCAGTTTTAGTGTAACTTTCTGTTAATTTGTAGGATTTTCAACACTTTGGAGGAATTTACTACTATAACAGAAACACCATGAACAACTCCTAAAGGATCCTACTTAACACTAATTAAGTAATTATTATTAATTATTAAATAATTAATTATTAAGTAATTAAAGTTATTATTTGAAGCTGGTAGGTTTTACATTATTGAATAAAATCTTGCAAACCTCATTTGCTAAAGTAAAACTGAAACTTAACAGTCTGAATTCAATTAGAATATAGAGCCACACAATAATTTAAACATGAAAAGTTCATATAAATAATAATTAATCTGTAGAAGAGGAAAGTCAGTGTGAAAATAAACAGACTCCTGGTAAGGAGCCCGGACTGAGGCCGGGAGAGTACCCAAGAAAGTGCAGATCTGGACCAGGCTGGGATTGAGACCTTGTTGGGGAAGATGGAGTTGCTAATAAACTTTCTGGGTTTCTGGGGCCAGAGCTGGCCCACAGTCACCACACTAAAGGAAGATGACTCTTTGTGCTGTGGTGAGCCATGCCTAATGGGCAGGCACATAGAGAGTATCAGAGCACTGTGGTAAGAGGCCTGGAGTGGCAGATGTCTGTGTTGAAAGTGGACATTATAATTGGCAAGTAATTGTAACTGGCAGTGCAGTTGGCAAGATGGCCATTATAACTAAGCGGATCTGTAGTGTCACCAAGAGACTTCTTACAGAACACCACTGCATGGATATCCCACACATGAACCGCAGATCAATGAAGCGGCCTGACCAGAGAAACCAAAAGAGGAATTAAAAACAAAAGCCCTTTCACCAGTAACATCCCTTCAGCGCCCTCTGCTGACAAAGTAGAACAGGCTCACCACAGAGAGGAAATGCTTAGGCAAGTCCATTGTCACAGAGCAGAAAATGCAGGGAAATTTTAGAGCTCAGAGACTATAAATTGGTAGCTAGCTCAAGAAGGAACAGTTAAATTAAAGCTGTTTTAGTTTATATAAAGTAAATTATATTTAAACAACTGTTTTATAAAACGAATGCAATAATTAGTCGGTTAATCAAGAAAAGTTAAAGAATTTCTAATACATAAAAGATAAAGAAACAATCTAAATATATTAATATATTTCAGTAGAAGAATAAATTAAGAACATTGAATATATTAATTTAATGAAATTCTTTGAGTTATTTCACAGAAAAAAATTACTAAACTAGAAATACATGTAATAAAATAAAACTACAGCTACATTTACAAACATAATGGAGTGAAAATAGCAAGTTAAAGCATACAAAAAATGACCCCGGCTGGTTGGCTCAATTGATAGACCATCGGCTCCACGTGTGGAAGTCCCAGTGCCCTGTCAGGGCACTCTGGAGAAGCAACCATCTGTTTCTCTACCCCTCACTCTCTCCTTTCTCTCTATATATCTCTCTCTTCCCCTACTGCAGCCATGAGTTAGTTGGAGCAAGTTGGCCTGGGGCACTGAGGATGGCTCCATGGCCTCACCTCAGGCTCTAAAATAGTGTGGTTGCCAAGCAACGGAGCAACAGCCCCAGATGACTTGCCAGGTGGATCCCCATCAGGGCACATGCGAAAGTCTGTCTCTCTGCCTTCCTGCTTCTCACTTAAAAAGAAAAAAAATACAAAAAGTATGAGCCCACTTTAATGATGCTTAAGAATAAAAGCAATAAAGACACAAAAATATGCAAATGACTTTCAGGTATGTATGCATGATTTTTGAGAGATAAGGGACAAGGAGATTATTGGGAAGCTGGGGAAAAGAACTATCAACAATTATCTAATCAAAATTAAACTGAATATTTTAAAAGTCACACCAGAATCTAGAAAAAAAAATGAAACAGTGTTCTAAAATTTGAAAACAAAATATAAACGAAAATTTTAGCACATTTATCAAATTAAAATATAATTTAAAACATGCTCAGACATATAGTGTCTCAAACAGATTACATCCATTGTCCTTCTCGAAAGAAAATGAAAAGTGTGCCCCACCAAAATAAAAGAATGGAAATGGAAGAGACCAATGTCTATTGAATATCAATAGATTATACCAAAATTTTAAAAAGTTAAAAATTATGTTATAATTACATTATTTCAAAATATAACAACAGTTCAATTCAACTAAAATCTATAAGCCTCCGTTATTAAAACTAGAATAACTACTCACAAATACCAATCAGTGTTTAGCATAATTAGAGTGAAACTTGAATATGACTTTAAAGTTTTTCTTGTCAGTGTAGGAAGATGGACAAAAATAGGTTTATGGTTTTGCATGTGGAAAATAACACAAGAATAAACTTTGTGTTGTGTGTATTCATAAGTGTAAACCTATGTTTGCACATCCCTGTATATTCACTGCAGAAAGACACTTTTAACCTTATTTCTTATTTCATAAATCACCTTAACTTTATATCCCTTGCAATAACTCTATTTTAACTTTCCTTTCTCACTATGTTCTCTTATTCACAGTGTAGCTACCATACCAAGATTGATTTTTCTTTGCACTCTAGGGAAAGTTCTGCTCCTATGTTCTCCTCTCTATTATTTTTTTTTTCTTTTTTTTTTTTTTTTGCTGGTGTTCTTTAAAGCTTTTTAGTCAAAAGAAAATATATGAATCAATAGTTCTGAACTTTTGCTCTTTTGAATACAATAAAAATAATTTTATTATTTCAAGTGATAATTTAACTAGATAAAGAATTCTAATTTTAAAACAACTTCCTTAAAGGCATGAAAATGTAAGTTTATTGCTTTCTACCATGTTACACTGATGATGGAAAGTCTGATAACTCTTTAGTGAGAGTTGCATTCTGTGTTAGCATGTTTCTACATATTTTCTTTCTCCTCTAGAAGCTTTCCAATCTTTATATTGGTGACTTGAAACTTCACAAACATACCTATAATTGCAATTAGTTGAGTGGGAGGTGTTAATCTAATTTTTCACTTGTTGAATCCTTCATTAATAATTTATATTTTTCTTAGCTCCAAGAAAGTTTATATGATTGTTTCTTTTATTATTTTTTTACCCAGTCCATTTTTGGTTTCTATTTTGGAGGATTTTAAGTAGGAAAATACACTGGGGAACAAAATTTCTGTAGCATCCACAAAAACACTTGTTCTTAACCTAATTTGAGTGTGCTGATCTCAAATCTGACACTAGTTCTTTGCTGTAAGCTACAGTTTCTTTGCAATTCAAGATTTTAGGTTTTCATCTTATTGTAAAATTTTCAACATTTAGTTTAACATAATGAAGTAGAATGTCTTCTTGGGCATCATCTTTGTGAAAATATAATAATTTATATAATGCACTAAATACACTAATACACTAAAAGATATGATTGCATCAGAATTTGTCTAAAATTTCAAAATAGAGCATATTAAAACACTTATTTTAATCATAAAATTTCCGGAAAACGTATTTAAATTCTATTCAGGCAAAAATTTGCGTTTGTAGCTCTTACATTTCTGTACTTGTTGAGGACAATCTCATTTGATGCTCCAGCAGTAGTCTGCTCATCACTAACAGCTCCAAAATTTTCGGGAAACTTATCAAGGTGACTGTTCAGGAAGTGAATCTTAACGCTCATGTTATATCCAATGCCGCCGAAAGCCAACATCATCCTTTGAACCAGAAGTTAATAGTTTTCTGCTTTTTTGTTACCAAGAAAGTTCTTTTTAAGTGCCACAAAAGATTGTGATGCTGCTTTCTCCTCCTTATTCTTCATCTTCCTGGCAAATTTTTCATCATGTATGAGGGTTTGAATTTGAGGTCCATCGAATACACCTGCTTTTATATTCTCGAAAGACAAGGCAGGAAAAGCAGAAATAATATGCTGAAAGCATTCACTTTCTCTACTCAAAGCCTGAACAAACTACTTCATTAAGCCAAGTTTGTTGTGAAGTGGGGGAAAAATGATCCTGTCTCGATTAACTACAGGTTCATTCACAATATTTGGCATCCCTACTTCCAGAGCTTCACATTTCAGCCACTCCTTCTGTGTTCAGTGTTTCTCCTGAGCTCAGCTGTCCCACAATCACAGAAAGCAAGGATACTTCGTGAAACCTCTCTGTTGTCCTAGCAGAAAATTTACAATTTTAAGGTCACTCAAATGATTCATTTATACTCCTCATACTTCAGTAAGTCAAGAACAATTTTAATGTCATTATAATCTTCTCGCACATGAGTTGAATAACCAATTGGAATTGCTACATAAACATTACTGTTGTGTAAGAGAACACATTTCAGACTCCATTTAGAGCTGTCAAGAAATAGCCGCTCTTCTGTTGGACTGTACATGGTAACACTTAGCTGGCTGAGAAGACTACTGATATCATGACAGTAAACAAAATGTTTGTCTTCAGAAAAAAAGTCGGCAAAAATTTGTTCACGCTTCATGAAATGGGATACTTTAGCTGACTGGTGAAGTACATACTTCTCTTGAAGCCTGGAGGCTAATAACTCAGCTGCTTTCTCTGATAGACCCAAATATCTTACTAAGTCATTCAATTCAGGTTGAGTAAACTGCTGAAGGGTTAATAACTCCTTGGCATTAGAAGATGACACTTCAGATTCTACAACCATTTTCTCATGCATCTTATCAAAATACACTTGATCACCATGTTCACTTTCTTTATCCTTAGAAGAAATAAAACCATTGAAAACTGGAACTGGGAGTGTCTCAGAGTGTGGGATAGATTATATTGTTGAAGGAATATTAGGATATGCAACCATATGCCGTTTTTTCTTGCTGATGACCTTTGTATGGACCAGACAGAAATAACAGTCACTGCTGTGGTCCTTAGGTTCATGCCAAACCATGGGAATACCAAAAGTCATTCCTTTGCATTTTCCTTTTGTCCAGTCATGAAGCATTAACTCACAATTATGACACACAATATGAGGAGCCCAATTCTTGTCTTGACCACCAAGGGGAACTTGAAAATAGGCAGTATATGCATGTGTCACAAATGATGAAATATTGTACCTTTGATGTTGAAGTGTGTAACAGCCACATATATAACAGGTCAGGACTATTCTTACATTTACACCTACTCAAAGAAGCCATGATTCAATCTTAAAACAAAATAAGAGGGTGTTTTTATCAGATAATAATTTTTTACATTTAAAATAAACTACAATTATGTAAAAGTGATGTTTGTAAAACATTAATTGCCTTGTGGTTATGTTCAATCCAAGAGTCGATGCCCTTTAAAAATTTAAAAAACCAATGCATGCCATTAACTGTAATAAAAAGAAATTAAAATTGCATAAAAACTAGAGTATGCACTGAAACACAGACTTCAGATTTGGAATCAGTGATGCAGAGATATATAGAAACAGCTCTAAAACCTCATGCAACAAAAAAATTTTAAAAAATGGTTCCCCAGTGTTACTAAACTTTTTTGGATTAATCTTCCATTTTATTATCTGTTCTCTTTTTTAGTCTTTTTTTAAAATTATTTGTAGATTTTCTGCAGTGTCTTTTACAGCCTTTCTACTGGTGCCTCATCAACTATGGTTTTTAAAAACTGTCACAATTTTTTTCTTATTTTTCAACTGCTCCTTTTGTGATCTTTTTGGCTGAGTTATAAATCTCTCTGATAAAAGATGTGATTTAATTTTCTATTCTACTCTCTTTATTTGTTCATTAAGCAAATTTGATTTAGTGACCAGAACTTTTCAGACATTGTTCTAGGACCTCTGGCTATGTTAATAAGTTTGACAAGATCCCTCTCTCTCTTGATGGAAGTTAGAACTTAAAACCCTGAATGATATGTGCTCCTTCCAGGTCGAATTTCTCAAATTTTCATCTTTGTCCTACTCTTTTATGCTGTTTGACTCACTCAGTTTTCAACTAAATATTGGCTGTTTGTTCATTATTTAAGATGAAAGATGAACTTTGCTTAGGTTAGGTGTTAAACAAATCCATTTCCCCTGGTACAACTCACTCCTAAAAGGGAATACAGAATAAGATCTCCATGTGTATGGGCAGCAAATGTCACCGGTTGGGCCTAAATTTAAGATACACAGACAGGACATTAGAAGGTAGGCAACTCAAGTTCTGTAATATTGCAGGCTTTACTCTGAGTCACCAAAACCTGCACTAAAATTTACCATTTCTTTACAAACAAGGAAGGCTTCATTTTTAGATGGAATATATGCTGAATGTGCTTAACTACATGTTCCACTGTGTTTTTAGAATAGACAATAAGTTACAGTTTGGTTCTTCTGTGAATGACTCCTTAACTACCCATCCTCCACCTGACCCACTATTCACTCTCATGTCTACCCAACACAGCTCTGATTGGAGTGTCTCCTGAGACCTCAGGGCATGCCACCCACACTTCTTCCTGAAGTATAAGGACTCCTGCATAGTTGGCACTGTTTCTTCTATCTAACTCCTAACCACTGCCCACTACCAACATTCAGTCATAATATCCTTACGTAGTGACCAACTGCCATGATTATCTATCTTCCTGTTATATGTCTGTGACCTTTGCTTTTACTGGCAATTTGATGAGATTTTGAAAAATAAGTGAAATAAATGGGTTGCTTAAATCTCATACTGAGCTATTTCAGATGTTCTCAATGATTCTTATGTATACTTGGCTTAACAGCATCAACGGTCCATGTAGAATATTTACAATCAGTATTATTTATTTAAAAATTAGTTTAACATATAATAAAAATAGGATGATCATTTGAATAGATATGTATATAAGGTAGTTTTCATAGTGGTGGAGAACCTTAAAAATAACCATGGAAGTTGAAGCCATGCAAGGTGATCTGCATAATCAAAGGGAAGCTTATGTCAATAAGTTCATCTTCACTAAGTTTCTTTGACAGTGTATCTAAAATTTCTCCTTGATAAGATTAATACTCCAAAGGTCAGCTATTTCTTCTATAATGGTATTATATTTGTTTGAATTACTCTCCTTAATCTTTTTCTTTTTTTTTTTTTACATTTCTCAGAGGGGCTGCATATTTATATTTGTTATCCAATTCTATCTTTCAATTACCCATTTTATAGTCCATGGTTTCTCACTGGGAGACAAGGAGGCAACACAACTACATGCTTTGCTGTTTGTGTGTGAGCTGAATATCAGATGTGCAGCAACTAATCAGACTTTAAAAGAAGCTACGCAATTAGCAATTAGCGAGTCAGCTATGTAGGGATTTGTGGACTGAAATGCTAACTGTGAGGTTTGTCCATTAAGCGACTTTTCACATTGAATAGATCATGGTAGCTAAAATTTAAATATGATCATTGGGGGAACTGGAGTTATTTAACAAAAAGATAGTAACTAAAATTATTATATATGGGAAAAGTCTGATATGGAGATTGCCATATACATTACACACACACATATAAATTACACACAATAATATATATGTGTAATTATAAAATATAATTACACATATATATTATTTTTTTTTACAGAGAGAGGGATAGATAGGGACAGACAAACAGGAATGAAGAGAGATGAGAAACATCAATCATCAGTTTTTTGTTGCCATTGTGACATCTTAATTATTCATTGATTGCTTTCTCATATGTACCTTGACTGCGGGCCTTCAGCAGACCGAGTAACCCTTTGCTGGAGCCAGCAACCTTGGGTCTAAGCTGGTGAGCTTTGATCAAACCAGATGAGCCCAGGCTCAAGCTGGCAACCCCAGGGTCTCGAACTTGGGCCCTCTACATCCCAGTCCGACGCTCTATCCACTGTGCCACCACCTGGTCAGAAGCTAGTAGGTGATTTTTAAAAAGTAAGGAGTATTTCTAAAATAATTTTAAGTAATAAGAACTTGGAAAATTGTAGAATAAGAAAATAAGTGACTAGTACATAAAAAGGAAAAAAAAGGAAAATTCTATGTAAATAATATACTTGTTTAGAAAACCACAACTCATTTTTCAGGTGAGCACATGAGTAAGGAACAATGTCTATGAATGTTTTGCTGTGCAGGGGTGAAACGTTTCTGCTGATAGTAAAAATGAGAAATAGCTAAGTTTCCTTATGAAATGCACAATAATGAAGATAATTGAAAAATCCTATATCTAGGATGGTCTACATCAGGGGTCCCCAAACTACAGCCCGCGGGCCGCATGTGGCCCCGAGGCCATTTATCTGGCCCCCACCTCACTTCCACAAGGGGCACCTCTTTCATTGATGGTCAGTGAGAGGAGCACAGGATGCATCCACACCCATAGTTCTCATTGAAATACTGGTCAGTTCGTTGATTTAAATTTACTTGTTCTTTATTTTAAATATTGTATCTGTTCCTGTTTTGTTTTGTTTTTTTTTTTTACTTTAAAATATGATATGTGCAGTGTGCATAGGGATTTGTTCATAGATTTTTTTATAGTCCGGCCCTCCAACGGTCAGAGGGACAGTGAACTGGCCCTCTGCGTAAAAAGTTTGGGGACCTCTGGTTTACATAATTGTCAAGATTTGGTACAAACTAAAAAACTATGGGACTCCATTTTTAAAACTAAGAATTTTATGACAGCAACAGCAGAAAATTAAAGAAATGTCCTCTGAGTGTGGGGACCTGTGCTACTGCACAGGTTCCATGTCCATGAAGCCCACATAGAATGTATCAACATAATTTAGCATATTGTTAGGTAGCACGTTGGCATGTTTTGCCCGTGCAGTCAGCTTTACTTATATGTTTGTTTGTTTATGCAGCCTGCTTTAAACTGTTTGTCTTGGTGTTATTACTTGTAATACAACTTTTTACTTTTAAAGTTGTCTCACTTATATTCTGAATTTTACAGTCACTCTGATAGGAAGGATGTTAAGTCTGAGACTCCTGAAGAAGAAATATTGTATCATTTCTATTACTGGGATGATATTGATAGCTCATAGATATGATGTGCTTTATACAGGATAATGACACACGTCCGTTCCCTTAATGAAGCTGGTATACAGGAAAGTGATCTGGAAGGAAGGAGACCAAGTTGAGGTAGGAAAGAACATCCCATGGTGGCAGCCATAGCTCACTCTGGGGGATGAGAAAATGAGTAGCAGTGGTTCCATTGTGAAGAGCACTATGATCTGTTCACATTCCTACCTTCTGTGTTTCCTCACAAACTGAGACAAAGTGAAACTGGTAACAAATGATGAATAACAAATAACATAGCTCTTGAGACACAAGATGGCAGCGGAGTAGGCAGACACACAGACTCTCAGCTCACACCACCAAACTGGATTACAAATTAATTTAAGAACAACCAGCATGAAAAACCCAACTCTGGACTACAAGAACTGCTCTCAAAATCCAAAGAGCAAAGAAGATGCCACACAGAGCCTGGTGGGGAGTGCCGAGGAGCAGTGAACCTCCCCTGTTTATAGGAACAATGGGGTGGGGGGGAGGCTAAGAGACCAGAAAGACTCTCAATGCAAGGAAAACACCAAAAAATATCACTCACAGCCACTTGTCTGGGGCCCTAGGAACAAGATGTGTTGAAAGAGCTAGCTTGTTTTCCAAAAAGAAAGGGGGAGAGAGAGGCAGCCGGTGACAAACAGAGGAATGCACGGGAGGACCTGAGCTTTGGGACTAATCCAGCGCAGGAAGCAGCCATACCTGGGGGAGGTACTGGAGGTGACCATTGCAAGGGGAAGGGTTGACCCTTTCACATAACACAAGACTAAAGAGGTTCTGGGTCAACCTTCTTAAGATATCTCTCCAGCTCTAATTAGCACACACACACACAAAAAAAAACACAGCTGAAAACAAGAAGAGGGGCAGTAACTCAGGTCTCCATGGAGATCTGAGGTACACCTTCCCCTACTGAAGTAGAGAAAGCACCTCGTCCCCAGAAAGAGAAACTAGCAGATTAGGTCTACTGAGTCTCAGGTTATACCCACTGCATTCTTGGATACAGTTTCAAATAAGCCCCCTGATGAGATCAGTAAACAAGACTACCACCCAGTTAAGAAAACTGAGAAAACAAACCAATCAAGACTTCAAAGGGGCTCTGTTAGAAAAGCAAAATTCCACAGTGGATTACAAAACAGCTGAAGCCAACCCAAGAAAACCTAGAAATAACACAACTGAAAATTGGAGGAAGACAACACCAAGCCTAGACTCAACCAGCTCTACAAACAACACACCCAAACACACAGATACAATGAGAAGACAGAAAAGTGCAATCCAAATAAAACCACAAGAGAATCCTCCAGGAAATGAACTGAGTGATATGGAAATAACCAAACTTCCAGATGCAGAGTTTAAAATAATGATTGTTAGGATGTTAAGGGATCTTAGAACAACAATAGATGGTCATTATGAACACCTAAATAAAGAGATAGCAAGTATAAAATAGGACATTGAAATATTAAAAAAGAATCAGTCAGAGATGACAAATACATTATCAGAAATGAAGAACACAATGGAAGGAATTAAAAGCAGGATAGATAAAGCTAAGGATCGAATCAGCAAGTTGGAAGACAAGATGAACAAAGGCATGAAAGCAGAGCAGAAAAAAGAAAAGAGACTCAAAAAAGTCTGAGGAAACTCTAAGAGAGCTCTGTGACAATATAAAGAAAAATGATATCCACATAGTAGAGGTTCCTGAAGAAGAGAAAGAACAAGGGATAGAAACTTTATTCAATCAAATCATAGCTGAAAACTTCCCTAAATTGATGCAAGGGTCTCACTAGTTCAAGAAGCACAGAGATCTCCATTAAAGAGAAACCCAAAGAAACCTATACCAAGACACATCATAGTTAAAATACCAAAGCTAAGTGATAAAGAGAAAATATTAAAAGCTGCTAGAGAATAAAACGCTATCGCCTACAAGGGGCACCCATATGGATGACATCCGATTTCTTAACAGAAACACTTGATGCTAGAAGAGAATGGCAAGAAATATTCAAAGTAATGCAGAACAAGAGCCTACAACCAAGACTACTTTATCCAACAAAGCTATCATTTAAAATTGAAGGAGAAAAAAAAAGCTTACCAGACAAAAAAGAAAAAAAACAAAACTCAAGGAATTCATTACAACAAAACCAATGCTGCAGGAAATGTTAAGGGGCCTGTTGTAAACAGATCAAAGTGGGAAAAGAATATAGCAAAAGAGGAATACACCTTTAAAATATAAAATGGCAATAAACAACTACATATCAATAATAACCTTAAATCTAAATGGATTAAATGATCCAGTCAAAAGATATAGGGTAGCTGCATGGATTAAAAAACAGGATCCATACATATGCTGTTTACAAGAGACACGCCTTAAAACAAAAAATACACATAGACTGAAGATAAAAGGATGGAAAAAAATATTTTATGCAAATGGAGATGAAAGAAAAGCTGGGGTAGCAATACTTATATCACACAAAATGGACTTTAAAACCGAGACTATAATAAGAGATAAAGAAAGTCACTACATAATGATAAAGGGAGCAATCCAACATGAAGATATAACTATCATAAATATCTACACATCTAATATAGGAGCACCTAAATATATGAAGCAGACTTTGATGGATATAAAGGGCAAGATTAACAGCAGTACTATAATAGTAGGAGATTTCAATACTCTGCTTACATCACTAGATAGATCCTCAAGAAAAAAAAAATTAACAAAGAAACAGCAGACTTAAAGGACACACTAGATCAACTGGATTTAATAGATATCTTCAGAACCTTTCACTCTAAAAAAGCAGAATATACATTCTTTTCAAGTGCTCATGGTACATTCTCTAGGATAGATCACATGTTAGGACACAAAGACAATCTCAGCAAATTTAAGAAGACTGAAATCATATCAAGCATTATCTCTGATCACAATGGCATGAAACTAGAAATCAACCACAACAGAAAAACTAAAAAATACTCAAACACATGGAAACTAAATAGCATATTATTAAATAACGAATGGATTAACAATGAAATCAAAGAAGAAATAAAAAAATTGTAGAAACAAATGATAATGAACATACAACAACTCAAAATTTATGGCACACAACTAAAGCAGTCCTGAGAAGGAAGTTCATAGCACTACAGGCATTCCTTAAGAAGCTTGAAAAACTCAAATAAACAACCTAACACTTATCTAAAAGAACTTGAAAAAGAACAGCAAGTAAGGCCCAGAGGTAGTAGAAGAAAGAAAATAATAAAGATCAGAGAGGAAATAAATGACATAGAGGCTAAAGAAACAATACAGAGGATCAAATAAACCAAGAGCTGCTTCTTTGAAAGGGTAAAAGATCAATGAACCTTTAATGAGACTCACCAAAAAAGAAGAGCGAGGACTCAAATAAATAAAATTAGAAATGAGAGGGGAGAAATAACAACTGACACAACAGAAATACAAAGTATTGTAAGAAAATACTATGAAGAACTGTATGTCAAAAAATTAAACAACCTAGGTGAAATAGAAAAATTCCTTGAAACATATAATCTTCCAAATATCAATCTGGAAGAATCAAAAAACCTAAACAGACTGATTACAAGAAAAGAGATTGAAACAGATATCAAAAAGCTCCCAAAAACAAAACCCCTGGGTCAGATGGATTCACTTGTGAATTCTACCAAATATTCAGAGAAAAACTAACTCCTATCCTTCTCAAGCTATTTCAAAAAGTTCAAGAGGAAGAAACACTACCAAGTTCCTTTTATGAGGTGAGCATAATTCTGATTCCAAAACCAGGCAAAGACAACACAAAGAAAGAAAATTATAGGCCAATATCTCTGATGAATTTAGATGCTAAAATCTTCAACAAAAATTAGCAAACCGGATCCAGCAATACATGAAAAAGATCATACATAATGATCAAGTGGGATTTATTCTGGGGAGGCACTACTGGTACAATATTTGCAAATCAATCAATGAGATTCACCACATAAACTAAAGAAAGGAGAAAAACCACATGATAATTTCAATAGATGCAGAAAACGCATTTGATAAAATTCAGCACCCATTTATGATCAAAACTCTTAGCAAAGTGGGAATACAGGGAACATATCTCAACATGATAAAGGCCATTTATGACAAACCTACAGCCAACATCATAATCAATGGACAAAAATTAAAAGCAATTCCCCTAAAATCAGGAATGGCAGGGGTGCCTTCTTTCACCACTCTTATTCAACATAGTTCTGGAAGTCCTAGCTACAGCAGTCAGACAAGGAGAAGAAATAAAAGGCATCCAAATTGGAAAAGAAGAAGTAAAACTATCATTATTTGCAGATGATATGATACTGTATATAGAAAACCCCAAAATCTCATTCAAAAAACTACTGGACCCAATAAACGAATTCAGCAGGGTGGCAGGATATAAAATTAACACTGAAAATCAGAGGCATTTTTATATATGAATAATGAAATGTCAGAAAGAGAAATTAAGGAAACAATCCCCTTCACTACTGCAACAACAACAACAAAAAAAGTACCTAGGCGTAAATTTAACCAAGGAGGTTAAAACCTTTTACTCAGAAAATTATAAAACTTTGATAAAAGAAATCAAGGAAGACACAAACAAGTGGAAGCATATACCATGTTCATGGTTACGAAGAATAAACATCATTAAAATGTCTATATTACCCAAAGCAATTTATAAATTCAATGCAATAACAATTAAAATACCAATGACATACTTCAAAGATATAGAACACATATTCCAAATATTTATTTGGAACCAAAAAATAACACAAATAGCCTCAGTAATCTGGAAAAAAAAAATAAAGTTGGAGATATTACACTTCCTGATATCAAGTTATACTACAAGGCCATTGTACTCTAAACAGCTTGGTACTGGCATATAGATCAATGGAACAGAACAGAGAACCCAGAAATAAACCTACATCTTTATGGACAATTAATATTTGACAAAGGAGGTAAGAGCATACAGTGGAGTAAAGACAGTCTATTTAACAAATGGTGTTGGGAAAATTGGACAGCTACCTGCAAAAAAAAAAAAAAATGAAACTAGACCACCAACTTACACCATGCACAAATATAAACTCAAAATGGATAAAGGACTTAAATGTGAGCTGTGAAACCATAAGCCTTCTAGAAGAAAACATAGGCAGTAAACTCTCCAACATCTATCTAAGCAATATATTTGCTGATTTATCTCCACAGGCAAATGAAATAAAAGACAGGATAAAGAAATGGAACTATATCAAACTAAAAGCTTTTGCACAGCTGAAGACAATTTGAACAGAACAAAAAGACAAACCACACAATGGGAGAACATATTCGACAACGCATCTGATATAGGGTTAATAACCAAAGTTTATAATGAACTTGTAACTTCAACACCAGGAAGACAATCTAATCAAAAAATGGGCACAAGAAATGAATAGACACTTCTCTAAAGAGGACCTACAGATGGCCAATAGGCATATGAAAAAGTGCTCAACATCACTAATCATTAGAGAAATGCAAATTAAAACCACAATGAGATACCACCTTACACCAGTCAGAATGGCGATCATCAACAACACAGATTAAGTGCTGGCGAGGATGTGGAGAAAGGGGAACCCTTCTGCACTGTGGTGGGAATGCAGACTGCTGCAGCCACTGTGGAAAACAGTATGGAGATTCCTCAAAAAATTAAATATCGAACAACCTTTTGACCTAGCTATCCCACTTTTAGGAATATACCCTAAGAACACCATAGCACTGTTAGATAAGAAGAAATGCGCCCCCATGTTCGTGGCAGCATTGTTCACAATAGCGAAGATCTGGAAACAGCCCAAGTGTCCGTCAGAGGACAAGTGGATTAAAAGCTTTGGTACATATATACTATGGAATACTACTCAGCCATAAGAATTGATGACATCGGATCATTTATAACAAAATGGATGGACCTTGATAACATTATACGGAGTGAAATAAGTAAGTCAGAAAAAAACTGGGAACAGGATGATTTCATACATAGGTGGGACATAAAAGTGAGACTATGAGACATGGACAAGAGTGTGATGGTTACACAGTGGGGGGAGGGAGGAGAGGGTGGGATAGGGAAGAGGGGAGGGACACAGGGAAAACCAGATAGAGGGTGACAGAGGACAATTTTACTTTGGGTGATGGGTATGCAACATAATTGAATAAGATAACCTGGAGATGTTTTCTTTGAACATATATACCCTGATTTATTGGTGTCACCCCATTAAAATTAATTTAAAAAAATAATAGAAATGGAACTGCCCTTTGACCCAGCTATTTCACTTATAGGAATATATCCCAAGGACACCATATCACCAAATGAAAAAAAGAAATGCACCCCCATGTTTATGGCAGCATTGTTCACAATAGCAAAGAGCTGTAAACAGCCTAAGTGTCCATCAGTGGACGATTGGATTAAAAAGCAGTGGTACATATATACAATGGAATATTATGGTGTCGTGAAAAAGAAGAAAGTATTACCTTTTGCAACAATATGGAAGGACCTGGAAACTATTATGTTGAGTGAAATAAGCCAGGCAGAAAAAGAAAAATATTATAGGACCTCACTCATTTGAGGTATCCAAGGAACATTGAAAACTGAGGAAAGGAATTGAGACAGAGGAGGGATCAAAGGGACCAGAGCAAAAGAGGACAGAGGGAAAGGGGATGATAGCATGGGATAAACCTGAAGGGAAGTGGGGAGGGCGCTGTATGGATGGGGGTAAAAGATGTTGAGGGAAATATGGGGGAGGGGGAATGCAGTCGGGGTTACCCTAGAATCTATGTAAACTCAATTAATTAAATTTAAAAAAAATAACACAGCTCTCTCTGTGTATATAGTATCAATATATTTTTGGAATTCATTAATATATAATAAACATATCAATATTTATATATTTTTATATACAGTGCACATATATTTTATATAATATACTATATCGAGAACTACATTATTTGTCTAGTGTATACTATATAATATATATTTCTGTGTATTTTAAAATAAAATAAATTATCTGTGACTCATTATTTTTACTAAAATATATTTCTTAGGATTGTGGCCTAATATTTATTTTTTCTAAATTCTTCTTGATTAATTTAAAAACAAGGGAAGTTAAACTCTTTCGATTATTTCTTTCTATAACCACTTGGTGTCAGCAAAGGATAAGAACACATGCACAGAATTCCTGTAATACAAGGAAATTCCTGCAAAAACAGAAACCTCTAAATACTGTTACAGAACAAGGTACAGTTACAGAACAGTCACAGAGTATAAAACTGAGTTATAGTCTGTGGGTTTTTTTAAAATATGAACTTTATTAAAATTCTACTTTCTTGTTTTTTTTTAAATTCTAATTGTTCAATAATGTAGCCATCAAAGGTTACTGTGTTGACTATAATGCACCTTACCCATACCTTTGGACTTGTACTTTAAAAGTAGTTCCCATATAAGCCTGACCTGTGGTGGTGCAGTGCATAAAGCGTCAACCTGGGAACACTGAGGTCGCCAGTTCAAAACCCTGCACTGGTCTGGTCAAGGCACATATGGGAGTTGATGCTTCTAGCTCCTCCCCCCTTTCTCTCTTTCTCTCTTTCTCTCTCTCTCTCTCTCTCTCTCTCTCTCTCTCTCTCTGTCTCCTCTCTAAAATGAATAAAATAAAAAGAAATTAAAAAATAATTTAAAAAAAGTAGTTCCCATATGGGGGGATGCATTAGGGGTGACACTAGAATCTATGTAAACACAAAAATTAAAATCAATTTTAAAAAAGTAGTTCCCGGCCTGACCTGTGGTGGCGCAGTGGATAAAGCGCCGACCTGGGAACACTGAGGTCGCCAGTTCAAAACCCTGCACTGGTCTGGTCAAGGCACATATGGGAGTTGAGCTTCCAACTCCTCCCCCCTTTCTCTCTTTCTCTCTCTCTCTCACTCTGTGTCTCCTCTCTAAAATGAATAAAATAAAAAAAATAAAAATAAAAAAGTAGTTCCCATATTCTAATCAATCAGTTTCAACTTTTCTCTACATATAAATTTATTTTCCTACCCTTATCACTACTGTAGTTATGAACATAAAGATTCTAGATATAGATCTCTCTTTATAAATATATATAAATATTATAAATATTCTATTTATATTTATACTCTCTTTAATTATTACTTTTAAAATACATTTTATTTCTTTCCATGTTGTGCATGTTCCAACTTGTGACCTAAATGCCAGAGTCTGTGGCTGTCACGCTGAGGTCAGGAGTGCACGGTCCCTGTCAGCTGCTGTACAGCATGAACTCAGTGATGGTATCATAGGGCTGGTGTCTGAGCACTGCAAAACTCCTATCTGAGAAAGTTCACCCTTCAACTCCTGGAAAATGGCCTCTAACTACTTTCTGCCTTTATAAACTTGTAGAAATGTACTTAATTGGTAGTGAGAGACTGAATATACCAACAAAGGTCAGACCATATATAATAATCTAACTATAATCCACAACCTGAGCAACCCACCTGGGAATCCAACCCTTTATTTACAAAAATATCCCTGGAAGTGAGGCTGTTGTGAGTCAGATTTGTAGGAAATCAGACTGCTACCTCTAAAATAATCAAGAAAGTTAAACAATACTTCTGTATAAATCAGCTCAAATGGCCAGCTCTTGATTAACATATATGTGATGACTTCCCTCATTTTTGTCCCCATTCTTCATTTAGGACCAACAAGAGAAAGCTGAAGATGCACCTGTAACCAATCACATGGGATGCTCTGCTTCTGGTGACACCAGCTCTGCCTCCCTGCGCCAACAGCCTCCAATCAGAGCAGACCTGAAGTCTTTCCTTTCCTTCAGCATGAAGCATTCCCTTTTCTCTGCTTGCTTTTGAGTCCCTCCAGCAAGTGACAGTGACTGGCTCTCTTGCTGTAGCAAGCTCAGAGAAAATAGTCTTTGCTTTTCTCCTTCTGTTGGTCTTCATCTATTTCTAGAGTAAAATTGAAGTTCACCCAGACCACATGACAAAGGATGCAAGCAACCCAAATGCCTACAAAAGGAGGCCAAGGGACACAGAACTCAGTAGAAATTGATGTCTTTGTAATCTCAAGCTGTCAACCATTCCTCTCTGGCTTCTCAATATCCAAGCACACTTTTACTAACTATTGCAACTCTTAATTATCTCATTGTAAACATTAGTGGGAAAAACTGCTCTCACCTCATAAAATGCAACTTATGTTCTTACTTGCTTCCTAAAAACTTGAGACCCAAACTCATTACTCATTAGCCACTATCAATCTCTACTGACAATCTAGTCCATGTGAAAACCTTCTTGATACCCACCAGCAAAACCCTTTATAAAAATAATATGGAAAAGTAATATGAAATAGAGGGAAAATAAAGCATAATAATTCATATGCATATATATTTATATATTTATATATTTATATATTTATATATGTAGGTGCATCTGGTAATGAAGCCCTGGTTAGAAACTATAGCTTTCTTCTCAGTAACCATTACATGCTGCCTTTGTACTCAACCCAGTTCTCCTCTTGCTGATATGACACGTGACACAACCTTTCCATTTTGAAGGTATTAGTATCTCTGCCCGTTACATCATAGTTTTCCGCTAAATGTAACCACTAATACAAAAGAACTAGGAAGCAATTCAGATGACCCCCTGGGCTTCGCACATACTCTGTTTTATTGTATAACCAAGCGCTAATTTCTCCTGATAATCAGGACTGGTGCCTGTTTCTCAGACATCTGAGATACCACTGTTGTATACCCTTGTACCCTTGTTCCTATTTTGTTCTTTGAAATCAAAACTTCTATGCCAGTAGTGACCTCAGTAATGGGGTTGCTAAGCAATTATTTTGTGTGTGGATTATCAAGGGTGATAGTGAGAAAAGACCTTTCTAAACCTAATCCTTGATTATCAGACCCACCAATGGACCTGGGCTATACAATATCTAGCATATGTGCAGGTCCTGCCCTCTAGGGTATACATTATAAATGTTGGTCATAATTTCCAAGATCTGATGTATGATAATCATAAACAAGTGTCAGAAATTGTCAACAATTACCAACTTTGTTTTCAAATTGCTCTATATATCCTGAGGCAACCTGCCTTAGACATTTCAAAAGGTAACATTTCTTCTCAGTTAAAACACATAAAACTCAATTATTAGAAAATTCTACATATCCTTAGGAATCAAGAGACTTATTAGCGAATAATACTATAATAAATGCAGTCAATTATTTTATTTTTATTCCAATGCATTTTGAAAATATTAAGAGACAATAAAATTTGGATTCCTGTAATATTCAAGAAAATATTTAAGATATATAAAGGAAAGCAAAATAGAAGGAAATGAGAAGTAACATTTCACTGTACTTCTAAACTATTTCAAAATCTACTACAAAGGACTTAAATGAATTAACATTCTAATGCTTTATTATTAACTACTTCAGGCTCAGATAGCTTCAGTAATTAGACAAGACCAAGAGCATATAATTCAAAGTGACCTGATAAGCAAATCAACACTTAATTATTTTCTAAATTATGGGAAGTTTTTCATGTATGTTTATATATTAATATTAAACAACTTTCAACATGTTATAAAAAATAATACTTTAAACATTCAGTATTTAATGCATGATGATAGACTCAGACACATCAAGAATGGATTGTGAATCTCATTCCATAGAATTTAGTGGACACATTGTACCATTGGACAGAGAACTAGCAAGGACAAGTCAGATGAAATCTCCGGTAACTTTCCAATGGGCTGAGTGAATCACTCACCAAAGTGCTTTCACTGAATTGCTGAGAACACTTTCATTGCACTCCTGTTCTTCACAACCTACTTTTATGTAGTGACCTCATTTGACCTGGTTGTGCTTTTGAAACCATGTGATTTACTAGTGAAATCAACTACAAAAATAAATGTCTAAGCCCCAGTGTTTCAGCAAGGGTTAGGAATATTAAGAGCAAGATGATGGTGATGATAATGATTGACAATAAAGTCACCACTGTCAACTTGCATTAAACAGCCATCAAAAGAAAGTTAGTGCCTATTCAAATTCATAATTTAATTATTAACTAAACAAACATTTATTTTGGGCAAAGAATTGGGACAAATATTTAAACATTAATGGAATGAAATCATCTGGTCACATTTTGTTTCCCACTTTGTGATCCTCAAGAAATATTTTGAAGAATATAGTTTTATTTACATTTTAAGGTAGTCTTTATTTAATAGAGAAATATTGCTTTAAGATCCACTTCTGACAGTTCTAGTAATAATCAGATAGTTTAGATCCCAAAACAAATTCTGTGTAATCATGTAAAATAACATTAACCAGTAAAATATCAGAATTTTATAAATAACTCTAATTACTTTCAAAGAAATGTGAACTACATTGCATGTGATTAAACTATATTTTCATTAGAGGAATGTGTAAGTACATTTTATACAGTAATATATATCCCAAAATGGAAGATAAAATTTTAAAAAATAAGGCACCACAATTATTAGAAATAAAATATTGGAAATAATTATATAAATTCTTACCAACACAGCTCAGAAGAAACTGTTTTATAAAAGTATTGAATAGAGGACTGTAATCCAAATAAGCACTTTCTAAGCTATATAGTTATTATTTTACAAAAATTGTTTGCATATCAATTATTGGGAAATTAGAATATTTTTTCAGTTGGACAATACCATAAATAATCATCAATTTCACTGGCTAGTTTATAAAACTTCCTGAACTTAGTATTAAAGTAAAGTTTATAGTGAGCATTTCTTTTCTTTCCTTTCTTTTTAACATTTATTGTATTGATTTTGCCAAGAGGAAAGGGGAGAGATAGGAGCATGTTACTGTACATGCCCTGATGGGGATTAAACCACCACCATCTATACTTCCGGATGACGCTCTAACCAACCAACCTATTCAACCAGGGCTACCATACACATTTCTGTGAGAACTGTTCAAGAAAATGCCATTACTAAGAGATCTGATACTTGTTGAGCAGCATTGTAAATTTTTCTAGACACATATTAAAATTAAGTTTATATAGACATACTTACAACCTGCTGATGATTTAGAGTCCTAACATAGGCTAAAGCTGTTGGTGTAGGAAGTAAATAATACAATATTCAAAAGATTAAACAGGAAGCTAGCAAATATACCAGCTCTTGGGCAATACTTGGCTATGAATTAGCTAGGCAACCTGTACTGAGGTCTTAGCTACAGGAACAATTGATCAGTAGACAAACACTCCAAAGGGTGATGTTAAACCAGTAAGTACCAACCAAACTCCTGACTTGTAAGTTAAGATTCTTACAAAGCTTAACCCTTTAGGCTAAAGTTCTTTGTGAATTTAAATTTCATATAGTACATAAATTGAATCTACTGTCTCAGTCACATCAAGGTTTGATGATTAAGAATAACCTGCTATAGGTCCTGGCCAGTTGGCTTAGTGGTAGAGCATCAGCCTGGCTTGTAGAAGTCCCAGATTTGATTCCTGGTCAAGGCACACAAGAGTAATGACCATTTGCTTCTCCACCCCTCTCCCTCCCCTCCTCTCTTTACCTCTCTTTTCCCCTCCCACATCCATGGCTCAATTGGTTCAAACAAGGAGGCCCCAGGTACTAAAGAGGAGCCTGGCTTCAGGTGCCAAAATAGCTCAGTTGCCCCAATTCTGAGAAACCAATTATTCATCCAAGTGGAGATGAGATATTAAGAAACCAGTTGAACACATAAATCTCAAATATATAGAAGAAATCTGCTTTGGGGACATATACTCATGTATATAATTTTAGACTATGATTTTGGATAAAAAGAATTTAGATAATAAAGGAAGTTATAAAAAACACAATAGTGATGTCCATGGTCTGAGGTCTGAAACTTGTCAAAATTTAAAGGTCTGGCCTAACCAGGTGGTGACACAGTGGATAGAGTGTCAGATTGAAACTCAGAGGACCCAGACTGGAAACCCTGAGGTTGCTGGCTTGAGTGCAGGTTCATCTGGTTTGAGCAAGGCTCACTTGAGCCCAAGGTTGCTGAGTTGAGCAAAGGGTCACTTGGTCTGCTGTAGCCCCCCGGTCAAGGCACATATGAGAAAGCAATCAAAGAACAACTAAGATGCTGCAACAAAGAATTGATACTTTTCATCTCTCTCTCTTCCTGTTGGTCTGTCCCTATCTGTCTCTCTCACTGTCTCTCTCTGTCTCTTTCACACACAAAATATTTTTTAAAGGTCTGGAAGATGATAGAAAATCAGTAGGGAGGCTGAGAGAGTTACAAAACATGTAAATATAGAACCAAAAGGCAGTAGGACCCTTAAAGACAAGTGAAGGCAGTGTTTCAATAAAGAGTGGTGATTACATCTAGTGCAACAAATAAGTTATTTAGTTCCTATAAAATAACCAGTTAACTGGTAACATGGATGCCATCAATTGCCTTTTTAGAAAGCTATTATACCAAAGCAATAATAAAAAAGTTCCTGTTTGAAGAAGGTCCAAGAAAAATACAAAAGAATATGAAGTGAGTATAATTTGCATTAACAAGTCTAAGGATGTGTTGCTATAAAAGGAAGTCGAGACATGTGGGCAAATGAACTATTTCTAAAGAGGGATGATATTTTAGCTTTTATGTGTTAATAGAAATAATGTAGTGATTTGGTGATGCTGGAGAAAAAGAACATTTATAAAGGAACATCTCTGCAAAATTAAAATGTAATTGAGTTGATTGCATAATTATAGGTGATTGACAACAAGTGGAGAACAAATTATCTAACAGCAGGCAGATGCTGTTTATGGTCTCTGTAAATAAATTAAAAATCAATTCAAATGATTTTGTATGTATAGTTGTAATGTCATATTCCCAAATAGCTGAAAGAAAATCTAACTTATATATTATGTTGACAATGGAATAACAGTACCTCTGGTTGCTTGCATATATGATTCACAACCATAATATATTATCTAAACACTTAGAAATAAACCACTAGTAAGTGGATATGTAATACCAGGTCATTGTTCAACATACATATATGGAATGTATATGAATTGATTTTTAAAATAGCTTTAAAAGAATATATGTATTTATATACATACACCCATGTAGAAAAAAGAAGCTGCTGTTGGCTAATAAAATTATTTTTAGAATTCAGCCTCACAAAAGTCAGAGAACTACAAATAAATAAAATGCAAAAAAAGAAAAAAATCAATTAATAGTAAAATTTAATTCACAAGTTCAGGAACTATTAAGATGGTCATTCAAAACCACTGGCTTTCTCTTTTACAATTCTATTTAGAAATAAATATAAAATGTTAGATAGAACTTTAAAGTAGTAGGAAAAGACATAGTACAAGGCATTATGACAAGTTTGTTTGCAACGAATGTAAAATCTATCAAATTACAAAAAAATGATTATTTACTGATGGTAGGATGACTTACTATTTTTGTTTCATTTAATAAATTTTTCAGAGTTTATAAAATGAGCCCATTTTAATGATCATGAAAGTTATTAGTAAAAGATGTAAATATTTTAGTCATTATATTGGTAATATAATATTACAAATTGGGATCTAAATCTTTAATGATAGGGGAATAGTCCATTCTGGTTTGAACATTCCATGGTCAATAATAGATCATAAGAAATATTGAAAGATAGGAAAACACTTAATGTATAATTACAAGAAATAAAAAGATACTCTACTATATGCTACTATGTTTACACTTATGTCTATTTGTACTAAAGAAAGAGAGACAAAGAGAAATAGGGAGACAGAGCAGTTTAATAAAGACAGGAGCTTGTGTAACTTGTATGTGCCGTGGGCTCAGCACTTATGCCTCAATCCGTGTCTGACCCCATGTAGATGACCATTAACTGTTGCAGGAAACAATATATGTGTGCAAAGATTAATACCTTAAGACTCAAGAAAATATATTAAAATGTCACACATAATAAAGTTAAGTTTGGAGATTATAATTATAGATGATAAGAGATTTTTTTTAAATGTTCTCTTTTATACTTTTATTATCTAACATTCCTATAATAAATATGCAATAGATAACCTATTTCTTATTCTGATGCAAAGTACCTAAAAAAAATACATGAATACATGTCAATGTGATCTTAGTTTAAGCATTTAAAAAAAAAAAAAACTTAAAAAACATTTTTAGTCCTACCACAAAATGTTTTATTGTTTTGAAAATCACAGTGAAATGGCTGCTCTGATGAAAATTAAAGGAATATTTCTAGCTCTGTAATATCTTTTTATATAATGTAACTATAGAAATATCTGCTGATAGTTAATTATGTCAGAATTGATATTAACCAGCTACCAACTCTTCAAGAGACCTTGAGGCAAAAGAAAAGAAGCACCAGATGTTCAGATGGCTGTGGTTTTGTCCTCAGTAAAGGTTATAATCAGGTTCATAATATAAATCTCAATGAAGAGGCAGTGGATTATAAAAGAAAAGTACATTGGGCAAAAACTCATGAAAAAGAAGCTCAAAATTAGTCTCCACCACTTAGTAATTATGAGTTTGATTCATCCGTTATTATTGTAAGCCTCAATTGCTTCAACTATGTAATAGTGTAGAAATCATAGTAACTTGCTGACTTGCTCATTTCAAGTAGAGTTTTGTATGTCTGTCAGATTTCAAAGAACTCTGTGTATGTTTTGTAGTGGGTGTGTATATGTACATGTGGATGTGTGTTTTGCTGAGAATCAATCTCTTATTTTCCCTCCCCTCTCCTCAAATCACATGACTTCATTAACCACTTTGGAACAAGTAGCATACTATCAGGAACATACCTACTGTTAGAAAATTATTTTGAGAAGTATATTTATAGATTATTTTCCTTAAAATGCAGATTTCTTCAAACTTATATGGCAATAAAAATGAAATGTGATCTTTACATTGTGTAAATAAGTTTACTTTAAAGCTGGAGCAGCTAAAAGTAGTGCAAGATTATAGATCTTGCTATTTCTACATGGACACAGAGTAGGAGATTCCTGTAGGCTATAAGTTCTGCAGCTTCTGAATCACCCAACCCTTCAGTCAAAATTTTCTTTGGATATTAGGCAATTGCACACATTTCTTAAAGAGACTTCCAAAATAATATAGGTCTCTTACCCTATAAACATTCTACCCTTTTGATCCTCTATCATACCATCATTTTGGTAATGTGAATTTTCTTGAGTCTGTTCCCATCCCTCTTCATCACTTCTCTTGATCCTTTACAACAGTGGTTCTTAACCATTTTTGAGGTACCGAACCCACCAGTTTCATATGCACATTCACCAAACCCTTCCTTAGTGATAAATAAAATATGATTTTTCTTCCAAATTCAAGACATAGGTATATGTTTTTTTACTGGTGCACAAAATGAGCCGTGCATGAACATCACCTTGCTCGAAGAACAAAACCAACAAAGTGCATGAACTCACAACAAATTACGGTATTACTTTATTCTGGCCTCCGCTGCAGAGGCTTCTCCGAACCCCTGAGAACGACTCATCGAACCCCTAGGGTTCGATAGAACCCAGGTTAAGAACCACTGCTTTACAACTATGTCTTTATAATCAGTAAACCCCTCATATCCTCATCTTCTGTAAAGGATTTCTTCCTCCTTCTTACTTTAAGCTAGACTACTCACTGAGAGACCCAGTTTGCCATTTTCTCAGTTTTTCTTTCTTCTCTCTCTTGCCAGAAACATTGGAGAGTATATAAATATAGCTCTTGTCAATTCAAGACTGGTATTTCTCCACCCTTCTGCAAAAATTTGTTTTAATTTTAAAAAACACACAAAACATTACCTTCTGTACAATAATCTTTCCAGCTTTTAGTCCAAAGTGCTTTCCCTTTTGTATAAAATTCTTCAAAGGTATTTTTCATACTGTTGTCTTTCTTTCTTCTTGCTCTCAATTTGATATATTCCACCAGAACTATCACCAATATAACTTCATTAAAACACATCATCTTGATAAGGTTTATATATATTCAAATCAAACTGACATTTTAGCCCTGGCCAGTTTGCTCAGTGGTAGAACATTGTCCCAGCATGCATATGTCCTGCGTTCTATTCCTGGTCAGGGCACACAGGAGTAGTGGCCATCTGCTTTTCAACCCCACCCCCTTCTCTCTCTCCATCTCTCTCTCTCTCTCTTCTCCTCACACAGCTATGACTTGATTGGTTTGAGCAAGTTGGTCCTAGGCACTGAGGATGGCTCCATAACTTCACCTCAGGCACTAAAATAGCTCAGTTGTGGAGCAATGGAGCAATGTCTTCAGATGAGCAGAGCATCACCTGGTAGGGGGCTTGCTGGGTCAGGGAGCCTTTCTCCCTCTCTGCCTCTCACATAATATAACAAAAATTTTTAAATTGAAATCATGATTGTGCAAAATGCTGTGATCAAGTGAAGGTCTGTGAGAAGAGTGGTCTAAATAGAAAGAGTAGCAATTGCAAAGTTAGTGTGGAGCATGCTGCGCTGAGAAGGATTAACAAAGACTGCATGTCCAGGGTTTTAAAGTATACATAAAGAGTTTTGATTTTATAAGGATGATGTAAAGACATTGGAGAACTTTAAGCAGGAGAGAGACAAAAATTGACTTAGGCTTTAAAAAAAAACAAAACAAACATGCCACTATGTGAAATAGGTGAATGAGCTCAAGGGGGAATGCAGTCAAGCCAGTTAATTAACAGGACCATGAAAACCCAGGTAAAGCAACGATGGTATCATGAGCTAAGAAATGGGAGAAAGTATGATGATGAGAAATAGCTATTTTCTATTATTTTATATATTATAAACTACATAATATTCAGAGAGCTTATAAATTTTTGTTGAATTAGGTATTGTATATGGGTTGTCAAGAGAACGGAATCAAGAATGTCTTCTATAGCTCTGTCTCAAAAAAAAATAAAAGGATTTTGGTGACAATAAGATGGGATGGTTTTTGAGGAGTGAAGTCAGAGGTAGAAAGCCATAGCTACTTTTTTTCTGGGTTATCTTGAGAGAGATATAGTACATCTAAGTGGAAATACTGTATAGGCAATTGGAAATGTGACTGTGAAGCTCAGGAAAGACGTCTGGTTTGAGAAAATAATAGATAATAATCAATGCAGTGATAACATTTTAATCCAATAGCAAAGAATATGGTCACTTAGGATACCTGTGAAAAGTACACAAGAGGATAGAACCCTCAGTCTCTTCAATATTCAGAGTTCTTATAAAGCAACAAATTGACAAGAAGCTACTGATTTGCAAGTAAACCAAATACACAAGAGGTCATGGAAGGACAGAGAAGAAACTATTTAAGAAGGTGGTGGTAAGCTGAATCTAATTCTCATTTTTAACATTACAGAAATTATTTTATTTTATTTTTTTAATTGAATTTATTGGGGTACAAGTTTCAAATGAATAACTCAATAAAACATCATCGGCATACTACATCGTGTGCCCATCGCCCCAAGCAAAGTCTCCTTCCGTCCCCATTTACTCCTCCTTTGCCCACCTCCACCTACTCCCCACATCCTTTTCCCTCTGGCTACCACCACATTGTTGTATGCATTTATGTGGAGATATATATATATGCATAGACACATATGTGTATGTCTATTTTTCTTAGTTCCTTCACCTTCTTTCATCCACACCCCCAATGCCCCTCCCCTCTGACAGCTGTCAGTTTGTTCCATGTATCCATGCTTCTGTTTCTATTTTGTTTGTCAGTTTATTTGGTTCATTAGATTCACATGTAAGTGCAATCATGTTATTTGTCTTTTCCTGACTGTCTTATTTCCTTCAGCATAATGCTGTTGAAGTACATTAGATTAAGAAATTTTTAACCACTGGCTTTGACAATAATATAGATAGATAGTTGGGTTAATCAAAGTTTAGTTTTGCCAGGTGTGAATGAAATAGGAAAAGAAGAAGAGAAATTAGGGAATTTTTTATGCCATTGGTATAGTGCTCAACCATGGAATTGCATTTGGGTGAAGGACATGAAGTCAGTAAGGGGATGATATCTTAGAAAAATAGTAAAATAAAAAGAGGAGGGACAAGTTAACTGAGTAGGAAGTCTTAATGAGGACAATAAATTTTGGAATGAGATCGCAAGTGTAAACAAAATTAAAAAAATAAGAAGTGATGATAAATTGTGAACTGGTTATGTAAGGGTCTAGACTTGGGTGTGAACCTGGAACACGCAGCTGTAGGAACTTCTCTCTGTGGTGCTGGTTAGAGCATGTGCAAGAAAAGGGCAGTGCTCTGCCAACACAGCACAATTTTAAGACTGCCTTTTTTGACCTGACCAGGCATGGCACAGTGCACAGAGCATAAGACTGGGACTCAGAGGACCCAGGTTCAAAACCTTGAGGTCGCTGGCTTGAGTGCAGACTCACCAGTTTGAGTGCATGGTCACTGGCTTGAGCATGAGATCATAGACATGACTTCATGGTCGCTGGCTTGAGCCCAAAGGTTGCTGGCTTGAGACCAAGGTCACTGACTTGAGCAAGGGGTCACAGGCTCTGCTGCTGCACTTGGGTCAGGCACATATGACAAAGCAATCAATGAACAACTAAGGAGACTAAGGAGCCGCAACAACGAATTGATGCTTCTCATTTCTCTCCCTTCCTGTCTGTTTGTCCCTCTCTCTATCTCATTCTCTCTCTGTCACACACATACACAGACACACACACACACACACACACAGAGAAAAAGAAAGACTGCCTTTAGTGTTCTCTTTACCTCTGAGATTAATTCTAATTAATCAATGAATGGAGAATAAGGTGTTTAACAAGCAAACTAGAAAACGTTCACACCCTCAGCTTACAACTTTCCAATGTCTCTCATTGCTCTCGAATAAAGAATATAATTCTAAATAAGGCTTACAAATCCCTTATGCCAGTCTTCACCTACCTAACCAGCATCGTTTTAACCAGTGTCTCTTTCTGGCTTTGCTCCATTCCCTCTGGCCCTCTTTCTGTACCTTGAATATGCACAGTGTTCTGGCATCCTTATCACTTAAGAATCAGCTCCTCCACCTTGTCCAGACATAGACTCCATCAGCGTTTCCTTGGAAAAGCCTTCCCTGACCTGAACTATCACAATCCCAATCTCTTCAACTGTAGAGTTCAGAGGTGCAAATTAAATAACAAAGATCATGTTCCACATGAAAATATTTGAAGTGTCATAATATTCCATCTAGTGAGGATATGAGGAAACAAGTGCTTACATATTCTTGATTAATGCATATAGGAGTCCCAATTTGGGTTTGATATATCATAGAAAGTACATGTATAGCATATAAAACACATGTACACCATGAAACAACTTTGGTAATAATATTAATAAAAGTATAATTATATTATATATTACTGATATATATATATATATGTCTTGCTATATAAAAATTATATTTTATCCATAAAATATAAGAAGCACTGTTATAATGGTCTTTCAGTGGTAATATCATATATACTCAGAAAAATATGGACTTTAAGTATAATTCTGTGTTATACAGTTACCCATAAAATATAAGAAGTACTGTTATAATGGTCTTTTAGTGGTAACATCATATATACTCAGAAAAATATGAACTTTAAGTATAATGCTGTATTAGACAGTTTAGTTCATTGCTAGAGTGATTTCAAAAGTCACCAAAATGCTTAGAGTAACTATCTCTGTTGATGAGCTTTGGGTAGAGAAAACTTTAAATTCTGGAAAATGAATTATTTGAGTTGAGTACAATTAGATCAAAGACACTGACTAAAAGCCTAGGCCTGTTTTCTGGAAATTTCCGTTGACTGTAACTAATGCAGCCACTTACTCTAATGCCATGTTTAGTTGTTCTCTGCCACTATTCAGTTGTTTTTGTCTGGCATATCATATGTGCTTACCCTCTCACAGCTGGGCTATTCCAGGAAATTGCCTGTCAGCCTTCTGAACATCTACTGTTCTGGGGAAATCTGGTTTTTTTCCATATTAGGTGAATTCAGCAAAGAACTTTAGCCTTAGAAATGGTATTTTAAAGATAAATATCTTTTTTTTTCTAAATTAAAGAAGAGGCTCTGGCCAATGGCTCAATCAATAGAGTGTTGACCGGGCTTATGGATGTCCTGGGTTTGATTCCTGGTCAGGGCACACAGGAGAAGCAACCATCTGCGTCTCCCTACCCCTTCTTCCCCTTCTCTCCCTCTCTCCCTCCCACAGCCAGTGGCTCAATTGGTTCAAGCGTGGCCCCTGGCACTGAAGATAGCTCTGTTGGAGCACATCAGCCACTAGTGCTATACATAGCTCCGTACTGGAGCATCTGCCCCAGATAGGGGTTGCCAGGTGGATCCTGGTCGAGGCACATGTGGGAGTCTACCTCACTATCTCCCATCCTCTCATCTAAAAAATAAAATAAAATGAAGAATAAATGTGTCAGTTTAGGCTCTGATTTTAGACATTGACATATAAAAACATACAAAATTAAAAAACTAGAATGAATATAAATATTGTGTCTTACAGTTCACCTACAAAAATAAATAATAAATAGCATGTTTTTTTTAAAATGGGAGAAAACCTAAAATAAAATTGGGGGGAAAGAGAGATCAAAATTATCTCATTGCATCCTAGTTTGGATCTTACTCTATATGCATCTCAGTCTAAAATGGGTAAAATGCAGTGCACTCTATGGATGTGGAAAAATGTGTTAATGTATGTGAGAATCCCTTATAAATTGTTGTTCCAATGATCACCATGCTATCACTGTGTTGGTCCTGGGATTGGATGAGATCCTCCAATTCTCCACAAATATTAATGCCACAAACATTTATAAACAAAATTATTAAATGACATTACTTTGTGAAAGAGAAAATGGAGAGAACACAAGGCATATTTTACTAGTTGACACTTCATTAGAATTGTTCCTGATGGCAGTTCTGGTTGTAAGGAGCAATTCTCCACTGTGCTATGAATAAGAGGAAAGAAAACCACACTAGTAGTCCCAGCCTTTGAGGACCATGCCATCTGGGTAGGGCAAGACAGAAAAAGTTAGATTAAAAGAGAGTTTGCAAAAGAGAGGACATGCAAGATCTTTAAAATTTGTCTTATAGAAAGCATCATGCTTTTAGTTTGTGTAAAGCACAATGTATTACAACTCCCCATGTTAGAATATGGAGAAATCTACTAAAGTGTGGAAATTCAATGATTCCAGAGAAAGTTGGAGGAAGTATTTAAAATACACAAATGATAAGAGTTTGTACTGAAGCATATTAAAACAGAATCTTAGTCATCATCTTCTCCTATGCCTTTTCCCCATAAAATAGCCATGGCTGTCTGCCATATCCAGGAAAGGAATCTTATAGGTATTGTCCATCCTTGAAGTTGAAACTTAGCAGGACACTGAAGAAAGACTTAGAGATAGCTCAAGAAATAAAATTATTTGGATTGATTGGAAAGCTTTTAAATTTAATGGTCTGGGATGTCTATCTTCACTTACTATGGATAGAGTAACAGAAGATAATAAGCAGAACACAAGTAGTTAAAGACAACAGAGAAGAGAAATATGAGCTGTGCATACCAGTTTTGTAAGACAAGGCTGGAATGCAAATCATCCTCTGGATTTCTGTAGCACTCTTTCCCTATCTTGTCCCCCATAGAGATGAAATGAACAGGGAGTTCCATTACAAGTGGGAGAGTATCCTAGTGGGAGCTCAGTGGGTAGTAATTGAACTCCATATATATGTAGTAAAATGCATGTTCACCCCAAAGACTATAACTGCCTTGTACATAATGCATCAATAATAGCATAAGAAGGAATAAAATTTTAAATTCTTTCATTTCATGCTAATGTGATGCATGTAACTATGACAACAGCTCCTGACAGCCTTAATTTAAATAGTAGATTCTGAAAAAAAAATCCAAATGGACTCAAGAAAGAAAATAGATTAATTAATGCCTATATAAAGCTAAGTTAAATAAATGTTTTATACAGGAATAGAAATTTTGTTTCCAAGTTAAATACATTTTAATTTTGTGTTCAACATCAGCAATGATTTATTTACTTTCAAATGTATTTATTCATGATAATCAAAAGCTTTCTATTGTGTTCCTAGTTGCTAAAATATATGTAACAATGATATGCCTGTATGACAAAAAAACTTTAGCATATTAAAAATAAAAGCATGTTCAAATTCACAACAGTATTGAGAGAAGAATTTTAACTAACCTAAATAGCTAGCCCTCATCAACACCATTGACCAATTCCATACATATATTAAGTAATATACTATAGAGCTATGCATTTACACAAAGAACATTTTCACAAATACATTTTACTGCTCACAAAATTTAAGGGATATTTCAGAAATGAATATGAAGTGATAAAATACCCCCTAATTTATGTGAGCAGATCTGTGTATATATTAAATACATTGGTTTCAAGTTTGTATAGGTTTCTGACACTATGTAGGGGACTCATGCATAAGTTTATTTGACTCTTAGGGAATAGATTATATTTGAGTCCAGTCAGACATGAGCAAGAAGTACAAGTTTTATTACATATGATATCATTTTTTTTTATTTTTATATTTTGACAGAGACAGAGAGTGAGTCAGAGAGAGGGACAGATAGGGAAAGACAGGAAGGGAGAGAGATGAGAAGTGTCAACTCTTTGTTGCTGCACCTCCGTTGTTCATTAATTGCTTTCTCATATGTCCCTTGACTGGTGGGCTACAGCAGAGTGAGTGACCCCTTGCTTAAGCCAGTGACCTTGGGCTTCAAGCCAGCAACCTATGAGCTCAAGCCAGCAACCATGGGATCATGTCTATTATTCCACACTCGAGCCAGCAACTCCACACTCAAGCTGGGTAAGCACGCCCTCAAGCCAGTGACCTCGGGGTTTTGCACTTAGGTCCACTCCATCCTAGTCCGATGCTCTATCCACTGCACCACCTGCTGGTCAGGCTGATCTCCTTTTTGTCCTATAGCACATTCTTAGGCTGAATCTCATCACAGTGATAGAATAGAAACAACACAATCAAAGAGGATTTTTCAAAGCACACTTAATTTTAATTTTTTTCTTCAGAACTCTAACAACTGATGCCCCCCCAATAATGATGAGTCTATGTCTTTGTATATTATATCAATGTTCTCTTTATTGAAAAAGAGAAGTGGCAAGAAACATTCTTGAATTTCTCTTGACAGTTATGGCACTAAAATGAATAATTGCACTCTGTGAACTAATATTTGAAGGTTTATTCCATATGAATATTAATAGCACTTTTCAATCAGAGATATACATATTTTAAAAAATAATATGTATGAGAAATATGACAAGAGAACTTTCCAAAGAATAGCATGAGTATTTATTTGTTAAATGAATGAGGGAATGGATGGATAAACTGTCTTCTTCCAGGTCCAGTTCAGTTCTTTAGAATCTCTCACCTAAAGTAGATGGCTGATGAGCCCCAACATCAACAGCAAAGGAAAAAAAATTCTGAAATGTCTCCTTCCTATATCACACATTGGCCATAACTCCCTGATAGTAGTTAAAGAAACAAACCACAATGTTGTCAATCAACTACTTGCAGAGCTTAGTTAAAATGGCTTTCCATAAAACAAGTTTACTTGAGGGAAGTTGATTCATTTCATTTCACTTCATTTTAATGGAATTTACTTCACTCGCTTTAATCAATCCTATCAGAAACAGCATGATTTCTTTTAAGGTTTCTCATTAAAACTTCACAGCAATACTCTATAAATAAAACATCAAAAAACTTAAATCTGCGTATTTCACACAATTTGGTCTATGCTACTTATCACTGTACTATGTTCAAAAGCACATTAGGCAATCATATTATGAGTTGGTAAAATAACTTGTATTATCTTATGTGACATGTGACTTATGTACATTTTACATTACAGTGATATCTAAATGTTTTATCATTCTCCAATTTTTTTTACAGGACTATGCATTTTCAGAAACATTCTTGAGAGAATTCATAGAACATGGGTAGTCCATAAAAATTAACTGCTCTAGCACCAAAAGAAAGATCATTTATTCTATTTTATAAAGTGTGTTAAATCTATTATGTGTTTAATTTTATTTTAAAAATATGATCTATATTACGATTCCTTTTGTATCAAATACAAATTCTTAGAAGCTAAGTATTTTAGTGGTACACCAATTTCTATCAAATACAGAAGTCCTGCAATTTTCTGAGAATAGGGCATCCAAAATTTGAGACATTTTTCAAATTTGTACTAGAAGTATAATTACAAGCCTTCTATTCTTGTCTGTGTTCTCACATTTCTGGTGGTTACCCTACCATGTAGTGGTTCTATAATAAATTTTTTGTTGTGGTTTTTAGTTAAGCTATTGTAACTACAAATTTTAAATACAAGGATCCATACAGTTTTTGCTTAAATATTCACATGATTCCAAGAAATAGGCCATTTGATGATGCTGATCCAACTGCTACTCAGTGGGTTTAATATGACATCAGCTTAAATTTATATAATCTAGGTAGAGAACACTTGTCCAAGATTCAAACTGAACAGTAAGAGAAGCTCTCCAAAAAAGGTTAAATTTTAGTTTAGGTGGTTATTTCTGGTGTTGGTAAAATAATCACCACTCTATAATTTTTCTAAGCCTTTACCATCTGCTCTAAAATTAAGAATATTTGACAGGTTAAACATAGCCTAGCTAAGAAAGTCTCTGCAATATTTGAATATAAAGACCATATACTTATGTGGCCATAGAATATAGGCCCTGCAATAGGTTTACTTCTTCAAAAAGACATGGAGTTAAATTAGCCTTCTTGGGGGTATTTTTCTAATTTCTCAACATGCTATAATCCCTGTACTCTGACTCACGTTTGAGAGTTCCAATGTATAAATCTGTTTGTGGATTTATTTGGTCTACCCAGAGTCATCTTTATTTCTTTGTGTATGTATGTATGTATGTATGTATGTATGTATGTATGTATGTATACTTTAATATCTATTTTAATACTTAATTTATAACATATTTGTGTTTTTAAATTTAATATAGTATTAATGTACAAATACAGATTTTTCATTTTATTTTTTTTATTAAATTTCATGTGGTAACATTGACTAATAGGATCATATAGGTTTCAGGTATACATTTCTATGATGCATTATCTATACATTGCATTGTGTGCCCATCATTCAAACTCAAGTGGGCCTTATTCTAGGGGCACAAGAATGGTTTAACATAAACAAGGTGACCAATATAATATACCATATTAACAAAACAAAGGACAAAAATCAATTGATTCTATCAAAAAGTACAGAAAAGGTATTTCATAAGATGCAACATCCACTACAATTAAAACACTCAATAAAATAGGTGTAGAAAGAAAGTAACTCAACATAATAAAGGCCATGTATGGCAAACCTCAGCCAATATCATACTCAATGGTGAAGAAAATGGAAGCTTTTCCTCTAAAATCAGGAAGAAGACAAGATGTCCACTTTTATTCAACATAGTTCTGGAAGTCCTGGCTATAGCAATTAGGCAAAAGAAAGAAAGAAAAGGCATCCAAATTAGGAATAAAGAACTAAAAAGGTCACTTTTGGAGATGGCATGCTTTTGTATACAGAAAACCCTAAAGGCTCCACAAAAAAAGGAAAAAAAAACTATTAGAAACAATAAACAAATACAGTAAAGTTGCAAAATACAAAATTAATATACAAAGATCTACTGCTTTTCTATTTTCTAACAATGAAACTTCAGAAAAAGAAATTTAAAAAATAAATAATTCCTTTTACAGTTGCAACAAAAAGAATAAAATATCTAGGAATAAACTTAACAGAGAATGTGAAGGACCTACAAACTGAAAACTACAGTCACAGGTTAAGAATGGTTGAATAGAAAGACTGGGCTTAAATAACTCATTGCATTAGAGGCAGACTTTCTTTTTCCAGACTCCCTTATTATGTGAGAATGACAGTCCCTCACTGATTAAGCTATTATTATTGGGGTTCTCTATTATAGGCAATCAAGCACAAATTCTGGACAAGACAAACCTAAAAACAAAAAACAAAAAGCCTCACCAAGCTCTTTCTTCTTCCTAAATTCCAATTGATCTGCCTGAGAGATTACATATAAAATAACTTCATGACTTTAATTTGGTGATTACAGCTACTCCTACGCCTCCACAAAACATAGTACGATGTTCTTTATGTCATATATTTAATACATTTTATTCATAAAGTTAGGGAGCCTTTTAACACTTGATAATAACAACTGCTACCTTTCATCAGTGATTTTCTAAGCTACTGCTGGCAGATTTGTTTGTACTTACTACATCTATTTCTAGCACAACATCCTTGTTATGAGGGTGATGGGACAGTGTATGTCAGATTAAAAAGAACTGAAAAAAAATCTACTTTAAAAATGTTTACTAAGCAAATACCTTGAGTCACTTTTGGAAGCTATTCTCCAGTATATCATTCTAAAAATGTCATATCATTGCCTTCTTATGTGAAAATGACACTGTTGGAAGATGAACTCCAAAGGGCAATATTTCTGTCTTTCGTACATTACTCAATCCCAAAAGCTTAGGACATGTGTGGCAGAGTATAGACAAGCAAGAAATAGTTGTTGAATTGAATTGAATAAAAATGCTTCACTTTTTATTATTGCCTCTTTGGAAGAAATTGCTGTAGTTAGGGCAGAATTTCCAAACTTAAAGACCAACAACCCATTTTTATTACTAAGCAGAAACTCAATATTCTCATGGAATAAAAATTATATTGCTAGAATAAATATGTTTTTTTCTGATTTTTGCTCAGGTTAGAGCTTCTGGGAGTGAAACTCAGTATCACAACAAAATGGAAAATGCAGAAACATTAAATGTGTTCATTGTTTCTTCCTCAGTCATTAAATATACACACATGCCTGCATCAATGCCTCAGTCCAAAGACTGAGAGAGTGGGAGGAAGAGCTAGATCCAGCTTGCCAATGTCCTCAGAGCCATGGCAGCAGTACGGTCAGTGTGTTGATCACTAATCCACAGAGAAGGAAACATCTTGAGGCTATCTCACTAAGATGCAGTACAGGCTGAATACTTCTATGAGTGAAAAGGGCAGAGTAGTCAGAGTACTGAATGAGAAGATTTCTTTCAAATTAAGCATTGATCATAATGAACATCTTATAGCAATAATGTTGAGCTAACTTAAAATTTAGTAAAAAAAAAAAAAAGCATCAAAGCGAGCTATTCTAGGTTGCATTTTTTTCATCATTCCAGAGAACAGCTACCAGAATTGAAGTATGGCTTAATATAGTATTCATTTTGGAGGACCCATACTTAGGTTACCAACTCTATAGTGGAAGTAGACCAAATCTCTTAACCAAGTATATTCAAATATCTTCATCTTTAAGAAATCCAGCAGATGTGTCATAATGAGTTGTCCAAAACCTTTCAATGAAATCCCATGTTTGACACATTAAAATAAAAAATATTAACATGCTCACAAATGTGTATAACACAAATGGCTTAAGTTTTACATTTGTAAACCATTAATGATGGAGAAACAATCTTTTAGGGGTTACTTTGGTGTTTGAGGGGTAGAAAATTGAGACTGGAAAGCAACACATATGGAGGTGTTAAATGCTCTTGAGGAAATATTCTTTGTTAGCACTATTACTGTAGAATGACCAATTCTTTCCTACATACTTGGTCCCCACTTATACCTCTGACTTCCCATTCTACTTTTTCCTCCCTCCAACAACACTAACTTTCTTGCAGCTATTGAATGCATCAAGCATAGTTTCACCTTATGGTGTTTTACGACTTGGCTCTCCCTGGCTGGAACAGTCTTCAGCCATTCATCCTCACAGTTTTTCTCCCCATATAATCGTAGTCTGTCTTCACATACTGCTTTACTTAAAGCTCTACCTACTACTTTAGCTTAAGTATCATTATGGCTCATTTTAGATCTCCTGGTTTGACTTCACTATTCTTCAAAGCTCTTATCAATGCTGTATATTATATATTAATTTACTTCTGAATGTTTTTGTCTCTAGAATAATAGCTCCATGAAAGTTACATTCTGTTCTTTTTCCATGGCATATGTACAACACCTAGAATGGCATGTAGTGGCTACTCATGAAATGCTACTTGGATGGATGAACGACTATACAATTTAATATCAGCCTACTCTTAATATGGTGCACTTCTCAGATAAAACCACTTCCTCCACCTTAATAGCAAGGGTATTAACTTATTCCCAACATTATTCCAATTAAAATTTCTGTTTTGACAGTTCTCTCTCATTTGAATGTCACCTTCAACCATCCTTCCCCTTTAAGTTTAGCATTCCAGCTCAATTTAATGAAAAAATCAGTTTCAAAGTACAGTCCTATAGGACATGCTGAAGCCCACTTAGGTAAATAGAGGTTTGGGGCTTTAATAAAAAGAATATATGGTTTAGTCTTTATTCTAAATATATGTCATTCTAATTTTACAACTATATCTCACCATTAGCTAGTAGATAACTCCCTTACCTGCAAAGTCTACCTACTGCAGGGTTTTTTTTCTCAAATGTTTCATTTTCTGCTGTGTTGTTGAAATAACTGACAATGACCTTCATGGGACTGGTAGGTATTTGGTAGCAGGGAAGGGGGAAAGCTGTTTAAAGGTTCTGCTCTGAATAAATTTTGGCGACCCATCCAGTATTCCATCCCAGCTCGTCTGAGGACTTATTTATTTTTTTTCTTGCTAGCTTGAATATTAATAGTTGATATTGACTGTAAAGTGCTTTAGGGATCAGTGCATCCAAGGAGGAAGTAAAGATATTTTTCAAAAATGCAAATATGAATATGATTTCTGATTCCTCTACTTACTGAGAGGGTTTTAAGCAAACCATTTAACTTCCCTGAAATTGTCTTCCTCATCTGCTGTGACAGAGATGATACTTCCCAGAAATACTGCAATAATTATATGAAACAATGCATTAAAGTGTCTGGAACAGAGTCGTTGGCTGAAGATCACTGCCTATTACGTAATAGCACACAAGTTTAACTAGCAAAGTAACAAAGAGTGATGAAAATGAAGGAAAAGAGGAAGAGAAACTCAAAACCAAGAGTGAGTAAATGAAAAAAGGATGATGAAAAAAGTTTCAGAAAAATAGGAGGAAGGCAAATTCACATACACAGATTAAAGCCATGAGCAGGTGAAAGGGATCAAGAAGGCTCTGGGTTATCTGTTTTGTAGAGATATGAAAATTCTTATATTCTCTGACTCAAGAATTCAAGCATTCTGCATGCTGACAGCTGCCTTTGAGATTAGAGCATATGCAGACAGGGTTCCTACACACATAATTAAATTAAGAAATCAGTTCTGGGAATCACTGAGAAAATGATCATGCATCAATTTTTATTATAAACTATTTATGAATTGTTATGAATCATTTCTACAGTCATTATTCTGAAGCAATCTATCCTTATTAGAGATAATATAAATACTCATTACACTGGAGTAATTATTACTCCCTTGAACTCTCTATAAAATTCTAAAAGGAATAAAACACTATCCTTCAAATATTTAGTAATCATTTATAAGAATTATTTATCTAAACAAATTTTTAAACAGTACATTTTACATTCCCAAATGTATTCTTCTGTAAAAACAAACAATACAAAATACACAGTGATGTAATAATTCCCTTAAACTTTATTTTAATCATCCATCATCCTGAACCTAGACACTGACCCCTGATTGCTTTTCCTACCTCAGTGTTTTTACCGCTTCCATTACAAATTAAGTTCTATTTACACTGAACTCCTTTCTGTTCCAGCAGTAAACCATGCTCACTTTCGCAGCTATAAGGAGATGTTTGAGATCTAATCCTAGACAGGCTCTTCAGGAAGCTTTTCTTGACCTTAATCATTGGTCTGTACACCTTCCCTAATTGCTCTCACAGAAGCAACGTTTAAACTTCCTCAAAGAAGCACAATAATATTGTAATTTCTTACGTAGTAGACTCATTTCACCCACAAAGACAACAAATACTATGAGGCCAACAACCAAAACTGCATTGCTCACACTTAGATCAGCAGTATCTGACTCAATGAATATCAAAAAGATGAATTTGGGTAAGAAAGAAAATTAGAAAGAAATAATTATAGGTTAAGAAATTTTAAAACACACATTTGTGTATAAATTTGGGATAGTTTTCTTTCCATGTAATTAATTAATCTTGTAAGGTTTCTTATTCTAATGAAAATAGCACAGTGACTCACAAACAGCTGGTGTGAAAATCAGAGTTGCCCATATGTCTAAGAGACTACTTTTATCATTACATATTGTTGGTTTTCAGGCATAGACTAGATAGCAGTTTGGGAATAGGGTGAAAAAAATTAACTGCCTGAAATTGAAATTCCAAACAAACCATGCATATATCCTACAACTTGAAATCTAACAGAAGTTATTCCATAAATCTTATGGTCATGTAAGGAATGAATTATCAGTGCTCTGTTTTAAATGTTATCTTACGCAACTCATAAAATGTTATTGTTGTGGTTAATGAGTACCTTGATAGATTTCATGATCTAAAAGGTGTATACTTAATTCCAGATTTAGACTTGAGCATCCTCAGTGGTTAGGATGACTTTTATCTTCCACCATGAGGTTTGATGCGGGTATTGAATATATTAAATGCTTAATGAATATGTGTGGCTGAGTAACTCATCTGCTCTCAAGCTGATGCTCAATTTAATTTCTAGGAAGCCAGATAATTCCAAGAAGACATTAGCTGCATGGTTATAACATAAATGATTTGGGGAATTTTAAAGAAAGCTATAACACAATCTGACCATGTGATTGACTTATTAATCCTGTAAGATTTCTTACTCTAATGAAAATAGCACAGTGCCTCACAAAAAGCTAGTGTGTATGTTTTTTAAATGCATTCTGCTACAACATTAGGATGAAGATTCATGTATTGATGTGTTCCTGTTCATTCTGAAGTTGTGTGTTTACTTTATTTAGGGACTCTATTCCACTCTCTAAAGCTATTTTAAATTTAGCTTGGCAGTCAAAAGTAGTTTATAAGTGATCTCTAGTTTTACTTTTGGAAGCAATTTTTACCTTAAATGCTTTCCTGAAGCATTTCACTTTGTCTTTTTCTTTGAGTAGTAGTGGCTTCTCCTCTATGAACTATCAATTCAACATAATTTAACAAGTGATTTATAAAAGTAATTCTTATGCTTAAAAAATATTAAGTGGCAAAAATATATTAACAGCTTGAGTATAAGGGCACCTAACAATATAGATATTTTTTTAAGAAAAGTATTTTATTTATTGATTTTAGAGAGAGGAAAGAGAGAAAGAGAAAGGCAGGGGGAGGGATGGGAAGCATCAACTAGTAGTTGGTTCTCACATATGCCTTGACCAGGCAAGCCTGGGATCTCGAACTGACGATATCAGCATCCCAGATCAATGTCCTATTCACTGAGCCACCACAGGTAAGGCAGTATAGATTAAGGTGACCAGACAACCCGCTTTTGGTGGGACAGTTTCTATTTTTAACAATTTGTCCTACATCCCTCAGCGTTTTAAAAAAGTCCCGATTTTTGAAAAGAATGCACGAAAAGCTAGAGAACGGCAGAAGAATGGGAAGGGAATATACGGTTTTCGGCAGGGAGACCCCGCCTCAACCTGGAAGCACCCGCACTGCCACTGGCTGGCTGCCAGGTGCAGGCCCCCAAACAAAGAACTTCCGGTGGGAAGTACCTGCTGGGGCAGCGGCTCTCAAGTCCCCTAACTACCTATAGGCCCGCATCCTGGATGTCGGTATGCCGCTCTGGGCTCTGTGATGTGCAAGCACACCGCTGGCGCTTCCCTGCCTGCTCCCGCCCGCTCGTGCAGCTCCAGCATCCATTTTGGGACCGTGTAACCCGATCCCTCTGACTCACTCAAAATTTCCCATATAGTAATATTTCCGAAAATGATCTTTTTAATGAGGTATCATTATTAAAAAAAAAATAGATTGATAAGGAAAAGGTTAAACCTTGGGCATCAGCAAAAATCACAATAGAGAACAAATGCTTAGAAATATTTCATCATTTGGAAACAAACCATGTTCCATACAATAATGCACTAAAAATTGTGGAATACATGTTGTCTTTACCAAGAACTAATGCTGCAACATCAGAAAAATCACAATTAAGTGTTGAGACTTTGAAAGCCATTTTGTGTGAGATATAATTTAACAAATTCTTGTAAAACATTTCATGACCTTTTAAACAACGACAGCAATCTACTAAAAAAAAATCACTCAAATGAGAAATATGCCAAAGAATAAAATAATACTATACATGATTTTTAATGTATTATATTTATAAGTTGTACTTTTGTTGAAGTTTTAAAAAATATATTACAATACTATTTTTGCATTCTATGAAAATGTTTTTTGCTCCATATAGACCAAATTTTTAATCAAGAACTCCCCCCACCCACCCTTATCCCCCGGTCAATGGTGTACTGCTTTACCAATTTTAAAGTCTGGTCACCTTAGTATAGATATTTCTGAGTGTGAAACATATAATGTAAATTAAAAATATACCAAGTTTTCAAGGAAATTATCACAATGTTATTCTCACCTACAGCTCCTTAGAAAGAAATGTGTTGGTGAACATTATGGAAGCAATATTAATGGACAAAAATTCAGGAGGAGGGTAATTCAGTGGAGGGGACACATGACTTTTTTCAAAGATCTCACACAACATTTTTCAAAGATCTATAGATATTTGAGATACTAGCATGTGATACACATTCCCATATAAATACTTTGTGATCATACCGCTTTGGAAAGTGCTGGATAATAGACAATAAAATATTTTGTAACATAAACCTTAGTTTTCTTTGTTTAGACACAGCATTTTATGTGACTAATTTTGAATGATTCATCCAAAAATGGAGTAAGTCTCACTTCATTTTAGGAATTTGTGGCTTGAATCAATGGGTAAAGGTCTTCCATGACTAAATGTCACAGAGTACTACACACACAAATAACATGGTCATGGAAAGAGCAGTGTAAGAAACTGGACGTGAGTTCAAATCTTTCACGGTCTTTGCTAGATATACTACCTGAAGCTGTTTAGGTAGACTTTATGACTTTAAGTTATCTAATTAACAATAAATCAAATAATAATATAATACTATTTACTTGATATAGTTTATATAATTTCTAAAAATGCAATGACCAAGAGTAATAGTTTTTGATAAGTTATAAATTTAAAAAATTATTATCATAACTAGTATTTACTTTTATCTTCATGATTTATATTAACAATAATCAAACTTCTTTAGATAAATCTATAAACTATATTTCTGGAATAAAATGGGCTTTTCTTTCTTTTTATACTTTGAGGTAATTTTTACTTTCAGGGGAAAAGGGAAATCCAGCAAATGTATGAAAAATACATCTTCCCACATATGCAAAAAAAATGCTTATGTACTTTTAATGATTGTGCATAAATCAGAACGGAAACTTTCAGCTCTTGGAAGCACACCCTATACCATGGTTCTCAATAGGTTTATGTCCAAGTTTGATGAAGGGTATACACAAGCTCTCACCAAAATTTCTAGCTTCTGGTTCTATACAGAAGAGTGTATCTGTGAATTAATCTGTGTGTGGGTTGGGAGAAAGGGATCGCCTGGTGATGGTGCAAGTATAATTAGATGTTATATTTGATTCTGATAAGCTGTCCAAGTATATTAAAAGGTTATAGAATTATAAAGCCATAAATTTATAAATCATTCATAAATTAATCCTCATACACTTTTTAATTCTTAAAAACTTATCACTTGTCTTTCTGTAAAATATAATTAGATTTACAATGAATATGTAACTAATAGGTTATAAGAAAATACACCTTTTTAGGAAAGTTTTTGAATAAAAATAAGATTCACTGACCAAGGCAGTGGCACAGTGGATAGAGAGTCGGACTGGGATATGAAGGACCCAGGTTCGAGACCCCCGAGGTTACCAGATTGAGCATGGGCCCATCCGGCTTGAGCAAAAGCTTGTCAGCTTGTACCCAAGGTCACTGGCTCCAGCAAGGGGTTGCTCGGTCTGCTGAAGGCCAGTGATCAAGGCACATTTGAGAAAGCAATCAATGAACAACTAAGGTGTTGTAACGGCAATGAAAAACTAATGATTGATGCTTCTCACCTCTCTCTCCACTCCTGTCTGTCCCTGTCTATCCCTCTCTCTGATTCTCTCTCTCTGTCCCTATAAAAAGAAAAGATTCATATGGTATGATCTTGGTCAGAAAATGATTCAATGTATTAAAAGTGTAAAGCACAAAATTCTAAAATGATTTATGTTTCATTTGCAGAGAAAGAACAGAAGGCACTGATCAATAGAGAGAAAAGTCTAAAGGGAGGAAGAACAGCCATTTAGAGATATTATAAAGGAAAAATATAATGCCTTTGAGTCATATGGGGGGGAAATGAACTTAACTTTCAAAAACCAAAAAGGACTCAGGAAATTGAGAGCTTGAAAGGAACTCTTTTATAAAATGACTATAACGGCTCACAGTGACATTATTTCGATAGCCAAATCAACTGCAGATCCCCACAAGTGGTTCTTAACAAGAACCAATTTATGTTAATACTATACTCATAGTTTCATTGAATTTTGAACTTTAAAAGTAGCTTGGGTACAGGACTTCAGAGAAATTGATTAGAAAATTTATTTAACTTACTAAGTATCTGTCAACAGAGAATATTTGTTTATAAGGAATTTAAACTCTAGTGAAAAAATAAAATACCTACTGCTGAATAAAGATAATGATTATAGAGAAAATTTCCCACTTTCCTAATCTAGTGATTACTTAAGAATTGAAGACTGAGACCAAAATCACTTTTTCTGTGAAACTTCCTTGTATTTTCAGAATGAAATTACTTATTTTTCTTCTGTTATTTTTAACACAGATTTATCTATGAGAGCCATTCTGTAGATATTCAGCTATAGCTCTGTGGTAGACATTTTATTGTGTTAGAGATAAAAAAAATAATACTGCTTTTAAGAAACTCAAATTCTAAGAGTGAGAAAAGACAGATATATAACATTTGCAAGTCATTTTCCAACTCTCTAAAAAAAGAATCAGAGAGAAGCCTAATTGTACAGTGTACCTTCTGGGATGGGGGCGGGGCGTTACGGTGTGGGAAGAGGGGGTTGCAAGAAGATTTTCAAAAAGTGGTAGTGTCTGAAACAAGCCCTGAAGAAAGGAGTTATTGAGTAGGTAAAGTGAACTTATGTGCATTTATCATGTCACATAAAAAATATTTTTTTAATGCATCTATCCCACGTACCCTCAATCTACAAACAAGGATATTTATCATAACTAAGTTTATTCCACTAGCACTTAGAAAAAGTACTTGGGTTTTAGATGTCACTCAACAAGTTACTACCAAGTAATGTCTAAAAAAGAAAAATAAAAAGAAATTCTCCTATGCGAGTGCTGATCTGGGCTATGGGATGATCAAGTGACAGAGATGTGGTACTTTTAAGAAAAAGTTCTTGGCAGTAAGATTCTGGCAAAAACATCAGTACTGGCAGAGATACCGAAATTGTTTAAATTCTTCAATAAAATCTAACAGGATAACAAGAACAAAAACACAAAAGCTGATGGAAAGTTCATATAATAATATTAGGTAGAAAAATATTCTCACAAAACCCAAAATATGAGTAGAAGGAGATAAACCACTGTCAACTACAAAATTTACATGAGATCAGTGTTTGTACATGAAGAAATAGCAAGAAGTAATGGAATATCTGACCTAAAAATCTTCAGAATAACCGCTAGTTATTTAATCAAAATTGGCGATTCGGTTTCAACACTGTAAGAGGTTAACAAACTTCAGTAGCAGGTGAGTGCAAAGGGTTATGATAAGACTTGAAGGAGAAAAAGTACAGTGTGTCCGTAAAGTCATGGTGTTCTTTTGACCTGTCAGGTCAAAAGTGCACCATGACTTTACGGACACACTGTAGCTTGTGTCTCAAGAATGCTCAAAACGAGACACAGCTAGCTCACTTTGAATACAAAATCCATTCGGAGAAAAAAATGTTAAAAACAGATTTCAAATGTAACACAAGAGAGACATCAAAGACAAAGGAAAAATAAGATATAGATAAAATGAGAGAACAGAGCCAGGAAGTCTCAAAAGCTAAGTAATATATATATATATATATATATATATTTAACACTTTACAGAAGAGGAGATTCCAGAGTTATGAAATTAGAAAAAAAAATCAGATGTCTTCGGTCTATAAAAGTCAGGGAACTTTGCATACAAATAAGCAACAGAAAAGCAATGAAGTCAAATCCATGCAATGTAACTTTTACATATCAATAAATAACCAGTAAGAATTGTCAAGAGCAGATTAAATTAATTGATAGCAACACTGAGATAAAGTAGCATTGGTTGAACCATGTAGTCAATTATTTTAAAGATGATCAATGTCTTACTCATAATATATAATAAAATGACAAAAAATTTTCAGCCCCTGACCTTCCTGTGTCTGGGATCTGCAGCTGGGCATGGGAATGATGACAGACTGTGGGGTCTTCCCAGGAACCAGGATTCAAGTCTCCTAACAAAGACTTCATGAGAGAAGATGATGGACCTAAAATACTCTTGAGAGAAAACTGGTTTATTAAAAAACAAACAGAGAGAAAACTGGTTTATTAAAAAACAAACAAAACTTCTTGTCAAAATGGCAGAGTAGGTAAATACCATGCTTGCGTCCTCCCACAATTATATCATATTTACAACTGAACTACAGAGCAACCATCTTTGAGAAAATGTGAGGACAACCTGAACAGAAGTGCTCTAACTAAACATATTCAAAATAAGCCATTTCAAGACTGGTAGGCAGGTGGAGATGCAAAATGGGCAGGCTCCACTCCCATGGGGTGGTGGCTGAGAAATGGGAGGGATATCTGAGTTGGGGAGTTTTTCCCTGAGGAGCAAGTCCCAGCCACACACTGGACTCCTCAATCCAGGGCTCCAGTGTTGGGAAGAGAAGTCACTATAACTTCTGGCTGTGAAAACCAGTGGGGATTGTGGCTGAATGAGACAGAGGGCTGCTGGATTCCCAGGCATTTTTCATCAAAGGCTGGGACATGGATTTACTCTTTGAGGAACTCACTTGCTCTGAGCTCCAGTGCTCAGAGCTGGGTGAGCAGATCTAAAGCCACCAATGATATGAACTGAATCATGAGGCTTCAAGTAAGGACTGCAGGAGCAACTTTTTCCCAGACAAAAATGCTGGCAGATCTCACTGGTTCTTTTTTGAGCACTGTCCTCTTCCCCCTAACCCCCACCAGCCTGCAGGCATGGGCTGGCACCAAGGCAAAGATTCCACCAACCTGGCTGACTCCTTTTGCTCCAATCTGGTGGTTCCCTAAGACTCCATCACATTGTTTTGGTACAAGCTGAAGACTTTCCTAAAATCTCTCAAAGGATAAGCAACACCAGACAAGCAGTATCAGGTTTTGGCATGCCCACTAGCCTTTGTTAGATGTCCCAAGCCCAGCACTAGTGGCAGCTTGCCTTGGTTCATAGCTTAGTCTTTCCAAGTACTTTCATACGCAGCACAAGTGGTAACAATCTGAATATTACTTTGTACCTCATACCAGAAGAGACTGGGTTAGACTCAGTCAGCTACTGACCTTAGTAGATACCAGGGCCTCTTAAAGAGAATTCTGCTCTGTGGGATGGACATCTGCACATCAACTTCTCCATTGTAGTCATGGTAATGTCTAATAGCCAATTGATCAGACAGACAATTGATATGCCAACAGCAATAAAGGCTCAACTACAATATGAGGGCAGTTACAATGCACACAAGGGACCCACCTGGAGCAACTGGCTTAGGTGCCCAAGGAGACTCTGTCACTAGACCCCACAGAACATCTACTAAATAAGGCCACTTATGGTAGTAGTATATCTCCCAACACTGGGAGATATAGCACATCAACCAAATAAACAGATATGCAGCCAAAATAAGGAGACCAAAAAACATGTTCCAATTGAAAGAACAGAACAAAACTCAAGAAAAGGAACTAAACAAAATGGAGACAAGCAATCTACCACATGCAGAGTTTCAAACACTGGTTTTAAGGATGCTCACTGAACTTAAAGAAAGAATATATGAACTCAGTGAAGAGGTAGGAAACATAAAAATAGATAATGAAAACATAAAAATGAACAGTTAGAAATGAAGAATATATAAGAGGGAATCAACAAGATATTAGATAAAGCAGAGGATTAAATCAATGATTTGGAAAACAAGGTAAAATAGAAAAAAGAATAAAGAATCTCCCCCCAAAAAAACTGAGGATGGTTTAAGGGGCCTCTGAATCAACATCAAGTTTATGAATATTTGCATCATAGTGGTACTAGAAAAGAAAAAGAGAGAGCAAGAAATTGAAAATTTATTTGAAATGTTTACAGAATACTTTCTAACCTGGTGAAAGAAATAGACACATATCCAGGAAGTGCAGAGAAGAGAAACCCAAAGAGGCCCACACCAGGACACATCATCATTAAGATGCTAAAGGTTAAAGACAAAAAGAGAATCTTAAAAGCAGCAACAGAAAACAGTTACCTACAAGGGAACTCACATAAGATTGTCAGTTGATTTCTCAGTGGAAACTGCAGGACAAAAGGAGTTGACATAAAATAGTCAAAAAGATTAAAAGCAAGGACCTACAACCAAGTTACTCTATCCAGCAAGGCTATCATCAAAGAAGATATAAACAGCTTCCCAAGAAAAACAAGCTACAGGAGTTCATTACCACCAATATCAGTATTACAAGAAATGTTAAAGGGTCTTCTTTAAAAAGAAGAAAAACAAGAAAGGAACATAGCTATAGAGAATAAAATCGCAATAAATACTTACCTATTGCCTGACCAGGCAATGGTGCAGTGGATAGAGCATCGGACTGGGATGAGGAAGACCTGGGTTCCAGGTCCCGAGGTCGCCACCTTGAGCGAGGGCCCATCTGGCTTGAGCAAAAGCTTGTCAGCTTGGACAAAGGTCACTGGCTCCAGCAAGGGGCTTGCTCGGTCTGCTGAAGGCCCGCGGTCAAGGCACATGTGAGAAAGCAATCAATGAACAACTATGGTGTCGCAACGACAACAAAAAACTAATGATTGATGCTTCTCACCTCTCTCCATTCCTGTCTGTCTGTCCCTATCTATTTCTCTCTCTGACTCTCTCTCTGTCCCTGGAAAAAAATACTTACCTATTAATAATCACTTTAAATGTAAATAGCTTAAATGTTCCATTCAAAAGACATGGGGTTGCTAAGTGGATAAGAAAACAATACCTATATCTATACTGCCTAGAAGAGACCCACTTCAGATGAAAAGATCCACACAAGATACACACAGACTGAAAGAAGAGATAAAAATATTTTATGCAAAAACTGGGTTAGCAATACTTATATCAGACAAAACAGACTTTAATACAAAAGCTATAACAAGACACAAAGAACAACCCAGCAATTTTATTTTTGTGTATTGATCAAAAACCAAACACATATGCATTCTATGTTCATTGCAGCATGATTTACAGTAGCCATTATAATAGAAGCAAGTTAAGTTTCCATTAGTAGATAAACAGATAAAAAGGAGGTGGTGCATATATACAATAGAATACTACTCAGCCATTTAAAAAAAAAAGGAAAAGGCAAGCCTTTGCAACAACATGGAGGGACCAAGAAGGTATTATGCTCAGTGAAATAAGTCAGACAGAGAAAGACAAATACCATATGATTTCATTTATATGTGAAATTTAAAAGAGCAAAACAAGCAGACAAAACAAATAAAATCATAGATGCAAAGAACAAGCTAATTGTTTGTTCATTGGCAGGTAGCAGGGGTGCTGAGAAGATGGGTAACAAGGGGAAAGAGATTAAGACGTGCAGATTGCCAGTTACAGTCACAGGAGGGAGTGTATAGCATAAGGAATAGAGTCACTAATATTCCAATAACTATGGTTGTTGTCAGATGCATTCTAGGCTTACCAGGGTTATTACTTCATAAGTTAGATAAGTGTCTAATCACTGTGTTGTCCACCTGAAACTAACACAATATTGTATGTCAACTGTAAATAAAAAATAAATTATTTTTTAAAAAGATATAAATTTTTCTGAACTTAAAGCTATAAGAAAGAGTTCAATCTTGGTCTCCTCTGAGACTAAAACTTTCTTGAGAGTTGAAGTCATTATTTAATTTTTGTTATGGTTCTCAATGTTATAAATGAATAAGTGAATGGCTTAAGTGATTGAAACAATAATTGAATGGTATAATAATAGCATTTTCTCTATAATGATTGAAATTAATATTGGTTATTTAGAATCCTGAAAATCAGAAACTGATTAGAGGAACAGCTAATTGTTCCACCTTCCACCCCAAACACACCCATACACACACAAGAAAAAAATAATAATAAAATCTTACATACACTAATCAAGAAATATGAGAATAGCCTGGCCTGTGTTGGCTCGGTGGATAAAGCATCAACCTGGAACACTGAGGTTGCCAGTTTGAAACCCTGAGCTTGCCTTGTCAGGGCACATTGGAAGCTGATGTTGCCTGTTCCTCCCACCTTCTCTTTCTCTTTCTCTCTCCTCTCTAAAATAAATAAATAATATCTTTTAAAATTTTTAAAAATATACAGTATATGAGAATAAAACATTTTGAGTTCAATTTTCATTTTTAATTTTGGTTTTAATGAATATCAGGATCACAATATAACATTGTAAATAATTAGTAGTTATAAGATTCTTAAAGTTAGATAACATTAGATTTTTAGCCATTTTTAATATATAAAATAAAAACTCTAATTCTCTACCTATAGTCTTCAAGTAAGGAGAGTATAATACAGTGGTTCTTAACCTGGGTTCTATCGAACCCTAGGGGTTCGATGAGTCAGTCTCAGGGATTCAGAGAAGCCTCTGCCACGGAGGCCAGAATAAAGTAATACCGTAATTTATTGTGAGTTCATGCACTTTGTTGGTTTTGTTCTTTGAGCAAGGTGATGTTCATGCACGGCTCATTTTGTGTACCAGAAAAAAAACATATACCTATGTCTTGAATTTGGAAAAAAAAATCGTATTTTGTTTATCACTAAAGATGTGTTCGGTGAATGCGCATATGAAACTGGTGGGTTCGGTACCTCAAAAAAGGTTAAAAACCACTGGTATATATGTATTCATTTTTTTTTTTACCAGAGGTAATTAATGTAGAGAATCTTAGCATTGCACTTGTTTCTCTGGAAACATATTTCAAATTATTCAAAATTCAAGTGGATTTGATACTACTCATCTATATGCCATCTGAAAATACTATTTGTGCCCCAATTGCTTGAAATAGTTAAATCAATCTCAAACTAAAAGCATTTTTGTATATCAAACAATTGGTGTGGTGCATCTGACATCTGGACCAATTGTCAGCTATAGATAATTATGTCCCTTAATGTTCCATGCATCTATTTTCAATCCAGTTCAAGTGCTGTAATTAAAAGCTCTTTAAATAGGATACAGCATTTTTGGATAATGCAAAACCCTGATTGATTTTAAATCAGAGATGTGATATCACAGAACTTTTGTCTGATAAAAACCATTTCATTTTTAAAGCTTTTATCTTTATTTGCCTAAAAGTAATGTAAGGTGGCCTGACCTATGGTTGAGCAGTGGATAAAGCGTCGACCTGGAACAGTGAGGTCGCTAGTTCAAAACCCTGGGCTTGCCTGGTCAAGGCACATATGGGAGTTGATGCTTCCTGCTCCTTTCTCCCTTTCTCTCTCTCTCTGCCTCTTCTCTCTAAAATGAATAAATAAATAAAAGTAATTTCTAAAAAAATTTTTTTAAAGTAATATAAGGTATTTTAACATATCGCCTAACACAACAGTTTTATCAGTCTTGAAAACCTCTGCTGAACGTTTAAATATATATCTCTGGGACATGAAATTTCTTACTTAAAATGAAATTAAGTATAGCAAATATATTTAAGTGACCTGTTTTTAGACTGGTAATAAAACTTGCTGTATTGATTATGGATAGAAAGCAATAAACTTTCACTGAGGTTTAGAAGTTGAAGAATTGGTAAAGTTTTTTCATTATTTAAATAAATTCAGGATCAAATCCATTTCATTCCCAAACACATAATAAATTTTGAATGTCTCCCAACTAGTGTTCAGGATTAAAATTACATATAACATTGAGAATTGCAAACAATATGAATTGTCTATCATAGAAATATATAATAAAATATAGTATCCCTTCCCTCTTCTACCGGAAGCATTATTCCAATTTTCCTACAACCCCTTCTACAATCTATGCACTGCTGATGGTACAGTCAATTAAAGTACCTTAAAAAAATAACGCATAGATACAGATAACAGTATGATAATTACCAGCTGGAAGAGGAAGAGTAGAGGTAGAAGAAGGTAAGGGAGAGGGGGGTTAAATGGGGATGGAAAGAGACTTGTATGGATGCTGTGTTATAGAATTGTATACCTAAAACTTACCATATATTATTTTATTCACTGATGTCACCCCAATTAATTCAATTTTTTTTTAAAAAAAATAGTGATGTTATGTAAGACCCAGAAAACTGACAAATTAGTAAGTGCAATGAATCTATCCCCTGCACTTTAGAATCTTGGGCAGATTACACAAAGAAAATAAAAACAGTTTATTTATAGCTTGCTACTATGTAGAGCAGATGTCAGCAAACTATGACATGAGGATCAGTCTTCTTTCTATAGTTTTATTGGAACATAGCCATATTGGGTGTGGCTGACATCATGCTATGTGGCAAAAATGAGGAACTGCTACAAATGGCCCACAAACCTCAAGTACTTACTTTCTGACTTTATGAAAACATTTACTGACCCCTCACCTACATCAGTAGAGCTGCTCTAATTCCTAACTTTTTAGGACCCATTGGTTCACTTTCTATATTTGGCTTATGCAATACCTATATTCTTACCAAAATTTTCACTTTTCTCAGTTTGGGCAGAGTTGGTATGTTAGCTTTCAATCAAAGAACACCAGTTGATTCCAAAATGGATTCTGGAAGGGGGGCAAGTTGTAGATCTGAGAAAGGTAAAGTATTTGGAAATATTTACCCACACTAAGAGGAGAAACTGCAGTGTGGCTGCTATTTCAAGACTGAGACAAGACAGCAATTCCTCATGGCATGCACTTGCAAAGCAGTTAATTAATCTATAAACTGTTACACCTGGATCTCTGCCACAACTGGAGAGAATTCTATTTTCTAGTGAAGAATAATCGTGAAGAGTGTACTGATGGCAGCACTGGAGCACATAAACTCAGTCTTTATCCCACTTAACCTACCGGTAGCAGGAACTATATTTAGTTACTATTATTATTAATGGAGAAACAATAAAAGTGTTTTCTTTAGAATCAAGAACCAGTATTATTTTAATAAATATTACACAAAAAAATCTAGTGAGTAGGTTAAACCTTTTAAATAATTGCAATTAATAAAATAATGAATGAAGGACTAATGTTTATTCACACAAAATACACATAAAAGAACCCAAGGTTTGGAAAGGTGGTTTTAGTGAATGGACTGAATTTGATAATTATATATGTGAGTGTGATTGTTTCTTCTCTTCTTACATTTTTTTTATGATTGGTGTGTGTGTACATACACATGTGTGGTATGCATTGTGTGTACCTTTTTTCTTCATATTTGAACATGTTGTACCTTCTAATTTGTTGTTTGAAACAAACAATAAGATTTTCCAGTTCCTATCTTGTCTATCTACTTAAGATTGTCAAACATTGTCAATCTGTTCTTTTTATTCTGGTGGAGAATAGTAAATAGAAGGCTTAATGTAGGATTATGCTATAAAAACTGGCAGCACTGACTGGTTGGCTCAGTAATAGAGCATCAGCCCAGTGTGTAGAAGTCCCAGGTTTAATTCCCAGCCAGGGCACACAGGAGAAGGGTCCATCTGCTTCTCCACCCTTCCCTCATCCTTCCTCTCTGTCTCTTTCTCTCCCTCTCCCACAGCCAAGTCTCCATTGGAGCAAAGTTGGCCCGGCACTGAGGATGGCTCTATGGCCTCCACTTCAGGTGCTAGAATGGCTCCAGTTGCAATGGAGCAACAGCCCAGATAGACAGAGCATCGCCCCCTAGTGGGCTTGCCTGGTTGATTCCCATCGGGTGCATGAGGGAGTCTGTCTCTCTGCCTCCCTGCTTCTCACTTCAGAAAAATACAAAAACAAACAAACAAAAACCTTGCAGAGTTAGAGTAAACAATCAGAGAAAGCAAGGTGCCCTAGGGTGAAAACCTGTAGCAGATGAGATTCCACGGGCCTCTCTGATAGGTACTGGAAATAGTATCTTCTGCAAACAGCAAAACATCAGGATAAGATTCAATAACAGAAAATGTTTAGGCTTGCCTGACCAGGCGGTGGATAGAGCGTTGGACTGGGATGCGGAAGACCCGGGTTCGAGACCCCGAGCTAGTCAGCTTGGACCCAAGGTCGCTGGCTCCAGCAAGGGGTTGCTTGGTCTGCTGAATACCCGCGGTCAAGGCACATGTGAGAAAGCAATCAGTGAACAACTATGGTGTCGCAAGAGCAACGAGAAACTAATGATTGATGCTTCTCACCTCTCTCTGTTCCTGTCTGTATGTCTCTGTCTATCCCTCTCTCTGACTCTCTCTCTCTCCTTGGAAAAAAATAAAGTTAAAAAAAAAAAAAAAAGAAAATGTTTAGGCTCTCAGAACAGAGATTAGCAGTCAGCCTATTCCTTGTCCTTTACCTCAGCCCCCGAAAACTTCTTCCTTCAACTTCCTTCAAGTATATGTACTGTCTAATAAATATCTCAGTAAGGCTGGGGGCAGGGCTTCAGTCATCCAGTCTGCTGACCAGGGCTGTTGCCTCCCCTCACCCCCTTGGGGCATTTCATCCGGTCTCTGAGTAGTTCATTGTCACCACAACAGCTTAATGCTTAGAAATTTGTTCTAAGTATAAGGGAGATTACTGAAAGCAATCTTGTGTTCTTGTTCTGATTATCTAATTTGTTTCAATCAAAATATGAACAATGCTAATAATGACATACATATTATACTTTCAACATGATCAGCTGCTTAATCATTACATTTATAGCATCAAATGACTGATTTTATTAGTAATCAAGACATTATTTTAATAGATATTAAACACATATATTAAAAAAAGACAATCTGCTGATCTTTATAGTATAGCTTTTCAGGTTTTATATAGTCCTTTATTTGATGTTTTTGTTGTCTTATTAATGGATTCTAAGAATTTTTTAGAAGTTGGTATTTTTAAAATTCTAGCATTTATTATTCTTTTGTAAATAGAGACCCTTGGCTTATATTGACTTCTGTAATAACAGTGATCAATAATTTTGACAAACCAAATGTATTTGCAGTATCCTTTCAAAAACAGCATTTTTATTATAAAAGAATATTGTTTTACCTACAGCAAATCCATTTAGAAATAATTTCCTGCTCAATAAAGCGGTTTTTCTTAAAAATTTAATGCACATTGTTTTGGCTAAAACAACAGAGGATGCTGATTACACATCAACTACATTAGACAGAGTGTCCTGCTTTATAATTGCTAAACTGTACTAAAAATCTTAGAGTAAGATTATGTGACAGCTGTTTCTTGGTTTGTTTATAAAATTGAGATGTTTGTTTCATAAAGCAATCTCTGAGATAAAAGATAGTTTTAATATTCAGGTAATAGATTTATTGAAATTAGGAAACTAGGAAGCAATAATGATGCAAAATGATTAATTCTCATTGCTCTTATCCCATCATTTTTACAGCTTTAGTTAGTAATAACTGTGTATAATGTGTATGTGTGCTTGTGTTTATAAAAAGTCTTCTATAACTCGCTCTCTCTCTCTCTCTCTCTCACACACACACACACACACACACACACACACACACACACACACAGATTTCTTAAATGACCTAATAGAAAGATTACAAAAGATGCAAAGAGGCCATAAGAAAAAAGGATAGAACAGGATTCCAGAATACATCATTACCTAGGCACTTTACCAGGCCTCCATAACATTCATAAAGTGTATTTTTCCATAATGAAGAATTACAATCAATACAATTAAAATCAACAATTATACCATTGATCTAGGCATTTAATCATAATTATTCTAAGTAATATTCAATAGAGTAGTTTTCTAAGTGTTTGAAAACATTCTGCAGGCTTAAGTCACCGCTCTGTCTTTCTGTAAACACCCTTACCTATCTTTCTTTATTAACAGGTATCTTAGGGTGGTATTTTAAGATTTTTATATAACTCAGATTTTTTTTTAAATTGTCCTCTGACAGAGTACTTGTTTCTTTTACTAGATCAGGCATTTTAAAAAGGAAAGTCATATATTTTTGTCTTTTCAAATTTTCAGCATCTGGATAGTGTGTGTGTGTGTGTGTGTGTGTGTCTGCACTCAGGATTTTCTCTCGATCTGAAGATGCTGCCATTGCCATATAGGTGGTGTTTACCTGCATAAAATTGTAAAGCCAGGAAGAGGTCAGTAGCTGCAATGAATGGGGAGCAGCAAGGAACACTGAGTAAGAGCCTTCCTGAACTTAAAATACAGAACACTACAGTGTGATGCTCTTGAGCTAAGTACAAAAAAACAGTATCTTTTGAGAAAGGAGAGGCAAATGTTGTTAAGAAGTAAAATGAGATGCAGAGAGAGAACAGATTATTGCAGTTAGCAATGCAGAAATGTTTAGTGACAATGATAAGTCCAGCTTGGAAGGAATTCTAAGGATGTAAACCTGTTGGAGCATGCTTAAGAGAGAGAGGGAAGAAAAAAGGAGAATAAGCAGAAACAGGAAGTAGAGGAAATTCTTTCCAGGCATTTTATTTTGAAGGGTAGTGGAAAAATGGGATGCAAGTGGATGTCAGGTCAAAAGAAGAAGTTTGTATTTTTGTATTTCCCTATGGAAGAACTAGAGACAGCTTTACTGTACATTGTAAATTAGACAGTATGAGAGGAACAACTGATGAAGAGGGAAAGAGAGTGCAAAGCTGAGGATTTTTATAGTACGGCTCTGTATATATGCAATACATACATTACAGAAATTCTGGGCAGCGCATTGCACTGCTTACCACTGAATGCCCATGCCAAAGAGGTAGAGCCTTTTGTTTAGATCATTGATTAGTCTGTGATCTGTGGAAAAGAAATGTTGGAATCAATCCTGGTATACAACATGCAAATATATGTGGCAGTGAGGTATGCTGACACGTGAATCACAATGCTCTTTGCTAGTCACTGAAAAGCTTTTGTGATAAGTGACATGTGCCCTGATCTTATTTTTGTGTTGGAAAAAAACCCAGCAAAATACAAAAGCAGTCACTTTTATTTGTAATATGTAGACACCTTTGTATCATCTAGAAAATATTTTTCAATCATTTCCACTTATTTTACTTTAATATTTAGTCAGATAACCATAAATGCACCATAACTGTACGAAATTTTTATGCCATGAATTATAAATCCATCTTTTACTTTCTTCTAAAGAATGTGTTTAGAATGTAAATGCTTGAAAGTGACATAATGGGAGTGTAACTTTGAATTTATTTCACATAAGAAAAATAATAAATCAATCCAACTGTATCAAAGTGATAAAACTACAAGTTGGAAAACAGAAAACAGTAGCCACTATGCCAGAACACTTTAGTAAATGTGTTAAGATAATTTTATAACAACATAAAACAAATGCAAAACATTAAGTGTGAAGACATTTTGACAACATATTCTTGTCTGTTGAAATGTTATAAGCCTAATATATTACAAATGTGCTCAAAACACAGAAAACAACCTTCGAAGACATGTATGTAAATAACTGAAAAATTAACTTTTCTCTAAGTGACCTGAATGACCTCTGAAAATGGTTTGCTATTCACTTACCAAAGAAACCCCCACAACCTCGTGCAAATCAAGAGTTTTACATTTTTGTGTTCATTTTAAGAACACTTGTGAAAGTTTCCATGTCATCAAGGGAATGTATATCTGAAAAGCTACCAAGTACCTGAAGGACATCACTTTACAGAAGCAATGTGTGCCATTCGTTGTTACAATGGTGAAATTGGTAAGTGTGCTCAGGCCAGACAGTGGGGCAGGACACAGCGTCGGTGGCCCAAAAAAGAGTGATAAATTTCTGCTGCATAGGTGTGAAAATACAGAAAGTAATGTCAAACTTAAGGGTTTAGATGTAGATTCAAAACTGATGAAGTAATTTATAAAGTATCATCAATATACACGAGCCCATCAGTTCAGAACTAAAGTTCACAATTTCAGATCTACCCTTTGACTTTTATCATTGATTTATGTCCCCAACGCAATTTTTAAATAAACCCAGAGTGACTTATTTTTCTAACTGAAGGAAACTATCAAGCGTTAGGTATTCAAGCTCTCAGTAACTGAGGTGTTAGTACCATGTGTCTATTTAAAAAGTCCAATATTTTTTCTCCAGTACTACAAATGTGAATCTGAGTTCTAAAGTGGTAGATTTATGCTATTTAAAATTCTAAATATACCAGTATTAACAACTGACCATATTAACAAATTCCTTTAAATTAATAAAATGGTATTACTGAAAATATTAGGCTATAAAGAATTCATTTTATTCTGTTTCTTGAATTGAAAAGTTGTACCAATACCTTTTCCCTCAAATGTCAGTCATTTTCTACAAAATCAATGGGAAGTGAGATAATAATCTCTGATGACTTTGAAGGTCATCATCCAGTGTCTCCTTCATTTTATGAATGTCAAAACTAAATGGTTCATGAATTTCCCACAGTCTCTAAATGTTGGCATGACAGGGACTAGCACTAGAATTATTCATTCAAAGACTCATGTTTTATTTATTTTCTAACACACACATGTTGAATGTTTACTTTGTTTCCAAATCCTGGATTTGAATCCCCCTTCTATCATTTCCATACTGTGTAAATTAAGGCAACTTACTTAACTTTTGTGCTCCTCAGTTTCCTTTAAATTATTAACATAAGCCTGGCCTATGGTGGCGCAGTGGATAAAGCGTCGACCTGGGAACACTGAGGTCGCCAGTTCAAAACCCTGCACTGGTCTGGTCAAGGCACATATGGGAGTTGATGCTTCCAGCTCCTCCCTCCTTTCTCTCTTTCTCTCTCTCTCTCTCTCTCTCTCTCTCTCTCTCTCTCACACACACACACACACACACACACATACACACACTCTGTGTCTCCTCTCTAAAAATGAATAAAATAAAAAGAAATTAAATAAAAGACATTTATAAATTATTAACATACACCTCATAGTTATTATTGTGCAATGAGTTAACACATAGAAAGTGCTCAGAACAGGGGTCACAACACCGTGAGCTTTCTCTTTTTGGCATTATAATCCATCATCAAGTTATATTTCTTAGAGGAAATATGACTTTATCTTTCCTAAATGAACCCATTATTAACCAAACTGGGAAGCGCATGTGCCAATAGCAGCCATCTTTTATTTTCTCACATTCTTAGCATGTTAGAGTGATAAGTCAAAACATTGTGATAAAAATTAAATTTGGAAAAAAAAATGTTTTATTCCTATCTAAAAACGTAAATACAGAGAAGAGAGCCTACTCAGAACCATCTCTGTAGAACTGTACTCATTTACCCACACTTCTTTTTCTTTTTTCAATAAAAAAAAAAATAGCACAGCCAAAAAATAATCGTGGTTGTTAAGCATAGTTCTGTTAAAAATGTCTTTAAAAGTGGCACACACGAGTTTCTGTTTTGGAGATGAAAGTTTGGCACCACCAGGTTATTCCCAATGGCTGTGCTCTTGTCCTGAGTTTTTGCCCCTTCAAACAGGTTTTCAATTTCATATATTTTTTAACTTTTTATTGCCCAGTGCCCATTTTTAGTGTTCAGAATCGGTGTTTTATTATTTCAGAAGTGCTATGCCAGCAGTCATTACATTCTCAGCCAGATCTCCCTAAGGGCTACCTGTTAGCAATGGGCACTGACTAGTATTTGGTGCGTGTTATCTACCTGATCTCACCAGTAAGCCGTTAGGTTGCTAAATAGATGGTGGGGGGAAAGCTACTAGTTTATAAAACCAGGTTTTTTAACATTACTTTTTATCATTAGTTTCTTCAAGAAAAATATATTAGTAACTGTTGAAGACATTCACCAAAAATGTTTTAGAGTAAATTTGAAGGGGGGTAGAACTGTAAACACTACCTAGTAGCTCTAGCCCTGGCCTTAAGGGAATTATTTACCATATCTGAGTCTTGGGTTCCTCATCTGCAAATTGTGTCTGGTTAAATAGTTGGGTTTTTAAAAATTATAAACATAGTCGGCCTGACTTGTGGGGGCTCAGTGGATCAAGCACCGACCTGGAATGCTGAGGTCGCCGGTTCAAAACCCTGGACTTGCCCATCAAGGCACATATGGAAGTTGATGCCTCCTGCTCCTTCCTCCCTTCTCTCTCTCTCTCTCTCTCTCTCTCTCTCTCTCTCTCTCTCTCCCCTCTAAAATAAATTTAAAAAAATAATTTAAAAAGAAACATAGTCAATGTAAACTGTCATAGAGTAGATATTTAGTATTTTTTCCTTTTTTAGCATGAGTAAAATTGAATTATTCAGAAAAGCTGAGAAAATATAGGTTCTGTGCAAGAATAACTTATTAACTAATTGATTATGACCTTTGCCTTTTTATTACTACTGCTATTACTCTAGTTCAGTTCTATCATTCTTTCTGGCTTGGTCATTTACAATAACCTTCAAATTCCAATGTTCACAATGGTCTCCTAATATCATGTTTCTCTTATCTATGAGTGAAATCCTCAAAACTATTAGAATTTTATTCTTGATATTAACTCCAAATAATACATTTTTCATTTAATCCTCTGGGTTTACAGGGTATCAAAAATTTAAGGTCCTTCATAATCTGACCACAACCCATCTTGTTGTAAAGTACCATTTCACCGGGTTTATGTAGAGACACCAAGTCCAAATGAATTTTAAAGAGTTTTATTAAAAAGAGGAGATTTAATAATATGCCAGCCGCATATGACTAACACGGGGCATAGCTGACCCAAATCATGCATGCTGACTATAGCCCTGAGGCAGGTTATATACCTTTGATCACACACAGGTTGGTGGGAAAAGGGGGAGGAAGGAAAGATGACACAATTCATTAGCAAGTTTATAACATTCGTCTATTGAATTTATAAAAAAAAACATTTCTATATGTTAAAAGTTATAAAAAATGTTGCTTTTCATATTAAAAGACATTTCCAAATCTTTCAGTGTTTATTTGCTATTCCTTTGCCTAGAGGTAATACATTGATTACATGTTTTTAGGAAGAGATGGGGAGTCTACATGGCACCAGGGAATAAGCATCTGCGAATGGCCCATCAAAGAAGGAAGTAGAAGAGAGGAAAAGATTTGCTTAATCTCTCCCTCCCCTCCCCTCCCCACACCTGGCTAGGTGTTTATACTGTTTCTCACAGAGGTGGGAGAAGGGGGAATCTAAGTCTTCCCAGTGCAAAATCTCTTTACAATATAAAGTTGTTGTCTATCCTGAGTTAGTGCAAATCATACACAAGTATAAAAATCATATTTACAAAATCTTTCTGTATGCTTAGCCCAAATTATAAAATGCCCTTTAAACTTCATAGTAAAAGGGGTTTCCTACACAGTATGTCTCTGTAAGCCAGAAAACTCCTATATCTCTTTCCCTTCACTTCCCACAGAAAAGAGAGGACAAGAAATCTGACTATTTCTCCTAAAACATCAATATTAATTTTTCAATTCTTTGGTTCCTTACCACAATCTCTCCATATTTATTTACAGATACTTTTTATGTTACACTTAAGATTTACTCTTGTTACTAGAACAATACAGGTTTGGGGCAGCTCATCATTCAGCCAATCAAAACAGACAAACTGGACTGAGTATATAAGAGTGTCTTTAATTCATAAATACCAGTACCCTGGAAGGGAGGGGAGTCCCGTCTACAAAGCTGCCTTGCATTGTCTCCTGGTGCTAGCAGTTTTTATAGGGTTCAAAGGAAAAGGAAAAAGGAAAAAATCCATGCAATCAGTCATACAACAATGTGCAGGAGGTGAATTTTATGTTTGGTTAGTGTGGTAAGAAGAATTCTACAAAGGCCCCAAAGATTTGAATCTCCCAGTGTTAACCTACTTTGTAATCTCATTTTTTATAAGAAAAAGCCATGAATATAATGGAATTAACTCTCATGATGATATTACGTTAAACAGTAAAGATGAAAGCATTTTGCAGATGTAAGTAAAGTCCGTAATCAGTTTGACTTTGAGTTCATCAAAAGGAAGATTATTCTGGTTGGGCCTGACCTTATTAGAAGAGTCCTCAAAAGACTGTTTAGGCTTTTGTTGGTATCAGAGAGGTTACCCATCTGGTCTTGAACAAACAAGCTGCCAAGTGTTCTACAGCTGCAAATATTGAACTCTGCCAACAGTTACCATGGACTTGCAACAGGAACTTGAGCATCAGCTCTAGCAAACATCTTCATTTTAGATGTGAACACCCTGAGCACAGGACCCATATTAGCCATGCCTCGACTTCTGACCTACAGGTGAGATAAAAAATGAGTGTTGTTTTAAACTGCAAAATCTGTGGTGACTTCTATGCAGCATTACAAATCTAATACAGGGAGATCTTAGTGAGAAAGCATTGCTCAATTATTTATTCCCTGGGAGCTTCCTGACAACAAGATGCATGTGACCATTTTTTGCATGGAAATCCTGTGATTTTTCTAGTGGTACACTTTAAGTAGGTTGGTATTAAGCTGAAACCAAATATCAGTAGTAGTAAGTTCTTGTCACACTGTATAAAATCATGCTCTTCCCTTGACTAATTATAAAGGTAAAGTTTGATTCTTAATCTAAATCCTGAATAGCTCTCATAGGTTTGTGAATTATATATGGAGAAAATAACTATAGGTTCTTTATTGGATGTTTTCAAGCCCAAAAATCTACAATGTTTTTTTCGTCATACACCAATAATGCATTACCAATATTGCACATCATTACTGCTAACCAAGACAATTGAAAGAGAAATAAAGTAACTAGAAAAATAAAGTTCATCATAGAGAAAATGGTATTTCTCTATCAAAATATATATAACAATTTTACTGTGGTCATTAAAACAATCACCCCTGAGTTTCATTATTTTCTTCCTGATGTTAAATGGGAAAACCAAACTTTGCTTTTTAACTGCATAATTACAAAGATGGTCAGGGTAGAAAAAAACCATTACGAACACCATGTCCTTGAATGACGTCTGAGTTGTTGTTTGGAATGAATTTGCATAACTGGCAGCTTTGAGCTTCCTAAATCTCCTTGGCAGAAATTGTGTCCCAATTGTTTTCACCAGAACCAAGATAACAATGTCCTTAAATAAAATTGTCACTTAATTTCCTTTTGAATTCTGACTGCATGATTGAATAAATATTGTCTGCTGAAACTGGCTGGGAAGATAAGCATTTCATGACAGTTAATATATTTTATATGCAAATATTTTGGCTTCTTTTTATATTGGAAATGTGGAAGAAAAATTTTGCTATCTATTTAATTTAGAATGTACTATCAAATCAGATGCACAAGTCCCTGAAATTAAATAGCTATTTTATTGTATCATGTTAGTAAAATGGTACATTTTGTACCGAGGAAATTCAATGATAATATGCTGATTTTGGTGTTCATGAAGTACTGCCAGAAAGAAATATATCTTTTTAGGCATAAATTATTCAAGTAAAATATGCAGTGTTTTCAAAAACCATTAACACATATATCCAAAACACACACATATACTTCAACTTGGCCTGACACCTCTTTTTCCAATTTATCTGAATCTACAATTAAATCATCATATATCTTATCATGACTGTATGGATTCCTTGAAACTATTTTAGATTGAATCTCACATGCTTTTCTAGGTACATACTTTGCTTAATATCATTTTAATGTATCATCTCAATCTAAAAATTCATAAACAATTTCTATTTGTTAAAAGATTCATAGGACTTATTTCCCTACATACTATGTTTTCAGTCTAATAAGCATTTTTAAAAAAAAGTATGATAGATGAGAAATATCTGAACATTTATGTATTTTAGAAATATGTGAATTATCTCTCACTCCCTAATGAAAGTTTCATATTGCCAATTCAAAAATAATTTACTTTCATGGTTATTTTTTGAATACCAATTGCCCTCCCTTCTTCGGTAGAGAAGCATAGTGTTTTAAGAGCCTTTGTGCAAGTAACATACTTTGTGAAAATTCCCCTCTTCTTTAAATTTGTAATTCTGCTGTTATCCCATTACATGGTGAACCCACTTTGAGTTTCCTGTAAACTTTCCTTTTGTTCAAACTGTTAAGAGAATATAATAATTACTTGTGTGTGTCATGAAAGGTAAAATGTGGGACGGGCAACAAAAAAACTTTGTGGATGTGGAGAAATGCAAAAAAAAAAAAAAAAAAAAAAAAGCTTGAAAATGACTAAAAGAAAAATACATCCCCTGTTGTATTTGGAAAGAAAAAAAAGCATTTTCTGCAAAATGGTAGATAAGAAAGTCAAACTGCACACACACATACACACACACATTATGTACAATATATATTTGGTTCTGCTTTCCTGGGAAACCCTGACTAATAGAGGGATCCATTCTATGCTGAAGGACTGGATTGTTTGATATGACTTAATACCATGGTAATAAACTTTCTCCTTTTAATTTCTTAACTTTACATTCAATATTTGTTGTGACCTCCTGAGACTAGATTCAATCAATTCAATTCAACATTTTATTTATATTTATATAACTATAATTATAAATTTAATATAATTTACATATAATTTATATAATAATTTTTAAATTCCCTCATTGAGGTGCAAATTATATAACATATATAATTAAATTTAGATTCATATAATTATTTAATAAGTTCAATAAATTCCATTAGAATTAAAAAAAATAAAATTAAATAAGTCAAATTGCATGGAGACTGAACAAATATTTAACCTATTATCTTAAAATTCATCTCTACCTACTCTGGCCAATTAAGTCTAATCCGATGTAAAATAAACTAATATTTTAATATTTAATTTTTTGTTTTGTAAATAACTAAAAGGAAAAGTTTTGTGATACTCTAGTGAATCTCTTACTTGTTTCTGTAGCACTCTATTCTCAGGAGGCCACAGCAAATATTAAGCAGTCTAGTTCTTCCCCATAGCATACATCCCTCTCTCAGCCAGGGTTTCCCCGGAAAAGCAGAACCAACTATAGACTATATATTACATACAATGCCCGTGTGTGTGTGTGTGTGTGTGTGTGTGTGTGTGTGTGTAAAGAGACTTATTTTAAAGAATTGGTTCACACATATGGGAGCTGGCAAATTCTAAACCTAGAGGGAAGGCTGTTAAGCTGAAAATCCAAGCAGGACTTTGACGACAGTTTTGAAGTAGAATTCTTTTTACAGGGAATTACTGTTTTTTTCACTAAGGCCTTCAACTGATTGGATGAGATCCAACCACACTCTCAAGAATAAGTTCTTTATTAAGTCAACCAATTATAGATATCAGTTGCATACATAAAATACATTCACAGCAACATTTAGACATAAAGTACATTCACAGCAACATTAGTGTTGGAACCAACTGGGCACCATAGCCTATTTAAGATTACCTAAAATTAACCATCACAAGCATTAGCCCAAAATATTAAAAGTAAAAACAGAAGAAAGGAAATAAAAGTGGAAACACTGTGGTCTTAAAAAATAAGTTTAGCCCTGGCCAGTTGGCTCAGCTCTAGAGCATCAGCCTGGCATGTAGAAGTACCAGGTTTGATTTCTGGTCATACAGAAGTAACCATCTGCTTCTCCACTTCTCCCCCCCCCCTTTTTTTTTTCACTCTGTCTCCTCCTCTCCTACAGCCATGGGTAGAATGGTTCGAGCATGTGGTCCCGGGTGCTGAGGATGGCTCCATCGCCCTGCCTCAGGCACTGAAATAGCTCAGTTGCCGAGCAATGGAGTAGCAGCCCCAGATTGGCAAAGCATTGCCCCTGAGTGATCTTGCTTATTGATGCATAAACTTATATATTCAAGATACTACGTCCTTCTTGATTAAACCAGTTGCAAATTTTGTCTTTATGTTTCTCACCTATGTTTTCATTTTTAATGGATTCCTTCAATAAACAATTATTTAATTTTAATATAGATTAGTTTATCAATCTTTTCCCTTATAATTTGTGTGTTTGTGTGTTTGCTGTAAGTAAGAAAATCTCTCTATCAAGTTCACTAGACATTTCTTTTAATTTTCTTCTAACTTGATAGAAATTTTTTGTATGGTTTAAAGGAGTTTATTTATAATGTATAATTAATATCTAAGAAACACCTAGTAAGTTCATCATTATTTTTTTCTGATCTACAATACCACATGATTTCTTTATATGTATGGGCCTCTTTACAAACTTCTATGTGCTCAATTAATCTACTTATCTACTCCAGTCTATATTTTAATTACTATTTTTAAGAATACAACTAGAATTTTATTAAGGTAGTATTACTCATTCTTGTTCTTCTTCATAAAACATTATTTATTTTAGCCTGACCAGGCGGTGGCGCAGTGGATAGAGCATCGGACTGGGATGCGGAAGACCCAGGTTCGAGACACCGAGGTCGCCAGCTTGAGCAGGGGGCCCATCTGGCTTGAGCAAAAGCTCGTCAGCTTGGACCCAAGGTCGCTGGCTCCAGCAAGGGGTGGCTCGGTCTGCTGAAGGCCTGCAGTCAAGGCACATGTGAGAAAGCAATCAATGAACAACTACGTTGTTACAACAGCAACGAAAAACTAATGATTGATTCTTCTCACCTCTCTCTGTTCCTGTCTGTCTATCCCTATCTATCCCTCTCTCTGACTCTCTCTCTGTCCCTGTAAAAAAAACAAAACAAAACATTATTTATTCATTGATCTTTGTCTTTCTATATTAATTATACAATCAGCTCTTCAAGTTTTATGGAAATAAAAACAGATTCAAATGGAATTTTGCAAAAGAGTTTAAGAATCTTGACATGGGTATGGTCCACTGGATTATCCAGGTGAGCTCAGTATAATTATAAGTATATTTTAAGAGGTAGGTAAGAGTATCAGAATGAGAGAATAGGAGATGTGACAATAAAGGCAGAGGTCAGAGAGAAGGAGACTTGCAGATGCTGCAATACTGACTTTGAAAATGGAAGGAGGATCCATCAGCCACGGATTCATAATCCTCAGCAGCTGGAAAGAACAAGGAAAGAAATTCTCCGGTACAACCTCTAGAATGAATGCAGCCCCACTGGCATTTTGGTTTTAGGTCTTTTGATCTATAAGATAGTAAATATTTGTTGTTTCAAGCTATGTTTATGGTATCTGGGCAGCAGTAGGAAACTAATTCAGAGTGGCTGGCAAGTTGAATTAAGGAAGTCAGCAGTGTAAGGAGTAAGGAGTGGGTGAATTAATCATAGAACTTAAAATGAGAATCAAATGTTTGTTGATTGATTCATTGAGTCAAAAACAACTCTAAGGTTTAGGACCTGAGCAAATGAAAATATAAAAATACTGTTTTCTGATATAATATTGATCTTGCTAGCAAGACTAAGAACAAGGAAATGACTTGAAGTCACTTTTAAATTGAAGTGTCCAGTAGACATTGAAGTGGAAAGTTGAATTGGCAGAAGGATTCGAGGAAGAAGACTAGTATCAAGATATATACTGCTCACAAAAATCAGGGGATAATTCAAAATAAATAGGCAGCTATAAAATATCCCCTAATTTTTGTGAGCAGTATATATTTGGAGATAACCAGTGCCTAAGGACTCTAAGAATGAATTACATTATCTACTGAGTGAATAAAAACAATAGGAAGTACCATGGACTGGGCACTGGATAGTTTAAAGGTCAGGAATATGAAAAAAACAATAACTGATACAGAGAAAATTAATTCCTTTAACTAAGAGAAAAACAGAGTTGGACCCTGAAAGTAAGTGAAGTAAATGGAGAGATCAACTGTATCCTATGGTGCTAAAAAGTCAGGCATGATGAAAACACGAATGGCAACTTGAACCAGAGCTGGTGAAGCAAAGTAATGAGAACAAAGCCTAAATAGACTGAGATAACAGAAAATTAGATAATGAAAATTTATAGTGAGTACTGACAATGTTTTTGTTAAGTTTTGTAAAAGACAAAACAAAGAAACAGGGTAGCCAAACAGAAAGGCAGTTTATGTTTTTTGGGTGTGTGTGTGTGTGTGTGTGTGTGTCCTATTACATAATTTTTTGCTAACAATTTAGTGGAGAAATGGTAAAGTGATGAGCTTGGCTACAGAAGCAGTAGGACTTCATTATACTATTGAGAAGTCTGGCTTGTATAACAGGAAGGAAAGAAATATATGCTCAGATATGGAGCTAAGAGCCTGTGGATTTCCTCTACTGAATTATTCAAATAATTCCCAGTGTTCTTGCAACATAACTGACATATAACTTATGTTAGTATAAGATGTACAACATAGGCCCTGGCCAGATGGCTCAGTGGTAGAGCATCACCCAGTGTGTGGATGTCCCAGGTTCAATTCCTGGTCAGGGCACACAGGAGAAGAGCCCATCTGCTTCTTCATACCCTCCCCTCACCTCTCATTTTTCTCTCTCTCTCTTTCTCTCTCTCTCTCTCTCTCTCTCCTCCTCCTCCTCTTCCTCCTCCTCCTCCTCCTCCTCCTCCTCCCCTCTTGCAGCCATTGGAGTGAGTTGGTCAAGGGCACTGAGGATGGCACCATGGCCTCCGCTTCAGGTATTAATAATTGGCCACAGTTACAACAGAGCAACAGCTCCAGATGGGCAGAGCACTGAACCCTAGTGGGCTTGCTGGGTGGATCCTGGTTGGGGCACATGAGGGAGTCTGTCTCTGCCTCCCCTCCTCTTATTAAAATTAAAAAAAAATAAAAAGATGTACAGCATAATCATTTGCTATATGTATATATTGCAAAATAATTACCACAATAAGTTTAGTTAACGTTCATCAACTCACATGATTACATTTTTTCCTTGTGTTGAGAACTTTTAAGATTTACTCTCTTATGGACTTTCTAATATGCAATACAATACTGTTAATTATAGTCACCATGCTGTACATTACATCCCCAGAACTTATTTACTTACAACAGAAAGTTTGTACCTTTGACCATCTTTTTCCAATTCCCCACTTCCTAACCCTGACCTCTGTTCTCTGTTTTTTGGAGTTTTTCTTTAGTTTGATTTGATTTATTTTATCTTATGAATGAAATAGGCAGCAAGATCAACAGTTGAATCAGGATCAAGTAATGAATGCCTGAAAAAAAGAGAAGGCATATAATATCCGTATATGAGAATATTATGACTACAAATTGTTTGGCAGGCATGGCCTGGGTCAATTTGGAAGAAAACATGACTGGTAACCTGCCAGGTTAATATGACAGACAGAAAAAGTCCACAGTACTATTGGTTCATAGAAGGGTTCATAAAATGGAGTAATGATATATGTGGCCAACAGTATCTAATCTCAAATGTGAGGGAAGTTGAGGACACGAGGAAGTGGAGATACATTAGACTAGTGGCAGGATCAATCAATTTGAGCTTCTAGTTGAGTTACTAATTCCTGAAGTTTGATTAATAAAAGTTATAATTTAGAGAAATATTGGTAGGTGGAGGGTGACTACCTTGAGGACTGCATTGTGAAAGAGGCACAGTTATTGATAATGGTCACATTTAGTTATGATCACTGCTGAGGCAGTGGGAGGATACGCTCTAAGAAGAACTGAACAGACAATATATTAGATCATTTGGTGGATATTAAACGCTTCAATAATAATGATAGCAAAGATCTAAGGCCAAAACTTCAAAGCCTGGGGTATTTTCAAGAGGAGAATTGGAAAAATTAGCCTGGAAGTATCCAAGTGAAGGCAGAAGAGATCTACCACACTTCCAACTATAACGGTGTGTGATTTGGCAGTCATGTGAGAGAGTTTCAGAGCAAACCATTTCTAAAAAGAAAGTGAGTGAAATTTTCAGGGCAGAAATGAGAGATGAAGGAAGTGTGTGGAGGAAGGACCTGAGTTCCAGATTATACAGTGAAAACATTGATGCCAGGTGTAAAATGGGGTTGGTTGAGGGGCACACAGAGCTGCAAGGTGATTAGTGTTCTGATGAGATGAGGGCCCAAGTATCTTGGACTTATGGTGACTTCAATAAATAGGGATAAAAGGCATAGTGGAAATCTCTTAAACTGATTATGTTGTTAATGCTCCCCTATGGGGTTTACTTTTCAAATTGATGCAGTAATCACATGAAAATTAAGTTGTTATTATGGAGAATGAGAAAATATGTCAGTGTTGTGAGAGAATTTAATTGCATTGATATTACAAATTATATACAAGTGTTCATGAATAACTAATGCTGTCAATTAATTCTAAATTGAAAAATTACAGCCACCTAAAGATTTCCAACTAAGAATTGAAATTAACTACATTTGATTTATCTAAATATCCAGATTAGACCAATAACCTTAATAAATCTTTAATATGCAATCCTTATTAAGTTCACTGAAAACTTGATTGTATTAAGTCTAAGTAATATGATATTGAGTGATTTCATTAATAAGCTCAATTGAATTAATCATTAACTGATGTCTTTTCAGCTTTGATAATAATCTTCATTCATTTTTAGAATCAACAATTTTTAAATGTTTAGCCTTATTTTATTCAGTTACAATAATGCCCAAGAAAAGGGCTCACAATGTAAACAGAGTCACCTCATACAAGAGACAGCTTAGCAATAACAGTGAAAAATGCTAATATCTCAGAGAATAGGGTCCATGTGGGATTTAACACAAGAGGAACGGCATCTAATTGCTGGCATATGGCAAAAATGCAACTGTGACAAAAAGAAGGAGCTACTTGTTTCTTTGTGTCCCCTGAGTGCCAGCAATGAGTCCTTTGCCTGCCTACTTAACTGCTAGTTCACTTTCTAGTGGATTTCTAAATACAGTGAAAATTCTACCCTACATAATTTCCACATTTCTAAGCAAATCTCCGTTACATCATTATGTTTCAAAATATTTTGTGGAAGTATTGACAGTCATGAAGGTGGGGACAGGAATCTCAAATTCATGTATGTTTAACCTGAGGAGGAGGCAACCAGTTACTAAGGGTCTATTTGAACAGGTAAAGTCAGCCCTGGTAAGTCCTTTACACTTTTAGATCCCTCTATTAAACCTGCCATCACTTCCAAAATGGATGCCACTTCTGACCTCAATCAACTCTACTTTGTAGCACTCCAACAGAGTGGTGCTTTCAAAGAGCTGCCAGTCAATAGTGGATAGACCAAGAGCATTGAAACTAATAGCAGATTTATGACTTAGCTTTCCCAAGAGTTATTTGTATCCTCAGAGGAAAATCAAAGATAAAACAAATAGTGTCCCACTCCACTCCAAAAAACCCCACCACCCCCATACTTCCAAAACACAAGGGAATACATATTAATACAGAATTTTCAAAATTGTAATGAGGACAACCTAATGTGCTATTTATAATACCAAGTAAGGTCTGTCATAACTTTCTGATCCTTTGTGTCTTTTTCATTCTGATGAACTTGTCTAAAACATTCACTCTACTTATGATGTATCACCCAAGTGATAATTGCTTATTTTAATTCCAGGAATTTGAATCCAGTAATTAGAATTGTTTACGTATGTTAATTTAGTTCAGGGAATTTTCTCACCTAAAGCTCTCACTAGATGACACTGTTTTGCCACTTTAAAGTGCTTCCAAATGCATGTACAACAGGCTGCTAGTGATTGTCTTTCCTTTCTAACAAAGGAATTGTTTTTTTTTAAAGATTTCACTTTAATAGGTTTCTGATTATACCAATGTTAAACAAAAAATGTCAATCTTTCACATACTTAGAGGAAGAATCTCTTTGAACTATAAAGCCTAGTGTATTTGTTAGCTTGTGAGGTATGAAAAGTTTTGTGCCTGTTCCCACATTCTTAAATGAATGTTCTAAACAATATTCAGCAATAATCAATGATGTATGACCATTTTATGCACCAGGTAAATCTCTAAGTGCTCTACATGTATTAAACAATGCAATCGCCACAAGAAACATTGAAAAAAGTAACCCAACATCATACATCTATGACATAACAGCACTCTAAATGAAGAGCCTACCTACTAAACCAATAGTGTCTGCTACTTACTCAATAACTACTTATAGATCAATATAACTGATTCCAAAATGCTTTTCTCCCAACACAGATATTGAAGTTCAATAATCCATTTCTCTCCTTCATTGGTTTTAGCATAAAAATATATTTAATACTCAGTAGCCTATATCTGTTAAGGAAAGAACAGACTTCTTAGATTCAAATCCCACTTATAACATTTACTGGGTGTGTGATCTTCGATAAGTTATTTAACCTTCTACATTTTTATAATGGGAATTTTCACAGTACTTAAATCAAGTAGTGATTGTGAGTTTTAAATGACATAATTGATCAAGGCATGTAGCTCACTCAATTCATGATATGTGATTATTATTTGAAATATAGTTCAAGCACAAAAGGAATTCTTTCTGGGTCACCACCACCAAGATTTACTGCAAAAGATATATTATGAGTACAGAAATAGCCAATTTGGTAATAAATGTGTATTAATTAAAAGCCATTTAAATGTTAATGGACATTTATCCACAATGATAAAAGTAGCTTTAAAAGAGTTGAGTTGAAGTACTTCCTTATATCTTAATTGGACTGGTTTATTTAGGTTTCTTGTAAAAAAAATTAAATTATTGTATCTGCATATAATCACAGAACAAATACTCTTCTTCCTCTGAAACAGGACAAAGAAAACAATATAACAATAAATAGTCTGCCATGCTCAGTAGATGTTAGTATTCTTTCTAATACAATCTCTTACCCCATATCTCTCCCTATAATCTCTTTTCAATGAGTCCTCTAATTTTTCTGCTTAATTATGGGTTAACTCACTAAAACTTTTAAACTCTTTTGTACTGCATATGTATATATGTATATTGTTAAAAATCTAGGTTCTTTCTGAAACTAGACTTTAGGAACACTAGCAGACCAACATTTACTCTCTAGGCAGAGGTTGAAATGTTTATGAAATGTTACAACTAAACATAAATTAGTTCTATAAGAGTATCTTTATGGTGTAGGTAGAACTAATATGAATAGCAGAACTGGCCTTTGCTTACTTAGGCTTTTCTACTCAATCACTTGTACGTACAACTTCACAAATATTAACCTGAGTTAAGTTTTTTTGATTTGTAGTAGTTGCCTATTAAAATGCAAATGCTATAAGAAGTGTTTTATATTTCTTTTAAAATATTATCTTATTTAATTGCTGGTTTTTTGTTTGTTGCTTGCTTTGAGGAAAAGAGAATGATTGGAATACAGAGTCAAGATGTGAAGAGAGAGACACTGTTTGGAGTGGTCAGAGAGAGACATGTAACCTGTTAAGGATAAAGGAAGTACCACAAAGTCTAGAGATTTCACCCACAAAAGTGGGTATTGTTATAACAGTTTTAGGTGTTGATATTAACCAGTTGTTTAATATTTTAAACCTTCCATTTAAATAGCTTATATAATGAATTAAGAATGTGCCTGATTCCCAGACTTCTGACTATTAACTTGCTTTTGTATATCTGTTTATTAATTTAGGACTTGGAATATAATGGGTAGCAGTTACATGTTTTATCATTCACTCATTCACATATGTGTTCATGCATGCATTTAACAAATATGGAATAATTGCTTTATAAGAGCCAGCAATTATACTTGAGCTTGAGGTTTCAGCAGTGAATGAAACAAATCCCTGATTTACTGAAGCTAGTATTCTGGTGAGAGGAAACAGTTAATAAGTGAATAAACAAATGAACATGAAACATGTTATATGGTAAATGCTATGAAGAAAAATAAAGTAAGGGCCCAAGTATAGGGCAGTCAGGGAAGGCATAGCTAAAAGAATGACATTTGAGCAGAGACTCAAATAAAGCCAGAGGAGAAAGCCACTTGAATATTGGGAGGTAGAGTGCTCCAAGTGAAGGGGACTGTGCTTGTAAATATACTGAGGCAGAAGTGTCCTTGCATGCTCGACTGACAGTAAGGAGACCTGTGTGGCTGGATTGGTGGGAAGTGTGCTGATAGGCAGGAAATGCGATTGTAACAATGGACAGGTGTACAATCAGATGGGGTCTTGGATACAATCAAATGGAAAATAGAAGAAGCAATTCCAAAATGCATTCTGCTATTTATTTGTCAGAGATTGAATTTAAAATTATGAAGTTTCTAGAAAATTTACCTCTTTTCCAGGTGACCATTTCTAAATGAAACTATCCACAGGCTTCCTGTGAGGTCTTTCACATTATTAATAAATAGATCTAATCTTTACAACTTGGAACATTTGTTTGGACTGATGTAGTATCTAACAATCTGGTACACATTGTCAACAGCTGTGCTCTCCAATAATATGTTACCCTTGAGACAGTGTGATATTTGAACAGTTCCAAATTCTTTACCCTTTAATAAGAAGTTGAATGTATTCAATGAGAGTTGGCTATCAAAACAAATGGTTTCAATTTTCAGAAAATAAAAAGCTATTTGGAAAAAAATGTATTTGCATTTTAACTTGAAGATTATTAATGTCTTATTTAGTAGTCCAAATATACTTACTGATATATTGTTATACAACCTATTATAGAAAGCCAATAAAAATAATTTTTAAAATTCTCTGAATAAAATATATTTAATGAACTCATATTTTCTAGAATATATTCAGTTATAATATAAATAATCTTTTAGGCCTTTAGTGGCTAGCTCAGTTGGTTAAAGGGGCATCCTGACATGCCAAGGTTGAAGGTTCAGCCCCCACTCAGGGCACATTTAAAAATCAACTAGTAACAGCATGAATGGGTAGAGCAACAAACAGATGTTTTCTCTCTATCCCTCCCTCTCACTCTAAAAAAACTAATAAATTTTAAAAAATATTTTATAGTATCACATATTTCAAATAGTTCCATGACCTAAATTCTTTATTTTACCCTAAATATTAAGTATTCTTTAACAGCACACACATATAAAATATCACTGCAAAATGCACCCCTTAGTTAGTATTAATTATTTGCCACAAAGTAATATACTACTTGTCTGATTAAATATCATATAAACCTTTATTGTTTCTATCTAGAAAGACAAACTCTTTTCTAGTTATTCCTCTAAACAGTTTCAAAATTGTTAACAAAATATGCACATTGGTATTTTTTATTATATATTACTTTTTTTTTTTTTTTTTTGCCTAAAGTTGTTTAGAGGAATATTCTATGTCAGAATTTCTCACTGTTAGAAAAGAGTGAGGCAGCTTGACTGGAATTGGGGGAAATGATACCCAGAAAAAATAGATAAGAACCCAGTTGCTTAATTTAGTCAGTTTTTATAAAACATTACTACCTACAAAGCCTCTTAAATCCAACCTTAGGACTGTTTGAACTCTGATGACCATACTACAGGACATAGTTAGAAGGAAAAAACTTCATCAAAGTTGTTTATTTTATATTACACTTTTTCTTTTTTCATGAGGACTTGTAGGGCACTTTTAGGATACAATGAAGTATACCAATAGAGCGCCCATTATCATTACCTTTCTGGTTTATTTGGCAATTTGGGTTTAAGGTAAATGGGTTTGATAGAGTATGTAAAACTTTTCCCTAAAACTACATCAGTAATTAATAAGTATCCTAAAAGCTGGCTTTGATACCAGAGAGAAAGACCATATGAATGTTCATGTGAATATGCAGCAGGATGTGATCAAAGGTTTAACTAAAACAATGCAAGCAAGTGTGGAGAATGTCAAATTCTATGACTCATTTAGTTTTATAGCTTGACCTTGTGTTGAATGTCCTGGGAAACTTCAATGACTGATCTATATCTACTGTCTAATTAGCAATTGATTGATTGATTGATTGATTTGGTATTAGAAGATATATTTCAAAAAAAGAAAAATTAGTAATACTTAACTCTAATGCAATCTCTTGCCTTATTATTTTTCTCATTGTGAATTAGGATACTGAAGTCTCTTTAAGACACATTGAAAGTAAATTATGTATATATAAGAGAGACAAGTAGAGAATGACAAATAAGGCGAATCAGTGAAAAAAAAGACATGAGTTGTCTCTTAGAAAGTATCTTAACTTGTTCAGGATAAATAATCTAAGGGGAAGAGCATTAATACATTTGGGGTCAAGAAAAAGGTGATAAAAATCTATGATCTGTAAAAGGATCTGTAAATAGCTGACACACTATTTGCTTTTCACTAAAACATCCCTTTAATGAAATATCAACTCAGTGGTTTTTCAGAACCAAAACTATAAAATGTAGGTTTTCTGCTTCTATAACAGTGACGAGGATTAAAGACTACTGGTTTAAAATAACCCAAGAACATTTCCTTTGGTCCAAAATACATTAACAGGGAGAGATTTACTCTTCTAGCTGAAACAAACAAAAGGATAAAATATACAAAATAACAGCTCTTAAACTATTCAGTGTCAGGCAACAATCGCAGCAATCTCTGAGAACTGGGAAACAAACAAGGTAATCCCTGTGATGATTATAACTTTTCTTCTAGAGAAAATTTCGTCTGCATACAAGGAAAGGGAGCCAATGTAGAACCAAATGCTCTTTCTGTGTTAAAGAGATGGATATAGGGGTCCTGAGAAGGTAATTAATTTAGAGCTTGGAGGGAACCATACTGGAGAAGAGATGGCTGCATATGGAAACACTAGAAATATATAGAATGTCCCCTTTAACTGTTCAGTTGGAAACTTTTCAGCATATGTGTATCAAAGAAACTACCTAGAGCCAGGGAAAGAACCACATCATAGAATTAAACAAAAAGTTCCCATAGGTAAAATTAGAAAACCACACAACTGAGGGGCATTGGTTAGACTATTAGAAGGATATTACCTCAGTGGTAGGTTAACCTTAGACTAAATGTGGCTCATGTCCTGCTAAACAGATAATAAAAATGAGATACAAAGTGATCCAACTGTTTTGAAGGAACTTAATGATCTCCCAGAACAAAGACCAAGAATGTTAAGATTATAAAAATATGCAGCACCCAACAAGAAAAAATACACAATGTTAGGCATCCAATCAAAAATAACTAAGTACGTAAAGAAACAGGAATATACTGCTTATAATGAGAAAACTTAGTCAACCAAAAGTTTACCCCAAAATGACTTAACTAAGATTGGTAAACAAAAGACTAAAACAGTTATATATTTTTAAAGATTGTATTTATTCATTTTAGAGATGAGATAAAAAGAAAGAGAAGGGAGAGAGAAGGGAGGGGAGGAGCAGAAAGCATCAACTCCCATATGTGCCTCTATCAGGCAAGCCCAGGGTTTGAACCAGTGACTTTAGCATTCCAGGTTTATACACTGCACTACAACAGGTCAGCCAGGCATAGTTATATTTTCATGAAGGTAAATTTAACATATTAAAGATAGACATGAAAGATAGTAAAAAGTCTAAACAAATCTTTTATATATGAAAAATTACAATGTTTGAGAAGAAAATACACTGCTTAAAATAATGAGTGGACACTACAGAAGAAAAGGTTAATGAGCTCCAAGACAGTAATCAATACTACCCAAAATGAAACAGGGAGAAGAAATACACAGGCAGAGCCTCTGTGAACTGTGAAACAAATTTAAGCAGACAGATATATGTTAATTTGAAACCTAGAGAAAGGCAAGCAAAGGGAAACTATTTGAATAAATAATGACCAAATTTGTCCAAAATATCTGAATAATAAGAACTTTTTCCAAGCCCCAAAATTTTTTTTAAATTTTTTTTTTATTTTTTATTTTTATTTTATTCATTTTAGAGAGGAGACACAGAGAGAGAGAGAGAGAGAGAAAGAGAGAAAGCGGGGAGGAGCTGGAAGCTCAACTCCCATATGTGCCTTGACCAGACCAGTGCAGGGTTTTGAACTGGCGACCTCAGTGTTCCCAGGTCGACGCTTTATCCACTGCGCCACCACAGGTCAGGCCCAAGCCCAAAAATTTTTAAGAAAGTTACACAAAGGCACAGTTTTAAACAAATTACTTAAAAAGATGATAAAATAAATATCTTTAAAAACAAACACATTATATAATAAGGATAAGAAAGGTAAAGATGAGAGTAAATCTAAGTGGAGCAAAGAAAAAATTTAAACTCAACTCAAAATTTATTACCAAAAGAAATTATTTCAAAAATGAAAGTGAAAACCTTTCTCAGATATGCCAAATCTGAAAAAATTCATCAACAGCAGAACCACACAGAAATGTCAAAAAAAAAATCCTTCAGCAAAAGAAAAATGATATAAGATGAATATTACAGTAATATGTTATAGTAATTAAATATATAAAAATATAAAAAATATAGAAAATATATAGAAATAAGTTAGGATATAATATTAAAAGCCATTAAGGCAAGTGAATAAGGCTATGCCCTCTGGATGGGAACTAATTTACTGTGTAAGAATATAATAGGCAGACTATGCTTTTTGTGCAGGGTCCAGCTAGTATGTGTGGAATTATATAGATAAAAAGAGCTCCCTGGAAGGAACTCCTTTAAAGTGGTTTGATGTGACCACTCTGTAGATTAACATAAAAAAGAGCTCCCTCTGAGGAACTTTCCAAAAGTGGTTTGTTATGATAATCTCATAGATTAACTCCTGTTAGAAGGTGTATGCCAGAAAAGGGTACTAAAGCCTAGGGGCCCAGCTGCAGTTAATCATCCAGATACCCACTGAAAGTGGACTGTCTCCACGCCACTCTGACCAAGGACAGCCAAGAGGAGAACATCAACAGGGCCCCATTAAACTATAACTGGGCACGTCATAGAATTTGTGAGTAATAAACTGCCGGTGTGATTCATGCAACTAACTTGTGTATCGGTAGTGTCTTTTCTCCGGTACCAATAAGTAGAATCCTCATAGCCGCTTCAAGAGTAGTCTCAAGAGACTGCCAGCCCTGCTGTTAAGCAGGAGTGTCCCACCATGTGGGGAAGTAGAATTGGAGATGCCTGATGACATAGAGCTCAGGCTCTACTGGGACAATGAACATAAAGATTTACACAAAGGATGAAGAACATGAGGAATGTAATGATATAGGTAACTATAAAAAATTGTTTTAACATTCAGATCTCTGTATTAAATAAGATCATATTTTAATATCAAACTCGAGGGTTCACCACTTGGGGCACTCTTGCCACAAAGTAATTTTATTTACTTGCATCAAGTAAAGAAAACAGGGGACTCATATCTAAAGCTCTGTCTTTCTAAGAGAGTCTTACCCATTGCTTATGTACGCTGTTTGGTCAATTATATGTTGATTCTTCTTTTGTAGTTGGCTACACTGAGGTTGGCTTCCTGTCAAGCTTAATCCCTTTTACATGTGGTTTACAAAATATTGTTCTTCATTTTAACGTTTAGCAAGAGTAACACTTAATAAGAATGCCTCAGACCTTGAGACTCTAGTCCAGTGATAGGCAATCTTTTGAGCTTGGTGTGTCAAAATTCACCAAAAAACCGAGCACAACTTGGGTGGTGTTTCACTTCGAGAAAAACGGCCTAACCAGAAGTTTCAGAACTAGATGCTCTGTGCCTGAGTTCTGTTGTTTTGGCCTACAAACCTCCGGCACAGAGTGTCTACACTACGGCAAATGTTTTATCCTCGGCTACTGCACCTGGCTGTGCAGGAGCCGAGGATGAAACGTCCTTCTCGGCATGCGGCCCCATACTTCTCTGGTATGTGGCTGAGGCCGCATGTCATCAAAAATTCCTATGTGTGTCAGCACTGACATGCATGTCATAGGTTCGCCATCATGGCCCTAGTCCTATCTAACACTATGGCTTATAGCTTGCTAGATAATACATACCAAATATATTTCTGGAAATTGAAAACTACCTGTCTTGAAATAGTCAAGAAAGGGTAACATTTTTTCAGAGTTTCTCAGGATCTGCTCTCCAGCAAACCACACATAGTTAGATAATGCCAGGGTGGATGAGGTGGTATAGAGTGCCATTCCTATAATCTAAAAACCTCAAAGTATACAAATACTGCAATATGTTCTCCAGCATTTAATATCTTTTTATCCACTACAGAAATTAAGAAAATTTTGCACTGCTCTAAAGTTTGCTTTTGATGATGGTTTTACTTCAACCTTCTCCTGAATCTTCTTCTGAAGAAATCTTGTCCATATCTTTGTCCTGTCCCTCTACCTTACTTACTACCAAATAATGTGATTCTTTCATCTTTAAGAACCTAAGCTTTACTCACAATGATCCCAAAATAGTCTAAGCCTGAAAACACTCTCACATCTACAAGCCTAAGGCCAGAAGGACAACTGAATATCACAACTTGGTTTTATTTACAATTTAATAAAATATAAGTTAAATATATATACCGTATTTTTCACTCCATAAGACACACCAGACCATAAGACACACCTAAGGTTTTAAGGAGGAAAATAAGAAAAAATATATTCTGAACCAAATCGTGTATTAAAATATTTAATAAAATGCTGTCTTCTTCACTCCATAAAATGCACAGGCATTTTCCCCACCATTTTTTTTTTGGTGGGGGGGTGTCCTATGGAGCAAAAAATACGTTACAGGTATTGATCAACTTACGACCTATGCAACTCATGACCATTCGACTTTACGACCACAATGGCTAGCCACGACTGCTCCGCATCTGGAGCAGTTTTTGTATGCACCTGTATTTTGTAATTTTGTATGTTTTGCAAATATTAAACCAGTTGTACTGGTAATGCAGTGTTTTACTTACACCTGACGAATGTAAAAATAAGAAACAAAATGGTGTAGAGATGATACAAATGGCATAAAATGAACAAAGAAAATTATAATATATAACAATAATGAAAGAAAATTATGATAAAATATGACTTAAAGATTTTTATAACATCATTTCACAGTACTGTACATATAGCCTAGTGAATTTACGACCAAATCGTGTTATGACCGGTCTGTCGGATCCAATCATGGTCGTAAGTTGAGCACTAGCTGTACTTAATTTGTATGATTGTTCAAAAACCATTATACGCAGGCAAGACTATGCATAGCAACATGTATTCTCTAAGTTTCAATAAATTTCCCTTTTGTTTCTCTGCCTCTGCCAGTCCCAGTCCCAGATATCTCTATACATCAACATATATAATAGTTACAGATAAAAGCAAGCCATTTTACAAGCAAGACCACAAATAAAACCTTTGGTAGATATAAACTGCTATTTTGCCAGGCATAGGCCTAAACAAATGATTGTTAACGTTTTGTTTATTCCTCATTATCCAAAACAAATTTATGAATGGGTTTTGTAGGTGAGTACAGAAAAGAAGGAGGACGCAAACTTCATGCCTGTATGTTACACTTATTCTCCAGGAAATTAAATAGAAAAACAGAATCTAAAAACCGTGTTATGTGAATCATGAATCCTGTTAAAGGGTGTTATCCAGAGCAACACTTCTCAAACTTTAATGTGCAAACGGCTCACCAGAGGGACTTGTTAAATTACAGATTCAGATCCCGTGGCTCTGAGGTGGGACCGGAGTTCTGCATTCGTACCCAGCTCTCAAGTGTTAGGGCAGCAGCCAGTCCTCAGACCACACAGCGAGCCACAGGTATCTATCTAGCACTGATGCCCATAAACTGCTTGGGAGATCTTCAGAGCAGTTCGGCTTGCTACCTAGCCAGAACTTGGATTATCCAAGTTTTCCTTTGTTGAGTGAAATACCCAGTCTTAAACTAAATAGCTACAGGAGATTATTTGTATGAGTAAATAAGAGCGGCTTTAGGTTCACAGCAAAATTGATCTCCCGTACACTACTTCCCCCTCCCCAAGCCCAGCTGCCCCATTCTCAGCGTTCCCACCAGAGGGTGGTACATTGATGAGTCTGCATGGACACATCATAATCACCCGAAGTCCACTCCACACTTGACGTTACGGTCCAGTCTTGGTGCTGTCTATGAGTTTGGACAAATACATAATGATATGTGTCTACCATTAGAGTACCACACAGAATATTTTCACTGCTCTAAAAATCCTCTGCGCTCCATTCATCCTTCTCTCCCACCCAACCCTAAAAGCCACTGATTTTCTTTTCACTGACTCCATAGTTTTGCCTTTTTTCGAATGTCATACGTTTGAAATCATATAATATGTCCTGAAGATGAGCATATCTCATTAGTAATATGCAATTTATATCATTTGTACTTCCACAAATCATATAAATCCTGACTGTTTGGTAAAATAAACTTCTATTGATTCATTATAGATTGGAAAACCATAAAAAGGCAAATTTCAGGGATATTATATAAACTGGCCTGAATTATTTTTCAGCAATCAATTGTGCTTGTTAAATTATAATAATAGTGCAGTCTCTAATTGGCAGATTCTATGTTCTTGGCAAAGATAAATAGCCCTGAACTTGATTGCTTTAATATTTGCCAGCTATTCCTTCAAATTTTAACACTGAAAAGTAATGTAAGTATATGACCCCAAAATTTAGAGAACTGATACCACATGCAGCATTTTTCAATATATATTTTTAATGTACTATGGTTAAAGAAGCTTTCATTTTTAAGTTTTATTTATTTTTATTTATTTATTCATTTTAGAGGAAAGGAAGAGAGAGAGAGAGAGAGAGAGAGAGAGAGAGAGAGAGAGAGAAATAAGGGGGGGAGAAGAAGTAAGCTTCAACTCCCATATGTGCCTTGACCGGGTAAGCCCAGGGTTTTGAACCGGCAACCTCAGCATTCCAGGTCAATGCTTTATCCACTGCGCCACCACAGGTCAGGCTAACTTTTATTTTTAATTTATTGTGTTGACATAGTTTCAAGTGTCCCACTCAATAGAACACCCTCTACACACTGCACTGTGTCCCCCACACCCCATGCAGTCTCTTTTCATCCTCATTTTCCCCCTTTGTCCCCTGTGCCCCTACTGCAACCTCGCCTTTGCCCCTGGCTATTGCTACCCTGTTGTCTGTATATGTGTGTGTGTGTGTGTGTGTGTATATATATATATATATATATATATGTGTGTGTGTGTGTGTGTGTGTGTGTGTGTGTGTGTATGATTGTGGCTAATACCTTCTCCTTTTTTGATCCCATTGCATCCTCCTCTTTCCCTATGACAGCTGTCCATCTGTTTCCTGTGACCCTGCTTCTGTTTCTATGTTGTTCCTCAGCTTATTATATTCATTAGATTCCACATATAAGTGAGATCATATGGTATTTGTCTTCTCCAGGTTTATTTCACTTAGCATAATACTCTTCAAGTTCATTGTTGGGTAAACAAGCATGTTTAGGTTTGCTTGCTTGTACTTTGCATCGGTGTGGGACAGCAGCACATGTATGTAGTCTAGGGAAGGCTGAGAGTGCGTGTGCTCAGGCAGAAGATTGCAAATTGAGGATTGCCTGCCTCCATGGGAGGAGTGATTGTTTGCTATTGTTTGCCAAAGAAGGAGTATTTCTTCCAGCCTGTTTTGCTGTAGAGTGTTGAGGGGCTTGAGAGCCCTGGAGAGAGAGGAGAGAGAAAGTGAAAGAGTAAGAGAGAGAAAGCTCTGAGTTTGGTGGGTCCTGGGGGTTTGAAGGGTGAGTCCAGAAAATGAGTCCAGGTTGTGGAACTAGAGATGGCGTCTGGACTTGAGAGCCCTGAGTAAAAGGGAAGCAATCTTCCCTTCCTGTTTGCTTGTCTGCTGTTACGGGACTCTAATAAATGGAATGGCCCACCATTTTCTGGTCCCACAGTTCCTTTACTGTCTGCCCAATTCCAATGAGAATCTGCATGGCTATGGCCATGCATCCATCCACACTGTTGCAAAAGGTAAGACTTCTTTATTTTTCCCCACAGCCGAGTAGTATTCCATTGTGTAAACATACCAGTTTTTTTTTATCCACTCGTCTACTGACGGACACTTGGGCTGTTTCCAGATCTTGGTTATTGTAAATAATGTTGCAGTAGACATAGGGGTGCATACCTTCTTTTGAATTAGTGTTTAAGATTATTAAGATAATTCCTAGAAGTGGGATAGCTGGGTCATAGGTAGCTCCATTTTAAATTTTCTGAGAAAATGCCATACTGTTTTCCACAGAGGCTGCATCAGTGCATTCCCACCCACAGTGCAGGAAGGTTCCCTTACCTCCACACCCTGGAACAGTACTGGTTGTTTATTGATTTGTTAATGAAAGCCATTCTAGCAGGTGGGAGGTGATATTTCACTGTGGTTTAATTTGTATTTCTCTGATGATTAGCAGCATTGAGCATTTTTCCATGTCTATTGGCCCTCTGTATGCCCTTTAAGGAGAAGTATCTGTTCAGATCTTTTGCCATCTTTTTAATTGGATTGTTTACCAAGAAGCTTTCACTTTTTTTTAATTCATGGCATCTATTTTTCTTATAAACATACAGCCAAGACACTCCAGGCCCAGGGCAACTGTCAAGGGTAGCAGCCAAGAAGAGTCCAAATAGCAACTCTTTCATTCTGACCTTTTTATATAAAACAGATAGCATTTCTGGAGAACAGTGAATTAACCCATGTATTAAAATACACTCAGGCTTTATTTTAATCATGTGTGGTAAGATGACAGACATGGAGACAACTGCCTTGGAAAGAATAGTTTATCACTTAAAATTCCCAAGAGAAAGGGAAATGCCATACAATGAAGAACTACATGGCGAAGTCCCAGGATTTCTCAGTAGGCAGAAGGAAAGAGAGAGAAAGCACAGCCCACCCCAGAACATTTACTATGGTTTCTGCACAGGTAACACCACAAGGCAGCACAGGTGAATCTGGGAAAATTTAGAATTGGATCATTTGAATAGTTTATGCGTGCTCTGGGTGTTGTAGTAATATAAGGTTATAGTAATTAAATATAGAAATATAAAAATATGGAAGATATATAAAATTAATTAAAAGGATATTAAAATAATTATTAAAATTAAATAAAGTTATGCCATTTGGATAGGAATTAATATGGCTTAGTGCCATAACTCTGTAATGTGACAAACAGACTCTGACTTACAAGCAGAGCCCAGTTAGTATGTGTGTGAAGTTATACATAGATAAGAAGTAACTTGGTATTATTTACATTAACTTTGTAAATTAATGAAAATAAGAATATCTTAAAGAGTGGCTTAATGTAAACATTTCAGTAGAATGACATAGAGGGGATTCCCTGAGAGGAACTCCCAAAAAGGTGGTTTGAGGTGATAATTGTAGATTGACACCTGTTAGAAAGCCTTGGGCAGAAAAGGTACTAAAGCTGAGGGGCCCTCTGCTGCAGTAGTCACCCAGACTCCAACGTTGATGTGGACTGTCTCCATGCCCTCTGAGCTCTGACCAAATCCAGCCGAGAGGAGCTCGCCGACAGGGCCCCCTTAAGCTGGACCCAAGCATGCTAAAAGAATTTGTGAGTAATAAATTGCCTGTGTGATTATTGCAACTAATTTGTGTGTTGGTCATGTCTTTCCTCCAGTGGCACTTAACAGTAGCATCCTCATAGCCGCCTCAAGAATAGTCTCAAAGAGGCTGCCAACCCTGCTGATAAGGAAGAGGGTCCCACTGCACGGGGAAGCCGAATCAGGGATGCCTGATCAACCTAGAGCTTGGGCTCTACTAGGACACTGGGCTATTGGATGGTCTCTAGTTGTCAAGTGTTTGGCACTGGCATCATTGAGGGCAAGGGAAATACTGCTTTGGTCTGTGAGTCAGATAAAGAAGCTGTTGGGTGCATGGCTCTGAATTGCTTTGTCTACATATGAAAGGATGCTTGCAGGCAAGTTGTTTACTGTCTCTAGGTATTAGCTAACACTGGGAAGGGCTGGCCAGGCTCTCACAGGATGTCCCCCAAAGCCCCAAGAAGTCAAAGAATCATAAAATACAGAATATTTTTAAAATGAGTAATTCAACATATTTACCACAAAGAACAAATCATGTGATACCTAACCTCAGTTGGTGTTTCCTGCATATCGGCAAAACTCTGACCCCAGAAATACTCTTTACCCAACAGGTGATTTTGCAGCTGTTAGAGCCTACACCAGCCTTCCCAGAATTAGGTTTTATAACTTCATATCCTAGGCAAATAATTATTTTCTCTGATAAAATAAAATCAGAATCACTATTAATTTACTATGCCCTTGTCTTTATGTCCCTACAAGAATAGCAAATCACGCTCTTCTGTTCACAGGACTGTGGTAGGTATTTAGACAGACATGAGCAGAACAAGGACTATAGGCCAGTTGCAGGCCACAAGGGTGGAAAGCCCCAGGTGCCTAGCAAGGAAAACAAGGACTTCACCTCCAGGGTGACCTTTCTTCCCTTAATTGGTCATTCAGTTTAAATTGCCTCATTTCATATCGCTGGTCATGGAATTCAGACCCCCTCCATCTTTCCTCCCTTAACATAAAGCTAGTCACGTTGTTCTAAACCCCCTTAGAAGAGAAACAAATAAGAAAGCCTGAGAATAGTGCTTAATCATTAACCCCTAGAGAAAACATCTAGGCCTTGGTTGTGTTTCAGCTCCAGGCCTAGAAAAGCAGCAAAATCAGATAAAGGAAAGCCATGGCTGACTTCAGGACCAGCTACATTGACTAATGACCCCTTGCCTTTATGCCAACCAATCAGTGGAGACCATGACCTTAAAAGGACACATCTGGAAAGTTGATGAATATTCTATTGAGATCCTTTTTTGAGATTGCCCCTGTAAGGCCAGTAGCCAGTAGCCGTGGCCACCATCACAGCCACCTGGCCATTGTAGGATAGCATTTAATTCAGATTGATCTAAAGAAATTGTGGAGCCAAAAACTGGTGGTCCATTTTTCTTTATTCTAGACTCGTACTGGCAAATGAGTAAAAAACAAACACACAGGCGCCAAAACCCACTCACATGTGCCTCCAGTTCCATAACCAGAAGAATCTTTCTGGTTTTCATAGAATCAAAGGCCCCACCAGCCTTATTCACCTCTGTTCCCCATCTCCTTCTCTCTGCACAAACTGGCTTCTCCTTCAACATTTTGCCATTTTGGCTACCTCCTCCACATGTCCTTCCTGCCCTGCTACAACATGGGCTCCTCCTCCCTACTAGAATGTGGTCACTCTCCTCCAAAATGGCCTCCTAGCTCCTCTTTTTAAAATCTTTCGGCGTGAAAGCCCTCCCCCAACACACATTAGCATAATCAAGCCCCTTCCCAAGCAAGAAGGGCAATTAGCTGTATCACATGAGAGCATCGTCATATGAGAGCAGTGCTATATTTAATGAAGTGAGCAAAACCCAGAAAATACAGATTTTATAAGCCCGACAGCCCCCAGAGTCACCACCCTTAAAATCCCTTAGGACAGAGGTTTCAGTGCTCTCTTTCCTCTGGTAGTATACCTGTGCCTTTCCCTTCCTCTCCTCCTTTTCCTCTTCTTCCCCCAGAAGCATTTTCCTTGCCCCTCTCTTTCTCTTAAGCAGTAAGGGGCCCCACGAGACTTGCAACCAGGGGAGCAGTGGGCAGCAGGAGCTCACTGAGGGATAATCCCCTTGAACTTATCTCCAAGGTCCCCTTTTCTCTAACTTTATTCCCACATGGCCAATAAATTCTTCCTTCTACTTGCTACATTTTGTCTCTTGATTGAATCATTTCCCTCAAGCCAGACAAGAATCTAGGTCTCGTCCTCCCCACCCGCAACAGTAGATACCTAGTATAGTTGGTGCAAATGTAGTCTGCAGACAGGAAGTCTGAGTAAAATGATGTATCACAGGGAACAAACGGGCTAAATCACCTAGTGATTGTTAGTGTTAATCAGGATTTTGGAAATAAATAAGCTAGAAAGTCCTTGAATTATTTTTTGAAAGCATAGTGTTGTTTTATGTCTTAAAAATTATTTAATTATTGTTAGGAGAATTAATTTTAGACAACAAGAATGAAAATAAAACCACATTTGTAAAAATGTTAAATGTACTGTATAGATCACAAATGGGAAGACTAACAAATTAATAATAATCTATTTTTCTATCCAGGAACCTGATATACAGTATCTTTACATTAATATAAATCATTTTTAAATACCTACTAGAATTTCAGTATTTTTTAATTGTATAGCTTTTTCTTACTTTTTTTTTATTATACTAATGTAAATAGGCTTGTTCATCCAAATCATCACAGAACTTGTGTTTTCACTGTTAATATGGAGGCCAGTTATTCTACATATAAAATTTAATTCTACTGCCTTTCTGGAATCAGCTATTATTTTTAATATTTTGAAGTTATTCTTGGGTATTCATAGTAAAAAAGAAAAAAATAACATACTGAAAGAGATCAGGAGATATCATCCCAAAATATGCCAAATACACGTTGGTATAGAATAATTTTAAGTTGAAGGCATTTGAGATCCTGAAATCCCTTATCTGCCTAAAAGCAGAGTCTTCTATAAAAACCTCAATTTTCATAAATACCTTGCCTGTAGCAATTCTAATCTTCTCTTAGAGAGAAATCAGTGCCACATCCAAAGAGACATTGTCACAAAGTATCATATCCCCATTCATTCTTCTAAAGGACAATATCTTTCCAAAAAGTCATTTGCTTTTCTATAAGTACCTCTTATCTTCCTCCTTTCTGTTACTCTTAGATATAAAGACACCAAGTTTTAACCTTTCCTTCGAGTTACTAATAACAGTTTCTTTTATGTGTGTTCACCATGTACATGCTAATGCAATTTGTGTGCTTTTTATCTTTTTCCTGAGTAAACTATAGGGTGCCAGTTGGAATCTATATAATAATGTTGCTGGTACATTTATTCAATAATAAATGAAGCAATAGGTTGTGTTATTCAATAAAAAAATTTAAAAGGTGTATTAGGAGCAAATCTCAGCAAACTATTTTCTACACCATTTGAGGTGCACTTTCTGTAATTTTTCAGGAATGGCAAAATGAATAAGCTCTACAGGTGAAGAAACTTAATTTTATTTCCTGACAGATATCCTTTAAAAATTAGACTACTTTTCACCATACTATTGTGAGAAATAGTTTTGTAGGTCCCAAATAGATTTTAAGCTTATTTATTAAAAGTATTGTGTTTCTGGAGCACAGGTGTCACAGAACAGGATGCAAATGTTCTTGCTGAAGAGCATGAATGTGCTCTGAATGTCAGTAATTGGAAAACGCAATGTTTTACAAAAGCTCTCAGAGAGAGAGAGAAAGAAAGGAAGTGGCCATATTTTACCGAAACAGATCTTTAATACAAAATAGACACAGAGAGGCCCATTTCACTACAGAAGATCCAGGTATGTTCCATTTACAGAACTTCCTAGAACTTAGGATAGCACCATGATCATCTGGTTAATTATTGGAGAACATTGGAAACCTGTGGACTTTACTTTGGGACATCAAAAATCTTCCTACTTGATAGCTGTGCTTCTGAGGTTCTACTGATTAGCATTATTCTATATGAGATCACTGCCTGTTTGCAAATGGGTCCTGATCTACAATCAAATCAGTACAAAAATAAGGGTAAGCATTTGAAACAGGTGTGTGTACACTGAACTCAGGGATCCGCTGCCCATTTCAACAAATAAAGTACTACTGGAACACCATCATACTTATTTAAGTATTGCCTGTAGCTAATTTTGATTTCCAAGGGCAAAGTTGGTAGCTGTGACGAAGACCATATGGCCCATAAAGTCTAAGATAGTTAGAGAAAAAGTTTTGGAAAAACTCGGTCAAACTCCCATCCCATTTCCAGTTCATCCAGTTTCTCAACAGTAAGTAAGATGTTAGTCGAAGGCCTTTTGCACATGCTCTTTATCAAACTGAGAAAATTACTCTCTATTCCTACTTTACTGAGAGCTTTTATAAATAGAAGAATATTCAGTTATGGCAAATGTTTTATCTGTTTAATTGATATGTTTATACATTTTGTTTGTTTTAATTGCTAGGCTTATCTTTTTTCTGCTTTAATTAATGTTTATTCTTTTTTAGATTTTTTTATGTGCTGAGTTATATTAGTAGATTTTTGAATGTTGAACCAGCCTTGAATACCTGGATTAATTGGATTAATTCCTATTTGGTTGAGCTGTATAATAACTTTCACCAATTTTTGTATGAGATTTGCTAACATCTTGCTAAGGATATTTGCATATGTGTTCATAAAAGATACTGATCCCTACTCTTCCTTTCTTGTAATATCTTTTCCTGATTTGATATTATGCTAATAGTGGTCTCATGGAATAAGATAGGTAGTGTTCCCAATGCTTTTATTTTTTGAGAGTTTGGAGAATTGGTACTATTTCTTCCTTAAAAGTTTGATAGCATTCACTGTTAAAAGCCATCTGGCTCTTAGGATTTCTTTTTTGGAAGGTTATTAATTTTTATTCAAAATCTTTAATTGCTATTAAGATACTCAGATTACCTTTTTCTCCTTGTGTGAGTTCAGTACACTGTGTCTTCCAAGTAATTGTTCCATTTCATCTAAGTTAACAAGTTTGTGAACATAGAAATGTTTATAAAATTTATTATCATTTTAATATCCACAAAAATTAGTAATGATGACTCCTCTTATGCTTATAATATTGATAATTCATAATTTTCTTTTTCTCTTGGTTAGCCTGGCTAACCAAGAATTTTACTGATCTTATCAAAGAACCAGCTTTTGATTTCATTGATATTCTCTGCTGTTTTTTCATTTGCAATTTATAAATTTCTGTTCTAATTATTAATTTATTATCCCTGCTTTCTGATTAATAGAACGTTTCTCTAGCTTTTTAAGGTGGAAACTTAGGTTATTGATGAAGGATTGAAACTGGGGGCTGGTCCACTGGGGAGGGGAAAAGCCTATTTCAGTCTTCCTTGACAACTGGAAAGTCAGTATGAACCCCCAGCTAGGTCAGACCTGTAGGGACTCCAGTTGGACTGCCTTATCCCATATGAGACAGCTGACAGGCTAACGCCTTCCCAGTTCTATGAGCGAGCACTGAGAGAGCCGAACTGAAAACACAAGACTGATATGTTCCAAAAGGAAAATTTATTTAAAACACCTGGGCTCTGGCCAGTTGGCTCAGCGGTAGAGTGTCAGCACAACGTGTAGAAGTCCCAGGTTCAATTCCCAGTGTGGGCACACAGGAGAAGCACCCATCTGCTTTTCCACCCTTCCCCCTCTCCTTTCTCTCTGTCTCTATTTTCCCTCCTGCAGCCAAGGCTCTATTGGAACAAAGTTGGCCCTGGTGCTGAGGATGGCTCCATGGTCTCCGCCTCTAGCGCTAGAATGGCTCCAATTACAGCGAAGCAATGCCCTAGATGAGCAGAGCGTGGCCCCCTGGTGGGCATGCTGGGTGGATCCTGGTGGAGTGCATGTGGGAGGCTGTCTGTCGCCCCCCGCCACACCCCTGCTTATCACTTCAGAAAAATACAAAAAAATAAAATTAGAAAATAAAACGCCTGAGTACAGGCTGACCGAGACAGACTAAGCTGTGTAGGCCTGAGGGAGGATGAAGCAGGGTTTATGTAGTTTTGTCAGGGGTCTTGGAAAAAATGGCTGTTGTCACTGCCTCTATAGGTACAAAGGTAATATTTTTCATATGTGGATTGGAGTGGCATCACAGCTTCTCCAATTGTTTATCCCCTACTCAACTGTTTAAAAAAAGGCCCCAGGCAGAGGCTTCATTCAAGCCAGTTCCCCCTCCTCTCATGGGTTTGCAGTGCCCATGGGATGGGGGCTATCTATAAGAAGACAGCATCTCTGGGCCTGTGGCTAGGCTTTTATAAGCAACTATTGTGATTTAGACTCCTCTAATTGTGAGGTCCCTTCCCAATGTAAGCTTTCCCTGACACTTTTGCAAAGGTAAACTTTTTGCTAAATTTCAAAGTGAAGGCAAGGAAGCCATTAAGAGAGACAACAGCAAGCAAATTAACTACAACCTCACAGTAGGGGGTGAGAATGTTCTGTTTTGAGCCTGAGTGGGAAGTTGGGTGAGGGAAATTTAAGTTTTAAAGGGGCTCTGAATTTAAAGGAGCCCTGAACCTAAAACTAACAATTGATTTAACATATTTCTCTTTTTCTAGTAAATTAATTTAATGTTATAATGTCTCTCAAAGCATTACTTTCACTGCATTCTACAAATTTGGACAAGTTGTATTTTCATTCAGTTTAAAATAGTTTTAAAATCTTGGAGACTATTCAATTGATTTATGAAGTCTGCTTTAAAATTTCCAAATATTTGGAGATTTTATGTTTTTTACAGGGACAGAGAGAGAGTCAGAAAGAAAGATAGATAGGGACAGACAGACAGGGACAGAGAGAGATGAGAAGCATCAATCATCAGTTTTTCGTTGCAACACCTTAGTTGTTTGTTGATTGCTTTCTCATATGTGCCTTGACTGCGGGCCTTCAGCAGACCAAGTAACCCCTTGCTCGAGCCAGCAACCTTGGGTCCAAGCTGATGAGCTTTTGGCTCAAGTCAGATGAGCCCGAGCCCAAGCTGGCGACCTTGGGGTCTCCAACATGGGTCCTCCACATCCCAGTCTGATGCTCTATCCTCCGCAATACCATCTGGTCAGGCTATTTGGAGATTTGATTTTTTTTTTATGTTACTGATCTTTAATTTTATTCCAGTGTGTTCTAAGAACATACTTTAATGATTCATGTTGCTCTAAATTTATTAGTATTTTATGGTACAGAGTATGAGCTATCTTAATGAATATCACATGCAAGTTTAGGAGGAATGTGTATTCTGTCATTGTTGTATGAAGAAGTCTATATATTTCAGTTAGATCAAATTGATTAATAGTGCAATTCAGTGCACTACCCTTGGGATGGGGGCTGATCAGAAGACAGCATCTCTGGGCCTGTGGCTAGGTGCATGCGGGAGTCTGTCGGTTGCCCCACCGCCACCACCTTGTGTGAGTTCAGTACACTGTGTTTTCCAAGTAATTGTTCCATTTCATCTAAATTAACAAGTTTGTGAACATAGAAATGTTTAGAAAATATCTTTATTATAATTTTAATATCCACAAAATTAATAATGATAACTCCTCTTGTACTTATACTATTGATAATTCATAATTTTCTTTTGGCTCAAGCCAGATGAAGTAATGAAGTCTCTATTATAGTGAATATTTGTTTTTCAGTTCTGTCAGTTTTTGCCTCCTGTATCTGATGCTCTGTTGTTAGGCACATACACACTTCAGTTTATTATGTCTCCTTGGAGCATTGACCTCTTTATCCTTAAGGAGTGTTTCTCATTATTTCTGATCATTCTCCTTCTTTTGCAGTCTGCTTCATCTGAAATAATCTAGCAATTCCAGCTTTTATTTTTATTAGTGTTAACATGGTAAATTTTTTCCCTTTACTTTTAACATATAAGATTCTAAAACCTAACATTTTATCTCTATCTAAACTTGGGTTCCTCCTAGATTATGTTTATGCAGAATAAATGCAGAATTGTCCCAAGTGATATAAAACTATATGAATTGTTTATTTTCTTTTTGATAGGGAGTGTTTGTTTAAAAGAAGAAATCAAAAGGAAAGAGAATATCTCTATGGAATTTTGAGCACATAAGAAAAAATAGACTCAAATAAATTTAACCAATTCAAATTGTTGTGAAAGGTGTCTACACTAATAGAAGAACAGACATGAGATGTTTCAAAGACTACCATGAAGAAAAAAGAAAAGAAAAATTCCATTTTTAAGCACATTTTCAAAGTAATAATTTAAAAACAATATTTTTTTCTTTATCAACCAGTTACTTTTATTTCTATTTTCTTATTCTGGTCTAAAATATAAACTTACTGGAATTATTCTTATAATAATTTAAGTTTGTAATGAAAAGAAACATTCACTTCAAATACCATTATTTTTACAGCACAGGTTTTCTGTACTAGAAAGACAGTCAGTGTCTAGAAGATGACTGTATGGCCAATAGTCACTGTCATCACTGTCGGGGCCATTCACATGCAGGTTTCCATTGAATTTGGACAGACAGTAAAGAAACAGCAGAGCCAAAAAATGGTGGGCCATTCCTTTATTCAAGACTCGCATCAGCTGATGAGCAAACAAACACACAGGGCTACGAAGCCACTGACACTTCCTTCAGTTCCACAAACAAGAGAATCTTCTCTGGTTTTTCCTAGAATCAAAAGTCTCACCAGTCCCAAAGTTCCCTCACCTCTGGTTTCCTAGCTTCTCCTTCAGCACTCTGCCTTCTCTCTGCTCTCACTCTGCAAAAATGGCTTCTCTCTCTTCTTCTCCTTCTCTCTTTTTAAAACTTTTCTGGCACCAAAAACTCTCCTCCAGCACACATAAGCATAACAATGACCCTTTCCAAGTGGGAAGGTAATTAGCAATTTCACAGACCACATACTTGGCACTGCCTAGCGCCCATTTTTAACAATAAAAGTGAGCAAACTCAAAAAGCACAAATTTTACAAACTCATTTGCCCAACAATGACCCTTTGATATGTCACTATTTCAGTACAATCCAATTGGAATATATTTAAGCAATACTCTGTTCAAAGCAAGATGACTGGGAAAATAAATGAGGTAGTTATGTTTCTTTAAGTCTTTTAAAATTTTCTCAAAGACTTTCCTCTTTTTTTGTGTGGAGACAAGTTTATTTCAAGTCATTATATTCATTCTACCAATTATATGAAGGTTCTTGCCACTGACTAATTTTTTTTGCATTTTTAAATTTTTAATAGCACTTGATAAATGTCTAGTAGATAATAAGTAATTCCCCAGGGAGTAACATAATATTATATGTCATTGTTCAGTCTTTTCTGTCAGAAAACAAAAAGTAAGAAAAACATTTAAAAGGAAAATATATTCATAAAATAAAACAATGCTAGTACTAACTTTTGTATTTGCCAAATGGCATGTCTCTAAGACATTTGCCTGAGAAGACAAAACCTTTAGGACAAAGGGTCCAAAATATGTTGTAAAGTAAAGTGAATAATGAATTCTAGGCAGTGTCTTTTAGAATGCTTATTAAAGTTAAAAGTATATAATTAGTCTTCATTTCATGAAGTTTAATTTTTAAAGTGTTGTAGGAGCTAAGAAATTCTTGACATATATTTGATTCTTCAGAATAAGTAACATTGATTTAGCCTTTATTTCTTACCTCAGATATCTTGACATAGGAAGAAATTTTTTATTGTCACTGTTATTTTTAGTTATTCTCTTTCTTATGTTAACATTAAAGCTCCCTTTTGATTTTCCCATATAACAAGTCAATTATCTGCTTAGTACTCAAGGCACTGTGTTAGCAAAAGATGTCCTGAGCATATCCCACCCAATTTCAAAGTCAAGTCAATGTACCCACAGGAGACCAACACTTTCTTTTATTTTTTCATCAGAGGCTAGACTTTCTTCTCATTCTCCATTTCCCTGAAGGTTGAAGCAGAAGCTAAGATTTATTTTCCCCAATTTTATTTCATTTTGAAATACCTTTCATAGAATTAGTGGCCAATTTATACATTGTCTTATTTAGGAAAACAGTGTTTAGAAAAATGGTTATAAGAATTAAAATATATTTGTGCCCCATTCAAACTGAGTAGTAGAAGCTCAATAGGTTTCTATTTTAGGTTTCTACTGCAGTGCTTAGAGTTTTATAAACATTATGACATCATTTTTCTCATTTCCATATATCTGAAGAGTGAATTTAAAATAAAAAACACCATTTAAAAATAATGCAAATAGATGTGCCCATAGATATCACTATTACTTTTTCCCTAGTACTGTATAAGAAGGAAAAAGTACACTTGTCTGAACCCTACTATTTTTTCCAAAATGTTTTCTTTGTCAAGATACTTGACAAATGAATGGAATTTTCTTGGTCAAAGTCTCCATGAAGAAAGAGGCACTTGATTTTGGAGGAGAGAAGAATGTGCTAATGACTCAAAAAAGCATTTTCTTCCAGGAGAAGGAGTTTGTAGGATACTCTCATCAGACAATCAATGGCCCTTCAACATTTCCTACTTCACTGGGTCTTTCTCTTTGAGAGAAGCTGGAATGTTACAGTTCTTTTAAATCTAAGTTAGGTTTTATCTATGTTAAGAATCCTAGAATACCAAAGAAAAATGATGTGATAAATTAATATTTTTTGTTCCTTCTCTAGAGGTATAACTAGATTAAATATAATTTACCGATAACTCTTCTTTTAGATTCTTAGAAGCTTTTGATTCTTGGGTTTATGCATCTTTACAGACTTAATTCAAGAGCCACTAAAGAACAAGGTACTTTGCCTTTAACAGCTCTTGAATGAAATTCATGATATGATATAGTAAATAATTTAGCAGGCAGAGATAAACTTTCTAAACAGCATGTACAAGCTTGCAATTGCATCCAGTCTTCACACAGCCACAATGCAATCTCTGAAAACTCCTACACTTAATGAACTTTGCCAGTTTAACTTCAGGAGAAAAATGATTGAGATAATTGCTTACTAGAACATTTAGGGAGAAAAAGAAACCTGAAATTTCTACCTACAAAATATCAGATAATTTAAATATAAAAATTGACAAATGATTTACTTAAAGCAATCAATTTGAACAATGTTAGAACAAAACTTATATGTCCCTGCTGTGTTAAATATCTTTTCTCAGTACTTTTCCATACAAATGCTTTGACTTCTATAGATGCATTGCTCTTTTCTGCTGATGCATATGGTCTCTCTGGGACACAGAGACCCCGTGGCTGGGTCACAAATTGCTAACAAGTATCCTGTTGCTCATCCAGAGGCAATAAACTAACAGTAGAGAACAGAACATCTGACACCTGGGGTAGGACAGACTTCAACTCATAATATTAGCCTGGACCTGACTACCTACCCTATAAATGATATTCCCCTCACCTTCGTTTTTGCTGACACCATTTTCTGGGTTCAGTCCATCTGTGAGCAGATGTTTTAATAAACATTTTACTTAAAAACCTCTACGGCTTGAATCTTCTTGGTGCCTGACCTTACAGTCAATTGTTATACTTTCTCAATTCATTTAGTTTTAGATGGTAATCTATTAACTCTTTATGTCATTTACAGTACTTCTCAAGAGTTCAAAAAATTAAGTCTATAAGTACCATATACCTCTGGCAAAAAGATGCTTGGGATCTCATTAAAATCACAAGATAAACAGATTGCAAAGATTTATAAATTTAAAAAGAAAGTGTAAAGGCTCTTTTTAAATCTGACATGTCATTTAAATAATATATATGATAATTTGTTTTGCTCTCCAATTGTATAATTTAATGAGGTGATAAATAGAAGACAATAAACACAAGTCTTGAGTTCTTTCAGTTTGGTATCTTAGAAAACATACAGAGTATGCGTTACTATTTTATAAAGCACTGAGATGAGAAAACGTATGAAACTGGTATTATTTTCATCATCCAGTTAATTAAGCAATTGGTTTGAGCAGTTTTTATGACTTCAAGTAGATGGCTATTATCTTTCATGCAATTGTAAAGTTAATAGAATAAAATTGTTTATCCTTTGAAAGCCACAGAAACCTCACAAAACATTTTTTCAACCTAAGCATATATACTTTAGATGTCCTCAATTCTTAGGAAAGTTTATTTCTGTAATATTTCCTCTCACACTGTGATGTCCTTAATTCCATATAATTCCATATAAAATATATGAAAATTATTCTTTTTCTACTTAAATAAAATCTATTGAAATAAGCCCTATTTTAGAATTCCCAGGTCCACATATTTTTGTTATACAAATTTGGATTTAGTACATTTTCCTTTATTTCTTTATAATTATACAGATTTATCCCTTTATTCTCAATCTACACTCATATTTTCAAAACAATTTTTCAAATAGTGCTATTTATTTATTTTTCTATATAGTAATCAGTATTTTTTTTTTATTTCTAGAATAAAACGTTTTTGATAAAATGTTGCCTTTGGTTAAAGCAAAAGCATTGGACAAAATTCTACAACAGTTTATGATAAAATGCTTAAACTACAAAAAGAAAATTTCCTCAACCTGTTGCAGAGCACCTATTGAGAACCTACAATCAACATCTTAATACTATTTCCCCTAAGATCAGAAACAAGACAAGAATGTCTACTCTGCCATTTCTAGTCAACATTGTATGGAGGCTGGACAATTAGGCAATAACAATAAATAAAAGGCATGCATATTAGAAAGGAAGAAGTAAACGTCTCCATTTGCAAAAGACATAGCATACATAAGAAACCATATTAACAAATATTGCTGAACTAATAAATGTTCAAGATACAAGGTCAATATACAAATATAAATTATATTTCTATGCACTAGCAAGGAACAATAAAAAATGAAATTAATACACTTCCATTTACAAAAGCAACAGTGCAAATATATTGGAAATAAAATTGAGCAAAGAAGTGCAAGAACAAATGGAACATTCTTTAGCAGATACAGTATGGTACTTAAAAATACCTATAAGGCTGGGTTAGGCAAAGTCTTCTTAGATAATCCACAAAAAATACATGATACCAAAAGTAAAAAGAGAAAAATTGGTGAAGCAAAATTAATAACTCTGTACATGAAAGGACACTATCAAGAATGTAAAAATACAGCACATACAATGGCAAAAAAATACTCTCAAAATACTTATCTAATAAAGAACTGTATCTATAGTATACAAAGGACCCTGACAATTCAATAACAAAAAGACAACTAAAATTAAAAGTAGATAAGTCATCCAACTGACTTTTCTGCAAAAGGTATAAAAGTCACAATGAGCACATGAAAAGAAGCTGAGCATCATTAACCATCAGGAAAATACAAATCAAAACAATGAGATACCACTTCCCAACTAGTAGGATGGCTATGAAAAGAAATGACAGTATCAAGTGCTGACAAGGGTGTGAAAACTTCAGAACCCTTATCCTTAAATTCCTCTATAGGAATTTAAAATGATATAGTCCCCCTGAAGAACAGTTTAGCAATTTCTAAAACATTAAACACACAGTTACCCCGACCAAGCAATTTCTAGATATATACCCAAAAAATTGAAAACACCTATCCACACAGACTTGCACACAACTGTACAGAAATATTCCTAATAGCATTTCAAAATAGCCAAAATGTGAAAACAAGCCAAATACCTACCAGCTGACAGATAAACAAAGTGTAATATATTCACACAATGCCATTAAAAATAAAGTACTGATACATGCTGCAACATGAATCAGCCTTAAAACCATTATGTTATGGAGAAAAAGCTAGTCACAGAAAAACACATATGGTATGATTCTATGTGTACAAAAGGTCCACAATAGGCAAATCTGAAGAAACAAAAATTATTTTAAAGGTTACCTAGGCATAAGACATGGAGGGCTGTGGAGGCAGGGAAAGGAGAGCGACGGCTAATGTGTACAGGACTTCTTTCTGGAGGTGATGGAAATGTTATAAAATTGATTGTACTCATGACTGTACAACTCTCTGATACACTGAAAATCAATTAATTGTGCACTTGCAGTGAAATATATCTTAATGAAGCTATTATCTATCGATGTACATCAGTCAATCTAATTTACCACATTAACAAAAATAAAAGGAGAAATATCAAATGCTAATATCTGGAAAATATTTTGTAAAATTCAACCACCATATGTTTAACAAAACTCAGCACTAAAAATGGAAATAATGATTCTAAAAACTCTACAATAACCATCACACTTAAGTGAAATACAGAATTTCTCTTCTTGATTTTGAAAATGAGAGAAAAGTATCCTTTTTATAAATTAGATTTAACCTCGTATTTGAGTTTGTAATACATGCAATAAGGTCGGAAATGGAAGTAAACAGCATACAGACAGGTAAAGATATAATAAAATTGTCACTGTTTGCCTATAATTTAACTGTATCTTTAAAAAGTCCAGAAGAATGTGTGGGAAAACTATTAAGATTAATAAATTAATTAAGCAAAATCTCAGGATACAAGGTAAATATATATATAAACAAAAATATTTCTATGTTCCAGAAACAAATACCACAGGAAATGCATCAAACTATTATTTTAGTGGCATTAAAACCATCAAATACATAACAATGAAGCTAATGAAAATAGTCAAGGCTTCTACATTTAAAAGTGCAAAGCATTGTTGAGAAAAATTAAATAATCTAAATATGTGGAAGGATTATATCATGCTCGTGAATTGTTAGGTTTAATATTATGGATAACTCTCCTCAAATTTTTCTATGGGTTCTATGCAAAATATATAAATAACCCATGTGAATTAATAGGACAAGGCCAAAAATCTATTAGAATAAATGAACAATAGACTTGCAAACATGTTTTGTAATAATGTATATCCAAATGGACAATAATGAAAATATTGCTCACCTTCATTAGACTTCAGATAAATATAAAAGAAAACCACAATGAAATACCACTACATAAACCACCCCTTAAACAATGGCTAAGGTTTAAAAACTATCATGGACTGTACAAAAGTATTGGCAAGGATGAAAGCTAGTTTAACCCTCATACACTCCTAGTCTGAGTACAACTGCTTTGGTCATTTGTTTGGCAATATCTAGTAAAGTGTAATATGTAGACTTTATTACCCAGTAATTCTATTTCTAGATGTATAGCCAAGTAAAATGTCTATACACATTCAGTAGATACATAGTGCTAGGTATGAGTTTTTATAGCAGAACTACACAGAACAGTGCCAAATTATAGGCTTCCCAAATGTTCGACAGCCAGTAGATACATAAATGGAGATATGTTCACATATTGCATGGAATGTGATACAGCAAGAAAAATGTAAAACTACAACTTCCTTCATCAATATGGATGAACCTCATAACTTAAATCCTGAAAAATAAATGTCAGGCACAAAAGAGACCATATTGCATTTATATAAAATTCAAAAATTGCATAAACTATTACTTGGTTTCAGAAGTTGTCATAGTGGTGACTCTGGTGAGAAAAGAAAATGGGAGGAGGTGCTTGTAGGGAGATGAGAACATTTCTTATTGTTCTAGTTGTGTTTATATAACTAAGTAAAGCCTTAAAAACTGATCAGGCTATCCAATGTATTTGTATTTTTTTCTATGAAAGTTTTTCCTTCATAAATACTTTACCAAAAAAAAAGCATGGCAACATGAGTGAACATACATTTGGTATTAAGAAACAAAAAATATTGTGCTGTGCTTGAAATAAAAAAAAATTATTCTGAAGAGAATACGGAAACCTAACATGCTGTATAATCCAAACTAGAAGAATATTACCATAAAAAGAAGGAAGAGTTTACATCAGGTTCACTTGTCTTTTGAAAATCCAACCCATAATGTTACTTAAAAATCCAGATAAGTAAATGCTCCATTTTTTAGAACCTCTTTTTCTTTTCATGATTTCTTAAGGATATTCAACAGTAATTAAATAATATTTATAAATTATTCTGGTATCATTAATATAAATTGAACAGACCTAGAAAGTAAATTAATTTTTTAAAGAAATTGGTGTCTGTCCTAATGATTCTTCACCTTTTAGAAAGCAGTTCTCTCTTGGAACACTTTGTACTATATTTCCAAGTTTGAAGGCAAATGCTCTTATATTTTGAGGATAGAAACAAGATAAATTTACATTTTTATCTTCAGCCTTGCTGTAAATCAACAGATCAACATGTTCTTCATTGTTTATCCTAACATTAAATATAACATTAAAGATATGTTTTTAAATGAGGAAAGCAGCCCAAGTGGCTGGCTCAGTGGTAAACAATCGATCTATCTGGTGTGTAGAAGTCCCAGCTCAATTCCTGGTCAGTGGCGCAAAGGAAAAGCGACCATATCTGCTTCTCCTCCCCACCCTCTTTGCTCTCTCTCTCTCTCTCTATCTCTCTCTCTCTCTCCCTTCCTCTCCCACAGCCACTGGTTCAACTAATTCAAGCAAGTCAGCCCTGCGTGCTGAGAATGGCTCCATGGAGCCTCTGCCTCAGGCACTAAAAATAGCTTAGTTGCAAGCGCCAGCCCCAGACGGGGGTTTCCAGGTGAACTTTCGTGGGGGCGCATGTGGGAGTCTGTCTTACTATCTCCCCTCCTCTCACTTAAAAAAAGGGAAGTATTTTTTTCATTAGCTTCAGCTCATTTCTTATTTAAGGATATTATTGTGACAGGATTCTTAGGTTTATATAGCTCTTTCAAACTCAGTTATTTACTGTCCTTTTAATGGTATTAATACTGTATCACAGCTTTGTTGAATGAAACTACTTAAATTTTCATTTAAAAGAACAATATAAATTAATATTTTATACAATATTTAGAATATAATAAAACGTTTCTGAAACTTAGGAATACAAATGATGGAAAAAGAAAAAAAACCACACCAATGAATGTATGTGATAGAAGAAACAGTCGGGCTTTACTGGTCATACAAGGTGTACAGCCAGTAGTCACAGCCATTGCCACCAGGCAAATGCAGGTTTCCATTAGATTCAGACAGATGGTAAAGAAACAACGGAGCCCAAAACTGGTGGGCCAAGCCTTTATTCTAGCTTCACAATCTGCCGGCAAGTAAAAACAAACAGGGCATCAAAATCCGCTCCCATGTTCTCCGGTTCCACAACCAGGAGAATCTTTTCCAGTTTTTTCTAGAATTAAAGGCTCCACCAGTCTAAGTCACCTTTGGTTTCCCATCTCCTTCAGCACCCTGCCATCTTGACTGCTTCTTCCTCTTCAGCACACTTCCTACCTTATCTCACTCTGCAAAAACATGGCCTCTTCTCCTTTCTCCTTCTTCTTCAAACTTTTTGGTACAAAACCCCTTCCTCCAGTGACATTAGCATAACAATGGCCCTTCCCAAACAGGACAGTGGTAATTAGCTATTTCATGTGAGCAGGGGTCATTTTTAGCAATAAAAGCAAAATCAAATAACACAAATTTTACAAACTTATTTTCCCAACACAAGAAAAGTAATAGAATTTGATGACTGAAGTCAGATGACTTGACAATTAATAACAAGATTGTATGCCTTGGTTCAATGCTTGTGAAAATTTATTTTCCTAGATAATATACAAAGAACATATTACCTTTAAATTCCCACACTCAAGCTTATTTTGTGGTAAGTTGCCAAAGAACTGTAAAACTTAGTATTGGCTACGCCATTTTAAAGAGGAAAACTCAGGCTTTTTGCCCCCTCCTTTCTTTAGAGAATGGAGGGAGAAGAATGTGGGAGCTTCCTGACTTACAAGGACAACTGGGTCATCTAGTCACAATTTAATTATAATTCTTTGAAAGAATAAAGGTTATCTGAAAAACTTCCTTTCCCTTTCAATAAGAGACAATATTTACATATCCTACACTGGTTTTAACTCTCCCTCCCTTCCTGGAGTCCTGAGAGTAACTTATGCCAGAAAAAGGAATGGAAAGTAGACACTAAAAAATTAGTGAATGTCTTTGATATGTAAAACATCATCACTATTGTGTTACCTTATAGGTTTTAATATGTAGGAGTGTTTTTTATAGATCCTATAGATGAATGTTATAAGCTTGTTAATGATTGATTATTGTGTCATGTTTCCCCTTCCTTTTCTCCCCAACCTGTGTGTCATCAAGTCCATATAACAAGCTGTAGGGCTATTATGCACACTACACGATTTGGGTTAACTATACCCAGTGGAAATCATATGCAGTTGGCTCATTCAATAAATCTCCTCCTAAAAATTCTTCTGTATCCTGCCTTGGTGTCTCTACGTAATCCTGCGAAATTAAGGTATGATACTTTACAATAATTCTTGATGTAAAAATTATAGAAGCAATTGCTCTGATGATCACTGACTACATCATATCATCAAGGCACCCAGAACCTTACCCTTCTTGTACCAAGCAGTTATCTCTTGTTATCTTGCCACTGTCTTGAATTTTAGAAGGATCAATTATCACTGACTACCATATTAATAGCAGAATGTCTAATAAGCAGAGCAAATTTATTCTCTAATGTAATATTGGTCATACAACTAAACTAATTAGCTTATAGTGTCAAACTATACTGCTCACAAAAATTAGGGGATATTTCAAAATGAATATGAAGCAATAAAAAAGAAGCATTTGATTATTTTTACTAAACAAGAACATCAGAAAAGCAAACAAGTCAAAGCAAGTTGTTCAATTATGCAAATGAGATGCAAAACCAACTTTTATTTTATTGATGATAATGTACTATTTAAAAGGCTGGAAGTACTGGAGTATCTGCAAGTTCCCTGATCTTGAAAGTGCATTTGAAATATCCCCTAATTTTTGTGAGCAGTATATTTTAGTAATTCATATTGATCTCACTAAAATAGGTTCAAATAATATATCCAGAGACTCTGAATTTCTTCCTTTAAAGTCAGAATAAGGATCTATTCCTTGAAGAAAATGCATCAATTGTGAATTGTGTTTTTTCTTCTTTTAAAATAAATGAGCACATTTTGTCTTAACTGCTCTCTATTCGGCATCTACTGCCCTATCAAGTTAGCCGTCATTACTTCTCATTGTTTTTGAAATTTCTCCATCCCATTTTTCTTCATTGGAACACAGTCTCCAGTTTTTTTACTCTGACATAGTATATCTGTTCTTTAACACAATAATGTTCTTCATATCAGTTGCTTTTTTCCTATCCATCTCCTTTTAACAGAAACAACTACTATTCTAAGTCCATAATAGTAAACATTAAGATACTGGTAGTAGGTTACAGTTTTAATTGTTTGTTTTTACTTTGTAGTAAGAGATTTGAGTAGCTCTAACTGCAGTGTTTCACCGGGTTTCTCTTGTGACAAATATATTTGGAAGGCAGACTTTGGCTAAGTAAAGTCTGGGATTATGAATGAGACCAATGCAATTAGCCTTTCTTTTGGCTGACTGCTTTGTGTTTGCCTACCCTGTTATTTCATTCTCATGACAAACAACTAAGTACTGCCTGAAGCTGAGTATTTAGCAGTCATTCTCAATTCCTACATACTTATTTTGGAAATTAAATAGTCTCCTGTGCATTTAAAATTGTAATGTGAGATAAAAGTGAAGTACCAGCACGTAAGGTATTATACACTCCAGGATTGTAATAAATTATGCCATCTCAGTTTAAAAGATAAATAAATGTAACTTTAAACCACCTAATTTAAAGGTATCTTTTGCTAAAGAAAGGGGACTTTGAATCATGTTCTTATTGTTGTAATAGTACTTACTGCCATATATTTTCCCTAGAAGCTGCATTGACATAGGTGCATTTGAATAAATTAGTATAAATTTTCCTTTGAGGCCACAAGTACATAACTAAGGTGACCAATCATCCTTCTTTAGGGAGGATAGGCCTTCTTTTTTAAGTTCCAGCCTCCCTCAAAAAGTGTCCTCGTACATGTGACACCTCCTTTTTGATATTGGAAGACTAATCTGTAAATGTCCATATTGGATTGACACAGAGTCGATCCATTGCATATGATGTGACGTATTTGTTATTTCTTTTTATTTATTTATATTAGAGAGGAGACACAGAGTGAGAGAGAGAAAGAGAGAGAGAGAAAGGGGGGAGGAGCTAGAAGCATCAACTCCCATATGTGCCTTGACCAGAGCAGTGCAAGGTTTTGAACTGGCGACCTCAGTGTTCACAGGTCGACGCTTTATCCACTGTGCCACCACAGGTCAGGCTGATGTGACGTATTTGTATTTGACATGACAATTCGTCAAGGATCAGTACACTGCGGGGAGATGCTGTTGGGCAGATAAAATATGTTATGCTCACTTTGTTAAAGATGGCATTGCCCACGTGGAAGCCCATCGCCCGGGTGATAATATTAGTTGCCCTTCTTGCTTGGGATGGTCATGATTATATTAATGTGTGTGGGGAACAGGCTGTAAGCAGGCAGAATCATTATAGCCCAAGGCTTAGTTTTAAGACTAAGCCTTTCCCACTCTTTTTGATGTAGAGTGGTGCACTCTCATGAGGAATCCCATTATGCCTCAGATAACTGACTTTGTATCAGAGACTTCCTTTTCTGTATAGTGGATTAAAGGTTTTAAATCTACACTATAAAGTGGGACAAACCGAAAGCTTGCTCTCTCTGGGTTCCTGAGATTAGCATTAGACAGGAGAACAGAGGAGGAGAGCAGAGAAAGGCCATGTGGAGGAGGCCAAGAGAAGCAGCCAATATGGCTGAGTGCTGAGAGAGAAGCCAGTTTATGCATAATTTTTGCAGGAATAAGGAGATGGGGAAAAAAGGTGAATGAGTCTGGTGAGCTAGAAACCTTTGATTCTAGGAAACTCGGGTAATTCAGTGGCTTTGGGACCCCTGAATGGAAAGGGAAAGTGTTTCACCATTGTGTGTATTTCTTGCCCACCGGGTGCAAGCTAGGATTATTGATGATGGCTCACCAGTTCTTGGCTCCCTTGTTTCATTAAGGTCTGTTTGAATTTAATGTGAACCTGCACGAGCCAGGTAGCTATGATGGTGGCCGTGGCTACTGGCTTTACAGATGCGATTATGAGATGCATGTGCTCTGCATGGGAGACCTTGAGAGAGCACGTGATATACCGAGCTCACAAACAGCTTTGAGTACTTCTTACTGAAACATGACACAGCACATACAACATTGTAGACTCACGATTATTTCTTTCTCAGTGAATATTCAAGCCTAGACAGGTATGCACAATTCACGTTTTATTAATTCATTATCTATTTAATAATTTCCAAATATGTATAATTGTATTTACAAGTATTTTCCCGAAATTAGAGTTTTAAAGTGGAAATATAACCTTGAACCATATCTATTAATAACACATTTTGATTAAATACTTGCATAAAACAGATTCTTTTTAATTAGAAAATGATAAATACCCCCAAATATCACTCCAAATTAGTGGTTTTGACATTTGGTTTCACTAAATGAGTACTTTTTTCTAAAAATTATTATTAAAAATTAATAGGCAAGTAAGCATAATTACAATCTAAAATATTACAAATGTTTTTATTATGCATTTATCATATTATAGTGCATTATTGTTGCAATGAATAAAATGTTTCTTTTATTTATGATATTGCTTTCTTTAATTTATTTTTGTCCTCCTTTTCATTGTAAAAATGTTGGTCACCTTAACATAACAAATGAATGAAATACTCTACATAAAATAAACCAATGTAAATTTGGTAACTAATAGCCACTGAGAAGCTTCTTGCCCTTAATTTTTCAAATTATATCTATTTTGTAAATTTTAGCTGTAGCCTTCCCCCCCATCCTCACATATATATTACATTTCCATTTATGTACATATATACACAAAAATACAAACTACATAGGAAAGAAAATTGGAAAAAATTCCTAACTTATCAAGATATAAATAATTATACTTTATTTTACTCTGAAAAGCCATTAAGATTAATTATTAAAAAAAAAAAAAGTCAGGAACTTTAAAGCATTACCATCAAAGGTGAAAGTTAAAAAAGTCTCTCCTGAAAGGTTGAAACTGGGTGCTGGTTCACTGGGGAGGAGGAAAAGCCTATTTTCAATCTCCCTTGGCAAAAGGCAGGTCACTATAAACCTCGGACTAGATCTGAACTGCAGAGAACTCCACATGAACTGCCTTATCCCCTATGAGTGCACTGACAGGCTAAACCCCTTCTTGGGTCTATGGGTGGGCACTGGGAAAGCCGAATGGAAAACACAGGCTGGTGTGTTCCAAATGGAAAATGTATTTAAAACGCTGAGATGCAGGACCATGGAGACAGACTAAGCTGTGTCGGCCTGAGGGAGGAATGAAGCAAGGTTTATATATAGGTTAGTCAGGGATCTTGGTAAAAGTGGCTGACTTTGCTGCCTCTATAGGTACAAGGTAATATTTCTTTGTATGTGGATTGGAGTGGCCAAAGCTCTTCTAAATTGTTTATCTCTCAGCTCAACTGTCTATTATCAGGATCGGTTGTCAAAAAATAAAATAAAATAAAAAGGCCCTGTGCTGGTTCAATGGTCCTGGGCAGGGCCTTCAAGCAAGCCAGTGGCCTCTCCTCGCATGAGTTGGTCTATCAAAACCTCACGGTGAAGGATGAGAGTGATCTGTTTTGAGTCTAGTAGGAAGTTGGGTGAGGGGAATTTGAGTTTTAAAAGGGCTCTGGATTTAAAGGAGGCTTGAGCCTAAACCTAATATCTCCCTTTCTCTTGATTTCATTTTTGTTTTGTTTTAGTGTGTCAACTTCTCCAATGTTTAAAAAACCTGTTTAAAACCTTGTAAAAATATCTCTTTGACTCTAATTAATCAATTCCTTCTTGCCCAATGCATTTCATTCATACCAGAGCCATTAAGAGTTTCATGAATGAATTAGTTATTTCAGATTGTATCCTGAAGAACCAGAATGAATGGTTCTCATATTACCTAATAAATAGATAATAGTTCTGTAAAAGCAACATTAAGCTTGAACATCTTAGATAATATTTTCCCCCTATTCAAAGCATCTCTTTGTAATAAATAAGCTATTTCAAAGGGACCAGTGATATTGCACGTATAATTGATACTTATTAAATTTTTTGAGTTCACGTAAATTTGGTGCTCTGAAAAATATTTTAAGGTGTTTTAATACAATATGAGATTTAGGTTAGCTAAAACATATTGACATTTCTTTAGCATAAAAGGCATCACAAAATCCAATTAAAATGAAGTATTTTCAAATGCAATGCTTGGAAATATAAATTCAAATGCACTTGCTTATATATTAGTGAGTTTTATAATATTGTTCTAATGATGCCCTATCTACTGTGTAGATTGTAAACAGTTCGATGTAATTGAAATTTCTATCAGGACTGTAGAAATAATTGCTTGTTCTGCCAGCAGTTGGCTGTTTTCTTCTGCAGTTAATGCCAGCCAACTTTAGGTTCTCTTAAAATAAAATGTTTAAAGTAGGTCACAGTTATCTGACACTTCCTATTGCTAAATTTATAATTCATACTGAAATATTGTTCATAGAAGAAGTCACTTAATAAACTATTTCCTGGGCATTTTGTTTAAATATAATAATCTTTATAAAATCCATTCTTTAAAGCTACTATTTATCCAAAGCCATGATGTTAATGTTGTCTTATTTATTTATTTATTTATTTATTTTGTCCAGGTGAAGCACTTTGTAATGAGTTCAAGACTGTCCTCTCCTTGGAGGACAAGAATGCCTCCATGGCTTTATGTACCTTTGAAGTAAATATGTCTCCTTATCATAGAAAACAAAATTATATTTAATTTTTTATCAATAACATAGATAAGATGGTAAACTATAAAATAAAATTTAATAGTATTACCTAATTTATGCAACATTTCTTTGGGGCCTCTCATTTAAAATTCATCTTCTCAAACTCCTCCATCTTTCAGAGTCTTTGAAATGGTGAAGAAATTTGTATTTTAAATAAATAACCATAGATTGTCTTAATTAGAGAAATGCTTCACTAAATGACAAAGAAGCTTCAACATCTTAGTTATAATACGCCAAACACTAACATAAAGCCCTAGTATATCTCAGGTTAATTGAGTCATTACACATGAAATCCTTGAATCATGGTATTAAGATAAACATTATAAGCCATGGACCTTGGGCAGAAGTCCTGGGATGAGAAGAGTGATACTTAAATTATTTACTTTTCCACTCTTTTTTTTTTTCTTGAGGGCAATACAGTGATTTTTTATTAAAGTATAGTTGACATATTTTTTCAGATGTACAACATAATGATTCAACATTTATATGCCTCACGATGATTATGATAAGTCTAGTCACCATTTGTCTCTGTACTAAGTTACCATGATACTGTTAACTCTATTCCCTGTGCTGTACATTATATCACTATGGCTTATTTATTCTTACAACTGGAAATTAGTACCAATTGCCACTCTGTTCTTAAAGTAGTTCTCATTTTAACTGCTTGAAGGAATTAACTGAGAGCTGTTAAAATCCTGATACCCAAGCCATAACACAGCCCTATCAAATCAGAAATTCTGGAGGTGGTACCCAGGCCTCAGAAAGTTTGATTTTAATGTGCAGCCAATGTTGTCAACTCTGGTCTTCAAGACTAGATGGTGAGACCTGCCTTCAGTGTGAACAAAATTCTGCTTCAACATCTGACCTCATGCAAATCAATTAAAGCTAATAAAATTCACTTTCATTTCTGGATGATTGCACAAACCTGTAAATGAATTTCAGTAAGCACCTTTCTCCCAGATTGACCTTATATCTGGATATCTTTCTAAACTCTATTATTAATTCAAATATTCATTCTGTATATAATTTCGGGGTTTCTTCTACATAAAGATGTTATCTGCAAATAGTAACAGTATAGTTTCTTCCTTTCAAATACTTCTTTTCATCTATTTGTCTTTGTTATGGTGATAATTACAAATTTTCAGCTCAATATTGTCTGGAAACATTGATAAAAACTATGCCCACCTCATTCCTGGTTTTAAAGGGATCATTCATGGTGTTCCTTATTAAGATTAATGCTTGTTATTTGTTTTTGGCAGAGTCGCTTCATCAAATTAAACAAATGTCCTTCTATCCCCAATTTGTCAAGAAATTATAATCGTCTACTGAGATACTTATATTTATATGCTGTTGATATCACTGCTTTCCATTTCCTTAATTTATCTTTTTGTATTTAGCCTCATTATCTCCACATTGCTTGAGTTCATTCTTTTATTATTTTCCTAGTAAAAATTCAGTTGGAATTGTACATTGTTAAATTTTGTATTTCTTTATATATTTATTGTAAATATTATGGCTATCAAATTCCCTTAATAATAGACCACATGTTTTATATTGATATTTTTATTTTCATTTAGTTAAAATTACTCAAACCATAAATCACTTTAAAAAATGAGCTTTACGCCTCACCAGGCAGTGGCACAGTGAATAAAGCATTGGCTTGGGAAGCTGAGGACCCAGTTTCAAAACCCCAAGGTCACCAGCTTGAGCACGGGCTCACCAGCATGGGGCTGCTGGCTCAAGCGTGGGATCATAGATATAACCACATGGTTGCTGGCTTGAGCCCAAAGGTTGCTGATTTGAGCAAGGGATCACTGGCTTAGCTGGAGACCCCTGGTCAAGGCACATATGCAATCAGAAAACTAAGGTGCCGCAGTTATGACTTGATGCTTCTCATCTCTTTCTCTCCCTGTCTGTTCCTCCTCTTTCTTTCTCTCTCACTATAAACACACAAAAATATATACAGTAATTTAAAAAAATATTTATTGATTGATTTGAGAGAGCAAGAAACATCAATTTGTTGTTCCACTTATTTATGCATTCATTGGTTGATTCTTGTACATGCCCTGACCAGGGATAGAATATACAACCTTGGCATTTCAGGATGACACTTTAATTAACTGAGCTACCCGACCAGGGCCTACAATAACTAATAAATAATAATATAAGAATAAACTCTGTGTTTTGCATACACACAAACCTACTTTTCTGCCACCCTATGTTTCTCTTGCCTCTACATTTGTGGGTCCCAATAACTTTAATATAAATACTTATTTGTTTTATCACATGCTATTTTACATTGCATTATGTTAGCCTAAAAAAAACTATATTTTTATATACAGTTTTGCATATAAATGTTATATATAATATGTAAAATTTGAAATTACTACTAATATTGTTTAAAACAGCTCAATGTACACATGCATTTTTTAACATTAAGATATATTCTACTGTTTATATTGACTAACTGCTGCATCTTAAAGGCACTGAAATATTTTTTTATATTATACCATCATATATAAATCATAATTATGTTCAATTCTCTAATAGTTCCAAGAGTTGGGTCAAATCAGAGTCTGGTTCTTTGATTCCTTTTTCTTTTCACAATGGGTGATTTTTTTCATCTGTTTTGCTGTGTCTCATAATTATTTTCCTCCCCTAGTTGTAGCAGATCTCTAAATTATATCCGTGTAAAATTGGTTAGAGAGGGTTTTGCGACCTTCCCGTGCCACCAGATGATGTTTTTAAATTTTATATTTTTATTTTAAACATGTGGTAAGATGTTAGTCACACAGACACTTCCGGTTGCAATGGTGTCTGAGAAGTGCAGTACTGACTCTAAGCAGCTAAGAAGTAAGGTTATTGACAAAGAAGGGGGAAATTGATACTGGAGAAGCCAGTTACTATGCCCTGCAAAATTTAGCATCTTATGCACCTGGAAACATACCACAAAATACTTTTATTTCATTTTAATTTTTATAAAATCTTTTGAGTACCAGTACATGTAACTTAATTGTTTTAACAACCCTGTGAAACACAAACCTCTAGCCTTAGTTTTTGTTTGGGATACACTTTACAAACCTCAGGCTTAAAAATTTTGTGGGATTCCTAAGATAATAGTATTTTTGTTTTGTTTTGTTTTTTACAGGGACAGAAAGTCAGAGAGAGGGATAGATAGGGACAGACAGACAGGAACGGAGAGAGATGAGAAGCATCAATCATTAGTTTTTCGTTGCCGTTGCGACACCATAGTTGTTCATTGATTGCTTTCTTATATGTGCCTTGACCGCGGGCCTTCAGCAGACTGAGCCACCCCTTGCTGGAGCCAGCGACCTTGGGTCAAAGCTGGAGAGCTTTTGCTCAAGCCAGATGGGCCTGCGCTCAAGCTGGCGAGCTCGGGGTCTCGAACCGGGGTCTTCGTCATCCCAGTCCAACGCTCTATCCACTGCGCCACCACCTGGTCAGGCGATAATAGTATTTTTATATGTAGAATTACATAATCTTTTTCCAGAGAGCCAAATCAGGGTTCAAAAGGCTTGAATTTTTCATATTTTTTCTTTATAATAGTTCTTTATAATGACCTTATGCCTCTCTGAGTCTCAGTTCTCACAGCTAAAATTAACCATTATCCTTCTTGAAATTTTAAATAGCAAATGAGAAAATGCAAGAAAAATGCTGTGACAGGTAAGGAGCACTGCACCACGGTATCCAACCAAGGCAGGACACCTTCATCTTCTGTAAGCTAACTTTTTTGTTTGTTTGTTCTTAGTTTAGAGCAGGGAGGGGAGATAGTGAGGCAGACTCCTGCATGCACCCCAACTGGGATCCACCCCGCAACCTCTGTCTTGGGCTGATGCTCCAATCAATTGAACTATCCTCAGTGCCGGGGGCCAACACTCTGACCGACAAAGACACTGGGGAGAGAAAGAGTAGGGGGTGAGGGACAGAAAGCAGATGGTGGCTTCTCCTGTTTGCCCTGACCAGGGATTGAACCTGGGATGTCCATATGTTGGGCCGATGCTCTACCCACTGAGCAACCTGCCAGGGCCTGTAAGTTATTAAACTAAATAATATATGTGAAACACTGTGCACATATTGCCTGGAGTGTTGTTGGCAATTGATAGACACTTGAAAAAGAATGAAAAGTGTAAATACTTGTAATAGTCATGGTAGTTTGTTTTTATTAACGTACTTTTCTTTGCATTTTCATTTTCATAAACTGGTCTCTATCCATTGGCCCCAGGTTGTGGGTAGGTGTGTTAGTACAGAATAATATCCAGTTGTTTTTAAAGTATTATTTACAATGTGGCTAAATAAGATTCTTTCAATGGCTTCCCTTTATAAAGAACAGTACACTAAGTATAAACTTGAAACATAGAGAGTTGTACCACAAAGGACTTAATTTCTTTCCAAGCTTTATAGCTTTCTTCTTACCTTAGATGAATGTTCTATTCTGGAAAACTTGGCTTTATTTCCTGAAAATCCTTATATGTTTTTACCTTTCCTCGTTTCACCTTCTGTTCCCAAGCAATACTTCTAGAAGGCCCAAATCAAATCAAATGTTCTTTCCTGACAATGTTCACTGCATGTGATTTCTCTTTTTTCGATTTTTTACACCTTTTTGTTATATGTCTTTATTTCCAGTATATGAAAGTTTGTATAATAGTGGTATATTTCATATATATAAATATATATGAAAATAAATATATATACATATATTTTTACCACAAACTATCGAGTCAGGAACATGGTTTATATTTTTTTGTATGTCTTCATGTTTACATCATAATACCTAAACTAATGCATTTACTTGTGTGAACGATTATTCCAAACTGCCAGAACTTACTTAGGGAGTTGAACACTCTACTCACACACAATTTTACATGCCATAGCACTAAGAACCTGAGTAAATAAGCCTGTGAAATCAAAACTAAACACACACACAGATCAGATATTTATGATTAATATTGACATCAAATATACAATAGAAAAGAGGAAATATTAGCTCCATGCTTGGAATTCTTTTTCAATTTTTACTTATTTGAAAACAGAATTATGCTAGGATGTGTTCACTTTAGCAAGAGTTAGTATAAGAACAATTAAGAAGTAATGTACAATAACAAGACACTGAAACTAGAGAAACTTTGCAAAAAAAATAATTGTATCTTATGTTTTTCTATCAAATTAAATACTATCTTATTGTCCCTGGCCTTAGTTTCTGATTAAATACCAGAAATTATAGACTCACTGCATCCTTCCTGAATATACTAATTTTTAGCTATTATTATGAGGTTTTCAAATGAACAGTAACTAATGCTTTAGACATCTGGGAAAGAGACCTCTAAATTTTCTTTGTCATCCTCACTCCTGATTAAGGCTATTTCAGGGTAGACACTTGCAAATATGAGTAGAAATTTTCCTAATACCTTTAAAAAACAATCACCAGCAATGAATACAGTATCTATGCTATTACTCATAACTCTGACCTTACAAAGGTTGTTACTAAATGTAGTTTGTTTTCATGAGAGGGGAAGTAATGTGTGTGTGTATATATATATGTATGCATATATATTAATATATACTTATGATACACATTTATGATAAATAGAACATGATTCAGAGCTAGCTGTTTTAAAACTTGAGTTGTCTTTTCCCAAGATGGCTTTATCATTCCAGTTTCACATCACTTAGGTAGGTGGCTTATAGAGCCTACTGGTTGTTGAGTTTCATCACCTCAATGTAAGATATTGTAATGCCAAAAAAAATATCACTTTAAAAGACTATCTTCCATTTCTCAGTTTTGCTCATAGCTTATAATATTTAATTCTACTGGCCCCAAAAGCTCTGAAGAAGCTTGTTTTGTCTTGTAAGGGACAAAAAAAAAATTTTTTTTTCATCTAAAGAATCACTTTTATGAGAATAACCAGAAGGCTGTATTTCAAAACCAGGGAAAAGGGCAAAACAAAACAAAACAAAACACTATTTTTTTATATATCTACAAGGCAATGTCAACTGAAAAATTTTCCCATATTCTAGAGCCCCTAGTGAGGTAAACTATTAGGAATTCTTTCCATACACACAAACAAACCTTTCCAGAAAACAATTCTAAGGAACAAGATAGTCAGCACGTAGGGTAATTCCTTTTGTTAGAAAAGGGGTTGGGAAAGTTGCAAGGCCCTCTACCTTCCCTCATCCCCATTCTACCCTCAACTCTATGTCATTATACAATATCTGCATCAAAACATAAAAGAAAATATTATTTATATAAACATTATGTATATTTCTAGAGTATGCTCTGTAAGCTGTACAAGGTAAATGATAAGGATTAATATTAACCAAATATTATGTATAACTTAAAATCCAAGACAGTGGCCAGAGAATATTTCATATAAATCATCTGAATAGGAATCCAAAGAATATAAACAATAACTAGGAATAACCCAAAATTTTCTGAGGAAAGTAAGGTTCCTACATTGGAGAAAGACCTAACAGCTGGAATAATAAGCTAGGTGCCTATTTATTGGATCATACATCAGGCTTATTCCTATTTGAGAAAAAACACCTTGAGCAAACCAAAACAACAACAAAATAGCTTCAGATCCAACCTCCACTTAAAATCCCAGCGGGGGTCCTTTTCCACTCTGACCAACTGCGCATGAGTGGTTTATTCTCCAACTTCCCCCTATCGAGAGCAAAGACCTCTTGTTCTTAAGGTAAAAAGTCTCAGAGAAGATAATGTGGGGAAACAGTTATGTTAGGCTTGCTCTCTGGTTTCCCGGCTGCAAGCACTTTGCATGATTAGTGCCTGAGCACATGGCAGAAAGTCACGTCTCTCTCTATGAAAAGCTATGGGTGCTTTCTCTCCAGGGTGATTTTCCAAGATCACTCTCCCACCACCGCAAGGTGTGGTTCCCTGATTCCCTCAGCCACCAACATGGGGGGAGGTTTTCCTGATCCCTTGCCCTCCACTGCAAAAGCAGCTTTTCTTTTGTTTATCTGCTCACTCAGCTCTGTGAGCCTTGAATAAACAGGTATGCCCAGTGGTTTCCAGCTCCGCAGTTCCTCTACCATCTGCCCAAATCCAATGTGAACCTGCCTGGCCTCAGTCACTGGCATTACAGATAATATTCCCCTTTCTTCTCCATATATCTCATTTTATTTTGCAACCGTAACATACATAGACATATATATGGTAGGGAGGAGAAGTAGTTTAAACATTCCTTGAAGAACACAGCCTTTTTTTCATTTTATATGTATTTTTTTGAGATAAACCCATTAGTCACATTGAAAATCATTAGTGCATTAATTGGGACTATTGAAATTAAAGCCAGTCATAGAAATTTTTCACCTTCAGGCTCACAGAGAACATTATTCCTTCATAGTGGGTACATATTCAGTCATTTTCTTAAAGAACACTATTATTTTTATGCATATTAAAAGCCTCATTCCCTGACCTATCACAGCACGCCAAGTAACTTTTGTATAAACCACCACAGATTTTTTTTTTAAAGAAACATTACTGTAGCCTACAGCTAGCTTTTTCAAAAGCCATATCCTCTGCTTCAGTTAAACATGAAGGTGATACAGGTGACTGATGCAGGTTTATCCAAGCTGCCTTCAAAGGAAAAACAAGAAAAGATTCTACTCACTTTTGTTGGGTTGTTGGGAGATCGAGGTGAATGTACCTGGAACAGCTTCGGACTTAATGATAACTGAAGTAACTCATCTTCTCCAAATGTTCTCTGATTATGAAATAAAACAACAAAACGGTTTGCTGCTGGTGTCTTCAAAGGCAGAACTCTATTTCACTGGCAAGTGCTTTCTTTGTTCAGTCTTATTTCTAAACAAGAGATGCCACATAGACAAATCATGTTAACACCTTAAAAGTGTTCAACTGATTAAGCACGAGGCCATCAGGATGAGAATGCTCAAATGCTGTGGCAGCCCAGGGAAGCAAAACAAAAAAACCTGAAAGTTAGGAATCGAAACCCAAGCCCAGCCAGTCACAATAGCTACCCAGTCTTCAAAGGTGTATGTAGACGATCAGGAAATTTCTTGATTTGCTTGCACCTTTCCTCCAGGGAGAATTCTCTCCCAGAGAGCCTGTGGATGCAGCATTTCTAGCCACTGCCAGGTCAGCATGGCCTAACTAACATTTTTTTAGCTCAAATAAACTTTTAAAATTAATATGTATCAGTTTATCTTTTAACAGAAGTAAACAAAGGTTTTAAAGAAAAGAAATATTTCTGGTTTTAGTAAACAAAGCTTACTTAAAAGAGTCTCTTTGTTTTGTTTTGTGTGTTACCAAGAATATTAGTTATTTTATAATATCGGAATACATCAGTACTTCAATGGGATTGGATGTTGGCAAAGCTTGTTTGACTTGGCATTCTCCTAATTCATACAGCTTGCTCTGTTGGTCTCGTTTGACTTCTGTTCTTTTTTTTTCTTTTTTTGTAAGTGGCTTCTTAACAGCCAAATATTGTCTCTGGGTAGGTTTGTTTCTATAGCCTCCCAAATTTTTATTCTGATTTGGATCTTCAGCTTGCAAAATCACTGCCCCAATTTCTGATTGTAACCTAAGGAAGCATGTAAAACCCAAGAAAACAAATGTTGCGTAATTGTTCACTAGGGGACGTAAATCCTTCTGCCTTCTAGGATATATTCCGTGATAAAGATTTCTTCCTCTCCTAAATTCCTGTTGCAACTTTTTAGTACTTTGCCACCTCTCTGTTGTATTATATTTATGTGTATGTATGACTTAGCTTCTATACTAAATTGTAGGTTTTTTAAGGACAGAAGCAAATACGTAATGATCTTTTTTTTTTTTTTTTTTTTTTTACAGGGACAGGGAGTCAGAGAGAGGGATAGATAAGGACAGACAGACAGGAACAGAGATAGGTGAGAAACATCAATCATTAGTTTTTCATTGTTGTTGCGACACTTTAGTTGTTCATTGATTGCTTTCTCACATGTGCCTTGACTGCGGGCCTTCAGCTGACCGAGCCACCCCTTGCCGGAGCCACCAACCTTGGGTCCAAGCTGGTGAGCTTTGCTCAAATCAGATGAACCCGCGCTCAAGCTGGTGACCTCGGGGTCTCAAACCTGGGTCTTCCTCATCTCCGTCTGATGCTCTATCCACTGCGCAACCGCCCGGTCAGGCAAATACGTAATGATTTTTATGTTCCCTTACTAGTTTTAAAATAGTACCTTAAATAAATGTCTAAGAAGTATAAAGTGCATCTGCTTTGAGACAAGCTTTTGTAGATTTACAAAATAAATTTTAGGAAAGTAATATCTGAACATGGTAGAAAAGAAAGTACACTACAAAACACTAAACTAAGTCCCCATAAAGTAGGGTTTAGAAAGAAAAGCAGCAGGTCCCTACCATATTGTGATGCCGGTGATCGAGGCCAGGCAGGTTCATATTGGATTATTGCAGGCGGTAGAGAAACTGCGGAGCCAGAAAGTGTAGAGCCACACCTGTTTATTGTAGGCTTGCAGAGACAGGCAAGCAAATAAACAAAAGAGAGAAAGAGCTAATAAACAAAGAAAAGCCTGCTTTTCGCAGTGGAGGGCAAGGGATCAGGAAAACCACCCCTCACGGTGGCAGCTGAGGGAATCAGGGAACCGCACCTTACAGTGGCTGGAGAGAGACCTGGAAGAATTCCCCCAGAGGGAAAGCACCCTTAGCTTTTCATAGAGACACGTGACCCTGCCATGTGCTCACGCACTAATCATGCAAAGTGCTTGCAAGCAGGAAACCAGCCAGCACGCCTGACACAGCTGTTTCCCATACATTCTAGCCCTTTGGTGTTGCTCGCCTCACAATCTACATGACAGGTGTCTTCCTCGATGGTGCCTGTGCAAGGTGTGAGGTACATCACACAAACAGAAACAGTACAGACTACAGCAACAGAATTACAAAAACACTAGTTAAGGGCAGAATGAGACAATTGTCAGTGGCATCAAGAGAGGCAAATCTTTCCCTTCTGGCAGAATACAGGCCAGAGTTTTGTCTGCAGACAGCACCGTAGCAGGTACCAGAGGCTTCCCCAGGTGGGCATACCAAACCTTATTGGCCAATACACCAGGATCTGCTGGTTCTATGTGTAACAAAATTGGAGAACTCATTATAGGCCATGAATAAATTACAAAGGTGCCCTTCATAATGCTGTCTCCCTGAGCACTCAAGAGATAATACACTTCTCCCTTAGGTGGCCAGGTGTTGGTTGCCCAGGGAGGTAACTGGGGATCCAACTCTAGCCCCCTACCTCATCATGTCAACGAGGCCACCCATCGTAGATGGGGGCCTGTACAGTACAAAGCCATCTCCATTTAAGCCGTTGGCTTTTAAGGAGGGCTGTTGGGGCAGGCCAGAGCACATTGCCTTGCTGTCCTAATCCCAGATTGAGCAGTGTCCTTGGTGTGTACCTGCAACTGGATGAGAGCAGCTGCCCAGTGCGGGAGGGCCTCCACCGGAGTTCCCCCCACCCATTGAGGTCTCTCATTCAAATCTGGAGTACTGTCCACAAGTGGCATGTCCATCCAGTAAGGGAGCTGATACCCCCTCTTGTTCCAGTCTCTGCTTTAAGAGTCCCTTGTACTGCTCAGTGATACTAGTGGCCTGGGGGTGATAGGGAACATGGTACTTCTAGTTCACCCCCAGGTCTTGAGCCCAGGGCTTCACCATAGAACCAGTGATATGGGTACCACTGTCACTTTCAAGGACCAGCAACAGCCCATATGCAGCACACAGGCAGTCCAGAGCCTATATGACTGCCCTCTGGTCTGGGTTATGGGCAGGGTTAGCAGCAAGCAGACCTGTGGCAGTATCTACACAGGTGACTGCATACTGGTACCTGTCCGACTTTGGTAAGTGTCCTGTGATGTCTATTCTGCCACCATGTCAGTGGAACACAACCTCTCTGGATCTGTCCAGGTGATGCCAGTTGTCTCTGAGGGTGCTCCTTGGAACACACTGCACATTGATTGCAAGCTGCAAGTACCAATGCATAGGACACGAGCAAGTTCCATGCCTTAACCAGAGCCCACATGGTTTTCTGTCCTGCATGGAGAAGACGCCAGTGGAGCCACTGTGCTACATCACCTGTGGGCAGTCTTCAACCATCGCACCCTTGCCAAGGTGTCTGCCTCATCAGTCCCAGGATGGGCCAGAGGGATATGCCCTGTGTCATGAGATACTGTCACCTGCTTCTGGTGTCCTGTTTCCCATAAGTCCTGCCACAGGGTCTGACCCCATAGCAGATGGTGCATTAACATCCACTGGATAATGTGGCAAGTAGCAATCTAAAGGGTCAGTCCATGATAGACAGTCCAGCTATTGGTGCAAATCACCAGAGGTGAAGGTTCATTATAGGCAACTAGACATACAGCTCTTGATTCTGCCCATTGGCTGCTTTGACCTGTACCCGTGTCCATCCAAATAGTCTCAGCGGCTAGATGGAAGGCTATGGCCGTCCACTTGGCAGGTTGGCCCCTGCTGAAATCATCAGTATACCAATCATCTTTAGGGTTGGGCGTTTGCCCCTCCTAGTAGGAACTGACTTCAGCTTCTGCCTCCTGAACCCCAGCTGCACCTGACTCTAAGGTCGCATAGTCACTGGAACCAAGACTTCCTGCAGTTCTGTTGTCAATGGGCTGGTGCTAAAAGCATAGCATTGTTGCAAGTATGCACCCCACCTGGCCAGTGTGAAGGTTTGGGTTGTACCACTATGTTTGGTTGTCAAATCTTTCATCCATCCTGCAATAGGATATGTTGTCTTGACAATAACTGCAGTGTGGTTGTAATACTCTCAGTGGCTAGGAGGGCAGCACATACAGCTGCCAACTCTTTCTCTACTTATGAATAATATACTTCAGCACCTTTCCACAATTGGAACCAAAACCCACTAGGTTGCCATAAACACTCTGTTGCCATCCAAACCCCTCTGAGGTTACTCAGACATCAAGCTCACAGGGCCTGTCAGGATAAAACACATTCAAGGCCTGTGCCACCTTGACATCTCTCTTAGCTGCTGCAAATGCATCTTGTGCCTACTCAGCCAATCCCAGAGAACCCCCTTTCAAATAAGGTTATATAAAGGGCACAGTAACTGAGCCCAATGGGGTGTGAATGCTCACCAGTATTCCAAAAGATCTAGGATTCCTGTAACTGCTTTACCGTAGTGGGCGCGGGGTATGCTTGGATCTTATCTATGACTGTGTCAGGGATAACTTTTGTCTCCTCTGAGAAAACAACCCCCAAGAACTTAACAGATAATCCAGGTCCTTGTAATTTGCCCTCACTGACCACCCAGCCACGTGCTTTCAAATAGGATAGCAGAGTATGGACTGCTTGTTCCAATTCTGGAAGAGAATCACTGGTTAGCCTAATATCATCAATATAATGGTACATGCGAATCGCCTCTGGCTGTTTCCATTTCAAATAGGAGATTCATATACCTCGCATAGCTTAGCAGGGAGTCTTCCTATCCCCAATGGAATACTTATTGGCTGCACTCAGTTTGGCCCCCATAACTTTCATTGGCCACTGGAGTTCTAGCAAACCATTCTGCGTTTTCATAGAGGAGGAAAACTTCTGCGCCTGTAGTCACCAAGACCAATACCCGTTGTACATTAGAAGGGAGCCTCTGGTCCTCTCTTGTCCCTGTTAGACAGGTCCCTCAGCCTTCCTCCTTTTCAAACTGGAACACTGAATCTTGGGGATCCTCCTCTCCCTCAGCTGTCTCCGCCATATAATATTGTAACTGGGCCACCTGTGTTCCAACCATTTTATTTGTAGCTGCTGAGGCCATTCGTCTCAGCGGCTGAAACCTCTGTTCTGGTTTAAGCTGCCGCCATCTAATTTCTTCCTATCTGCTCAGCCACAATCAAATCTACCCACATCTGAGTTTGGGTAACCTTTCCAGACCCATTTCGCTTATTAGTCAGGGGAGGGGGCAGCATAGGCAGCTGCTCTCACAGCTTTATGATTCCATGATACCTCCACCCCACCCAAATCGGCAACCATCTGTGTAACTGTTGATGAGCTGCCCTGCATAGGGGCTCAAGATAGCCACTAGTGACCCAAAAAGGGCTGACAGGGTACTACAGAGAATAAGGTCCCTCGTCCCTGCCATAAACAATCTGTCCTTTGACCCACAGGAACTCGGGTTGAAAGCAGCATTCTTCATACCTAGTTCCCAAAGGACCTGGGGCAGCTTCATATATGAATGCCACCAACTCACTGCCCCCAGCAAGTCTTCTGCATTCTGTCAGACTTTACGAATGACAGCCATCACCCATTCTAATAGGATATTGTTTTGTGCGTTCTCATAGCTTTTCTGAAGATGCTGCCTTAAGAAGGAGAGTGTAGTAGCAGTGGCCAATTTCTCCATTCCTGTTCTGAACGGGTGCTATCCACCCGCTATGTCCCACAGCTCTAGCATCCAGGCTGCCAGGGGTTCAGTGGGTTTCTGCCTAACTTTTGCCCTTAATTCCATCAGCCCCTGAGGACACTTGGCTGGTGGATTTTTACCTTCTGAGAGACCATCAGCTGCACTCTGAGTTTGTGGATGGCAGTTTCAACCCAAACTTCCTCCTCAGAAGAGGAGAAGTTAGAAACGTCTGCTTCCATCGACCCAGAGTCACTGCACCAGCCCAGATGCATGTCCTTCAGCACCCGCTTCAGCTCCTGTGATTGCCGGCTTTCAGCCTGAAGCTAAGACTCAAACTTTTGAACCCACAGTTTTCCTCTAACAACTGAAGCTGCCAATCTTCATCTTCTAGGGCTAATTGCAGCTTGCCAACCTATAATTCCTTCTCCAGAGATCATTCCAGTTCCAGGTTCTGTTGATGCTCAGCCAGCATCTCACACTGCAGCTCTCAAGAGTGGTTGTCCTCCTTCTACAGTGCTCACTCCATTTCAAGCCATTGCTGGTTCTTAGCCTGTAGCCTGACCTGCAGTTCTCGAATCTGTAACTCTCTCCAGTGACCATTTCAGTTCATGCTGTTGTTGACACTTGGATTACAGCTCACACTGGAGCTTTTGATCTTGGGCAACCTCACACAGAGCTCTTGGTTTCTTCTTGCAGGGCTGTAAAATACACCCAGACCACAGCCCCCAAAGGGACAGCCATGGGGATCTATAGGCTGGAGAACAACACCCACTCCTCTACCCAATCCTTCAAGGATGTTGGCAGCTCGATACTGATCTGACCCAAATATTGCCCACTATGCCAGATGTAAGGCTGGTGGTTGATGCCAGGCAGGTTCTCACGGGATTTGGGCAGACAGTAGAGGAACTTTGGAGCTGGAAAGTGTCTGGTCATTTCCATTTATTGGAGGCTTGCAAAGACAGGCGAGCGAATAAACAAAGGAAAACCTGCTTTTGCAGTGGAGATCAAGGCGTCAGGAAAACCACCTCTCACAGTGGCAGGATAGTGATCTGGGAGAATCGCTCCCAAGGGAAAGCAACCATTCTTTTCATAGAGACCCATGCATGGCTTTCTGCCACATGCTTATGCACTAATCATGCAAAGTGCTTGCAGCTGGAAAACCTGCAAGCAAGCCTAATGCAGCTGTTTGCCCCACACATATGTTACTCCAAACCCAGGTTTCCTCTCGAGTCAGCAAAACTCTTCTCTAATTTTCCTTTGATTTCTTGCATATTACAAACAAAATAATTTTCATATACTGCTAGATCTTAGATTTTTAGTTTTAAACATTTAATGACTTATTGTCAACTTCCAAATTTTTTTATCAATAGTTTGCTTATTGACTTGTCATTGAAAAGTATGTTGACTTATATTATAACTGTTCTCTCATCCCTTTTTATATCAATATAGCTAAATCAGTATTTTAATTAATCTATTACCTGTTAATTTAAATAATATACTATATTTTTATTGTTTTGATTTTTAATTTTTTTTCTTTTTATTAAATTTATTGGGATGACTTTGGTTAACAAGATTATATAGGTTTTTAGTATACATATCTATTATACATAATATTCACACTACATTGTGTGCCCACCACCCCAAAACAAATCATCTTCTATCACCATATATTTGACTCCCTCTACACGTTACTATTTCCCTACCTCCTTCCTTCTGGTAACCACCATACTGTTGTCTGTGTCTATGAACTTGTGTTTGTTTTCTTGTTTGTTCATTTGTTGTTTTCAGTTTTATATTCCACATAACTGTGAAATAATGTGGTTCTTAACTTTGTCTGACTTACTTCACTTAACATGATATCTCAAGGTCCAACCACACTGTCACAAATCGCAATATTCCATCTTTTCTTATGGTTAAGTAGTATTTCATAACATTTATGTACCACATCTTTTTTGTCCTACCATCTAGTGAAAGACACTTTGTTTGTTTCCGGGTCTTGGCCACCAAGAATAATGCTGCAATGAACATAGGGGTGCATATATTTTTGCCAATAAATGTTTTCAGATTTTTTGGATACCTAGATGAAGGGCTGCTGGGTCATATGGTAACTCTATTCTTAATTTTTTGAGGAAAAACAAATTGTTTTCCATAGGGGTTGTAACAGTTTACATTCCTACCAGCAGTGATTGAGGGTTCCTTTTTCTCCACAACCTCTCCAACACTCATTATTACTTGTCTTTTTGACAATGGCCACTTATCAGGTGTGAGGTGGTACCTCATTGTAGGTTTTTTTTTTCTTTTCAAGAGAAAAACATCTGAACATCAGGAACAGTTCTGATCCACGGTGACCGAACAACAGTCACAGCTTATTCTGGCAGTACTCGGATGCATTTTGCATGAGCAAGTCCATGTGGAGCATCAGCTGGACATTTATCAAAATTTGTAAAGTCATGTAACCTGAGTTTTCCAGAATACACAACAATCATAATACAGTGATAAAAATATAATACCAAATACCATTTTGTGAACTATAGCTGTAATATACACCACTTAGTTCCTTTTAAAAAAATGAACAAAAATATTTCTATTATAGCTTTATTTCAAGCATTTTCAATTAGGTACAACTTTATATATCTTCACTCACACGAGATAGCAAAAGATTGCCTTCTTAAGTATCGTTAGATAAAATATATTGCTTGGTTAAATGTTTGCTCTTTGCAGCATTCTTTGCCATGTATGAGTTCAGATAAGAGATAGAAACTGCACTGTGGCAAAATCCTGGCTGATGATCAAGACTTGAATAGTTTCCACATTTGTTTTATAATATTGATATCTAGGGATAAAAAGTAAGGGCATAAAGAAGACCAATACAGTACTATTCTTTTCGATGAAGCAGTCTAATTCCAGAGAATGGGCTTTCCACTTTGCATACATGCAGCATTAACAGGGAGAGTTTCAGACAGAAGAAATGAAATACACAGAACATTTCCTGCACAGAGATAGAGAAAGCCGGAGTAGATACCAGAGTCTGGGCATAAAACCCTGAACCTCGGCTACTGACTTGGTTTTGTTTTGTGTTTTTATCCTCTGATACTTTATTTATTACTTATCATCCCAATAAACACTTATTAGTTTTTAGCAAAGATGCTATTTTATCCTGATTTTAACTTGCTTCTAAATTCAACAATATTTTGCTAGTACTTTTTTCAATAAAAGTGTTGTTAGGATTATGATTATTATAATTAATGGCTGCATTAATGTTTTGCTGTATTGATGAACTATAATTGCTAAGTGATGTTGACATAAACTCTCTATTCAAAATATTATTGAACTCTTTTCAATGTTTTTCTTTATTTCCCCCCAAGTTTTTTTTAAACAGTTTATTTTTATTTCTTTCTTTTTTTATTTATTCATTTTAGAGAGGAGACACAGAGTGAGAGAGAGAGAGAAAGGGGGGAGGAGCTGGAAGCATCAACTCCCATATGTGCCTTGACCAGGCCAGTGCAGGGTTTTGAACGCGATCTCAGCGTTCCCAGGTCGACGCTTTATCCACTGCACCACCACAGGTCAGGCCTCCCCCCAAATTTTATTGAGATATATTTGACATATAGCACTGGGTAAGTTTAAGGTGTATGATATATTGATTTGAAACATTTATATATTGCAAAATAATTACCATCATAATGTTAGCTAATACTTCTATGTGATCACATAATCACTATTTTTTTAGGTATGGTAAGGACATTTAAGATTTACTGTATTTTCTCAGCAACTTTCAAGTACATAATACAGTACTGATAACTATAGTGGCTATACTATACTTAAATCTCCAGAACTTATTCATTTTATAACTGAAAGGTTGTACTTTTTAACCAATATCTCATTTCGCCTAAACACTGGTAATCACATCTTATTTCTCAATGCATCCATTGATGGACACTTAGTTTACTGAGCTGGTTGTCATATCTTAGCCATTTTGATTAATGATGCAATGAGTATGGAGAGCAGATATCTCTTCAAGATCTTGTTTCCATTTCCTTTGGAAATATACCCAGAAGTGGAATTGCTGCATTAGGTGGGCTATTGGGTTTTTCAAGTGCATAACTAAGGAAACACCAGCTCTTTCCCTGGAGAAATTGGGCGCAATAACAATACAATAATGGAAAATAAGTCTGTTTTAGCCCTATTGTATCATCTCAGGCTTTATGTTTGATGAATGCAACAGCTGTACCATTAGATTTATCACAAGCCAGTGTTTAAGGCTTAGTTACAGCTCAGTGACATGGTAAAGCAATGAGAGCATTATCTATATCTGTGCTTATGTTGGGAAAACACCAGACTCTATCAAATGGAATAGAGCTTAAATCCAAACACTGCTATTGACAAGGACTGATTTTCTCAAGTGTTGGGCCAAGGCTAGTTATTCATTGATTTATTTTCTTGTTTTTCTTAATTTTATAATTTTGCTTTCAAAATCTTAATTTTATGCATTAGTTTTTCATGTTAACAAATATTAAATTTAAAAAATATTTATTTTTAGCATCAAAAATTAAACATCAATATGTTTTATAACTTATTTGACCCTGTTCATAACTCTACATCAAAATCTTTTTAGGCTTACATTTGTTTTTTGAACAGTTACTGAGTGGCATACTCTGTTAGTCTTTAATATCTGAAATGACTTAATTTTATTATCTTGAATAACACTTTTTTATCCTGGAAATAGAATACTAGGTTTATAGTAATATAAACTTAGAAAGTTGATGATACTACTTCATGTTCTTCTGGCCTTTATTGCTACTAGTAAGAATGTTGCTGTCAGTCTTGTTGTTTTTTCTTTGCAGAAAAAAAATCTTTCTTTCTCTGAAAGCTTTTGATTTTTTGCTTTCTCATTGATGCTAAAAATTCACCATAACCTATATACAGAAGCATTTCTTTTATTTATCCTGCTCTATACTTAATCAAACAATTTTACTTCATTCAATCCTGGAATAGCATCAGTCATTAATTTAAGCATTTTTCTTGCCAGATTTATCAATATCTTCGTGATTTCTTCTTTGCCCCGTCTCTCCTCTTCTCTGAAATTAAATAATATTTTGAACCCTGACAACACAGCACTGACCTTGTTTTCCATAGTGATGATAGTGTGCTTACTGCAAGCTCGCCAGTTGGATGCTCTCGTTTTTCTTATGTCTTCTGTGACATTTCATCTCAGCTGGCTTGTGTTTCTGTTGTTTCTGTTTATTTTTTATAAATACACATGCTATTTTGAAAGTATTTTCTTAAGAGTACTAAATAATTATTGTTTAGCATTGTCTCCTATCACTTTGAGAAAATAATTCTTAAAATGTGCTTATTTTAAATTATTTTTATATGCTCTATTTCCATATTTCTGTTATTGCAAATGTTTTATAAGTAACTTTTAATTTTTTATCTTGTTAGGTAATTAAAAATCAAGAAATCTCTAACCGGTTCCTCTATTTTACCCAAAATTATGTGGTTGAAGTTTATTTGGGCCTATTCCTTGTTTAGGCAACATTCTGCATAGGATACTATAATATAATTATGATAGCCAGGACATATATTTATTATTTTTAATTTTAAAATTATAGTTGATGTACAATATTATGTCAGCTTTAGGTGAGCAGCACTATGGTTAAACATTTATATGACTTAGGAAGTGGTCACTTCAATAAATCTAGTACACACCTGACTCCATACATAGTTATTACAATAGTATTGACTATATTCCCAATGCTGTACTTTACATTCCCATGACTATTCTGTAATGACCATTTTGTATGTCTAAATCCCCTCACCCTTTTCATCCATTCCCCATCTTGCAATCATCCTCCATCTTGCAACATCAAAATGTTCTCTGTATCTATGAGTCTGTTTCTGTTCTACTTGTTCATTTGTCAGATTCCACATATAAATGAAATGGCATTTGACTTTCTCTGACATTTCACTCAGGACAAATACCCTCTAGGTCCATCCATGTTGCTGCACATGGCAATATTTCATTATTTTTTATGACTGAGTTCTATTCTATTGTATATTTGAACCACTTACTTTTCCACTCATCTGCTGATGGGCACTGAGGTTGCTTCCATATCTTGGCTATTGTCAATAATGCTACAACAAACATAAATGTATATATCTTTTCAATTTAGTTAAAATTTTGTATCTAGTATCAGTAACCTTGTGGAGGTAGTAAGAAGCTAGCACTGTATGTATTTATGTTGTGGGTCCTGATTTCTGCACAATATTTACATTTTTGACACCGGAGTAAAGCCTTGTATAGTATGAAGCTTCAGCAAATTTTGATAGCACCTTTTACATTCACAGCATGGTTTTATTTTGATTTCTGCAAGCCTCTATTGATTAGGAATAACTGCCTACATTGTGCAACGGTTTATTAGCCACAAGTTTTGTTTTAGTTCAGTGAGTCTGTATATATCTTCTGTAAAACCAGTGTGGAAGTCCCTCCAAGAGTACTGGTCCCCCTGACTTATATGGCCAAATCTTTTGACAGGTTTCTGCATTGCATTTCTACCCATGTCTGTAATACTAGTAGTTTTCCTACAGCCTTGTAATTCAAGCTGCAGATTACATTCAGTTGTGTTGTACAGAGGGTACAACCAGTGTGTTGGGTCCAATATCATTAAAGTTCTACCCACAATTCCAGCATATATGCCTTACAATTTGGTGAGGTATGTATGACATGCCAGGATTTATTTTTTTAATTCTCAATATACTCTACCATTCTCTGTGGAAGGCAGTTGTGTCTTGAATCCTGATGTCCTATTTCAATTTCCTCTGGATCCCACATATATAATACAATTTACTTCCAATTTCTGACGATGATTGGCATTACACCCTAATATTAATACTGATTTTCTTCTTCAAGGTAAGTAGCACTTCAAGACTTCCTTATTTTATGTTGATGAATGATATTGAAGTTTCATTAAATCTAGAATTACTCTTCATCATTTTACTAAAATAGATGACTTTGTGTTCCAAAGTTTTCCTCTCTTCACAGTTTTTTAGGTTACTCAAGGAAGTGCACAATTGTTTGTTGTTTATCCAACCTTGTCCTTAATCAGTACATACTGACTACTAGAGGACTGGAATATATTTTCAGTTATAAAGTCTATATACTATTTGCCTTAAATTGCTAAATATTTCCATTTCTACTTACCATTCTAATCAAGCAATAAATTATTTAGCAACAAATTAATTACTAACCAAAATATGCATTACTCATTGATGCTATATATTCACTTGCTCTGTCTCAAATATAAAATAAAAGCATATTTGTATTTTATTACTATCCTGATTTTATTTATTGTTTTGAGTTAATCTTAAGAAAATACAATTTCTACTCTGTTAGGTTTATACATACTGAGCTCTTCAAGCCAAGTCCACAATTAAATAATTGGCCCCTGATATTATCTTTGTTTGTCTCTGTCACACATATATATACATCACACACTAAGGACCCACACCAGTACATCGCAGTTGCCTTAATCACTAAACTGCCAAGAGAAAATTCTGAGTCCAGCTGCCACCATAACTTTTACTATTGCCATATCTAGCATTTTAGATCTAGATCACTCCATCTCTATAGCAGGATTTTTGCTAGTTCTAAGTGTACTAAATTTGACCTAATAGTAAAAATCTGTTGACTTCATAAGGTAAATTTGTTTCTCTAAAGTGAGTTCCCTTCTTCTGTGTCACATCTAACCATATGAGTCACATAATGGGGAAACTGCCTGGAAGCAAGTGTTACAACTTTTTAGTGGTATTGTTTTTTTCCACCCACTCACATTTGTCATTTTTTCAAACCCCTTAAGTATCTCTGAAATGCTAGATTGGGCTAGATTTTTAACATCAACATTTTTCTCCAGTTTATGTGAGATTAAAAAAAAAAAAGATGTGCTATATAGATTCATTTCATCTTATTGATAAATTAACATTTTTATCTAGTTCTGTACAAAAGCTTAGTAAAGAACATCTTCTGAAGGTAAGAACTAAATTTTGTTATCTCAAGAAATGACAAAGTTTCTGGACTGCTGTGAAGCTGCTTAAGTATTTGCTCTTTGCTCTCTCAACCTTCTTCCCCAATACCTTATCAGTATCATGTCTTTCACACAAAGTGCGGCATTTCCTGCTCCCTGAGCAGTGCCCGGAACAGAAGCGATATTCAATAGTGCTAGCTGAATACCTATTTGTCAATTCAATGAATGTATAGTGAGGTCCCAGGTTGTCAGCCCTCCTACCTTCCACTCAATTATTAATTCGAATGGATACATGAGAAACAGAGCGATGAGTAAGAAAATATAAATATACCTCTGAGATCATTTAAAGTTTCAGTTTCAGTAAAATATTGTTAAGTGCTATTTTGTTTCTCTTGGTCTTTTCAACCAGTTTCATAAAGGCATCAAGGGAGAAATCTGAGGAAGTTTTTAAGCCTGTTATTATACCATTATTTTTTCAAGAAACTATCATTTTTTTTCCCCCTGAAACTATCTTTGTCTACTTTGGCTTCTCTCATACAGAGGTGGATTAAGGTCGGTTGAGGCCCTGGGCACAGAAGAAAATATTAGGCTCCTTAAAAAAAAGAGAGAGAGAGAAAGAAAGAAAAATACATGCTAACCATATATATCTTTTTTTACAGAGACAGAGAGAGAGTCAGAGAGAGGAATAGATAGGAACAGAGAGACAGGAACGGAGAGAGATGAGAAGCATCAATCATCAGTTTTTTGTTGCGACACCTTAGTTGTTCATTGATTGCTTTCTCATATGTGCCTTGACCGCAGGCCTTCAGCAGACTGAGCAACCCCTTGCTGGAGCCAGCGACCTTGGGTCCAAGCTGGCAAGCTTTTGCTCAAGCCAGATGTGCCCATGCTCAAGCTGGCAACTTTGGGGTATCGAACGTGGGTCTTCCGCATCCCAGTCTGACGCTTTATTCACTGTGCCACCATCGGGTCAGGTGCTAACCATATTTTTAAATAAATAAAAAACATTATGTACTATTAATGTTAAAATTGCACATATGAAATCAAACTTGGTGTCATTAGAAAAAGTGTCAGGTGGGGTTCCTTCAGAAGTCGAAGCCCAGAGCGCATTAAATCCACCCCAGCTCTCATACCATATATTTTACATTTTCTTCTTACCATTTCAGACTTTTTCTTCTCAAGAGTGTGTGGTTTTTTTCAGGGCGCCACCTTTAGTCTTTTTTTCTTCTCTTTATACATGACCTCTGGATAACCACCAGCTAAACACATAAGTGGAGCCTGACCTGTGGTGGCGCAGTGGATAAAGCGTCGACCTGGGAACACTGAGGTCACCAGTTCAAAACCCTGCACTGGTCTGGTCAAGGCACATATGGGAGTTGATGCTTCCAGCTCCTCCCCCCTTTCTCTCTTTCTCTCTCTCACTCTATGTCTCCTCTCTAAAATGAATAAAATAAAAAGAAATTAAAATAAACACATAAGTGGATATTCTTTTACCACCTCAAACATATCTCAAATTCATACTATTTTTCCCAAATATTTTTCATGTTCCTTATTTCTGTAAATAAAGCTGAAACTTTCAGTATTTAGTTTCATATTTTACTGTTTTCTCTACATTTGATCCCAGATGATTTATAATAGTAGCTGACAAGACTATCAACTAGATATCAGACACTTAATGTATTGTCATAAAGACTGATGGCTTAATGTGACTAATGCTGACTTTTATTATTTGACATTATTTATCTCAAATAATTTACAAAATCTTATCAATTCTATCAAATTCATCACTTTTCTATTGAAACCCAGTGCTCATTGTTAATCCCTCCTTGGAAGATTCAGAGGATTCACACGGTAAATTTAGAGTAATTATCCCCATCACAAATTGCTTAGTGCACATTTAGAAGTAAACATTATTCAAATAAGCTTTGCTTAACATGGAGAAATACAGCAAAAAAACAACAACAAACAAAAAAAAAAACACCTTTATAATCTATAATATTATTCTAAATAATATATATTTCCTCAGTTGCCATTAATAAATTCGATGAGATTATAAATTTAAAGTAAGGTATTAAAAATGTCAGATAAGAAGATAATTGCTGTATCAGTTAATCAATAACACTTGCCTGTAGGTATTGAAAAAGAGGACAGGCAAATTATTTTCTTTGTTTAAATTTCATAATTAGAAGAAAATTAATAAAAGTTTTGTGTTAAACAATATTAGGATGCTCTTAATAATTTTGAATTACTTCACATCTTTTCTTCAGTTATAACTTGAAGAGGATAATTTCCTCCAATTCTATAGAGTCTTATGTTTACTAAAGACAATCCTAGAAGTATTGAAAACAAAATAGAGTTCAGGAGATGTGATACATGGAAATTCCATACAACTTATTATGAATACCATGTCTATGTTCACAATATTTTTTAAACTCTTTAGATAGAGTCTAAAGCAGAAATTCTTTTGACATCAACCTTGAGTAATCAGAACCAAAACCAATGACTGACATGAGATTTTTTTATAATTTAATTCTTATTACATATTTTTGTTCTATGTATTTATAAACAACTTCAGCTATAATTCAACATTAAGGGGATGTATTCAAAAGTTTATAAAGGTACAGATTTTGTTTGATGATGCATACTTATTTAAACAATTTTAAAAGTTACCTTTTCTCAGTATAACATGTGCTAATATAATCCAAATGTAAAAAACTTTCATCTATTGCCATTTAAAAATTTTTCTTTTAGAAAGTATTCTTTATGATCACTTTCCTTTGCATATGATGAGTTCTTAAGATTACCAGGCCATGTATAGGAATTTCATGAGAGCAACTTCACAAAAAATGTCATATTCATGAAACAAATATTTTTTGACATTATTTTAATCTCAAAATTCTTTGTAACAAGAAAACACATCTCAGGCTATTGTCAAGTATTAAACTAGTGCATCTTATGAACCTTTCAATCTCATTTTTTTAATGAGAGGAAAATAGCAGAGACGCATTAATTCTATACTATATTTCAATTTCCTATGGAGTCAGTCTAGTTCTAGGAAAAAAAAGTACTTAATTACTGTGAGATATTATTAAGTTAAAATTTGCTAATACATTAGCCACTGTATGAACATAAAAAAAAGTTTTTCAGAAACTACATCAATTACAAAGACTTCTAAATGACCCTTAAGGGAATATAAAGCTGTTCAACAAAACATTCTTTGATAAATTCAGCACTTCCCATTTCTTTCATTATTTGGGTGTAAATTACATACAAAAATTATTTACCCAAATATATCAGTTGATTACTTATATTTATAGATTCTCTCTTCCTTTTTATTTTGGGAGTATTTATAATGTAGTAAAATTTTGGAGATTATTAAACGTGATGGAAGGACCTAATATGGACAGATAAAAAAGAGCTCCAAAAAGAGAGAGTATTAGATTATTCTATAAAAAATGAGGAAAATGTCTTATATTCATAGAATCTCAAATAACTTATTAAAAAATAATTAACTTCCACAACTCTGTATGATTTTAGTTTTTAATATTGAATACATTTATTTTTACATTAATTATGTTTTGTTCCTACCTGATAAGTTATCGTGCGTTCTGCCCGCAGAAATTCTGTGCAGCTTCAGTTCTTGTCTATTTCCTCGAGATTCAGTAATTAGGAGAAACCTTGGGTTCCGATCTGGACACACTGTAAGCATCTCTTCATATATGTGCATGTACTTTTTTTGCTGAGAAAGTACCATCACTTTCACAAAGTCAGGTGGATAAACTTACTCTTCTAAAAATACTCAAACACCTCCTAATTCGTGACTCCTTCTCTTATGTTTGGCTCTACCTAGTAAAATATTCATTTCTCATCTCCTAATACAGTGGTTCTCAAAGTGTGTGCCAGGGTGCACTGGTGAACCCTAGAAGATTTCTAGGTGCGCCCTATGGTAGTCCAGAGAAATATGTGCTTGTTCAGGATCAAAAAACCAACAGGGTTTTTGGAGTTTAGGTTTCTGGGGGACAGAGGTATGAAGAATTGGCTGTAAACTGACAGTCTGCCCAACCCACCACCTCATTTGCCTGATTAGGTTGCAAAAGGCTGTTAAGCTGTGGTGCTGGATTGTTTACACTACCCCACCTGTTCCCAGGAAAGACTGGAGGCAAGTTTCTTCTATCATTTGTTTGGTGTAAAGTTAAGATGATATGTAAAGTGAAGGTTTTCTGCACTTGGTAAAATTCTTGGATTGCTTTGGAAAGATGATCAAAGATCTCATTGTTTTGCTAATGGCCCACTTTGCCCTATAAATAAAGCAAGATGCCTTTTTTGGGCGCACTTTTGTTCTTGCCAGCAGCAGTTACAATGTCCCTCTTGACCCCATATTTTTTTAATTCCACATATTTTCTTAATTCTGTACCATTCCCACTCGGGGCCTGGAATTACTAGCTGTGCTGGTTCCTAGCATGTGCCCAGATATAAAAATAAATATAGTTACTCTATTATACCATTTTATTATGGAAATACCACTCTTTTTGTTAACACATTGTTATTATATTTATTATTAACATATCATTATATTATATTAATTTTAGATAAGTACACCCAAATAAAATGAGTAGATTTCTCAAAAAAAGTGTGATATTGAAGAATCCAATTCTGGAAGTGAGCAAAAGTTAAGTGTAAATAAAATAGGACTTGAAGGCTGATAGGCAGAATTTAATTTATAACATTTTCCATCACTTAACACTGAACAATATGATCGGATTAGAAACCCATTCATGAAAGCTTCAAGTGATTTTGGTTTAACATTAACAGAAGAAGAACTGGCAGCTATATCCACTGATCGTGAATTGATGATTAAACATAAGGAATTGTCTCTTGAAGTCTTTTAGATTTTTATAAAAGAAGAATATGTGGCAATATCTAAAAAAGCTTTGAACATTTTACTATAATTTTTAACATCCTATTTATGTGAATTATGATTTCCTACCCTCTACACAATTAAGAGTAAAAGGAAAGTAATTCTTTAATGTATTGATGAGGAAATGAGAGTTTACCTTTCAAATATATGCCCAAACATTGAAGGTATTGCTAGGACACATCAGGCTCATGTTTCTCATAAACACAAGAATGAAAAAACTTAACACATTTGTGCCAGGACCTGCCGAATTTACTAAATCTTTCTAAGAATGTATTTATATATATAAAAAGCTAACTTTTTGTTGTTTATTTTAACCCCTCTTTTTTACAAATTCTAAAAAGCATAACTCAAAAAATGTAACATAAACATGTTTTTTAATGTCAGAATAAATTTAATTTTATTGTAGTTATTTTGTTTATTTACCATAAAAGCACACTTGGAATTTATATATTTTCTTTAATATTTGACTTAATTATCATAACATATTTCTCAGAAATGTGTATGTTGTGTGCCTACAATTTTTTGTAGGATTTTAAATGAGCCCTGACTTCAAAAAGTTTGAGAACCACTGTCCTAATACCTGAGTGCCTTCCATAACCATATTGTAATTTAGTTTCACTTGTATTTAATTTATTATACATTTGTCTTTTTTACCCTGATGTTATAGTAATTGTGTTTTATTCCACTGTAGCTGTACTGCCCTGTTTACTGTCTCGCATAAATGTTGCTGGACTAAAATAAAGGATGTGAGAGGGACCTATTTAGTTCTTTAATGGTGGATAGAAAACAATCCTTCTTAAATTACCAAGAGATAGGGAGCATTGGGCTGGCTCTCTTACAGCATATGTTTCTGCCTGAGTGTCCCTTCTTTTCCACCCACCAGGCATCAGAAAAGGAACAGGGCACCACATGACAGAGGGCCCTGTTCCCTAAGCTTTCTTTTTTTCCCCACGTATAAATGAGTGATCTCTCATATGTGTTCATCCTTTGAGAGTTTGATTGAAGTACTCCCCACGTTGGCAATCATATCACTTGTGAAACTTACAAAAATGACTCATCTAGCAATGATATAATGCCACACTTGACTTGCAGTTGACATCGTAAAGCAAAATTACCATTGCCTTGTCTGCATCTGCCATCCCTGATGATGACACATTGTAGTCCTCTGGTTTCCTTTGAAAAATGTCATGTTGATCTTTATAATACTGCCTCCTAAATTTATGTAGCCAGTGCTTGTTTTTTCCATAAAGATTATCTATAAACTTTTGAAAACAGATGTTGAAAGCGATCTTGGAAAGTTCTTTCTTTTTTGTCTTTTGTTTTTAAAGTATGGATTGTTTCATTTCTAATCAAATAATCCCATCTCTTGTAGTTGGAAACAATTGCCAGTGTTTTCTAATTCCATCAAATTTCAGGAACAGCCATCATGCTTCAGTTATGGTCTTAATTATCATTCACTACACACATATAGAGTTATTCATTAAATATTATTAGACCAAAAATGAAATGTCACAAGTGACTGGTATGATTCCCTAATGCAGTGGTGTGATTAATTTAAATATTGTTTATGCAGTCTAACCCAGTCAGAAGGACATATAAACACTTCTCATATTTACTCATACCATTTCTTCTGACTTGGATATTTGACTGCCTTTGTCTTAAGTTTTATGGGAGAAAACTGTGAGTTATGACGACAATGATGACGATGATAATGATGATTAGAACTCAGAGGGAGAAAAGGAGAATGAAGAACTAACATCTCATAAGTCTTGACCTTTTTACAAAGTAATTTCAAGTAATTTCACATATGCTTCCCTTAACCTTAAAGTTCAAGAGGTAAGTGTTATTCTTCTCACTTCTCAATTAAAACAACATCATTTCAGAAATCTGTGACACCATTCAGAGCCCAAAGTGCTAGATCGAAAGTAAAATCAAAGTGTTACTGTTATTTATGAGCTCTTTTTCTCCAAACCCCATGGTTTTTCTAACTTCAGAGTCAAACAATAAATGAGTATCATGCTATTTTGAATGTACTTACTTGCAGCTCTTTCTTTTTATTTTAAATTTTATTTAGAAAATTAACTTTAACACAGTGGCATTGATCAAGATAAACATTTCAACAGCATTTGAACTGTTGATAATGTTGTATACCCATCACCCAATCATTTTCCTGTACCTAGCATTTTCCCCTCTTTATGTACTTCCAACCTCACCTTCCTCCATCTCCCTCCTCCACCTCCCCCACCCATAGGTAACCACTTCACTTTTATCTATGTCCATAAGTCTCAATTTTATATCCCACCTCTGTGTGAAGTCATATCTTTCTTAGCTTTTCTGATTTACTTATCTCAGTATAATGTTCTCAAAGTCCATCCATGTTGTCATAAATGTCACTATGTCATCATTTGTTATGGCTTAATAGTATTCCATTGTATTGTACATATGTACCACATCTTCTTTATCCAATCTTCTATCAAGGGACACTTTAGTTGTTTCCATGTCTTGGCCACTGTGAACAATGCTGGAATGAACATGGGGTGCATGTGTCTTTATGTACCAATGTTTTCAAGTTTTGGGGGTAGATACCCAGTAGAGCAATTACTGGGTCATATGGTAATTGTTTTCTTTATTTTTTGAGGAGCCACCATACTTTTTTCCATAATTGTACTAATTTGCATTCCACCAGCAGTGAATGAGGGTTCTTTTTTCTCCACAGCCTCTCCAACACTTGTTAATGCCTATCTTGTTGATAATAGCTAATCTAACAGGTGTGAGGTTGTATCTTATTGTAGTTTTGATTTGCATTTCACAATTAGCTAGTGAAGATGAGCATCTTTTCATATATTTGTTGGCCATTTGTATGTCCTCTTGGAAGAAGTGTCTGTTCAGGTCTTCTCCCCATTTTTTAATTGAATTGTTTGCTTGTTTGTTGCTGAGCTTTGTGAGTTCTTCATGTATTTTGGATATTAACACCTTTTCTGAGCTGTTGATTGCAAATATCATATTTCATGTAGTTGGCTGGCTATTTGTTTTGTTGTCAGTTTCTTGTGCTGTGCAGAAGCTTTTCTAGTAGATGTTTTATATATTTTGTTGCTCCCTAGTTTCATATATATATATATAAAGTGTTCTGTCTCCTTGATACAATGTCTCCTTTATCATTATGAAATGTCCATCTTTGTCTCTGGTTACCGTTGTTATCTTGAAGTCCCCATTGCCAGATATAAGTATGACTACACCTGCTTTTCTTTGGATATTATATGCTTGGAGAATATTTTTCTAGCTTTTCACTTTGAATTTTTGTCCTTGCAGCTTAGGTGTGTCTCTTGAATGCTGCATATGTTTGGGTTTTCCTTTTTGATCCAATCTGCAATCCACGCCTCTTTATTAGTGAGTTCAATCCATTTATATTTACGGTATTGACATTGAGGACTTTCTATATCCATTTATGTTTTGTTTTCTGGTAGCTCTGTGTCTCATTTGGGTCTTCTCTTTTTTGGTTACGCCAGTTGTTTTAGTTTGGTGGTATTTCATATTTCTTTCCTCTGTTTCTTCTTCTTTTAAGTGGCGTGTTTCAGTGGTGGCTTTTTTGTCGGTGGTTACTATTAGGTTTTAAAGAGAAAAATGTTCACATGTACAAGAGTCCTTTGTCTTATGAGTGCTTCTGCTCTCCATCCTCCTTTGCTACTGCAGATCTTTATCCTCTCCCCTTTTATGTTATTGGTGTCACAGATTATCCTGTTTTACTGTGACCTTTTTGGAGGTTTTACTTATAGTTTTGATGTGTTTTGTTTTTTGTATCTGGTAAATAATTCCCTTGAGTATTTTCTATAGTGGGGGTTTTCTGGTGATAAATACCTCAGCTTCTGTATGTTTGCAAAAGTTTTTATTTCCCCTTCATATTTGAAGGATAACTTCAATGGATATAGTATTCTTGGCTGGTAATTTCTCTCTTTCAGTACTTTACATGTTTGAGTCCACTCTCTTCTGGCTTGTACAGTTTCTGCTGAGCAGTCTGATGATAAGCTAAGGGGCTTTCATTTGTATGTTATGTTCTTCTTTTCCATAGCTGCCTTGAGAATTCTTTCTTTGTCATTGATTCTTGACCATTTTATCACAATGTGCCTTAGAGTAGGTCTATTTGGGTTGCATTAACTTGGCATTCTGTTTGCTTCTTGGATTCAAGGCTCTAACTCTTTCCATAGGCTTGGAAAATCCTCATCAATTATTTGTTTAAATAGGCTCTCCATTCTCTTCTGCCTCACTTCTTATGATATACCCATTATCTTATATTGCTCTTTCTGGTGGAGTCAGAAAATTCATATAAAGCTCTCAATTTTTTAAATTCACAAGTCTCCTCTTCTTTCTGTCTTGCTATTAGCTAAACTTGTTACTTTAGTCTTTAATTCATGTATTGAGTTCTTCATCTCTGTTTTTAAAGTTTCAATCTCCTTGGTGAGGTATTTGTTTTGTTTATTAATTTGTTTTCTGAGCTCATTAAGTTGCCTATTGGAGTCTTCTCACATCTCATTGAGTATCTTCAAAACTTTAATTTTGAATTCTCTATTATTTAACTTTAAGTTTTCCATGTGATTGGAATTTTGAGTGGGAGAGATTTTTAATTTTCTTTCTGAACTATGTCTCTGTCTTGTGTAACCTTGGTATTCTATTTCTTCTTCCTTGGTGGCATTTGAGAGTGGTATTGTCAAGAACCCTAACAATAAAACCTATAAAAATGAAAAATAAAAAATACAGTAAAAAGTATAAAAATTTAAAAAGTTATGACAAGGAAGAAAAACCACAGAAAAAAAAGATTAAAAGCAAACAAGAAAATAAGAAACAAAACACTCACAAAAATAAGAATAAAAATATAAAAATTAAAGAAAATAAAATCAGAAATAGAAAAAAAGAATAAGAAGAAAAAAAGGGGGAAAAATAAATTTCAGTTTTGAGAGGTTTCTTCCAATAGGTGTCATTGCATTACAACTTTTAGCTCTGTGACGTTCCTGTGTTGTCCCCTACTGAGATGTTGCTGTCACAATAATGTAGGCAGGGCTGCAGTTGTGTTGGTGGGAGGACATGTTGTGAGGACTTCACAGCTTCAACCTTAAGTCTTTGACTTTCATGGCTTCTAATTTCTGACTTTACAGTTCTAGCAATGATGATCTCAGGCTTCTGGGTGCTCCTTCTCATGTCTTAACAGACTTGGAGATCTGACATGGAGCACTTCTGTTCTTCAGGAGACAGAGTGGCTCTGGAGAGCTAGCTGTGGGTTTTGTCTCTGCCACTCTCAGCACGAGGAGGTGAGAGAGATGGGATCTGGGAAATTGGGCGGCCACACTACAGGTTTCTTTGTCTCTGCCAAGTGTGAGCTGTAAGCAGACTGCCAGAACACTGGCTGTGACCCTGCACTCTGGCTACTTTGGTTTATTTCTCCATCTGCCTCTCTAGGTACCAGGAGGTGAGAGAGGTGGGATCTGGGAGACTGGGCGGCCACACTACAGGTTTCTCTGTCTCTTCCAAGTGTGAGCTGTAAGCAGACTGCCAGAACACTGGCTGTGACCCTGCATTCTGGCTACTTTGGTTTATTTCTCCCTCTGCCTCTCTATATCACTGTTCCTCCCAGCAGAAGAAAACCCAGTCACTCAGAGTTTCCTGCTCTGTGCCCCACAGACAAAATCCAGAGAGCCTGAGCTTCCCTCCTCCCCATAGTCCAGCAGAGGAAAAAGAAACTCAGTCACTCCAGGTTTGTCTACTCTCCTCTCCAAAGGTTACTGTGAAAGTCCCCCTTTTCACCCTGGTCCACCTTTAGTCCATTTGGTGCATGGATCTTTCAGGCATACCTGCTAGCCCACCTTGTGTTCATTTGCTGCATTAGAGCTGCTCAACCTTTTGAAATATCAAGGGGAGATATCAGGAGTATCCCTCATGCTGCCATTACACTGACATCATCTCCTCAATGCAGTTCTAAGTTTTCTCAGCATATGGAAAAGTAGAACCAGGCCTAGAACCTGACACCTTGGATAAAACTACCCAGTGTTCTGAAGACTAGAAAAGTTAGCACCACTCTCTTTTGCCACTGGTATGTAAACAAAGTAATCATAAGTCTATATTATTACTTCTTATAATCAAGTATGGCTATTGGCCCTATACAAACATGTTATATGGGCTTCAGGTTTCCTTTGACCTTTGTGACCTCAGTCTTTCTTGTTCTTCATTGACATCTATGAATTGATCTTTCAAATGGTTTCCTATTGATTGAATTCTCCATTCTATCCCATCTAAACAACTACTGGCTGAAAAAGTGTTTTCTTTTTTAATTCATTTAGAGGAGGGGAAGCAGATAGACAGACTCTGCATGTGCCCAGACTGGGATCCACCCGGAAAACCCACTAGGGGACAATGCTCTGACCATAGGGCATTGCTCCATTGCTCAGCTACTGAGTTCTTCTTAGTGGCTGAGGCAGAGGTCATGGAGCCAGCCTCAGCACCCAGTGCCAACTTGTTCCAGTTGGGCCATGGCTGCAGGAGGGGTGGGGTGGAGAAAGAGAGAGAGAGAGAAGCAAGGGGAGGAGGGGTGGAGAAGCAGATGGGTACTTCTTCTGTGTTCCCTGACTGGGAATCAAACCCCGGACATCCTCATGTTGGGCCGACACTCTACCACTGAGCCAACTAACCAGGACACAGAAAAAGTTTTATATGAGTATTTTCATTAAGGTGTAAAATGACTGCCAAACCTTGATAAGCAAAAATATGTCCATCAAATGAAGAGTATAAAACTATCTCATTATAGATGTTATTTATAAAGATGGCAACCTAGTATGGCTATAAGTTTATTTCAACATATCAAGAACCACATTCAACAGTCTTTTTTTTATATATATATATATATATATTTTATTATTATTAATTCTAATGGGGTGACATCAATAAATCAGGGTACATATGTACAATGAAAACATCTCCAGGTTATCTTATCATTCAATTGTGTTGCATACCCATCACCAAAAGTCAAATTGTCCTCTGTCACCTTCAATCTGGTTTTCCCTGCGTCCCTCCCCTCCTCCCTATCCCACTCTTCCCTCCCTCCCCCCATCCCATAACCACCACTCTCTTGTCCATGTCTCATACCCTCACTTTCATGTCCCACCTATATATATAATCGTGCTGTTCTCAGTTTTTCTTTTTTTCTGATTTACTTATTTCACTCCGTATAATGTTATCAAGGTACATCCATTTGTTATAAATGATCCGATGTCATCGTTTCTTATGGCAGAGTAGTATTCCATAGTATATATGTACCAAAGCTTTTTAATCCACTCGTCTTCTGACGGACACTTGGGCTGTTTCCAGATCTTCCCTATTGTGAACAATGCTGCCACGAACATGGGGACGCATTTTTTCTTTTCGAACAGTGCTATGGTGTTCTTAGGGTATATTCCTAAAAGTGGGATAGCTGGGTCAAAAGGCAGTTCAATTTTTAATTTTCTGAGGAATCTCCAAACTGTTTTCCACAGTGGCTGCACCAGTCTGCATTCCCACCAGCAGTGCAGAAGGGTTCCCTTTTCTCCACATCCTCGCCAGCACTTATTCTGTGTTGTTTTGCTGATAAGTGCCATTCTGACTGGTGTGAGGTGATATCTCATTGTGGTTTTAATTTGCATTTCTCTAATGATTAGTGATGTTGAGCATTTTTTCATATGCCTATTGGCCATCTGTATGTCCTCTTTGGAAAAATTTCTATTCATTTCTTTTGCCCATTTTTTGATTGGATTGTTTGTCTTCCTGGTGTTGAGTTTTATAAGTTTTTTATAAATTTTAGTTATTAACACCTGATCAGATGTGCTGTCGAATATGTTCTCCCATTGTGTGGTTTGTCTTTCTATTCTGTTCCTATTGTCTTTAGCTGTGCAAAAACTTTTTAGTTTGATATAGTCCCATTTGTTTATCTTGCCTTTTATTTCAGTTGCCCATGAAGATAAATCGGCAAATACACCGCTGCTACAGATGTCGGAGAGCTTGCTGCCTATGTTTTCTTCTAAGACGCTTATGGTTTCACGGCTTACATTTAAGTCTTTTATCCATTTTCAGTTTGTTTTTGTGAATGGTGTAAGTTGATGGTCTAGTTTCATTTTTTTGCAGGTAGATGTCCAATTTTCCCAGCACCATTTGTTAAAGAGGCTGTCTTTACTCCATTGTATGTTCTTTCCTCCTTTGTCAAATATCAGTTGTCCATAAAGCTGTGGGTTTATTTCTGGGTCCTCTGTTCTGTTCCATTGATCTATGTGCCTGTTCTTATGCCAGTACCAGGCTGTCTTGAGTACAATGGCCTTATAGTAAACCTTGATATCTGGAAGAGTGATACCTCCTGCTTTATTTTTTCTTTTTAAGATTGCTGAGGCTATTCGTGTTCTTTTTTGGTTCCATATAAATTTTTGGAATATGTGTTCTATATCTTTGAAGTATGTCATTGGTATTTTAATTGGTATTGCATTGAATTTATAAATTGCTTTGGGTAATATAGACATTTTAATGATGTTTATTCTTCCTAGCCATGAGCACGGTATGTGCTTCCACTTGTTTGTATCTTCCTTGATTTCTTTTATCAATGTTCTATAATTTTCCGAGTACAAGTCCTTAACCTCCTTGGTTAAATTTACTCCTAGGTACTTTATTTTTTTGGCTGCAATAGTGAAGGGGATTGTTTCCTTAATTTCTTTTGCTGATATTTCATTGTTGGTGTATAGAAATGCCTCTGATTTCTGAGTATTAATTTTATATCCTGCCACCTTGCTGAATTCATTTATAAGGTCCAGTAGTTTTTTGACTGAGACTTTAGGGTTTTCAATATACAATATCATATCATCTGCAAATAATGACAGTTTTACTTCTTCTTTTCCAATTTGTATGCCTTTTATTTCTTCTTCTTGTCTGATTGCTGTAGCTAGGACTTCCAGAACTAAGTTGAATAAGAGTGGTGAAAGTGGGCAACCCTGCCTGGTTCCTGATCTTAAGGGGATTGCTTTTAATCTTTGTCCATTTAGTATGATGTTTGCTGTCGGTTTATCGTAGATGGCCTTTATCATGTTAAGGAATGATCCCTGTATTCCCACTTTACTGAGAGTTTTGAGCATGAATGGGTGCTGGATTTTATCAAATGCCTTTTCTGCATCTATTGAAATTATCATGTGATTTTTGTCCTTCCTTTTGTTTATGTGGTGAATCACATTGATTGATTTGCGAATATTGAACCAGCCTTGCCGCTCCAGAATAAATCCCACTTGATCGTGGTGTATGATTTTTTTCATATATTGCTGGATCCGGTTGGCTAATATTTTGTTGAGAATTTTAGCGTCTAAATTCATCAGGGATATAGGCCTATAATTTTCTTTCTTTGTGTTGTCTTGCCCGGTTTGGGGATCAGAATTATGCTCGCCTCATAAAAGGAGTTTGGAAGTCTTCCTTCCTCTTGAATTTTTTGAAATAGCTTGAGGAGAATAGGAGTTAGTTCTTCTTTGAATTTTTGATAGAATTCACTTGTGAAGCCATCAGGCCCAGGACTTTTCTTTTTGGGGAGTTTTTTGATAACTGTTTCGATCTCATTTGCTGTAATTGGTCTGTTTAGGTGTTCTGATTCTTCCAGATTGATTTTTGGAAGGTTATATGATTCAAGAAATTTGTCCATTTCACCAAGATTGTCTAATTTTTTGGCATATAGTTCTTCATAGTATTTTCTTACAATGCTTTGTATTTCTGTTGTGTCAGTTGTTATTTCTCCACTGTCCTTTCTAATTTTATTTATTTGAGTCCTCTCTCTTTTTTTCTTGGTGAGTCTAGTTAAAGGTTCATCAATCTTGTTTACCTTTTCAAAGAACCAGCTTCTTGTTTCATTGATCCTCTGTATTGTTACCTTAGCCTCTATGTCATTTATTTCTGCTCTGACCTTTATTATTTCCTTCCTTCTACTTGTCTTGGGTTTTATTTGCTGTTGTTTTTCTAGTTCTTTTAGATGCAGGGTCAGGTTGCTTATTTGAGCTTTTTCTAGCTTCTTATGATATGCCTGTAGTGCAATAAACTTCCCTCTCAGAACTGCTTTTGCTGTGTCCCATAAATTTTGAGTTGATGTATGCTCATTATCATTTGTTTCTAGAAACTTTTTTATTTCTTCTTTGATCTCATTGTTAATCCATTCGTTATTTAATAACATGCTATTTAGTTTCCAAGTGTTTGAGTATTTTTCATTTTTTCTTTTGTGGTTAATTTCTAGTTTCATGGCATTGTGATCAGAGAAGATGCTTGATATGATTTCAATCTTCTTAAATTTATTGAGACCATTTTTGTGTCCTAACATGTGGTCTATCCTAGAAAACGTACCATGAGCGCTTGAGAAGAATGTATATTCTACTGCTTTAGGGTGAAAAGTTCTGAAGATATCTATTAAATCAAGTTGATCTAGTGTCTCCTTTAAGTCTGCTGTTTCTTTATTAATTTTCTTTCTTGAGGATCTATCCAGTGTTGTTAGAGGGGTATTGAAATCCCCTACTATGATAGTATTGCTGTTAATCTCGCCCTTTATATCCATCAAAGTCTGCTTTATGTATGTCGGGGCTCCTATATTTGGTTCATAGATATTTACAATAGTTATATCTTCCTGTTGAATTGTTCCCTTTACCATTATGTAGTGCCCTCCTTTATCTCTTACTACAGCCTTTGTTTTAAAGTCCATTTTGTCTGATATAAGTATTGCTACCCCTGCTTTTTTTTCATTTCCATTTGCATGAAATATTTTTTCCATCCTTTTACCTTCAGTCTATGAGCATCTTTTGTTTTAAGGTGTGTCTCTTGTAGACAGCATATGTATGGGTCCTGTTTCTTTATCCACACTGCTATCCTATGTGTTTTGATTGGATCATTTAATCCATTTACATTTAAGGTTATTATTGATATGTAGTTGTTTATTGCCATTTTATTCTTTAAAGCTGTATTCTTCTTTTGCTCTATTCATTCCTCCCTTTAAACTGTTCACAAGAGGTCCCTTAGTATCTCTTGCAGAATTGGTTTGGTTTTTATGAATTCCTTCAGGCTTTCTTTTTCTGGGAAGCTCTTTATTTCTCCTTCAATTTTAAATGTTAGCCTTGCTGGATAAAGTAGTCTTGGTTGTAGGTTCTTGTTCTGCATTACTTTGATTATTTCTTGCCATTCCCTTCTGGCCTCAAGTGTTTCTGTTGAGAAGTCCGATGTCATCCTTATGGGGCTCCTTTGTAGGTGATAGTCTTTTTTTCTCTAGCAGCTTTTAATATTTTTTCTTTATCCATTAGCTTTGGTATTTTAACTATGATGTGTCTTGGTGTAGATTTTTTTGGGTTTCTCCTTAATGGAGTTCTGTGTGCTTCTTGAATGTGTGGAGTGTTTCCCAGCCTTAATTTAGGAAAGTTTTCTGCTATGATTTGATTGAACAAAGTTTCCATTTCCTGTCCTCTCTCCTCTTCTTCAGGCACCCCTATGATGCGAATGTTGTTTCTCTTCATGTTGTCACAGAGCTCCCTTAGAGTTTCCTCACATTTTTTAAGTCTCTTTTCCTTTTTCTTCTCTGCTTCTGTGCCTTTGTTTATTGTGTCCTCTAACTCGCTTATTCGATCCTCAGCGTCATCCATCCTGCTTTTAATTCCTTCCATTGTGGTCTTCAGTTCTGATACTGTATTTGTCATTTCTGTCTGATTCTTTTTTATTATTTCAATTTCATTTTTTATACTTGTTATCTCTTTATTTAGGTGTTCATAATGACTATCCATTGTTGCTCTAATTTCTTTGAACATCCTAACTATCATTATTCTAAATTCTGCTTCTGGTAATTTGGTTATATCTGGTTCATTCAGGTCCTTCTCTGGGGATTTCTCTTGATTCATTTGGTTTGCATTCCTCTGCCTGCCCATTTTTTCTGTGTATAAGCAAGTTGTGGCTACTGGAGTCCAGTAGGTGTTGCCTTTGTGTTCTCTAGGTGTGGTCTATCTGCAGGCCCCCCACCCCCTCTGCCGGTGCCTAGGGTGGTTGGGTATGAGCGTTGCCAGCGCCGGCCCACTCTGGCTTTTGCTATGATTTCTGCCTCTCCTCCGTGGGAGGGGCTGTGACTGAAGCCACAAGATTAGCACCAAGGGTAGAGGTGAGCACCTTTCCTCAGCTGCGGACCCAGCCTATTTCCGGACTTCCACCCAGAACCAGCAGTCGGAGCCTGCTCGCTACAGTTCCGCAGGTTAGGCGGGGCTTTTGACGTGCTCTCAGCTGTAAGCTTTTGCCCGTCCGGAGCTTTAGCCCCGCCCTCGAGGCCAGGGCCCTTCTGCGCAGGGTCGGAAACCAAGGTTTATTGTGGCAGGCGTGTTTGCTGGCTTCCGCTGAGCTGCGTACATCCGCTCGTCTCAGACTCTACCCCGCCCCCGCGTTCGGAGCTCGCTCGTGCACGTATGAATGCTATCCGGGGTTTCTCCGGCCGGGCGCGGATAGTAGCGTGGGCTCAGCTGCGAGCCTCCACTTGTCTCGGGGTCCACCCCATTCCCGCGCTCGGAGCCCGCTCGCGCATGTATACTGGCCAACCGCGGTTTCTCTGGCCCGGGGGGGGGGGGGGGTTGGGGTGGGGGAGTGGGGGACTGGTAGCGTCAGCTCAGCCACAGCCCCTGCCCGTCCCTGGTCCTAGCCCGGTCCCCGCAGTCAGGGCCGGCTTGCGCAGGGCCTGCCCGTTCCTGGCCTCCCGCTTTGACCCCATTAGTGGGATTAAAGGTGGGCCCGCAGCTTCCGGACCGCTTTCGCGGTCCCCTCTGACCCTCTGGGCTAGACCGATCTCCCACCGGCTTGGCCTCTGCCCATGCCGACAGAACCGCCTTTCAGTGTCCTGCCGCCCCAAAACCCCAAGCAGCCCTCAGCAGAGTAGGAAGGGACCTAATACTCTACACTGTAGGCCTGGGAGCTCCCTCACTTGTTTCACAGCTCAATACTGTCCAAACGCCTCTTCTAGGCTCTGGGACTGCAGGCTGGGGCTTGGTTCCTGGGACCCAGGTCCCTCCCTCTCCACCAAACTCTCCTGCCGCCATGCGGGTCTCTCCGGGCTGCCGTTTGCTCCAGGGAGCTGGGCAGCCCTCTTCGCGTTTTCTCTATTCCTACCAGTCTCAATGTGGCTTCTTCTGTGTTCCTTGGTTGAAGAGTCCACTTAGTTTTGTTCAAAGTTGGTTTATCCAGGTGGTGGTTCTTAAAATTGAGTTGTAATCCACTTTGGTTCTGGGAGTTGGAAGTTGGTACGTCCGCCTACTCCGTCGCCATCTTGTTCCCCCAACAGTCTCATTTTTTTATAGTCACATTCATTTGTATTTAGGTATGTTAGCCTAACTCACTAACAGTAGATACAAAATGCTAATTTTTTCACTTATTTATTCTATCAGTTAAAAAAAAGAAAGAAAGAAAAGAAAACTATACTCAGTACTGATAAGTACCAAGAATTTTGCTAATTGCAGCACAAAAAACAAGTAGGGTGTCTACCTTTGATAATTTTGTACTGAGTCAAGAGAAAAAAATGAAACCAATAATTACCAAGCAATTATAAGTGTGACAAGTGCTACAAAGGAAAAGAATAGAAGAATAATTTCTATGAAAGTGTCAAAAGAGGATAGGAATAGCTAGAATGAAGTTCAAGAACCCCATGGTAAATGGCATTCAAACTAATAAACTGAGACTATAAAGAGCAGAGGAGTTAGCCAACTGGAGGAGGGTAGGACAAAATCACTGCATAGAGAAGAAACAACACGTGTGAAGAATGAACAGTGGAATTAGTTAGATGGGGCCTCACAACAACTACTTTGGTCTACAGTTGATTGGAGCGTCACTTGCCAATAGGGATGGCCAAGTCAGTCACACATCTTCTTAATGGCCTTTTCCATTTTTCCCTTAACTCTGCCCTCCCTCATTTCTGCTCCCTTTGATCCCTTCCCACGTAAACCTTTGAATCAGGTTCTGCTTTAAGGGGTACACAGATTTTAAAGCAATATTATCGACACCTCAGAAAAAATTTTGAGAAGTGTTAACACAAGCACAAGCATTTAGACTAGAGCATATCAGAGCATTCATGTTAGAAAACCATCATAGCTATTTCCTTTTCATCATCTGGATGAGTTTTTATAGTATCTAAACCAGTAGTAAGTAAAATAACCAAAATAATAAAATACATGAAGAATTTAAATTATATTGTTATTGAGACACACTTGAAATAACTATAAAAGATTAAGATGTTTTTCTAATCATCTGCAATCAGTGTGTAACTCAATGTTGCAATATGTATCCCACTCTAGTAGAAGCAGAACCAGTATTTTGAATAAAAAAAAACCAAATCAGCAATGTTTATCTGCTATTCTAGCCAATATTGGTTAGATGCTTTGAGAAAGTCCTATTGTATACAACTCTACTACTAAACTATATTCACAGTCTTTTAGTAATGTCTATTATTTGGTAAGGTCAATGCATTACCATAAATAAAATATTTTAATTTTATGATTAAGTATATTTACACACTAGAGATAATAGTGCAAAATTGTTTTCTGTTTATTGCCCCTTGACTTATATAAGTTTCTCCTAAATGGTGTTAGGGAAACCCTTTTCAGGCAACCTCTTTTTTCTTTCATCTTTCCCCATAGTATTTCCCTAGATTTTATACTCCACTGTTCTACAACGCAAGACTATCTTGTTGTCCTGCTCTCAGCCACTCATAAGAGTTTTAATTCAAAGATTGCAAATTTCTCTTCAGATGAAGATTGGTGGTATGAAGACACGTTAGGTCTTTCTAGGCCTTGTACATAGGAAGTACATGAGAAAAATAGCTTGCCTCATCCAGCTTAGGAAAGACTTTCTCCATTCTCACTAATACACTGCAGCCATATAATTTTTCATGTCCTAATTTTAGATAGAACATCACCTACACTAAAACCTGAAGAAGGGGGCTTACCCATGAGAAGTCAGGTTTGTTGCACTACCTAAAATTTGAGAACACAAAGTTTCTGCCCTAAATTGTTCCCTCACTCTCTTATATACTGTACATAGTCACCATGCGCTCTTCTAGAAGGAAATATTAGCTCTTTTTCATGTCCTTGCTTGAGCACTGAAGGTTAATATACTTAAGACAGTGCCAGGCGGTGGAAGTCCCAATGTCAACCAGATATCGCAGAATAAAGTCACTAAGAATATTTTATAAACTTGAAAAAAATATATTTGGAGAGTAAGAAAGGGTCTTACTCTCCAAATATATTTCCCTTTGTAAAGTTTGTGGGACAGGGACAGAGGGTAAAAAAATCTTTCTGAACCTGTGCTCACTACATCTCCTCAAGAACAAGAACAGGAGAGGACATTGGAGGAAGATCATTCTTTTAGCAACATGGAGGCAGCTGGAACCTATGTGCTCAGATAGAAGAAAGATGACGTGCCATGTAGAACGCCAGAGAGATTCAGAATGTGGGAACTGCCACTATGTAGAGAACTGGGGTCAGTGACTAAAGGAAAAATGAAAGGAGGTATAGGCTGAAAGTCCATTACCTTGTGCCCTACTCAGTTCACAGGTACCTAATCTCACCCACCCCTTAACCCATAGGTAGGAATATGTCTGGGGATACAGAATCTAAGAAAGAGCAATACAGATATTAAAAATTTATAACCATCAGAAGCGAAGAGGATAAAGGTGGAAGAAGGTATTAACTGACATTTGCATAAAGAATAAAATAGCCAAATCTTAAGCCCCCTATCACTATGCTAACCAGAAAACAGTGTAAAGCAGCCAGCATAGCAAGCCAGAATCTAGTTCAATTGATAGATTCTAAGTAAAAATTAGTAAATAAATAGTAACTAAGTAAATAAAGTTTGAAGGGAGAAAGGGAGAGAGGAAGAGGGAAAAGGAAAGAAGGGAAAGAAAGAAAGGCAGGCATGCTCTGGTCCAAAAATAGGACAGAGGAACTGTGATTTATTTTATTTTTTTAATTAGAGAGACTGTCCTCAACAATCTGATAATCCTTCCTTAATTTTGATTGCACAGACTAAGCAACATTCTCTTTAGTTGCTTAAGGGATGCCTCACACTATTAACCATCTCCTGTATCTTCATAATTTTTTTAGGTCAAATGTTCTTGGCTGCCATTTTGACTCCATTATGCATGGCAATAATTGCCTTCACAGTTAAATGCCATTACCAGGACTCTGTTCCAGGTGCATCTATCAACCTCTTTATTATCTGTTAATTATAGGCCAGTGATGGGCAATCTTTTGAGCTTGGTGTGTCAAAATTTGCCAGAAAACCGAGCATAACTCGGGTGGTGTGTCACTTAGAGAAAAACAGCGTAACCAGAAGTCCCAGAACTAGACGCACTGTGCCAGGGTTCTGTTGTTTTGGCCTACAGACCTCCGGCACAGAGTGTCTACACTACAGCAAATGTTTTATCCTCGGCTACTGCACCTGGTCATGCAAGAGCCGAGGATGAAATGTCCTTCTTGGCATGCGGCCCCATACTTCTCTGGTATGCGGCTGCATGCAGCCGCGTGTCATCAAAAATGGCTACGAGAGTCAGTGCTGACATGCGTGTCATAGGTTCGCCATCATGGTTCTAGGCTTTCAATGGCGTCTTCTATTGTCAGCCCCATCCTAGAAGCAGAGCCACCTCTGAATTTAATGTTGCTGGTGTCTTTTTCAGCACTAACTCATCATTACTTTGGAAGAGATACATAGTGAAACATCATCTTTTGGGATTTTTCCATCGTTCATAATACATGGATCCCAGCACGTACATACCAACATGCCCACCTCCTTACCTTTATAGTCTGTCACACAAAATCTGACATTTTAATCTTACTTTAGATCTTAGGGGATATCCTAGTGGTGCATTGGCATAGTTTTCCAGGGTCCTTACTGGAGTATTAAATCTTACATCCAAAAGGGATCCTCATATTAATAAGCTAATTTGTACCAAAATGTAATTAAATCTTTCTTCATCCAGTACCATCAGAACAGGCTAGTAGATCTAGCACATCCCCAGCCAAGTTAAATTGTGACTTAACTCAAGTATTGACCATGTGGGAGCAGATCTTGCCAGAGTGTATATTATCTTACAAGTAAGAAACATCTGCATCATCTTCAAGCAATGGCAGAGCGCCAGCCCTTATTGCAAAGAACTGAGCTACATATGTTTGTAGGTCCATCGAATTCAGAAAAACAACAACAACTAAGGATTCAAGAATTTTGACTCATCAATACCTGTGTGCACATCTCACTCATTCACAAACAGGGCCTTGACCTTCACATAGAAGATCTACCTTGATTGAGAGTTAAAACTCCCTTGGATCTTTTCCTACTCCTCTACTGCAAGAGAGGAGTGCCCTTTTATATGCTACCAAGGAGGCCTTTACCTTTGCCACCTGGCTTCTAATCAACAATCATTCACTATTTTTATTTCCCCTTTTATGAGAGCACCAATTGAACAAAATAATAACCACCCATTTTATTGTCCTTATAATTACTAGTTCCTCCATTTCTCTAAATCTCTGATACAAAAGGTATATCCTATACAGAGTTCAGTTAGTTTTCAAAAGAAAGTTTATTCAGAGTTCATAGTCAGCCATGATGCTGAGGAAAGTACAGGTATAAACACCACCCTCCTCTTTACCTGGTTCATGCCAACATGTCATTTAGCTCCCTCCTTAAATGCCAATCACTCAAGAAAGTGTGTTAGATAGCATTCAGTTTCCTTCCACAGGATTCTATACTTTCTCTCCTATAGTGCCCAAATGGTTAAGCTCTGGGTCTTCCTTATACATTGTTACTTCTTACTCTAGCATATAGAATGGTGCCAGAGATATAATAAATAAAAAAGGATTTGTTTAAAGAATAAGTTAGTACAGTTTAAAACTATGACTTTTTATTATCTAGATATTGCTTGATACAGTGTGCTTATTCTCATCAGAGAAAAAAACAGGACTTAACTTCATAAATGTATTCATTAGATTTAGTGATAAATCTCTTTACGCATCTGTAGTGTGATTAGACAACATCTAATGCTACACTTTAGAGCTAGCTATATATATCATATAAACGTCATCTGTTATTATATTTGTTAAGTTTGCAGACTTTTAATTTAGGATGTCAGCATTGTCACCATTGTTTAAAAATGAACTGCTCCTTGCATTAGTTAAAACGACACTATGATAAACTGGCTGTCTTACTCATTTTCTCTGATTGTCCAATGAGTCATATAATATTTCCTGTGAAAATCTTTTGTCTCATTTTTACTAACTAAATACTCAAACTACTGACATTTTCTATGAAAATGGAAACTTGCTGAAAGTGGGTTGAAAGTTAGTGTAAACCTAGTTTATTTTATAAGGTACAATTATTTAGGATGAAATCTCCACAGTACCATGCCAATAAACAAATTACTTCATCTTCTTATTTAATATAGTTGTACTGTCTCTATGTTTTTATATACATAAGTGTGTTATATACAAACACACTACTATATATACATATACACATACTGTGTTACCGTATTTTTTACTCCATAAGATACACCTGATCATAAGATGCACGTAGGGTTTTAAGGAGGAATATTAGGAAAATAATATTCTGAACCAAATGGTGTGTTAAAATATATAATAAAATATACCACAATAATATTTTAACAATGTAAACTCAATAGGAGTATTAACTACTATTAGCCCTGTTATTAACAAATGAGAAGAGACTTTAATGTTCAAATACTCTTCCAGTTGTCTGGGAACCCCAGGAACTCATCATCGCTAGTGTCACAATCACTGGTATCACTTTTTTTGCTATTTTCATATATGATACCATCTTCAGTGCCATCTAAGACATTTCTAATGCCACATTTTTTGAATGACCGTACTACAGTTTCATTCTTCACTGACTGCCATGATGTTCTCACCCATGCACAAACTTGAGTGACATCGGGTCTCTTCATTCATCCAGTTTGTGTCAGGTCATGATTACCAGCAGCCATCCATTTGTTCCACTCTTCCCGCATAAAGACTTTAAACGGTTTGTTGATAGAAATGTCAAGAGATTGCAACTGGCTGGTAAGACCCCCAGGAATTACAGCTAGATGAGTCTTCACTTCTTTAAAGTTTTTTGTGTGTGTGATTTTGCTAATATGTACTCTAAACTGGTCAAGCACTAATAGGGCAGCAAGTGACGTCAGCACTTCAGTCAGAGCTCCAGCAGCTGAAGCACAGCCCTCCACCACTGCAGCTCACCTCTCACATCTGCCCTAGATGATGCCAGATGAATGCGCCCACACAACATAGCTTGTCTTCTCCCCTGCACAGCATGCAACTGTGGAAACCAGAACCAGAAGCTCATTCAGCAGGTGCTCATTCTTCATGTTTACCGGTGCACACCCCGCAGCAGCTAAAAAAATGAACATTCGCTCCATTAGATGCACGGGCATTTCCCCCCTCCACTGTTGGGGGGGGGGAGTGCATCTTATGGAGCGAAAAATATAGATATATAAACACTTTATTAGATATACATACACACACAGTTGTAATTCTATGTCAAAATAAAAATAATTTTTTTCTTGTCACATACACTCTGAAAGTTTGATATAAACAATGAATATGTCCTTCAATTTTTGAAGAAAATATTCATTCTGGCACTGCTCTTTGCAACTGTCAACTATAAATCTTGGTGGACACCTTTTTCCCACTTATCTTAGGTCAATTTACCCTTTTATAGCTGGCTTCTAGAATATTTTCTTTTGTTTTCTATACATGTCCGGTGGAAAATTTCAAAGCCACTGCATCTGAAATACAATCAATGATTTTCTAGGAATTTATACTTACAAAGACTGGCAAACCCATTAGAGCTGTGTACAAATTATGGTTTAGATTTGCTGGTAAGAAAACTGCTGAAGAAACTTATTTACATATCATATTTAAATTTATAAGATATATAAAATGTTTGTAGATTATTTATTTGTTCCAGCAATGGGAGCCACATAGTCACACTTTGCTATTATTCCAAAGGACATGCTGGTCTATACGTTTTAATTTTCTATTCTGCAAGTTAAAGATTTTTAGCCAGTATTGAACAAAATCCTCAATTAGAAATAAAAATACGTTTTAGTATTTATTTTTTCATGAGTGTAACTATACAATCTAGTGTAGTTTGGTTTTCTCCATGCATATCAATGATCCAGTTATAAATCCATAAAAAATAATTCATTTGTGGTTGGTTCTCCCTGTGAAATTTGACTGTCATGGTTACTTAGTGGGTCATCCGTGCTTATCTAAAAGAACTATGAAGATAAAAATTGGCTGTGTTATTTAAAATTGTTTCCAAAGGTCAAGAGTAATATATTCAACTGAACATTTAAGTCTCTCATTTTTAAAAGCATTAATTACCTGACCAGGTGGTGACACAGTGGATAGAGCATCGGACTGATATGCAGAGGATCCAGGTTCGAGACCCCCGAGGTTGCCAGCTTGAGCGCGGGCTCATCTGGCTTGAGCAAAAAAAAAAAAGCACACCAGCTTGGACCCAAGGTCACTGGTTCGAGCAAGGGGTTACTCGGTCTGCTGAAGGCCCGCGGTCAGGGCACATATGAGAAAGCAATCAATGAACAACTAAGGTGTCACAACAAAAAACTAATGATTGATGCTTCTCACCTCTCTCCGTTCCTGTCTGTCTGTCCCTATCTATCCCCCTCTCTGACTCTCTCTCTGTCCCTGTTAAAAAAATAAAAAATAAAAAATAAATAAAAGCATTAATTAATAATACTTTATAGAGTAAATATATCTATTATGGATACAAAATAGAGATGCCACGCACTTGTATTTATCTTAACTATTTATGACTCATCACAGTGCCACATCTGGGAACTCTCTAGGATGTTAGAGTCAGAGTGGATAATGAAACTCTGAATTTTAAAGTCAAAGACTAGATGATCTCAAAAAGAGAAAATAAATTTTTTACAGGATGTATTAAGATAAAATTTTCAGTGAAGTTACATGCACTTAGAGATATGCAAATTAACAAAGGCCTATTCTTCCATATATTGATTGACCTACATCTTCCTAAAATTCACCATATTAAACAGACGTAGTCTTATTTACAATAAATAAAGTTCTTGATGTAAAATCTCTATTTTAAAATGATTCCCACATTTATGTAGGTAAAACTGAAAATTGAGAAAGTAGAATTGGCAGGACACATTTTAGTGAATTTCTGGAATAATGTGTGCAAGCTACATATAACAAGTGGAAATCTTTCTATGTGCAAAGTATCCAAGATCAAGCACCATGTTATGTGAAATTTTTATTTTAATTTTGTAACACAATTTAGTTTTTATTTTTTTAATTTTTCAATCATAGTGGACATTCAATATTATTTTATATTAGTTTCAGCATAGGGGTCAGACAACTATATAATTTACAAGGTAATTCCCCCAATAATTCTAGTACCCACCTCACACCATGCATAGTTATTACAGATTAATTATTATATTTACTATGCTATACTTTATATTCTTGTGACTATTTTGTAATTGCTAATTTGTACTTCTTAATCCCTTCACCCTTTTTTCATCCTGCCCTCCAATCCTTCCCATCTGGCACCGTCAGTTTATTCTCTGTACCAATGAGCCTGTTTCTGTTTTGTTCGCTTATTTTGTTCTTTAGATTCCACATATAAGTGAAATCATATGGTATCTGGTTTCTTCTGACTTATTTGTGAGACTACTTATACACTATACAACCCCTCTCATTCCTGTTAACCAACTAATAAAATATTCAAATTACTTAAATTTGACCAACCGGGTCTTAGAAAGCAACATATTTATTAATATTACAAAAATTCAACAAAATAAAAATACACTCATGGGTTTTGAACCTCCCTATCCACTATACCCCACTCCCCACTCCACATGTCAGCAAATGGTTTGCTTAGTGCTTTAAATTGCCAAAGTCTAGTTCCTCTGTCAGTTAGTGTTGTAAAGCACTGACTTTGAAATTTCTTTGTCCTTAAAGCTACCCCACAAGGAATTATATAGATATATTGAAGCCATGACCCCATAATATGCATTATGGCTGCTTACCACAAGATATTTGGCATGCTTTCTTCCATCCAGTACATAATCATCTGGCACAAGACACTCTAAGATGTAAGAAAAACATTTTCATGATTATTATTTTACCAGCAATGACAATAGTGTGCAAAACATCTTACATGGTCCAATTACCAAATTTCAATACAAACAAGGCCATTATTTGGAAGAAAATCCCCAAAACAGTTTATATACTATGAATTTTTCTCTATCACCTACCTGCCTATTATAGAATTTCTATTTTATCTAGTGCCAAGTAAAACTAAGACAAAACAAATAAGAGCTTAACTTTCTCTTTTGATTTAGTGTGAACATAGGATTTAAACACAAGATATTTTCTGTTTAAATACATCACTAAAGAAATCAATACTTCATATTATAAAAATTTTAATACAAATCTCTTAATGACATCAATATATCCATATTTTTGAGCTGTGTAATCCCTAAAGCCGATAATGTTAGGGTATATATATCTTAAAAATATAATTTTAGAAATGGCACAGTGCACTTTGAAATTACATTAGGTAATGCAAACTATGTGAATTTGACAATGAATAAATAATGTTCTATATTTTAATTCTCCTGGAGATTGTATTTAAAGTTTAATAATTCTTTAAAGTAATCTGATTTAAATATTCCTTACAAAAATTAAGCATTTGCATTTCAAAAAGAGCTTTTATACTGGTCTATGACAGCTCACCTAAAGCAATACTTGGAGTAGGACAGATGGAGCAATGTAAATGTATATTTGATGCTCATAGAGAGAAACAACCAAATGATGTCTCCATATTTTAGTGAAAGCAATCGCATGTAGCCTTTTCAACTAGACTTTTATTCATATGGTAAAAGAGTAAAAAAGACTTTGAAGTTTTTTAGATGACAGCTTTAGAGGCAAGGGCTAACATTCACATTCTTTTGGCTCAGAACAATAAAAAAAGAAAGTAAGACCAAGGATATTTATTGACCAGAAATTTTTTCATGCATGTCCAGTTGGATTTTCAATCATCATATTAAAATACACAGCTAGATTCCTGACCCATAACAACTATCAAAATGAAAACAGTTTCATTTAGCTAATATTTCTATCAAATCTAGGGACACAGAGTTTTATAACTTACACAAATTTGCATGTAAAATTTTATGCCTTTAAATAACTTTAACATTTCAAATAGATTTGACTTGCAGTTTTTTAAAATAAAGTGAGATGAGTTAAGAATTTATATTCAAATTAAATATTCACTGCCATTGGAAGTGATGGAAAGAACATTTGCCCAAGAAGTAAGAAATAGCTTTTCAGAATGTGGATGCTACAACCAAAAAGTGTAACTACCATTTTTCAACCTTCAATCTTAGCTAAAACTCAGTGCACAACCGGCATCTACAAATCCTTGGGGCATTCTCTTTACCTCTTCCTAGTGGCTCTTGCAAATCACACCAATACAGTTGTGGGTAATCCCCATCTCTTAGCAGAAAATTATATACAGTTCATTAGATATGAAGTCTTGCATTTTTCTCTTAATGGCATTCTAATTTAACTTCATCACTTTCTCTTTCTGATTTTTTATCTTAAAGGCCAAATGCTCTACATGTGTATTGATTTCATTATCTCCTGCCAGTGAAGTCAACTTCATAAATTACTCTTTCCATAGCATCATTCTCACTGTCTTCCTTGAAATTTTCTTAAATTTAATATATAAACATGCTTACATTATTTTTGTTGTTAGTTAGAGAGAGACAGACAGACAGACAAACAGTAAGAGAGAGAGATGAGAGCATCAGCTCATAGTTATGGTACCTTAGTTGTTCATTGATTGCTTTCTCATGTGTGCCTTCACCAGGGGTGGGAGCTCCAGACAAGCCAGCAACCTTGGGCTCAAGCCAGCAACTTTGGCCTTCAAGACACTGACCCTTGGGCTCAAGCCAGCAACCATGGGGTCCTGTCCATGATTTCATGCTCAAGCCGGCAACCTCGGGGTTTTGAACTTGGATCTACAGTGCCCCAGGTTGACACTCTATCCACTGCGCCACCACCACCTGGTCAGGTTAAACATGCTTACATTTTAATATAGCTATTAAAAAAATAAACTTTCTCATACCTGCATCTCCCTATTCTAGTCCTGTATAGCCATCTACTCTTCCATTTAGGGTCAGGTTTCTATGTGGAATAGTTTATATTTTATGTTCATACTACTCTACCTCGCTCCTTTATACCACCAAGTTTTGCTCTTAGTCTTTCATATATATTACTTATGTTTGAAACATTTTATTGAAACTTTATTTTTTAATTGAATTTTTTGGAGTGACACTGTTTAATAGAATTATGCAGATGTCAGCTGCCCAATTCTATAACACATCTCTGCACACTGTAGTTTATGTTTACCTCCCAAGTCTAGTCTTCATCCATTTCCATTTATCTCTCCTCTACCCTCCTTCACCATCCCCTGGCAATCACCACACTGCTGTCTATGTCCGTGGGGTTTCATCTTCTTTTTCTTTGTCCTTTTTTATTCAATCCCTCCACCTCCTTCACCCAGCACCCCCTTATACCTGACATCTCTTAGCCTGCTCTCTATCTATGAGTTGTCTCTATTTTGCTCATTAGTTTGTTTATTAGAATTCACATATTAGTAGTGAAATTATACAATACTTGTCTTTCTCTGAATGGCTAATTTCATATAGCATAATGCTCTCTATGTCCATTCACGCTATCCGAAAGGGTAAGATTTCCTTTCCTTTTATGGTTGCATAGTATTCCTTTGTGTATATGTACCACAGCTTTTTTTATCCACTCATCTACTGATGGGTGCTTGGGCTGCTTCCAAATCTAGGCAATCGTAAATAATGCTGCAATGAACATAGGGGTGCACATATTCTTTTGCATTAGTGTTTCCGGTTTCTTTGGATACAATACCAGGAATGGAATTTCTGGGTCTCAAGGTAGTTCCATATTTAAATTTTTGAGGTAACTCCATACTGCTTCCCACAGTGGCTGCAGCAATCTGCATTCCTACACAATGCATGAAGGTTTCCTTTCCTCCATATCCTAACCAACACTTTTTTTGTTGTTGATTTATTGATGATATCCATTCTCAAAGGTATGAGGTGACATCTCATTGTGGTTTTAATTTGCATTTCTGTAATGATTAGTAATATTGAGCATCTTTTCATATGGTTATTGGCCATCTGTGTGTCCTCTTTAGAAAAGTGTCTATTCAGGTCCTTTGCTCATTTTTTTATTGGATTGTTTGTTTTATTGGTGATGGATTTTATAAGATCTTTATAAATATTGGATATGAAATCCCTATTGGATGTATATGCGAATATGTTTTCCCATTCAGTGGACTGTTTTTTCATATTGTTGATGGTTTCCTTTGCTGTGCAAAAACATTTTAGTTTCATTCAGGGATGCAAGGTTGGTACAACATTCCCAAATCAAGAAACATAATAATCACATAAACAAAATGAAGGATAAAAATCACATGATCATATCAACAATGCAGAAAAAGCATTTGATAAAATCCATCACCCATTTATGTTAAAAACTCTCAGCAAAGTGAGAATAAAGAAAACATATCTCAATGTAATAAAGACCATATCACAAACCCACGGCCAATATCATATTCAATGGGCAAAAACTACAAGCATTTTCCTTAAGATCAAGTACGAGACGGGGTATCCACTATCACTACTCTTATTCAATATTTAGTCCTCAAAGTCCTATACGATTTTAGTAAGTCACTCATTTCTGCTCTTAGGCTTTTTTATTGTTAATGTTATGTTTCTGCCATATAAACAATTGTGATTTTTTTTCTATTTTTACATATTGGCTTAATATTTGCACCCTCCCTATCCCCAAAAGGAAACTCTTATCTAACTTATTAATACATATTAGAAATAACTGTTGTGTTTTGGTGAGTTTATTGGCTAATTCTATCAGTATTCTTAAAGAAATGTAATTACTCCTGAAACAGAAATAAAATTTTAAAATATTTCACTTATGTACACAATAGCTATACACTTCTCTCTGCAGATCTTCTTCCTAAGGTCTTGATTGTCCTATTATATTCTAGACTGTTCCTCTCTTGCCTGTCCTACACCTGTCATCCCATGAATTCTCTCCACTCTTCCCTTATGAGGAATACACTATTTTCTGACTAATCATAATTTTTCCTCTCTGAATTTATTCCTTAACTTTGATGGGACACATCTTCAAATAGTTTCCTCTTTATTACCTTTGCTGTAGATGTGTAACTATTGTATTCCTCTACTTAGCAGAGAGAAAGAAAAGGGATGCACATGTAATCAAGCACTATTTTTAACTCTTTTATTTTTCTATGTAGTATGTTTAAAAGAAATATGGAAACCAAAGTGATTAGACTCAGGCTTTTCTTGAGGATGATCATCCCAGCTTAAAAATACAGAAAACCCTACTGATTAAAAACTAGTCAGTTGTATTTATTAAACATTATCAATATAAAAATGAGAATTAATTTAGGGGCCAATATATATATTTTTTTACAGGGACAGACAGAGAGTCAGAGAGAGGGATAGATAGGGACAGACAGACAGGAACAGAGAGAGGTGAGAAGCATCAACCATTAGTTTTTTGTTGCTGTCACAACACCTTAGTTGTTCATTGATTGCTTTCTCACATGTGCCTTGACCAGGGGCCTTCAGCAGACTGAGCAAGCCCTTGCTGGAGCCAGCGACCTTGGGTCCAAGCTGGCGAGCTTTTGCTCAAGCCAGATGGGCCCGCACTCAAGTTGGCAAGCTCAGGGTCTCGAACCTGGGTTTTCTGTATCCCAGTCTGATGCTCTATCCACTGCGCCACCGCCTGGTCAGGCATAGGGGCTAATATTTTAGACAACAAGAAAAAGAGAATTATGGGATTTTCATATGGAGTATAAATGAAATAAACTGTTGATCAATTCCAAAGAAATGGAAACTTTAATCCCCACTATTATGAGCTTAGTTTCTAATTACACAGTAAGTTCAGAATTATGAATAAATGAGAGCTTTAGAAAACAAGCATGTTATTTTATTTAGCATCCCAGTTTTAATTGTTTTGTGCTTTACTTTTTTACCTTGAAAGTAGCAACATGTTTTTTTCTATATTCATTTGTCTTTAATAGATATGCCCACCTCCATGCAAAACATTTCTAGATGACTAAATAAATACTCAAAAAAGGCAGCCTAGCCTGACCTGTGGTGGCGCAGTGGATAAAGCATCAACCTGGGAACACTGAGGTCGCCAGTTCAAAACCCTGCACTGGTTCGGTCAAGGCACATATGGGAGTTGATGCTTCCAGCTACTCCCTCCCCCCTTTCTCTCTTTCTCTCTCACTCTGTGTCTCCTCTCTAAAATGAATAAAATAAAAATAAAAATAAATAAATAAATAAAGGCAGCCTATATGACTGCCAACACTGGCATTTACACTAGTTCTCAGTCAACTTTATTGGAATAGCCAAGAATAGATAAAGTAATAATGATAATAATCCTATCCACAAGCTGTTCACACTATTATGAATAAAAGTAGTTTAAAAATAAGGCCCTGCCTTTTTTGTTGATAAATGCAGCTTTAGGATTCATCTGAGTGCTTGGCACATAAAAGTTTGTCAATAAATATTTGTGGGTGAATAAATACTCTTTTTATTTAAAAGCTTTGAAAATAGTTGCTGTCATTTGAAGATTTTACATTATATAAGCTAATTTTTTGTCATTTCTTTATATCTCCAAGATCAGTTTTCTGCACTAAACTTACAATCATAATTCAGTAACTGGGTATTACTTCCCAACATATATAAATAGTGCTGCTGCTATTTACAGTACATTTACTAAAAGTTTACAAGTGCCTGTTATTGCTATTGTTATTATATATTACTACGATGTTAATAAAAGATGCTACTGCAGATAAAGATTAAAGAGTTCATGTGATTCTCTTAATGTACAGGTTATCTCCTCCTGGACTGTGTCCTATACCCTTTGGTCACAATAGATTATGTGAAGATCAAACATAAGTATAGCCCTGTAGAGAAAGAAAGGAAGGTGGACCTGTGAGATTTGGGATTAGCTGGGAAAACCATTAATTCAGGAGAGTTTTAATGCAGAGGTGGACCAAGACCATTCATATGGGACTAGTTGACCACCTACAACATGAATATTTAAAGAATTCTTGCATGTTCAGAATCCTCAACCTTCACTCTGTTGCTCAAGTGTCTCTAGCCAATGTCTTAGGGTCTCACCCTTTTCTCATCAGCATCATTACTTTAGTGTAAGACACTTGTTAGGATAGAATGAATAACTGGTGCTGCTACTTGGAGACCCTTAAAATTTTGACCTTGATTCTCAGTTGTGTTTACCTTGTGACTACTTGAGATTAGAGTTTATAAAATTGTTATGGTGTCCTCTGTCTCTGCATATGTGTTTTTAAGTTTATGGTGACAGTTGTTTGTTTGTCTTCGTTTTTCTGTTTTCCAGGGTGTTAAGAAATAACCAGGGAATACCACAACTACTAGAAACGTTTTTGTTAGCATGTGTTTTGAGGAGCTCCCAAACCACCCCTCATTCAATAATTTATTAGAATTACAGGACCCTCGTATTAACACTATGATTTATTACAACAAATGGATACAAAGTAAAATCAGCAAAGGGAAAGTCACAACGCATAGAGTACAAAGAAAACCAGGCACAAGTTTCTTTTCTTTTTTTTTTTGTGACAGAGACAGAGGGAGAGACAGAGAGAGGGATAGATAGGAACAGACAGAAAGGAAGAAAGAAGAGAAGCATCAATTCTTTGTTGTAGAACCTTAGTTTTTCATTGATTGCTTTCTCATATGTGCCTTGACGAGGGGGCTACAGCAGAATGAGTGACCCCTTGCTCAAGCTAATAACCTTGGGCTCAAGCCAGCAGCCATGGAGTCATGTCTATGCTCCCATGCTGAAGCCAGCGACCTCACACTCAAACTGGTGAGCCTGTGCTCACACCAGATGAGCCCACACTCAAGCTGACAACCTTGGGATTTCGAACCTGGGTCCTCTGTGACCCAGTCTGACACTCTCTCCACTGTGCCACCGCCTGTTCAGTCAGGCACAGGTTTCTAAGAGTCCTGCTTAATTCTGCCAGTGAGTTGTGACAACACAGGAGAGCTCAATAGAGACTCAGTTCCCAGGGCTTTTACTGAGGACTGGTCATGTAGGCGCTCACTGCCTAGCATACACCAAAATCCCGGACTCCAAGAGAAAGCAGGTATTCAACATAAAGCACATTGTCTGGTATATCAAAACATCAACTTGTGTACCTTAAATATACACAATGTTTATTTGTCAATTATACCTCAATAAAACTGCAGGGGGATTTGTTGTACTAAAAGTTGAAGGACAGTGAGATACCATTAGCCTTTGTAGAAATAGTAACAGTCTTGTTAGCTGTTTTCTGCAACTCATAGTAACTAAGTGACATGGCCATTTACTCTTTCAAGATCTTGTTCTTAGCATCCACTTTATCCCAAAATTCTCTACTGATAATTTGAATAACTGCGATTTTATTTGCATGTTATGAATTATTTGCCTTTTATTTTCCCCTACAAAGGGAGTTATCCATATGCTTCTTAAATATATGACAAACAAAATCCAAGAATCCTATATTTAACACCCTTTTGGGGGGGCCACTTTCAGTAGTAGTGATGGTATCAGTCAGGGGCCCACCAGGAAATAAATAGAATAATAAAACTTGAGATTTGTCAAAGAAGAGGTATTCACAGAGCATAAATGCCAAAGTTAGAGCACGGAGAACACAAAGGATTGGACAGAAACAGAACTACTAGCAGCAGAGATACCAACAGCCTAGGGCAGTGGTTCTCATACTTTTTGAAGTCAGGGCGCTTTTAAAATCCTACAAATAATTGTAGGCACACTATATACAAATTTCTGAGAAATATGTTATAATAATTAAGTCAAATATTAAAGAAAAAATATAAGGTCCAAGCGTGCTTTTATTGTAATTAAACAAAATAAATACAACAAAATTAAATTTATTTTGACATTAAAAACATTTTTATGTTACATTTTTTGTTATGCTTTTTAGAATTCATAAAAAAGAGGTGTTAAAAAATAAAAAACTATGAAAGAGTTATCTTTTTATATATATTGATATATTCTTGGTAAGATTTAGTAATTTGGCAGGTCCTGGTGCAAATGTGTTAAGTTTTTCATTCTTGTGTTTATGAGAAATATGAGCCTGATGTGATTTCTTCAATGTTTGGGCATATATTTGAAAGGCAAACTCTCATTTCCTCATCAATACATTGAAGAATTCCTCTCTTTTTACTGTTAATTGTGCTGAGTGCAGAAAACCCCCATTATACATATCATCTTAACTTTACACCAAACAAAGGATAGAAGAAACTTGCCTTCAGTCTTTCCTTGGAACATGGAGGATAGTGTAAATAATCCAGCACCACAGTTTAACAGCCTTTTGCAACCTAATCAGACAAATGAGGTGGGGGGTGGGGTGGGTAGACTGTCAGCTTACAGCAAATTCCCCACACCTCTGTCTTCCAAAAATCTAAACTCCAAAAACCCTGTTGGTGTTTTGGTCCCCAACAGGCACATATTTCTCTGGAATACTATAGGGCACACCTGGAAATTTTCTAGGGTGCACCAGTGCACCTGGTGCATACTTTGAGAACTACTGCTCTAGGGACTGGGGAACAAATGCAGGAGAGTTTTCTGAACTCAGAAAAGAAAGGGTTATTATGTTGGACAAGCAACCTTAAGAGGAGCAATGACCTTTGCTGAAGGATGCAGCCAGCAAAGAGCAACAAGGATGATCAACACCCTGACTCCCTCTCTTCTCTCTTTCACATCTACTGTGGCATCACTCATGGTCCAACCCAACTAGAAGCCAGAAACCAGAGAGCCTGAGATTTCACTGCTAACATCAGTATTTCACAACACGGGACACTTTGCAAAAAGTTAGAGAGATTGACTTGGAAGGGAAAACAGAAGATAGCACAGTTTATAATTCATTCCTCATTTGCCAAGAATTGCGCATCCTTGATACAGATATTTTTTGGCATCTTTCTTCCTCCACAAATAATTCTAAAATGAATTACAAGTAATGAGTTTCCTTTCTACTTCCTGTTTATATCTTCAAACCTTGTCACCCATCAGTTTTCCCAAAATATACCATTAAGATGTTCTCTATCTTTTTAATTCTGCAGTTTTTCTCCCCAAACACAAGTGTCTTAATGCCTTTAATAACTACTTATGTCTTGCTGTATAAAATATTTCATGATTTTTTAAAGCTCCTAATTGGCAAGCACTCTATCTATTTTGCTAAACTAATGCAATGTATAGCTCAATATTCCGTGCATGCAAGTATGGTATTAATGTAAGAAGCATTGATTTCTATAGACCTGGAATTTTAATCAGTTCTGCTGCTTGCCAGAAACGCACATCTATCAAAGGAGCTTCTCTCCAGTGATGTAAAGAGCTTGAATGTAGTGACCTCTAGTACCTCTTCCAGGTTTAAGAGACTGTTTGCAGATTTCAGTTCACATTGTTATTAGACATTTTCCCCACCCCTCTCCCAAAGTTTGGTATATAAAGTACTTCCAATACTAATAAAATGTTATATGTCAATTGGATCTTCATAATAAAAAGAAATTCAAATTGAAGGTCTTTCTATAAAATAGCAGGCCTATAGCATCTAGCAGGTTTACAGAAATGTATATACCTATTAGTTAGGCATTTTTCTTTTCCTGAACAAAATCACCTGGAAAGCATATGGGCTTTGAAATCAAAAGGTCTGTTTTAACTCTATCCTGCCACTTATTATGCCATTAGGGTAAAATGCTTATTTTCAGAGTCTCACTGTTTTCATTTGATAAAACAAAATAATATCTACTTCAGAAGTAAGATTCAATCACATAATGTATATTAAAAGTGCCTGGTGGAATTTTTACTATATAACTGAATCCAGTTAAAGTTAACTGTACCTAACACCTTTACTTCTCTAGCAGAGGCAAATAACCCAGGAAATGTCATGACAGTACATAGTCCCAGTGTTAATAGTTCAAAGCTATGCCCAAGCAAAAATTAGCCACCCGCTAAGGACAAACAATTACACTAAATAATATAGGTAAACACAGAGAAATCAGTAATTCAATTAATTTAAAAAATTATTTTCTAAGATGAACCTTTGCTTCTTTCAAATAGTTGCACTCCTGTTCGAGTATCTCTTCAGACAACTTACATTTTGAAGAAAGTCTTGTGTTATTTTTTATTGTACAATTAAACTCTTTGTTTTTACTGCAGAGTCAATGACATACAAAACTACTTCTATTTTAATTTCAACTTCAGAAACACTTTTCAAATAACAAGAAATATGTTTAGTTATTTTTTAGGACAATATAATGCTTGTCACATTAGAATACAATAAACGGATTTTTTGTTGTTGTTCTGTAACATTATATAAACTTAGTTTTACTATGCTTGTACTCTTTAGAAAAATTCCTAAAAATCTTTGCTTTTCTTCATCCAAATGCTGCTGCATATTATTATCCTGCTGTAAAATCAGTAAGATGTTAACAGACTTTTATCTTGGATGTTTTTGCGTATTTAAAATTTTGAATTATTAACTAGGGACTACAAGTTTTAAGAAAATATAATTTAAAATTGTTCATTAATTATCAATTATAGTCCTGTCCTTCAAAGATCCAATCTAAAAAAAGAAAAACTTCAAGCATTTAAAAGCCAGAAATTCTAATATGGGACTTAAGGATTGTCAGCATAAAACAAAGCTTCCAGACCAGTAAGAATTTTTATGGGTTTCCTTGAGCCAGACTGTTGACAATTGCCAGAAAGCAGAGTCTCAACAGACTAAGAGAGTGCTCCAGAAAATGGCAGATTCACGTTAGAATCACAGGGAAAGATGTCAGGGGTTACATGAGATTGATTGGTGATAGATTAGGGAGGCAGGAGAAAGCAAAGGGGCGGAGGTCACTCCTGGGATTGGATAAAAAGCAAAAATGTATACACTGAAATCTCTTTTACACAGGGAGGCAGGAGACAGGTTAAGTCCGTGATGGCGAATCTATGACACGCGTGTCAGCACTGACACGAGTAGCCATTTTTGATGACACGCGGCCGCATACCAGAGAAGTATGGGGCCGCATGCCAAGAAGGATGCGAAGGAAGCGAAGGACGCTTCATCATTGGCTCCTGCATGGCCAGGTGCAGTAGCCGAGGATAAAACACTTGCTGTAGTGTAGACACTCTGTGCCGGAGGTCTGTAGGCCAAAACAACAGAACTCCGGCACAGAGTGTCTAGTTCTGGGACTTCCGGTCAGGCCATTTTTCTCAAAGTGACACACCACCCGAGTTATGCTCGTTTTTGTTTGGCGATTTTTGACACACCAAGCTCAAAAGATTGCCCATCACTGGGTTAAGTTAATTAACATGACAATAATAAAAGGAATAGGATTGTTGGTTCCTGCCCTGGTGGGATTCCTGCCCTGGAGGGATTCCTGCCCTGAGGCGGCAGAAAAAGATCACCCCTACATTTCAAAGGCATGTTATCAGGTACATTGTTGTTCATGCAAAAGGCAATAGACAGGCTGCAAAGCAAGAACTGTCTTTGTTCAGAGAGAAAATTACTCCCTGGGCCATGACTACCCACCATAAACTGTTTTTATACAATTCAGAAATATTAAGGGATATTTTATTGCTTCATATTCATTTTGAAATATCCCCTAATTTTTGTGAACAGTATAGTTAAAAAGTTTCCATTTCAGCCCATCCTGTGTGTTTGCTGTAGGCCCCAGAGTCTGTAAGGCCACCACCTTACTGGCTTTCCCTGAACTTGTCAGGTTCAGCATGTGGCCCCTCTTTTGTCCACAAAATTCAGCTGTAATCACACACCACATTAACAGGACTATTTAGTGTGTTATTCTTCTTCTGCCTTTTGGCTCTGAGACCCACAATCTAATGTTTATTATCACGACCTCTGCAAAAGTCTTCATAGTTTAGTGTAGTGTACAAAACTCACTGATTATCTGGGTTTCGATGTCTTCCAGACCATAAAAGGCCATAATTTTCTTCTGGCCAAATCACTCTCTTCCTGCTAAGCAACTATGCTTTCTGAAATTGAGGTGCAAACAAATTACTAATCCCCTCTCACTGCTTTCACCTGCTGGTCATAAGTGTTAGTTTTAACCTTTCCACCCCCTTGCCCCTTCAAATGACCCCTCATGTGAGATTTTTGTGTTTATAATTTGTTTGTTAAGACTTGGATAAAAAAATACTTATTTGATTTTGAAATTAAAACTTTAATCTTTAACAGGACCACACACGCCTGATTATCTTGATCTATTATTATATCTGGGATAATTTTAAGCTTCACCGTAATGGCATAATGGAATTATGGCAATCCAGCTCTCTTCCTTGTTACATCTTGACAGGCAAATGCTCTGACGTAAATACTGCTGACTTCATTTCTAAATTATTGTACCTACTTTTGAGCTTAAATTTAAACTCTATATCAAAACCTTCTAATCAGCTGAATATCACTGACATGCCTATGGGTGGTCATAACAAGGCATTTTGATGTGGACAAGCATTTTATGAACTAAGAATAATAGCACTGGTTTAGTGGGTCTCAAATTGGCTCACAGGCTCAGAGCCAAGGACAGATGTGACGTGGGTGGAGGGCTAGTAAACCTGGTCGAGCCTCCCTCTCAAGCTTTCCACTCCCTCTGAGTACACAGTGGGATGTTACTGATAAAAACCATGGCTTTTATTAAGTTAAACATGTGAAAAAATATGAAAAAATAAGACAGAACAACATCAATAATGTTAGGAGGATTCTTAGGATTTCATTTCATATTTAAACAGTGAATATCAGCCAGGGAGAATATATTTCTTCTTTGAGAGAAAAATACTTACCTCTTGCCAGACGATGAAGCTCCAACAACACTGTCATTATGAACCTTAGTTTCCTCAGTGGAACTACAGCTCTAATTGTGCCCCCTCTATAATCTATACAAAGTCCAAACTCTTTTACTAGAAGATGGAAGCTAGTCAGAGTTCATTTCCTCTTCTAGGAGGCCAAAGCTTGGGTTGTAGGATCAGTGACTACCTTGAAGAGTCAAGAGCAAACAGATTAAAGCAAGGATGGTAAAGTCAGACTCATGGAGGGATTAGACTGGTAAACTTAATCAGAGAACCAATTTCCATGGTGCAATTTAATGGTAAAGACAGACTTCCTGATCCTGCCAATGTCTTATTTTCAGTTCTGAGTCTTGCAGTTGTTTCTTTATCTCTGCCCTCACATTAACTCAAATATGAAACTGAAATCCTTATTTAGATTTTCACAAAGGGGAGAGGTGGAAAAAAACCATGAGAACAATGTATGAGATTTATTAAAGATGTGAAAACCTGACCAGGTAGTGGTGCAGTGTGTAGGGCATCGGACTGGGATGCAGAGGACCAACCCAGGTTTGAAACCGTAAGGTCACTGGCTTAAGCGTGGGCTCATCTGACATAAGTGCGGGATCACAGATGTGACCCCATAGTCACTGGCTTAAAGCCCAAGGTTGCTGGCTTGAAGCCCGAGGTCACTGGCTTGAGCAAAATGTCACTTGCTCTGCTGTAGCCCCCCAGTCAAGGCACATATGAGAAAGCAATCAATGAACAACTAAGGAGCTATAACTAAGAATTGATGCTTCTCATCTCTCTCCCTTCCTGTCTGTCTGTCCCTCTTTCTGTCTGTCTATCTCTGTCACAAAAGAAAGAAAAGATATGAAAAAAGTTCACACCACAGGGTCTTCCTGTTACGGAATGGATATAAAATACACGCCGGTGAGGGTGGTGCTGATGTTCGATGGTTCATCACCCTGAGTGAGGTCCACTCTCTACCTTTCTCTGCTGTGCTCTGAGCCCCAGGACACTAGGAACAGCGTCACTCAGCTTGTTTCCTCTACTTGCTCCACGTTGCACTTAGCCAACAGAAGGCACAAACCAGAGGTCACAACACAGCAGAAAGAGGGAAGATTATTTCCTTGCTTACTCTCTATCTTGCCATGGGCTGGCAAGATACATTATTCTCCCAAAGCCCACAGGTACAGCTACATAGCCCCTGGCCCTTTTAGGCAGAGGGTATTAATGGTTTAATGCTATTGCTGCACTTGGGCACTTCACCATCCCTTATTAATTCCCCCGAGCAAAGCTCTGAAAAACACTACCTTTATTTAAAAATGTTTAGGTAATTTTTTGAGTGTATCATCTGTTTTTTTCTGGTAACCTTCTTAATAAACCCTCAAGCACTCAAATTATGTTAGTCCTCATTCTAATCTTCCAGGAAAGAATCTGAAGCTCAGAGAGATTGACTTGTCCCAAACCACTCAGCCCCTAACTATGTACATGTTGTTTCATAGTTAGGGGCTACGCAGTTTTTTGTTGTTGTTGTTGTTGTTTTTATCATGTCGGACTGCCTCTCAAAGAGCATTCCATAACTTGGTTGATTGGCTTCATTAGTGGGTATGCTGTCATAGTAAGTACGCTATGCTTTAAAATACTTTTCTAAAACATTGTTCTTGTGCTTATGCAAACTTCTCGATTTTTAAAAATTGAATAACAGTGAAAGATCCATAAGAAATTTCTATAATCATGAGGTAGCCACACATTGTATACTAAAGAAATTATAAATAAATAATTAAGCTTAAAAGTGCATAAAGTCTGATCCAGATATTGAATCATTGCTTTGCATTGCCCCATACAGCACTTATTTCTTGGTCTGAATGGAACAGTTTCTAAAGGCGGAACTGGTAAAGTTTTCTCAGTTAATTTATCAGGATTAAAAACAAAACCTTGTTTCTAATAGTTATCTCTAGCTTCCTATCACTTTACCCCCCCAAAAAAGAGATTAGTGTTAAAATTTAAAGTAAGAACAAGTACTAGAATGTCAATAAAAGATATTCTTGCAGATGATTTTAAATTTGCTTTTACTAGAATCTGCCAAGAAAATCCTGGACAGTCCAAAAAATCTATCAAGGTTGATTTCAGAAGAATGAAGTGAAGCTGGGTCCCCTTAATTGTTCAAATACACAGACCAGACCACCATTCTTCATGCAACTGAAGAGCCAATAAATTGTCTTTGATGACAGACTGACCAGTCAGATTATGGAAATGTATAAAATTAAAATTGTTTTCTTCTGATTTTTTCAATCATATTTATAATTTCTTTTTTTTAATTTATTCATTTTAGAGAGGAGACACAGAGTGAGAGAGAGAGAGAGAAAGGGGGGAGGAGCTGGAAGCATCAACTCCCATATGTGCCTTGACCAGACCAGTGCAGGGTTTTGAACTGGCGACTTCAGTGTTCCCAGGTCGATGCTTTATCCACTGCGCCACCACAGGCCAGGCTCAATCATATTTAATGTATCCCTCATTGTATTAACATTCTTGCTTTCCTCTAACTTCCATGTTTAATTTAAATTAAAATATTTGATTTAGAAATTTAGTTGATAAATTGGCCATTTTATTATGCCCCTTTTTATTCTTTTGCATATATCACATGAAAATACTGTTTCTTAATATACTTCTAGGAAAAAACAACCCCTCTCTTTTGCTGATAGTGCCAGTTACCTACATATATGAACATTTGAGTGCATACAAGTCTCTATGAGAAATTCACCTAACTAAAAATCATTTGAATAGCAGTTCTTGCTTCAACATTCTGTTCTCTATAGATTAGAGTGTCTTTCAGATATTTATTTTCAATAAATACATTTTTAGACACTAGAGGGGAAATAGAAATTTAAGGAAAACCAAGTGGATTTTGTCTGAATTTCCTTCCATGTCTGATGGGAATTTGAACACCAAAATGTTCAACAATAATAATAACAAAAACATTTTCAATAAGAAAATGGTAAAAATGCATGGTAAATACAGGAAACATAAAAAGATCACTTCAAATAGCATTAAAAAACTAAAAAAATCTGTGTAAAGAGCAGTTGGAGTGAGTCATGCTCTGGTCTATCTTGAAGCCCAACATATACCCTGCCCAGCACACATTTTCTTGACTCAAGCATCTAAACCTCCCAGTGGCGCTTGGCAACACTGAGATGCTATTAGATCAATGTGACAAGAAGAGAAAATCATTCAATACTAAAAAGGACAACTCAAGCTCCCTCTTTACTAGCTTTTGATGCTCCTAACAGGATTAAAGGTTAGGTTGTTTCTTCCACACAAGTACGACCTCTTCTAAGGTAGTCATTGTCACTGCTTTTTGTTAGAGCACATTATAACCTTCTCTTTCCTTTCATCCTATGAATGAATAGCTATCTGAGCACCTTTGTATAGGAGAATGTGTGAAAGAGTGCCTACTGATATGTATAAGTGTATAGATGTCTTTGTATATTTGATGATACATAGATAGATGATAGATAGATAGACCTTCAGATAATTTGAAAAATATAAATACATTTTAATAGATTTTTAGAACTCTGGTTTATACATGAGTTTGGGATTTGTTTGTTTGTTTGTTTTTTATTTTTTTTTTATTTTTATTTATTCATTTTAGAGAGGAGGCACAGAGTGAGAGAGAGAGAGAGAGAAAGAAAGAGAGAAAGGGGGGGAGAGCTGGAAGCATCAACTCCCATATGTGCCTTGACCAGACCAGTGCACGGTTTTGAACTGGCAACCTCAGTGTTCCCAGGTCGATGCTTTATCCACTGCGCCGCCACAGGTCAGGCTGTTTGTTTGTTTGTTTGTTTTTTTTTTTTTTTAATATATATTTTATTATTATTAATTCTAATGGGGTGACATCAATAAATCAGGGTACATATGTACAATGAAAACATCTCCAGGTTATCTTATCATTCAATCGTGTTGCATACCCATCACCAAAAGTCAAATTGTCCTCTGTCACCTTCAATCTGGTTTTCCCTGTGTCCCTCCCCTCCTCCCTATCCCACTCTTCCCTCCCTCCCCCCATCCCATAACCACCACTCTCTTGTCCATGTCTCATACCCTCACTTTCATGTCCCACCTATGTATGTAATCGTGCTGTTTTCAGTTTTTCTTTTTTTCTGATTTACTTATTTCACTCCGTATAATGTTATCAAGGTACATCCATTTTGTTATAAATGCTCCGATGTCATCGTTTCTTATGGCTGAGTAGTATTCCATAGTATATATGTACCAAAGCTTTTTAATCCACTCGTCTTCTGACGGACACTTGGGCTGGTTCCAGATCTTCGCTATTGTGAACAATGCTGCCACGAACATGGGGGCGCATTTCTTCTTTTCGAACAGTGCTATGGTGTTCTTAGGGTATATTCCTAAAAGTGGGATAGCTGGGTCAAAAGGCAGTTTGATTTTTAATTTTCTGAGGAATCTCCAAACTGTTTTCCACAGTGGCTGCACCAGTCTGCATTCCCACCAGCAGTGCAGAAGGGTTCCCTTTTCTCCACATCCTCGCCAGCACTTATTCTGTGTTGTTTTGCTGATAAGTGCCATTCTGACTGGTGTGAGGTGATATCTCATTGTGGTTTTAATTTGCATTTCTCTAATGATTAGTGATGTTGAGCATTTTTTCATATGCCTATTGGCCATCTGTATGTCCTCTTTGGAAAAATTTCTATTCATTTCTTTTGCCCATTTTTTGATTGGGTTGTTTGTCTTCCTGGTGTTGCGTTTTATAAGTTCTTTATAAATTTTAGTTATTAACCCCTTATCAGATGTGCTGCCGAATATGTTCTCCCATTGTGTGGTTTGTCTTTTTATTCTGTTCTTATTGTCTTTAGCTGTGCAAAAACTTTTTAGTTTGATATAGTCCCATTTGTTTATCTTGCCTTTTATTTCAGTTGCCCATGAAGATAAATCGGCAAATATACCGCTGCTACAGATGTCGGAGAGCTTGCTGCCTATGTTTTCTTCTAAGATGCTTATGGTTTCACGGCTTACATTTAAGTCTTTAATCCATTTTGAGTTTGTTTTTGTGAATGGTGTAAGTTGATGGTCTAGTTTCATTTTTTTGCAGGTAGATGTCCAGTTTTCCCAACACCATTTGTTAAAGAGGCTGTCTTTACTCCATTGTATGTTCTTTCCTCCTTTGTCAAATATCAGTTGTCCATAAAGCTGTGGGTTTATTTCTGGGTTCTCTGTTCTGTTCCATTGGTCTATGTGCCTGTTCTTATGCCAGTACCAGGCTGTCTTGAGTATAATGGCCTTGTAGTAAACCTTGATATCAGGAAGAGTGATACCTCCTGCTTTATTTTTTCTTTTTAAGGTTGCTGAGGCTATTCGTGTTCTTTTTTGGTTCCATATAAATTTTTGGAATATGTGTTCTATATCTTTGAAGTATGTCATTGGTATTTTAATTGGTATTGCATTGAATTTATAAATTGCTTTGGGTAATATAGACATTTTAATGATGTTTATTCTTCCTAGCCATGAGCACGGTATGTGCTTCCACTTGTTTGTATCTTCCTTGATTTCTTTTATCAATGTTCTATAATTTTCCGAGTACAAGTCCTTAACCTCCTTGGTTAAATTTACTCCTAGGTACTTTATTTTTTTGGCTGCAATAGTGAAGGGGATTGTTTCCTTAATTTCTTTTGCTGATATTTCATTGTTGGTGTATAGAAATGCCTCTGATTTCTGAGTATTAATTTTATATCCTGCCACCTTGCTGAAATCATTTATAAGGTCCAGTAGTTTTTTGACTGAGACTTTAGGGTTTTCAATATACAATATCATATCATCTGCAAATAATGACAGTTTTACTTCTTCTTTTCCAATTTGTATGCCTTTTATTTCTTCTTCTTGTCTGATTGCTGTAGCTAGGACTTCCAGAACTATGTTGAATAAGAGTGGTGAAAGTGGGCAACCCTGCCTGGTTCCTGATCTTAAGGGGATTGCTTTTAATCTTTGTCCATTTAGTATGATGTTTGCTGTCGGTTTATCGTAGATGGCCTTTATCATGTTAAAGAATGATCCCTGTATTCCCACTTTACTGAGAGTTTTGAGCATGAATGGGTGCTGGATTTTATCAAATGCCTTTTCTGCATCTATTGAAATTATCATGTGATTTTTGTCCTTCCTTTTGTTTATGTGATGAATCACATTGATTGATTTGCGAATATTGAACCAGCCTTGCCTCTCCAGAATAAATCCCACTTGATCGTGGTGTATGATTTTTTTCATATATTGCTGGATCCGGTTGGCTAATATTTTGTTGAGAATTTTAGCGTCTAAATTCATCAGGGATATAGGCCTATAATTTTCTTTCTTTGTGTTGTCTTTCCCCGGTTTTGGGATCAGAATTATGCTCGCCTCATAAAAGGAGTTTGGAAGTCTTCCTTCCTCTTGAATTTTTTGAAATAGCTTGAGGAGAATAGGAATTAGTTCTTCTTTGAATTTTTGATAGAATTCACTTGTGAAGCCATCAGGCCCAGGACTTTTCTTTTTTGGGAGTTTTTTGATAACTGTTTCGATCTCATTTGCTGTAATTGGTCTGTTTAGGTGTTCTGATTCTTCCAGATTAATTTTTGGAAGGTTATATGATTCAAGAAATTTGTCCATTTCACGAAGATTGTCTAATTTTTTGGCATATAGTTCTTCATAGTATTTTCTTACAATGCTTTGTATTTCTGTTGTGTCAGTTGTTATTTCCCCACTGTCCTTTCTAATTTTATTTATTTGAGTCCTCTCTCTTTTTTTCTTGGTGAGTCTAGTTAAAGGTTCATCAATCTTGTTTACCTTTTCAAAGAACCAGCTTCTTGTTTCATTGATCCTCTGTATTGTTTCCTTAGCCTCTATGTCATTTATTTCTGCTCTGACCTTTATTATTTCCTTCCTTCTACTTGTCTTGGGTTTTATTTGTTGTTGTTTTTCTAGTTCTTTTAGATGCAGGGTCAGGTTGCTTATTTGAGCTTTTTCTAGCTTCTTATGATATGCCTGTAGTGCAATAAACTTCCCTCTCAGAACTGCTTTTGCTGTGTCCCATAAATTTTGAGTTGATGTATGCTCATTATCATTTGTTTCTAGAAACTTTTTTATTTCTTCTTTGATCTCATTGTTAATCCATTCATTATTTAATAACATGCTATTTAGTTTCCAAGTGTTTGAGTATTTTTCATTTTTTCTTTTGTGGTTAATTTCTAGTTTCATGGCATTGTGATCAGAGAAAATGCTTGATATGATTTCAATCTTCTTAAATTTATTGAGACCATTTTTGTGTCCTAACATGTGGTCTATCCTAGAAAACGTACCATGAGCGCTTGAGAAGAATGTATATTCTACTGCTTTAGGGTGAAAAGTTCTGAAGATATCTATTAAATCAAGTTGATCTAGTGTATCCTTTAAGTCTGCTGTTTCTTTATTAATTTTCTTTCTTGAGGATCTATCCAGTGTTGTTAGAGGGGTATTGAAATCCCCTACTATGATAGTATTGCTGTTTATCTCGCCCTTTATATCCATCAAAGTCTGCTTTATGTATGTCGGGGCTCCTATATTTGGTGCATAGATATTTACAATAGTTATATCTTCCTGTTGAATTGTTCCCTTTATCATTATGTAGTGTCCTCCTTTATCTCTTACTACAGCCTTTGTTTTAAAGTCCATTTTGTCTGATATAAGTATTGCTACCCCTGCTTTTTTTTCATTTGCATTTGCATGAAATATTTTTTTCCATCCTTTTACCTTCAGTCTATGAGCATCTTTTGTTTTAAGGTGTGTCTCTTGTAGACAGCATATGTATGGGTCCTGTTTCTTTATCCATGCAGCTACCCTATGTCTTTTGATTGGATCATTTAATCCATTTACATTTAAGGTTATTATTGATATGTAGTTGTTTATTGCCATTTTATTCTTTAAAGCTGTATTCTTCTTTTGCTCTATTCATTCCTCCCTTTAAACTGTTCACAAGAGGCCCCTTAGTATCTCTTGCAGAATTGGTTTGGTTTTTATGAATTCCTTCAGGCTTTCTTTTTCTGGGAAGCTCTTTATTTCTCCTTCAATTTTAAACGTTAGCCTTGCTGGATAGAGTAGTCTTGGTTGTAGGTTCTTGTTCTGCATTACTTTGATTATTTCTTGCCATTCCCTTCTGGCCTCAAGTGTTTCTGTTGAGAAGTCCGATGTCATCCTTATGGGGGCTCCTTTGTAGGTGATAGTCTTTTTTTCTCTAGCAGCTTTTAAAATTTTTTCTTTATCCATTAGCTTTGGTATTTTAACTATGATGTGTCTTGGTGTAGATTTTTTTGGGTTTCTCCTTAATGGAGTTCTGTGTGCTTCTTGAATGTGTGGAGTGTTTCCCAGCCTTAATTTAGGGAAGTTTTCTGCTATGATTTGATTGAACAAAGTTTCCATTTCCTGTCCTCTCTCCTCTTCTTCAGGCACCCCTATGATGCGAATGTTGTTTCTCTTCATGTTGTCACAAAGCTCCCTTAGAGTTTCCTCACATTTTTTAAGTCTCTTTTCCTTTTTCTTCTCTGCTTCTCTGCCTTTGTTTATTGTGTCCTCTAACTCGCTTATTCGATCCTCAGCGTCATCCATCCTGCTTTTAATTCCTTCCATTGTGGTCTTCAGTTCTGATACTGTATTTGTCATTTCTGTCTGATTCTTTTTTATTATTTCAATTTCATTTTTTATACTTGTTATCTCTTTATTTAGGTGTTCATAATGACTATCCATTGTTGCTCTAATTTCTTTGAACATCCTAACTATCATTATTCTAAATTCTGCTTCTGGTAATTTGGTTATATCTGGTTCATTCAGGTCCTTCTCTGGGGATTTCTCTTGATTCATTTGGTTTGCATTCCTCTGCCTGCCCATTTTTTCTGTGTATAAGCGAGTTGTGGCCACTGGCGTCCAGTAGGTGTTGCCTTTGTGTTCTCTAGGTGTGGTCTATCTGCAGGCCCCCCACCTCCTCTGCCGGTGCCTAGGGTGGTTGGGTATGAGCGTTGCCAGCGCCGGCCCACTGTGGTTTTTGCTATGATTTCTGCCTCTCCTCCGTGGGAGGGGCTGTGACTAAAGCCACAAGATTAGCACCAAGGTAGAGGTGAGCACCTTTGCTCAGCTGTGGACCCAGCCTATTTCCGGACTTCCGCCCAGAACCAGCAGTCGGAGCCTGCTCGCTACAGTTCTGCGGGTTAGGCGGGGCTTTTGACGTGCTCTCAGCTGTAAGCTTTTGCCCGTCAGGAGCTTTAGCCCCGCCCTCGAGGCCAAGGCCCTACTACGCAGCGCCGGAAACCAAGGTTTATTGGGGCGGGCGTGTTTGCTGGCTTCCGCCGAGCTGCGTACTTCCGCTCGTCCCGGACTCTACCCCGCCCCCGCGTTCGGAGCCCGCTCGTGCACGTATGAATGGTATCCGGGGTTTCTCCGGCTGGGCGCGGATAGTAGCGTGGGCTCAGCTGCGAGCCTCCACTTGTCTCGGGGTCCACCCCGTTCCCGCGCTCGGAGCCCGCTCGCGCACGTATACTGGCCAACCGCGGTTTCTCCGGCCCGGGGGGGTTGGGATGGGGGAGTGGGGGACTGGTAACGTCAGCTCAGCCACAGCCCCTGCCCGTCCCTGGTCCCAGCCCGGTCCCCGCGGTCAGGGCCGGCTTGCGCAGGGCCTGCCTGTTCCTGGCCTCCCGCTTTGTCCCCGTAAGTGGGATTAAAGGCGGGCCCGCAGCTTCCGGACCGCTCTCGCGCTTACCCTCCGACCCTCTGGGCTAGACCGATCTCCCACCGGCTTGGCCTCTGCCCACGCCGACAGAACCGCCTTTCAGCGTCCTGCCGCCCCAAAACCTTAAGCAGCCCTCAGCAGAGTAGGAAGGGACCCAATACTCCACACTGTAGGCCTGGGAGCTCCCTCACTTGTTTCACAGCTCAAAACTGCCCAAACGCCTTTCTAGGCTCTGAGACTGCAGGCTGGGGCTTGGTTCCTGGGACCCAGGTCCCTCCCTCTCCGCCAAACTCTCCTCCCGCCACACGGGTCTCTCCGGGCTGCCGTTTGCTCCGGGGAGCTGGGCAGCCCTCTTCGCGTTTTCGCTATTCCTACCAGTCTCAATGTGGCTTCTTCTGTGTTCCTTGGTTGAAGAGTCCACTTAGTTTTGTTGAAAGTTGGTTTATACAGGTGATGGTTCTTAAAATTGAGTTGTAATCCACTTTGGTTCTGGGAGTTGGAAGTTGGTACGTCCGCCTACTCCGTCGCCATCTTGCTCCCTCCTGTTTCCAACTCTTATTTCACCTTACTTTTGTCCTGCTGCTTTTTATTCTCTGTTTGTTTGTTTTAATTAAGATGCATAAGACCAGTCCTGGATGGTTGGCTCAGTGGATAGAGCATTGGCCTGGTGTGCAGACGTCCCAGGTTCAATCCCTGGTTAGAGCACATATGAGAAGCAACCATCTGCTTCACTTCCCCTACCTCTTTCCCTTTTTGCTCTCTTCTCCTCCCACAGCTAGTAGCTTGATTAGTTTGAGTATCAGCCCTGAACCCTAAGGATAGTGCAATTTGAGCATTGGACCCTGAGGGGGTTGCTGGGTGGATCCCGGTCAGGGTACATGCAGGCATCTGCCTCACTATCTCCCCTCCTCTCACTTAAAAAAACTGATGTATAAACTCTACTAAAAACAATCTTTCATTTTTATTTTTTTGTTAATATCTAATTTATTTTCTAGTTCCTAGTTCTCAATTCATTCTTTCCTAGTTAGATGATACCTCCTGCAGCTCTATATTTTTCTCAGGGAATTAGGTAAACTTATATATTTCAAACCATACAAAGAATCACTGCTATAAAATTTGGAAATCAAATAAGAGAACAAAACATAAACAAAAACCTACTTAAAAAGGGATGTCGTTGAATAAAGTATGAAGTATAATTTCTTTAAATCTCAATGTCACTGTAAAGAAAAAAGATTTACTTCATATTTTATTTGAGCAAACTGTCAAAAAGTTTCTCAGAATTCCAAAACAATGTTAAAGAAAAGGCTAATAAGGGTACCTTACATAGAGTTGATATTCAAAAATTGCTATTACACTGTATTTCAAGTTTAAAAGAAATAGTGAAAACAAATACACAGGTGATTGAAGTTACAGCTTTCCTCTAGAGAATTAAATTACTCCTCAACATTTTAAACTAATGCAATTATATGAATTCCATCCTAAAGAATAAAAATATTGTTTGGGATTCAGTGATACTTTTCTACTTTAAAAGTTGAAAATGTTTCTTTCAGAATTTTAGAAAGAGATCCTTGAGATCAACTAATAATCTACTGCTTTCTTAGTTGCTAAAATTTTTTAGAAAGTTTTTTTAATTAATTTTAATAGGGTGACATCAATAAATCAGGGTCCATATGTTCAAAGAAAACATCTCCAGGTTATCTTATCATTCAACTATGTTGCATACTCATCACCCAACTTAGTTGCTAAAATTTTTGATCAGTTGAAATCTTTCCCATAATAATAAACAAATAAAGATGCATCTGTTCTATGTGAAGTGGGTTTAGAGATTTGTAATACTGTCAAATACACTTTACATTACCCTTTTGGCAAAATGACCTCTGGGCCGGCCCTCTGAAGTTTAATCAAAGAAAAGAAATTAAGTCCTGACTAGATAGCTTGTTGGGTTAGAGCATCGACCCAATAGGCAAAGGCTTTGGGTTTGATCCCCGGTCAGGGTACATATAGTAACAGATCAATGTTTCTTTCTCTCTTTCTTTCTTCAAAATCAATAAAATAATTTTTAAAAAAAACATTAAAAATAGAGCCTGACCAGGTGGTGGCACAGTGGATGAAGTATCAGCAGGGGACACAGAGGGCCCAGGTTTGAAACTCCAAGGTCGCTAGTAGCTTGAGCACAAGCTCACCAGATTGACTGCGGGGTCACTGACTTGAGAATGGGATCATAGATATGACCCCATGGTTGCTAGCTTGAGCCCAAAGGTCTCTGGTTTGAGCCCAAGATCATTGGCTTGAGCAAGGTGTCACTCACTCAGCTGGAGCCCTCTGGTTAAGGCACATATGAGAAAGCAATCAATGAACAGCTAAGGTGCCACAACAAAGAATTAAAGCTTCTCATCTCTCTCCCTTCCTGTCTATCTGTCCTTATCTGTCTGTTTTTCTTTCTAAATAAAAAAAAGGTAAATAAAAAAATCAAAGGTGAGCAAAATCTTCCAGTTGTTAAAAGCTCTGTTTGAAGTCCACTGATCTAGACTAGCTACCTGATATCATGATCTTACAGATGATGACATTAACTCCATAGACTATCTTAAGCCACAGCTAACTAATGACAAGGTTAAGAAAACAGCTTCATTTATTAATTCAAGTGTCAGTCCTTTTTATTTGTTAATTAAGTAACTTTACTTTTATATTTAAATTTTAATTCACACATATTGTAAGGATGCTCATTTGTTTAAAAATATAGTTAACGATATTGTCCATTAAGAATAAGTATTTCTTCTTAATTTTGTTATATTCTAAGAAGAACTAACTGTATATAGTAGTAAAGTACATTAAAGAGTTAAAAGATAAATCCAGTAGCAGAACAAATCACAATCTTGGTACCATCTTTATCCTTTTTTTTATCTCTTTGACTTGATAATAAACTGTCAGAAATATCTCTCAACCCCTGGAAAAGCTCCAAAACCTCTTAACGAAGACAGTCATCAGGCTGGCAACATATTTAGAATTTTGGTAGAAATGGCCAAGAAAATGCTCTGTTTAGACTTTAGTTGTATTATGGAAACCTTGGAGAGAAGATTCATGGTGACTATAAGAGTGTCAATCTTCAATGATGCCACTGTCTAATCCTCCAAATTCATTTAATTATGCAACTTCAATTGTCACTGAAATCTTTATCTTTTTTTTCTTTAAAAAATAAACCTATATTCTCAATTTTGCATTGTTTGCCCTAACCCTTGGCTACTTGGCCTTTCCTCTAATCATTTATATCTAGTGATAAGCATCCCTCTTCTATAAAAGCAAAATCATTAAAATCAATGGTTTACATACATACTTTATTCACCCATTCACCTTTATTTCAGCTTTACCGGAAGATCATTGCACTGACATAAATTCCTTTTAAAACTCTCCAAAAGAAAATATTTATTTTATACTTTCAACAAGAAAATGATACAAGAATATATTTTTATGGTAATATAGAAGTCATACATATAATTTTTAAATACATGTCTAATTTAAATAATTATGTTTTTAAAAACCATCCACAGACCCCCAGTTCAAGAAATCAAACATTGCCAGGAGGTTGCTACATTATTCTCACACTGAGAGGCAGTCTTTACCCTAAATGACAAGGACACTCACTAATATTCTCAAACCACTACAAGGTTCATTCATGGCTTCAGAATTTTTGAATTAAATAATTTGACCTGAAAATTTAAGAGAGAGCTGTCTTATGGTTATATCTCAGTCCTCACCCCATTACTTGACATTCATATGGAAGTAGACTTTAGTGCTCACCTTAACACTGGGTTACTCTTTCCACAAATAACTAAAGAACCCTTTGATACTTGGTTTACTCTAATACCTTATATAGTTTTTTTTTATTTTCTTTTTATGGAAGAATTGATCAGAATAACTTAGCTAATGTAGCTAAACCCTAATCTCTCCATTACTGCCCCTTGATGACACATACATGCATTTCATACACTTATATTCTGACAAGTTTTTAGTTAGGGTTTTCATGGATAGAAAATATTAACATTCACTGTAAAGAATTTGATATTAAATGAGTAAAATATTGCTGGGCTCTGAGAAAAAAAAATTAATAAGAAATTTCAATTTACTTTGGAACCCAACAATAAGACTTCTCTTTTCAGCAATGTTTGCAACTCAGAAATGGAAGAATGAAACAGTGACAAGTATATAGAAATACTGATGGAAAGTTGTTTTTTGTTTGTTTGTTGTGTGTGTGTGTGTGTATTTTTCCAAAATTAGAAGTGGGGAGGAGGCAGTCAGACAGACTCCTGCATGGGCCTGACCAGGATCCACCTGGCATGCCCACCAGGGGGCAATGCTCTGCCCATCTAGGGCATTGCTTCATTGCAGCTGGAGCCATAGCGCCAGAGGTGGAGGCCATAGAGCTGTCCTCAGTGCCTGGGCCACCTTTGCTCCAGTGGAGCCTTGGCTGCCAGAGGGGAAGAGAGAGACAGAGAGGAAGGAGAGGGGGAAGGGTGGAGAAGCCGATGGGCACTTCTCCTGTGTGCCCTGGCCAGGAATCAAACCCAGGACTTGAACACACCAGGCTGCCACTCTGCCATTGAGCCAACCAGCCAGGGCCCTGATGAAAAGATTTAAAGTTCCTAATCCTATAGAGTACCAACATCCATTTTTAGTAAGGTACAAAAGGAGAGTGGTTCCTGGTGTGACTGAGTAAAGAAATAGATAAAGATTACTGGAGTAGAAAGGCTGAAGTTCCATATTTTGATTGTTTTTGAATACCAGTTCTGTTTCAACCAAAATTGCAATCAAAACTTAGTATATTAATAAAATTGCAGATGTCTTCCTGTGATAGTTATTTTTTGTCAACTTGACTAACCACAGATGCCTAAATTAAACATTATTTCTGAGTGTGTCTATAAGAGTGTTTGGATGAGATTAGATTAACATTTTTTTTAATGTTTTATTTATTTATTTATTTTTTACAGGGACAGAGAGAGAGAGTCAGAGAGAGGTATAGATAGGGACAGACAGACAGGAACAGAGAGAAATGAGAAGCATCAATCATTACTTTTTTTGTTGGCGTTGCAACATCATAGTTGTTCATTGATTGCTTTCTCACATGTGCCTTGACCGCGGGCCTTCAGCAGATCGAGCCACCACTTGCTGGAGCCAGCGACCTTGGGTCCAAGCTGGCGAGCTTTTGCTCAAGCCAGATGGGCCCGCCCGCGCTCAAGCTGGTGAGCTTGGGGTCTCAAACCTGGGTCTTCTGCATCCCAGTCCGGCACTCTATCCACAGTGCCACCGCCTGGTCAGGCTAGATTAACATTTGAATCAGTGGGCTCAGTAAAGCAGGGTGCCTCCTCAGTGTGGATAGGACTCATTCAATCTTTTAAAGGTCTGGAAACAAGAACAAGTAGAAGAGGAAGTAATTTACCCCCTTTTGTTACCTCACTGCATGATCTGAGACACCTCATCGAATCTCTTCCAGACCTCAGACTGAGATTTATACCATCAACCTCTCTGGTTCTCAAGCCTTCAGGCTTGGACAGAAATACACCATTATCTTTTCTGGGTCGCCAGCTTGCAAATGGTAGATCATGGGACTTAGCCTGCCTACTCTCATGAGCCAATTCCTCATGAAAGCTTTAATATATATTAAATATATATATTTATATTAAATATATCCATCCCCCAGGCTCTGTTTCTCCAGGGAACCCGACTAATACTTTTGTATGCCATAAGCTCAGTTTTTGAAAGAAATCTTTTCTTTCAGCACATCATTGCTTTTTACTACCTAACCATTAGATATTTAACCAAATTATTTATTTTTTCATCTCCACCTTAAAGCTATATGGTATATAAGAATCCTGCCGACATATTGATCATATGGATAGTCTCAATGTCTCCACTAAAGTTAATTCAATTCTATTTCATCAGTGTTTTCCAAAATGAAGTAAACATATAAAAAAAAAAATGAAAACTTCATATGTGGAAAGCTTGGTAATTTCCATTGGTATACAAATAAGTTTTATATAAAGTTTCATTTTTATTTATTTTGACCGGTACCTTAAATCTATAATTTAATTGCTTATGTATTTATGCATTTAACTAAAGTACTAAGTCTATTTAAATAAAATATTAAGTAAACAATATTATACTTCAAATGCAGTAAGTAAAAATCATGAAAGTGAAAATGACTAAGTTTAAATATTAAATTGCATCATAGCATCTCCTAAAATGTCGTTTTTGCTCTGACTTATGTCTAGTCTAAACTTAGTATTTCTGTAACATATGAAGGAAAAAAATGTATATAGTTTCCCATGAAAATACATATCTAGTGTAGATTATATAAAATATATTATAAAGAAGATGACTCAGGCCCCAGATGGTTGGCTTAGTGGTAGAGCGTCAGCCTGGCATGTAGAAGTCCCGGGTTCAATTCCCCACCAGGGTATATAGGAGAAGCACCCATTTGCTTCTCCGCCTTTCCCCCTGTCCTCTCTCTTTCTCTCTCTTCCCCTCCTGCAGCCAGGGTCCATTGGAGTGGAGTTGGCCCAGGCACTGAAGATGGCTCCATGGACTCTGCCTCTGGTGCTACAATGGCCCTGGTTGCGGTGGAGCGATGCCCCAGATGGGCAGAGCATCACCCCCTAGTGGGATTGCCAGGTGGGTCTCGGTCGGGCGCATGCAGGAGTCTGTTGGTCTGCCTCCCCACTTCTCACTTCATAAAAGATGAAAAAAATAAAATAAAATAAAGTCGATGACTCAGTGTATGAACTTTATTCTCATTCACTTTGTTTTTATATCTAAACTTGAGAAATGCCACAAACAAAAATAACACCCACATATAGAAGTTTAAAAGGTCTCACAGCAAGAAGAGTAAAATATTACATATGGAGGTAGATATATGTGCATGATGTTTTTGTATAGTAACATGTACAACTTTGAATAGGTATCAAATTTAAAAGACAAAATAAATTATCATGCTTTAATTTTAATATTTTAGAGCAAAAGAAAGAATCCTTCACTTTAACTACATATTATTTCACATTTAGGATATCGCTTTATTTTTTTTAACTACTTCATTATAATTTATTACAGTAAAGACAGTACAGTGCAAAGATAACGATGGATTTTGAAACTGGACAGCTCCATGCTTAAATTTATTAACAAATTTTTAGCTTATTTCCTCATGAACTGCAAACCAAAACTAAAATCAGTGCCTCCCTACTAGTGTAACTGAGAGATTTAAACATGACAATATATGAAGTGTCATGTGAATGTTGTTTATTAGTCATAGCTTCATTTATCTCTTAACTGTTTTACTCAATAAATATTTATTCAACACATAGTATATCAAGAACTGTCCTCGTCTTTGAAAACGACTCAGAAAGAAACAATTATTGTCCTTGAGAAAACTAATTCTAGTGTGGGAAGACAGATAATCAAAAAGTAAATAGACAAACTGTAGGACAGAAGGTGGTGTTATGGAGAATGTAAATCAGATAAGGGGACTGAGAAGTGTGGGGTATTGGGCTGCAGTGTTTGATAGGGTAATTAGCAATGTTTCAACCAAGAAGAGAAGAATTCAAAAAGGTGAGAGAGTAAGCTGTATGGATTCTGTAAGGAGGCTCAGGCAAAAATCCTGGGCAAATGCAAAAGTCCAAGTTTGGAAATAACCTGGGATATGCCTGCAGAAGACGTGCCAGTGATATCGGAAGGCAGTAAGGCAGAGGCATCCACAGAGGACCAGCACAAGCAGAGTTTTGTTCATAAGCCATTGTAAAGATCTCATTTTTTACTTTGAATGAGATGAAAAACTACCGGCAAGGGGACGGGGTCTTAAATATAGGAGTGACATGATCTAATTAATATTTTTCAAGGGTGTTTTAAGCTTGGCCTGTGATGGCATAGTGGATATAGCACCAACCTGGAACGCTGAGGTGACCAGTTTGAAGCCCTAGGCTTGCCCAGTCAAGGCCCATATGACAAGCAACCAATGAACAACTAAAGTAAAGCAACTATAAGTAGATACTTCTCATTCCATTTCCCCCACCCCTCCTCTCTCTCTGTAAAATCAATAAATAAAATCTTTAAAAGGCGTTTTTAAAAAGTGGGATGTAGCCTAACCAGGGCGGTGGCACAGTGGATAGAGCGTCGGACTGGGATGCGGAAGGACCCAGGTTCGAGACCCCAAGGTTACCAGCTTGAGCACAGGCTCATCTAGCTTGAGCAAAAGCTCACTAGCTTGGACCCAAGGTCGCTGACTCAAGCAAGGGGTTACTCGGTCTGCTGAAGGCCCGCAGTCAAGGCACATATGAGAAAGAAATCAATGAACAACTAAGGTGTCGCAATGAAAAACTGATGATTGATGCTTCTCATCTCTCTCTGTTCCTATAAAAAAAAGAAGGCGGAATGTAGGTCAAGGTATAGTATAAGAAGGAAGACCAATGAGGAGTCTGATGCAATAATAACTCAGGCATGAGATGACAGTGTTACACCCAAAATGAAAGCAGTAAAGATGATTTTTAAAAATTAGCATCTGAATATATTTTAATAATAGAGCAACATAATTTGCAGGTAGATTTTATGCAAACTGATAGAAAGCAAGAAAGAGGAATGAAGAATGATCCTTCTATAGTCCCAAAGAAAATATGTATAATTATTATTAGCCTACAATCTCTACTTATAATTGAAAAAACAAAAGCCTATAGAGATTAAAGAGTCTTGGCCAAGGTTAATACAAGTAGTTGCTGGTGGTACAACAAGAATTCAACCATCTAGACCCAAACTCTACATTCCTTTTATGCATAACTGTATTGCTTTTCAATATGAACAACTTGTCCAATACAAACACACAAAATCAGAATTTCTGAAATCAGCAAACAGCTGCTTTCTGTAGCTTACCCTTTTTGCATGAGATAGTGTATGATAATCAGAGTTCACAGGTCTGGTAGGATGCAATTTCACAACTTACAATACATTTGCTCAAATGCCAAGGCTGAGACATGACTGCTATGATTTAGTGGAAATGAACTATTCCTTTTTTGAATAAAAAGAACAATTCTGAGTGAAAACTCATTCATCTCTTGCCCTCACTTTTTATAAGCTCCATGACCATGTCAAATAAATGAGAAATGCTATGGAAAAACTGAGACAAACAACTCCATTAACACAGCTGTGTGAATTTCTGTACTAATGGCTCCCTACCCAGCTCATTCTCCTTTCAAGGGTAAAAATTTTCATTTGATAGAGAAAGCAATTTCTCCTAAGAGTCCTTGAATTAAGCCTTTAGAGGACAAGGAAATTTGGACACTATTTGATGAGTCTTAGAAGCAACACAAGTCACTCTCAGATCTATGTCAATTGATGTAACAATAAATTCCCAAGAGCTTTCTCCTTTGGTAGCCTCTGATTGCAGTCAGCATTTGGAGTTGAAGGATGATGACACATGACAGTTATAAGCATCCTAGAGGGATATGGGGACAAGCTATTTGGCAGCAAACTGTATGGTACCCATACAGTCCAGTGAATGATGAATTTGCTAAAACCACTTTAACATTTTCATACCTGAGCTCAACAGGGGAAAAAACAAAACAAAACATTGAAGCTAGTTCCAGGAAAACAGCCAGGTCTAAATAAAGACAATAATTTGGACTAATGTCTTATAAATTAACCATGAAGTTTTCCTATGGTTAACATGGTTTTCCATACATAAGTTCCAAATACGTCTATAATTATAAGACAACCTTGTGCAGCCTACTATAAACATGTAGACAACCTAAAAAACGTGCCAAGAAGAAACAATTTTTTTGAGAATGAGAGTGGCAGTAAAGTACTAAGATTGGGTTTTATATGAGGTATATGAGGACCTGTCACATCAATTAATGACTGTGCATTGTACACATCTGTTTTGTAGACAATTCAGATGGCTGAAAACTGAACTAGAATTTCCAGGAATAAAATAAATAAATATAAAGTTGTTTATAAAGCACCAGCAATGAAAATTAGATTGCCAGATAAAAGGCAGGATGTTCAGTTACATTTGAATTTCAGAAAGACAATAAATAAATTTTAACATATCTTGTAAATATTGCAACTTTTAGTTTGTTTAGTATTGCAGATTTTAGTATTACTTGTGATTGCACACTATTTCACATTATTTATGATGGTACATTTTAGTGTTTAAATATGTTCTAGATTTTGCATGGAGCATGCTTAAAATAAAAAATTTATTGATGTTTATGTGAAATTCAAATGTAAGTGAGCACACTGTGTTTTTATTTCCTAAATCATGCAAACCCAGATAGATAGAAAGAGAACATTAAGGATAAACAAGCAAGGTTTATTAGGGAAATACATTTTCCAGGAAGGTGAGAAACTTGAGTCTCAGTATTGTTCCTAATCAGTTATGTAATCTTGAGTCTATCACCAAATCACTCTGAATGTCAGTTCTCAGCTGTCAACTAAACTAAGTCCTTTAAAGTACTATTAGTTTCAATTTATGATGCATATGTATTCAAAAATTAAAATGTCATGTTATATGAATAACTGCAATCTGGATTATCAAACTAAACACTACCAGCTACCACTAATTGAGCACTTATCAGAAATTACACAGAGTGCTATATTTATAGGGCATTAACCACTTAACCCCTATATAATTTAATAACATAATATCAGTGAAATTGTCCCTCATTTTACAGGTGAAAACACCCTGCTTCAAAATTTAAATAATTTGCTTTGAGAACACAAAGCCACTTAATGGCATATTCAGCATTTTAAACTGAGGTCTTGATAACACAAAAGCTCATTGTCCTTAATACTTACTAAATTCTTTCCACTGATGTTTAAATTGTATCAGGTAAATATTCAACCTTCTTTTTTGCCTAAATTTATTATACAGCCAGCCAACCTTGGCTCTGTTTATTTACAGGAAAAAGAAATACAAAGACAAGGCATTGAGAGAAATATAAGTCAACCACCATTTGGTCAACTTGCCTCATGAAGTTATACAGCAGCTTTCTTTCTCTTGATAGTTTTATTGCTTCAGAACCCTCCTTTCAAAAGAAAATTAGCAATTAATATTGCAGAACCTAAATCAGTTTCAGTCATCTGGCAAAGAATCTGTTGATAAACCATATATTCAAAATTGGGATCAATAAAGATACAGCATGTGCTATGGTGCCCGCCGATTTGTAGTGTGGCTGGAGGATGGGAAATAAGTGTGCATAGATAAGGTAATCAATTTAGTTCAAGTGATAAACCCATCATTGGGAAAATAAGTCACATGATGACAAGTCATTGATAACTGAAAGCCATTTTCAATTTTCTAAGCATCATAAACAGTTGCTTAATTGCTATAAGATGGCAGGCAAAATAAGAAAACATTCTGATGGTCACATACTATCTTAAACTTATTTTATGATGTCATTAAAATGTCAGCACAACCCTGATGAGTCTATAATGTTAAATTTTTTTACATATGTAAAGCCTTATATTGTGGTCCTTCTGGAATGAGAAGAATATAAGCAGACATATAGCAAATGTCATAAGAATGAAGATCACATTTAGATAAATGTGACCTAATTCAATTCTAAGGGAATGGGGATGTTGAGAAGAGGGGGATTGGAGACATGAAAATGATGCTGTTGCCTTCCTGAGAAGAAAAGAAAAGTTTAAATTCATTCCCTGCCACTACGTGGTACTAGGAACCAAGAGAAAAAAATGACTGACTGGCCCATGACATTCATCTTGGTCCCAGATTAAAGAAACTTGACTCCCTATGAAGGATTTTTAACTTGGCAAGAGTATACAAGAAAAAAAGGGGATGCCAGTAAACTAAGACTGGCTTCTTAGAAACACGGCTGCTCTCCGGGAAACAGCATGCTGAATCCACAATAGCAGAAACAGACAGCCCTCAGGGCAGCATCCGGGACTTGCATCCCAGCCTCAGTGGGAATGTTCTGTAAGATCTCAGCGTCCTGGGAAACTAAGAGAGCCTGCAGAACTTGCAGAATAGCAGTAGTTTGTAGGGCTCCTTAGGAATCTTCCTCACTGAACCTTCATTACTATCAGGAGAGGAAGTAGAACAATAAAAACCAGTTTTTCGGACCATAGACATAAATCACCTGATAGCATCTGGGGCCAGGATTGTGTCAGCAGGCTGCTGAGGTATAATAGACAAGAGCCTACTAATGAGCACCACTAAAGGGGCTATTTACTTACATAAAACAAAGACTATGTAGGAATTAATGCTTTGTGCTATTTGCCTTCAGGTCCAGAAACTTAAAGTTATAATGCATTTTGATGAAAAATAGCATTCCACAGACTAAGCCAGCCATTTAACCTGTGACATGTGTTATATGACTGTGGTGGACAAAATGATACCAAAAAAAAAAAAAAAAAAGGGAAAGTACCTGACCAGGTGGTGGCCCCGCAGATAGAGCATCAGACTGGGACGTGGAGGACCCAGGTTCAAAACCCTGAGGTCACAGGCTTGAGCGAGAGCTCATCTGGTTTGAGGGAGGCTCACCAGTTTGAGTCCAAGGTCGCTGGCTTGAACAAGGGACCACTCGGTCTACTGTAATCCCCTGGGTCAAGGCAAATATGAGAAAGCAATCAATGAAAAACTAAGGTGCCACAATGAAGGGCTGATGCTTCTCATCTCTCTCCCTTCCTGTCTGTTTGTCCCTATCTGTCCCTCTCTCTGTCTCTCTCTTCCTCTCTCACAAAAAAATAAAGCAAGCAAAAACATTAACAAAAAACACTGTAACTACTGCAGAGAATTTTGGTTTAATATCTGAACAAGATGCTATACCTCCAGACTTAGATTTTTCTCTTACTTAAAGTTGTAAATGAGAAGCAGACTGGGTTTACTTTATATTTATATCCATTCAGGTTTAATAATTAATTTCTTTATTTGGGTTCCATTTAAAAATGAATTACCTACCGTATATTGCTGCTTTTTCATAATTACCTTTGGAAGTTATTGGACAATAGTAGTAGAGAATAGAAATTTCTCTAGCCAGTATATATAAGAATTTACAAAAGATCAAATATCTTGAAAAATGATAGGGAGAAATGAAGAAAAAAACTCTAATTTGAGCATCCAGGAAGAACTCCCACAATTAAGAAGCAACCTGGAGTATCTGGACGTGGTTACAACCACTGACAGCTGCATGATCTGTTCCAGCAAAGCAGATGCCCTGTATCTCGCCTCTCTCCTTGTCTGATCCAGCTCTTCTAAGATTCCATTTGATTGGTGTGCCCCTCATCAAGAATGCAAACAGGAAGGAAATCTGAGTATTATGTCATTTTCCTTTCTGATCTCTGACTGGAAGTGAATACAAATATATGTTGAACAAAGTAGTCCACAATTCTCCTTTACTTTTGCAAATACAAAGTACTTTTGTACCTTGGCAAGTTAATAAATAATTGTGTGTGTATGTGTGTATATACATACATGTGTGATATACATAGAATACACACACACACATATCTATACCCTGCTTCAGTAGGAAGACTGGTCTGAGTACCTAGTCCACAATTTCTCAATATGAAACATTCACACAAACATACGCAAAAGTAAAATATCAGTTTGAAGTTTTCATTTTTGCAAGCATATATACAAATGGTTAACTATAGCAATAAGCAAATTTTCCATTACATAAATAATTATAATCACTTTATATGTAAAAATAGGTGAGGACATTTACATCTGGGAAAACATAAATCATAAAGAAACAGTCTGTTTGTAAATTGGAAACTTTCAACATCCATGCTTTAATTTGGTTTATCCGAAAACCAGCTCAGGTCTCACTTAATTTTCACTATCCATTAAAATTCTAAATTATGATTACTTAGTTTACAGAGCAGGCAGTCTCTTTCTCAGTCAGCATTGCTTTTAATAATTAGTCAACTTATTTAAATCTATTTTAAATTCAGGGGAAAATGCACATCAAATTGAAAGGAAACAAATAAAGGATAGCTTGTTTCTTGCAAGTGATTGAGCTATTAAAAACCTTCCCTAAGCATTTCATCATTCATTCAAAAGTCTGGACAAAAGTGTCAATGAACATATTCCTCATTATACTGTATCATCTCCTTTGAACTTAGAGATGCCCACATTAATGTTTCTGCTTTTTCCTAACGTATTATACTGAAGTAAAAAATTACTTCAGTATAATACGTTTGGCATTCGAAAATAATAGTGACTAAAGTCACTGAGGTATTACTATGTGCAAAACTAAGAATATAGCATTTTACATGCATTGTTTCATTTAATCCTCATAAAATTATTAGTAGGTAAAAATATAATACTCATATATGTATAAAAATTTAACATATGCCAGCTTGTATTGTGTGTCTGTGTGTGTCTATATTTGGGAGGGGTAAGGGAGAGAAAGAGAAAAAGAAGAAGGAAGAGAGAAATAGAAAAAAATCTGAAAACGGATCATTTGAACCATGCATGTTCTGAAAAAATGCACACAAAATAATCTATGATAAATAGCACTGACCATATCGTGTGCCAACCTTAGAAAGTCAGAAAATTTCCCCAAGCTGATCCAGCTATTAAGTTGTGAAGTGCAAGATGTTGATTTGTCTGGCACAGAAATCAAGTCACTTTATTGCTATGCTACATTGCTTTATACTCAATTCCATGATGGTAGATACCTGACACATGGTGTGACTGTGTTTTATTCCTTAAAAAGAAAAAGAAAAAATCTTCTTAACAAATAAGGTCAATATTGGTTGTAGTAGATCTATAGTTTCATTTGGTTTCAAGGCAACACTAAAAATGTAGGTTAAATCAATAAAAATCTAATGCCTACTTCAAGTAAGAAATTAGTCAAATAGCAAGTGTTCAAGTTGGCGTAATAACCCAACTTAATCCTAGAAATATCAGATACCTTCTATAAGTAATCTGGTCTACATTATGGGCTTTTGTGATTACTTGTTCTTTATATACACTGGATCTAAAGACATTATTTTATTCTCATTAAGAACCTTGCATCATGCCTGAGCAATAAGTTCCTATAACTCATCTTTCTATTCTTGCTTCAAGAATGCTTTTAACTGAGCCCGATAAGTCATTTAAGCACTAATGACATTTTGGTGATATAATTTATACCTTACAGCTCTTTTTAAGAAGAAAGGAGTTGTTATCATTTACCCTGGAATATGAATGCTAGAAATTTTAGGGTCAATTCTACTTTTTCAGAAAGATAGATGGCAAATTACTATTTAACAAATGATCTATCCTGGAATGAGAAAAATGCACCTCAGTCTCAAAAAGGAATTGAAAAGTATCACCATGCAGAGAAAATTTATTATTAGGCAGAAATATATTATTAGGCAGAAGAGCACTGTGGAACATTTCAAATGTAAATTTACTGCTCACAAATATTAGGGGATATTTCAAAATGAATATGAAGCAATAAAATATCCCCTAATTTTTGTGAGCAGTATGTTACATTTTGGAAGTATATATTTCCAGTGACAATATTAAAAATTATCTTCAGCAACATCCCATCATGTTGCCTGGTATCATTAGTTCACTAAGTCTTTTCAACTCCCATCATGTTGCCTGGTATCATTAGTTTACTAAATCAAGCTAAAATGAAAGAGAGTAGAGTCAGGGAGGTACAGGGAAGATTTCTTTAAAGACACAGCATTAAGAGCACAAACTAAGACAAAAGTTGTTCTTATTTTGTCTAAAAGTGTTTCTCAACCTCAGCATTATTGACATTTTGGTCCAAATTTGTTCCAAATAATTCAGTGTTATGGTGGCCTGTCCTGTTCACTGTAGGATGTTTAGTAATATTCCTGCTTCAGCTCACTGGAAGTCAGTAGCATTTCTCCACCCTTAGTGTGAAAACCAAATATGTCTCCAGACATTGTGAGATGTCCCTGATAGAGAACCATGTCTTAGAGAATTGGAAGACCTGGCTAATTTCCATGGGCAAAAAAAAAAGAACAATGTATCTCAGTTGTCTGTTACTGATGACTGGCTAATAAAACTGAACTGGAGAATCCAACATCTTTTAAAGGTCTTTGCCTCCTTTCCTTTCTCCACTTTTATTCCCATCCCATTTCCTCCATATCAGATGCAGTCATTAGAGAAGTTTCCTGATTCTATGAAAAACAGTCTTTTCTTACCACAGGATTTACATTACCCCTTGTGTGTACATGTATCTTAGCACTCTTTCTAAACTTTGACCATTGTATGCTTTTTTTCTGTTTTCTCTGATTTTCCCCCCAATGGCAACATGTCCAGTAAATGCTTTCATGGAATATTTTATGTAAGAATTTTTTTTAATTCTAAGAGGAAGTAAAATTATTATAAAACCACATGTTGGACATATAAATTCTGAGAGAAATTAAAACAAGCAGACCCAAGAATTCTACAGAATCATAACAACCATGAATAAGAATTAAGAAATACTGATAATTTTAATATTTAAAAAAGCAACCACTTTAATTCATACTTCAATTCTAATTATTTTGAAGTAATATAATTTTTTTTCATTTTGAAGAGGTATTATTTTGTTTCATTTCAATATTACTACTGAGCAATTAAAATTTCAGAGCGATTTAGTCAGGCAGATTTTTTTTTCCAGTGCTAATGTGAAAATAGCTCTAGCACCTTGGGAATTGTCATTACTTTTCATGTCAAGAAAGTTATACTAAATGAATAATTTACAAAATTACCATTTATAAAATTAAGACAGTCAACATGCAACTCATGACTAATTTAGTACTAGTAATAAAAGAACACTTTATACTAACCATAAGCAGTATCACAATTATATTGTAAAATATTATAAAAGTGCATGTAATATTTTTATTAATTTAGAATACCTAGGTTGGCTCACATATATTTCAGGAAAAAAAAATAGTAAAATGATCATGTCTTTGCTAGAAACTCACAGTAGATGTACCAGACACTAGTTTTCTGGTAGTTTCCAGAACAAACTAACAAAATTAGGCCCTGCAGACATCTCTAAAGAATCAAACCATTTTTCAAGAAGACATCTCTCTCTCTCTCTTACTGAGAATGAAATTTGGAGCTTACCTAATCCTTGAAGGCTCCCCTAGGTACTTGAGAATTAGATCCATGATTACTCACAGTTAGAATCATTCCCAGAGGGTTAAGACACTAGCAATTCACATCAATGCACTATTTGAATTTTCTGCTTCAGTTGTGATTGTTGGTAAAGTTTTTGTAAAATACAATTTTATTTAAGTGAGCAATGATATTTTAAAAAGTTATTTACACAGAAAGACTTTAGAATGTGAGAATGTCATTTATTATTATTTTATGTGTAATTTTGCTTCAAAATGTGTTTTTTAAATCTTTATGTGTGTGTCTGCCAGCAAATTATCTTACAAACCATTTCATAGTGAATTAAAGATATTAGTCTCAAGAATTTAACTTATTCCCATTTATTTTTTAATACACAAATAATTTATCATCACATTTCTTCTTTTCTCTGAAGAGAATGAGTCATTTTATTGTCCCATAGATTCATCCTTTTGCATATGTTCAATAGATTCCTGCCTCACTTACAATGAACCCTTATGGATACTATGGATTTGGGTTAATAATAATGAATGAATCCTGGCTCATCAATGGAAATATATTACATGAATTCAAAATGGTAATAGAAGGGAAATCTAAGGGTGTAAGAAGGGTACAGGTAGACTCTCTGTACTTTATGCTCAATTTTTCTGAACCTAACATTTCCTTAAAAATAAACCTATTATTTTTTAATTAAAATATTAAGAAGAAAAATTATTCTGAATATTTAAAAGAAAAGTATAACTGAAAATAGTTTCATAGAAGAGACAGGTCATTTCTGGAAAATAAGTGCAAGATGTAAAGGCTAAAAAGATCAGAATACTTTAAAAGTCATAAAAATTATACTTAAAAGGAATCTGAGTAAGGTGAAGAAAGAAAAAATTTTAATCCGATCATAAAAATTGAAGAGCTGACTTGTGAAAAACTGAATTATAAAGATAATATATGTGAATATTTAAGAACAAAAATTAAAAATAAAAATGACATAGAGGCTCTCCAAATTTCAATCATACGGTAGACCACCTTATCTGCAGGGATACATTCCAAGATGCCCAGTGGATGCCTGAAATTGTGGAGAGTACCAAACCCTATTTATACTGATTTTTCTTACACATACTTAAACTATAATAAAGTTTAATTTATAAATTAGGCACAGTAAGTGGTTAACAAAATAACTAATAGTAAAATAGGACAATTATAACAATACACTGTAGTAAAAGATATGGAACCTTCCTTTCAAAATAGCTTATTTTATTGTATTCACCATTATTCTTGAGATGATATGAGGTAATAAAATGCCTCTTAAGTTGACAACTTTTACCTTTTCACTTAAAGGAAGCACTTTAAAGCTTCTCTCTGGCATATCCAGAATAACCAGCATCTCTTTTATTGGGCTTTGGGACCATTTTTAAGTAAAATAAGAGTGACTTCAACACAAGCATAACGATACCAAGACAATCAATCTGATAACCCAGATGGATATGAAGTGATTGAAGGTGGGGTACATGTACAGTGTGGATACACTAGAGGAAGGGATGGTTCACAATCTGGGCAGTATAGAGCAGAGTGATTTGAGATGTCATCACATTAGTTGGATTGACAGATAGTTTAAAACCTATGAATTGTTTATTTCTGGAATTTTACATTTAACATTTTGAAACTGTTGTTGATCATGGCTTACTGAAACTTTGGAAAGTTATACTACAGGTATGAGGAGATTACTAAAATGGCACAACAATGACTAAATTTACTAACTTTTGTTAAACAATGTGAAATGGATAAATATATGGAAATGTGTTTTTAGATATTGATAAATAGGCTGCATAAGATTTTTTATCTTGAGAAAAGGAAAAGAGAACAATTAAACCCTACAGTTGTACCAAATCAACTAGTAGAAGATAGTTTTCATGCCATAACACAAAGAGAAGGAACCAATCAGAGCCCAGTCTCAAAAACATCACTAAAGATATAGAGTCCTAAACACTATTAACTTTTTTTACCTAGTTTAAATTTTAAGAAAAACCCATGGAAGAAAACATTATTTTAAAGAATACCTATAACAGTCACTGAGCTATACTATATTCTGACAATAAAACAAGTTTCAATGATTTTAAGACATTTAAAAACAACATGAAATGTTTTCACTAACTACAATATAGTAAACTGAAATTCAGAACAGAACTATATCTGAAAACTTTCAAAAGTTTTGGAAATTAAAGAACACAATTCTAAATAATTCATGCGTAGAAAAAAATAAATCACAAGGGCAATTAGAAAACATTTTGAACTTAATAACATGAAAATGAAATTTCACAATTTTGGGGGGTACAGATAAGGCAGAACGTAGAGGAAAATGTATAGTATTAAATGCTTATATGAGAGGGAAAATAAGTTAAAGAAATCAATGATTTAAGTGACTAGCTTAAAAATCTAGTGAAATAGGAAAATAAACCCCAAATCAGCAGAGAAAACATATAGTAAAGATAAGAAAAAAAAATCAGTAAGATTCAAAACAAAACAAAACAAATAGTACATACTAACATTAAAGAAACCCCAGTTAGGTTTGGAAAAAATCAATAAAATTGATAAAATGCTAGCCAGAATAACCAAGAAAAAGAAAAAATACATAAATTATCAGGATTGAAAAAGTTAAACAACACAGATCTTATAGACATTAAAATAATAAGGAACACAAATATTTAATATTGTGCCAAGAATTTAGACAAATTTGATGTAATAAAATATATTTGAATGACACAAACTACCAAGTCCTATTCAAATAAAAATAGCTAATCAATTAGTCTTATATCCATGGAAGATATTAAATTGATGATAAAGAAATTTCACACATGGAAAGGTATGAGATCAAGCAGTGTAATTGGTATATTTTACATATATTTAATTAAAAAATAATACCGATTCTTCTTGAACACTTCAGAAAATATTTTTTTAAAAGGATCAAACTCTTTCAAAACTCTTTTCCATGGTCAGGATACTATGATACCAAAACTATACAACGACATTACAAGGGAAAAATAAAATAAAATAAATAAAAATCTCAGATCGGTATCTCTTATGACTACAGATATGAACATATTCAGAGTTTTACCAAATAAAATCTAGTAATTCATAAAAGTGATACCATGCTTTCAGCAAATATGGTCAATCTCAGGAAAGCAAAATTGATTTAATATTTGAAAATCAGTCAGTGTAATTTCATAATTCATGTCATTTTTGCATTTTTCAAAACATTATATAAATGGAGTCAAACAGAACGCTGGCTCTTGCTGCTCAACATTGTTTCCATCACAGTAATAGATGGCAATTCATATATTCTGTTTGTGCTGTTCTCATTGGTATGTATCTTACTATGAAAATAAACTATAATTTATCTATTCTGTTATTATATTACCTATTCTATTTTTAGTGAGATGTTAATGATAAACCCTCATCTAAAATTATCCTCTTAGGAAAAGGCTTTTCACAGATCTTTTGGTGTACATTACCATGAAAAATGGTGCATCTCCTCACCCCAAGTAATATATAAAAGAGTTTAGGTAAAATTGATATTATTTTTTTCTAAATATTTTATAGAAATCATGGATGAAGCCATCTGGTCCTGATACTTTTTTTAAGGGAAGATTTTAAATTATAGATTTTACTTATGTCATACTTTTCACAGTATTTTTCCTAAAGTATAACATGCATAGATAAAAGTGAACATTTGCTAAGTATGCAAGGATTAAATCAATGAAGACATATAAGAAGTTTGATTTTCATTCTAAATGGAATAGAATATAATAAACATACCTTGGGCAAGCCCAACTTTTTTCGCTTATATCTTTAAGGTGCTGACTTGCCTCAAAGGCTGGTTGGGTGTTTGCAATGATCATAGAAACTACTCAATAGAAATTATTAATGCCCTCTGTCTTAGGCACATACAGTAACTGGTGGTTATTATTCTTGTTTAGAAAGAAAATAATTCCTTCTGAAATCACATTTTTACTACTTATTCTTTAAAGTAGTGTTTATAGTTACATATGTTTAGTAACAATAATTCAGCATAACATTTTGCACTACTTACTTCTTTTCACTGCTCCCATAAGCAAGGTGAACTAAAACTTTCATAAAGACAGACTATTATGTTACACTTTAGATGAAATAACTACTGGAATGAAGTAGATATAGCTGGAATAGAAACTGTGAAATTTCTAAGAATAAGTATTTTCACATTAAATGCTTCCCCCCTCCAAAAAAGAGAGAGAGAAATATCTAAGTGAATGATGAAAATTAATATAAGAAAAAAATGAGAGAAACATATGCAGTAAGAGTACATAGTATGTATGGAGTTAAGCAGTGAGAGAGTTGAGACCATAAAATGCACACATACACACATACAGACACACATATTGGAGGAAAGCAGAATAACTAGTGTGAATAAAGAAAGCAACAACAAGAGATACCACTGCCACTTGACACCATTATGATGTAAAACTCAAGCTGAGTTTTAATAAAAAAATAATAGGCTGATAAAGTGACATGTGAAAAGCAAATAACAGAAGAAGTAATTTGACACATGAGGAGTTTAGTGATGTAATCCTTGAGGCCTTAAATAGAAATGAGTGTATCTGCAACACACTGATTTAGAAAGTGCTGAATATGTTCATTCTGATTTTTGAATGGAGAATTGGGCATCATATTAGAAACATGCTTTCTCCTACAGTTATTTAAACCTTATAATTATTTAATCATCATTTTATTTATATGAGTTAATTTACCCATACCATTCCAACTTCAAGACAGGAAATAAAGAACATTTCCCAATAGAAGTATAACACTCTAATCTCAGAAAACTACATGTATTTGTCAACAGGTGGAGGAAACACAACACATGGCTTAGAATTATGAACTATGAATTTAATTTACTGAGATTGAGACACAGCTTTTCTTTCCTTCTCCCAAAATATAGAATCAAGTGAAATCCCACTATTTTATATTCTAATCTTGTATACACTTAGTAATCTAATTATTATCTGTGATTTCTGTACTCTTCATAAACACAAAATAAACATCCTTACTCCCCTTAAGAACCTACAAGAACACAGATGTGACATTACACATTTTAGTTGGAACTTCTTGTAACCAGCCCCATGTCAACTTATTTTTAAATTACTTTTTAAATGTTCTTTAATATATATATATATATATATATATATATATATATATATATATATATATATATATATCACCTTAAATTAAAGGACCTACTGGCAAAGTTAGGCATCACAATGGGTACATGACCACAGCCTCCAGTGGTCCCACCATACCCCACAATAACTGTCTTTATTACAACAGTTTCCCTTTTGTACCTTAAAATGCCACTTCATCTCATTTCAGTTTCATCTTCTATTCCTGTAGCGCCTGTGGTGACCAGTTCCACTGAAGCTTTCATTTAGTTCAAGCAGATACAACTGGACAGCTGCAGGCTTTGGCTATGTTTCAGTAGCATAGCCACCTGCTTTCTGCCCTCAGGACTTGAACCATGCAGGCTCCATCTCTACACTCTGCACACTCAGATACATGGTGGAGTTACATTACACTCTTGGGGTACTCTTGATTGATGAAGGACAGGGATAGTGGAGAAACATTTCCTCCTTTCTTCCTACAGAGAGACAATTCATGGATGCAATTCACAGGCTCCTTAAAAGGAGGATCTTACAGGATCACACATTAATCACCTTGAGGGTGAACAACTTAGTTATGCATTTTCATGTTACTTTTTTTCTTCTCTTTTTATTTCCTCACTCTTCAAACCTACTCCCTGGCAACACATTCTTAAATAAACTACTGGAACATGACAGTGTTCAACAATCTCTCCTGACTAAAATGGCATCAGGCTTACCAGGCTGTTTCTGCTCCTTATAAAATATCCCATGCTAGGGGCAAACCACAACCTGTTAATGTTCAAAAAGATAGTAAGAGCAAGGCTAAAGTCTACTTTCTTTTCTTTCATTAAGTCTATTCTATTTTATTTTCTCCCCCTACTAGTTACGATTTTGACATATAATATAAAAGTGTAATTAAAATAGCTACACCTAATTTGAATTCTAAATTCCAGTTGCTTCTTAATCCTAAATCACATCTGCTATTTCAAATCTAAAGAATCAAGGTTTTGCCAGGCAAAAGTTAAATATTTCACACATTACATAGTGTTTGTGAATTGCTAAACCTTTTCACATATATAATCCTATTTGATGCTCCCAACTCATAACCATAAGAGACAATAAAATGTTTATTAAGGAAGAAATTAAAATTCAGAAAACAGAATGGCATGTGGCCACAGTCATCAGGCTGGTAAATATTGAAGTCAAGATGCCAACTCAAGTCTTCTGAGTTCCCTGTGAAATGCTCTATCCACATAAAACAGATGAATGTTCAACACATTTCATCCAATGCTATCGTGGAGGTGCAAAATCAAAACTCACTTTTCCCTCCAAGAAAACATTGCCAGAAAAAATAAAATCCTATATAAACATCTAACCACTGGTTTGTACACTTGAAACTAATACATAGCAATTGTAATTAAAACTATGTATTTTTAATTTTTTTATTTATTTATTCATTTTTAGAGAGGAAACACAGAGTGGGAGAGAGAGAGAAAGAGAGAAAGGGGGGGAGGAGCTGGAAGCATCAACTCCCATATGTGCCTTGACCAGACCAGTGCAGGGTTTTGAACTGGCGACCTCAGTGTTCCCAGGTCGACGCTTTATCCACTGTGCCACCACAGGTCAGGCCATAGCAATTGTAATTAAAAAATAAAACATTATTTTTAAAAAAGAATGTACCACCATAAGCAAGAAATAATGACTAAACTCCTATACAATACCAATGAGAGGTAAAGGAGAAGATATTCTAGTTGAATTATATTAAGGAAGATCTTACTCTATTCATCATTTATTCTTAGTACCCAGAGTAATGTCTAGACACAGTAGACATGTAATGAATATTTGCTAAATTAGTCAATAAATGTAATGATCAATAAAATATGAGAAGTAAAATAACCAAAGGAACATATAAAATAAAATCTATTAGTCACCTTCCTCTTGAAGGAGGGAGAACATCAGATGAAAATACGTTTAATTTTGTGAACAATGCTATCATCTTTGTCGATGGTTAAAGGCAACATTTTAGAATAATCAGAAATCTATACCTCTCTTAAGTGCCTTGTTTATTGGTGAGTTTCTATGCTATCCTGGAAGTACAGCAGATGCCTGGAGTGTCTGTGATGAACTTTGCATACATTAGTATGCTTGTGTGAATAGAATTGCCTGCAGGTCCTCACAGATGAGATCTGTTCCCTTCCTTCTTGCTACATTTCACTCCCATGGTATCATCTTTAATAGTGGCACCCCTACCTGGAGCACTGTTGTCAGCATTCAGTGTTTGGCAAATTATAATCTGCATATTAATTACACAGAACCCCACTCCCCTTGCCTAGGAGAATGAGAAAGAAATTTAGAGACTGCCAAACAATTCTATTTACTTGGAATATATGTACATAAAGTAATCACTTTCCATAGCATTATTGCATTATGTCCTCTTAAAGACTAATGTAAACAAATTGTTCTTTTAATCAAGAATTTTACTTACACAGAATTTGTCAGTTAGAAGAATACTGCAAAATAAAATTTCCAAAGTCATCATGAAAAATACCCATGGCACATTTTTTGGTTTCTAAAATCTTTTAAACTTTTTAAGTTTTTATTTTCTTTCTGGTCAGTTTGATTTTATAGGTGAAAACTAAAAGTCATCTTTAATTTATGCACTGTAGTTCTCCATGTCTCATAGTTTAAGATCTATTGATTTAATCTTCAGAATGTCTCCAACCTTCTCTATTCCAGCCACCCTCATTGACTGTATACTAATTATTCTTAACAGCTGGCTAGAATAATGCTACAGGGAAACGAGACATTTTAAAATGATAGCCCAAACTAACATTGGAGGGTATATTTAAAAATACATGGTAAGGGAAACTGCCAATGGAAAGAATCGACTCTGAGAGTGAATGATTTTTAGGGGGTTAAAAGTTTAAATGACATTAAGAACAATTGAAAAGCACAGAAACGTGAAATTCTAGGAGTCACTGTTTTCCAAAACAAAGCATGTTCATCCATTTTATCACCCTGCTCTGGGAGATCCTTTCAGTTATACATCACCTTCTTCAGTTCTTCAAGTCAGCTGCTTCTAAACACATGTGGGGTATGGTGGGACCACTGGAGGCTGTGGTCATGTACCCATTGTGATGCCTAACTTTGCCAGTAGGTCCTTTAATTTAAGGTGATATTTGTGAGATCTCATAAGAATCAGGTATTATGTTCTCAGATATTGATGCTTATGGCTTGGGCACAAGAAAAATAGAAAGGAAGCCGATAGTTGCAGTATGTTTCAGCAGAACTGGCTTTATAATTTGTGGGAAATTGAAAATGCAGTGTCCTTTGATCAAATGTTACTCAGAATTTCATGGTAATGACATCAGAGCATTAAACCAAGCATGTAGGCTTATGTGCAGGTGTATGGCCAGTGACCGCCACCATCACAGCCATGCAGGTTCTTATTGAATTTGGACAGATGGTAAAAAAAACAGTGCAGCCAAAAAATGGTGGCCCATTCCTTTATTAAAGTCTCGCACTGGCTGATGAGCAAACAGTCAGGGAAAACACTTCCTTCTCATTCAGAGCTTCCAAAGCCCTGACACATTCTCTGGTCCCACAACCAGGAAAATCTTCTCAGTTCCTTTTAGCATCAAAGGTCCCACCAGTCTCAGTAAGGCTCCCAAAGCCCCTCAGCTCTGGTTCCCCATCTGCACACCTTCTCTTTCCCTGCCAACATGGCTTCTCTCACCTTCTCTAATTCTCCCTCTACAAAACATTCTGGTGCAAAAACTTCTCCTCCAGCAACCATTAGCAAAACAATGGCCCTTCCCAAGCAGGAACGTAATTTGTCATTTCACAGACCACATAGACCTTGGCATTGGCAATTTTGTAACAATAAAAGTGGGAAAACTAAAAAAATACAAATTTTACAAATCCATTTGCCCAACATCAGGTCATAAACCTATAAAGTTTCTGGCCTTGTGTAACATCAGTTCTGATAAGAATGAATTTCTGCCCTCTCTAGGTTTTGAAGGGATCTGAGATATAGTAATAAATTTCCTTCCAAAGGTTAGGTGATGTCCTTGAGAGATGGTGCCACATTGAGGGTTCTGAGTTGGTTTATAATCCACTAAATTTGGGGTGATTTAGTATGCAACAATAGATAACTAATGCAAGGAAGAAAACAGATCTTCAAACCCTTACCTAACTCAAAATAAGACCAACACAGCTACTGGAAATAACTGGTAGCAGAAAAAAGTCCCCACCCTCATGGAGGGAGATATAAATTTAACAATTAAGTAATTTTCTATTGAGCTACAATTAACATAAAACATTATGTTAGTTTCAAGTATACAGCACAATGTTCAAGGTTTGCATACATTACAAAATAGTCACCCCAATATGTCTCATTAACATTTATAAGCATACATAATTATAAACTTTTTTCTTGTAATAAGAACTTTTAAGATCTATTTTCTTAGCAATACTCAAGTATACAATACAAAATTATTAACTAGAGTCACCTTGCTATACATTACATCTACATGATAATTTTACAACTGAAAAGTTTTACTTTTTGAACATATTCACCACCACCACCATCACCATCCCTGCAGATAAGTTTATTATATTTTGCTAACTTCACTGTGCTCAAGACTGAATATAATTTTCTAATTTTTTAAAAAATGCTTGAAACATGCTTCACCATTTAATCCTGGTTTCAGTATATTAGATCTCTCTAGTCAAAACAATTTTTGCAGAGAGAATTCGCACTCTAATGTAAGACAAAGAAACGTAGAAAACAAGACATATTCTAACACGGTGCTCCATTTTAGCACAGCTAATGAGCGATAGAGAAGAGAATCAATTTCAAAATGAGAAGGGAGAAAGAGGAAGTCATCACTGTTCTTAATCACGTTTCTAAGGGCCCCGGGGAGTTTTCACCTATTTTTTTTCATATTTGACATGAGAAGATAATATTTTTTTAACTTTGTTTTCAGTTTCTCAAACATACAGGAGTTCCAACTAAACCTTTGAAAAACCATCACTACAGGAACAGAAGAAAGACTCTTTAGTGTGGCTATTGAAGGATAAAGAAAGTAGATTGCCTATTTGTTATTTACTGAAGAAGAATCTTTTAAAGGACCTGGCTCTTAGTTAGACAGCTCTTTTCCTTGAGAACAGTTTACTTCCTAATGGGAAAGTTGACAATTCCCTTTGTACCAGTGGTTCTTAACCTGGGTTCTATAGAACCCTAGGGGTTCCATAAGTCGGTGTCAGGGGTTGGGAGAAGCCTCTGCCGTGGAGGCCAGAATAAAGTAATACCGTACGTAATTTGTTGTGAGTTCATGCACTTTGTTGGTTTTGTTTTATGAGCAAGGTGATGTTCACGCACAGCTCATTTTGTGCACCAGTAAAAAAACATATACCTATGTCTTGAATTTGGAAAAAAAATCATATTTTATCAATAAAGAAGGGTTTGGTAAATGCACATATGAAACTGGTGGGTTTGGTACCTCAAAAAAGGTTAAGAACCATTGCTTTGTACTAAGTTATAGTTTTCACAGTAGAATTATTCAGGGGGAAATTTGGAGTACAAAGGATTTTATGTGAATGCATTTAATGTAAGAAAATGCTAAGCACAAAATAGAAAATAATTTTATTCAAAGAACTAATATTAGGCTTCAGAGAAATCACTTAAAAAATAATGATGTTCAGAGATTATCTGTGCCACAAATGAACCAGTGACATCAGAGAAGAAACAACAGAGAAATGAATCAATAAATTCTGGAAAATAACCCCAAAACATGTAATTTTTACAAATTTGCATTTGAATCTGTATTTGTAACTAAAACGTTTCCACATGCTTTCCCCATTTATGTTCTTATTAAAATACTGGTAGGTAAGAAAAGCTGGTATTATTTTATTACAGATGAGAAAACATAAGATCTTTTAAGGGACTAAGCAAAAGCCTAAGGAAGAATAAATAAGATTTTCTGGTATAAGTTGTTTATTAGATTTTTCTCATATTTATTTATTAAAACATTAATTTCTATTAAACTTCTGCTTAAGAACCTCATGGAATTATGCCATTTGTTTACAATTTTCTTTCACAAGTCGGATTTAGAAGAAGTGACTGTCATAAATTCTTATTTAGGAAACTGCAAAGCTTTGTGTTACTTTGGGAAGTCAGAAATGAATTTTCAGAGATATTTTAAAACAAGATTATTGCTTTCAAATAGGTTAATCTCTCACCAGTCTCTCCATCATGTTCTGGGGATTTTCTCTACTCTAACAGTTGCAAATATATATACAGGGGGTCCTCAGGTTATAACACAGTTCCAGTCCTATGACAGTGACATAACTCAAATTTTGGTGTAAGTCAAAACACACCCTAGTTCAGGGGTGCTCAATACCTCGATTGCGATCTACTGGTCGATGGCGAAGGAAGAGTGGGTAGATCGCATGACATTAAAAAGACATTTGTCTTTTGATTGGCATACAGGGTAGCCAATCTGATGTCTGAACTTTTGACACCCTACATATGCATTAAACCGCGCTAACTTGTTCAGTTACATTGCTGCATAGTTAACCTTCAATTTACTTAAACTAAATACAACAAAGGGTATAAAAATAAGTGCCATAGCTGGTCTGAGTAAGAAGCCTAAAACCTACCACTTTCATATAGAAGGGGAGGGGATTTTTTCACTATGTCATATTCTAAGTGTGTTTACCTCATCTGTCTGTGTGCCATTGCTATTCCAAAGAAGGGAAATGTGGAGCGGCTTTTTCGGATTGTTCATAAAAACTATGATATTGACCTTCCTCCGAAAAGAGAGCTGAGAAGGAGAAAGGTGAAAGAAGAATACACAATATTAAATAGTAATAAAGTAACTTAAATAATGATAATATAGAAGAAATAAATTTATGTTTTGCATTTTTATTGTAGGTAGATCATTTTGACTTGGTCATCTTATAAGTAGCTCGCAAGCTGAAAAAGTGTGGGCACCCCTGCCCTAGCCTAATCAAATGAAATATTTACACATTTTACAGTCCAAAATGGCATAAGCATATTGGGGAACACCACCTCCCTCACTAATAGCCACGTTACTGTGTGTTCCTCCACCACACAACCACACTGGCTTGCCCATGTAGTCTGTAAGTATGATGCTAACAGCTTAAGTCAAAAACACTCGTGTATGAATTTTTTTTAATTTTTTTATGGGAGTGAGCATTGCAAACTTGAACCGTCATACATCGAGATTGTCATAAGCCGAGGATCTCCTGTAGTCAAAATATAGTCAAGAGGAAGATTTAAAAAAGAAACAAAAAACCCAAGTTTCAACACTAATAAATCTCAAAACTTCTCTGAAGACTGTGACTAAATTATATAACAACATTTTACAAAATATTAGTCCCTTTTACTAAAATCTTCTTCCTAATAATAACTCATTATCTATTCAAGTTAAATATACACTTTACAACAGGGAGAATACATGGAATACATGTGGGTTAATTCATAACTTGATTTAGTTGCTTCTGATAGATGTCTAAGGTTCTGCATGGTTCACAAGAAAAAAAATAGGTTTTAGTCAGAATATATTCAAATTTTGACCCTACTTCTGTGACAATATGTAAATACCACTTAAGGCCTTTCAACTTCACTTTAGAAAATCTTTTCCCCTTAAGATCATTATCTGAAACCTACTCCAAACTAATAATTTGCCATTCTTAGATTTTTTTCTTAAGTTATACTTTCGTCATATGTATATGCTTAAATATGAATATCCTGAAAATTACTCTAGTATTTATTCAGTATCTTCTTCTTTTTCATATTTAATGTTTTAAGCAACATCCAGTTTCTTAACCAGCCTGTTTCAAGTGGGTGCATATCCCACTCAATCAAGAAATTTATGTAAGCATTAATCTTATCAGTTTAAACTCTTTTAAGAAATGCCTGCCACAGTAATCTATTTTTCATTAAATAAAATAAAGCTCTGAGCCTATCTCTTCCACACTGGCAGGCAACTCAATCTGAGTTCTGAATGCCATGTCTGCCCACTCACCTCCACAGCATTAGACAAGCAGCCTGGCCTCGACTATTTTTTCAAATGAAACAAAAACTACCGATGTATAAAACACAAACACTGCCATATTAGCCTTCCCTAAACCTAACTCCTCATTTTATAACTAGCTCCGTTATTTGTTTCATGATGCTGAAATCAGAAGCATGCTCAGTTTTCTTCAGATAATGGTGTTTATTATAAAAAGAAAAAAATACACTAAAATATATGGTCAATAAAAATAATTTTAAAGTAAACCTGACCAGGCGGTGGTGCAATGGATAGAGCGGCGGAGTGGGATGCAGAAGACCCAGGCTCGAGACCCCGAGCTTGCCAGCTTGAGCGTGGGCCCATTTGGTTTGAGCAAAAGCTCGCCAGCTTGGACCCAAGGTCGCTGGCTCCAGCAAGGAGTTGCTTGGTCTGCTGAAGGCCCGTGGTCAAGGCACATGTGAGAGGCCAATCAAAGAACAACTATGGTGTTGCAACGGCAACGAGAAACTAATGATTGATGCTTCTCACCTCTCTCCGTTCTTGTCTGTCTGTTTCTATCTATCCCCCTGTCTGAATCTCTCTCTGTCCCTATAAAAAAATAAAAAATTTAAAATAAAAAAAATTTTAAATAATAAAATTCTAGGGTCTCCGAATTTTAGAATATAAGGGCAGGTCACAAAATGTGATCTTTGATGGTGGGGACAGCCTTTGGTCCTTATCTATAGACATAGATAATCCCACACCATAGTTTTTCTCATCTCTTCCATTGCCTCCAAACACACTCTCTTTCTCTCTCTCTCTCTCCCTTATTCAAACACTCAAAGAAGATGTATCTAATAAAGTTAATTAGTCTAATTAATAGACATATTATAGTGATAAAGGGCATCATTTTAGTGCAGAGATACGATGACCCACCTAATAGACTATTTATGTCTTTCATGTTCACCATGTAAATGAGCAACTTAGAACTGGATATTGATGTTATTAAGTCTACTCATTCTTGCTCCACAAAGAACATTTCAACTTACATGTTAAAAATCTCTTGTGATTGCTTTTGTTCAAAGTAGAACAATTTGAAGATATTTTGCATCTATAGGATGAGTGGCAAAATAGGACCTACTTGAATTGAAAAGGAAAAAATATGGCAGAAAACAAAATGGATTTGCCCAGCAGCTTTCTAGAACACCCCAGTGTGAGATTCAAGCAAATCTGTTTTCCATAAATAGTGAAATTTAATTTACCCAGTATTTTTTTCTTCTTTTTCTAAGTGAGAAGAGGGGAGATAGAGAGACAGACTCTTGCATGAGCCCCCAACAGGATCCACCCAGCAACCCCCATCCGGAGCCAATGTTCTGCCCACCTGGGACCATGCTTACAACTGAGCTATTTTTAGAACCTGAAACAGAGACTCCAAAGAGCCATGCTTAGCATCCTGGTGGATGCAAACCAACTGAGCCATAGCTGCAGGAGGGGAAGAGAGAGAGAAGGGGGAAGGGTGGAGAAGCAGATGGTCATTTCTCTTGTGTGTCCTGACTGGGAATCAAACCCAGGACATCCACTGAGCCAATCGGCGAGGTCATAATACATCCAGTTTTATGTTGCCACCAAGTAAAATTTACTGGTCTTGGGTCCTATTACTAAGATATTTAAACCTTCACTAACAACCAAAAATCAAAATATAACAAAAGATTAATAAATAATAGTAACTTAATATCCCCATGTTTAATTTCTGTTAAGGAATTCAATGACAATCCAAATTATATGAACTCTAGACCCTGTGACAGAGTTTGAAGATGTATTGTGTTGATGACAGATTATTCTCATCAAATAATATCACCTGGATTGGAAGTATCATTACCTTCATGAGTTGTATAGTGATAATAATCATAATACTCTCACTCTTTTAATCAATAAAATAAATAAGTCAAATATAAAAATAAAACATCAGAATTGCTATATAAATCCAATAGTAACATTAGATATCACCGTGAAATTTTAGAGCTTTCAAAAACTTCCTACATTGTTTCCTAACTTATTTGATAGGGTTTATTAGGAAAAAAAAATGTGCTAAAACAGTAAGCACCATTTCTGGCATATCTGACATAAACAAATACATATTAGAAGACTTGGAATGTAAAAATTCTGAGATTGAAAGTAATAAAGTTATTTTACCAAGCTTACAAACCTAGAAAACAAAATATTTGGAGAAAGAACCCATGTCTCTAAGATATTGCTATGTAATTTTTTCTATCATACCATGCTGCATTTCATTAGCACAATGCTATTATTTTCTCTCTACTTTATATATTGCAGGATAGTCCTAATTTGTTTACTAGCACTAATAAGTTTTTCAGTATTAAATGTCTTCCATATTGAGAAAAATTATTGCCTTGAAAAATATACTTTATTAAAGGGATTTCATCTTTAATCTTAGTCAAAGGTTTTCAAATGTTTTATGAGAACATTGAAAAAACAAAAATACAAAATTTCTGTTTATTTTAATAAACTTTAAGTGTTAAGTTTATGAGCTTGATACTTAGTATTAAGAACTTGCTTTTGTTGTGCATAAATTTTATTTAAATATGTCCAAAATTTCAACATTAACTTGACATTTGAGGTAATTTTAATTTTTTTTTTTTACTTTTATGATGGAGAGTAAATAATAAAATAATTTCTCTCAAGAGAGAAATTTTAAAATATTTTGAACTAAATTAAAATGAAAGTACAGCTTAATAAAATTTATTTGATGCAGTAAAAGCTGCACTTAAATGTTTATATCATGCCTGACCAGGTGGTGGCGCAGTGAATAGAGCGTCGAACTGGGATGAGGAAGACCCAGGTTCGAGACCCCGAGCTCGCCAGCTTGAGCGCGGGCCCATCTGGCTTGAGCAAAAAGCTTGTCAGCTTGGACCCAAGGTGGCTGTCTTCAGCAAGGGGTTGCTTGGTCTGCTGAAGGCCCATGGTCAAGGCACATGTGAGAAAGCAATCAATGAACAACTAAGGTGTTGCGACGGCAACGAAAAACTAATGATTGATGCTTCTCACCTCTCTCCATTCCTGTCTGTCTGTCCCTATCTATCCCTCTCTCTGACTCTCTCTCTGTCCCTGTTAAAAAATATATATTAAAATGGAAAACAGATTGAAATTGATTTGAAAATTATACAGTTCAGAATGTGGAACTAGCAATTATTGACATTATTTCAAGAAAATGAGAATGTTTAAATAGTAAATAGATGGGGATTAAGCATTGTGTCTTAAAGAATGGAGAGACTTGTGCATGTATATAGGCTGAATAAAAAAAATCAGATAAGCAATATGGAAGATACATGAGAAAATGTGATGGATAAAGCAATACTTCAATGAAAATAGAAGAAAGTCTGGGCATACAGGGAAGTTGACCTTCAACATAACTCATTTTCTGACATTGATGGCAGGGCAGGTCCTAACAAAACAAAAGAGAAGAGGAAAAATAAAGCAATCCGTTTAAGGGAAAGCCTAATCTTCCACCAAAGGTGCCTCTGATGCTTAGACAAGATTCTGGTCATTTTCATAAGTCATATTAGGTTTTTCCCTAAAATTTTCACACATATGGTATCAGGTGAAAACAAATGCCAAATTCAGCATAAAAGGAAAAAACTTGCAATAGGATAACTAGCATGAGGTCAAAGGTTAATATCATTTATTTTTCCTAAATAAGCTTGAGTTTTATTTATAAACAAAACAGCTGTAGGTCTTCTGTTTCCCTGGTGTCCTGTCACCAGCAGGATGAAATTTTACACTCTAGAACTCAATACTTGTCTCTACCTAATTTAATCAGCTGACCATTTTATGCAAATGATGTGAGTCTGTTAAAGGAAATGTATACATGTTTTGCACTTAAGATATACAAAACCATGTCAGAAGTTTTCTGAAACATCCTGACCTGAAGAAATACAATCATTCTGATGTTTGGATTCCATAAATGAACCCTGGGATGTAGAAGCAAGACCCAGAATATTTAAATAATATGTTTTGTTATATCCTCATACTGCTCACTGCACACGTACACAAAAACATTGTCATGTGTTTTTAAAACATCTGTAGGAATATCTTTAGCTAGATTATAATTGTTGTCTGGACATATTATGGAATATATCCTAATAAGATAGGCTTTGCTGATTTCTGCAATGGCTGTTGAGGAACTACTAGCTTCTGTATATAGTCAATTCATTCTCCCCTTGGATCTATAGCATGTGGGTTTGTAATGCAAGCCTAACTGCAATCCACAGCCTTGCTGAAAAAACATGAAGGAGCAAGATCCTCTCCCCTGAAATGTCAGCTAAGCGACTCCACGACAATACATTTAATTAAAAAAGAAAGCCGGAGCTAGGAGGTTAGCTCCCAAATCAGTTATCACTGCAAAGCCCTGTACATAATCAGATGAAGTCGGTCAGTAAAACAGAAGAACGGAGGGGATGACAGAGGGAAATGGAAGAACCTGGAGAGAGAATAACAATGTGAATGGCTGCTTGGCATGTGAAAGAGCATTCACCAGGTTGCCTGTGTCTTTCCAACTCTCTTTTAAACACCCCCTTTTTATACGTAAACTGTACATACATTGAATTTCTTGTAATCAAAATTGTCTTCCTAAAGCTTTCTACAAATCTCTTCCAACTCTTCTGGGAGCTAAAGAAATGTGACTGAACCCCATTCTCAGAGGTGTTTTAGATAGTAGGAAAGAAGATAAACCCTAAGCCTTTGTGTTTAAATTAAGAGTGTATAAGTTATAGATATTAGCTATATCTCTTTATTTATAGCATAAAATGAGTTCCCAATGTATATGTGGTTTTCTAGAAGAAAAGCCCTTCCATGTCCTATACCTACACACTCACACTCGAAGCAGATTAGCTCAGCATTACTTGAGCAAAAAAACAAAGAACAACAACAACAACAACAAAAAAAAAACCCAGATATTTTCCAGACACAGCAACAGTATTTTTGACCTTTAGAATAAAACCAGGAAATATTATTAATCTATCATAACCTGAAAAAACAAGCAATATTTCCTCCATGTGGAGAGCCTGCTGTTTTCAGGTCCCTTTCCATCACAAAAGGGCCTCTCTCTGGGAGTTCTAAAAACATTTGGTAGAGGGCACTTGCATGCTATTAAAAAGCAAAACAATTTTGACTTGACTTAATCAGCAAATTGGGACTATGTTAATTAGGGAAAGCTGTCATCAGAAGAGAGCGTTTAGAAGACTAATTCTAATTCTACTAACTATAAGATGTATTCTTATGATGGATGTTTTTGTTAGAACACAAAGATGAAAATTAAACTGTCAATAGTATATTTATAGTTATAATATAATATATAATATACATAATATAAAATATTTTTATTATAAACCTAAATGTCTAAAATACAAAGTACTAAAATATAACTGCTATGGGAGAGGTACCATGAAAGAGAGAGAGGGAGATTAAAATCACTTTATCATTTCAAGTGGTATCATCACCCTTTAGAGAGAAGCGATTAAAACATCTGTCTGTAAGGTTCAGCAATATTGACTGGGATGGCCCATTTTATGCATCAGCTTGACTGAGTCATAGAATGCCCAGTTATCTACTTAAACATTATTTCTGAATGTGTGTGTGAGGTGTTGCTGAAAGACATTACCATTTGAATTAGTGAATTGGGTAAAGCTGATGGTCCTTGCCAAGGTGCGTGGGCATTATCCAATATGCTCAGGATCTACATAGAACAAAAAAGAGGAGAGAGGAAGAATCCTCTTGCTGTACTGGGTTGCTTAAGCTAGAACATTAGTATTTTCTTTTCCTGGGACTGGGCTGTACCCTAGACTACTAGTGCTCTTAGTTCTTAAATCTTTAGATTTCGACTGGAACTATACCACCAGTTGCTTTGGGTGTCAATCGTCCACACTTCACATGCTCCATAATCACATGAGCCAATTCCTCATAGTAAATTTGTTCTCTCTCTCTCTCTCTCTCTCTCTCTCTATATATATATATATATAATATATAATATAATATATATTATATATTATATATTATATATATAGAATATATAATATAATATATATATTATATATTATATTAAATATATCGAATATATAATATAATATATATATATATATATTCCTGGAAAATCCTGACTATACAATTACCTTTGATGAAAATTGATATATTAGTATTTAATCAATGTTCACATTTACCAAATTCCCCATTTCCTTCCCTTAGGCTCTATGTGCATCTAGCAAAACAAATGGTATTAGATATCTAATACTAATGCTGGCATAGCAGATGTACTATAAAAAGAAAATTGTTCTTTTATAGTATACCTCTTTTTCTTTTAGTTAACTTAATATTTCATTTTTGAATGAAATATTTATATTCAATTAGCTAGAAACTTGAGCATTTAAATGAATTATTTCCATCCCTACTTAAATTTATTTTTCTAAATGTATGAAAGGAAGTAAGGGAGCTCTGTGCCTGAATCATCTAAATTGTCTGACTTTATTCATCCACATTATAAACAGATGCTTAATTGGACACATTTCAACCTAGAAAAAGAGGTTATTTATTGTTCAAAGTCTATTTAAAAGAGATAAAGCATGTGTTTTTCAGAAATATATATAAAGAACATTTTGGGGGCAACTGTAAGAAACACTGGATTGTGTCACTGGTTGCAGAGGAAGAATTCAAATATATAAAAAAGTCATTTTTGCCCTATTCATCAGACATGTTTTCACAGTTATTACAGAAATTCACCTGAACTAATTCAGTCTCATTCAAGAATTTATTGGCACCTGTAACTAATCTTTGTCAAGGGCAGGAGTATACCTGGCCACAGGGTGACTCGGTAAAAGGACTTGAAAATTGACAAGATCCACTCCTTCTACTTCTTACCCTTGGTTCTCTGAATGCAGCAACTTAATTCCATCAATCAGGTTTTTTTTACAAAATTGCAGTATGAACACCCAAGATCTTGTTAATATTGCTAATTCTCATTTCTGGGGAAAAATATCCTGGTTTTCGGTTGTTGTTGTTGTTGTTGTTGTTTTGCCTAATGCTAATTCTATAAATATTAAGGAGTTGCTGTTATTGGCACAAATGGAATTAATTATCCATCTTTGTACAGTTTGTGGAAGATAATTGCATATGGAAATATTAGATATATAACAATCAGGGAGGGAGAGATCACGTGGGTCAGGTACTACGTCCTTGACCAATCATTGTAGTCATGGTGGGCTCTACCAGAATCATATGACTGAAGTGACACTAATAATATATCTAAGAACTAAAGGGAATGAGAGTGAGGAGAAAATCATTAGGTGTCCACTTCATTGTCCTCAGAAGTTAAAATAATTAAGTTACTACATGACAGACACACTACTAACTTTTATATTGATCACTTAAGCCATTAATTAGTTTTCTAATATAAAATTTGTTTTGAACACATTTAAGAACATATTTCAGGAATGGGAATAAAGTGAATCATCTCCTGCGTGCAGAGACCAATTAGAACAGTACCCACAGGGTGCTGAATTGCTTTTATTCAATGAAATAATTGCCATTTTTCTCAAGACATCCAATTGGACAATTCACAGAGCTCTACTGCACCTGTTGTTTATAATCCTAATTATGAGTGCAGTGCAGAAAACACCTCCAACAAATAACACATTAGGGTATATCAAAACACCAACTAACAAAATGAAAGGTTGTAGTACAATAAATAAATACATATAAATAAAGAAGACCAAAGTAGTGGCATCTAAAATGGCACAATAATCTCCCCTGAATTATGTTCCAGAAAATAACACTTAAAAAGAAACATAGCATTGCCTGCAGAGTTTGAAATTGCTGCCTCCGACAGCATTATTTCCTGTTGATATCAATTTGCCTCTGGGACAAGATGTCTAACCAGCAGTCCATCCCCAACTGAGTACCAACATTGTCTGCTGATGGCCAAGTCTCTGTACACATGCTCTGATTTTGTGTGGAGGCTCTGTTACACATCCCAGAGACTGTGTTCTGCTTGCAGGGAATGGCGTAGTCACTGAATGAGCAGGTATCCAACATTGTGCTTTTGTACCTAAGCTGACTCTATGCTGCTTCCAACTGTTTTAATATTCCTCACATGACCCGCATTGTTAAATACTTAAACTAGAAGTTACCAATGTCTAGAGAACTTAACTGATGATCATGGGTGCAGTATTTCTTATACAGCAGCTTTTGGTCTTTGTCACATTCATTGACCCTCAAGAAAATCAAGTGCCTCTCACCTCATGTTTTATGGATGTTCTAACCATCCCATGCCATCCACAAGAGGCCAACCCCACAGTGGATACTGAATGTGAATTTTTAATCTTTTCATTCCCTAGCTCAGATCCTACTGAATTGTAACGACTTGATAAAGGTTTGTTGATTAAATAAATAAATGAATGGCACTTCCAACCAGAGAGAAAAAACCCAGTAGAATTCAGAGGATTGGTTTCCATAATATACTGGAAACTGGAAACTGTATATATCTATAGGATAGATATTTAATGTATAAAAACATAGTAATAATAGATGCTAATTAATATTTATTATTTTATTGCCTTGACCATTAACACAATAAAGCAGCAGAATAAAATTGTGGTGTAGATTAGTGCAAAATATGATAAATTAGATAATGTGGGTCAGGCTATAAGTGGCCTTCATATAAGTGAAACATGACAATCTATTAAGATCTAAAAGTGTATTTTGTTTGTACCATTGTTCGCAGTTTTATTTTGCCATTGCATATCAAAAAAGGGAGCCAGGCTATTATGCAATAAAAATTATGGCAAACACCTTGGGGTAGGGACTTACCACCTTAATTCCCCTGATGCCCACATCTGGCCCAAAGAAAACTTTCAGTTGCTTCCTAACACAGTGAGTGGCCAAAGTATGCTCAGTGATGATGGATATTTAACTTTTCACCATGCACATGTATAGGCTCATAGCAGAACACAGAGCTAATGGAATATAATAATTCTAGTATTTGCTGTGATATTTGCTATATCATATCCAACAGGCAAGATAAAGGGTTTGCTTCTTCAGTAATCTTCATTTAGTTCTAAAGTTATTCAAACAAAGGCAGTTTGATAATGCTGCATATAATATTGACACAAAAGCCAGTAACATTCTAGTCACTAGTAATAATCTAACTGTAAATACAATAGAAAAATAATATACCAGTGACAGTTTCAACAAGACTATAAAAAAGTAGGAGTCAATTCCAAATATTTACTAGAAGATAATTGCATATGGAAATAGTAGATATACAGAATATAGAATAGAGATGCATAAGATTCAATATTTAAAGAGCACATATACTTTTTAATTTAGTAAGTCTACTTCTAAACATTCATCATCTAAATGATCTATGATATCTTTCCAGCCTGGTTTATAATAGAGGAAAACTAGAAATGCAAATATGCATCAATAAAAATATAGTTAAATAAATTATAGTAAATTCATACTTATAGAATGCAAGAAAGGCTTGACCAGGCGGTGGCGCAGTGGATAGAGCATCGGACTGGAATGCGGAAGACCCAGGTTGGAGAACCCAAGTTCGCCAGCTTGAGCACGGGCCCATCTGGCTTGAGCAAAAGCTCGTCAGCTTGGACCCAAGGTCGCTGGCTCCAGCAAGGGGTGGCTCGGTCTGCTGAAGGCCCGCGGTCAAGGCACATGTGAGAAAGCAATCAATGAACAACTATGGTGTCGCAACGGCAACAAAAAACTAATGATTGATGCTTCTCACCTCTCTGCTTTCCTGTCTGTCTGTCCCTATCTATCCCTCTCTGACTCTCTCTCTCTGTCCCTGTACAAAAAAAAAAAAAAAAAAAAGAATGCAAGAAAGTATTTAAAAAGTATGTAATAACTCTATAAAATGTTGAATATGTATTATTGTGTTTAAATAATTAGAAGATAATATGCATAGTATGATACTACTTGTGTAAAAAATAAAAAGCAACACTGCAAAAAACATGTATGTGTGTGTTTGTAGACTATGGTTTAAAAAATTTAAGGAAAACTCAAGTAAATGGGGTGATATTCTTTGTTCGTGAATTGAAAGTTGATATTTTTTAAGAATATGAATATTTAGACATGTAATTCCAAACAATATCTCAGAATGTTTTGTAAAAATTTATAAACTGAATACTAAAATGTACATTAGAATATATAGGACTTAGAATTACCTACTTGGTCTTCATACAGGTGAGCAAACAACAATTGCAGTCTTCTTTAATGCTAATTAGAACTATATGTCACTTTCTGAAAAAACTAAAATGACCCATAGAGCAATGTTATCAAAATGACCTCATGAATATCATCAGTATCCACTCTATATGTCTCTTGACAATACCTCATCCTGAAATCGCCATCTCTTTCCCCTGTAAATAAGTGGGGTTTTTTACCAAAGACTTTCTAATATCCTTGGGTAAGAAAGTTGTTTCTGTACCAGTATCTGTGACTCATAATTTGCAAACCCTTTCATAGAGGAGATGGTCTCCTTCCATTACTCTTCTAAGTGCCATGATGGGTACTAACATTAGTTTCTCCATTATTACCCTTTCCATTGTATCAGAGTATGATTCCAGATGAGGGCATTTTGAATGCATATTCACTAATGTTCTGAGCATAAACCTGGGGAGTATAATTTTTTTTACTTGTATCAGATTCGATTTTTCCCAAACTAGTAACACAAAAGACGCACACATTGCCCAGGATCATTTTTAGATGTTATTTCATGACATAATAGAGATAAGAAGCTCAAAATATTTAGGTCATCTATCAATCATGCATGTTACAACACAGATAAATTCTTTGGTTGTAAATTTGGGGTCCATTCTTAGGCAGGAGTGGCATGCTACCAAGTTTCAAGATTATAAAGTGCAGTTTGAAATGTACACTGTACATTTATTCAAATAGGTAAATATATGTTTTAATTACTGCATGGTTTAGGACCAGTGGTTGCTAGTTCTATAGCAGCATCAGGTAACTATGTGATGAGTTTTGGAATTTCAACTCGTACTGCAGTTTCAAGACTGATCCTGCCATAGGAGATACAGAATCCCTAACAAGACAGTGAGTTTTTCCTAGTACAACTGCTAGTAAACAAAACATTTAGGTAGTAATCCTGATACTTTCAGTCAGGTTTTCTCCCAGCTTCTCTACTAGAAGCCTCTGGAATATAATTTTAAAAGTCATGGAAATATTTTGTATTGGGAGATTTTATTGAGCTTTTCTAAACAGTGTTAATTTATCACATCCAATAATTAAGAATGTACAAATAATAAATAAACCATAAGATCATTCTCAAAAAAAAATTTTCTATATATCATAGAGTTAGTTAATTGACAGATATAACTTTGGTGATCTCCAAATAATCAGGAACTTTGGTAATTCTGTTTCTTCCTGAAAATATACTGATACTATTTCCCTTATTGATTCAGGAAATTAATTCCATAGGATAAAAGTAGCCAGTTTACGCTTATTTCAAGCACTCTGAAAAGTGACCATATGGATCATCAGAAATTGTTTAGGGTCTTTGGTTGAGCAATCACTGGTGGATGAACTTGGTGTTACAAGAAACTTACCCTCCTGAAACTCCTTCACCATGAAGAATCAATGTAAATATCATATGTTTACATAACCTAGCTAAAGTAGTAGATCAAATAATAAGAATCTGACTTAAACTGGACCAAGTCTGGAATCTCACTTTCCCTGGTCACAATGATTGGTATAGAAAATGTGTGTGGGATATGTGATAGGCCAGTCAGAGCCCATTAGCAAAATTTTTAAAAGGAGAGAGTCAAAGTTGGGATATGCAAGCTTGAAGCTACCAATACCAGGTTGTCTGCCATGTGGGGATTGTCCTTCAATCTCCACTTCCAATTCTAGAGGTTCTTAGAACCTCCCTGGCTTCTCAATTATTAATAGTGTTTTAATGGGTGTATAGAACAAACTGCTGTAACAAAGAGAAACAAAAGTTCAGTGTCTCAAACAAGAAAGCATATTATTTATTTCCTTCCTTCCTTCCTTCCTTCCTTCCTTCCTTCCTTCCTTCCTTCCCTCCTTCCTCCTTTCCTTCCTTCCTTCCTTCTTTCCTTCCTTCCTTCTTCTTTCTTTCTTTCTTTTTCTTTCTTCCACTCCATTTCATTTTATCACAACCCCATCCAATGAAGTAGTCTAGCCTTAGGCAAGCAATGGGAGTGAAAAGAAGTTTCTATTCCTTTAAGTTATACAGAGAAAAAAATCCTTCCATCTTTTACTCCTTCATCTCCTAGAAAATTGTCATTGTGTATGTGGTAAAACCTGGCACACACCCTCTTGCTCCATAAAAGAATTTAGCTAAAGAACAAAATCTAGCTGTGGGGAGAAGTGGGAGAGGGGTGATGGGTGGACTCTAGCTGCACACTCCTACATGTGCAATTTAAAATATAATTGATCTATTGCTAAAAAAAAAAAAAACAAAGGGGAAAATAGATATTTGGAATACTGTCAGTTTCAACCTGACAAGACATGTTTGCTCTATTCTCCTTGAATTCTGGCAGCTGCCCCAATTTTTTCCTGAGCTACTTTGTGCAGGCTTCTGCAACTTCCTAATCCAGTGAGGCAGTGGTACTGTGAACCTTCACAATTTTTGATAAAAATTCTACTTCTGAAGTAAATATCAATTCAATTTTACCTGAAACTTCAACCATCCCTGGCTCTGGTGAAAATTTAGGATTTGAACTTTAAACAACTCAGAATCCAAATTTGAGAGGTTTAAAATCATGTTCTAGTATGACTAACTCACCCTGCTTTGCCTGAGAATTTCTTGATTCAATCACTAAATTTTGTGTTCAAGAAAACCCAGCCTGACCAGGTGGTGGCGCAGTGGAGAGAGCATCGGACTGGGATGCGGAAGACCCAGGTTCGAGACCCCAAGCTCACCAGCTTGAGCCCGGGCCCATCTGGCTTGAGCAAAAGCTTGTCAGCTTGGACACAAGGTCGCTGGCTCCAGTAAGGGGTGGCTCCATCTGCTGAAGGCCCGCAGTCAAGGCACATGTGAGAAAGCAATCAATGAACAACTATGGTGTCGCAACGACAACGAAAAACTAATGATTGATGCTTCTCATCTCTCTCCATTCCTGTCTGTCTGTCCCTATCCCTTTCTCTGACTCTCTCTCTCTGTCCCTGAAAAAAAAAAAAAAAAAGAAAACCCAATGGTCAGTAACCCTAAACTGTAACTGTATACATAGACTCATAGACTCTTACATCTCATTTGCAACCCAGTTGTATTGATCAACCTCCACTCTGATCACCTTAATATTGTCAGGTACTCTAGGACTGAATTGTAATCCCAAACTTACTCTCAAACATCCTTGTGAGAATAACACTCTAATTATAAAGTCCTAAACCCATGATTTTAACTATATTCTGGTTCCTAATGGCTAAAAGTTAGTTAATCCTATTTGAAATAAAAGCAAGAAAAATATCTTCTAGACTTTACTTTGAAAACCTATCACAATGGCTGGCATTTAAGTTTTATTAAAATTTTTACTTTAAAAAATATGTTTTTAAATAAATTAGTGAATCTCCACATATTATCTATTTCCAGATTCCTGTCACCATGGCTTGTACCCTTGCCTGGATACACCTACCACTTTTTGTTGAGTATCACTATTGTTGGCATTCTACCAGCATTCTACCAGCTTGTTTGTTACCTAGTAACACAAAATGTCTGTCTGCTTGAGCTGCCATCCATTATGTGTGGGTCCGTTCAATCCTCAGGTATCTGTACTACCCCAGTGGGTGATATGAAGCCATAAATATAAAATCATACTAAGTTAATCACTGGACAATTTATCTATCATTAAAATTAACTGTGAATTTTTAAATGTATATGAAGTAATGGCTTAATCATTTCAAGAAATTGTGCAACAAATATTTGTAATCAGAAACACATCCTTTTTTGAAGTTGTCCTCTTTTAAATACACGGTGCCCACACCAAGATCACATGATTTTTTTTTTTTTGCTGAGCACAGATGTTAAACCATGGGGTGGACACATAAAACAGTGAAAATCTATGCATATTATCTGTTTAGCAGACCAGATGTTTCCCATATCCAAAATGTAGACTATGAAACACAAAACTTGAATGAGTCTGGTAGTTTCTGACAAGTTTATATGGTGGTAGCGGAAGCCAAAATTGGTACCGGGGCAAGCAAAAGCCATATGCAAGTAACATTTACAGGAATCAGATATAATCTTGGGAAAAAAATGCTAGCCTACAAATTTTAAAACAGAGCAGAAGGACCGTGGGAAGTATATTATGGCCAAGAGAGAAAAAGAGAACTCTGCACACTGACGTTTGCAGCTGCAATGGCACCTAGTTGCATTTACAATGGTGGGTGACATAAAATACCCCCGTATCTCAATAACCAGCACCCTTCTTGCCAGAACCTCTTTGAATGTTCTGTTCATTGCAACCAAATGACCTTTATTCTGGTATTTGCTCTTCCTGCCTTTTCCCTTTCAAATCATCCAGTGAACAGTACAAAGCAATGGTTCTAAATACTAAATTTAACATTTTCTATGGACATCATACTGTTGCCTTTTATCTTTAGGGATTAGAACCAGAGAATGCCAGCAAAGGACTGGACCTTTTCTTTGCTAATTTACTCCTCTCATTTGCAAAAAAAAAAAAAAAAAAAAAAGGAAACAAGGAAAGAGACCCTTAGAACTGAAGTGATACAATGTTAATGAAAGATGACAGTGACATGGATAGAGCCTTTTCATTTAGAATTCCCAGCCGTGTGTTCTCTCATGGACAGAAATTTTCTCTGCAAAGCTGAGTGTGCAGTACAATCCCTTCCTTACAATTGTTTGGTGATCGGCAGCAGCCAACCATCGTGGGGACCACACACCCACTGCTAGTTATGTTTGCCTTTGTCTGAGTCAGTTCAGTAAGCCAGAATCACCCCAACAGCTGCCATCCTGTTTGTGATGCATGTAGCTATCACTTCCAAGCCTTCGCTGGCTGGCACTGTGCCACCCTTGCATACTCCTTCTGTTGTTCTATCTTATTAGTTTCACACGTGGCAGACTACTCGACCTCAGGTTACCGCACAGCTTCTGCTTTGGTATATGCTGCTGTCATTTCTGTCCTTCACACGATCAGCTGGGAAAGATGAGCACTCTTACAGTCCTATATAATCAATTGGTTAGCGGTGCTGAACATTGCTATTTCAGATCACTTATTGAAACTGGGGTTTAGTAAATAGTGAGTAAAGTTTCTGAATATCTTTATTCTAGGTGAATATTAATGTCTCCCTATGTAGAAGGCATTCCTGCCAAATCACTCAGTGTTACTTCTAATCATTTTCTTTTCCCACCAGATACAAGTAAGTGCTTATTTTCCATGCACATGTGTGTATCTGGTTCATGTGCATGGACAATAAGCACATGCATGCACAAACGTGAACACACACATAGGTTTTTATGCAAAATCTGTTTCAAATGTGTTTCAAAAAAAGAACAACAAATTAAGGGAGAAAGTGACTGTAGCTAGAGATGCCCATAAGAACTCAACTCACCAACCGCCTTTAGAACTCAACATATGAGCTCCCTGCTCATATGTGCCTCGAATTTCTGGAATATATACCCAGTTCTTTCTGCCAAGAACCCTCTCACAGCACTACTAGCAGCACCGGGCAGGCCTCCGTGTTTACTGTTCTCCAAACTCCATGGAGGAGTGATCTGCTAGCCAGCCCACTCAAAGAACATTCATCTCCCCAGAGGATTCTCTTGCAGCCACCCATGTCACATGTGACTTGAGATGGGAAAGAAGCAGCTCTTCCTCATTCCTCTCCATAGAAGAGGGAAGAAATCAATGCCCTGCTGTTTCTGCTCACATGAATTCCCTTGAAAGACTCTACAAAGTGAATCTATAGCTTTCTCTGATAGAAACTGAAGATTTAAGTCAGGGATCATCACTCTTGGAACCATTTAGGCTGCCTCTTGACAAGACCTGCATAGATATGTCCCATATCTCTCTTCAGAATGTAGATGTTCTTTGCCACTTTCAACACCATTGCTTTCAACTTGTATGTTTTAGCTCAAATCATAAGATGAAAAGTCCAGTTTCACATCCTCTTACACTACAATGTAAAACAATTATACATTAATACGACATAAAACTTAGTTGTAGACTTATTTATAAACTTTATATATGTAAATTTATATTGAACTTTGTAGAAAATTTGGAAGATTCAAAAGATAAAGGGAAATGAAACTCACTGGATTTATGAAAATTTCTAAATCTTTATTTTTTAAAAATCAGCAGTTTGCAGAAGTTATCAGGGAAAGTTTATAGGTTCTTCCTTCATGATATAGAAAGGCAGGTGGAGAAGATAGAAGAGGGGAACAGGGTAATAAATGGTGACAGAAGGAAACTTGACTTTGGGTGGTGAATACACAGTACAAGCTACAGATGGTATATTATAGAATTACATACCTGAAACCTATATCATTTCATTTGTTTCTTTCCCTCACACCTCAAGAGCTTCCCAGTGTTCTTCCCTGCTTAGGGCGCCGCTCTGCTGGCTTCCCCTCCAGCGTGGCTTTACCATGACCCTCTGTCCTTGTTCCCGCTGAAGGCAAGCACACTGTTCAATTGTGTCTTGCAACAAATGGTCAAATGACAATGATTACAGACAGGGTCATAATTTCTTTTCTGATAGGACAGACCTCTATTGTACAGATCCTGAGTCCCATTCTGATAACCTAACTGAACAATTCCTTAGACTTCTGACCTTTGCCCTTGCCCTAAAAATGGACTTTGTGCATAAAACAACAAAACAAACAACAAAAAAATTTTAAAAACTTTTTTTATCCTAAATATTCTTAAAGAAAGGTCTCATACAATGCTCCCATAAACGTGGAGAGTGCAAAGGGGAGAGGCCAAACTTCAGAGTGGGCCAGCTCTGTTAATTCCAGGTTAGGTGAACTTGGGAAACTCTCTAACCATCAGTGCCTCCTCACATCCTTGGTGATGAAAATAGAAAAGATCACATCTACCCTTCAGGAGCTGTGAGAATTAAATCAGATAATAAGTAAAGTTCCTAGCTCATAATATGTAATTAATAAATATCTGGTTAATTGACTAAAGTCCCAAATAACAGCTGGACTGTTCCTCACTTCACACACAGATGCAATTAAAGTATGACAAAAGTGTCAATTCACTGGTATCCATTTCTGAGCACCTCTAGACTAGCCTTCCTTAGTAGCCTGTGGCTTGGCTCAGTCCAGGTACGAATGAACCTTCTTGGCATTGCAACAACCCAGCTGACGACCTCAGATCTAATTCTGAAGCAGTGGGGGTGGATTTCTTCAAGTACAAAATGTGGGGGGAGAGGCCTGATTTTGAACCTGTTCCTGCCACTTCCCAACACCAATTCTATGTTCTTCAGTCCATTTTTATGAGATTCTTCTATTCATCTGTGAGTACAACACAGGAGGTACATATGGGCTTTCAACTATTCTATATGTGTAATGTATGATTATTAGTATTAGACACTAGCTTTTAATCCAAGTCAGGTTATTTAACCTCTAGGTCTGTCTCAGCACTTAATAAATGATGACAGTAAACATAAAAAGCCTGAAATTATTTTCTGCTCTAATATTTTATTATTACCTTAAAGGTTAGTTTATGAATGCTTTTTCTTTATAAATATGATGTATTAGATATCAGTGGTTTAATTAGATTATACAGAAATACCTAGCTATTTCTTATTGTTAAAGATACAAGTGCAGATATAGTTTTTATTTTTACTTATTTGATAATAATTATTACTATTAAATTGTTATAAAGTACTTAATCTAAGGAATAAAATTTTTCAAATATATGTTTCCATAACAATTCAAAAACAAATTCAGTAATCTTTAATCTTTATACCTTTATCAGGTAATAAAGAAAATCTAAAATAAAATATCATTATTTGGACTCCAATTAGTTGTAGTTTTTTATTTAGAAATGTGTGGATATAATTAATTATTTTTGGGTGGGAAAGAAAATTTGCCAAACAAATTAAGAAGATAAGTATGGTGGTACAGATATTGCTTTAAGACCTGATTTTAACTCATTTGAACATATATCCAGAAATGGAACTGCTGAATTATATGGCAGCTTTTATTTTTTTAATTTTCTAAGGAACCTCGATACTGTTTTCCATAGTAGATACACCATTCTACATTTCACCAACAGTGTACATGGGTTCCAATTTCTCCACATCCTCACTAATATTTGTTGACTCTTTTTTTTTTTTTTTTTTTTGGAATAGCCATCCTAACAAATTTCTCAGTGTAGCTTTGCTCTGAATTTTTATTGTGGCATTATTCACAATAGTCAATATTTGGACAACCCAAATGTCCATTGACAAATAAATAAAGAAAATGTGGCATGTAAATATAATGGAGTATTATTCAGCCTTAAAAAAGAAAATACTGCCATTTGCCACAAGTTGGATGACTCTGGAGGATGCTATACTAAGTAAAATAAGCCAGTCATAGAAGGACAAATACTGAATGATCCACTTCTATGAGGTATCTAAAACATTCAAACTCACAGAAGCAGAGAATGAAATCATGGTTGCCTAAGAATAGGTGGAGGGGGAAATGGGGAACTGTTGCTCAATGGGTATAAAGTTTCAGTTATGTAAGAGAAGTAAGTGCAAGCAATCTGCTATACATCATACCTATAGTTAACAATATGCTATTGTGCACTTTAAAATGTATCCACAGGATAGCTCTCAGGTTACATGCTCTTATCACAAACACACAAATGCATGAATACACATGCACATGCTTACAAATAAACACAAGGAAATTTTTGAAGGTAATGCATATGTTTAGAATCTTGATTGTAATGACAAATCTCATCAGTGTATGCATATCATCAAATGTATACATTGTAAGTGATGTTTTGTGTATCAGTTATACCTTATTAAAACCTAAAAACATTTTTTAAAGACTATATATAAGACAAGTTTAATCTTCGGACAAGTAAAGGCCAATATATTGCTTTTAAGATTTTTTAAAGCAATTAACTTTTAAATAATAAAACTTTTTTTTTCTTTAAGTACTTACAAGATTTTCTAGGAACTGGAAATAACTCCTCATCTTTATTCATCAGTATTTCTGATTAGAAGAAATAAGATCAGCTAGGAAAATTGACATGCTATTTCTGTATCAAAAAGTGGCAACATCAAGAAATCAATCACTGTGGTCATAGCTAATCATTTCTAAAATAATTTAAAACATTAAGAAAGCATATTGAAAGTGAAAAGTAAAGTGACCATTGACTTCTCTTCTGTAAAATAAATATTAGAATTCATGCTTTCAGTTGGTGTATATAAAGCAGTTACATATTCATTATCTAACCTAAGAAAGATATACACCGTGACCCCTGAAGTCTCCTATGAACCTGTATCCAGCTCCATCTCATCTCTCTCCAGAAATAACATCTTGATTTTGTGTTTATAATTTTTGATATTTCAATATAGTTTTATCATTTGTATTATCTACGTACATACGAGACATCAAAGTACATGTCGTCTAATGGTTTGTTCGTAAACTTTCTTTAATGGATTCAACTGAGAGTATTTTTCTTGCCTCTCACTCAACAGTCCATTAATGAAATTCAAATACATTGATCCTGTTCGTCTAGTTGTTTCATTTTCCTGTTGCTCCATACTCCACTATATCAATATAACAAAATTTGTTTACCTATTCTACTGCTCATAGAGTATTGACTTTTTCCATTTTTGGCTTCAGTGAATAATGTTGCCATGAGCAATCTTGTGCTTCAGGATTCTTGCCAAATCATAGGGAATTTTTTTTTTTTACAGGGACAGAGAGAGAGAGTCAGAGAGAGGGATAGATAGGGACAGACAGGAATGAAGAGAGGTGAGAAACATCAATCATTAGTTTTTTGTTGCTGTTGCAACACCTTAGTTGTTCATTGATTGCTTTCTCACATGTGCCTTGACTGCAGGCCATCAGCAGACCGAGCCACCCCTTGCAGGAGCCAGCGGCCCTGGGTTCAAGATGGCGAGCTTTTATTCAAGCCAGATGGGCCCGCACTCAAGCTGGTAAGCTCCGGGTCTCAAACCTGGGTCTTCGACATCCCAGTCCAACGTTCTATCCAGTGTACCACCACCGCCTGGTCAGGCTAAATCATAGGGAATTTATCATCAACTTTAGTGTGTAATTTCAAACAGTATTTCAAAGGAACAAATTTAAATTCCCATGAGTAGTAGGGGAGGGATATCATTGCTCTATATTCTCAAAAATACTTTGTAATATCTGGCTCTCATTTCTGCCAGTTTGGTCAGTATGAGCTCATTAAGTAAGTGTGGCTTTAATTTGCATTTCACTATTTAATAATAATATTAAAACTCCTATATTTAGGAATCATTACTACTTTCTTATTCCTGAGATACCTATTCATATCTCAGTGAGTTTACCATTGGGTTGTTTTTCTTTATCTTATTAATATGTAAATGTTTTTAATATATTTGAAACACCAATCATTTGTCAGTTGCACATAAAGCAAATATCATCTGCTTCGAAGCTTGTCATTTCACTCCTTGTATAGTGTCTTTTGATATACAGAAGCACTTAGCTTTAATGAGCTCATTTCTTAGCCTTTATGGTTTATACTTTTGTGCACTAAGAATAATGGATTTTTTTGTTATTCAGTGCATAATAATTACTGTCATTATTCTATTTTGGTGCTCAAATTATCAAATTTGTCAAGTGGAGGACCCTTTCAACTTGGTCTTGTGTCATTTTCTTTAATAGCTGATTTGCATTTGGGCCCTTTAAGGGATAAGGTAGCTTAGTCTCACCATCTCACTGTGTACTCTACTTTCTTAGGCCTAAAATCAGTCATTTCTCTAAGAAGTTCTGGTTCTTTTTCACGCGGAATTATATGCATATCCAAGATCTAGATGTTATTGTATTTTTATGTATTTCTTAACCATTTAACATGTGCATATCTGTGCACCACAGTTATATATGAAAACAGGTTCCTACTCTTTTTTGAATGTGTCACTGATGACATTTTTGAGTATTGTGCCTTTAACCCCATATTTCTCACAAGCCCTGTAGATTTTATTATACAGATTTGTATAATATTGATATTTTGGAATGCATATGTCTTATTATAGCGGAACTAAAGGGACTTAGGTTCTCATTCCTGTTCTCTCAACTCATTCCTATCAACCTCCTACAGATAATACTTCCAGTAAGTTTTGATATGTATTCTAGTTCATCTTTCCCATGCTGAGCAGGGAATCCTTTGTTGAATTACAGCTGTTCAAGTTGTTGAAACTTCAAGGGGAGAGAGCAAGGGGATCTCTCATGCCACCATTTCTCTGATGGCCCTCTCTTATCTCCTTGAAATCTCAACAATTCTCTAGAGAGCAATCAATGAGTATGTTTTACTCTTTCCTTCCTCTCTTGTTTCTGCTTTCCATTTTAATTTCATTTCTGCTTTTTTATAGTCCTTAGAATTTGCTTACCACTTTCCACACATATTCCTCTCTTTGTTTAAAATCATAGATCCACTATTAAATACATTCAATTCTCCATGGCCCATTTTCCCAATCATTTCTGAGGCTGATGACATTTGCCTTTTAATTTATTTCTCAGAAATGGTTTATAGGTACAACAATACTTAAGTTTTGTTTAACACGCCTGTAGGTTCCTATCGTTATTCTACAGTCTTGAAACATCAAAGTTTAGCCAGTTTTAAAATCCTTGACTCATTTTATTTTCTTTGGATATCTAGAAAAGTTTGCTCTATCATTGTCTTACTTTGTATATTACTAATAAAGAGTTTGAGATAAAGTGATTGTTCTTCTTTCCTCTGGAAGAAATCTGATATTTTTCCTTGAATGCCCAAACAATATTTTCTTTTTTATTCTTAAAATACAAAAGATTATCTCCCAGATGACCTCCTCAGTACTTTTCACAGGTACCAGTGGCCTTTATAACGTGTAAATTTAGGTTTTATTTCATTTCTAGAAACTGTTCCACCTGACCAGGCAGTGGTGCAGTGGATAGAGCGTCAGACTAGGATGTGGAGGACCCAGGATCGAGAACCTGAAATCACCAGCTTAAGCGCAGGCTCATCTGGTTTGAGAAAAAAAAGAAAAGTTCACCAGCTTGGACCCAAGATTGCTGGCTTGTGCAAGGGGTTACTCGGTCTGCTGTAGCCCCACAGTCAAGGCACATATGAGAAAGCAATCAATGAACAACTATTGGGCAGATAAAATATATTATGCTCACTTTGTTAAAGATGGCGCTGCCCACATGGAAGTTTGTTGATATTAATGTGTGTTCTGGGACAGGCTTTGGGCATGCTGGGTCATTATAGCCTAAGGCTTAGTTTTAAGAATAAGCTCTTCTCCACACCCTTGACTGACTGAATGATGTGGGTTGGTGCACTCTCCTGAGGAATCCCATTATGCCTCAAATGGGTGACTTTGTATCAGAGACTTCCTTGTCTGTAGATTGGATTAAGGGTTTGGATTTCTACATTATAAAGTGGGACAGGCCAGTAGCTTGCGCTCTTGGTTTCTGAGGTATTAGAGAGGAGAGCAGATGAAGGCCACATGGAGGCCAGGAGAAACAGCCAAAATGGCAGAGTGGTGAGGGAGAAACCAGTTGTACAGAGTTTGTGCTGGAGAAGGAGATGGGGAACAGAGGTGAATAAGTCTGGTGAGCTAGAAAGCTTTGATGCTAGGAAACTCGGATAAGTCAGTAGCTTTGTGAGCACAGAATGAATGGGTTTTGGAGCCCAGTGTGTGTTTTTGCTTGCCCACTGGGTGCAAGCTAGAATTAAAGCTGATGGCTCACCAGTTCTTGGCTCCGTTGTTTCATTACCGACTGTCCGAATCCAATGCGAACCTGCATGGGTCAGGCGGCTGTAATGGTGGCCGTGACTACTGGCTTTACAACTAAGGTGTTGCAATGAAAAACTGATGATTAATGCTTCTCATCTCTCTTTGTTCCTGTCTGTCTGTCCCTATCTATCCCTCTCTCTGACTCTCTCTTTCAGTCTCTGTAAAAAAAAAAGAAAAGAAAAGAAACACTCCCAGGACTATAATTCTACATATTAGTTTTCAATGTTTCGTGTGTGTGTGTGTGTGTGTGTGTATTTTTCTGAAGTGCAAAGTGGGGAGACAAAGAGACAGAATCCCACATGTGCCCAACCAGGATCCACCCGGCATGCCCACTAGGGGGTGATGCTCTTCCATCTGTGGAGTTGCTTCATTGCAACCAGAGCCATTCTAGCACCTGAGGTGGAAACCATGGAGCCATCCTCAATGCACGGGGCCAATTTTGCTCCAATGGAGCCTTGGCAGTGGGAGGGGAAGAGAGAGACAGAGAGAAAGGTGAGGGGTAGGGGTGAAGAAGCAGATGGGCACTTCTCCTGTGTGCCCTGACTGAGAATCGAACCTGGTACATCCACAAGCCAGACCTAAGCTCCATCACTGAGCCAACCAGCCAAGGCCTTCATTGTTTCTTGGGAACCCTAATTTTAGATTTTTCATCTTCTTTGATAATCTACATTTATCATTTTATCACTAATGATTTTTCCCATTCTTTTATTTTGTCTTTGTTCTTAGCTACTAATTCTCTCTTCATTGATACCTATTGTACTTACAGTAAAAAAATTCTACCTTTGTCACTTTGTATTTGATATTAACATCTGAAATTATTTTATCTTTTTATTTATTTTTCAGTTATGTTTACTCTGCTGCTCATTCCATTTTTATTCTGTCTTATTGAAAGAATATATTGAATATTCAACTGCATATTTTAAAAATATTTAATTTATATTAGAATAGTAAGTTAACAAGTTTGATCTGTATTTTAATTAGTTTTGTGGGTACTATTTTTATTAACTAAAGTACTGCTTTTATGATGAAACAATTTTAAATGAATTAATCTTTGTAATATACTTTGAAAATGCCCTAAAATTATAAAAAGGTTTTTTAAAATTTCTAACATATTAAGGTTATTCTGGTTATAGTAGAGATTAGTTATAACTTAACCCCAAAATAGGTAAATTTATTTATTTTATCATTAAAAATAGTTTAAATTAAAATGAACTATATCCTATTTGGGAACTATCTATAAGTGTCATATAGGACAAAATCTGTTTCACTTCTTAGTGAGCAATCTTCCTTACCTCTCTTAATATTCTTACAATTTTATTAATTATGTATAATTTTTAAATAGTGGAGAGCCCGAACATATTTTTTAAATTTTGTGTGCATTATATTTATCTTAATACCAGCCTGATGGCTTTGTTCAAGTTGATAAGAACCTATTCCTTTGGGCTTCTATCCCTTTAATGAAAATCAAAATGACAGCTGTAAAACTTTCACCTTAAAACTTTGTTTTTATCTTATGCTAAAGAAGTATCTGGAAGCCATTATGTTTGAAATATAATTAAGCTTAAATGAAAAGGATTCCAACGATCACTATGATTGTGAGGCTTGAAGTAACCATGCTAATGAAACGTCTAGCCTTTTTCAAAAGTTACAAGGTTGTAAGAGATATCAGTTTAAACGCTTTTCTCTTTTAATTATTTCCATTTAAGATGAACAGACTGAGTAAATGACTGGCAGGATGTAGAAAAAATAATTTAAGTAAATCATAAAAACATTCTCTCTTATTGAACTAAGCTTTGAAGCAAAATAAGCTACTATCTGGTAATTAGCCAAAAAATAACAGAGAACAAGTAATTAATCTTAAAATTAGGAAAGTTTTTGAAACTTTTGATTAGTGAAGACTTTTTTAAACAGTGAAAGAATGTATGTAGCTTAGACGAATATTGCTGACTTATATATATCACCAGTAGATAAGTTGTGAACAATCTGTTCATACACATAGAAATATCTTCCGATATTTCCTTCACTCCAAAGCAGCTACCCACTCTATGATTACAAGTCATATTATTGCCAACAATTTCATCATCAAAAGTTCAGTATCTTTTTGAACATTCTACTCTCAAATCACTTCCTCCTATCTTTTCATCTTATGGTCCGATTCTCCCTCTGCTTTAAATTTTTAATCTCATGAGACTCTTTAATAAACTGAAACAATTATTGACTACCCTCTCAAACCCTCCTTTCTCCACTTCCACTTTGGGCTGTACAGGTTACATTTCTTTATTCAACATTTTCATTACAACTCCTGAAAATATTTTCTTCCTCCTTGAACCCTTTCTTCTAGTGTTTTATCTCTTTGAAAACCCTCTAGATGCACTAAATTATCTATGTTCCTAGTAACACTCTAAAAGATAAACATTAATAGGAAAAATTATGCCAACAGGCTAATTGACTTAAATCTCTGATCACAAATGACAAATGGACACTTACAGTTACCCTGTAATTCTGCTTTATTTCTGGCTAATGGTTCATTGTTATTCTTGCTGTTTTTTCACCTTTTTTATTTTTTAGTTCATGAATATAAAGTTGGTCTAGCCCTCTCATTTCTCTACAATTTTGTATAAATTCCTACCTTTCTAGGTTTTAGTTTCACAGGCATAATAATCTGTATCCTATTTTTAAACAATAAAGAGTAGCTACTGAAAATTGATATAGTTAAATAATTTAGCTCACTTTGAAGTCTAGCATCTAATTAAAGCTGTTTCAGAGACCATATATTAGCTTCCCTGAGGTTTGACAAAGACAATGCCTTGAAGGCAACAACTGTGACTTTTTTTTTGGTGCTTTGCTTTACAGTGCTGTTTTCAGTATAGGCAAGTCCCAAACTTTTCTAAACGAAATTTAAAATTTTTTAAATTAAATTTATTGTGGTGACATTGGTTAATAAGATGATATAGGTTTCAAGTGTGCATTTCTATAATACATGACTGGAATTGTGTGCCCAACACTCAGAGTTAAATCATCTTTAGACACCATATATTTTACCTCCTTTACCCTTTATGACCCCCCACCCTTTCCCTCTGGTAACCACCCTACTGTTGTCTGAGTCTATGTGTTTCAGTGTTATATCTCACATATGAGTGAAGTCATATGGTTCTTAGTTTTCCTCACTGACTTATTTGGCCTAGCATAATATTCTCAAGGTCCATCCATGCTGTCACAAGTGGCGGCATTTCATCTCTTCTTATGGCTGAGTAGTATTCCATTGTATGTATGCATATTGCCACTTTTGTAGTGATTAAGTCTTTCATTATTTGTTCACCTTTCTTTTTTGAAATTAGTCCCTAGAGAATCTGACTGGATGACACAGGCACATTAAGTAAAAATTCTAATCACTTCTTTAAAATTTCTTGATTTAGAGAGAGAAGAGGAGAGAGAGAGAAAGAAGAATATCTACTTGTTCTATGCATTCATGCATTTTTTGGCTGATCTTTGTATGTGCCTTAACTGGAAATCAAACTCACAAACTTGGCATATCGAGGCAACACTCCAACCAACTGAGCTATCCAGCCAAGGCTAAGCACTTTAGTCCTAAGGCTTGCATTGCATTAGAAATTCTGACCTGGCCTTGGCCAGTCTGCTCAGTGGATAAAAGCATCAGCCTGGCTATGTATATCCTAGGTTCAATTCTGGTCAGGACACAACGGAGAAGTAACCTTCTACTTCTCTCCCTCCCTCCCTCTACCCCTTCTCTTCCCTTCCCACAGCCAGTGGCTCCATTGGTTTAAGTGTCACCCTGGGAACTAAGGGTTGGTCTAAGCATAGGCCTGAGGTGTTAAAAATAGCTTGGTTGGTTTGATCATTGGCTCCAGACAGGGGTTGCTGGGTGGATCCTAGTCAGGGCTCATGCCTCCTTATCTCCCCTCCTCTTACTAAAAAAAAGAAAAGAAATTCTGACCTAACCAGCCTTAGACATGTTTACTCAATAATTATTTATATATTTTTGCACACTGCTTAAGGAACAAGATTCATGCCTATTAAAGTATTGTACAGAAAGCATTCTATTTTCCAGTCTTGTTTCACTATTTTCTTACATGACACCTGCAGTTCAATGATGCTCAATCTCTCTTGAAAAGTAAAACATGTTGTTAATGATTTACTGCTCCAGATCATCCTTTCTATTGTTGCCTCTGGAAACAAATTAGATATATTCTCTTCCCTTAGATGATAAACCATACTTTAGACTAATCATCCACTAATTGTATAATACATAAGAAAAGAGGAGGACTCTTTCTTCTTCAATTTTTGATTACCCACAAACATAGACCATGCTTCTGAAGTCTATGAATTAATGTCTCTCACATATCATTCCCAAAGAAACCTTTATTTTCCTTTCACAGTGCCGGTATTTCCGTAGGCAAGTCTCTCTGCCGCCAGCAAAAGCAAAATGCTTACATACATAAGATCTTGATTAGTCTTTGTGGGATAAGTAACTGAAAGAATAAATGTTGGTATTCACTGTTGCAATTAACTAATAGAAAAACTAGGATTTACTGGAATACCAAGTATTGTAGAGCATCTATGGGAAAGGATGGGTAGACCTGGAACAGGGACTGCTCAGGAAGTCTTTTCTATTCTTATTTCTACTTCTTTTTTTCAGTATGCTTCACTTTTCTTTGCCCCTAATTCTTTTTCTCCCTCTCTTCTTCCTCTATCTCTCCATCTCCCTGTAATCCAGTGGCTCCTGTTTATTCCACTCACATAAAATAATCCCACATCTCTCCAAATGCTCTTTGCAATCATTTGCAAATATGGAAACTGAAAATTTTTTCTCCTCTTTGGTCAAGTGTCAACCCCAGAAATAAATATGGTCAAAGGATGAGAAGCACATAATACAAATATAGTTGCAATCACATGGAGGGAGGAGGGAAAAAAGGTGAATTCTAGAAATGGGTGGTGGGCACATGATGAGATATGTATTTAATTAGAGTCTACTATACAATGAATGATATAAATGGGCTACTAGATGATATCAATGAAGACTATTTATTTAGAAGTCATAGTATGGATTCCTAAACAATTTCTTATAATGTGGCAAGAAATTAAAGACTTTTCATTCTTCAAATATGCTTTGAATATTCTGATACCCCATCACTGTCTTTGCTCTTTCTCAATCCTCTCACCTGTCCTTGCAATGACAAAGAACCTCAAAGTCTATCATCACTTTCCTTGTTGCATCATTTTCGGGGTCAAACCTGAAGGCTTTTCCTATTACAAAGATTCAACTTAAAGTTTGATTTTGCTCCCCTATGGCTCCAGATTTATAATGTAATGACTTAACAACACTATACCAACTCCTCCCTCAGCTGCAGATGCCTGCTTCCACCCCTGCAATCTCTGATTTTCTAATCTTTTAGTTCTCAACCTTGAAAATAAACCTAATTTCACCATGGGGAAAAAAAAAGTTAATTTAAAGTACCTGCTGTTTTTCATCAGCTTTCTAAAATACCTGTCTTTGCAAATCAGGTCATTTTTATTGTTTAAGCTCGTCAAAATGCTTTGTATTCAGGCATTTCAAGTTGTTTTACATTAACAGAAAGATTTTTGAATGCCATACTAGTGTTTCTCTTTCCCCCAAAACTGTGTTTCTTCCTTTACCTGTTACATTATACTTCTTCCAGATTTAACAACTGTTCATTTCTTTGGGAAATTTTATGAAACAGAGTGGCCTCCTATTTTCTACATTTTTCAGGGCTTCTTCATTTGAAAAATACAGAAACTTAACCTCAACTAGCTGAGGCAAAAATAAAAATTTTATTGAGTGGATTCATTTCATAAATAAATATTTCTTTTTTAAATTAACTGTATAAGTTATCAGACACTGTGCTAAGTGTCAGATATTCAAAGGGAAACAATAAATCCCTGGCCCCCTACACTTCAAGCTGGTAAGGTATGGAGGCATCAGGTTAACATATTCAACCAAAGGAAGAGTGACAAACCAAACTGGAATTAGGCAAGAATGGAGCTGAGCTTTAGAAATCTCCGAGACAAGGAATTGCTCCAAGAAAAGCAATTACTGAGGACCTGCATTATATTAAACCCTTGTCTATTCAAAATCTTACATAATTCTCACAAGCATATAATTTAAATAGTATTAGCTCCATTTTGCAGATGAGGAAACCAAGACTCAAAAAGATGCAAAGAAATCACCTAAAATAATCTAAGTAGCAAAACTGAGCACTAAGATTTGTACCCAAATCTCAAAACCTCAGCATCCATGCCCTTTCACTCTTTACTTTACCATTTTATTTCCATATAAAATCCAAGAAAATGAGGAAATGATATTTATGTCCAATTTTTTAAAGAAATATTAAATATGTGACAACTTCTTCATTTATTAATGCTAATGGCCAAGTGATTCTATGACTTCCACTTTCCTGTCTGTAACCCTTTCTTTTCACCACTGACCCCATAGATTTGAATACACCCTACACTTACACAATTAATTCAATAGCATGAAAAGAATACATTCAATCTTAACAGATATATTAAGTCTGAAGTAATTAGTGTTGCTTTATCAATAAAAGTTAAGAGACGCTAACCTCCTATTTAGGTCTGAAAACACCAAGAAAATAAAAGATATTAATAAATGCTGTTAAAGCTAAGCTAGAGTATGATATACAAGCATACCATAATGCCAATATCATTTAAATGTGGCACTAGGCAAGAATACATCAAAATAAACATGACCTGACTGACTTTTTCATAGTTTATACAGCACCTCACACAGCCATGTGAGAGGGTTCAACAGAAGAAGTATAAATCTTGATCTGTGATTCTGTTCTCAAATATATTGATAAAGTAAGCAGTGTTCCCCACCCCAAATATTACTTTTGAGGAAAGTTCATATTAGATATGTATGTCAGTAATACAATTTTTAAATATGGGAAAGGGATCAACTATAGAAATACTGAAAACGTTAGTGCCCATTTTGATCTATGTCTTTCATTTTCTTCTGACAGCAATGCCAAGCACAGAATTCCCAGAATCCATCATAAATGCATCAGCAATTCACGGGGTCATTTAGCCACGTGAAAAATCTCTGCCTTCAGGCTGACATTTTATGTTAGTTTGGAAAGAGAGAGGTCTTCATTTTAGGTGGCAGAGAGGAGAATTTTTATCTTCTAGTTCTGTGGGCTAATATAACCTACTCCTTGTTTGAGTGCATGCACCCACATGGTTACATATGCATGCATACCCACCTGCATACACGGGAACAACAAACAGTGCTTCCAGCTATAAAAGTCAAATCCCAATTTGTGAGTTATCAACAATAATCTCTTATAGCTCACTGGATACAAGACATGATTTATATAACTTCAAGAAGAAAAAAAAATTATTACCCAAAGGAGAGGTGTCATTTTGAATATATTGCATTTACTGATGTGCATTCTCTTGCCAATGATTGGCATTGTTTTCTCAGCTAAACTTAAGAAATACCAGTATATTAAAAATGAAACAAGAGCACTGGAGTTGCGGCGGCGCTACACACTGTCGGCGCTGAAGGGAAAGTAGTACCCAAGAGTCCTCAAGCTCTCCTACTTTCCCTTTGTTATTTTGGTTTTTTTTAATGAAGTAATTTAATTCTTTTCACTCTAAGTATTCTGGAAAGCCTCTCATTGTCCCAATCATTTCTGAAGTGTTTGGAAGGAGGTGCTATTAGTTCTCTGCCCAGACTTAACTCCACTTATCATTAATGGTTCCACCCCTGCTGGCCATTTCCCCTCCTACAGCATTTTTCTTTTCTCCTGTCCCATTGCTCTTTGGGTGACTCTCAGCTCTCATTCCTTCTCTCATACCTCCAATTTGTTATGGAGCAAACAATTCATTACATATTTTTAGAGATAGGAGAGAGAGAGAGAAAGTGAGAAAGTGTGGGGAGAACAGGAAGCATCAACTCATAGTAGTTGCTTCCTGTAGGTGCCTTGACCAGGAAAGCCAGGGTTTCGAACCAGTGATTGCAGTGTTGCATGACGCTTTATTTACCACTGCACCGCCACAGGTCAGGCCAGTATAAACAACTTTACTCAAGGCTTCAGCAGAATGAGGAGATGCCAGCAGAACATAACAGAACACAATCTGAAATTTATTACTAGATAGCATTGTAATTGATAGCATCAGGCCCCCACCACCACTGAGACCTTCCCCCTAGCTATCTTTCTAAGCCTCTATTTGTTTGCTTATTTTTCTTATTATGATCTTCTTATCTCCCCTAATCAGAACGTTTTTCTCCTCTCACAGTGTTTTCACCTGGTGGCTGCCCTTCCTCTCCTTGCATAAGCTCAAAACTCTATATTATTTTTATCTTATTAAACAAAGGAAGTTATTTCTCTCAACTTTCTTGTCTTTCATACCAAAAGACTCATTAAAATGTTAGCCTAAAGAAAAAGAAAATTGTCACCTGTAATGATATACACCAACAGAAAACTAAGGCTGAGGTTTTTCCTTCAGAGGCTGGAATCCAGACATTAAACCCTCTCCCCCAAGTAGTCTCTAAAAACAGAAAACAACCTTTGGGAAACTGCCTTTCCTCATGAGAAAATAGAAATCATGACTGGCTGATTATTTTACCATTTTACAGGGTATTAAATTAAAGATATTAGGTTATTGATTCCAAATAAGGTTCCAGAAGTCCAACTGCAAAAGTACTTTAGAGGAGGTTTGCCACAAAATACAAAGGGGTCACTGGGTTTCTTTAAAGGCCTTTGTTAGGGCAGATAAAATATACTCACTTTGTTAAAGATGGTGCTGCCCATGTAAAAGTCTGTCACCCAGGTGATGATATTAGTTGCCCTTCTTGCTTGGGAGGGGCGTGATTATATTAATATGTGGGGGCAGGCTGTGGGCAGGCAGGATCCTTGTAGCCTAGGGCTTGGTTTTAGGATTAGGCCTTTTTCACCCTTTCTGATGTGGGGTGGTGCACTCTCATGAGAAATCCCATTATGCCTCAGATACGTGACTTTGTATCAGAGACTTCCTTGTTTGTAGATTGGATTAAAGGTTTGAATCTACACTATAAAGTGGGGCAGACTGGGAGCTTGCAGATTGGGAGCTTGCTCTCTTGGTTCCTGCTATCACTATTGCAGGGGTCTCCCTGATACTTTGCCCTCCATGGGAAAAAGCAGTTTTCTGCTTTTCCCTTGTCTTCTCTTGTGGCTTCCCTGTCTTGGTGAGACACCAATAAGCAGAATGGTCCATCATCCTCAGACTCTGCCATTTCTTTACTGTCTGTCTGAATCTAATGCGAACCTGCACAGGCTAGGTGGCTGTGATGGTGGCTGTAGCTACTGGCTTTACATTTGGCATAGTCTGTGGCAGGATTTGGAGATCGGTATGGAGCTGCCACTCTTGAGGTGCATAATAGAGGACTGACTGCTGTTATGGTTACCCATGGCTGTCCTTTTGGGGACCATAGGCTGGCTGAATTTTACAGTCACGCGTGAGGAAACCGTGAGCTCTGTGGAAGAGGCTGCTTGGGACCTGCAAACTGAGCAGTGAAAGGACCTGGAGTAAATGTGGGAGAAAGATGCGGATTCTGGAGCTGAAACAAGCACCAGAGAAGGCTGACCAGGTTCATGAGACTAGAAGGCGAGAGCCCAGCAGCAAGAAGTTCTTTCTATGCCCCTGGTAGGTCTGTGATTTTTGGACATAGGGATGGATGCCATCATGCTCTCCGGAGCAGAGATGGAAATGCTGACTGCCATTGCCATGTGCTCCTCCTTGGGACAGTGTAAGACCTGCCAGGATGGCAGGGATGAGGTGGGTGACTGAGCCCCCATGTACTTGGACTGATTTCAGGACTATGACCAGAGTAAGCACTGGCTCCTTTGTTGGATGGACTTATGGATTTTGGACAATATGAAATACCCTGATGGCGGTGGAGGGAGGCTTTGCTGGAAGCACTCTTCTCCAACTGGGAAGCTTTTTCCATGGCTAGAACAAAGGCCAAGGACATTTTGCACTTTTGGCAAAGTGCTCAGAGACTGGTGAAATGTACCTTTGTAATTGTTGAAATTGTATGATTTGTCATGTATTTGTAATTTGTGTAATGTGCAGCATAGGGGTAGATTGTTGGGCAGAAAAAATATATTATGCTCACTTTGTTAAAGATGGCGCTGTTCATGTGGAAGCCATCTCCCAGGTGATGATATTAGTTGCCCTTCTTGCTTGGGATGGGTGTGATTATATCAATGTGTGTGGGGACATGCTGTAAGTAGGCAGAGTCATTATAGCCCAAGGCTTAGTTTTAAGACTAAGCCTTTCCCATCCTTTTTGATGTAGGGTGATGCACTATCATGAGGAATCCCATTATGCCTCAGATAAGTGACTTTGCATCAGAGACTTCCTTTTTGTATATTGGATTAAAGGTTTTGAATCAACACTATAAAGTAGGACAGACCGGGAGCTTGCTCTCTCTGGGTTCCTGATATTAGCATTAGAGAGGAGAGCAGAGTAAGTCCATGTGGAAGAGAGGAGAAGTAGCCAAGATGGCAGAATGCTGAAGAAGAAGCCAGTTTGTATAGAGTTTGTGCAGAGAGAAGGAGATGGGAAACAGAGGTGAATAAGGCTGGTGAGGTAGATAGCTTTGATTCTGGGAAACTCAGATAAGTCAGTGGCTTTGGGAGCCCTGAATGGAAAGGGTAGTGTTTTCCCATTGTGTGTATTTCTTGCCCACCAGGTGCTAGCTAGGATTAAAGATGAAGGCTCACCAGTTCTTGGATCCGCTGTTTTATTACCATCTGTCCGAATCTAATGTGAACCTGCATAGGCCATACGGCTGTGATGGTGGCCGTGGCTACTGGCTTTACAGCCTTCTTTCTCTTTCTCATGCTGGCTGCCTCAAATGCCTGCCTTTCACATACACTTTTAATTTTTTTCAGGCTGGTCTCATAAATGCCAGTGAGAAGGTGTGCAAAATGAATAAGGGGTTCTCCCAAAATCAGAAGGGGAGTTATAGCATCCCTTTAGCCTGTACCAGTAATTTCAGGGACAGCAACCCTTTCTGAATGATTCTCAGGTTCACCCAAACAACATTTAAAAAGAATTTCTTTTTTTCATGAATTGCCTTATTTTTATTTAGCAGTGGAAACAAGGCAAATCCCTATGTCCTCAACTCATAAAATAGTAGATGGCAGTGACAAAGACAACAGAGCAAATGAGAACAAAGAGTCTCTTACGGTCCTCTCCATCACTTCTTGTCCAGGTGCCCATGGTAAGGGTGACAATTCAATCTGTCCAGAGCAGCAGTACTCGAGACTGGAATCAAGAACATGTGTAGTTTAGAGTGTATATCTCAGCCTTGCTATATGGAATTACTCTAGGGAAGGGTCATGCACATGGCTCTATGCACGTACCTTCCTAAGTGTGAGTGCAGAGACGCCAAGTACACAACTCCTCCTCACCATTCTCTTAACAAATGTTGCTTGGGCCATTGAAATATGTATTTATGAGTAAATTTCCTTCTTTGCTACTTCAATTAGTCCTCTTTGTCTATTTCATTATTACCTCTCTACTAATTTCACATTTTCTTTTCATTGTTCTCTGGCAGTTCCTAACATGGGAAAAAAAATTGTGTGGGACTTGATTCATTGTAACCTTAAAAATTCCAAGGTTATGTTGCTTGTTATTATATTAGGAGAATGAATTTTTAATTTAGACTAGGTTCTAATCAAACCTTTCATTTTTCAGAATAGGAAAGTGAAAACCAACATAAGGTTCACCAACATTTTCGCAGATTTGATTATCACAAGAACCCAGGTCTCTCAGCTCCCAGGCCAGAGATTTTTTACAATATGCCATGCTGCTTTCTTTCTTGACAGTACAGCTAGTTTGTCACGCACAATAAGATCTAATATTCTGTGCTGTATTACTTATTATTGCTTTATGTTTGTTATTATTGTCTAAACTGCTGAACTATAAATTTCTTGAAGGTGAAGTTTATGTCTAATTTTATGATATCCCTAGGAGCTAGTATTCTACATGCTGGGAACATTTTGGGCACTCTGGGAACACTTGCTGCCTAATTTTAATATTATATCTTTTTTTTTTTATTCAAGTACAACTCTTCTTCCTTTTGAGTGAAAGATGTTAAACTAAGATCACATAGATCTTAGCAATAAGTAAGTCTTTTTCTAGCTCCCCACTAATAGTGATGAAAGAGGATGTTGCTGGGTCAAAGGCAATCTTTAGAGAGGGGCTCTAGTCCTCCTGCACCGATGTTTCCATATAAAGGAAAGTCCACTCGGGTAACACTCCCGTCTCTTCTCCCAGGTACTCTTCATCTCAAAACTGACACTTCCTCAGAGGAAGGTAAGGGAATGTTGGACTGAGGCCAGGGCTTCTGCTTTCACAATTCCATGGAGATACCACTCACACTATAGTCTGTTTGGTGGCCCTGAATCTGGCCCTTCTTTAAGGGTCTAATTGCCTGCAGAGAGTTTACTTTTTCATTTGCTTTCAGCCATGTAGTAAGCTCAGGTGGAAGAGAGTCCTCTAATTTCAGGGGATAATTTTAATTATAGGGAGCAACATTAGCAAAAAACAGTTGCTTGCAAATCTAGGCTATATTCTCCAGTTTTCTCAGTAATAAGGCTGATATTTTTTGACTCCTATATATTTTATTTCCAAATTCAGATGCTATGAAAAGGGACTGTTATTATTTATTCTCAATTACAGTTTACATTTAATATTATCTTGTGTTAGTGTTAGGTACACCACATAGTGGTTAGACAATTATGTACTTTACAAAGTGTTCCCCTCCCTGATACTTTTAGTCCCAAATGGCACCATACATAGTTATTACAATATTACTGACTGTTTCCTATGCTGTACTTTACATCCCATTGACTGTTCTGTAACTACCAATTTGTACTTCTTAATCCCTTCACCTTTTTCACCCAGTCCTCCAAGTCCCCCCTCATATGACGACCATCAATCTGTTCTCTGCAGCTATGAGTCTGCTTCTAGTTTGTTTGTTGTTGTTGTTGTTGTTCTTTAGCTTCCACGTATAAGTGAAATTGTATGGCACTTGTCTTCCTCTGTCTGACTTATTTCACTTAGCATATTTCTAGATCTATCCATGCTGTTGCAAATGGTAAGATTTCACTGTTTGTTTGTTTTTTATGGCCAAGTAATGAGCTTTTTTATCCACTCATCTGCCGATAGGCACTTGGGTTGCTTCCAGATCTTGGCTATTACAAATAATACTACAGTGAACATAGCGGGTGCATATATCCTATTAAATCAGTGTTTTGGGTTTCTTTGGATTTATATACAGAAGTAGAATCACTAGGTCATAAGGCAGCTCCATTTTTAATTTTTTGAGGAACCTCCATACTGTTTTAGGGAGTGCTTCACCATTCTGCATTTCCATCAGCAGATCTCAAGAGTTGAAAAGGGGATGTTGTTTCTTCAGTGAATCCCCTTAAATGTCAGCAGTGGTTGCTTCTATTGCTTCAATAGCCCCATTTAAGGACAGTAGATATTTCTTAGTTATAGACTTTCCAAATGCCCCACAAGGTACTATGGGTGCACAATAATTGTGGGGAGAGAGTGTTAACTTTCTTTTTATCTAATTTTCTAGTATAGCAAAAGGCAATAAGTTTAACATTTATATTTGTAGTATTTCTGTATTTCAGTATTACCAAGTCCACTGTACAAAACAATATAGCAATTCCTTTTATCCAAGTTAATGCTCTCAGAGTACCAGAAGTTACAGGTTTTCACATACAGGTTATTTATACAGGAACTTATAGAAATTGCTGAACTAATGTGATACACTATACCATGCTTTACCAAGTGTGTCATTTGTTACTATAATGTAGTGGCGTATCAGTTGATTAATTCATTAGTATACATAATTGGTTAGAAACACTCAATAATAAATCAACTGATTTACTTTTGTAGTAAAAAGCCAATGGGTGCTAAATATCTTCTAAGAGAAAATGGAAAAATGAACTATAACATTAGACAAGTTAGTCAAAATAACATTCCCAGTATATTCAGTAAGCTATCAGTTCACTTCTCGGCAAAGCCTTTCCTGATCACTGTACAGCTTCTGCCTGGTACCCTGCCACTTTACAGCCCTGTTCTCTGCTTTGGATCTCCTTGGGACTTATCACTGATTAATATACTATGTATTTTGTTTTTTCTTTTTTATTGTTCATCTCCCACAAATATACACTCCATGAGGACAAGTACCTTTATTCACTGTGGTGTTTTGAGTTCCTGGAATAACAGACAAAGAATAAAGTCTCAATCCATATTTGATAAATAAATGAACAGAGAGAACAGATTCCTAAAGAATTTCTTTAATTTTCTCTTCCTCGCAGGGAAGAAAATTGCCTTTTCCGCAGGGAGGAAAATTGCTTTCCGCTGCCCTCGGCCTGTCCCTGGAGAGTCTCTTAGCTCCTCTCTGCCACACCCCTCAATATTTTTTACAGTAGAAACCATACGGACACTCGGAACAGCATGATATTTAGAATTTAAAAACATAGATGGGTTCTAACTCTGTCACTTTCGAGCTGTTTAATCTATGCCTGTTATCTTACTTGTGAAGTAGGAACACAAATACGAATTGGAAAGATGTGGGAAAAAATTAAATGAGTGTTGAAAAGTACTTTGTAAACCTCAAAAACCTATATAAATATTTACAGTTGCAGGCCTGCTCTTGTTACAACAGAAGCTTTTTCTTCTGTTTTCTGCCAAGTAATATTTATCTTCTAGTCCCATGTCCTATATATATATATATATATCTTTAAATTGCAAGTAAAACTGTCCTTCAGTGCTTTCTTCCAGAAGGACCGTTCAGGGGCTTCTATATTGTGACGATGGAAGTGAAGAGCACATCGTTTTTTATATCATTTATGTGACTACTACCACTCACACACCTCCAAAAACCCACTCTATAGCCAATGAGCCAAAAGAAAAAATAATAACTCAGACAAGGGTTCATTAGTGAGAGCAAGAAATACAAGAGCAAGTAAAGTTATAAATGATCAAATAAGATCGGAAGTGGCACAGGTAATATAATTATAAGGATGTTAGAGCTTTCCTAATTTGCTTTCAACTCTGAAATTATAAAATGACATATTAATTTCTTTGTTCTACATTTCTTCTCCAAAGGTTTCTACTAGAGAAAAAATGCCACCTGAGAGAAAAATAAAAACTGGCACCAGTCTTCAATATCTGCTCATAAATGAGGTTTGCAATAGCGAGCTCTCTTGTTGGAAAGCAGAGAATAAAAGCCCAATAGACTGGGACTCATATTAAGTTGTAATTAAGTTGAGAAGGATATATTAACCTAGAGCAGATTCAGCAAACTTTTTCTATAAAAATCAGATAATCAATGAGTTTTTTAGCCTTCATTGGCTATTTGGTGTAACAACTTATCTCTGATCTTGTAGGACAAAAGTACCCATAGACCAGGGGTGCTCACACTTTTTCAGCTTGTGAGCTACTTATAAGATGACCAAGTCAAAATGATCTACCTACAATAAAAATGCAAAACATAAATTTATTTCTTCTATATTATCATTATTTAAGTTACTATTATTACTATTTAATATTGTGTATTATTCTTTCACCTTTCTCCTTCTCAGCTCTCTTTTCGGAGGAAAGTCAATGTCATAGTTTTTATGAACAGTCCGAAAAAGCCTCTCCACATTTCCCTTCTTTGGAATAGCAATGGCACACAGACAGATGCGGCAAATGCACGTAGAATATGACATAGTGAAAAAAATCCCCTCCCATTCTGTATGAAAGTGGTACGCTTTAGGCTTCTTACTCGGAGCAGCTATGGCACTCATTTTTATACCCTTTGTTGTATTTAGTTTAAATAAATTGAAGGCTAACTACGCAGCAATGTAACTGAAGTTAGCGCGGTTAAACACGCATGCGTAGGGTGTCAAAAGTTCAGACATCAGATTGGCTACCCTGTATGCCAATCAAAAGACAAATGTCTTTTTAATGTCATGCGATCTACCCACACTTCCTTCGCGATCCACCAGTAGATTGCGATCGTTGTATTGAGAACCTCTGCCATAGACGATACATTAGTGCATTACAATAACATTTTATTTACAAGATAAAGTCAAATTTGCCAGTGGTCCATTGTTTACCAACTCCTGGCATAGAGGTCCAAAATGGGCAGATTCCTGTCATACATATCCCATAATAATGAAGGAAGTGGGATGTCAGGAAAATGGGAAAATACAGAATATATACATTTCTAAAGTATTTTAAAGCATCAAGGGCTAGTTCTGCCATCAGATTTTACATGAAATATAAAATCTTAGTTATCCTTGTTTTTCCTTCAATCATAATGTAGTTTAGCAAACAAGATTACAATCAATTTTTTCTTTTTTTCTTGACAGGGTCCACTTACAGGAGTAGTAGAGAGGAGTGGCTAAGAGTGTGGGTTCTGAAACCAGACTTCCAGCATTTGAATTTTATTCTGTGTTTTACCATGTGTGTGACCTTGGACTTGTAACTTAACCTCCAAATCCTTATCAGTAAACTTGGGGGTCATGATGGAGCCTACTTCACAGGGTTTTTATACAGGAGACAGCAGAGATGGGTAAAGTTCTTTGAATAATATATGAAATATGTTCACTGTTCTCAGAAGTCTAGGCTTGTATTCTTCATGGACCAAGAAAGAAGAACTATTTCCCCACTACCTACTCCTGATTTTCAAATATATATGTATATGAATAAATAAATAATGTACTTACCTCATGGCATATGCTCACCACATTGTTTCAGAATATGGCTTATTATGGGGAGGGGAATTTTGAGGAAACAGTGACATAAAGAGAGCCTCTTCCTCTCAGTTTCAGTTCTCACCTGCTGGCTTCTACGGCTAGTTGCTGGTGACTATGGTATGAGTGCCAGTTGGACTCTGTGCGAAGGGTGGCAGAGGCAGTGAATAGAGCTATTTTAGCAATGACTTTGGCTCCCTTCTCAGATCAAGACCAAAACCCCCACGAAAACTAGAAAGCAGAAAGTGACAGACCCTGGGAAAGTTTGGTCCATAGAAATCCAGGATCCCTTGGGTTATGGGAGTGACTAATACATCTATTAAATAGGTCAACTGAGTCCTCTCTATCCCAGAGCTATGAAGACAAGCAAGGAAGCCAGTTCCTTCCATTCTTCTACATTGTCAGGTCAAGGGAAAAAGACTACACCATTTTCTATTGTTTGCATGACTGCTGTCACTTAGAGTCTTTCAACAGCCAGATTTGATCCTAATGAACCCAGAGGAAAATATAAAAGCCTGTATAATGGGGCACAAAAGCCAGGGAGCATTCTCAAACAAAAGACATGAAATACATGCTCAAGAAACTACAGCTTCTGGAAAGACAGAGAGCAATTTGAATAAAAATGGTAGAAGCACTTAAAGAGTTTTAGCACAAAAGAAACATTTTGGAAATTGAAAATAAAGCATAATTTTTCAACTAAACAATTTAGAAGACAATTTGAAGATTATGGTCACTCTTGAGACCTGAATAAATGATCAGACAATTAAATTCAAGTTTTTTTCATAGCATTATTCAAAAATATAAAGAGATAGGCATCATGATGGAAACAGTAAATGATATCAGTGTGTTAGAGATCTAGGAAGCATAACACATGAATTATAAAAACTTCAGAAAAATAAAAAGTAATACAGGGAGGAGAAAAAGATTTTTTTTTTCTTGAGTAAAGGAAGAAAATGCATTAAAAGTTCTCATCTCATTTCAGTCCGATCTGGTAGGAAAAGGCATACACTTCTGCATATATAGGCAAATGCCTGAATACTAAGTTTTAGAAAGAATTTCAAATTTCTACAACATAAATAAAAAGTTAACTATAAATAATAAATAATAAGATTTTCTCATCTCCAACACTGGGCACTAGAAGGTAGCAAAATAGCACTGATCAGTTTCCAAAAGAAGATTATGATCAAGAGATATATGTATCCACCTGTGACACATTTACCCATCAGGACAAAAGAAATTTATTTAAGGACATATACTATTTCAGGTAGTAATATTTATAAAATAAAGTAAAAGTAAATAAAGATATTTTGGGAATGTTAAAATAAATGCAAACAAGTCCTTCTAAAACAGGAGAGACGTTTTTAAGATAGATTCTAATAATCTAAAATCAAGAGGGGAGGTGGATAGAACATCCTTTAGAAGTTCCAACCATGCATTTTCATAAATTAAAAGAAAAAAACTGTCAGACCTGGCCAGTTGGCTCAGTGGTAGAGCATCGGCCTGGCGTGTGGATGTCCCAGGTTTGATTCCCAGTCAGGACACACAAAAGAAGCAACCACCTGCTTCTCTACCCTTCCCCTCTCTCTTCTTTCTCTCTTTCTCTCTTCCTTCACGCAGCCATGGATTGGTTGGAGCAAGTTGGCCACTGGCACTAAGGATGGCTCCATGGCCTCGCCTCAAGTGCTAAAGTAGTTCGGTTGCTGAGCAATGGAGCAGGGGCCCCAGATGGGCAGAGCTTTCCCAGTTGGAGGCTTGCCGGGTGGATCCTGGTCAGGGCACATGCGGGAATCTGTCTCTCTGCCTCCCCGCTTCTCACTTAAGAAAAAAAATTGTCTTTTTGTCAAATAATAGTATTTAAATCTATTTCTGATTATGGTGATAGGAATAGGAATTATAATCATTTATAGAGTTGAACCATAAAATTAAATTTCCAAAATAAACAAACAAAGAAAATGAAATAAATAGACACCACGTCACATTTAGGGGAAAACGGGACAACACATAATTTAAAATTAAAACTAAGAGCAAGTTAAGTTATAAGAAAAACAAGTATATCAATCATCATGGTAAACACAATGAAACTGGTGAGCAAACTGCTATTTAAGTGGATCACTAAAAATAATACCTAGTAAGTTAGAAGAAAAACAAATCATTATCATAAACACAATGAAATTGAACAAAAATATGCTGTTTAACAGGGAACACTAAAAATGAAACCCAGCAACATGTTGTTTTCAAGAAACTAGAAACAAGTGTTAAAGAGAAATTAAAAATAAAGTAAGAGTCCAAAAGAATTAGGGTAATGATCACACACACATACACACACACACACACACACACCACCAAGAGCTGTTAATATTAATATCAGATCAAGTATGATTTAATCTAAAAAGATACTGAATGAAAAAATGAGAGAATTTTGTAGCCACAAAATACACAATATATAAAATTTCATAGTCATAAACCTACATGCACTAAAACTTGTCTCATAATACATAATGATTAAAAGTACAAAGAGAACATGATGAAACACAACATAGAAAACCTTGTTTTGACAATGCAAAAAAACTAAGGATAGACAAAGGCAAATAGAATGATTCAATCAATTGACTTGATTTAATAGACATATAGCTGAGGTACATTTTGCTGTTTGTTTATTCAGTATGTACACGATTTTACTAGATATCTGACAACATAAAACCCCTTAACAAAATAAAAATATAGATTAATATCAGGACATATTTTCAGCTCATAATCCAGAGGGATTAGAAATATATAATTTTAGAAGTACTATTTTAACTATTAGGAACTTAAAATATGTGAGCCTAGGAAAATTCTTAGGTCAGAAAAGAAGTCAAAAGGTAGGTCACAAACAATATAGAGAGAAATTAAAAGGAAAACCTATCAGTTGAGAAACGGAAAAAATTGCAATAGTAAAGACTTGTAGCCTGCAATGTCTTTGATTAATAGTGAGGACAAGAGAGGGAAAAAAAGTATCTAATCTTATTATCTAATAAATTTAAAAAAAAGATAAACCAAAGTCAAAGTAAGTAATTATAAATGAATTTAATTAAATAGTAAAATAATTGGTAGTTAATAAAATAGTAGAATGGCATTAGTAGTATAAACTTATTACCAAAAGAAACTGAGGTAGAATTAAACTAATACAAATTTAGAAATGCAATGGTATGCCAAAATATTTTAAACCCAGAGGAAATGGTTTATCACCTAATAAAATAAAAAATGAGAAGATTTGACCTCTCCAAAACTATTATTCATGTAGTATCATGAAAGATCTATTGAAATGGTTGTAGGAGCCAGATGGCTTAACAGTCAAGCTTTATCTTAACTTGAAAGAATTGATGAATTTGCTATATAGTTCCAGGAGCTGATGTGAGCATCATAGTGACAAACATATTCCTCCTTCCTGTCTCAACAAAAGAAATGTGTACTCCATCCAGAAGTGCCTTTGTGGGAGCTGTGGGATGCAGCACCATAACCAAGGGACCTGAAAGCAGCCTCACCCACCCATGTGTCAGGTAATAGGCAGACCAACATCAGTTCTAGCTATGGAACCTGCAGAGGCTTATGAGCTGGCCCAACCTTCTCCTGGCTGTGGTCCTAGATCCCCTAGAAAACACTGTCTTAGACTATAACCCACAGACAAGAGATAAATTCCTAGAAATGTTAAACTTACCATGACTGAACAGTGAAAAAATAAAAAATCAGAACAGACCAGTAAGTAAGGATATTGAATCAGTAAACAAAAATCTCCCAGCCTGACTAGGCAGTGGCACAGTGGATAGAGCATCGACCTGGTATGCTGAAGACCCAATTTGGAAACCCTGAGGTAGATGGCTTGAGTGCAGGCTCACCACCAGCTTGAGAGCAGGGTGGCCGGCTTGAGCATGGGACCACACACATGACCACAGGGTAGGAATGTCATTGGCTTGAGCCTTTCACTTAAAAACAAACAAAAAAATACCAAGGAAGAAAACTTCAGGACCAGATAGTTTCATTGGTGAACTCTACCAAACATTTAAAGAATTAACAGCAATCCTTCTCAAACTTCCTTAATTCTTTCCTAAATTACATTTTAAATGTAATTGAAGAGTAAAATAAAAGTAAAGCATGTTCTGTCTTTATATTAAATATGTAAAAATAGACTTCATTCTAACAACTAAATTTCCTATTTCCGTTTTGTTTCAGGAACATTCATACCCATACACACTTCTTTTTTTTTCTTTTCTTTTCTTTTTTTTTACAGGGACAGAGAGAGAGAGAGGGACAGACAGGGACAGACAGATAGGAATGGAAAGAGGTGAGACACACCAATCATTAGTTTTTCATTGTCGTTGCAACACCACAGTTCTTCATTGATTGCTTTCTCACATGTGCCTTGACCGCGGGCCTTCAGCAGACTGAGCAACCCCTTGCTGGAGCCAGCGACCTTGGGTCCAAGCTGGCGAGCCTTCGCTCAAGCCAGATGGGCCCACGCTCAAGCTGGCGAGCTCGGGGTCTTGAACCTGGGTCTTCCGCATCCCAGTCCGATGCTCTATTCACTGCTCCACCACCTGGTCAGGCTACACACTTCTTTATTATAAGAAAAATAGTGCAAAACCAATTGCAAGTGGAAACATACTTAGCTCCACTATACCCAACTGGGATATACAGTGCCATTCAAAGTATGTAGCCTGTATTCCATCTAGGAAAATGTTATTCCAAAAAAATGTTCTCATATTGTCTAGTTTTGTTTTGTTTTTTTTTCTTTTTCAAGAGAAAGCAGAAATCCATATTTTTGTGTACAAACTTCCAATTTAAAATATAGAATACACCAAGGAGATACCACTATGGGCTGAATCTTCTCCATAGCATTTCCACTTTTGATTTAGGCATGAGATGAATTTCAGTATTATTTGGAAACAGGAAGTAATTCTTTCTTTAAAGTTTACCATACCAAGTGAATTATCTTCTCAAAATTCCCAAGTAAACTGGCATTGCATATATAACTTGAGGAACAGATTATACTGAAGTAATGATTAGTTACACATGAACTATTGTTCCAGTTTGGGTCTCTGGTTTTTAAAATGGAGACTTAAACTATATTAACAGGGTGTATCAAAAGTTATATACAGACTAGAACTAGAATCATGTAGGTCAATTTCAGAGGTGAACACATTTTTATTCTCATTCTCTCTCTCTACCCTGCCCCTACCTCTCTTCCCCTAGATAGTATCATTCACTCATCTGGATCCCGAAATTGCTGCTTCAACAATGTCTGTGCCATTTCTTTCTGTACAGTATCTTCCAGTGCTTACTTACAGTTTGTTTTCTTGTCATTTGGGCTGTAGACAGACCAGATGTTTTAGAAAATATGGTCAGTTTCTGTCCTCAATTCTAACCTATCTACTTTTTTGAATTTTTTAGTTGAAATTATCTCAAGATTATAGTAATACATCACAGAATATTAGTATTGTATGTGCCAAACTAAAAATTTTTTTAAGTGCTTTATATTTTACTTCAATTTTTATTCTGGAAATTTCCAAATATACAGGAATAATAAACCCAATATAATACATTCAATTTCTATACTTTATATTGTTCTACCATTTTGTTTTATATCCTACCCCCATTCCCACATTCTTTTTTCTTTGTGATTTTTAAGGAACAGGGCAGACATAACTTGTTTAACTAACAAATACTGCAGTACATATCTTTAAGAAATAGGACTTTTCAAACTAAATTTCTTGAAAGTAAAGTTTATGTCTGGTTCTATGATATCCTAAGGAGCTAGTACTCTGTGTGGTGGGTAAATTTTGGGCACTCAGGGAACACTTACTGGCTAATTTTAATACTATATCTATTTTGAATTGAGTGAAAGATGTTAAAACTAAGATCCCATGAATTTCAGTAATAAGTATTCTTCTAGATCCCCACTAATAGTGATGGGAGAGAATGTTGCTGGGTCAAGGGCAATCTTTAGAGAGGGGCTCTAGTCCTCCTCTACTGATGTTTCCATATAGAGGGAACACTCTGGCCTCTTCTCGCAAGTACTCTTCTTCTCAAAACTGACACTTCCTCAGAGGAAGATAAGAGAATGTTGGGCTGATTCCAGGACTTCTGCTTTCACTATTCCATGGAGATACCACTCACACTATAGTCTATTTGTTGGTCCTGAATCTGGCCCTTCTCTAAGGGTCTAATTGTCTGCATGGAGTTATTTTTTTTTATTTGCTTTCAGCCTTCTGGTAAGCTCAGCAGGAAAGACAGTCCTTTAATTTGAGGAGATAATTTTAACTGTAGGGAGCAACATTAGGACATCTTGGTTTCTATAACTGTGATATCAAGATTATTTACATATGCTCTCTTCAATCCTCTCCTGTATTATATAAAATAGCAGGGGAAAATCTCCTTTAATCCTGCCAAAACATTCCCCATCTAGATATTTCTATCATTAATTCCAGCTCACAAGAACAGCTCTCTCTGATGGCTACTGAAGCCTACAGCACAATCTTCTTGCAGACTCAAGCTGAAGTCTGTCTTTCTAAATTAGCCCAGACACAGTCATTAGATGTGTCTTGTGCATGGGCATTTTAGAGCTGTCATATTTTTACTGATGGCATTTAAGGCCGATCTCTTTAATTAATGAATGTTTATATCATTAGGGTAGGTAAAACAAGATTGCCTTCAGAATCTTTTCTGTAATGTTCAGTTATAACTTAAACTCAAGGGCATAAATGTGGCCATGACTCAGCCCAATTTTCCTGTGATTTTTTTTCCCTTCCCTTTAATTTAGGAAAACTAAACCTAATAAGGAAGCATTAGCTTCCCTTCCTTAGCTCTGCCGTCCCCTCCTGTGCAGTTTGTTTTCTGTTAGAGGTATGCTCTATAACAGGGGCCCCCAAACTACGGCCTGCAGGCCGCATGCGGCCCCCTGAGGCCATTTATCCGGCCCCCACCGCACTTCCGGAAGGGGCACCTCTTTCATTGGTGGTCTGTGAGAGGAGCACAGGATGCAGCTGCACCCATAGTTCCATAGTTCCCATTGAAATACTGGTCAGTTTGTTTATTTAAATTTACTTGTTCTTTATTTTAAATATTGTATTTGTTCCCGTTATGTTTTTTTACTTTAAAATAAGATATGTGCAGTGTGCATAGGGATTTGTTCATAGTTTTTTTATAGTCCAGCCCTCCAAAGGTCTGAGGGACAGTGAACTGGCCCCCTGTGTAAAATGTTTGGGGACCCCTGCTCTATAATGTAGCTTGCTTCCTATAAACAGCACAGTTCCAGGCCCTGTTCTTTGTAACTGCCACAAAAGACTGTCATGCTATTCTCTCCTCCTTATTCATATTCCTGGCAAATTCTTCATCACGTAGGAGAGTTCGAATTTGAGGTCCATCGAATATCCTGCTTTTATATTCTCGAAAGACAAGGCAGGAAAAGCAGAAGTAATATGTTGAAAGCATTCAATTCCTCTATTCAAAGCCTGAACAACTGTTTCATTAAGCCAAGTTTGATGTGAAGTGGGGGAAAAATGATCCTGTCTCAATTAACTATAGGTTCATTCACAATATATTGCATCCCTATGTCCAGAGCTTTACGTTTCAGCCACTCCTTCTGTGTCCAGTGTTTCTCCCTAGCTTGGCTGTCCCACAAACTCAGAAAGCAAGGATCTTCGTGAAACCTCTCTGTTGTCCTAGCAGGAAATTGACCATTTTAAGATCCACACAAATGATCCAGTTATGCTCCTCATACTTCAGTAAGTCGAGGACAATTTTTATGTCATTATAATCTCACAGATGAGTTGAATAACCAATTGGAACCACTGCATAAACATTACAGTGGTGTAGGAGAAAACATTTCAGACTGTGTTTAGAGCTGTCAAGAAATAGCTGCCATTCTATTGGACTGTAAGTGGTAACACCTAGCTAGCTGAGAAGACTACTGATATCATGACCATAAAGTGTTTGTCTTCAAGAAAAAGGGCCACAAAAATTTGTTCACGCTTCCTGAAATGGGATACTTTAGGTGACTGGTGAAGTCCATTCTTTTCTTGAAGCCTGGAGGCTAATAAATAACTCAGCTGATTTCTTTGATGGGCCCAAATCTCTTACTAAGTCATTCAATTCAGGTTGGTTAAACTGCTGAGGGGTTAATGACTGCTTGGCATCAGAAGAAGACCTTTCAGATTCTACAACCATTTTCATGCATCTTATCAAAATACACTTAATCACCATGTTCATTTTCATTATCCTTAGAAGAAATAAAACCATTAAAAACTGGAACCAGGAGTGTCTCAGAGTATGGGATAGGTCTTATTGCTGAAAGAATATTAGCATATGCGATCATATGTTGTTTTTTTTTCTTTCCAATACCCTTTGTATGGATCAGACAGAAATAACAGTCACAGCGGTGGTTCTTAGGTTCATACCAAACCATGAGAATACCAAAAGGCATTCCTTTGCGTTTTCCTTTTGTCCAGTCACAAAGAATTTCCTCACAATTATTACACACAATATGAGAAGCCTAATTCTTGTCTTGATCACCAAGGGGAACTTAAAAATAGGCAATATATACACATGTCACAAATGATGAAATATTGAGCCTTTGACGTTGAAGTGTGTAACAGCCATATATATATAACAGAAGGAATAAGGACTATTCTTACATTTATGCCTACTCAAAGAAGCCATGATTCAATCTTAAAACCAAATAAGAGGGTGTTTTTATCAGATAATAATTTTTTACATTTAAAAATAACTACAATGATGTAAAAGTGATGTTTGTAAAACATTAATTGCCTTGTGGTTATGTTCAATCCAAGAATCATTGCCCTTTAACTCCAATTTAAAAACCAATGCACGCCATTAACTGTAACAAAAAGAAATTAAAATTGCATAAAAACTAGAGTATGCACAAAAAAAAAACGGATTTCATATTTGCAATCAGCAATTCATATATATATAGAAAAAGGTCTAAAACCTCATGCAACAGAAAATGAAAAAAAATTGATCCCCAGTGTTAGCCAGTGGAAATAACTCAAGGAAGCAGACAGAAGTTTTCAGGGGGTGAAGTAAAGGACAAAAAACATGCAGACTCCTAATCTCTGTTCTGAAAGCCTAAACATTTCCTGTTGCTGAATCTTATCCTGCTGTTTTGCTGTTTTCAGCACACTGTTTTCAGTATGGGTCAGAGAGGCCCCTGGACTCACATCTGCTCAGGGCTTTTGCCCAAGGGTACCTTGCTGTCTTTAATTGTTATTCTAACTCTACATATATTTATAGCACATTCTTATAACAAAGTATATTGTTGAGTCTTTTATATGTGCATACTTGGTCAAGCTTCATGACTACAAAGTCATTTGCAGCTCCCTCCTCCCCAAAGAAGGCTTCTCTGGTCACAATCCCAGCACTGTTTGATTGTATGTGGTTGTATGTATCTCTTCTTTCACTCATTATACCAATAGTTTTAAATATGACTGGGTGAGAGTCAGCATACCCTGCCTCTATGAAAGAATTTAGATCAGTGCTTTAGTTTCCTAGGGCTGACATAACAAAATAACAAATACTGGGTCACTTCAAAGAGCAGGAATGTATTGTCTCACATTTCTGGAACCTCGGGATCTGAGATCAAGAAGACAGGGCAATGTTCTCTGAATGCCAAGGGAGAAGACTTGCTCACCCATTTAGCTTTTTTAGTTTGAACAAGGCTCTCTCTGCCCTTTCTAATAATCTTCCATCCACAGAACTGGCATTAGGATGTTAGCACTGACTTTCTTGCTCAGGCCTCCCTTATAATCAACCATTTGCAAGGTCCCATTGCCCTCCCTCTTCTGATGGGAGGTCATTCTTTCCATTTCTGCTGCTGCCCCATTCTTTGGGGCCTCAGCTCCCCACCTAGGTCATGTCAAAGGTTTCCAATCTCATTCTCTCACCTCAGTTGCCCTTACTGCATGTCTAGGCCCACCTATTTATACTCCTCCAATTGACAAGTTTCATTTAAAGACAGTCCTAATCTCATAACTTCCTGGTGGAAACCTTGGTGCCCCAATTCTAATCCTCAGCCTAGTATTCAGGTCTTCCCATATTCTAACCTCTACCAACCTTTTTAAGCATATCTTACTATATTTTTCATGACAATATACATTCCAAAACTTTCTGCTCTTCTTTCAACACACCCCATGCTTTCCTCTTCCTCTCCACCTTTTCTTCTGTCATATATTCTGACAGGAACAACCTGTATCTGTTTGAATTACATCACTCTTCAACCATCTTCAAGAAACTCCCAATCACCTAAAAAGATATTCTCCCTTAGTCCTTACAATTTCCATAGCACTGCTTTTAAGATACTTTCCTGAATCATTATCAGTTTATACCATCTCCATCACCATATTTTAAGTTCATGAAATTTGCACATTGAAATCTCTTGGTCTTAGAATCCCCAAACATTTAGCCCAGTTTTTAACATAATAAATAGGTAGAAAAATGTTTTAGGATGTTTTTGACCAAAAAACAAAGGGACATTTTCCTTCTTCTGGGAAGAAAATAAGAGTAACAAATTTGTTTTGGAAGCAATTTTGAAGGTTGAGAACTCTGAGAAAGATTTTCATAAGAAAGCTTTTTCAGCAATATATTCTCATTTTCTACTAAAGGTGACAAGAGCTGATAATCAGATACCCCTTCCCTGGTCTCTCATGACTTTGATGTGAGTTCTCTCATTTAACAGTGAAGTACTTTAGAGGTCTAAGTAGATATTTGAGGATTGATCTATAGAGGCATACAAAAAGAGTTTATCTATCATTAAGTATCATGGAAAAAAGTTGATCACAGCTATTCTCCTTTGTGTTGACTCTTCTCTCTTCTTTTTATCCAATATGGTTGAGCAGCATGCCATAATCTAAACTTTCCTTTTTCATTTTGGGTTTTAAAAACATGCTTCTTTCACTCTACGAAGGAGAGATAATAAAGTAGTAGGCATGCAAAAATGTCATGTAACAAATGGTGATATAGGAAATTAGGGAGCAACCCATGATTTTGTGTTAATCTTTTGTTATTTTAATTTAAATAAATTATTTTACAAGAATATTAACAGGACTTTCTTGTTATACTGTGATCTACGACTGACAATTCTTTCAAAATCTTATGTTCACAGATGCAAAAGCATTGTCAGATGTCCCTGGCAGATGGAGAAAAATATGCTGATCTAAGTAATTTTGGAAATGAGTGGAGTTTCAGTGACTAAAGGTTAAGTAACTGTACACAATCACTGTTCTCTAGTCAATAAAGTTGTTTCTCACAGAGGTATAGGTTAGTAATTCTGATATCACGCTACATGTAGTACACGTATACTAGAATTTAACAATTAAGTAAATGAATGGTGGATGCTGGAATCCAGGTTTCTCACTTTTTGAGTGAGAGTTTACCAATAAGCAAGGAGTGGAGGTTGAATGATCCATGTGACAATGGACTCAATTGTAGACATCAACATGGATCCATGTTTAGCTTAATATAGTTACAGATAGTTACATATAATATATATATACACACACACACACATATACATACAGGTTAGTATACATGCATATATTACCTTGCTCTGTCATCTCAGATGTTCAACAGCAATGACACACACCCTCATATCAATGAGAATATCTATTGCCTGGATCTTGGTTTCCAATACCATTCTCCAATAAAAGAAACCAAGACTGTTTAAGGAAATGTTGAACTTATAAGTAGGGTAGTAAATATACAAGGGGAACCTGAAAAATCTTATAGTGACAGAAAGTAAAAAGTACTCAAAATTTTAAACCCCACAAAGATTGTAGTACATAGTGAAAGAGTTCCCCAAATAATTTTTTATTTTATAAATAAAACAGTACTGAATTATAATCCAAAGTATAAACTAAATGCCCATGAGTAAATAATATCAATAAAAGATTGAATAAATAAATGGAATGAAGAGGCAAGTCTCCATGCAAAGAATTTTAAATCATTTATGTAGATATTATCTACTTATGGCAGAGAAGTGTAACTTTCTAATCATAAAATGTGGATTGCACATAGTGACTTTTTTCCCAAAATGTAAAGTATGAAAGAGGAACAAAAAAATGTAACTTTGAATGAAGAAACCTGACATTCACTACCTCAGCCACATATTCAAAGTCAACATCAATAGTGATAAATCATGTTGATAGCATGTACCTTTTCTACGACATGATGAAATGGTACTTTACCTCTGTGTTCTTCTCCTAAAAAAGCCATTAACTGTAAAACAATAATTACACAAAGATCCAACAAATCCTAATTGAGGGACATTCTACAAAATATCTTCAATACTGTTAAGATAATCAGAAACAAAGAAAGGCTGAGAAATTCTCATAGCCAAGAGGAGCCTAAGTATACACATGACAGCTAAATGTCATGAGCTCCCTGGATGGGATTCAGGAGAAAAATGATATCGGTTAAACTGAGGATATCTGAATAAGTACAGAATTTGGTTAATAATGATGTATCAATATTGATTATATAATAAATATACCATACATATAAAAGGTATTATTAATTGGAGGAAACCGGGTATGAGTATAAGAAAACTCCTGTACTGTCTTTATAATTTTTCTATGGATCTAAAACTATCCCAAAATAAAAATGTTATTTTTACAAAATACCCTGCTGTGTTCTGCAGAATTGAATAAATATTGCCTGCTCATTCTTGCCTCAATTAATCCTGTGTGTTCTCAACATAAATACAATTATTATTATTATTATTTTAATGGGGTGATATTAATAAATCAGGGTACATATGTTCAAAGAAAACATCTCCAGGTTATCTTATCATTCAATTATGTTGCATACCCATCACCAAAAGTCAAATTGTCCTCTGTCACCTTCTATCTAGTTTTCTTTGTGCCCCTCCCCTCCCCCCTCTTCCTCCCTCTCCTCCCTGCCCCACCCCATAACCACCACAATCTTGTCCATGTCTCATAGTCTCGTTTTTATGTCCCACCTATGTATGAAATCATGCTGTTCTCAGTTTTCTTCTGTTTTACTTATTTCACTCCGTATAATGTTATCAAGGTCCATCCATTTTGCTTTAATGATCCGATGTCATCATTTCTTATGGCTGAGTAGTATTCCGTAGTATATATGTACCAAAGCTTTTTAATCCACTTGTCCTCTGATGGACACTTGGGCTGTTTCCAGATCTTCGCTATTGTGAACAATGCTGCCATGAAGATGGGAGCGCATTTCTTCTTTTTAAACAGTGCTATGGTGTTCTTAGGGTATATTCCTATAAGTGGGATAGGTGGGTCAAAAGGCAGTTCGATTTTTAATTTTTTGAGGAATCTCCGTACTGTTTTCCACAGTGGCTGCACCAGTCTGCATTCCCACCAGCAGTGCAGGAGGGTTCCCTTTTCTCCACATCCTCGCCAGCACTTGTTCTGTGTTGTTTTGCTGATGAGCGCCATTCTGACTGGTGTGAGGTGATATCATCTGCAAATAGTGACAGTTTTACTTCTTCTTTTCCAATTTGGATGCCTTTTATTTCTTCTTCTTGTCTGACTGCTATAGCTAGGACTTCCAGAACTATGTTGAATAAGAGTGGTGAAAGGGGGCACCCCTGCCTTGTTCCTGATCTTAAGGGGATTGTTTTTAATTTTTCCCATTGATTAAGATGTTTGCTGTGGGTGTGTCATAGATGGCCTTTATCATGTTAAGGAATGTTCCCTGTATTCCCACTTTACTGAGAGTTTTGAGCATGAATGGGTGCTGGATTTTATCAAATGCTTTTTCTGCATCTATTGAAATTATGTGATTTTTGTCCTTCCTTTTGTTTATGTGATGAATAACATTGATTGATTTGCAAATATTGAACCAGCCTTGCCTCTCCAGAATAAATCCCACTTGATCATGGTGTATGATTTTTTTCATATATTGCTGGATCCGGTTGGTTAATATTTTGTTGATAATTTTAGCATCTAAATTCATCAGGGATATTGGCCTATAATTTTCTTTCTTTGTTTTGTCTGTGCCTGGTTTCGGGATCAGAATTATGCTCGCCTCATAAAAGGAGTTTGGAAGTCTTCCTTCCTCTTGAATATTATTTTCTTTTTTTTGTATATATATATATATATATATATATATATATATATATATATATATATGAAAACATCTCCAGGTTATCTTATCATTCAATTGTGTTGCATACCCATCACCAAAAGTCAAATTGTCCTCTGTCCCCTTCTATCTGGTTTTCCCTGTGTCCCTCCCCTCCTCCCTATCCCACTCTTCCCTCCCTCCCCCATCCCATAACCACCACTCTCTTGTCCATGTCTCATATTCTCACTTTTATGACCCACCTATGTATGAAATCATGCTGTTCTCAGTTTTTCTTTTTTTCTGATTTACTTATTTCACTCTGCATAATGTTATCAAGGTACATCCATTTTGTTATAAATGATCCGATGTCATCATTTCTTATGGCTGCCCAAGTGTCTGTCAGAAGACGAGTGGATTAAAAAGCTATGGTACATATATACTATGGAATACTACTCAGTCTCTTGAATTTTTTAAAATAGCTTGAGGAGGATAGGTGTTAGTTCTTCTTTGAATTTTTGGTAGAATTCACTTGTGAAGCCATCAGGCCCAGGACTTTTCTTTTTTGGGAGTTTTTTGATGACTGTTTCTATCTCATTTGTTGTAATTGGTCTGTTTAGGTGTTTTGATTCTTCCAGATTGATTTTTGGAAGATTATATGATTCAAAAAATGTGTCCATTTCACCTAGGTTGCCTAATTTTTTAGCATAGAGTTCTTATAGTATTTTCTTACAATACTTTGTATTTCTGTTGTGTCAGTTGTTATTTCTCCACTCTCATTTCTAATTTTGAGTCCTCTCTTTTTTTCTTGGTGAGTCTAGTTAAAGGTTCATTGATCTTGTTTACCTTTTCAAAGAACCAGCCCCTGGATTCATTGATCCTATGTATTGTTTCCTTAGCCTCTATGTCTTTTATTTCCACTCTGATCTTTATTATTTCCTTCCTTCTACTAGTCATGGGCTTTATTTGCTGTTCTTTTTCTAGTTCTTTTAGATGCAGGGTCAAGTTGCTTATTTGAGCTTTTTATAGCTTCTCATGATATGCTTGTAGTGCTATGAACTTTCCTCTCAGTACTGTTTTTGCTGTGTCCCATAAATTTTGAGTTGATGTATGCTGATTATCGTTCGTTTCTAGAAACTTTTTTATTTCTTCTTTGATCTCATTGTTAATCCATTCGTTATTTAATAACATGCCATTTAGTTTCCAAGTTTTTGAGTACTTTTCAGTTTTTCTTTTTTGGTTAATTTCTATTTTCATGCCATTGTAATCAGAGAAAATGCTTGATATGATTTCAATCTTCTTAAATTTGTTGAGACCACTTTTGTGTCCTAACATGTGGCCTATCCTAGAGAATGTACCATGAGTGCTTGAAAAGAATGTATATTCTACTGCTTTAGGGTGAAAAGTTCTGAAGATATCTATTAAATAGAGTTGATCTAGTGTATCCTTTAAGTCTGCTGTTTCTATGTTAATTTTCTTCCTTGAAGATCTATTCAGGGATGTTAGTGTGGTATTGAAATCCCCTACTATTATAGTATTGCTGTTAATCTCACCCTTTACATCCATCAAAGTCTGCTTTATGTATGTCGGGACTCCTATGTTTAGTGCGTAGATATTTGTAATGGTTATATCTTCCTGTTGAATTGTTCCCTTTATCATTATGTAGTGCCCTTCTTTATCCCTTAGTACAGCCTTTGTTTTAAAGTCCATTTTTTCAGATATAAGTATTGCTACCCCGGCTTTTTTTTCATTTCCATTTGCATGAAATATTTTTTTTCATCCATTTACCTTCAGTCTATGTGCATCTTTTGTTTTAAGGTGTGTCTCTTGTAGACAGCATATGTATGGATCCTGTTTTTTTATCCACGCAGCTACCCTTTATCTTATGATTGGATCATTCAATTCATTTACATTTAAGGTTGTTATTGATATATAGTTGTTTATTGCCATTTTATTCTTTAAAGCTGTATTCTTCTTTTGCTATATTCTTTTTCCCCTTTGAACTACTCACAACAGGCCCCTTAGTATCTCTTGCAGAATTAGTTTGGTTTTAATGAATTCCTTGAGGTTTTTTTGTCTGGGAAGCTCTTTATTTCTCCTTCAAATTTAAATGTTAGCCTTGCTGAATAGAGTAGTCTTGGTTGTAGGTTCTTGTTCTGCATTACTTTGAATATATCTTGCCATTCCCTTCTGGCCTCAAGTGTTTCTCTTGAGAAGTTGGATGTCATCCTTATGGGGCCTCCTATGTAGGTGATAGCCTTTTTTTTTCTAGCAGCTTTTAAAATTTTCTCTTATCACTTAGCTTTGGTATTTTAACTATGATGTGTCTTGGTGTAGATTTTTTTGGATTTCTCTTTAATGAAGTTCTCTGTGCTTCTTGCATGTGTGAAACGTTTTCCAGTCTTAATTTAGGGAAGTTTTCAGCTAAGATTTGATTGAACAAAGTTTCTATCCCTTGTTCTTTCTCCTCTTCTTCAGGAACCCCTATGATGCAGATTTTATTTCTCTTCATGTTGTCACAGAGCTCCCTTAGAGTTACCTCAGATTTTTTGAGTCTCTTTTATTTTTTCTGCTCTGCTTCTGTGCCTTTGTTTATTTTGTCCTCTGTTTTGCTGATTCGATCCTCAGCTTCATCCATCCTGCTCTTAATTCCTTCCATTGTGGTCTTCAGTTCTGATACTGTATTTGTCATTTCTGTCTGATTCTTTTTTATTATTTCAATTTTCTTTTTTATACTTGCTATCTCTTTATTTAGGTGTTTGTAATGACTATCTATTGTTGCTCTAAGCTCTTTGAACATCCTAACTATCATTATTTTAAACTCTGCATCAAATAGTTTGGTTATATTTGATTCATTCAGGTCCTTCTCTATGGATTTCTTGATTCATTTGGGTTGCATTCCTCTGCCTGCCCATTTTGTCTGTGTGTAAGAAGGGTTTGGCTACTGGAGTCCAATGGGTGTTGCCTCTGTGTTTCCTAGGTGTGGTTTGTCTGCAGACCCACCACCCCTTCTGCCGCTGCCTAGGGCATTTGGGTGTGGGTGTTGCCGGCGCTGGCCACTGGGACTGCTGCTGCAGTCTCTGCCTCACCTCCACAGGAGGAACTGTGCTCTCGTGCCAGGCTCTGCAAGCCTCAGCCAGTCTCGGCCTTCTTCCCTCTTCCACGGGTGCAACCATGCACCACACTCAGGCCACAAGCCTGGGCACCAAGGGCAAGGGTGAGCACTTTTGATCAGCTGCAGGTCCCTGTCAGCCTGTTCCTCTGGCCAGGAGAGGCTTCTGGTGTGCACTCAGCTGCTATCCTGGGCTTCTGCCCTGCCGCTTCCAACCTTGGCTCCTCGGCTGGGCTGAGTTGGGCTGCTGCTATGCGCTCAGCCTCCCTCTGGGCTTCCGCCCCACCCCCACCAATCTCGGCTTTTCAGCTGGGCTGGGCTCCTGGCTCCTCAGCTGGGCTGGGCTGGGCTGCTGCTATGCACTCAGCCACACACCAGGCTTCCGCCCCACCTCCATGGGCTAAGCCAGTTCATGCAGGGTTTCAAGCCTCGGAGGCTGGGTGAGGCTGCGCGCCTGCTTGCCCCAGCCCAGCAGCAGATCTCTGCCCATTCTGGGCTCCTGCTTTACCCCCACAGGTGGGGTTGCAGGCGGGCCCACAGCCGCCAGACCACTTTCGCGCATCCCCTTTGCTCTGGCTGGGCTAGACTGAACTCAAGACTGCCGGCTCGGCCTCTGCCCCTGCCAATAGAACCGCGCTTTTGCGTCTTGCCGCTGCCCGCCCTCCAGGAAGCCCTCAGCAGTGTGGATGGCGGCGCTGCAGCTCAGACCCTAACACTCCATACTATAGTCCTGAAAGCTTCTTCATTCTAAGCGACTGTGCTCTAATTGCTGCAGGGGAGCCTGTTTGACTGGTGTCCTGCTTCCCCTTGCTGGTTCCAGGGGAAATATTGTTTCACATTTGTGGAGTGACTCAGCCCAGGGTTTAGGGTGGCTATCCCTCAAAGCTTTTCTCCCTGTGCCTTCCAGACCGCATTCTCTTCCCGCTGCTCTGGTCCTCTCCTCTGTCCCTGTCTCCCGGAGCCCTGGGTGAGTGGTTGTGAGAGAGGTTTTCTGCATCGTCCCTTTAAGAATCCTGGGTCTGAGACAAATGTCTCTTTCTCACAAACAGTATCCTAACCTGTTTCCCAGCTAAATACTGTCCAAACGCCTCTTCTAGGCTCTGGGGTTTCAGGCTGGGGCTTTGTTACTGGGACCCAGGTCCCTACCCTTCCGCTAGCCTCTCTTCCTAGCACAAGAGTCTTTCCAGGCTGCCTTTCGCTCCAGGGAGCTTGGCTGCCCTTTCTGTGTTTTCGCTTTTCCTAGCAGTCTTAATGTGTGTAAAACCAGTAGTCGCGGCCACTATCACAGCTGCCTAGCCCATGCAGGTTCGCATTTGATTCGAACAGTCGGTAAAGAAACAACGGAGCCAAAAACTGGTGAGCCATCAGCTTTAATTCTAGCTTGCACCCGGCAGGCAAGCAAAAACACACACTGGGCTCCAAAACCCACACATTCAGTGCTCACAAAGCTACTGACTTATCCGAGTTTCCTAGAATCAAAGGTTTCTAGCTCACCAGACTTATTCACCTCTGTTCCCCATTTCCTCCTGCACAAATTCTGCTCAAACTGGCTTCTCCCTCAGCATTCAGCCATCTTGACTGCTTCTCCTGGCCTCCATGTGGCCTTAATCTGCTCTCCTCTCTTCTACCTCAGGAACCAAGCAAGAGAGATCAAGCTACTGGTCTCCCCACTTTATACCGTAGAATCAAAACCTTTAATCCAATTATACAAACAAGAAAGTCTCTGTATAATGATTCCTCAGGAGAGTGCACCACCCTACATCATCCAATCAGTCAAGGGTGTGGGGAAGAGCTTACTCTTAAACTAAGCCTTAGGCTATAACGACCCGGCCTGCCCACAGCCTGTCCCAGAACACACATTAATATCAACGAACTTCCATGTGGGCAGTGCCATCTTTAACAAAGTGAGCATAATATATTTTATCTGCCCAACAATGTGGATTCTTCAGTATTCCCCAGTTGAAGAGTCCTCTCAGCCCAGTTCATCATCATTGTGTATCCAGATGATGGTTCTTAAAATCAAGTTATAATCCACTTTGGTTCTGGGAGTTGGAAGTTGGTACGTCCACTTACTCCATCGCCATCTTGTCCCTCCTCTTTGTTCTTTCTTAAATCTTTCTCCTTTTCTGTCTCAGAACACTCTTTTTTCTTATAACTGAGCTCATCTCTCAAGACTCAAAGAACTCACTGGGGTCAACTTCCTACCCTGGGCAGAAGCCATTTTCAAGCGTCCTCATCTATCTAAATACAATTATTTTTAATGCATCATAAATCTTTGTGTTTCACCATAATCCAACAAAAAGGAAAGGAGAGAGCTGATGCCTACTCATCTGAGTAAATCTGACAAGTATAATAGTGCCAGAAAGACCAATAATAAGAAAAGTCCAAGGCTTCAGACAGATATTTTAATCCAATTGTGTGTAGACTACTCTCACAAGAGCATCCAGTATCAAATTAGCAATGCCCTCCACCACCTACAAACTCTTACCTGTATCACAGGGAGATTCTGTGGCAGACTATCTTGCCAACAAAGAGCCAGTTTATAATCTGTCAGTGAGATACACTAGCAAGCAGTTTGAAAAACAAGAAGAGAAAAAAAACATCATTATTCTTTTTCAGATGTGACAGTCAAATTCATGGATAAATGGCAAGCACATATTTGTATCACCTTCTGGGTACTTTTGTACTTGATTTCTGTAGGCAATTGAGATCATAAACACTGGTTTCCCATAAATTATGTAGGTTATTGATCACTTGAGTAGTGGTGATAGTTTGCCCTGACTTCTATTCCTTCTGTCCTTCCAAAGATTAGATAGATATACAATTCTTAATATCAAATTTCTTCCTGTTCAAAATACCTTGAGTAACTGTAGTTTTACTAACCAAAGTCTGACAGATTCAATTTGTTAGTAATTTGGTCAATTCAAATGTAGTCAGGCTCCTCTAATTTTCAAACATAATGCCTCACAATCTAGTAGTAATTTATTGTATTTCCATACCAGAAAAGATTACTCAGTCTGACATATGAGAAACTAATATATAACCTGAGACAGCTCTTAATTCAACTCACCCTTTGGTTTCAAAGATTGTAATTCTGGCCTACATAAATTTTTAAACCATTCTCTACATGATCATTCCAAATTGCATCATTTATTTTAGTAATTAAGATCTCTGATGTACAAGGAAAAAATAAAATCTCAAATTAATATTAGAATTGTTCAATATTCCCACACTGTCAGAGGTGAGTCCACCATGACTCTTACAGTTCCATGGAGCAAAACCAGGTACAGTGGTACATTGACACACGAGTTTAATTCATTTCATGGCCAAGCTCGTGACTCAATTTGCTCATGTGTCAAATTAAATTTCCCCATTTAAATTAATGGGAATGCAATTAATCTGTTCTGGCCCCCAAAAACCACATGAATTTTTTGTTTTATATGCTTTTAAATAATAAAATGTACTTTATAAATAACAAATACACATACACACACAAACAATAAGAGAGAATGTAGAGAAATAAACTGGTTTATAAAGTGTATTTACCTTCAAGGTCAGGTAAAGATGCTGGAGGAGGGAAAGGAGACATTGGCATAACAATGGCCCTTCTCAAGAAGGAAAGTAATTAGCAATTTCACAGACAGCTGCCCAGCACCAATTGAGCAAACTCAAAAAGCACAAATTTTACAAACTCATTTGCCCAACATCCCACCCCTTTTTCTCACTTTGCAGTCCACATCACAGGCATTCCTGTACAAGAAATTGGGCATATCACACAAACAAATTACAGCAACAGCGTAAGTCATACAATTTCAACCAGACCAGCTTCCCCCACCATCAGGGTCTCTCATATTGTCCAAAAGCCACATGTGCATCCAACATGGGAGCCGGTGCCCCCTCTGGTCACAGTCTAAGAGTCAGTCCACGCACATAGGACTTCAGGCCTCCTCCCTCATCCCTGCTATCATGGCAGCTCTTAAGACGCTGCCCCAAGCTGGAGCAAATGGCAGTGGCAGCCAACATTTCAACCTCTGCTCCAGAGAGCATGCTGCCATCCACCCCTATGTCCCATAATCGTAACAAACCTATCTGGGGCTTAGTAGGTACTCTTTGCTGCTTGGTTTTTACTTTCTGGAGTCCTCGGACAGCAAATTGAGGCCATCTCCTTATCCTCAAAATAGGAGCTAGAAATGCCTGCTCCCACTGACTCAGAGCCATTCTGCTGGCATGGCTTCAGCTTAGGCTCCTGTGGCTGCTGGCTCTCTACAACTTCCAGTGCAAACTGCAACTCACAACTGTAGTTCCTTCTCTGGAGACTACTTCAATTTTAGGTTCAACTCGTGAACCCCATCAGCCTCCTTCTCTAGCACTCCCTCCAGTTCCAGAACCTGCATCTCTTTCTCCCATGGCCATTCAAACTCCTTCCGCTCCTCAGTTTGCAGGCCTGGGGCAGCCTCTTGCACAAAGCTCTCTGTTTCCTCTCACAGGCTATAAAAATCAGCCAGCTCATGATCCCCAAAAGGACAGTTATGGGAAACCATAACAACAACCAGTTCTCTACCCCACCCCTCAAGGGTGGTGGCGGCTTCATACCAATCTGATTCAAATCCTGCTGCAAACTGCGCCACATCTATGGCCAGTAGTCATGGCCTTTGTAGTCATACACATGCAGGTTCCCATTAGATTTGGGCAGATGGTAAAGAAAGTGGAGCCAAAAAATAGAGGGCCATTTCTTTATTCAAGACTTGCATTGGCCAACAAGCAAATACACAAAGGCTCCCAAAGCCACTTACACATTCTCTGGTCTCACAACCAGGAGAATCTTCTTCGGTTTTTCCAAGAATCAAAGGCCCCCACCAGTCTCAGTCACCTCTGGTTTCCCATCTGCACATATTCTCCCTTCTCTTCTCTGCACAAACTGGGTTCTCCTTCAGCATCTGGCCATCTTGGCCTCTCTCTCTTTCCCTGCCATCTTGGCTCCTCCTTCAGCACTCTGCATCCTCTCTGCTCTCACTCTGCCATCATGGCTTCTTCTCTTCCTCCTTCTTCTTCTCTCATTTTTAAAACTTTTCTGGAGCCAGCCTGACCTGTGGTGGCACAGTGGGTAAAAGCATCAACCTGGAGCACTGAGGTTGCCGGTTCGAGACCCTGAGCTTCCCTGGTCAAGGCATATATGGGAGTTGATGCTTTCTGCTCCTCCCTCCCTTCTCTCTCTCTCTCTCTCTCTCTCTCTCTCTCTCTCTCTCTGTGTGTCTCCTCTCTCTAAAATGAATAAATAAAATATTTAAAAAAAAAAAACTTTTCTGGAGCCAAAACCTCTCCTCCAGCCAATATTAGCATAACAATGGTCTTTCACAAACAGAAAGATAATCCACAATCTACAGTCAACTGCCCTGCTTTGAGGGCAAGCACACATGTGGCTGCCCAGTGCCGTTTTTAACAATAAAAGTGAGCAAACTCAAAAAACACAAATTGTATAAACTAATTTGCCCAACACTTGCGATTCAAATATCCGCTCCTGACTTAAAGCAAAAATCTCGCCAGTGACTGCTCGTCTCTCAAATTACTTGTGATTTAAAGTGCTCATGTGTAAAGGTACCACTGTGTTCCAGAGTTATTGAATTAAGGTAGAAAATAAACTCAGTGTAGATGAATAGTATACACCTGAACAGTGCTACTAAGTGCAGCAATCCCAAATAAAACACAAACGTTGAAAGGACAAAATCAAATCAGTCTTGGGCTAAGGTGTTTTGAAAAACCACTTCGTTATGAGAGACACTGGCATGTTTAGTTTTCCCTCAGGCATCTGTATATATTTGGGTTCAAAACTCCAGTTTTGAGGCATACAAGTAAATTTAAGTTAGTATAGCAGTGTTTGAACAATAATAACCATTGTTTAAAGAAAAGAAAACAAATGGGGAGAAGTGAGGAGGAAAGCACAAAAATGAAAAGGGAATTCAATTAAAGTAGAATAGAATGGAATAATGGGAAGTAATGAAGGAAATACAGAAAGAAAAGTATTTTTATTCATTTTGACTGTGATTAGGAGACAGCTAAATGCAGCCACTGTGATAAAACAGTCAGATATTCCCTGTGACATCAACTTTTCCCCTGGGGCTCTGCCATTTCGCAGAACTGTTTATTCTAAACCTGCTCTATACAAGATAGGTGCTATGGCCCCATCTGTATCAAAAAGAAAATAGGTACAGTGTCTCTTAAGCAGAACTAGAAGTTTCTTTTAATTTGCCTATCTGTTTGTTAGAGCCTAACAAAACATTAAGAATCTTCATCTGCAACCAAAGGAAATAGGAGCTCTCATGTAAATAAAGGCAATTTTTGACATTTTATTTTTGGCCAAAAATTGAAGATTTCCTGCTCCTATCAAAAGAATGTAGAAGATAACTGTCTAATAAATGCAATCACTTTATTGAAAAATGATGTGCAGTTTTTTTTAATCAATGACATAACAAGTAGTAATTATAGAACCATGAAATTCTCTTCAATAATATTGTTTTTCAGTTTTATTGTAGTATAACTGACAAAACTGTAAGATATTTAAAGTATAAAACATGAGTTAATATATGTGAATATTGTGAAAAGATTCCTCCCAAGTTGATTATCACATCCACAATCTCATGTATTTATCTTTTTTTTTGTGAGAACATTTGTTTTACTTTCTTAGAAAATTTTGATTATATAATACAATATTATCAAGTAAAATCATTATGTTATATATACTAGGTCCTTAGCCCTATTCATTTTTTTTTAATTTATTTTTTATTAACTTTAATGGGGTGACACCAATAAATCAGGGTACATATGTACAATGAAAACATCTCCAGATTATCTTATCATTCAATTGTGCTGCATACCCATTACCCAAAGTCAAATTGTCCTCTGTCACCTTCTATCTGGTTTTCCCTGTACCCCTCCCCTTCTCCCTATTCCACCCTTCCTTCCCTCCCCCCATCCCGTGACCACCACACTCTTGTCCATGTCTCATAGTCTCACTTTAATGTCCCACCTATGTATGAAATCATGCTGTTCTCAGTTTTTCTTTTTTTCTTATTTACTTATTTCACTCCGTATAATGTTATCAAGGTCCATCCATTTTGTTGTAAATGATCCGATGTCATCATTTCTTATGGCTGAATATTGTTCCATAGTATATATATACCAAAGCTTTTTAATCCACTCGTCTTCTGACGGACACTTGGGCTGGTTCCAGATCTTCGCTATTGTGAACAATGCTGCCACAAACATGGGGGCGCATTTCTTCTTTTCGAACAGTGTTATGGTGTTCTTAGGGTATATTCCTAAAAGTGGGATAGCTGGGTCAAAAGGCAGTTCGACTTTTAATTTTTTGAGGAATCTCCAAACTGTTTTCCACAGTGACTGCACCAGTCTGCATTCCCACCAGCAGTGCAGAAGGGTTCCCTTTTCTCCACATCCTCGCCAGCACTTGTTCTGTGTTGTTTTGCTGATGAGCGCCATTCTGACTGGTGTGAGGTGATATCTCATTGTGGTTTTAATTTGCATTTCTCTAATAATTAGTGATGTTGAGCATTTTTTCATATGTCTTCTGGCCATCTGTATGTCTTCTTTGGTAAAATTTCTATTCATTTCTTTTGCCCATTTTTTGATTGGATTGTTTGTCTTCCTGGTGTTGAGTTTTATAAGTTCTTTATAAATTTTGGTTATTAACCCCTTATCAGACGTGCTGTCGAATATGTTCTCCCATTGTGTAGTTTGTCTTTTTATTCTGTTCTTATTGTCTTTAGCGTGCAAAAGCTTTTTAGTTTGATGTAGTCCCATTTGTTTATCTTGCCTTTTATTTCATTTGCCCGTGGAGATAAATCGGCAAATAAATTGCTGCTACAGATGTCGGAGAGCTTGCTGCCTATGTTTTCTTCTAAGATGCTTATAGTTTCACGGCTTATGTTTAAGTCCTTTATCCATTTTGAATTTGTTTTTGTGCATGGTGTAAGTTGATGGTCTAGTTTCATTTTTTTGCAGGTAGATGTCCAATTTTCCCAGCACCATTTGTTAAAGAGGCTGTCTTTACTCCATTGTATGTTCTTTCCTCCTTTGTCAAATATCAGTTGTCCATAAAGCTGTGGGTTTATTTCTGGGTTTTCTGTTCTGTTCCATTGATCACTGTGCCTGTTCTTATGCCAGTACCAGGCAGTCTTGAGTATAATGGCCTTGTAGTAAACCTTGATATCCGGAAGAGTGATGCCTCCTGCTTTATTTTTTCTTTTTAAGATTGCTGAGGCTATTTGTGTTCTTTTTTGGTTCCATATAAATTTTTGGAATATGTTTTCTATATCTTTGAAGTATGTCATTGGTAATTTAATTGGTATTGCATTGAATTTATAAATTGCTTTGGGTAATATAGACATTTTAATGATGTTTATTCTTCCTAGCCATGAGCACAGTATATGCTTCCACTTGTTTGTATCTTCCTTGATTTCTTTTATCAATGTTTTATAATTTTCCGAATACAAGTCCTTAACCTCCTTGGTTAAATTTATTTTTTTGGCTGCAATAGTGAAGGGGATTGATTCCTTAATTTCTTTGGCTGACAGTTCATTGTTTGTATATAGAAATGCCTCTGATTTCTGGGTATTAATTTTATATCCTGCCACCTTGCTGAATTCATTTATAAGGTCCAGTAGTTTTTTGACTGAGACTTTAGGGTTTTCTATGTACAATATCATATCATCTGCAAATAGTGACAGTTTTACTTCTTCTTTTCCAATTTGGATGCCTTTTATTTCTTCTTTTTGTCTGATTGCTGTAGCTAGGACTTCCAGAACTATGTTGAATAAAAGTGGTGAAAGTGGGCAACCCTGCCTGGTTCCTGATTGTAAGGGGATTGCTTTTAATTTTTGTCCATTTAGTATGATGTTTGCTGTGGGTTTGTCGTAGATGGCCTTTATCATGTTAAGGAATGTTCCTTGTATTCCCACTTTATTGAGAGTTTTAAGCATGAATGGGTGCTGGATTTTATCAAATGCCTTTTCTGCATCTATTGAAATTATCATGTGATTTTTGTCCTTCCTTTTGTTTATGTGATGAATCACATTGATTGATTTGCGAATATTGAACCAGCCTTGCCTCTCCAGAATAAATCCCACTTGGTCATGGTGTATGATTTTTTTCATATATTGCTGAATCCGGTTGGCTAATATTTTGTTGAGAATTTTAGCGTCTAAATTCATCAGGGATATAGGCCTATAATTTTCTTTCTTTGTGTTGTCTTTGCCCGGTTTTGGGATCAGAATTATGCTCGCCTCATAAAAGGAGTTTGGAAGTCTTCCTTCCTCTTGAATTTTTTGAAATAGCTTGAGGAGGATAGGAGTTAGTTCTTCTTTGAATTTTTGATAGAATTCACTTGTGAAGCCATCAGGCCCAGGACTTTTCTTTTTTGGCAGTTTTTTGATAACTGTTTCGATATCATTTGCTGTAATTGGTCTGTTTAGGTGTTCTGATTCTTCCAGATTGATTTTTGGAAGTTTATATGATTCAAGAAATTTGTCCATTTCATCTAGATTGTCTAATTTTTTGGCATAGAGTTCTTCATAGTATTTTCTTACAATGCTTTGTATCTCTGTTGTATTAGTTGTAATTTCTCCACTGTCCTTTCTAATTTTATTTATTTGAGACCTCCCTCTTTTTTTCTTGGTGAGTCTAGTTAAGGGTTCATCAATCTTCTTTACCTTTTCAAAGAACCAGCTTCTGGTTTCATTGATCCTCTGTATTGTTTCCTTAGCCTCTATGTCATTTATTTCTGCTCTGATCTTTATTATTTCCTTCCTTCTACTTGTCCTGCATTTTATTTGTTGTTGTTTTTCAAGTTCTTTTAGCTGCAGGGTTAAGTTGCTTATATGTCTTTTTCTAGCTTCTTATGATATGCCTGTAGTGCAATAAACTTCCCTCTCAGAACTGCTTTTTCTGTGTCCCATAGATTTTGAGTTGACGTATGCTCATTATCATTTGTTTCTAGAAACTTTTTTATTTCTTCTTTGATCTCAATGTTAATCCATTCATTATTTAATAACATGCTGTTTAGTTTCCAAGTGTTTGAGTATTTTTCAGTTTTTCTTTTCTGGTTAATTTCTAGTTTCATGGCATTGTGATCAGAAAAAATGCTTGATATAATTTCAATCTTCTTAAATTTGTTGAGGCCTTTTTTGTGTCCTAACATGTGGTCTATCCTAGAAAACGTACCATGAGCGCTTGAGAAGAATGTATATTCTACTGCTTTAGGGTGAAAAGTTCTGAAGATATCTATTAAATCAAGTTGATCTAGTGTATCCTTTAAGTCTGCTGTTTCTTTATTGATTTTCTTTCTTGTGGATCTATCCAGTGTTGTTAGTGGAGTATTGAAATCCCCTACTATGATAGTATTACTGTTAATCTCGCCCTTAATGTCCATCAAAGTCTGTTTTATGTATGTCGGGGCTCCTATATTTGGTGCGTAGATATTTATAATAGTTATATCTTCCTGTTGAATTGTTCCCTTTATCATTATGTAGTGTCCTTCTTTATCTCTTACTACAGACTTTGTTTTAAAGTCCATTTTGTCAGATATAAGTACTGCTACCCCGGCTTTTTTTTCATTTCCATTTGCATGAAATATTTTTTTCCACCCTTTTACCTTCAGTTTATGTGCATCTTTTGTTTTAAGGTGTGTCTCTTGTAGACAGCATATGTATGGGTCCTGTTTCTTTATCCACGCTGCTACCCTATGTCTTTTGATTGGATCATTTAATCCATTTACATTTAAGGTTATTATTGATATGTAGTTGTTTATTGCCATTTTATTCTTTAAAGCTGTATTTTTTTTTTTTTTTTTTTTGCTATATTCTTTTCTCCCTTTGAACTGTTCACACTAGGCCCCTTAGAATCTCTTGCAGGATTGGTTTGGTTTTAATGAATTCCTTGAGGTTTTCTTTGTCTGGAAAGCTCTTTATTTCTCCTTCAATTTTAAACGTTAGCCTTGCTGGATAGAGTAGTCTTGGTTGTAGGTTCTTGTTCTGCATTACTTTGATTATATCTTGCCATTTCCTTCTGGCCTCAAGTGTTTCTGTTGAGAAGTCTGATGTCATCCTAATGGGGGCTCTTTTGTAGGTGAGAGTCTTTTTTTCTCTAGCAGCTTTTAAGATTTTTTCTTTATCCATTAGCTTTGGTATTTTATCTATGATGTGTCTTGGTGTAGATCTTTTTGGGTTTCTCTTTAATGGGGTTCTGTGTGCCTCTTGAAGATGTAGAATGTTTCCCAGCCTTAATTTAGGGAAGTTTTCTGCTATGATTTGATTGAACAAAGTTTCCATTTCCTGTCCTCTTTCCTCTTCTTCAGGTACCCCTATGATGCGAATGTTGTTTCTTCAGGTTGTCAGAGAGCTCCCTTAGAGTTTCCTCACATTTTTTGAATCTCTTTTCCTTTTTTTTCTCTGCTTCTGTGACTATGTTTATTGTGTCCTCTACCTCACTGATTCGATCCTCAGCGTGATTCATCCTGCTTTTAATTCCTTCCATTGTGGTCTTCAGTTCTGATACTGTATTTGTCATTTCTGTCTGGTTCTTTTTTATTATTTCAATTTCATTTTTTATACTTGTTATCTCTTTATTTAGGTGCTCATAGTGACTATCCATTGTTGCTCTAATTTCTTTGAACATCCTAACTATCATTATTCTAAAGTCTGCTTCTGGTAGTTTGGTTATATCTGGTTCATTCAGGTCCTTCTCTGGGGATTTCTCTTGGTTGATTTGGTTTGCATTCCTCTGCCTGCCCATTTTATCTGAGTGTAAGCAAGTTGTGGCCACTGGAGTCTAGTATGTGTTGCCTTTGTGTTCTCTAGGTGTGGTCTGTCTGCAGGCTTGCCACCCCCTCTGTCGCTGCCTAGGGCGGTTTGGTGTGGGCGTTGCCAGCGCCGGCTCACTGCAGCTATTGCTGTGGTTTCTGCCTCTCCTTTGCGGGAGGGGCTGTCACTCAAGTCACTAGCGTTAGCACCCAGGGCAGAGATGAGCACCTTTGCTCAGCTGCGGAACCGGCCTTTCTCCGGAAGGCTTATGCCCAGCCCCCGCAGTCAGAGCCTGTTCGCCACCGTTTTGTGGGTTGGGCGGGGCTTTTGACGTGCTCTCAGCTGTGAGCCTTTGCCCGTCCAGAATTTAGCCCCGCCCTCGAGGCCAGGGCCCTCCTGCTCAGGGACTGAAACCAAAAACCGGGGATTATTGGGCCGGGCGTGTTTGCTGGCGTGCGCACAGCGGCTAGCTTCCGGTCGTTCCGGCTCCTACCCCGCCCCCACGCTCGGAGCAAGCTCGGGCACGTAGGGTAGGAATCCGCAGTTTCTCCGGCCGGGCAGGGAGAGCAGCGTGAGCTCAGCCGGGAACTTCCGCTGGTCTCAGTGTCTCCCTCGCCCCCAACTTAGGAGCCCGCTTGCGCCCACAGATGGCACGCTGAGGTTTCTCCTTCTGGGCGGGGTTGGCAGCGTGAGCCTCGGGCCCCTCGCCCGTCCCTGGTCTTAGCCCGGTGCCCGCGGTCAGGGCCGGCTAGCGCAGGGTCGCAGGGCTGATCTCTGCCCGTATTTTTCCCCACAAGTGGGGTCACAGGTGGCCCGCAGCTGCCGGACAGCTTTTGCGCGTCCTCTCTGCCCCTGCTGGGCTAGCCCGAACCCACACTGTTACGCCCACACCGACAGGACCGCGTTTCGGCGTCCTGTCCCGGCCATAGGCTTCAGCAACCTCAGGGGGCTAGAAGTGCCCTAAGTCTCCACACTGTAGGCTTGGGAGCTCCCTCCCTCTAGGCAGGTCTGCTCTAATTGCCGCGGGAGAGCTTGTTTGGCTAGTGTCCTGTCTCCCTTTGCTGGTATTGCTAGTTCCAGGGGAAATATTCGTTTTCGATTAGGGAAGTGACTTAGCCCATGGGTCGGGGTGGCTGTCCCTCAGAGTGTCTCCATGCCTTCAGTCCACTCTTTGTTCCCGCTGCTCTGTTCCTCTCCTCTGTCCCAGTTCCCCGGAGCCCCGGGTGCGTGGTTGTGAGAGAGGCTTTCTGAGCTGTCCCTTTAAAGAGATTTTTGGGTCTGAGAAGACTCTCTCTTTTTCACAAATAGTATCCTCACTTGCTTCACAGCTCGATACTGTCCAAACACCTCTTCTAGGCTCTGGGACTGCAGTCTGGGGCTTGGTTCCTGGGACCCAGGTCCCTCCCTCTCCGCCAAACTCTCCTCCCGCCACGCGGTTCTCTCCGGGCTGCCGTTTGCTCCGGGGAGCTGGGCAGCCCTCTTTGCGTTTTCGCTATTCCTACCAGTCTCAATGTGGCTTCTTCTGTGTTCCTTGGTTGAAGAGTCCACTTAGTTTTGCTCAAAGTTGGTTTATCCAGATGATGGTTCTTAAAATTGAGTTATAATCCACTTTGGTTCTGGGAGTTGGAAGTTGGTACGTCTGCCTACTCCATCGCCATCATCCCGAACTCGCCCTATTCATTTTTTATTGAAAGTTTGTACCCTTTTACCAACATCTCCCTATTTTCTCCACACACACCCTAGTCCCTGGCAACCAACTTCTACTCTTTGTTTCTAGGCTTTGACTGCCTTTATGTATTTTTGGTTGTTTGTTTAGATTTCACATATAAGAGATACCATATATGATTTGTCTTTATCTGGTTTATTTCACTTAGTATAATGCTTTCCATATTCATCCATGTTGTCACAAAAGGTAAGATTTCATTCTTTTTTAAAGCTGCGTAACATCTCATTGTATAAAATACCACATTTTTTATCTATAGCAATGTGTTTAAATAAAAGAATCCCTTACCCAAGCTAAGAACTCTCCCTAGCTAAGACAAGTATTGTTAACTTTATTTCTATAGTACTACAGAAAGTTTTGCCTGCATTTGAAATTCTGAAAGGCAGAACTAGTTGACATGCAAATTACATATTATATTATAAATGTAAAAAATTAAACTACTAACAATAAACAAGACAAGTTTTATAATACAAGTATCTACTACAAAGTAGGCACTCAGTATGTGGATATTAATAAACACTTCTAATTGTAACACTGACTAAAATACCTAAATTTATTGTGTACTTATAGCTGAGGCAAGTTATAATCATTATCTTGTTTAAGTCTCAAAGCTGTCATATAAGGTGGGTTGTATATCACTCACATTATATAAATATGAAAAATTAAACACAGGTACGCTAAACACCACAAATACGCAATCTCTCTCTCACACACACTTTTTTTGTCAAATTCTTATTTTTCTTGGTCTAAGAAAACACTATAGAAGAGATATTTGAATAGATGCAGACAGGGCTTATACCAAGCTGTCCAGCCTGATAAAATGTCTAATGAAACAACAGTTCATTAAATGAGGTTAGACTACTTTACACTAATCACACCACTGCTTAATAAAGAACTTACTGCTAGAATTCTAGTGACCCAAAAGAGTTAAACAGCAAATTAGGCATTTACAGCTAAATAACAATGTAGCCTCCAGGTACCAATATATATATGTGTGTATGTATATATGTATATGCTATTACTTTTTTACTTTCAGCTTGAAATAGTATGAATAACCTAGACTTCTAGAAACAATCAAAACCTTCCCCATGTTTTCCTCTATACTTTTCCTAAAAATGGATTCCACATCCACACTGGTTCTTCGGGAGAATTAGAACTTATTACACATTTTTTACAGAACTCTAAAGTTTAGAATACAAAGACGTAATTCACATTTACCTAAAAGTATTTTATTTTTTACATCTCTCATTTTTTCTAAATCCTCTTTTTCAAAAATAATTAGTTTTAGTAACAGACCTAAAGTACCAAGACTTTGGTTTCATCCTAATTGTTTTTGATAATGTGCAACTATTTATTTAGATGAGATGAATCACATTTTAGAAATATGTAAGTGGTGTGTGTGTGTGTGTGTGTGTGTGTGTGTGAATTAAGTATAAATTAGTGTCCTAGATTTACTAGGTAAGAGACAATATCCTGAGATTGTCAACCCACCTTATAACAGATTTAACAGTTATTTGACCTGTCAAAAATACTGCAGTATTCTAGTCAAGTGTTCCTGAAATACTCCACTATTATTACTATTTAGATTCTCTCAAGTTAAATAGCTAGACAAATAACATGACTCCTAGTGGTTCACCCCAACCTATTTGTAGGGGAACAGATGCCTGTATTTGAAAGTCTACATATATGACATTTGAATACAAGCAACTGAAATTAAATTTTTAAAAATTGTTATTCTTCTTTAACGACTTGGGGAAAAAATGTTCTTGATGTCTTTTCTGGCTTTGTCAGAAAATCCCCAGGATAGATAGAATCCCTGCAGCTTATTTTTTTTTTTTAAAGTGATCCTAATGGATTTTACCTATTGAATAAAAACATCAGGGATTCAACCAGAGAATAGATGATTGTCAATGCTGTTAAACCACACAAGGAAGGATGGAAATTTAAAGTAGGCAACCTAGTGTGAGGAAAGCTGAGCAGGAAAAAAATCCTCTTTTATTTTTTTGAAACTCTTAACTTAGATTTCATTTCAGACAACAAACTCTTTGTCCTTCATTCTTCCCTCTAAGATGATTTTGTTTTCCTCCATTCTCTCTTTTGTAGAAGGTGGGGTTAATGTTAGCATTCTTGCCTCTCAGAAAATAAAAGGAATTTTTGAATTAGTTTTAAAAATATAAATAACTAAACTTTAGAGGACTGCCTAACCATAAAGCATATACTAATAATATTAAGACTTTTAGGTGCCCTCTGCAGACTAAGAACTAATTTGGGAATCTTTTCATCTCTGATGTAAAACTTGGCTGCTTCGGTTTCCCAGAGTTTGGTTGCTAAAAATGGTTGGGGAAAGAAAGAGAGCAGTATGCCATGGTGTACTCTGGGCATGCATTTGTGAAACTCACACTGGCTATTTCCAATAGTCAGAGGCTTGACAAGAGCACTATTTTCTGAATCATAAATAGGAAATGGCACATAAATATGAATTATTTATGTCATAAGTTAGCAATTTTAGTTCATGGGAGCTAGAAACAGTGTCTCATTTTTTTAAGGTGCAATAGGAATTGTAAAAATTGAAACATGATTAATATTGATGGAAAATATCAGCACATCTGACTTATTATATCCTGGTTTCCAAAGAAGTCTAACTTTATCTATATCACAGGACAGTCTCATCTCTAGGGTAATTTAAATGTTAGGCAAAATGAGGAAAACACATCAGAGGCAAGAATGGTGAGAACATAACCACATTTTTTTTTTTTTTGACAGAGACAGAGACACAGAGAGGGACAGATAGGGACAGACAAGAAGGGAGAAAGATGAGAAACATCATTTCTTTGTTGCGGCACCTTGGTTGTTCATTGATTGCTTTCTCCTATGTGCCTTTACCATGACGTGTTGGGGGGGGGGAATGTTAGGGGACTACAGTAGAGCGAGTGATCCCTTGCTCAAGCCAGTGACCATGGATGGGGTCATCTCTGTGATCCTATGCTCAACCCAGAAACCCTGTGCTCAAGCTGGATGAGCTGATATTTAAGCCGGAGACCTCGGGTTTTAGAACTTGGGTCGTCCCTGTCCCAGTTCGACGTTCTATCCACTACCGCCTGGTTAAGCTAACCACATTTTTTAAAGCTTGTAGAAACCTCAGAAACAAAACTGACTTAGACATTCTCTATTCGACATTATCAGGCAAGCTCATCTGGAACAGTATGTGGTCAAGCATGGGAATCTCACTCTATCTACCAAGAGCTTTGTCTTTGCAGACGTTGTTCTAAAAAAGAAAAGGGGGAAAATTCAATGGCTTTTTGTTGTTTTAAATATATATCCTTGAATGGAAGCCAACGATTTAGCTTATGTGTTTTCTTTGAAGAGAAAGGGAAATTAATAATGAATATTGATCTTGTCTACACCAGAGAGATATTTTTAATACAATTATAATGCATGAGGTTTACAAACCTACTTACTCATAGACAATAGAAGGTGCCTTCTTTTTTGTTATTTCAATGTTTAAAATCATAACTTTGCAGACATTATATACTAGAAGATATTTTTATGTCAATTTACAGTTTTTATAACTAAACTAAAAGTAGGTTACATGCCCTGTCTGAAAAGAATACCAAATTAGTTAAAGCATTAGAAATAGAAACCAAGTCTCATAATTCTCTATTCAGTATTCCAGTTCACACTGAAACTTTGAATTATTGAAAAATAATTCAAAGAATGATGCCTGACCAGGTGGTGGCGCAGTGGACAGAGCGTTGGACTGGGACTCTGAGGACACAGGTTCAAAATCCCAAGGTCGCTGGCTTGAGCGCAGGCTTATCTGTTTTGAGCAAGGCTCACCAGCTTGAGCCCAAGGTCACTGGCTTGAGCAAGGGTTCACTTGGTCTGCTCTAGCCCCTGGTAAAGGCACATATGAAAAAGCATCAATGAACTAAGCTGCTGCAATGAAAAATTGATGTTTCTCATCTCTCTACTGTCCTGTTTGTCTGTCCCTATCTATCCCTCTCTCTGTATCTCTCTCTGTCTCTATTACACACACAAAATAATAATAATAATAATTCTAAGAAAGAAATACTCTTATGAGGACTATACAGTTGAAATGGAACAATTGACCCTGTATTAAACTTCCATTGAACAAGAACTTTATTCTCATTTAAGTTAAGCTATAAATGTCTGACCTATGGTGGCACAGTGGATGAAGCATTAATCTGGAACACTGAGGTCATTGGTACAAAACCCTGGGCTTGCCAGTTCAAGGCACATATGGAAAGAGTTGATGCTTTCTGCTCCTCCCCTCTTTTTCTCTCCTCTCTCTATAATCAGTAAAAATAATCTTTAAGTTAAGTTAGGATTAAAAAATAAAGATACATATTTCTTCTATAGAAAGGTATTATAAACTTATTTAAACATTTGCTTCAAGAGCACACAGTCTTTTTATTAAATTTTATTTAGAAAATTAATTTTAATGGGTGACATTGATCAACTAGAGTATATAGATTCAGAAAAAATATCTCCAGATCATTTTGACATTTGATTATGTTGTATACCCATCACCCAAAGTCAAATTGTCCTCTGTCACCTTTTATTTGGTTTTCTTTATGCAATTCCTAATGCACTCTTATCTATGTCCATGAGTCTCAATTTTGTATCCCACCTATGTATGAAATCATACAGTTCTTATTTTTTCTGATTTACTTATTTCACTCAGTATAATGTTATCAAGGTGCTCCATGTTGTTGTAAATGATACTATGTCATCATTTCTTATGGCTGAGTAGTATTCCATAGTATATATGTACCACATCTTCTTTATCCAGTCATCTATTGAAGGACTTTTTGGTTGTTCCATGTCTTGGCCACCATGAACAATGCCGCGACGAACATGGGGCTGCATGTGTCTTTACGTAGCAATTTTAAGTTTTGGGGGTAGATACCCAGTAGAGGGATTGCTGTGTCATATGGCAGTTCTATTCTTAATTTTTTGAGGAACCACCATACTTTCCTTCATAATGGTTGTACTACTTTACATTCCCACCAACAGTGGATGAGGGTTCCTTTTTCTCCACAGCCTCTCCAACACTTGTTATTACCTGTCTTGTTGATGATAGCTAATCTAACAGGTGTAAGGCAGTATCTCATTGTAGTTTTGATTTGTATTTCTTTAATAGCTAGTGAAGATGAGCATCTTTTCTTATATCTATTGGTCATTTGTATTTCTTCTTGGAAGAAGTGTCAGTTCATGTCCTCTTCCCATTTTTTATTGGATTGTTTGCTTGTTTGTTGTTGAGTTTTGTGAGTTCTTTGTATATTTTGGATATTAAGTTCTTATCTGAGCTGTTTTTTGAAAATATCATGTCCCATTTATTTGGCTGTCTGTTTGTTTTGTTGTCAGTTTCTTTTTCTGTGCAAAAGCTTCTTAGTCTGATGTAGTCCCATTCATTTATCTTTGCCTTCACTTCCCTTGCCTTTGGAGTCTAATTCATAAAATGTTCTTTATGGTCAAGGAAGGTCCATGAATTTAGTACCTATGTTTTCTTCTATGTAATTTATTGTTTTATATCTTATATTTAGGTCTTTGATTCATTTTGAATTATTTTTAGCACAAGGAGACAAACTGTAATCAAGTTTCATTCTTTTGCATGTTGTTTTCCAGTTTTCCCAGCACCATTTAATAAAGAGGCTTTCTTTTCTCCATATGTGTTTTTGGCTTCTATATCAAAAATTATGACCATATATATGTGGTTTTATTTCTGGGCTCTCTATTCTGTTTCAATGGTCTGAGTGTCTATTTTTCTGCTAATACCATGTCGTTTTGATTAACGTGGCTCTGTAATATAATTTGAAGTCATGTATTGTAATGCCACCAGTTTCGTTCTTTTTCCTTAGGATTACTTTGGCTATTTGGAGTTTTTTATAGTTCCATATAAACCTGGTGATTTTTTTGTTCCATTTCTTTAAAAAATGACATTGGAATTTTGATGGGAATTGCATTAAATTTGTATATTGCTTTGGGTAATATGGTCATTTTAACTATATTTATTCTTCCTATCCAAGAACAAGAAATATTTTTCCATTTCTTTGTATCTTTTTCTATTTCCTTTAAAAATGCTTTGTAGTTTTCATTATATAGGTCCTATACATTCTTTGTTATGTTTACTCCTAGGCATTTTTTTGTTGTTGGAACTGTAAAAGAGACTTTTTTTTAGTTCATTTTCTGAAGTTTCATTGTTGGCATTTAAGAAGGCAATAGACTTCTGTACATTAATTTTGTATCCTGCAACTTTACTGTTTGGTTTATTGTTTCTAAAAGTCTTTCTGTGGAGTCTTTTGGGTTTTAGATGTACAGGATTATATTATCTGCAAAAAGTGAAACCTTTACTTCTTCTTTCCCAATATGAATGCCTTTTATTTCTTTCTCTTGTCTGATTGCTCTGGCTAGAACTTCCAGCACTACTTTGAATAAGAGTGGAGAGAGTAGGCAGCCTTGTCTTGTTCCTGATTTTAGAGGAAAAGTCTTCAGTTTTTTGCCATTTAATATGATGTCAGCTGACGGTTTGTCATAACTGGCCTTTATTATGTTGAGATATTTTCCTTCTATACCCATTTTGTTGAGTGTTTTAAACATAAAATACTGTTGTATTTTATCGAATGCCTTTTCTGCATCTATTGATAGGATCAAATTGTTTTTGTTCTCTGTTTTGTTGATATGGTGTATTACGTTAATTGTTGTTGAATTCAAATGTATGTTGAACCATCCTTGTGATTCAGGAATGAATCCCACTTGATCATGATGAAATATTTTTTAATGTGTTGTTATATTTGATTTGCTAGTATTTTGTTTAAGATTTTAGCGTCTGTATTCATTAGAGGTATTGGTATGTAGTTTTCTGTTTTTGTATTGTCCTTGTCAGGTTTTGGTATGAGGGTTATGTTGGTCTCATAAAATGTGTTTGGAAATATTGTTTCTTCTTCAATTTTTTGGAAGACTTTGAGTAGAATAGAAACCATATCTTCGTTGAAAGTTTGATAGAACTCACCTGTATAGCTGTCTTGTCCTGGACTTTTATTTTTTGGGAGGTTTTTGATAGTTGTTTCTATTTCCTCCCTGCTTATGGGTCTGTTTAGGCTATCTACTTCATGATTCAGTCTAGGAGATTATATTGTTCTATGAATTTATCCATTTCTTCTCGATTATTAAATTTCATGGCATATAGTTTTTCATAGTATTCTATGATAATTTTTTGTATATCTATGATATCAGTGGTGATTCCTCCTCTTTCATTTTGGATTTTGTTATATGAGTCCTTTCTCTTTTTTCCTTAGTGAGTCTTGACAAGGGTTTGTCAACTTTGTTGATCTTTTCAAAGAACCAGCTCCTTGTATTATTGTTTTTTCTATAGTTTTTCTGTTCTCTATTTCACTTATTTCTGCTCTTGATTTTTATTATTTCCTTTCTTCTGCTGGTTTTGGGTGCCTTTGTTCTTCTTTTTCTAGTTCCTTAAGATGTGATGTTAGTTTGTTTACTTGGGCTCTCTCTTGTTTTTCATAAAAACCTATAGTGATATGAACTTTCCTCTTATTACTGCTTTTGCGGCATCCCAGAGATTCTGATATGACGTGTTGTCATTTTCATTTGTCTGTATATATCTTTTGATCTCTGCTTTTATTTCTTCTTTGAACCACTCATTTTTTTAGAAGTACATTGTTTAATTTCCACATTTTTGTTGTTTTGTTTATTTCTTTTTAGCAGTTGAATTCTAGTTTTAAAGTTTTGTGGTCAGAGAATATGCTTGGTATAATTTCAATCTTTCTGAATTTGTTGATATTAGTTTTGTGGCCCAACATATGGTCAATTCTTCAGAATGTTCCATGTACACTGGAGAAAAATGTATACTCTGGCATTTTGGAATGAAATGTCCTTTAGATGTCTATTATATCCAATTGTTCTACTATTTCGTTTAAGGCCCATATTTCTTTATTACTTTTCTGTTTAGATGAATGATCTAGAGCTGTCAGCAGTGTATTGAGGTCTCCAAGTATGATGGTATTTTTGTCGGTTATTATTTTTAGATCAGTTAGTAGATGTCTTATATACTTTGGTGATCCTTGGTTTGGTGCATATATATTAAGAAGTGTTATGTCCCCTTTATCATTATGAAATAACCATCTTTGTTTCTGATTACCTTTGCTGTCTTGTAGTCAGCATTGTTAGATATGAGTATGGCTACACCTGCTTTCCTTTGGATATTGTTTGCTTAGAGAAATATTTTCCAACTTTTCACTTTGAATTTCTTTTTATCCTTGTAGCTTAGATGTGTTTCTTGAAGGCAGCATACAGTTGGATTTCTTTTTTTTTTTATCCACTCTGCTACTCTGTGTCTTTTTATTGGTGAGTTCAATTCATTTACATTTAAAGTATTATTGACACTTGAGGGTTTCTTATTGCCATTTTATATAATGCTTTCTGATAGCTCTGTTTCTTGTTTGGTTTTTCTCTTTTGTTTTTCTGTCATTTGTTTTTGTTTGGTTGTATTCCATACTTCTTTCCTCTGTTTCTTCTTTTATAAACCATGTGTTTCTGTAGTGGTTTCTTCACGGGTGGTTACTATTAGGTAATAAAAAGGATATATCATATTCATTGTAGTCCAATATCTCATGAGTGCTTCTGCACTCTATCCTCTTTTGCTACTGCTAATCTTTGTTCTCTCCCCTTTTTTGTTTTTGTTGTCACAGATTATTCTTGTGTTTATTGTAATCTTGTTGGAGCTTTTACTTGTGATTTTGTTTTATTTTGTTCTTTGTATCTGGTTGAATAACCCCCTTTAGTATTTCCTGAAGTAGGGGTTTTCTGGTGATAAATTCCCTTATCTTCTCTATGTCTGTGAATGTTTTTATTTCCCCTTCATATTTGAAGGATAGCTTTGATGGATATAGTATTCTTGGCTGGAAGTTCCTCTTTTTCAGTAACTTAAATATTGGGGTCTAATCTCTTCTAGCTTGTAGTGTTTCTTCTGAGAAATCTGATGATACCCTAATGGGCCTTCCTTTATATGTTGTATTCTTCTTTTTGCTGGCTGCCTTGAGGATTTTTTCTTTGTCATTGGTTTGTGGTAATTTCATTACGATGTGTCTTGGAGTAGGTCTGTTTGGGTTAAGGTAACTCGGTGTTCTGTTTGCTTCTTCAATTCAAGGCTCTAATTCCTTCCATAGGCTTAGGAAGTTCTCATTATTTGTTTGAATAGGTTCTCCATTCTTCTTTCTCTCTCTTCTCCTTCTGATATATCCATTATTCTTATGTTGCTCTTTCTGATGGAGTCAGACAATTCCTGTAGAGCTTTCTCATTTTTTTAAATTCATGAGTCTCTCTCCTCTTCTCTCTGTAGTATCTCTAGTTGCCTGTCTTCTATGCCACTAATTCCCTCTTCTATCTGGCCTGTTCTATTACCTAAGCTGGTTACCTCATTGTTCAGTTCATGTATTCAGTTTTTGATCTCTGTTTGGTTCCTTTTAATAGTTTTAATTTCCTCGGTGAAATATTCTCTTTGTTCGTTAAATTGTTTTTTGAGCTCTCTAAATTGCCTTTCCTTGCTTTGTTGTATTTCCCTGAGTATTTTTAGGACTTCAATTTTTCATTCTCTGTAATTTAACTCCAAGGTTTCCAAGTAATTGAGCTTTCTTCTAGAGGTTTTTCATCGTCTATCTGAGCTACAGTTTTGTCTTTTGTATCCATGATATTTGATTTCTTTTTCCTTAATGGCATTTGAGAGTGGTATTGTTAATAACACTAATAAGAGATAATTAAAAAGGTACAGTGAAAAAATGAAAATTCTATAATGATTAGTGGAACAAAAACTATAGAGAACAAGGAGCAGGAACTTAGAGAAAATGACAAAAGAGATTTAAAAAATGAAGTAAAATACATGCGAAATCCCACAAAGAAAAATATGAATCCATTCCAAAATATAATAATTTGATGGTAAATAATATGTGTTTTTTGTTTTTGTTTTTGTTTTTTTTACACGGACAGAGGAATAAATAAATAGGGACAGACAGACAAGAACAAAGAAAGATAAGAAGCTTCAATCATCAGTTTTTTGTTGTGACACTTTAGTTGTTCATTGATTGCTTTCTCATATGTGCCTTGACCGCAGGCCTTCAGCAAACCGAGCAACACCTTGCTCACGCCAGATGGGCCCACGTTCAAGCTGGCGGCCTTGGGGTCTCGAACCTGGGTCCTCAGCATCCCAGTCCAACATTCTGTCCACTGCGCCACCACCTGGTCAGGCGGTAAACAATATTTGAATAAAAGAAAAAGAGAGAAGAAAAAAGTAAAGTTTTCTGAAATAAAACCCTCATAAAAAACAAAAATGAAAAATGTAACAACTATGGATAATGACATTTAAAAGGAAAAGGAAAGAATAAAAAGGAAAGAAGATAAATGACCAAAATGAAAAAAAAAGTTATAACAATGTAATTTTTTCCTGGTTTTGAGAGGTAGCTTCTCCCCTTTTTTTGGTAGGTGGCGCTTTACTACAGGTTTTGCCCCTGTGGGGTTCTTGGGCAAAGGTTTGCTGGTTTGTCACTGTGACAATGACATAGGCTGGGCCTCAGATCCATTGGTAGGCGGGGCTTGTTAGGGCTTGGAGGTTCTGACAGTTGGAGTCTCAGACTTCCAAATGTCTCTCCCCATGTCTCTCCCAGCTGAGCTAGCAGCCTAGGGACTTAACCATGAGGCTCACCCCAGACATGGTTTGCAGAGCAGGTGGCTCCAAGAGCAGCCAGGTTCCTCTTCCAGTACCACTAAAAAGCACAGTTCTGGGTAAGGCTGTGCCAACCAGAGCCACCAGTGAGAGCAGGCAGAACTGGGATCCGATTTCAAATCTGGTGCCTTTCTAAGGGGCGGCAGACAGGTCTAGCACGTCTCAGCATGCCACGGGCTGGGAACCAATTGCAAATCAAGCGCCTAAGGGCCCCTAGGCATGTCTAGCATGCCTCAGCAAGCCATGGGTCTGATCTCCACTGGCTTCTCCCTCTCGCACTTTTTGGTAGCCTGCAGCAACAGTCACATGTGCACCTAGTCGCCATGACTCTAGCAATGCACACAGAGTTCTGCACTCACCCATGCAGGTGCACCACGCCTGTGGTTTTAGTCAGAGCTGGGAATGCACTCCAAAGCCTGCATAGGCCCAGTGGGAGGTACCCCACCCAGGCATTCTAAGGCCAAACAATCCTGGCCGGTGTCTGTGCCCTGTGCTGGTGGTTGTGGAGCTGGAAATGCACAAAGATGGTGGCAACAGCCCATGAAGATGCAGATTGCTGATAACCTCGGGCTAAGCCCTGCAGTCCATGTGCACACGCGTGCACACGCCAGTGGTGCCAGGTGGAGCCACTTGCACATTGCCAGTGATTGTGGAGCCCAGAATGCACAAAGATGCTGGCGCTAGAGCCAGCTCACTCGGGCACCCCTCACCAGTAACCTTAGGTGGAACCTGCCACTCGGATGCAAGCTCTGCTTCCATGATCCCAGGCAGAGCTAGTATATTATCTCTTCTGCTTGAGCATCCACCCTAACCCAGCTCCTTCCCTCTGCCTCAGACCCTCCATTTCGCTCGGCTCCAGACAAAAGTGCCACTTCCTCAGATCAGTGAGGAAAGCAAAATACCCCAATCTCCATCTTATTTCCTTCAGAGTAGATTGTATATTCAGCTACATTTTCGCCCAATCATACCTTTGTCTGGTGTGTGTATATTTCAGGTGCTCCTGAGATTTTTTATGTGTTTAGTTGTTAAATTTGTTGAAATTTCAAGGGGAGAGACTGGGAGCACCCCTCACGGCACCATTTCTCTGACATCACTCCCATACATACAGTTTTAAAAATTAAAATAGCAGTCTTAGTCAAAGCCAGAGCACCAATGTGTAATATCTGCAAGGACTGTCACTCGAGTGTGTTAAAACTTTAAAAAGGCATTATTTATAACATGAGCTCAATTACACTATAGATGAGAAAAAAATAGAGCTCTAAAATGAAATGAATTTTCTAAAGTCAAGCTGCTGAAGAATAAAACTTCTAACTTGAACCTCTTCTGTTGACTTTGTCTAGTGCTCTTGTGGTGCAGCACGCTTATTTATTTGTTTTATGATTATGATCATATAATCAATAAATGTACCTATAAATAATACATAAATCATTATGGCAAATATGTAGAGATAATGCTTGAAATTTGACAATATTTGTTTAATCTTTAACAATAGAAAAAAATTTTAGGTGAAAGGAGGGGAGACAGTGAGACAGACTTCTGCATGCACTCTGACCAGGATCCACCAGGCAACCCATGTCTGGGGCCAATGCTTGAGTACTAAGTGTTTTTTTTTAGCATCTGAGCCTGATGTTCTTCATCGAAGCTATCCTCAGCACCTGGCGCCAAGATTGAGCCAATCAAGACCCTGGCTGTGGGAGGAGAAAAGGGAGGGTAGGAGAAGCAAATGGTTGCTTCTCCTATAAGCCCTGACTGAAAATTGAACCCAGGATGCCTATATGCCGGGTTGATGCTCTGCCACCAAGCCACCAGCCAGGGCTGCACATATTTTAAAAAACTTACACAATGTTAGTCTTGAAATATTGTATGTGCTTCTTATAGAAGCAACCATATTTCCAAAGAAAAATTAGTGGAGTTACCATTGATTGAGCACTGCTTGCTATGTGCCAGGTCATAGCCTCATGGTCCTTCAGCCTCATCTACTTAGGAGACACAACTCTAATCAGGATTTAAAACTGTTTTATCTCCTCAGACAGGAGGATACACCTAGACATAGTAATGTTAGCAGGAGTTATCACCAGGGAAGCTGGTCCCAACGAGGCATCTAGTCTTAAATGGACAAATGGTTACTAAGTTAAGAATCTAAGGTAAGAGCACTGGCCAGTTTTAGTAGATTTGGGAAACATCATAAAAGCCTTCTGACTAGATGAGATAGAAGGATGAAGTGATTGGTTAATTGAAAGTTACTTGAACAGATATTATTAAAAGAGATATACATATTGAGCTTGTTCTTACTGAACACCTACATGTTTATATACATTTACAATTTTTAGATAGTCAGGCCAAAGACTTTTGGGAGACTAAATATCTGTGATCTGACTCTCAAGCTACCTTTTTTTTTTTTTTTTTGCAGAAACCATAATGATACTTAATTATCTAAGATTTCTAGTTTAAGCAAGAACATTTTAAGACCCTTAAATTCAAACTGAATGTAGAATCTCTCTAGATTGTGGATTATTTTTATTTTTTCCCATCCATTATTTTAGAGGTGTATGTACACCTAATTTGAAAGTACTTATTGTTTTTCAAGGTATTAAACTTAATTTTCATGGTTACCAAAATTTTTTTTAGTTCAGATTTTATTATATTCTGTAATGTCTAAATTACATAATTACAAGAACAATTTAACTGGCATATATATGCAGGCTTAATTGCTAAAAGAGTGACTTTTCGTAAGGCATGCTAGTGGCCAGCATTCAGTATACCTGGGTATATGTGAGTATTGTGCAAAGAGAAAGGAAAACGTCAATTAGTCTAAAAAAAGCACTCCATGCATGACGATCAAGGAAAGATACCACAAAGCATTTACTTCAATAAGGAAATTCAGCAGTCTGCAATCTTCTATCAAGGTCGGTTCAGAACTATTAAGATTTCTTGGGTTGAATAGATTTAGCTAAAGGAGCTCTAGTTTCTCTAAAAGAAAAATGGTTGTCATTATTAAGGCTGAAAGCTTGCTTTGGTAGGCTTGCTGAAATAACCACCTGTGTGCCTAGGCTTGGAGTGCTTTCAGTTTATCTATTATATTTGCCTTTGGAAAATATGTTAATTTGTAAGCATTGTATTTATATTGAGGCCATAATAGTATGCTGTGCCTATATTTAAAGATATTTGGTATGTTTGAAAATACCAGAATAGTAATATAATATATTTGTAGAGATGTTTTTCACAATATCTTCATGGAACATAAAACCTGCTGTTGCCCTGGATGGATGACTCAGCAGATAAAGCATTGACCCAGAAAGCCAGAGGTCCTGGGTTCGACCCCCTGGGGCACATATGAGAAACAATCAATAAATCAATAAGTGCACAACCAAATAGAACAACTAGGGGAAACAATGAGTTAATTCTTTTCTCTCTCTCTCTTTCTCTCTCTCTCTCTCTTTCACCTTTCCCCACTGCCTCTCCTCTCTCTCTTGCTTAAATTAATGGAAAACAAACAAACTATTCTTGTGTTTTCCAGTTCAGTAAATTAAATAATAATCATCTTTTCCTCCATGCATCCTGAAAGCTGTTCTACATCACAAAAATTCCTCATGGCAGAAGCTTTTATGTAACAAGTTCTTACACAAAATATTCAATATTTTATCATCTGAAAAATTCTCTAAGGAAACTAGCAGTCATCCTAAAAGTTTTCTAATAGAAACACCTTTCTTCTATGATTTGATTCATAAAAGCTTGTGTCTCTCTTTTCAAAAAGGTGATCCATTAAGCACATTGCATATAGAATACTCCAGTTCTCTGTTAATGCTCTCAAAGAGCTTATGTTTATCTGTTTTTACATTTTGATAAATTAAAAGACTGTGTACATTTTAACTGGTAAATCTGTCAACCAGATTTATTGGCATTTATAAATAACCTCTTAAAAATTTGTTGAATTGGGTGAAATGTGCCAATTTAGAGCTATTTTTCATTGAAGTAAAAGCAAAAATATGTATTTTCTCCTTTAAACATTAAATTTTCCATAAAAAGTTCAGCCCAATTTCTGCCATGTCATTTTAATAATGTATTGTTTTATACTATTAAAAGTAAAACCAATTTTTAAGGCACATAATAATATTTTGGTTTACATAATACAGAGGCTTAACTGTACAAAATGTTAAATACCAGGATTGTTTTTTGTTTGATATCTTTTTTTTTTTAACATTTGTATAAGTGGGGTCAAACAAAGGCATCTGCTTAACAAGCATTAAGTGAACAAACATTATTTAAGAGTATAAAATTATACTGGATATCAACTAATAAAGGGTGACTTTTAGCAATGTCTTCTAACTACTTTATTCAAAGGATTATTTTAAGCATGTTTTTACCAGAACTTTTTGCAATGTTTGATGTTGCTATTAACACCCTCCTACAAGTACAGACATACTTTTCTTTTATTACATGACCTTCTCTTGATTATTTACTCACACATCTGCCTATTCATTCCATCCCCCACTGCAGATCTTTTCCCCAGCCTACACCTCAAACTGCTACTGCCCTTGGGGTTTTTTCCATCCTTGAACTCTGCCTTTTCTATGATTTACCTGGATGACCTTATCCATCTTAATGACTTCAATCAACACAATTCCAAAATCGGTAGCTCTAGCTTCTTCTCCAGATAATTCAGCTATCTCATTCTAATAAGTCTGGTTTGTCTTTTCATAATAACACTGCATAATTCATATGGTTTACAAGTACAATATTTATTTCTTGTGTATGGCTCTGCTCCTGATTATGTTGAGATGTGAACCATTATAGGATGGCTGAGAAAATAAATCCCAAGTTCTGAGATGCTCATGGTAGAAAACAGGAGAGCAGGAGCAGTCACAGTAATTGAAAATATGTCTCTTACGGCCTCTGCTTAAAACTGGCAAACTCAAACTCCTTCTCTCATTTATTTAGTCTAAGAAAATCACAGGGCCAAGGCCAAAATTAATGGGGCAAAGAAGTATTAAGGCTTGGCAAAGAGCAGAAACGAATTTTGAAATGTGAACAAATTAAACAGTCTTTCAAATGATTATACCTGAAAGTAGTAGATTCAAGTTAATAACTGTGATTTTTTAAATATTTTATCTTCTTATGAATCCTATTTTACCATATTCCCAGTTTTTCAAGCTGAAAATCTATAACTAATTCTCTAGTCCTCTATTTCCTTCAGTCTGTGAATGCCCCTTGCTACTGCCATCTCCTAAACATCTATTGTCCATTTCTTTCTGTTCCCCTGACCACTACACGATCTTAAAATCTATTATCATTCCTCCCCTAACATAGTAACTCTCTCGGTAACATTTGAAAGAATCTGATGTAACAGGTGAACCTCAAAACCACAGTGGTTTAACACCACAGAAATTATTTTTTCACTCACAAAATATCCAAAATGGGTATTTTAAACTCCTGGGTGGTACTTTTCCAAATGATGAGCCAAAGACCCAGATAACTTGTACTGAATGGTACTACCACCTTCAGACATCATTTCCTGAAGATAAGAATATGCAGGATTGTGTGATGATGGATCTTGTGAACCAGACTTGGAAGTGACACACACCATTTCTACCCACGTTCCTTTGGCTAGAACTTCTCATATGGCTTTACCCACTTTTAATAGACTGGAACATACAATCTAATTGTGTGCTTAATCAGGAAAAAAATGAGTTTAATGAATAGTTAACCACTGCTGCAATCCTGTACAGTGGTCTGCAAACTCATTAGTCAACAGAGCCAAATATCAACAGTACAATGATTGAAATTTCTTTTGAGAGCCAAATGTTTTAAACTTAAACTATATAGGTAGGTACATTCCTTATTGAGGTAGCACCTGCACATGGTATTTTGTGGAAGAGCCACACTCGAGGGCCCAAAGGGCCGCATGTGGCTCGCGAGCAGCAGTTTCCCAACCAGTGCTGTAGGAGATCCTTTTGCCAGGCGGAATAGCCACCATTGTCAGAATAATGTTTCTAAAGCATAAATTTCATCATGTGATTCTTCAGCTTAAAACCTCTTCATGGCCCTGATCCATTGGCTCAGAGATAGAGCATTTGCCTGGCATGTGGATGTTCTGGTTTTGATTCCCAGTCAGTGTACACAGGAGAAATGACTATCTACTTCTCTACCCCTCCCCCTTTTCTCCCTCTCTCTTTCCTTCCATAGCCATGGCTTGATTGGTTCGAGCATATTGGCCCTGGGGGCTGAAGATGGCTCCATGGAGCCTCTGCCTTAGGCAATAAAATTAGCTCAGTTGTAAACACACCCCAGATGGAGAGAAGATCAGCCTCAGATGGTGTTGCTGGGTGGATCCCAGTCGGGGTAGGTATGGGAGTCTGTCTCTCTATCTCCCCTCCTCTCACTTGGAAACAAAGAAAAACAAATTTTAAAAAATAGAAAAAAAAACCTCTTCATAACCCAACAGTGATTGAAAATAAAATTAAAATTATTAGTGAGATATTCAAGGCACTCCTTGTGAAGACAACCCACTCCTGAGTCACAGTGCATTACTTCCAGTTCTGTGAAAATAATGTGCTGAATCCTCTCTGCTGTGCTGCTGTCACAATCAGTAGTTGCTCACTCACAAAATACTTAATTACTTTTAAAGCTTAATTCAGGCAGAAGCTTCTCTAAGATGTCCTTTATTACTGCTTTAGGATCATTTAAAAATGACCACTCTCCCTTTAATCTGTTTATCCTGCGCGCTGTTTGCTGTGTGTACTGTAACACTTTATACACTCACTACCTCTCCTTCCCCACCACTTCGCTACCTTTCGAGGGGTGTAAAAAATTCGATGCAGATATCCCTCGGTAGCAACACTTCAGATTATTATTTATCAACCCATTAATGATGAACAAATGCAATATATATATTAGTTACAAAATTTAGCTACCCTTTAAGATCGAACCAAGTAAAAAAAACCTCCATAAGACCACACATAATCTGTATTTTACTGAGCAATTCAGAAAAGTCTAGGTTACTTGAGGCTCTAGGTTCTTACTCCCTCTTTATGAAAGGATGAGAGTTGGTGTCCAATAATTCTATCCATTATACAAACAGGGGATCCTTGAGTTATGACAGTCTTGACATACAACATTTCGAGTTTACAACATTCATTCTCATAAAAAGTTTAAAAAAATTGAGACATGAGTGTTTCAGTATAATATGCCACTAGCATTGTGCTTACAGATTATGGGTGAACTAGTTTGCTTGCGTGTGGTGAAAGACTACACTCGTTTTTTTATGTGTTTTTTTTTTGTCATTTTTTCTGTTACTACAGTACAGTGTATAATACAGTACATTTATTTCATTTTCATTTTCCTGTGGCTTGTTGTGTTTTTATGTTCTAGATTATAATTTTACACCTCTGTTATAATAGGTAAGTGACTTAGGCTAGGGTGTGTTTCAACTTATACCAAAATTCGGGTTATATCACTGTCATAAGAATGAAATTCTGTTGTAACCTGAGGACCCCCGGTATATTGAGCAAGTTTCCTTTCATCAGTAAAAACTATTTTAAACATATACTGTGATAATTAACAAACTTTGTGTTCATTAAAGAGACAGTTAAAGCCTTGGGAATGAGGGCTTCTGATTAGAGTGTTTCAAGAACTATAAAACCACCTCTGGATTATGTCTGATTAGAGTCCATCAGATAATTCAAATGTTACCTAACTTCTCCAAAAGTCAGGACCAATATACTCAAGAGTTTTCTCCCAGAATGTAAACAAAAAGTCTAGTTACAAAAAGCTATTTCAGTGAAATTTGTATTTCTAAATAACCAAGTGGTAATGATGGTTACTACAGAAGACTCAAAGAACAGCCACAGGTTTTGCTTTGCTAAATCACAATGTGAATACATTCGCATGGCTGCCATCTTGTTAAAAACATCGATGAAGCCTGGCATACCTACAGCGGAAAACATGTGACCATTTTTAGAATGGGTTTGCAATTCGCTTTCACAACTTGGTTTGAATGAAGAAACCCAAGAATGAGCTTTAATATTCTTCCAATGAGATTGCAATACTGATTTACACCTTTTTTTCCCTTCAACATTAAATGAGCTAAGAATAAACACAGAAAATCACTTCTCTGATGAAGCTTCATTTCCATCCATGAAAGAAAACCTGCTTCCAGTCAAGATGTAAGAAGATAACAATAAGAGAAACCTGCATAAAATTATAATCACACTTTTCTATGGATCTAGTAAAAAGCAGTGGACATAAGAAACACCTAAAGAATGGAATTCTAAAAAGAATTCAAGAAAGATGAGTAGAGAGTCTCAACACACTCCATATGTTGAGGCAGCTGGAATTCAGATGAAGGAACAGGGCAGCCATAGGTAGAAACTGCAGGAGATTGAGGAGGAAGGCGGTAAATTTGGAGAAACAGACTAAAATCTCAATGAACCCCAAACGCAAAATCAAATTACTTGGCCTAACAATGCTACACTCCAACCCATTCCCCCAATTTTGCTCTGAAAGTAACAACAGAGGAAGGACTGTCAGTGTAGAGAGGCACATTCTTACAATGATTAGATTTGAGAGCCCTGCCAGAGTGGCAAAAAGAATGAAGAACATAATTACCTAAGGTGACCAGATGTCCCGCTTTTGGCGGGACAGTCCCAATTATTAACAATTTGTCCCGCGTCCTGTGGCGTATTAAAAAAGTCCTGATTTTAGGGAAAGGCAGGAGAATGGAAGGGAATATACGGTATTTGGCGGGGACACCCTACCTCGACCTGGAAGTGCCCGCACTGCCGCAAGAGCTGGCTGCCCCGTGCGGGGCTGAAACAAACAACTTCGGGAGGGATGTACCTGCTGGAGCGGCAGCTGTCAAGTCCCCTAACTACCCATAGGCCCGCGTCCTGGATGCAGGCGTGCGGCCCTGGGCTCCAGGAGGCTCAAGTCACTCTGTCTCAGGCATCGGATTCGGGACCGTGTAATCCTATCCCTCTGACTCACTCAAAATTTCCCATATAGTAATATTTCCGAAAATGATCTTTTTAATGAGGTATCATTATTAAAAAAATAGGTTGATAAGGAAAAGCTTAAATCTTGGGCATCAGCAAAAATCACAATAGAGAACAAATGGTTACAAATATTTCATCATTTTGAAACAAACCATGTTCCATACAATAATGCACTAAAAATTGTGGAATACATGCTGTCTTTACCAGGAACTAATGCTGCAACTGAATGCGTTTTTTCTATGCTAAATAAAGTGTGGACATCAGAAAAATCACAATTAAGTGTTGAGACTTTTAAAGCCATTTTATGTGTAAAATAGAATTTAACAAATTCTTGTGAAAAATTTCATGACCTTTTAAACAACAGTAATCTACTAAAAAAATTCACTCAAATGAGAAATATGCCAAAGAATAAAATAATACTTAATTTTTAATGTATTATATTTGTAAATTGTACTTATGTTGAAATTTAAGAATATATATTACAATATTATTTTTGCATTCTATGAATTTTTTTTTGCTCCATATAGACCAAATTTTTTTTTAATTTTTATTAATTTTAATGGGGTGACATTAATAAATCAGGGTACATATGTTCAAAGAAAACATCTCCAGGTTATCTTATCATTCAATTATGTTGCATACCCATCACCCAAAGTCAAATTGTCCTCTGTCACCTTCTATCTGGTTTTCTTTGTGCCCCTCCCCTCCCCCCTCTCCCTCCCTCTCCTCCCTCCCCCGACCCCGTAACCACCACACTCTTGTCCATGTCTCATAGTCTCGCTTTTATGACCCACCTATGTATGAAATCATGCTGTTCCCAGTTTTTTTCAGTTTTACTTATTTCACTCTGTATAAAAGCTATGGTACATATATACTATGGAATACTACTCAGCCATAAGAAATGATGACATCGGATCACTTACAACAAAATGAGTGGACCAAAGTTTTAATCAAGAACTCCCCCTAACCCTTACCCCCAGGTCAATGGTGTCCCGCTTTACCAATTTTAAAATCTGGTCACCTTATAATTATACACAATGCAGCCCAGCTCCCTCCCACATCAAATACTGCCAATTCAAAAGTGCAACATGTCAGAAACCTGGGGCTTGAGTTAAACACTAAGCACTGTTGAACCTGATCTATTTAAACGAAGGGCAGGTTACTATGTATATATCTCTTTTCCTGTTTTTGTCATGGGGCCTATTGTTGATAGAATCATTAGATGAACTTAACATTGAGATATTAAAGATTTATGATCACTTAATGTGTTAAGTCCCTGAGGTACATTTGCTTTTAATGAGACACAATATTATATCCTAGAAAAGTAAGCTCTAATTGTTAAAGATACTACAGGACCAAAATGGAAATAGGTTTGAATGTTGAGCGGCGGGGAGAGGTAATTCTTTGGAGTGCCCTGAAGATGTATTATATAGGCGTTTATAGAAGACTGAAAAAGGAACAAAGTTTGAAAAACACAGGTGGGGTGGTTTTCAATTGCAAAGAAAGTGCTTTCTAACAACAACAACATAAAATATAATGAGGCCTATTATTTACTTTATGCTTCTGCATGCCTGTCAAATCCTATATACAGTATTATCTCATTAAATCTTCAAAACAGCCTTTCCTATTTGGCACTGTAATGGCCCACTGGAGAGGGGAGGAACCTGGCACAGAAACATTAGATAAACTGTTTCACATCACACCTGAAACCCACACCTGGACAGTCTGATGCCGGAACTATTGTTTTAGTAACCACGTCATACCACTAGTACCTCAAATAATTAGATATAATCAACAATGGAACCAGATGCTTCATGAGGCTATGTTAATACATTTCAGTCAAATTAATAAATCATTTTTGTATACCTACCATGTACAATGGACACAGTGTCCATCAATAGACGAATAAATTAAAAAATGTGACACACATGCATATACATACCAAGAATATTATTCAGCCTTTAAAAAGAAGGAAATTCTGTCATTTGCAACAACATGAATAAACCTGGAGGACATTATGCTAAGTAAAATAAGCCGGAGAAAGAAAGACAAATACTATGTGATCACACTTATATGTGGAATCTAAAATGTAGAACTCATAGAAGCAGAGAGTAGGATGGTGGGCTGAAAAATGGGGAAAATAGTGAAATGTTCAAAGATACAAAGTTTTATTCACACAGCACAGTGACTATAGTCAATAATACTGCATTGTAATATTTAAATTTTGCTGAGACAGTAGATTTTAGTTCTCACCAAAAATAGCTAAGCATGTAAAGTGATGGCTATGTTAATTAGCTAAATTGTAGCAATCATTTTACAATGCACACATATAATAATACAACACATTGTATACCTTAAATAGATACAATTTTTATTTGTTAATTATACCTCAATAAACCTGGAGAAGCAAAAGCAAACTAAACTTATTGTCCCAAAAAAGGTTAACTTAGGAAAACAAGAGTATAATTCAGTGTTTTTTATATATTCATGACTGTGCAACCATCACCAATATCAATTCCACATTACCTATACATTTTTAAAATGTATACAGTAACCACATGTGAAATAATAATAATAATATAGCCTGGCAAAGTGATGGCACAGTGGATAGAGCGTTGGCCTGGGATGCATAGGACTCAGGTTTGAAACCCCAAGGTTGCTGGCGTGAGCATGTGTTCATCAGGCCTGAGTGTGGGCTCACCAGCTTGACTGAAGCCCCCTGTTCAAGGCACATATGAGGAAGCAATCAATGAACAACTAAGCTCCTGCAACAAAGAATCAATGCTTCTCATCTCTCTCCCTTCCTGTCTGTCCATATCTGCCCCTCTTTCTGTCTCTGTCTCTGTCTCACTAAAAATAATAATAGCATAGTGCCAAGGAAGGATTGCCCTCAGCAACCACCTTTTATCTACTCCCAAGATAATTTCCAATGCCAAGGCAGCACATGGAAAACCTCTTCTGGCATTATTTTGGGGGGATTTGTCTAGATTTGCCTTCCATCTCTCTATTGGCAAGCACTCTCTTCTTCAGTTCCCAACTTCTGTGGCTTCATATTCAGATTCTTTTTCTTTTGTAATATTGCCCCAATTAGATCAGGAGTAATTTTTGGAATGTTGGTCTTGGTCTTGACCTAGCAATCCATAAAATGCTATACATAATTGTCCCTAAGCTCCACATACAGCAAAGGTCACCTGAATGCTGATGGCCCTCCTGCACTCTCCAATTCAGGGAAGGAGATCAGACAAGATACTTCTCTCTAAATCATCTGCAAATGATAGGTAGATACAAGGGGGTGGGGGTGATTCTGATTGATTTATTTTTGAACATTATGACAAAAAGTTCATAAATAGCTAAATGCCTCCTAGGCAATAAACTAGTTTCTTTACATTCAGTCTCTAAATTATATTCTGATAGAGTTATTTTTAAATTCTTTATATGGGTAAGAAATTCAGGTCTTCTGGAGCACACAGATTGAGAAAAATAAAATAGTATTAATAATGTGGTACATTATTAATCATTCACTTATTTTTTATTTACAAATATTTCTCTGGTACTTACTAAATGCCAAGTATAAAGAACAAACATGAAGCAGAGGAAGAAAGGCAGATAAAAATAATTATGCAACATGCCAAGAAGTGTATTAGAGAAATATGCAAACAAATATGAGGTGTCCTTTTTCTGAAGTGGCTGATGTGTCTCTGAGGTAACAATAAGAAAAGATGTAGAACGGATGGTGATGATAAGCCATATTGGTACGCTGAGCAGTGCTGATGTAACTATGCCCATTCCTAAAGTTATTCCTTTTCACTTCTAAATTGCTATATCAATACAACGAAGGGAAGCTTAGTGACAAATCTATAGAAGTGCAAAATCAAGACAAAATGATAGTTTATGAATGTGGATCTTTGATTCCACAAATTGTAACATGACTGAGAGCTCTTTTTCAATCAGAGCAAACATTACAGACCATTTAGGCCAGCACAGAAGGTAATGTCTTAAATTAGATACTCCAAAATTACATCATGTAAACTTTGGAACTAAACTCCAGTTAGCTGTTCTTTACCAATGATCTTTTATATGACCCATATGTGGGTAAATTGACAACTTGCAGACTGAATTATATATTAGCGGTATACTTCAGATATTTTCTTTAGCTATGTAAACCAAAATTATTAGAGGATGATTTTATTTAGATCAACACTTACCCAAAAATAATTATTAAAGTTATTGACTACAATGAAAAAGTATTACAATAATGATAGGCTTAAATTGGCCCTTTTAAATCCAGAGCCCCTATAAAACTTAAATCTCCCTCACCCAACTCCCACCAGTGCAATTTCTTCAGTAAACATTTCCCTCACCCAACCTCCCCCACCCAATAAGCAATGCCCCCCACCCTGGGAAAGTACTATAAAATTGTAGTTAATTTGCTTGCTATTCTCTCCCTTAATGGATTCTTGACCTTCACTTTGAAATGTAGCAAAAAGTTTACCTTCACAGAAGTGTCTGGGAAAGCTTCCTCTGGGGAGGGACCTAACCATTAGGGCTCTTTAAATCACAACAGTTGTTTGTGAAAGCCTAGCCACAGACTCAGTCCCCCACCCGCCCCTCGCTGTTTCTGGGAGACTCCTGACCTCTTGGCTGTCTTAAGAATTTAGCAAGGACACCACGCCTGTGTTACATCAAAGAACTTATATTTCTGCAGCAGGATTTCACCTCCTCTTAATCATCCTCAAGTCACTAACCAAGGCCACCAACTCCGATAAACTAATCTGATTATGTCCAGGTGCAAGCAACTCCATGCCAGCAAATGCTTGTAACAAACCCTATATCTAAGGCTTACTCCTGCAGTTCAGGGCTGACACCTTAACTGGTCTCAGCCCACTTACATCTAAGTGCTTCTCAAATAAGCTTTCCTTTTGGAACATACCAGCCTCTTATTTTGGTTCATCCCATGGTTTCCACCTTTCAAATAATAAGTATTTCCACATATTCTTATGCCAACCGTTGGCTGGGTAAATTCTCTCAAAGTATGAAGGGAATTCTAATAATATTAACTTAAAATTTTTAAATATTATTCATTTAAAACTCCAGTAATTGAATTTCTATGAATATTTTAAAATATAAGTTTAAAAGTAGTAAGAATATTTTCCAATGACACTATGAATACAATGTTATTATAGTACAGTGAGATATTTGCTACCTATAAAATCATTCTTTGTCAATGTAAAAGTTACAAAAGTTTAATCCATAGAAGATAATGTGAACCCATATATTCATTTAAATGGAATATGGGTGGGAAAGAATGTCAAGAAATGCAGATAATTGTTTTTAAGCCTAGAAAAGAGAATATTTGAAGATCTATAAGGACAGAATAACTACCTAAGAAACACTTTAAAAAGTAGTTATAGAACTTGGGAAAGAGATGTAAACTCACAGTTATTTCAGCTTTCTACCTCAAAACTGAACTCCAATCTACCCATTTTTATAACACTGCCAGTTCTTTGTGTTTTTGTTAACTTTTTGTTTTAATGAGAGGAAAGGAAGCAGAGAAAGACTCCAGCATGTGCCCTACCAGGATCCACCCAGCAAACCACTAGGGGGTGATGCTCTGCTCATCTGGTCCTTTGCTTCATTGCAACTGGAACTTTTTTTTTTTTTAGTGTCAGAGGTGGGGGCCACGGAGCCATCCTCAATGCCCAGGGCCAACTCACTCTAATCTAGCAGCGGATGCAGGAGGGAAGGAGAAGAGAGAGAAAGAGAGAGAAGGGGGAGGGATAGAGAAGCAGATGAGCATTTCACCTGTGTGCCCTGATGGGGAATCAAACCTGGGACTTCCACACACTGGGCCAAAGCTCTACCACTGAGCCAATAGGTCAGGGCCAACACTGCCAGCTTTTCAAAAATAATTTTTTAAAAATTTATAATTCCTCTGCTTAAAAACTTTTATTTCCCTATTTCCCACATGGAAAAACACGTTTTCTATCCTAACACATAAAATTCCATATATTCTTAATATCCATCACTATACCTTTGACATTTAAGCTTTTGTAGACTCTATCTTACTTATATGTCCCATCAAAATGCTACTCCACCACGTTGGTCCTGCAGGAACTCACCATGCTGAATGCCATGTACACAACATACCACATACACATATTGTCTCTCTGTGGATGCTCTGCTTCCTGGAGCCCCTCTGACCACATTACTGAATTATTTTAATAAAGGTATCAATAATTTTGTTACTTTAGCCATCATCTGTATTTACCTTGGTAGCTATCTCACCTGTTTAGAGAAAGAACTATTTTTATTCTACTCAGTATCTCAAAAGGTGCTTCAGAGAGCACTGTGAATATAATAGTCATTTAATAAACAGTGACTATATGAAAAATATGTTTTGGAAAGGAACATACCTTCAGAGGAATAAAGTAAGGACCAGAAGAACAAAGTAATGTTTTTAGTTGTAAATTCTACAATTAAAACTCAGGGTTCATTTTTGGAGTTGTAAATTCTAAGTTCTCATCTCCCCATGTAGAAGACTATAAAATAAAAGACATAAACCAGGGAGCAGGCCCGTAATAAGAGTTGCTATAATATCCACAAGTTGAACCTAATTTAAAATTAGTGAAAAAATCCTCTGTATCTTACATTCAATTTAGAAACGATAGGTACAGATTAAGACAATGGGATTATTGGCACTAAACCGGGTAAGACTCAAATATATGGACATCTGTAGGTTTTCTCAGATCTTTAAAAATTATTCAAAACAGAAATAGAATAGTTAAAATGCCTTCTGATCTATAGATACCAAATAATTTAGAAAGTTTTGCATATAAATTTGAATTCAGTTTATTAAACCAAAGCAATATAAGCAAATGTTTTAAAACCCTAAGTAGTACAAAGGAAAAGTCAATTTCCCGCATCTCTTCACCCCCATCCTTTAATCCATATGCTGTCTCTTTTATCCATTTCTCTTTAAATTTTTCTAATGGTCACCTCCAACATTTTGAGCTTTTCTTATTTCTTGATTGATAAACTTTCAACTTTAAATATTAGAATACTAATATGAAAAAAAATGAGGTTTCCTTTATTTTTAAGTTTGTCCCCACCTCTTCACTCCTGTCTCCTTCAAATTTGAGAATATTATAATACTCTGTGCTTAACTGGTTACTACTGAAATATTTAAAAATCTATTCAATTTTATATTTCTTGTACTGGCCATAAACATCTTTTGTCTATTTTGTGAAATAAGGACATTAGTTTCTAAGTGTGCTTAAAATAAGACTGTCAGAGTGACATGGTAAGTGGCCATAAGATGAACTAAGACCCTGGCCAGTTGCTCAGTGGGTTAGAGCATTGTCCCAAAACACCAAGGATGCAGGTTCAATCTCCGGTCAGGCACATATAGGAAGAGACCACTAAATGCACAACTAAGTAGAACTATAAAATGAATGCTTCTCTCTCTCTCCCCCGCCTTCCTCGCTCTAAAATCAATCAATTTATTTTTTTTAAAGAAATAAAATAGTAAAACAACTCATTCCTCCCTAATTTTTATTATTAGTTTAAATGGGAAGTAAATTTAGCTTTACTTTCTCTTTTAAAAGTCCATCAATTACAGTGAATTCATACATAACACACACTGAATGTTATACATTTGATTATCCTTTTGCAAACATAACTATTCTGGAATTCAGCAGAAAATACATATAAAACGATAGAAAAACATGGTTAAGCCTAAACAATTTGTAGGGGTAGATTTATTCTGTGGGGAGAATATAATGCTGGATCAAACAGAGGCAATCACATGATGAATATTATAAACGAAAGAAAATAGTGAGGAAACAATCTACATTTTTATTCTATCAGTCACTTCTAACAACTTGTGATAAAACATGAATGAAAAGGTACTATTGTCCCTGGCCAGTTAGCTCAGCAGTAGAGCATCAACTGGCGTGTGGAAGTCCCAGGTTTGATTCTAGCCAGGGTACACAGGAGAAGCGACCATTTGCTTCTCTACATCTCCCCCTCCCACATCTCTCTCTCTCTCTCTTCCCCTCCTGTAGCCATTGCTCAAATGAGCAAGTTGGTCCTGGGTGCTAAGGGTGGCTCCAAGGCCTTGCCTCAGGTACTAAAATAGCTCTGTTGCCGAGCATAGTTGGGCAGATTATCAGCCCCAGACAGGGGGTTGCTTTGTGGATCTTAGTCAGGACACATGCAGGAGTCTGTCTCTCTACCTCTCTACCTCTCACTTGATTAAAAAAAAAAAAAAGAAAATGAAAGAAAAGTTACTATCTAAGCAATTTTCAAGCTTCTAAAAGTGGAAGACCTACTGTTATGTAAATCATCACCTAATTTTACAGTTAAATGTGTAAAAAAGTGAAATTTACCAGTTTTCTAGTTTTTGAGGAGACTATGCTAAAGATATTTTTGGGAAAATGAAACATAACAGCAATATGGGTTTCTTTGGTCTATTTTAAAACCCAAATGGAGTTGGGAAAGAGAAATGAAATGCATCTTGTAAAATTTTATGCAAATTATAAACAGAGTAGCAGAGAAATAATGTACAATGATCACAGATGAGTTTCCAAGAAGCAATCTCTGAAATGTAATGATCAAGAAGCATATTACATTTACCACATACTCAGGATGGGAAGGAAAGAGGGCAGTACAATAGTCCCCTCTTATCCCTGGGGATACATTCCAAGCCCCCCACCCATGGTGGCCTAAAACCACAGATAGTACCAAACTCTATATATACTTTGTTTTATCCTAACATAAACACCTATAATAAGGTTTAATTTATAAATTAAATTAAATAAGAGATTAATGATAATAACTAGTGATAAAACAACAATTATAATATATTGTAATAAAAATTATGTGAATGTGGTCCCTTTCTCAAAGTATCTTACTGTGCTGTACTCACCTTTTCAAAAGACATACTTCTGGCTTTTCTTTGGCTTATCCCAACTGCCAACATCAGTAGTCCTGTGCTTTGGGGCCATTAGTAAGGAAAACAAGAGTGACTTGAACAGAAGCACTGAAAAACCGGAACAGCAATCTGTACAAGGCAGTGTAAGGCCAGTGGCCGTGGCCATGCAGGTTCACGTTGGATTAGGGCAGACGGCAGAGGAACTGTGGAGCCGCAGGGTGGTGGGCCATTCCGTTTATTAGTCTCACCAGGGAGGACTAGCAAGCAGGCAGGAAAACCGCTTCCCGCTCTCCTGGCTGATGAACAAACAGGCTTAGGGGGGACCCCTTCTCTCACAAACAAGAGCAAAACATGGCCCCCACAATAGCGGCAGGCAATCCACAATCTGCAATCTGCCGCCCTGAGGGAAATCACCTGCAGCCTTACATAGACTACACACACGTGGTGCTGCCCTGGGCTCATGCGCCAATCAGGCAAAGTGCAAGCGAGCAAGCCTAACTAACACACTTGTTTGCACAACAGGGAGCTAAGCACCTAAGGGGCAGGGAGCATGGACAGTATAGAGACGAAAGCGGCCCGGAGCCTCTGGAAAAAGGATGATTCACATCCTGGGTTGGGTGGCATGGGACTTACAAGATTTCATCATGCTAATCAAAACGGCAGCAATTTAAAACCGAAAACTTGTTTTCTTCTGGAATTTTTCCACTTAATATTGGATCGTGCATAACTGAAACCATGGAAAATGAAAAGGCAGGTTAAGGGAGGCTTGTATGTTTGCAGAAGGAGAAGTTTTGCCCATGGAAAGTCATAACAAAGGGACACTCTGACATGGAAAGCTAGGATAGCCCTTCACTGATATCCACAATTGAAAGGAAGACAGGGAGTTTATAAGCCACGCCCCAGCCCCACCTACACATTCACCACAGGGTGGAGTCAGGTTGCCAGAGGGGAGGGGTGTTATTGTGGCAAATGGACAGAAAAGGCAAGAAGAGTGGCGAGAATAAGCCCTTTAGTTCTGAAGTGGTAAATGGATGGGCACTGCAGCATCCGATACTGCCTACACTTCCGCCACGTCAGACACAGCAGCTGAAATTGGAGCTACTACCTATTTGTAATAGTTTAGTGTCATCTTCTAGAGTCCATCTTGTTTCTTCAGGGCTAGAAAGTGAATTAATGGAAGATATGATGGGACTATCATCTCTGTACCTTTAGAATCTTTAAGGCACTGGTTTCTGCCATTGTCCTCTAAATATAATGTTCTTGACATACCAACTTGGCTATATGTGTGGGGGAATGGTGGAGTGTGTAACTTTTAAAATAACTGTTTAATATTTTAATACAAAGGCTATTATATTATAACCAAGGAATCAATGGCAGGGACTACAAAAATTTCTCATTCCAATTCTACATTTTGAAACTGAGGAAATGACCACTGGATGGATCCAGGGATCCAGTGACAATGGATCCAGTATAAACTGACCTCGTATGACCCTTCTGTAAGAAAGAGCCCAACATGATAACTCAGGTGTGAGCATCAGTAGCAATTCAGTCACTTAGATCAATAATACTAAAAATGTGATGGCATTCTCTTTTCACTAGTATATGGCATCAAGAGTAAAAGGATAGTATTGTGTGTTCTTCCTACCAGGAATCTAAGAGGCATTTGATAAATTTCTGGTATAAAAACTGACTCTGGTCCAAATTTAGGCAATGAATCAGGATTTTCTTGTTTAAATTAAGATGCCTATATTCAACTTCCTGACCATTCATCAGCAATGTTTTCTAGTTAAATAGATCGAGAAATACTCTTGTTGGCTGACAATATATCTGGTTCCTAGGAACACATGCTATTTTTAATTTGTCTCTAGGGCTCTCTGAGGGTCAGTATGGCTACAATCAAGTTCTTCAACAGCACTGGCGCCCCCTTTGCTGTGGCCAGCAGAATGTCTTTCAGTTCTTCCAAGAAACCTTTTCCAACCTCATATGATATACCCATTTAGTCATGTGGATGGACTTATTTAACCTTTTTTTGTGTGTGCATGTGACAGACAGAAAAAGGAACAGACAGGAAAGGAGAGAGATGAGAACCATCAATTCTTTCCTGCAGCACCTTAGCTGTTCACTGATTGTGTTCCCATATGTGCCTTGAGGGAGGGACAGGGGTACAGCAGAGCGAGTGACCCATTGCTCAAGCCAGTGACCTTGGGCTCAAGCCAGCGACCATAGATGGTGTCATGTCTATGATCCCACATTCAAGCCAGCGACCTCAAGGTTTCGAACCTGGGTCCTCTGTGTTCCAGTCTGATGCTCTCTATCCATTGCTCCAAAAAGAGAGAGAGAAAAAATCAGCTTGCTTTTTTCTCTCTCTCTCTTTTTTAGAACCTCTCTTTCTATCATCTTCCATGGCCATTCTCACATTTTTACTTTATTTAGCATGAACTAACACTTTCTTCAAGCTCCTGAGATCTGTTCTAGAAGAATGTTAGCACCATCTCTCAGCCAGTTTGTTGAGTCCCATAACCCAGAAAAAAAGGTTCCTGTATTAATAAACTTTTCCTTATACAACTTTATGTATCACTTACCTTGATCCAAGACTCTGAAGTCCAGCCCCAAGTGTCCTCTCCTCTTCCCACCAATACCTGGTGACGGTCCTGCAGCTCCTCTGGAGTACGGCCCCTCCCCCTTCCAGCAAACCCAGCACTTTGCCACTCGGGTGCCATCATGACTCAGTTTATTAGCCTAGTGGCACTAGAAGCGATGGGAAACATCCAGGGAACGGCATGAAATTGCCATTTTGTCTACGCGCTCACTCTATTTTTTTCCTTTTTGTAATGCAAGTGCCTGACTTATGCTTTGATGGGGAGGCCTCCACTCCCAAGAGGCTCCCATTTCAAAGACATCATCCATTTCAGGTGGAATAAATACACTGCCAGACACACAGCCAAGCCGCCTCCGAAACCCCCAAATCCCAAGACTATTACTATTACTATTTGGGCTACTTAGATTTCTTCCCCTCATCCTATGCTTTAAGATTCCACTCTTATGTTTTCTTTTCTTTTCTTTTTGATTTTTTTATTTATTAATTTTTAGAGAGAGAAGATGGGGGAGAGAGAGAGAGAGAGAGAGAGAAAGAGGAAGGAGAAACAGGAAGCATCAGCTCATAGTAGTTGCTTCCTGAATGTGCCTTGACTGGGCAAGTCCAAGGTTTCAAACTGGTGACCTCAGCATTCCAGAACAACGCTTTATCCACTGTGCCGCCCCAGGTCAGGCTATGTTTTAAATTCACTAACAAAGAGTGAAGTGGAGAAACCCTAGGGCTCCACTCTTGACCCCAATAAAAGCAGAATCGCAGGCCCAGAAGCAGCTGCCGTGTGCCTTGCCACCACCCTCCCCCGTTCCTTGTATGCTCCAAGGCCTGTAAGTAATGCATTTCAAGGGTATCATACAACCACATTAAAACCTGCAAGTCTTGGTCCAGTTCTATGTTTGCCATGGAGATGTCTATGGGAAGCTCGCTGGGGCCAGAGAAAAAAGCTGCAGGCATTTCTGGCGGATGGATAGGATGAGAGCAGCCCTGAACCGTCAGCTGGGACTGGCCGCTGCCTCCTTCACAAGGATGGCGGAGAAAGCGGTAGTCATTCTCAGAGAGGAGGGGCTGCATCTCTAGGCGCATAGGTTCAGAAGAAGCTGGAGATTCAAGGTGGTCACGTTCATCACTCGGACATCCTCTTACAAAGTTTTAGGATCCTATTCTTTTAAGATTATTTTTTTTATTCATTCATTTTAGAGAGGAGAGAGAGAGAGAGAAGAGGGGGAGAACAGGAAGCAGGCAAGCCCAGGGTTTCGAACCGGCGACCTCCGCGTTCCAGGCCGATGCTTTATCCACTGTGCCAATCCTATTCCTTCCCAACCAAACCCTGCCTAATTTCGGAATTTAACCTTATGTATAGCTATGATGTACATTTATTAAATCTGTGTCTAGTCTCCAGCTTTCTCTGCCCTCTGCCTGCTCTCCTTATCATACCAAACCCAGGTTTGGCTGCCTGCTGCCCCCAAAAGCCACAGGCAAGTACTGGTGTAAAGAAAATGGGTTTATTCAAAGCTGGCAGCCGGCAAAGTTGTTGGACTAATGTTCCAAATTCCACCTTCACTTCTCAGTGCAGGCAGGAGTTTCCACGAGCAAGGCCCGCAGAAAGCAGAACAAAGGAAAGTGGGGGTGGGGGGCTGTGCTCTTCGTTAAGAGTGCAGCATGCGAGTCAGCACAGTCCACTCCAATAACATATCAGAGCCGGTCAAGTGATGGTCTGGTTGCTGTCATCCTGGTTTTATGGTGGAAAATGAGCAAATTTCCTGGAGCTTAATGCCTGAAGTCTGGCATCGCCTTCCTTTGAGATTAGCTCTTAGAATCTTCTAAGCAAGCAGGATTTATATACATAGTACATATGAATAAACCTATTGACATTTGCAGAAACAACGTTAAAGAAATGGTGGGGTGGGTTACATTTAAGCTGTCTTAGTGGCCTCCTGTCTTCCGTAGTCATCCTTAGTTAACAGTTAGCTGTCCTTAGCTTTTCATTTCCAGAGCATCAATTATCTCTAGCAAGTGTCACCTAATTTTGTGGTCTTTATATTTGCTCTTTCCTCCATATTTCTAATGTTGCTCCCACTAACTTTTTCCACTGATATTTGATCCCAAGTTACCACTTGTGAAAGCTTTAACAATTCCACTGCTACCTTGTGCTACAAGCTATGCATTATCTACAAATAGCGACACTGGGATAAGGTCCTCACTGACAGCCAAGAGTGCTACAGCCCCCGACTCCCAACACAGTGCCTGCTTTCTCAGACCACTCCTGGCTTCCACCGTCACTGGCTGGGTCCACAGTAAGCAGACTCTGACATGGTGACCAGTGTGCAGGATCTGGCAGAAGTGAGGGAGCTGTACCCTCACATTGAGGCTGCAGCCGTCCTTGTGTGTGTGTGTGTGTGGGGGGGGTGACAGAGTTGAGATGACCCTTCAGAAAATCCTCTATGTTGTTTTTCTAGTATCAATAAACCCCAGGTAAATGAATATTTACCTGCCACAAAGTAAACATTTGTGCCACGTTATCATTGAGAGAAAAAAAAAAAAGCCCTCCCACGTTTAGTATCTCCTAACTTTAGGATTTGTCCTGGCCTAGGAATTGTGGCACTTAACATGATGTCAAATTATTATTTCTTCCTCACTAGGTTTATTTGTACCAATAGGAGGTGTTGGTATATTCATTGCATGAAAAAGGAAAGTCATTCTTACATCTTGGAATTCATGCCAGTCCTTCTTTGTGTGATAAAGAAAGTAAAATGGAACGTGGTGCATGTATAATAGCTATAAAAGCCTTTTACAACACATTACCCGTTAGAGACACCAGGCAAGACATGCCAAATGATAAGTAATTATTCAGTGAATAAAAGATGACCGCCAGGCACTGAAGGCAGCGTGCTAATTATATGATTACAGCTATTCATTCATGCTGAGCAACAGAGTCCCTCAAGATTAAGCAATTTCTGTGGAGTCATTTTTCCCATTCTTGATTGCCAATAAAGTTGTTTTCAATATGTTTTTAAAACTACTTTTTTTTTTTTTACAGAGACAGAGAGAGAGTCAGAGAGAGGGATAGATAGGGACAGACAGACAGGAGCGGAGAGAGGTGAGAAGCATCAATCATTAGTTTTTCGTTGCCGTTGCAACACCTTAGTTGTTCCTTGATTTCTCACATGTGCCTTGACCGCGGGCCTTCAGCAGACCGAACAACCTCTTGCTGGAGTCAGCGACCTTGGGTCCAAGCTGACGAGCTTTTGCTCAAGCCAGATGGGCCCGCGCTCAAGCTCGGGGTCTCGAACCTGGGTCTTCTGCATCCCAATCCGATGCTCTATCCACTGCGCCACCGCCTGGTCAGGCAAAACTACTTTCTTTTTACCAAATCTTTCAAGGATTGAAGCAATTGTGTTGATTGAAATCCATACTTCATCATTCAGTAGCATTTTGGGGGGGGGGGCGTGGTATGAGGATTTCATATCACATCATCCTAAAGAATATCAGATGACCAGAATCTAGAGTGGTGGTTCTCAACTTGAAGAGATTTTGCACACACTCCCTTTCCCGTGGACATTTGACAATGTTTGGAGACATTTTAGTTGTCACATCTTGGTGGAGGAGATGCTACTAACATCTATCTAGTGATTAGAGTCTGACAGGCTGCTAACTATCCTACACAAGACAGCACCCACAGCAAAGAATGATCCAGCCTGAATACCAACACTGCTGAAGTTAGAGAACCCTGATCTAGAACAGAGCGCATTCCTTCAGGGTCAGTTATATACCAAACAGAAAGCTATGCATTCTTCCTCTGAGAATGAAAGGTTGCACTGTGCTTCAGTTTAAAATTAGTTTAAAGCAAAAGCAAAATAGATGTATGAGTTAATGGTAACAAAATTTCTTCTAAAATTAGGCCTAGAAATGTTTGTTTGTGGGCAAGCAAATCATGCCATAAAGCAGTGTGGATTAAAACCGCGGTGAATTTTGCTTCAGTTTCTTTTAGTCTAAGGACTGTAATAGTTTCATAGTAATTTTTTGTTGTTGTCGTGGTTGAAACGACATAGCATATTTTGAAGTCTTTTACTTTCCCAGGGCTGAAGATTGTGCAACACATTGTTACTAGTACCACTTGGATCCTTTAAATGTATTCAACCAAATGGTTTTGGAAGCTGCTACACTGCAATTCTTCTTTTAGTTATAGCCCTTTTATCTTCCTTTTACCCTCCATTCATCAACAAGTGCTCTTAGCCTGACTTCATGCTTTCAGCATCTTTCAAGTACACAAATGTAGACTGAACATCTGCCCCATTCTGTAACCAAAGTATTCTCTGATGAAGTCACAGCTCAGAGAGTGACTGCCATTACTCAGCTTCCTAACAGCCATTCACCAGGACCCTTTCAATAGACAAAGTTACATATTGTTCTCATAATGAGGACTGATATTTCTCCTGAGAGCTGAACAAGAAAGATAAGTGGAGTCATCTGTTTCCATTAGATGTTTCATTAGTAGCAAATTTCCTCAATGTTTATATCAATATGATGTTTTAAAAAAGGAAAACAAATAGAGAAACAAAAGGAAAAAAATTTGTATAAGGTGACTCGCCATACATACAATGTCCAGAGTTATTAATTAACAACAGTAGATAATAAAATCTTTTATGGTGGGAGAGGGGATAATGTTACTTTATTTATATATAAGAAACTTTTACAGAATAGAAAAGTGAATGAGTTCCTGAATTTCTTCTCTAGTGAAAACTATTTTTAAAAAATAGTAACACAAATAATGTTAATTTGTACACCGTTTTTCCATGCACTATTACTTCATGCAAAATAGAGTATTGTAGTATAATATCTAGATTTATTCATGAACTCTCTGTGCCTGGTGTGTATACTATATGAAACTGAAAAGAAAAATGTGACCATGAAGAAGCTATGAAGTGATTTTATTTCAACATACCAAATGATAAAAATAACCGGATAAAGAAGGAAGGAGAAAGAGCTAATGTTCCTTAAAATCAAGATAATGCCAGCTCTGGTTGGCCAGTTCAATAAATCCTTAGACATTGATGACAACTCAAATGGAGAGTAGGATATCTTCGCAGACCAGCACCTGAACTTGAACAAAGGCATGCCCATGAGTATTAGCAGATTTTTCCTTCAAGTGGCTTGGGATGTCAGCATTGAAGATGCTCACCACTCTGTGAAAGTCCTTCATCAGGGCTGGCCAGCAAGACTCAAACTTTGGATGGCCGCCACAATTCCATACCTCAAATTTGCACCCTGTGCCTTTGTTGTTGCTGGTAACATGGATTCTCAAATTCCTGAACGCCTTGAGTCGGGTTGTATTCAGTGATGTCAGAAGGTCCCTTCAGGAAGTTGGCCAGTACGATGTTTCCACTCTGGCTGAGCCCCATGAACAGGATCTTGGACGTCAGCATCTCCATCAACGACAGACCCACCGGAGCCCACTCCAGTGTTGTCTGAAATTGCACTGTTGTCAAGGCGGAGCAGAGCAAGATTCTTTTTACTGGCACTTGCTTCTGTTATAATGGTGCATGCTGCTAAAGGCATTTCAGCAAAACCTGAGACCTTGAAATTCACTATGGGAAGGCTTCCTAGGATCTGAATTATACTGTAGGTTTCAGGTAGTTATATAAAGTAACTTTGAATATCACTTCTAACAGAAAAAGATTATTTTTAAGTCAAGAGAAAAATTTATAATTCTTCATTCATTACTAACTAGATAAATTATCTTAAGGAACTCACATAATCTCTCTGGTTTCCAGTGTTATCATATGTAAAATTCCACACTTTTTAACAAATATTTATCGAGTTCCTCCTAGGTAGTATATGTTAGCAACATGAGATGAAAGAGAATACAGTGTCTTTCCTGCTCTCAAAATATGAGAAAATCTATTTGTCTCTTAAATATTGCAAGGTGAGGTTGTTGACCAGAAAATCATCCTAAAAGTATCAAAAGGAAAATACAAGAGTTGAAACAAAGAGAGGAGTGTGCTGATATCAGAGTGGGGGCCACAAATAAAATTGATTATTAAAATAAACATAGCCATTCCTATTGGTTCATGATTGGCCAAGTTCTAAGTATCCCACCATAAATGTTCTAAAGTACCATCCATTGTGTAAGCTTCACACGGATATATGATATAACAATAAGGGAATGAACATGTAATGCACATTGGCCCTTTGTCTGTGATATGAACTAGTCTTCATGGTTAAAAGTAACCAACAACAAAAGGAAAAAGGGGGAGAGAACAAGCACTTGCTGGCTTTGGTTCCTCACCCAGGCCCACTGCTCCTTTATCTGAAGATTCTGTCACTCTTTGATCATTACCTGGATCTGCATTGATGACCATCTAACACTTCTCAAAGGCTGCCTTGAGACAATGGATAACTGAGGAGGTTGAAATAGCCTCTTAATTATACATTCTTCCAGAATCTGTATATGTGTCTAGACAGATCACCAGAAAGTAAACATTAAATTATATGTTCTTCTTTCTCTGCAAGACCTTCATCTATGAGTTAAAATACATATACTCTCAACACATATACATAATACATATCAATGCAAGAAAGGTAATTTAGAAGTTCTTTCTCTATTAGTCTTTGCAGTTGCTCATGAACTCACCTCTTTTGCCTAAACCTTGGATTCCTTTTAAGTTGGTATATTTAACTGTATTTCAGCAAATTCATGAATTACCCCAAATTTAGCACACACACACAAACACACACACACACACACACACACAAAAAAAAAAAAAAAAAAAAAAAAAACCAGAAAAAAAGTCTTTTGGGCCAAATTGGGAGTGGATCTAGTGCTTTTCTTATGCTCCTAAAGAAGCCTCCAATCTTTTAAAAGCACCATTCACTTGAAGCCCTAGATTTAGAATAGAGGTATGATATTCTAAGCACAGTTTATTCCTAAATAATCTTCCTCATTGTCCATAATGTCAATATGGACACCCTCCATTTTATTTCTTTCCACAGTGAGAGTAATGGTGGCTTTCATGTGATGTGTCCATGTCTGCGGAGTGCAGGAAGAGAAAAAAAAGCCTGAGATCAGAAGAAGCCCTGCCACTGATGGCCAAGTTATCATGTAGTTACAGCTGTGACAAATTTCTTGGATACTTGGCTTAGATATATGAGCAAAAGTTTGGAAGAGACACAGCCGGAATTCTGATTTGATCCGCCTTCTTCTGGAGGAAGGAAAACTTGATGATGTCTCAATTGATGACCATGAATCAAGCATCATACTACATCTAGGAAGGTTGGCATCATTACAGCTGCATGCCCTTTCAGTTTCAGGAAGACAAGTCAAGGCAGCAGCTATTATTTGGATCCACATGACCTTGTACCAGAGAACCCTCTGCTTCTTTCCCTCAATATTTCCACTTACCCCCAGACTCTTTAACTAGGAATCTGTTTCCTAACTCCACACAGTGTCCCTCATCATTACAAGGCTAACAATCTAGTAGGCTCTCCAAAGAGGTTTGGGATTTGCGAAGGTCAGCAGTAGTTTCCACAGGAACTAAGTAGGGCTAGATTTTTACTTCAGTCTTCTTCAACTTTATACTTTGATACCACTTGGGTTCTGTGAGTCAGATGAATGTCCTATGTCCATTTTCTATAGGCAACAGAAAGCTAAACCTGATTTCATTGTCATAAGGTAGGGCTGTCAGTTGTCTAGTCTGGTCATATCCTTAATTACCTTCACAAGGAATGGCTCAAGGTAAATGAGTCCAAATCTCATCATTATTTTTTATAGCAAACCTCTCGCATCATTTTATTAGCTTAAAGCTAACAAGACAGAACATTTTAAGCTCTAGGTATTCTAAATACTTTTATGTGTGCCCAATCTTGAATAAAATATATCTGAAAAAATACTGGTGCTCATGTATGGCATCACTAATAGATCACAGCACTAGTTTATATCTACAGGTTAGGTCCCATTTATATTTATACCCAGTTTACAATAACTCAGTTTCTCAAATCACTGGCATAATATCCAATTTTCTAGGCTTCTTTCTAAATATTTACTAGGATTCTCCAGGGGGGCTTACACACGTTCCTGAACCATAGATTAACACACACCAAGAAAACAGATGAATAACTCTCGCATTCAAACCAGACTGCACAACTGGCGCGGGGTTCCCAGTCCTCTGCTATACTGGGGCTGCTTCTGCCACCATAACCCCATGTTGGGTAGTGGGGCATCACTGTCACTGCTGCTGGTGCTGCCCACCACTGGAAAAGGCTGGGAGGAGATTCCATGAAATACTCAATTGGGGAATCTCATAGCAAAATTCTTTGGACTAAAATGTCAGCACTCTGAGTTCAGACACATACTGCTGTAATCAGAGTACATCTTAAATTCAGCCATTTTTTGTCTTAGGGCTGTGTTGCATTCAGCAAACTCAAATGAACGGTACAATGTAGTTTAAAACAAAGAAGATTGAGGATGCCCAAATAAAGAGATCACTCTGTCCTTTACAAAAATAGTCTTTCCTCACTGTAGAGCAATTCCAGTTCTACAGTTTGCTTGCCTACCCTTCACCAAACTTTGTCTCTCTGTACTTTCTTATGTAGGCTGACTCAGCAAAAACAAATTTCTTTATTAAAGGAAGAAAAGGAAGTGATTGTGAATGGACAATTTTCATGTTCTCTTTGGTGGCTTAAAAAGAAGAAAATATTTTTTTGAGTTTTATTTCATTTTTATTGGCTTTAGAGCTGTAATTTAATAAGCATAGATAATATTCAGGATCAGGAATCTGTTTGTCCTAGGTTCATGTAAAAATTGGTAGGTGATGAGAGGGGCCTTTTGGATTAACCTATTTTTATTATTATACTGATAAGTAAACCTTTCCCTCAGTGTGGACCTCAGGATTAATATGAGTGTTATGAAGGTATGAAGTAACTTCTGAATAAGTTCACACAAGACATATATGTTCCTCTAATAACACCTGCCTCTGTGGTAAGTATAAGTCAGATGTCTAGACTCAACCCTCTGATTCAATAAATTTTCTTTAAAAGCTCACGTTGTCCTCTCTTATACCACAGTACTGATTGGGACACTCTCAATTTATAAGACGTGTTGTTAAGTCTATTAATTTTATGGTAGAGGGATAATTCACAGTCTAAACTCCTTTTTTTTTTTTTTTTTTTTTTTTTTTTGCACTTACATAAAACTGCATAGTCAATAATACATGTGGGAAGGGAACCGAAATAGTTCTTTCAGATGCAGCAAAGACTGAAATGAAAATGAATATACTGATTAAAGGATGAACACGCCATTCACCCACAGCTCTATCCATAAGTACTTCTCTCCAGCCTAAGTATCTAGATGTAGGTGGAGGGGAAAAATGGCTGTCCACAAGCCCAGACATGCTCTAAATAAAATATTATTTTATTGTATTATTCTAATTAAGTTTTATTGATAGCTCCTTCTACTAAAATGGTGGGAAACAATTTTATATCATTTATGATTTCCTTCCATTTTTCCAGGATTATATTTAACTTTGGAGAAGCTTACAAAATACCAGGAAGTCAGAGTGTATAAATTTGATTTCAATGTCCTCTGTGCAAGCAAACATCTGCTGAAACATTTAGCTTCATGCTGAATCTACAGGCCCATTAAGGCAGGGAATTTCTACATTACTTCACATGCCACACTAAGGGCCAAAGAACTTATGGGAAGAACTGAGGGCAGAAGGACACTTCTGCTTTAGCACTGCTCTGTTGCCCAGGAAACTGTGTGAGGAGAACTAATCACCCTCCCACAGTCAAGCCCCTCTCCAATGCTTGGCTGTGTCCCAGGAATTCTGACCACAGCTCAGTCCTTCCTGTAGTCAAGTCCTCCAAACCTCTCAAGAACATTTCAGGGTAGAGGACTCTGGGGTCCTGTAATATCTATCCATCCTCTCCTAGCACAGCAATTTTCTTTTATGTGAGAGGAGGAGAGATAGCGAGACAGACTCCCACATGCACCCCAACTGGTATCTACCCAGCAACTTAATCTGGGGTCAATGCTCATACAGAGCTATCTTTAGAGTCTGAGGCTGATGTACTTCAATGGAGCTATCCTCAATGCCTGGACCACACTGGAACCAAGCTGGCTGTGGGAGGGGAAGAGGGAGAGAGAAGGTGGGAGTGAGAAGCAGATGATCATTTCTCATATGTGCACTGACCAGAATGAAACCTGGGACACCCATATGCCAGGCCAAGACTCTATCCAGTAGGCCACTGGCCAGGGTCCCAGCACAGCATTTTTAAATGGAGCAACGAAAAAGAAGAGTAGATTCATCCACTGTTGTGGGATGCCCTCAATATTCTGTATATCCTCAGCATGCTGAGTGCCCAATAAGGGACAAGAATCTCAGAAAACTCAGAAATAATATTTTTCATAAAAACTTTGTAAAACAAGGACATTATATTGAACTCCATCAAAGAGAATCAGGGTAGAGTCTATGGAAAATCCTGAACCAGCAGCCATTGATTGCTCTCATTAATGGTAATCCTTGTGCTGCTTTTTTGCCTCTTCATCTGGCATAAATAAGATATACACACATATAAAAAAATACACAGAAAAATAAATTTTTTCTCTCTACTGAGCTCACAAAGTAAATGAGCCAGCTCTGTGTAAACCTAACTATGGGTTTGAATATTGTGAAGGTGTTTTTAAAAGCATTAAAATTTTCTACAGATTGGAAAAAGAAACAGTCAAGTCAAAAGATAGCGAGGTATGAAAAACGTCTCATCTTTTTTCCCTTTTTATATTGCATCTCAATACAGCAGAAAGAACGTGAAGTTAAAAAAAGAAACTCCATCTTTAATGGCATGGGGATACACCTGTAGCCAAAATTCATATAAGCTAGGGTGCTGATGATATGGATGATTTGACCACAGTGAGAGAACAGATGGAGCTAAAATCTCAGACAGGACCTGGGATCTCCAAAGTCAGGGCACACACACCCTGCGGGACACAGACAAAGACCCCTTACTTGGAGCTACAAGAATGGGAAAGGTGGACTGCCTACAGAGGCCACCCTGGTTGCCATTCTATATCCCTTCTATTATGACAATGTAGCAGAAGCAACAGCCAAATTTGAAAATGTACAGAAAACACCACCTCTACAAACATGTTCTGATGCAGAGATGTGTGAACCATAGGGAGTTCTGAAGCTTCTACTTTTCCTCAGCTAAACAGCTGGAGGGGTTCCCAGTGAGCCAAGCGAGATCTCCATGAGTCCAATAACAGCCTTGACTCTCTACTAGCCTTTATCCAAACTATTGCTGAGCCAGGGAGATATCGTCCACTTCCATGTAATCTTTTTAGTCATATACAATGTATATGGTGCCCTTAGTAAATACAAATATTGAATAAAAACATTTCTAATAACTCAAAACAGTAAGAAAAATATTGTATCTAACCATCAAGAGATCAAGAAAGATGCAAAATTTGATGAAGAATTGAGAAGACAACCAAAGGAGAAAATATGACATGTGAAGTTTATGAAAAAGTAGGTGAGAAAATAAAATATAAAATCATAAATATCAAATGCACAAAATTTAAATCAAGAAAATTTTCTTGAAATAGAAAATGTACTTGATATCATAGACTATAATAAATTATAGATGAAAAGGGTATATACCATAGGTCAGAAAATACTGATACAGTATATTCAGCTCCAGTTCATATACTATAAATGTCCTTGGCTTTCCATGATAGGAAGAACTTTGGGAAACCCAGGAAAAAAATGACATCGTTTCCCTTCCAAAAATCAGACTGGCCTCTAACTTCTCACAGTAGCGTTCATTTCTGAGAAAGGTCAGAACAACGCACACAACAACCTCATAAGAAAAGTTTTCCTGGCCAAGGTGTATTATAAGTTTAAAGACTACAGAAATACATTTATCTCTATATCTATCTATCTATCTATCATCTATCTATCTAAAACTCAGAAAATGCGATTTGTCAGATATCTTTTTGAAAAATGAACGAGAAGAAGTCAACATGAAAGAGAAATAAAAGAAAAGGCTATGGTAGTAACTGCTGACAAAGTCTAAATCCACTTACATATAGGACATAGGCTAAAACTACTAGAGGATTTATGGTTACAGAGGAACATTTTAATGTAGAAACAGTGATGCAACAGAAAAATCAGGATGGCAAAGTACAGGGGACACATAAAGAAGGATAAGTACGCTGCCAGCTTCATCTTTTTATAACTTCAGACCGAAATATATAGTGTAAAGCTGATAAATCAAGGAACAGAGATATACTCAAAGAGGTGAAGATTCATACAAAATAAATAGTATTAACAATAGTAAGTCAGATTAAGGATAAACAAAAATCAGACAATGGAGGGAACAGAGAGGCATGAGCATGTCAAATCATACTAACTTTACCATAGTAGTCAGTAAGTCCTCACTGATGGTATAAGAACTAAAATTAATGTAGAAAGAATTAGGAATAAAGCTAACTACTTGATAAACTAGATCCAGACTGCAATAAGTACCAGAAGAACAAACATGTGCAATCAAATTTTTTAAACAGTGTATGTTTATATCCGCCTATATAGACTAATTGTGGAATGGTAAGAAATCAATCATAAGATCGGGGAAATGAGAAAGGTTGGCAAGATTACATTTCATCAATAAAAATACTTTAAAAATTATGCCAAATGTAAAAAAAATATTACTTAATTATTTTGAATGAGAAAATAAGAATTATGAAAGATTGAACAAAGTCTGTAGTGGCTTTGTGTGGTACCATATAGCTGGGTAGAACTAGAGACTTTCCTGTGTAGTTCTCGGCAAAGACCGGCCACAGGAACAGTGTGCATGAGATTGGTAAGGTGGAAGTGAAGTGGTAGCCATCACACCCCGCAGCTGGACATAGGGATGCAGCGCAGATGTGGTGCACTTGTCACTGCTATTCTGGCTTGTTTTGATGACAGGGGCTGCTGCTGAGCTTGTAGCTCTTGCAGCTCCCACAAGAGTTTCTCTTTTAGCTTTTCCAAGTCCTAAATCTGGTGAATGTGCAACTGTAGTACAAAAATCTGCCAGCTCCCTCTGTTCTTGACTTTGAGATCGGAGGTGGTGGGAGGTAGGCAGTTTCCAGCTTGTCCTCATGAATTTCAGTGTATCCTTTGTCTCTCCTGTTTCACATGAACATATGCCTCCTGACTGTTGGCCTTGATGATTTGCATTAACATGAGGCTCAGAGACAATGACCTTCTGTAGACTTCTTTATGAGACTTCACAATTACATAAGGTCTGATGCCTATCACAAATCCCTTATTCTTTGTCATGTGTCGTGGTCCTGCATCTCTGAATGAATCTTTACTGATACAAACACAATGGTAACAAAAGAGTTTTCAGGGAAATGGAGACTTAAAGAAGGGTTATCTGAATTGTGCCTGGAGTCTCTGGAATTGGTTCTCTGGGCTGATGAAATCAAAAGGAAATAATGACCCTTTTTCCAGGAGTAAAGGAAACTGGTAGTCCATCACATTAAGTGGAAAACATTTACGCAAATTAGCACCCTCAGAACCTCTGTTATTAGTATCCAGAGATGGTAGGCCTTAGGGTGACTAATAGTTGGTACCACTGAACACTATAGAAAAAAATAGGCAGTTCAGTGAGGTTAGTTGGTTGCTTCTCGAGGCAGTGAAGAAGGAGGGTGGGAACTCATGGATCTTAAAACTTAAGTCTTTAAATTCCAAGTTCAGTATCTGACTAAGTGACCAGACATTCTCAAGGACTATGCTAAAAATAAAACACCAGAAAAACCCTTATTTCTGTGGCTAAAGGGCTCCAATTTCTAAAAACAAGCCCCCCACCCCATTTAAACCTGATGATTTAATCACAGTGCACATTGATTTCTTGTGACCATAAGGTCTCTTCTGCTTGTTAGAGCACTGATTAGGAAGGGCTTGGACGCCAGATACCAGGGCAGGTTCATAGTAGATTTTCCTGAAGCTACAGACTGTAAATTCTGCTCCCTACTTTGCCAACAGAAAAAACTGCCCTCTTGTCTGAGAAGATTAGTTTTCCCTAGCCAGAAGGAACTATTTATAACAGCCTCCCCTGAGGCTGCTGTCTTCCTGAGTAACCCTTCCCTTGACCCAGGGGTTGGGAACCTTTTTGGCTGAGAGAACCATGACGTCACACATTTTAAAATGCAATTCCGTGAGAGCCATACAATATGTTTAACACTAAATAAAAGTAAATGTGTGCATTTTATCTAAGACCAACACTTTTAAAGTACAACAAGTCTCTGAATTCTTTTTAATAATGCTGTTATGCTGTTGCTAACCAATAATGAATAAAGTACTTCTTACCATTAAATGTGACTTCTGGTGCTGCATGGTTTTGCTGATGGCTTTGTAGTCTGGTTGATACGTGGTGAGGTTAAGCTTCATGCAGGCGTTGAGACTTCCATCCGTTAAATGTGATCGTAGGTTGGTCTTAACATTCTTTAGATGTGAGAAAGACTGCTCACATGAATACGTAGAGCCAAACATTGTCAGTACAGCAATACTCACATTCTGCGGTGTGTGGTATGTGACAGAAAGCGCATTCCAATTTGTGACAATCAGCTGGTCTGCAGGTTGAAGTTTTTTCATTTCTCCCCACTTGTGTTTGCTCTCCAATTCTGCTTGCTGTCATGCAAGTCTTTCCAAATATTCATTCAGTGACTTGAACTTATTCACCCACATGTCTGAGGCCTTCAGGTCAGCAGCTTGTAGCTCAAAATCTCTGACAGAGACACAGGGGATGTGACTCAGGTCGGCACTGTCCACTGCACATTCATGTGAATGGGTAATGAACTTAAAAAGACAAATGCGCTCACGAAATTCTGCAAAGCACGCTTTGAATGACTGCAGGAGATTAGATGTGAAGCCTGCTAGCTGCTGGATAACAAGATGTTGAACAGGGTCACTTGCTGTGCATGCATCTTTAAACTCTCCCAGTTTTTCAAAGTGTAGTAAACGATCTGTTTCAATGTTGGCAACGAAGAGTTCCAGATTGTTTTCAAATGCAAACACTGCTTGTTGAAGGAATAAGACCGTATTTCCAATGCCTTGCATTTTCACATTGAGCTGGTTCATAAGTTCAGTCATGTCCACGAGATAGTAGAACTTCAGGAGCCACTCAGTGTTAGCTAACTCAGGATGCTCGATGTTTTTCATTTCAAGAAAAGTCCGGATTTTGCTCAGACAAGCCACGAAACGGCTGAGCACCTTTCCTCTTGACAACCAACGCACATTGCTGTGCAGAAGCAGATCAGGATAATTATTCCCAACTTCTTCCAGCAGTGTTTTAAACTGGCGATCATTTAAAGCTCAGGCAACAATAAAGTTGACCACCCGAATGACCAGCGACATCACCTCACCAAGCTGCTCGCCACACATCTGAGCACAAAGAGCCTTCTGACGTAGGATGCAGTGAAAACTTAGGATGGGTCTCTTTTCATGTTCACTAAGAAGTGCTACGAATCCTGTTTTTCCTCACCATGCACAGAGCACCATCAGTACACACTGAAATAAGTTTATCCATCGGTAGATCTTTTTCTTTAGCGAACTCAGTGAAAGACTGGAATAAATTCTCCTCTCTGTTGTCTCTTTCATAGGCAAAACAGCAAGACTTTCCTCACGTAGTGTGTTGCCAACAGCATATTTTGCAATCACGCTGAACTGGGATAAATGGCTTATGTCTGTTGACTCATCCAAAGCGAGAGAAAAGAACAGTGCTGCATTTATGTGTTGCCTCAATTTGATTTGCCATCATGATGGTACGATCGTGAACAGTTCTTGCTGACAGAGGCATGTCTTTTATTCGTTTGATTATCTTGTCTTTATCCAAAAAGTCATCAAAAAGTTCATTGGTAACATCAAGCATGAACGTTTTGGCATACTCCCCATCTGTGAATGGCTTTCTTTTTCTCACAATTGCTAAAGCACCAGCAAAGCTAGCTGAATTCCAGTCACCTTGTTGGGTTCAAACATGAAGTTGCTGCTGACTAGATTGCACTCTGCATAGTAGCTCTTGAAATGCTTTCTTCCTGCTGTCCCCCGCTGGATATTTCGATGCAAATGTAGTATGGTGTGTGTTGAAGTGCTGCTTTATATTTGGCCATTTCATTGATGCAATTTTATCATTGCATATTAGACACACTGCAGAAGCTGTTCTCTCCACAAAGGCGAATTCCTCTACCCATTCCTGTTGAAAAGTACAGTACTCCTCATCTTTTTTTCTTTTAGCCATTTTCTTTGTCAAAAGGGTTTCTGCAATTAGCTAGCTGACTATTTGATTAAAAGGAGAGAAGTTTACTTCCTGACCTCACAATGACCCATGTACATTATACATTATCTAATAAAAATCTGGTGTTGTCCTGGAGGACAGCTATGATTGGCTCCAGCCACCCTTAACCATGAACATGAGCGGTAAGAAATGAATGGATTGCAATACATGAGAATGTTTTATATTTTTAATGTTATTATTTTTTTCATTAAATATTTGTCTGCAAGCCAGATGCAGCCATCAAAAGAGCACATCTGGTTCACAAGCCATAGGTTCCCAACCTCTGCCTTAACCTATCCCACCATATTTCATTGCACAACTAGGCAAGGATCAGAAGGTACAAGAAGTTAAACTAAAATTGTGGCCACTGAGGAGCTACCAAATACAACAGAAGAATTATAGGATTTTGCCATTTGATGTCACCAGAAATCTGGCAGGCATGTAGGAGAATGTATCCTAAGGTTGCTGTCTCTGGGAGAGAAAAGGTAATATTGGTTTAAGCTCAGATTATTAATATGGGATCATGAAGGAGAGATCCCAGATTGAATGTGTCCACAAGTGACTGGGAGTAGCACTAATGTTTTACTGGGTTGCTAGAGAGAACCCTGGACCCAGTGGTGGCCCACACCAAATAAAGTTAAAATGTGAACTTTCTTGGTATACTGTAGAGCACATGTTCTAAGTATAATTCACAGATGCCTGGTCCTTATGAAATTTATGTGAGGCTAACAGGTTCAAAACTAATGCCATAATAATCTAATCTATTATCATTTTTTAGTGTCTTCACATTGCCCTGGTGATGTACAAAAATTGTGAGCGGACCTGCTGACATCTTGCCATGAACCATAGCTTTGGCGCTAAACTGTACTAACAGCCACTGTATTCTTCACCTCAGTGAATGTTTCAGTTCAACTATTATGTTCTAGTCCATAATTTCTTGTTGGTACATTTTTAATATTTTCTACCTCTTTGTTGTAATTCTTACTTTTTAAAGATTTTTTTTTATTTTTATTTATTCATTTTAGAGAGGAGACACAGAGTGAGAGAGAGAGAGAAAGAGAGAGAGAAAGGGGGGAGGAGCTGGAAGCATCAACTCCCATATGTGCCTTGACCAGACCAGTGCAGGGTTTTGAACTGGTGACCTCAGTGTTCCCAGGTCGATGCTTTATCCACTGCGCCACCACAGGTCAGGCCTGTAATTCTTACTTTTTAAATGTATTATTCTCTTTATCTTGGTGAGCATCTTCATGAGAGTTATTTTTAATTCTCTGTTAAGTGACTCATATACCTCCCATTTTACTAGAGTTGGTTTGTGAAGAGTTATCTCATCCCTTTTTTAGGAACATCTTTGCCTGCTTGCCTCTCTGTGTTGGTGTCTGTGCATTAGACAAAACAGGACTTATTTCAGTCTTCATGAACCAGCTTTGTAGAGAAGATCTTCACCAATCATCCTAGCCAGAGATTCTGGGGGACTCTTCCAACTCTTTTTCTCTTCAGGGAGGAGCAAGCAGCTGTGGTTTTGTCTCCTCACTTTGTACTGAGATGGGGTAGAAAGCTAGGACATCCACCAGCCCAAGCTTGAGCACGGGCTCACCAGCTTCAGCACAGGTTTACCAGCTTGAGTATGGGATCATAGACATCACCCCAAGGTTGCTGGCTTGAACTCAAGGTCGCTGGCTTGAGGAAGGGGGTCACTGGCTTGCTTAGATCCCCTCAGTCAAGGCACACGTGAGAAAGCAATCAACTAAGGTGCCACGACTATGAGCTAATGCTTCTCATTTCTCTCCCTTCCTGTCTGTCCCTGTCTGCCCACACCTAAAAAAAAAAAAAAAAAAAAAAAAAAAATTCCTGACTTTCCTTCTAAGTTTCTTCTAAGTCCAGATTGCTTTCACAACACTGAAGAAAAATTTATGATAGAGAAATATAGAGTATATAGCGAGTTCTATTTGACTCCTGACATCCATGAATAAAGAGGAGTTAATGGTGAATATTCTCTTAATGGGAAAAAGCAGGGTGGAGGGGGGATTAATATAATTAGAATTTAGAGACTAAAAATTCAGGATACTATCAAAAATTGACACTTAAATTTGTATACATTGTGGATGGCAGAATTCTAAGATGATCTCCAGTGACCTTGGCTCTTACCTGATCCCTTCCCCTTAAAGTGTGGGTGGAATCTATGAACATTATACCAGTCCTCTGATGAGGTTAGCAGTTACATAACAAAGCAGCTCATACTTGAAAACTATGCCAAGAAAAGCACTTGGGTAAAATTGCTGCTCTCATTACCTGTTAACAAATATCCACTCATCCCAGACTTAATCTTCTACAAAAATTACACTGATGTTAATTTGCAACTCAAGAGCCTTGTGTGTTCCTGAGAGAGAGAGAGAGAGAGATTTTCCAGGGCTTTTGAAAAGTCTGAGGTTAAAATCCTGTTTTTGCATTTGCCAAGGGTTTGGTGGGTGGCTGTGGGGGGCATTAGTCCTCTGACCACCCAACTTTTCAGTTTGCTGCATAAGGATTCCTCACAGGCTTCACTCTCCATTTCCCCCAGAAGGAAGGAGGGACAGGAACCAGAGCTTAATTATGTTAAGAGGGAGAAGATTCTCTGACTTTGTTTTCACTTATCCAAAGAAGTCTACTTTCGCCTGTAGCCTGAAGAACTCAGTAAATTTAAAATCCCAAACCTAAAGTGCTATCATTTTACTCAATAAACGCGTTTCCTCATCAACCTTTCAGCGAGAGGGTAACTACATATGATCTGAGATTCTGTAAGTTATGAGAATCTTTTAGAGTAATTTTAAAATCTCAGGTTTTAAGGCTCTCTCAGCAAGAATTCCCCACAATCTGTTCTCAGTAATCATCATGGAATAGCTTGAGAAATAAAGGAATTAATTAATAAATAAGCAGATAAACACATTAATGCATGAAGACAGCCAGCTGGGGAGAGATGTCACAGGAGTGTTTTATACATAAACGAGCACAAGCATAACATCCCACCAGTCTGGTTCTTAAATTGCCTAATGACACAAATATGTATGTTCCTTATCTTCCAGCCTCAATGCCTATCATGGTATCCGCACAGACCCATGATCTCTCAGCATATTAGTCATCTCACACAGAGATTTGCCACTTTCCCTCCCACTTTCAGGACGGAAGCAATCTTTCTCCAGCTTCTAGGAGGGCTGACACTGTCAGGTCACAGGATCCCCCTTCCAGGTGACTGCCCTCAGTGGAAGGAAGCCACCTTAACTGAGTTTGCTCTCCTCTCCCAGGCAGCCCTCAGATTGACCTATGCTCATGGGAAGGTGCTAGAAAGACCCAGCCCTCCTGCCTGAATTCGGGATCACTGTTAAAAATTCTCTTATCTTTAAAGCTCCCAAACATTAAGATTGACTAATGTTTCCTTACTGGTTCCCTCTGCCCAATCTTGCTTTCTTCTCTCCCCATCCTTTCTGACCCCGAGAGTGTCCCCTATCTTTGGCAAACCAGTCACCGTCTCCCAAGTGACTTCCCGGGGAACATGTCATGTGACTGCAGCAGGTTCTTAGGGAAGTGACATATAATCCTAAAGCCTGTTTATCTTGGGTTTCTGGTTTTATAAACCCATTCAAAAGGAAGTTAACAAGTTTATTAAGGCACATAGGGAAAACATACTGTCTAGAAATGCATTCTGTTTTTATCCTGATCAGTTTTAAAGCATGTTTATACTCTGCTGTTGCTGTATGTTTATCTGTTTGTTCTAAAGACAGGTTCTGAGTTATTTTTACTAATCTTTCTGCATAATCTTGGAGAGCAGGGAAAAAGGAGTGCCTCTTTGTAGCTAATTCCCAATGAGAGAGGCATAAACCCTAAGTAACATTTCTACCTGAAATCATTTTTCACTGTCTCTTTCTATCAAGACATCAAAATGTTGTTTCTACTTTTTGAACTCTTTATGCCATAAAAAAGACATTGCCAGAAGGAAAGAAAAATAATAGGACCCATTTAGGAAATTATTTTGATATTTCAAGCATACTTTAAGCACATTTATTTGTCTTTGATGGCTTTCACAAAGTATAAGGCAAAAGAACAGATGGATATTGTGAATTCTAAGAAGAAGGTAAAGAGTTCAGAACAAGTCTCCCCAGAATGTGCTACTTTGGCATGTGAATTATTATTATTATTATTATTATTATTATTATTATTATTACAGGGACAGAGAGAGAGTCAGACAAGAGGGATAGATAGGAACAGACAGGAACGAAGAGAGGTGAGAAGCATCAATCATTAGTTTTTCGTTACCATCGCAACAAACACCTTAGTTGTTCATTGATTGCTTTCTCACATGTGCCTTGACCACGGGCTTTCAGCAGACTGAGCCACCCCTTGCTGGAGCCAGCGACCTTGGGTCCAAGTTGGCGAGCTTTTGCTCAAGCCAGATGGGTCCGCACTCAAGCTGGCAAGCTCGGGGTCTCGAACTTGGGTCTTCTGCATCCCAGTCTGATGCTCTATCCACTGCACCACCACCTGGTCAGGCGGCATGTGAATTATTGAGCTGAAGACAGTTTAGGCCCAAAAGATGCAGGAAGAGTGTTCTACCTCTCCCTTAACTGCCTAAAAGAATGAGATAGAAGTTCTGGCCCAGGAAGAAAAACATTATCAGAGGTAACCGCAGAGAGTATGGACTAGGTATCATGGACTGGGGAGAGCTCGATGGGTCTGTTGGTTCCAATTCCTCTCTGTGTCCCATTGCCTGTGCAGGGCATGACAAACATCTGTTTACCAAACTCTTGTTCTTCCCATCTTCCTGTCAAGTATCTCCCTTTCCTTGAAGGCCTACATGCCTACCCTCTTCTCCTTTACTCAGAAGGGTACATAACCCCAACTATCTTTGAATTCCTCATGTCTATATGATGCTCCCGTACTACAAAGCAAACTGGTTTTCTCCTGTTATTCTGTCTTATGCCAATTTAATTAATAGACTAGCCAAAAGAACCCAGAAGTGTTAAGAACAAATTTTTCCTCCCCTACAATTACAAAAAGAAAGGACTATGCCCAGTCCTTGTCAGTGCTAGCCTCTCAAGACAGTTATGAATACAGGAAAGTCTTAATAGTACTTGTTAAATCAATAACCAAATGACTGGGTGCCTGTGTATATTCTTAAAACTTAAAGATAAGACTCCCATTCATCCTCATTTGAAGGATATTTTCTTCATCTCTAACAGAATTAAGATTATTCACACCTTTATTTTTTCTCCTCACTTTCAACATGATTGATAATAAGTGATAATGCTATGTTCCACCAGAAAAGCACAGAGTTTGTCCTTTTTGTGTAAAGCAGAGCTCAGGGAGAAATCAATCTAGACTAAGAGACCATGGCTGTCATCCTATAAATGAAATTCAAAGCACTTTTGGAGACAATTCATTTATTTGGGACTGGTTTCTGTCACAATTCTCCTACCCTTCCTTCCTTTATCATAAGAATAGAAATAGTAACACAGTGAAGAGATGGGGAAGATACTCTTGTACTCTTTATGGTTTTAAAAACATTTGCTGTGTTTCTAGTGTAAGTCAGATACTGCGTGGAAGATACAAATCACCAGCCCACACTCCCCACCAGCTATTGGCTGGGTTTCTCAGCGCCACCCCTCCCCGCCCAGCTTTCTTTCTCATAGACCTCTCCGCCTTTTCCCTGGCTCCATTCCAGCTGGTCACCATTCCCTTCAAAGTCCAGTTAGGTGACAGGACTTCTGCTTACTTAGAAAATACGGCTACACAAAATGTATGGGATTAACCAGTGGTATAATTTTTTGTTTTCAGAAAGGGAGTGGTGTCAGGATTTTGTTAGGGCATCCTATGGTGATTCTAATTGGCAGCCAAAGTTGAGAATTACTGTTTTAAAGGAATAGTGTGTTTGAGAAGGACGATATTGTAAAACAAATCAACAAAGTCAACAAGGAAGGGGCAAAATAGAGGCACTGAGACTAGTGAGAGCTCTAATGTCGTCGCCGAAAAAGTGAAAGATGATTGGTGGGAGTGGGGAAAAGGAGATAGTGATAAATTTTAGTTACACTGCTCACAAAAATTAGAGGATCAGTGAGCGTGCAGATACTTTCAGCCTTTTGTGTAGTGTATTTTTACCAATGAAATAAAAGGTGGTTTTGCATCTCATTTGCATACTCGAACAACTTTCTTTGACATTGTTTGCTTTTCTGATGTTCTTGTTTAATAAAAAAATCAAATGCTTCTTTTCTTTTTTTACCACTTCATATTCATTTTGAAATATCCCCTAATTTTGTGAGCAGTATATTTATGACAATCAAGACAGCTCATTACCTGACTGAGTATGTTGGATGAATGGCCAGGGTGATACCCGGTTTCTGGTTTGGGCAAGTGGATCTACCTCTGTGAGAAAAAAAGTAGCAACCCAATTACTGGTGCCAAGTAGCTGGCCATGGTATTCTGCCAAATATAAACAACTCCGCATCAAAAAAGTTTATTCCGTGACCACAGTGGTGCAAGACAAAACCAAGACCCTCTGTAATTATGATGGAATGCAAATAAAATAAAAACACCATGCTGATAAAGTTATTCAGGGCATCACAGCCCACAAAATGTAGGCTGCCCCAGTGGCCGAGCCCACGTCACAAATCTAAGCCTGTCAACCTGCACTACTGAGACACAAATGAATCTACAGCTATATCACCTTGAACGTGCCTGATTGTCTGATCCCGGAAGCTAAGCAGAGTAGGGCCTGGTTAGGACTTAGATGGGAGAAACACCAGTGAAGTAAATCTAACATGCACCACTCACAACCCTTCAAATCAGCATTACAAAGCTTACCTTACTCTACAAATAGAACCTGCTAGCCTTGTAAGGAAATCCCCAATCTCTTCCCCAATCACACCGTTTCTCTATACAAATCCCTCCCTTTTACCCAGAATCCCTCAGAAAGAGCACTCCACTCCTTATGATGTACTCTACTCTCCCCAAGCTGTGGACTGTTTGCCCACAAATGAAGGGCATCAAACTTGTTACTAAATTGTGTTGTCATTTGACAATGCAAACCACTAAAATGACCAAACATTACATTCTTCTGTCAAACACAAGTGACTGCTACCTCTCTACCACCAAAACATTCACCCTACTTCCTTCTAGTCCAACATATAAAAAATATTAAGATACCCAATTATGAGATTATCCTTAAAAAATACACCCAATCCAGAGCCAATTCTTTGAACTCTCCCCAGAATCACTTAATATGAGCCCCATTTTCTATACCAATTCCCCCTCACACACTCTTGCTAAGATGGCCAATGTCCCCAGTGTGAGCTGTCACTCACCCTTGCTGCAGCAGAATAATAAACCCAACTTTGTTTGACTACAATCGTCTCCTGGTGACCTTTGGTGACATTTACTGAGAAAAATATTGAGAAAAGAAAGGATTGTTAGAAGATAAGAGGATGGTTTTGTTTTGTGCATGTTAAGTGTGAAATACAAAGTTTTGAGGATAGAATTATTGATCTCAGACTAGAAGAAGAGTCTGTGCTGAGACACACATCTGTGAGTCATCGGCACAGAGAGGGTCAGTGAAACCAGAGGAGTGGGGCATTTGTCTGGAGAAAATCTGCATGGTGAGAGGAGAACCACTCCAATAAAAATCTAAAGAAGCTGCTAGAAGATAAGGCAATAACAGAGAAAAATCAGGAGTGGCTAGGGCTTAAGAGAAAAACACATCACTTAGGAGTGATGTCACTGAAGATAAAAGTACTTCTAGGGAAAGAAGTTAACCAAATCTGTATAATGTTATATCTTATGCTTTTACTATTTTTGTGTCCTACCTCACCTAGCTCTTCAAACCATTTTATCCTAAAAGTGATACATGCACATAATTTTTTAAAGATACACACACATTCACTCTAACCATTCCTCAAGTATAACTACCATTTGTAGTATTATGTGTTTGAAAGACAGATTTTCTCTGAAGCTTTTATGACTATGCAATACATATATACATAAAGAAGATTATATTAGACATGGTGATTTTGTTTGTTTTGTGTTTGTTTTTTATTATGTGAGAGATGGGAGGCAGAGACAGACTCTCCAGCATGTGCCCTGACCGGGATCCACCCAGCATGCCCACCAGGGGGTGATGCTCTGGGGGCCATTGTTCCATTGCTCAGGAATGGAGCCATTTTAGCACCTGAGTCGGAGGCCGTGGAGCTATCCTCTGCGCCCAGGGTCAACTCGCTTAAACCACTTGAGCCATGGCTGTGGGAAGAGAAAAGAGAGAGAGAGAAGGGTGAGGGGTGGAGAAGCATATGGTCACCTCTCCTGTGTGCCTTGACCAGGAATTGAACCTGGGAGTTCCACATGCCAGGCTGACACTCAACTGCTGAGCCAGCCAGCCAGGGTCTATACATATTGTTCTGTCCTTGGGTTTTTTATTTTAAAATGAATTTCTACATAATAAAGATGACTACATAAATATCATTCTTCAGGGCATGTTTGATACGTAATTATACAAGGTACTGGTACTGCACATTATTGTGCCATTGTTAACCATTTCTCTATTATGGTCAGCTGGGTTGTTTCCAAATTTACAAAAATGGTTGCTGACCCAACATTGCTCTGACCTCACTATACGCAATTTTGCTTCCCAAATACTTATTGCATTAGTTCACTTTCCAGCTTGCCGAGATTGTACCCAAAAGTTAGGAGTTGAGAGCATATTTTGACAGTACTTGGTGGTATAACATCCCAAAATAGAAAAATGCCCCAAAAACCTATCAATCATTCCTCCCTCCTCTCTCTCTCCACAAGTTTCCCAAAGTAGCTCTATAAAAGGAAATAAAGCTCAATGGAAAATAAAGTACTACTTTAAGCACCATGGAGTCGGTGACCAATGACCACAAAGGCAGATCTCTGGCAGAGGTTTTGTGGTGTTGACCAAGCGTGACCTTTTCCCACACTGCCTTAGGCCCCAATCATATATATAAATCTTGGGAGGAACTAACCATCCCATAAGGCGATCAGGTAAAGGCCTTGGGAAGAGAACAGCCAAGTTTGCCAGAGAATTCTCTAATCCAGCCACATAAAATAAAGTATAAAAGGGAGAGAGAAGACTATTTCTAAACTAACACATTATTTTTAACTTAAAGCTATCTCACTCCTGGTGCAAGTGGAATGTCTTGGATTTACAGATCAAAGTAACATCTCTTCCTCCTTAAATGGGTGGCAGAAGGCAAGGGAGAAGAACAGAGCAGAAATGCCCTCCTCCCACAGCTGTCAGACTGTGACCTAAAAGCACAACCACGCTACATCAGACCAGAATCCACGTCCCTGAAATGGTCCCTTTCTGGGAAGATTAAAGTGAGTGCCACAGTAAAGGAGACTGGTATATATCTCTCCTTCCTGATGCAGCACTGTCATTTAACGGCAGAAAAAGTAAACATGCTGTAAAATATTTGGTTGAAACTGAACTTCCTTCTGATTTTAAGTATAAATTTCACCCTTTCCCTGGTGGATAGTTCAATTGGTTAGAGCATCATCTTGAAGCATAGAGCTTGCCAGTTTGATCCCCAGTCAGGGCACATACAGGAACAGATCGATGTTTCTGTCTCTCTCTCTCTCTCTCTCTCTCTCTCCCTTTCTTTCTTGTTAAAGTCAACAAATAAAATAATTTAAAAAATAAATTTCACCCTTAGAGAACAATGAGTAAAAATATGCTAGTAGTTTTAATTTTTTAAAGATTAATTGGAAAGATTTATAAAAGATATAATTGTGATTTTTGTGTAAAGTCAAGCAGGATATAATTAAAACAAAGATGCTATTTTACAAGCATGTTTTTTCACTACTCTGTCCTAGCATATGTTACAGCTTACTTTGCATACCTCTCCCACTTTTTCAGCCTGGAAAACTCCTACTCATCCTTCAAGACACAGCACAAGTCAAGTGTCGCCTCCTCTGTGGTGTTTTTTCCCTGCACTCTCCTTTATTATCTCACTGTGCTCTGTAATTATCTCTACTTAAACACACATCTCACTGAATGAAAATCTTTTATTCTTTGTCACCCCCACTGAACAGTGAACTCAGGAGTATAGTTTCTGGCTTAGTCCTTGTATATTGCCAGAACTTAAAGCAATATCTGGAACATGGGTACTCAATAAATATTTATGGAATAAATAAAAGAAAATGTAAGTCTTCTTATGCTTCTGGTTCATTCATTGGAACCAGAAATGACAAGGAAACCTATTTTAAGGATTAGCTTCTTTCTTAAAGGGTCATCTAGAGTAAGAAGAGAATAGAAAGATCACAAAATGTGAGAAAAAAAAAGCGCCTGACTTCTGGTGGCTCAGTGGATAAAGCATCGACCTGGAATGCTGAAGTCACTGATTTGAAACCCTGGGCTTGCCCAGTCGAGACACATATGGGAGTTGATGCTTCCTGCTCCTCCCCTCCTTCTCTCTCTCTCTCTCTCTCTCTCCTCTCTAATAAATAAATAAATAAATAAATAGTTTAAAAAATCTAAAATAAAAACCAAACGGTGAAAATATGATGCCCAAACAAAAGTTTCAGGATTATCAATAGCTTCTGGATACCTAGTAAGAATTTAGGAGGGAAGAAATGATTTCCAGTGCTATAAAGTGAGTTTCAACAATTGCTAGCAAACTATAAAAGTGTTCTAACAATGCTTACCTCTTTTTTCTTTTAATCACTAGCAATCAAAGATGTTTCTAAAGAAGAAAATCAGCATTTCTACATAAGAGTTGTTCTGCAGCTCATTCAACTTGCTCTTTTTGGTTTAAGTGTCTCCTGCATCAGTGAATGCTAATAAGCACTTTCACTTACCAATGTAGGAGAGTTAAGAACCTAAATGAAGAACACTTTGATTGAGAAAAAAGAAAGAGAGAGAGAGACAGAGAGAGAAAACTCCTGAACACGAACAACACTTGTGTTGATTGCCAGGGTGAGGGGTGGGGAGGAGAAGGATAAATGGTGATGGACGGAGACCTGACTTGGGATGGTGAACAGTGTACAGATGATGTGTTTTAAAATTGTGCAGCTAAAACCTGTATAATTCAGCTAACCAGTGTCACCCCAATAAACTCAATTTAATAAAGAATCTCAAAATAAAGGAAAAAGTATATCTTCTTGTTACAGTAAAATACACTGACTCACATCATTGCAAATTCTACCTTGCCTTGTACACATCTTATTTTTTCTCATGATTGTCAATCTTGTTTTTAGCCCCACATACACAGTGAATCACCTAAATATATTACATATCATCTGAGCAGGCTTAAATTCATTATTCCCAAGCAGGATTATGCTGCAAGACAATAGCCACACTGATAGACTTGAAGTTTTAAAATAAATTTTAAAACTTAAATTTTTCTTTCCACTAGCATATCAACAACCAATTCTGAAGAACTTAGTTCACAGACATTTTTATAATGTAGAGGATTAACTGCTGTCTAAGATTAAAGTGTAGTCAGAGTCTGAAAGAGGAGAAAAATCCAAAGAAATGATATAGAGAAAATATTTTACCGGGTATTGTGGGGAGGAAAGAGAGAGAGGATAGTGAAGTGCTCATATGTGTGTCAATTTTTTGGTTCTCTAGACCCCGAGAGACACAGAAAGAGATTTTTTTATAAGATAAGACCAAGGAGAAAGAAGGCTCCAGAAGAAGGTAACTCCATGTGCTGCCCATACTATGTCTCTGGGCACAGCCTCCTTCAGCTAAACTTAGTAGCAGTTTCATCAAGGTAGATGAAGAATGTCATGAACTGAACTGTGTCCTGCCCCCAAATTCATATGTTGAAGCCCTAACCCTCAACGTTACTGTATCTGGGGTAGGACCTGTAAGGAAATAATAAAGGTTAAGTGAGACTGTAAGGGTGGGGCCCTAAGCCAATAGGACTGGTGTCCTTATAAGAGACAAAGATTCACCAGAGACCTCTCTCTCATCACACATGCTCAAAGGAAAGGCCAGGTCGGGACACAGTGAGAGGGCAACTGTACGAGCCAGGACAAGACGTCTTATCAGAAACTAACTTTGTCAGCACCCTGACCTTGGACTTCCAGACTTCAGAAAACAAATGTTTATGTTGTAGGTGCCCAGTCTGCTATTTACTTATGGCAGCCTCAGCAGACTAATCCAGAGCACTGAGGTTCAGCTTTTTTGAGACATTTAGTATTAGCTTTCAATATATTTATGCTTAAGAGGAAGTTATAATTTGAGAGACTTTTGGTACAAAAAGGTGCACTACCCACTAGCTGACAAGAGTACGCTTTTCCTGACCCCAGAGGAGGGCATAGTGGTTGGCCTCCATGAAAGATAAAAAGGTCTTCTTCATTTTTCAAAACCAAACCCTTACTAAGTCAAGTCAGCAGAAAATTCAGCAGTCCAGTGTATCATCATAAAAAAAAAAGCTTTTAACTAAGAACCTAAACATACATTGGTGCCATTTTTGACAAACTTTTGTACGTGGTACTCTTTCTTTCCCAGTTCTTCTCCTTCGAGGGCAGAGAGACACTAAACGCCTTTACATGTGCTGCAGTCCTGACAGCGAGCCGGTCCCAGCACGAGTCTTCTGAGAGTCCTTGAAGCCCACTCGTCCGGGCTTGTTTCCTGCTAAAGGCTGTGACTTCACTCAGCTCCTTCCCCTTTCATTTCTTGGAGGACGAACCATCAAAGTAAAAAAGAAAATAGCCCTTCTCCTTTCTAATTGTTTCTCCTGTTGCTTTTACTTTCCACGTACGAGGCAAAGGTGAAAAGAAAGGAAGCAAGTAAGCTACATAGCTCTGTTTCAAAACGGAGAGGTCAAAGGCTCGAAACCAAATCTCTCCCAATTTAAAATAACTCACAGACTACCAGGCAGTTTAATATATATATTTTTTATTCCATATTACAATTCATCTATGTCGCTAGTCAAGTATTCTACTATTGAAACAATAGCAGTAGCATTGTCTTGTTCTGACTGAGCTACGGCAAGCTGTGATTGTCAAAGTGTGAGCTGGTCACTTATGGACTTGAAATTTGAATGTTTTCTTAGACGTTCATTTATAACTAGATTGTGAGCTGCTACATAGGGCATACATCATTGCTTGAGTCAAACTGCTCTGCACACAACAGTACAGGGTATATACACTGAGTGATTTTAATAGCCCCCTTAGACACGTGTAAATAAACATGTGGTTAAGGCTACAATTTTTATTAATGCCATATTTGATATACTTATCTTAAGATGAAAGTGAGTTTTTAATAAAACTGAATATATCGTCTGACTGGGCGGTGGCGCAGTGGATGGAGTGTCGGACTGGGATGAGGAGGACCCGGGTTTGGGCCCTGAGCTCGCCAGCTTGAGCACCGGTCCATCTGGCTTGAGCAAAAGCTCGCCAGCTTGGACCCAGGGTGGCTGGCTCTAGCAAGGGGTTGCTCAGTCTGCTGTAGGCCCGCTGTCGGGGCACATGTGAGAGAGCAATCAGTGAACAGCTGGGGTGTTGCGACGGCAACGAGAAGCTGATGATTGATGCTTCTCACCTCTCTCTGTTCCTGTCTGTTTGTCCCTATCTATCCCTCTCTCTGTCCCTGTAAAAAAAACAAACAAAGAAAAACTGAATATATCTACTTAGTGAAAAAAAGAGATGCTATTTTAGAAATGCCCATTAAAATGTAGTTCATATTGATTGGACTGTGTTCTGTTGTATTCCATACATGAAATATCTTTTTGTTTCTGGTTCTATTGAATATAACAAAACATGGGCACACAAAGATGTTGATATTTTTCTTTTTGCAATTACTTACCTTTACTAAAATGTCAAGAATGGATGGACATTTATATCTAAGGAGATATACCCATCCCAGCCTCTAAGCTCATTGATTTATTAAGCAGAGACATATGAGTGATCACTAAGAAATAATTAACAGTGCAATGGCAATGACAAGCTTCACTTTCTGAACTATAGCAGAGCAGTGGTTGCATGAGAATACCAGTTGAGTGGTCCTTCTGACCTCAGCATGATCACATAAGTCTTGTGAAATTCTGGTAGTTTTAGTATAAATGAGCAGGAAAGCTATTATCTTTGCATAAGATGAATCCAACTTAATTATAGCCACAACTCAATAATTGGTTCAGTGTCTTTTCATACATTAGGACATTTTAAGTCGAAAGAAAGAAAGAAAGAAAGAAAGAAAGAAAGAAAGAAAGAAAGAAAGAAAGAAAGAAAGAAAGAAAGAAAGAAATCGGCACTTGAAATTTTAATTATGAGGCTCAGCACAAATCCTTCTTCATCTTTGGGTTTATCAGAAGCCATCCTCTCATGTGCTACACCAAGACAGCAGCAGAGCCCTCCTTTATAATTGCTAGTTTGTGGAGTGCCTATTGTTCCTCCTTGTGCTGTTATAGTCTTAAAATTCATAAGAAGCTCTGGACTTAGGCAGGGTCTGATGCACATCTCAGCTCTGTAATTTGTTGCCTTGGTAATTAAACACTGTGAGGGGCAGTTTACTCCATAATTTAGAAAATGATAGGTTTTACACCATAACACTCTTATGAGCATTAGTGAGATAATATCTATAAATTTAGGATTTACCATGTTACCTAAAATATAATTTTAAATGCTTGATAAATGTTACCTATAATTAGACATGAAATGAAAATTGGAGAAAACAAGGAAAATAATCAAAAGCTGAAACTTATGCTTTTGAACTGATAATTCTCTAAAAATATTAGCTATTTAATATTTGACCAATTAATGTGAACATTCTTTCTTGTACTTACTATATGTAGACTTTAAAAGATAGTCTTTTATTAATTGCTGTACTTTTCTATTGGAAATGACATTTTCTTAAGACAATAAACATGCAAGACAGAATTTCCATCTTACTAAAAGCTAAATTTCATCCTGACAAAATAATATTTCAACCTCTCCTTTATCCATTTATCTACTAATGAAAAATTTAAATAAAATAAAAAAGTAAAAAATAAAAATAAATTAGAACTAAAAATGTATTTGTTTGGGGACAAGCAAGTATATTTTACTTCATAAATAAAATACATGAATGTGTCTAGCTTGTAGTTATCTTAAATCTATTAGTAGATGTGGAAAACATGCATAATTTTTAATGTTCAATAACTGGCTGCAAGGTTTTGTTACTGAATTCAAGCTTTGATTCAGTTCCTGTTGAGGATTAAGCTAAAGTAATGACTGTGAATAAGATAAGTTGTAATAAAAACTTTCCAGTTATATTGTGAGATGTTTATTTATTAATGTTTTCTTCTAAATTGCATGTTTCACTTAAACATAGCAATAATAATATTACCTAATATTAAGCCTAATCATTTGTAGGATTTTTGTTTTTTCTTAAGAATTAATCAATGCATTTTTATTAACTACAGCTGTGAGAAGCTTCCCTGGACTTAAGCCGTATGTGTGATCACCATCCAAATCTGACAGTGGATTAAAAACAACAGCTGATGCCAACCCAAGAAGACCTAGAAATAACACAACTGAAAATTGGAGGCAGACAACACCAACCCTAGACTCAGCCAGCTCTACAAACAACACACCCAAATGAGGAAGGTATACACAGACATAATGGGAAGACAAAGAAGTACAATCCAAATGAATCAACAAGAGAAACGCCCAGAAAATAAACTGAGTGATATGGAAATAACCAAACTACCAGATAGTTAAAATAATGATTATTAGAATGCTGAAAAATCTTAAAACAACAATGAATGGATACAATGAGCACATAAATAAAGAGATTACAAGCATCAAAAAGGACATAGAAATAATAAAGAACAAGTCAGAAATGACAAATACAATATCAGAAATGAAGACTATACTAGAAGCAATTAAAAGCAGATTGGATGAAGCAGAGGATTAATTCACCAATTTAAAAGACAAGATAAACAAAAACACAGAAGTGGACAGCAAAAAGAAAAGAGGCTGAAAACTCTAAGAGAGTTCTGTGACAACCTAAAGAGAAACAACCTCTGCATTATAGGGGTTCCTGAAGAAGAAGAGAAAAAACAAGAGATAGAGACTTTGTTCAATGAAATCATAGCTGAAAACTCCCCTAAATTGATGCAGGAAAAGGTCACACAAGTTCAAGAAGCACAGAAAATTCCATTAAAGAGAAACCCAAAGAAATCACACCAAGCCACATTATAATTAAAATAACAAAGCTAAGTGATAAAGAGAAAATATTAAAAGCTGCTAGAGAAAAAACGGTTATCACCTACAAAGGAGCCCTCATAAGGATGACATCCAAATTCTCAACAGAAACACTTGAGGTCTGAAGGGAATGGCAAGAAATATTCAAAGTAATACACAAGAGCCTACAACCAAGATTTCTTTATTCAGCAAGGCTATAGTTTAAAATTGAAAGAGAAATAAAAAGCTTCCTAGTCAAAAATACTCAAGGAATACATTGCACCCAAACTAATGCTGCAAGAAATGTTAAGAGGCCCATTGTAAAAATAATTAAAAGGGAAAATATGTAGTAAAAGAGGAATAAAGCTTTAAAGAATAAAATGGCAATAAATAACTACATATCAATAATAACCTTAAATGTAAATGAATAAAATGATCCAATAAAAAGACATAGGGTAGCTGCATGGATAAGAAAACAGGACCCATACATATGCTGTCTAAAAGAGACACACCTTAAAACAAAAGATACACATAGACTGAAGATAAAAGAATGAAAAAAAAAATTTCATGAAAATGGAAATGAAAGAAAAGCTGGGGTAGCAATACTTATATCAGACAAAATGGACTTTAAAACCAAGGCTATAGTAAGAGATAAAGAAGGCCAATACATAATGATAAAGGGAGCAATCCAACAGGAAGATATAATCATTATAAATATCTATGCACCTAGCCTGACCTGTGGTGGCGCAGTGGATAAAGCGTCGACCTGGGAACACTGAGGTCGCCAGTTCAAAACCCTGTACTGGTCTGGTCAAGGCACATATGGGAGTTGATGCTTCCAGATCCTCCCCCCTTTCTTTCTTTCTCTCTCTCTCTCTTTCACTCTGTGTCTCCTCTCTAAAATGAATAAAATAAAATTAAAAAAAAAAAAAAGAAAATTAACAAAGGAAAAGCAGACTTAAAGGACACACTAGATCAACTCGATTTAATAGATATCTTCAGAACCTTTCATCCCAAAGCAGCAGAATATGCATTATCCCGAGTGCTCATAGTACATTTTTGAGAATAGACCACATGGTAGGGCACAAAAGTGGTCTTAACAAATTTAAGAGGATTGAAATAATATCAAACACTTTCTCTGATCACAATGGCATGAAACTAGAAATCAACCACAACAGAAAAACTGAAAAATTTTCAAACACATGGAAACTAAATAGCATGTTATTAAATAATGAATGGACTAAAATAAGATCAAAAAAGAAATAAAAAAATTCCTAGAAACAAATGATAATGAGCATACAACAACTCAAAATTTATGGGACACAGCTAAAGCAGTACTGAAAGGGAAGTTCATAGCACTACAGGCATACTTTAAGAAGCTAGAAAATGCTCAAATAAACAACCTAACCCCGCATCTAAAAGAAAAGCAAGTAACACTCAAAGGTAGTAGAAGGAAGGAAATAATAAAGATCAGTGAAAATAAATGACATAGAGGCTAACGAAACAATACAGAAAATCAATGAAACCAAGAGCTGCTTCTTTGAAAGGATAAACATGATCGATGAGCCCTTAACAAGATTCACCAGGAATAAAAGAAAGAGGACTCAAATAAATTAAATTAGATATGAGAGTGGAGAAATAACAACTGACACAACAGAAAAACAAAATATTGTAAGAAAATATTATGAAGAACTGTATGCTAAAAAATTAGAAAACCTGGGTGTAATGGACAAATTCCTTGAAACATATCTTTCAAAAATCAATCTGGAAGAATCAGAAAACCTAAACAGACCAATTACAACAAAAGAAACAGTAATCAAAAAGCTCTCAAAAAACAAAACCCATGGGCCCGATGGATTCACTGGTGAATTCTACCAAATACTCAAAGAAAAGCTAACTCCTATCCTTATCAAACCTTTTCAAAAAATTCAAGAGGAAGGAACACTACCAAGTTCCTTTTATGAGGCGAGCATAATTCTGATTCCAAAACCAGGCAAAGACAACACAAAGAAAGAAAATTACAGACCAAAATCCCCGATGAATTTAGATGCTAAAATCCTCAACAAAATATTAGCAAACCGAAACCAGCAATACATGAAAAAAAATCATACATCATGATCAAGTGGAATTTATTCTGGGGAGGCAAGCATGGTACAACATTCATAAATCAAATAATGTGTTTCACCACATAAACAAAAGGAAAGAGAAAAACACGATAATTTCAATACATGCAGAAAAAGCATTTGATAAAATCCACCATCCATATATGATCAAAACTTTCAGAAAAGTGAGAATACAGGGAACGTACTTCAACATGATAGAGTCCATCTATGGCAAACCCACAGCCAACATCATACTCAATGGGCAAAAATTAAAAGCAATCCCCTTAAGAGCAGAAACAAGGCAGGGGTGCCCCCTTTAACCACTCTTATTCAACATAGTACTGGAAGTTCTAACTACAGCAATCTGACAAGAAGAAGAAATAATAGGCATTCAAATTGAAAAAGAAAATGTAAAACTATCATTCTTTGCAGATGGTATAATACTGTATATAGAAAACCCTAAAATCTCAGTCAAAAAACTACTCAACCTGATAAATGTTTTCAGCAAAGTGGCAGGATATAAAATTAATATTCAGAAATCAGAGGCATTTTTATACACCAACAATGAACTGTCAGCAAAAGAAATTAAGGAAACAATCCCCTTCACTATTGCAACAACAACAACAAAAATAAAGTACCTAGGAGTAAATTTAACCAAGGAGGTTAAGGACTTGTACTCGGAAAATTATAAAACATTGATAAAAGAAATCAAGGAAGATACAAACAAGTGGAAGCATATACCGTGCTCATGGCTAGGAAGAATAAACATCATTAAAATGTCTATATTACCCAAAGCAATTTATAAATTCAATGCAATACCAATTAAAATACCAATCACATACTTCAAAGATATAGAACACATATTCCAAAAATTTATATGGAACCAAAAAAGAACACCAATAGCCTCAGCAATCTTAAAAAGAAAAAATAAAGCAGGAGGTATCACTCTTCCAGATATCAAGGTTTACTATAAGGCCATTATACTCAAGACAGCCTTGTGCTGGCATAAGAACAGGCACATAGATCAATGGAAAAGAACAGAGGACCCAGAAATAAACCCACAGCTATATGGACAACTGATATTTGACAAAGGAGGTAAGAGCATGCAATGGAGTAAAGACAGTCTCTTTAACAAATGGTGTTGGGAAAATTGGATAGCTACCTGCAAAAAAATGAAACTAGACCACCAACTTACACCATGCACAAAAATAAACTCAAAATGAATAAAATACTTAAGTGTAAGTCATCAAACCATAAGCATCTTAGAAGAAAACATAGGCAGTAAGCTTACCAACAGAGGAAAAGGGGATGATAGGATGGGATAAGTCTGAAGGGAAGGGGGGAGACCACTCTTCTGAGGGGGCAAGGGAGATGTTGAAGGGAATAAGGGGGAGGGGAGATGCATTCAGGGCATAGTATTTATGTAAACACAATGAATTAATTAAATAAAAACAATACTTTAGAAAACAAAATAAGTCATGTGTCTTGAGAAATTTAGAAAACAATATAAAAAGGATTTTTTAAACACACCATGGTTGCCTGACCAGGCGGTGGCGCAGTGGACAGAGCATTGGACTGGGATGCGGAGGACCCCGATTCGAGACCCCAAGCTCGCCAGCTTGAGCACAGGCCCATCTGGCTTGAGCGAAGGCTCGTCAACTTGGACCCAAGGTCGCTGGCTCCAGCAAGGGGTTGCTGTGGTCCACTGAAGGTCCGCGGTCAAGGCACATGTGAGAAAGCAATCAATGAACAACTAAGGTGTCGCAATGGAAACAAAAAACTAATGATTGATGCTTCTCACCTCTCTCCATTCCTGTCTGTCTGTCCCTATCTTTCCTTCTCTCTGACTCTCTCTCTGTCCCTGTTTAAATAAATAAATAAATAAATAAATATATAAATAAATAAATAAGAACCTATACTTAAACACACCATGGTTGAAGAATATTTATAAGTGCAATTCCAAAATAAAGACCTATTTATCAGTAAATTAGGCAAAATTAGTAGATAAAATTCATTTGGATTTTCAGTACTACATAGAGAGAATTCTCCATCCTTTTCCCATATTTTCAAAGAAAGGTACACTTCAGAGTATTTTTCCACACACACCTTTCTTGAAAAAAGTGGTTAATCCTGAAACTCTCTGGGCCATTTTGCTAGAAGGAGGGACCACTGAAGCCCAGAGCAAAAGCCTCTTTTTCTATCTCTAGTGGCTAGTCTGTGCTCGGGTACAGCAGGTTCCTGTGTGTGCTCCTACACTGTGTCTCCAGGTACACAGAGCTCTCCTGTGCCATGTTCTCTCAAGGACAAGGCTTGTTCTCTTTCTCCTTCAAGTTCAAACCATCCTGAACTGACTTCAATTCAGAGAAAAGTGATCTCACTTCAGTCCCAGCTCTGGGAACAAACTACAAATAAGCTTTTATCTGAAAGCCCTGCCTTGGTTCACCTATTTTAAAAATTGGTTTCCATAGGATGATTACCTCTCTACTATTTGTTCCATTAGCTAGAAATTGGGAGAGGATCAAGCCTTTAGTAAACTAAAAGTACAATATACAATAGTGATATTTAACCATTTTTTTCACTACTGCCCCTGTAAGAATCTTTTATAAATATTTTTGCCTAATCCTCCTATCATGAAATTTTAATACTTCAGATATACTACATATCTAATTACTGTATGTGTACTGGTACTTTGTACATAAAAAGAGTAAGAAACTTTTATACCTTCCAAAAATCAAGTTTTACTTCCTTGGCAATGATTTTGCAACCTTTGATAATGCCTGATAATCAGGAATCAAAGTATTAGAAATGGATACTGTTTTCTAGATCTTTACTATGTTGCTGTGCACTGTTATATATATTTCAAATAGCTTGCTTGAGTCTGGAGATTAAAAATTCTCTTTTCCTCCTGAATAGAACATAATTGCATACATTAGTAATTTAGTAAGAAAATAACCTGTTTGGATTTCCTGAGAAATCATAGTATCTGAAGTCACCAGATATTGATCTTTGAGATTTTATGTCATCTCCACTCTATTTTCAATGCCACTGCTCACAAGCAGGGCAGCATTATAAAAGAATAAGAGACAAGAACATGGGAGGAGGGGAGGAAATGGATGAAAACACCTAGATAATAGTTTGGAGTACATATATATTTTTATTTTCCAAAAAGCATTCATTCAAACCCAATGACCAATAGGCTACTTAATCTCTTTTTTTTTAGACCTCAACATAATAGATTATAACTTGAAAAGCAACTCATATCGCCACCCTCAATTATTAAAATGCCCTACCACTTCTAAAGATAATAATATTCAAATATTGAGCACTGAGTTCAAGGTGAGAAAGTTGATTATACTTTAAGAAAATAATTGCTAAAGATTTATATCAATCTATATTCCATTCAGTTAATACATCCTACTTCATATTATCATGGGAAAGGCACCGGGTTGAGGTATGTCTGCCCCAGCACCAGCTGAAATTTGTAGGTTTTTTACTTCGTGCAGGAAAGATTTCATGACCCAAGTCTGGGTGATTTTGCAAGTATGCTTATTAAAGCTGAAGACAGTGAATTAAAGTAGGGTCTTAGAATAGACAAGATCACAGCAACAGGAGTGAACCTCAGCAGAGCTGCCTTGTCCCTTTAGAAAAAAGTCACAGAGGCAGAAGTGAGCCACACTGGGTTGTGCGGACTCAAGAAACAAGTTACAGAGGCAAATGGAGGGCCCTTGGAGACAAGTAGGTTCAATCTGCCACTGCTCGCTGCTCCCTGGTTTCAAGTCTCATGGAAACCTTTAGAGCTTAAGAGAAAAAAAGCAAAGATACACACCGGAGGAAAGAAGGGGGAAGTGAGTGTATTTAAGGGAGAGTGAGCTGGTACCTATCATCATTTCTCATGGTTTTTGTTTTCTAAAGGTGGGAATTTTAGGAGAGGTGTCAATCAGAAGATTCATCAATTTTCCAGGTGTGTCATTTGTTATGCTGATACATCAAAATGAGCATATAGGATCTGGCTGGTTAGCATAATGGTAGAACATCAGTCTGGAGTGTGGATGTTCTGGGTTCAATTCCAGGTCAGGGCAACAGGAAAAGTACCCATCTGCTTCTCCACCCCCTCCCTCTGGCTTCTCTCTCTCTCTCTCTCTCTCTCTCTCTCTCCTGCAGTCATTGATCAATTGGAGCAAGTTGGTCCTGGGTGCTGAGGATGGTTCCATGACCTCTGCCTCAGGTGCTAAAAAATGGCTCCAGTTGCAACCAAGCAAGGGCCCCAGATGGGCAGAGCATCGTCTCCTAATGAGCTTGCCAGGTGGATTCCGGTCAAGGTGCATGCGAGAGTCTGTCTCTGTTTCCCCTCATCTCACTGAATACAAAATAAATAAATAAATAAAAATGAGCATATAGAGGGATCAGGGTTCTTCTCTGGTCAGTTTCACCTTCAAAGAATGCCACCAGAAAGGGATCAATGTGGGTCCAGGCATAGTGTGGAATGTGCAAACCATTCCTTCCTAAGTGTCTTTGGATAGAGAAGATAGATATTGCAATTTATTAGCTGGCTCTAAATTGCTTGGTCATTTTTCTAACCAGCTGTCTCAGTTTGCCTCATTCCACTTGCCAGGAAATTTCCCTAGCTTCTCACTAACCTGCCTCAATATGATTTGATAAATCAACAAATCTTTATAATTAAGATAATAAATAAGGCTCCTCATTGATATTTTTCTTCATCATTCTTCACATGGCAATAAAAGAAATACAGGAATTTTAAAGTATAACAAGATATTGTTCTTGAGATATATTCAATCAAAGTAACAAGCAAAATCATACTCTGATTTATTCTATCATTCATTCATTCATACATTCACTCACCTCATATTTACTCTGGGAACTATGTGCCAGAGGAAAACACATGTAATCCTAAAGAAACTAGTGCTGAGGTCATTCTTGCTCATCTGTGGAGTCCCTCCCATTCAGCTTAGAATCTCACGAGAAAAGGGCTTGTTGTCTTTTTTTCCTTTGGTTACAGTTCCTTAATGAAATTAGGCTCAGGAAGACAGGTCTCCATTCCCTCCCCAAATCTTTCTATATGTTGACAATAAATTAAGAAAAATTCCCGCCTGACCAGGAGGTGGCACAGTGGATAGAGCATCGAACTGAGATGTGGAAGACCCAGGTTCGAGACCCCGAGGTCGCCAGCTTGAGCGTGGGCCCATCTGGCTTGAGCAAAAGCTCGTCAGCTTGAACCCAAGGTCGCTGGCTCGAGCAAGGGGTTACTCGGTCTGCTGAAGGCCCACGGTCAAGGCACATATGAGAAAGCAATCAATGAACAACTAAGATGTCACAATGAAAAACTGATAATTGATGCTTCTCATCTTTCTCCATTCCTGTCTGTCTGTCCCTATCTGTCGCTCTCTCTGACTCTCTGTCTCTGTAAAAAAAAAAAAAAAAAAAAAAAGGAAAAAGAAAAATCCCTGTCCCTATCACATTTCAGGACATTTGTTGGGAGCAGAAACAAGCTTTTCATTAAAACAACTCAAAACACACCAGGTTTTGATACTGAGGGGAAAAGAAAATATAATTTCTTAACACAGTGCTTTTAAACCCAGAAATGGAATCTTTTCTTTTTCATGTCTCTCATTCATTTGGTCTTTCTTCATTGCAAATATGTGAGGTGGCATCCTACCTATTGAATATGCAAACCGAGAGATCATTAAGCAAGAAAACAGCTTTACATTATTTAGGCAGAACATGAAATCTGTGGGATGCACACAGGGTTTCCATGGCAACTATTCTCTATGAAAGAATGCCTGACTAGTCCGGCAGATTGCTCTTACCAGCCACCAGCCCTGGTAACATTTGCAAATTCAGCCAACTTGGAAAGGAACTTGCATGGTAAATGTGTTTTGTCTCTTCTCTCTCTTCTCTGGAAAGCTAAGGACCCAAGTCATATATATGTGTCTCTCAGTGCATTTCTATAAATTTTAAGTTGACTTTTAATTTTGCTTTTTGTTTTTCTATTTGCTTCCACCAACTCTAGTACTGATTTTTTGAACCCACAATTGATGAGCTCTAGCCCCTCTATACTACAGATGTCTATATTTGTGGTCCCAGGAATCAGAAACCACAATTTTCTAGGAATTTATTGGTATTTAGAAAATGAATAAAAGCCTTACAATTGACAGAGCTGCCTGAGTTTGTTTCTCCTTTCTACAATAACCAGAAATTGTTTCTTTTCACAAAAGTTAAGCCCAAGCAATAACTTTTCAAAAGCTTCTAAGATAATTCTTTATCTAAGTATATCTTATAAAAAATGCCCCCTCTTTTTTGGGGGGTATATTTCTGGATGTGATTTCAGCTATTGCATACCCACTCTTTCTTGTTTTTACAAAGTGACAGCATTAAATATATTTTTCTCTATATAAAGCCAAAAGATTGATTTGATGTTAAACAAACATCAGTATCAGCGTCAAGGGAATACGTATGACTATCAGTGAACTAGAAGGAAGCACATGGTAAATTTCTTTGGCCTCTATCAACCATTTAAAATACTCAGATTCAGAGAGATAACACTAGAAAACTGAAAACTAGGTTAATTCTCTAACCACCACTACTCCCTTCTCCTCTGAGCATAAAATAAAAGAAATACAGTATGTCCGTAAAGTCATGGTGCACTTTTGACCAGTCACAGGACAAAAGTGCACCATGACTTTACGGACACACTGCATGCAATTCTTGTTTTTTGATTTTGTTTTGAATCAGGTGTCTGAGGCTTGAGCAACTGAAAGGATAGAATTGTCATCACTAGAAACTTAGAAACTCTAGTGGAGCAAGCCTGGGGTAAAAGTTTAGAATTCAGGTTTGAACACATGAAGGTACTGATTAGTCATCTAAATAAAAGATGTCAGGTAATCTGGAGATTTCTGAGTCTGAACAAAGTCTGTGAAAGAGACACATAGTCCTTGGCAAACAAAAATGCACCAAATGCACAGCCCTGGGAGACCACTACATTAAGAGTCAGAGAGCCTGACCAGGTGGTGGCACAGTGGATGGAGCCTCGGATTGGGATGCGGAAGACCCAGGTTCGAGACCCCGAGCTCGCCAGCTTGAGCATGGGCCTATCTGGCTTGAGCAAAAGCTCGCCAGCTTGAACCCAAGGTCGCTGGCTTGAGCAAGGGGTTACTTGGTCTGCTGAAGGCCCACGGTCAAGGCACATGTGAGAAAGCAATCAATGAACAACTGAGGTGTTGTAACAGCAACGAAAAACTAATGATTGATGCTTCTCACCTCTCCCCATTCCTGTCTGTCTGTCCCTATCTATCCCTCTCTGACCCTGTAAAAAAAAAAAAAAAAAAAAGAGTCAGAGAAAGAGGACAAATCGGAAAAAGACTGAGAAGCAGAGCCACCTCCCTGCAAAACTCCAGGGGACATCATTTGCATTTTTGTCTGAGTAAATGGCATCTCTTGGGATTGTGGAATTAAGGGTCCATCTATGAAAGTATGACCAGTGAGGCAGAATAAGCAAGAGTTGGATACTCTAGAAGCCAAAAGGAAAACTGTCGAGGGTGGAAGTTAATCAGCCGTGAACTGAAGTGAGAGGAAGGCGGAGATTAGACCACAGTGTGCGTTGCAGAGGTCACCGATGACCTGGACAAGAGCCATTTACCCTGCTCAGTAGGGGCGAAAGAATGAATAGAATAAGCTCAAGAGAAATGGGAGAGGATGGACACTGGGATTATAGATCATTTTTAAAGTAGGTTTCTGTGTTTTGTTTCGTTTTTTAGCAAAAAAGAGCAGAGAAATAGGGCAGTCGCTAGTAAAGTGAGCCAAAAGAATAATTTTTAAAAACGTAAGATGGGAGAAATAATAGTAATTTTTCCAGTAAGAAAAAACTGGTGATGTAAATCAAGCAGAAAGAATCACTAGAGGGATGTCTTTGAATATGCAAATGCAGTTCACAAATGAACAGGTTTTAAATAAAAGCGCTATCTACAGAAGACAGTCATAGGACTGGAACCGAAGCAGGTTGGTAGATGAACACAGTGATGAGAGTCTGAATAATTTTGGAGAGGTCACAGACTGGCTTCTCTTGAAGCAAAACTGAGATGAAGTTTAAAGTACTAAATATTTATTAGAAATCAACACCTATGGAAAAGAGGAGATAGGATCTGATGGAAGAAAAATTCAAACTCCAATGAATACATGACAAAGCCTTAACCAACCCCAGAGAGCTCTGGTGCCTTGACACTTCCGCCACCCACTTCCCCCAGAGACACTGGCTTTGGATTTCCTCTGAGAGGGAAGGGGGGCCCTTTGGGCTCTCCCTAGATGAGGTGGACTTGCAAGGAGCAGGCTTCCGGAGGATACCTGCTGACAGCTCTCTGGACAGCTGGGGTAATGGTTCCTCCATTGAAGGGAGATATGGGTGATACATCTCTACCCACCAAATAGAATCGTGACCATTTTCTCTCTACAAAAAGGCATATGAAATAGATACTTGGGAGTGAGGGAGGACAATGCAATTTGGGGTGGGAAAATGGAGGACCTGAAGATAGAGATATAAGATTGTCACCTAAGTGAGTGACCAGTAAAGTATTCTTATTATAGAATTTTGAGAAAAATAAATAAAAATTAGAAGTGGATGAATAGATTTATTTATTTTTATTATTTTTAGCAAGATAGAGACAGAGAGAGGGACAGACAGGCAGGAAGAGAGATGAGAAGCATCAATTCTTTGTTGTGGCTCCCTAGTTGTTCATTGGTTGCTTTCTCATATGTGCCTTGTGGGAGGGGGGGGGCGCTACGGCAGAACAAGTGACCCCTTGCTCAAGCCAGCAACCTTGGGCTCAAGCTACTGCCTTGGTCCCAAGCCAGCAACCTTGGGTTTAAGTCAGCAACCATGGGGTCATGTCCATGATCCCACATTCAAGCCAGCAACCCCATACTCAAGCTGATGAGGCCATGCTCAATCTGGATGAGTTTATGCTCAAGCCAGATAAACCGACATTTAAGCCAGTGACCTTGGGGTTTTGAACCTGGGTCTTCTGCATCCCAGTTCAACACTCCATCCACTGTGCCACCACCTAGTCAGGCTGAATTAACCTTGAATTATTTTGGTTCAAGTGTGTATTTCTCTGCCCTTCTATCAGTGCTTGTGTGCCTATTAAACATGTGCTGAAAATTTTCTAGCAGAATTTCTCAGAACTAATGCCTGCTTAAATGTAAATTTAATCATTTTATTTTCTTAGTTTTTGTTTAACATTTCTTTTTCTATTCCTCTTATTCCAACTTCTGAAAATGTTGCAGTTTATCGTTGCCTTGTGAGGCAGCCTAGAATAGTAGTTTCAGGCTCAGATACTAGAATCAGATGACTATATTCAATACGACTTCATCATTAATAGCTGTAAGAAATTGGATAAAGTCCTTGACTGTAAAAAGCCTCATTTTCCTTCTTTAAAAAATTGTAATAGTATTTCCTGCTTCACAAGATTGTTGTGGGGATTAAAAGACAAACCATGCAAAATATATCCCTTTTCTCAGGGTCTGACACCAGACCTAGTCACTCAGACTCTAAACCTGACTTCCCTTTCCTACTGCACACCCTAACACTCCAAGTCTTGTCCGTTCATGTTCCTGAACTTCCTATCATCCAAAATCATCTCCCCATCTCAGCCATAGTAAATCCTCTTGAGCAACTGCAGTCATCAATAATTTAATTGGCCACCTTCCCTTTTGTCCCCCCACCCACTCTCTTCTTTCAGATAGTAGCATTTCCAAAGTAGGAAACCAACAACATCATAAACCCAGTGTGGAACCATGGGATAGAGCAGGGGTCCCCAAACTTTTTACACAGGGGGTCAGTTCACTGTCCCTCAGACCGTTGGAGGGCCGGACTATAAAAACAACTATGAACAAGTCTCTATGCACACTGCACATATCTTATTTTAAAGTAAAAAAACAAAACGTGAATAAATACAATATTTAAAATAAAGAACAAGTCAATTTAAATCAACAAACTGACCAGTATTTCAATGGGAACTATGGGTGCAGATGCATCCTGTGCTTCTCTCACTGACCACCAATAAAAGAGGTGCCCCTTCAGGAAGTGCGGCGGGGCCGTAGCTTGGGACCCGTGATAGAGCACCCATGCATGCCTCCAAAGCTGTCTGTCAGCTGGCCTGCAGTCTCTAGCTTCGGGCATTGGTTCCCTTCTCTTCAAATCCATCGTATCTATCTGCCTGCCAGGTTCTAAAATGCTGAGCTGTTTTACAGTTTCACATTTTTTCTCTTATCCCTTATGTTTGAAGAATCAGCTCCGGAACATGTCCTCTGTGAATTGTTCACTATCTTCCTCCTTTTCCCATGCCTAGCTAAGGTAGAGCTGGCCTCTGTCACCTCCATGTTCCCCCTGTTCTCTGTAAAACATGTACTTGTAGGCGAGAACTTGGTGTCCTCGCTTGTGCACTGCCTACTACTGCACCCTAAGGGTTGTACCCTCAGCACCAAATGCATGGCCAACAACGGCTCTCATGTTCATTGCTGGAGAAGTGAGTAGATGGAAGGTCAATGACTCCCTCATCTCTATTTCATTAAGGTGGTTAAGCTAAAGAAATACTAGCAGTGACTATATGTACTTCCCTGCCAGCTGCTACGAGAGGATTACATGACCACTTATGTCCCTACACCTCCTCCACCCTCCTCTCCCCTCCCGCAGTCACTACTGTCGTCCATGCAGGACAATATATTCTTACAGGTATAAACTGAAGACAGTTTCACACTATAAAATTTTGTTTCATAATCCTATGTTTTCAAAACTGTGGTCTGTGGATATGTCCCCAGCATCCATAAGAAATGGTTTTTAAAGGATTGTGCATTATCAAGTCTCAGAAGCATTCATATGGTTAGCCCTGCTCCCAAACAAATCTTGAGACTTTCCAGCCCCTCTTTCTCTCTTCAGATACTACATTTTTAAAAAGATGAAAACCATGACCCTCTCTCCTAGAAAAATGTACATCTTACAGATTTTTAATGGGTTCTACAACGTTGGGGAACAAAACTCCAGGTTAAAAACCAGAGTGTAGGCTAGTAACGACGGTTCTCTAAACTACTACAGAATACCTTACTAGTATGCTCAGGTCCCATGACCTTCTGAGAGACGGTCTCCTTGGCCAAGACGAGGTATCTCTTAGAAATGTGTGCTACTGTGCTTCTGTCATTGTCCTCTACGACAGCATCTCCCAGTGCGTGTTCTGGAGGGGAATGATATAGGAAGATGTTCTAGGATAGTGGTTCTTAACCTGGGTTCTATCGAACTCTAGGGGTTCGATGAGTCAGTCTCAGGGGTTCGGAGAAGCCTCTGCCGTGGAGGCCAGAATAAAGTAATATCGTAATTTGTTGAGTTCATGCACTTTGTTGGTTTTGTTCCTTGGGCAAGGTGATGTTCATGCACGGCTCATTTTGTGCACCAGTAAAACAACATATACCTATGTCTTGAATTTGGAAAAAAATATATTTATCACTAAAGGGTTCGGTGAATGCGCATATGAAACTGGTCGGTTCGGTACATCAAAAAAGGTTAAGAACCACTGTTCTAGGAAGAGAACTAAATATGGGAATATATTCTGTACTCTGGACAGGGTGTCCCAGGTTATGACAGTCTCGACATATGACATTTCTAGTAATGACAGACACTCCCATAAAAACTTAAAAAAATTGAGACGTGTGTAACAGCAAATTTTGAAAGAGAAGTCATCAACCTTCCAGACTAGCCTGGAACAATAGAAGGTAGAAAGGCCTGTAAGAGATATCCTGTACCCTCCACATCAGCTGCTTCCTGAGGTGAAACACCTGTAGTACAGGTAGAATCATCTCCAGCATGTCCTGCATGTTCCTTAGGCAATCCTGGTTCACCTGACCCAGTCTCTCCAGCACCTCCTGCAGGTTCTGCTGCCTCTCCTGCTTCCTTCTCTCAATAGGTCACTCTCTCCCACCCTGCAATGCCCCTTCCAGTGTGCAAGCCAACCACAGGAATAAAGGGAAGGAATTTACTTTACACTCATCTTTTTTTGTCATTTTTTCTGTTACTACAGTACAGTGTCTAGTACAGTATATTTATGTCCTCCTTTTTCTGTGGCTTAGCTGTGTTTTTGTTCGATTATGATTTAGCAACTGTGTTAGAACAGGTAAATGACTCAGGCTGGGGTGAGTTTCACTTCACACCAAAATTCGGGTTACATCACAGTCATAGGAACAGAAAGAATACTGTGTCATGACCCAAAGAGCCCCTGTATGAGACTGAATCATATGAAACTGCCATTTGTAGAAAATTTCCTATGGTTCAAACATAATTTGAATGCATCAATAAAGTCCTATGGTTATTTTCTTCTATTCTTATTTTTCTGCCATAATCTTGCTAAACAGAATTCATAAATTTATGTTGGTGCACCAATAAATATACTAATTATACTTAGTCAAAAACCAAAGTGAGAACAAAATAACCAACCTAACAAAATAGAAACAGCATCACAGGAACAGAGAACAGACTAATAGTTTCCAGATGGGAGGGGCATTGTAGGGCTGGGTGAAAATCTTGAAGGATTAAAAAGTACAAATTGGTAGTTGCAAAATAATCACAGTGATGTAAAGTACAGCTTGGGGAATATAGGCAATAACATTGTAATAACTATGTACAGTGCCAGGCGGGTAACTGAAATATCAGGAGAACCACTCTGTAAAGTCTAATCACTATACTGTACTCCTAAAACTAGTATCAACTAATATTAAATGAAAACTGTAATTGAAAAATAAAATAAAAACTTATGTTAAAAAAATTAATCCTTTGCTTTGAATAAATCAGCCAGCTACCAAAACATCACATAACAAAGCCTGACAGTCCTAAAACATAGCTGAGATGAATTCTGCATATAGTCAAACAGATATTTATTTGGAGGAAGAGAGCAAATATTTCCTAGCGCTCCTGAATGTTATGGGCCCACACAATGGAGTTGTAAGAGCTGCAATAACAGCTTTTGCACACGGTAGTGGCTATTTGATACTGAGAGCATCTTTAAAGTCCATCTTTACATCTAAATATTACAGATCACTATCATCTAATTTATCACATTTTAGTAAGAATTCTATACTAATAGATTTTATTCCTTTCTATTTGTTGTATGTTATTATTTTTTGAGTCATATCTCGTTAGAAACAATGTTTAGCCCATCTAACCTCAAATACTAAAAAGCTTTTACCAAATAAGGTCAGTTTGTTCTGTCTGGGGGATGGTATAACACAACCAACTATTCCCATTTCACCATCATGAGTAGAAATTAAGGGTACTAACCAACTAAAATATGCATATCAGGTTTACTAGCCCTCAAATATCTGTATGTATATAGACATATAATAAGTACATATATAACATTCTATAACTGATAACAAAAATTAGGGGATATTTTATTGCTTTATATTCATTTTTGAAATATCCCCTAATTTTTGTGAGCAGTATCTTTATGTATACTTATTGAATGTGCAGAAGAAAATTTTTGTTTTTCTTCACTGGTAATTTTCATTATTTTACCATTTGAAATATAAATTTGTACCTAATTTCTAAAATACTGAGTAAATTTTACAGGTCTAATCCACCAATGATAACAATTTCGGTGGAGAGTACACAATTGAGTCACACAAAAAACGTAATTTTATTGCTGCAAGCAGCTTAAAACAAGTGCTTTGGTTTGATAGATAGCATTAAGAAGATCTTTCTCAATTTTAATTTCAGGCACACTATAGTAACTGTTTCCTTGGTTTTCTGGCACATAATTGCTATATAAATTTAGTTTCAGACTAGGTCACACAATGAGAAGTTGGGAAAAGCTTTTAGAATCTTAGCAATTTATCTGCTAAAAAGGACATAAATGGGTAATTTTAACCTAAATATATTAAATCACAGTGTAGCTGCAACAGTACCTGAAAATGAATTCTCATAAATAATTTTTATTTTCCAGCTTGCATTTTAGTATTTTTTTATAGTTATACCTCAAAGCTTATTATTGTTGGTAGCATATATACAAATGGCAGAACACAGATATCATATTTCGTGAGCACACTAACTCACTCCACGAAATGTTCATCTGGCTTTAAAAGGACCTCGTATTCAACATACGAAAGTATTTTCCCTAGCACCTAATTATAGAAGTATATAACTATTTAGAAAAACTCTAAATACCCTGAGCATGTGAAGCATTCCTAAGTAAAAAATTTTCTCAAGCTTTAGACAAAGTGACTGCAAAAGGGTGACAAGTAGACATACAAGGAATAATTTCTGTTCCCCTGCTTACATTCCCTGAATTGTATCACCCTAAAGAGGTGGATTGCTTTTTCTGCAACAGGAAAGAACTCAATGATGGGACACTGGAAAAGAACTAGTAGAAAGCAATGAAACCAGTTACTCGTATTACCATAATATTTAGGTAAATTTATAAAATTGAAAACAAGTGGTAATAGTACTGCTGAAACAGAGTATCTATAAATGACACATTATGCCTGAGATTCTATCTCTCCTCAAATAATTATGATTATTATCTTAAGAAACTTTGTCTTTAGCACCCGGGGATTTAAAATACCACTTATTTATGTTTTAAATTATAGTAGACCAGAACTCCCATTATACTTATTTCATATTCATCAAATGTCCTGAACTTTTAAATGTATACAGAGTGCTCACAGACTCTAAGCAAGCAACAAAAGAGTAGCAAACAAATAGTAGGGGTACAAGGCGGGGAGTCATCAATCAGAATGTGGGTAAGAGAAAACGTCTACACCCCCAAACAAGGGAGACCTCTACACACAGGTCCCCTGCCATCTCCTATGTGTCCAGTCAGTATTGATCATTAGAGTCTACTAATAATTAGCTACATAGAAGTGATGGTTATATTTTGCTATCGATCCTTGACTTAACTACATGGCGTTTAAGTCATGTTCATTGGTCAAGTCTAAAACTACACATTTTATTCCAGGTTTCCACCTGTCTCAATCCAGTTCTTTAAGTATCTAGTTCTAATACGCAGACAAGTCAACCAGTCACCAGAAACCTCACTATGTTTTCCATAAAAGAAAGGAAGAGCACACACTGTTATTCATCTCAATAAAACAAATATATTAGTTTAGGCAGTAATTTTAATTTTACACATTTCCAACTGCAGATATGCAAAGGTGTTATCCACATTCAGTCAGGTGACTGTCAATCTATTTTGTCATAGGAAAAGGCTAACATAAACAATTCTCTATTGTGAGTAGAACATGGTGTCTTTACACCAGCCAGCAGTTCAAAGATCAGGGTCACACAGGTGTAAAAGCAGCACTGTAGGATTCAAGTGGGGATGATAAAAAAAGCATTTTTTTTTTCAAGATAAGAGACAATACTCCTCTTAATCTCCAAAGACAGATGTAGCTGACAAACTACAGCTCAGAGAACCAAATAAGATGCTACAGGTACAATTAAGTAGCTGTTTTCTCTCTCTTCTTCCCTATCAGCCTCACTATTTTCCAAACAATACTCCCTGAAGTGCCAGGGTGAATGGCCAAGAAGCTGGAGTCCGTTCACGCTGAAATCTATTACAGACTAAGAAGATATCCCTAAGTTAATCACCCAGGCAAGTACCTGTTAAAAATAGTTTCCTAAGTCTCATCTCATATCTGCTAAATTTGAATCGAGAGAAGTCCAAGAATGTGCATTTTTAATAAACTATCAAAAATTTAGGTGATAATTACAGCTGTTTTTCAGGCATCCTGAAGTTTCAAAAACCCTAAATTAAGTATAAGAAAAAAGGCAACTCAAATCTAAGTGTTTAAGGTAGCAACAAAATTGAAGGCAGGTATCAAATGGTATTATTCAGTTGTTTCTTTAGATACTAAATGTCTGCTGTCAGATACTAGTACTTGAGCTGCAGAGGTTCAGACTTCTTATATACCATGGGGATTAAAACAACTTGATTTACCTTCACTGGATGGTAATCTTACTCTTCCCATTCTGGTGGGAAAGTTTTGTGTTTTTCAGTGGTTCCAGACACACTCTCATTTATTCTGACAATATCCCATCAACCAGAAAAAGACTGTGCCATAATCTATGAAGGTAACTCCTAAAGAGAAGCTATAAAAACTTGTCAAGGAGCCTGACCAGGCGGTGGCGCAGTGGATAGAGCATCGGACTGGGATGTGGAAGACCCAGGTTTGAGACCCCAGGGTCGCCAGCTTGAGCGCAGGCCCATCTGGCTTGAGCAAAAGCTCACCAGCTTGGACCCAAGGTCACTGGCTCCAGCAAGGGGTAGCTCAGTCTGCTGAAGGCCCGTGGTCAAGGCACATGTGAGAAAGCAATCAATGAACTAAGGTGTCGTAACAGCAATGAAAACTAATGATTGATGCTTCTCACCTCTCTCCATTCCTGTCTGTCCCTATCTATCCCCCCCCCTCCCTGTTTAAAAAAAAAAAAAAAAAAACTTGTCAAGGAAAAATGATAAAGTAGGGTTCATGATAATGTCAGTGTATACACAAACCTGAGGACCCACATAGACTCCTTCACCAATGGGGAGGTGCAAAGGGGCCTGGGTGTGACCACAGTCTATGGGCTTGTGATGAATGCTCTCCAGATTACCCCAATGTGCAAACAAATGTTATTTTCCAAAAATGTCAAGAAAATTATGAAGCAATTTCACAGAGAGTGCTGATCTAAGAATCAAGAAAACTAGATTCAACTCCTTGCCATCTCACTGAGTGACCTTAGGTAAGTTACTTAACCCTTTGGAAGCCTTAGCTAGGATCTTCCTTATTTATCAAATAAAGACTAGTTTAGACTACTTCAAAGGTCTCTCCTATTTTTAAAATTCTGTATTTTCCCTTACATTTACATTTCAGCATGTAAAATAAGACCCACTGGTCATTTAATTAAAAACTAAACTCAGTCATTCATTAAATATTCATTAAGCACCTAATCTCTGCCAGGCATGTGAGAATGTGGAAAATAAATATGCAAGGTATAGTGTTCTCGTATGTGGTCAAATACATTTTATTGTGAATAATCTTTGTACTCCTTTAAGTGGTTAAATAGTAAAGTCTATTGAATAATGCCCAAATAATGAAAATCTGCATAAATAATGAAAAGCTTTAGTTAGTCAAAGCCTCTACAACATATAAGGCTTTCATTCTCTGTACCCTCCATTTGTTTTCTTAATTAAAACATTTAAATTTACTAGTAATTTGCACTTAATAATCAAAATTAATTTCCAAAGTATAAGTTTATAGAAAAAGTTTATTTTAAAGCCTCTCAGTAGGATTTCAACATCATATTTTCAGATATACCAACAAGGTATGTTCAGTATAGTCTAATTCATGATGAAAGCTGGTGCGCCTCTATTATTCAACCTGTGTATCCTGTTTAGTTGGACAGGAACAGGAAAACATTGATTCAAAGTTTTAATTAAATATTACATAATTGGAATTTCCCCCTATAAATCCAGTGTATCATATGGATACAATTTCACAGAAGTTATAATTATATACCAATTTACAACTAAATGAAGCATTCAATTTTTTACAATGTTTTAAAAATCTAGATCCATAATATCTTTCTTTAAAAAAATCCTTCCCATATAAAATAAAAGTCTACATTTCTCTGGAATGCATGTATTCACCTAAGAGTAAGATCCAACATGAGAAGAATTACTCTCTCCAGGAGAGGGCGGTGGAGGCAAGGGTGGAGGGGGAGGAGGGGGTGGTATAAAGTATGGGATGGGAATGAATGGATGAGGCGCCATGTTGGGTGCAGTCCAGCCCATGTTTACAGATGCAGGTGGCGGTGGGGGGGGAGGAGGTGGGGGGGGAGGTGGAGGCGGAGGGGGCAGTGGGGGAGGGAGTGAATAATTATACACGTCAAACACTCGAGGAGGGTAGGGGTACTGGGGCATGAAGTGACCCTGTGTGTGAGGTGGAAATCCTGAGGTGTCTTGAGATACCATCCGCTCTGAGTTATGAAACTGTGCAGGTGGGGGCCTGCTGTGGCAAGGTGGAGGATAGCTGCCCTGGGGAAATCCTCCTGTGAATTCTCTGTTGTGATATCCTTTTGAATGCTCGGAAGCAGAACTATGAGCATTCCAATTCTGATGGACTTCTGCAAACTCTCCACCTTTGAGCAGGGTAAAAAGAACAGAAACACAAAATTAAAATTTCAATACATTGAAAAATACTGTTTAAAATTTCATAAATGTCTTTTCTTTAACTTCCCATAGTATATCTTATGGGAGTTAAAAATGCTTAAGACTTAAAATGACCAATTTTAAAGACTCCAAAAGACCAGAAGCCCAGCAAGACAGAAACTTTTAGACAATAACCACTCAAACGCAGCCCAACAGCACAGAGAAAACTCGACATCATCATCACCCACACTGTCAGAGACCGAGTGGGAAGCCTAGACTTCCTCCCTGAACAGGCTGTAATGAGATTCCTCGACCTCTCACCAGGGTGGTGTCAGAGCAGGTTGACCAGGGAGCCAGTCACAAAGGCCTCCTGCAATGACACTGGACACCTGATAAGGACCCCGGACTTCTACCTCCGCTGGCAGTGACAATGTTCCTCCACCTCCTGCACCAGGTGGTGTCAGAGAGGACCTACTGAAGAGTCAGGACTCTGATCACCACCAGCTGCAGTGAGGCCACCGCCGCACTGTCCGCAAGGCAGTCCTGAGGTGCTCCTACCCCGCCAGGCACAAGCGGAGGCCTACCTATGCCCAGCAGTAACAGGGCACCCTCCGGTGCCTCAGCTGTCAGCAGAGGCCAAGAAGAAAACCTGGACTTTTATCCCTCCCTGGTAGTCATAGTAATAATGGGACACCCTCCTTCCTATCCTGGCCAGAGAAGTTTTAAAAACAAAACTGCTAAAACAGAAGGTCCAAATAAGATTTCAATTATATCTTACTGGTCCAGGTTTCAATAAAAAATCACTCATCACACCAAGAACAAAGATTTCAAACTCAATGAAAATGGGAAATTATCGAGGCCAATACCAAGAAGACAAAATGTTAAAATTATTTGAGAAGTATTTTAAAATAGTCATTATAAAAATGCTTCAACAAGAAATTATGAGCACACTAAAACAGAAAGTTCAAGCAAAAAAAAAAGAAAGATACAAAAAAGCAAACAGAAATTTTAGAATTGAAAATTCAATAATACAGTTAAGATGACAATTCTCTCCAAATATACATACAGGTTTAATGCAATTCCTAACATCCCAGCAAGACTTATTGTCAATACAGAGATCATTCTAAATTTATTTGGAAAGGCAGAGAACTAGAATACTTAAAATAATTTTGCAACCTTTTAGAAAAACAATAGGAGAAAGTCTTTGTGATGTAGGTCTGGGCAAGAAATACTGAGATTCCATAAAATAAACACCTGATAAATTAGGGTTCACTGAAATTAAAAACTTTTGTTCTACAAATGACCCTTTCAAGAGGATGAAAACACCAGCTAAAGACTAGGAGAAATTATGTACAAACTCGTAATTCAAGAGTTAAGAAACAGAAACATAATTAGATAATGGGCCAAAGACAAACATGTCACTGAAGAGGGTACACAGACAGCAAATGAGCACAGGGGAAACACAAGTTAAATTACAGATATCACTACACATCAATAGGAATGGCTCAAGTTAAAACTACTGGCACCACCAAATGCTGGTGAGAATGCAGAGAAACAAAGTCACTCACACACCAGTGATGGGAATGTAGTGGTACAGCCACTGAAAAACAATAGGGCAGTTTCGTGAGAAACTAATTATACAACCATCATAATCCAACAACTGCACTCTTAGACATTTATTCCAGAGAAATGAAAATTAGTGTTCACACAAAAACTGTACACTAATGTACAAAGCAATTCCATTCCTATAACCAAAAACTGTTAACCACCCAGATACCCTTCAATGCATAGACGGAAAAACGACCTGTGGGATATTCACACAATGGAATACCACTCTCGAATGAAAAGACTCAAACTGGACACATACAACAATCTATATGAATCTTCAGAAAATTATGCTCAGTAACAAAATCGAATTCTGAGTGGTAACATATTGTGTGACCCCATTTATATAAGCATTCCTGACATGACAAGTTATATGACAGAAATGGAGAACAGATTACTGGTTGCCAGGAGTTGAGGACGAGGGAGAAGGGAGGAAATTGTGAGTATAAAAAAGCAACACGAGGAATCTTTTCCTGTGACGGCAGTGTTCTGTATCTTGACTGTATCAAAGTCAATATCCTGGTTGCCATATTTTACTGTATCGTTCTATCAGGTGTTTTTATTGCAGGAAACCAGGTAATGGGCAAATAAGAGCTCACTGTATTACTTCTTACAACTGCATGTCACTCTATAAATAAAGTTTAGTGTTAAAAAAGGAAAAAGAAAACAGGAAAGGTATAATAAAATGAACTACATGTTAAAAAGAATAAGGTAGCTTGAGTTAGACATTAAGTACTATGTCATTTAATTCAAAATATGGAAGCTACTAGGTTTCTTAAGAAAAAGTGCTAATGAGCACAAATAACTCTACCAAGGCTTAGTTTGCCTTTTACCCCTAGAAGCCATTTTTACATCCTTAAGCTTGAAAAACGACCACTGGATATTCTGTGCGCCTCTCTCACCACATCACACGCTGTGAAACGCCTCCAACGCTAGCTATGGAAGATAGGACGGAGCAAGAAACCCCAGATATTTTCTTCAGCTTTATTACTGATGAACTTATATGAATGTAAGTAAAGATTTTTTAAAAAGTACTGAATGTTGCATTTTCTCACCTGATTTCTTAAATTCCGATCTGACTTTTTTCCGGCCTTGCATGCGATACCTTTTTCTCTGTTTGAATTCCTTTTCCTTTTCATCATCACTGTAATCTAAGGCCTGACAGAGAAAAATATATAAGTTTATGTCACATAAATTTACCAATTCAATGTTACAGACATGGAGATGAAAAGAACAGGCTATTATTTAACACTGACACTGAAAGATACTCTTTTTAATACTCAGTAGTTTCCAGTAAGATTTGAATTAGTTACATATAATAGAAAAATAAAGCATTTTTTAATAAATGCCTAGACTCCTAATTGACATAGGAGAGCAATCAGAGAGTAAAGGTTTTCTTGGTTTTTTAATTCCTACAAAGTTTCAGAGAGGTAATTTTGTTTTTATTTTTTTAAGTTAGAGGAAGGGAGATAGAGACAAACTCCCGCATGCACCCTGAAAGGGATCCACCTGGAAACCCCATCTGGGGCTGATGCTTAAATCAATTAAGTTATCCTCAGCCCTGGAGGCCAATTCTCAAACCAACCGAGCTCTCCTCAGCGCCTGGGGCCAACACTCAAACCAATCAAGCCACTGGCTGTGGGAAGTGAAGAGAGAGAGAAGGGGAAAGAGGGTAACAGAAGTAGATGGTCACTTCTCATGTGTGCCCTGACTGGGGATTGAACCCAGGACATCCACACATTGGCTAGACACTCTATCCACTGAGCAAACTGGCCAGGGACAGGTAACTTTAAAATAACGGTTTTTAACAATCTTAAGATACAGCTCTTTCCTAGCTAGAAGTCTAGCTTCCAGCTTAGAGTCAAGATTCATCACAGTGCCAGCTGTCAGAAATGCTAAAGAAAGAAATAGTTAAGAACATGCAAATAACATAAAGACCTGATCTAATATAAAAATAGGAGAATGTTATATATTTCATTCAAAAATTGTAAGCCAGGCACTACTCTAAACACTATACAGGTATTCCTTCTTCTTACTGTAAAGTGAGGTATAGAAAGGGATATAAATAAAAACTAAGGTAAAGTAAGAGTAGAGGAAATCACTAGGGATACTATTTAGAAAGGATTGCAGAAAAGACTTTGATAAGCAGATATATACACGACCCAACTTCCAAGAGAAAATAACATTAAGAATTAAGATGGTACAGTGGTGGTGGCATAGTGGATAGAGCACTGACCTGGAATGCTGAGGTCCCAGGTTCAAAACCCTGAGGTCACTGGCTTGAGCATGGGCTCATCCAGCTTGAGCATGGGACCACTGACATGACCACATGGTCTCTGGCTTAAGTAAGGGGTCACTGGCTCGGCTGGAGCTCCCCGGTCAAGGCACATATGAGAAGCAATCAATGAACAACTAACTAAGGTGCTGCAACTATGAGTTGATGGTTTTCATCTCCCTTCCTTCCTGTCTCTCTCTTAAAAAAAAGAAAATTATGATTTACTGTTATACTCACCCCCCAAAAAAACTTAGCTTTATAAGAATGATATGTTTTCTTAGAATTTAGACATTTTATTATTCTATTAATGTCAGAAAAAAAATATTGTTTCATAAAAAATATATGAAATCATGTGTGCACATTTAAAAAGAATTAAAATGTATAGGAAAGCTTTTGTATGGGATTATCAGTCTTGCTGAAGTATTTTCTAGATCAAATTTTCCATGAACCAAGAGTCCTCAGAATCCATAATCAAATTCAGAAACATCAACTAATTTTAGTACCTTCAAATACCTTTAGTACCTTTATGAATTTTTTATTACCAATCTTTATGTGCTAAAATGTTTAAGCTCATGTAAAATCTGGTATTTGGCAGGCAGTAGAAAGTATTGAGACCACTAGGAAAACATTTCTTTCTCTGAAATTGTTCGGTTAAATGAGAAAGTAGACACATAATCCAAGGAACAAGCGCTATGACTCAGTGCATGACAGTACGGGGCTAAAGAAAAAGGGCAAAGAGAATTTCCTGGTATGGGTAACAGGGAAAATAAGGAATGGACATTTCCAAGAAGAAAATGTGTAGAGGCTTAGTATATTCGAGACATGAAAATGGTTCTATAAGACACAGGGAAAGCTTCTTAAAGAGAAAATGGGAGATGGCAAAATTAGAGAATAAAAGACCTTACTGTGTCATTTTAAATAACTGGGCATTTTCTTAAGGCAGGAGGGAGGAATTAAAAATTTTTAATTGGCAATAAGCTATTCAGAGACAATTTTGGCAATATTTGCAGGATCAGGAGCCTTTAGTACCTCCTTAAGGTCACAGATGACAAATTTTAAGATTAAGTCCTGCCTTATTTTCTAAAATATTGTGTAAAAAGGCTTATCCTTACATCTGGTGGTGGTTCCTGGTCATTCTCCCATGATGCATCCGATCCCCTTCCCCTGAGAAGAGAAAACAGAAAGTCACAGAAGTACTTGTTAGGTTGTTAAGCATTTTTTCTTTATGGTATTGAAAATAATAAAACAGAAGACATGAGCTCAACTCTTATTGTTGCAATATAACTAAAAATAACAGAAACAAACAAACAAACAGAGGACATTTTTATGTCCTTTTATCTTGTTTCAAAAGATGTGGGAAGCTCATGAAAAAAACACAACATGTGGACTTCTTAGGATCAAGGCATCAGAAGAAGCCAGGCTGTGGTGGGCAGACGAAAGTGGGTTTGCAGTTCCTAAGCATCTTTGGATGCTATGACTCTGATTGATACTTTCATGATACCTGAGCTCAGTTAATAAAACTCACTTCCATAAATGCTTATTCTACACAAACTATAGTCAGACGCTGTTCCAGATGCTAAAAACATAAAAACAAATATGAGGCATTTCCTTGTCTAAGATTTCACAGGTTTAATAGTAGAGATAACACCATGAAATTTTTCCCTCTGTTGATCTGATGCATATCAATGACTCCATGAGTAACCTAGGCTTATTCCATGAGTAACCTAGGCTTATTCCAACAGTTGTTCTCAAAGCACAGAGGTAAAAGGTTATTTCGTTTGAGAAGGGGGGAGGAAGAGCTTTAAAGATTTTGAAGGAAAGTATAATCACAAGCATTAATTACTTTTAGTGGGAAGTTTTATACTCTATTATATGACCAATACATATCATCTATTATGAGTATAATTATAATTTATGAAAGCTCATTTTAAATCTTATTGTTGCTCAATTACATTAAAATACTACCAACTATTAGTTCTCTTGCTTCAAACTAGATCTAAAAAAGTAGTGGGATTCTCAGGAATTTGTTAAATGCATTAATGTATTAATCTATAATCCATAAAAATCAATTTACAGATGTCAGAGGCTGGCACAGTATGGAAATTATTTTTGCACAGAAGTTTCAATTCAGAACTTTGACATAGTATATGAGGCATTAGTAATATTTTTTCCACCATTTATTAAAAAAAAAGCTTTTACTTGTTAATTATCATCTTACACCTACACATTCAACACAACTCCAGTATACCTTTTTTCCATGCAAACCATCTCAGGGCCTCTGGGCCCTTAGCCTGGAGTCTGAAGGCATAAATGGGAGTAGTGCCCCAAATAGTGCATTTAATACTGAAACTCAAAGTCTACTAAAGGAAATATCGAGCAACATTTTAAAAACCACTTTTCATCAAGAGTAAGTTCCTGGGAAACTAAGAATAAAATAGCCCGGCCAGAGCAGCTAAGCTGGAGTGGAGCCGAACTTCTCTACTTCAAAGGCAAAGTGCTCCACTGAGTTGCCATGACAGACACCAAGTTCATGACTACAGTCTTGAACAGAATAGGCTTTCACAGGTGAGGTGGGTCCTTTGCAGAGGAAGCTTAACTTCCTAGGTCTTTAGTTTATTGTTACTTCTTTCCAGGACAAAATTCTTCTTCTAAAAATCAAAAACAAAGACTGCACTTATGATTAAAAATCTATTTAATAAACATTTCAGAAAACCTTTTCAGTTTATCTGTTTTAAGCTAAGGTATTTTATTTGGCAAAAACAAAATATACAATATATCTACAGCAACAACCTAATATTCAAAACAGAATAAAATGATAATTATTTAAGGCATAATTTTAAAACATACTAAAATCTTTATAATTTTACTGTCTACTTAATTCACCTTTCTCATCAGCAGTCATTTACAAAAATTAACCTTACAACAGCCTGAAGTAATTTAAGTAAAATGTTCCTTCAGATAATTATGTGGATTCTAAGTGTGAATTCAATCAATTAACAGGGACAAAATATTCATATCTGAAATAATAAATGAAACTCAGAGACTTGATTTACTATGTAAGTGGTGGAGAAGAGACCTGCTTATGCCTAGCACTTCTGACAGAGCACTACTCCCACTCAATGCCTGAAGCCCCTTTGTAGTTCCTCTAAAAACCACATCCCTAATGGTTCACCTCCGCGCCAGACCTGCAAGCGCCTGCCCGCCCGTGCAGCAAAATCAGTGCAAAGTCATTTTGGATTTAAGACCTCCCTCCCCTCTCCTGATATTATGCGGTCTTGTCTTCCACTTCTCATTTGACAATGTTTTTAGTGTCTCATATTCATTACATCCTTCCAAAGCATTCAACTAATTTTTTTAAAAATTTTATTTTATTCATTTTAGAGTGGAGACACAGAGTGAGAGAGAGAGAGAGAGAGAGAAAGAGAGAAAGGGAGGAGGAGCTGGAAGCATCAACTCCCATATGTGCCTTGACCAGACCAGTGCAGAGATTTGAACTGGCGACCTCAGTGTTCCCAGGTCGACGCTTTATCCACTACACCACCACAGGTCAGGCCAAAGCATTCAACTAATTTTTAAAGAAAAAGCTATTTTACTTGAACTATACGCCATTGGCTTACGTAAACACTGAATTATATAATTAGAATAAGTTCGCTATAAACAGCTCTACAACTAACAGTTGGCAATACAATTGGTACAAGGAAAATACACAATTAACCAGTGGGGGCATAAGTGTGCAGAATTACTACTACCCACCTGCCACAGGCATCATTTAGCATATTTACATACAAAAGGGAGAACAGTGATTTATTATTTAAGGCAAGCTTGTTTGCCAATGCTTGATACACAACTTTTCAGGGACATATTTTAGCTGTGTCTTTTATAAGTTTACCATTTAAAAGCAACCTGAAGTGTCCTCTTACTTTCTTTTTTTCTTGAGAATTACAAAGTTTTAAGAAATAGTATAAAACCTATGAATTTAATCCAACGAAAATTTTTACTCAAAATGGAAAAGAATTTTTAAAATGGTAATACTAATATTGAAGTAGCATGTACATAAAAGAAGGTATATAATGAAAAATGCAATGAATTAGAATTCAGAAAGTTTATATGGCCCGAGTGTATTCCTACTAGTTGAGCAAGTTATTTTGACAAATTTGTAAATAATCTCTAGTTGTAAAATCTGGAAATTGTAGCTTTCAGAAGTGTTATGGGAAAGATAAATGCACCCTGAGACAAAACTCACCTAAAATTACCATCGCTGAGAATTACTGCTAACATGTGAACATTAGCTAAGCAAACTAACACTTACTGGATCGGGGTGGGGTGAGTACTTACTTTTCTGTGAATACATACTGGGTGAAGTCTTTTGTTGATGGAGCAAAATACATAATATCCTTTATTTTAATACCTTTATTCTCAATGTGCTCTGAAGAATTAAACCGTAACACGTAAAATGGATGTGCCACAGGTCCAAATATCTCAAATATCTGTAAAAAAAAAAAGAAACATAAAGGTTCTTTTTAACCTGTAAATAATGACTCAAGAAGTTAGTATTTAAAATAGAAAGCACTGATAATTGTTCTAAAAAGTCATGTTAATATCAGAGAAATTAAATAAAACTGCATATTTAAGTTATCTTTGCATACTCAAAGTTTTCATATTTTGATTATAAGTGCACTAGCTTTATCCAGATTCCCCTTTTATGAATTTAAAAGAAGTATAAAAACTTGTATTTGCTAAATTCAAATCATTTGGGTGCACCAACTAAATGAAAATTATGAATTTTTGTTTTTATTGCTCACTTAAACTGTAAGGTCTGAAGAAAAGAATGACAACTGATAACTTTTGAAAAATAAAATGCTGTCTGTCATTTGGAATCTTAAGACACAAAATTTAAAAGTAAGCTTCTGCTTCAACAGGTACTCGGTCACGTCTGCTGTTTATACATCACAGATGACATTTTTATGAAATTAAACTTTTTCTAATTTAAAAAAATAGATTTGAACTTCAAGTTGTTTATTTCTCCAAAATTGATGTTAAATAGCCTGTAACTTTTATTTAAAGGAACTGATTTTAGTACAGACACATTTTATTTCTGCAAGTGTTTTATGAATGACAAAGAAAACCTATAGATTTCAAGTTCTCAATATAAATACCTAAATTTTTAAAAAATGTTTATGAGAATAAATAAAAGCATATTATGGAAAAAAGGCCATAACCAATGTCACTGTAGTTTGCCAGTCGTTTTTCTACTACAAAATTTTGAGATTATAATTTTTGTATACGGCTCACTTTTAATTTTTTTTATATATACGACTCACTTTTAAAACCTAAAGTACATTAAGTTTTTCCATTTTACAAGTATTCTTCATATATAATTTCAGTGGCTATATAACATTACTTTATAGATTTAGTACAATTTAACTATTTTTATATTATAGGATAACCAGCAGCCTCCAATTTGTTCACAATAATAAATGATGCCAAAGTACACTTATATGTAAATTTTTATACTTCAGAATTCTTAAAAATTGATTTGTCAGGAATGGAATTATTGGAACTAAGCATGATTCCTTTGGATATAAATTACTAAATCATTTTCCAAATAGACCATTTTAAACCAACTGCAGTGAAACTCTTGCTTTTTTATAGTAGATGCTTCTCAGACATGCCTTGACTGGAGGGCTCAAGCCAGCAACATCAGGCTTCCAGCCAGCGACCCTGGGGATCAGTTAATCTGAAAAGGCTTTATGTTCTCTACTAACTGGTCACAACTGCATAAGTGCTGGGCAACATGTATGGACTCCCATATGAAGAATGGACATGCAGGGCTGTTTCATTATTAAGACATCAAAAGATTATGATGAGTATTTAACAATTATACATATTCATAATTGCCCAGAATGTATTTACAAGTGAAACTTTGATGCTATCACTGAAATATTTTCCCTTTAAGGAAATCAAAGTCTAAAGAATTCTGAGTCATCTCTCAACAGGACTCACAGACCAAGAGCCTTTAAGAACTACTACACGGAGTAGCCTCCTATACTCTGAGTACCAGGAGAGTAAGGAACTGTGTCTTACTCAATACGTAGAGCCACTGCCTAGCGAAGTACCTGACAAAGCATTAAAAAAAATTCTATACATGTGTATTACTGAATGATATAAGCGGCAAAGAGTAATGAGCAGTATTAACCAATATATATACAAAGTATTAAAGAAAATAAAAAATGTACTAGTAGAATATACAATCTGAGAGTTCTTGATTGCTAACCTACTAAAATTAATAAACTCTTTTTAGGACAGATAAAGTGAAAAACACCAATAAACAAAGCAACAGAGTTATCTGTAGGATTTGAATTATTTTTACAAACCTTTCCTGCTGCCAGCCGGTCGCTTTTAAAAATTACAGTATCCTCATTAACTGGAGGTAGGCCAGTCATAGATTCAATTATTACTGAAAAATGAAACAAAACACTTTATTTCAAGTTTTAACAAAAGATAACATAGAATTTAAATAAGAATTTAGGCTTTAATTCCTACATAACTTGATATGCTATTTAAGGTGAAATAATATGTCTACTCCTCCTGGATATTCTATTTATTACCATATAGCACAGAAAAATAGATTCTACATATTTTTTTACTTAACACAAAAAGCTACAATTCTAAGAAAGAAAAAGTATAAAGTCTCACAGAAAATTTCACCCATGCATTAAAAACTCAACAAGTACAAGCCGTGTATATTTTTTCAAGCAATTTTTACCCCAAAATGTGTAATTTAGACACAAAACTCCTGTTTTTGAGGAAATTAGTCTTTTTTCTCTAGAAATTCTTTTCTATTTAGCACTGATTACTTACTGCTATATGAAAAACTTACTGCATAAAAGTGTCTTCCTCTAAACAGATAAATGACGAGTACATATACAGTAATTTTCATCACTTCTCAAAAAGCAAAAGCATTATTCCATTAGTCTAGCACACTCTAATTCTTCTAAGTGCCATAAATGTTAAACAATCAATCTACTACAACAAAGCGGAGAAAAAAACAATAGGTTCTGAGAAAATTAGAGCAAAAAGCAAGAATACTTTGTCACATCACATAGATAACGCCATCTCCACTTCAGAAAAAAATATTAGTTCAGAGTATTAAAATACATTCAAAAAATTTCAACTATATCTCAACTACTTTTTTCCCCAAACACGGACAGACTTCATTGTTGGGGATTCCCACCTGTGACTCCCCCTCTTAAATAAAACAGTGGACAGAATAAAGGATTTAGAAACCTTTGTATAATATCCACATCCTGGCCCCCTAGGGCAGGAAGGGGGCAATTGCTAGGTGGACAGGAGTGGTCCAAGCACAGCCCTTGCCACCTGAAGCACACATTCCACCTACATATGAGATGATGTGGGACTAGGGAGCCCCCAGGCCAGGGCAAGATAGTAACAGGGGGTAGGGGCATGGTGGGCAGCAGCTAGTACTTTTAAATTCTGAATATACACAACAGATAATGAGTCAAGATATTTTTAGTTAGATCTGCTTCTGGAATAAAGACGATGACAACAAACAGTAACAGAATTTATTCTCAATCCTATCTCCTGTCTAATCGCCTTCCCAAAGAGTCAAATTACATGAAAATTAAAAATTACCTAATCCAATACCCTCTTTTGAAAGAAAGCTGAAAAACAGGACTAAAGAGGAACAGTATCACAACTCCATAGCCAGTTATCACTAGAACCTAGATCCCTAGTCCCAGTGTTCTTCCTGGAACACAGCTGTGATGTTCCCACAGCCTAAAAGACCCATTCTCTTATTATTATAATTTTAGGTGGCACACAGTTTCAGGCAGTTGGTATAAACTCGAGTGTATACCATACATTGATAAAAAGTTTCAAAACCTATCAATACTCTGAAAGCATGTACGAGTACATACACACTTAATTTCATGAAGCCTGTCCATTTCTACTTAGATGGATAATCTCTAAGTAGGCTCTTATATTTCCCTGCTTATAAAGAGAAGAGGGAGAAAGAGGGAAACAAGCCAACCCAACTTCTGTAAGAACTACAGAACACAGAACCAAATCCCCCTTTCCATCATTTCTGGGCTCTTATTTGAATTCACAGATATTTTGTGCCTAGTGCATTTTTTATTTTCTTGTTTGTAATTCAGTCCAAATAATGTTAGGTATTTTAGGTCTTCAAAACAGAGTAGCATGTGCTGACTTTGATTTATTCAATCTTTATTCCAACCAGCTTGAGAATTTTGTTAATTATGATGTGTTAATAAAAACAGTATCTCTAAAAAGCTTTGTTTCGTGGATATCATATATTTACATTTTATTCATTGAGGATAACCATAATGACCTATATTTTTCCTGTATACATTAAGTCTGATAAATGCTCAACTCATGCTATATAATCAAGTATTACCTGTTTGAGTTATTCATGCATACTATTAACTACCATAAGATGAACAAAAAACTAATGTAATGCTGAGTTCCATTCTCAGGTGTTCATAACTATGAAAGTCAACGGTAGGTACGCTAATTTCTTCAAGGCCTTTCGATACCTACACCCAGTGGTTCTTAACCTTTTTTGAGGTACCGAACCCACCACTTGCATATGCGCATTCGCCAAACCCTTATTTAGTGATAAATAAAATATGATTTTTTTTTCCAAATTCAAGACATAGGTATATGTTTTTTTACTGGTGCACAAAATGAGCCGTGCATGAATATCACCTTGCTCAAAGAACAAAACCAACAAAGTGCATGAACTCACAACAAATTACGGTATTACTTTATTCTGGCCTCCGCGGCAGAGGCTTCTCCGAACCCCTGAGACCGACTCATTGAACCCCTAGGGTTCGACAGAACCCAGGTTAAGAACCACTGCTTACACCTCTTAAAGCTAAAAGGAAATTTATAATATCTAGTTATATCCAACAAATTCATATTCTATGCTATTATTATTAGTATTACATCACACACACTTTTCTAATTCATGTTTATAAAATCAAATCAAAGGTGGTAGGCAGAATAATGCCTTCCCCACAAAAAAAGATATCCAAACCCTAATCCCTAGACCTCTGAAAATGTTACCTTATATTTAAACAAATTTTTTTCTTGCAGATGTGATTATGGTTAAGATTCTTGAGATGAAGCAATTATCCTAGATTAGACATGAAGGCCCAATCTAAGGAGTCCTTAAAAGCAGAGAACCTTTCCAGGCTGCATTCAGAGAGAAGCTACATTGTTGGCTTTGAAGATAGAAGGGGATCATGAGCCAAGGAGTGCAGGCATCCTCTAAATGCTGAAAAAGGAAAGGAAATGGCTTCTTCTCTAAAGCCCCCACAACAAAATTTAGCCCTGATGGACTCGTGGATTTTAACTCAGTAAGACCTATATCAGACTTCAGGGCCAAAGAATGTAAAATAATAAGTTTGCATTATTTCAAATCACTAAATTTATAACAATTTAACAGAAATAGTAAACAAATATCACACATTGAAGAAAACTATAGAGAAATATCAGTAAAAGTAAACTTTAAATTTTTATAAAGAAAATATTTATGGATTACTTATATAAGTAAAATTCAAAATTCAATAGTCATGAAGTCTTTGATTCAATATTAGTGCATTGGCTGGATATATGTAATCATTTTTATTAATAAATTATTTACATACCTAATTGTTCAATAATACTTGAAACCATCCCAAGAGGCTTTAATTCAATATCTTCAGGCAAAATAATAGTGAGTTCTTCAACTGAAGGTAGTTCCTGTAATATAAAAAAGCATTAATCTTTCTCCAGCTTCAACAACTTAACTTTTTAAAAAATGAGAATTAGTTTCCATCTAAAGTACTATACACACTTCTGAAGACACAACATTCAGTACTTGTACCATCTCCTTGATGTTATCCTCTGTAGTCACTGAAAGCACTTTCCCACCTCCAACATCTCCCCACCTAAGTGATGCAATAGGTCTAGTGTCTACACCCTAATCCGGACAAAGAATGTAGACAAAATTATCATTTGAGGTCTTTGCAATCACACTTCAACAAGAGACCAACAACAACAAAAAAGTTATTGTTAAGATATCCAAAGTTAAGAAGAGACAATTCACATAATTTCCATTTGAAAAATAAATTCCATTGTCACTAGTTTCTCCATAGAAGAAAAGTTCTCTCTCTTAGCTGCCTTGATTTGATTAATCAATTAAATTGACTGTGATCAAGTTGCTGAACAGAGATGCAGCAGTCTTTTCTGAGGCTACATGAAAAAAGAGAGAAATATCTGGTCTCTTCAGAAAAAAATACAGAACTTCTGGAAACAGAATAGGCATCAGCCCAGAAACAGCTGTGAGGGTGTCACCGGTTATCTTTCCTCTCTAGGTGAAAAACCAAGTATCTTAACATCAAAAGATTTCTCTTTTCTGACCCAGCACCTCACTGTATCTCAGTTGCTATAGAAACTAGACATTGAAGTAGAGATGAGGTTGAAGAGAAATCTAAGAATAAAATTGGCCTTAGGCTTTAAATTAAATAAACAGAACTTTCAATCTATTTTTGACCTTTGCCAAAAGATCACAATTAACTTCCAGAAGTTGTAACTTAAGGCTTAAAAGTACACACATCTTATTAATGACATGTTAGGAGTCAGTTTGGAAGACGGAAGATAACTCCTGGGGAAATGTGGAAAAGAAAGCCTAAATAATACAGTACACTGCAGATGAATGCATTACGAGTAATCATTTCCCCTAGAGGGACTCAAAAAAGGTTTTTCAAAAAAATCACTTACCCAGAGTTAAAGTACAACTTGCTTCTAAGAGATGCTATTTTATGATCCAGGACTACAGTAATTATAAAGAGCCTCCCTAACGGTCTCAACCAACTCACTGCAGAAGACTTACCTCTGTATGACTGCAAGAAATCTTGAGAAATGATTGTGTTTTATGTATCAGAATTTTTCTATAGTTTTAGGGAGGGGACAACCACTTGTTATTTTATCATATTAAACATGGAGAGCCTTTTCTTGAGAAAACCATGATTTAAAAGTGGTCCACAGATGTATCAGAATAGAGAAGAAAGTTCAGTTGTTAGAACTGGACATGTGACGGGCAGAGCATCGCCCCATAGGGGGCATGCCAGGTGATCCCGGTTCGGGTGCATGCGGGAGTCTGTCTCTCTGCTTCCCCACTTCTCACTTCAGAAAAATAAAAAATTTAAAAAAGAGGTTCTTAGCCCTGTTAAATATAAGACTGGAAAACTATAATGTCAAGGGACTGCTTTGAGGATATTTTAAAGGACAATTGTGATAGGCATTCACACTGATCCTGGTTCGGGGGCTCAAGGGATTCAGGGAGTGGCACCTCTCACACCTGGCCAAAGATAAGTACAGAGATGAAATCTGCCCTGTCACCCACCCAAATTACATAAGATCTAGAGCAGTGGTTCTTAACCTGGGTTCTACCAAATCCTAGGGGTTCGATGAGTCGGGCTCAGGGGTTCAGAGAAGCCTCTGCCGCGGAGGCCAGAATAAAGTAATACCGTAATTTGTTATGAGTTCATGCACTTTGTTGGTTTTGTTCTTTGAGCAAGGTGATGTTCATGCACGGCTCATTTTGTGCACCAGTAAAAAAACATATACCTATGTCTTGAATTTGGGGAAAAAAATCATATTTTATTTATCACTAAAGAAAGGTTCGGCAAATGCGCATATGAAACTGGTGGGTTCAGTACCTCAGAAAAGGTTAAGAACCACTGATCTAGAGGAAAAACTTTCATTACTTTTGGACTGAGATAAAGCCTACTGGGTAAAGTCAGGTTTTGGTGATAGAAAGGGTAGCAACGTCTCTGAAAGAAGTGTTTTTAATGTCTGAACTAGATAAGAGTGCAGACCACATGCCATTAACACTTAGGACACACAATGTTATTCTCAAATACCAAATAACAATATTATTCAACCACAGTTGTCCACTGTACCATAATTTAGTACACCTGTCACCTCATAAAACATTTATCTGCCTTTTAAAATTTTTACCATTATACACAATAAAACAATGAACATTCTTTCACATATCTTTGAGTAACCACTGTGATAAAATAAATTAAGTGTAACTGCTAGACTCAAAGATATAAGCATTTATATACTTACCAGGCAAGGGAGATACCATGAACATTTTTAATTTTGACAAATAATGGTAAATTTCCTTTTTTTCAAAAGATTACATCAATTCATACTTCTACGAATGATATACATGAAATTTTCCTACATCCTTGCCATCACCAATAGGCAAATCTTTGCCAGTTTAATAGGTCCAAATAGTATCTTGCTTTTATATGAATTTCTTTATTAATCAGGAAGACTGAACATCCTTACATGTCTCATGGCTATTTTTATGTATTTATGAAGTGTCTATATATTTTACACATTTCTCTTTATGTTTTTATTAATTTATAAGAGAACCCTACGTTTTTAAGAACATTTGCCCTTTATTAAGTATTTAGCAAACACCCACTCCCTTACCTACCAGCATATTTTTTAGCCTCTGTTATTTAATAAACTTTGGTATTTTCTCTTTTTTTTTTAGTTGAAGGGAAGGGAGATAGTGAGGCAGACTCCTGCACGCACCTTGACCAGGATCCACCTAGCAACCGCCATCTGGGGCTGATACTCGAGTACCAAGCTATTTTTAGCAGCTGCAGTTATTACACTGGTATTTTCATTTTTATGTAGTCAAACATAGTTATCTTTTTTTCCTTAGGTTTTGAGACTTGTGTACGTCACAAGAGCTTCCCTTAAACAAATTAATTTTTATTTATTTTACTACTTTTAGAGAGAGAAACAAAGAGAGGAAGAGGAGAGAGAAACAATCTGCTGTTCCACTTATTTATGTATTTATTGTTTGATTCTTGTATGTGACTTAACTGGGAATCGAACCTGCAACTTTGGCATATTGGGACAATTCTACCAACTGAGCTACATGGCCAGGGCAAAATTTTTAAATTGACTGATGTTTTCATCATTATTTTTAGTTTCATTTTTAATATTTGCATATTGGTAAATTTGTGAATTTTATTCTTACATAAAATCAAGGCAGAGATTGGATTTATCTTTATCCAAATTACTAGTCAGTTATCCCCACATCTTGAAAAATAATTCATCTTTTCCCCTACTGATCTGAAAAACAAATTTTAACATACACTAAATGTATTTATATATTTGGGTGTTTTGTTGAAATCTCCATTTGGTTCTACTGATCTATTTCAGTGTCAGTACTAAACTATTTTAACAACTGTGACTTTCATAATATGTTTTGGGTGTGGTTTTTTTTTTGTTACAGAGATAGACACAGAAAGAGGAACAGAGAGAGACAGACAGACAGGAAGGTAGAGAGATGAGAAGCACCAATTCTTCATTGCTGCTTTTTAGTTGTTTATTGATTGCTTTTTCATATGTGCCTTGATGGAGGGGTGGCCTACAGCAGACTGAGTGACCCCGTGCTCAAGCCAGCAACCTCGGGGTCTCGAACCTGGGTCCTCCACATCCCAGTCTGACACTCTATCCACTGTGCCGCCGCCTGGTCAGGCCATAATATGGTTTAATATTTGGGAATAAGGACTAGTTTTCCTATCCACTTCACATCAGTACTTTTCCCCTTGGAATTTTTCTAGCTATTTGCACATATTTATTTCATTAAACTTTAAAACCAGTTTGTTATACTAGTGTTGTTACTATTGATTAAAATCATATTTAGGCCCTAGTGAGTTAGCTCAGTCAGAGCATCCTCCCCGAAACACAAAGGCTGTGTGCAGTTTGATCCCTGGTCAAGGTACATATGGGAACCAAACAATTAATACACACATAAGTGGAACTACAAAATGAATGCTACCCTCTCTCCCATTCCCTCTCACTCTTAAAATCAATTTTTAAAAAATCTTAAAAAATAAAAAGAAATTATAAAACCACATTTTATTACATTTGTCTTCTTACAGGTCCTACATAGGCTTTAGGCTTATTCAAAGCCATTTTTACCTAATTTGCTTTTATAAACTACTAGTTATTTAATATTTTTTACTGCCATTATATCATTGATTCTTTATAGAGAACTGTTGTTTATTTATTTATTTTATTGATTTGAGAGGGAGGAAGGAGGAGAAAGAAAAAAAATCAACTTGTTGTTCCACTTATTTATGCATTCACTGGTTAATCTTGTATGTGCCCTGTCTGGGAATTAAACCTGCACCCTCAGTGCATTGGGACAACACTCTAATCGACTGAATTACCTGGCCAGGGCTATCAAGTACTATTTAATCACCTAAAAACATCATGTGGAAATTTGTGTCTAGTGAGTTTCTTGTGTATTCACTATATTACCACATTTTAAAAATATAAGTACTCCTCCTTTTCAGTATTAGAACATCATAGTTTTCACTTTTCAACACTGGTTGGGATTTCCAGGATGTCAAATGTTTAGCAATTGTGATGTCCAGATCTTCATTAGGAACTTTTCAAATGGTAAGCAGAATGATGCATTTTGATTTTCTAATTATTGAATTTCTAATAAGATTAATAAAGTAGCCGTTTATTCCTATCTTACCAAGTTTTTTTTTTTTTAAACTTAGAAATGACTACTGACCTTTATAAAATGACTTTTTGTCATCTTTTAAGATCATTCTAGTTTACTCTACGTTGAGCAGGTCATTCCACGGAGTCTGATGAAGTCTTTGCTATAAGGATGTCTGTGATACATGCAGCCAGAATATTTGCAGTGGGCAGGGATGAACACCTGTGGTCAAAAACAATCTGGCAGGCCCCCTTAATTTCTGTTGCTACCCTATTTTGACCCATAAAAAGAAATAAAAACACTAATTTGCCTCGTGATATTAACAAACCTACTTATAACTGTTGTGCACTGAATCTCTATCACAAATACAAAACAAAAAGGGATGGGCCCTGGCCAGTTTGCTCGGTGGTAGAGCATCAGCCTGGCATGTGGAAGTCCCAGGTTCAATTCCCAGTTAGGGCACACAGGAGAAGCACTCATCTGCTTTTTCACCCTTCCCCCTCTCCTTTCTCTCTGTCTCTCTCTTCTCCTCCTACAGCCAAGGCTCCACTGGAGCAAAGTTGGCCTCTGCCTCAGGCGCTATAGAATGGCTTCAGTTGCAACAGAGCAACACCCCAGGTGGGCAGAGCATCACTCCCCAGTGGGCATGCCGGGTGGGTCCCGGTCAGGCACATGAGGGAGTCTGTCCCTCTGCCTCCCCGCTTCTCACTTAGAAACACACACGCACACAAAAAGTTACATAAAGAGCTAAATATTGTACAAAAAGAACGTATTAAGGCATAAAGTCGCATCAATAAGTGAAACCAAGCCTGTGCAATTCCAGGTTGAGAGCCTGTTACAGAGTTTGCCATTTAAAGTGAATTAAGCAATATATTTGCTTTGAAAATGGCAGACATTTTGGCACTGACCAAGGGAGAAAAAATATATCTATTTCTTTTAAATGAGCATGCTAGAAAAGAAGGACAAAAGGGGAAAAATATCCTAAGAAAATACCCTAAAAAGTACCCATGAAGAATTCACCCAAGCAATGTGTTTTCCATAAAGATTTTTGGAAAGAAAGATTCAAAGAGGTTGAACTTTAGAAGGTTCCAGGGGAAGGTTCCTTGGATTGCCATGTCAGAATGATCAATACAAGACCTTGTATTGATGTTTGGATGTCAAATGTCACCTTCTCTTCCCTGATTGCTAAATCTAAAGTACTACACATCACTAATAAGTCTAGTCATTCTATCAAATTATCCTGCTGCTTTTCTGTCTTGTAAACACATTACTGTCTAACATCCTGTTTGTTTGTGTCTTAAAGTCTATTTTTCTAACTAGACAATAAATACAACAAAAACTTAAACCTGGCCAATCTTGCTCCTTGCTGTAGCACCCAGGACAATGACTAGCACATAAGAAGTGTTTAGTAAATATATATTTACCAAATGAATTGACTTATTTCATCAGTCCATGCTAAACATAAATCTCAGAAGAGATCAGTCTTTTTCAGAGTATAAATCAGATGCTGAAAATACAATTTGTAGAATTCAAGAGAATTCTCAAGGAATAAAAAGAACCTCAACCCAACCTTCTCAAAAATAAGGCAGCTTCAAAGGAAGAAGCTTCACTGCCCAGGGTTGATAAATGGGTAACTCAGGTTTGCAGCAGCAAACACTATTATAATTATTAGATTAACACCCGGCTCCCTGATAACACAACAGCTGCCCCAGGTAAGATAATAAATAAATCTCTTCAGTATCACAGCTCTCATAATTCCCTGTAAGAAAATAAAAAAATCAATCACTTTGATTCTCTGAGCGGAGAAAGGATGGGTATGTGTGACAGAAAATAGAGGAAAAAACACACAGACACACTCCAATACGGAAAATAATATGGCCAGAACTCTACCACTTTGACAGTGCACACAAAATAGAAAGAATTAGAAATAAAATGCATACAAATGAACTAAAAAATTAAGGGCAGAGATGACAAAAAACTGGGATAGAAAAAGCTTCTTCATCATATAATAAGCAAAAATCAAACATACTGAAAATAATAAAAGAAGGCTACTTATTGCTGGATAGGAAGTTTAAAAACGAGCCTTGGTTACCCTTATGCCCTCATGGAAAGAGACCAATAGGTGGGAAAGACTCATTTTATTCTGCTTCACCAATAACACATTACTTACATTTAATTTAAATTAAATAAAATTTAAAATGCAGTCTTCAGTCACACTAGGCACATTTTAAGTGCTTAAGCTCGGAGGCTTGAGAACATGTTCAGATGAGTGGATACAGAACGTTCCGCCTGCAGCAGAGCCTACTAGACAGCACTGCTTCACACTGTCACACATCCGAGAGCCCTCCACTGCAACACGCAAAGGTATCAAGAGCACTAACCAATTTTTAGTCATTAACACGGGTATAATTTTAAGACCACATTATAAGAGCATGTGCCCTATGCCTATAAAGTTTTCATGCTAACCTGAATTTTCTCACTTGGGAAACAAAGATTTGTGATAAATCTCTATTTTTCAGATTTCCCAAAATTAAAATGAAACTAAGTATCTGTTTTCCATGTATAGTACCTGCAACTAGAGATAAACATGCTATCATTTAAATAAAACTAATGTTTACAGACTCAAAGATCAAGAGTAAAAAATAGTTTTTCTGGACATATGTATTCAATACCTCTATAGGCAATAATAATCCACCTTAATAAGCAAAAACCTTTGACCCTGGCCGGTTGGTTCAGCAGTAGAGCAGCTGGCCCAGCGAGTGGAAATCACAGGTTGAATTCCCCGCCAGGGCACAGAGGAGAAGCGCCCATCTGCTTCTCCACACTTCCCCGTCTCCTTCCTCTCTATCTCTCCCTTCTCCTCCTGCAGCCAAGGCTCCACTGGAGCAAAGTTGGCCCGGGTGCTGAGAATGGCTCCATGGCCTCCACCTCAGGCACTAGAATGGCTCTGGATGCACCAGAACAACGGCCCTGATGCCCTGATGGGCAGAGCAACGCCCCCTAGTGGGCATGCCGTGGATCCCGATCAAGCTCATGAAGGAGTTGGTCTCTCCACCTCCCTGCTTCTCACAGCATCAGAGATTTTTTTAAAGAACAACTCGACTTAGTTATATTTAATTTCATATATTACATAATTATGGCATTATGAAAAGAGTCAATGAAGACTCTCCCTTTCCACTGTCCTTTATAGATGACTAATACCCATTTTTTTCCCTTCCCCTCACCTGCTTTTCATTCAGCTTACAACCAAATCTTCTAAGGGGACGTTGCAATTACTTGATTGAGGTCTAATTCCAAAGGAACGATCTCAAGGTTACTTCACACATATACTGCCATGTACTTACACTTAAAAGATTGCCAAGAGTTAGTAGTTAAATCACCAGGATCTAATTTTCCAAGAACAGAAAAGATTTAACAAGCTAGATCAAAAAAGGCAACATTTCTGCTTGAGAAACAGACTAAATGGAGATATAAATTAAGCTCAGCATGCCTGAAGGACTAGCCACCTGGCTAGAATGAGACACTTTCTAAAGTGGTAGGAGAAAAAACTCTGTTAAGTTGGCGTGTCTATGTTCAAGAGATCGCTAAAAATCTAGCATTAACTCTTAAAATTGTTTTCACTGCTTGGCCCACTTTAATTTATGCATCTTACCTATAAGCAAAAACAGCATGGATAGAATATTTCCTTAATTTTCTTCAGAAAGTGTATTTTGTGAGCACTAAGTCTAGCTAGGGTCTCCTATACTACCAAACCTAAACAAAATAGCATGTAGAACACCAGCTAGAGTCATAACAAAAGAGGGAACGCTTCCTAGGAAGAGTGGATTATCATCTTTTGGGGAAAAAAAAAATCTAAGCTAAGAAACAGAATTATCTCAAAAGTAGGCAAAGAAATAGTAAATGTAATTAGGTAGTTCATGGGGAAGCTCAAAGTAGAAGATCCTATATTTGAACCCAAAGACACAGAAGTCCATGTACATGCTACCATGAAAAAGATGAATTTATAGGTAAAGAAAGAAAATGACACTCAGAGAACTTATGAAAAAGGTCAAGAGGCATATAAAAGAAACAGCATGGTCATCCTCCACAGCTGCCTTAACTCCTAATGGCTTTCCTATGCAAATTCCCATTCTCTCAAAGTAATTTGAGTCTCTGTTGTTCATAACCACAAGACTGGAACCTAAGTCATATGTAAGAGCTTCTTTCAAGTGTTTCCCATTGTCCCCTATAAACAGTAACTAATGTGACTGACTGACCAGCATCGCCTTCTGAAAGGGTATAAGCCTCCCCCCCTTTCCTGTGACAGAGAACCCGTTCCTTGCATTCCGCACAGGGTCGGTACCACCCACCCAATCTCCATGCTCCTCAAAACATACACACATTCACACTCCCTCTGTCAACTGCTCCTATGCACTCCCAGCCTCACACTAGCCCACGTGCTCTCTCCCAAGCACACATTCTCCTACATACTCTCCCACACAAACAGAAGTCACTACATGACTCATGCGTAAGCAATCAAATACCCATTCCACTAGCCTCAATAATTTATTCAAGACTGTGCACCAGCCTCCAGGTAAACCAGTAAAAGTCCTTTCTCTAACTTTCATATGGGAGAATCAGTGACCAAACTGCCAGTCCCATGAAGAAACACCTGCTGAGAGAGAGAAAAGAGAATCCTAAAGATATTGAATACTGTCATGGCCGGATAGGTCAGTTCTTTGGGGTGTCATCCCAATAGGGCACACACTAGAATCAATCAATGAATGCAAAAATAAGTTGGAACAGCAAATTGATGTTTCTCCCTCTCTCTCTTCCTCTCCCTTTCTAAAATCTATCAGTTAATAAAAGATAAAGATACTGAGTATTTGTAGCCAAACTACTCTACGTATTACAGACCAAACCTTCTCTTCCCTTGAATTAAAGAATTCCAAATACTCTTTCATAATCCTCTGTCAAAGATTTAGGGCAGACCAGAGAAGTCATTCCACTACCTATTTCTAGCAACAGAGTAGTCTAAAGGACCAAGAACTAATAATAAGTTTACCTAAGTGTGTAAATATAAAGCACACAGCTATTCAAGAACACAAAATTTCTCCTCCCTCTGACCCCGAGTCCGCCTGATCCCAGCCTGCCCGAAGCTGACTTTTAAACTAAGGGCTGATCGCTACCTGGAAGGCTGCTTTCTCCTTTCACTGCTTCCCATCTCCACCCATGTCTTCTTCACCAAACTCTCTGCCTCTCCCTACAGATTCTGGTTGGGCTAGAGACTGAGCACCTTCGGGAACATTTAAGGAAATGTGAGCACAATGCATAGTGTCTTCAAAAGTGTGTTGTGATGCAGGGGGGAAGAAAGAAAAGGAAAAGTAAAGACTTTAGTTGCCTCCTCTATCCTTTCCAAAGATCAATCCGTACAGGCGCAAAAAGGAAAAGACCAGCCCGTTGTACCAAGTTTGAAAAACTAACATACATTCCCGTCAAAAATCTAATTTTCTGATATGAGCCAAACACACACTCATACAATTCAAAATAGCATATCCTGCAATTAACTTCATGTCTCCACTTTACTTATTGTCTGCTTCTCTCCTCTACCCACTATGAAAGCAGAAACTGGGTGGGTTTTAACTACAGCACCTAGCGTATGGTAGGTGTGCTATAATAGTTTAAGAATGAATGAGATTATAACTCAATTTTAAGAACCATAATCTGGATAAATCAACTTTGAACTAAACTAAGTGGACTCTTCAACCAAGGAACACTGCAGAAGTCACATTGAGACTGGTAGGAATAGCGAAAACGCAAAGAGGGCTGCCCAGCTTCCCAGAGCAAACAGCAGCCCGGAGAGACCCGTGTGGCGGCAGGAGAGTTTGGCGGAGAGGGAGGGACCTGGGTCCCAGGAACCAAGCCCCAGCCTGCAGTCCCAGAGCCTAGAAGAGGTGTTTGGACAGTATTGAGCTGTGAAGCAAGTGAGGATACTGTCTGTGAAAAAGAGATAGTTTTCTCAGACCCAAGAATCTTTTTAAAGGGACAGCGCAGAAAACCTCTCTCACAACCATGCACCCGGGGCTCCGGGGAACGGGGACAGAAGAGAGGACCAGAGCAGTGGGAACAAAGAGTGGACTGAAGGCACGGAGACACTCTGAGGAACACCCACCATGAACCCTGGGCTAAGTCATTTCCCTAATCGAAAACGAATATTTCCCCTGGAACTAGCAACACCAGCAAAGGAAGACAGGACACTAGCCAAACAAGCTCTCCCGCGGCATTAGAGCAGAGCTACTTAGAGGGAGGGAGCTCCCAGGCCTACAGTGTGGAGACTTAGGGCACTAACATCTCCCTGAGGGCTGCTGAAGGCTATGGTGGCGGCAGGACGCTGAAACGCGGTCCTGTCAGCGTAGATGGAGGCACAACCGGTGTGAGCTCGGTCTAGCACAGCAAGGGCGGAGGGGACGTGCTAAAGCGGTCCTTTAGCTGCGGGCCCGCCTGTAATCCCACCTGTGGGGAAAAAAACGGGCAGAGATCTGCTCTGCGACCCTGCGCAAGCCGGCCCTAACAACGGGGACGGGGCTAAGACCAGAGACGGGCGAGGGGCTCACGGCTGATCTCACGCTGCCAACCCCACCCGGACGGAGAAACCGCGGTGTGCCATCCTGTGTGCGCCAGCGGGCTCCTAACACGGGGGTGAGGGAGACACCGAGATGAGCGGAAGTTCGCGGCTGAGCTCATGCTGCTAGCCCCACCCGGCCGGAGAAAGCGCGGATTGCCACCCTACGTGCCTGAGCTGGGCGTAAGCCTTCCGTAAACAGGCTGGGTCCGCAGCTGAGCAAAGGTGCTAACCTCTGCCCTTGCTGCTGAGGCTTCTGGCTTGAGTGACAGCCCCTCCCGCAGAGGAGAGGCGGAAATCACAGCAACAGCTACAGTGAGCTGGCGCTGGCAACGCCCATACCCAACCGCTCTAGGTAGTGGCAGAGAGGGTGGCAGGCCTGAAGACAGACCACACGTAGAGAACACAAAGGCAACACCTACTGGACTCCAGTGGCCACAACTTGCTTATACACAGACAAAATGGGCAGGCAGAGGAATGCAAACCAAATGAATCAAGAGAAATCCCCAGAGAAGGACCTGAATGAACCAGATATAACCAAACTACCAGAAGCAGAATTTAGAATACTGATAGTTAGGATGTTCAAAGAAATTAGAGCAACAATGGATAGTCACTATGAGCACCTAAGTAAAGAGATAACAAGTATAAATAACAAAATTGAAATAATAAAAAAGAATCAGACAGAAATGACAAATACAATATCAGAACTGAAGACCACAATGGAAGGAATTAAAAGCAGGATGAATCACGCTGAGGATCGAATCAGCGAGTTAAGAGGACAGAATAAACAAAGTTACAGAAGCAGAGAAAAAAAAGGAAAAGAGACTCAAAAAATGTGAGGAAACTCTAAGGGAGCTCTGTGACAACATGAAGAGAAACAACAATCGAATTATAGGGGTGCCAGAAAAAGAGGAAAGAGGACAGGAAATGGAAACTGTGTTCAATCAAATCATAGAAGAAAACTTCCCTAAATTAAGGCTGGGAAACATTCCACATGTTCAAGAAGCACACAGAACTCCATTAAAGAGAAACCCAAAAAGATCTACACCAAGACACATCATAGTTAAAATACCAAAGCTAATGGATAAAGAAAAAATCTTAAAAGCTGCTAGGGAAAAAAAGGCTATCACCTACAAAGGAGCCCCCATTAGGATGACATCGGACTTCTCAACAGAAACACTTGAGGCCAGAAGGAAATGGCAAGATATAATCAAAGTAATGCAGAACAAGAACCTACAACCAAGACTACTCTATCCAGCAAGGCTAACGTTTAAAATTGAAAAAGAAATAAAGAGCTTTCCAGACAAAGAAAACCTCAAGGAATTCATTAAAACCAAACCAATTCTGCAAGAGATACTAAGGGGCCTGTTGTGAACAGTTCAAAGGGAGGAAAGAATATAGCAAAAAAAAAAAAAATACAGCTTTAACAAAATGGCAATAAACAACTACATATCAATAATAACCTTAAATGTAAATGGATTAAATGATCCAATCAAAAGACATAGGGTAGCTGCATGGATAAAGAAACAGGACCCATACATATGCTGTCTACAAGAGACACACCTGAAAACAAAAGATGCACATAAACTGAAGGTAAAAGGATGGAAAAAAATGTTTCATGCAAATGTAAATGAAAATAAAAGCCGAGGTAGCAATACTTATATCTGACAAAATGGACTTTAAAACAAAGGCTGTAGTAAGAGATAAAGAACGACACTACATAATGATAAAGGGAACAATTCAACAGGAAGATATAACTATTATAAATATCTACGCACCAAATATAGGAGCCCCGACATACATAAAGCAGTCTTTGATGGATATAAAGGGCGAGATTAACAGCAATACTATCATAGTAGGAGAGTTCAATACCCCTCTAACAACACTGGATAGATCCTCAAGAAAGAAAATTAATAAAGAAACAGCAGACTTAAAGGAGACACTAGATCAACTTGATTTAATAGATATCTTCAGAACTTTTCACCCTAAAGCAGTAGAATATACATTCTTCTCAAGCGCTCATGGTACGTTTTCTAGGATAGACCACATGTTAGGACACAAAAATGGTCTCAATAAATTTAAGAAGATTGAAATCATATCAAGCATTTTCTCTGATCACAATGCCATGAAACTAGAAATTAACCACAAAAGAAAAACTGAAAAATACTCAAACACTTGGAAACTAAATAGCATGATATTAAATAATGAATGGATTAACAATGAGATCAAAGAAGAAATAAAAAAGTTTCTAGAAACAAATGATAATGAGCATACATCAACTCAAAATTTATGAAACAGAGCAAAAGCAGTTCTGAGAGGGAAGTTTATTGCACTGCAGGCATATCATAACAAGCTAGTAAAAGCTCAAATAAGCAATCTGACCCTGAATCTAAAAGAACTAGAAAAACAACAACAAATAAAACCCAAGACAAGTAGAAGGAAGGAAATAATAAAGGTCAGAGCAGAAATAAATGACATAGAGGCTAAGGAAACAATACAGAGGATCAATGAAACCAGAAGCTGGTTCTTTGAAAAGGTAAACAAGATTGATGAACCTTTAACTAGACTCACCAAGAAAAAAAGAGAGAGGTCTCAAATAAATAAAATTAGAAAGCACAGTGGAGAAATAACAACTGATACCACAGAAATACAGAGCATTGTAAGAAAATAATATGAAGAACTCTATGCCAAAAAATTAGACAATCTAGGTGAAATGGACAAATTTCTTGAATCATATAAACTTCCAAAAATCAATCTGGAAGAATCAGAACACCTAAATAGACCAATTACAGCAAATGAGATCGAAACAGTTATCAAAAAACTCCCAACAAAGAAAAGTCCTGGGCCTGATGGCTTCACAAGTGAATTCTATCAAAAATTCAAAGAAGAACTAACTCCTATCCTCCTCAAGCTATTTCAAAAAATTCAAGAGGAAGGAAGACTTCCAAACTCCTTTTATGAGGCGAGCATAATTCTGATCCAAAAACCGGGCAAAGACAACACAAAGAAAGAAAATTATAGGCCTATAGCCCTGATGAATTTAGACGCTAAAATTCTCAACAAAATATTAGCCAACCGGATCCAGCAATATATGAAAAAAATCATACACCATGATCAAGTGGGATTTATTCTGGAGAGGCAAGGCTGGTTCAATATTCGCAAATCAATCAATGTGATTCATCACATAAACAAAAAGAAGGACAAAAATCACATGATAATTTCAATAGATGCAGAAAAGGCATTTGATAAAATCCAGCACCCATTCATGCTCAAAACTGTCAGTAAAGTGGGAATACAAGGAACATTCCTTAACATGATAAAGGCCATCTATGACAAACTCACAGCAAACATTATACTAAATGGACAAAAATTAAAAGCAATCCCCTTAAGATCAGGAACCAGGCAGGGTTGCCCACTTTCACCACTCTTATTCAACATAGTTCTAGAAGTCCTAGCCACAGCAATCAGACAAGAAGAAGAAATAAAAGGCATCCAAATTGGAAAAGAAGAAGTAAAACTGTCACTATTTGCAGATGATATGATATTGTATATTGAAAACCCTAAAGTCTCAGTCAAAAAACTATTGGACCTTATAAATGAATTCAGCAAGGTGGCAGGATACAAAATTAATACTCAGAAATCAGAGGCATTTCTATATACAAACAATGAACTGTCAGCAAAAGAAATTAAGGAAACAATCCCCTTCACTATTGCAGCCAAAAAAATAAAGTACCTAGGAGTAAATTTAACCAAGGAGGTTAAGGACTTGTACTCGGAAAATTATAGAACATTGATAAAAGAAATCAAGGAAGATACAAACAGTGGAAGCATATACCGTGCTCATGGCTAGGAAGAATAAACATCATTAAAATGTCTATATTACCCAAAGCAATTTATAAATTCAATGCAATACCAATTAAAATACCAATCACATACTTCAAAGATATAGAACACATATTCCAAGAATTTATATGGAACCAAAAAAGAACACGAATAGCCTCAGCAATCTTAAAAAGAAAAAATAAAGCAGGAGGCATCACTCTTCCTGATATCAAGGTTTACTACAAGGCCATTATACTCAAGACTGCCTGGTACTGGCATAAGAACAGGCACAGTGATCAATGGAACAGAACAGAAAACCCAGAAATAAACCCACAGCTTTATGGACAACTGATATTTGACAAAGGAGGAAAGAACATACAATGGAGTAAAGACAGCCTCTTTAACAAATGGTGCTGGGAATATTGGACATCTACCTGCAAAAAAAAGAAACTAGACCATCAACTTACACCATGCACAAAAACAAATTCAAAATGCATAAAAGACTTAAACATAAGCGGTGAAACCATAAGCATCTTAGAAGAAACCATAGGCAGCAAGCTTTCTGACATCTGTTGCAGCAATATATTTGCCGATTTATCTCCACGGGCAACTGAAATAAAAGGCAAGATAAACAAATGGGACTATATCAAACTAAAAAGTTTTTGCACAGCTAAAGACAATAAGAACAGAATAAAAAGACAAACCACACAATTCGAGAACATATTCGACATCACGTCTAATAAGGCGTTAATAACCAAAATTTATAAAGAACTTATAAAACTCAACACCAGGAAGACAAACAATCCAATCAAAAAATGGGCAAAAGAAATGAATAGAAATTTCTCCAAAGAAGACATACAGATGGCCAAAAGACATAAGAAAAAATGCTCAACATCACTAATCATTAGAGAAATGCAAATCAAAACCACAACGAGATATCACCTCACACCAGTCAGAGTGGCGCTCATCAGCAAAACAACACAGAATAAATGCTGGCGAGGATGTGGAGAAAAGGGAACCCTTCTGCACTGCTGGTGGGAATGCAGACTGGTGCAGCCACTGTGGAAAACAGTTTGGAGATTCCTCAAAAAATTAGAAGTCGAACTGCCTTTTGACCCAGCTTTTCCACTTTTAGGAATATACCCTAAGAACACCATAACACTGTTCGAAAAGAAGAAATGCGCCCCCATGTTTGTGGCATCATTGTTCACAATAGCGAAGATCTGGAAACAGCCCAAGTGTCTGTCAGAAGATGAGTGGATTCAAAAGCTTTGGTCCATATATACTATGGAATACTACTCAGCCATAAGAAATGATGACATCGGATCATTTACAACAAAATGGATGTACCTTGATAACAGTATACGGAGTGAAATAAGTAAATCAGAAAAAAACAAAACAAAACTGAGAACAGCATGATTTCATACATAGGTGGGACATAAAAGTGAGACTATGAGACATGGACAAGAGAGTGGTGGTTATGGGGTGGGGGGAAGGAGGGGAGGGTGGGATAGGGAGAAGGGTGGGAGCACAGAGAAAACCAGATAGAAGGTGACAGAGGACAATTTGACTTTGGGTAATGGGTATGCAACACAATTGAATGATAAGATAATCTGGAGATGTTTTCATTGTACATATGTACCCTGTTTTATTGGTGTCACCCCATTAAAGTTAATAAAAAAAAAAAAGAATGAGAATAAATAATAAACTAAAAAAAAAAAGAATGAATGAAAGATGCCTATCCACTCAATTATTCCCTGTTACTATTGACTGAGAATCCATTACCTGTAAAGCACTGTACCGGGCACTATGGAAGTATAAAGATCAGATAAGAACTTAGTCTGTTAAAGAACAGGGTTCCTGGCCTCTCTGTGGCCATGGATCGGTTTTTACCTTCTGATGCAAATATGGGCATTCTAATCAGAAAAATAATAAACAAATAGACTAAGATTATACATGGAATTTCAAGGGAATCTCAAGGTAAGAATTACAGATCTAATAAGAAAATTAAGATGCTATACAAACATATACAAAAGTACTGTGGTCCTTTATTTGTCGGTTTTTTATATATTCTAACAGGAAAGTCAGCAAGAGCAAGATTCAGGGAAAAGATCCAACAAGTTTCCCAACACTTTCAGAAAAGAGTCAGAAATGGGAGAGCCTCTGTGTAAAAAGACCACAGAGAGATAAAGTTTGTAAGAAACATGAAGTTCCTTAAAAATCCAAGGACTTTAATTATGTAAGCATAAGTGAGATAGGAAATTTCTTATTGTGAGCAGAGAAAAAGAAGTACTATTAGTAGAATTCAGTCATAAAACAACACTCAACTGCCTGTAGGCTTTCCAATTATTATTTTCAAATTTTGCATTAAAATATTTCATTCATTTAAGTGTTATATAACAGTTATAATTAGTGCCCATTAAATACTGAAAAAGCACAAAGTACATGTGAGAATGGAAAGAAAAAATAGGTAGCAATGTAACCTATATTCTGAAATTCTGAGAAGACTTTTCCCTCCACTTGTGAGGTTTCAACCAGACTGCCATCACCTTCAGGAGAGTTTACAGTTTAAGAGAAAATAACCACACAAGAGCTAATTTTACCAACCAAACCTATTAAGTGTCAATAAATACAATTCTACCATAAACAAGTTTTCTCTAATTGTAAACATAGAATCACAAAAATAACAAAAATTATAAAAATGCCAATAAATTAAGAAAACTCAAATAGAAATATGACTTTGCTCAATCCATTTATTTCACTTTGTTTCCTAGTGCAATCTCTAAAAGAATGATTTTAATCACAAATGAGGAAAATGTTCTGAAATATGGTGTGAAATATGGCTTTAAAGAAAAGGCAAGGTTGTAAATCTACATAAGAAATATCTTTTAGGAAAGATGAAAAAAAAAATTGAAAAAGAGCAGGCTAAAATTGACATACCAGGAAGAACAATTAGCAAATATTAGTTAGAAGCAACCTTACAAATTATCCAGATCAATTCTCTGAACAATCCTATCTTTATAAAAGGTAAAGATGGCAAAAGTATGCCCAATAAAACTGAGAAGTCTTCAAATTTATGGATCAGATATAAGATAAATGAGATCAATATTAGCACAATATATTTTAAAACAGCCAAATTAGGTTTAGTTAACAAATCTAAGTACTTACGTTAAGGAGTATTTCATCTTTTGTTTTAAGAGGCAAATCCTTATTATCCTCCTCAACTTGTAAATCATCTCCATCTGACAGCACTGGAGGAAGTGATATTTGAGAGGAAGAGGAAGATGAGGAAGACGATGAGGAAGAGGAAGAGCTTGAACTATCTGAATCTGTTTCACTGTAGGCAAGAAAAAGTTGAAAACTTAATAAAGCAGTAATATGATGATGATAAAACATACTTATTCAATTAGGAAATCCTTCACTACATGTTTACTGTTGCTTATATATTCAAAAGCTAGGATTCTGAGGTTGACCATATTTGGAAAGTAGTCCTTAATCCATTGGTAACATTTTCAAAACCCCTGCTGTTAACTGCAACCTACTTATTACAATAGTTTCCCACATCTGTCTTAATATAATTAAGCATGTGACAAATCACTGACAGAGGAGAGCTCTGGGCAATGCACTTCTCTTATTGCTCACCAATGACTACATCACTTAATTGTTCATAGTTTCTTTTCAGTCTTCAGACAACTCAGAAACTCAGAAGTTACCAACCACGTTGACAATTCTATTCTCTGAAAAATTTTTTTGCTCTTAACTTCCACAGCAATTCTTGTTACCAGTAACCCCACACTGGATTGAAATTTTGTTTTTGCGGGCTACCCCTCCTGTCTCATTTACATGCTCTTTCCTTCCTTACTGTCTTCTATATACTCTTTCCAAGGCTAACCTCATACGCTCCAATGTTTCCATGCATCATCCATGTGCAGGCAACTCTAAATCTTCAGCACTGATAGCTCTAAGCTTCATCTTTACTCTAGCTGCCTACTGCATGAATGACGTATACTTACCTCATACTAGCAACAAGATAAACGAAAAAAATCTTCAGATTACTAAACATCACTCGTATTCCGCTTCATCCCATTTCCACTGCTACTCCTATTTCAAGTGCTCATTTCTCACTTACTTTTCTATAGTAAATATTACTGATAGCAGCACTGGTTTCTCCCCAAAACAATCACCCTTTACCCTCTCATGACCTTCTACTTTAAATAGTTCACACTCTAGCTTTAAAAACAACACAGCCTTCATTCAATCCCTATGTTCATTGCAGCATTATTCAGTGGCCAAGACATGGAAATAACCAGTGTCCTTCAAGAGGTGATCCCCTAAAGAAGATGTGGTACATATATACAGTGGAATATTACTTAGCCATAAGAAAAAACAAAATACTGCCATCTGCGACACCCATAGAACCTGAGAACACATATCATGGATAGCGAAATTAGTCAGACAGAAAAAGTCAAGAACTATATAGATTCACTCACATGTGGGAGATAAAACTGAAAGCAACAAATGACCAAACAAAAACAAAAACTCAGACACAGACGACAACGGTATGGTGGTTACCAGAGGGAAGGGGGGCGGTGCTAAAAGGGGTCAGATAAATGGTAATAGATGATGATTTCACTTTGGTGGGTACACAATGCAATATACCGATCATGTATCACAGAATACACAACACATGTTTAGTGTGGACAAGGAACAGTCTAAATACTAAGTCTTCTCCTACCACCGAAGTTTCATATTTAAAGGACATGGGTGGTGGGGAGGAGTGAGACTATTACAAAACCTAATCAGAGCATACTATAATACTAAATCACAATGTTTGCTAATTTCACGAACACGTGATCCCCACAAGGATTATAAGAATTAACAAAACTGCCAGGAACCAATCTGGAAACAAATAAAATCAATGAGCTAAACCTCAATTTACCTGTTTTAAAAACAAGAGCATGCGCTAAACTCGATGGAAAAAACAAACTTAGACCTGACACAAAACTCAAAAATTATAACCACAAAAAGACACGCTAAACTAAGCATTACGAAAACAATCCAATATCCTCAGGTTTCCTATATTTTAACTTGAAAATGCTACGATTTATACATAAAACCTTTCAAATGACCAAACTTCGGTAACAGCGATCCAATTAGGAGGCTCAGATTTACAACCGGATCTGCGACATCAGCGACAAATGGGCGGCCCAAGCTACTTGTCAACACGTGCGCAGGGAGCTTCAGGGACCTAACCTCCCCTCCCTTCCGGGGCCACGCGGGCACCGTCCCGGCCCCCAGGCCCGGCCCCACCGCGGTGACACAAACCCTCTCCCAGCAGTTTTCGGGACCCGCTGACACCCGACCTGTCCGAGTCCGAGTCCGAGGTACCCAAGGGGTCTGGGGTCCGCACCAACTCCGCAGCGCCCGGGCCGGTGACGCAGTTCCCTCCAGGCGGCGGCTGTGGCCCCACCTGCGGCCCGGGGTTCCCGCCGACGGCCGAGCTCTGCGCGGGTTCAGGCGGCTGCTCCCTTACTAGCTGAGCGTCCGCGTCCTGCCCAGTGTCTGGGGGCCCCTCATTCGATTGCAGTGGCGGCGGCGGCGGCGGCTCTGGGACTAGAAGCGAGCCCGCTGAAGGCACCTCCTGACCTTGGCCAACCCCACAGTCGGTACCATTGAACTTCAGGGTCTCCAGCTGATTAGCTGCGGCCTCCACTACTTCCATGACGTCGCACCCCAAACCCAGGCAGGCTCACGTTCCGGGCCTCGGACTGGCTGCCCGCTCGCTCAGCACTTAAAACAACCGTACAGGACGGCGCCTCGGCCCTCCTGCCCGCGTCTCTCCGCTAACCGATGCCTGGAGACACGCCCCCGCCGTTTACAGAGCGGCACTTCCGGGAGAGCGTGTGACGTCACGCTTCGCGACGGCGCTCCCCGAGGCGCAAGACCTGTGGAAACGAGACCGAATGTGGACTTGAACTCCCGGTTTTCCCTGCAAGTTTGGAACTGTGTCCCGCTGAAACCTCAAGATCAGATGGCTGGACTCATAGCCCTGTCACTGGCTCTGGGGCACTTATCTTCGAAACGGAGATGTGATTGTGCGAGACTGTATTTCACCAACTCCAGCCAGCAGTCTTGAACACTTTTAGTAAATTTTACTAAAATTAAGTTAAATTAATTAATAGCAAACACGTTATTCATTCATCTAAAAAAGTCATTACAATTATCCTTTTATTTTTCCCCAAAGCAACATCGAATTAAAGAGAGGTGGACAGAATGTTGCTGCTTAGTGGTGTCATGTCTGTCTTGTAGTTGACATTGCTTCATAAAAAAGGTGGGAAGAGACTAAAATGTACTAACTTAGCTTGGAAAGCCATTACTAAGACATAAGGAAAACAGTGTTGAGGTAGAGATTAGAATTGTATGGTTTCCTACTGGAACTTTAGTTTGATACATTAGACCCTCCAGTAGTAATAATCATTATTACCATGTGTTAAACATGCATATGTGTCAGGGACTGTGCTAAAGATTTTATCAATTAAAGTCTTCCAGGGAGGGAATGGTTCCAGAAGCCCCATAACCCCTCCCCCTCAAATACCAAGTCTAAAAATGCTTAAAGTCCTTACATTAAATGGTATTGTATTTGCATATAACCTACACATATCCTCATGTACACTAAAAATGATCTATAGGGTACTTGTAATACCTAATGCAATGTAAATACTAACTAGGGTTGATATGCTGTGTCATTTAGGGAATAATGACAAGACAAAAAACGTTTGTATATGTTCACAGACACAACCATCAGAGGTCTAAATACATAGTACATGTCACCATCAATATAATGGGTTTTTTTGTGGGGGTTTTTGTTTCATTTTGTTTTTTGGTATTTTTCTGAAGTGAGAAGGGGAAACAGAGAGACAGATTCCCACATGCGCTGGACGGGGATCCACCCAGCAAGCCTACTAGGGGGGCGATGCTCTGCCAATCTGGGGCTGTTGCTCTGTTGCAACCAGGGCCATTCTAGCACATGAGGTGGAGTCCATGAACCATCCCCAGTGTCCTGGCCAACTTTGCTCCAATGGAGCCTTGGCTGTGGGAGGAGAAGAGAGAGACAGAGAGAAAGGAGAGAGAGAATAGTGGAGAAGCAAATGGGCACTTCTCCTGTGTACACTGGCCAGGAATTAAACCAAGAACATCCACACACCAGGCTGACGCTCTACCACTGAGCCAATCAGCCAGGGTTCATTACTATGTTTTTTAAATAGTTTCCATGAATGTGTGGATACAGAACCTGCAGATACAGAGAGTGCCTGCTGTATTAAAAGATAATCTATTATTCTCTTTTACTACTGCGCCCCCCACAGTAGTAAACCTTCACAAAATTCAAGACAAGAGTGGTTTTAGGTAGCTTATAATCGAATTGAAGTAAAATAATCAATGCACAGGAGATCACTAAAAAGATATTTGAAATGAGGAATAGAAGATGCAAGTTCAATAGTAATAGGAAGTTAGTGGGCCATATCATGGAAACACTGAAAGAGAAATAGGAATTTAAACTTGAGATACTACTCACTAATGAAATGATTAAGCAGAGCTAGGTGTCCCTAGCAAAAAGAACTGTGTTCAAATCTCAGCTCTACCATTTTTTGTTGGTATGACTGTGACCTTGAACAGGTAGCCTAAGTTAACTAAATCTCATTTTCCTTATCTGCAAAATACTATCTCATTTAGTTCATGTGAGCATTAATTAAAGTTTTATACAACAGAATGGCACATCATAAATATAATTAGTGTGAAAAATATTTTATAAATGAAACAATGTGTGAACTTATGAATAAAATGATACATCAGTGACAATGTTCTTACAGAGATACATAGTATGAATTTGAGGAGAGAAGAAATTTGAGTCAGAATGACCCTCTGGCCAGCCAAAAGTCTGTTACATTTTTCCAAAAATTAAATGATAAAAGTCTGAACTAAAACTAGAGTCAATGAAATAAAGGAAATAAATCCCCAACATCAGAAGAATCATAATGCTCTAACTTTTCTAACCAAGGAAACTAGAAAGATGTTGGTATTGCCAATAAATATGAAAGTGTCGGAATGAGATAATGAGTTTATGATGTGGAGTTTGAGGGAAAAATTGGACAATCAGTTGACAATGCCAGTAAGCATTTGTAAATATGAGAATGGAATTTGGTAGGAAAGATAAGAACAGAGCATAGGTTTGGGAACAATTCAAATACCTATTTGTTCATTCAGTAATCACTTATGTACCAAAATGTGCTATGTAGTGCACTCTGTCCTAGGCTTCCAGGAAGATGAATAAAACCGTACTTGACCTTCAGTAGATAAAAATTTAGTAGAAAAGACAAGTTGAAAAAAAGTGATAAATACCTTATCAGGGAAATGTATTATAGTAGAAGCATTCAATATGGTAGTGGAAATGGGAACACTAAAGAGAAAGAAAGTATTGAAAAAGTTAAGGAAGGCTTTACAATGAGCATGGTATTTGAGCTGGGCCTTTAAAGAGAACCAAGACATTCTTAATCTGAAAATGTAGGAGGACTTCATTGGAGAGAATAAGAGCATGTACTTTTGTGTTTAAAACCCTAAATATTTACATCACACTTAGAATAAAATCCAGGCTCCCTGCCATCTAGTCTTCAAAACTCTGATCTGGATGTTCCTTATTTCAATTTCCATCTCCTCTCACTTCCCCCTCCCTTGTGCCATTCATCTCACTGATCTGGATCTCCTTCAACACGCCAAGCTCATTCTTTACATATGGCATTCTCACTACACTGTTCTCTCCTTTTTAATTAATATGGTTCACCTCCTCATTTTACTCAGGTGCTTTTACTCCGTAGACAGGGCCTTCCAGACCATACCATCTAAGAGTACTTCCTAATACAAGTCACTCTCTAGGTCATTGCTATTATTTTATTTTTAATAGTACATATCTTCATGTGGAAATATCATATCTACTTACTTCTTTATTGTCTCTGTTTTTCCATAGGTTAAGTACTATGAACTCAAGATCTTTGTCTAATTCACAGGGGTCTCTCAGTGTCCAGAACCATAGCTAAGTACCCACCTGGCAATATATATATATGTTACAATATTATTATATAAAATTTTTGAAAGAAAGAAAGGAAAACAAATAATAGAATTTTATGAAACAATCACAGTGAAGGAGAAACTATTTACAGATAAAAGTGCAGCTGATACCTAAGTTATTCATTCAGTTTAAATGAATCGAATGGTATCTAAAAAAAGGCTACTAGTTTTCAACAAAAATCCCTATAGGTTTTGGAATGGGATGGTCTCTGAAGCAGGATAAGAATAGCTGAACCTCTGGCTAGCTCTAAACTAGGTCACTATTTTTCTAAGTGCTTGAATATATCAAAATGTCTTGAATTTACCTACTTCCAGAGCCTGACAGTCCACTGAATTATTTCTAACAGCTGCTAAACTTAGCCTGAAGTTTTTAACCTAAGGCTAAAAGCTGAAAAATAAAAATGCTCATTGAAAGAATGAATAGTTTATGAAATTATTCTTAAAAGTAAGAGTTTATCTTGAATTAAATTATGAATTAAAAGCCATATTATATTTCAAAGTTAACATATAAAAATCTTAAACTTTCTTTAAAATGCAAAACAAAGTTTATGGGAAGAAATTTATTGATTTTAAGAACAAACAGAATGTTGCAAGTTCCCCAGCCTCTAGTTATAAAGATTGTGAACCTTTTCAAAAAGAAAAAAATAAACTGCTAACTAGTTCTTAATGACGTTTCTCTGGTTTGCAATGCCTTGCTGCTCACAATACAGTGGGACATCACTTGGAAACTTGTTTAAAATGTAGAAGCTCAGGTCATACATACCTTCTGAATCTGCATTTTAACAAGATTCCTTATGTAATTTGCATGCACATTAAAGTTTAAGAAACTGCTCCAGAGACTATGTGAAGGCAGGAAACATTCCCATGATGTTTGAAAGTAAAATAAGTGAAAAACTTAAAAGATACAGATGATCTATCCTAGACTTGGACACTTGAAACCTATATAATTTTATTAACCAATATCACTCTGATAAATTTAATTATAAATAATAAATGAATAAATAAAATATTTTCTTTTAAAAAAAAGGAGTTGATGTGCTGAGTCTAACCTGAATAAACTCAATAGCTCATCGTCTGCTGACACCTCTACGTGGATGCCCCACAAGAACCTCAAACTCTCACGTCTAAAACTGATCTCAGCATCCTTTTCTCCATACTTTCCTTTGTTATCTTCCATCCTTGTAATATCATCAACGTCTACCTAGTCACTCGCTATATATACTAAGTCTCAGCCTCACCAATTTGCTATGTGTGACTTCATCCAAGTCATATTCATCCATTTATTCATTCAATAAATATTCACCAAGCACAAACTTTGTGTCAGATGCTGAGTATTGGAAATAAAGTGGTAAAACAAGAAAGACAAAACAGAAAAGGCTGTGAAGCTCATAGAACTCACAATGTAAAATTTCAGTTTCAAATACTGAATAGTCAGAGCAGAGCTGGACAGACTCTCCCGAGTGAGGGAATGAAGAAGCTGGGAAGAATGCCACTCCAGGTTTCTTACACATGTTGAGTTTCAAGTAAGATTTCATTTGAAGAAAAGATTTAATGGCAGGAAAAAAAATCAGTAAGTTGAAACTTAAGACCTTTTTTAGAAATGGCATTTCAAAGTCTTTGATTTTTGTTTCCAAAACTGAAGTCAGGATTTTTAATAAATGACATACTGACTGATCTTAGTTTATTTCACTGTTTAAAAAGACATGAAGAGACATATGTACAGTTCAGCTAGAAGCCTACAATGCCCTTGTTAAATAGAAATGAGATTTTCTAATATTTGTCACATAATGACTAGAAGGATATGTGACAGTTTAGACAAGTTGTTATTCCCATTTTTATACACTACAACGCTAAGACTGGGTCAAGGGTTTGATTTTTACATTGCAGGCTAATATATAAGGAAAAGAAAGGCCTAAAACATTTTGCTAGACTTATCTGAATCTTGACAGAAAGAACAGAAAGAACTTGTATCACGTATGAACCTATTGTTAGGGGAAATACTTCTACTTCACTTCTCTTGTTTTGATAGAGGAGATTCTGACTACAACTCAGGACTAAGATAATGAAAGAAACACCTCTAGCCGCCCACTCTCCTTTCACATCCCAGTGGTAAAGAGAATGTCTTACCTAATTGGTAAACTTGGGAAAAGCAGTTGAGCATGCTTGACCCAGTACCTTTTGGATCCTACCATCAGGGAGGTTTCATTCTGAGCTATACTCCATTGTACAATAATAATAAGTGCAAACATGTACACAGCACTGAACTATGTGCTGTCCACTATTCTAAGCCTTATATAAAGCTCCTTAATTCTTTCCACAACATTTTGAAGTAGATATAATTCCCATCTTATAGGCAAGGAAACTGAAGCACAAAGAGGATTAGTGAGTTTTGCAAGGTTAGAAGCTGGTAAATGTTTCTTCTTCCAAAAGCCTGAAGATTCCCAACTAATACAGTGTATGGAGGCAATCTGTTTAGTCTTAAAAGTTTATTTTGCTAGAAATCTAAAGCCATGGCCTCTAATTAATTTTATCAGTAATTAAGGTAATATTTTTTCTGCATCCACTTGTCTCTTATTTCTAAACTGCTGTGTACTTAGGAGGAAAAGAAAGGAATGTTATTTATTGGCTACCCAAAAGTCCAACCTCTAGAGGCCAGAGTTCAGGTAGAACAGCATACATAGAAATGAGTTTTCAATTCTTAGTAGCAACACCTTACCTCTCAAAAACTAAGTCTACACAAATGTCTCACTCCCCAAAGAGTGTATTTCAAACCTATGCTGTTCTGTGGAAATCTCTACAATTATTGAAATGTACTGTTTCTGTGCTATCCAATATAGTAACCACTAGCTTAAGGTGACCAGATTTTAAAATTGGTAAAGCAGGACACCATTGACCGGAGGGGGGGGGGTACAATTTACAAATATAATACATTAAAAAATTATGTATAGCATTATTTTATTCTTTGGCATATTTCTCATTTGAGTGAATTATTTTTTAGTAGATTGCTGTCGTTGTTTAAAAGGTCATGAAATTTTTCACAAGAATTTGTTAAATTATATTTCACACATAAAATGGCTTTCAAAGTCTCAATACTTAATTGTGATTTTTCTGATGTCCACACTTTATTTAGCGTAGAAAAAACGCATTCAGTTGCAGCATTAGTTCCTGGTAAAGACAGCATGTATTCTACAATTTTTAGCACATTATTGTATGGAACATGGTTTGTTTCAAAATAATGAAATATTTCTAACCATTTGTTCTCTATTGTGATTTTTGCTGATGCCCAAGATTTAACCTTTTCCTTATCAATCTATTTTTTTAATAATGATACCTCATTAAAAAGATCATTTTCAGAATTATTACTATAAGAGAAATTTTGAGTGAGTCAGAGGGATCGGGTTACAAGGTCCCAAAACTGATGCCGATGCGGGAGCTGCACGAGTGGGCGGGAGCAGGCAGGGTGGCACCTACAGCGCGCTCACACACGAGCGGTCATGCACACTCCCTGTCTGTATTCGTCCTTGTGGCGGCCACGCTCCCCGCGACCAGCCCTGCTGCCCGCTGGAGACAGATCAGCTTGCGCCTCGCAGAGCCCGGAGCTGCACATTGGTGTCCAGGACGCAGGCCTTTAGGTAGTTAGGGGACTTGACAGCCACTGCCCCAGCAGGTACGTCCAACCTGAAGTTCTTTGTTTCGGGGCCTGGCACCAAGTAGCCAGCTCTTGAGGCAGTGCAGGCACTTCCAGATTGAGGCGGGGTCTCCCCGCCAAAAACCGTTTATATTCCCTTCCCATTCTTCCGCTGTTCCCTAGCTTTTCATGCATTCTTTCCAAACATCGGGACTTTTTTAAAATGCCGCGGGCTGGTGGGACAAATTGTTAAAAATCAGGACTGTCCCGCCAAAAGCGGGACGTCTGGTCACCTTACACTAGCTACATTTAGATACTGAGCACTTGAAATGTGGCTAAGGGAACAGAGAAACTAAATTTTTACTTTTATTTAATGTTAATTAATTTAAATTTAAATGTTCCTTCATTAGAGGTCTAAAGTTTTCAACTAATACAGTGACTGCATGGGTAAATATGTCTACACCCATAAGTCCATTTTGCTGGCATTGCTACCATATTGGACAGTGCCATTTTGAACCTTCATCATTTTTCTAAACTTTCTTTATATAATTCTTTCACTCCTTTCAAATATTCATTAGATTATGAACCCTTTCATAAACCAGCCTGCAGATTTATAAACTTCCTCATTTCCATTCTTTCTACTATTGCTTTGATCTTTTAAAAACTAAAACTTTCCCCCTAATACAGAACTGATGCAGATCTGCTATGGATTCCATCTCTCCGTGCCTTCTCAGGGGCCATTATCACTTATTTTATCTCAGTCATTTTCAGTTAAAAGCAACTTTTGTCTTCCTCTTCTATTTCCCTTTTTTCTCCATTAAAGATGTCTTTTCTTTTCATATCTCTTATCTTTTTTCTTTCTTTATAGGGAAATTTCTTGAAAAAGTAGTCTGCACTTGGTTTTTGCTACTTCCTCATCTTCTAGTTCTTAACTCATTGCAGTGCACTTATTACAATACCGGTGACACTAAAACTTCTCTTTGAAAGCCAAAAAGGACTTCAGGTGAACTGCCAAATCCGATCAATCTTCTTTAGCAGTCATCTTTGTTGGCCTCTAGGATATGACACTGTTTATCACACCTTCCATTTTTTACCTTTGGGGTAGCATTCTTCTATTTTTCCCTTCTCTGATTTATTTCTGTTTGGGCTTATTTATTTATTTATTTTGTTTTATTTTTGACTGTCCTCAACAGCTTGTAGGAAAGCATGCTTCGCTGAGAACAGAGGATAATTCAAGCAGACACAAACTGCTATAAAGTGGAAGACAACGTTGGCCCATACCAGGGGTTCACTGTTATTAATCTCATCACTTTCTTGCCTAAAATTTCCCACTTTGTATATTAACCTTCACTCTTTATAATGCCCAATTTTTGGACATTGCCTCATCCCTTCTGTATTAAACCAGTCCTGACACTCAACCTTAGGGCCTGGCTAGATTATGGGTCTGAAGGGCTCCCAAGGGCCTCTCACCTCCTCACACACACTGCATACCAGGTATGTCTGTGGTTATGATGGATGGAGCAAAGGGAAGAGTGAATGGCTGTATCCTTCCTGGCAAGCCAGATTCCACAGCAGGCTCCAGGCTCCAGGTTCAAGGGGGTCTCTGAAACGTATTGAACTGCTAGATAAAAGCTATACTCTCCAACACCCTTAACTCACTCTTCTAGTCACCACTGTATTTTTCTCAATCCCATCTCATCAGACATTGTATTCATTATGATTTTATCTTTATACTTTCAACCCTATTAAATGCTGTCTCTTCATACAACTCAGAATCACCTTTACTAATACTGCTTCAGAATCTCTACTTAACCTCAAATAACCTCTAACCCAGGGGTACATGGCTGTGAGCAGTCCTGCCACCCACCTGGTTCATCAATGCTTTCAAGAACAGCATCTGGATGGGTCAGACAGGATAGGAGGCACAGGGCAGAAGGCACTGGCAACAAGAACTGCAAATCAATTTTTTATGTTAGTTATGCCTCAGTAAAGCTAAAATTAAAAAAAAAAAAACTTGAGTATTTTTGGAACTGCTGCTGTAATCCACAGTGGATGTACATGTAACACACTCAACAAATTTCTTACACTTATTTTTATCTTGAGTTCTGTCTGAAGCCAGGAATTACATTCCCTCTAAATTTTAGTTTCCAGGACAATTTTGAGCATTTCTATTTGTTGTCTATAATTCAATCTTAAAGATACTAAAATTGATTTTACTCTTCCAAGAAATATATTTTCTTTTTAAATAAAGCAATATGAAAGTCCAGCAGAGGTCAATCAATAGTTGAATGGTTTCATGAACCAGCAAACCACAGTTTGGGGAAGTAGCAGTAAAAACAGACATTGTGTGGTTTGTGTGCTGGGTCCAAGAAAATTATTTGCACATTGCCTTTCTGAGGTTTACAAATAATCAAGGGAAAGTTTTTATAGGAAATACTTTATTTTATCTTAGATTCCAAATCCAAATATGTCAAGGTCATTCTTGTTCAATTTTCTGAATTAAACGGTGATGGCAATCAGTGGATTATGTACTGCATATATCGTGGGAAAGGTGATATTGAATAATAGAGTGGGGAAATGGTGCTTTGAACTAATTGGCCCTGGGGTCTTTTTATCAAAGACCTACTCAGGAGCACTGGTTGAAGTAGGCAAGATCATTTCAATACGTTTAAGGGGTCAAGTAATTAACAAACTTTCCAGCACTTCTGAATCATATTAATTATGTGATACTTCCTCTGTCCATTTTCTCCTTTCATAAGACAAGTGCCAACAAAGGGACTGTTTGTTGTAAACAGCATAATCCAACAACAACTCAGTCAGCATTTTCAGGGGTGGTAGGTTTAAAACCATAATGGAATACTTCAGGCACTAGGTAAGACAAGACTGAAGAGAGTGTTATATTGTGCTTGAATGGACACTAGATGACTTCTAGGATAGTGATTTCCAAACTTTTTTTTTTTTGGTATGTGCACCTGTTTTGTGGTCTTTTATGAGATGTTCAGACAGATGCACTACTAGAAGCCACAGAGGAGAGGCTTAGGAAGCACCAAAGTACATTATACTCACAGGTCCTGGCTACGAGAAGCATACATGCCACACAGAACCCCCACATAGGAAAGCCACTAGGGTGGTGCATAAGCAGGTGACCAGAGCTGGGGACATTTAGGCCACTGCCTCTATTGGGGTTTCCATGGGAAAGGCAATGCAGGCTGAGTGAGCAGTTTAGGACTGCCTAGTTGGAATAATTTTATGCAGGTTCTGGGCTATAGCAGTGGTCCCTAATGACCTGGCACCTGGCTCTACTATGATTAAGGCAGAATAACATTGCCTTGGGGTGTATCAGCCTAATAGAGAAGGTTTGCTTATGAATCAATTAGTTGGCATATCAATGGCTACTCAAAAGCAGAGCCTTTGCTATCTCTAAGAACTGCTAGCCCTGGAAGTGCTAATTTAAAAGCAATGCAGCCTAACCTGTGGTGGCGCAGGGGATAAAGCGTCGACCTGGGAACCTTGAGGTTGCCAGTTCAAATCCCTGCACTGGTCTGGTCAAGGCACATATGGGAGTTGATGCTTCCAGCTCCTCCCCCCTTTCTCTCTTTCTCTCTCTCTCTCACTCTGTGTCTCCACTCTAAAATGAATAAAATAAAATTATAAAAGCAATGTAAACTTTTACGTTAATGGTACTAAAGTTTTGTTTCACTTTAATACATATTCATTTTAATAATTTAGTGAAATCAACGCTATTAAATATGCTTTCTTATTTGAAAATATTGTGTTAGCACTATGTAAATCAGTAAATTAAAGATGAGTTTCTAAATTAAAGGTTTTTGCCTTTTTAATATGGAAAATTTTAATAGTTAAAAAAATAGGTTGAATATTAGAATACACCCCTATGCATTTGTCATCTGTTTCTAGGTTCATAGTAATCTTGGTTTATCCATACCTCACCCCTAACTACTACCCTGGGTCATTTTGAAACAAATTCCAGATTTCATATATTTCCTCTATAAATGTTTCAATATGTATTTCTTTAAAATATGTATTTTTAAAATAAGCCAGAACCTTACTAACACAGACAAAAATTTTCTTTAAAAATTCCTTAATATAATCAAATATACAGGTGCTATTCACATTTGAGTTTTCTACAACCAGTTAAGCTAATATTGAAAATTGATTGTAATGAGTGTAATAGCTGAAAAAGAAGTATATCACAAAAGCATAATAAAACAATATACATTAAACATTTAAAGTAAGTTAAATTGTGGATGCTAAGTTAAAAAATGGATATGAAAGCATGTTTCAGAGTCCCCCCTGACAATTTTGAATAGTTTTGCTCAATCTTTCAAGATCTACTTAAGCTACCATTGTTTGCATCTTGTAATAGTACATTTGAAAAAAGAGTTCTTTTTTAAAAATGTGAGATATGATTGACATATAGCATTGTGTAAGTTTAAAGTATAGTACCTGTTAATTTGATACATTTATATATGATTGCCACCATAGCCTTTGCTAACATCTCCATTATATCATATAATTATCATTTATTTTTTGAGGGGTGAGGACATTTAAGATCTAGTCTCTTAGCAACTTTGAAGTACATAATACTGTATTGTTAACTCTAAAAAGAGCCTTTATTAGGAAACAGAAAGTTCAGCTGCACTGTCTTCTTGTTTCCTGTGTGCTTTACTAGTGTAACTATCGAGGCCTGGTTTCTTTGGAATAATTTGTAAAGTCATTTGTACATATTATGAGGACTACTTTATCATATATCATATATCCTAAAATAATATATAAGCCATAAATCTACTTACGTCACACTTAACATTCTCTGTGCTACCCTATGCTTCAAGTAAAGGGACAAGGGAGGACTCTCCTATCAAGCCCTCTGTGCTGTGGAATTATCACCGTTCTCTTAATATAGGGAACTCTGGACTAATCTAAAGGTGAAATGAGGATACCGAAGCCAAGCTATCTATTTAATATTAATAAAGCTTATGTTTTCCCTTAAAAATGTTTTTATATATATACTTTTTTATATATAAAAACTTGCATATATATATGCAAGTTTTAAACTTTCTTTCTCTTAGAGAATTGTAACATATACCCATTAGGGTGAAGACCTACTTCAGTGTTTCCTGAGCTTTCTAGATCTGTGAATTGCTCTATGTCAGAACTTTTGGAAAGTTCCTTATAGAGAGCCACTGCATCTGAATGTGTCCCACCTACTTGCAGCTGAGAGCGGAGGAAGGGCCCTGCTCTGTCTTGAGTGTCCTGGCAAGGCAGGTCACTAAAACAACTTGAAGGCCGTTTTTGGCATTGACGCCAAAAGCAGGGTGGCAAGCATACAAGCCCTTCTACTACCACAGGCTCAGTGTGTCCTGGTATGCTTATAGGATAGAGGGTCAAGTAGTTTTAGATTTGAAGTCATTGCTTCCACTCCCCAGCACAACACTCTTTTGTTTAAGCATATAAAATAAACTGGTTTTCCAAGCTCAGAGGCAGTGTGTCTCCAACAAAGCACACTGTAGCACTTGGCCCAAACTCTATGTCTCTGTGTTTTTCTTCATCCTCCACCTCCGCCACTCAGGTCTTCACTTCCCTGCACCGGTTTCGGCAGTTACCAGTCGTTATTAATTTAAATATTTCTTCTGTTCCATTCTATATTTCTTCTTCATTAGGTGTTCCAATTATACATGTTACAACCTTCAAACTGGTCCTACAGTTTGGGCATATTTTTTGTTTTTTGTTTTTCTTAATTTTTTACCTCATTTGGGGATGGTTTTGTCAACCTGTCTCAAGCTCATTGATCTTCTCAAGTCCATGCTACTGATGAGCACACCAAAGACATTTTTTATTTCTGTTGTGCTTGTATTTCTAGCATTTCCTTCTGATCCTTTGAGTTTCCATCTCTGTGTTTACATTGCCCATCTGTTCTTGCCTGCTGTCTACTTTTTTCATTCAAGCACTTAATATATTAATTATTGTATTTTAAATTCCCTGTCTCATAATTTTAACTTTTTTATTATAGTTAAGTCTGGTTCTGATGCTTTTTTTTTTTTTTTTTTTTTTTTTTTTTTGCCATTTCAGATTGTTTTTTCTTTTTAGCATGCTTTGTAATTTGTTGTTGTTAATAGCTGGATGTGATATATAAGGTAATAAGACAGGTAAATAGTCTTCAGTGTGATATTTTTATGTTAAGCTGGCTAGGAAATCAGATGTGTTTAATGTCTTTGTAGCTGTATGTATCAGAGCTCTCAATTCCTTGAATGTTCTCTTTTTCTTTCCCTGTTGATTTTAGGTTTCCCTAAGTACTCCTTAAGGAAAGTCTGTGTGTCAAACTTTTCCAGCAGAGACCCACCGCTACTATACTGGAGCACTGCTGGTATATGGTAAGGTATAGGTGAGAGAAAACACTTGATAATTTGATTAAATCTCAGTCTTTTAGTGGACTTCTTTCCATGCACTGTTATCTTTCCAAGTGTTTTCTGCCCTAAGTGAGACAGAAAGGCTAGAGGAGACTGAAGTGAAGTGTCCTTCCTGACTTGGGATAAGCCTCTGCTAAAGATTTTATTTTTCCCTTAGAAAGTAGGTTTTTTGATTCCTCTGGGTGATTTTCACCATCTTACCTTTTTTGTCCCTTTCTCAGATCCACAAGGTGGTTTTTCTTTTTGCCAGCTCTTGATCATGAGAATCAGTATTGGAAAAAATATCTATTATTATCTCTTCAAATATTGCTGCTGTACAACTGCCTCTATTCTCTCTTTCTGGGATTCCAGTTTCACTTGTGATAGACCATTTTACCATGTCACATGTTTCTCATGCTTTGTAATATATTTTTATTTTTCTATCTGTCATATTTCAGTTTGGACATTTTTTTCTGCCCTATAATCCAATTCATTCATTTTCTTTTCATTCTTGTATATCTGGTGATTTTTCTTTCAGTGTTGGACATTGTCTACGGAAAATTTTAGATAACCTTGATTTTCCAGATAATACTTTCTACAGAGAGAATTTACTTTTGCTTCTTTCACTAAGGTGCCAGATATCTCCGGTCATCTTAGTTTAATCAGAGATTGAAATCATTTTAATTAGAGCCTCATTTATGGTTCACCTTTGATTCCTAGGGTGGCGTCCTCCAGGGTCCTCACATAAACCCTCACACATTTACCCAGCTCCTCCTTCTTCATAATTATTAAACCTAGTTTTCTGTCATTGGAACTTTAGGAGTCTATCAAGACCTCTGACTACCTTTGCAACATCACAGTTACTTTTCAAACTGACAGAGCCTGAATTCATTTCTCTGAACTTCCATTCTCTAGGGTATTTGTCTCACAAGTCTTTGCTATTTGGCAGCTTTTTTCTGCCTTCAAATAGGTTTTATTTTGTTCTATTTCATTTTTGTCCAGAACTTCTAGTTCTTAGTTAAGAATTGAAATAACTGCCTGACCAGGCTGTGGCGCAGTGGATAGAGCGTTGGCCTGGGATGTGGAAGACCCAGGTTCGAGACCCCAAGCTCGCCAGCTTGAGCATGGGCCCATCAGGCTTGAGCAAAAGCTCGTCAGCTTGGACCCAAGGTTGCTGACTCCAGCAAGGGGCTGCTCCATCTGCTGGAGGCCTGCGGTCAAGGCACATGTGAGAAAGCAATCAATGAACAACTAAGGTGTTGCGACGGCAACGAAAAACTAATGATTGATGCTTCTCACCTCTCTTCATTCCTGTCTGTCTGTCCCTATCTATCCCTCTCTCTGACTCTCTCTCTGTCTCTGTAAAAAAAAAAAAAAAAGAATTGAAGTAACTGAAAATACATTTAAAAAAAATAGGACCATAGGATGTAAAACCTTTATTTTGTCTATGTATCTTGAATCTGAAATTTTTGTTTCATAACAGTTAAAGTATCTCCTGACCAGGCAGTGGCACAGTGGATAGAGCATTGAACTGGGATACAAAAGACCCAGGTTTGAAACCCTGAGGTCGCCAGCTTGAGCACGAACCCATCTGGCTTAAGCTAAAAGCTCACCAGCTTGGACCCAAGGTCACTGGCTCCAGTAAGGGGTTGCTCGGTCTGCTGAAGACCCACAGTCAAGGCACATGTGAGAAAGCAATCAATGAACAACTAAGGTGTCACAACGGCAACAAAAAACTAATGATTGATGCTTCTCACCTCTCTCCGTTCCTGTCTGTCTGTCCCTATCTATTCCTCTCTCTGACTCTCTCTCTGTCCTTGTAAAAAAAATAACAAACAAAAACAGTTAAAGTATCAAGGTCTACTCCAGAGATGCTATATATGCTTATTTTTTATAGAATACTAGAGATCTAAATCACCTAGTTTTTATAATGTATTTTTTTAATTTCATTAGAAATACTTTGTGCACTACCTACAAAGTTTCTTTTCATAATTTTCTTTGCAAGCACTAGTTTTGGCTAAAGCAATAGAATTTTATGACATAGAACAACTGCAGACGAGCCTGTGGAAATAAATATAGCTCTCTGGGAATTCTGTACTTAACCCAACTCTGTAGATGATAGTTTTCTCTGGGAGGCTCTACAGTAGTTTATTTCATTTTGCGATTACACAGACTTTGATAATAGCTTTTATGATTTTACACATTTGAGAGGTCATCCTAAGGGAAAGTAAAATAGCTTTCCAAAGTTGTCTCACATGTATTCTAAACTCCTTAAAACAACAATGTCCCTCCATCTTAACTAGTGCCTTTTATGCTTCCTGGATCATGCAAACACTAGTATATAATACATGCATGAATAAATGAAAAGAGGCATTCTCTAGATTTTCAATGTTTTCCTGAAAATAAGAAACTCAAACTGAACACAATACCTATCAATGTTCTTATAAACATCAAGTGGAGCAAAGCAATCACCTTTGAATTTGGGGGAAATTTTTAATTAAAGAATACTAATAAAAATAATAATATTAAGAATACAAGTAATAGAGTAACTCAGGTTACAAAAAAGCCAGCTTGTCTGTGGTTTAGGCAATTATTTGCTTTAAAAATAGTTTTTAAAGGTTTCTATATTTTAAATCCTTGCAAAATTAAGCTTATAATATTTTCATAATAATTTATTCTGTCTCTGGAATAATGTTAACCTATTGCAGCAGTTGTTATCTTTTTATAGTGTACATATGCAAAAATGAAAAGATACACAAATATTACTAAATTGGAAAAATTAGAAATTTGGGAAGCATTTTATGACTTCTAACTATATATTTTTAACATGTTAAAGCTATTTATTAATTGACATGGCATTATCTCTATGCCAATATACTTTCTTTTATTTATTGCATTCTGTCTACTCTCCAAAACATTTCTAAAAGTGATTAAAATAATAATGCATAATTCAAGAAGAATGTATGTCTTTAATAAATGATACCTGGAGTAGCTGATGGTTTCAGCATATTTAAACTTAGTGGTGTTTATTGTAAAGCGAAATTTTCTTGTTTTATGGTATTCAGTAGCAATATTATGAACTGTTTTAACTAGACCAGATAAATAGAAAGTATTATAACTATTCCTCTTTTTTTTTTTTACAACAGATGGTGGTTCTATTCCAAAAAGAGTAATCTTCCAATTAGACATATTTTATGAACATACAGAATTTAATGTAAAAAGTTACCATATTGCTTGAAAAGCATCATTGAAAGTACTGTATTTGGCATTGCTGACATTTCTTTTGGTGTCCTCTCAGGTAGTTTTTAATATGCTGAAAAGAAACTTCAGAAGTTTACTTTATGTATTAATTCTACAATTTTAAAATTCTGATACTTTCTTGAGCATTTAAATTCACCTCAAATTTTATTATTCACTTGTAAGACTATAAAAACAAAACAAAAACAAAAACATTTAACCTTGGCCAGTTGGCTCAGCAGTAGAGTGTCAGCCTGGAGCGTGGAAATCCTGGGTTTGATTCCTGTCAGAAAACACAGAAGCGACCATCTGCTTCTCTACCCCTTCTCCTCTCGCTTCTCTCTCTCTCTCTCTCTCTCTCTCTCTCTTTCTCTCCCTTCTATTGGAGTTAGCTGACCCTGGGCATTGAGGATGGTTCCATGGCATCTGCTTCAGGTGCTAAGAAGAGCTTGGTTGCTAAGCAACAGAGCAACACCTAAGAAAAGCAGAGCATTGCCCCTAGAGGGCTGCTGGGGTGGATTCCGGTCAGGATGCATGCGTCTGTCTGCCTCCTGTCCTCTCACAGAATTAAAACACCAACAAAAAAACACCATTTTTAAGATATCTTTGAATGACATTTGGAACTGCTTAAAGCTAAAAACCTTTAACATTTTAAGTTGTACTTGTGAGTTTAATGTACTTTTTTTCTTTTTAAATACTTTAAATTTCTTCAAATAGATCCTGTCTGATTACATAAGTAACTTTTATAAATCTAGTTAAACATGGTAAGCATAAAGTTCTCTCAGATATCCCAACACCATATATAAACAGTACTATTTCAAATTAAAAACCACTAATCTAAATAAATTATCTAATTTCATATATATTAAATTGAAGCAACAAGACTTTTAAACTAATAAACCAAATTCTTGTTAAAAAGTACTAATCCAGTCATTTCTTGAACAATACTGGGTTGGGGCGGTGACCACCATGCAGTCAAAAATTTACATACAAATTTTGACTACCCAAAAGCTTGACTATTAATAACTTACTGTTGACTGGAAGACTTCTGATAACATAAACATTTGATTAACACATATTTTGTATGTTATATGTATTGTATACCATATTTTTATAATAAAATAAACTAGAGAAGAGCCATTTGCAACAACATAGATGGACCTTAAGGATATTATGCTAAGTGAAATAAGTCAGAAGAAACTAAGAACCATATGATCTTACTCATATGTGGATATAAAACTGAACTCACAGACAACAGTACAGTGGTTTCCAAAGGGAAAAGGGTAGGGGTAGTAAAAGATAAAGGGGGCCAAATACATGGTGATGGAAGATGATTTGTCATTAGGTGGTGGGCACACAATGCAACATACAGATCATGTGCGATAAAAATGTACATTTGAAACCTAGATGTTACTAACCAATGTCACCCCAATATATTTAACTAAAAAAAAAAAACATAGGGAAAAAACAATACATTTATAGTACTGTACATATTTATTGAAAAAAATAGTGTATAAGGAGACTCATTCAATGGCCAACATATACAAGGTTTTAATGTGTACTTTCTTTTCAAACTCAAAAGTTATATTCTAGTATTCTGCTTCTCCTAAATTTTCAAATCTTCAATGCATCATATTACTGTAGTTAACAGTTGCATATGTATGAGAAAATCAAATTTAACCCAATTCACACATTTATTCACTAATTTATTCATTCATTTATTCAAAAACTATTCCCTTAACACTTAACTGTGTATAGCACAAGGAACAAAGCAGGGGAAAAGCAAGCTTTCACTCATGGAGCTTAACTTCTTAGGGGAAAAGAAAAATAATAAATGAGATAAATTTATCACATAATTTATAGTATGTTAAAGGTGATACATCAACCAGTGGGTGGCTACCATAAAAAAAGAAAAAGAGAAGAAAATAACAAGCATTGGTAAGAAAGTGAAGAAACTGGAACCCTTGTGCATTGTTGGTGTGAATGTAAACTGGTACAGCTTCTATGAGAATAACATGATGGTTGCTCAAAAAATTTAAAATGGAGTTACCATTACCATGTGATGCAGCAGTGCCACCTCTAGGTATATACTCAAAAGAATTAAAATCAGGGTCTTGAAAGGATAGTTGCACACTCATGTTCATAATAGCATTGTTCAAAACAGCGAAGCCTGACCTGTGGTGACGCAGTAGATAGAGCATTGACCTGGAATGCAGAAGTCACCAGTTCAAAACACCAAGCTTGCCCAATCAAGGCACGTATGAGAAGCAATCAATGAACAGCTAAAGCAAAGCAATTATGATCTTGTTCCCTCTCTCTTTCTCCGCCTCCTTTTCTCTCTAAAATCAATAAATAAAATATTTTTTAGAATAGCTAAAACATGGATTCAAGCCAAGTGTCCATAAACAGATGAATAAATAAGCAAAATGTGGTATATACATACAATGTAATATTATTCAGCCTTAAAAAGGAAGGAAATTCTGACATACTACAACATGGAGGAACCTTAAGAACATTATTTTAAGTGAAATAAGCCAGTCACAAAATACAAATCTGTATGGTTCCATTTATATGAGGCATTGAGGGTAGTCAAAATCATAGAGACAGAAAGTAGAATGTGGGATGACAAGGGCTGGGAGAAGGGAGAAATAGGAAATTATTGTTTAATGGGTATAAAATTTCAGTTTTGCAAGAAGAGTTCCAGAGATGGATGATGGAGATGGTTGCACAGCAATATAACTATACTTAATACCACTGGACTGTACCCTTAAAATGATTAAAATAATAAATTTTATGTTTTGTGTATTTTGCCAATAAAAAGAAAATTGAGAGGAAAAGAGTTTACATGCCATGGAGAAAAAGAGACTTGGAAAGGGGCCCACAGCAATTTAAAATTGCATCACCAGAGAACAGAAGTTACTTAAGATCTCCTATTCGAATAGGGCAGGAGGTTATGATCTACAGACATTCAGAAACTTTGGTCTCCTTGTCATCAGAGCCTCCACTTTTGGTCACTGCAAAATTCCTCTAAAGATTCATCTCACAGCTCATCTTACCTAGCTTTTCTGTCCACTAAGAGAAGTCTTAATGTGTCTTCCATGCAGACACTTCAGAAAATTTTGCAGCTGTTTAACTTTTAAGATATATAAAGTTTTCTCTTGTACCGCTAAAGAATCCTGTCCATGTTTTTCTGGACCTCTAAACATTGCTGTAGATTTAAAATTTTATTTCATAGACATCTCACAGGCTGTTTCTGATGTGTAGATGCAGTTATGAAACCATTCTACCTTTGGAAGACTATGGCTTTCTTCCTGAATGCAAAAAATATAAAAATTGCCTGGCATTGTAATTAATAGACGTTTTTCCTGAAAAAAAAAAAATATTGGGTTCATTTAGACTCTCAACAAAAATATTATTTAGGAAATAGTACTTGGAATACCAATGTATTTAAAATGCTAATAATTCTAAAAAGTAACTACGTTAGCTTCATATAAACAAAAGATTGAGAAACATGTTCATTTCTATGTAAGCAAAATTACATGAACAGATTTTTAACTTGATGTGGCCAATTTCATTGTCATAAGCAATACCTCTTTCTCCAAACAATGGAACTTGATATAGGAATAGAAAAAATGTTCCATATACAAATTATTCGATATAAAAGAATAAATTTCCGATCTTTTAAATGTATTTTTAAGATACATTTTGTTTTCTATGTGACTTTAAGAAAAATACTAGACATGCTTGATTAAACTTGGCTGGCTACATTTTCTTTATTTATTTTTTACACCAGAATTTATTTCTATTTAAAAATGCTCAAGAGACTTTAAAAAGACCCAAAAGGTTAAAGATGCTCAGGTTTAATATAAGATCACACTGAGGTGGCATCTGTCGGTTTCTCCATTACTTACGGATATGATTCTTGTTAATGAAACACTCTAATAATTCCTTTCATTGGATAATGGTGATTTCCTCTGACTTTCGTATAAATGCCCATCAGCTTCCAAATGCTGGAAAATGTAATACCAGAAATAATTATGAAACATCTGCAGATTCTACTTGAATATCCTTCCTGCATTATTCTCGGAAACCAGGTCCAGTGATTATCAATTTGAGTTGTGGAGTTCACGACAAGGGTCATCTGCAGAGATAGGTATTAAATGCAGCTTTCAAAACAGAAACTAGCAAACACCCTTTGAGATCAAACACCCCTGTCCACATTTTAAGAAGACATAATCTAGGAACCAAAGTGACAAAAATCTTTATCTTTGATTAAATTGCATTGTTTATGCACATACAAGTCATGTCATAAACTGATTTAAGTTAACTTAATTTAAAGTTTTACATAGGGCCATGTATTTGTGCGGCAGGCATAATATGAACTCTGCAGTAGAATCACAATTATTCCTCCTATATTTCACTCTAAGATGTAGAGTGTTTAAAGTCGGCAGAAGAAGCAGTTTGCTGGAGCTGGGACAGCTTTTCTGAGACTTGGGAAATGTACCCCATGTATAAGACATACCCTTATTCAAAAAATTTGGGGTCTAAAATTTGGATACGTCTTATACAGTGGTTGTAGGGGTTTTTTTACTTGCATTTCCTGCTTTTTCACACTTAGTTTTGCACTCATTGTTGAAGACAGTGATTCATCATCAGACACAGATGACAACACGACACGCTAATGGATGAGAGTTTTGACAGTGATGAGGAGTTGTATGAATTTTATGATGCATAAAACTTGAGTTCAATAACTTTATATAATACTTTTTTTTATATTGGGCCCCAAAATTAAGGTGTTGTCTTATACATGAGGAAATACGGTATGTTTTGTGAGTAGCTCAAACAGGAAGGTGACAGGGCCTTCAGAGAGAATAACTATGTGGTCCTCTCTCACATTGGCGCCTTTGTACTTGGATGTATCAGTCATGCTCCCATCCGAAGAGCTAGGCCCTTGCTCTGTCTAGAAAGTGTTTCCATTTCTTCTTCAAAAGTCATGCCAATTCTTTGTTCAAAGGTACTGTTTTCAGTGAAATTTTCTATGGCCAGTCATATTTTTTTCCAAGATGAAGCGTATTTTCCAAGAACCTTGCCACGCTGCAGTGAAGAGGTAGAATCTATTTCCTACCCCCTCTTTAAACTGGGCATGCATTTTTTACTATCTCAATAAAGGGAAAGAAGCAAAATTGGCACTGCATAACTTTTAAGCTAGGTTACAGAGGGTTTCTTCTTGGACCACTCTCTCTTGGGACTCAAGTTCTTAGAACACAGCGACTACCTTGCAAGGAAGCTCAAGCCATGAACAGAGGCCTTATCGTGTCTAAGTGTTTCAGAAGCAACTACCAGATACTTGAGTGAGCAAGTCTTCTTCTAGCCCTTAGCCTCCAGCCTTCCAGCTGAGACCTTGGGCATTGTGGAACGGAGAAAAACTATCCCTGCCATGCCTTATCCAAATTCTTGACACATATATCCTTGAGACAGCAAATGATTTGTTTTATACCTCTAAGTTTCAGAGCAATTTGCTATGCAGTTAGATAACTGGCAAGGCCCCAGGGAAATATTTATTGTGGATCTCCTACCTACATAAACCATTTGATTAAAAGGAAATATATTTTAAAAGTGATGGGTTGCCTGACCAGGCGGTGGCACAGTGGATAGAGCATCGGACTGGGATGCGGAAGACCCAGGTTCAAGACCCCGAGCTTGCCAGCTTGAGTGCGGACCCATCTGGCTTGAGCAAAAGCTCGTCAGCTTGGACCCAAGGTTTCTGGCTCCATCCAGCAAGGGGTTGCTCGGTCTGCTGAAGGCCTGCGGTCAAGGCACATGTGAGAGAGCAATTGATGAACAACTAAGGTGTTGCGACAGCAATGAAAAACTAATGATTGATGCTTCTCACCGCTCTCCGCTCCTGTCTGTCTGTCCCTATCTATCCCACTCTCTGACTCTCTCTCTGTCCCTGTAAAAAAAAAGAAAGAAAGAAAGAAAAAGTGATGGGTTGGCCTTGGCTAGTGTCCAATGGATAGAATGTCACCCTGGTGTATGAAAGTCCTGGGTTTGATTCCCAGTCAGGGCACACAGAAAAAGCAACCATCTGCTTCTCCCCCCTTCTCTCCCTCTTCTCCTCCCACAGCCAGTGGCTCAATTGGTTGGAGGGTGGCCCTGGGCGCTGAGGATAGCTCTGTTGGAGTGTATCATTCTCAGGTGCTAAAAATAGCTTGGTACTCAAGCATCAGTCCCAGATGGTGTTGCTGGGTGAATCCTGGTTGTGGTGCATGCAGGAGTCTGCCTCACTATCTCCCCTCTTTTCACCTAAAAAAAAAAAGTCTTAAGTTCATGTGAAGTACAGTGCTTTATCAATGAAGAGTATTTTTATGGTTTAATCAGTGAACATGAACATTCTTAGTCCAAAGTCTGACTTATTCTATAGTCACATAAAGCCAGCAAGTCAGCAATATTCAAGTGGTCCAATCTCTCTGGGCCCCAGCCAGCAGAAGTGATCCACTTATCAGGCCCTTCTCCTAGAACTAGGGTATGGCCTGTAAGCCCAGGATAACCTCAGAAGCATGAGTCCTAGGCTTCTTTGAAACACCTTATAAACCTCATTCATAGGGTAGGGAGTAAGAGAATGCTTTAAAGAGGTGAAAGTGAAAACCGGGTCAGGTGTCTCTATGGTGCGCACCTGGCTCCAGGAAATCCCACTAGAGTGGGACTGAAATTTTCAAGGAGATTGATTTACCGTATTGGGACTAAGAGGCATGGGGACTAAGGCAGGGGCTATGCTTGTCACTGTCTAATGCCATGTTGTTATAGGAACAACTTCCCTAACTCTTACTTAAAAATTTTCCCTGAACTCCCAGTACTCCTTATCCCTTTCCTGCTCTGCTTTTCCATATAGCACTTACAAACATTGATATTGACAAGGGGTCCATCTGTTTAAACATTTAATGTGCTTCCTCTCTCTAAAATGTATGTTTCTAGAAGGTTATAATTTTATTTTTTGGTTCCCACTTGTATCCCTATTTTCTAGAATAATTCCTGGAGCATGACAGGTATTCAATAATAGTGATACCTGTTAAGAAAAAATAAGAAGGGGTAAGAGCAGCTCTGAATATGACTGGGATATAGTGGACACTATATATGTACTTTATGAATGAATAATTAAATATGAAAGCAATGATGAAGTTATGTACGGGCAGTATGAGAACATGAGGGAAAGAGACATCAGGTAAGGTTTGCCAGAAACTAAGCAAATGGAAAACAGGTTTGGCATGTCAGCAAACTAGGACTGCTTAGAAAATTCTAGGAGCAATTGGTTTGAGGTCAAGGAGTATAACTTGAGATGTGATGGGTTTAAGAAACGGGTATGCATCACATCATGGACACATTTGTAAGCTATCTTAAGATTTCCTGTACATGCAATGGTGAAACAACAGCGTTTTCAGCAAAGGAGGGATTTGCTTTGGCTGATGTGGTATGGTTCTGATTTTCCGAGCATGGATTCGATGTAGGCCATGCCAGATTTAGAAAATTAGTCATTGGCTGCTTTTACATGGCTAAATGTTTTGCTGTTTGGAAATCTGGACTTTTGAAGTGAAGGCAAATGAAAGGACTGATATAATGACTTCCGTCATTGTCGCCTCCCCCTGTTCCTTTTATACTTGTATTGGAGCCATTTGACTCCTACCTACATTTGCCTTTGCCTTGGGACTTGAGACCAAATCTGTCTATAGAGTCAGAGGTAATTAAGAAGGGAGATCGAAGAGCCAAAGGGACCGAAAACCAGGTCAACCCTGCAGCTCCTCTCATTGTGACTTCATGCCCTAAATTTAGTAAGCTGGCTATTTCCTTGGTCCTATAATCAAGATCAAAGCTCCACTAATATATCCACCAGGACTGGAGCCATGTGTTATTTTTATTAATTGCCTTGATTGCAGATCTACTGCTAGTCTATATAATATTTCTGTGTGAATTAGAAAAAGTATCTTCTCTGTGAAGAAACAGCTAGATCTTCAGACTCTCAGAAATGGTAGTTAGTCCTTTTTGATTCCCCTGCCGGACGCCATTGTGCTGTTCATAAACTGTCCAACTCGATGTATTGGTCCTGCCTAGGTCCGATGTCACATCCCTGAGCCTTAGCCTCATGATGCTCATCTTACTACCAGACCTATAATACTGACTGACCACCTGCCTGCGTCTTCAAAGATCACCTTCTCCCTGAAACCCAGCTGAGTACCTCCCACCTGCTAAAACAGTTTAGGATTTTAGAGAAAAATAGGGTTAATTCAAGTTTTATTTTAGGGGAATATTTTTAATTTTTTTCAGTGAGGTTTAGAAACCATACATAAGAGTTCATGCTACTTCTTTCTTTTGTACATTATTTACTCATGTTATTAGGAAATTAATATTTGGTTTTATCAGTTAAATTTCTCATCTATGATTGGTCAAGGTATCTATTATTATATTTCCTTTCTTGGAAGTGCCACTTGAGTTATAAATCAGTATTTATGTATGTATGGATCTCTTTATAATCTCTATTCTGTTCCATTGGCTATACATATACTGGTACACCAATACAATATTGTACTAATTACTCTAGCTTTATAAGAATATGTATACATATTTCTCTTTGTTTGCACTAAAGTCTTGTTAGTTGGTTTTTATTTTTTGCCTGAAACTCTACTTGTTTGATTTTATTATAGCTACATAACACTTGTTTTAAGTGATATTTGCACCATATATTTTTTCCTTTATTTTTTAGTATCTTTATATTTCATGTGAATTCATTGTAACATACAGTTAGGCTTGCTGTTGTTGTCAAATACAATAAATTTTGTATTTTAATTGGATAAATTAGCTTACTTTTATTTACATTAATAATTGATATGTTTCAGTTTAAATATATCACTTTGCTATTGGTTTAGTATATATCTTGTTTACTCTGTATTTTCTTTCTCTTATTTAGGTCAGTGAGTTCTTCATATATATATATATGTACATATACATGTATATATGTATAATTATATATGTGTACATATATAATTTATATATTACTGTATATAAATATATGTGTATATATAATTTATATATTATGGTACATATTAGATATTAGATATACATATAATATAACATATATTATGTATCCATAAAATTTAAGTTATGTCAGCAAGATCTCTTCACTAAGATACAAATATCTTCAGAAATAGAAAACTTTTAACAAATATAAAATTGTATGTTAAATAAGGCGGGCTAGAAAATGAAAAGTCAAGAGTCTGAGGAGGGCAGAATTAGAGAAACAATGGGTGGGCAGCTTTCAAGGAGACACAGTAAGTTTTAAGAGAAAGCTACCATCAGCTTAATCACAGTATTGCAGGGACCTAAGTCATAGCTAGAAAAGTATACAAGGATCAAAGGTGTGGTGAGTGAACACTGAGCATTCTGATTAGCTCCTATAGTCAATAAATATCTTGTCTGCATATACAACAACCTCACCATCACTATGTCATACAACAATAAGTGTTTATTCTCACACTCAAGACCATGTGGTCTAGCTTCTATGACTCTGACTCAGAGTTGACTCTCTGTGGGTATTTATTATAAAGCCTAGGAAGTAGAAGGAGTGGCTACTTTGAGAGAGATCAAAATCACCCAGTGATTAAGTTTAAACAGAAAATTACATTTAAGATCTAGATTTGTACACTTTCACTTCCATCCACATTCAATTGACCAAAGCAAGTCATATGAAGAAGGCCAACATCAAAACTACGGGAAGGTATCTTCTTCCTAAGGAAGTATGAGAATAAGGAATAAATACTTGCTGAAAAAGAGTTTAATTGATCTCAGTGCCTAGCTAGAAAATGCTTTTAAAGCATCCATTATTTTTCTCTCTGCTTTTTGCTCATGCAACAAAAAACATCATCTTTGGGCTTCTATGCCTTATTTTTATCTTTATGAATCTTTAAATGAAATCTGGGAAGCAGATGGGTCCTTTCTTTATAAAATTAGCTAGCAATAGCCTACCACATATTTTAAAACGATCAAAAAAATTGTTATAAGGTATTTGACTCATTCCTTCCTTTTCCTCATAACAAGGGACTTCTTTAGTGCTCTTCAGATGCAAAAAACATCTATTTAGTAAACAATTTTATCTAGGTTCCATTAAATGTAGGAATCTGTTCTTGGGCTTTAGTATCTTGCAATCATAGCATGAAATACTATTTTTAAATTGATTCAGATAACAGGTACTAGAATTGTAGAAATTTATAGCATACACATAATAATAAAGCTTTAATCATTTGTTATTTTTAACATTAGAAAAAAATAACAAACTCACAATGTATTGAAAATATGTTATAGAGAATAAGATGAAGGCATGTCCAAGAATGATCTCACATCAATATAATGCATCATATTGTCTGCTTGCCAAATAGAAATCACAAAATATAAATCTGCTGAATACGAGAAACATCTAAATTAAAGATGAATTAGAGCAATACACATATCCAAAAGAGTATGAATAAAACAAACACCCCCAATCCATATATGTAGCAAAACCAAAAGTATAGAATTAGAGAGTAGAATATTGGAGCAGTTATTATCAGTGATGGTAGTTACCTAACACCTTCAGATAAAAAGAAATTCATAGCAGGCACTATAAAGAAGAACTGGAAAAGGGGATTTATAGCCCTGAGTGGTTGGATCAGTGGAGAGAGCATTGGCCCAGCATATGTATGTCCTGCATTTGATGGCTCAATTTGTTTTAGTGTGAACCCGGGTGCTGAAATAGCTCAGTTGGTCCAGTGTGTCAGTCTCAAGCACTAAAAATAGCTCAGTTGACTGACCATCAGTCCAGATGGGGGTTGCCAGGTGGATCCAGTTGGGTTCATACGGAAGTCTGCCTCACTATTACTCCTCCTCTCACTTAATAAAAAAGAAAAGAAAAAGGGATTTATGAAAATACTGAATATGACATTGTCTTTTTAGAAAATGAAAAAAGACAAAACAGATTTAATCAAAGTTTTAATAGGTTTCGTTGACCAAGGATGGCAAAGCATCATTGATGCTGAAAAGTCACAAACAGAAGTGGCAGAGCACAACTTAACCAGCTGGATAGATGACAAAGTGAAAAAGAAACTGGGAGACTTGGGATAGGGTGTGGAAGAAGAGAGAAAAAAGGAAGAGAAGTGAGGGAGGAAGGGAAGAAAGGAGGAAACTATCTCAGGGCAATTGCCAGCTTTAACTCTCAAGCACGCCTATGAATTTTTGTTTTGTTATTGATTTTTAATCTGTAAGATTTTTTTTTTTTTACTTTTTGCTCCAAAAGGTTGCCTTAAAAAAAATCCAGTATTTTTTATATGTGTTATACTCAGAAGGTTTCTCTGAAAGTTTATACTCTTCATTGTCAGAAATAAAAGTATTCCCTTATGAAAATCGTCACCCAGTCTTAAGAAGAAATGAGGTTCTTACATTACCTTACAGTTTCAAAAATCTCTGTTACTGTTCTGTTCTGCTCAGTTTTTGTAAATCAGAGTCTTTTCTTTTGAGATCATTTACATACACAGATTTGTAAAATATATTCTATCACAAAAAATTCCAAGAATTGCTTCCCTGTCTTCTGTTTCTATAGCAGCATTCATTTTTTGAGATGAATAAAATACAATCCACAAGCAGCTGGGATTAAGCAGTAGGTCCACAGGGAACAATACAAAAAATTTTCAGTCCCTCACTAGCAAAAAAAAACACATCCTTTAATTGAATCCAGCTATCAACCTTCATTCCTTACAGAAAAAAAAAATACACTCATATAAGTTGTGATTGAATACACTATAAAAATCACGAATACAGCTTTTAAACTGTTATTCAAAATTGCCTAGAAATACTATACTGATCACAAAAATTAGGGGATCAGGGGACGTGCAGATACTCCAGTGCTTTCAGCCTTTTGTATAGTGCATTTTCACCAATGAAATAAAAGTTGGTTTTGCATCTTATTTGCATAATGAAACAACTTTCTTTGACTTATCATTTGATTTTCTGATGTTCTTGTTTAATAAAAAAAATAAAATGCTTCTTTTTTTATCACTTCATATTCATTTTGGAGTATCCCCTAATTTTTGTGAGCAGTATATTATATTTGTCTAGAAGGTTCACTTTTACCCTTTCTAAAAAGACTATTCTGCACCTTCTCTCTTCAGATTTCTAGTAGCCCTTTCTTCATTCCCTTTAATGACGCCCTCACTTTTTTACTATAAAAATATTTAAAACTAGACATAGTCAATACATCAATATAACCATATCCATCCATATTCATATTCTGTGTCATCCTCCTTGCCACAAAGGAACCCTACTGTGATGCTCTGGGCCCTGTCTCCTCTTCCTTTCACTCTTTCTCCTGCAGTAATGTTTTCCTATCATTTGAATTCTTCTTGAAAGAGTTTACTATCTCAGCACTATCTGCTGTGACTTCACCTAAATCTTTGACTTCCATTCTGTGTCCTCCCTCTATCTTTTTCCTTTCCTCCCTTACCAACTATTCTTGAACCCACTCAAATCAAGTTTCTGTTTCCATAACATTTACTAACATTGTTTTTGTAAAGGTCTCTGTTTTCAAATTAGTAAATGCAATGGGCTATTCATTAGTCTCATCTTGACTGAGCTCTCTCAGCAGTACTGGACACGATCGACTACCTTGTGCTCCTTGGAATAACTTATTGTCTGCTTCTAGAATACACTTCTCTTTTGTTTTCTATTTCACAAGTAGTCTCAAGATCCTTTGCAGGTTTCAGCTTTTCTAACTAAGCTCTATTGGAGTTCTCAAAGCTAAGCCTTGATCCTAGTTCTTAACTCTAAATAACTGCTCTTCGTAAGTGATATCTAGCTTTATGTTTTTACAAACATATTAACTTCTCTTGTCTTGACCTTTACACTGAGCTCTAGACTCGTATCTACCTACCTGGAATCTGCATTTGTGTATCAGTTGAGGTAATACTAGATGCTTTAACAAACAATCTTTCCAGAGATCAGTGGCTTAATACAATGATATAAATTTATTTTTCATTCACATAATCAGTTCAACTGGGGGGGGGGCTCCAAAGGCATCCTTTCTCATGGTGCTGAGGTAGTCCCCAGACTCCTCCCTTATGTTTCCACTTTTATCTGGGTCCTGAGAGTATTCTGCATTCAATGGAAAGGATGCAGAAGTAAATAAAACATGTACATATCTTGGTCTCCTCTGCCCAGAATGACACAGGACATGTTCTCTTGTGTTCTATTGGTAAGAACTAATCGGATGGCCCCTTCTGGATGCAGTATGAACTAGGAAATATTGTCTCTGGCTGAAAAGCTGCTAACCAGCAATGATTTTACTATGCTAAGGGGAGTATGAATATCAGATGTATAGCTAGCTAGCTCTGCCACATTCTATCTTTCTTGCACCAAATAAGCATCCAAACCTTTCTTCACCTACACAAAAATATAAGCATCCCCCTTCTGAGGGATAAAACCAACGCTATTGCCCAAATACTGAATCCAACTAAGAGTCCAGGGTCTCTGGGTGGTGAATGATTCTCCAGCAGAGATGGCTATGGTTCCTACTCTGGCTACATACGAACTAAATGAAAAGTCATTTGTCCTCTCAGTCCCACTTCCTGACAACATCCAATTCACAGTGCTGGAGCAGGAACTATGAAAAATTGCAATAAAGCTTATATCTGAAAAGGAAAGAGACTGGGAAATTTTCTCAACACTAATTAAAGGAAAACTCTCTTTTTCCCTTTAATGCATGCCACTTTACTTCTGGTCACCAAATGCATGGAGATTTTCCCACACCCACCAATTCTCCAACCCCAGCTGGCTGTCCTATAATTCAATTCAGTTCTGACACTATCTACCTGGAGATAGCATAAGATTGCACAATTTAAGGGTTTGGTGCCACAAGACCACCCCACTTCAGATGTCAGTTGTAAGTTCTAGGTTGTTACCTATACTTTGATGGCTGCCTATAAATTGTAGTAACCATGATCCCCTCTACCAGCTCTATAACTTGCTAGGATGGCTCACAGAATTCAAGAAAGCACATACATTTACCAGTTTATTATATAATGAAGTATACAGATGAATAACCCAAATGAAAAGATATTAGGGTGAGATCGGAAGGGTCCAAGTGCAGGAGCTTCTATCCTCTTAGAGTTGTGGATCGTAGAGAAAGGTTTTCCAGGAAGAACCAACAGCATGTGCAAAGATGCTGAATTCAGAAATATACATGTTGTATTTGAGAGGCTGTAAAAGGAGCAGTATATTTATAGAAAGCTCTGCGGAGTGTGGAAAACTTCCAGAAGAGGAAGTGTGGGGTCAGTGAAGGAGTATAAGATGTTATTACATGAGTAATAGGAGATTGCCAAGAAGATTCAGGTAAGATTTATGAGTAAATGTACATTGTTACTGCATTATGTAAGGACCTCGTAAAATAGATGCTGCCATTCATTCATCAAAATAGTTTTATAAAGGTCAATTCCATTGATGTTAAAGAACTCAAAAGAAATCATTAAAATGGCTAAAAAGGTACTATATTTTATTTATTTATTATTTATTTATCTTTTTTTTTTTTGTATTTTCCTGAAGTGAGAAGCGGGAGGCAGAGAGACAGACTCCCACATGCACCTGACGGGGATCCACCCGACATGCCCACTAGAGGGTGATGCTCTGCCCATCTGGGGCCCTTGCTCCATTGCAACCAGAGCCATTTTTTTTAGTGCCTGAGGTGGAGGCCATGGAGCCATCCTCAGCACCCGGGCCAGCTTTGCTCCAATGAAGCCTTGGTTGCGAGAGGGGATGAGAGAGATAGAGAGAAGGAGAGGGAGAAGGGTAGAGAAGCAGATGTGTGGTTTTCCTGTGTGCCCTGAACAGGAATTGAACCCAGGACTTCCACATGCCTGGCCAATGCTCTACTGCTGAGCAAACCAGCCAGGGCCAAAATGTACTATATTTTAAATCAAAGTTGGAATACTTTGAATTCTGGCATCAAAGGAACCATGCATATATAGGCAAATAAAAATGCTGAAATAAATTTACAAATAGATGCTCAGTGGTTGTATCCACAAGCAATAATCAATTCTATTCCACCTAATACAACTAATTTGCATTTCTGTGGGAAAGGATCTTTGCACTGTTATTATTACTCATAATCTCTAGGGTTGTGAAATAATACAAAGACAATGAAAAGAGTGAGGATATCTGGAAGGGTACTCTCTGGGAAGACAATTTTGGTCAGTTTTAAAACCTTTCAACATTGTTCCTACAACTATGTAAAAATTATAAATTTTATAGTCTATAAGAAGGCTACTCTAGTACTGGTCCAAAATTACTGCTCTGCCCTATAACCAATTGGACCTCAAATCAATGCTGTTATTTATGGCAAAGCTCTGCAGGGTCCTGGAGCACATCCACTTTAATCGTAATGTAGGCCAGTCAGCTCCAGAGCTCTAAATCTAAAGAAATTTCACTCATGTGAGACCCTGATCAAAACATCCAGCCACATAATGCAGGACACTTGGACCTATGGAAACTCTAAGATAATAAATGTGCTTGTAGTCCATTTTTACACAAAATACAAAACTAATGTACATACATACATTACAATTCCATTTATATTGAGTTGAAGACTAGGCAAAACTGAACTGAGTGTGATATTAGATGTTAAGCTAGGCACTACCTGCGGTCAGTAAAGAGGTAATGATTAGGTGGGGAAATGAGGGAACTTCTGGAATCTGATAAGGCTCTATTTCTTTATCCGAACATGAATTTAGAGAAATTCACCAAACCGTACATTGAGGACTGGTATATGTTTCTGAATGTATAGTTCAACCAAATGTTATTGAAGAAAGATATAATTTAGCTTATATTTATATTTCTGATTCCATTGCCAAAAAATAGCTGATAATATTTACATATATTTAGCTAACATGTTTCCAAAGGCTTCATATCAATTAACAAGTTTTTATATTTTAATTTTGGTTTTCATGCCTTTATTAATATATAATTATGTTAATTTGATATAGTCAAGGGTAAAAATATTTACCCTTTAGGGTAGATATACTTGTATCTCGTTTAAGAATCTTCCCTACCTTGATTAAAGTGCTTTTAGAAACAAGTAAAGAAAGTATTTCCTACATATAAAAATTAATTTAATATACTCTGCTTTTTAAGGTAAGCACAGTCTTTTTGTGTATAAAAGGCAGTTTTTAGCCCTGGCCAGATAGCTCAGTCCATCAGAGCATTGTCCTGAAATGCCAAGGTTGCAGGTTTGATCCCTGGTCAGGGCACATACAGGGAGCAACCAATGAATGCATAAATAAGTGGAACAACAAATTGATGTTTCTCTCTCTCTCTCAAATCAATCAGTAAATAGACACCCATAATAAAAAACATTTTTCTAATGATACTTAACTCATATTTTCATTTAATTTTGATAAATGACAACACATTTCAGTCCTAACATATTAAGGAATCTATTGAGTGTTTGTTTGTAGGGTTTTTTTGCATGAAAATAAAAATTTTTTCTTTGTAATTATTATTATTTTCTTGTTACAGTCTTGATTTTTAAATGCCCACTCTGTATTGGCATTCAAAACAATTTTAATTGTATTTGTTTGTGTTTTCAATGAGCAATATGTTCTTTTGATTCAAAAGATACAAGAGTGAATACAGAAAAAAAACTTTCCTACTTCTGTCTTCAATACTCCAATTCTCCTTCCCACAGGCAATATATGGTATATTTTCTTGCATACCTTCACAGAAATATTTTTATGCACATATGCTCAAATATGTACAAATGATATATTTGTATATAAATTATATAAATGATACATAGCTGTAGATAGATAGAGAGATAAATAGATAGATAGATACATACATAGATAGATAGATAGATAGATGATAGATAGATAGATAGATAGATAGATAGATAGATAGATAGATAGATAGATAAATGATAGATAGACAGAAATGAGCAGGCTGTTTTTAACACTTATAGACAATAAGCTCCTTAAGATGAGAGTCTTTATGATACATCTGTATAATCTCTCCAATATATTTATTATATGTATTATTCTCCCCTTTCTTTTTGGCATATGGTAGCATATACACCAATACTGCACGATATTTTTTAAATTAATTTTAACGGGGTGACAATAAATCAGGGTACATATGTTCAAAGAAAACATCTCCAGGTTATCTTGTCATTCAATTATGTTGCATACTCATCACCCAAAGTCAAATTGTCCTCTGTCACCTTCTATGTGGTTTTCTTTGTGCCCCTCCTCTCCCCCCTCCCTCCCTCTCCTTCCTCCCCCATCCCCCTGGTAACCACCACACTCATGTCCATGTCTCTTAGTCACTTTTTTATATCCCACCTATGTATGGAATCATGCAGTTTTTAGTTTTTTCTGATTTACTTATTTCACTCCGTATAATGTTATCTAGATCCATCCATTTTGTTGTAAATGGTCCGATGTCATCATTTCTTATGGCTGAGAGTATTCCATGGTATATATGTACCACATCTTCCTTATCCAATCATCTATTGAAGGGCTTTTAGATTGTGTCTATGTCTTGGCCACTGTGAATAATGCTGCAATGAACATGGGGCTGCATTTGTCTTTACATACCAATGTTTTTGAGTTTTGGGAGTATATACCCAGTAGAGGGATTGCTGGGTCATATGGTAGCTCTATTTTTAGTTTTTTGAGGAACCACCATACTTTCTTCCATAATGGTTGTACTACTTTACATTCCCACCAACAGTGGATGAGGGTTCCTTTTTCTCCACAGCCTCTCCAACACTTGTTATTACCTGTATTGTTGATAATAGCTAATCTAACAGGTGTGAGGTGGTATCTCATTATAGTTTTGATTTGCATATCTCTAATAGCTAATGAAGATGAGCATCTTTTCATATATCTGTTGTCCATTTGTATTTCTTCCTGGGAGAAGTGTCTGTTCATGTCCTCTTCCCATTTTTTTATTGGATTGTTTGTTGTTGAGTTTTATGAGTTCTTTGTATATTTTGGATATTAGGCCCTTATCTGAGTAGTTTGAAAATATCATCTCCCATTTAATTGGCTGTCTGTTTATTTTGTTGTCAGTTTCTCTTGCTGTGAAAAAACTTCTTAGTCTGATGTAGTCCCATTCATTTATCTTTGCCTTCACATCCCTTGCCTTTGGAGTCAAATTCATAAAGTGCTCTTTGTAACCAAGGTCCATGAGTTTAGTACCTATGTTTTCTTCTATATACTTTATTGTTTCAGGTCTTATATTTAGGTCTTTGATCCATTTTGAATTAATTTTAGTACAAGGGGACAAACTGTAGTCGAGTTTCATTCTTTTGCATATGGCTTTCAAGTTTTCTCAGCACCATTTGTTGAAGAGGCTTTCTTTTCTCCATTGTGTGTTGTTGGCCCCTTTATCAAAAATTATTTGACCATATATATGTGGTTTTATTTCTGGACTTTCTATTTTGTTCCATTGGTCTGAGTGTCTATTTTTCTGCCAATACCATGTTGTTTTAATTGTTGTGGCTCTATAATATAATTTGAAGTCAAGTATTGTAATGTCCCCAGCTTCATTCATTTTTCTTAAGATTGCTTTGGCTATTCAGGGTTTTTTATAGTTCCATATAAATCTAATGATTTTTGGTTCTATTTCTTTAAAAAATGTCATTGGAATTTTGATGGGAATTGCATTAAACTTGTATATTGCTTTGGCTAATATGGTCATTTTGATTATATTTATTCTTCCTATCCAAGAACAAGGAATATTTACCATTTCATTGTATCTTTTTCGATTTCCCTTAACAATGCTTTGTAGTTTTTGTTATATAGGTCCTTTACATTCTTTGTTATGTTTATTCCTAGATATTTTATGTTTTTGTTGTTGCAACCATGAAGGGGATTATTTTTTTGAGTTCGTTTTCTCATGTTTTGTTGTTGGCATATAGAAATGCTATGGAATTTTGTATATTAATTTTGTATCCTGCGACCTTACTGTATTGGTTTATTGTTTCTAGTAATCTTTTTGTGGATTCTTTGGGCTTTTCGATATATAAGATCAAATCATCTGCAAAAAGTGAAACCTTTACTTTTTCTTTTCCGATATGAATGCCTTTTATTTCTTTGTCTTGTCTGATTGTTCTGGCTAGAACTTCTAGCACCACATTAAATAAGAGTGGAAAGAGTGGACAACCCTGTCTTATTCCTGATTTAAAGGGGAAAGTCCTCAGTTTTATGCCATTTAATATGATGTCAGCTGATGGTTTATCATAAATGGCCTTTATCATGTTCAGATATTTTCCTTCTATATTCATTTTGTTGAGTGTTTTAAACATAAAATTGTGTTGTATTTTATTGAATGCCTTTTCTGCATCTATTGATAAGATCATCTGGTTTTTGTTCTTTGTTTTGTTGATATGGTGTATTATGTTAACCATTTTATGTATGTTGAACCATCCTTGAGATTCTGGGATGAATTCCACTTGATCATGATGTATTATTTTTTTTAATATGTTGTTGTATTTGATTTGCTAGTATTTTGTTTAGTATTTTAGCATATGTATTCATTAGAGATATGGGTCTGTAGTTTTCTTTTTTTGTGCCATCCTACTGCACTGTATTTTGTTTCTTGCGTTTGTTTTTGTTTTTTATATAAACCATTTCTTGTAGCAAATTCCTAACAGTACATAAAATACTTTATTCTTTTTAATGATAGTATAATATTTCACTATATGTAGTATTACATATACATATAATTTTTTTCAACCAAGTTTCTCTCAAGATCTACATTTAAGTTCTTTCCACTAGCTTGCCATTAAAATGTACATATGGCCATGAAAAAAATATTATCTTTCCTTCATTCCTTAATAGCTAACTTCAGTTGAGCAGTTAGTATGATTTTGGCACCATGTGAAATGCTTTACATAAATTATCTTGTTCAGTTCTCCAGTTGACTCTAGGAATGGAGTGCTTATTTTTACTTTACAAATAAAGAAAATAAGAGGTTCACTAATTTTCCTAAAGTGAGAAAATGAGTGACAGATTCAGAATCTGATTGCTGTTCTGTGTTATCTCCAAAACTTCTATAACAACAAATAATTACATAGATATTTATTGACAAACTATATGGATGCAACATGCTGGGGAGATCACACAGATTAGTCAGGCACAAACTCTCATCTATGGAACTGATTTTAAGTGTTAAAAAGAGCCTGGCCTGACCTGTGGTGGCGTAGTAGATAAAGCGTCGACCTGGGAACACTGAGGTCACCAGTTCAAAACCCTGCACTGGTCTGGTCAAGGCACATATGGGAGTTGATGCTTCCAGCTCCTCCCTCCTTTCTCCCCCCCCCTCTCTCTCTTTCTCTCTCTCACTCTGTGTCTCCTCTCTAAAATGAATAAAATAAAAATTAAAAAAAAAAACCTAAAAAACATATACCTTTTTTAAAAAAAAAAAAGACGAAAAAGAGCCTGATCATTTCTCAGTAAAAGTAAGTCAATTACAGCAGATTTCAACATAGTGACTGACAGTTTGGTAAACAGGTGTACATCTGTACACAGAAATCACAGTTTAAAATCATATTTTCTATCTCAAGTTATATAATTTAACTGAAGAGTATCACACTGAAAAAAAGTAGTAATTATAACATTTAATAAAACTTCAAAGCTGCTTCTGATGTGATCCCCATAGGGTATAAACTTAACAGCTCAATTTCAAAGATGAGCACTTTTGAGAGTTGAACTAGAAAACATCTCTAAATCAGTAATTACAGCTAGAAATAACTCTTACAACATGAAAGATTTTAAAACAAGAAGTGAGAAAATGAGTGCCTTCAGAAGAATTCTGAAAATGGCTTGCCTGATTCTAGGACACAGAATAAATTTAAATTGAGTATAGCATTTTAAAAATTCTCACATTATTCTGTTAGACTGCTAATGTCCTTCAGGGACAAAGAATAGAAGTGTCAAAAATAACATGTAATGGACACAAGATGGCAGCGGAGTAGGCAGACGCACCAACTCCCAGCTCACACCACCAAACTGGATTACAAATTAATTTAGGAACAACCAGCATGAAAAACCAACTCTGGATTACAATAACTGCTCTCAGAAACCAAGGAGCAAAGAAAAAGCCACACCGAGCCTGGTAAGGAACATCAAGGAGTGGTGAGCCTCCCCTGCTTACAGGAACAAAGGGGGGGATGTGAAGCTGAGAGCCTAGAAAGGCCCTCAATTTAAGGAAAACAGTAGAAAATATCACTCACAGCCACTTCCCTGGGGACCTGGGAATGAGGTGTGTTGAAAGACCTGGCTTGATTTCCAAAAGAAAAAGGGGGAGAGAGACAGCCAGTGACAAACAGAGGAATGAATGGGAGGACCTGAGCAGTGGAATAATCCTAAACTGGAGGCAGCCATACCTGGGGGAGGTGCTGGAGGTGCCCATACCTGGGGAAGGGGTTGATCCTTCCACATAACACAAGACTAAAGTGGTTCAGGGACACCCATCAAAAGATATCTCTCCAGCTCCAGTCAGCACAAAAAAGACACAGCTGAAAATAAGAAGTGGGAAGGAGAGGCAGTAACTCAGGTCTCCATGGAGATCTGAGATACACCTCCCCCTACTGAAGCAGAGAAAGCAACCCACCCCCAAAGAGAGTAACTGGCAGATCAGATCTTCAGAGTCTCAGGTTATACCCACTGCATTCTTGGATACAGTTTCAAATAAAACCTCTGCTGAGATCAGTAAACAAAACCTCCACCTAGTTAAGAAAACTGAGAAGAAAACAAACAAATCAAGACTTCAAAGGGGCACTATTATAAGAACCAAATTCCACAGTGGATTAAAAACAACAGCTGAAGTCAACCCAAGAAAAAATAGAAATAACACAACTGAAAATTTGAGGCAGACAACACCAAGCCTAGGCTCAACCAGCTCTAAAAACAACACATCCAAACACACAGACATAATGAGAAGACAGAAAAGTGTAATCCAAATGAAACCACAAGAGAATCCTTCAGGAAATGAACTGGGTGATATGGAAATAACCAAACTTTCAGATGCAGAGTTTAGAATAATGATTGTTAGGATGCATAGGGATGTTAGAACAACAATGGATCTTCATCATGAACACCTAAATAAAGAGGTAGCAAGTATAAAAAAAGACATTGAAATGTTAAAAAAGATTCAGTCAGAGATGACAAATACAATATCAGAAATGAAGACCACAATGGAAAGAATTAAAAGCAGGATGGATGAAGCTGAGGATCAAATCAGCGGGTTAGAAGACAAGATGAAAAAAGGCATGGAAGCAGAGCAGAAAAAAGAAAATAGACTCAAAAAGTCTGAGGAAACTCTAAGAGAGCTCAATGACAACATGAAGAGAAATAACATCCTCATCATACGGGTTCCTGAAGAAGAAGAGAAAGAACAAGGAATAGAAACTTTATTCAATCAAATCATAGCTGAAAACTTCCCTAAATTGATGCAAGGAATGGTCTCACAAGTTCAAGAAGCACAGAGGACTCCATTAAAGAGAAACTCAAAGGAACCTACACCAAGACACATCATAGTTAAAATACCAAAGTTAAGTGATAAAGAGAAAATATTTAAAGCTGCTAGAGAAAAAAAGCCTATCACCTACAAAGGACCCCTCATAAGGATGACATCCGACTTCTCAACAGAAACACTTAAGGCCAGAAGAGAATGGCAAGAAATTTTCAAAGTAATGCAGAATAAGAACCTACAACAAGACTACTTTATCCAGCAAGGCTATCATTTATAATTGAAGGACAAATAAAAAGCTTCCCAGACAAAAGAAAACTCAAGGAATTCGTTACAATGAAACCAATGCTGCAGGAAATTTTAAGGGGCATGTTGTAAACTGATCAAAGTAGGAATAGAATATAGCAAAAAAGGATTACAGCTTTAAAGAATAAAATGGCAATAAACAACTACATATCAATAATAACCTTAAATGTAAATGGATTAAATGATCCAATCAAAAGATATAGGGTAGCTGCATGGATAAGAAAACAGGACCCGTACATATACTGTCTACAAGAGACACACCTTAAAACAAAAGATGCACATAGACTGAAGGTAAAAGGATGGAAAACAATATTTCATGCAAATGGAAATGAAAAAAAAAGCTGGAGTAGCAATACTTATATCAGAGAAAATGGACTTTAAAACCAAGGCTATAGTAAGAAATAAAGAATGTCACTACATAATGATAAAGGGAGCAATCCAATATGAAGATATAAACATCATAAATATCTACACACCTAATACAGGAGATACTAAATATATAAAGCAGACTTTGATGGATATAAAGAGCTAGATCAACAACAATATTATAATAGGAGGAGATTTCAATACCTCACTAACATCACTAGATAGATCCTCAAGAAAGAAAATTAACAAAGCAACAGCAGATTTAAAGGATACACTAGATCAACTGGATTTAATAGATATCTTCAGAACCTTTCACCCTAAAGCAGCAGAATATACATTTTTCTCAAGTGCTCATGGTACATTCTCTAGTATAGACCACGTGTTAGGACACAAAAGTGGTCTCAACAAATTTAAGAAGATTGAAATCATATCAAACATTTTCTCTGATCACAATGGCATGAAACTAGAAATCAACCACAACAGAAAAACTAAAAAATACTCAAACACGTGGAAACTAAATAGTATATTTTTAAATAACGAATGGGTTAACAATGAAATCAAAGAAGAAATAAAGAAATTCCTAGAAACAAATGATAATGAACATACAACAACTCAAAATTTATGGGACACAGAAAAAGCAGTCCAGAGAGGGAAGTTCATACACTACAGGAATTCCTTATGAAGCTTGAGAAAGCTGAAATAAACAATTTAACCCTTCATCTAAAAACTTGAAAAAGAAAAGCAAGTATGGTCCAGAGGAAGTAGAAGGAAGAAAATAATAAAGATCAGAGCAAAAATAAATGACATAGAGGCTAAAGAAACAATACAGAGGACCAATGAAACCAAGAGGTGGTTCTTTAAAAGGGCAAACAAGAACAATGAACCTTTAACGAGACTCACCAAGAGAAGAAGAGAGAAGACTCAAATAAATAGAACTAGAAGGCTGGGTCCGCAGCTGAGGAAAGGTGCTCACCTCTACCCTTGGTGCTAATCTTGTGGCTTCAGTCACAGCCCCTCCCACGGAGGAGAGGCAGAAATCACAGCAAAAGCCACAGTGGGCCGGCGCTGGCAACGCTCATACCCAACCACCGTAGGCACCGGCAGAGGGGGTGGGGGGCCTGCAGATAGACCACACCTAGAGAACACAAAGGCAACACCTACTGGACTCCAGTGGCCACAACTTGCTTATACACAGAAAAAATGGGCAGGCAGAGGAATGCAAACCAAATGAATCAAGAGAAATCCCCAGAGAAGGACCTGAATGAACCAGGTATAACCAAATTACCAGAAGCAGAATTTAGAATAATGATAGTTAGGATGTTCAAAGAAATTAGAGCAACAATGGATAGTCATTATGAACACCTAAATAAAGAGATAACAAGTATAAAAAATGAAATTGAAATAATAAAAAAGAATCAGACAGAAATGACAAATACAGTATCAGAACTGAAGACCACAATGGAAGGAATTAAAAGCAGGATGGATGATGCTGAGGATCGAATAAGCGAGTTAGAGGACACAATAAACAAAGGCACAGAAGCAGAGAAGAAAAAGGAAAAGAGACTTAAAAAATGTGAGGAAACTCTAAGGGAGCTTTGTGACAACATGAAGAGAAACAACATTCGCATCATAGGGGTGCCTGAAGAAGAGGAGAGAGGACAGGAAATGGAAACTTTGTTCAATCAAATCATAGCAGAAAACTTTCCTAAATTAAGGCTGGGAAACACTCCACACATTCAAGAAGCACACAGAACTCCATTAAGGAGAAACCCAAAAAAATCTAAACCAAGACACATCATAGTTAAAATACCAAAGCTAATGGATAAAGAAAAAATTTTAAAAACTGCTAGAGAAAAAAAGACTATCACCTACAAAGGAGCCCCCATAAGGATGACATCGGACTTCTCAACAGAAACACTTGAGGCCAGAAGGGAATGGCAAGAAATAATCAAAGTAATGCAGAACAAGAACCTACAACCAAGACTATTTTATCCAGCAAGGCTAATGTTTAAAATTGAAGGAGAAATAAAGAGCTTCCCAGAAAAAGAAAGCCTGAAGGAATTCATAAAAACCAAACCAATTCTGCAAGAGATACTAAGGGGCCTCTTGTGAACAGTTTAAAGGGAGGAATGAATAGAGCAAAAGAAGAATACAGCTTTAAAGAATAAAATGGCAATAAATAACTACATATCAATAATAACCTTAAATGTAAATGGATTAAAAGATCCAATCAAAAGACATAGGATAGCTGCATGGATAAAGAAACAGGACCCATACATATGCTGTCTACAAGAGACACACCTTAAAACAAAAGATGCTCATAGGCTGAAGGTAAAAGGATGGAAAAAAATATTTCATGCAAATGGAAATGAAAAAAAAGCAGGGGTAGCAATACTTATATCAGACAAAATGGACTTTAAAACAAAGGCTGTAGTAAGAGATAAAGGAGTACACTACATAATGATAAAGGGAACAATTCAACAGGAAGATATAACTATTGTAAATATCTATGCACCAAATATAGGAGCCCCGACATACATAAAGCAGACTTTGATGGATATAAAGGCCGAGATTAACAGCAATACTATCATAGTAGGGGATTTCAATACCCCTCTAACAACACTGGATAGATCCTCAAGAAAGAAAATTAATAAAGAAACAGCAGACTTAAAGGATACACTAGATCAACTTGATTTAATAGATATCCTCAGAACTTTTCACCCTAAAGCAGTAGAATATACATTCTTCTCAAGCGCTCATGGTACGTTTTCTAGGATAGACCACATGTTTGGACACAAAAATGGTCTCAATAAATTTAAGAAGATTGAAATCATATCAAGCATTTTCTCTGATCACAATGCCATGAAACTAGAAATTAACCACAAAAGAAAAAATGAAAAATACTCAAACACTTGGAAACTAAATAGCATGTTATTAAATAATGAATGGATTAACAATGAGATCAAAGAAGAAATAAAAAAGTTTCTAGAAACAAATGATAATGAGCATACATCAACTCAAAATTTATGGGACACAGCAAAAGCAGTTCTGAGAGGGAAGTTTATTGCACTACAGGCATATCATAACAAGCTAGAAAAAGCTCAAATAAGCAACCTGACCCTGCATCTAAAAGAACTAGAAAAACAACAACAAATAAAACCCAAGACAAGTAGAAGGAAGGAAATAATAAAGGTGAGAGCAGAAATAAATGACATAGAGGCTAAGGAAACAATACAGAGGATCAATGAAACCAGAAGCTGGTTCTTTGAAAAGGTAAACAAGATTGATGAACCTTTAACTAGACTCACCAAGAAAAAAAGAGAGAGGACTCAAATAAATAAAATTAGAAAGGACAGTGGAGAAATAACAACTGACACAACAGAAATACAAAGCATTGTAAGAAAATACTATGAAGAACTATATGCCAAAAAATTAGACAATCTTGGTGAAATGGACATATTTCTTGAATCATATAACCTTCCAAAAATCAATCTGGAAGAATCAGAACACCTAAACAGACCAATTACAGCAAATGAGATCGAAACAGTTATCAAAAAACTCCCAAAAAAGAAAAGTCCTGGGCCTGATGGGTTCACAAGTGAATTCTATCAAAAATTCAAAGGAGAACTAACTCCTATTCTCCTCAAGCTATTTCAAAAAATTCAAGAGGAAGGAAGACTTCCAAACTCCTTTTATGAGGCGAGCATAATTCTGATCCCAAAACCGGGCAAAGACAACACAAAGAAAGAAAATTATAGGCCTATATCCCTGATGAATTTAGACGCTAAAATTCTCAACAAAATATTAGCCAACCAGATCCAGCAATATATGAAAAAAATCATACACCACGATCAAGTGGGATTTATTCTGGAGAGGCAAGGCTGGTTCAATATTCGCAAATCAATGAATGTGATTCACCACATAAACAAAAGGAAGGACAAAAATCACATGATAATTTCAATAGATGCAGAAAAGGCATTTGATAAAATCCAGCACCCATTCATGCTCAAAACTCTCAGTAAAGTGGGAATACAGGGATCATTCCTTAACATGATAAAGGCCATCTACGATAAACCGACAGCAAACATCATACTAAATGGACAAAGATTAAAAGCAATCCCCTTAAGATCAGGAACCAGGCAGGGTTGCCCACTTTCACCACTCTTATTCAACATAGTTCTGGAAGTCCTAGCTACAGCAATCAGACAAGAAGAAGAAATAAAAGGCATACAAATTGGAAAAGAAGAAGTAAAACTGTCATTATTTGCAGATGATATGATATTGTATATTGAAAACCCTAAAGTCTCAGTCAAAAAACTACTGGACCTTATAAATGATTTCAGCAAAGTGGCAGGACATAAAATCAATACTCAGAAATCAGAGGCATTTCTATACACCAACAATGAAATATCAGCAAAAGAAATTAAGGAAACAATCCCCTTCACTATTGCAGCCAAAAAAATAAAGTACCTAGGAGTAAATTTAACCAAGCAGGTTAAGGACTTGTACTCGGAAAATTATAGAACATTGATAAAAGAAATCAAGGAAGATACAAACAAGTGGAAGCACATACCGTGCTCATGGCTAGGAAGAATAAACATCATTAAAATATCTATATTACCCAAAGCAATTTATAAATTCAATGCAATACCAATTAAAATACCAATGACATACTTCAAAGATATAGAAAACATACTCCAAAAATTTATATGGAACCAAAAAAGAACACGAATAGCCTCAGCAATCTTAAAAAGAAAAAATAAAGCAGGAGGTATCACTCTTCCTGATATCAAGGTTTACTACAAGGCCATTATACTCAAGACAGCCTGGTACTGGCATAAGAACAGGCACATAGATCAATGGAACAGAACAGAGGACCCAGAAATAAACCCACAGCTTTATGGACAACTGATATTTGACAAAGGAGGAAAGAACATACAATGGAGTAAAGACAGCCTCTTTAACAAATGGTGTTGGGAAAATTGGACATCTACCTGCAAAAAAATGAAACTAGACCATCAACTTACACCACTCAAAAAAACAAACTCAAAATGGATAAAAGACTTAAATGTAAGCCGTGAAACCATAAGCATCTTAGAAGAAAACATAGGCAGCAAGCTCTCCGACATCTGTAGCAGCGGTATATTTGCCGATTTATCTTCATGGGCAACTGAAATAAAAGGCAAGATAAACAAATGGGACTATATCAAACTAAAAAGTTTTTGCACAGCTAAAGACAATAGGAACAGAATAAAAAGACAAGCCACACAATGGGAGAACATATTCGACAGCATATCTGATAAGGGGTTAATAACTAAAATTTATAAAGAACTTATAAAACGCAACACCAGGAAGACAAACAACCCAATAAAAAAATGGGAAAAGAAATGAATAGAAATTTCTCCAAAGAGGACATACAGATGGCCAATAGACATATGAAAAAATGCTCAACATCACTAATCATTAGAGAAATGCAAACTAAAACCACAATGAGATATCACCTCACACCAGTCAGAATGGCACTTATCAGCAAAACAACACAGAATAAGTGCTGGTGAGGATGTGGAGAAAAGGGAACCCTTCTGCACTGCTGGTGGGAATGCAGACTGGTGCAGCCACTGTGGAAAACAGTTTGGAGATTCCTCAGAAAATTAAAAATCGAACTGCCTTTTGACCCAGCTATCCCACTTTTAGGAATATACCCTAAGAACACCATAGCACTGTTCGAAAAGAAGAAATGCGCCCCCATGTTTGTGGCAGCATTGTTCACAATAGCGAAGATCTGGAACCAGCCCAAGTGTCCGTCAGAAGACGAGTGGATTAAAAAACTTTGGTACATATATACTATGGAATACTACTCAGCCATAAGAAACGATGACATCGGATCATTTATAACAAAATGGATGTACCTTGATAACATTATACGGAGTGAAATAAGTAAATCAGAAAAAAAGAAAAACTGAGAACAGCACGATTACATACATAGGTGGGACATGAAAGTGAGGGTATGAGACATGGACAAGAGAGTGGTGGTTATGGGATGGGGGGAGGGAGGGAAAAGTGGGACAGGGAGGAGGGGAGGGACGCAGGGAAAACCAGATTGAAGGTGACAGAGGACAATTTGACTTTTGGTGATGGGTATGCAACACAATTGAATGATAAGATAACCTGGAGATGTTTTCATTGTACATATGTACCCTGATTTATTGATGTCACCCCATTAGAATTAATAATAATAAAATATATATATATAAAAAAAAAAGAAGGAGTTGAGACTACAGTGTAGTCGTGGGGTCACATTAGCTAGCGATGGATCTGATCCCCTTTGGAACTGGAATGAATTTGGTTGCATCCTTTGCTCCCGCCTTGTCTATGATGTTGTGTTACCCATGGCAGTAATCAAAGTACCTCTGCTGAAGGAGTTCAAGATTTCCCACACAAGGAGAGTGAAATGGCTCAGAAACATAGGCACAGTGCTGGCTTACTTAAATCCTGGCACTTTCTGAAATTGTGGTATGAAGGAAAAGAGCAGAGTTCACGCTTGAATCGCTGGAACTTTGGTCATTAGAATGAATGGGGGAAGCTGTGTCATAGTGAGGTCAACAGGCCTGGACACTATACCAGTTTGATTTGGAGGGCTGTAGTGAGTAATACAAAGTGCTTAGAACAACCTGACATGCGGAGCTCAGTAAATGAAATGGAACCTTTATTATCAGGATCAGCTTGACAAGGATGCAGGTACATACGTGAAGCCACATGATGTTAACAAGTAGAGAATCTTATTCACCGTATGTGAAATGCTGTCTTAAATTGTTGTTTCTTCATATCTTAAAGCCTTTACTCTTCCAAAAGCCAATTTTGAAATGCCAAATATTCTGAATAACTTCCTGTCTTGGGCTAGTATGAATAAAAGTCATTTTCATTTTCTACGTAAAAATAAATAAATAAAAAAAAATAAATAGAACTAGAAATGAGAGTGGAGAAATAACAACCGACACAACAGAAATATAAAATATTGTAAGAAAATACTATGCAGAACTGTATGCCAAAAAATTAAATAACCTAGGTGAAATAGACAAATTCCTTGAAACATATAATCTTCCAAAAATCAATCTGGAAGAATCAGAAAACCTAAACAGACCGATTACAACAAAAGAAACAGTAATCAAAAATCTCTCAAAAAACAAAACCCATGGGTCCGATGGATTCACTGGTGAATTCTACCAAATACTCAAAGAAAAGCTAACTCCTATCCTTATCAAACTATTTCAAAAAATTCAAGAGGAAGGAACACTACCAAGTTCCTTTTATGAGGCGAGCATAATTCTGATTCCAAAACCAGGCAAAGACAACACAAAGAAAGAAAATTACAGACCAAAATCCCCGATGAATTTAGATGCTAAAATCCTCAACAAAATATTAGCAAACCGAAACCAGCAATACATGAAAAAAATCATACATCATGATCAAGTGGAATTTATTCTAGGGAGGCAAGCATGGTACAACATTCATAAATCAAATAATGTGTTTCACCACATAAACAAAAGGAAAGAGAAAAACACGATAATTTCAATACATGCAGAAAAAGCATTTGATAAAATCCACCATCCATATATGATCAAAACTTTCAGAAAAGTGAGAATACAGGGAACGTACCTCAACATGATAGAGTCCATCTATGGCAAACCCACAGCCAACATCATACTCAATGGGCAAAAATTAAAAACAATCCCTTTAAGATCAGAAACAAGGCAGGGGTGCCCCCTTTCACCACTCTTATTCAACATAGTAATTGAAGTCCTAGCTACAGCAATCTGACAAGAAAAAGAAATAAAAGGCATCCAAATTGGAAAAGAAGAAGTAAAACTGTCACTATTTGCAGATGATATGATATTGTATATTGAAAACCCTAAAGTCTCAGTCAAAAAACTACTGGACCTTATAAATGAATTCAGCAAGGTGGCAGGATACAAAATTAATACTCAGAAATCAGAGGCATTTCTATATACAAACAATGAACTGTCAGCAAAAGAAATTAAGGAAACTATCCCCTTCACTATTGCAACAACAACAACAAAAATAAAGTACCTAGGAGTAAATTTAACCAAGGAGGTTAAGGACTTGTGCTCGGAAAATTATAAAACATTGATAAAAGAAATCAAGGAAAATACAAACAAGTGGAAGCATATACCGTGTTCATGGTTAGGAAGAATAAATATCATTAAAATGTCTATATTACCCAAAGCAATTTATAAATTCAATGCAATACTAATGAAAATACCAATGACATACTTCAAAGATATAGAACACATATTCCAAAAATTTATATGGGACCAAAAAAGAACATGAATATCGTCAGCAATTTTGAAAAAGAAGAATAAAGTGGGAGGTACCACATTTCCTGATATCAAGTTATGCTACAAGACCATTGTACTCAAAACAGCTTGGTACTGGCATAAGAACAGGCATATAGATCAACATAACCTAGCAGAGAACCCAGAAATAACCCCACACCTTTATGAACAATTGATATTTGACAAAGGAGGTAAGAGCATACAGTGGAGTAAAGACAGTCTCTTTAACAAATGGTGTTGAGAAAACTGGACAACTACCTGCAAAAAAAATGAAACTAGACCACCAACTTACACCATGCACAAAAATAAACTCAAAATGGATAAAGGACTTAAATGTAAGTCATGAAACCATAAGCATCCTAGAAGAAAACATAGGCAGTAAACTCTGACATCTATCGCAGCAATATATTTGCTGATTTATCTCCACAGTCAAGTGAAATAAAAGACAGGATAAACAAATGGGACTATATCAAACTAAAAAGCTTTTGCACAGCTAAAGACAATAAGAACAGAATAAAAAGACAAACCACACAATGGGAGAACATATTCGACAACACATCTGATAAGGGGTTAATAACCAAAATTTATAAAGAACTTGTAAAACTCAACACCAAGAAGACAAACAATCCAATCAAAAAATGGGCACAAGAAATGAATAGACACTTCTCCAAAGAGGACCTACGGATGGCCAATAGACATATGAAAAAATGCTCAACATCACTAATCATTAGAGAAATGCAAACTAAAACCACAATGAGATATCACCTCACACCAGTCAGAATGGCGCTGATCAGCAAAACAACACAGAATAAGTGCTGGCGAGGATGTGGAGAAAAGGGAACCCTCCTGCACTGCTGGTGGGAATGCAGACTGGTGCTGCCACTGTGGAAAACAGTATGGAGATTCCTCAGAAAATAAGAAATGGAACTGCCCTTTGACCCTGCTATCCCACTTATAGGAATATATCCCAAGGACACCATATCACCGACTGAAAAAGGGAAATGCACCCCCATGTTTATGGCAGCATTGTTCACAATAGCGAAGAGCTGGAAATAGCCCAAGTGTCCATCAGTGGACGAATGAATTAAAAAACAGTGGTACATATATACAATGGAATACTATGGGGCCATGAAAAATAAGAAAATATTACCTTTTGCAACAATATGGAGGAACCTGGAAACTATCATGTTGAGTGAAATAAGCCAGGCAGAAAGAGAAAAATATTATATGACCTCACTCATTTGAGGAATCTGAGGAACATTGAGAACTGAGGAACACTGAGAATTGAGATAGAGGAGGGATCAAAGGGACCAGAGGAAAAGAGGACAGGGGAAAGGGGATGATAGGATGGGATAAACCGAAGGGAAGGGGGAGAACGCTGTAGGGAGGGGGGTAAGGGAGATGTGAAGGGGAACATAGGGTAGGGGGATGCATTCGGGGTGACCCTAGATGCTATGTAAATACAATTAAATAAATAAATAAATAAAAAGAAAAAAGGGAAATAGGAAAAAAAACACGTAACAAGTATTTCTTTTTTCAATGTTGAGATTTGTGTAGGAATAGAAAATGTTATAAAGAAGCCCAGTTTTAATTTCCCAGCCTAGTTTGAAATGTTCAAAAGAAAAAGAAAGAAAAAGCAATTATAGTAAGAAAAGAAAACACAGTTTATAGCAAGGCACTTAACATCTGAAACGTAGTCTTGGCAATTCAATTACTCCTCTCTCTCGTCCTGCAGCTGCCCTTGAAATTATTGCTAACACTTCAACATTCGGCCATCATATTCCTTATCACACGACTCCTGTAATTTGCCAACATAAAATAAAAATTCTTGGTAGAATTAAGACACAGGAGAATTGTTAAATATTTTCCCTTTGAATTGGCAATTGAATCAACAGATTCGACTACCAAATGCAGATTTTCTAACCCCAATTCTGACTCTTCATAAGAGAGTATCCAGGAATCTGCATTTTGGTAATTCTCATGCACTTAAATTTTAGAAGCTGTACAATGAAAGAAAAAAAAAAAAAACAACTGTAAGGATTACCTGTGATTTCTCCCTTCACTCATGTACTTACGGACAAACCAGTGGATAGAAAATGCACCAACTGAAACTGAAGGAGTGTCTTCTAAGCCAGGTTCTGCTACTTCCTGGCTGTGGGGAAAACAGCTGTGTTAGGCTTGCTGTCTGCAAGCACTTTGCCTAACAAGTGCATCTATGTAAGGCTATGCTTTCCCTTGAGGGTGATTCTCCCAGGATTGCTCTCCTGCCACTGGGAGGTGTGGTTTTCCTGCTCCCTTTCCTTTCACTGTGAAAAGCAGGTTTTCCTTTGTTTGTTCACTCGCCTATCTCTGTGAACCTCCAATAAACCTGTAATGGTCCGACTCTGTCTGGCTCTGTAATTCCTCTGCCATCTGCCCAAATTCAATGTGAACCTGCCTGGCCTCAACCACCAGCATTACACTTGCAGAATGAGCTTGTAGGGGCTACTGAACATCTATGACCCCCAGAGCCCTCTTCTTCCTATGGGGTGCTGTGTGGGTAAAGATAACATGTGCAGGCTCATTTCCTGCCATTAAAATATATGGTATTAAGGTATTAATTCCATTCACTCAGAATATATTAAAGAGTAATAGATTCAAAAGAAAATCCATTTTGAACAGAAGTAAAAACAATACAAATCAAGAAAGCGTATATCTGAAATTAACACAATATTAAATGCAAAGTGTAATTGAAAAAAAAGAAACAAATAAATATTTACTTACTTTTTGTAAATTTATGACAGCATTAAATATTGTTTTATAATGATGATTATTTTTAATTTAAGAGCTCTTCTTTGTGTTACTTTTTCACATAGAAACAAAAATTTATTTTATTTTAGAAAAGAAGCATGCCTTAGTCTGACATTTCTGAGAAATATGATCACAACCCTCGGGAAATTAGAGATTTCCCTGGAGACATCACTAAAAATTACCAGCTGAAACTATTCCTGTCTGACATATGAAAGCTCTAAACACCAAGGCTACAAATTGTCATAATGAACAAATACTGAGATGAGAATCTTTTACTAGTTGCTCAAAGTGGTTAAAAACTGGTGAGTCAGTAGGCACAACTAACTGCCAATCGTATGAGCCTCTTACCATTTCAGGGATTCAGGGGCCTCTTGAGAAATGAAGAAACAGGATCAGTTGATAAAGGCACCATTGGGGACCAGCAATCTGTGATCTATCTTACATCATCATGACCTGGAAGTAGGAATGCTTCAGCCAACAAAAAAGTGTTGAGAGAAGAAATAGAAAAGTATAAAACTACAAAGAAAGAAAAGAAAATTGTAAAGCCAAGTCCTATATATTGCTATAACTGGATAGAGAGGAGGGGAGAGGAAGGGAGAGGAGGAAAAAATGCAAGAGCAGGTTTAGTTTAAGGGCAGCATGGCCAAAATGGCCTACTGGTGAAGTATGAGGTCTTCCGAGCCAGGCTGCCTCTGTTAGAATCTCAGTATTGCATTTCTAGCTGTGTGGCCTTGAGTAAGTAACTTAACCTCTCTGTGTTTCAGTGTTATCTGTAAAATGGGAATAGTGCTAGATAGTGCTGCACATGAAAACACTTAAATGTTCATTTTATCAATATTAAGTGGATTTATACAGTTAATATTCAGTTATCCATGAATAATAACTGACATACAGGTAACTGACAAATAATTATTGATTTACTGAGATTAAACTATTATTTTTTATTTGAAATCTCAGGCTCTTTTAAGTTTTTCTCTAGAAGTTAGTCTACTAACTACAAAATTTGGAAATAAATTTACATAAATTTTTTAAATATACCTAGATTAAGAAGAAAGACATTTTTCCATATTAATCTGCTTTATTCTTACTCAGAACTAAATTAAATATGTATGTCAATATAATTACTCTCCATTTTATTCTAGGACTACATAAATAAAAATTAAAAGATATCAAAGACATTTTAAAATTCTGATGGGTGGTTGATTTGATTATTCCATTTACTTTAGCTTTTTAAAGCTAAACTCAAAATTCAAAGGCTTCTGGATGACTATATAACATATTAAAAGTACCAAGTTAAATTAATCAGTGTGAAATATATAGACTTGTGATTAGCTAGAAAGGTTTAAAAAATAAGACAATAAATGAGACTGTATTGTGAGTCTTACATTGATGTATTATAGCTTAAATAATTCATCAATATGCCAGCCCTGGCCAGTTGGCACAGTCGTAGAGCGTCAGCCTGGCATGTGGATGTTCTGGGTTTAATTTTTGGTCAGGGAACACAGGAGAAACAACCATCTGCTTCTCCACCCCTCCTTCTCCTCCATCTCTCTCTCCCTTTCCCGCAGCCATGGCTAGATTGGTTCGAGCTCATCGGCCCTTGGCACTGAAGATGGCTCTGTGGACCCCCCACCTCAGGTTTTAAGAATAGCTCGGCTGCTCGCATGGTCCCAGATGGGCAGAGCATTGCCCCAGATGGGGATTGTCAGGTGGATCCTGGTCAGGGTGCATGCAGGAGTCAATCTCCTCTTCTCTCACTTGAAAAAAGAAGAAAAAACTTCTTAAATAATAACATCAATATTACTCGTTCAGAGAATTCTTAATGGAATCATAGGAGAGGATGGGTAGAAGCATATTGCTGCCATGGCTTGATTATATAGATATACTATGCAATCTGAAGGAGAAGCAAGGAAAACTAGAGCCTGCTGCCATCTGTTTCCCATCTTTATTGTTCTAGCCACAGTTCTGTGAACACTGCAGTATCTACTCTTACATGTCACAATATCATTTAATGACTGTAGGCAGAAATAATCAGTAATAAGGGATGAGGATGACGAGGATTCAAAACACTATCTATTTGGCATTAAGCGAATACCACAGGAACATTGGCATGGCACCTGCTATTCCTTTCCAAAGACATAATCAAAAGATAGTTAGACAACCCACACCGCCCACACTTCCCAGGTGGCTAACAAATAAGTGGATCATTATTGGATAGGCTAGCAGGTTTTATGATATTGGCAACAAATCGTCCATGACTGTTTTTCAAGTTTAGAAACATTTAGGAGTTTGTTCTTTGACATTTGAAAGAAAAAGACTTTAGTAAAACTATTTTCAAAACAAGGAAGTAACCTAATATGAGGGAGAGCAAAGCAATTTACATCTTTTTTGCTGCTATTGCTGCTATCTTTCTTTTACCATTGGCAAAGCAAATTGTTTTGAAATTTAGAGTGACTGTATTCTATTTTATATGTTATATAATTTGGTTAATACAGTGTTTCTAATTTTAACAGGATTGTGGTTCCAGTAATTAATAAGAATTTCTTGGTAAAGTTATATATTTCAATTTGTTTACACATGTATTTGGTCAGGGTTTCACAAATTTGACAAGCATGACTGGTTTTGATACAATAGAATTAAGAGAATGAATTAAATTATTCATTCTAAAATCACTTTTCTTAATTTGATTTTTTTTTTTTTTTTTTTTTTTTGCGCGCGCGTGAGAGAAACAGGGACAGACAGGAAGGGAGAGAGATGAGAAACATCAGTTTTTCATTGCAGCTCCTTAGTTGTTCATTGATTGCTTTTTTATATGTGCCTTGACCGAGGGGTTCCAGCAGAGCAAGTGACCCCTTGCTCAAGCCAGCGACCCTCTGCTCAAGCTGGCGAGCCCATGCTCAAGCCGGGTGATCCCATGCTCTAGTTGGATGAGCCCACACTCAAGCCTGTGACCTCAGGATTTCAAACCTGGGTCCTCCATGTTCCAGTCCAATGCTTTGTCTACTGTACCACCTCTTGGTCAGGCTGATTTAATTTTTTATATATGGTGTCTAACTTTATTATTTTGCATGTAGATATCTAGTTATCTCAGCACAATTGATTAAAAAGACTATCCTTTAATAAGAAAACTGTTCTTTCCCATTGAATTATCTCTGCAACCTTGTAAAATCGTGACAGTAAATATAAGGGTTTTCATTTTTGGATTCTCAGTTCAAGTCTATTGATTTATAGGTCTAATCTTATGTCAGTGTCATACAGTTTTGATTACTGTTGTATTGTATTAAATTTTAAAATCTGTAATAGTGGATCCTCCAACTTTATTTTATTTTTCAATACTTTTTGTTTTTGGTCATTTGCATTTATTGTCATATGTATTTCACTATCAGATTTTCATTTTTTACAAAGGTGTAAAAAGGATTTTAATAAGGATTACATTGAATCTGTAGATCGGTTTTGGGAGTATTACCATCTTAACAACATTAAGTATTCTGTTCCACGAACATGTGATATTTTCCTACTTATACAGATTTTTTCTTAATTTCTTTTAACATCATATTATAGTTTTCCATGTGTAAGTTTTGCACTTTTATTGTTAAATTTAATTTAAGTACTTTATTTTCTGTTATTATTATAAATGAAATTTTTCCTTATTTTTATTTTTGGACTATACATTGACAGCATATAGAAATACAATTGATTTTAATGTATAGATCTTACATCTTGCAACCTTGCTGAACCCATTTATTAGCTCTAAAAGTTGTTAGTAGATATCTTAGGATTTTTATATACAGTCACACATTACTTAATGACTATGCTATATTCTGAGAACTGCATCATTAGGTGATTTTGTCATTGTGTGCACATCATAAATTGGACTTACACAAACCCAGGTGGTATAGCCTACTGTACTCCTAGGCTATAGGTACAGCCTATTGCTCTTAGGCTACAAGCCTGTATAGCAGGTTACTGTAATGAATATACTGTAGGCAACCGTAACACAATGATAAGTCCTTGTGTGTCTAAACATATCAAAACATAGAAATGGTACAGTGAAATTATGGTACAAAAGATCAAAACTGTTATAATTGTATAAATTATTTACCATGAATGAAACTTTCAGTACTTGAAGTTGCTGTGGGTGAGCCAGTGAGTGAGTGGTGAGTAAACCTGAAAGTGTAGGACATCACTGTGCATTCATTACTGTAGACTTTATAAACACTGTCCACTTAAGCTACAATAAATTTAATTAAACCTTTTTATTAATAATAAACTAATCTTAGTTTACTCTTTCTTACTTTATAAAATTTTCAACTTCTTAAACTTTGACTTTTTCATAATAGCACAAACTAGATTAAAACAGAAATACTATTCAATTCTATTAAAATATTTTCATTATATCTTTTTTCTTTAAGCTTTTACTTATTTATTTTTTACTTTTAAAATTATTTTGTTAGAAAAGTGAGACACAAGCACACACATTAGACTAGGCCAATCCAGGGTCAAGGTCATCAATATCACCATCTTTCACTTGTGCTTCTTGTCCCAATGGAAGGTCTTCAGGGCAATGACATGCATGGAGCTGTCATCTCCTACAGTACAATACCTCCTTTTGGAACTTCTCCTGAATGAGCTGCCTGAGACTTTTCTTGAGTTGGTGTCACTCTTTTAAGAAATATGTACATGATGTTTGGCTTGGTTTCTTTTTTTTTCTTATCATCAGTTTCTTCTTCAAATAAACTTATTCCTGAATATTTCATGCTGACATGGAGTTATGTGAAAATATTAAATAAAACTATGTAAATTATTTTTGAAAAACAGTGTGTTTGTTGTTTAATCTACATTCCCTACTAATTAACTACCTCTTTGGAGAAAGAGAAAGAGAGAATTGAAGATGAAGTAGCTTTGAAACTTCTTAATGGAGATTAAGAAGTTTCAAACCGACTGAGCAAGACTGAAATTGATGACTTGATTAAACTTGTCAAGTGAATGTCTAAAGACTATAGTCTGTGAAAGATAGTGAAGCAGTTATGCAAATTTATGCATAAAAATCCCATAAGTACCCAAAGGGAGAGGTTTCCAGCCAAAATGCTAATGTATGAAAAACAATAGTTATCATCTAGACAGATTTTAATTCAGAGATCAAAATGGATTATAAATTTATTATCTGCTAAACGAGAGTAGACAATGTTATTTTTCTCTATTATAAATTTTAAAAGTATTTACATTTTAATTGAACACAAATATATACATAATAATGAAATATCTGAATGAGTAAACACCAGAAAACACCTAAAAATATTTAAGATTTATAAACATCTAAGGGACCCAATTGAATCAAATGTATGAACAAAACTGCATGCAAATTTGAATCCTATAAACATTTTAAAGACTGTTCTATTTTACATTTATATTTTAATATATAAACTATAATAAAAAAATTTCAAATGGTGTGAGTTCTAGATTAGGTGAAAAATATGGCAGCTGGCTTAAAGTGTTAGAATTAATGGGGAAATGAAACTAATTAATAGGACTAACATTAACCAGACATTATGTACTAAAAACCTCCAGAGGAGACAAGCAACTTCAGGAGACTGAAGAGAAAATAATGATCTTGTGGTTGGCTTTATAAAGGGCAATTGAGCCAGATTTTGAAGTATTTTTAGGATTTCTCAGGTCTGTTTTTGAGGAAGTAAATTTAGGGGATAATAAAATAATGTTAATGAACTGCCAGAATATGAAGTGTGATATGTAGAATGGTAGAGACTAGACTGAAAGGCAGGTCAAGGTCAAAACAAGGTGGGACTGTTTTCTTCAGGTAATGAGAAATGACAGAAGTACTCTAACCATGACAGTGACAAATAATATTTCACTTGTGAATATTTTCTCACAGAATCAATGTTATAAATCTGAGGTAGAAAAGACAAAAATATAAGTAGTTTCTATGGGAGATATTCATTTCAGATATAGAATAAAAAACAGTACAAAGCCTTAGAAGTTATTGCCTTAACCCACACCTTTTCTTCCCTCAACTTGTTTTTTCATTAACTATAGAAACTGAGAACTCCATACATAATAACATAGTTATTTATCTGACCAAGTCCATTGTGTTCTGAGGTATTGATGAAATGTTCCAGTGGAGACTTCTACAGGAGGCTGAAAATGTGAATAGAGACATCATAAAAGAATTGAGAGTTAAGCCTGTAGATTTGGGACTCTTCCTCATAGAGTTTAAAATAACACTCAACTGGAGGTAGGAATAAATAAAGGAATTAAAGATAAAGTCTTCAATGAAAGCTAGCCACACAAAACAAGAAGGCATGTTTTAATCATTTGAAAGTTTCTTTGACATTGAAACTGGAAAGTCCAACTCATAGATACAGAGAACAGACTGAAGCTGTCAGAGGGAAAGGAAATTAGGGAGTGGGGCTTGAAATAGATGAAGGGATTAAGCAAAAATAAAAATAAAAAAAGAAAGAAAAAAGAAAAGCTTATAGATACAAACACTGTATGGTGATTGCCAGAGCAGAAAGGGAGGTAGAGGCAGGTAGGATAAAGTAAAGGATAGATAAATGGTGATGGAAGGAGACTTGACTTTAGGTGGTGGACACACAATACAATATATTATTTAACTGTACCCCTGAAACCTATATAATTTTATTAACCAATATCAATTTCAATAAATTCAATAAAAAATTAACTTGAAAAAGAAGAGCCTAGAAAGTTCAAGATCAAAGTGTCCACAGCATCAGTGTCTGGTGAGGACTCTCTCCAAGGGTTGCAGATGGCCATTGTTGTGTCCTTATATGGCCTTTCCTTGATACACGCATGAGGGGGGCAGAGAGAGAGAGCAAGAGAGATCTCTCTTCCTCTTCTTATAAAGCCACCAATCCTTCTGGATTAAGATCCCACCCTTATATACCTCATTTAACACAAATTGTTTCCTAAAAGCCCTATCTCCAAATACAATTAGGTTGGGAACTAAGGTTTCAAAGTACAGATTTCACAGGGACATGATTCAGTCTATAGCAACAAGAAAACAATTTTGAACAAATTACTTTAAAAAGGAATACATACAATTCATTCAGTCAATACTTATTGAGCATGTCTTCGGTGCCAAATGCTATACTAGGCATTCAAGTTATCATATAAGAGAACAAAGCAAAGATCCCTGCTTTTGACAGGCAATTTTGGTTTTTCTGTTTTTTTTTAAGCCACTAACCATATTTGGTTGTTTCTATTTAAATTAATTAAAATTGCAGGCAATATTTTAAATGGATTTTAGTAACCTGAATTATTTAATGGCAGATGGTATTTTTCATATTTCTTATTGACATCTTGCTTGGTAATAAATAATTTTTGAGATATCAGCAAAAGGAGAAAATGAGACACTATGAAAAAAGTCAGGCATTACTAAAAGTGCCATTCAAGATATGATGACAAAATACATAGAAATTCTGTTAAATATCAAAACTTATGTCACAGACCTTTACCAAACAAAATAAATTGGGCTTATGGAGCCATGAACTAAGAAAAGAAATATTTTTTGTTAATGAAGAAACAAACAGTATTTTAGAGCATTTTTTTTCAGCAGGCCAAAACAGTATTAGAAAATCATGGTAGGAATGTAAAATAAATACCAATGAAATGTTACATTTGGAAATCAGTAGACGAGCTCAAGAATAACAGGGAAATAGCAAGAGACCCTTTAATGCATTATTTATTAGGGGTTAAAAACACTCAAAATGTTTATTTTACTATGTCACAAAGAATCTAAAAAGGCACTAAAGCTAAGTAAAATTAGAAAGAATAAATTTTAACAAATTTTAAGTCAAAATAATTGCATGGAATTTAACGAATAATAATTGACAACAACATATATTTAAATGTCATAATACTGTATCAAATTCATTTCTCAACATGATCGGTTAAACAAAAGGATGACAACTACTTTGTCAAATGCGTTCTCAGGTAGCAATGTGATTTAAATTTTTTAGATTTCAACTGACAAACAGTCATATCTCTTTACTGGAAAAGCTCCTTCCTAGGCATAAGTTCTGTTCCTTAGTGTCTGAAGACCTAACTTTGCTCTGAAGACCCATAGCAAATTGATAAAACCCATAAGGAAAGAAAGGGAGAAAAGATGGGAAGGAGGGAGCGAGGTGGGGAGAAAAGAAAGAAATAGAAAGGGAGGTAGGGGGGAAGAGAAAGGGTATATATTATCCCCTAAGTCGTCTTTTTGAGATTCTCTTCACCCTCATGTCTTTGATACCAACAGTGCTATCCAAAGCTACCTAATATTTAACCAGCTGTGTCACAAACTGTGTAATGAATGTTTTCATACTCTGCTGTTTCTACATTGAAGAGAACTGTAGGGAGGTGATGTTTATCTCCTTCAATTTTGGCTTGTACAGAATGGTTGTCTTATTTTATTTGGAAAGTTATTAAAGCCTCCTCTTTTTCCTTTCCAGCTCAAATCATTTTGTTTTTAGAATAAATATTCCAAGGTCTATAACTTTCCATTGTTTAAGAAAATTAAAAAAAAAAAAGTTGCAGTTTATTGCCTCTACTGTATTTTCTTTTAAATCATCCTATATCACTCACATTGAAGTCTATCTTCTGAATTAAAATAAAGCTATAGTGTTATATATAATGTATTCTTTCAATTATAAATTCTTAAATAAAATTTAAACTGAAGTTGTGGAATGATTAAGATGTTTTGTCCAGTAGAATTTAATTTACTTCTGAAACTATTTACTTTTATTCCCCAGATTTATTGAGATTTTACTGACATATAACTTGTGTAAATTTAGGGTGTACAACATGATGATTTGATATACATATATATTGTGAAAGGTTTACCACAATAAGCTTAGATAACCATTTCTTTTTCTTTCTTTTTTTGTGACAGAGACAGAGAGAGGGACAGATAGGGACAGACAGACAGGAAGGGAGAGAGATGAGAAGCACCAATTCTTCATTGTGGCACCTTAGTTGTTCATTGATTGCATTCTTATCTGTGCCTTAACCGGGGGGCTACAGCAGAGTGAGTGACCCCTTGCTTAAGGCAGCGACCTTGGATTTTAAGGCAGTGACCATGTGGTCATGTCTATGATTCCACACTTAAGCCAGCGACCCTGCACTCAAGTTGGTAAGCCCATGCTCAAGCCAGTGACCTTGGGCTTTTGAACCTGGGTTCTCTAAGTCCCACTCCGATGCTTTATCCACTGCTCCACTGCCTGGTCAGGCAGTTAACCACTTCTTTATTACAAGTTTTTATTTTTTAAATACAAAATCAAATATAAAGGTGATGTTCTAAAGGTAATTCAGTTTTGTCTCATTAGACATAAATCTCTTGGGAATTAGCAAAAGGAAAAATTACAACATTTGATGTGTCAATCTTTTGCCTTATTTTCTAGTGAATGACTATATCAATCTCAGACCATAAAAAATAGGCAAAGAATTATGAATGAATTCATGAATAAAACCTTCTAAAGAAATGATTTAAGTTATTAAAAACTACATTTTCAGTGAAATTTCAGTCAAGATGGTGCCCAGATACCTATTCACATACCACATTACATCTGGTTCCCAATCGTAGTGAGCCCTCTGGTCATGTTGAGACGAGACTGCACTCAAACTTGGCTGGGTAGTTAAGTTGTTTAGAGTATCATCTCAATACTCCAAGGTTGAAGGTTCAATCCACGGTCAGACTACATATAAGAATCAACCAGTTAAGGCATAAATAAGTGGAACAGTAAATCAATGTTTCTCTCTGTGTGTCCCTTTTTCTCTAAAATTAATTAAAAAGAAAAAGACTATACTCAATAATGATTTGTTATGGCTCAAATGAAATAGTAGACTACTTTTGAATGTGCTGTATTATCTCCCTTTATAATTTATTTTGAGTTCACCGTTCAATAGCATTGCTCCAACACATTTTATCTGTATCATTATAGACCTTAAACATGTTAAGTTGAATTGTTTTGTCTATAAATATCACCCACACCTTTTCACTTTATAGGGTGTCATAAAACTGCACATATAGCCACTTAGAAGGAACAGGATGACTTAAGTCAATTCTGTTGAGATCTATGCTTCCTAAATTTCCTTTACGAGTTTTCCTAAAATTTTATTCTTTCATACTTACCGAGAATTCCTCTAGGTTCTCAGTGCTAAAACTAATAAAACTAATTCACAAACACTAAAACTACTTGCGTGATTGATGGAGTTTAATTACACCAAGGGAACAGCAACAACAAAGACCCCTGAGGCAATAGTGGCTGCTGGCCTGCCTGGACCAGCTGGTCAGAGCAGGCAGCAGTCTGGGACATGCTGACTGGACAGTGTGGGCGGCAGCAGGCACCCTGTGCTGGGAGAAGGAACACAGCCACAAAGAGCAGTCACACTAGACAAAGATGGTTCTGGAGTTTGGGCTGTGAGGAAAAGTCGCTGGCCACCCAGGAAACCCTTGTTCCCACATGGCAGCAACTTCAATCAGCAGGGGCATTTCTACATTTAAAAAAGAAAGAAAGAAAGAAAAAATAGCAGCGAAAGTTTATTTTATTTGCTGCCTAATCAATAACAGTTTGTTTTTTTTCCCTGAGAAAATCAAAGCTGAGTTTTTTCCCCTTTTGTTTGTTTTTAAAGAAAGTGGGAGGAGTGAGCAATGCGTAATTTAGGTAGATTGTTGAATTGAACCGTGGCCGACCCTGAGCACTTTATATTTGTCAATGTAGTCTCATCATAACTTCTACTACTCTCTGAAAAGTTGCACACGGAGCTGTGAACTAATTGACTTTACAAATATCGCAGGCCACACTAAGACAATTTATCCTACAAACTAATGGCTAGCATTTCACAAAATTAGAACAATACTAGCAAATTATGGTCCTCAAAATAAAGTTCTTAAACTTTGCTCCCCCTCTTTTCTATTTGTCTATATTTTCAAACATCTATTCAAATAGTCAACTCAAATGGTTCTTCCTCCTATAGTTTTTCCTATTTCCTCATTCAGTATTCTGTCTTTCTCCTCGATGTTCATGAGTTATTTGCAGAAGGATTATGGTGACAGCTAAATCACTCATCCCTGTGCACCTGGTTACTCGTTCACCAAATTATTTTTTCTTTTTTAATGACAGAGAGAGTCAGAGAGATGCATAAGAACAGACAGACAGGAAGGGAGAGAGATGAGAAACATCAATTCTTCGTTTCGGATCCTTAGTTGTTCATTGATTGATCTCCCAAATATGCCTTGAACGGGAGGGGTGGGGTGGGGGGGCGGCTACAGCAGACCGAGTGACGCCTTGCTGGAGCCAGCAACTTGGGTCTCAAGCTGGTGAGCCTTGCTTAAACCAGATGAGCCCGCGCTCAAGCTGGCGACCTCAGGGTCTCAAACCTGGGCACTCCGTGTCCCAGTTCAACACTCTATCCACTGTGCCACTGCCTGATCAGGCTGATTTACCAAACATTTATTGCTTCCTTTTTATCTAGCAACTGAGGGCACTGGGTTGCCTGCGATGCACGCAAGCAGATGATATGCAAGCTCTTCAGAGGAGAAGTAAAAGTGACTGATTTTGTTTCTTGGTATAAAGGAAAAACTAGGAGCAGCTTGACCTAGTTTCATGAATAATTAGTTTGCCAAGTGGATGGAGATGGGTTGGGAGAGAGATTTTCCAGACAGAGGGAATGAGTACAAAGCCCCAGAGATGTGAAAGGATTGGGAAGATCAAAGAGCTGGAAGCAGAAAGATTCTGGTAGAGCACAAAGTTCAAAGGAGAAGATTGTAATTAAGGACAGTTTAAAGTAGTCATGAGCTAAACATGAAAGGCCTCGTACTGAAAATTGGACTTCCTTTTACTGGCTAGTGTTTCTTTTTATTGTATCACCTGGGGAGCTTGTTAAAATGCCCCACTCCTAAAAATTTTGATTCACTAGGTCTAAGGTGAGATCCAGAAAACCATTCTTAGCAAAAATCCTCAGTGACATTTTTGAAGATAGTTTTTGTTCATGTCCTGAGAAAACAGCTATAGTAACTGAGAAATATAGAGGATTTCTAAGCAGAAGCACATTTGGCACAATAATTTGAGATAGAGAAAAGAAGGAAATTGGACTTACTAGACTTGAGCAGACAGCACATGTTTTGTAAAACCCTTGTTCTGGGACTAAGGAGACTTGAAATTCTAGTTGGGCTCCATCATTTACTAGCTGTCTTTCTTCAGAGTAGTTATGTAACTTACCTGACTATCATTTGTATAAAAATTTCATATTATAAACCTTCCTTCTTTATAAAAACTTTTGTTTTTCAATTAGAGTTAACATATCATATTATATTAATCTCAGATGTACCATGTAGTGAATAGACATTTATGTACCTTATGACATGATCACCATGATGTCTTTTTACCCCTTCTTTTCCAAGTGAAAGGAAAGGAGTTAGAGAGAAAGACTTCCTCATGTACCCTGATCTGGATCCACCCAGGAACCCCAGTATGAGGCCAATGCTCTTCCCATCTGGGGCCATGCTTGCAACTGAGCTATTTTTAGTGCCTGAGGTTAAGCCTCCAGGGAGCCATCCTCAGCACCCAGGGACAATGCGCTAGAAACAATTGAGCCATGGCTGTCGGTAGTGGGGGGAGAAAGTAGAGAAGGTGAGGTGGAGAAGCAGATGGGTACTTCTCTTGTGTGCTCTAACTGGGAATCAAACCCAGGACATCCACACACCGGGCTGATGCTCTACCACTGAGCCAACCAACCAGGGCCCACCTTGATAAGTCCTGTACCAATCTAACACTATATAGTTATTACAATATTATTGACTATATTCCCTAGTCTGTAGTTTACATCCCTGTGGCTATTTTGTAACTACCAATTTGTATTTTTAATCCCCTCATCTTTACCACCCATTCCTGCAATCTCCTTACATCTAGGAACTATCAAAATGTTTTCTGTATCTATGCATTTGTTTCTGTTTTGTTTGTCATTTATTTTGTTTTTTTAGATTCCATATGAATCATGTGAAATTATGTGGTATTTGTCTTTCTTTGTCTATTTCACTTAGCATAATACCCTCTAGGTCCATTCATGTTACAGATGGCAAAATTTCATTTTTCTATTTTTTATGGCTGAGTCATATTCCATTACATATGTGCACTACTTCTTTATCCATTCATTTATTGATGGACATTTACGTTGTTTCCATGTCTTGGCTATTGTAAATAATCTGCAATAAACATAAGGCTGCATGTATTCTTTCGAATTGGTGTTTTGGGTATCATTAGATAAATACCCAGAAGTGCAATTGCTGGGTCCTTGTTGGTCTCTTATTATAGACTTTGTTTAAAAGTCTATTTTTTCTGGTATAAGTATTGATATCCTAGATTTTTTTTCTTCCAATTTCTATTTTTATGAAATATCTTTTTACATCCCTTTATTTTCAGTGTCTTCTAATCTGAAGTGAGTCTCTTGTAGGCAGCATGTACTTGAGTCTTATTTTCTTATCCCTTCAGCCACTCAGTGTCTTTTGACTGTAGAATTTAGTCCATTTACATTTAAAGTAATTGTTGATAGATATATAGAAATTGTGAAAGTTTCTTCTAAATTGATAAATAATAAAGGTAAAAATGCTTTAAAATTATTATGCTTTCTACAACCAAAATGGAAGTTTTATGATGGTAAACTATACAAATGTTACAGAATGGCTAAATAATTGATATAATCCAAATTAGAGAATATACAATATTAATGGCTACAGCCAGAACAAGTTTAAGTTTTTAAAAAATGATGTCATTTTTTTACTCTTAAGCATCAATGCAGTCATTTTAAAAAGGTGTACATAATTGCTTGTTCTACTTAAAAATCAAAGTACATATTTTCTCACTTTATTATTTATGTTCCATTTATAACAATAAAAGATATTCATGTTATTCATATTAATTAGTTGTAATACTTTTTCCATGCTCCAGTAGTTTTATTGCAACAGTTCTTAATGATTTATCAATAACGCTCGTCATACACAGGATATCCTCTCTCCATTATCACCATTGTTTCTTCTTTTTGAACCTCTGGTTCATTATAGAGATTACCTAGTAGTCTGAAGAACAATGTTTGCCTTCAGACTTTATGAATATATATGAAAATATTAAGACTGCTTCTTTTATGCCTGAATAAAAACTAAAATTTCAGACTTTTTATTTAACGTTCCATTTTGTGCCCTGATATAGAAAAATTTATGAGTGTGTTGTTTAATTTAGTTTTCTTTACTTAGAATATATGGTTTAACCTCTCAGGATCTCAGTGTTTTTTTTTTTTTCATTTATTTTCAATTAAATAAACTTTCAGTATTTTTTAAAAACTGGCTTATTTAGTTAATGAGGTTGAAGTGATGGGTCTTAAAATCATATGATAAATGGTTTTGTCCTTTTCTCTAAGCTACTTGGTTAGCCATCTTGCAAATACACTTATTGTTTATCAGAAGAATTTTAAAAAACAACCAAAAACACTGTGGAAATGAGTGAAAACCCTTTGCCATTATTTTCAGAACAGTCACTGAGAGTATCCTTAATAATAAAGCTAGTTAATAAAGCTTAGAATTTGAGTACAGGTTCTCAGATCAAAGAAGGATGGGGTCAGAATTTACCCTTAGTATCTTCCTAATAACTTCCTCACCATTACAAATTCAAATAGCTAACAGATATATCTATACTAAATGCCAGGAACTGTTATAGTATTTTAAATAAAAAAATGTATCTCAAAACCCCTATTAATAAAATGTATCTTTAATGACAAATGGAATCTGTAATAGATCACAGGCAATCACTTAAATTTCTACTAACATATGAAGTTCTCTGTTCCAATGATATTTGCCAATGTAGTAGGTTGCGAATAATGTAAAATTAATTGATCATCTTTTTCTTTTTGCAAAAAATACAAGCTTCTTCAAACCTATATTCATAAATGTTGAAACCGTTCAAAAGCCCATTTAAAAAATGGGAGCTTAAATGGATCAATGTGGAATAAAGACAGGAGCCACTGTTATACAAAAGTTACTAAAGTTACTGGACAAAAAATCAGAGCTGACTTTTTAAAATCAGCTTTGCTGGTAATCACCTGTGCTCTCTGAAGAAAGCAAGTTATCTCCCCTTTCTTTAGTTTATTTTTCTTTTATTATAAGGGACTAATTAATCTCCAATAAACCTTTCATCTCTAAAATTTTACAATTCTATAATTAGGAATAAAATGTGTTGCCCATCCCTTAATGGAATCTGTAATTGATCATAGGCAATCACTTAAATTTTTACTAACATATGAAGTTTACTAAAGTATGAATCAGGGATCATCTTAGGTTTAAAAAAATATGCCTTTCATCTCCTGTAACACCTCAGGCTCATGGGATCACAAGAGAACTATACCAGTCACATTTAGCTGCTTTGCTTATATAGTTTATGGCCAGAATTGGTTTGTTTTAGATAACACACTCCTGTGCTGTGCCACTGTTGCTAAGATACGGCTGTGTAAATAAAAGTTATTTTAAATATACATCCTGCTGTAGGGAGGAAAGAAAATATGAAAAGTGGTAGGTCAAAGATTTAAACTATCTTTTGAGATAACTGAGACAATGCTTTAGCTAAATCTTTGCATTGATCCCTAAAATAATTATGCTTCACCCTAAAAGTCAGTGAAGAGAGGGGAAGGACCCAGAAGGAGAGTGAGCAAGTCTAAGGCTAGTAATAATGATGAGTTGTTTTGCAGCTCAGTGACTTGACCAGTTTGAAAAGACACTGCTATTGTTGCTACCTGGCTCTGTAAGGTTATTTTGCCCTTGATATTTATGTCTCAGTCTTTTCACAAAAAAAATGGGGGGGGGGATTTGATTTTCATCATTCACAATAGATCAAAAGAGCCCTTATCTAAGGAGTCGCTATTGAAGGCTGAAGGGATTACAACTGGACTGCCCCGTTGCTAAGAGCACTTGGCACTCAGGTCACCTCATGGTGGTAATAGAATAAGCTGTTCCCCATGTACTGGGCATGAACAGGCAAAAAGGCCTGTGACCTCCAAATAACTCAGTGGTTCTTAACCTTTTTTGAGGTACCAAACCCACCATTTTCATATGCACATTCACCGAACTCTTCTTTAGTGATAAATAAAATATGATTTTTTTTTCCAAATTCAAGACATAGGTATATTTTTTTTACTGGTGCACAAAATGAGCCGTGCATGAACATCACCTTGCTCAAAGAACAAAACCAACAAGGTGCATGAACTCACAACAAGTTACGGTATTACTTTATTCTGGCCCCCGTGGCAGAGGTTTCTCTGAACCCCTGAGACTGACTCATGGAACCCCTAGGGTTCGATAGAACCCAGGTTAAGAACCACTGAAATAGCTCCTCCACAGAAACCTGACACCCACAATTAGGTATCTATGTCTTAAAGCCCCAGTGACTTTAACAGTGAGACTAAAGAAGACTGTGTTTTGGAGGGGAGTTTCCGGGCAACTAGCTGTCAACAGGATAGAAGGGTGGTGAGAGACCAGGGGTCCAGAGGGTACCTTGGTTGCCTGGCAAGGGGGAGAGGAGCTGGAAGGGCACTGCAGTATTTCATAGTCAGATTCTGTCTGCTGCAATCACTTCAGCAAGGACAAGCCCAGCTGTCTTAGTTCATTTTTGGTTTTGTGAATGAGGACTGTTCCATCCAGTGGTCGGCAAACTCATTAGTCAACAGAGCCAAATATCAACAGCACAACGATTGAAATTTCTTTTGAGAGCCAAATTTTTTAAACTTAAACTATATAGGTAGGTACATTCCTTATTGAGGTAGCGCCCACACGCGGTATTTTGTAGAAGAGCCACACTCAAGGGGCCAAAGAGCCGCATGTGGCTCACGAGCCGCAGTTTGCCCACCAGGGCTAGCCTATTTCACTTACATTTATGATTCTAAGCTGCATTTTTCTTAGCCACATTCTTATTATCAGGATTTGCCTAATATATGTACTTCCCTCCTTCATTCAGGGTCTAAACAGACTTCTTCTGTCCCCCAGCATGTGTTTATTCAAGAAATGTAACTTGATTTTATATTTAGTAATCAAATAAAGCCCTTTAGCAACTGATAAGTTTTGGAGAAGGGCTTGAAAGCATCACGCCTGCTGCTAGGCCTTGTTAGTCTTTGTATCATTGACTAATACCAAAGGGCCACACTGAGAAAATTCTTTGACACCACTCACTCCAATGAGGAGCTGCTCCACAATTAGGTAACAACTCTTTTCTTTCACTGCCTTTTACTACTGTTATCTTCATTACTATTACTACATGCCCAACTTCTTTACCAGACTCTAAGATGTGTCCACACCTAGGCATTGTATGTCTTAGTACCCCTGGCCTCCCCCCCCCCACACACACACCACCAGTGTCAGTTTCTTGGCACAGGGTTAGCTTTTAGGAAATCCTTTTTAAATAAATGCAAATGATAAGAGCAGAAGACTATTTCTCTATTACTTTAAATAAGATCCGAAGGCAATGGACATTCTTAGTACTTCTCTCAGTTTCTGAGAGGGGGAAATAGGGCTGACCACCTCACCCCTGGTTTGGTTGATTTGTTATGTGTTGCTTTGAGTAATAAGGAGCATAGATCCCACTCATAGGAGTCAGAACTCAAAAATGGTAGGTGATGAGCATTACTCAAACCCATAAGGTTTCATTAACTTGTGCTCTCTTGGTTTTACCCTAGCCTGTCCAATTTCTTTTCATCTGACTCAGGATAACTTATACCTCTTGTTTTTCTGTGTTTCTGTCTTGTCCAGGTCATTAAAATAAATGAATAAAATAAATTACCCTGCTAGTATATAAAAGGTTAGCTTGGAAATTGCTGATGTCTAAACTGCTTGGCTAATATGAGAACACAAACCATATACTTCTCTGCTATGTGCCCCTGGGAATATTCTGGAAGAAAATATTGAGCCATGGGATTTATACTATTTCACAGAAATGGAACTAAAAACAAAACAAGTAGCTCTTGCTGCCAAAGAAAAATGAGGAACGTAAAATCTTGCCAAAAAAGGATACTAAATAAGTAGGAGAACATAGTAATAACAAACTCGGGAGTTCAAACTTACTGTCTTCAAAAATTTCTGTGATTCTAAAGATTTAGATACTATATATAACTGTTACCCAGAAGTTTAAAAAAGCTACACTTTATCGGTATGCATATTTAGAATACAAAGTATTTGTAGTTAGCCATTCTTATGGTTGAGATGTTGTTCCACAATTTAGCAGTCTGTGGCATTGGCTTTCTGCATACTCTAGCATCTAATAAACATCATCTGTAATAATAAATGTGCTAAGGCCTGACCAGGCAGTGGCACAATGGATAGTGTCAAACTGGGACACAGAGTACCCAGGTTTAAAACCCTGAGGTACCAGTTTGAGCATGGCTCATCCGGTTTGAGTGTGGACTTACCAACTTGAGTGCAGGATAGCTGGCTTGAATGTGTAATCTTATGGGTCACTGTTACCCCAATAAATTTAATTGATAAAATAAAATAATTTAGTACAAATAAAAAATAAATTAAATTAAAGTGATAGTTGTTTAATGTACAGTAAAATTAAATGCTAATTGAGTCCTACATATTCCAGGCACTATCTTTTTTACTGTACATATATTACCTCATTTAATTCTTATAGAACCTTATGAGATAAGGCCCATCACTGGTACATTTTCAGGTGAGATAACTGAGGTACATAAAACTTAAGTCATTTGCTTGAGCTGTGGTGGCACAGTGGATAAAGTGTCCATCCGGAATGCTGAGGTCACTGGTTTGAAACCCTGGGCTTGCCTGGTCAAGGCACATATGGGAGTTGATGCTTTTTGGCCCTCCCTCACTTCTCTCTCTCTATCTCTCTCTCCTCTCTAAAATAACTAAATAAAATTTTTAAAAAACTTAAGTCATTCACTCAAGGTGACACAGATGATAAATTGAAAAATTGAGATTTAGGCCCATGCTAAAGGGCTTGAGAACCCACACTCTTAACTACTCTTCTTTAAATCAATATGTTTGCAAACTCTTAGACATGCAAGAGTTTAGTAGAACCCTTTGTTTATATATGAGGACCCTGGGTCTCAGAATTGAGGCAAAGTCCCCAGAGAGTGACAAATCCAGGAGAAAGAGCCAGCTTTCCTGTCTGTGCGTTCATACCTCGAACCTCACTCTGCACTGAGAAAGAGAAATTCACACCCATTGGGTCTTCTGGGCATTTTCAAGAGAGCAAATAAAAGAATATTTGTTTTGAGAGAACGTTCTTATATGGTTTAGAGAGCTTATATAAACTAATAAAATAAACTGGTCTGCAGGAATTATATTTGACCTGAAGCAACAAAATAAGAGTCAATAAAGCAGAAGAAATAAGGAAGAGCGGAAGTGAACAGAATTAAAGCTGGTTTTGATGACTCGCTGTATCTCCAGATATGAGAAGGTATGGATGGCCACTGAGTTTTTCACCCTCAGTTCATCACTTACTAAAACTTTATCTATATAAAATAACAAGAGAGAGGCTGGAGAAAGCATTAAATTTTTAAAGAATTTCTTTTGTCTATGTGTAGTTTGGGGAATGTGTTCATTTTCCTTCGTTACCACTGATCTCCTACTGGATGTGTAATAATGCTGCTAACGTCTCTTATAGCTCAATACAATTCACGTTGTGTGATTTCTTCCTCACAACCATCCTGGGAGATATGTAGTAGAAATTAAATGATCTCCTTTTGTCAAAAGAGGAAAGTGAGGCTCAGAGAAGATAAGTCATATACATGCCCAGTTCCTCCACAGGCTTTGGATGGTCATGGTCTCTTGAAGGATAGTTTTACTGACAACTTCTTTTTCTCCCAAATGTGGTAGCCTATGGCCCAGTAATGTCCTGTAACTTACACCCAGATCTGTCTTTGTATATCACTTTATAGTGCTTTTTGCCCTTTGTATTGATAATAAAGATAGAAAAATAATAAAGATGAGAGCCTCTCTTTCCAAAAAGGAACTTTTGAAGTGATGGAGGTGGAACACCTAGTTACTGTGGACCTTGGGTCTCAATGTCTGTATATACTCACAGACTCTAAGGCAAACTGAGACAAGTACTTAATTATTCAATGACTATAGAAATATGCACCAACCCAGAGAAAAGGTTGTCAAAAAATTTTCAATCACATGTTTATTGGTTAGACTTCAGAGGAGGAAGTTATAAGGGGAAGAAATAAAAATAGAGATATGAATGATATTAGTCTAGCAAATCAGATAAATTCTTACAATAGAATATCAGAGGGTCTGATTTCAGCACAGTCAGCTTTTTTGTCCAAAGATCTGAACAGTGTTTGAAAGAATTGCCCTACTCTGCTGGTTGCTTATGTATAGGTAAATGGTTGTTCTCTGACATAGATAATTAACATTCAGGATTGTATTGGGCCCTTGAAATAGTCTTGTTTTAGTTTGACACAATTATTTAAATAATTTTGGACATGTCATTTGTAATGTTTAGGGTACAGGCTAAGTTGCTTAATAAGGACACCTCAAAAATACTTAGAGTACTTTATTATTTTCCCAGATACTCTGGGGAAGGAACTGGGCTAAGACAGAGCAGGGAGATATCTTGTTTTGTTCCAAGATATCTGGAGCTCTGGTGGGAAGACATGAAGGTCTGGGTGTGATTCAATGATTACAGGCAGGAATTGTCTAGAAGCTCTTTACTGACATGTCTGTACCTGGGCTGGGAGTACTTGAAGGCTGAACTCAGCTGGTTCTGTCAACCCACACATCACCTCTCCATAGAACTTGGACCTGACACAGCAGGGCAGCTAAGTTGCCATCTGATACTGAGTATTCTGAGAGAACCAGGTAAAACTCACATGGCTTCCTCTGGCCAAGCCTTGGAAGTCCCGTAGTGTCACTTTTGTCATACTTCATTGGCTGAAGAAGTTATGTTTTTCAAAGGGAGGAGACAGAGACTGTACTTTTTTAGGCCTTGTTTTAAAACAATTACAGGCAGTGATGCAGGGAATAGAGCATTGGCCTGGGATGCTGAGAACCCAGGTTTGAAACCCTGAGTTCCCTGGCTTGAGCGTGGGCTCACCAGCTTGAGCATCATAGACATGACCCCATGGTTGCTGGCTTGAGCCCAAAGGTTGCTGGCTTGAAGCCCAAGGTTGCTCGCTTGAGCCCAAGGTCACTGGCTTGAGTAAGAGGTCACTAGCTCAGCTGGAGCCTGCCGGTCAAGGCACGTATGGGAAAGCAATCAATGAACAACTAAGGTGCCACAACTATGAGTTGATGCTTCTTCCCATCTCTCTCCTTTCCTCTATGTCCCTCTCTCTCAAAAACAAACAAACAAACAAACAACAGTCACAAATTACGTAAATAAACTAACACTCCAAAGGTGATCATTCCAGGCCTGGGGATGGCCTATGATTTCCAAGGTTTCTTCAATTTCTACCTTTTCCTAGGCAACAGAAAGGGGTGATTGCTGAGAAACCATCTGTAAAGAGATGACTTCAGAGTCTTTGAAAGCTCATCAGCTTGAACTCAGTCAAATGGCCTCATGTGAGTGTAAGAGAACCTGAGAGAACAGTGTGAAGGGACACATGTGCCCGGGTCAAACTGGTGGATGCTGTTTCTAAGTGTAAGAAGAGAAAGAACATTGGGACACAGAGGACCTCAGTATGCCCTCTGTACTTCCCTCCTGCCCCAAATTCCACACATGCTCTAGTCTTTTTATTAATACAACTATTCCTTTCCCCAAAAAAAGGACTACTCAAAATTTCACTCTGTTTCTTCACATAGCACAGGGGCAGGATTTCTGGGGTACTTGGTCTCCTCTGTCACGTCTGACTGGGGTTCCTTCTGCTCTGGGAGACATCATGCAGGAACCAAGGTAAACAGCTATGGCGTGAACCTCCCTGCTGGTTCTGCGCAACTCACCTCTGACTCTATTTTTATGATTTTTTTAATAAAAAAAATCATTTATTTTATTGATTTTACCACCTTTTTTATATATTTAATTCACATATATACTTAGGTATGCTATTGTCTTAGTTATATTTAATAAGTAAATATAATAAATACTAAATGTAGCCTAGTAATACCTGTTTAAATCACATGATATTTAAATGCATATTGACCTCTGATAAAGCAATTTGTTCCTTATTGCACTTTCTATTTAGTTCTTTTTTTACAAAAAATTTTGGGGTGATATTGGTTATTATATGATGAAGAAATAAACTATCTTTTTAAAAAATTCCAGTGTTATTTTCTTTTCTGTCACTGCAGCTGAAATTTACCCAAACTAATAACAGCATTTATCACAAAATAGCTTAAATTATCTACACTTATTTCAGTTTTATATTTAAGGATGACTTCTTAAACAAGACTATGTATTTTAGCAATTTAGGATTCAGTAGCATCTACTTGTTTATTGTCAGTCATCGTGTTCAATGATTTCAACAGTTGCTGTACTGCAGAGCACAGAGAAAAGAGCAGATGGTCAAGAGGAAGAATCACAGCAAACTTGGCACCCATTGTTACTGTCATCACCACTTCTTTTGCTTTTAAATGAGAAAAGTCATGATAGTTTTTGGAAATGTTCCTACAGACTCAGGTAAACCCAGGGATGTTGAGATAAGGATTAGAAGGCAATCCTCTCATACTTGTTTACTCCTTGTCCCACCAACTACAAGGCCACCTGAACATTCCACATGGAATTTTTAGGTGAGGAGTAGGTGTTCAGTTGCTTTGTGCAACTCCTACTCAACCCCTGACTCTCTAAGGACAATTTGGACACGGGTTACATGTGACAAGTGTTGAAATAAACTTCTAGGCCTGAAATGGAGCCTCTCCTGCCCAAGGTGTTACATCAACAAACTGAAACTTAGAAAACTTTCTTTCCCCTGTAAATCTTCCAGTTGACCAGCAATGCTGTCTATCCAGTTATCCAATCCCAAAACAAGAAGCCAACTCTGGGTTTTATACTCAGTTTCTGGTTACTTATTTATTTTCCACATTTTTCTTCTTTGTTTTTCTTTTTTCTTTCTCTTATAAAACTTCCTGTCTTTCCCCCTCCCCCCATTTTGCAATTCTGTGGATCTTTGGAAATGAAGTCTGCATTTAATGAAGTGTTAACTGAAGTTTGTTTGTACTACCTAAGTTATCTTCCTTATTTTTAACACAGGCTATCTTAATTTTTGCTAGTATATGTGTTGCTTAATTCTTTTTAAAATCCTCAAATGCATATTTTAGAATGCTGAAATCAAAATGATACAGTAAAACCCTGGTTAATGAGATTGATTAGGTAAGAAGTAGTTCTGGTAACTAGTGCTTGATAAAAGAAAACATTACTTTCATTTCAAAAATTGTCACAGCAAAATAATTGGAAATGTATTAGCGAATCAGGGTTCCCATGTAGAACCTACTTTCAGTGATTCTCACTGTAAAACCACCAAGAATGATGGCGGCAGTGGGGCAGTCTCTCCAAGGTGGCTCACCATAAGCAACTTATTCCAAGAGAAAAGGCCATCAAGAAACCAAGATCAAAGTCTGAACAGAATGTGTATGAATACAGTTTTCCAAAATGCCCTTTAGTTCAGTCTTCATGAATTCACACCCAAGTCTGACAGCAAGGGAGTTGCAATTAAAAATAGAACAAAAAGAAAATGAACAAAATGGAAAATGTCAACCATATGTTTGGGCTTCAAATGTGAGATGGAGCTAGCAGCATGGACATCAGCACCCTTCATACTGAGCACCTACCGGCGCTGTCTGGACACCGATAGACAGACATTTATTAATGAGGCCACCCTAAGATTTCTAGAGGCCCTGAGGCTGAAGACATTATTATTCTCCTATGTGAACAACCAATAAAAATAATAATTATTATTATTATTCCAGAGTGTTAAATACATGTAAAATTTAAATTATGATTTTGCTAGAAAGCCTAAATCAATGAATTTTTAAATGGCAAAGAAATTATTTACCATTGTGTTTTTTCCTGCCTTTATTTTGTTAGTGTCCTAATCATATACCTTCCCTGATTTAGGGTATCCAGGTTGGTTTTAATAACAGTCTCTCTGGAGAGGAGTGGGCTGGGTAATAGCACTCCTGACACAGATAACATCTTGCTGAACACAAAACTGCTCTGACACAGCAGGCATCTGAAGAGACAGAGAGCATAGCCAGGGCACAGTGGAGCCAGAGGAGAAGCAGGGCAGGTTCCACAGGCAGTCAAGGGTACTGGTGCATAGGGAAGGACCTGGAAAGCACCATGCTAAAAGAAGTAAGCCAGTCAGAAAAAGACAAGTACCATATGACTTCACTTATATGTGGAATCTAATGCTCAAAATAAAAAAAAAAACAAAATAGAAACAGACTCGTGGATACAGAGAACAAGTTGACAGCTGTCAGAGGGCAAGGGGACTTGGAGCTGGGTGAAAAGGTGAAGGGATCAGGCAGAGAAAAAAACTCACAGACACAGACAGCAGTATACTGATAACAAGAGGGAAAGGGATGGGCAGGAGGTAGAAGAGGGTAAAGGAGGATAAATGGTGATGAAGACTGGACTTGGGGTAGTGAACACACAATACAGAATACAGGTAATATATTATAGACATGTACACCTGAAACCTATATAATTTTATTTACCTATGTCATGCCAATAAATTGAATTAAGAATACATACATAAGTGTGTGATCAAATATATAATAATATATTGTAAATAATTAATCTTGGTGTTTCAAAGTTTTGAGGTGTCATAATCATAAATCTTGTATTAAAAATTCACATAGATGTACAAATAGAATATGGAGGTAATTAGATTTAATGTGCAAAGAATCATAACAGCCCTGAAAGTTATTTTCTGTTATATTTCATTTTCTATCATTTTGCTTTTGTTATCATAGTTCAGGAGCAAAGAAGAAGCCACACCGAGCCAGTGGGGAGCACCGAGGAGCCGTGAGCCTCCACTGCTTATAGAAACAAAAGAGTGGGGGTGAGGCTGAGAGCCCAGAAAGGCTCTCAATTTAAGGAAAACAGTAGAAAATATCACTCACAGCCACTTGCTTGGGGACCTGGGAACTAGGTGTGATGAAAGAGCTGGCTTGTTTTACAATGAGAAAGGGGGAGAGAGAGAGAGAGCTGGTGACAAACACTGGAATGCACTGGAGGATCTGAGCAGAGGGACTAATCCAGTGCGGAAAACAACCATACCTGGGGGAGGTGCTGGAGGTGGCCATTGCAAGAGGGATTAATCCTTCCCCAGAAAACAAGACTAAAGTGGTTCCGGGTCAACCTTCTAAAATATCTCTCCAGCTCCAATCAGCACAAAAAAGACACAGCTGAAAATAAGAAGTGGGGAGGAGGGGTAGTAACTCAGGTCTCCATGGATATCTGAGATACACCCCCCCCTACTGAAATGGAGGAAGCACCCTGCCCCTAGAGAGAGTAACTGGCAGGTCAGGCCTTCAGAATTTCAGGTTACACCCAACACATTCTTGATAAAGTTTTAAATAAGCCCCCTGCTGAGATCAGTAAAAAAGACTACCACAAAGTTAATAAAACAAACAAATCAAGACTTCAAAGGGGCTCTATTAAAAAAAGCCAAATTCCACAGTGGATTACAAACAACAGCAGAAGCCAACCCAAGAAGACCTAGAAATAACACAACTAAAAATTTGAGGCAGACAACACCAAGCCTAGACTCAACCAGCTCTACAAACAACACACCCAAACACACAGACATAATGAAAAGACAGAAAAGTGCAATCCAAATGAAACCACAAGAAAATCCTCCAGGAAATGAACTGAGTGATATGGAAATAACCAAACTTCCAGATGCAGAGTTTAGAATAATGATTGTTAGGATGCTTAGGAATATTAGAACAACAATGGATGGTCATCATGAACACCTAAATAAAGAGATAGCAAGTATAAAAAGGACATTGAAATATTAAAAAAGAATCAGTCAGAGATGACAAATATGATATCAGAAATGAAGACCACAATGAAAGGAATTAAAAGCGGGATGAATGAAGCTGAGGATTGAATCAGCAAGTTGGAAGACAAGATGAATAAAGGCATGGAAGCAGAGCAGAAAAAAGAAGAGACTCCAAAAGTCTGAGGAAACTCTAAGAAAGCTCAATGACAACATGAAGAGAAATAACATCCGCATCATAGGGGTTCCTAGAAGAAGAGGAGAAAGAACAAGGGATAGAAACTTTATTCAATCAAATCATAGCTAAAAACTTCCCTAAATTGATGCAAGGAAGGGTCTCACAAGTTCAAGAAGCACTGAGATCTCCATTAAAGAGAAACCCAAAGAAACTTACACCAAGACACATCATAATTAAAATATCAAAGCTAAGTGATAAAGAGAAAATATTTAAAGCTGCTAGAGAAAAAAAGCCTATCACCTACAAAGGAGCACCCATAAGGATGACATCTGACTCCTCATCAGAAAAACTTGAGGCTAGAAGGGAATGGCAAGAAATATTCAAAGTAATGCATAACAAGACCCTACAACCAAGGCTACTTCATCCAGCAAGGCTATCATTTAAAATTGAAGGAGAAATAAAAAGCTTCCCAGACAAAAAAAAAAAAAAAAAAAACTCAAGTAATTCATTACAATGAAACCAATGCTGCAGGAAATGTTAAGAGGCCCGTTGTAAACAAATCAAAGTGGGAAAAGAATATAGCAAAAGAGGAATACACCTTGAAAAATAAAATGGCAATAAACAACTACATATCAATAATAACCTTAAATGTAAATGGATTAAATGATCAAATCAAAAGATATAGGGTAGCTGCATGGATAAGAAAACAGGACCCGTACATATGCTGTCTACAAGAGACACACCTTAAAATAAAAAATGCACATAAACTGAAGGTAAAAGGATGAAAAAAAATATTTCAAGCAAATGGAAATGAAAAAAATGCTGGAGTAGCAATACTTATATCAGACAAAATGGACTTTAAAACCAAGAGATAAAGAATGTCACTACATAATGATAAAGGGAACAATCCAACATGAAGATATAAACATCATAAATATCTATGCACCTAATGTAGGAGCTCCTAAATATATAAAACAAACTTTGATGGATTTAAAGGGCGAGATTAACAGCAATACTATAATAGTAGGAGATTTCAATACTCCACTTACATCACTAGATAGATCCTCAAGAAAGAAAATTAACAAAGAACAGCAGACTTAAAGAACACACTAGATCAACTGGATTTAATAGATATCTTCAGAACTTTTTACCCTAAAGCAGCAAAATATACATTATTTTCAAGTGCTCATGGTACATTCTCCAGGATAGATCACATGTTAGGATATAAAAGCAATCTCAACAAACTTAAGAAGATTGAAATCATATCAAACATTTTCTCTGATCACAATGGCATGAAACTAGAAATCAATCACAACAGAAAAACTGAAAAATACTCAAACACATGGAAACTAAATAGCATGTTTTTAAATAACGAATGGATTAACAATGAAATCAAAGAAGAAATAAAGAAATTCCTAGAAACAAATGATAATGAACATACACCAACTCAAACTTTATGGGACAAAGCTAAAGCAGTCCTAAGAGGGAAGTTCATAGCACTACAGGCATTCCTTAAGAAGCTTAAAAAAGCTCAAATAAACAACCTAACCTTGCATCTAAAAGAACTTGAATAAAGCAGCAAGTAAGGCCCAGAAGTAGTAAAAGGAAGGAAATAATAAAGATCAGAGCAGAAATAAATGACATAGAGGCTAAAGAAACAATTCAGAGGATCAATGAAACCAAGAGCTGGTTCTTTGAAAGGATAAACAAGATCAATGAACTTTAACGACACTCAACAAAAAAAGAAGAGAGAGGACTCAAATTAATAAAATTAGAAATGAGAGTGGAGAAATAATAACCGACACAACAGAAATACAAAATATTGTAAGAAAATACTAAGTAGAACTGTATGCCAAAAAATTAAACAACCTAGATAAAATGGACAAATTTCTTGAAACATATAATCTTCCAAAAATCAATCTGGAAGAATCAGAAAACCTAAACAGACCGATTACAACAAAAGAGATTGAAATAGTAATCAAAAAGCTCCCAAAAAAGAAAACCCCTGGGCCCAATGGATTCACTGGTGAATTCTACCAAATACTCAAAGAAAAGCTAACTCCTATCCTTATCAAACTATTTCAAAAAATTCAAGAGGAAGGAACACTACCAAGTTCCTTTTATGAGGCGAGCATAATTCTGATTCCAAAACAAGGCAAAGACAACACAAAGAAAGAAAAATTATAGGCCAATATTCCTGATGAATTTAGATGCTAAAATACTCAACAAAATATTAGCAAACTGGATCCAGCAATACATGAAAAAAATCATACATCATGATCAAATGGGATTTCTTCAGGGGAGGCAAGCATGGTACAACATTCGTAAATCAATTAATGTTATTCAACACATGAACAAAAGGAAGGAGAAAACCCACATAATATTTTCAATAGATACAGAAAAAGCATTAGATAAAATCCAGAACCCATTTATGATCAAAACTCTTAGCAAAGTGGGAGTACAGGGAACATACCTCAACATAATAAAAGCCATTTATGACAAACCCACAGTCAACATCATAATCAATGGACAAAAATTAAAAGCAATTCGTCTAAAATCAGGAACAAGGACAGGGTATCCACTTGTACCACTCTCATTCAACATAGTACTGGCAGTCCTAGCTACAGCAGTCAGACAAGAAGAAGAAATAAAAGGCATCCAAATTGGAAAAGAAGAAGTAAAACTATCATTATTTTCAGATGATATGATACTGTATAAAGAAAACCCTATAGGCTCAATCAAAAAACTACTGGACCTAATAAATGAATTCAGCAAGGTGGTAGGATATAAAATTAACACACAGAAATCAGAGGCATTTCTGTACACGAACAAGGAAATGTCAGAAAGAGAAATTAAGGAAACAATCCTCCTCCCTATTGCAACAACAACAACAAAAAAGTACCTAGGAGTAAATTTAACCAAGGTGGTTAAAGACTTGTACTCAGAACATTATAAAACATTGATAAAAAAAATCAAGGAAGATACAAACAAGTGGAAGCATATACCGTGTTCATGGTTAGGAAGAATAAACATCATTAAAATGTCCATATTAACCAAAGAAATTTATAAATTCAAAGCAATACCAATTAAAATACCAATTTATACTTCAAAGATATAGAACACATATTCCAAAAATTTATATGGAACCTGAAAAAGAACACGAATAGCCTCAGCAATCTTAAAAAGGAAAAATAAAGCAGGAGGTATCACTCTTCCAGATATCAAGGTCTACTACAAGGCCATTGTACTCAATACAGCCTGGTACTGGCATAAGAACAGGCACATTGATCAATAGAACAGAACAGAGAACCCAGAAATAAACCCACATCTTTATGGACAATTGATATTTGACAAAGGAAGTAAGAGCGTACAGTGTAGTAAAGACAGTCTCTTTAACAATGGTGTTGGGAAAACTGGACAGCTACCTGCAAAAAAAATGAAACTAGACCACCAACTTACACCATGCACAAAAATAAACTCAAAATGGATAAAGGACTTAAATGTAAGCCGTGAAACCATAAGCACTCTAGAAGTAAACATAGGTAGTAAACTCTCCGACATCTATCGAAGCAATATATTTGCTGATTTATCTCCACAGGCAAATGAAATAAAAGACAGGATAAACAAATGGAACTGTATCAAACTAAAAAGCTTTTGCACAGCTAAAGACAATATGAACAGAATAAAAAGACAAACCACACAATGGGAGAACATATTCATCTGATAAAGGGTTAATAACCAAAATTTATAATGAACTCGTAAAACTCAACACCAGGAAGACAAACAATCCAATCAAATAATGGGCACAAGAAATGAATAGACACTTCTCCAAAGAGGACCTACAGATGGCCAATAGGCATATGAAAAAATGTTCAACATCACTGATCATTAGAGAAATGCAAATTAAAACCACAATGAGATGTCACCTCACACCAGTCAGAATGGCGCTCATTAACAAAACAACATATTATGGGTGCTGGAGAGGATGTGGAGAAAGGGGAACCATCCTGCACTGCTGGTGGGAATGCAGACTGGTGCAACCACTGTGGAAAACAGTGTGGAGATTCCTCAAAATTTAGAAATGGAACTGCCCTTTGACCCAGCTATTCCACTTATAGGAATATATCCCAAGGACACCATATCACCGACTGAAAAAAAGAAATGCACCCCCATGTTTATAGAAGCATTGTTCACAATAGCAAAGAGCCGGAAACAGCCCAAGTGTCCATCAGTGGACGAGTGGATTAAAAAGCTTGGTACATATATACAATGGAATACTATGGCGCCATGAAAAATAAGAAAATATTACCTTTTGGAACAATATGGAGGGGCCTGGAAACTATTATGTTGAGTGAAATAAGTCAGGCAGAAAAAGAAAAATATTATATGACCTCACTCATTTGAGGAATGCAAGAAACAGTGAGAACTGAGGAAAGGAATAGAGACAGAGGAGCGATCAAAGGGACCAGAGTAAAAGATTACAGAGGGAAAGGGGATGATAGGATGGGATAAACGGGAAGGGAAGGGGAGAGGGCACTGTAGGGAGGGGGTTAAGGGAGATGTTGAGGGGAATATAGTGGAGGGGGGATGCAGTTAGGGTCACCGTAGAATCTATGTAAAAAACAAATAATTTAAAAAAATAAAATGAAAGTGTTCAGTTTGGGGAAAATTGAACTGTTTGGCATTGTCTGCAGTAATCAACCAGCTAATAGTTTTAGTTTTTCCTAATGATGCAGATGCAATCCCAGTCATACCAAACCAACTGGGGGAAGGACAAAAGGCAGAGATTATAAAAGTTAGAAACTGAAATACATGCAATTAATAAGGCTTAACTGTGGAAAACTAAGGGTGTTATGCGTTCTTGGGCTTTCTTGTGATGCATTCCGAAGCAGAGGAAATTCGCTTGGCGAGCCAACTCCCCACGTAGCAAATAGGGTGTGGGCAGAAACCGGTAGCATTAGAGGGAGGGAACAGAAAATGAGGGGATTAAAAAAAAAAAAGAACGCTGAATAAAAAGTTTCAAGTCAAAAACAGAGAAGAAATACCCTGGCCCCTTCTACTTCCCCCACCCCAAATTTCTATTCCTCTTTATTGTGTTAAAGGAAAGAAATAAGAGCTGTGAGATCATTTAGAGGCAGCATCTTTCCTCTGCTGTGTGATGCTCAATTTCGCTTCTGGACTATAAAATGAACTAATTGTTTCGCTTAACTTTCTAGATAATTATATGCCTTCCTCTGAATAGTCAACAATTTTTTAAGCTTTGTTTGGGTCTTAGATTATAGTTTTCTTGCAATAAGCACTGTTGAATGTTATATATGGATATTAAAAGACCACAAGGCAGCCTCTTACACCTCTTCCTTTCCTACATCCATATATAGTATGTATTGGGTAGATCCACTTCTGACTGAAGCTTTACTTAAATAAAATATGAAAGATAAATGTGACAAGGTACAATGTGGAAGATATGGAAGGGTAAAGTCAGAAGAGGACACTGAAAGCATATTTCAGTCTATTTAATATAGCTTCCTAGACAATGCACAACTGGATATATCTTTTGGAGGAAATAGCACCAAAACAAATAAAAATGCTACTATACAGTACATTTTTCTCCAAAGAAACCACCCAGAGTTCTCAATTTGGATATATATCCTTAGGGTATTTTGCCAGAAATAATTTATCCTTCTTCGTGTTCACAGGTTTAAAGAAATCTTTCACATTTCCCCCTCATTTTTAGAGGCAAATTTATACCTATGAGATATACCCCTGGCTTAGCCTATGTTTCAATGCACTTTTCCACTGGCAAAATCCAATCAGTATTCATTATCTTTGGTCTCACAGAAAATTGGCTTAGTGGATTCCAGGATATTGGCTAAAGATGACTTATACATAGTTACAGCCTTGGTTGTTGGGTTGTTATGACTATCATGTTCTAATTCAGATTCCAGACTTCTGAGAGATATAATAAATTAGGAAGAGCTGAGGTCAAGCATCAGTTCCTAGTTCATTCACCTATGGCCAGGCTCAGGGTTGAAAGTGGGAAAAGTAGCCTGCATATTAAAAACATGGCAGAGGGTTGGTTTTAGTTCAACAATTCTTTTCTAATCAAGTTTACTTGCTAAAAACATGACAGCTTTCAGGGAAATGGGGTGAGAAGAAAGCTCCAAAACTATCGACTACAAACTCTAACTAGGGTTTATTCACCAACAGGATTAAAAAGAACTAGGGAAATAAATTGTTTGGAATAGATATACTTGGGATGTTATTTATTTATTTATTTTTTAAAAAGAGCTGTTGAATTGCTCTTCAGGCTTGAGGACATTGTATGGTGACAATGACAAAACAGAAAACCCAGAGGGTATCTTACCTCAGCAATAAATAAGCTAGAAGGCTTACTCTTCATTCAAGGTCAAGGAAAGGCAGAATAGCTTAGCTGGCATTGTTCCTCACACAAGGCCACTGAAATAGAACAAAAAGAATTTCAAATAATTATGTCCTTCTACTGAGTTTTGTTGTTTTCTTCTAAGCATGGTGTCCACATAATCACAATAAGATATCATGGTAAGTCATTTTTAATTCTGATTATTCTCAGCCAAGTGGCATTGTCTATAAAATGTTCTGATTATTCTCAGCTAAGTGGCATTGTATATAAAATGTCACCAAAATTTTACATGGTCCCAAATGTTTTATTCTTAATGTCATATTTATAGTAATAATAACACATTTTATTTTTAATGTAAATGCTTGCTATATTGTTAGTTGCAATATTATCTTCCATTTAGAAATAGTAACAATAAAAAAGAAAAGAACTTATGCATAACCCTTAACTTTTAAATAAAATTCTTAGCATATAAAAGTCTGCAATAATATAGACAAACTTATTTTTAATTTATGTTGGAAGGTAGAGGCTTAGCACAGCTAATTTATTATTTAAAAAGAAGAATAAAATTGAAGAAATATCTCTACCTTATGTTTAAGGTGTAAAATATAGCTACATTAATCAAGACAGTGTGATATTGGTGCCGAGATAGACATCTAGATCAATGAAACAGGATAGAGAACCCAAAAATGGCCCCAACTTATCTTTGAAAAATGTAGTTTAAAAATAAGGACATCAACTGAAACATCACACTTAATACAAAAACTAATTCAAACTAGATCATAGACATTAAATATAGAACACAAAATATAAATCATTTAGGAAAAACATAAGAGAAAATCTTGAAATTCTAGACAAAGATCTAAGATTTGACACCAAAAAGACAATTTATGAAAGGAAAGATTGATATATTGGACTTCATCAAAATTGAATACTTATAGTCTTCAAAAGATCTTAAGAGGATGAAAAAGATAAACTATAGACTGGGAAATAAATATTTGCAGACCACATATCAGACAAAGGACTAATATCTGTAATAATACATAAAGAATTCTCAAAAATCAACAGTAAAAAAAATCCAATCAGAAAATGAGCAAAAGACATGAACAGACATTTAAGATATACAGATGGCAAATAAGTATTTGTAAAGGTGTTCAACTTCATTAGCCATTAGGGAAATGCAAATTTAAACCATGATATGATAATTACTATACTTGTGCGAAGATGACTAAAATAAAAATAATGACAACACCAACTACTGGAGAGGGTATGAAGAAACTGGATCATTTATACAATGCTGATGTAAATATAGTATGGTACAGCAACTCTGGAAAAACAGTTTGACAGTTTCTTATAAAAACTAAATATGTAATTACTATGCAACCCTCCATTTGTACTCTTGGGCACTTACTCCAGAAAAATGGAATTTTATGTTCACATGAAAAAAACTATATACAAATCTTCACAACAACTTTATTTATTTATTTATTTATTTATTATTTTTTAAAGCAAGGTTGGGGGTTGGACAGACAGGAAGGGAGAGAGATAAGAAACATCAGCTCACAGTTATGGCACCTTAGTTGTTGATCAATTACTTTCTCTCTCTCTCTCTCTCTCTCGCTCTCTTTTTTTAATTAAATGAGAAGTGGGGAGGTAATGAGACAGACTTATACATGCGCCCTGACCAGGATCTATCCAGGATGCCTCCTCCCAGGTGATGCTCTGCTTATCTGTGACTGCTTCTCCATTGCTCAGCAACCGAGCTATTTTAGTGCCTGAGGCGAGGCCATGGAGCCATCCTCAGTGCTTGGGGCCAACTCACTTGAGCCATTTGAATCATGGCTGTGGAAGGGGGAGAGAGGGACAGAAGAGGAGGGTAAGGGGTGGAGAAACAAATGGTCACTTCTCTTGGGTGCCCTGACCAGGAATCAAACTGGGACTTCCACACTTTCAGTGATGTACTATTACTGAGGCAACCAACCAGGGTCTCAATTGCTTTCTCATACATGCCTTGACCCAGAACTTCAGCCAGTCAATGACCCCTTGCTCAAGCCAGCGACCTTGGGCTTAAGCCAGCAACCTTGGGGTCATGTTTGTGATCCCATGCTCATGCTGGCTACCCTGTGCTCAAGCTGTGTGAGCCTTCTCTCAAGTTGGTGACCTTAGGTTTTTGAACCTGGATCTTCAGCACTTCAGGCCAATACTCTATTCACTGCACCACTGCCTGGTCAAGCTTTACAACAACTTTATTGATAATAAGCCCAAACTGGAAAAAAACTCATATCGTAAAACATATGAGTGGTTAAGCAAACTATAATATACCATACTAGAAAATACTACTCTGTCCCAAAATATAATAAGCCAGTAATACATAAAACTTCCTGGATGAATCTCTGGGAAATTATACTGAGTAAAAAAGAAAAACAAAAAAAACTTCTATCAAATATATAGAACTTATGGAATAAGTTTAGAACTTATATATAAATTATAACTTATATAAGTTATATATAAGTTATATCATGTATGGTATATAAGTTATTATAATAACATAATAATTATACTACTTTCTAGTAATGAAGCAAGCTCAAGTCTGTTTGGGCTGGTATTTCAAGGTCCTGAGTAGCTACATAGTGGTATAAAGAAAGGGACATGAAATCCATGTGGAATGTCCTTTTGGCTTGTGGATTTCTTGCACTATGAGTGAAACATGGCTGCAAAAGTTCTCATTATCAAGAACAAGACAGACCTGTAATTAACCAACTACCAACAGCTGAAGGGACTGAGTGCTTGAATCCTTCAGGAGAGATCATCTGACTGGTATACCAGAGCATGCACTACAAGCACAGATCAATATCAACATTTCTAAATGATGCTTCCAGTGACTGAGAAAACAGGCTCATGGCCAATATTCACACCTAGGAAAGCCATAGCAAGATACCATTACTAATTAAAATCCCCTTAGTGGGAAATAAACAATCCCTGAAAAATCTGTAAGTGTTAAATAGATTTCAGAATAGAAATTAGAAATCTGAGGCACTTTGCATTTTTGTTTAGAAACTTGCTATTTGGATTCATTGATCCAGGTATTAAAAAATGACCTGGGTATATGACTGGAGTGTTTGCATATAACCCACCCTTTAAGAGATCATTTGTATTAGAGGCATGGAACAAAATTTATAAATCTCATAATAAAATCAAGAAGGAGTTAGGTTAAAAGGGTTAGTGGATATATTCAATTTACTAAATATAAATGCTTAGACTAAGATTCAAAAGCTAAGGTCATGAGAAGGAGAAAATACTCTCTTCTAAATAGAAACAAATAATTATAAATGAAATGCATATATTATAACTGTGTTTAATGAGTGCTCTTTTTTTAACTGTAACTAATTTAGGTAGAGTGTCATACTCTATCAAATGATTCTAACAAATCTGGAAAGACCAAGATCATGCATAAGCATTTAAGTAACCCAGATGACAAAACAAGAGTCAAGTAAGCCAGCCCTCTTAACACCGTGAGATTAGAGCCTCCACTTAGAAGTCTAATAACAGCTATGGACTCTCTCTCTGTCTGTGGCTGATCTGAATGGACACTTCGCCCAAGAAGACATATAAATGGCTAATAGATATATGTAAAGATGGTCAACCTCACTGGCTATTAGAAAAGTGCAAATCAAAACTACGATGAGCTACCACCTCACATCTGTTAGATTGGCTATTTTCAAAAACACAGGCAATAACAAGTGCTGAAGAGGTTGTGGAGGAAAAAGAGCCCTCGTTCACCGCTGATGGAAATGTAACTGGTATAGCCACTATGGAAAACAGTATGGAGGTTTCTTAAAAAATAAAAATAGACTTACCATATGACTCAGCAGCTCATCTTTTGGATATCTACACCAAAAATCTGAAAACATTTATTCCCAAAGATATATGCACTCCTATGTTTATTGCAATGTTATTCATGGTGGTCAAGAATGGAAACAACCAAAGTGTCCTTTGATAGATGATTGGTTAAAGATAATGTGGTACATGCACACAATGCACACCACTCAGCCATAAGAAAAGATGAAATACTGCCATTTGCAACAACATGGATGGAACTTGAGAATATCATGCTAAGCAAAATAGGTCAGATATAAGAAGTTAAGAACCATATGATTTTACTCGTATGTGGGATATGAAACTAAAAGCAACAAATGAACAAGTAAGAAAAACAAAAACTCATAGACATAGACAACAGTATGGTGGTTACTAGAGGGAAGGCATAGTAGTAAAGCATAAAGGATATCAAATATATGCTGATTAAAGATGACTTAATTTTGGGTGATGGACACACAATGATATATAAAGATGATATATCATAGAAATATAACCTTATTATAATCTTATTAACCAAAGTCATCCTAATAACTTTAATTAAAAAAGAATATCTAGAATTGCAAGCATAAAATTGCCTCAGCTAAAAGCTAACTTATCTAGAATTAAAAGTATCAAACCACTTCAGAGAGACTTCAGCAATTCCAATTAGTATTCCCATGTTACAGATATAAAAACTGAGGCAGAGAAAGTACATTACTTGCCCAGGTCACATTGCTGTGAGGTGGTGGAGGTGATTTTTGAACTCAGGAAAACAAAATTTAGCTGCAAATTGTTTATAGTGATAATGATATCCTAGGTTTTTCAGTTACAATTGGTAGCCTTAGTGAGCAAGTCATCTGATCTTACTAAGCCTGAGGTTCATCATCTACAAAATGTGGAGTATGGGTCATATGACTCTTATGTTTGACTTTTATGTTCGTTTCCAACTCCAACATTCCACAAGAATAACTGAACATTGGGGATGTGATATAGGAATCATGATCCTGTTAAGGCTATATTTAATAAAATTAAAAATGTCTTAAGTCAGGTTTTTTCCCGATTAAGAACAGAATTTGGCCAAAACATTTAACATTGAAAATGATTCTATGAACATCGACAATATTTAAATATTTAAGTGAACCAAAGAATAGGTCTATCTTCTGTGCTTTCAGATTTAATGTACTTTTCTGAATGAATATCAAAGTAAAATATGGACCGATGTGAAGGATCAGGTACCTAAATGGTACAAATAGCCGACTGAATTAATGGAAGAATATATTTGGCATTTAGTGAGTTGCTTGTGATGCTGATATTGGAAATGAGTCTACCTTGTATTTCTGATAAAAAAAAAAAGCATGTAACAGCAGAAGCAAGAGACTACTCTTCATTATCATAATAACAATTGATCATGATATTAATAATAATATGTCATAAAATGATGTGCAATAAGCACGTATTATTTTTATTAGTTAACTTCCTCAGAAGTTAGTGTTTTTTACTTTTTACTTGGAAGTAATTCTAGATTCATAGGAAGTTGGCTTTCACCAAGTTTTCTCCAACAGTAGCATCTTATATAATTATCATACCTTTTCAAAAGTAGAAATTTGACATTGGCATAATGTGTGTATATAGTTTTATGTCATAAGAGTTTGTTTTAAACCTTAGGAAAAAATGCCTTTGTTTTGTTTGTTTGTTTGTTTCATAATTAAGGTGCTTTTTCACCTACCTATTCTGTTGGTTGAAATTTTCACTTGGGGCTGAAATTTTAACAGGAGAAAGCCTGTTTGAATAATGAGCTAGCTTCATGCTCAGGTTGCCGTATTAAGCACTGCTTAAGAAATCTTCAGCATTAGCTAAATTTTATTCTAATTTGTACAGCAGCTAGATTTTATCCTATTTTATAGGTAAATTTGTTGCAAAGAAAAGTATTTGAGAAGTCCATTAAAACATTTTTTAAATAGTAGAATGAACACTTGAAAATATGCCTACTGAAGTCACAACAGGTGTTTCAAAATCTATATAGAGTTGAGCCTAAAACAACGCAAGGGTTAGGGCTGCCTACCTCTACCAACCACAGTTAAAAATCTGCATATAAACTTTGTCTCCCCCAAAACTTAACTACTAATAACCTACTGTTGAACTTCTGTTTATATTGATCATATAAACAGTTGATCAGCCCTTATTTTGTATGCCATATGTATTATATACCATATTCCTAAAAGAGCTAGTAAAAAATCATAAGGAAAATACATTTATAGTACTGTATATATTTATTGAAAAGTTTCTGCATATACGTGAACCTGCGCAGTTAAAACCTGAGTTATTTTAGGGTAAACAGTACTTTTAATTTACAATTTTCTTTTCCTCTAGCAGCTGTTTGATCTTACCTGCTTAAGCTTTGTTTGGAGCACTTTTCTCTGTATAACTGATCTTGTCAGAAGTCTACAATTATTTTACTGTTATTGTTGGTCTCTGACTTTGGTGGTAAGTTTGCCCAAGTTCCCTCTGACACACACAGTGGGTTACTCGCCCTCAGTTCCCTCCGTGGTGAGTGTGGAAGAACTATGTTGTAGAAAGGGCAGACCAGCGCCTAAGTCCCAGCTTTAGCTCAGCTAGATTGTGCTACACATTCTCTGCTAACTCTCTATTTCTTTACTGCTAAAAAGTAAGCTATAAATTCAAAAACATCCAAGATACTTTCTGGGTTAAATTCAATAATTCTCTGTTTTCTCCAATTCCTCTGGGGCACACAAATTTAATCCTATAGCCAGTGGTTCCCTAGTGTGAGGTATTACCAGCAGGAACATAGCTCCACTTCTTTGAAAGGACACAGCTGGTATGCTCGAGACATCAATGGTAGCCTGGATGATGGGCTGGAGAATCTTATCAGCTGCAGAAGTCTGGCTTAGCCATGACCCTGACTTTTGCGCACTGTAGGCGAGGCAACTTTGTCATGCTGCGTTCCAAGCAATTGCCAAACCTCTAGGTTAATGGATGATGCATGGTGCAATAGGAAATGGGATTTGGAGCCTGACCTTAGTTGAAATCCCAACCTGCCTCTTCCTAGCTGTATTTATAGATAGATAACTGTATCAGGACTGCAGGGGGACCCATGTAGGTCCTCCGGACAGAATTCTAAGAACAAGCACAGAGTAGTTTTACTTTACCTCATTTTAACTGTCTTCTGGACAAAGATGCTCCTGGACCCAGCAGTGTGGTTTCCAGCCAGTCAGAAGTCAAAGGCCTGAGAGTGAATCCTACTCTTAAAAAGTGAAGTTGGCCCTGGCTGGTTGGCTCATTGGTAGAGTGTCAGCCTGATGTGTGGATGTCCTGGGTTCAATTTCTGGTCAGGGCACACAGGAGGAGCACCCATGTTCTTCTCCACCCTTCTGCCTCTTGCTTATCTCTCTTTCTTTCTCTCTCTTCTCTTCTTTTCTCTTCTCTTCCTGCAGCCATGGCTTAATTGGAGCAAGTTGCCTCAGGTGCTGAGAATGGGCTCCATGGCCTCCGCCTCCGGCACTGAAAAATGGCTCTGGTTGCAAAGGAGTAATGAGCACAAATGAACATTAGTATTACAGATCTTCAGATTTGGAAAAATACTTTAATTATAACTGAGTTCTCAATATTTCACACTATCCTGACCAGTGATTGTCAATTCTCTGCTTCTATATCCCCAATCATGGGTAATTCATTATCTCCCAGAATAAATGGTTTAATTTTCTGCCTCCTTAATTGCCTTCCTAATTCTGTCCTTCCTCATTAAGGACTGTGCTTAATTTTCTTATACTTTCTTGTGTGATGGTTTGAGCAGGAAGTTAAAGAAATAATGGAAAGAAAATTAAAAAATAAATAACATTAGTAGCTCTTGCTGAATCTTGGCCTAATGGTTGGACAGTATCATAATTTTATTGGTATTATTTATAGAAATAATTTAAGCTTAGAATCCATGAGTTGTTATGGATAAGCAATTCTTGGTGAGCATTTTCTTTGAACATTTCTTTGAGCTATTTTATAGTTTTCAAAAGTTCACATTATCATGAGCAAGTTTGGAAAAATTCCAGAACGAGTGGGTATTTTATATATATCTACTTCAAATACATGGCTGGATGTTTTTTCCAAGCTCTTGTTTGAAGTATGAAATTGTTCCCACAGCTCTGATAACGCTCCTTTAATTACTCATTAAAACAAAGTACTGATGCATACTGTATAGAAAAAAGATAACTTTAATAAAAGCAGCTAGTCCTAGATGGAACCACACCTACACTGTCTGTGAGTATATTTGCAGCTTTCCAGATGATTAAAAGGTTTCATTTTCTTCTTTTCTCAAACTGGAATGTTCTTCTGCATCATACAGCCTCTGTTTTCTTAAATAGATAATAATTATATTTGAGGTCAATCAGAACTATTAAAAATGAAGTGACTATATTTCAGAAGAATACTTTATGTTTTCTGTGACTCTGCTGCAATTGCTATATACTTTAATATCTATTACACAATCAATAGGAACATGGTTTCACTACTCGGCTCTTCAGTCTTTGCAGGCCAGAATGAACAAGCATGGCTAATTTCCCTGCATGTGCAGCTATGGTAGCGGGTTGCAATGGAGAAGAAAGGCCTAGCTCTTTTTTTTGTTGTTGTTGTTAGCAGGAGAGATAGGGACAGACAGGAAAGGAAAGAGATGAGAAGCATCAACTCATAGTTGCAGCACCTTAGTTGTTCATTGATTTCTTTCTCATATGTTCCTTGACAGGGGCGGGGGACCTCCAGCCCAGCCAGTGAGCCCTTCCCCAAGCCAGCAACCATAGGCTCCTGTCTATGATCCTAGGCTCAAGCCAGCGAACCTGTGCTTAAGCTGATGAGTCCGTGCTCAAGCCAGCAACCTCAGGGTTTCGAACCTGGGTCTTCAGAATCCCAGCCCAATGCTCTATCCACTGAGCCACCGCCTGGTCAGGAGAAAGGTCTAACTTTAAAGGAATCACTCATCTAGAAAATTAAAGTTATTTCAAAAGGAAAATTTATTCATACTAGCTTAAACAGTGGAAATTATCATAAAGTTATATTAAAAAAGGAGTTGACTAGTTAAATATGACTAACTTTTCCTAATAAAAGTTACTAATTTTAAGATATGTGAACAGGGTAGTACAGAGATCTCCAGAGTCAGACAGTGCCGAATTTGAATTCTGACTTCCCCATTAATATCTATACGACCCTGAGTAAGTCATTTGTAGCTAAACCTGAGCTTATAATTAATGCTTAACGATAAGACTAATACAAGTATTTTAGCTCATTAAATTCTTGTGAAAAATACATGTGATAACATACAAAAATTATATCTTACAGCACCTAACCCATATTAGTGCTAAATTTAAGCACTGTTACATTATTGCTTAATCCTGAGTGTTAGAAATATTTATTGTGTCTGCTATATTCCGAATTCTGTGTGAGACCCTGGACATATGAGAGTTTGAACTTTCTTGCTGTATTGGTTTTCAAAACATAGTAGAGAGAAGAGAACCCTAACCAAATGGCATCTAATGTGAAAAGTGCAATGACAAGAGATTTAGGAGAATCACAGATAAGACAACATTAAATTTTTAGATGCTTTTTATAATTCAGAGTTTTCTATTGCAGCAGACTTCTAGAAATATTTCTCATCCTTTATCTGCTACGTATAGACTGCCTGGATGAAATTTCTGGGAATGGATTGGTTATGTGATGCTAAAATCTGCCCTAATTTCTTCTGGATTTTTAGGATATTGTCTAGGCACTATTCTAATGACCGTCATTAAATCAGCACATTCAGCATATTTCTAGAACTGCCAGGAAGTTCTGGGGGACGGGGGGAGGGGTCTCTGGACATTTTGCTGATGGGAGGGCATTTGTCATTGCATATGACGTAGTGGTTTAACTGCGGCCTTCGGGATCAGGCTCCTGAGACTGACTTTTGACTCTGGTTTGCTTTGTGCAAACACTGTTTCTCTGAGCCTCCGTTTCTTCCCTATAAAACGGGAACATAATATTGCCTATTTTACACAATTTTAATAGGATTAAAGAAAATGTGTAAAGCACTTGGCAGATGTTAAGTGATGAATAGACGTTGGCTGTTGCACTCAGCTGAGGAGCTAAAATCTACCCTTATTTCAGGTAAGGTCATTTTTTGTTTGGAGGGTGACCCAACACTCAGAATAAAATGGGAATACATCTCTTGGTGGAAAGGAAAAGTCCTTGAGGTGCTGAAAAGCCACCTCTATTTGTAATTTGGTTCTTTTCTATTACTCTAGGGCCTTGGTGATGAAAGTTGAAGGATTCTCTGTCAAATTAAATAAGGGCTGGTTTCCATTTATATTATTGTGACAGCTCTGTTTACTGTATACTTGTTTATAATATTCTCACTTAATGTATAAATATGTTTTGGTCCCGACATAGTCTGCTCCTGGTTTTATGACCAAATCTGTTGCCGTGATGCCCATAGTTTTATTTTTTATATTTTAATAAGAATCCATTGCTTTATTTTTTTTTTAAATCAGATTCTTCTTGTGGAAAGATTCACATGAGAATCAGCCAGAGCTAAATAAAAACCCTTTCCTAGATATCCAAGACAACAAAAAAAGGAAGGAATGGGGTCTTAGAAGACGTGTCACTCATAGAAATGGCAACAATAGACTCTGGACACAGAAAGTGATGGTGGGAGTGTCACTTGTACTAAAGTAAACATGCTGATTAATTAAAATGCTCCTCCCCATGCTTTGTCTGCAGGCTGTTTATTGTTAGTTTCACCAGTAACAGAGGGGTATTGTCATTCTCTAATTTCCAGTGATTATTGTCTGAAATGTTTTATTGTAACTGAACGAGCAGCCCCAGTAGCACGGACCACTCCCCACCACATGACAGGAAAAAAAAAATCACACATTTGGCAGTGTCTGATAATTATACATATATACATGTCATTTCATTTTTAAACCAAACCTATGTGATTTATTCTTTTTAATGCTCATCCTTAAATATTTATAATATTAAAATTCGATGGCATTTATGTAATGTTTTCTGGTTAAGTAGGCTTTTTTATTTTTTTACAGGGACAGAGAGAGAGATTCAGAGAGAGGGATAGATAGGGGCAGACAGACAGGAACGGAGAGAGATGAGAAGCATTAATCATTAGTTTTTCGTTGCGGTTGCAACACCTTAGTTGTTCATTGATTGCTTTCTCACATGTGCCTTGACCGCGGGCCTTCAGCAGACGGAGCAACCCCTTGCTGGAGCCAGCGACCTTGGGTCCAAGCTGGCGAGCTTTTGCTCAAGCCAGATGGGCCCGCGTTCAAGCTGGCGAGCTTGGGGTCTCCAACCTGGGTCTTCCACATCCCAATACGATGCTCTATCCACTGCGCCACCGCCTGGTCAGACAAGTAGGCTTTTTTTTTTTAACTTGCATTTCTACTTTTCAATTACAGCCCACATTCAAGTCCGTTCTGCATTAGTTTCAGATGTACAGCATATTGGTCAAAAAACAGGTACTTTCTAGAGTGTCCCCCCGATGCTTCTAGTACCCACCTGGCCCCATACATATTTATTTCTTAAGCTTTTAAAAATTATAAAATGTTACACCCATACAGAAGAAGGCACTAAGTATAATTAAAGAGCATAATAAATAATTATAAAGAAAACACCCCAATGAGAAATAAAACATGCTACACTCTGAGACATCCTCTACCTCATTGTCTCTTCCAGATCCTGCTCCTTTCCGTGGTGAGGTAACCTTTGCTCTGACTTTTACAGTGATCACTTTCTCTGTAGCTTCCCCAACTATGTGTGCATCTTTAAAAATGTAGTTTAATCTTCGAAATGCATATAACCCAACCTGTACAAAATGTATTATTTGTCTATTTTTTTATTGAGTATTATCTGTGGAAAATTTAAGACAGAGTCAGTATTTCTTGTTTTATTGTTATAAAATTTTCTAATCTATGAGTACACTATTATTATTCACTCTGCCATTGTTTAACATTTGGATTGTTAATAGCTTGGGAGAATAAGGAGCAATGATGCTATAGACGTTCTTTTATATGTCATGTATTCTGATCCAAATGAGCAAGAGGTTTTGTGAGTTCTGTTACTAAGGTTGAGGTTGTAGGATAATAAGATATGTACATCTTCAACTCTTCCAGCTAATTCTAAACTGTTTTCCAAAGTAGCTGGACTCATTTACAGTCCTATCAGCAGTATGTGCAACTCTCACTGTTCCCATTTGGGCCAATCTCATAGGTGTAAAATGTTGTGTTATTATCATTTTAATTTGCCTTTTCCTGATTACTAATGACACTGAACAACTCTTATATGTTTAGCAACAAATTAATTTCCATTTTTTGTGAGGCTCAAATATTTGGTCCTTTTTTCTACAGAGTTTTCTTCCTTTTATTTTAACAGTAACTTAAATATCATTTGGATACGAGTACTTTAGTTATTTTTTCCAGCTTTATTGAAGTATAACTGTCATATAACATTTTAACATATTTAAAGTGAACAATGTGATTATTTGATATATGTATGCATTGTAAAAGGACTCCCTCTCATTGAATTAATATATCTATCACCTCATGCATTTCTTTCTCTTTTTTGTCAGAATATTTAAGTTCTCCTTTCTTAAAAAATTTCAGTTGTATAATATAGTGTTATCAACTATAGTCACCATGTTATACATTAGAAACTAAGACTAAATTCATGTTAAACTAAAAAGAAATTTTTTTTTCTTTAGGTGAGAGGAGGGGAGACAGTGAGGCAGACTACCACCAGGATCCAACCAGCAGTCCTGTCTGGAGCCCTGCTGGAGTACTGTGCTATTTTAAGCATCTATAGCTGACATGCTGGGACTAACCAAGCTATTCTTAGTGCCTGGGACTATGCTCAAACTAACTGGGCCACTGGCTATGGGAGGGGAAAAGGGAGAAAAGGGGGAGAGGGAGCAGGGGAAAAGCAGATGATTACTTCTCATGTGCGCCCTGACCAGGAATGAAACCCAGGACATCCATATGCTGGGTTGATGCTCTATCCACTGAACCACTGGCCAGGGCCAAAACAGAAAATTTATATATCCTTTTATTAACCTCTTCTTGAATTTCCCTTACCCCACAACCACTGGCAATCACTTTTCTTCTCTCCATTTGCATGAGTTCAAAGTTTCTTTTAAGATTCCACATTTAAGTGATAACATGAAGACTGACTTATTTCACTTATAATATAATGCCCTCCTGGTTCAACCTTCAACCATGTTGTCACAAATGACAGTATTTTCTCATATTCTTATTTAAGACTAAATAACACTATATATTATGTGAGTGAAATGTTGTTCATGTTTTGTGAACATCAACAAATTTAACTGAGAGTCCTTTGTGTTCTCCCCCAAGTGAGATACAAGATTTAGAAATTAGGTAGGCAACAGTCCTTGTTCTGGGACTACTCAGATGGCAGTTCTCCAGCCAGTGGATAGAATAAGAGACCATGTAGGGGTAATGCTCTTGGCTCCAAAAGGGGAGGCTAAGAGGAACCTGCTGAAGTTTCAAACCCTGTCCACTCATTGGGAAAATTATCTTTGAAGATGACTCAGCCATTGGCTAGGGAACTGGAATGGCTGGAGATTGTATAAACCAGGAAGCCAGAAGAAATAGAGACCTGGAGAAAGGGAAAAGAGATTTGCACTGATCATTCTCGGGTGGGACACATCTGTATCTCAATGCTGCCACTCTACCTAAATTACCACGATTAGGAGTTTGTGTTAGATCTCAGAGGACAGCTCTGAGAAAATACCTACTTTTTATCTTCCTGAAGTTGTTTAAAATGGGGGGCAGACCTGGGCTGCAGATAGAGGTCCTGGGTAAATCCAATAACAGAAAGATTGGGGAGCGAGGGCTTAAGGAACTCAGGCAGTATGACATGTTGGAAAGGTTTTCAGGGTATGTTAAAGACTCATTCATGGTCAGACACCAAAGTACCTGGTTTTACATCCTGGCTGTCATTTAGTAGCTGAGTGACACTGGACAAGTTACATAACCTCTTTGGGCCTTACTTTCCTCATCTGTAAAATGAAAACAAATATAGTACTTTATAGAGCAGTTTGTCAGAGTGTTATATAGGTAAATAGTCAAATTCTAATTTTAGGGAGAATTCTCCAATTCAAGAAGGAATTATGGATACAAATAATCATAAGGGTCACTTTCTTTCAACTCTTTGACTTCATTTCTTATGGCAGCTAAAATCAGAAAGGCAGGTGGTATTGTTATGCCCTAATAATGGAACTTGTAAAGAAAGAAAACTACTATTTTTTAAAACTCTGTCTTAGGTACAGCTCATTGATTAGTTTACTCACACTGGACAGACCTGGACTTGATTTCTACTTTCATTATGACTCACTGTGTAGCTCAAATTCTTCAACTTGATCTTCAGTTTCCTCCCATGTGAAGTGGCCAAATATTAGTCATGTATTCTCAGAGTTACATAAGCACTTAACACAGTACTTGGCACACAGTAAGTGTTTAAGAATTCTAGCTATTATCATTTAATTCTAAATGTATATAGGTACTTTATAGCTATGCTCCTGCACTAAACCAATAATATATTTTTGTTCTTGAGTTTGAGAAAATTCAGTGGTTCCAGTTTGTATTTAACATGGTCATTTATTTCTTCTTGAATTACAATGGAGCTAGCTGTTGTTGACCCTAGACTTTACTATTAGTTCATCAACATCTTTTGATTTAAAAAAATGATATTGAGTTCATTATTTATATAAAGCCAAAGAATTTCAGCCTTCACAGTTAACCAAAAATCCTAGAAATGAACATTTTAGTGGTTGTGCTGACAAAGAAGCATGTTTATATTGAGGCTTTTTATAAGCAATTTGTTTCTGTAGCACCAAGTAAAGAAAGATAACATTTTTCATTAGACCCTCAAAGCAAAAACAAACAAACAAAAAAAGAACCAAGAAATTTAAAATTCCAAGTTTTGGTAAGATAAAAGTGATATTATTTTCAAAGTTGGTTTTAGAATTGTTTTATCTTGTTCAGTTAACTAAAACTTATTCTTAGGCTATATGTGAATTTATGTTAACATTCTATGTTCAAACTTTGATATTTGCTTGACTTAAAAGACTAATCATGCAAGTTTCTAAAATCTAAAATGTCTTTTTTGCTTAATTTAAAAGGGAAAAATAACAGCCTGACCAGGCGGTGGCACAGTGGATAGAGCATGGGACTGGAATGTGGAAGACCCAGGTTCGAGACCCCAAGCTCACCAGCTTGAGCGCGGGCCCATCTGGCTTGAGCAAAAGCTCGTCAGCTTGGACCCAAGGTTGCTGGCTCCAGCAAGGGGTTGCTCAGTCTGCTGAAGGCCCGCGGTCAAGGCACATGTGAGAAAGCAATCAATGAACAACTAAGGCGTTGCGACGGCAACGAAAAACTAATGATTGATGCTTCTCATCTCTCTCCGTTCCTGTCTGTCTGTCCCTATCTATCCCTCTCTCTGACTCTCTCTCTCTCTCTGTCCCTGTAAAAATAAATGGGGGGGGGAAATAACATAATAAAATAGAAAACATCTCCTTGATAAAGATGAGCTTAGGGGGAAGAGTTCAAGAAAATTTTAGAATGTGAAGTCAATATGCTCATAAATGAGAAAGAAGAAAACTTAGTCATTATTTATATATTCATGTTTGTTTTAAAAATATATCTTTTAAAACTTCTAAGTACCTGGCACTGTGCAAAACACATTGGGGTCATGGAGTAGTATAAAACAATCCCTGTCTTCAAGAAGCTTCAAGAAGCAAAGGAATCAGATTAGGCCATTGATGTTTACACCACAGTATAGAAAATGTTTCATTCTCAAACAGATACAGGATGCTGTGGGAAAATCATGGGAGGAAAGACATGGAACCACAAAAGAAAAAAAGAGAGAGAGAGAATAAAGATGCAGAGAGACACAAAAGTGACTCAGAAAAAACAAAAATAATTTTAATTAAAAAAATGTCTACCCTTCTAAAATCAACACACTTAATACTTTGTGTGTATACTCCATCAAAGCTCTGTCTTGTTCTTCAAAATACTTTTTTTTTCCAAATGATTCTAAGGCTCAGTCATGATGACAGGATACATGAAATTAAATATATTAACATGACACAGCTACTATGGACTCTATACAGTGCATTATTTAAAAGACTCCACAAGGCACACAGTTTATACAGATTAACATGGGCTATATGAAGTGTATTCAGTTTTCAGGTATTTATCCCTGCTAGCCAGCGTGAACATTCCTTTAACATTGTACGTTGATGTTCTTTTTTGAAAGATGGACATTGTTAATCAAAAATGAGTTATTATATAGGCACTGAAGTATGGTAAATACACTTAGTGTTTTTATACATTGTAAGCTGGAAATGCCTTTTGAATTGCATGTATATTTATGCTAGGAAGCTTGACAAAGACTGAACAGTTTGTAAGGAATGGAAAACCCCTTGACCATCAATTCAAATAAATATAATTCAACTATTTGCAGTATTATTACCTTAATTATTAAACTAATCACTTTGAAATCCTTTGGTTGTTGGGTACCAAAATAGTTTTGAATTAAGGGACTGTTTTCCTACTTAATTCTTGTGGGTGGCCCTACCCCCCAGTATTCACAGCAAAGAAGTATATTTTATGCATTTTTAAGTGATAGATAATTCATTAGAAACAAATTAAATCCTATCTAAAAATTTGTAAAAAAAAATGAAGCAGATCACTTCTGAATAACTTTAGACTGTAGGTATGCAAAACACAGACTCTCTTTTACCTTCATATCGTGACTGCTATTTGCACGTTGTCACCTCTGTAGCAGGCTGACATGATGCTTATTTTACATCAGGACTGCCCAATCTGGTAATGATCTATTCAGAATGGCTCAATATAATGAAAATATCAAGTGTAGTGTTTCTAAGTCCTTAATTGTAATACTTAAAAGAAATTTTATTACAATAAATATGATATAAAAAGTCTTTATATTATATGCATAAATTTACAAAACATACTTCAAGGGTGTCTGGTCAAAACTATCACCAGAAGATTCCAAAGCCCATACATTTTGTTCCAAATGTAACTATGACAGCTACAACAAAATTAAGACAGGAATCCTGGTCTTTCTTCAGTGATTTTAACTCTATTCCATGGTTGAACAGGTAATGAAAGTACGTGGCCGGTTGTGCTTATTTTGAAATAGATGTCAACTGGGACCATATGCTACAGCAGTGTCAGATTTTTTCTTTATCGTTGTTGATTTTTCTAAATGCGACTGGGCTTGCTTGTTTCAAAGAAGTCTTGGAAACATCTGTGTGCATGGTAGACATGGCTATTGTCTCATAGTCATCATCCCGGGACCGGAAATCACAAAAGCTAAAAAAAATCTGCAAGTCTCTCTGGAAGTTTTTGTTCAGGAATCCATAAAATATAGGGTTGACAAAGGTGGATAGCATTGCTGTGAGGTGGCAGAGCAGGAAATAAAGATTATGGTTGCATACAGAAATCATCTTGTCGTTCCAATCAAACACAGTGTTAAAGATAGTAAGAGGCAACCAGCAGACTGCAAATGCTACTACAATGGAGAGCAGCATAATGTTGATTCTTTTGGTTTCACTGGACCTGTACTTGTTATCTCTTATCTTGTCCATCTTGTTTCTCCTTTTCAAGCGTATATATATCTATGAGGGAAAGAGAAAACAAGTTCAAATAGAACCACTCATTTAATGAGGAATTCTTTGGAAAGAAGGTAAAAATGAAAATGGTGTTGGGAGGGGGAGTTTTCTTACCTTGTAGTAGCAAATAAATATAAAACAGAGTGGACCAAAATACTGCAGCACCAAGAGGAGAGTGGTGTAAGACAACCTATGAGACTCTGACGGAAATTTATCCAAGCATATGTATTTGTCCTCGTACCCATCAAGTGTTAGATTCTGGAATGGTTCATCAGTCAAGACTTGATAGATCAGGAAGGGTAAAGAAGTAGCCACAGCAAGGAGCCAAATGACAGCAATACCTACATAAGCATGTCTATTAGTTGGTCTCCACCCTCGTGGGTTGATAATCAGCTGATGTCGTTCCACAGCAATGAGAACCAGGGAGAAAATGGACACAGTGATTGAAACACATTGCACAAAAGGATTCAACTTGCACATTGCCTCACCAAAAACCCAGTGGTCCATTAATGTGTAGACAAATGTGAAGGGGAGACACATGATGGCAACAAGCAAGTCTGAGAAGGAAAGGTTCACAATCAAGATGTTGGTAACATTTCTCATCTCTTTTTGTTTCAAGATGATTATGATCAAGGCCAAGTTTCCAGTGACCCCAAGAATGATCACAGCTCCATAAGCTAGAGCTAAAATAAATATCATGGCCAAGGGAAGATGACAATCATTTCCAAAAGCCAAAAACTGGGAATTATTTCTTGACAAATTGTAGTAGATTGAATGATTTTCAACCTGGGGAAATACTGTTGAATTCATTTTGATTGGTTTGGTTGTTATAGATTACTTTAGACAAATGAACAGTATGTTTCTTCAAAGCAGGTCAATTTTTCAGTTTATTCTTATTTCTCATATTGGCATCCACTTATCAGAATTATTCTGAATTCTTCATTCCCTTGAACTGAACAGTCTGTAAAGAGAAAATGACCAATTGCATTACTAATTTTATTCAGGGCAGGCAAAATGAATTTTGACTCATAGTATTGTTTAAAGTGAAGACACTGAAATAAATAAACAAAATGAAATCTGTATAAACATCTTTTAAAGTAGCAGAAACAGTGAAAACATTTTGTATAAATATCAATAGTTTTCATTGGACTTGTTTACACATTCAGTTCAGCAAAACAGTGGTGTGTAAATGAGTAAGGTGTGTGTAAATCTCACATTCAAAGTCTTATATAAACAGTACTACTAGCATTATTCATAAACACTGTACGAAAGCTTAATACAAAGTGTAAAACATAAGAAAACATGAAACAAGCAAAGCAAAAAACAACAAAAACAAAACTACCTAATCCTTTCTTACTATAGAAATGAAAGAATTCTTGTAGAGGTCAAGTTGTAATAATAGCTCCACCATACACTGAATTGCTCTTTAAGGCAGACATTGTTTAACACAAATATATTCAAAAGAAAATGACTAATAGAGTGAAACATCATAAAACTTTGTCATTTGAAGGACTGTTAAAGGAACGGAAGATGTTTAATCTAGAAAAAAACAAGAATGATGGTATAGATGTCTTCTCGTATTTGAGTGGTTAGCATCTGGCACAGGGAACTGTGCTTGGAATATTATGTCAAAGTACACAAGTTACAAGCAGAACCAAAGGAAATATGTTATATTAAAAAGCCAAAACCAATTTCACATCATCATGAGGAACAAATGTTTAATCCAATGGTATGAACTGCCTGCAAATCAAGCAGCGTCTGTACACAAAAGTTTATAACTACTACAGATAAGACTTGCAAAGAGTTCTTGTCTTTGTGTAGGACAGCTCTGTCTCTACCTGTAAGTCTATGAGTTTATTAATATGTTTTAAGTTTTCAAAGGATTTCTAATGTTCTATTCTTATAAATATCCTCTCTCCCACTCTAGTTTGTATACAAATACAATGCAGGAATCTAATTTTGGTTATAAAATGAGCCTTCACAGCATTTTTACCAACAAAACAAATTACAGACCACAGTCTTATGAAGACTGAAAACCCTTCTTTAAAAAATCTCGAATTTACCCTATTTACCCTAGATTACTAAATAAATATATGACATAAGATTTCTTATGTTAATTAACAGGTCATGGTGTCTATGTTAAGAAAGGGGATTTCATTTATTTCTTCCTTATGTGAGAACAATAAAGGAAGTCATGCAGTTTTACTTCCACTGAAAAGGAAGACGTTTAATGAACCAACAATATGTTTGCCTTTTAAGTGGTGTCCTTAATGAAGCTTTCTCTGAATGGTTTTATTTTGTATAATGTGAAGTGTTATTTATTATACAACCACAGCTTGAATTTATAAAACAAAAATAATAAAAATAAAGGTTGCTAACATTAAATGGAAATGAAAGTATAAGACTGGGAGTAGTATTGGCAATGATGTCAAGTATAAATATTATTAGAATAAACACAGTTCTCCTCTCCTTTATGCAACAGCCTGTAATGATTCTTAAACTTATATGATAATCACACTTTTTCTCTCAAGAATATGAAAGGCAGAGAAAATTATCTATGTCTTTCGGTTTCTGAAAATAAATCTTGAAGAAATAAGTAATAATCTAAACCTTTCTTGGAAAATTCTCATTTAAGACTTCAAGAGAACTTTGCATTGTTTCATATTCAGGTTGCTATCAAACTATTCCACATTACTTATCAGTTAATTGTGAAGTTTTCCTCATTATGAAAAATAAAAATAGCTAAATAGGAAAGTATTTTCTTACTAATTCTATGACTTCTCATGGCTCCCTGTCACCAAGCAGCACCAGGTGACTAAGTATCCAGGTATGAGATTTGGACTATTGCGTCCATGTCTCAACCTGACACTTGAAGACCTTTGTATCATGCCTCTCTTCTGCCTTTCAGTCCATGCTCTAATAACCTCATAATGAACACTCTGTACCAGGTAGGACAGTCTCTTCACAGTCCACCAAAACTTGGCCTGTTTTAACGTCTACAGCAGTGGTTCTTAACCTTTTTTGAAGATCTTTGTATCATGCCTCTCTTCTGCCTTTCAGTCCATGCTCTAATAACCTCATAATGAACACTCTGTACCAGATAGGATAGTCTCTTCACAGTCCACCAAGACTTGGCCTGTTTTAATGTCTACAGCAGTGGTTCTTAACCTTTTTTGAGGTACTGAACCCACCAGTTTTATATGCGCACTCACCGAACCCTTCTTTAATGATAAATAAAATATGATTTTTTCCCCCAAATTCAAGACATAGGTATATGTTTTTTTACTGGTGCACAAAATGAGCCGTGCATGAACATCACCTTGCTCAAAGAACAAAACCAACAAAGTGCATGAACTCACAACAAATTACGGTATTACTTTATTCTGGCCTCCGCGGCAGAGGTTTCTCCGAACCCCTGAGACTGACTCATGGAACCCCTAGGGTTCGACAGAACCCAGGTTAAGAACCACTGGTCTACAGCTTTGCCCCTGCCATTTCTCTTGCTGGGTGTTCTTTCTCATCACCAATCCAAATTCTACCCATCTTTCAAAGCACCATTTAGTCCCTTAAATCCTTAATCGGCTCTTCTCAATTGTAATATAACCTCTTTGAGGAAGGTACTGTCTATACACCTTTTAGTACCTTGCAAATAGTAGGTTTAGAATAAAATGTGTTGACTGACATAGTAGGCTCATGGTTGGAATAGCAGGCTCCTCGGTGTGAGTTAAATCTTAACATCAGTGGCTGAATTCTATCCTAGTCCTTTTACATGCAAAATAGATGCTGATTCGATAGACTGTTTTTTAATTAGGTCAGGTATGTAGGAAAAAATGTGCCACCTTTTTTGTGTTAAAAAAAGATATTGTTTCTGAAAAAAATTCATTCATCCAGTAAATAAATACTTATTGAACACTCCTTTTGTGTCAGGTATGGTTTTAGTGGAGACAGTTGTGACATTCTCACTGAGTTTCTCATCTTGTGCACAGAGAAAGACATGATGATAGATAGATGATAGATAGATAGATAGATAGATAGATAGATAGATAGATAGATAGAATGCCAGATGACTGTAAGTGCTGTGGAGAAAACTACAGTAAGAAAGGGGAACTGGGTTTGTTGGGAGTTGCAATTTATTCCTGGGCCATAGGAAAGACCTCTACTTGCCTAAGGAGCCAGGATGTGAGAAAAGACAGAGCAGTGAGGAGTGAGGGGGCCATGCAGAAATCTCAGGGATTGCGCCTAATGTGGACAGAATATTAAATCATTCAGGCTGTACCTGGTGTTCTAAGCAGCATTGGAAAAGGTAAACAGAGAAGGCCCTATCCCAGGGCACGGTCTTTGACTCTTCCTTTGAGAAAAATGAGGAGTCACTTGGAAGTCTTTGGTAAAGGCATGAAGTTACACAACTTGTTTTAAAATTGTTACTCTAGCTGCTGTTTTCAACAGACTTAAGAACAGGAAAGGAAAGAAGTAGGAGATACATTAAGAGGCTACTATATTAACCAGGTGAGAGACAATGAAGGTGCAGACCAAGGTGTTTGCAGAAGAAAGAAAAAAAAAGTAGAAATTTTACATCCACTGATTTTGACAAAATTCAATATGTTTGGGAATTAACACAAATAGTTATTAAATTATTACAACATAGGGCTACAAAGATAGCCTTCTTAGTTGAATTCAGGTAAATATACTGAATCTCTAATACCTTTGAAATGATATTTGATAGACATTTCTTATGAAAAATAACAGTGTTCCTACTAAAAAGTTATTTTAACTATAAAGAAAATGCAAACTATATATTTTTAAGTACTTGCAAGCCCCCTTTTCTAAGTGCATTGTTGGGTAGTCATTCCAGTTGGATAGCACAGTTCCACACTGGATAAAATGTATATTTTCAGCCTACCTTACTATAATTTTAAGAAATAGTAATTGTCAGAAAACAATAGTACTAAGAGGGAAAGAACTTACATACATTATCTTTGCAAAAAAAAAAACTTTGATATTTATTATTCCAATATGTATTTCTAAAGCAAGGTATGCAACTATACACACTGCAAAAATGAAAGACTGTTAAATCTCATTATAGCTATCATGTGCCTTTACAAAGCAGAGACACTGCCCAGATCCTCAGTTGGCAAATTAGCCCCTTTCGAAATGGAAATTTCTTTCTTCTTTCTGATTAAAATACTGGCCTTTCACCACTTGCTGTTCTTAGTGCTGTTACTCCCTGAAAATGCAACTTTCTGTGTTTCATAGCTGGCTGCAGATACATTTTTTCATATACTCAGAATTGGCTGTTCATCTCATTTGTTTTGAAAATGTCAGTCCTGTTACATGCAGCCTCCCAAAGTTACTGCAAGTTGATCTCCATGAGTTACATAATCCCCTGTTCATTCCCCTCCAAGGAGGGCTTGTTCAACAGAGAGCTAGCTACCTTAAAACAATAAGAAAGACTAATCAGTCACTCGCCAAAAGGCACGGGTCTGTAGTCATGGGTGGGAAACCCGGCTGGGTAGCTTTCTGCTTTCTTGCTGCACCCGGGAAGCAGCCTGGCGTCTTGGGAATGACAGCTACTGTTTCTACATTCTGTCTGAGCAGAGACAGATAAGCTGTGACCTTAGCTCTGCCTGTATGCCACATGGCAAGTTAGGCTTTCTCCTATGATCCAGGTGGGCATGGCAAATCAGACTAAAAAAAAAAAAAAAGGGAAAGAAAGAAAAGAAATGTCAAAGCACACTTCTTGTAGGTTTTCACTGTGTGGCATGCTTAGGCCCCCACAGTTCTTATATTGTGTAACTAGGTGAATTGACCCAAATTTTCCTCATTCCTAACCTCTGTCCACCCCCTCCCTACTCCACCCCCTACCCTCATCACACACATTAGCCACCCATTTATTAGGGAACATCTCTACCTATGATGATCAGAGACTGGCAAAGCGGAAAGCATACGAACCAACTAAAAACAAACAAGCAGAGCCCAAACTCGGCCAATTCTCTTTGGTCCAACATCAGTCCTAAAAACATCTGCCCCCCTCCAGTCTACCTGGGGACCACCGAACACTCAGGCTGCCTCCACCTTCAGCCCAATCTTCTAACTCAGCCAGTCTCCCAACATCACTGTTCAGAAAGGAGCCAGAGAGTTAGGCGGTTACAACTGGGAAATAGGAGGTGAGGGCTCAGGGCACGGAGACAGACTGGGAGGGCGCAACACAGGGGTATGGGGCTCAATTTCAGCCCAGTCGCGGGAACCTGCAAGTGTCCCGAGGATCCACGTCTGCGTCGGAGTCTGCGGCCACGGACTAGCCGGAGCCTCCGCGGGACACGTGCCGCGGGAGAGACTAAGGCGGACGACCCTCCAAGCCCACCCACCCCCCAGGCCATCCCAGTACTGGTTCCTGCACGAAAACTCCAGTGCAGCCACCCCGGCAGAGGCTCCAGCCGGCTCCAGAAAAATGCGACAGATGAGTAAGATAAGGGGAAGACCACCTGGGCAACTGCCCACCCCTCGGCCTTCTTACGGGACTCCGAGGAGAACTCGGATCCCGCTCGTCCCGGTTCCCCACGCCCCACACCCGAGGCAGGAGCCCCGGACTGTCCGATCTTTCGAAGCACCTGGAGACCTACCCGCAGGGAACCTGAACAAAAAGGCTGACTCTTCACCCCACCTCAGCTCCCCAGAGCCAATTTCGGGGTCTCGCATGTTTTTTTCTTCCCCTCTCATCCTTCGTTCCATCCATCAACGACCGATTTCTCAAAAGTCTCATAAAAGGTGTACATTGGAAACTTACCCTCGGTTGTATTTGTCTTTTGTGCCGGTTTCTCGAAGCGGGAAGAATGGCCGGAAAGGGAGCACAGAGGGGAAGAAGAATCGTTGGTATTTCTCCTGCTCACATTCTAAAGATTGATGAAGATAGGCAGAGACGTCCCCTTAAAGCCGAACTCCACCTCATCCCCGATCACGTGACGCGCCCCCAAAGTCGCGCCGGGAACTCCCCCCAATGCCCCCTCGCCCTCCACCCCCACCCCCACCCCCACCCCCACCTCAAGCACCTTACCTTGCAATCTACACCTCGGAGGTTCGTTACCTAGGCGTCCTGGAAAGGAATGCGATTCAACAAACCCACACACTGTCGTTGGACGCAGGCTCTCGCGCTGCAGAAGGAAGTAAGCACTCATCCCTGCACGGTCCTTGACTCCGCCAAGGCAAGGCAATTTTACATGCTTTTTAAAAAGTCAGTGCCACTGTTAGTTTGCAGGTCAGTGCCATCTTGTGGCCGAAGGCACAGCACTCTGAAAACCTGGCGCGTAAGCCCAACTCGGGAATGAAAGGGGTTGTTTGTTATGGGAAGAGGAACCTTCAAATTCGCAGCGACATATGCCATTGGATGTTTCTTGCTTTGTTTTGTGAGGCTCGAATATTTTTTTTATACCAGTGCCGAGCTTATCACTTCCTTTTAAAAGTGAAGAAAAGACTTTAAAAAGGCAAAGAAGCGAGTTGGGTGGAGAGCCTGGCATTTTAGTCTTTCCTTTCCATGAGAAAATGCATTGAGTCAGATTTGTTCCCAGCGCCTAGCTGCCTCTATTTTCTTTCTTTCTTTTCTTTTTTTTTTTAAGGGGAGCACGATGAACTGAATATTGCCCTGGTGGTCAGAGTCAATGCCATTCTCTAGGTGCTTACTCTGCTACTGTACTGAACATTGTGAAGAAAAGAATAGAATGTACACTGAGTACTGATGGTTCAAAACCACCATAGTGGCCCATGATTCAGACTAATAAATGATCTGCTGATCCTAGATGTTTTACATAGTCTACAATACTTTGAAAAGTCAAAGTTCTGTAATTCACACACAAATTATTTACTGGCCTAGATGAAAAAACTTCTAAATCTGTCAAAATAAAAAAGAAAGTCTTCCTAATAAAGATACCGGACACTGCCTAGGATAAGCATAAAAGTTTTATTACATAACAAGTAAGAATGCATTCTGTCTTCAAAACTAAAAACTAAACAAAATTTTAAGACAAATGGAATAGCCTGAAGTTTATACTGTTAAGAAATGTCTTCTCTTTTCTGGTTGTTAAGCTGAATAAGCCTTATTTAAACCGCAGTATAAGCCATAGCTCATTTACTTATAGAGTGACACAATCTCTCCTTTTTGTTTCAGGCAAGCTTTTTCATTGACTTTTGTCATTGGACATTTTTATTTAATTGTGAAGAGATATGATCAAGAATTAAGATATCATGATTATATAGCAAATGTACTATAATAACAGATATGAGCATACATTTAAAAATATCCCATTAATGCAGTGGTTCTTAACCTTTTTTGAGGTACCGAACCCACCAGTTTCATATGCGCATTCACCGAACCCTTCTTTAGTGATAAATAAAGTATGATTTTATTTTTCCAAATCCAAGACATAGGTATAAGTTTTTTTACTGGTGCACAAAATGAGCCGTGCGTGAACATCACCTTGCTCAAAGAACAAAACCAACAAAGTACATGAACTCACAACAAATTATGGTATTACTTTATTCTGGCCTCTGCGGCAGAGGCTTGTCCGAACCCCTGAGACCGACTCATCTAACCCCTAGGGTTCTATAGAACCCAGGTTAAGAACCACTGCATTAATGGTTAAACAGAGTACAATGTCATATATATATTCTTCTGCTTTTTTACCAAGGATGGGAATTAAGGCATAATTTAGAGTTTTCAGTTCTCTCAAAGGGCAATAATTCATTATGTTTTTACTCATCTCTGTCTACCCCATTTGCCTAAGTCACATTCTGTTCTTAGAAATAAGTTTATCGCAAGGTTTTCATAATCAGATTGGCTACTTTTTTGCCTGCTGCAAGAAATGTAGAAGAAATGGCTTAATTATCTGTGGAGAATACATTTTATTGAACATTTTTACTATACCAGCAAATATTTTGAACTTGAGACTATAACTTGGATGCATTAGCTACATTTCTTTCTGTATTTTCCAAGAATGCTAATAAAGATGTGCCTTTAAGAATGCCTGAACTACTGTGGCTATTGTATTTTGTCACTTGTAATCTTAATTTTTATAAAGTGTCCACTCTAAGATAACTTTATAAAGCTACATTCTTGAGACAGTCACAGAAAATACCAATCTTGGAAGGATCATTGGTCTCAAAGATTTTGTCTATGTCAAAATTTTGTGGTACAAAGAGAAGTTTGGAAATTCTCCTCAGCAACAATAAACTTCCTTAATTCTCTAAGAATATAATTTACTAAATACTCTTTCCAAAGTGTAAAATAGAAAAACAAAGCATACTACAAACAGAAAGTATAATATAAGATCTTATAAGGTAATCTTGGAAAGTTTGGAGTAAAGTAGTCTGAGTTCCTCAGAAGATATGTGTCAAAGAGTAATCTGAATTTCTCAAAAGATAGGTTAAAGAGAAGAGGTGCATTAAATAAAAATAATTTCTTTTTCTACACATAAGTGAATAGTCAGTCACATACTTTCCTATGTAGGATTCAAAATAAATAAAAACCTTTGCTAGAGAGAGAACTTTTTATATTCTGTGTGTGTATATTTCCCTTTGAAATTTCATAACATCCTGACCTACAAACCACGAATTGAATAATTAAATTAATGACCTATTCTCATATTCTCTTGGGCAACCATCTTGTTCTGTCATTTAAACAAAAAGTCAGGGTCTACTCACTGAATCTATGCTGATCTTAGTATTATATTTTAAAAATAGAACATCTTTGTGGTCTTACCCTTTAAATTCCATGATTCAATAACTGTCTAGATAAAAGTGTATCACTATTCAGTACGTGGTACAATAATTTAACTGCTGTAAGTATTTTATTGATCCCCTGGTGAATTTCTCTTGGAAAGCGTAAGGTCTCTGAAATGCTATTAGGCCTTGATACCAGAAACTTACAATAAATTATCATCCAGAAAAATCTCAATAGGAATGAACACTACATGTAAATGGATAAGTAATGGGAAAACTAGAATATAGATGATATTGATAAGGAAGAAATCTCAAATTTGCTATGTAGCTTGTCAGTGAATCAGTTCACATTCTATGACAGTGGTTCTTAACCTTTTTTGAGGTACTGAACCCACCAGTTTCATATGCGCATTCACCAAACCCTTCTTTAGTGATAAATAAAATATGTTTTTTTTTTCCAAATTCAAGACATTGGTATATGTTTCTTTACTGGTGCACAAAATGAGCCGTGCATGAACATCACCTTGTTCAAAGAACAAAACCAACAAAGTACATGAACTCACAATAAATTACGGTATTACTTTATTCTGGCCTCTGTGGCAGAGGCTTTTCCGAACCCCTGAAACTGACTCATCAAACCCCTAGGGTTCGATAGAACCCAGGTTAAGAACCACTGTTCTATGAATTAACTAATTTTCCTTCTTTCTGTGACTTCACGACTGCATTTCTTTGAATCTATGATGCCATAAAGTGTAAGCTGCAATGTTATTTTGCAGACCACCAAGAAAGAAAAAGATGTTGCCAGTAAAGCAATGACATACAATTAATTGTAAATGTTATCATTAAATGTTAAATTAAAATATACTCATTTTAGAATCTATGGATGTAGTCAGTAAAGAGTTTAACTAAATTGCTTAACACAAATAGTACAATCACTTTCCTCAATTGTCTTTTTGAGAGAATTAACAAGCAGAAAGAAATAACAATTTAGTTAAAATGCTAGTATACAAGTATGTAGACAAACAATTCAATTAACTTCCTAGTGTAGAAAACACCAAATAATATCACGGTTTGTTTTTGATTTGAAATAGAAGTACACTTCAAGAATGTTCTCATCTGGTTACATAGGCTACAGAATTAGAGTACTTGTTTTAAAACTGTTATAATAAGACACTTTAAGATAAGATCGTAAAAACTTAGTAAATTTCCAAACATTTTCCTGCAGGTCTTATCTTGTCCGATGCCCTTTAGACATTTAACAAAAGAATAATGCTATTTTACAAAGTGTAACGTTCTGCATTTGTTGCATGCCTAATGAAAAGACCTGTGGCATTTTACTATTGTTTTCTATTATAATTATTCATATTCTCTTTGTTTTCTTTTCAAAGGGGTGGGGCAGGAATGGCTACTGAGAAGGGGCAGTATGAATTCTCCCACTGACTCCTCCATCACCTGTGGCAATCAACTCTCACTGTTCATCTTGCCCACTCCCACGCCCACACCACTCCTACCTCTGAACTCCCAGGCTTGGCATCTGACCCCTTCACAATACAGCACTTCCTGAGATAGTGCAATTTCTCCCAAAGGCAGCAAAAAACTTCCTTATGTACACCTAAATAGTATTACAAATGGGCACAGAGGTGGTGTGAAGTGTTCCCACGCACTACTTTGCTTAGATGTGCAGCCTTTCTTCATTCCTTTGTTTCAGGTCTAGCTGTTGCTTCTCTTTCCTGAGACACATTTAAATCTCGGAAAAGGATCAATATCTAAGGATGGACAGTGGTATAATCTGATTCTTCTCAAGCCAGGAAAGCACTTGGCTACTACTCTCTGCCGACAGAGCATGTAGGTGAAGTTGCACAGATTGTTGCAACTACAATTTTAAAACTTTAGTTAAGCCTTAAATATTACCTTGAAATTCTTGGGCTTGGGTAATTCCCAATTCTTCTCCTCTCAGAAGGTATTTCAAATAGTTGACAGTCTCCTCCACCTTCCTACCTCATACCCTCAGTCTCAATGGACTCCTCTTTCCTTCTAAAGTGAGTGCCAGCCAGATAGTATATACTCCCTTTCACATGCTTCATTTGGACAGCAGCTGGTTCAGCCCCCAGGCTTTGCGTCACTTTAACCTACTGAGTTTTTCTACATGGCGCCCAAATCATCATGTGACAGAGACCAACCATCACTGTTGTGCTCCCCCTCTCAATCCACGAACATCAAATCCATGTTGCTCTCTTCTGCAAGGTTTTTTTTTGGGGGGGGGGTATTAAACAATGATAACTATAACACCTGCCTATTCAACAAATCAGTTTTCTTGGCTTAACACTGAAATAAAAACAAAACCAAAATTACTCACTCGATTTCACTGTAACTCCCTCACTGATGTCATAGTTTCTCTGGCTGCCTTCTCCTTCCTGGTAGCTTCCCCCAAAGTAAAGTATGCTTATTGACTTCTCATTTCCCCCTCAAATAAGGCCCACCTGAAACTGCTTTTGCCTAGGATATCAATGACTAAAGCCAGTAGACAGAATTCAGACTCGATTACACTTGTTATTTATATGGCATGTCACTCCCTTGACCATCCTATCCTCCTGGAATTTTCTTTTCCTTTGGCTTCACTAACTCTACACTAGGATTTTCTCCTTCCTTGCAGGCTCTTCCTGTTTTCTCCCCCAGAATCAGATGTCTCCATCTACCTCTTATGCGTTTTTCTCCCTTGGCCCCTATTATACAAATGGGCCAGAGATGGCAGTTGTGTATTAGCCTAAAATTCACCTTTTCATAGCTGGCTAGAACTATTAACCCAAAGCCAGACAGCAATAAACTCAAATTCTTACACATTTAATTGCTTTAAATGTAGTCCAAATAAATATGTATTTAACCAGTTAAAGCCCACCCACTATACATACTCAAAGATAAGACAATTCTTGAAACCACAAAAGATACCAATCTGCTGTTGCCCTTTGGAGCTCTTAATTAAATCTACTAACCTTACTACTTAGTGATGTCACCTAGACATATAGCCCCTCTCTATTTTCCCCATTTCTCCCCAGAGTCCCCTTGTCTTATCCTTTTTATGGGTGGTAGCCCTAGACCAGTGGTTCTTAACCTGGGTTCTATCGAACCCTAAGGGTTCGATGAGTCGGTCTCAGGGGTTCGAAGAAGCCTCTGCTGCAGAGGCCAGAATAAAGTAATACCGTAATTTGTTGTGAGTTCATGCACTTTGTTGGTTTTGTTCTTTGAGCAAGGTGATGTTCATGCACGGCTCATTTTGTGCACCAGTAAAAAAACATATACCTATGTCTTGAATTTGGAAAAAAAATCATATTTTATTTATCACTAAAGAAGGGTTTGGTGAATGCTCATATGAAACTGGTGGGTTCAGTACCTCAAAAAAGGTTAAAAACCACTGCCCTATACTGTATGTAGTTTCTGGAAGGCCTCTTGCTGGGAGAGACTCCCCCTATCATGCAACCCTGTTCAAGACCATCCAAATAAAGCTTCTGTGTTATTACCTTTAGTAGTCCTGTCTCTTCTTTGATTGACCTTAAATTGCCCAAATTTACTAGAAATTTCACTCTTATTTTTTTTTTTACTTTTAATGAATAAGCACACCCTCTGCATCAATTTCATGCTTGTCTGCTCTTAATCCTAAATCTCTATCTAAAAGTTTAGCCCTCTCTCTTGTGTTTCCTTGGAAATGTGCTTCTCAGGTTGTTGACTGGATCACAGTCATTGCCATGATCTGTACCCCACAAGTTCCAAACCAGCAACTGTTCCTGGTATTTCCCACTCTCACACTCTCAAATTCAACTGAGGACATATTTCTATTCATTTTACTCCCTAAATATCTCTCAAATGTATGCTTTCACATCACTCAAGATCTACTTATTTCTCTACCAAATGGTCTCCCTGCCACTAGCTGCTTTCACAGCAATCCAGTTGCTGCCTTCCCCAGCGTAAATCATCTAGTCGCTCCCGAGGTCCTTCAAGTACAATACAGTGTCCTTTTCTACCCAACATTTTCAGTACTTCTTCTACTGCTTCCCACACACTTTCGTCACACTGAACTCTGTGCACTTCTCTGAATGTTACACTCTCTCGCACCTTTATGCTATTTCCTCACTTCTTACTTGCCTATCCCCTCCATCTGCTGGTTCAACTCTCACCAACTCCTTAAATTTTAGTTCAGGTATCTTCTCAACTATGAAGCTCTCTTGCATCTTGCCATCTCCTCCCACCCCATAAGCTGAGTTTGTCTTCTTTGTATTCTTACAGTACTCTAAGTATATTTCGGACACAGAGTTTATCACACTATATTGCAATTTACTATTTATTTGCACAGATCTACAACTACACTGTGGTTACTCAAAGAAAGTGACTACTTCTTTCACATCTTTAAACTTAAAGCCTAGAATAATGCCTGAAGTATCACAAGACACTGGAAAAAATAAAATAAAAGGTTGTTGGAGGATTGAAGAACAATAAGTAAGGTAGGATTATCTATATTATGATCACCACAAATCAAGACCAGTTGTTCATCTCAATCACTTAAAAAATGTCTTTGGCATCTTAGCTATAGTGGATTTTTGTTATTTTAATGTATACAGGTAGTACTGGTATACATGTATACATTTTATACATATATAGGCTTACTAATATATTCCCCTTGATGATTCTTCTCATATTTTTGGATTTTCTTTTTTTTTTTTTTTTTTAATTTTTTTTTATTTTTCTTTTATTCATTTTAGAGAGGAGACACAGAGTGAGAGAGAGAGAGAGAGAAAGAGAGAAAGGGGGGAGGAGCTGGAAGCTCAACTCCCATATGTGCCTTGACCAGACCAGTGCAGGGTTTTGAACTGGCGACCTCAGTGTTCCCAGGTCGACGCTTTATCCACTGCGCCACCACAGGTCAGGCCTTGGATTTTCTTATGTGTTGATTCTGCTTGCTCCATTAGATGTAAGCTTAAATAAAGGCCATTACTGCCTTTGAAAATGTACAGTATATGTCTAGTAGAGAAAATGTCTCAGATATTTTTTCTACCTGCCAAATAATATACTCTTAAAGCTGAATCACCTATGAGAATAATAAGAGTAAGAACATGGAAACAGAAGCACTTTTTAAGAGAATATTATTCAACAATCTCAACTTTTGATTCTGAGCTAATGTTTTGAACAGCTCTCTACTCTAAATATTCTTTTGAAAGACTATTCAAAACAACGTACTTAAAATAGATTAAACTCTTCCCCTTTTGTTTCCACTTACATAGAGTAAAGCTATAATTAGATTTACAACCAGATTTTTAAAAGTTAACCATGAAAGATTACCTAAGAAATGCAAATTTATTTAAAAAACAATATTGGGGAGATACTTATCAATAACACTACTTTTTTTTTTTTAAAGGCTACCGCAAAGACTCTTCTTTTTCTTTTTTGTAAATTTATTTTTATTTATTCATTTTAGAGAGGAGACACAGAGTAAGAGAGAGAGAGAGAGAGAAAGGGGGAAGGAGCTAGAAGCATCAACTCCCATATGTGCCTTGACCAGACCAGTGCAGGGTTTTGAACTGGCGACCTCAGTGTTCCCAGATTGACGCTTTATCCACTGCGCCACCACAGGTCAGGCAATAACACTACATTTTATAAGGATTTTTGATCCACAAAAGAGAATATATGGCCTAAATATGGGTTTACATGATAGAATGTTATTTTTCCAAAGGAATCCAAGTTCTCTTCTTCTATATATTTTGTGCTGAAACTTAAAAAATAATATAATAGATAAAGAATGATTTGTTGATCTGTAAGGCACCAACACCTTTTTAAAGAAAGAAATCAAATATCATTATGTAGTTACAGCTGCTAAGTAAAAGAATGAGCCAGTATTAATGGAAAACATGACAATATTTCTTCTTTTACTTTTTTCTAATATGGAGGGGAGACAAACAATTTCTATGATCATTACATTTTTCTGAAGATTGAAAAGGTTATTTTCCACACATATGACTGTAATGCATGCTTGTTAATGGCATAAAGTCATAGATATTTAGAGCTGAAAGAGGGCTCCGGATTTGCTAGTCAAAACATTTCATTTTTCAAAGAAAGTGAAAACCAAGTGTCCCTTTTACAAACAAATATATATGTGATTGTATAACCATATGTGTGTGTGTGTGTGTGTGTGTCTGTGTGTGTATGTGTGTGTGTGTGTACTTTAACCTGGAAACTTACTTTTAAAATGAACTGCACGTTCTCTCTGGAAATCAGGTCACTCCTTTATATTTAATGACTCAATCATTAGGGCATTAAAACAAAAAAATGTTTTGCTTAAATTGCATAGTGCTTGTTAGAATAAAGCAATGGAATGTTTGTGGTGTTCCTTGAGGACCTCAGAACTGATTTGCCTGGGAAAATGACTTTATGCACACGAATAATTGGGGTTTATTTATTTAAATAGCATTTGTTCCTTTAAAAAATTGTATGTGTTTCACAATCAATTTACTTCCTTGTTTAAGTCCTAAATATTGACTATATGACAAACTATTACTAATTCAAAGAAGCCACTCAAGCAACATGCAGAAATAGCCTTTTCCACATCTTTTCAGAATTAAGGATTTAGCTTCACTGTGACAGAAACAGTGGATAAAGAAATGTTACTTTTAATGAATATAAAAAAGGTTGTCAGAGAAAAAAATGCATCAAATAAAATCATATCATTTTCTCTACTTATTTACCCCCCCACTATTTCTATAATATTTCAAAATCACATTATTTGAATTTATATCAAAACATTCTAGATACTATCCTCCACAAATGGTAGCTTTTGTTAAAATACAGCAATAACTTTGACAAAAACAACAGACATGGTCCTCAGAGAAAATAGTACGTCAGGCATTGTTTGATGAGTGTTTTATTAGTCAATAATTTGTCTTAGGAGTCCCCAGTGATTTTAAGTTTCACCTTTATAGAAAAGCTGTCTTTCATAGCTGATAAAGAACCATGACCACTGGGAAACAGCAGTTTAATTTTGTAACATACATAAAACCCAACTTAATTTCCCAAATGAGCATTTTATAAATAGTGAGTAGGAAAAACACTGGAGCAGAGGTGGACATTACTCCTATTCCCAGAGGTAGAATTCTTCCTGTTTGAATGTTACTTCATAAAGCAGAAAAAAAGTATTATCTACAGAGAGTGATGATGAGTCTTGAATCCTTCCTGGGAAATTTGGAGATGAAAAATATGTATGTGTCCTTATATCTTCTTAAAGTAGCATATTGTTAGAATTTTTAAATTGACAATTTCTTCTTCCCAAGAAAGGATTCTTAATAATAATTTGTTTACTCTTTGTACATCAAATGTGTATTTAAAGAAGAAATTGGGACTCCTCTTTTTTTTTTTTTTTTTTTTCTTTTTAAGTGAGAGGACAGGAGATTGTGAGACAGACTCTGGCATGCGCCTAACCGCGATGCCGATGTGGTTAGAAGGGAAATGCTGCGTCAATGAAACTCTTCATCTCGATGACATGTTGGCCTTTTAATACTCCAAAAACAGTAACTTCAACCCAGAGGTTTCTGTTATCAATAGCACAAGAAAATTTGTGGAAAACAAAAGATAAAAATCATCTTTTTTTAATATAGAAAAGCTTATAACCAACTTTTTTAGAAGATAGTCGCAACAGGATTCTTTTGAAAGTTGTTTTAAAGCCAATGTGTATTTGAAGTAGGTTTGTGTTATAACTGTGCAAGGGATGTAGGATTGGAGAGTTACGTGACGTGTAACACATTAACTGTACAGATGTTGGAGTTCAAGTCTAAGAATCAAGATTTTTTTTCTCACGGCCATCCCGTCTGGACACTTCCATCCCCCCTCTCAACCAATGCAGAATCCCATGGGCCTTCTTAGACTGCATACAGTTCTAACATTTGGGGGAGACTAAACTAGTAGTCCCGAAATAAAAAGAAATGAAGAAGGAACTGGATTTAGTTGAGGTATTTAAAAGCTATCTGGCTGATAACAATGACAATCTAGACAGGTCCCCCAAGTATGTTAAAATTTAGCAGCAAAAAAGCACAAGAATTTTTGTCTGGCTTCTGCGATAACCTAGTTTGCCACGCCCAGAAATTAGATATACAATCCTCATTCAAATGACACAGGTCTCTTCAGTTCACAGGGTACCAGTCCCACAGGATTGCACTCATCACCAAATACACAATGCTGCGACTGTCATTTAATCGCTTTCAGTTTTAAAGTATACAATAAATACACCTTTTCTTGTGCAGGCTATGCTCAAAGATATATGCATATCTCTCTCTCACACATACACACACACATATCTCACGACTAAAAATAAGGCAAACCTACGCGATACAGATTTGGAAACGTTGGGGATGGAAATCATATTCAAGAGAAACAGAAGGACAAATTTTATTCTTTTTTTCTTCGTCTTTTTAAATTAATGACAACACTGTTTTCCCCTCCGTCGTCTTTTTTGTCACTGGGTGCAGTCTTGAGAAGCACGAATTCCATTTCAGCCTCTCTCCCCAGCTGCAGGCAGTTCCTGGGCTGCTCCTGAGGAATGGGACGTATTCCTTTTCTTAGTGTGCGTCCCCCCTGACTCTTGTGCGTGCCCTTCACAGTCAGGTCAACTGCCCTGCCTAGGGCTTCTACCTTCTTCACTCTAAAAAGGTGCAAGACAGAGCAACGTTCTGTTTGTGTTTGGGCCTTGCTTTTATTTGTTTGTTTATTATTACTATTTTTCCAAACAAAGAGAAAACGTGGGCTTTGCAGCTTTTTCTCGCGGAACCTAAGCTCTCAGAGATACCCCTTCTCCCCCACACCAGCTCCAAAGTCTTCAAGCTCACTTCACCAGGCTGGGGTCAGACAGGCAGAAATCTTCCTGCTCCTCAAGTGAACTTGGCCTCGGCGGGCACCCAGAGGCTGGGGTGTCATCCAGGGGGCCTGTGGCTTCTCCCTGGGGCCCTCAAACAGCAAGGTAGGGGCTGGGATGCCCCTGCCCGCGGAGGCTGGCGCGGAGCAGGCGCCCTGGAGCAGGGTCTCGGGGGTCGCGGGAGCAGTCACGTGTTCCCCAGGCACCTCTAAAAACCCCTGGCTCCCCGCCCCTCCTCCCCGCTGCCGCCGCCGCCAGGTCTCCTCTTGCAGCTGCCGCCGCCCGCGCGCTGGAGCCGCCGCGCTCGGCCGGGTTCCCGGGAGCCGAGGCGCCGGCAGCGGCCGGGACCCCCAAGGTACGGGCTTCAGCCTCTCCCCGCCGCCCCCTTCCGCGCGGGGCGAGTCCGCGCGGCCCGGGACCGGGTGTTGTCGGGACGGGAGAAGTCGGGTTTGGGTGGCGGAGCGGGAGAGTGTAGGCGGGAAAGGGAAGCCGGGGATACACCGGCGTTCTTTCGGCGGGGCAGGTACTCACCCGGGAGCAGCGTGCCGGAATCCGTGCGGGGGCCTGGGCGGGACGGAGAGGGACTAGGGGCATCGCGGCGGGCGAAGCGCTGCCCCCCGGGGAGGCGAGCCCCGCGCCGCCGCGTCGCGCCGCGCGGGTAGTGGGAACGCAGCCCGCGCGGTCCCCGCCGTGCCCAGCCCAGCCCCGGCCCGGCACCGGCGAGGCTGGGCCGCCATCCACCCACCGTTCGGGGCGTCCGGCCGCGCGCCGTCCCGATGCTGGCCCGCCACCCGGAGGCAGCTGCGCCCCCCGGTTTGCGCTCCTGTTTGCAAGGTGGCCTCATCTGACAAATGCCATGGATACCATCCATCCTTACACCTCGAATGCCAGAAACAGGGGATTTTTATCCCCAAGTTTACAGACCTTTAGTTTATCTTTTTAAGAAACGGAACCATCGGGTTGGACCGAAGCCGAGAGACTTTGCCTTAGACCAGGGGAACAGCCTGAAGCGCTCTAAGCAGAAATTTGGAACCCGAATGCATTTTAAATTTCAGATTTCTCAAGGGAATAGAAACTCTGCTGTTAGAATTGAGAAGAGAGGGCAGCGCGTGCCTGCCTGTCAGTTGAGAACAGAGCTGTATTTATCTTTCCAATTCAAGTTTTGCCAGATTCTGGCTTTAAAAATAAATCTTGGAAAGATTTGAGGACCTGGAATCTCTCCGTTGTTTCAGGTTACAGCAAAACAGGCAATAGTCGGCATTTTATCATTGTTGGAGGGGAAAATTACAATAATTTTATTCTTTCGTGTGATTGCCATCTTTTATGAGAAGAAAGATGTGCATTTTCATTAGACAGGAAATTATCTTAATAAATACTATTTAAATGTATAAGCTAAGTTTGTTAGATCCTTTGAGTTTCTACAGTTCCTATTATTCTTTCTAAGAATTATCTACTTAACATTTATAGTCCACTCAGAAGGTTTTGTGTTTTAGTGTCAGATATAGATCAAATTTTATTTAAAAAATACAGTGAGTCTTGACAAAGACATCGCTGTTTTAAAGTTGCCACAGTGTGATGAAGAATTTGTTTTTTCACTTTTTACTGAGAACATTCCAGTTTGTTGTTTAGCCTAGTAATTCAGATTGTGGGAGAAAGAGAAGAAAATCTCTTATTTCCACTTTTTCTAGCCACAACAAATACCTCACACGGTCAATATAAGATTTCTTCTGAATAATATTTCATTTTAAAAGCATTCTCTCTTTGGTTATATTTCATATTTTCTCTAGGAATCCAAGATGAAGAAAGGTTCACATATAGCATCACTTTTACTATGCAGAAAATATTTATGTTGCATCGAATTGGACAGCACTCATTCTAACACTTGTTGAAAGCAGAAAATTAGTCCACAGGCTGACATTTCCATTAGAGGTTTGCTTATTGTGCTTTTAAGGAAAAAGGAAATGGCGGAGTAAGTTTGAGAAAAGAAATTCTTTGTGCTTTGTTTTTCTTCCCATCTTAAAGGGGTTCCTCTGCCTTAGATTTTCAGTTTTTCTAATGTTTAAAATATCTCCTGGCTGTAAAGAGGCATTTTTAAAGAAACTGCTTAGCATGCCCCTACCCTTATTTGCAGTAACTATTATTTACTTGTGAGAAGTCTTTCATTGGAGCAAAAATTCACAGAATGTTTATTTAGTGCTGAGCACAGATATTAGGTGTTTTATGTGTCTATGTTTGTGTGTAAATGGGGTGGGGTGACCGTAAGAGCAGGAAAAGGGTGCTTACATAGTCACAGCAAAATAAAATGAATTAGTGAATGTTAGCAGAGAAAAACAAGAAAAAATGATAATTTGCTAATTATTAATAGGTACAAATAAGTATTTATTATATTCAGGAACAGTGCTAGTGGCCATCCTGTTGGGAAAAAGTACATTCCTGGAAGTCAAGATAACGTCATTTATTCATTCACTTAGTCATTCATTGATTTACTCATTCATTCATTCATTCATCAATCACCTGTTTAGGGCCTTTCAGATCTCAGGCACTTGCAATCTTTAGTTACCCAGTGTGTAACCTTGAATTAATCCCTCATATATTATTCCTTACATAGTACATTGTATTGTTTGTTTTTATGCTACCAGAGCCAAGTAGAGAACCTAGCATGTTAGCTGCTCAATAAATTCTAGTTGAATGAATAAAGACAGGAACAACGAATCTTTTTTAGCTATTCATTTATGAAAGGGGCCTCCTCTTTAATTTATATATAGAATAGTGTCTTTGGGGAGGAAAGGAAGTGGTGCCCTCAGTTCTTCCTATAGCCAGTAAATTCTCAAGCTGGCATTTCCTTCATCTGCTTACTAAGGTAGCAGCGCTTTTATAATTTAATGAATTCAGAATTTTGTGTGCATATATTTAAAATAGAAAAGTTTTAGGGACAAACTATACAATCTGATGTGTCTCTTTTATTTAAATAGATGTTATAAATGTACTTTGCTACTTTAGTTTTTATATTGCTTATGTGATAGACTTTATCAATGAAGACATCTAAGTTAAAAATTTTAAGTGTTATACTATTACAATTTTCTATATAGGCATATCCTCATTTCATTTTGGGGCCATTTGAAAACTTGTCTAATTTCAGTGGTGTGTGTGTATATATATATATATATGTATATATATACACACACACACAGATATACACAAAGTTATACTCTGAACGAGATTTGCCCATATTCCCAAGATGATTCGTTTCTGATCATTTAAAGCTGGGAAAATTAAACCACTTTTATCAAATGGTTAGTAACAAATATTTACTTAGCTTCTTGTATGTACAACATACTCTATTAAACACCATTACTATCATGAAAAGAATTATACATTGGAGGCAATCTGAATGTTGTTTCTATTACCACAACTTGCGCTACATTTCCTCTTCAAAAAATTTGGACAATAATATTTCACTCTAAATGAGTGTCATCCTACATGTCTCAGGAAAGCACAAAACCTTCATAGATTTGACCATCCAGTGTTTCTCTTGTCCTTACCTTGGTCGTAGAAAAGGCAATCAAGAACTACAGATCTCTAGCAAAAAAAGGATTGTTTCAAGAAAATGAGTCAAAGGAAATACTAAGCAGGATCACAATAACCAATAGCCTGGATGTCATCAGAACTTATAAAATTAGACAGAAAAGCCAGTCAGAACTGCTTTGACTCAGAGCTCACTGACCTCTCCAGGTGAATTGCAGGAAGTATCGACTATCAAGAGATGAATAAGATGACTCAGTAGGCCATGTGAGTCACTTTTGTACGTTTATACCAGAGGTCCCCAAACTACATAAGGCCCAAGGGCCCAATTGCAGCCACCTGAGGCCATCTATCTGGCCCCTGCCGCACTTCGGAAGGGGCACCTCTTTCATTGGTGGTCAGTGAATGGAGTACTGTATGTGGTGGCCCTCAAACGGTCTGAGGGACAGTGAACTGACCCCCTGTGTAAAAAGTTTGGGGACCCCTGCTTTATACTTTCTAATTTGAGGTAATATCAATGTAAATTTTTGGTTAAGACCTAAGAATAAATGAATAAGATCCTGAGTTTTTGGATTAATTTTTTTTTAAAAGGTGTAAGTAGCTTCTAGGGAGTAATTCAGTCAACATGGAATCAGTTGTAGATGTTGTGGAAAAGGGTAGTTTCAGATTTTCTCATAGCACAAATGGTGAACTTGCTGCACGTAAAGCTGCAGTTAAAGTTCTTTAGAATGAATGTGCATACACACTAGGATATCCTGTTTGGAAATTTATTGGATCAAGACCTATAAGTTGAAGATAATAGTGTTTAAATTGAGGAGACTAGTGTTGACCAGGAATATTTTAGGATGGGTGACTCTTAAGTTCGGTCTTGATTCAAGTAGGTAAGGAAGAAATGTTTAAAGTAGATTAGATGAATACACCATGTAGTAAGTTCCTTGACAGGAGAAGAATATTAATGAGGTATGGCAAATTAAGTATCTCAAAGTTCTTATCTACATTTGCCTTTCCTTGCTTGACATTATTTCTTACATTAATTAAAAATAAAAAAGCATTCTGCGATTTTAACACAAGTTAACACACCATAGAATGGCAATAGACAAACTTACTGTTGTTGGCTGATATTTGCACTGCACTTGGAACCAATTAAAGACCTCACTAAACATTCTTAGGAAGTTAATAAGGGAATAGAAGCAAATGGTAAAATTCAGTTTCCCTCTCGGTGGATTCATGTACAGTAGTCCTGTCATTTTTTTTCAGGTTGCTAACTAGTGTCTTCTTATTCCAAGCAGGACTATAATATGGATTTGGAGCTTGAGGATTATTCCAACCAGACACTTGCCACCGAGAACAACACTGCTGCCCCTAGGCATTCTGATTTCCCCGTCTGGGATGACTACAAAAGCAGTGTCGATGACTTGCAGTATTTTCTGATTGGACTCTACACATTTGTCAGTCTGCTTGGTTTCATGGGCAATCTGCTTATTTTAATGGCTTTCATGAGGAAGCGTAATCAGAAGACTACAGTAAACTTCCTCATAGGAAATCTGGCCTTCTCGGATATCCTTGTTGTGCTGTTCTGCTCACCTTTCACACTGACCTCTGTCTTGCTGGACCAGTGGATGTTTGGCAAAGTCATGTGTCATGTTATGCCTTTCCTTCAGTGTGTGTCAGTTCTGGTTTCCACTTTAATTTTAATATCCATTGCCATTGTCAGATATCATATGATAAAGCATCCTATATCTAATAATCTAACAGCAAACCATGGTTACTTCCTGATAGCTACTGTCTGGACACTGGGTTTTGCCATCTGTTCTCCCCTTCCGGTGTTTCACAGTCTTGTGGAACTTCAGGAAACATTTGGCTCCGAGTTGCTGAGCAGCAGGTATCTGTGTGTTGAATCATGGCCATCTGATTCATACAGAATTGCTTTTACTATCTCTTTATTGCTGGTTCAGTATATCCTGCCCTTAGTTTGTCTCACTGTCAGTCATACCAGTGTCTGCAGGAGCATAAGCTGTGGATTGTCCAACACAGAAAACAAACTTGAAGAAAATGAGATGGTCAACTTGACTCTTCACCCATCCAAAAAGAGTGGGCCTCAGGTGAAACTCTCCAATGGCCATAAATGGAACTATTCACTCATCAGAAAACACAGAAGAAGATACAGCAGGAAGAAGGCATGTGTGTTACCTGCTCCAGCAAGACCTCAAGACAATCGTTCAGGTGCTCTTCCAGAAAACTCGGGCTCTGTGAAAAATCACCTCTTTTCATCCAGTAAGTCCATACCAGGGGTCCCCACCTGCTTTGAGATGAAACCTGAAGAAAACTCAGATGTTCAGGAAATGAGAGTAAAACATTCTATCATGAGAATAAAAAAGAGATCTCGAAGTGTTTTCTACAGACTGACCATACTGATACTAGTGTTTGCTGTTAGTTGGATGCCCCTACACCTTTTCCATGTGGTAACTGATTTTAATGATAACCTCATTTCAAACAGGCATTTCAAGCTGGTGTATTGTATTTGTCATTTGTTAGGCATGATGTCTTGTTGTCTGAATCCTATTCTATATGGATTTCTTAATAATGGAATTAAAGCTGATTTACTGTCCCTTATACACTGTCTTCGTATGTCATAATTCTCACTGTTTACCAAGAAAAGAAATGTTGGGATCATCTAAAATATATTTATGATAACTATGATGTGTATATAATAAATTTTAACATTAATTTATGTATAAAAGTTCTGAATTTGAATGTGAGTTCATTGTATATGGAAGACAAGTTTGTGTTATAGTACAGTGAATTCATTTAGTTGTATAAAGTCTGTTAATCCAATCTGTGATTTCACTTTAAAAGTAGTTATATTACCTTTCATTTCCCTTTCTCCTGTAAACTAATGAATTGTGAGTTTTTGTTTAATATAAAAGTTATAGCTACCAACTCTGTATTTTTTGTCTAAAATAATAATAAAAAATATTTTTCCTGAGGAACATTTAAAATGTGAGGAATATTTATTATCTCTTCATCTGCATTTCTATTTCATGGATTCCTTAATGTTTGGTTTGTGAATATACAGAAAATATTTAATATTCCCAGTATATCATAAACAAATGACAGATGATGGATGCCCAAGTCATGGTTTTAATTGCAAACATATATTGGGTTTTAGTTTTAGAACTCCTACAAGAAAGTGCTCATCTCTTATTATTGATAATTGGTCAAATTGTTTACTTATCTCCACTGTCTTAGTAATATACAATTGATTTACCAAATATAAGTTGATTTTAAATTTTGACTTATACTTCAGCATTAACACTATCAAGTAAAGATTTTTTTCATATACATTTTTTTTTATTAATTTTAATGGGTTACACCAATAAATCAGGGTACATATGTTCAAAGAAAACATCTCCAGGTTATCTTATCATTCAATTATGTTGCATACCCATCACCCAAAGTCAAATTGTCCTCTGTCACCTTCTATCTGGTTTTCCCTGTGCCCCTCCCCTCCTCCCTATCCCACCCTCTCCTCCCTCCCCTCACCCCGTAACCACCACACTCTTGTCCATGTCTCATAGTCTCACTTTTATGTCCCACCTATGTATGAAATCATGCTGTTCTCAGTTTTTTTCTGTTTTACTTATTTCACTCCGTATAATGTTATCAAGGTCCCTCCATTTTGTTGTAAATGATCCGATGTCCTCATTTCTTATGGCTGAGTAGTATTCCATAGTATATATGTACCAAAGCTTTTTAATCCACTCATCCTCTGACGGACACTTGGGCTGTTTCCAGATCTTTGCTATTGTGAACAATGCTGCCAGGAACATGGGGGCGCATTTCTTCTTTTCAAACAGTGCTATGGTGTTCTTAGGGTATATTCCTATAAGTGGGATAGCTGGGTCAAAAGGTAGTTCGGTTTTTAATTTTTTGAGGAATCTCCATACTGTTTTCCACAGTGGCTGCACCAGTCTGCATTCCCACCAGCAGTGCAGGAGGGTTCCCTTTTCTCCACATCCTCGCCTAAAAAGTTTTTGCACAGTTAAAGACAATAAGAACAGAATAAAAAGACAAACCACACAATGGGAGAACATATTCAACAGCATGTCTGATAAGGGGTTAATAACCAAAATTTATAAAGAACTTATAAAACTCTATACCAGGAAGACAATCCAATCAAAAAATGGACAAAAGAAATGAATAGAAATTTCTCCAAAGAGGACATACAGATGGCCAATAGGCATATGGAAAAATGCTCAACATCACTAATCATTAGAGAAATGCAAATTAAAACCACAATGAGATATCACCTCACACCAGTCAGAATGGCGCTCATACACATCTTTTATATTAAAAACTGTGAAGTATGAATGGTATCTGTAGTCCCAAGTATTAAATAATTTTAAAGAACATTTACATTGCCCACAGAAAAAAAAAGTTTAAGTTTTTTGGCCAAGATATAGAACGATTATTATAATTTATGCCATTTTAGTAGTGAGGTCTCATATGCTCTCTTATAAATTGAGGTCAAACTTTTCAATTGAAATTTTTGTTTTTACCAGTTTTGGTTTGTTTTTAAAGAAGCAAGTCCCTGAAAACAGTTGAATATTTGCACATACAGCTCAGATGACTGTCTCCCGACCTTGCTGTCTTCAGTTCCTATAACCATCCCTTGCTTTGATTCCCATGCTTAAGGGAAAACAACAAAACAAACTTACTAAGTTTGCAAAAATAGGTCATTCTGGTAGTTGTTTAATCAATGTAAGGTCCAATATCTCAATGAAGGCTTTCTTCAGGCCCCCTTTCCTCCTGCCCTAGATGACGTCTCCACAGAGGGGAGGCCAAAAATGGTGCTGGTTCACTCGGTATCCTCTGGTGGCTCTGCTGAACTCAGGGCAGTCCAGTAATCATCCTGCCATGTTACATCAGCCTCTTTCTGTGCTGCATCATGTATGGTCTGTTCTCTGTAAGTTAGGGGCCTGAGAGGCCAGCCCCTGAATGTCACCCCTGCTGACATTCAGTAAAGTGTGAGTTTCAGCCATGACCTTCATTTTGTTCTGAGTCTAGGTTGTTTGGTGGGGTCTTGCTCTTGCCAAGTCTGGGGACTACTCAGGCACTTTAAACTCATCACCCAGCACTCAGTAGAAACTTAGGAAATTCTATCCCTCAAATAGGTCACCAGGCACTGAGACAGGCAGCATGGCTTTCTTTGTCCAAATATTACAATCTGCCATGTCTACACTGATGTGTTCACCTCATGTTACTGCAAAAGCACTCTCTTTCAATCCCTTTCTAGATTTTCAATTATGAGACTGTACAACTTCCTCTGCCTTTAGCTTCCTTCTCATGGATCTGGTGCTATCTGTCCTCCCTAGTTTTTATATCTTAGTAGAAAGAAAATTGAAGAAACTGCAGTTTCTGTTTACTTTTTTCTTATTTTCTTCTTCCTTTTACTCGAACGGCTTATGCTCATATCTGCATGCTAGGAATGTCCCCTATTGACAATGTTTTCATTTTTCTCTGCACTGTGGTTTATTATAAAATTGTATTTAGAACTTCAAGGTTTGCTTTTGGCAAATGCAGCTCATGATTTAAAACCTTCTCCTTTTCAAAGCTTAGATTTAAGACTTGTCTCACTCTTCACTCTAACCAAAACCAAAACAATCTAAGCTGAAGAATGACCGCTAATTTAAAAGAAATAAGTATTTCCACATCCACTAGGGCAATCAATTTTAAGGTTTAATTTTAGTCACTAAAGGGCATAAACTCATCAATAAGGGCAAACATAAATACATAGGAAGGCATTTCATACTGTTAGAATAACTTATATTAGCAAATGTACAATAACTGTCAAACCCCACAGATTCTATGGTTGCTGATAGATTAGCTAAATTGGATAAACTAATTTGGGGGCTCTTAAACTATTGAACTCAGAGAAAGCAATTTATCTTTCCCAACCAGAAATGACTAAATGTTCTTAATATTTGAAAGCTGAGCAGTTTGAATGGGTTGGTGGCTAGAAGTCATTAAGAAGAGGATTAATGGTTTTAGATGATTATTGTGAATAATAATTTCTTCCATGGAGACTTGTTCAGTGAGTTAAAGGATTTATGTCCAATCAACTCTTCATTTCTCAAGAGCTGATTATCTAACTTCTTTTTTCCTATTCTCTCCTGGTGTCTGACCTGATTGTTTGTTTCATAGCATTGTCAGAAAGCATGGCTTGGGGAAATAAATGGAAATGAATTTACAAACAGTTAACACCTTTACCTTTAACAACTATTTTAGCTTGACCTGTGGTGGCCCAGTGGGTAAAGCGTTGACCTGGAATGCTGAGGTCACCAGCTCAATACCCCTGGTTTGCTTGGTCAAAGCATATGTGAAAAGCAACTATTATAAATAGATGCTTCCTTCTCCTCCCTGACCTCTCTCTGTCTCTCTCCCCTCTTTCTAAAATAAATATATAAAATTTTTAAAAAATTATTTTAAAATATTTAATTCAAGAAGAGATGCAAAATTGAGTTTTAGTAGTTACATTCCTGCTAGCTGTGTTGTCTATTACTGTAGATAATAAAACACTAAATGAATTTAAAACTCTGGGAAATATACAAAAAGCAACTAAAATGATTAAATGATGAAAAAATGTATATAAGGATTATTTTACTCAGATATATATTGAATACCTACCTAATGTATACCAGGAACTCTTCTAGGTGGTTGGGATATAACAATGAAAAAGATCCTTTGCTTCTTTGATGTTTGCCTTTTGAGTGGCAGGGAGTCAGTGGCAGGAGATAGGCAATAAGTAGTAAGAACAACAGAAAGGGGGTTACATAGCAATGATATAGTATATTCATAGGTGCATTCATTTCCTTGGGCAGCTGTAAGAGTGCTTGATAAAATAATTTACTCTAGATAGATCATCCTAAATGCATTTGGAATTGGCTTGACATCTGCTAATTATTCTTATTCTACAGAAAATAAAATACCATAAATCTCTGTGCCAAACAGGAACCAGGCACCTAGGGTAAGCTCCCACAGAGACAGAGAGATTAGGTGTGATCTTGATATTTTCAATTCAAAAGAGAGGGCTCACAGACTCTGAAGAAAAAATTTCCTTGGCTGTAAAATTGGCAAGAGGCTTTTTGAGCGTTTGAAAAGACTTACCAATCCAAAGGACAGAGGAAGAATTTACAATGCTTTTTAAAGAAAATTTTCTAATTCAACACCCATTTATGATTGAAAAGAAAAAAAGAAATTCTGAGCAAAGTGGGAATAGAGTGAACATAATGTAATAAAGGTCATATATGACTAACCCACAGCCAACATCATACTCAATGGGAAAAATTAAAAGTGGTTTCCTTAAGAAAAGGAAAAGACAGGGATGTCTACTTTATCCACTCTTATTCAACATAGTACTGGAAGTCCTAGCTACAGGGCACTCAGACAAGAAGAAGAAATAAAAAGTGTTCAAAATGGAATAAAAGAAATAAAATTATCATTATTTGCAAATGACATAATACTGTATATAAAGAACCCTGAAGATTCCACCAGAAAACTATTAAAACTGATAAATGAATTCAGTAAAGTAACAGGATAGAAAATAAATATCCCAAAATCAGTTGCATTTTTATACACCAATAATGACCTATATATAGTAAAGGGAAACTAAGAAAGCAATACCATTCACAATTACTTCAAAAATAAAATAAAATACCTAGTAATAAATTTAATAAAGGATATAAAAGACTTATACTCAGAAAAATTATAAGACTGAAGAATGATAATGAGAAGGTACTAGTAAGTGGAAGCATACAGTATGTTGATGGATTAAAAAATTAACAACATTAAAGTGTTCATACTACCCAAAGCAAGTTATAATTCCTATCAAGTTATAATTCAGCATAATTCCTATCAAGATATTCCACAGTACTAGAACAAATATTCCAAAAATTTATATGGAACCACAAAAAACCTCAAATAGCAACAGAGATCCTGAGAAAGAAGAACAAAGTTGGAAGAATCACACTACTGTATATCAAACTGTACTACAAGGCTATAGTAATCAAAACAGTATGGTATTGGCATAAAAACCAACAAATATAGCTCAGTGTAACAAAATAGGAAGCCCAGAAATAAACCCACACCTTTATGGTTAATTGATTTTTGACAAAAGAGGTAAGAACACACAATGCAGTAAAACTAGTCTATTCAGTAAATGGTGGTGGGAAATTAAACATATATATGCAAAAAATAATTAAACTAGACCATCTTCTTACAACATACACAAAAATAAACTCAAAATAAATGTAAGACTTGAAACCATAAAAATCCTAGTAGAAAACATAGGCAATAAAAGCTCAGACAATTCTCATAACAATGTTTTCTGATATATCTCCTCAAGCAAGAAAAACATCAGAAAAAAATAAACAAATGGGCCTGACCAGGCAGTGGTGCAGTGGTGCCTGGGACACTGAGGACCCAGGTTCAAAACCCTGAGATCCCCGGCTTGAGCGCAGGCTCCCTGGCTTGAGAGCAGCCTCACCAGCTTGACTCGAGGTTGCTGGCTTGAGCATGGAATCATAGACATGACCCCATGGTCGCTGCCTTGAGCCCAAAGGTTGCTGGCTTGAAGCTCAAGGTCTCTGGCTTGAGCTCAAGTTCACTAGCTTGAGCACGGGGTCACTGGCTTGGCTGGAGCCCCTCAGTCAAGGCACATATGAGAAAGCACTCAACAAACAACTAAGGTGCTGCAACTATGAGTTGATGCTTCTCATCTCTCTCCCTTTCTGTCTGTCCTATTCTTTTTCCCTCTCTCTCTAAAGAAAAAGTTCCCACGCTCTAAAAGAAAAAGTGCTTTTCTTTCATCTCCAGAAATTTTTAAAAATCCATAGCTTAAACCACCCAGCTAAAGACAAAAATAGGAATTAGTCTGAGCCAAAAAAGGAATAAATCTAAAAGGAACTGGTGAAACCCATACTCCCATCACATACTCCATCACATACTCCCATGTATATTCTTGAATCACAGGTTTGCTACATTGTATGTAATCACATGTATACTTGTCAGTTTCTTGGACGGTCAGCTCCTTGAGAGCAGGTACCACACTCTGTCACTGTTGAGCCTGTGTCTGACATACTGCCTCAACTTTACTAGGTATTTAATAAATGTTTATTTAATAAATAACATTTTGTTAGTTGACATATCAAAGTAAGAAAGTATATGCCCACAATTTACTAATATCTCTCATGTTTTCATTAAATATATAATGGCTGAAATTTAAGTATCTAATTAAAAAGACCAACCAGCATAAATAAATCATTTGCTTATCACAAGGCCTCTTGTTCACTGTAGATGTTTTTCTCGATTTAGAAAAAGAGAGCATCAACTATTACTCTATTAAAGTTTTCTTGTTCTTTTTTCTAACCTTTCCTCTCAGATTGTTCTTGTGTGTTTCACTCTTCTAAAAAACTGTCCTGTTGGTTTTAGTTACTTCTTTGTCTTCACAGCTTAAAAGAAGTTTTTAAAGAAAGAGGTCACATATCACCCTGGCAACCTGGTTTGAAGGAACTGATGTATCCTTAAACATAATAAAGCAAGCCAGCACCTGGCAGATTTATTATTGCTAGCCATTTCTTCGTAACCGGTCATGTCCTGGTGAAAGGGGAGCAATACTAGGTCTTAAAGAAAGATGTTAGCAATCTGTCCTAAAGCATTATGAATGATGGCACGTTCAAATAATTATTCTCAGAAGAGTAAGGAGGTTAGCATGAGCTATCTTTCTTATATAAATGGTGTTTGGTAAAAATTGCAACTCTTAAAATATTCTGGCTGAGAACTTAAAATACTATAAAAATTACCTAGAAAGAAGTAACAAGGGGAATGATCTTGCAATCTTGGTTTATACACATTGTCTCTTTTTGTTCATTATTAAACAAACAATAGCTCACATGAGGAGACTATCCACAGAAGTACAAATAATACAAAAACAATGTGTGTGTCCAGACATGTATGAGTTTTCCCATCAGCGAAGGATTTCCAATCAAGAATTATTACTTTTTTCCTTTTTCCTTTCTCTGTATAATAGATAGGTTAAACCTGGAGCCCAAAATGTGTACACACTTCTGCCCCTAAATTAGGAAGACTGAAAAAAGGCTATTAATGAAAAAGCAGAAACATTTCTCAACATTGTATATTACTCCTATCAGTATTTTAGTTTCTTTTCATGATAGGATTTCAGCCTGGCCCAAGAGTAAGAAAAAAAACAAAAAACAAAAAAAATTTCAGGTACATGGAAAGAGGCATTTTGGGTTTGTGACAGTGTCTTATTGCAAAGCTAGCAGGCACCGGCTCTCTGGCAGCTCTCTGTATAAATCACCCCAAAGTGATAATTGTCCAATTTTCCCTACACTAAGGAAAAGATCGTGTAATAGCAGATTCTTCACTGAATTCCAACAGCAAATTACTTTTGGCCAAAAGCTAAATGGACTCTTAACCACCATCTTTTCTAAGTAGCTTCAGTACTAATGGAGTAGATTAGAAAAGGAGACTATTGGAGACTCTCAGAGTTTGGTTTATTGAGTAAAATTTAAGAGTGAGTACTTATGTCCTTGTTTCCTGAATAACTACATTTTGACTATTATAATATCACAAGGTAGGAATGCTAAGAGAAAAAGTTTGCAAAAGAATTCAAGTACACAATAAATTCGTAAGCAGTGTACATGACATGTGTTCTTCACAATCTGAAGACCAGTTATATGTCCTACTGATGTGATGCTTATACTTATTTTATGACCTTGTCCACTTTCCCTTCAACTCAATTTTCTTTTCTCCCATGTTTTTTGGGTCTTTCCTATATCTGACCATATTAATTTCTAAATGGTATTATTAAGTGATGGTTTAAATATTATCTGATACCTCTGTGCCCTTCTCAGAGAGCTTTGAATCCATACAGATTTCCATGAATATGATTTGGCAATACTTTGAAAAGCCTTAAACAGTTTATATATTTTATCCAGAAATTTTATTACAAAACATTTTCTAGTAAGGAAACAATCAGAAATGTGCACAAAATTAGTTATAAGATATTCACAAAGAGTTGTACGTAATTTAAGTAATCAGAATATCCAAGCAGGGGATTGTTAAAATTAATTTTTTAGAGAAAACAACATCAGCAAGATGGCAGAATGGGAAGCCATGGACTTCTCATGGACAGGCACACAAATTCAATGACAAGAGGTAAACCAATTTCCTTTGTGAAAAAGACAGAAATTCACTGAGAGGTTCCTGCACCCCATGTGAGTGTCATAGTAGGGAAACTTCATTACCAAAATCCCTCCCATTGGCACAAAGCCATGAAATTGGGAGAAATCCCATCTCTCAACTTCTCTTTGAGGAGGGAAGAAAAGTACTGGACCAAATATCCAACATTTTGATTTTGCAGGGATCTGACCAATGGATTGGTTTCTGCCTTGTCTAATCAGAGTGTTAACAGGCACTGTCATGGGGTCTCAGGTTGGGAATCATTGAGAACAAAGATGGTGGTTTAGACTAGCATGAATATTTTGCATCTATGTTAATCATGTACATTGGCTTGTAATTTTCTTTTTTGCTAGTGCCCTTGTCTGGTTTTGTTATCAGAGTAATTATTCCCCCCTCTTCAGTTTTTTGGAAGAGTTTGAGAAGGATTGGAATGAATTCTTCCTTAAATATTTGGTAGAATTCACAAGAGAATCCATCTGGTCCTGGACATTTCTGTGTTGGGAAGTTTTTCATTACTGATTCAATCTCTTTGCTAATAATTGGTCTGTTCGTATTTTCCATTTCTCCACAATTCAGTCTTGGTAGGTTGTATGATTCTAGGAATTTATTTATCATTCCTAGGTTACTGTTGAACCTTGAAGGCCCCATGCAGTCAGAAATCTGCATATTCTGTAGTCAGCCCCTCATATATACATAGATTCAACCAACCATGAACAGAAACATTCTTTTTGATTCATGGTTGGGAAACAACATTTGGGAATGCAAAAATAATGTTTTTGACCCATGGTTGGTTGAATTCACAGATTCAAAGCCCCAAAAAAGCTGACTGTATTTATTTTAAAAGATTCCACATATAAAGGAGACTTATACAGTTCAAACTTGTGTTGTTCAAGGGTCAACTATATACCCAAAGACCAATAATGATCAAATATTTGGTGAGATGACCACATATATATGGTAATACATATATTTTTAAAGTAATGTTGTTTAGTCAGGAAAATTTTAAAATAGCATATAATATACATAAATATGCATATGTCTACAGATGTGTGTGTGTGTGTATGTGTGAAAATATTACTTAAGAACCTAATAAGCTGTTTTTAAATTAGCTGATAACACAAGTTACATCTTTCATGGGTGTTTACATTTAAAAGCAATCTTAGCACTAACATATCCCCACTCTCTGTTTAAAAAATAAACAATTATTAAGTGATATCTTAGATCCCATTCACTGTTTGCCTTTGAAAGTACTTCAGAGAAGTTGCTAGATCTAATTAGAGGGCGTGTACATGAGATATATACTGCATCAGTAGGTAGGAATGCTTGTCACATCCTTGTCATCATATGAATGTCAGAGTTTCTTTTGTTCTTTCTTTTTTCTTTTCTCCTTTTTCCACTGAAAGAGTTAGATTTGGAGAAAACATAAGTAAAAACATTGTTTTTAAAGGCCCAAATACAAAAGAAAAAAGAAAGAGACCAAACCTGCACAATTAAACTTTTTTCTGTTCCCAAGAGGTAAATGCGGAATGCCATGGAATTAAATTATAAAGATTTAAAGAGTGATCCATGCACACCTACTAAAATGGCCAAAATCCAAAATATTAAGAACATCAAATGCTGGCAAGGAAGTGGAGCAACAGTTACACTCATTTATTGCTACAGAAAATGCAAAATGGTGGAGCCACTCTGAAAGGCAGTTTTTCAGGTTCTTATAAAATTAAATATACTCTTACCAGCAATCACACTCCTTGGCATTTATCCAAATGAGTTGAGAACTTATTTCCTTACTAAAACTTGCACGTGGAAATTTATAACAGCTGTATTCATAATCACCAAAATTTGGAAGCTACCAAGGTGTGCTTCCAGTCAGTGAATGAAACCTAATTGTGATACATCCAGACAATGAAATGCATATTATTTTGCACAGAAAAAGAAAGAAAGAAAGAAAGAAAGAGAGAGAGAGAGAGAGAGAGAGAGAGAAAAGAAGAAGATCTCAAGTCAAGGAAAGACAGAGCCTTAAATGCATATCACTAAGTGAAATAAGCCAATCTAAAAAGGCTGCTTACTGCATGTTTCCAATAATACGTCATTCTTGAAAAGGTGAAAGTATGAATACAGTAAAAAGGTCAGTGGTTGCCAGAGGTTGGGGAGGAAGATGAGTTGATAACACAGAAGATATTTAAGGCATGATGCTATAATGTTGGATATATGTCATTATACATTTGTCAAACCCCATAGAACAGTGGTTCTTAACCTTTTTTGAGGTACCAAACCCACCAGTTTCATATGCGAATCCTTCTTTAATGATAAATAAAATATGATTTTTTTTTCCAAATTCAAGACACAGGTATATGTTTTTTTGCTGGTGCACAAAATGAGCCGTGCATGAACATCACCTTGCTCAAAGAACAAAACCAACAAAGTGCATGAACTCACAACAAATTCCGGTATTACTTTATTCTGGCCTCCGCGGCAGAGGCTTCTCTAAACCCCTGTGACCGACTCATCGAACCCCTAGGGTTCAATAGAACCCAGGTTAAGAACCACTGCCATAGAATAAATGCGATGACTTAGAACCTTAGTGTAAAGTATGGACTTTGAGTGATAATGATGTGTCAATGTAGGTTCATCAATGTAACAAATGTAGCACTCTGGTGGGGGATGTTGATAACAGGGGAGACTGTGCATGGGGGGGGCAAAGGGTTATGTGGGGAATTTTTGCACCTTCTGTTCAATCACACTGAAAATAAAGTCTATTCAAAAGAAAAATATATATGTATATATAAAGAGTGTCATAGAATGATGAGAATAAGATGTTAAACCAGCAAATTAAAAAAGAAAACCTAATCAAATACAGAGATGAAAGAAAGAAAGAGAGAATGAGAGAAAGAAAGAAAGAAAGAAAGAGAGAAAGAAAGAAAGAAAGAAAGAAAGAAAGAAAGAAAGAAAGAAAGAAAGAAAGAAAAGAGCAGGAGTTTCCCAACTAAGGAGAGATGCTTTCATAACTGATTGCTATCAAATATTTATTTGCCTTTGAAGGCTATGTGCAGATTTGTCCTCTTGGTTTTATTTTGCTGGATCACTTCTTGCCTCATCTTCTTTCATGTTCCCCTGTAGATTTCCACATATTCGTCCTTCTTTTAGCTTGACTTGTCTGACTTCTTTGTGCTTTTGTTGCTCTATTCTCCAGTATAAATGAAATGGCAAGGACAAACTCTGAGACCTGAATATTTGGAGCAGGTGGTTCCCCAGAATAAATGCCTTATTTAAAAAATATTCATTAAAAAGCCTCCAGTCCAAAATCAATTATAGCTTTGGGTCTCTGAGCACACAGGAAAAAAAAGAAACAGATAAAAGAAAACCAACATTACCTTTAAAGACAAAAGTGCAAATATTAGTTATGCTGGTAGGAGATTATGTCCTGCTGTTCACTGCATTTGTGTCCATGGAAAGATAAATTTATTTAACAGGGTATTCTTTTTAGGAAACCCTGTAATGTCAGCTGGACAGAGACCCTGATAGGTTGCTCGTTCATTACAGATAAAGGACTTATTTCTCCTTTATCTCAGGATATAAAGAAGGTGAAGATTTGACATTTAAGACTACTTTGGAAAAGTTGCCAAATAAGATATGTGGATGGGGTAGGCTATAAGCTTGGCTAAGAGTTATATCTGTTATAGCTTGCCAGTGTGCTCCCTGTACAGGTGGTGGTTGTGAAATATTCAGCGTAATGGGCACCCTCCATTTTGACTTGCTTCCCTGACTGTCTCAGGAAGGCATGTGCAAAAAGTTAGCAGGTATGTTCAAGCTGGCAGAGGCTATCCTCAGCACTTGATGGAGTGAAGGTTGCTATATAACTAGAACAGGAGACAAGCAGTATAAACATTCTATTGAGAATGTTTGATTTACAAGACAGTGGAGAAAACAGGTATGACTGGAGGGGTACGTAGAATCAGAACAGGATTGTTTTCAAACATGAGAGAAATGACAGCAAATTGACCTGATGATGGGTCTAATTCAGTGGGAGGAGGGGAATCACACACAATAAAGTGGAAAGAATCATTGAAGCATCTATAGGAACAAAAAAGAAGACAGAGAATATATGGGACAGGTCATGGCTGGCAATCTAATTTGTGGCCCAAGTGAAAATGAAAACTCAGAGCTCTAACCAAGGGCAGAGTAGTCAATCTCTCTTTCCCAGGAACTGGCTCTCCAGCCCATGATGGATACTCTACTAGTCAGGGTTCTCCAGAGAAAAGAAACAACAGGATGTTTATGTGTAGGTAGATACATAAAATACAAAGAAGTTTATTTAAAGGAATAGGCTTATGTGTTTATGGAGACTGTCAAGTCCAAAAGCTGTAAAGTAGCCCCACCAGGAGTCTGAAGATCGAGAAAGCCAATATTGCAGTTCAAGTCTGTGATGATTACTTTTATGTGTCCACTTGACTGGACTAAGAGATACTCAGATAACTGGGAAAACATTATTTCTTAGTGTATGTGTGTAGATGTTTCCAGAAGAGATTTTGATTTGAATCAGTCACCTGAATAAAACAAGATCACTCTCACCAATATGGGCAGGGACAGAGAAAGTTTTAACAGTGGGCACACAGGGAGTGCACCCTGGGCCCCGACTTCTGAAGGGCCCCACAAAACCCCAACTTTACACTTTTTTCTAATGACACCAAGTTTGGTTTCATATGTACAATTTTAACATTAATAGTACATAATATTTTTTATTTATTTAAAAATATGGTTAACATGTATTTTTATTTTCCCTGTCTCTCTTTTCTTTAAGGGGCGCAATATTTTCTTCCATGCCAGGGGCCTCAACCAACTTTAATTTGCCTCTGGGCAGGGAATATCTAATCCCTTGAGGATCTGAATAGAAAAGAAAAAAAAATACAAACAAAAAAATGGAGGGAGGGTGAATTCTCTCTCTCTCTCTCTCTCTTTCTCTTGACTTGGGACATGCATCTTCTCCTGTTCTTGGACATTGAACATCAGAACTGGTACTCAGGCTGTCAGACTTCAGGACCTACACCAGCAGCCCTCTGTTCTCAGGCCTCCAGAGCTGGACCTCAGATCACCAGCTCTCCTAGTTCTCCGGCTTCAAGATGGCAGATCCTGGGATTTCTCAGCCTCCATAGCCACGTGAGCCAATTCCCATAATAAATCTCCTCTTATACATCTTTATATATTCTACTCATTTTGTTTCTCTGAGAACCCTGACTGGTAAAAGTCCACAGCCATCTGCTGCCTGAATTTCCCCTTGCTCAGAAAAGGTCATTTTTGTTTCATTGAGGCCTTCAACTGATAGGAAGAGGCCCATCCACATTTTGAAAAGCAATCTGACTTATGCAAGTCTACCAATTTAAATGTTAAGTTCATCTAAAAATACCCAGATATGCTTACAATGTTTGACTGTACCAGGTCCATCCAGGTTGACACATACAATAAGCCATCACAATGGTTGATCCCCAAAAGGTGGCAGTCTCGCTGAGATGTGCTCAGATCTGGGATCAAGAATGGGCGGAAGACCTCCCACCTAGTCCCTACAGAATCAGTTGCGGAGCTGCGCGACCAACCATTGCTTTGTTCTGCTCCAAGACACCATAAGCACATGCGCAGCGGTGACCCATGCCGCACTGGTGCCCAGGCATTCTGCATGGGGCAGAGGCTGACAGCCAAGTGCAGACTGCTGGCCGAGCGCAGCCTGTAACCCTAGTGGAGGATGGCAGCAGCAGCAGCAGAGAGAATAATACAAGAGGAAGAACAGAATGGGAAAGAAAGGCTGGAGGACAGGAGTCAGGGGATCAGGAAGTCACTGGAGGCGTTAGAGACCCAGGATCTAAGCCCCTGAAGCATGCTCCATTGTTCTTTTGAATTTCACTGACAAATTCAAATATAAAATTATTAAGAAATGTATCTTAAGACAGTTACCACAGACCATTAAGGCGCAAGTGCAGGACCCTGGTGAATGTCAGTCTCTGTGTGAATATTGACCCCACTCCCATGAAGCACGTTCCCACCCAGATAAAGAGAAACCAGTACACGTCTTAGCAAAAGTTTGCAAAGTTCATATGATTGCTTTTATTTTCTCAACAGAATAAGTTTATCAACTGAGAGGCAGAAGGGGGAAGAGATGGTGGTGATTTTTAGGAGAGGGAAGAAATAGAAAAGTCACTTAAAAAGAATGGGAGAGGAAATGAACCAGAGAAATGTATCTGGATGGCGGGGCAGCTCAAGGGTTCGATTTGCGTAGAGCAGTTATTACTGTAAAGAGACACCAAGCAGCAAGGTGCTGTCATTTTCTCCTGCTGCAGTCAGATGTGTGGGTGCAGCAGAGGATATGTGTAGAGCTGGATTTAACCAAAGCTGGAATTTTTCCAGGCAAGCGTGATGAAGCAAAAGAGGGCACAGTATTCGAGCTCGCAGATAAAGCAGTGATTAGAATGTGGGAACACAGAAATAAATAAATGAAGGAACAAACCAACCAACCAACCAAATAAGTAAATGAAAAATCACTTAGTAAGTTCCAGACACTTCGTGCCAGATACATTACTTTCATTATCACATTTAATCTTCAAAACGTAATGAGATATATTCATTTTTTCCAACAAGTATTTGCTGAACACTATTGTGTGCCAGACCGTTTTCCGTAGCTATGGCTTTTTTTCACAGAGGTGTGTGTGCTCATGGAGCAGGAAAATGAAAATAACCATAAATAAACAGAACAACATCAAGTAGTGGACAGTGCTTTGAAGGCAATATAATTGAGTAAGAAAATGGAACTTGGCTGAGTTTGGAAATGAAGGGAAGTCTTTCTGAGATGATAACTGAGCTGAAACAAGGTAAGAAGACACACACACATAAAGTGAGTATGAGCCGTGGATGAAGAGATAAGTCTTACATTCACAAGAGCAGCTGAAATGCTGTTAAGCAAGAATATTCACAGCCTAGTCTATGAATGGCACCCCCTAGAGAGGCACAGCATACAACCTGCACGTAGGGTACTAAAGGGAGAGTTCATCCTCTGGCAAAGACTTCTTCCAGTTCAAAACACAGAATCAGATACATGTAGAAATAACTACAAATTATGTATAACTACCATGAGATGCTGATTCCCATTTCTCTGGAAATTTGAGAAAACTCTTAACCAAGTGAGGTTATGATAATTGCTTCTGATTCTGTCTGGTATGCACTTCTCCTTTGCTGCTGAACTCTGCTGACTCTAGTGTGTGTTCTCTACTGTTCTTTCCCCATACTTGCCTGTACTTGAATGTCTTTTACTTTTTGAAGAAAGCTTATTTAACTTTCTGTAGAAAATGACTAGTCTCTACTTCTACAACTACACAACATTCATTGAAAGTACAGAGTCATGACCTACTGTATTGTCTCTGAAGCTTCCATTTTCTCCACCATCCTCTGCAAAGTATTTGTTGCCAGTTTTTCATTTGAGCTCTCTCTTTGCAAGCTGCTATGATTGGTTAGTCTTTTCTACTCTGAGTGCTTCCTGTTCTTTGGCCAGATGCCCTCATGTTCTCTGTTCTTTCTGCACGGCTGCCATTAAAATACACTTTATTCTCTCTTCTCTTTTGTCAAAGTTTGGCATCCAGAATAATTTTATAATTGGCCATGAACTGAAAAAGAATCTTTGTGGTATAAAAATGTAGATGCCATAAGAGTTGTAACACAATCTATTTTACATCCTAAGTTATATCTTCTTATGTATTTTTCTGACTGAACATCTAGTAGCTGTTGTATCACAAAGTTTAAAAAAATGAACTAAGAATTAGAAGGTCTGGGTTCCAGTTATATTTTTGATACTTATTAGCAAGCTCCTCAACATTGCTGATCTCTGTTTTATTTTGTATTTTTTTTCTAAACAGGAAAGATGGTTTATGTCTAGCATATAGTGCTCTTCCAGACACCAAAGAGAAAATGTTGGTAAAACTGTTTTGTACACCAGAAAAACACTTTATAGTCTTAGGCATTATTATACAGATAATTTTGCTGGTTGGTTCTTTACAATCTTATTTAAGATTCCAATTAAGATAGTTCAGAAAAGAGCACAAGTGAAATTATCTCTGTATAAAGATAGTATTATGGAACATTTAAATGTTAATGCTTTTAATCTTGTCTCCTAAACAGTAAGTTTTCCATGGCAAAATCTTTTAGCTGATGTGCAACACTATAATAGTCACTTTGTTCAACTTACTGTCTAGGAGACAAGGGTAAATACAGTAATTGATCTTTTTGAGAATGTGAATCATGAGAAATTGAACTGCCCTAATAATGGCTTAAAAGCCTATGACCTGACCAAAATATACACTTGGACATGGAAAAGAACATTATGGTCTTTCAAAGTACCAAGGTCACATAGTCATCTTGAAAAACATCAGAATGGAAGAAGTTGTATAGTGGGTTTTTTTCTATATTTATTGATGATTTACTTTAAAATTACTTTTAAATTTTAAAAACTTCATAAAAATTGATATGGAGAAAGAGATTAAGAAGGCTCAAGAATATAACAAGAGTTTAAGAAAAAGAAACAAAACATGAAGCTGAGTTTAGAAGTGAAATTACCCCTTTAAATAAAATGAAACTCAGAACAGCTGTCATTGATTAAGTAATTAGCAGATTGAAAAGGGAGCAGAATCCATTGGCACCCATTCTGTTCCCTTGGTTTTTTTTTTGTTGTTGTTGTTGTTCCCTTGGTTTTTGACTTCTCTCTTGAACACTCTGTGATTCCAGTGGTATGAATATGCTGATTCCCAGGGATTCCTCTGCCTAAATCTAAATCTGTGGAGCTTTGGTCTATGCTGACACCTAAAATTAACTTCTGAAGCTCAGAAGTAGATAATCTCACCATGTTTCACATTGCTGGCATCACTGGACACAATCCAGGCACAAGACCTTAATATCCTCCCTGACCCACCTACCATTTACACTGTGCTGACAGATCATTTGTTTAGACCTGGAACCTCCTCATAGAATACTTCTTTCACTATCTAGAACATTTTCCACTTCAAAAACACCACTGGTCCTGTAACTGTCTCAAGGGGCAGCTGTTTATCTTCTTAAATACAATATACTAGACATACTCAGAAACCAAAGAGTGGGAAATTTTTAGTCTGAGTAAGATTAGAAACCAGAGTTTTTTAGACAGACAATGGATAAGATCTATTAAACATTTGAGAAAGACCACAGAAAGAGTGAAAACAAAAGGAAGGTATTGCAATAATCCAATTGATTGATAATGGTATCTTAGACTAGAATGTTAATGATAAAGGTGATGAAAAGTGGTGAGACACAATATTTTCCAGAAGCAGAGCTGTCAGTATGTGATGCTGAATTGGATGATGGTGTAGGAGAGGAAGAGGACTCAAGTGTGTGTGTGTGTGTGTGTGTGTGTGTCTGTCTGTCTGTCTGTCTGTCTGTCTATGTTGTGCTGGGTGACAGTGTCATTTATTGAGATGAGGAAGACTGGGAAAGGGGAGTACTATTTGGTAGTAATGCTGGATAAAAATTCAACAATATTGCTTTGGACATTTAAGTTTGAAATGGCAATTAGACATTCATGTAGGAATGCTAAAAAAAAAATGAGTACATAAATTTTGGACTTCTTTGTGCAAATGTTGTATAAAGCCTAAGTGCTGGACACTACCCAGAGAGTGACTAAATGCATTTAGAGCCAAGCAGCAGTAAGAACTGTAAGAACTGTACATACGCATATAGAGGGGATGTGATAAAGCAGCAAAGGACAGTAACAAGGGGAAGTTAGCAAAGCCGCAAAACCTTGAGAATGAATAGTATTTTGAAAACAAAAGCAGAAAGCATTTCAAGCAGGAGGAAGTCATCAATTAATGCTGATGTAACAACATGAAGATGGAGAGATAGATATTTCCAGGAAATATGTCTTTGGCTTTGAAAAGTTTTCAGCACAGACAGCTCATCTCTTGCCTTTCACTGAGGCTCTTTGGAGAGCCCTGTTGTTGGGAAAAGTCATATTTTCTCAGTTACCGAAAACTCATGTTTGATGAGAATCTAAGTACAAACAACAGTCAGCAGCAGTAAGAGCAAAGAAGAAAACATAATTAGGAATACGTTGAATAAGAAAAATACAAGACCCAAACAACAACTGAGAAACTTTAGCCTGACCTGTGGTGGTGCAGTGGATAAAGCATTCACCCCGAACACTGAGGTCACCGGTTCAAGGCCCCAGATTGCAGAGTCAAGGCACATGTGAGAAACAACTTCAATTGGATGCTTCTGCTCCTCCCCTACTTCTCTCTCTCTCTTTTTTTCTCTAAAAATCAATAAATAAAATCTTCTAAAAAAACTTTACTAAGAAACATTATTGTAAGTAGAATAAGGAGCCCCCAATTATGTCTCTGTCCTTCCTAAAATCTGTGAATAAATTATTTTAATGGCCAGAAGGACTTTGCAGCATATATGAAGGATCCTGAGATGAGGAAATTATCCTGGATTATCTAGGCAGACCCAATTCTTGGATCTAGTTTGATCACAGTATTCTTATGAGGAAAGGCAAAGGGGTCACAGTGAGAGGAGATAGGACAACAGAAGCAGATGTCAGAAGGATAGAGGTCACTAACAAGAAATGCAGGCAGCCCGTGGCAGCTGGAAACGATAAGGAAATGGTTTCTCTAACCTTCCAGGTGGAACACAGTCTTGTCAATCGACTTTAGACTCTTGACCTCCTAAAACTATAAGGTGATGAATTTGTATTGCTTCAATCCACTATGTCTCGTAATTTGTTGCAACAACAATGGGAAACCAATACAGACTGAAAAAGACTGAACCAATGGAAAGAAATCTCCTTTCACACATACATAGAGAGAAATTCGTATGTCTGAAAGGACTCCAAACTGGCTTGAAAGACTGGGTTAGACAACATCTTCCTTCATTGTTTACCCTCTTGTGCAATTGGACTCTCTTGATTTTTTATTAGCCATATGCGCGTGTATTACATATATATATATATATATATATATATATATATATATATATATATATGAAGTGCCATGGATTGAATGAAACTGACCAGTTCATTTCCAGAAGGCAATTTCTCTCATGATTAGTGACTCAAATTGTTGCTGCCCCTGGGATGGACAAGAAGGCATGAGCAAAAGATATACGGACAGGTGGTTAGTACTGATGCTCTCAAACACAGCCGTCATGCCTTACACTCTAGCATAGAAATATATAGAACACAGACTCACAGAGAATAAAGGTACAGCTAAGGTTTTCAAGCCTTGCCAGATAGTCTGCAGTCCAAATAATAAGGACTCATCAAATAATCGTGTTCTTTTACACTTAGTAATGAGGATAGCTTTGAGGCAAATTTAATATGCCACCTGTTAGTATTCACTTTATTCTAGAAAAAAAAATTGAAATAGAGAAAACATAAGAATGGTAGAAAGGTTCATGAATAATAGCTCAATGGCTTTGATAGAATTGGCATTTTGAAGGAGAGCTGCCGTGATTCAGTGTATTGTATTTTGCCTGAATAATAAGTGGGTGGTGTGTGATGTGTGGAAGAGCATAAATATGGTCATTTAGCAAGCGGCATGTTTTGCTTTAATGCAAATCACTAAGATGTAAGTCCTTTTTGTAAACCTTCAGCATGTCTATTTGATTATAAAAATAACACCACTGACAATGATCAAAGCAATAACTGTGTGGATGACTACAAAAAAGAAGGTACCATCGACAATGTTTCCCTCTTTGGAGACAACAGAATTGTTTTTAAACTAATATTTGCTTATTCTAGTTGTCTTTTGTTTTTCTCAACCATAAACTATGCTGATCGTTGTTTATTTACTATCAGGCTAAACGTTTTGCCCTTTTTCAGAAGGCTACATGTATATGATATTCTTTGCTATTGTACTCTCTGGTTATCTTGATTTGGTTTCATATAATAAGTTATATTGGGTGGTAGGAGACTTCAGTTTTATTTAAGATTATTCTAAATTTATAACAATTCATTAACCTATATTCTCTAATTACCATTTAAAAAAAGAAAAATTCCAAAGTCTAGCAATATTTCTAATAAACAAATATAATTTTGGTATTTCACCATTACACATTAAAACTAACTTTTTTCTTGGACAAAAAATGTTTTATGCTGTTTTATAAAACTGGCTTAAAAGATGAGACATACTTACTTTTCACGGTGGAGACTTCATTTGAATAGGAAATACTGTGTGCTTTACTCCTCTTTTACTGAATTTAAATATGAATATTAATGTCTTGGCAAATGTAAACAGTATATTGTGACCAAAGAAAATTTTTGTGTTTTTTTCTCTCTATAGTCTCAAAAGTTTTCCTGTAAACCTCAGAATTTTAAAAGCTATGAAATAGTTTTAAGTGTAACTAGAGTGAAATAGAATCAAGAAATGTGAATTTTGAAGATAAATATTGCATTAATTAAGACAGTATTTAAGACCTGAAAATTTTTTTCTCCTCTTTCTAGAGTGTATTTTTAAGAGAAAGTAAGTAATAAAACTGGTGTCATGCTCATCTGGGAGAGTTTTTTTATAACATTCCCTATACTTTATGAACTTGAGTTTGCAAAAATACAAGCACTTAGTACTTGGCCTATAACTAAGATGGGGCACCACCAGGACTGAGTCTGTGCCTCCATTATAATCCACTGACTGCACTTACCACAAGAGTTTTACATGTTTTCCACTCAGCAGTATCAATAAACAAAAACATAAAACATTTCATGATAACTAAGTCTATCATTTTCCATAAAATATGGAAGTTTTCAAACAAACATGATTTCAAATTTAATATTTTATCAATATTACCAATTTTTGTAATGTGATATTTAATTTTTCCAGGCAGAAATAAATCTTATTAATGCAGTATGCTGAAAAATGTGATGGTTTCTTGCTCCGTCAGCTTGACACAACACAATAGGAACCGCCATAGTTATTTGGACTTCTCCCCATCTCTGTATTTGTGGAATGAGAACCCGGTGCTGTGCGTAGTGGAATTCACTAGACACAGTTGAATAGCAAACAATGTAGAGCGGGCTGACAGTGCTTCTACATCCTTCACACTACAGAAATGATGCAAATGCTAAGATAGATGTGATGCCTTCCGTTCTGGCCTTCCTTAATGTTCTACTCAATTTTGCCTGCCTCTTAGTTTCTGTGTATAATCTGCTCTTTGGACATTTCTCGAAAAAAAATTAGGAAACTCCCAATTTAAAGAGCGAGCAGGTGTTACTGTGGCCCAGGCACACCCCATCAGCTTTCTGGGATTGAGCGTTCTGTCCTGCAACATGAAGAGGAGCGAGAAGTATGTCTGGCAATAAACATCCAAATGTGCAATCTTAAATCAGAGGGAAAGTTGGAAGCCACTTGAAAGTTTATTTTAACCCTAGATCTTTGTCTTAAAGTTTTAAAAGAAAGAAATGTTTTCAAGCTATGATATCTCGTTTTATTAAATACAAAATTTTGGTATGCTTCAGTTTTTTAATTAAAATTGTGACCACACGGATATTTACTAGTGAATTCATTTATCCATCCTATCAACAAATATTTATTTAATGTCTACTAGGAAAATATTGTACTAGGCCCTAAGAGACAGGGTGTAAGACTGACCTAATTCCCCTCTCCTAGAGCTTTTTATTCTTACCAGTAACACATGAAATAACTCTGCGTTGAGGCTTTGAGCACTAGGGGTACTGAACCTTATCCAGAAGAAAGAGAAAGCTTTCTTTTTTGCATTTCTGTTTGTTAGAAGGGTCCCAAAGTAGTGTTGCTTGGACCCCATAGTATTGTACCAATTAAGCAGATATTTTAGTACTGGTAATCATCTCTGAATGGTTCTGTTACACACGAGTTTCAGTTATGGTTTAGTTAAATAATACTAGTTCCCCGACAGCACCGTTCAAATTTTAATTATCATGGTATATTCACTTTGACTAATTTCATAAAATGCAGACTTTACTGCTAGCTCTTCATTCCACAGATTGCTATGTGAATAACAGCTGGGCATCATGATTAGCGATCAATCGCATCACTACTTTCACAGTCTGCTGGTGGTGACGGGTGATTGCACATCTGTTACTCGCTGAGTGCCCAGACAGTGAAGCATGGAGCTGCCGTGCCTCCTTGTCTCCTAGTCATAAATCCGCCTGACGTTTTCCAAAAGTGGATACTTGAAAGAGGAAATCGGTCAATAAAGATGCAAGAACAGCGAAGAAACAAAAAATGATAATGCTGAAAGTGAAATTCAACGCAAACCTAAATAGAGTTAGAGAAGAAATAGCAAATTATGACAATGTTGATATTGCTGCTGTTTGGGAGACTCGAGCGCTGTAGCCAGGAGGACTTATCGAGGTGAACTAACTTATCAACATAAACGAGGAGCATGATTGTGAGGAACATTGCCCGTGGAAGTGACACTAACAGCAAACTTCACATTAAAGAAACTCTCAGAGACAATTTTATGACATGGAAAACACTAGAATAAAATTTTGGAAGATTATCCGATTTCAAAAGAAATATGATAGTCACAAGAATGTAGAGCACAGCATAGGAAATATAGCCAACAATATCTTACTAACTATGGATGGTACCAGGTGGGTACTGGAATTATCAGGGGAACACTTTGAAAAGTTTATGACTGTCTAACCACTATACCGTAAACCTGAAACCAACACAAAATAATATTGAATGTAAACTGTAAGTTAAAAATAAAATTTTAATTTAAAAAAGAAAAGTATGAAAACTTGCAAAGGAACAGAAAAGATGCTCACTTTGTGTCATTATACAATAAGTTACATGACAAGAAGACAGCAAGCGCTTTTCAAATTCATCTTAATAAGCTTTTCCAAAGAAATAGATGTTAATGCGTCTAATGTTTGTATTACAGTGTATTAAATTAAAAAAATACTGTTTTACTATTTTTTTATTTTCCTACACGTTTATAACCAACAGTAAAAACAATTATAATCTTTTAACAAAATGTTTAAAGATTACAGAATAACTGCAATTTTTACCATTGATTTTTAAAAATTCTTTGCATGGTCTCAGCTTGAAGGGTCTTTTGTTTGTTTGTTTTATAATCTTGCACTACTGTGCAAAACAGAAATTGCCTGTAGTCTATTCTACTGTCTTTGTAAAGCCCATAATGCATGTGGGGTTGGCCCCGGGAGGTTTAAGTAGCAGCCATCAAACACAGACCTTACATTCCTCTTTAGTGACTAAGAACCAACAGTTCTTTTCAGCCCTTCTGCAAAGATAGTGTCATTGGGCAATCTCACCATTTTGATAGGCATGGCAAAATATGCCTGAAATTGGGAAGGATGTATAGTTTATTCTCCCAGCAATTCCTCAACTCCTATATACATATAATCAACTCTGATAAGACCCATGTCAGCAGATTTTTAGACAGTTTGAGTCATGACTAAATCCACAGTGGTAGATACTGCCCCACCTGAGATCTTTGTTTCATGAGAAAACTTGACGTAAATGAAGAAAGAATTCGAATAGCATAAATGTATTAGAATCCCGCTATCATTGCAGAAGAGTTCTAATATTTCTTTTGAGAACAGTAGCAAAATATATTTATTTCTAGGACCTATGGCAAAATAATCTTGATATTTAAAATGTAATATAATTAAAAAGAAAATGTTGTCACTTAGAAAGAAATGTCTATATTTTTTTCTTGATTCAAATATGCATTTGTATCACTCTGAATATATTTTATCTTTTTGGTCATCGCCTGAGTATAGTTAATTTTTTATTAATGTAAAAGCACTAAAAACAAACTCTTAAAAAAGAGAAACTGTAATTTATTTCTGTTTACTTTTCTTTGGTTTATCCTTCACACAGTGAAGCAAAAGCAATGTATTTTTTTTCTATAGCTAAGAGATATTCAGATAATTTACCTCCTGACATTTCTAGAGTTCTACCACCACTCTTTGTTTTTCTGAAACAGTCACATTTGCTTGATTTTGAATGTGTTTTTGGATGTGTAGCCTTGAAAAAAAGATTACATACAAAACAATTTCCAATAGCCATTTGATGATGGGGGTCACAAATTTCAACTAATGAGTTTTGTGGCTCAGTGCTACAGTTTCAGAGACCTGGGGATGAGTTGCATCATTTGATGGTTGCATAAGTGGACAAACAAGTCTGGATTAGTTCAGCAAAGCACCAAATCACCAGGGAAAGGATAATAAAAACAGCCTTCTATCTGGCAGCTGAAACGGGTGCACAACCTCACTTAGGTCTACTCTTTATTTAATATGGAATAAAATCTTTTTTTTTTAATACTAAATATCCTTACTTTACATCATAGGTAATAAAACATGAATCCAAATAAATGAGCTGTACTTTACATAATCCTTTTAGTGCTTATGTGCTTCGGAACTGAAGAGTAAAAGGCATTTTGGATTAAACTATTAAACAGCAGCAAGAGGACATATACATTAAAAGAAAATATCTGTCTAAAATTAGGCTGAAGTATGTATGCTGAATAAGTTTGCTAGTTTTTAAAATAAAAACTAAGTGAAATTAAAATAAGTAAAAACCTTTGTTTAGCCAAATTCATTAATTGTGGGACTCCTTGTGTTAACAACAGTTTAATAGCTTGAACTTGATGCAGGGCCTTGACCCAAACCCTTGTCCTAATTTTGCCTCTAATTAGAATTTTCGAAAAGAAAGGAACAGCCTTCATGGAGGACTTACACTGCGTTGGGCAGTGAGACCCTTTGTTCATACAGTACATTTCATTTAGTTCTCACAACAATCTTGTGAGATAGGTATCTTTGCCTCTCTGTTACAACTATCTATAGAACCCAGGCTTCCCATAGCATGCAGGAGCCAGCAACGAGTAGACATGGAATTAAAGCTCAGATTCATTGTGCTCTAAAGTCTGTGCTCTTCCCGCTAAGTTATGTCTCCTTCTCTCTCCAATAATCCAAAATGCCATGGGTTCCTTGTTTCTATCAAATCTGTTTCAAATGTAAATGAAGAGTTTCCCTTTTGGCATTGAAGCAGCTTCCAAATCTCACGCAAGCTCCTTCCAAGGCATCCTGCTGCTACCAATATTTTATGATCTCAGTTCCATTTAAATAATGGTATTTTTATTTTTATCCTAAGTAACAAAAAAAAGAATAAGTGTTTTAATATTTTTTTCTGAGTAGTAATAGGAAGGTCAATTGAAAAAATCAGTTTAAAAGTGTTTCAAAAATGTTCAAGTAGTAGACAAACTGACTTGATTATGTTTTCATTCTATAACAAAATATTTGTTTTCTACACTTCAGAACACTTCATAAGACTGTGATGCCATATTCTTTATTTAACACCAAGAAAAAAAACATTAAAAAGACCATATTTATATGATTAAAAACAGTGAGCATCTGCTGGGAGTGTAAGGGCAAATACAAATTTATAATAAGAAGCTTAATTCTCCCGGTTGAAAATATGGGAAGAGACTTCCCCTCTCTCTTAAGCATTTACTTTAGAAAGCCTGTAATTGTGAGTTTTTTCTCTGTCTCTTTGAAATAAATGTAAAATTTTATTTCAATTCTACTGACAGATAATTGATATCATCACTGTAGAAGTGTATGGTGTATAGCATGATGGTTCGATTTACATATACTGTGAAGTAATTACCACCTTAGGTTTAGTTAACATCCATTATCTCATATAGATTTAATAAAAAAAATTATCCTTGTGCTGAGAGCTCTTAGGGTTTACTTTCTTCACAACTTTCTTATATATCATACAGCAGTGTGAAATATAACCATCATGTTATATTTTCGTGTGTAAATCTTTTTAAAGATAAAGAAGCGTCTCGCCAGGTGTATGACCCAGAAATGTCTTTCATTGAAGTATAATCAAAGAAAGGAGATTTCTTCTCTCCTCATTTCTGTGGGCAGAGGGAGCCTAACTTCAGCAGGTTCCTTGCTCCCAGTTGCAAAACTGGCTCCTGTCACAACCAAGATTTTTCATGAAAAAAGCTAAATTAGCTAACAGAGATGGTCACCACAATTACCAAGTAAATTTAAGATAAACTATGTGAGACAAATGGTGCTGTCAAATCCTTAAAGACTGGTTATTGTTTATATATATATAATGGGCTGTATCTGCTTGACTATATAAAAGGATGTTGTTTCTTTTTATCTTTGTAAACCTTTGGCTGATTATCTGTGATGTGTGTCATATTCTGGTTTAATGTTTATTCACAAATAGAATTTTTTCTCTTCTATATTTATTATGGAGAGGTTTCCTCAGTTGGGAGGAGATTTTGTTTTTAACCCTTATAGTGAGTTTTTTCATGCTTGCTGACCCCCGGCAGTAATTGTTTTTTCAAAAAATGAAATGAGTTCCAGTGATTTTATTAAATTAAAATCTTGTTTGATAACCAATTTATGAAAACAAGAAAAACATACATTACTCTGGATGGTCAGGAGGCATGAGGACGCACATGAATGTTCATACTACTCAAAGGGGTAATTGTATTTCCCACTGAGAGAAAAATGTCTATAGAGGGAAAGAAGTCCTTTCAAACTTGCATCCTGAGCACGGTCAGGACAATAGATAGTGACCATTTTTCATTAGTAGACATTAGAAAATTTGTATGTGATTGACTAATAAGAGAAATCTGTACTGAATTATTCTGTTTGGTATTAAAGAGATTAAAGGATTTTGTGCCCTTTCAGAAGAATACCAGTTAGTCTAACTTCTTCTTTATATCTAAGATTTGAATTAAATCAATGAATGTATTGGAAATATAAGGGTTTACATATTTAAGTGCAAAACAGGGTAGAAAAGTGATGGTTGGCAGATATATTAAACTAAAGCAGTGTTCGCCATACTCATTCTTTTAAATATCAACCTACAGTATATTCTGTTTAAAAATGCGGAGGGAGGGAGCCTGACTGGTGGTGGCACAGTGAATAGAATGTCAACCTGGGAGGCTGACAACCCAGGTTCAAAACCTTGAGGTCACGGGCTTGAGTGCAAGCTCACCAATTTGAGCATTGGATTATAATCCCCATGGTTGCTTGCTGGAGCCCAATGGTTGCTGACTTGAAGCTCAAGATTGCTGGCTAGACCTCAAGGTCACTGGCTAAGGAAGGGGTCCCTGACTCAGTTGGAATCCCTTGGGTCAAGGGACATATGAGAAGCAATCTATGAACAACTGAAGTGACACAACTATGAGTTGATGCTTCTCATCTTTCTCCCTTCCTGTCTCTCTCTTGGACTCTTTCTCTCTCTCTCAAAATAAATAACAAATTAAAAAAATAAAATATGGGAAATAAGGGAGAAAAAATTATGGATATTTTATACTATATTCTGTTTTAAAGATTCACAATAATTAAGATAATAATAATATGCTAAATATTAACAATAATAAATGAGAAATATAATAATAGTCACGTATTAAAAGTTCTGAAATATCTTGCAATCAAGAAATTTGTCTTATTTTGTTTGATCTAATTTTCTCTAAATTTGTTGACCTTTTAGAACATTTTATTTTTAACGAATTTATTTATTGATTTTAGAGAAAGAGGAAGGGAGAGAGAGACAAACAGAGAGATAGAAAAATCAGATCTGTGTTTGTATGTACCCTGTCCGGGGACCAAACCCACAGCCTTTGTGCGTTGGGACAATGCTCTAACAAAACAAGCTATCTAGCCAGGGCAACCTTAGGGAACATTTATCAACTACTTTTTAATATTCCCAATGTTGCTAGTGTTTCAAAGAACAGAGCTCCCAACTGTGAGGATTCACTGAGGATTCTTTTATTCAAATATTCAAACCAACTCTAGTAGTGACACATATATTGCTCACAAAAATTAGGGGATATTTCAAAATGAATATGAAACTATAAAATATGCCCTAATTTTTATGAGCAGTATATTTTGAGAAGTGCTTATATAAAGCAGCACTGAAAAATGACATTTTCTCATTTCATTAGAACAGAAAAAAGAGATACACATTTGACTAATCATGGAGTGATTGTAAGGAGCAGTTTGCTTCAGAGTTGAACTATGGCAACAGTGGCAACTCAAGGTTTTTGGTCGATAGGGATTAACAAACACAGCTAGAATCCTCTGTTAATCATTCAGAAACAATAACCAGTAGAAGAAGCTTTACAAGATATTCCTTTTTTTGGAATTTTGGATCATCCGTAATCTAATGGAAATGGATTTTATAGTCACCCTAGGGAGAAAAATTGACATAATCTTTTTCCATAATTAAAGGAATTATTTTTAATCAAGTCTACTACTTATGCAAGTATTTTCCCAAGCTAAATAGTAAAAATAACTAAATAAATAAATTTTCTTTGTGCTGAGGTGGTTGTTATTCTAAAAATTTAGTCTTCAGAGTGAGAACTAAAACTATCACCTCTGTAGTAAATTCTTTCCTGCAATAAGCAACACATTCATTCTTATCTTTTTTTTCTTTATTTTTTTTTTGTATTTTTCTGAAGTGAGAAGCAAGGAGGCAGAGAGACAGACTCCTGCATGTGTGATTCCACTCAGCAAGCCCAATAGAGGGTGACACTTCACCCATCTGGGCCGTTGCCCTGTTGCAACTGGAGCCATCCTAGCACCTGAGGCAGAGGCCATGGAACCATCCTCAACATCTTGGCCAACTTTGCTCCAATGGAGTCTTGGCTGTGGGAGGGGAAGAGAGAGATAGAGAGAAAAGAGAGGGAGACGGGGAAAGGTGGAGAAGCAGATGGATGCTTCTCCTGTGTGCCCTGGCTGGGAATCGAATCCAGGATTTCCACATGCCGGGCTGACACTCTACCACTGAGCCAACTGGCCAGGGCTGATCATTCTTATCTTATTAATAGGATGCACTAGTTACATTTGAGGTGTCAGCATTCAACAACAGCTGGCTACCATTGCTACCCATTCTGGTTCTGTTAAATTAAGGCTGCCTCAAACACAAGAAGAACTTTTGAATCAGATGTTATGTTGTGAATTATTAGTAATGAGAGGTATATCCATGACCCTTGAAAATGCCTGTAAGATACAACAAACGGGTGGCAAGAGATGCAACTTCAAAGACTTCTTTGACAATTTTTAATATGACTGAATATTATTTTCTTATCATATAAAATTTTCTGATGATCTTATCATATAGAAGCACATAATTGGGTTCAAAATCAAAGTGATGCCCTGAAAAATTAACTGTCTTTAAGTAGATGGGAGTCCGATTTTAGGAGGGGTTCAAATCAAGGGATGAAATTTTACAGATGAGACTCAACATTCCTCTATCCTGGTCCTTATACTCAGTTTAAGCTTCTTTAAAATATGTTTTATTATCTTTCTCTCAGCTCCATAGGTTTGTTTCTCATATTTAAATTAGTTAAGAATAAAGTATGGAAAAATGAGATCTCTTAGGCCAGTGGTTCTCAAAGTGTGTGCCAGGGCACACTGGTGCACCCTAGATGATTTCCAGGTGTGGTTTATGGCATTCCAGAGAAATATGTGCCTGTTGGGGACCAAAAAAGCCAACAGGATTTTTGGAATTTAGGTTTTTTGGGGGACAGAGGTTTGGGGAATTGGCTGTAAACTGAAAGTCTGCCCAACCCCCTACTTCACTTGCTTCATTAGGTTGCAAAAGGCTGTTAAACTGTGGTGCTGGATTGCTTACACTACCCCACGTGTTTTCTGGAAAGACTGGAGGTAAGTTTCTTCTATTCTTCGTTTGGTGTAAAGTTAATATAATATGTGTGGTGGGGGTTTTCTGCACTTGGTAAAATTCTTGTGTTGCCTTGGTAACATAATCAAAATCTCATTGATTTGCTAATTGTCCACTCTGCCCTATAAATAAAGCAAGATGTGGTTTTGGAACTCACTTTGTTCTTGCCAGCAGCAATTACAGGGCCCTCCTGACCCCGTATTTTCTTAATTCTGCACATTTTCTTAATTTCACAACATTCCCGAGTTTATAGCATTTTCCATCACTTAACACTGAACAATATGATTGGAATAAGAAACCCATTCATGGAAGCTTCAAGTGACTTTGATTTAACATTAACAGAAGAAGAAGAACTGGCATCTATATCCACTGATCGTGGATTGATGATTAAACATAAGGAATTATCTCTTGAAGCCTTTTGGATTTCTATAAAAGAAGAATAGTGTATGTGGCAATATCTAAAAAAGCTTTGAACATTTTATTACAATTTTCAACATCTTATTTATATGAATTAGGATTTTCTATTCTCAACACAATTAAGAGTAAAAAGAGAGGAATTCTTCAATGTATTGACAAGAAAATGAGAGTTTGCCTTTCAAATATATGCCCAAACATTGAAGAAATTATTAGGACACATCAGGTTCATGTTTCTCATAAACATAAGAATGAAAAAACTTAATACATTCATGCCAGGACCTGCCGAATTTACTAAATCTTACTAAGAATGTATCTATATATATGAAAAGATAACTTTTTGTCGTTTTTTAATTTTTTACCTCTCTTTTTTATGAATTCTAAAAAGCATAACAAAAAATGTAACGTAAAAATGTTTTATAATGTCAGAATAAATTTAATTTTGTCATATTTATTTCATCTAATTACCATAAAAGCATGCTTGGACTTCATATTTTTTAATAGTTGACTTAATTATTATACCATATTTTTCGTAAATTTATATATAGTGTGCCTACAATTATTTGTAGAATTTTAAATGCACCCCGACTTCAAAAAGTTTGAGAAGCACTGCCCTAGGCTAATGTAATTAGAAAGGCGGAAATGTGATGAGATCAAAATTACCTTTATCCATTAAATTTTTTTACATTCTGATGTTTTAGAAACTAAAGTTCACAAGGGAATGATTAGCAAAAAAAAGGAACAACACACACTTCATAGAAAAACATTTGGGTATACAATAAATTATTTTGGCGGGGGGGGGGGGAAATGCATGGCTCTTGATATAATGTTGAATGAACAAATAAAAAAATTGCCTGTGCAGGCTTATCCTAATTTCTGGAAAGCATATACTAATTAATTCTACCCTTTCTTGGCATATTTATATTTCTGAATACAATCTTAGGAAAATTCTAATGGGACTTACACTCTAATAAAATGATCAATCTTGAGGTGAATTTCCCTCCAAAATTTAGCATTATTATGACATCAATCAACAATGAGATTTTTTTTTTAGATTTTATTCCTTGAAAAAATAATAATTATCTGGTGAGTAGAGAATTACTGATCCTCAATCAAAAGAGAACGTGGGGGAAAAAGAAAACAAATAAGGAGAGAAATCAGGTTAGGCAATTTAAAAATTAAGCTTATCAAAAACTTCCAAGGAACTATAGACTTGGTGAAAGCTAAAAATTGAAATTTTCAAAGGGTTTATTCTATCTCTTCAATTCAGTGAAAGCAATAAAGCTGGTAAAGTAAATATTAAACTTTGCTATTGAGTTAAAAAATTACTATATAGTATGTGTGTGGAGACCACAATGCTTCTACTCACAAAATGGTCTTAACATCAAATTTTATTAAAGATAGATCTAGCCTAATTCAGAAAAATATTGAGTTAGCATGACTACATGTTTTATTCATGTTTTATGAGAAGGCTGAATTTATCTGCTTAGTGGAAAGGTCAACTAGAAGTTAATTAAGGAGTATTGGAAATGAGTTACAGTCCAACTTTTGTTTAAAATGTAGTAGATAAGGAGAATCCATAAAGGAGACATAAATAAGTACACGAAAGTATGCATCACATTGATTGAATAAAAAAATTTAAGTGAAAGAGGGAAAAATAATACATTTTCTGGGACCAATATATATAGTATAGAACTTGAGGAGCTTAAGTTGGACCTACTTTCAGGAGTGAAATAAATCAATAACTGATGTCCACAAGATCCGTAGTTGCGAATTTGACCACTGATTCTTGTATTTTTCCATTCAAAACAGGCAGGTAATGTTAAGTCCTCCATAAAGAAAACAGAAAGGTATAAAAGTAAATTAAAACATTTATGGACCTTGATTAATCAAGCAAGACAGACTCTAGTGTACCATTTCACTCCGTCAGTCTTAGCAATGGCCTAAACAGATAAAACTGCAAAAAGTTTTCTTTTTCTCATCTTTTTAAGTTGGCTACTATAAATTTTGACAAATCTGGTTTAAGAATAGTTTTGACAAATCTGGTTTAAAATTATTCTTTTTATAATTCTCTTGTCTCTAATATAAATGAATATCAATTAATATTTGATATTGATATCAACTCAATTAATAAACCTGATAAAATCAATTAGTAGTTAATCTAATAATTATTAATAAATGAATCATAACAGAATAAAACAGCTGTTTATAATAGGTAGTTTCATTCCAAGTTAAAATTATTTTAAAACAAAGCCTGAGCAATGACAATTGGGAAACTAATTTAATACTAACAGTGAGTGTTAAAATTTTGATGTTTAATCATTTTGTTGCTTTTAATTCTGTCTACTAAATATGGTATGCTTTTTCTCCTTTTAAATAAAAATTAAGTGACCGGAAAGGGGATGATAAAAATCTATCAAGTCTTAGAAATGATAAAAATCTACCAAATTAATTTGAAATTAATTTCACATTTAGATAGGAAATTAAAATTTTTTTCTTAAAACTGAAACCCCATTAGAGGATAGGTTTTAGAATCAAGTAGAAATAAGCTTGAATATTTTTTTCTACTACTTAATTGCTAGGCAGATTTGTATACTTTATTTCTTTTCACTGAGCCACATTTACAAAATAGAATGCTAATACGTTATTATGTTGTTGGATGGATTAATATGGAGAAAATGTATTTAATATCATCGTTATAAAGCTAGTTTCTGTCACAAGAGCTATTATGGTTTTATATTATAATAAAATAAAAGTTTGTTATTTTTGAAACAACTAAACTCCAGAAAATTTACAAAACTAACCAAAAGAGGGAGGGCTATTTTATATTTAACATTACAAATTATTTAGAGACTTTTTGCACAAGCTCTATTTTAGGCGTGCTATTAAATAGCCTCCTGTGAAATATTAATAGGTGGATCTCCAAAACAAAGTCCTCATTTAAAAACATTTAGCATGTTAGGGAACTTTAGAGCATCAAAGAAAACAACAGCTTAGGAAAAGCTTGCACCAAATATTTGAAATTCTACTTGCCAAGTATTACAGTAATATTTAATCATTTTAATAGGTATTTAAATTATGTAACTATTGCATTACTGTATCATATCAGTCAGATTCTTGGCAGGAAAAAAGAGGGTGGATCAATACAGGGTACATGAAAATATTTGAATAAGTCAAGTTCTCACAAAGACACGAGCAAGATTTAGATAAATTAGTTAGAGGTAATGCAGCGTCCCACGGCTTGCAATTGCAAAAGCTGTTTTCACATCCAGGCTTGAAGGTGCAAGGACAGGGAGCTTGCCATTGTGAACAATGCTACTTAAGAGGAGCACTTCATGAAGGAACACTACCAACCTGCAGCAGCCTGCAGAACAAGAGCCACACAATAAATATCCAGACTTTAACTACCTTACTGTGGGCTTCCTGAGATGTACAATAAGTACTGAACAACCATGAACGCAACATCATGCAATTCTGTGCTGTATATATTGTTATGATAGAAGAAGTTGAGCAATGCAATTTGCAGAAACTGACTCATAAAATATTAGAATAGCATGAAATAAAAAATTGTGGTAGGAAAAGAAGAGTTTGATAACTAACTCATAAAGAATGGTGAAAAATTTTAAGCCTGGAAAAATATTGTCAGAGAGAATAAGGTATGACATCAAAATTCTCCTGCAAAAGGTAATCTGAATTCTTAAATGATTATTGAAACTAGTAATACTTAAGAATTTCTCATGTAAAAGAAATTGGATAGCAAATTCCCTGTCTAAAATAATCTTAAAAATAATAAAGACTAGATAAAATCTTTGACTCTTCCCTGACCAGGCAGTGGCGCAGTGGATAGAGCGTGGGACTGGGATGTGGAAGGACCCAGGTTCGAGACCCCAAGGTCACCAGCTTGAGCGCGGGCTCATCTGGTTTGAGCAAAAAAAGCTCACCAGCTTGGACCCAAGGTCGCTGGCTCAAGCAAGGGATTACTGGGCCTGCATGTGCAACAGCAACAAAAAACTGATGATTGATGTTTCTCATCTCTCTCGTTCCTGTCTATGTGTCCTAATCTATCCCTCCCTCTGACTCTCTCTCTGTCTCTGTAAAAAAAATAAATAAGTAAATCTTTGACTCTTTTCCTCAGCACATGAGAGCTAGCTGAAGTAATTAAAAAGAATGGGGTTAGCTTCAAAGCTTGATACTAGCTCTTCTTAGCTATATAAACATGTGCCAATCATGATGTCATTAAATCACAGCTTAGTAATACTTAACTCCAGGGTTGTTGTGAATATATCTTTATGCGTATGGAGCTTCTGTTTTCACAGTAGGCACAAAATAAATGTTGAAATCATCTTAGTGCAACTTTTTACTCTGGAAAGTCAATATGTGGCATTATTTTTATATGATGTTTATTTTTTCTGACTATCAGTATTAGTTAAGATAATTTGTGCTTGGCTGTGCTACAGTAACCAAGATAATCTTGAATCTCAGCAGCTTAAAGCACTAATGTTTCTATTTCAATTTTACAGGAAGACTCTGAAGGATCCAGGCTCCTTCCATTTTGTGAAAACTCTAGTATCTTAACACATGCCATCCAGGGTTTTTCCTGCAGAGGAAGAGAGAAAGTAAAGGTAGAAAACTCTACTTAAACTCTACTTAAATGCTCAGCTTGAAAGTAATTCACTTTAGTTTTTCTCACATCTTACTAGCCAGAATCAATGAGATGGCTTAATAATGGAAGAGACTGGGAAATGCTTTCCTCGCTTGTGCTAAAGAAGGAGAGAACTGGACAGAGCTGAACGCAGGTAGTCTTTATCACAGTACACCACTGGGTTTATTGTTGGATGCCTGCACTGCCATTTTAATTACTTAAAACAAGGTTTAATGTTTTTTGGCATGATTCACAACGAACATGGCTTATACCCTCTAGTGTTTAAGAAATAACTGGACTCTCAAAAAGAAAATTCTTACTTGATTAAAGGAAGCTAATAAACAAAATAAACTAATAAGCAAAATAGAAACAGACTCATAGATTCAGAAAATGAACTTATCAGCTGTCAGAGGGGAGGGCAGTTGGGGGCTGGGTAGACAAAGTGAAGGTATTAAGCAAAAAAAACAAACAAACAAATAAACAAAAAACCTTACAGATACAGACAACAGTATGGTGATAGCCAGAGGAAAGGGGTATGAGGGGAAGTAGAAGGAGGTAAAGGGGAAGGAGACTTGACTTGGGGTGGTGAAAAGACAATACGATATATAGATGGTGTATTCTAGAATTGTACACTTGAAACTTATATAACTTTATTAACCAATGTCACACCAATAAATTCAATAAAATATTTTTAAGATAAAAAATAAGGTAAAATGTAAGTTAAAAATAATCTATTCCTTGTCTATTATCAAAAAGATAAGAAATAGCTAGTGTTGGCAAGAATGTGGAAAAGAGGAAATCCTTGTGTATTGTTGATAGGAATGTAAATTGGTACAACCACTGTGAAAAACAGTATGGAATTTTTTCAAAAAATTAAAAAAAAGAACTTGTTATAATCTTGAAATTCCACTTCTGGGTATTTATCCAAAGAAAACAAAAACACTAACTCAAAAAAGTGATATGGGCCCTGGCTGGTTGGCTCAGAGGTAGAGTGTTGGCCTGGCATATGGATGTCCCAGATTCAATTCCCAGTCAGGGCACACAAGAGAAGCGACCATCTGCTTCTCTCCCCCTTCTCTCTCTCTTCCCATCCTGCAGCCAGTGACTTGATTGGCTTGAGCGCTGGCCCTGGCACTGAGGATATCTTGGTTAGTCTGAGCCCATCAGCCTCAGGAGCTAAAAATAGCTCAGTTGATTTGAGCATCAGCCCCAGATGGGGAGGTTGTCAGGTGGATCCTGGTTGGAGACATATGGGGGTATGTCTCTCTATCTCCTGTCTTCTCACTTAAAAAGGAGAAGAAGAAAAAGAAATATGCACTTTCACATTCATTACAGAATTATTTACAATAGTCAAATATGGAAACAATTTAAGTGTCTATCGATGGAGGAATGGATAAAGAAAAAGTGATACACACACAAACACACAGGCTAGGGAATGTTATTCAGCTTCAAAAACAAATTGCCTTTTGCAACAATATGGAAGGATCTTTGATAAGTAGAGTAAGTCAGACAAAAACAAATACCATATGATTTTACTTATATGTGGAATCAAGTAAATAAATAAATGTCTATGGAATATAATGTACAGAACAATGATTATTGTTAATACTATCACATATTTGCAAGTTGCTAAGACAATAAATCTTAAAAGTTCTCATCATAAGAAAAAAAATTCTGAAACTATTATGCTGCAGGATATAATTTACTCTTTGTCACTCCCATTGTACTATAAAGCTTCCTGGGTCAGGAATTATGTCTTATTCAATGCTATACAGTTTTTAGCTAAATACTTACACATAGTGGGTGGTCACATTGAATTAATTAATAAGCAACAGGATATACATAATAAAACTGCTACTTTACATGCCATTAGCAAGAGTGATATCAACAATGTGAAGTCTAAGTTTTTTTCTTGTATTACATATCTTATTGATCTATTCTTTCTTAAAACAATATCTGATAAGTAATTTCTGGTTTTTTTACTTTGTAATTTATTTCTAATTACTTCTTTGTGGTCTAGACTTCTCAGTAGACTATTTGTTTGGAACAAGAATCTTGTTTTGTCTTGTATTTGTTTGTATCCCGTAAGTACCTACTTCTTTTTATTTAAGTGAGAGGAAGTGAGACAAAGAGACAGACTCCCACATGCACCCTGGGATCCATGGGGAAATCCCTCTACTGATGATGCTCTGTCCATTTAGGGATGTTGTTTGGCAACAGGGCTATTTTTAGTGCCTGAAATGGAGCTTCCACAGGAGCCATGCTCAGTGTGGGAGCCAACTTGCTGGAACCAATGGAACCATGGCTGTGGGAGGAGGAGAGAAAGAGAGAGAAGGGGGATGAGAAGGGTGAAGAAGCAGATACTCTCTTCTCCTATGTGCCCTGACCAGTAATAAAATTCAGGATATCCATATGCTGGGCCCATGCTCTACCATTGAGCCAAATAGCCAGGGCTAAAGTACCTACTTCTAATACACATTATTCTTAATAGCTTCTCAATAAATGTCAAGAAATTGCTATGGATACTAACAATACAAAGTAATTGAGAACAAAATATAGTCCCAGACAGAATTTAGAGAGTAGCAAGAGTGCAAAAGGACAAGCAACCAGAGCTTTTATCTGAAACTTCACCTGAACATAGAAAATTAAGGCCATTTTCTGTGACATTCAAGTTTCAAACCCCATACCCACTAAATTACCTAGAAAATTTTGCCCTAAACTGATTTAGAATTTTCTTTTATGTATCAATATATTTTTCTTTTACATCGAAATTTATTCATCTAAAATAAAGGACATGGTTCTTTTGTATGCATTTTCAGAAAATGGAGGTATAAACAGTGAAATGACCTACTATTTATTGCATATAATTACAACAACTTTCACAGAAAACAGTACCAACACTGCAGAAAAGGAGGTTAAATCAGGATAACATTCATTTTGTAAAACATGAACATAAAAACTAAAAAAAAAAAATTATTTCCTATATAAATCATATTTTTGAAGTACATATTTTGTGCCATGAAAAGCTGATTCATTTTCATTACCATGGTGACCCAAGAGAACATGAAATTGCCATGGATTAATGGTTTCACTTAAGGGTCAATTTTCAAACAAATAGACATGTGTTCCCTTTTGTCCCTTACTTTTGTTAACATTTACCAATGGTTGTACATCAAGTTTCAGGATATAGTGTCTCAATTTTTTATCAAGAGGTAATATGTCCAGGAAACTGAAGCAAAGCAAACTATATATATATATATACCTCTGAGAAATCTCCCAAAAGTAACTGGTAAATACAGAAACCATTTCAATGAAGTGTTTTTCTTTGGCTTTTAAAACATGTGGCAGAGGCTGTTAAAGGTTCATTAAAATCCATATTCTCTTCTTTCTTGGCATAGAATGAGACTCCATTTCTCTACAGTCAACTTTGTCTACATGGGTTAAGGTCTTCCCAATGATATATAATTGGAGGTCACCTGTGTCACACTCAGAGATGACTACTTAAGTCACCTACATGTTTCTCCATGTTTCTTTCTTTTTCTGAATGACTAGGATGTCAATGTCCCAGATGAACTTGCATGCAACATATCAAAAATAGCAGAAGCTGTCAGCACGGTTAGTGAGTAATCGCATAAAGGAATGACACTCTGCTGACTTTGATACCTGTTTTGAGCTCTTATAAAAGAAAGAAGTCATCTTCTTGTTCTTGAAAACACGGCCTTTCATGAGCCTATTTGTTATTGCAGCTTTGCGTATCCTACCTAATTTTGACCTCAGACTTCTTATGAGATAAATGTGTACGTGTGTATCTCACAGAGTCATAATCATATATTAAAGAGAAATTAGGAACTTAAATTGTAGCATCCAAAAGTGGAGATGCTACATCTTCACAAATTCCTTGGTCTTGCATAAAAATTAGAGATAATAAAAAGTGTATTTTATATTTGTATCTTTTGCTTAGACTCAACTAATTTGATAAACACCTAAATTAAGGGATTTAATAATTTAATCACTAATCCTTTAAACTATATCCATGTTTTTTCTGAAATTTAGGGGTTTTGTTAAAGAAATTTGGAGTTCTCTATTTTTCTTATTAATAAAAGATCTATCAATATGTGGCAACTGCCAAAATTTGATTACTTTAACTCTATTGCACAATGTCAAATAACACCATTTTGTTTACTACCAATTCTAAATGAGCAAATTTGCCAGTAGGTAATAATAGTGATAATGATAATGTTAAGAGCAACTGTCGTTATTCTCATTACTTACCACAGTATAAATTTAATTTAATCTTCATCCCAACTTTGAGGTTGATGTTATTAGCCACCTGTTGCAGATGAGAAGTGAAGGCTGAGCGGAAGTGAAATAATTTGTCCAAAGCCCTAACAACCTGAGTTGCCGTAATTGGGATTTGGACCCAGGCTTTGAGTTCAGTGTTTGTGCTTTCAGTGGCCCACTATACCAGCACAGAGAGAAAAATACTCAGCACAATCACTTTGACAATTTTCCTTGTGTCTTATTGTTTTAGAGTCAATTTCATGTACTAAAAAGATACTGAAACAAATCCATACTGCTAAGTCAGAACTAGACCCTTAAGTCCTAGCTTTACAGAGTCTTTCTTCAAAATACAGAATAAAAGAATATAATTTTTTAAAATTATGATGGAAAAATTATCTTCAAAACTAAACAATAATATATTTCTAATTATTAGAATTGTAAAGTAGTATCTTTGGTTCTTTCATATCCTCAGTGGAGACCACAGCTGATATCACATCCATTTTTTTTTACAATTTGGGACTTTTCTTGAACCTCTACTTCTAACCTGGGTTTTATAATCTAATTCCAACTGTTTAAAAGAGAATTCTACTGGACTTCATATTGAAACTTTTAACACAACAGCTCTTTAAACAAAAAAATTCTCCTCAGAGCTCAATTACTCATCTTGACATTCCCATTTATTTCCCCAATGAAAGAATTTTCTCAGTCCTTTTGTCTCTGTGTTATTTAGCTGGTATTGTATGTATACTACTCATCAAATTCATAAATTTCAATGCTATTTATGCACAACCTACCTCCCATGATTGCTTGTGATACATGGTGCTACTCATGTGTCTATTGTTCAGAAGAGATTAACTTTAACAAGTCCAGTGACATTTACTTAACCACAGATTAACTCTAAGAAATGGTGTCTCTTTTTTTAAACCTGAAACTAATATAATATTGTATGTCAACTGTAATTAAAAAAATAGAAAAGTGCCTGACCTGGGGTGGCACAGTGGATAAAGCATCGAACTGGAATGCTAAAGTCACCAGTTCGAAACCCTGGGCTTGCCTGGTCAAAGCACATACAGAAAGCAACTATGAGGAGTTGATGCTTCCTGATCCTCTCCCTTCTTTCATTATCTCTCTCTCTCTCTCTCTCTATCTATCTAAAAATCAATAAATAAAATCTAAAAAAAATAAATAAAATTTTAAAAAGAAAAAAGAAAAAGAGAGGGTGTCCTATGAAATAGGTAGGAACCAAAGCTGCGTATTTATTCATTCCTGTGCTTCCACGAAGACCTGCTGCAGGGCTCCAATTTTAACTGGGTCATGACAAGTCTCTGTTATTAACAAATCACACACAAATACAGTGATAAAGACCTTTAGTACTAATAGATAAGATAAATGCTGAAATAAGAAAGGGCAATTATATGAAACTAAAGTGCAAATGAATCAATGCCCAGTGGGCAGGGAGACAGTGAATCCATCTTACATTATGATTTACAGAGTTTTATACGTGGACAATGAATTTTTACTAAGGTGATGAATAAACATCCATGAAAAAATATAGCTAATGTACAAAAATCTGCAGTCTTGGAAACTGTAACATTTCATAAACAGGATATTTTTTAATGACAGGAAGTCTTTTGGTTAATATAAAATAGTGAAAATGAGAACAACTGAGTATTTGTCAACGTTCATTGAGAAGTATGTGGATGACACACTCTTATTTAATAAGCATGGATATTCAAGTCATTTTTAGAAAAACAGTCTCTAATGAGGATCAAGAGCAACTTTCCAGTAATCAGGTATTTATATCATTTTGCTCAAACTTGTCATATCTTATTTCTTGTACCAGATACATTAATGTTAATATATATATTATGTGTTTAGAGTGTTAGGATCACTGGAAATGTTACAATTATCTTCTATTGTAATAAATTTATTAATATGCAAATAGCTCATTGCAGCATGTGCAATCCTAATTTTATCATTATGAAACTAGGCAATCTGGAAAAGTTGCCCTCTCTCTTTGGTTTTCACATCTCCATCCACAAAATAAAAAAATAAAAAACGGGGCTAACATAATTTACTAGTTTTAAAAAAAATCTGTTGATTAGACTAGTCCTGGCCAGATAGCTTGGTTGGTTAGAGTGTCATCCTGACATGCAGAGGTTGCTGGATCAATCCCTGGTCAGGGAAAATACAGAAACAGATTGATGTTTCTCTCTCTATCTCTCTCTCTTCCCTTACCCCTTTCTCTCTTCCTAAAATCAATAAATAAAATAAAAATCTGTGAGTAGAAAAAGACTTGTGTTGGTTCTGACCAGGTAGCTCAGTTTGTTAGAACATTGTCCTGATATACCAGGGTTGCAGGTTCGATCTCTGGTAGGGGCACATATAATAATCAACCAATGAATAAATAAATAAGTGGGACAACAGATCGATGTTTCTCTCTCAAAAATATTAGTAAACAAAAAAAGAGAGAGAGAGAGAGAGACAGAAGATTTGTGTTATTGAGGAAGACTCTTTCCCCCACCAATGAAGACCTTTACTGGCCGACAACAACTTTATTGTGATGAGAACATTACAAAGGAAAACTAAAATTTCTTAAGAGGCATTTGTACTTAAAATATTTAAACCATTTATCTCTGGGAACTTATTTATTCAAATTGATTTTTATTCAAAACATTAATCTATCCTGTGGTTATTATACTGATACTGCTTCTAATAACACAGAAAATGTCTAGCTGGTTTTGAACTCAAATGGCAGTTATAAGGACCTGTCACCACTGCTCAGATTCTGGTCTTGTATTCTTCCCATATACTTCTCTTAAAAACAAATCAGGAGGATCCTATTGATTTTGCATAGAGTTAAGAAATCTGGTTCTAGATTTGATTTGGTGTAAGACCAGGGTTCTAGATTTGATTTGGTGTAAGATAAGCTCTATTCTATTACTTTCTTTTTCCAGTTTAGGTGTACTCCGGAGTCGAAAGTCAGAAGTTTTGAAACTATCACAATCAACTATAAATCTTAATCTCCAGGGATTTCTAAACTAGGAATGGGATGAATTGAATTACATTAATTTAATTATCAAGATAAAATGAGGAACAGAAGGGGGCAGCAAGCTTTAATATGAATAAAAGGAAAGCAGAGGGCATTATAAACAACCTCTCAAACAGACCCCTAAAGGGTAGACTCCCTAGTCAAATGTTTTCTTTCTGATGAGCAAAGGCAATTTGACTATAATCATAACTTTTATAACTGGCATGCAGCCTGACCTGTGGTGGCGCAGTGGATAAAGCGTCGACCTGGGAACACTGAGGTTGCCCGTTCAAAACCCTGCACTGGTCTGGTCAAGGCACATATGGGAGTTGATGCTTCCAGCTCCTCCCCCTTCTCTCTCTCTCTCTCTCTCTCTCTCTCTCTCTCTCTCTGTGTGTGTGTGTGTGTGTGTGTGTGTGTGTGTGTGTCTCCCCTCTAAAATGAATAAAATAAAAAAATAAAAAGAAATTTATAACTGGCAAGCAGATTTCTATCTTCATCAACTTTTGGCTGAGGTCAACATTATCTTTTATGCTGGTTTACCCTCAAATAACAACGTTATGAAATCAGCAGGTTTTAGCCACAATTTAATGCCAAATATGTCTCAACAGAATCGAAACCCAAAGTCCATTAACTACACATAGCTGGATTTTCATGAAATTATGTAGATGCAAGTAATGTATGTGAGTAACTTCAGAAAGTCATTCCAGAGGCAGTTAAGAATTGGCATTATTAAATAGTTTCTTTGTGAGTGAAGAGTCTTTTAGAGAGGTATTTAATTTAGAATTGCCAGTAGTAAATCATAGGGAGTGTTTGCACAAAATGCCTGTGCTTGAAAATCTATTAATCACAATTTAAAAAATATTTAATGAATACATATTGTATAACTATTTTGTACATGTTGGATTTAAATCAAATGCTGTTAGACAACATTTAATCAAAATCAACACAATTTTTTTTCTGTTCCTTCAGGTTATAAATTACACATTTTTAGGACTCTGCCTTCTAGTCTCCTCATAAAGAGAAGAGATACAAAGACACATATGATTTTTCTGTTAGAGTCAGAATGTTTTCCAGGTCACAGACAAGATAAACATTTTCAAAATCCCACAGTGTGTTACTGACTTCTTTAATTTGGATATAATCTCTAGTGTGAGGGTGACAGTAGAACCTGCTTCAAGTAAGACCATCGAGGTCAAAGATTCTGAATAACATTTCTGTGGTCAGATCTTCTGATCATAGCAGGATTTAAAAAACTGAATTTCATTATATTTATTTTGAATGGAGGAGAAACTAATATTATTCTAGCCCAATAATGAGTCAATTTTCAATTTTCTGAACAGACTAGTTTTTTCTTGATGGTTCTGGAAAGTAAGTTTAATACAAAAGTGTTGCTTATTGAACTTATTATAACCCATAAGGTGAGATCTTCCTAAAGTACACTTGACAAATATTAGTACTCCCATAAACTGATTTTCTCAATTTTTGAAATAAATATATCTGAGACCAACTGTCTAGAATCAAAGTGTTATGGGCTAGAGGACAGGACAAGACCTCGATTCTTGTCTTCCTGAGAGAAAGAGTTCAACCAAGAGACAAAATGTTGCAAGTAAAGGAAGAATGTAGGTTGTACAGGAAGAAAGTCAGAGGACAGGGAAACTTGGAGACAGGTTCAGGGCGTTAGACCAGGATGAGCTGAGGCTGCCCACTGCTCCGCTGGATGCAAGTCTTGTGGGGACCTTAGAGCTTAGATGGCCTGGGAGAAGCATGTCTGGGAAGAGGAGGAAGAGACAGGGAAAACTCTTTGGGAACTCCTTCCTAAGTAATTTTAAGGGTGGGGATTTTAGGTTGGGTCCCAGGGAAAAATCTCAATAGAATAGTCAGGAAGTCTCCAGGTATGTCTTTTTAGGGTCATGGTCTCTACTGATTGGTTGATGCCAGAACAGGGGATCATTTGTCAATGCAGCTGGTCCTGAGGTCATCCATGGTTTCCCTTTGTCTGGTTTTGCTGCTTTTCTGGGCCTGAAGTTGAAACACTACTGAGGCTTAGGTGTTATCTCTAGGGTTTATTGCTTAAGCACTCTCCTCTGGCCTTCTTTTTTGTTCCTCCCTTAAGGAGGTCTAACCCACACTACTAGCTACATTCCACGGGAGTAAAGGTCAGAAGAGCATCCTAAAGCATGACCAAAGATATGAAATCAGGGGGTCTAAACCCCATGACCAGCTGAAGGAGGAAGGGTTACCCTGGGGGCAAGGTCCTTGTCTTCCCAGTTTTGCCTGTTGCTAGGCACTTAGGGATTTCTGCCCTGATGACCTTTCTGTGCCTGACCTATAGTCCTTACCCTTCTCACATCTGTCTAACTGCCTACCACAGAAACACCTCTCCCTCAGGGACCAATTTCCACTTCCCACACTGCCTTCTTGAAATTCCTTATCAGTTAGCAACATATCTGTCATTATACCCCCTTATGAGCCAGTTAGGGTTTCTAAGATTATACTTTATTTTCTTTATTTTTCAGGATCTGTGTCTTCTTGGTTTGTTAATTTAATCAGTGCTTTATCTCACAAGCATGGTCGAGGATGAGTTATTTCTGGAAGTTTCTGGAAAATAATTAAATCTGCAGTTTGTTGGCTCTGTTGCCTTTTACTCAGAGTATGACATATGGTCTTGACTTTTATCCTTTTCTGTCTGTGTGTTTAACCAATACTTCGGACTTTACAAAGTATAAACTAGACTTGAATTATAAATATGTGTAATATGAAATAACCATTCTGTTAGCAAATGTTTTAGGGTTGTTGGCATTAACATCTGACATAAGAAAAAGGTCATACTTACTCTGCTGTGTTAGTTTTCTTAGAACATGTTTATATCATGTTCTTTCTTACCTAGCCTATTTTCCCCCACTTTAAAACATCATCAAGTTTAATGGAAATAATATAGAAAATATGGCAAAAGAATCAAAATATTTAACATTAACTACTGACTTCCTCTATACTTTATATGTATATTATATATACTAAAAATACATATTGGTTGTGTTACAATGTCTATTATTGTTTTTAAATTGCATATCAAGATGAAGAAATATGGCATGAATGAAATATCAGAGACTTTGAAGCAAGGCCTTACCAGTTTGCATTAATATCATCTCTCTTTATTGGGGTAGACTTGGACAAATTCTTGATATCCTTGATTTTTGGCTTCTGTATCTATAAGTAGTGACCATTTTGACAAGTTGTTTTGGGCTGGTGGATGGTGTGTATGAAATGGTGAAGTAATTCCCATTTCTTTGAGACTTTATGGGATTAAATGGTAAAAAATTTCTAGTGTATTATAAGTACTTAATGAGCAGTGATGATCATTATTATTGAAAGAAGCCTACTCTGAAAGACTATAGAAATGTTGACTCATTTTTGGCATATAACCAACAATAACGACTATGTTTTTAGAAAGATAACTGAACAATCTAACAAATCATTGCATAAAATCTTATTGAGGGCTAAAATTTGGAAATAATATTGACATATGCTTGTGTCATGTTTCCCAGTTTTCAAGTAACTTGCATATCAATTTCAAAAAGAAATTTAATCAGTAGGAGTTAAACTTTTATTTTATGGTCAGCATTAAAATAACAATGGATTGCTGTAAAAAGACTTATAAGGCATAATTCTTGCCATTAAGTTACTCACATAGGAGACTATGAAGACTTTTTTTTTTAAATATAGACATTTTAAACTACAACAACCTAGTAAAATGGTGAGAAAGGTTGTAGATATGAATTCAGGAGAGCAAGAGCTGGGTTGTGTGGATGAGATGGACATGTGGGTGTGGATTAAGAGGTGAGAAAAGAAAACCATGAGGAAACTTATTATGGTAGGAAAGAGCTGTGCAGGTGTAAGAAGGTGAGAGGTCTGAATGAAGGTAACAGTGAGAGAATCAGTGAGGACAAGTAAGGTCAGAATGAATAGTCATTGTGGGACTGGATGACTGAGAGCCAATAAGCAGTTAAAAACTACCATTGCATATTCTGGTCTGAGTTCAGACACGTGCTCTGGCATTTCGTGGCTGTGTGATGTCTGGAATGCAGATGGACTTTTCTGACAGTCTGTTTCTTCGTCTGTCATATGTGGGAAAGAATTAAGTCAGAGGATTGTTTACATACAGTGCCAGTTTAGCACCCAGAAGACCATGATTCACAATAAAACTTCTTAAAAGGAAGTCAAGAACTAAAAAGATTAAATGATTGCTTTCATAAAGCAGGTTTGGAAATCAAGAAGGCAAATGATTTTTAAAAAATTCTTAGAGTTGAGTGATTGCCACTGGTTCTCTTGACTCTCAGCCTTTTTGTTTCTTCCATTAAACCACATTTTTTTTTTGCCTTTTTATTTTTATTTTTGCCAGTTGTGCAGAATTCTATATACACATGGATCAATTTGGGAATCACTAAACTACTAGAAAATTATAGAAAAAAATAGTTAAAACCTTGTATTGCTTATTATTTTATTTATTTATATATATATATATATATATATATATATATATATATATATATATATATATGACATATATTGTGTGTGTGTGTATATATATTATTTTCCAAGGATTCATTGTTCATCTTTTGTATCTTATTAAAGCATTTAGGAAATTTATATTTCTTCCTGTTCAGGTCCAATTAGTATGGTGTCATCAGTATAATGAGATGTCCTGTGAAATGGCAAGATGACCCAATTCCTGTTTATTAAATATGACAGCAAAGGGTTGACACAGCTCCAACATAAAATGCTAAATGTCCTGCTGTTTTTTCTAGGTAAAAGTAAATTCTTCTAGAGGTTTCTGCTTTTTATTTTAGAGAAAAAAATAACACTTGTAAGAGGTGTGATGAGCTCTGATGATATGCCCCAGAAAATATAGCAGCCACAATTGGAGTGTGACTGATTAAGCTCATCATAATCCACTGTCATTCTTCAGTAGTAAGTCAGTTTTTCACACTGGCTAACAGCAACATTAAAGAGAGATATAGAGAAGTTATTTTTAATCGTATTTCCCTCTCTGGGGGTTATAAAGCCTGCTAGAACAAAGAATTTGATTTATTTAATTCATTGCTATGTTCACAATACAGTGTGTCTGTAAAGTCATGGTGCACTTTTGACTTAGGATGCCATGTGGCACTCAATCAAATATATGTTGACTTAATGAATATTTAAATATAAAGAAATTGAAAGGTGTGTGAGGGCATTACAATTGGATGCACTTGAAGATATAAATAGAGGATCATATTTGAGGGCATTTTTATGCAGAGGGTTTAGGAATTTATTATGAAATTTATTATGTATTATTCCTGAATAAGGCTTAAAATAAGGTAATGATTAATACTTTAGTAATAGGATTAAAATGTTAACAGGGAGTACTTTAGCAAATGAGAAGCCTAAAGCTATACAAACTTAGAATAGGACAAATTTGTGATACTCATCTAGGCTTTTATGCCAGTCTCATCACTCAGTCATTGTTCTGTAATGAGTTTGCTTAACATTCTATTATGATAAAAAAATCTCAGTAAGAATACAAATCAATTTTCTTAACTTTATTAAAGATGTCTATGAAAAATTACAGCAAATATCATACTTAGTGATGAAGCATTAACGTATTTCCATTATAGGGGGAAAGAAAATTCCCCTCAAGGACACCTGTGAAGAAGAAAAAGGGCAGTCCTGGCTGCTACCAGCTGATTTTTGGCCTGGAATTCACAGCAAAGCTATGCTACTTCTTCCTTAATATGAACAATGACCTAGAGCATCCACATCAGTCAAAGTCACTCTGAATGTCTGACAGAGTGAGAAAAACCAAGACTACATTCTTAACCATTTCTGATCCTTGAAAAGTAGAAAAACATTACAAATCACAAAAATAACCAAGCACGTCTGTCTAAATGCTACATGAGTGACTATTTCTTTTATCAATTACAGCTTTAGCCCCACTCCATTCCACCTACCTCCCAGGTAAAAAGGAAGATTCAGAATCATAGAATTGCCCAGTCCAGAGCAGAACACACTTCATTGGTTCCTCTTCAAATTATCTAACATGAGCCCCAATTCTGTAAAATATCTTACTGAGATACCCCGTTGTTTTCCCATGGGGTATGATCTCTCTTGCAACAGGTAATAAGCTCAACTTTGATTTTGGTGTTTCTTGTGTTCTTTGGTTGGTGAACATCTACACAGTTTATTGAAAATATTAAACATTACTTGAAGAGTATAAGAGAGGAAAACAGACTCTCTTAAAAACGGTGCAAAAGAAAGGATATCCCCAGAGTAGTTAGATTCCACTCAAGGGAGAAGGTGAATGGAACAGTCATAAAAATGACTCAGGATCAAGTCACCACTGATGGTTGTATAAGTTGTGTTCTTACAAAGGGTGTATGTAAAAGGAATAGGAAAACTGAAAACTGGGCCCCACTAGTAAACCTGGGTTCCTTGACTTGGAGCTTTCATACTGGGAGAGAGAAGGACCTTTGGAACATTACATGGTGGCACAGTGTGACTTAACTATGGCATGCTTGAGGTTAAAGGTTTTGCTATAGACTCACCATGAGTTACAGAATTTTATGAGAATGAGAGGCTGGGATATGAGGGCTGATTTGAAAGTCCTGACTTTCCCATAGTGGCTGAGGTAATCAGGGAGAAAATGTATGATATTTATGACATGATCAACCCCAATTGTCTAGAGCAGAATGTGGAAGTAAGGCTGTGAGATCAGGGTTGGGGAATCTTCTGCTATGAATATGTAGAGCATGGCCCCTTCTTCACTTCGTCTGACAGAGAGGTGGAGGCCAAATGAGGGGCAGTCTTCCCTAGAACACCTGTACCTGTGTATCTCTCTCCTAATGCCTCTGAAGAACAGGAGACACTCTCTGGTACTCACTTAATTCCTGCCAATTGAGTCATGGAAGCTAGGGAGGGGATGCAGTCTTACTTGAAGTATGGCAAGTTCTTGTTTCCCTTCTGTAATTTCTACTGTTAGAAGTGTGGTGGCCAGGGAAAGGTCACAGAAAAAAGATATTCTGTCTTGCTTTTTCTTTTACCATGATAGAAATACTCTCCCATTAGGTTTGACAATATCTGACATGATACACATACCCCGCCCCGAAACTCAATTCTGGACTTAGCTCTTCCATGGAGACTTCACTGATTCCTGAACTGAGCTGACACCTTCCCTCTTAGAACCCTCACTATTTTTATTATGGCACAGATCTCAAAGTCATACCGTGGATTTAGTTACATATTTCTTTCTCCTAAAAAGTAATTTATAGCTCCTATTTTCTTGTCTCTATCACACAGTACAATAGCTGACACATATGGGTGGTTGATTATACTGAGTCAAATACATTGGATAGAATTGATTTGAAAATAAACTAATGTAATGTAGTGTAATGAATATGAGATCAGAAGGCTGAAAACTCAGGTTTCTAGTTTTGTCTATGCTAACTGCTTTCATTATCATTTTCTAAAATATAAAAGTGAATTTTAAGTATCAGGACTCGGTGATTCAGATAGATGTTCCACATGCTTGACCTTTTCAGCCAAGTTTTCATAATTTGTATAAAGAGTGGTGATGCATTCCTGGGTTCAGAAGATCAAAGTGTTCACTAATAATAAAGCTTTTGCTCAAGCACTAAGGGCTAACTAGGAAATTTGGCTAAGAACACTTGAACACTTCTAAAGACTATCAGATCTCTTACAATGACTTAAAAACAAACAGGAGTAATAATTTATCAAGGTTTTATCTAAGTAGAATTCATACAATGAACTTGAGGTCTAGTGAATTATCTTAAGTACAAAAGCATTTGCATCATCTGTGATTTATTGCAATGATTTAAAAGCTTATACACATGCAATGAACTGATGTCATTAAAGAAAAATTCCCTTTCCATGTCTTGTATTAAAAAAATCTTTGGTTGCCAAAACCGGTTATCATAAATGAATTAAACAGCGACAGTAGCTCTAGCATTATGAAGATGATGTTTACAAATAATTGAATTGCCTTTGAACTGTTTCCACAAAGAGCTACACTAATGTATAAAACAAGGACCTTTCCATTATCAAAATTATGCTCTTTCCTAAAGATGCTTTTATAAAAGAGGCAATTTTTTATATCATTAGGTGGATAAAACAACAGTATATTTTTATGGAAAATAATTTTAAAATACAAATAATTTATAACTTTATCAGGCATTACAGATTTATAATGTATACATTAGGGTGGTTAGGGCAAGAAATAGGTTATTACAAAGTGGTGTCTGCAGGCTTATGTTAATTATATAGTCTTACATAATGATCAATGCATTAGTCAATGTACTCTTAAAAGTGACACAGGCATTTTAGGTCATTGTCTTAGCCTTTAATAAGTTATTAATGCAATTCTGTGTAAGCATCAAAACATTGTGGAATTTTTCCAGCTGGAAAAAATTGCTATCATTATTTTCAAGTCTTCCAAAATTACATTGTATAAAAAAACTGTCTTTGAGTAAAGAATGCTATTTGTGTAAAGACTAGTTCTTACATATAGATAGTCTGAGATTTGAAAAGTGATTATTTTCCCCCAAACAACAGAAAATATATCTATTCTTTTCTTTTTGGTGTAAGGCCACTATAATTATGCTAAAACCCTGGAAATATTATGGTGCTGAAATATTTCCAGGAAAACAAAGCACTTGTTCTTAGTAATAGTCTTTTTAACCAAGACAATTTTCCAAATATGACACATTAAAATCACTTTTTTTTAGTGCCAGAAATATTGGTATTACTAAGGGAACGAGTGATCATCATCACCCTCTCAGGTAACCTTACTCTTTGATGCCACGGTGTCTTAGTTTCCTACTGCTACTGCAACAAATTTCCATAATCTGGGGGCTTAAATTAGCCACAAATTATGTTCTTGCCCCTGTTGTGGTTAGAAGTCCCAAATGAGCCCTGGTGAGCCAAAATGAAGTTGTCATCAAGCTGCCTTTTTTCTAAAGTCTCCAGAGGAAAATTGGTTTCCTTTGGCTCTTCCAGCTCCCAGAGGCCACCTGAATTCCTTGGCTTATGGCCCCTTCCTCTATCTTTAGAGCACATCACTCCAATCCCCATTTCCATTGGCACAGCTGCTTTTTCTGATGTTCATATTCTTGCTTTCCTCTTATGAGGACCCTGTGATCACACTGGGCTTACTTAAATATTCGATCCAGGATAATCTCTCCATCTCAGTATCTTTAACTTGATCATATCTGCAAAGTCTCTTTTGCCATGTAAGGTAACTATTCAAAGATCCTGGGAGTCAGGACATGGACATCTTTAAGGGGTCATTTTTCTGGGTTTTTTTATACATAGACCATAATGAAGTGTGGTGAAATCTACTGTTTTCTTGTCAGAATAATGTATTATTTATTTATTTTTAATTAAGTGAGAGACAGACTCTCGCTAGTACCCTGACCCAGATCCATCTGGCAAGCCCCCTACATGGCCATGATCTGCCCATCTGGGGCGTTGCTCCATTGCCAGGCAAGCGAGCTTTTCTTAGCACCTGAGATAGAGGCCAGGGAGCCATCCTCAGCACCCAAGGCCAACTTGCTCAAACCATTTGAACCATAGCTGCAGGAGAGGAAGAGAAAGAGGGAGAGAGAAAAGCAAGAGGGAGAGGAGTGGAGAAGCAGATGTTCACTTCTCCTGTGTGCCCTGACTGAATATTGAACCTGAAACATCCACATACTGGTCCAATGTTCTACCACTGAACAAACCAGATAAGGCCAAAATATTGTTTTTAAATGCACAAAATAAAATATATAAATATACAATGGGAAAAAAATCACATTGAAACACAATAATCAAAATATTTAAAAACAAATGTTTTTTAGTAATATGTGCATTTTAAATCATTGCATTAAACAATAATTACAATGGCTAATAATAACTATAATTTCAAAGTAATAAAGTCCATAAACAATACTTGAAACAACTGTTTATAATGTAAAAATATTTGTGATTTTTATTGTACTACCAATGGTGTGTTGCTGTTGTCTTTTTTGTTTAATTTTCTATACATTAATAATTGAAACAAATGCTAAACTTCAATTAGATGTTAAGAAAAAAATATAATTTTTATTTCCATCCATGATCTTGGGAATGCAGTTTAAGAATCTCTATTCTACACACATGGCAGAAAGAAAAGATTTATGAGTTAGTGTGTATGTGTGTGTGTAAGAGAGAGAGAGAGAGAAATTCCCATTCACCAATTTGAGGCCAGAAAATTGCTATGATTCTACCATTCTTCAACTATATTTACTTTTTCCTATTATTCAGCTACTAACTGAAAAGTAAAATAAACTAATTATGGACATTATCAGAAATCTATATTATGAGATTCTCATTCTGCAGAGCATTAGACACTAAGGTATGTAGAACAAATGAAAAATTCTTGTGTCTTTAAATTTTGATATATTATCCTGATTAATTTTAATAGTTATTAAACATAGAGATTTCAATAGATACATGAGATAGCACTTTTGGTCTAAGAGCCAGTATTTGATTTAACACATAGAACATATATACTCTGCTACATGAACACTATCTAAATTCATTTTTGATGTGTTGTAGTTTAATTATTTAACATTTTGTTAAATAAAATTTTCTTTACATTTTCATATTACAGGGGTCCTCGGATTACAATACAGTTCCATTCCTATCATTGACATAATTTGAATTTTGGTGTTAAGTTGAAATACACCCTAGCCTAAGGCACTTAGCTATCTTAAAACAGTTGTAAAATCATAATGTAGAACATAAAAACACAACTAAGCCACAGAAAAGGAAAAAAACACATAAACATACTGTATTGTAGACTGTACTATAGTAACAGAAAAAAAGACAAAAAATGAGTGGAAAAAAATTCCTTACCTTTATTCCTGTGGTTGGCTTGCACACTAGTACAACACTAATGGTGTAAGCCAAAACACTTTCATCTCAATTTTTTAAAGTTTTTATAGAAGTGAGCATCGTAAACTTGAAATGTCACATGTATAAATAAGACATGTCTTTGCAATCTAAAATAAAGAAGTTAAAAACTAAGGACTATAGGGAGGTGAAAGTTTACCTTCCAAAAAATATTTTTATCCCCAAAAGACTGACCCAATAAAATAGATGACTTTTATTTTTTTACTTGACTTTATTCTCTTTTAATCCATCCTTAATAAGCTCTAATAGATTAAGTGTAAATGATACCTTTACATATTAAGCATGTGTCTGACTAACTGAATAAAGAGTGAAATACATTTTAATGCTTCTAGGACCTCAAAACTAAGAAATTTAGCTCAAAATATTCTACTCTACTGCTCAAAACTTAATATGAAGGTTTGGATTTGTAGAGCTTTGAAAAGTTATTCCCTCACTTTAAAATAATCATTGTGTTCTAGTTAACCACAGAACCTGCGTATACTTTCTAATCATGAGTTTATATTCTGATTATCCAATAAGCCTGTCATTGTGGTTAATGGGAAATTACAGACTAAGAGCAATTGTTTAACCAAGAAAGTAGATTCACAGGCAGACAGGTCACATAGGACTGGATTGTGCATGTGAATATCCCTATGTACTATTTTAGCTTCATTGCATTTGTGGACATGGTGAGTAGTTTGTGGTAAAGAAATGGTCTGCAGAAACAATAGAAACGTTAAACTGCACCCCTGAAACATTTTATGTTAACTTTTCCTTACTGACATTGTTGCCACTTCCTTCCTATATTAATCAAACAGTCAACTCTGTCATTTTTAGTAGTTTCAAATTTTATAATGAGACATATCTGTGGTCTTGTGTGTGAATAATTTACATAAAACAGAAAGCTGCCATGATGAACAAGCTTGAGAATATTTGAATAATGCTAAGCAAGACCTGCTGTATTAATGGTCTTTCTCTTAAGATGTTTTCTATAAAGGATTTCACATTTATTTTTATTTCATTGTTTTTAAAGTTACACCCTTAAATTATTGCATCATAGCTGAAGCATTTAAGATCTCAGAAAGTATGTTTATTAGATAATCTGTACCTTTGATCAAATTATGAGACAAATGTGAGTACTACTCACATTTGCTAAGTGAAATGCTATGGTTAGATTAAAGGAAGTACAACTCGAGAAATGTCTTCATTTGCCACTAAATATCATTAAAATTTTGGTAATGATCTACTGAAGATAGGTTCAAATGTGACTGCATATAATAAAATATAGAAATTTGAGTAACTGCATTTTAAGAGTTGGAAAATTACGGGTCAAACAGTATATGTATTATAATTTGCTGCATCTAGTGTTTATTTAGCAGACATTTAGTAATAACCACTGCTTAACATTTACTGTCAGGCACTAGTAAAACAAAGATGAATGCTTCCCAGTTCTGCTCTGAAATCATAGTTCGATAGAGAAGGCTGTGAAAGAACAAAATCAAACCACACTACCTTCTGTAAAGCGGCATAATAGATATAAGTGTTCTTATAATGTAAAATATTTACAAAACCTTTCAAGATAGCCTTTTGAGGGAATTCACCAGAGAAGAGGAGGTTCACATGGTGGGTGCATCCTTTTACTCCCAGGAGCTGTGAATGCTGAAATGTAAAGAAGCACAGTCTGGAAGCCAGAGTTGCGGTCTTGTCTTAAATTCAGCTTTGGCCAACCTTGGCCAGGCTATCCCAGTTCTCTAATTTAAGCTACACAGTAAGAAAGGTTAACTTTTAAAAATAGGAGTGCAGTTCCTCTTAGCTGCACAATTTTATTTTTTAATTTTTTATTGAATTTATTGGAGTGACATTGGTTAATAAAATTAGACAGGTTCCAAGTGCACATTCCTACAAACATATCATCTGTATATTACATTGTGTTCACCACTCCAAATTAAGTCTTCCTCCATCACCATCTATCTTCCCTTTACCTTCCTCTGTCCCTCAGTAACCCCCTTTCCCTTCTGCAATCTCCATACTGTTGTCTATATCTGTCTTTTTCTTTGCTTCATCCCTTTACCTTTTTCACTCAGCCCCTCAATCCCCTCCCCTTTGACATCTCTCAGTTTGTTGTCTATGTCTATGAGTCTGTTTCTATTTTGTTTGTTTGTATATTTTGTTCATTATATCTCACATATGAGTGAAAGACAAGTGGTACGTTTCTTTTCCTGATTGGCTTATTTTGCTCAGCGTAATACTCTCCAGGTCTGTCCATGTTGTCTGACAAGGTAAGATCCCTTCCCCCCTTTCTTTTTCACAGCAGAGTAGTATTTCACTGTCTAACTGTATCACAGCTTTTTTATCAATTCATCTACTGATGAGGCTTGGACTGCTTCTAAATCTTAGCTATTGTAAATAATGCTATAATGAACATAAGGGTGCATACAGTCTTTTGAATGAGTGTTTTAGGTTTCTTTGGATATATCCCCAGAAGTGGAACTGTTGGGTCATAAGACAGTTCCATTCTTAATCTTTTGCAGCAACTTCACACTACTTTCCACAGTAAGAAAACATAGGCAGTAAAATCTTAAACAATTCTCATAGCAATATTTTTTTCTGATATGTCAGTCAAGAGAAACAAAAAGAAAAAATAAACAAATAGGATTACATCAAACTAAAAAGTTTATGCACAGTAATGTAAATTATCAACAAAATGAAAAGACAATCCACTAAATGGGAGAACGTATTCTTCAATACATCTGATAAGGGCTTAATATCCAAAATTTACAAGGAACTTATGAAACTCAACACACATACATACAACCCCCCAAAACAATCCAATTAAAGAATCGGCAAAGGACCTGAATAGACACTTCTCCAAAGAGGACATACTGATGGCCAATAGACATATAAAAAGATGCTCAATGTCACTAATCAGATAAACACAAATTAAAACCACAATGAAATATCTCCTCACACCTGTTAGAATGGCTATTATTAATGAGTCAACAAACAACAAGCATTGATGAGGATGTGGAGAAAGGGAACCGCTCTTTTGGTGGGAATGCAGATTGGTGCAGACACTCTGGTTAACTGTGTACCCTTTTATGATTCCTCCTACAACTCACCACGGTTTTAGTAAAGGTGCCTGCAGTCTGTTCCAACAGAAAATTTTCTTTAAGCTATTCAAATTATTCATAATATTTTCTCTTTAGCTAGTTGCTAAGTTTGCTACCAAGAGGTTTCACAATGGGGAAATCACACAAACCCTGAAAAATGCAATCAAGTGTGATGAAATAACACTTTTTCTTTAGAGGAGAGTGGGCTACCCAGGAGTGAGATGTTCTGTGAAGACCTGTACTTTTCATAGAAATTAGGCTATTCTAAACTGTCATATGGGTGAGACTAAATGATTTAACGCTACTGGACTAAGCTTTGTAACCCTTGAAATAATTCCTTCCTGGACTAATTAGGCAAACTATTCCGCACCGCAAAAAATCTTGTATCAATTTAGACATGTTAGAAATGCTTCTTTTCATAGCCAGTAACACACTAGGAAGGAAATTATTTTATGCTTTTGAGCTGATACAATTAAATTTTAGCCACAGGCTTACTAAGAATCTTTCTGTCTCCTGTGGTATTTAATCAAAGAAGAAAATATGTGACTTCCAGGTAAGATGGCAAAACAGTGCACGTTTGTTTAACTCCCCTACCCAAACATTCAATATCCCACAAGCAAATAAGTAAAATAGAACAAAATCTAAACAAAATAGAACAGAAACAAGTGGAAGAAATTATTTCAACATTAAAATTAGCACACAACTACAATTCCATACAAATATTTCAAAAAATGTCTGCCTCATACAAAACAGTTAGGATCAAATTAACACCAACTCTGAGATATGACACAAATCCCTAATACCAAGTTTAGAGCAACACGCTAGAAATGAAGAAGTCAAAGACGCCGCTGATAGTCATACTTGAAGGTGTGTGGGCAGTTAGGTGCGCTCAGCCATGGACAAGATAGAGAATCTCTGCTTGGCATGTATTTTGTCCACGCAGAACAGGTGCAATTCAGGTCTGGCAGAAGTAGAGCACTTACTACCACACCATTCAGATGCTTGCCTATCTTGATAAACTATGGGCTCACTGCATTAAGGAAATACTCCTCACTCAATCCACCAGCAATGTGTGCCACAATTTAGGTCTAAATACTTGTTCTCGCCACGTCTTTATGATTTTCTAAATCTGCAGCCAGCTGGATAATTCATCTTAGTCTGAACAATGCAAAGTCTGTGTGTTAACTCCATCTTTCTCATGCCGACCTTGATGTTTGGTACAAATTTGTTGCTATGGTTCTTGCAGTAATATGTACCGGTCATAATCCTACCCACACTTTAAGGTCTGCTGAGAAACAACTTTCTTCATAATTCTCTCCTGATCCACTGACTTTTTATAGGACCCCCGAATACTTTCTCCTCCTAAGAAGACCTTTAGGTTTCATTCTTTGATGGCATCTCATGTTTTCCTTCATAGCACAGTCATCATAACAGTTTATGAAGTTAATTTCTTAGCATGAAAATCATGCTGTTTTTTAAATCTATTTATTCCCCATATCTTCTAGTGTAGTTCTTTGCATAAAATAAGTATTTGATGAGTGCAGGTGTATCTATATTTTGATTTCCCAAAATTGAGAAACAAATAGACATGAAAAGGCTTTATAACTCCTGAAAGATAATTATTCTCTGAACAGTGGGGAATGTCCGCACAGTAAAGCCTATTCTTTCAAGGTCTTGCAATTTGTCATTGTGAAATGAATGAGTTTCTGAGTGCACTGAGATTCTGCCAGGCTTCTAATAGCCTGGCAACAACCCTTAACCTTGAAGCTTAAGTGACTTAAAAGTTCTCTTTCAAATATTCAATTATCTTACACCAATTGCCCCTCTTAAAGATATACTGCTAATATATCATTAAATTATTGGGACAATGTTATAGGAATAATTATTTTGTAAATTTTCTTGCTAAAATCATTTTTTACAGTTATTTTTTCCCTTTATTCTTCCTTCTAATGAGCTATTTTACATATTTCACATAGTTCAAGAGCAGTAGTGATTAGAGGGACAGTAGTGATTAGGCCTTTCGCAACTGCACAGCATTCAGATCTGAATTTGTCACTGAGAACTCTAACACCTGACATTCATCTGTGGACTCCTTCCCTACCAGATTCCCCTGCCTTTTACTACATAAAAATTTTTGTATTTATCATTCCCTTAAATTTTTAATTTGGAAATAATCTTAAATTACATAAAAGTTGCAAGGATAATTCAAAGAAGTCATATACTTATATGTACACTTAATGTATATACTTACACACACATGCAGAATTAATATATATGTATACATAATCTTTTCTTAGATGTTTTTAGAGTAAATTGCAGACATCATTGTCTTCCTTTAACTCCAAATATTTCAGTGTGATTTCCTACACATAAGGTGTTTTTTTTTTCACAACCACAGGGCAGTTTCCAACTTCAGTAAATCTACCAATTGGGGAATGTTGAATAAGTTGTTACACCCTTGCCTTAAAGTTATAAAAAGTGTAAGTTGTATCTACATCTCCTGACCTGAAGTGATGTTTATAGTATACTCTGAGTGTAAAAAGAAAGTTTGAGTGTAATGGGTAGAAAATGGTTCCATTTTTGTTTAAAAAACCCCACAAAATTAAAAAATCTACACGTATTATCTATGCAGATAAGAATATCCTGAGGCAAGGCCATTCGTCTGAGTATGAAGTAGAGGCTAAAAGGTATGTAAAGGTAGAGATGTTAACAGTGGTTCCCACACAGGGGGGCGGGGATAAAATAGATGGTTGGAAAGTGTGAGATCATTCTATTTTTACTAATACAGTATGTCCGTAAAGTCACGGTGCACTTTTGACGGACCGGTCAAAAGTGCACCGTGACTTTACGGACACACTATATATAAAACTGTATTTTTTTTTACCCATTAAAATAAGTATGCATTATCTTGTGTAATTTTGAAATCTAAATTAGAATTTAAAAAATTGAAGCAGTAGTGATGGTATAAGGCCAATTTTAATGTTGAAAAATCTCAACGTGATCTGAAGCCAGCATGGTGAGTAGAATGTTATAACTACAGAATGAGTCACACCAGTGGCTGCAGGGGCCTTGCAGTTCTTTACTGTGAGTGGGCCTTTGGCAACTGCACAGCATTCAGATCTGAAAATTGTGGAACAGTGTGTCAGCTCACCACCTGCTGACTTCAGTATGAGGCCTCCCGGGGAAGAAGAGAGTTTTGATATCTTTATGGAGAGTCAGAAGGCAGTGTAAGGAAAACACTGATGGGGCAAAGTTGTGAAGCAGTAAGTCAGGAGATGATGCAATCAGACACTTCCTGTGCAGAGGGCAGAGAAAAGGGGAGGGATAGATTGTTTTCAGGAATGGAAGGCAAGAAGATGAGGGTTCCTCTATCTTACTCCTTTAACAATAACAACTTACATTGACTGGTGCTTACTTTCTGCCAGAAGCTGGTCTGAAAGCCTTATGCACTTAATGCAGTTGATATCCTAATAACCTTATGAAGTTGGTCCTATTATTATCTTTATTTTACAACAGAGGAAGTAACTGAGGGACAGAAAAGTTAATACCCTACAATCTTACCTTAAACCAGTGGTGGAGTGAAACTTGAACCCAGTCTGGCTACTTAAAGACCTTTTAACAGGTTTCTTAAACTTCTGTGAATGTCAAGTTAATTGATACCTCTAAGTCTAAAAGGTTTTCTCTTTGTATGAAATATAGTCTTCTTCTCATCAAATATTACAATTTTCTTTGCTGCCTAGCACTCAACGCCTGTCATTTTTTATAATGCCTTAGCAATATTTTCATAATCTGCATCAGTATATTATAGTATTAGGTTAAACCATATGAAACTGCTAATATTTGAACAATTTGACTCACAAAAATGATAATTTCTTATGTCTCAATGTAATATCTGCCTGTGTTTGGGAATATTAGTTATGAATATATCTTTCCTGCTGAAGAGGAAACTCTCAGTGTACAAACCTTTTTTTAAAAAAAATCTCTTTCTCCAAAGCCTAACAACGTATCTTCTGCATAGTATATATTAATTAAATAATTAAAAATATAGAAATAAATGATCATACAGAGAAATTCTAAAGTAAAAATGCATATAAGGTGATGAAAAAAGATAAAGCAAAAGACTTTGAGAGCATGAAAATTCATAGTGCACAAATCAGTGTATGATTCAGTCAGCTTCTGAAGAATAAGTATCAACATTGCTCATAAAATGTATCTTTTGATGTCTCTCAGGGTTAAAGGCAATCCCCAATCTGTTGGTTAGTGGATATATTTCCCATTTTGGTTCCACAATAGACCCATTGAAGAACACAAGTCCAAAATAAGAAGAGATTCTAAATTGTTGGGAAATATGTTATCATACAATCAAATTCAGCTAATTATTTTAAAATGGAAAATGATGTGAGTCAGCATTATAAATAATTCGATTGTGCCCTTAAGATCAAAAAGATGATATTCAAAAGGAAGCTTTCAGTAGAAGGCCTTCAAGATGAAGACAGTACTATAGAGCCTTGTTCTATCTTTCACTAAATACACATATGATAGAGAAGTAGTCTTTAAAAATGTTGGATATGGCTAAACTAAGTAGAGGTTTCAAAGCCAGCACCAATAACTATAATCTATTTATTTTATAAGAGAAAAATGAATTTAAAGTCTTTTCCTCTAGTTAAATAACTAATTTTTTATATATTTTTATTTTTTCAATTATAGTTTATATTTAATATTACTTTGTATTAGTTTTAGTGATTATAGAATCATATACTTGACAAAGTATTCTCCCTGATGTTTCCAGTACCCTACCTGGCACCATACACAGTATTATTGACCATATTCTATGCTATACCCTTCATCTCTGTGACTATTTTGTAATTCTCAGTTTGAACTTCTCAATACCATCCCCTATCAAGTCCCCCAAACCCCTCCGCTTTGGCAACCATTAGTCTGTGTTGTGTATCTATGAATCTGTTTCTGTTTTGTTTGCTCATTTATATTGTTCTGCAGATTCCACATATAAGTAAAATCACATGGTAATTGCCTTTCACTGACTTACAAGAAATAAATTTTTAAGATATACTAATAAAAGCAAAGCTAGGAAGGGTTAATAAGGACGATGACTGACATCATTGACATAGGTGACATTTTGAATTTTTAGAATAGAAATGAATAAATTCTATAGTTCCTGAATAAATCTGTAAGATATGTCACAAGTTCTCAATGGATAACTTGCCTTCTTATATACCTGAGATCAATACAACCTTTCTGCTTTAATTCAATATCATTCTCATTTTTCACTACCTCTATGCTTTTATGAAGTTCATTCTTTCTTTATTTTTCTTTTATTAATTTTAATGGGGTGACTTTAATAAATCAGAGTACATATGTTAAAAGAAAACATCTCCAGGTTATCTTATCATTCAATTATGTTGCATACCCATCACCCAAAGTTAAATTGTCCTCTGTCACCTTCTATCTGGTTTTCTTTGTGCCCCTCCCCTCTACCCTTTCCCACCTTCTCCTCCCTACCCCTACCCCGTAACTATCACACTCTTGTCCATGTCTCATAGTCTCACTTTTATGTCCCACCTATGTATGAAATCATGCTGTTCTCAGTTTGTTTCTGTTTTACTTATTTCACTCTGTATAATGTTATCAAGGTCCATCCATTTTGTGGTAAATGATCCGATGTCATCATTTCTTATGGCTGAGTAGTATTCCATAGTATATATGTACCAAAGCTTTTTAATCCACTCTTCCTCTGACAGACACTTGGGCTGTTTCCAGATCTTTGCTATTGGGAACAATGCTGCCACGAACATGGGGGCGCATTTCTTCTTTTCGAACAGTGCTATGGTGTTCTTAGGGTATATTCCTAAAAGTGGGATAGCTAGGTCAAAAGGTAGTTCAATATTTAGTTTTTTGAATAATCTCCATACTGTTTTCCACAGTGGCTGTACCAGTCTGCATTCCCATCAGCAGTGCAGGAGGGTTCCCTTTTCTCCACATCCTCACCAGCACTTGTTCTGTGTTGTTTTGCTGATGAGCACCATTCTGACTGATGTGAGGTGATATCTCATTGTGGTTTTAATTTGCATTTCTCTAATGATTAGTGATGTTGAGCATTTTTTCATATGCCTGTTGGCCATCTGTATGTCCTCTCTGGAGAAATTTCTATTCATTTCGTTTGCCCATTTTTTGACTGGATTGTTTGCTGATTTATCTCCACGGGGAAATGAAATAAAAGGCAAGATAAACAAATGGGACTATATCAAACTAAAAAGTTTTTGCACAGCTAAAGACAATAAGAACAGAATAAAAAGACAAACCACACAATGGAAGAACATATTCGACAACACGTCTGATAAGTGGTTAATAACCAAAATTTATAAAGAACTTATAAAACTCAACACCAGGAAGTTCATTCTTTCTTAATTCAAAGTCTCTTCTTCCTTCAGTGCTCTGGACTTAATAAATTTCTGCCTTTTTCTTTAAAATTTTATAACTTTCTCCATTGACTTTTAATCCTGATCCATACCTGTCTCTTACTAATCTTAAAAACCCACAAACTTATTTCCTTTTAAAGTACTGTATTATTAGCATTAAAAACAAACAAACAAACAAATAAATAAAATAAAACCTCAAAAGGGTTATCTAAATCACTGGTAATTTTTTCACCACTTTTCCCTATCTGTTGCAATCTGGCTTCCACCTTTCTCTTGCTACTGCATAAACTCTCTTGAAGGTTTTTTTTTTTGTTGTTGTTGTTTGTTTTTTAAAGAAAGGCTAATGGAATGAAGTCCTGGAGAATGTGAGAAGTAATGGAAGCAAAGAGGTACAATTAAGCCATAAAAAGAGGGAAACACTGTTAAAAATCACAGGAAATGACCCAGAGAACAAAATGGAGAGAAAGACTTGGTCAAGTATGTCTGGAGAGTATTGCCAGACAACCTTTAATGTCACGGTTTTGGGAAACAGTCCCAAAAAAGGATCTGATCCAGCAAAGTGTCTTGACTAGAAATTCATGAACTACTTTCATAAACAACAGAGGTGAGTCATTGACATAGTAACTGAAAGTGTGATGTATAGTACAATAAAGTACGCACATAGTAGAGGCCATGCCTTTATTGTATAAGTTCAGATATTCTGTTTGTGGTGAGGATAGAGGAAAGTAGAAAAGAGAGAAAAGGGTAAAAGCTACAAGAGTATGTAAACTTTGGATGAGAGACAGTAGTTTCATGATTCCATGTATTTAAGAAGCCTCCATAATTTGTTATTTTAGAAATCTAAGTCCAAAGAACTGTCTTTGCCAATTTTTACTATAGTATCTAAAAATGGGAATGAAATCTTTTCTTGAGGGTTCTATATTTATTAATGTTCCTTAAATCCTTACCACCTATACCAAGCCAGTTTCCCTGGGAGGACTTTGTAGACATTGGCTTCACAAGTGCATCAGTATTTGTTTTGTGAAATGTCTTGTCATGCCTTATTTGATGACCACCATTCTCAAATAAGACACTCCAGGTACAGCTTTGGTTGCATCATGTAACCAATTAAAACTTGGGAGACAGAGGACAATTTCTTGCTGAAATAAATAAGATAATTTGCCATGAAAAATAGAGATATTCAGTAAGTTTTTCAGTTTTGAGTAGAGGTGAACCACAAGAGTCAGATATTATTTTTAAATGTTTTCATTATTGGTTAGATAGCTTGTCATAGTTTTCTTGTATATCCAGAAAAGGAGGAAATAAAAACAAAATTAAGGATATTCCAGATAGACAACTATAATAAAATTTACCTCATGGGTTCATTCAGTTATCAATCGTTGTCTTGTTGGATCTTGGGTTAGTAGTCATATTACATCTCAACTAAGTCCTGAATACCCTGATTCAGTCCACTGACACAGTCTGAAAGTTGTCTAAATATAGTATGTCTGCTCAGAAGCCTGTCCTCAGAGGATAGCCTCTGAATGGTTAGTATCAGTCCAAGATATTAAGCTGGTCTTTTTTATTTTTGCTACAGAGTTATCTTAACTGTGTTAGCCTGAAATTTCAAACATTTTAGTTTTTGTAAGGAATAAATTTTAGATACATTCCAATTTTAGGCTGCAATAAGTAAGGTCTTTGTGGCCTGGATTTATCCCTTAGATGAGCAGGTCTACTGGTAATGGGCACCCATTAACTAAACCAGTGGTATTGAAATTATTTTTCTCACATACTCCCTAAAAATTAAAGTTATATTTAATTTTTAAATTATTATTTTAAGGATCTAACCTCTGTTATATTATTATAATTGCCTTTAAAAATAAAATTGCTATATCACATTCTTTAATGGATCTGATAGAATGGCATATCAATCTGAAAGGGATAAATTGATTAAATGAAGTAAGTTCTCTAAACTTCAGGATAATATATCCTAAATGGCCCTAGATTGCAACAGGGGGCCATTTGGCTTTGAATCTGCATTTAAGATTTATTGCTAGGGAGATAAATTTTTATCTAATTTTGTGGAAATTCACATCAAAAATAAGAGAAGATATGAGTCCAAAAATAAATGTAAGTTTTATAACAAGTATATTAATTATTGTCTCTTAAATACACTATTTATAAGGAGAATCCACAATAAACTGAAGTCAGGTTAAACTAAATCTAGTAAGTAAATGGTAGCTATATGCACTATCAGAGATAACGAAGAATATCAAAGATAAAAAGCAGAGAAATGGTCTACCAGTGACAAGCTGAGTCTTACACCTAAATGAAATGGCTATACATTATCCAGGAATTTCGTCAGAAGACAAGGAAAACATGTCTCCTGTAAATCTAAACAAATAGTACCAAAAAAATTAAACAATCCCTTGGTTGATCAGAAATAAACATAGCACTCTTAACTTCCTCTGCCTTAGAATCATGCAAAGTATAATTTCATGCTATAGACACAAGTCAGTGAGAGTCCTGACTTTCTCCTTAATGAGGAGACTAAAATGCTTTCATAAATCTTGAATAGTCCATTTCTAAAACTCATTGATGGATAAGGCATAGAGACTTGTCAGGACTTGTGGACAGGATAAAAGAAAGTGCTGTCACCTTCAGAATTTCTTATGTTCTTTGCTTTGTTCTACTAAAACCCTAAGTAACAATGCTTTGACAAATGCTGAGGGATAGGAGAAAAAAATTTTGCAAAACAGACACATCATCCTTGCCACCACTCAATCCTTAACATCCTGTATATTCAGAACATGCTCACATGTGTAAAACTGCTGGTTTTCAAAGTCTTTGTTACATTCACTTTAGTATTCTTAGTAGATGAATATAGTCTAGTTAGCAATCTGGTTCGGTCAGTGAGAAAATGAAACATTTTTGAAACCTCACCCAACAGTGTAGTATGCAGACTAAAACTCACTATTCTTTCACCTCTTCACATGAAACAGTCACAGTAAGCAGTATGGTGTGTCATAGGAACTGCTCTGCAGTCTCTACTCCAGGGGTGCTCAATACGTCGATTGCGATCTACTGGTCGATCGCGAAGGAAGTGTGGGTCGATCGCATGACATTAAAAAGACATTTGTCGCCTGACCAGGTGGTAGCACAGTGGATAGAGCGCCAGACTGGGATGCGGAAGACCCAGGTTCAAGACCCCGAGGTCGCCAGCTTGAGCGCGGACCCATCTGGCTTGAGCACGGACCCATCTGGCTTGAGCAAAAGCTCACCAGCTTGGACCCAAGGTCACTGGCTCAAACAAGGGGTTGCTCAGTCTGCTGAAGGCTCGCGGTCAAGGCACGTGTGAGAAAGCAATCAATGAACAACGAAGGTGTTGCAACGGCAACGAAGCATTATTGATGCTTCTCATTTCTCTCTGTTCCTGTCTGTCTTTCCCTATCTATACCTCTCTCTGACTCTCTCTCTGTCCCTGTAAAAAAATAAATAAAACATTAAAAAAAACAAACATTTGTCTTTTGATTGGCATACAGGGTAGCCAATCTGACGTCTGAACTTTTGACACCCCACGCATGTGCGTTTAACCTTGCTAACTTGTTCAGTTACATTGCTGCGTAGTTAGCCTTCAATTTATTTAAACTAAATACAACAAAGGGTATAAAAATGAGTGCCGTAGCTGGTCTGAGTAACAAGCCTAAAACCTACCACTTTCATACAGAATGGGAGGGGATTTTTTTCACTATGTCCTATTCTAAGTGTGTTTGCCTCATCTGTCTGTGTGCCATTGCTATTCCAAAGAAGGGAAGTGTGGAGCGGCTCTTTCAGACTGTTCATAAAAACTATGACATTGACTTTCCTCCAAAAAGAGAGATGAGAAGGAGAAAGGTGAAAGAAGAATACACAGTATTAAATAGTAATAATAGTAACTTAAATAATGATAATATAGAAGAAATAAATTTGTTTTACATTTTTATTGTAGGTAGATCATTTTGACGAGGTCATCTTATAAGTAGCTTGCAAGCTAAAAAAGTGTGGGCACCCCTGCTCTACTCTATGGAGGAAAAGGTGAAGTCAAACTTCTGATGAAATCCCAAGGTAACTATAACCAAACATTATCTGCAAAGTTGCAGGTAGGACTGCATTACCTCAAATCTTGAATTTGCTTCACAGCCTGGGCCACTGACATCTACAATTAAATTCACAGTTTCTTATAAGGAAATTACATACATTTAAGAAACTATTATCTCTATGTTGAATTCCAACCTAGAGAATTATTTGTGTAGTTGTTTTGTTTCCTATTCTGTTACTTAAAATGTTAAGACCAACCTCAATGATTCAAAACTGAGAGTGACATTAGTATATATAATCACAGTTTAACAGAATAATAACTTGAAATTCTGAATTAAGAGTAAAGACAGATATTAAATGCTTTAAAAAAACCCATACAATACAGATATGATTTTGTAACATCGAGCATGAATAAAATATAAAGATAACAGTGTTTTAATACCAAAGCCAACAGACTGACTTTTAAAGAACACAGCTATTTTAATTCATTAAAGTATACTTTACAGCCACTATAATGTGTCTGGCACTTATTTCAAACCTATCCAACAATTCGCTAGGTTTCCCACTTTGAGGGGCTCCTGATACGGCCAGCTGGTGAACAAGGATGTCAGGCTCCCCAGAGACAGCTGCACATACAGCTTCTCCAATGCCACCTTCTCGGTAGTGATCCTCCACCGTGATAACCCTACCGCCTGTAACTTTTGCACTGGAGATGATGGTGGCAGCATCCAGCGGTTTAATGGTAATTGGGTCAATGACATGAATAGAAATATCTTGTTCAGAAAGATCAGCAGCAGCTGCTAAGGCTTCATGCAGAGTAACTCCAGCTCCAATAACTGTGACTTTGTCATTGACGCTGTGGTGGACGACCTTGGCCTATCCAACCTCAACATTTTCTTGTGGACTATAAATTACTGCAGTTTCTGTTGGGTTGGTCCGAATGAAGCACAACCCTTTGGTATTGGCAGCTAGATAAACAGCGTGCTCAGTTGAGATGGCATCACTTGGATAGAAAATGGTGCAATTGGGAATGCTTCGAAACATGGCTAGATTCTCCAAGGCCAACTGGGAGGGTTCATCTTCACCAGCGGAACCTCGCAGTGGGAACCAATAAGATTGATATTGGTTTGCGATATGACTCCTATCCGGATCTGATCAAATGGTCAAGTTAGAAAGGTAGCAAAGGTACCAACAAAAGCAATCATTCGACCACGTGTCGCACAGCCCAGTGCCACACTTACACCATGTTTTGCTCAGCAATAAAACACTCAATAAAATGGTCATGGTGTTCTTTCTTGAATATCTCAGAAAAGGTGGAGTTCTTTGTGTCGCTATCCAGGACAATAACCCTTTTGTTTGCATGGCCCAGTTTAGACAAAGCCAAATCACAGGCTTTCTGAGTAGCTAGCTTGTCACCAACTTTATAATCAGGCAGAGAGTCCATTTTTATATTCTTGATGCTGATTTGAGGTGAATCTTCAACAGGGGGTTTCGGTATGAGATTCTTGTCAGTCTGTATCTGACTCTCAATTAATTTGATGATTGCATCTGCTCTTTCCTTTGGCACTGGCTTTCCATGCCAATTTTCTGCATCTTCAACGTTTGGAATACCCTGGCCCTTGAAGGCCTTTGCAATAATGGCAGTGGGTTTGTTCTTCACTTGAGCTGCTTGCCAAAATGCTTGGCGCAAGGCCTGCACATCATGGCCGTCCACTATGTATGTATTCCACCCAAAGGCTTCACAGCGTTTCTGATAGAGATCTGTGCAGTGCTCCAGGGGTGTGACACCACTTTGTCCCAAATGGTTCACATCAAAGACTGCCAAAGATTGTCCAAATTGTGGTAAAAAGCAAAGGCCAAGGCCTCCCAGACAGAGCCTTCCTAGGATTCGCCATCGCCCAGAAGGCAGAACACCCGGAAGCTGGCCTTGTCAAAGTACAAGCCAGTATAAGCCATTCCACACGTGGCACCCAGTCCTTGCCCAAGCGACCCGGTTGCCAGATCAACAAACAACAGTCTTGGAGTGGGGTATCCCTCTAAATCACAGTGAATTTTCCTCAAGTTCAGCAAGTCCGATTCACTGATGTCACCCACTTCTGCCCACGCAGCATAGAATTGGAGCTGCGTGGCCCTTGGAGAGGGTGAACCTGTCGTTGTCTGGGTGTTCTGGGTCGGCCGGCTTATACCTCATCTCATGGAAGAAGAGCACAGACATGATCTCAGCCACGCTGCAGCACGATGTGGGGTGGCTGGAGTTGGAGGCGCACGTGGCCCTGATGGAACGGATGCGCAGGCGGTTGGCCAGGTCCCGGAGGACCTGCACACTGTCCGCATCTGGCGTGGCATCGTCGCCCCTGGCTACATTCCCCATGGTGGCAGCCGAGGAAAACGTTGGCACAATGCCCTTTGGCCGTTTCGTCATGTGATGCCCACATTCTGGCCCCGCCTCCTCAAGGTCAGGAGGTCAGCAACTAGCAGTGCAAGCGCATGCCAGATTTTGTCTGAGACTGAAACTGGTTTTCAGAAGACCACGTGCTTCTGAACCCTTCTGCCGCGTGACTCCACCTCTTGCTCTTCACAGGGACCATCTTCTTCCAAACCCAACTGAATGGATTTTAAATATTTGCTTTGTTACTTGTATGTTCAGCATTATTAAAGATATTTAAGTTTCTTTATACCTTTCTCCATATTTTCAGTTCGAAAGGGGGCGTTCTTATATCCACATATTATAGGAAGCTATTTGTGAGGCTGTGCTGCTTTTATGTGCATTTATTGTGTGTCAGAGACATCATTCCTTACAGCACAGCACTGATAGACATCACCCAAAGTCACTTGCAGTCTGATCAATGTGGCAACACTATGTCAACACTGTCAGAGCAATCAGAAAATCTGACTTACAGATAAAAATACAATGATCAGTTTGACTAAAAATTACAGGGAGATCACCTGACCAGGCGGTAGCGCAGTGGATAGAGCGTCCGACTGGGATGCGGAAGACCAAGGATCGAGACCCGGAGCTCGCCAGCTTGAGCACTGGTCCATCTGGCTTGAGCAAAAAAGCTCATCAGCTTGGACCCAAGGTCGCTGGCTCCAGCAAGGGGTTGCTCCGTCTGCTGAAGGCCCCCGGTCAAGGTACATGTGAGAAAGCAATCAATGAACAACTAAGGTGTTGTGATGGCAACAAAAAACTAATGATTGATGCTTCTCACCTCTCTCCGTTCCTGTCTGTCTGTCCCTATTTATCCCTCTCTCTGACTCTCTCTGTCCCTGTAAAAAAAAAAAAAAATTTACAGGGAGATCAAATCTAAAACTTCTCAATGGTGGAACTGCAATTTCCCTGGCATACTGTAAAATAACTGCTACTGCAAATAATAATTTTTAAAACAAAATTAATTTACGTTATAGAACTAAATTTGTGCCACCACTGACCTCTTCTACTGGACAAGGGTTATAGCTTGTCATAAAAAAAGAAAAACACAAAAATACAGAACAACACAATGACAGTATCACCTCCCATGCTGCGATGTTAAACATCTTGATTCTTGAGTAATAATTCTTAACGTTGAATTCACATTAAAGTCATGACACTGAAAAAAATGATAAAAACCAACTAATCAACCAAACAGGAATAATACTGGGTTTCACCCCAGACAAACTGAATTTAAATCTCCAGGAGTAGAATCTGAGAAGCTATATTTTTTTGAAATGCACCCATTGATTCTAATTTGTAGGTAAAGAAATCGATTCTCAGCCTTTTGGCTAAAAGCAAGGCCAATGTGTAGTCAAAGTTAAGAACAGATTAGTCATCTGCAGATAGATCAGTGGTTCTCAACACTGGTTATACTTTCGAATTATCTGGGGAGTTTTAAAAATCTCCTGGCCGGGATGTGCTCCAAACCAGTTAAATCAGAATTTCTGGGTGATTTGTCAGGGTACCAGTAATTTTAAAAACTCCCCAGGCAATTTCATTGTTCAATCAGGTTGTAAACAACTGATTTTTGCTACTCTTTATATGTCTCTTACATTATATATCAGAAACAATATTTTAAATATTCTTTACAATTTAAACTAATTCTGTCATTTTCATTTTTAAGGATACATATTAGAATAAATAATAATGGTATAGGAAAAGTCCTTAAGAGGTTATTTTGTATTCATTACTCCCAATACCTTTTGCAAATTAATGTTTGCTTATTTTTTTGATAAAATAAAACTAGATTAAAATAAACTAGAGTTGGACTAGGAGTAAAGATGGGAATTAGAGAAAAAACATTCGCAGTATCATAATAGCAAACTAGGAGCTGGCTAGAAAGCAGTTAATATTAACACAGGTAGCTTAGTATTATTTCGGTTGAGGGAAGTTCTAATACATCAAAATAACTGGTTAACATGATAATTTTAAAATGATCTATGAGGTAATGTTTACATAAAAAATATGAGGAAAATGGAAACTGCTTAACCTTTGTTTTCAAGTTCCCAAATTCTTGCATTCATTCATTTAAAGTATTGCACAAATATATCCCAAATTATTAAATAGAAAGTTTTACAAAAAACAATACTATAGGTCAGTTTTGTTAAGAAAAGAATGTGGTCTTGGGGATTAGTATCCTAGATAGTGCGTGTCAATTCTGTTGTTATTCTATGAGACTGGATTTTTTTATATTATAAAGGAAATAATATTTTGTAAACTATATTTAAAATACTTTAAAGTGTTCTGATATTTTTAAAGGAAAGTCTGGAAAGTTATATAAAGGTTATTAATAATATTTTCTTTAAGCACTTTAGTGTTTTGGAATATATTTACAAATATGCAATTGAAAATAATTTGATAATGCAAAATTACCTAATGTGGCTGTGGACACCACTTCATCAAATAAATAGAAGACATGACACAACATTCCATAGTATTTTCCCCATTTAGAAGAGGCTACCACTGACATAAGGACAGTCAAATATGTTTAAGTCAACATGCCACAAATTTTGTTATCTTGGAAAAAAGTCCATTACTCATTTTAGAGGTAATTTTGGAAGACAGTCAAAAGTTTTCTGCAGGTAGGAAGAAATTATTCTTTTTATTTCTGGTTCATCTGCATGAAGGAGAGACTAGCAAACTGAAGTGTCTACTGGGCTGGGGAAGTACCATGAGTATATGAATGTCAGATATTATATAAAAGGGTTGGAGAGACCTGTGACAAACTGAAGGATACAAGCCCACCTTAAGGCATTCAAAGTTGGAAAAGTTCTGAACACTTTATTTTGAAAAACAAACAAACAAAAAACCCAAAAAAACAAACATAAAACAAAACATATCTTTAAGCTGCAGGTGTTAATTCTCTATTCAAAATCTGTTAAAAATACATGCTTTGTTTTACCTTTAACTTTTTGCTAATTTTTTCTAATAGTACGGGAAAGTGTTTAATATAGTTCGTACTTCAAGTAAAAATTAAACCTAACAGCAGCATTAATACAAATAGCTTTGGAGGGAAAAGAAATATAAATTACAGGAATTGGTAAGTGCAATTTCTATTTGGTTTTAGTAAAGAAAACAACACATATACTGAATACTCAGAAGGTCTACACTGATTTGTGAAAATTTGTATATATTTATTTGCTTTGTGAGGGTGAGTTATATTTAGAGGTTGGGAATACAGACGTTTATGTATATTTTATCTGAACTATAGAGTTTTGTCAAAATAAAGTTTTATAAAAGAAAGATAAAAATGCTGAGGGTTTTTTTTTTTTTTTAAATCTTACATGTTTTGAATTTGGTTGGTTTAGTAAGCCAAGTTTGGAGCAAGCCAGGGTAAAATTTTTGTGTAAGACAATAGGTTTCTTGAGAGGGGGGTGGTATTCTTGCAAGGTCTGGGAGCAGTATTCAAAATAGGCCTGTTAGGTCAAGTTGTGCTGTTGTCTTCTAAATAATTTAAAATATCTTATCAGTTTGTTTCCTATTCATTACTTAAAAAAAGAATAATTCCCCACCAAAGCAGTTGGTTTTTCTATTTCTTGAAATTTTACCAGCTTTTCCATTATATATTTGGAGTTATATTACTAAGCACACATATATTTAAAATAGAAACTTTTTATCATTATGAGTTAATATTTTCTATCTACCATTATTTCTTAACCTAGTCTATTTTGTTTAACAATAATGGATCTATCCTGGCATTCTTTCCATTAGCATTTGCTTAGCATACTTCTCACCTCTTTAATTTTTAAGTTTTCTGTTTCCTGATATTTAAGATGTCTTTTATAAACAGGACATAGCTGTATGTTTTAAATCCAATACGACATGTTAATATTTTAATTAGGGCACTTATCCACAATTCTTGTCACATGGATTTAAATTTAACATCCTATTTCTTTCTTTCCCTACAGTCCTGTTCCTTTCTTTCTATTTCTTTGCTTTGAATTTGTTTTTTAATTATTGCTTTTATTTTTTTTTACTTGTTTGTATCCTATTCAGTTACTAATACTGTTTCTATACTTTTAATGGTCACCCTAAAAATTAAGCATTTGTTCTTATTGTATCAATATCCAATGTTCACAGATACTTAAACATTATACACAAACACATCTCTGTGTATTTGTTAAAGCACAGGAAAACATTTCTAAAGATGTCTCCAAACTATCTATCGTAGTTACTGGTAGCAGGGTGTTGGATTGGAGTGGGGATGGGAGATTCAACCTGCATTTCTGCCCTCCTGGGAGGGGCAGCCTGTACGGAGCCGGCGCGCCACAGGAGAGCCCCGGCGGCTTTGCAGCTGTGCACCCGGACGGGGCGGGGCGCCATGGGCCTGCAGAGCCAGTGTCTGCAAGCCCCACCTCCCTCACCCTCCTGCCCCAAGTACCCTCAGCGCTCTTCGCGAGCACACAGGGGCGCCCCCTGCTAGGCTAGGGCATAAATGTCCAACTCGGGCGGAAAAGGCCAGGTTTTGCTCCCCGGCGGACATTTTAGGGAGACGTACTCGCCCCTCCCTTTCCGGTCGACCCGCTCCGGCCCCTCCCGCCCCGCGTGCATTTGGTCAGGAGTCCCAGTGTGCGTTCCTGGTACCGCTGTGGGTGCAGTTGTCTCGGCGGGGAGTGTGGAGGCCCCCCGGGCACGAAGACATCACCATGGTGGGCCTCCTCCTTCTGCTTTGTACCGTTTGGTTACCAAGAAAGCTCCCGATGGGGAGCAAGGGAGCGGCTTGGGTTTGGGGAAGCTGGGACAGAGGAGGGGCGAGGTGCTTATACTGGCTGATACACAGGAGTATTGGGTGGGGTGCAGGGCGAGGCAGCCGGGAGGATGAGTCCGGGCCCGCCACCGAACATTAAAGCTCTGCTTCTGAGTTCTGAAGTGCTCGCAGCGCGCTCGCCACCTCTCGCCTCGTGCTTAACTTCTCCCTAGTCACTCCCCCGCAGTCACTGCCGCACCTGTGCATTTTCTCGCTCTCCGACCGAACTCGTAAAACTGCTTCCATACCCATGTGTCGTTCTCTCTCTCGCCCCCCTCCCCCACCCCGCCTTTGTAGACTGCGTGGGTTCAATCACCTCTTCCTTGGCGTCCACTCAGCGCCCTCCGGCGACCCCCTTTACGCCCCCCATTTCCGCTAACGCACTGAAACTATTGCTAACCCTCGGAGATGAATAGTATCCAAATTCTATACTTAAAGTTCCCATACTTTTTTTAATGCTTACCTCTTTATGTTTTTGTCCCAATAGAGCCCAAGCTCTACTTGGATCAGGCGTCCCTGATTTGACTTCCCTGTGCTTATCAGCAGGGCTGGCAGCCTTTCTGAGGCTACTCTTGAGGCGGATATAAGGATTCTACTTACCAGTGCTGACACTAACAGCCACTCGAGGAAAGACACAGACGGACACACAAGTTAGTTGCAAGAATCACACAGGCAGGGTATTACTCACAAATCCTTTTGGGGTGCCTGGGTACAGCTTAAAGGGGCGCAGTGGGCGTGCTCCTCTCAGCTGTCTTTGGTCAGAGCAGAGTGGAGACAGTCCTCGTTCAGGTTGGAGTCTGGGCAATTACTGCAACAGGTGGTCCCCTTAGCTTTACTACCTGTTTTGGCCAATACCTTCTAACAGGTGTTAATCTGTAAGATAATCATCTCAAACTACCTTTTTGGGAGTGCCTGGCAGGGAGCTCCTTTTCTGTTACTCTGCTGAAATGTTACATCAAGCCACTTTTAAGATGTTCCTAGGGGAGCCTCCTGTCTATGTCCATCCAGAGTTATGACATCAAGTCACTTCTTATCTATATGTAACTTCACACACACTAACTGAGCCCTGAGCGAAAGGCACAGTCTGTTTATCGTATCTGTACACAATATATTAATTCCTATCCAGATGGCATAACTTTAATTTTCTTAATTGCTTTTAATATTATATCCTAATTTTATAAATCTTCCACATTTTTCTATATTTCTATTTATTTAATTACTATAACCTTATATTACTGCAACAGTTTGCTTTCCAAAACTTTTTGCTGTTCTTTGTTTTTTTCACTTATGTTCCTGAAAATAATTCTTGAATAGGAAGGACCATGTTTTAAAATACTAGTTTTTCAACTAGTTTTTTTTTTCAACTAGTTTTTAATACAAACATTATAAAAAGTTAGAATACCCTGGCTACAATGTCTGTTTTCCTTTTTTCTGATTGTTTTTTTCTTTTTGTTTATGACTATTCTGTCTTTTATGTTTGTCTGCAGTCTTTTTGTTTTAGATTATATACATGTGTATATATTCAATTTTTGTTTATCACTACACGGGTGCTGTTTCCAACCAACCCTTTATAATTTTCTTTTACAGCCTTTCCTTTTTGGAGGGGAACATTAAAACGTTGATAATGTGATTGTGTGTGAATGATTCAGGGGTTGATCGGCACTGACTGCAGTCCTTGACTTTCAGTTACATTGCCAGATTGTAGAGTAGAAGTCTATTGCCTTGTTAGAGTCAAAACAGTGGCACAGAAGTCTCTTCTCGTTGGCACATTTTCTGCCCTTTCATTTTTCTGGTATATCTCTTGTGACTCCCCTACAGCCTCTCTTGAATTTAAACTCAGCTTGGAACTGGGAGTTGTCTACCCTAGACGTTTATATCAGTTACTCTAAACTTTTTTCAGTCCACCTCAGAATGTGGGCTATGGAATCTCAGAGGGCTGATTTTGGCACCTGTATCTTTACTAAATTATGATCTTGCTAATATTATTTAATTATTCTTACTTGTCCTACCTAGTAACTGGGGATAACCATAGTGCCTACCTCAGAGAATTGTTGTGAAAATTAAATGTATACCAATTATCCCAATGTATGGTATTTAGTAAATTTTAGTTGCAATTAAGTGGGCAGTAGTCAATAATAATACAGTTTGTAGTTGTCCACTTTTGATTTTTGTTAATTTATTGTGAATATTTCCTAGAGCTTCACAAATTCATCTTTTTCTTATGTCAAATTTAACTAACGTGAATCCTTTCAAACTAATTCATCCCACTCAACACTTTATTCTGCATTTGAAAAAGATTTTAGTACTTTTGAGTTTGGTCTTAGGCTACTAGGCACTTATGGGTTTACTAAGCCTATTATTATAGAGATTACATGTGCATATATACCTGGTTAGATTATAAACTGTTCAAAAGTGTGTCATCATCCTCCCTTGATTACTGTCGGCATTAACTATAATTGACTACCTACATATTCCTTAATGATAATTGTGTGCTGTTGGGTTTATACCTGTAAATGTAATCTACCAGCACATCAACCTAAACATCTTGATTATTTTCCTCTGTATAGAGATGTAATTGACATATTATATTGTATAATTTTAAGATGTACAATGTGATGATTTGTCGTACATATATATTGTGAAATTATTGCCACAGTAAGCTTAGCTAACAACCCCCTGCTTTGCGTAGTTACTATTTTTTCCTGTTGTGAGAACTTTTAAGATTTACACTCTTAGTAACTTTCAACTACATATTACAGTATTTTTAAACTACAATTATAAATATGAAATGAATTGATTCATCTTATAACTGGAAGTTTGTACCTATTGACCCCCTTTGTTCATTTCCCCTACCACTCATCCCTAACCACCATTTCACCCCGTTTTGTTTCGTTGTTTTGTATTTTTCTAGGAATTTTTGAGTCATATTGCCCCTGAAATACCTTTTTCTGTTGCTATGTTTTTTGAGTAAACTATGTGTGATTTCTGTAACTCCCAATTCTGAGCTCAGAAGGAATAGTTTAGGATGAATTTTCTGCAGTAATAAGCAGATTGTAGGTGAGAGATACTTTGATTTGAGAGCTACTTTGAATACAAGTTTTCTGACTAGACTATTACTGTAGTGTCAGAAACTTTAAAAAAGTAGTCAGTTATTTAAAAGTCTATTAGTTATTAGTTATGCCTATGAAAAGAAATTGTATTTCTGCTATGACTTTGAAATTTAGAGTTGGTACTTTTTAAGAGATAAAATGTTAATTGCCGTAGAAAATAACCTTAAGCTCTCTACCCTAGTTTTGTTGCATGTTTATGTTCTGTACTGTTCATGAATCATCAAATACTCTATAAAATTAATTTGGAGAACCCTTGAGTAATAGAGATTAGTTAAGAGATATTTAGTTTGAATAAACTGCTTCATAGATTAACATTTTATTGGTACGGTTTTATTTCAGTTTTCCCCTGTTGAAACATTTTGTTGTTATTATTCTAATTGGGATATATTGAAAAATAGGAAGTTTTGAAATTTAGTGTTTCATTGTACATATTTCTGTGCCTTATATATACATATCCTGCCTTGAGGGAATCTTCTTATGAATAAGTTATTATAAGGAATCATAAACTACAATTGAGTCAGAAGACAAGTTCAATTTTTTTTGTACCTTCTTTGTACTAAGTCTGGGAGGTTCCTGGAAGACTTCTAAAGCTATGAGGAGGATAAGAGTATCAAAGTATTTCTTGTCCTCAAGGAAGTTTGTAAATCTTTAAAATTATTACAGACTTGAACATATTGCTGAAACAATGTTACATATCTCTAACTTTAGTTAAGTTTTAACAGCTTCAGATAGCATCATTTTTCTTGAGTATTTTGTGACTTTCTTTCATTTTGTTAGGATATGAAACAAAGAGATCTTTTTAAAGAGCACACCTTTGCTTTGGTTTGTTTGTTTGTTTTTTGGTTTTGCATCACTTTATCTCTTTCTGTGTAACAAACTATCCCAAAATTTAGTGGCTTAAAACAATTGCATTTATTGTCTCAGTTTTTGTGGGTCAAGGATCAGACAGGGTTTACCAGGTTTTTGTCTCTAGGTTTCCTATAAGGTTGCAATAAAGGTATAATCTGAGGCTGTGGTTTAACCAGGGCACAACTGGGGAGGATCTTCCCAGCTCACTCACATTGTTCTTGGTACATTCAGTACCTCATCGACTGTTGGACTGAGGGCCCCAGTTTTTCTCTGGTGATTGGCTGGAGGCCTCCAGGTCGCTGTCACATAGGACTCTCCATAGGGCAGCTCACTACATGAGGCTTAGTTTTCCATCTGAACAAGTTGATAGAGTAGGCAAGATAGAAGCCAGAGTCCTATTAAAACCTAACCTTGGGGTTGAAATCTCATTGCTTTTGCTGTTTATTAAACATGAGTTGCTAGGTCTTCGGTCACAGGGAGGGGATTAGACATGAGCATACATATCAGGAAGCGGGATTCAGTGGGAGCCATCTCAGGCAGCCTACAATGACTTCTGAAAGTTTTTGATTCATGTTTACTGGGTAAACTTCATGCACAAAAAATTCTCATCGTACCTTCTCTTCCCTGCCCTTCACCTCCACATGAGCAGAAAGACACACTAAAGAATGCGCATACTGTTTTATGATGCTCTTACTCTTTATTCCCTTATACCTCTAACCAACTTCCAGTGCCATTCTGGGTTTCAGACTTGGAGCTATCTTCTCTGGTCAGGTTTATTTAGAGCTGAGCAAAAAATCTTTGTCAGATATTTTGGTAAATATTTGTTGAAGGAGTGAATACAGGTGTGCATGAGGAATTGGTCATCTTTTTAATTCTGCCTGGAGAGTTTTACAAAGGAAGTAATTATGAGCTTCATCTTATCAAAGAACAAGCAAAGAAAAGGCTTTTGCAGGCAGAAGTAACAGGTACAATCTCAAGAAGTTATGAAACAGCAAGGTGTGTTCTGGAAAGGTGAGAAGTTCATTAAAAATGGGATGATGGTTATTCTTAAGGAAGAGAAGTAGGTTGGGGTATAGGTTGTTTCCCATGTTAAGGACTTAGGACCTCACTTTGAGTTCACAGAGTTAGTGCAGAAAAATAAGCTCTGTGACTTCTTTGAGAAAAGGACTAGCAGTAAGAATCTAAAGGCCATCCGAGTCATGAAAGACCATGAGACTGAATTAAGGCATTGATAATATTTTGAAGAGAATATTCTAGAAACACTTGACCTTTTTGAATATTAGGTATGTTAGAGACTGCTAGCTTTCCCCTCATAGACTCTTTTTTACTATAATAATCTATTTTTTCAAAGAATAAGATTATATTTTTTACTTATATTTTTTACTCTCCCTCATAAAACTTTGATTAAATATTGGTCTGTGGGGTACAAGCAGGAGACTGCAACTTTCCCGTTCTTGCTCTTGAAGGTGGTATGCCTTTTGATTTTCTTTTCTACTTCTCACTAGCTGGAGTTTAGATTTGTTTTTTTGTTTGTTTGCTTGCTTGCTTTTGTGACAGAGACAGAGAGAGGGACAGATAAGGACAGACAGACAGGAAGGGAGAGAGATGAGAAGCATCAATTCTTCATTGTGGCACCTTCGTTGTTCATTGATTGCTTTCTCATATGTGCCTTGACTGGGAGGCTACAGCAGATTGAGTGACCCCAGTTGTTCAAGCCAGTGACCTTGGTCCCAAGGTGGTGAGCCTTGCTGAAACAGTATGAACCCATGCTCAACCGATGATCTTGGGTTTTGAATCAGGGTCCTCCACGTCCCAGTCTGATGCTCTATCTATTCACTGCGCCACTGCCTGGTCCGGCTTGATTTATTATTAAGCCATATTGAACTATATGTATATACAGACAGGAGGTTATAGCCTAAGGATAGTAGATAACAAAAAGAAAGGAACCTGTTTCTGTTTTGCTATGAGTCCAACTTTGATTTTGTTTGGTTCACTGCCCACTCCGTTCCATGTTCAGCTTCCCCAGTCAAGGTCCCATTAATAACATCCTGTGTTCTTTCTGCCCCCTCCTTCTAACTTTCTTAACTGACACAAATTCCCAGTTCTGAGTCCCCTCACTATCCGCATTCTCTGTACCTACTTTGAAGAAGGAACAGTTGATGAGCTGGCTTTCCTGACCCTGTCTGTTCCTTCCTTTATTTACTTTTTACATCGTGGAGTTTTTCTGAATATATCATTACTGTTATGACCATGGAAACAAAGACTGTTTTATTTACGTAACAGGTCTGGCTTACCTCCCGATTCCTGGTGTAATGTTTCTGATTTGAAGTATTTCTGTTATAATTACTGTTCTTATCATTTATTCCTGAAGAAAAACTTTTGACAGGAATCACTTAAATATCTGACTCATATGTGTCATATGTTTTTCTACATTTTAGCCTAAAGCACTAAAAGGAAAAATTGTAGGACGGGAAAAAAAAATCATCCATCCGTATAGTAGAAAAGCAGCTCAAATTACCAGGGAGGCCCACAAACAAGGAAAAAAAGAAAAGTAAGTGTTGTGGTTTTTTTTTTTAAGTCTTTGTATCTCTCATGCATTGGTGAAGAGGCCGGGCAGGCATTTCTCTGTTATCAGTATTGCTCTTCTTTCTTTCATAAATATGTCAGGTACATTCTGTGCACTGAAGGTAAAACATGAACAAGAATTCAGCTCTTGTAGAGCTTATCTTAAACAGACACATAAATTTAAATGGGTAGTGATGAGTGCTGTGAAGAAAAACTAAAAAAGATTATGGGATGGAGAGTGAGGACATGAATCTGAAGAAGCAAGAATCATTGGGGACTGTTTTACATAATACCACCTTTTGTTACTATCTGCCCACCGAAGAAACTTGGTTTTCTAAGGAACAAAGGTAGCCAGGCAGCTTAGAGTATCCAGTCTCTGTATTATTTCACAGAAACCAGGATTCTTTGTACCACTTCCTGAGATTTCTGTTTAGAGAAAGAGAGATGTCGGGGATCTGGGAGGGTACTTACGATGCAGTGCTTTTGACTGGTGGGGAACGTACAAAACCAGACCTGCTGGGTTAATCCCATTGACTCTTACTAATGGACTCTGATTACTTAAAGATGCTGCTGGGGTGAATAACAACAGAGGAAGAATTCAGACATGTTATTCATCTTCAGTATTTGAATGCTCTCATTCAGAACTGCATGAAATACTGCTTCTGTTCACTCTAAAAGAAACTAGCTCATTTCAAGCAATGCTCAATTTACAGGCAGCAAATAGCTATTCTGTATCATGATTTTTGCTTTGTTTTAGGATTTCTCAGCATGACAATATTTTCTTGCTGTGTACTGTCACATCTTGTCCTGCAGGGTAGTAGTAAGGAATTCTAGTTACTGAATGAAATGGCTTACTATGAAAAATGAACAGAGTGAATGAAACTAAGCATAATGGGTAAATGTAAAGCCAGTAGCTGCAGCCACCATCACAGCTGCCTGGCCCGTGCGGGTTCACATTGGATTCGGACAGATGGTAATGAAATAATGGAGCCAAGAACTGGTGGGCCATTACATTTAATCCAAGCTTGCACCCAGCGAGTGAGAAATCCACACAGTAGGTGTGAGGCCAGTGGCCAAGGCCACCATCACAGCCTTCTCGCTCATGCAGGTTCGCATTAGATTCGGACAGTCGGTAATGAAACAACGGAGCCAAGAACTGGTGAGCCATCAGCTTTAATTTTAGCTTACACCCGGCGGGCAAGTAAAAACACACACTGGGCTCTAAAACCCACACATTCAGTGCTCACAAAGCTACTGACTTATCTGAGTTTCCTAGCATCAAAGGTTTCTAGCTCACCAGTCTTATTCACCTCTCTTCCCCATCTCCTTCTCTGCACAAACTGCACTAACTGGCTTCTCCCTCAGCACTCTGCCATCTTGGCTGCTTCTCCTGTCCTCCTCCACGTGGCCTTAATCTGCTCTCCTCTCTACTGCTAATCCCAGGAACCGAGAGAGAGTAAGCTCCCAGTCTGCCCTCTGCCCCACTTTATAGTATAGAAATCCAAACCTTTAATCCAATCTACAAACAAGGAAGTCTGATACAAAGTCACTTATCTGAGGCATAATGGGAGGATTCCTCATGAGAGTGCACCACCCCACATCATCCAATCAGTCAACGGTGTGGGGAAAAGCTTATTCTTAAAACTAAGCCTTGCCTGACCAGGCAGTTGCGCAGTGGATAGAGCATTGGACTGGGATTTGGAAGATCCAGGTTCGAGACCCCAAGGTCGCCAGCTTGAGTGTGGGCCCATCTGGCTTGAGCAAAAGCTCATCAGCTTGCACCCAAGGTGGCTGGCTCCAGCAAGGGGTTGCTCGGTCTGCTGAAGGCCCGCGGTCAAGGCACATGTGAGAAAGCAGTCAATGAACAACTAAGGTGTCTCAACAGCAACAAAAAACTAATGATTGATGCTTCTCACCTCTCTCTGTTTGTGTCTTTCTATCCCTATCTATCCCTCTCTCTGACTCTCTCTCTCTGTCCCTGTAAAAAAAATAAAGAAAGAAATAAAAATAAAACTAAGCCTTAGGCTATACTGAACCGGCCTGCCCACAGCCTGTACCCCATTACACATTAATATCAATGAACTTCCATGTGGGCAACACCATCTTTAACAAAGTGAGCATAATATATTTTATCTGCCCAACAGTAGGAGAACACTCCCCGTTCCATTCAGGGCTCCCAAAGCCACTGACTTATCCGAGTTTTCCTAGAATTAAAGGTTTCTACCTCTCCAGCCTTATTCACCTTTGTTCCCCATCTCCTTCCCTCTGCACAAACTGCACAAACTGGCTTCTCCTTCAGCACTCTACCATCTTGGCTGCTTCTCCTCTGCAATGCTAATATTAGGAACCCAGAGAGAGAGCCCCTGGTCTCCCTTATTATATAGTGTAGAAATTAAAGCTTTTAAACCAGTATAGAAATAAGGAAGTCTCTGATACAAAGCCAAGATGATACAAAGTCAAAGGTGTGGGGGAACGCTTAGTTTTAAAAAGATCTTAGTATTAAAGGGTGGGAAAGGCTTAGTCTTAAAACTAAGCCTTAAGCTATAATGACCCTGCCTGCTCACAGCCTGACCTCCACACCCAATGCAAACTATAAGCGAGCAGACATATATTCATATTTACAAACTTATTTGACCAACAGCACCATTTTAGATTTTAATCACCAGTGTATGTGTTGCATTTGCTCCATATTTTCTAAAATATGTTTTTGTTTTTTAGAAAATATGTTAGTAATTCAATGTGGCTTTAATTTACACAGTTAGTAATCTTGATGGCTAACAATGTTAAGTATCTTTTTATTTGTTTATTAGTCATTTTTGTGCCTTTGATATGATGAAAAAAATCTGTGAAAATCTTCTGTGCTTTATAGTATTGGGTTTTTTGTCTACCATTAAGTAGGAAGAGCTATTTGTATATTCTGAATGCAAGTCATTTGTTAATTATTTTTGTGAATATTTTCTCCTATTCTGTGGCTAAACATTTTTTATAAAAGAAGCTTCATTTTATTCTCCAGTTTTCTAGTTGTTTAAAGTAGGAGAGTAAAGCTGGTCTGTTTTGTCAGGGCTAGGATGTATCCTTAATGGGTGGCATCTAGTGAGTGTGGCGAATACTAGCTACCCAGAAATCTCTTCTGAATGGCTTCGTGTTTAGAATACAAATAAAAGGAGGCATTTATTACCTAGACTGTTTTCTGAGAATAAACTAGTTCTTTTGCTTTGTTATAATTCTTTTCCCATTTATGAAAAGTAAACATTCTGTTTTGTTCTTGTTGAAGTTTAAAAGACAAGTGTAATATATTCTGGTCTTGGTGGCAGAACTCAGTCTTCAGAAGGTATTCATTACTCTTTTGTGCATAAGTATTCTGCATATTGCAAAACCCGCCTGAACACTCATAATAGTCCAGTCAAGCTCTCATTTGTGTTTTCAGAGCAGATTGTTCTATAGGTGTCCTTTAGTCACTGAAGAGCTAAGAAGAATTTTCTAATAACATTTTGTTCCAGTGACTTAAAAAAGAAGCATGATGTTCACTGTTTTTATATTAACAAAGTTAATTTCATATGTATGAAACAGTGAGATCATATTGCTTCTCTAGGCTGCTTTTCTCTTTGTTGTTTTGACAGAGTTTTAAAATGTGCTTTGGAAATTTTCTAACACTTTATGCACCTTTTCTTTCAAGGTTGAAGAATGAAAAGGCATTGCGTCTCAACCTTATTGGTAAGTGGATTTCCTTATTTGACATTTTGGCTAAAGTATAGTGAAGCTCTCCCCTATGCTTACTGTTCTTTTGACTTTTCTACTGAAATATTATTCTTTATCTAATTGAATTTCCTTCACCAGCTTGATTAAATCAAAACAAACTAAAATCAACCATTAAGATCTTAGAATAGTGTTAATAATATCCAGATCACTTTTTCAGGAATTGTTTGGTCTATTATCACCTGCCTATTACCTACCTCTCTACCTATCTGCCTCTGCCTGCCTATCATATCTTATCTCATCTCATCTTATCTATTTCTATAGCTGAAGTTAATTACCCTAATCAGTAGAATTGTGGCCAAACTATTTTGGAAACAGCAATTCATATTGGGGGGGGGTCATATTTATTGTTAGAAAGTTTTTTCTTATAAACCCGAAATTTTAAAATAGTACCTGTTAGGCTTTATTACTAAAATTAAAGGTATTTGAATACTTATCTAATACTTCATCAGGTGATGGAATAGTATTTTGAAGTGAGTTATCAGTATCTGGTGCAGGGCTATTTCTTCATCTCTAATTTTGAGAAATCTCACTGCAATGAGATGGTCTGATCTACTCATAAGAATGAGGTCTGTTAGCTCTTTGTATCTGGCAGATTTTGTATGTTTAATGTATTTACTAACTTTGAGGCCCTGAACATGTTACTTAACCTTTCTCGTGTGTCAGTGGGAATAATAATGGTATTGATCCTTGTAGGATTATGAAGCTCTTGACTTAGTGCTTGCTGCTCATTAAATGTTTAGCAAATACCATTTTCATCATTAATGTTTTTATTTTATTATTTTAAATAAGTTTTATCCTTTGCTTTTTATCTTTTTTTCCAAGATAGATAGGGGAGATAGAGAGACAGGTTCCTGCATACCTTTTAACCGGTATTCACATGGCACCTGCTGTCTGGGGCTGATGCTCTGCCCATCTGTGGCCATGCTCACAACTGAGCTATTTTTAGTGCCTGAGGTGAAAGCTCCATGGAGCCATCCTCATCACCTGGTGCCAATGTGCTAGAACCAATCAAGCTATGGTTGCGGGAGGAAAAGAGAGAAAGAGAAAGAGAGAGAGAGAGAAGGGGAAAGGGAAGGGTGGAGAAGTAGAAAGTCATTTCTCCTTTGTACCCTGACAGGGAATCAAACATGGGACATCCACATGCTGGGCCAATGTTCTACCACTGAGCCAACTAGCCAGGGACATCCTTTGCTTTTTAAATACTTAGAATTTAATGTTCTGTTTAAATATTTCTTTATTTAAAAAATTTTGCATCCTTACTGGATACAAAATATATTACAGAAAAGTCTTCTTTTCACTCCTGTCTCTTCCCTAAATTAAAATGTGACAATTTAATTTCTCACTGACTGGTTTAATTAGCTGTGAGCCCACACAAAGCTTTATATTTAGCATTGAGATAAATTTTGATACTGTTATAAACACTGATCTTGAAAATTATGATGAATACCTCTTTGCTTAAATGATGATTGTGATGTTTATCTTGGTACTTGTTGTTGTAGGTGAAAAACTGCAGTGGTTTCAAAATCATCTTGATCCCAAAAAAGTAGGATATTCAAAAAAAGATGCTTGTGAATTAATTGAAAGGTAAACACTGGGCATGTTATAAGCAGAGGGTCAGATAAGGAGTTTTATAATCTGGTTCTTCAAGAGACAGTTCTGTTCTAGATTTATAGAAGAGAAAATGGGCTTTGTTACAAAAAGACTTTGAGTTTATATCCTAGCCTCCTTATGTTAGCAGGTTGTAACCTTTCTGTACCTCATAGTGGCAGTCAGTCCAGTTTCTTGGAAAGGCTACCTGGGGAGATATCCTCTAACGTGACCCCTGCAGGGTAGGGGTCAGCAGGTGGCGGTAAGGTAGTTTGAAGAGCCTCCAGGCAGATACTAATATCTGAAGGGCCCAGAAGTGCGAGTGCCATGTGGAGTGATCTGCCAGACCTCTACCATGACTGAAATGACAGTGCAAGGAGGGAATTTTCAGGCATGATAGGTGACAGTCAACTCATGAAAGAGCTCCGATACCATTTTAAGAGTTTGGACTTTATCGAAGGACCTTCAGAGCCATGAGTGACTTTTAGAGCAAGCTCCTGGGATGATCATAGTTAAACTTGAGAAAGGGTACAGTAGTGAGAATGAGGGCAGTGGCCTGAGGCGACATGGCTTTAGCCAGGGGACCGTGGAGAGGCTGATGGAACAATCCAGGGATAGACAGTGGTCACAGTGCGTGGTGAAGGGAGTGCAGGATTCGAGAGACATAAGGGAGGTGGCAGTCGCTCAACCTTTAGGGAAACAGGTGACTTGAAAGGGAGGGCGGAGTGAAGGAGGACACTGAGATTCCTATTGGGCAATTGGGTAGGTGGGCATACAGTTTAGAGAGGGGGAGCCCGAGAGATGGAGCAGGTCTGGTGGGAAATGGGTGGGGTCAGGAGTGAGGACAAGTTCAGCTTGGATGTGTTAAGCCTCGACAGGACTTCCAAATGGAGTCATTTAGGAGGTGGTTGAATATGAGCATCTGGAGTTTTACAGATACTTGAATAGCAAGCAGTGACTTGGTTGCTAAGGTTTTGAGAATGGTTGAGTTTTCTAAGGAAGGTCTGAGGTCGGAGAACTTGAACTTAGAGGAATACCGTAGAAAAATTTAAAGGATAGGTAAAAGCTGGAGAGGATGTTTTTCTTTTTTTAATGAAAGCATAAGCCAAATATACAGACTTTTTAAACTCAGATCATTTTCTTGTTTTTCAGATATTTAAATCGGTTCAGCAGTGAGCTGGAGCAGATTGAGTTACATAACAGCATCAGAGACAGGCAGGGCAGGCGGCACTGTTCCCGGGAGACAGTCATCCTACAGACGATGGGGCGGGAGCGACAGCAGTACGAAGGCTACGGCCTGGGTGCGTTCCTGCGGTTTCCTCTTTCTCAAACACGATTTCCGGTTTGTAGTTCACATCAAAGGTTTAGTACTTAGCTTAGTTTGATTTTCTTCCTTTGATTTTCTTTCTCTTATGAATATGTAGAATCATTTTCTTAGTTCATTTATTTTTTCTACATACCCCCAAACTGTCATTTGTGACAGTGACATCGTATCTGTCTACTGTGAGAGGAGTTTTCCTCTTGCCTCTGCAACAGGCCTGTTTGCTTTGTTATAGGGTTACTACCCGCCCGTCTCCAGCTACATCGGAGTTTCTTTAGAAGGCACTGTGTCCTTCTCCTTTGTGTAATTCTTATAGAACCAAGCTGTACTTCTTGCAGTTATTCTTGAGAAGCTATAGAAATCAAATATTCATTGGGGCATTATAGCACTTTTTACCATCCCTGAAGACAAGATATTCCTAGTTTCCCAGCACTGTCTGAAGAAAAGCATTAAATGGAGAAGGTACTGAAGGCTTGCAAAGCCCACAAACAGGTGACAACCCAAAGCCTACACGTGGCCTGCAAGTGATATTTTATTGGCTTATTGTCAGTATAAAAAAAATCTGGTGATTTCACATGAAAAATGTAGCTTTCTGGCTTGTCTTAAAAAAATCAGATGATAATGTAATCTGCTAGATGTACTGTCCTCACTTTGTCATTTTAAGGACGCCTTTTCCTGCTTCTCTTTGGCTTATTGGAGCTGCCAGCATTATTGTGTGCATGTGGGCCATTAAGTGAACTGGGGCTTAGCGTCCTTGCACACAAGCTCTGTGATACCTCAACAGTAGATGCGTAATCGAGACAGCCACTAAGTGGCTAATAGGCAGGTACATTGATACACTGAACAGAGATACAGTAGTTCACATCCCAGTGGGACAGAATGGGACATTGTGAGATTTCATCAAGCTACTCAGAATGGCTCACAATTTAAAACTTACAAATATTTTTTTCTGGAATTTTCCATTGAATTTTGAACTGCGGTTAACCTTGGATGACTGAAACTTCGGATAGTAAAATTGCAGATAATGGGGGAATTACTGTCAGTTTGTTCCCTTTTACAGATTCTATGCTAGATTTTATTATTGATAGGATTCTTCTTAAATCACCTTAAACTAAGCCCTTTATACTTGCAAAGCATATATTCATATAGCATTATAACTGTTTTGAAATGTTTTTTTTTGGATGGTCTTACTGTCAATTATTATTTGTAGCATCTGAAATAATAAATCAGGAAACTATAAAATGTTGTAATTAGACAATATTTCCTAATGAATATAAATTATTTTCTTCCCCAGAGATTCCAGATATTGTAGATGCAGGTAATCTGAAAACTTTTAGGTGAGTCTGTCACTTTTATTGTTCCTTGAAGCAGCATGATACATAAAATTTCTTCTCTTTTGAGTCAGACATTAGAGTTGACAGATAATCAAATTTTTTTCTTAACCTTTTCTTTTTCATCAGACAAAGTAGGATTTTCCTAAGTTGTGTTTATTTGAAACACCAGATATACACTGAAATGATAGTGACACAAGGCTTTTATTTCCTTTCAAAATATTTTAAAATGCTTTATTGTAGTACTTAAAAGAACCTGATCTCATTATTCCTCCTCAATTCTTATTTGTTAAAAAAAAAAAAACTAACAGCTCAGAGTCACGTCACAAACTTTCTGCAGCAGCCTCCTTCGGAGAAGCTGGTTAATGGAAAGTGACACTGGAAAGAGCTGAGTCACCAGAACTGGGTGGTCCAGTGGCCTTGCTAATAGTACTCTTTTTTGACCAGAGAGACCACTGAGTAGGCTTTCAGTTTTTTCCAAACATGGCTTGTCTTTAAAAAATGATTTTTATTAAACGTTTTTCTCTTAACTAGATCTTGTTGATAAGTCTGAAATTTTATGTTAATTGAAATTAGATAAGTCCAGTCATATTCTTTTTCACCTCTAAGCTCATTTTGTATTTTTTTACTTATGAATTCATAGAAAAGTACTTCGTATTTAATACTTATAAAATATTGGTTCTACTATAAAATTTACTGATCATATTTTAGAAGTCATTCACTCTTTCTTTAGCTCATGTATCTATATTTATGATATAGATACATCGAGCTTAAGATTCTTTTTATATGCTTGACCTGTGGTAGCGCAGTGGATAAAGCAACGACCTGGAACGCTGAGGTTGCTGGTTTGAAACCCCGGGCTTGCCTGGTCAAGTCACATATGGAAGTTGATACTTCCTGCTCTTCCCCTCCTTCTCTCTCTTTCTTTCTCTCTTTTTCTTTCCCCTCTCTAAAATGAATAAAATCTTAAAAAAAAATTCTTAAAACAAAAATGATTCTCTTTATACGTTCTGCTGAGGTTGAAAAACTAAGTTTTCTACTCTAATCATAAAAGTTGTTTGATTCCTGAAGTTTGTCTCTGACTTACCGCTGTATATAAAAAGAAGAGCTTTTTGACTGTGCATTGTGGAGGTTTGCTGCCAGGTCTGATATAATCGCTCCTTGTAAAAGTGTTTGTTTTTTTTTGACAGGAACAGAGAGAGAGAGTCAGAGAGAGGAATAGACAGGGACAGACAGGAATGGAGAGAGATGAGAAGCATCAATCATCAGTTTTTCATTGCGACACCTTAGTTGTTCATTGATTGCTTTCTCATATGTGCCTTGACCGCAGGCCTTCAGCATACCGAGTAACCCCTTGCTCAAGCCAGCAACCTTGAACTCAAGTTGGTGAGCTTTTGCTCAAACCAGATGAGCCCGTGCTCAAGCTGGTGACCTTGGGGTCTTGAACCTGGGTCCTCCACATCCCAGTCTGACACTATCCACTGCTCTACTGCCTGGTCAGGATCCTTGTGAGATTCTTGATGCCACAGAGCCTGACCGACGGGATGGGAGTACGCAGGAAGAATGGCGCAGAGCCTACTTGTAGCTCCTGTGTAACATTTTCCTCTCTTGTTCTGGAAGTTTTGAGTATGTGGGATTCTCTCTAATGCATTTATATTGTTTCCTCCTAATACCTTTGAATCTGCTGTAAATTTGTAAATTTTGTTCTGCTACTTTCAGAGTTTTGAGAACTGACTTTTTCCTGCTTCTTCAGCTCACATTCTGCCAACCCTCTCTGTACTCTTTCTTTTGTGTAGGGAATGGGATTTTGATCTGAAGAAATTGCCAAACATTAAAATGAGAAAAATCTGTGCTAATGATGCAGTTCCCAAGAAGAGCAAGAGGAAAACAAGTACAGCTGTGGACAGAGATGTAGGGGAACTGGCTTTAGATGATGACTCAAGTGACTCAGATGAGGAAATGACTGCAGTGTCCTGACTGTCCTTCACTTGAGTTGAAAATAAATAATTGGAGAGCCTCCCGTTACCCTTAGCTGATTATAGTAAATAATTGTATAGATACAAGAATTTGCTGTTAGCTCCTCTTATATGATGAGAATCCCATTTCCAGTTTAAAACCAAAGTTATGTTTTTTATTTAAAAATAATAGTTGCTTTTATTTACATTAAAGTGCTGAAATAGATATGGTGAAACAACATAGTGAACTTTAAGATTAACTTTATATAAATATCTGGGGCAGGAAGGAGCAGTATGAGTAAGGACAAAAAATGTTTCAGTTCATTTCCTCATGTTTACTTAGGATCACCTGACTCACATTTTGGCCTGAACAGACCCTGATTTCTAAAAAGGTCCTGTGGGCACTTCTTGAGCTGTGATGATAGCAAAATTGCCTTTCAGTAAGAATATTTTACTAACCTTTCTCTTAAACATTAATCTTATATTTTTCCTTATAAAATAGGGAAAATGTGATATGGAACTCATATACACTGACTGAATGTATGTTATATTTATTTGTTGTCTTTGAGCCAGAGTTAAATGGTGACAAAACAAAACAGAATGCAGTGACTACTCTTGTTATGTTGACCTCCCACACTTAATCAGCTGTCTTTTAATAGGGGGAATAAATTATTTCAGGCTGGCTCTTTTTGATTGTACATTATGTTCTGCTTTCTCATTGTGAAAAGTGGTAGTTTTTATTTGTGGGAACAGATGTAAGATTAGAGAACCAATTTTTTTTCAGTTTTGTTATTTTTTCTTTTAAGAGATTGGTTAAATGACACCTGGCATAACTCAGTATTTCAAGCCTCCTGAATAACATGGCTGTCATAGACTGTTGTTCTTCACAGAACTTGTGTGCACGTATGCTTTCGTCTGTTTCTAAAGGAGGCAATTGCAAGTCATGAGGATTTTCAAGAATGTGCTGTATGAGGTTAACTAGATATCAACCAAGTTTTGTAACAATTTATTAAAAGTGTTATGGTATTTTTACTTTTAAAAATTAAAAATATTTCTATAAATTTTCTTCCGAAGTTTCTAATTATTTTGTTTGCAGTGAGATACTGATGACTTGCTTTTGCTTTAGTAATCTGTGTGAAAGTATGGTTTTATGGTTGCATAAGAAGGCCTCGATCTCAGTCACTGGAAAATTATTTTCTTGGAGTTCCTATTTAGTCTCAACAGCTATCAAAACGGAGTCATAGATTGCAGTAAAGAGAATAATAAGCGTTTTATCTGGTGTGATATTTAAAAAGTCATACTGTTAGATGAATAACTTGTGAAAATGCTATATTGCCCTTCCCATCAAACTTTTATTCCTAGTTGGCCCTATGCTACGAAAGTAAAAAATATAGTAAGCCACAGTGCTTGGAAATACAACAGATAAATATTTGTTGAATGGATGAATTCACTTTTACCATCCAGGACCACATGGCACTCCTTGCTAGACCAAAGTATCCTGAGACATAATTTGTCTTTAGAGTAATGCTTTTAAATGATACCCTTCATCATTGTCTTTTCTGCAGTAATAATTTTTGCTGCCTTATCTAGACTTCTTTTAGGTTCTTAGTCTATCTTTGTAAGACAGCTCTGTAGTCCATGGCCGTGGAATAGAGTCCAAGTAACTCACTTTGTTGGCACTTCTGTGTAAACTAGGGCCTGGTAAACTTCTTTTCCTTTTCCTTCTTTTTTTCTTATTTTTTAAGAGTCAGATAGTAAATATTTTAGATGTTGCAAGCCAGGTGCACTTTCTGTTGTATAATCTTGTGTGTGTGTGTTTTACCACCCTTTAAAAAACGTAAAAATCATCCTTAGTTCAGTGCTATTCACAAAGAGGCCATAGGCTGGATTTGGCCTGCTTGTCCTAGTTTGCCAACCACTGGTCTAACTCAGCAAGCTGAACTTCCATGGACATAGGCCACTAATACAGTTCTAAGCTCAGAGCAAGTAATTTTGAGATCTCTGGTCTCTTTTCCTAATATTCTTGTCACTTGCCTTACCAACATAGGTGTCTATTTAGGACTCTCTAGCCTCAAATAGAAGCTTTTTTTCCACTTCTGTCCCTTGTGCTTCAGGAGCAGGAGGTGGGATGGGTGTCCTTGACTGCTACTTTCGCCCTTAGTTCTTTGAAGTTCTGTTAATGGCTCCCCTCTTTATCGTCTTACCTCCCGGAAGAAACTCCTCAGTCCTTGCAGACTTCAACTCTTTGGCCTGGTTTTCTTCTCTCCTATTTCAGTAATTGTAGTGATTCTTGGAGCTCTGTGGATAACAAATCTAACACTGAAGTTTAGGTTTCTCAATGTTTTTCTCTATCCCTATCAGAGGCCTCTCAGTGGTCACATTCGCCCAGGTCCTCATCAGCACATAAATGTCCATCAGCTTGCCTTTGAGCACTTCGTCCTCCATTCGCTGTCTCCCACCCTCTCTGTGGAAGTTCTGTACCATAACCTCAATTCTTTCAGCGCATCACCTGTCTCCTGGGCTCTGGCTCTTTCTCCCTCAGAGCTCCTGGCTGCTGCTTGGCACACGCCCTTCACTCCTCTGCCCCTGGCTGCATCGTGTTCCTCTTTTCACACCTGAACCCCAGGTAAGGCTCGATTATCCGTCTCCTTCCCACCTGTTCCTGAGCAGCTCAGCCATGCTGGAGAATTTCAGACGCTCGTGTTTCCTGATCTCCAGTGGATTCTCAGGACTGCTTAGCTCATTTTCCAATTCTGAGATAAATTTTTTACTACTTGTTCTACTTTCTAGCTTGACTTTAATGCTACCTTCCTAAATGCTTAACTGCTACATATTTATAGATAATTGAGAAAATACAAACGTACTATTTTTTGATTTAATGGACATGGTCGTTTTTGTCTTTTCTTAGGCCAGTACTCCTGTTTGTGTTCTGGGTCCTGTTCCCTGTTGTCTCCTCAGGAACCTTGACTGCCCCCCACCCATTTTTTTACCTAATTCGCAAGCCAGAAAAAATGCATATAAATCATCCTTGATTCTTCCCTTTTACTCTCCCATGCCTTCCCCCATGTATGTGAATTAGTGGTTATTTCTGGTTCTATTTCCAAAAAATAAAAATCAGTCCGAGCCAGTGCATCTCTGTGTCCCACCCCCATGTCCTTGGCTGTACCGTGTGCAGTGGGTTCCTCACTGGTCCCAGTGCCACAGTTTTCCTCTGCTTCACCTAGTGTCCTGAGGTGCTCATTTTACAAATGTGCACTAAAGGAGGCTCTATTTCTTTGTTCAGTCTTGTTACAGTATCATTCTGTCACATTTTTAGTGGTATGTTTATTTGATGTTTAATTTTGTTTCTAACCAGTCTTTAGAAAAGATTTTATTTTATAGAGCAGACTTAGGTTGTAAAGCCAGTAGCCACGGCCACCATCACAGCTGCCTGGCCCGTGCAGGTTCGCATTGGATTCGGACAGACGGTAATGAAACAATACAGTCAAGAACTGGTGAGCCATCATCTTTAATCCTAGCTTGCACCCGGCGGGCAAGTAAAAACACACACTGGGCTCCAAAACCCACACATTCAGTGCTCACAAAGCTACTGACTTATCCGAGTTTCCTAGCATCAAATGTTTCTAGCTCACCAGCTGTATTCACCTCTGTTCCCCATCTCCTTCTCTCTGCACAAACTCTGCTCAAACTGGCTTCTCCTTCAGCACTCCACCATTTTGGCTGCTTCTCCTGGCCTCCACGTGGCCTTAATCTGCTCTCCTACAGCATGGGCTCCACCTAGAACGTAATCACTCTTCTCTGGCAACAACGTGATCTCTCTTTGTTTTAAAGCCTTTAAGTGTGAAAGCCCTCCCCCAACACATATTAACATAATTACGCCCATCTCCAGAGCAAGAAGGGCAACCAGTATCATCACCTGGGCGAGGGGCTTCTATGTGGGCAGCGCCATCTTTAACAAAGTGAGCTAATATATTTCATCTGCCCATCGTAGGTTCACATCAAATTGAGAGAAAAGCAGAAGAGCTCTCCCATGTGCCCCTGCCTAACGCATGCATGCATGGCAGACCGTTACTGACATCCCCACCAGAGTGATACATTCGTTACAACTGATGAGCCTACAACTACATGCAAGTTTTTGAATGAAGTTTGTGTTCCATACCCCAGCCAAGAGGTCTGAAATCATTTGATTCCTGACTGCCTAACCTCAGCCTGTTTACACTAGCCCTTGGCTTACAGTACTTAAGACACACTGGCTGTCTGTCCATTTCTAAAGTGTCCAGGCTGTTTCCTACAGAGGAACAGCGCTGTGCTGGCACCTGGGTGACCATGTGTGCTTCCATGTAGGCCACGCAGGCCAGGCTTGATGACAGCTGACCTGAGTGTGGGAAGACTGCCCTGCGATCCCGGAACACATTATGGGGCACTAGTGAGAAACTACCGGAGGCCACTTCACATTCACCTCGTACCCCCCAGGGCACACCGGTGGCACAGTTTGTCGCTGCCTCCAGGGCCTGGCTGAAGCATGAGGTTTCCCACCTGCCATCTCGCGGGCACAGCTGCAGGCTCTAGCATCGCTTAGCTGCCCAGGAATCCACATCTTAGGAGCGGGGTGCCCAGCCCTTCCGGTCCATTATCCTGCTATCTGGTCCTTTCCGTGTCTTTTCTGGGGGCAAGGCTATGGAGAGCTGGCACTTGGGTCCGTCTTTCTTTTGCTCTCTCTACGTGATGCTGTCTGACCCTGATAGGGCTTGTGGTTTCTTTACTGGCTGATTTTGCTTGGCATTTCCCACTAAGGACTTTGGCCTTTTCTGTTTTCTCTGCCTGCGCTGTCATTTCCCTGAGGTAAGGCATCTATCTCTCCCTACACCCTTGTTGCCCGTTATCTGTTGCAGTGTTCTGTTTTGAGATCATTAGTTGAACACACAGTAACAATGATTTGTGATGCGAGAGTGTTGTTACTTGGGAGATGGGGGAAGACAGTAAGTTCAGATACCCAATTTGGCCAGAGAATGAGCTTATACGATTTGTATCTATCTAATCCAGTGGTTCTTAACCTGAGTTCTATCGAACCCTAGGGGTTCGATGAGTCGGTCTCAGGGGTTCGGAGAAGCCTCTGCTGTGGAGGTAAAGACACACTTGTGTAAAGTCGTGATGACACGCCCCGCTTGGCCATCACTTGCTACAGAGGATCACGTTACATTGCTTGGCCAACCAGTGCTGCGGGGAATTTAGTGCGCGCAGTAGTCAACGGCTGGCGTAGTTGTACATCGTGTGGTTTCTTTCTTAATATTTTAATCCATACTAAATATGTCGAGCAAAAAGTGGTCGGACGAGTATGTACAACATGGATTCACATGTATCACGGAACGGGATGGGAGTCAGCGTCCTATCTGCATGATATGCAATGCCAAGTTGAGCAACTCTAGTCTTGCACCGGCAAAACTAAATTTTATCACTAAAGAAGGGTTTGGTGAATGCGCATATGAAACTGGTGGGTTCGGTACCTCAGAAAAGGTTAAGAACCACTGATATAATTGAAAGTCCTGTAGGCACCCTGGACCAAGCAGTCTTTCACCCTGTATTCTGGCTTAAGAGTGGGGGCTTGGAGAAGAGTATTTTCCTCACTAATCACCAAACTTCTTAGATTTCAACTAGATTCCAAAATCTTTCTTTTAGTATTTATCTATGAAATTATCTGCATCTACTCATTTATTATCTGAGTAGAAAAATGCTTTTTTGTATATCTAGACCCTGTTCATGAAAAAGTCCTTTCTCTATGTTACACTGTTATTTTTAAAGTTGTTTTAAAACAGGGTTTGAAAGTCTGTGTAGTTTATTTCCATTGGTTTTTCCTTGTCAATGCATCTATTTATTCCTTTCAACAATGTCTTGGGTTGGTTGGTCTGTGTTGGCCTTAAAGAATTATATGTTCATACTCTGCTTACAATCCCAGAACTCAAGCCCCTCTGAATGGCGCAGATACAAATCAGCAGGAGTTCTGGTAAGTTAATCAGAAACTATAGAAACCACAACAAAGGGATGAGTCACTTGTTTAATATACAAAGTCTTTCTTTCACAGATAGTTATTTTCTTTTCCTTAATTTGTCATACACATTATTCACAAAACAGGAAATTGTTAATGCAAGAGAATTAGATTAAACAAAAAAAGTACAAATGTTCAGTCTCAAAAAATTGCACAGTTAAAACAACTTTTTCTTGTTTGTTTTAATGCAATGTCCAATTTCAAACTGGGTTTTTTCTTCAGATGTGGAGGAAACACTGCAGCCCAAAATAACAGGACATCCTTTCAACTACTGACATGGAAAATAGCACCTTTGGGCTGACAGAAGGAAAGAATAAAGGTTTTCGTCTTTCTTAATCAAAGCAGAGGTCCTACACAATTGTATAACAACGGCAGTAATGATAATAATGCGTTTTAAGAGCTCCATTCTGTTCCATAATACTCATTGGCAAGGCAAGGCAAGTTGAACTATGTTAGGCTGATGGAATAAGCTTCCCCACCTCACCCCCATGACAATTATGACAATGATGTCATTGTTCTTATGAGCCTATTTTCCATCCAGAGAGAGCTGTTTTAGGGGTACCCAAGGACCTTTTGTTTCTCTGGGACCATAATCACATGTAGCAGCAGCTCAGAGTGAGATTTAATTCTGGGGCATTTTGAAAGACTCCTTCAGTATATACCCATTTTCTTTCAATTTCTCCATTGCTCTATCTCAAGTTGATGGAACCATTTTTGTTTTGATTTTTCTTTTTTCTTTTTCATTTTGGTTTTCTCGGTGTTTGTACTTAAGCCTTGTGGCCTTTTGGGCTTCACTTTAAAAAAAATAATTGTATTTTGATCCTTTACAATTTAATCTTTTGATCTATACAATAAAATGGACAGTTCTTTTTAAAAAATAACAGCATAATATAGTATTGGTAATACCACAGAGTCATGATTATAAAAAACCCGAGTTTTTAACAGAATAGTAAGCTCATTGTTCAGTTTCAGTCCTTTGTTTCAATCCCATTTTATTTCTTACACGACCAGGGAAACATGCTTCAAAGCTATCACTCTGGCAGGCAGGTTTGCTCTTTGAAGGGTATGTCCAGTCTACAGAAGTGTTGTCACAAAGCCAAATTATTTTATTGAAAGGGCAAATGTTTCATTGCCACACAGAATATAAGAAAAAAAATAATCAACATTAGGTTTTAAATGCACAGTTATTTAGATCGAACCATAAACAGCCACTGCAGAAAAGCTTTCCAGGAGTTCAGGGTTTAAAAAGGTCAGAAAAATAGCAGAATAAAATGTTGACTTTTAACCTGCTGGGGGAGGAGTTATTTTCTCATTTCAGAAAAAGTCAAAGCCTGTACGAGTTTGTTTTAAGAATTTAAACATGGTTTTAAAACACCCTGTCATCTTTTATCATTCACACAGCAATGGCTTATCTTGACTTTTCCTGTTAGAATTGTATTTTCTTAGTGTTAAGGGCAGCCCTTAAGATATGAGGCTTATTTTAATCAATCACCTCTTGCTGTGAAATGAGCTATGTGCACTTACCTACGTCGCTTAGGTTTGCACGGTATTTAAACAGTATTTTTCGTGGTAGTAATCCTTTTCCCTTCAAAGTAAACAAAAAAGAAATCATTTCTGAGTTTGCCTGTGACTAGATTCCGACCCCCAGGAGGATTTGTAAACAACACATTGCCATTGCTAACCCACAAGAAAAAGGGATTAGGAAAGAGTTTAGGAAAAGGATCAGTTACATCGGCTCAAGGTTAATCCCTTGAGGGAGAGGCCATGGAGTTTGTTTAGGGGTCATATTTTTTATTACACCACTTACGTCCTTATCTGTACAGTAATTTTGGTCCCGTTTAGTTACCGCAATTTTGTTTTCCCTGTGCCTTTATTTCACATCCCTAAAATAAGTTTTAAGAAAGATGAGTTTTAAACCTTTTGTTCCTGACTGACCGAAAACATTTTTCTCATGTATATACATGAACACACGCACATGCCGCACACACGCACACACACAGTGGACATTGTTCTCCTTTATTTCTAGGAATCAGGACTATTTGGACTCATTGTCAGCCACTACTAATATTCATATCTTTCTCATTGTAAGGTTATTTTTTTTCCCTCTTTCCTACGATAATCTGTGAAGACAAGCACACGAATAACGACAAAGTGCATCGATGTGATACCCAGATTTGTGCAGTGCAATCCCCATGCTTTGGTTCTTATGGCTGTCATGGTTGCCTTCTCGCTATAATAAATATGACAGCTAACAAAAATAAATCACCTTTTTAAAATGTAAGACATCTTTCTTTGACAGGCTGCTATCTCTATAATCAATCTAGCGGACCGCAATGTCATTCACGCTTCAGTCTTACATGAATATGCAAAGAACACAATAATCAACCCAACTGTCAAACCTAAACACCTCAATTTATTACTTATTACAGAACCTGTTGAATATTTTTGCTTCCCAGCTGAACAAGGGGGATACTGTCAGCTTTTAAAAATAGAGTCTCAATGCTTAACTACTCATCTGTCAACTGGACACATCATATGGATCTTTTTTTAGAGTCTCACACATAAGACTTAGTGACAAAATATTTCCTTCTTTCCCCATCAGATGCTCCATCATAGCAGACAGGTTCCTTTCAGAACATGGCCGCACGCATGCAAACTGCTTTATCTTTCTATACTTTTGTTGTTTCATACTTTAGTGACTTCACCTAACTCTTCAGCCAGGCTATTTAATTTGATTAATTTAGTGCTTTGTAAAATTATAACATCTGTGAAACTTTGAGTAAAAGAACAAATTAGGCTGCTGTTGACATAGTCAACTATTCAATGAATTGGAGGTTCTGTCTCCAGTGTTAGGGCTGTGCTCGCCAATCCAGTTAATTCAAATAGAAATATGCTGGAAGAATGAAATTCTGGGTTTTGAAAACTTGGTTCCTAATAAAAGATGTAAACTATCAATTTTTAATACTGATGTGTTGAAATAATTGAATATATAGTGTTAAATAAAATACATTCTCAAAATTTTCTAATGAGGCTACAGGAAAATTTAAAATTTATGTACGTGGCCTACATCTGTAGCTCATACTTTTGTTAGACAACACTGTTTTAGAGGGTCCAGGTAAAATATGGAACCTGATGGTTGATTTCAACTTCTGTAGGTATTTAGCAGGGCCAATTAAACCCCTCAAAATCTCTGAAAATCTTTTTGCTCATGATTTAAATGTAACTCCAGGAATCAATATCTTGAAATAGGTACCGCATCTATTTTAAAAACATGCATCTGTCAAAACAACTGGACTGCACTATAGCCATAAAAACATCTTATCTGTCAAAGTGTGAATATCAAAAGATGCATCCTCCAAATGTGCTTCTGATGTGTCTCAGAGATAACGCGGACAATTTCAACCTTAAAACCAACTATGCTTGTGATTTCCAGGCGAGAGAGTTAACCTTACAAGGCCTTAGAAGAAAAATACAGGTTGCAATTTAAGTCTGTCTTCTTACACTTTGTCCTGCTACTGTGAAGACTCACATGTCCATCTAGTCTGACGATAAACATTGCCTAAAAGCATTCCTTGCTCCGACAGTTTTTCATTGTTTTGGAAATTATTCCGTAGCAAATTTTCACATTTTTGTGTCACACTTTAGGCTGCTTCATAGGATCCTGGTCATTTGGTGTCTTTTCCTCTTTGAGTGAAGTAAGGGACAATGAGTCAGTAGGAGAAAGGGGAGAAGATAAAGAAAGTGAATGATTCAGGATCATTTCTGTCATTTGTAGTGGCTGAGGGCTAGAAGGATACTCTGCAGCGAAGAAACTCCCACCTGGTTCTGTCACACTGGTAGGACTTCCGGAGGGCTGCCGTCTGCAGATGGCAGTGAACTTGTACCTGTCTGTAACACAGGCACTACAACTGCATCCTTGACGTCCGTGTTTACGTTGCACGAGAAGCTCTTCTCCTGTTTCTTGGCAGTGTCCGGGCAATTCTGCACAAAGATCACCCGGTTGTAGGCCTTCAACCTGCGCCACAACTGGACGTAGGCTTTGCACTGTACATACATGAAGACGAGACCGCCGGTGAAGCCGATGGCCACCACTACCAGTTTTGTCCAAAATGGCCATTCAAGGACACCTTTAAGATAAAAAAAAGGATGTTATCACCACGTTGTTATCCATGGATATATATGGTGATTTTTTTTCTCTATGACTTCTTCAAAAGACCATGTCTGCCTGGTAAATTTTGTTGGTAAGGAATATATTGCTATATAAATGTAAGATTTTACGAATAAGAATTATAACCTGAATTGCCAAACTGCTTTCATATATTCTAAAGGTGTTTTAACGTTGTATATGAAGACATTTTGTTACCACTGTAATCTCATATTTCTTTACCTAGTAACAATTACCTACTATGGTATTAGATACATTAGACTTTTGATACTTTGACATTTATTCCTAGTAGCTAAATCTTTAAGGAAGGATAGTGAACATATTGAGTGAAAGAATCAAAATACTATATAAAGTCCTCTTTACTAGGTAAAGTAATACGAAGATCTGAGTTTGGACATACAATCTGCCTTCCCATCTTCATTCCCTTTAAAGAAAAAAGGAGAAAGAAAGAAGCTGCTGCATCTCACCAGAGAGAAATCCTGAGTACGGACATACATAAGATTCAGGGTTACAGGCATTTTAGCCAAATTTTATATTTTGCTACGCTTTCTCAAATGTAGCTAAAATAGTATCTAAACATGTTATCAGTGCAAAAATTATTAATATGTCTATAAAGCAGCAAAAGATAACTGATACATCCCTTAAAATGGTGGTAATAGTAGTATATCTTAGCTACCTCATAGGGGTTTTAGTGTGGATTAAATGAATTAATAAATTTTGCCACAGAAAGTGTTATGAGAATGTAACTTGTTAGGATTTTTGCTACCTGAGTGATTTAAATGCCACATGTCTTTGGCTCAATGAGATTAAGGGCAAAGCTTCCGCGGTGCCTACACTAAGACCTTTTTAACTTCTGTCCCAGCTGGATGCAAGGCAATGAAAGCCAGGAGCCCTGGCGAGGGAAAAGTCTGGTTCACTTCCAGCCAAGCCACTAGCATCTCTTCCGCACTATACCTCCTCTCCCTGTGTCTCTGGGCATCCCTTGCAATTCTAATTCCCTTCATGGGAAATGTCCAGAAATCTCAGCAAAAGTTACCTCAAAGGTCCTGAAATGCTTCAGTGGCGGCGCTGTGTATTGTGCTTGTTAGGAAACACGCCCAACTTTCAAACCACACAATGATTTGTAAGCTGGGATGTACCCACTGGCCCCTTTCAGACTCGTTCCCTGTCCATCAATATTGTCTCTGAGAATACACTGTGTTATATTTCATTGGTAATAGAGCAGGGTCCCAGCTCTTTCCACTGGAGGCACACATGCTAAGTCACCCGCAACATCTTGCTTCTCTATTTCTTTAAGTCTAATTGGATAAGCCACAAGCTCCCAGGTGCAGTTTATGATATACCTGCAGATTAAACAAATTACTTATTTCCTCGTCTTTAAAACGGTGATCTCTAAGGTTTCTGCCAGCTTTTCAATTTGAATTCTTCGAGTATTTTACATATCTTATGCAGCAGGTCTGTGACTGGAGACACCTGTGCCTAAAATGCCTTTGTGTATCTCCAGACAGCAGAAGAGAGCTTGCCTCAACTCAGCGGTGGAACAATGGCTATTTAGAAAACACTGGTGAAGTTGGGATGGTTTGGGCTGGGTGCTTGGGTTATGCAGTTTCAGAATGTGTTCATATAATGGTGTGTATGAGTGGCCAGGCTGGGAGGTGGTTTTCTTCCTTGCTTTTATCCTGGTTGTTTCTCTCCAGTTGCTATATTATTTTAAAAAATTAAGAAAGGAAAAAAAAATACTGATGCATGTACTTAAAACTTTTTCTTCTTTTAATGGTAAATATTCATTGTGAGTAAACAGGTATGATATATGTGCAGTATTGTATAAACACAACATTTCAATTTATCTGGTGTCTAAAAAAATGAATCACAAAAAGAACCTTTGGAGGGTAGCGAGTCCAACTCAGCGTTACAAATGAGGACATTGAGTGTCAGAGTGATTTTTTGTTCAAGATAGTCAGTTACTGAGGCAGAACCAGAACCCTGACCTTGTGATAACTAGCCTAAATCAGTGTTAATTATAGTTGGATTGTTAACAATAACATCACATGTAATTAATTTAAAAAGGAGTCATTTAAACAATAATGCTGAAAAGGAAAATATAGGGATTATAGGGAAGTGACTTTTTGGCTTTTAAGTTGAATTTATTGGGGGTGATATTGGTTAACAAAATTACAGTTTACAGATGCCCAATTCTACAACACATTTCTGTATACAGTATTTGAAGTGATTTTTAACACATACTCTAAACAGATGTTAAGAGCCATAATTATGTGCTGGACTCAGACACAGCAAAAATTTCAATTGTTGATGCTAGTCTCTTATGGTGCATACATTTAAATGCTTTGGGGGCAACATTAATATCTGTATCTATAGTCTTTTAATAGTATAAAACTTTTTCTTGGTCTGTGTTTTTATTTATGTTTTGTTTTCAACATACAAACAGCATACTGGCACATTGTTCTAGAATATGTAAAGATAAGGCACAAAGAGCAATTGTTCTCCCAAATTAGAGTTGGTAACATGGGTAATTCAGCATGTTAAAGTTTCAAGTACCATGTATATATATTTTTAAGCCATCACAGAAGACAGAAAGAGTGAGAGGTGAGAGAGTTATGTGGGACATCATGCATATTTAATCTAAAAGAAAAGTCATTTAAAAACATGAAACATTTCTTTTTTCTTTGGGATTGTTATAATGGTTCAAAAGATTTTGCTGTTTTATAAATCCTCCTCAATTATGGTTGACAAAGGACAATTTGTTTCTCTTCAAAATATTTTTGAAGGTTTTTCAAGATGGATTGAAAATATGTTGACTTCGAAATGATGCAGGGTTTTTTGTGTTTTGTTTTTTTCAAAAACTTTACAAGTCAGGGTCAGCACTCACAGTTCCAAAGCCAAAGGAAGATTAAAATAATAACTCATACAGATGGCCACATTACCTGTATCTTGGGAAGTCAGGTTTTAAGTACAGTTTGAACATAAGTACACAGTACCATTTACAAAAGTCACTATGGTTTCCAGTTGCAGTTACGTGAGTTAGGAGTCGTCCCATGGGCAGGGGCTCTGTAGAAGTAGCCGAGGGCACGGCTTCTTCATAAATATCTTGCTTTTTAATTCAAAAGCTCTGAACATCAAAGATAAACATTGTCTAATATTCACTTGTTTTTAAGAAACTGAAAATAATGTTTAAAAGTGTATGACCGAGCCTGACCTGTGGTGGTGCAGTAGATAAAGCCTCGACCTGGAACACTGAGGTCACTGGTTCGAAACCCTGGGGTTGCCCGGTCAAGGCACATATGGGAGTTGATGCTTCCTGCTTCTCCCCCCTTTCTCTCTCTCTCTCTCTCTCTCTCTCTCTCTCCTGTCTCTCTAAAAATGAATAAATTTAAAAAAAATCTAAAAACAATAGTGTATGGCTGAAAGTTGACTCTTGACTACAAGTATATTTGCAGAAGCTAACCTTTAATTGTAATTCAAGCATTTCTACTGGGAAATCTGACTTGAGTGGACAGTCCACTGGGAGACTGTTTTCTGAAATTCTGCACCCACCCAGAACTGCGAAAGAAAAAACAAGTTGTTTTGAAGTAAATACGTAAAAGCAAGATTAATGATGGAAAAGCGTGGGTATGAGGCATTCCCACTTCATCACTGCGTCTAGGACATTGACTGGACCACCAGCACCCACACAGCACTCAGACGCAAGGACATGTAGCCTTACCTGCTCTGGGCTCAGGCTATTGGTGAGGGGAGACAGACAGTTGAATGAGCCATTACAACAGTGTGTCCTGGTGAGGAAGAGCCTCTCGGCATGGACGCACAACAGGATCACATCCAGGATAAAGTCCAAACCTCTGGGATAAGAGTCAGGCTTTGTGGTGCCATGACACTCCCCAGGTAACTCAAGTTATGCAATTGAGTTGGAGTAAGGGATGGGGAGGCAGGTAAGAGCGTGATGCCATGGAAACCCTGCTTTCTGCAGGTGGCAGGCATCACAATCACTTGGCTTCTTAAGCAAATTTGGTGGGCTTTGCCCTCAGAATATCTGAATCATCAATCTGGGTGGGGAGAGCTCAAAATCTGCATTTCTCTAACAAGTGCCCAGGAGATGCTGATGTTTTGGTCCTGGGACCACTTTTTGAGAACCACTGTGCTAATAGCAATGACTCTAGTTGGGGAAGCTGAGCTAGGTTTCCCAGCGGGAGTGAAGTTTAAAGGGAGCTACAGAGCTGAGTGAGGTTGGGGAGCAGCATGGAGAGGGTGGGCATTTGAGTGCCTGGTGGTGGGTAAGAGAAGCGGGGAGTAAAGGTTCCACGTAGAGAGGAAGGCTGAGCTAGGATCTGGAAGTAGGTTTGGGGAGCTGAAGTGTGTTCAGCTCTTTGGCTACAGCTAGGTCAATGGCTAATCAAGGATAGGATATGACCAGATTTGCATTTTGTAGATTTGCTGGGAGTATGTTATTGCGAGTAGGTTGAAAGTGGGAGAAACTAAAGAAAGTCAAGAAGCTATGGCAGGAATAATGCATAATGTAGTTTAGGCATTGTAGTTGGGAGTTAAGATTGAGCCAAAAAATAAAAAATCCCTCACCCTACCCGTGTTTCCAGCCACAGTACTTTCATTCTCTTTCAGAAGAGAACAACCGGATCTGTAACTCCGTCGCCACCCCTGTTTTCTCTACACCCCCCGCCCCCCGCCCTTAAACTACATAAACCATAACCCAGTGCATCTGGCAAGTCCGCACAAGCCATTTTACTGGCCCAGGTCCCCTTCTCCTAAACGCCCAGGAAGCACATGCTGATGAGCACTGCTGCCACCGTGAGGGCAAGTGTGAGAATGCCGTGTCTTTCCCTTCGGCGTTTATGAAACCAAAAATACAGAACAAAGCTTTCTCTTTAAAATTCTTTCCCGTTTTCTTTCTTTTCCCCACTCCATCTCATCTTTTCCTTTCCTTTTCTTCTTTTTTTTATGGGGGTGTGTGTGCATAAACATTTTTATAATACTGCAAACAAACAGTGTTACATGTGAACAATTTCTCCTTTCAAATTCACCAGGGTTTGAATCCGGCATTCCTCCTCCCCGCAACCCCCGAGCGGAGCGGGATGGTTAGGGGAGTACGTCCCACGCCTTTACCAGCTGTGATTGAAAAGCGGTGCTAAAGCTGTTAGAGCCAAATGAGGAACAGCTGCGTACCTTCGGCAACGAAGGTCATCTATCTTAAAGGACCTCTCCATTTTAAATGTTAGAATATGCCTCAATGGTTTTTGAACATCCTTTGCAGATTTGACCATCAAACCTAGTATGTTTAAAATTTTAAAACATGGCGCTGATTCACTCTATCGTGTTATATACAGTGTGTCCGTTAAGTCATGGTGCACTTAAAGTGCACCATGACTTAACGGACACACTGTAGTATTAACAAGCTATGACATTCTCGACTCGAGTATCATCTCATTCATGTTTTAAAAGAAGCAATGACTAGGGTGAATTCAATAAAAAACTTTAAATCCTTCCATTTTTACAACCGTTTACCATTGCACCCCAGGAAAGAACTTAATCCTTATTCTGCTCCTGCAAAGTCTTTACACAGACTTGGTTCATCTCCCATCTCAGCTTGGGGCCCCGTATCTCTAAGGCTTTACTGTCAGGGTAAGCATCAGCCGCACAGCTGGAGAAGACTCAGTTCAACTCGCAGCACTGGTTTTTGCTAGTGTATCACACATGGAGACGTACCACGGGGCCATAACTTTCCTGCCCGGCTCTGGGTATAGTCATAGCGTCTCAGAGAGGAGAAAAGAGACCTGCACTCACCATTATCATTGCCTTGCTTGATCTCCTCCGCTGTCCGATCTATTAATACGTATAAAGACCAGACCACACAGGTGATGGCGATAACGTGGAACGTGACAGAGCAGAATATTTTCCTCCTTTCGCTCGTGGTCATCTGTAGTTTCTCCCACTGCAATCATAAACAAATCACACAAAACTGAATTTCCAGCTGGGAAATTGTGCTCCCCGTTGCTATCCCACACATAGGTCAGGAGTGAAGAGAAAACATGAAACATCTGCCATGCCAGAGGACCCTATAATAGTCACACTGGTCTTCCTGTTTAGGAAGATTTGAAATCATAACCTGTGGCATTATATATAACTTGAATGAATATTAAAGTGAAAACGGTATTTTCCTATTCTCCAAATGAATTAAGTCATTTCCGTTTTGCCAGCCCATCGTTTCCTTGTCGGTAACATGAACGGGACAGCTGTAATATTGTCCAATGTTTAGAAAACATTTGCTTTCAGGTTTCTAATTCATTTCTTTGGGACACTAAGTTGTAAATAATGATAAGTAAGCCCTTCTTGGATGAGCACGTAACCCAATATAATGTTGCATTTTTAAACGTATAAATCTCACAACGCATATGAATGGCGGGATGGTATCTGTGAGAGAAAGTTAACGTGGGTTCACAACTGTTCACCTAGGAAACGCTCATTTTAATATCTGGACGAGGTGAGAAGACCAGCGGAGGTCCCTTTTAGAGCTGCTGCCACCACTGTCACCATCACTGCCCCTTAGTTACCCTCTGCAGAAAGTTGAGGCTTATATAAGAGAATGTGGCCATTATTAGCTTTAAAGAAACAGACTCGCAGATGAAATTGTAATGCTCGGACAGCTACAGCATCGCCCATCTCTGTGCTGAGAACCGTGTCTTTCTTTTTCTTTTCATCGTACTTACAGGAAAATCCAATCACTATGATCTCATTCTAGAGGTGGCTTCCTGTGCTAGGCTCTCAATAACCCGCCACTCTCGTTAAAGCAAAACCTTTAGAACTTCCATCACCCCCTCCCCCCCTCAACCCCACACAACACTCCACGCACAACTCAGTTGAAAACAAGAGGGCACACATTATGCTCCATGAAGTCCTGGCTCTGATGCCTGCATGAAGTCCTTTATCTCTCTGGGCCCACTTGTCTCATCATAAGATGCAAGTCATGGAGGAGGCTGTGACAGAGCTCTTTGGGAAAAGGGTACCATTCTGTCCTTCCTTTTTAACAGACTAGCAGTGCTATGAGGGTCGGCATCGTGCCCAGCGAAAGCAGCTTTCCAACCTTCCTCGGCAGAGGTGGACAGAGGCTGTTTTCCAACAAGGAGTGGCTATCTACGGTGACATCGAGTGTTTGCTTTCTGGACACAGAAATTGTCCTTCCCTCCAATCCTCCCTTTTCTCTGCTGCCTGGGATTCATAGTTAACAGTAGGAGTCCCAACAGTCGTCTTGCCACCTCAAGGAAAAGTCTTGAGGATTGGAGAGACCTCAGCCCATCAGCAACTGGCATCTCTTCATGCCCACTCACGTGTGAGGAACACCAAGCCCTGTCTGATTAAGCCATGTTTCTCAGGACCCTGCTGCTTGCTGTCCAATGCAGTTCCTGATCAATGACTCAGATGCATATTTTCCTGATTACCCTTCCAGTCTGACGATTAAGATCCTATCCTTTCTCTTCAAAGAGAGCACAACACTTGCAATCTTATCATCATGCTCCAGAATGCTGCTTAAACACTTTTAGAGAAATAAATGTTGTATTTACAAACACCACATTACTCTCCTCTTACTGGCCAATCATCACAGTTTTCTTTATGAGAATGTGTTAGAGCCAATCAACAATTCATACTTCATCATGTACTTTCTTTTTCATCACACTATGTTTTATGTAGTATTCCAAGTAAATAATAAAGAGATCTTAGCAATGTGGCTAGCAGAAAACCACAGACTTCAACTTAAAATTTATTTTTAATTGACTGATACTGAATTGAGAAAATTTTAGTATGTATATCTTGGCTTGTATCAAAACTTCACATATTTGCGCCTGACCAGGCGGTGGCACAGTGGATAGAGCGTCGGACTGGGATGCGGAAGACCCAGGTTCGAGACCCCGAGCTTGCCAGCTTGAGCGTGGGGCCCATCTGGCTTGAGCAAAAGCTTGCCAGCTTGGATCCAAGGTCGCTGGCTCCAGCAAAGGGTGGCTCGGTCTGCTGAAGGCTCACAGTCAAGGCACATGTGAGAAAGCAGTCAATGAACAACTATGGTGTCACAACAGCAACGAAAAACTAATGATTGATGCTTCTCATTTCTCTCTGTTCCTGTCTGTTTGTCCCTACCTATCCCTCTCTCTGACTCTCTCTCTGTCCCTGTAAAAAAAAAAACAAACCAAAAATAACTTCACATATTTGCGAAAGCCTGATTTTTAAAATTTTGTTTTGTTATTGATTTATTGTCATGTTAATCTGAATAAGCTGTATAATTATATAATAGACTTATCAAGTGGTTATAGCATTTGATGATTTCATACATCTTTCTTGAATTACATCAATATTCAATGACCAAATGGCATAGAAAATGAGTTTGACCTGTCCCAATTTTCTAAATTTTCAAAGTGACTAAGACTACTTGCAGTAACAAAATATTCATAGCAAATCAATCCTCAATTGTAACACTGGATTTAGAAAAAAACTCTTAATAATTGTGTCTTTTTAAACTTGAGGAGCATTTGGATGCAGTGGTTGGAATACATTCTTCCAAATTAATGAGCCTCAACTAGAAAAGCATCAGTGGGGTTGACAAGGATGGACACAATCAGGTAAAGACTCCTAGTTCCAGATAATAGAAATTCTGAAGTTGTCACTCCTTAATCTCAGGAGTATTTTAGAAAGAAGTGAAGTGTGCAAAGACCACCCAGCTTTCCTACTTTCCCTTTATAGATCCTTACAGGGACTATTCGGAATTCACTGGACAGCGCACACGTTAATGTGATACCACAGCGCCCTCTTCCTCATGATCACATTACTGCATACAGTCGTCCCCACAACGCATCACCACAAATCTTTGTGTTTTATAAAATGTTCATCCATATCCTTGTCTTTTCAGGTTTCTATACAAAGTGCGAACAAGTTTTACAAGCCTTCACAGTGCGAAATGGATCAAGAACACAAGGACAGGAATCTTATTTTAACAAAGTTGTCATAAAAGTTTAATGTTTGAAATACTGATGTTCAAAACCAGTGCACATAAGATTTTGTGACAGGACAGTGATACTATGCACATAAGCATTTGTGCTCCCCTACCCGGTTTTATAAAACAATGTGGGCTTATGCCACGTGACCACGTGTATAACATTTACCATGTGACTCTTCCAGAGAGGGTATTAGAGAGGGGAGCCTCACTCGGCAGCATCACCTGGCGCTTGTCAGAGATGCAGATTCTCACACGCCACTTCGATGTGATGCTCCATTGACTCTGCCCTTAGTGGATGGAGCACAGCTTAGCGCCAAGGCAGCAAACCTCCCGTTTGTCTTGCCACTGGCAGGACACCTGCAGGACATGGGCAGGACATCAGGGCCACCCACTGCCTTTTCTAATTCGGTGACTTATGAGTAAAATATCCGCCCTCAAGTCCCTCTGTTTTAAGGTGATACACCTTGGTGGTCTCCGTGAAACCGGCGGGAACGCTGAAACGGAGCAGCGTTCACCCCCGCACGCCACCCAGTTTTCACCAGCTTCACACTGCCAATAGCCCTCCGGCCCCACCACTCAGCACGGCCTCCTGTGCCTTCACAATGGGGCATAAGCTAGGGTGGGCAAAGCCAGTTTCACAAAACCTTACCTCCTTGGGCGTACTTGGCCTTTGCTTAATTATTATTTTTTAAATTTTTACTTATTTTTAGTTGGATTTATCGGGGTGGCGTTGGTTAATTATATAGGCTCCAGGTGTACAGGTCTATAATACGTCATCAGTAGATTGCACTGTGTTCTCCACGTTCACTGAGGTTTTGTAATTGCTGGGTCTTGGTACCTGCTTTATTGTTCTTGCCTTTGGTGCCTTACCGAAACCACTCAACAGTAGAAAAAATTGAACAGATCTCTGTTATTCACTTCAAAATGTGCTGCTGGTAGTTACAGAATAGTCGCAGAGATGTAAATTACAGCACAGAGAATATAGTCAATAATATCGTAATAACCATGGATGGGGCCAGGGGGGTACTTGAACTATCGGGGGACCACTCTGTGAAGTACATGATAGTCCAACAACTAGCAATGCACCTGGGACTAATACAGACTAGTATTGAATGTAAACTGTTACTGAAAAAAATATATACTACCGTATTTTTCTGAAAAGATTTCCACACTGGACTTTTAGTTGATGCAAACGTTGTTTCTGTGAAGGTTTCTATTTGCTCTAGTTAAAAATAGGATTTCTAATTTAAACTACTTGTATTCATATTCTGTCCAAAATAGAAATTCAGAAATACTGCCTAATGAAAAAGCTTTTTAAATTTTTGTACCAGTGAAGAATAAAGGCAATTTATCTGCACAACATCAAACACACACGAGATAGGGACTGCTTAACTACATCCATTTTCTTTTTTTCCTTGACACTTCAGTTCTTTTTCTAATTTTGTTAATAACCAGAGGAACCAGAATTAGCAAATCTACATAATGCTAGAGCATATAACTACCACCAGGTGGCGACCAAACCAAGCTATTGCTATTACAAGGACTGTTGGTTGGGTTTTTTTTTTTTTTTTTTTTTGGTTGCCATTTTTTCTCTGTTTTCATGTACAACCAGACCTAGGAGCTCCCAGCCAGCCAGCTGCGCAGGTTCCTAGTCATTTTATCATCCTGGCACAAATATAAAACTACATTTTAAGTGTTTAAAATTTTCTGACCCTCCCTGCTTACATATTACGGCGGAGTTTTACAGCGGATGAGTCACTGTATAAAACCAACAATGTCTAAAGTTTATTTCATTATCTACAATGCTCAATTAAGATATACTGTGCTAGAAGATAGCAAGTTCTGGGGCTTAAGAAATTGGTGAAGTTTCTAGAGGGCCCATTGATCTGGGGCAGTGGTTCTTAAATAGTATTCTGCAGAAGCATAGAGCACCAGCCTGGCTCTTGTTAGTGTTAATTAAACGAGGAATTCTTTGGGCTGAGGTGACTCTCAAACCCACGCCCACGTAAGCAAACAAAAATCTCAGCCTATAAATTCCAGGAGGCTGGGAAATCGAAACCCTCTGGAGGCCCAGTTACTAGGCTGCAGCCAATTCCTCTTCTCGCTTGGCTTCCGCCCTTTGTACTAGTCTGTCTGTCCCTCGGCTCCGCGGCTGGAGAGTTCCTCACCACTTCTGGTTTGGCACTGTCTGATACCCATCGATTTTCGCTCAAATAAATTCTTAAAGCTTTTAATAAGCCTTAGTTTGTCTTTTAACATTAGCAATGCAGTCACGTGGGACCGGCGTTCAGACTTAAAAAAACAGAGACGCTGGGGGTGGGGCTTGCAGTCGGGGTTTTAATTAGCCGTCAGGTGATTCCCACTCAAGCTCAGTTTTGAGAATCAAATACTTAATGAATGACTTGGCAGAGTTGTATGATGACGTCAAGGGAGCCCATATTAGAAGTAGAGAAGTAGTAGCATTTGTAACTCTCTGGTGTGAAATCATATGCAGTCCAGGGAAGGAAAATTAACAAACAGTACAGGTTGGCTGTAGCCAACCTGTACTGTTTCAGGTTGAGTGAGAAATCACAAAATCAGGGAATTGGTTGGAAATAAAATAAAATCGTTTGCAGTTAGCTTACTAATCACTAAAACCAAATGTTTCATCTTTTAATTTCACTTTTCATAATTAGCGTTAGGTACATAAAAGCTGATTAAAATCCAGTTTTACTAGTTATTATTTCAAATACTTTGAGAGAGAACCAAACCACAGACTGTAAACATTGGTAAGAAGTAATTCTTGAGATCTTATTGGACCTCTTCAGACTTGTGAACATTGATTACAAACCTGATGATTAGTAGGAAACAAGAAAGCCAGGTGGAGTTCCTTGAAATGTAACAAGTTCAGTTTGCCTTAGTACCTCCACTCTATTTGTCCATTTTCCTTATTTCTATGACCTGCCGGGCACCTGGGACCCTTGCGTGCTAGCATCAGTCAGCTGCATTTTCAGAGAGATGGAAGCCACGATGTGCAAAACAGGCATCCAGAACCTTGGGGGTCTTGCAAAGAGCTGTGGGTCTTAGAAGCCAACATGAAGAGATGTCAAGAGGGCCACCAAGCACTAAAAGATGCCCAGAAGGGAGCAATTCAGAAGATCTAAGTTATTGTACTGATGTGCTGGGAACTGTTACGTGACAGTATCAGGCTTACTGATATGAATACTCTAAAAATACAGTGGCCAGGATAGTCAAGTATTTGCCAAATATTTGTAAAAGCAGATCAGCTCTATTATTCAGCCGACCTTTTCAGAATTAAGCTTTTCTATAAGAGGTATGTTATATATCAAATGCATACCTAAATATTTGTAAATCCAATGTTATATCACACCATTTTCTAAATAAACCTTTTCCTGGGTTTATGAGAAATGGCATTTCCTAAAAGTTTTGAACAAGGTGTTTGTTTATAAGCAGTATAGGGAAAAAAACAACTTCAGTAACATCATCCACTAGAGGGTGCAATGATATCACATGTAATGATTTGAGGGAAAAAAGATGAACAAATGCTTATTTTATAGGTCTGTCAGGAACAAGAGGCTACATGCAGTACCTAGGCACATCTACATTGAAATGGCTATGGTAACAATTAAAATAGAAAATCCCTAAACTCTGTCCAGAGCCTCAGCTGGGGGCCTAAACCTGCATTTTCCATGAACGCTCACAGTGATTTTAATGGCGGCTAAACTTTGATCATTATTTCCCTGAAGAGAGAAACATTTAGGGAAATAGTTTAGAGCAGTGGTTTTTAACCTTTTTTGAGGTACCGAACCCACCAGTTTCACATGCGCATTCACCGAACCCTTCTTTAGTGATAAATAAAATATGATTTTTTTCCCCAAATTCAAGACATAGGTATATGTTTTTTCACTGGTGCACAAAATGAGCCGTGCACGAACATCACCTTGCTCAAAGAACAAAACCAACAAAGTGCATGAACTCACAACAAATTATGGTATTACTTTATTCTGGCCTACGCAGCAGAGGCTTCTCGGAACCCCTGAGACCGACTCTTCGAACCCCTAGGGTTCGATAGAACCCAGGTTAAGAACCACTGTTTTAGAGATAAGCTCTACTTTATCATATCTTTTTTACAGAGTGAAAATATTTTCACCTCTCCCCGACATCCACAACCCAAACCCTACCCAAATCTGGGTTGATCCATAGGTTGTCATGTAAGAACACAAATTACTTAAAGACTTAATAGATGCATTTAAACAAAGTTCCTTTTTTTAAAAAAGAAAAAACCAACAAAAACTTGGTTTTCTGCTCTCTGTTGAATGGGATGAAAACTATTATCTCCTGAGCTCTAGAAGAGATATGAGTATATTACTGCCTCAGGTGTGTTGAACCAGCAGAAAACCCACGGTGCTGTCCATAGAGTACTGAATTACGAGCTACAACTTCATAAAGAAAACAAAGAATAATTGGATGACATTTTATATAATGGTGTATCCCCTCTTCTCTAGAGACTGAAGTCTGTGTCTAAGACTCTTGCAGTTGCCACTGCCACTGTGTTGTCCTTTCCCAGGGCCCATTTCTCATGGTTGTTTCTGTTGTGTGTGTTCCTCCCTTCCTGCCTCTTCAGTGAATATCCACAGCACATACGGGGTCTACACTAAGGTGACCAGACGTCCTGCTTTTGGCGGGACAGTCCCAATTTTTAACAATTTATCCTGCGTCCTGCGGCATTTTAAAAAGTTCCAATTTTTGGAAAGAATGCACAAAAAGCTAGGAACGGCAGGAGAACGGGAAGGGAATATACGGTTTTCAGCGGCCATTTGGCTATTTCACCAGGATGCGTTTTTTTTTTATTATTTTTGTTAATTTTATAATGTTAAACTTTAATAATAACAAATAATTGTTGAGAACTGATTATCAAGAACTGCTTATCAAAGTTCGCATTGTTGATCAGTTGTTAGAATTCGACCACCATTGTTTGGACTTATTGAACAATGGCATTTTTTGGCACTGGCAACAATGAAAACATTTTGTAACTGTCTCTCAGATGATACACATCGTACTGCGTGCTAGTGCTAGTTAAACAAGTGATGTCAGCAAACCAGCTATTCAGATAATTCAGATAAGTAATTTATTTATTTTATAAATACATAAATTTTCTTGAATTAAGCAGACAGTACTCGTATTATTTGTATTTTATAGTGGCGGCAAAAAGTCTAGCACCAGCCTTGAAAGTGACACTTATGACTTATGTTACGGCAAATTCAAAGGAAAAATAATACAAGTTAGTATTGTTATTATTTAGAAACAAATATAGGATTAAAATTAAAATAATTTTTAAAATATATATTGTTACTTTATAACAATCAAATTAATTTAACTTATAAACTAACAATAAAATATGTTCATGTAATTATGGACCTACTGTGTTTTTAAGCAATATGTATATAATAATTTATAATATAATTTTAAATAATTTTTTTTAGATTTTTAACACAATGAGTAAGAAAAGAGGATGCAAATTCAATGATGATCTAAGAAGTGAATTTCCTTTTATTAAAAAAACCAAAAGCAATTACATGGTAAAATGTGAGAAATGTAATGGTGAATTTTCTATTTTGCATGGCAGGAAGAATGATATTTCAAAGCACTTGGAGACACAGAAACATAAAAGATATTTAAACACTGCTTCATCTTCCTCCAAAATACAGGAATTTTTTCGGAAAACAACTTATGGAAACGAAGAAAAGAAATTAGTATTAGCAGAAGAACTTATGTCTTTTCATGCTATTAATCACAATCATTCCTTCAGATCTATGGACTGTAAATCACAAGTTGTCAAAAAGTTATTCAACAAAAAATTTGCCTGTGCTAGAACAAAATCCGAGGCAATTGTGTGTAATGTGCTGTCCCCATATGCATTTTCAGAATTAAACAAAAATCTAGAAAAAAGTAATTTTATATCTATATATTTTGATGCATCTAATCATAAGGATATAAAGTTATTTCCCACCATTATTAGATTTTTTGATTCGGAAACTGGAATAAAAATTAGAATTTTAGATTTTGTTTCTTTGCCCAGCGAAACTTCTAAAATAATTTTCAGTTCCATTAATAATATTTTGGAAAAAAAACAATTTAAAATATAAAATGATTGCATATTGTGCAGACAACACGAACGCAAATTTTGGAGGAAAATCAAGAAGAGGTACAAATAATATTTTTATAAATTAAACAAAAACCTTAATCAAAACATTATTGGTGTTGGCTGTGCAGCGCACATAATACATAACGCCATTCAAACACCTGCTGACTTGTTGCCCGTAGATGTGGAAAATATTGTTATTAAAATATATTCTTATTTCTACATATACATTGTGCGCATTGAAATGCTTAAAGAATTTTGTGAAACTGCGGAAGTAGAATATCAGAAAATACTTGGATATAGTAAAACGCGCTGGTTAGCTCTTTTGCCAGCTGTCAAAAGAATTTTGAAAATATTCTTTGAAATCCTACTTTCTATCACAGGATAAATGTCCTAGAATTTTAGAAGAGTTTTTTGAAAAAGAATCTTCAAAAATTTGGCTAGAGTTTGTACACAATCAAGCAGCTCTTTTTCAAAATGCTATAAAACTTATTGAAGGTGACAAAATTTCGGTAATCAGAGTAGCAAATGAAGTTAATAATTTAAAATTTCAGTGTCAAGAGCGGTTAGAAAATAATTTTCTTCCATTAACTATCCATAATAGTATAAGCCAGCTAGAAGAACAAGGTGCAATAAATCGTGCAGATATCATGAATCATGTTAAAAAGATCTATAGTAACTGCATAGATTATTTAGAAGAGTAGATGGTACATTACAATGATATTGAACATTTTCATTGGGTTACATTAAAACAAGAACTTAATTGGAATGATGTGCAAAAATCATTCGATTATATTACTCAAATTTTCCATATAATAATATTTCCGAAAATGATCTTTTTAATGAGGTATCATTATTAAAAATATACTGATAAGGAAAAGGTTAAATATTGGGCATCAGCAAAAATCACAATAGAGAATAAATGGTTAGAAATATTTCATTATTTTGAAACAAACCATGTTCCATACAATAATGCACTAAAAATTGTGGAATACGCGCTGTCTTTACCAGGAACTAATGCTGTGACTGAACGTGTTTTTTCTATGCTAAATAAAGTGTGGACATCAGAAAAATCACAATTAAGTGTTGAGATTTTGAAAGTCATTTTATGTGTGAAATAGAATTTAACAAATTCTTGTAAAAATTTTATGACCTTTTAAACCATGACAGCAATCTACTAAAAAAAAAATTCACTCAAATGAGAAATATGCCAAAGAATAAAATAATACTATACATAATTTATTGTAATGTATTATATTTGTAAATTGTACTTATGTTGAAATTTAAAAAAAATTTATTACAATACTATTTTTGCATTCTATGAATTCTTTTTTTTGCTCCATATAGACCAAATTTTTAATCAAGACCCCCCCAGTCAATGGTGTCCCACTTTACCAATTTTAAAATCTGGTCACCTTAGTCTACACAGACTGGATGTCGGCCTTTGTACCTAAAATGACTTAAGCCCTGCTGTGTAGGAGAAAGTGCCCATTCAATAAGTGGAATCAGAGAGACTGGGAACATTAGAAGATGCCTAAAAAAGACCCAATTTTACCTCCTCATTTTCTAGAAGAAACCGAGGTCAAGAAAACTGAATTGATTTGCCCAGGGTCACATAGTAAGTGACAGGCAGATGGGTTTATTTTTCTCTAGTTTTAATTAGTAAACTTTTTTTTTTCATTCAGGAGCTGATTATTGAAGCATCACAATATATTAGATGTTCTCTAGGTGTCAGGGGACAACACAGCCACAAGTTCTGCTTTCATGGAGTTTGCATTAGTGGCATAACTGTGAGATTTTGTGTGTTTATTAGAGCAGGGGCTGTATAATTGTCCATCAACAAGAGAAAATGGGCTTTGATTTCGTAAGTGTGTTTATCCCTTTCCTGTCTTTTAGTGTGTGTATGTAAGTGCGTATGCATGTGTGTGGGTATGTGTGTGTATTTATCTTTCTAAAATATTCCTTTGGGTGGCAGCAAAGAAAAAGAAGTTTCTCCATGGGATCACTTTTGTACAGTGAACCCAATTTTACTTACCAGGTCCTTGTCAATTATTACTTTCATGGATTAAAAGGAAAAAATTCTTACATCTTATTTCCAATCGCCTTTAACAATAGTGTCACATCTGCACAGTGTATGTAATGTGCATGGGTTGAGGTTTATTTTTGTTTATTTGTTTTAATTCTCAGAATTGTTTAGCCACATAAAATTTTGAAATAAATCTGATAGATTTGATTTACATATTAAATGGCAATTTAGGCTTAAATGGCAACCAATGAAGCTTTAATCTCTCAAAATACTGATCAGATTTTGTACATAATAATTCAAAGATGGTGCAGCCTGACCTGTGGTGGTGCAGTGGATAAAGCGTCGACCTGGGAACACTGAGGTCGCCAGTTCAAAACCCTGCACTGGTCTGGTCAAGGCACATATGGGAGTTGATGCTTCTAGCTCCTCCCCCCTTTCTCTCTCTCTCTCTCTCTCTCTCTCTCTCCTCTCTAAAATGAATAAAATAGAAAATAAAAAAAACTTAAAAAAATAATTCAAAGATGGTGCAAATAAAACAAATAGTATTTAGTTAATACATTAAAAATCAATTGTTGATACTCTGACATCAATCTTAAATAACTGGCTTAATATAATACCTTTAAATATGTCTTGACATTTTAGAGACTCAGCCTTTGATAAGAATTTTGTCCTAAAACTGAAGACTTTTTTTTTTTTTTAAAGAGAAGAGTTTCCAGGGGTATATACCTGCCCTCAATTTTATGGAAAAATTTATTTGTATTATCTTTTTCTGAAGAGAGACCCATAATTTTCATTAGATTTTCAGAGAGGTCCAAGACACTTTTCAGATTAAAAGCCTGGCTTTAAACTGCTCTCCTTTGAATTGATTTAATTAGTAATGTATCAACTTCTTACAAAATAAGGAAGCACTGGGCCAGGGAAGGGAAGGAGGTATAGGTACTCTCCACAGGCTGGAAATGAAACCTGTGGTTCAGGGACTCGGTGTTCTGAAACAAAAATGTTGACTTCCACAGGTGAAAGTCTTTGTAAAAGAAGGAGTTTATTGCTTGATCAAGTGGTGGCACAGTGAATAGGAGCATTGGACTGGGATGTGGAGGACCCAGGTTTGAAACCTCTAGGTAGCCAGCTTGAGCGCAGGCTCACCAGCTTGACAGTGGGGTTGCTGACTTGAGTATGGGATCATAGCCATGACTCCACGGTCACTGGCTTGAGCCCAAGGTCGCTGTCTTGAAGCCAAGGTCGCTGGCTTGAGCAAGAGGTCACTGGCTCTGCTGTAGCCCCCCGGTCAAGGCACAGATGAGAAAGCAATGAACAACTAAGGTGCTGCAACGAAGAATTGATGCTTCTCATCTCTCTCCTTCCTGTCTGTCCCTATCTGTCTCCTTCTTTCTCTGTTTCTGCCCCCCCCCCCGCCGCAAAAAAGAAAGGGTTTATTAAGCCACTGTGGACCTAGAGGGCATTATACTAAGTGAAGCAAGTCAGACAGAGAAAGGCAAATACCATAATTTCACTTACGTGTGGAATCTAAAGAACAAAATAAATGAACAAGAAAAACAGAAATAGACTCATAGATACAGAGAACAGAAGACTTGTAGATACAGAGAACAGACCTGGTTGCCAGGGGAGGGGGTTGGAGGCTGGGTGAAAAAAAAGGTGAAGGGATTAAGAAGTATGGATTGGTAGTTATAAAACAGTCACAATGATGTAAAGTACAACAGAGGGAATATAGTCATACTATTGTAATAACTATGCATGGTGCCAGGTGGGTACTAGACTTATTAGGGAGAACACTTCGTAAGTTATACAAATGTTTAACCACTTTGCTGTACACCTGAAACATTGAATGTCAACTGCAATTGAAGAAAGAAAAAGACCAATTTGGGGCATGAGTCTACACCACCAGCAGCATGGCAAGGTAGGAAGGACAAGATGACTGTGGTCCTGGAGTTTGGCAAGCCTTTCAGACATCAATTAGGGGCAGAAAGTTGTAAGCCTTTCTGAAAAAAATTTGCCTCTGTAGACAAAGAGGTGGGAGAAGGGGAGGCAGGGCAGTTCTCGGACAGGTGCAGGGGAGCCCGAAAGCTAATACGTTCATAGGAAACAGGCTCTCGGAGTTCCCTGCGCCTGGCTGTTCTCTTTTTAGATAATCTTGGAAATGGCCACCTAGAAGCTCATTCAATAATTCCAACATGCACTAGGGAGTATGAGCAGGTTTTGTTGGTTGCCCTGGTTAATTAATTAACCCCTTCTGGTCTCTTCCTTCCACCCCCTGGCCTGCTGTCATTTAATTAGACCATCTCAGCATTTTCTTCTTGTCAGCATGTTTGAGGAACAGAGAAGGGCTGTGCAACCGTAACTGGCCAGAGCGCCTCACTGGCGGGACTGAGCCTGGATTCCGAGTGCCCAGGGCTGATTCTGGACCACCAGGTGGTGGCAGAGAATGGTCCCACTCCGCACGTCCGCCTGGCCATGTTCAGCTGCATAAGCAAAACAACCATGCCCCATCCTATCAGCCCCAAATCTCCTAGAGAAGTTGGTTTGAACCAAGAGAAGCTCGGATGGCTGAGAATCTCATTTCCGTTCGGAGGACTCCAGAGAGATTTTGTCCAGGACCTTCAACAACCCTCACCAATGAGCCTGTTTTGTGTAATGATCCATTAGGTCTGTTTGCTCTCTGTGTGCAATTTCCTGGGACATAGGGCACACATTCTAGAAACTGATTCCATATTTCTTTTGAGTTTAAGAGCGAGAAGCAAATATGAGGGGAACTCTTATTCAAAAGTTTATTTACTTATTTAGTGTGGTCATTTTTTTTTTTGCCTGTCTCTTTGGGAAGCAAAAAATGGATTTGCCTTGCTTTCTGCTCTATGTTCTTCATTTCTAGTTGTTTAAATTTGGATAATAAAACCTTTTTCCACTGCAGATTCTGTGGTCAGTTTCTCTAGTTACCATTGTATTTCCTGCAAAGGGGTAGAGATTAAATGGTAAACTAATCTTTTATTATGCTAAAAATTTATTATTACCGAGACAAAGAGGTGAAGTTCAGTTATCTACATTGCAAATGAGTATGACTGTATAATATTCCCGTGGAATATCTGCTTTGTATTAAAGCTTTCCAAGGTTGGAGCTGAGTGTGTTGGGAGTGGGGAGGTGTGAAATGAGTGAACTCAGGGTTGTGTGAGGTTCCCGAATGGTATGCAACAGAGGTCTGTTCGGGAGACTGTGAGGATGAGTAGAAGTGTGGTGGGGGGGATGGGCAGGCAGTGAGCTGGGAAGAGTGGGCAGCCCAGATGTCGGAGAGCCTTATCATCACGTCACAGCATAGGACTGTGGGCATGGGACTGATACAGACGAACCAAACTGCAGACAGAAGTAGAAAATGGCCCTTCTATTTCCCTTCATGAAGGTTTTTCTAAAGAAATTTCTTTATGACTAATTGGGTGAAAAGGAAAACCAGAGGGACATGAGGCTGGTTGATGTCGCAGAGTGAGACAATGGAAATAGCTTCTGTCATTCTGAGGAGATGGGGGCTGGAGGTGGGGTAGCAAAGCTGGCGAGTCACTGGGGAGAAGGCAGAAGGTTCTGGCTTCGTGATCGAACTCCTCTCCTGCAGCTAAACTCATCAGGCGCAGAGATGAGTGGATTTGGGTAGAAAACCTACAGACACCAGATTACATGAACAGCAGTGGGAGTATGTGGAAACAGAGAAAATAAATTGCAGACACTTGCAGAAAGTAGGTGCAAGATGTAGATCGTCCCAGACCATGGATTTCAAGTTTGGGCCAAGTTTAAGTGAATCTCCAAGGATTAAGGCAGAAAGAAGTTTGGGTGACCAGCTTTAGAAAGATCATTACTGCAGCTGCATGGAGGATGTACTGGAAGGAGAGTGACTAACCAATAGCTCATCCTACCAGTTTTTCTCTCCAGAGCAGGGAAAGAACTGATTTCGTTACTGTGACTCTTATTAAATATGACTTCTACTTTGGAAAGCATTGATACTCTCATGGGTAAACTCGCATAACTTCCTGTCTTCAGACTAAACATGTATTTATAACTACATCACACTCTTCCTGCATCACTACTTCCTTCTCTCTTATCTAAGAAGACAGAGTGTCCCTCTATAGTCTAAAATAATCATTTTTATGATCTTTTACCATAAATATTTTTAATTTATTTCTTTTTAAAATTTTAATTTATTGATTGATTTTAGAGAGAGGCAGGAAGAGAAAGAGAGAAAAACATTGAGTTTCTTCCACTCATTTATACATTCATTGGTTGTTTTTTTTGTGTCCTGAACAGAGATTGAACTTTCAACCTCAGCATATTGGAAGATGCTCTAACAAACTTACTGGGTTAGGGCCTCTTTTTAATTTATTTTTAACTTCTCTATCTTTATATATAGCCCCTTTCCTTTCAACATGAAAACCTGCTTGTATATCTCTCTCAGCTTTTCTTTCACAATAGCTTATTATTTTATTAACTGCGTGTTCACTTATAAAATACAGAAAAGTAAAAAAAATGAAATGATTTATAATCTCATCTGCAGTGTATAACCTTAATCTATTTTTCTTTATGTGAACATAACATACATTAGAATGTAAACATTCAGACCATTTTAAAATAGAAATTTCATTCTTATCTCTATTTCTTTCGAGCACCAGCAGAATGGAGAGCTGGGCAGACATGGGGAGTGATTGACAATTAAGGAAGTAAAGGCAGGTTTCTTCTGTGCTACGAAGAGGTCAGAGAAGGGACAGAGGACCACCATGTCCATGCTCGGAGCCTAGGTGACCGTGTGGGTCATGTAGGAGACCTCACTGCTCAGGAAGAACTTGGAGACTGGGTCTTATAGCCCCTCAAAGAAGAGCTGTCCTTAACTTTAAACCTGGCCATTGTCTGCCCCTGTGTCCTAGACATCAGGACAATAAAACCTGGCCATTGTCTGCCCCTGTGTCCTAGACATCAGGACAATAAAACCTGGCCATTGTCTGCCCCTGTGTCCTAGACATCAGGACAATAAAACCTGGCCATTGTCTGCCCCTGTGTCCTAGACATCAGGACAATAAAACCTGGCCATTGTCTGCCCCTGTGTCCTAGACATCAGGACAATAATTTATCTCCATCCATTGAGTCACCCATTGGCTACCTGGCCATTGTCTGCCCTTGTGTCCTAGACATCAGGACAATAATTTATCTCCATCCATTGAGTCACCCATTGGCTACCAAGCAGGAGTGTCCCCTTCTGTGCCACAATGCTCCTCTTAAAACATCTGCATAACCCGTCCGGCTGTACCCATTTCCATGTCCCAGGACATTTGTATATACAGAAGTGGGGTCAGCCTTGGATATCTTGTGGAGCAGTAATTTCCACCCTTTCATTAGTGGAGAGAAGCAACAAATGAACAAGTGTGACACCCCCAGCCTAACAATGTTTTCTGTTTACAAAATCTAGAAACACAACTTTATGGAGATATAATTGACATTGATACTGCATATATTTAAAGTGTAAAAGTTGATAAATTTCAACATATATTATACACCTTTGAAACTAGCATTCCCTGTTTCCTTTCATCCTTTTGTACTCCTCCCCCTCATCACTGTGCCCCCTCCCCAGGCAACCAGTGATAAGCTTTTGGTCATTGTAAATTAGTATGCATTTTCTAGAATTGCATATAAATGGAATTATAACACCATATGCTCTTTATTATCTGGCTTGTTTTACTCAGCATAATTATTTTTAATTTATTTTTTTACAGGGACAGAGAGAGAGTCAGAGAGAGGGATAGATAGGGACAGACAGACAGGAACGGAGAGAGAGGAGAAGCATCAATCACCAGTTTTTTGTTGTGACACCTTAGTTGTTTATTGATTGCTTTCTCATATGTGCCTTGACCGTGGGCCTTCAGCAGACTGAGTAACCCCTTGCTTGAGCCAGTGACCTTGGGTCCAAGCTGGTGAGCCTTTTGTTCAAGCCAGATAAGCTTGTGCTCAAGCTGGTGACCTCGGAGTCTCCAACCTGGGTCCTCCACATCCCAGTCCAACACTCTATCCACTGCGCCACTGCCTTTTTCGGCTACTATACATAATTTAATTAATCACATTTCCCTCCCTACTTCAACTGCTAATCATATTGGAAGCAAATTACCCTTCCCTTACAAATTGTATATAAGACCTGTGGTGTTCGTCTTCCTAGTGTTTGCCTTGAATTTTACTACACTCATTTTCTTTTACTACAACCTCCTTAACTATTCACCTTACTTTTGGTCCATATTTTCTTTTACTACAACCTCCTTAACTATTCACCTTACTTTTGGTCCATATTTCTGTAAGCAAGCTCAAATCCTTTGTACACAATGGTGGAGTGCTAATAATTTTTGAAGGCTGTAATGAGAGAGGGCTGAGCTAAGCAAGCTACAAGTCTTTGTTGACTGACTGACGTGTGAATGCCTGATCTGTCAACTCCCAATAATGGAAAGGAAATAATACCAATTCTTCAATAGGGGATGTGATAATTTGTACTATTTTAGATGTCTAAAATTCCTTAGCTTATTGAAATAAGAATGGCAGCTGAAAGGAGCTGAGGTATGTTTTATCCAAAAAAACATGCAACATAATAATGCCCTGAGCCATTAAAACCCATATACAGAAATTTCAATTAAAAGCCACATATCTGCATCCTTAAACCCCTGGGAATCATGACACGAAACACAATTTTGTGTTTAAATTTTTATGTAATCAACCTTTGTGCAATCAACTTTTGTACAAAAATGCAAGGGGCAGGAAGTCTTATAAATGTCTGAAAAATTAACTGGAAACCCAGACTAATAGTTCCCAATAAGTGAGAAAGAATCACTTCCAATCACTATGTAAGTTAATGCAGTTTGTGAGTTGTATGACTAAGATTCTACTTCTGGGAATACACACTGCTCACAAAAATTAGCTTTATATTCGTTTTTTAAATATCCCCTAATTTTTGTAAGAAGTATATATCTGAACAAAACCTGAAACACGGCTTCCAAAGAATATAGGCACCTCTGTGTTCATTGTGGTGTTATTTACAATAGCCAAGATTTGGAAGCAGAACCCAAGTGCCCATCAGTAGAAGAGTAGATAAAAAAGTGCTGGTACATTCACATAAAGAAAAACTACAGAGCTATAAAAAACAGGAAACCATACCTTTTGTGACAGCATGGATGGACCTGGAGATTCTTATGCTAAGTGGAATACACCAGTCAGAGGAAGACAAGCACTATGTGATTTCACTTACACGTCAAATATAATGAACAACTAAACTAACAAGCAAAATAAGAGACAGACTCATTGATATAGAGAACTGACTGACAGCTGTCAGGGGTGGAAAGCTGGGGGCTAGTAAAAGAGGTGAAGGAACTAAACAAAACAAAGAAACAAAACAAAACAACAACAACAAAAAAGGAAACCAAAACCAAACCAAAGTCCTCGGAGACACAGACAATATGGTGATTACCACAGGGAAGGGGGCTGGGGGCAGGTAGAAGAGAGTCAAGGGGTTCAATGGTGATAGAGGAGATTAACTTGGGGTGGTGAACACACAATACAATATACAGAAGATGTATCATAGAACTGTACATCTGAAACCTATTTAATTAATCAATGTAACCCCAATAAATTCAATAAGATATATTTAAAATTAAAAAGAATGATTGTATCCTTAAGATACAGTAAAGAGATATTTTTATTTTTGTGTGTGGCAGAGACAGAGAGAGTCAGATAGAGGGACAGACAGATAGGAAGGGAGAGAGATGAGAAACATTAATTCTTCATTGCGGTTCCTTAGTTGTTCATTGATTGCTTTCTCATATGTGCCTTGACTGGGGGGCTACAGCAGACCGAGTGACTCCTTGCTTGAGCCAGTGACTTTGGGTTCAAGCTGGTGAGCCTTGCTCAAACCAGATGAGCTTGTGCTCAGACTGGCGACCTCGGGTTCTCGAACCTGGTTCCTTCACATCCCAGTCTGACGCTCTATCCACTGCACCACCGCCTGGTCAGGCAAGATACAATAAAGCAATTGAATGACCTCAAATCCAACTAATGATGGGAACAAAAAAAGATTAGGTTTGAAAATGAAGTCTTCAAGTTTTCAATCTTCAGTAAGAATCTTAACTTTATCTATTTTTCTTGTTAACAGTGAGCCAGCAAAAAGAGCAAAATAATCCTTACTCTCCCTTCATTGGGTTATCTTTTAAATCAACCAGTTGGGAGCCAAGATCTCAGTCTCTGAATTCAAGTGTGATATTGGTATACCCTCCCAGAGAATTGGGGTGTTATCCCACTTGCATGGGAAAAACTCCCAAAACTGGGTCTTAACTCTTAAAAAGGAAGAAAAATAATACAACAGGTGAGTGATATTAACCCCAGAAAGCACTTTGCTTTTAAGTGATTTAATTTCACAAACCATGAAAAAGCTGTTGATTGCAATCAACTTACATAGAAATTAGTTGAATATGTCAACATTGTTATTGCAGCTTCAAAAATGTAACTGTGTGTGGTAAACAACCTCACACCTCCTGGAAATGCAGAGATAGCACATAACAGTTAGGGGATTATTTTACCTTTAATACTTTTAATATACACAAATATCCCTCAAGTCAAATTCTTTCACTATCATGGCACCATATCTTTTAAAAAAAGTAATAGCTTTGTGCATACGGGGGATGTCTTTGACCCGTGTACTATAAGAGATGACTGTGTAAGGTTTGCAACACTGGTCCAGAGTGGAGAAAACGGTGCTAAGGGTTACCTTGACAACACAGGTTAGCTGCATTGAGAAATCCTTGGCAAGGCAGGACCTTCCAGTGTGTTAAGATTGGAAACTATCTGCCAAATTAGATGAAAAGAAAGCTAATCCCCCTGCAAGGCAGTGTTACCTGACCTATAAAATATCAGTTCTCACTTTAAAAAAAAATCATGAACCTTGTTAGAAAATGGATGAAAAATCTAGGTGGGAAGACAGAAAGCAGGAAGGAAACAAAGTGCAGAGCCTATCCCCCTCTGCTCTAAACCATCGCTCCGCCCACGGCAGTTTGGCAATCGCCGCCTCTTCTCTGAAAGTCCATTCTGCTAAGAAAAGTGTATCTTGCCCTCTGTCTGTTGACTTCTGCATGTGTCTCCCACAAAGCTTCTCTACGGGGAATGTCATCTGCCCATATCGCATATTCTTAAACAATGAGCAACATGGGGATTAACACAACAAAGCTAGTTATTAGTTGAATAGAAAACAAAACATGCTAACATATGTGTCCGTGGCCCAGTTATTCCAGCAGGCCTGGGGAGGGATATATCTGCAAAGTGTCATATCTCTAAGACAGAGCCTGTTACTGAAAATCTACAATACTGAGCAAGCAAGCTCGTTTCCTTCCCTCACAAGGGCCCCTTGGTGACATTGTACTTTGTACACAGTTTTGGTATGTTTCTTCTAAAAATCACCATAATGCAATTTTGAATGAGGATGCTTGAATTTTTCTTTCATAAATGATTTTCTTAAAGATAAATAGAACCTGACCAGGCGGTGGCGCAGTGGATAGAGCGTCAGACTGGGATGTGGAAGACTCAGGTTTGAGACCCCAAGCTCACCAGCTTGAGCAAAAGCCCGTCAGCTTGGACCCAAGGTCACTGGCTCCAGCAAGGGGTGACTCGGTCTGCTGAAGGCCCGCGGTCAAGGCACATGTGAGAAAGCAATCAATGAACAACTAAGGTGTTGTAATGGCAATGAGAAACTAATGATTGATGCTTCTCACCTCTCTCCATTCCTGTCTGTCTGTCCCTATCTATTCCTCTCTCTGACTCTATCTCTGTCCCTGTAAAAAAAAAAAAAAAAAAAAAAAGATAGAGATTTTTTTTGGCTTAAACTACAGTTAAGAGTTTTGTCTTCCACATAGTCCCATGCGGTGGTCCATCTGATATTATACAGGTGGGTCCTGGGTGAAAAAGACATTTAGTGTGTCCCCTGGTCAGGGAAGGGAACTGTGACCGGAAGGACACCCTTGGGGGGCAGAGTTACAAAGTTGGGAAGCATTAGCTTAACTCCTCTGAGTTGGGATAGTGTGGATGGGTGGACAGTGACAGCTACCACATGTGCGGGGCTGAGGTAAACTAGCAGAGTGTGCCACTGAGTACAAGAATAAACAATGTTTCTGTTCCAAGTGACATTTATTTTTTTTTTTCTCCGGGGCAATAGACAAGTATAATAGATGCGCCCATCACCTGCACTCAAGGCCAATGTTGTTCACAAGGCTTTGTATCCACCTGAGGCAAAAGCTTCACTCCAAACTTATGAATAATTTAACGGGCAGCCGTGGATGAATGGAAACATTGCTTTTCAGAAGCATCTTCAGAAGGGACAGATGAACAGGCCAAGCATCAACAATGACTCACCAACTGTCGCAGGTAGAAAAATAGGCATGTGATTTGGGAAGCATGTCTAAGTGTCATCACGGACAGTTTCTGATCCAATCCTAAACACTCAGATTTCTTAGCTGAGGTAAGAATACAGAGAATTTAAGCTGTAGGCCATGATTTGTGCTCTTAGCTAAGTCCTTTAACTGTATCAGCTGACAAGCTAACCATCACACCTGCCATGTGAACACTGTTTAGGACCACAGGGAACAGGAATTCTATCTAAGAAGACAAAACTCATCTTTTTCCAATGATTTCATTTCTCCTGCTAAGTGGGCTATCTGTCCTCTGGTCTACTTAGTGTGACCACATAGATGATCTGTCTCTCACGGGAGCTATTTGGGTGAAATAGGTGAATCTACCTTGTGGTCACATTTTTAAAAACCCTTATGTTTAGAAAAGAAAGTAGGCACATCTAAATAAAATCTACGGCTGGTGAAAGCAATGAATATACCTTGAGGAAGTCTTACATTCTGGTCTTCATTTTACTTACATGTCTAATTTTGACTAAGATCTTTAATGATCCTTGGGTCTTATGTGCTTTTCTTTTTATAAAATAAAATGTTAAAATTCAGTGGTTTCCAATCTTTTTTCTTTGAAGGACAAACATTTTTCAGAGCTTTGGGGGTATCAGAGGTCAAAGGTAAACAGAGAACAAGAAGGATTCTGGGTCCCCTTTCTTTGCTTTTCTCACTAGTCTAATAACATTTCAGCATTTCCTTCTTTTGTTATTCACTCTTTTATTTAACATTTAAAAATGAACTTTTAATTTTGGAGTAATTTTAGGTTTATAAAAATGTTTCATAGGTTGTGTACACCCCTCACCCAGTTTCCTCTAACATTAAAATCTTACATGAGTCAAAATAAAAAAAAACAAAACCAATATTAGTACACTAAATTAACTAAACTCTAGATTTTATTAAGATTTCACCAGTTTTCCTACTAATAGCCTTTAAGATTTTTGCTAGATAATGTTCCCTGATAAAATTTATGAAACTATCTTTCATAGAGTTTAGAAAGTCCAGAAGAGATGTAAAAGACAATCTCGTACCTAATGAAGGCTTTTTTAAAAATTATTTTTATTAAATTTTAGAGAAACAGGAAAGGAGAGAGAAAGAGAGAGAGAGAGAGAGAGAGAAACACTGATTTGTTGTTCTTCTTATTTATACATTCATTGGTTGATTCTTGTATGTGCCCTGACCAGGATCAAATCTGCAACCTTGGTGTGTCAGGATGATGCTCCAACCAACTGAACTAACCATCCAGGTTTATTGGAGGCTTCATTTTGATATCATCAGACACTTGAAAGATCTGAATTAGAAAATCCTTTCTTCTTATGTGAGTCAGACCTACAGAAAACATGTCTGCATTGGCACCACCTGGGAGTTCATCAGGAATGTGGAATACCATGCCTCAGGTCTACTGAACAATCAAAACTGGATTCATTTTTTAAGATTTATTTCCATAAACCTACAGGCAAAGCCCACTTAAAAACTAGTTAGAATTTTACTTTAAGATTGTTTCCTGCACCCTCCTAGACCCTTCTGCATCCTTCTTGACTGTTATCGAGAGGAAATCACTTTTAAATAAGCTGATGCTTCCGATATTTATCTCCATCATTTTATGTAATATGCTTCTACTGCTATTGGCAACTCATTGATATCACACAATAATCTCATTATTGTTGTTGATTATTTAATGCTTAGCCATAGCCCTCCTCACTCACCTTCTCCATAACCTCCCAGGATCAGTGTATGGCTCTTTTGGTTATAACAATAGAAGAAATTATAACTATATTAAGTGGTATTCATTAAGGAAACCAAGTATTATTCTAGGGCAGTATTTTTCAAAGTGTCACTTAGGATCCTTTCAAGAGATCAGATGTGGTCAAAATTATTTAATAATAATTCTTAGATCTTTTTGTATGGTGGGTTTTCCCTGAAGCTATATCATGCGTGGTATCACAATGGACCAAATGCAGAAGCAGATATGAGATTTCAGATGTCTTCCATAGGCCAGCCATTAAAAAGATTTGCAAAATGAAAAAGCAATGCAACTCTTTCATTAAATATTTTTCATTCTGGAAAATATAATTCTTTATAAAAACATATTAGTTATTTAACCTGCAAGGATTTCCTAAAGAACGTACGTACATATTGGAACATTTTAGTTTCGATTTCTATATCTATATTTATAGATATATAACCCAAAGCTCTTTAGTGTCTTCAATAATTTTAAAGAGTGTAAAAGAATCTTGAGGCCAAAAAGTTTGAAAATTGCTGCTCAAGGTTAATAATTCATTTTATCAATAAATGTCTCTTGCATTTTAAAGATGATTCCCTTTTAATATTCAATCCTGTTTCTCAAGCAAATCAGATACCCTATCAAACTGATGCTTTCCCAGAGACCTCTGACCCTGAGGTCCTTAATTCTTTAATTTTTTTATTATTTTATTCTTTAATCTGAGCTGGTCACTCTCTTGGTCTACATATTTTTTCCTCCTGCTCTCTCCTCTGCATCATTCCCAGGGTGATCACTTTTAAATAGTTTAGAAATGCCTGGTGCACAGTGCTTCTCCTGAGAACTCCTTTGCAGCTCTGCCATATTTCCCCCTATACTTCTCCATCCTAACTGTTTTGCTTGTATCAAGTCCCTTATTTTGCTCAAGCCCTCCCTTGTAAAGCTTCATAAGAGAGTGCTGGATATAAGTCTTTAAATTACTTGCATTGTTTTAAAATCTTAATTCTACTCTTATATTTTATTGGACTTTGTGCTGACTATTAAAGTTGTGCTTAAACATGCCTGCAGAATTCTCAAGGTCTTTCTGCACCATCTCTTAAGCATGCATAATGGAGAAGACAACCATAATTCTGATTACAATGGAATCCATCAGAAGCCTTTGAAAGCTTCCAGAATTTGTTATTTATTTTTAATCTTGGTATTCTGAATTTTTATCGCTATCAAAGGCATTATTCATTTGTGCTAGATAACCATGCCTTTCATTTTCAGAAGTATTCTTGTGTTATTTCTTTGATATTTTTCTCTGCCTTTTCCTCTATTCTCAGTATGAGGAAATGTTCTTAATCTAATTCTAGACTACCTTGACTAAGACTTTTTAAGAAATGTTTTATTCCTTTTGTCCTTTTAGTTTAGTTTTTGAAATATTTGCTCAACTTTATTTTTCAATTTTTTGAATGCTTTTTTTCAGTTATCTCATTTTTAAAAAATTAAAAAATCTCTACTTTTTCTTTTTTATTTCTTAAAGCATAAATAACCAATTAAGCTTTCTTTGACACATCTGATATCAACGTCATGACTGCTTCCTAAAAATACTGTAGAAGTCATTCTTTCCCTTCCCACTGGAACTCTTTATATAGTACAGGGTCTGCACATTATGAATTACAAGTCCCGGCATCCTCCGACTTCCGCAAATGCCTGAGTGATTTTTGAAGATCAGTGATGGCCTGTGAGGAGCAGGAACACTTAAGTTGTGACAACTTTGGTTGGGATGTTTATTGAGCTAAACTCAAGGGGTAAACTGGGAGCTATATTTCTACTATTTCCCCAAAGTCACTTGATAACTGCCTATGATTCAGAAATCTTAATAGATACTCAAAAGGAAGACAGAAGATATGTGTGATGAGGAATTATTCTTTTCTTACAGAAACAGGTTAATCTCTGAGCTTGGTGTTTTTGACTTGAGTCTCCCTATTAAAAGTTTGGAAATACCTTTCTGATGATGAGATCTGTCTGGGTTTATGAACCTTCCTCAGCTGTGTGGCTGAGTCAGAAGTCATACTGATGATCAGTGCCATCCAGCCCCTCTTAGCCAAGGTATCCGGAGGAAGACATTCCTATCTGTCTTGCTGGGATTCTCTATCCCAGGTAAAACGTATGATCGCACTAAATGGCCTATTGATGACACAGAGAGCAGAGGCCCATGGAAGACCAGAATCTCCTAGACAAGTTTTTTGGGCATCACGGGGTGAAGAATCCCATGATGAATGCCAAACAGAGGCACCGGCTGCTTCAGGGTGCTCGGTGCCAGAAGGCTCGAGTGAGTCCGCTGCTACCACTCTGTTTGAGGCAGGCACAGCTGTTCCAGAATGCTGTCGTCTCCACTGCTCCTGGTCTTATCCCTGGTGCTGTGTTATTTGCCACTGATCATCATAAAACCAGAGTGTTTCATTTGTGTATATTACCTATCTGGTTTCTGATATAAAGTAAATTATCCGCAAGACCGAGCAGCTCTCCACAGACACTGGTGGTGACTTTTCTCAGCCCACTTGGAGAGGGGTGTCTGTGGGAATCCTCCTACCTCTAGTACCTGATGCTCATTTGACAACCTTTTCACCATGGTATCTTTAATTAAATTGTTCTCTTCATCAGTGGAACAGAGAGGCAGTTTCAAAATTGAGAACTTTTTACCTAAAAATTCTCATCGGCTTTGCTTCAGTTATAATTTAATAGTTCGAATTATATTAATTCTGTCTAGGGTTACTAAAATTATCTCCCATATCATTCTTAAGTCTATTTCAAAATATTACAACTAATTCATTTTCAAATTCCATTTCTCTGTTCAGTAGTGAATCATAACTGGGCATCAACGAGCCCCGCTCAGCATTGCCGCGCAGACCCAGCTGGCTTTGGTGGAGTCTTACATATGAACAAGTCCAGCAGGGGGTTATCAGTCTCTTAGGAGATACGCCATTTCCTAAATGCGGAAAAGATGTAGCTCAAACATTTGTTAGCTTTCATAAAAATACTTCACCAAAAGATCAACTCTTGTATTAAACTAACTCTACTTACAGAAAACCTAGCCTTCAACAGAATATCTTTCTTAGGTTCAGCTACATTCATTTACTAGACCTTAAAGCTATACTGCTGTCTTTACTGTGCCAAAGAGAAAAGGGCTTTCAGCCCAGCCTGCCTCTTTTATTAGGGTCAGAAGTCTTTTCTGTATGGTGTCAAGAACCACTTGAATTTGCTTTACACTAGCCTGTAACCACCTATTTAAAATTTATAAGAAAAAAAAGCCCTAGACAAGTAGCTCAATTGGTTAGAGCATCGTCTTGATATGCCAAGGTTGTGGGTTTGATCCCTGGTTAGAGCACATGCAAAAAGAAACCAAAGAATATACAACTAAGTGGAACAACAAATGAATGCTTCTCTCTCTTTCTCCCTCTTTTTTTCTCTCTCTAAAAACAATAAATAAATATTAAGAAAATAAAAAACAATTTTGTCCTGGACACTCACATCTAGCAGCCTTTGTTGCTAGTCACCTTTCAGGATTCCTCCTTAATTCTCAATTAGCCTCAAACAGTCTCCTTTCCTCCTCTGTTCCTTTTCTCTTTCTTCTCTCCATTTTCCTTCTCTTTCTGTAGTCACACCTTTTAATGTTTTATTTTCTTTTAAAAAATTTGGACAGAGTGTGTCTTGTTTTCCTCACCAGGGTTTCTTTAAAGGGTAGGAATAAAAACTAAGAAAGTACATGCTTAATTTCTGTAGCATTTGAATCTTGGACTCCTCTGTTGCTTGGCATTCTGTACTACACACCTCAGCTGTTGACGTGAAGAATTCCCTCTATTCCTCTTTTCCTTTGTCTTCAGAACATTTAAAATTCATTTGAACGTGAGGATTCTTGCATTCTTTTCCTTTTTTTAAAAGTGGATTCCTCATTGTGATTTTTGTGAAAACAGAATTTTTTTGCCTTTTTATTGTTTTAAATTTATTTAATTAATTGTTTTTACATAGATTCTAGGGTGACCCAGACTGTATCCCCTCTCCCCCATATTCCCCTCAACCTCTCCTTTACCCTCCTCCCTACAACACCCTCCCCCCTTCCCTTCAGGTTTATCCCATCCTATCATCCCCTTTCCCTCTGTCCTCTTTTCTTCTCCTCTGTCTCAATTCCTTTCCTCAGTTCTCAATGTTCCTTGGATTCCTCAAATGAGTGAGGTCATATAATATTTTTCTTTTTCTGCCTGGCTTATTTCACTCAACATAATAGTTTCCAGGCCCCTCCATATTGTTGCAAAAGGTAATATTTCCTTCTTTTTCATGGCACCATAGTATTCCATTGTATATATGTACCAAAGCTTTTTAATCCACTCGTCCACTGATGGACACTTGAGCTGTTTCCAGCTCTTTGCTATTGTGAACAATGCTGCCATCAACATGGGGGTGCATTTATTTTCAGTTGGTGATATGGTGTCCTTGGGATATATTCCTATAAGTGGGATAGCTGGGTCAAAGAGCAGTTTCATTTCTAATTTTTTGAGGAATCTCCATACTGTTTTCCACAGTGGCAGCACCAGTCTGCATTCCCACCAGCAGTGCAGGAGGGTTCCCTTTTCTCCACATCCTCGCCAGCACCTATAATGTGTTGTTTTGCTGATGAGCACCATTCTGACTGGTGTGAGGTGGTATCTCATTGTGGTTTTAATTTGCATTTCTCTAATGATTAGTGATGTTGAGCAATTTTCATATGCCTATTGACCATCTGTATGTCCTCTTTGGAGAAGTGTCTATTCATTTCTTGTGCCCATTTTCCGATTGGATTGTTTGTCTTCCTGGTGTTGAGTTTTACAAGTTCTTTATAAATTTTGGTTATTAATCCTTTATCAGATGTCTTGTCGACTATGTTGATATTGTATATAGAAAACCCTAAAGTCTCAGTCAAAAACTACTGGACCTAATAAATGAATTCAGCAAGGTGGCAGGATATAAAATTAACACAGAGAAATCACAGGCATTTCTATACACAAACAATGAAATGTTAGAAAGAGAAATTAAGGAAACAATCCCCTTCACTATTATAACAAAAAAAAATAAAGTACCTAGGAGTAAATTTAACCAAGGAGGTTAAAGACTTGTACTCAGAACATTATAAAACATTGATAAAGAAATCAAGGAAGACACAAACAAGTGGAAACATATATCGTGTTCATGGTTAGAAAGAATAAACATCATTAAAATGTCGATATTACCCAAAGCAATTTATAAATTCAATGCAATACCAATTAAAATACCAATGACATACTTCAAAGATATAGAAGAAATATTCCAAAAATTTATATGGAACCAAAAAAGAACATGAATAGCCTCAGCAATCTTGAAAAAGAAGAATAAAGTGGGAGGTATCACATTTCCTGATATCAAGTTATACTTCAAGGCCATTGTACTCAAAACAGCTTGGTACTGGCATAAGAACAGGCATATAGATCAATGTAACAGAACACAGAACTCATAAAATAACCCACATCTTTATGGACAATTGATATTTGACAAAGGAGGTAAGAGCATACAGTGGAGTAAAGACAGTCTCTTTAACAAATGGTGTTGGGAAAACTGGACAGCTACCTGCAAAAAAATGAAACTAGACCACCAACTTACACCATGCACAAAAATAAACTCAAGATGGATATTAATGTAAGCCATGAAACCATAAGCATTCTAGAAGAAAACATAGGCATTAAACTCTTCGACATCTATCGAAGCAATATATTTGCCGATTTATCTCCACAGGCAAATGAAATAGAAGACAGGATAAACAAATGGGACTATATCAAACTAAAAAGCTTTTGCACAGCTAAAGACAATATGAACAGAATAAAAAGACAAACCACACAATGGGAGAACATATTCGACAACACATCTGATAAATCACAGAATTTTAAGTTGAGAGGAAAATAAAACATAATCTTGCCCAGGCTCATAAAAATAACTGAGACAATGGTAAGTGGGCCTAAGCTTCACAACCAGAATTAAAATCTGATTTTCTGACTCTTAGCCCAGGGCTCTTTACTGTTAATTGATTATGTGTCCTTTTAAACTGAGCTACATTCTTTATATTTCAGTTATATTCTGAAATAAATATTCTTTATATTTCTGTGCTTTGGAGCGGGAGTATGGAGTCTCCTGGAGGGTGGGCCTTATGATCAAAGCTCTGTTGCCCTCTTAGAAAGCCTCTTTGTTTTTCTTCTTTATTTCACATTTTCACATGGACAGACCTCCATTAGAGTAACATAGTGTGCCTCCCTCTATGCCTCTCACTCACTGCTCTGAGAGGAGAAAAAGAACTAGGGATGGGTTGCCCAATCTCTTTGCCTCCTGTCCTACTTCCTCCTGAACTTACAAGGCAGGTTCTGCTGTACCCGTGGTGCCTAGATGGGTCAGTCAGCCTCAGTTAGGGTAGAATATTCTCATGTAAGATCACAGCATTGGTATGCTGAGACTGTTTGTGGTATAGCCATGTGGGAAACAAAAGGAAAGGAGCAACTTGATGATATCATTTAGAGAAAAGTAGAAAATAGAAAGGAAGTAGGCTTGTGAGAGATTAGTTCTTGTTTGGAGTGACATCTTTCCGTCATCTTGCTCCTTATAATGTTGATAATATCACACAAGTATGTTGATGCATGTACAATGGGGTTAGACACCATCATTCTAGACAGATCATATCAACATCTTTCTCATTTCTCTTACCTGTCAATCCAATAGGAAAGGAATCTGATTTGTCTAAAACATTTGCTTTAAAGAAAGCCATATTAATTTTCAGTGCCTTATGGTTTAATAATTCAGCCAAAAATTTAGGGAAATCTCTTTCTTATATTTTATGCCAAGATTTGAGAAATTAAAATAATAAATATAAAAAAATCCCAGCTGAGAAAAAGATCTTTAGCTGGAGGAAAATTCAAATATGAAAGTAATTTAAAACTCAATCATTATATCATCTTAAAAATTAAAGTGAAAGACAAATATATCTTCTTTCCCATTAAAAAAAAACTCAATTATAGGATGATGCTTTGGGGAAATCTTTATTTGTAACTGTGTGTGTGCGCGCACACATGGATGTACATATGTTTCTTCACATTCTAATATGATGTTTTTATGCTTTCCATATGGATGAGTGTGATATTGATCCATCATGGTAACCACAGTTTATGTTTCAAGTAGCAAAATACACACTATATAGAAGAAGTTCCATTTTGTATCTCTTGTCATCATCAAAACAAAAATGAATTTCCCCAAAGGTGGAACTGTATCCTGTTAAAGACTTTCATAGTAAATCTAATGTAAGTTAAGTGTTTCTTTTTCGTATCTAGAATAGTGGCAGAAGGTAATGTTCTTACCAGGCAAGTAAGGTTATGTTCTTCAAGTGATAATTTTCAAAGAGAGAAACAGAACTAAAGTAGTATATAATTGGATCTACTAATAACCAGTGCTAAAGAGAAATGTTCCAGCCAACAATGAATATTTGGGGGTTGTTTATTTAAGTCACCTTTGAGACATCCTCTACCAAATCCTGCTCCATATTCCCAATTCTCTTTCCCCAATGTCCTGGTTTTCTAACTGCTAACTAATACCTTGTTTGTTAGCCTAGGTTATGAGAAGCATGGAGAACTAAAGAGAAAAGACAGTCATTTTGCTATGTGTGTTTATAGTTATCGTAAAAATATATTTTAATACGAATAGTATCATAAACAAAAATGGTGGGCTTGCTCTCTTTGAATTACCTTTATTTGCCATTCCCTTTGGAGCTACAGAAAATTTTTGATCCCCACAACCACCCACCGATTACCATGCCATTCAAATTTATTACAAAATATTGTAAGTAAGTAATTCATCCTTTTCATCTTTCTTGCAAAGTACTATCTGCTCTCTGAGAGTATGGTGTTTTCCTGTCTAGTTTGCTACTGAACACAACTGGCACATATTACATGTGAGTTGAGTAAATGAGTGAACTCAGCATTGTTGAAGACTCCTCAGAAAAAAACATTCAGAACACAACTTGCTGCTGATGGGGCTTAAGTTTGCCTAGAGGTTGTACTGTGATTATGGATATAAGCTTCATAAAAGAATAAGCTCTTTGCCTGACCTGTGGTGGTGCAGTGAATAAAGTGTCAACACGGAACACTGAGGTCACCGGTTCAAAACCCTGGGCTATCCCGGTCAAGGTGCAAACGAGAAGCAATTACTATGAGTTGATGCTTCTTATTCCCCTCCCCATCATCTCTCTCCTCTTTCTAAATTCAATAAATAAAATCTTTTTAAAAAAGGAAAAAGAATAAGCTCTTTTGCTGCCCAGAGAAGGACATTTCAATTTTGCACAAACTATTTTATAATATTGATCCCTGCTGGGTACACAATTTTGTTTTGAAATTTTAAAGACTAATCAACTTGTCTTTGTTGTAACTTACTAGTATTTCCTCAGAAGAAAAAAGGATGAAATCATGTAAGAAGTCCCAAGTGTCTATTCGAAAGAAGTATGAACCACTTGTATTCCCCATCTCAATTATTTGGCATAAGATATGTTGGCATTGTTATTTACTCAAACTGGAGTATTATTTTAATTGAAATATTGTTATGCTGGTGGCCGAGGCCAGGCAGGTCCACATTGGATTTGGGAAGATGGTAGAGAAATTGCAGAGACGGAAAGCATTGGGCCATTCCCATTTAACAGAGTCTTGCAACAGCGGACAAGCACACAGGCAGGGGAAACCGCTTCTCAGGCAAAGAAACAGCAAGAATGGTCCCTCACAGTGGTGGGCAGGCAACCCACCATCTGCAATCCCCATGAGCACAAGCACCCATAGCCTTACATAGACCACACACACGTGGTGCAGGCGCATACCCACATGCCAATCAGGCAAAGTGCTTGCAGCCAGTAAAGCCACAAGCAAGTCTACCACAGCTGCCCCACAAATGTCAATTGTAGTTCTGTGGTAGGAAGTTAAATAGATATGAGCAGAGCAAGAACTATAGATCACTACAGATCAGGCATAGAAGGTCACCCAGGTGGAAAGCCTCAGGTGACTAGCAAAGGGAAAAACTGGGAAAACAAGGACCTCACCCCCAGGGTAACCTTTCCTCCACTAGCATATTGTTAGTCATGTGTGTTAGAACCTCTTAGCAAGGGAGTGAACAAGGGGGCCATACAGAGGCGGATTAAGGTCAGTTGAGACCCTGAGCGCAGGGTGTACGCCCAGTGCACCTGCGTTAAATTCACCTTTGTGGCGAGAGAATAGTTATTAAGCATTAAGCCCCCAGAACAATGAGGTTCTGACCCACGTCAAACACATCTAGGCCTCAGTTGTGTTTCAGCTCCAGGCCCAGAAAAGCAGCAAAACCCGAGAAGCAATGCCACAGCTGACCTCAGGACCAGCTGCACTGGCTAATGACCCTCTGGCCCAACACGGACAAATCAGTAGAGACATGAAAGTAAAAGGACACACGTGAGGAGTTGATGAACAGTCTCTTGAGATCCTCCCCTGAAACCTCCCTTAAGATCTCCACCCTTAAAAGCCCTTAGGACAGAGGCCCCAGCACACTCTCCCTTTCCTCCTGCACAGTCAATAAATCCTTGCTCTACTTGCTGCACTTTGCCTTAGTTGTGTTTTTTCCTTTAAGAAGACAAGAATTGAGGTCTCACTATTTTGCCAATAACAGTTCTGGCTGAGAGCATGAATGTGTTAAGGCAATAAATCAAGTGAAAAACAAGGAAAACATGTTAGAGAAAAAGATAATGCTTCAATTGACTTGAAACACTTTTCTTATAATGATATTCCTTCTGTTATTTTGTAGTTTATTGGTCCTTTCCCTTCGACAGCAAGCGGCCAAGTGGCCTGTTGGGTTCCTCCTTCTCACCGAATAAAGCAGTGAGTAGGCAAAGGGAAGCATCTGGCTGTAGACATCACCACTGGGCAGTGAGAAATTTGTTGTGGGAAACTCACATGGCTCATCTGGGGAGTGTGAGATTACAAACAAAATCATTTCCTAAGATTATTCAAAAACATTTAGACTGCCCTTAGGGCTAGTACAGTAATGGAACTAAAGCACAGCCAAAAGATGAGAGAATGAGTATGCATTGCAAATTATGAGGACGTTTTCTACAAAAGTATAAAGAAATCTTTGTACAGCATCATAATAGAGCAGAGATTTCCACTGCCTCTAGGCTTATGTATAATTTCTGAAGAAATTAAACAGCAATCCCACTGCCTTAAACTGGGCTTCGATTATAAGGAAACAGCCTGAAGACAATGAAAATCTTCATTTGCTGAAGGCTTTTTAAGAAGCATGGAATCCCAAGTAATTTGAGTAAAATTGAAAATTAAGAAAGATGGCAAAGAGAAGTCCAAGAATCCAAAAACGATGCCAGAATATCCATGCCCACAAAACTCTTCCCAGTGATCACAAGAGAATCTTGCAGAAATTTATCTAGAACAGCTTTTTATAGACCCAATTCTGTAACTCTTGATTTTTTTGGTTGATGTTTGAGGTAGAAAAGCAGCACTTACATAAAGTGTTGATTAAGGGCTATTGGTGAGGAACGAAGTGGTGACAGTAGATGCTCTGAGAGGAGGGGAAAAATAGAAACAATGAAAAGCAGATAGAATGGCTTTCCAAACACAGCAGACTGGTTGCAGCAGAAGGCGGACAAACATCCTTCTATGCCAGTGGTTCTTAACCTTTTTTGAGGTACTGAACCCACCAGTTTCATATGCACATTCACCGAACCCTTCTTTAGTGATAAATAAAATATGATTTTTTTTTTCCAAATTCAAGACATAGGTATATGTTTTTTTACTGGTGCACAAAATGAGCCATGCATGAACATCACCTTGCTCAAAGAACAAAACCAACAAAATGCATGAACTCACAACAAATTACGGTATTACTTTATTCTGGCCTCTGCGACAGAGGCTTCTCCGAACTCCTGAGACTGACTCATCAAACCCCTGGGGTTCGATAGAACCCAGGTTAAGAACCACTATTCTATGAGTTTCAAGATATTGAGGCAGTTAATGTTTTTCAGCCTGCAAAATAATTTATGTTTATATAATGACATAACTAGGTATTAGGAAAATATATTGGATAAAACATGCATGTTTAAGAAGGAAGATATTTTTTAAAAGTTTTACTTTATAAAATCATGTCAAAAGATTCTAATCAAAATAACTTAAATAAAAGTGAAAGTTTTCAGCTTCTGAAGGAAAGGAGTCACAATGAGATGAGTATTAAGCTTTAGAATCAGAGAGCTTTGTGTGATATCAAGTAAGTTTGATACTGTGTCTTATTTTCCTCATCTGTAAAATGGGATATATGAATGCCTACACAAAAGTGAGTTTGTAATGGAGATTAAATTAATTAAGTGGTCTATTCTAAATATTTGGCACACGGTAGAAATGCAGTATGTGGTTTTATCAGTGAAATCGCAAATCCTCTATAATTTAAGTAAATCATGCATTTTAAATTTCTTATATGATTAGGTAACATTACTCAATAAAATGCTAGAATAACCTAGCTAAGAATTTAACCACATTCCCTGCCCTGTCCAATTTTAGTGCTGTGAACTGTAAGACTTTCAGCTCAGCAGAGAATCAATAATAACCTCTGGGCAGTTGACTCACTACAGTAATTTACATAGGCTCTTGGCTCTATTAACAGATGCAATGCTACATCACATTAAGGAAAGGAAGAAATTAACATAGTACTTGTCAAATACAGTTCTTTACTTTTTAAAAATAGATATGCAACTACTGCATTGTAAGTCAGTATGGTGTTAATGTAGAAATACCAAAATAATTACTCCTTTGTATTTGGCACAAGTTCACAAAGAACTTATATATAATGAACGTTCCAATATTCAAGATCTTTCTGATCTGGAAATATGACAAGTGCATATAGTTCAACCTAATAGCCTCTGAAGCAAAGGTAATTGATTAACTACCTCATTTTATATGTAAAAATGAGACAAGAAATAAATGAATGCGTATTTTGTGTTATGAATTTGTCAAATAGCTTGCATATGGAAAACTATATAAAGAAACATTTTAGGGGAGGACATAAAGTGGTCAGTAGCATTTGCTACCTTCAAGCATAGCTACATATTCAGCAGGTGGTCTCTCCCACTCTGGAATGATTCAAACCTGAACCCCATGAAATTCTTCAACTTCCAAACAGGAGGTCAGTTTATGCTTCCTAACTGATAGTGTGTCCATTTCTAGATTTCACTGCGTCATCACTCTACTTACTATATTTTTGAATTTTTGACTTTTCTGGGCCCTGATAATGATTTCTGACCCAGGTAACTTAGTAGATTAATGGGACTCTTCTTGAATATTATTAAGTAGCTGAGCTATTGACTTGAAGATGATGGAAATTGCTTTTTTTCTCAAATAAGCTCTCAATTTTATTTAGACTTTAGAGACTTTTTCTGGAAACAGTAGGATACCTTGAGGAATTTACTAACTATAGATTTTGGTGTAATAATATTAGCAATTAACAAAGTAGGGTTTTACTAATATCTTTAGAGACTAATAAGCCACAAGGTTCATCAGACTAGGAAGACTTGTACCTTCTTAGTTTAAGAAGCTATTTCACTTAAATAGACTATCCTGCTTCCATTGGCTAATGGTAGAAATTCAGAATCATTATCTAAATTAATTGTTTCATATGCTTGGTCTTTGGATTATTATCAGCTATAATGAAATTACTGAATTGAGAGCAATTATTTGGATGTACTTCGAATATATTCTAACCAAATGCTATGCCTGTCACTCTATTATTTTTTTATTTTTTATTTATTTTTTATTTTTCCAAGGACAGAGAGAATCAGAGAGAGGGATAGATAGGGACAGACAGACAGGAAGGGAGAATGGTGAGAAGCATCAATCATTAGTTTCTCATTTCCCTTGCCCTTGCAACACCATAGTTGTCCATTGATTGCTTTCTCACATGTGCTTTGACCGCAGGCCTTCAGCAGACCAAGGAACCCCTTGCTGGAGCCAGCAACCTTGGGTCAAAGCTGACCAGCTTTTGCTCAAGCCAGATGGGCCCGCGCTCAAGGTGGCAAGCTCTGGGTCTCGAACCCCGGTGGGCTCTTCCGCATCCTAGTCCGACACTCTATCCACTGTGCCACCGCCTGGTCAGGCTATGCCTGTCACTCTAAATGATCACTTAAAAACTACCAAAAGAAAACTGCTGATAAGCCTCAGTGCCATCAAAACAAACCATCTAGAAAAGTTTTAAAATGCCTCATATCTGTATAGCTCGTGCCACCTTAGAATCTGAAAAGTCATTTTGAATACCACTGTTTAACATATCCCAATGCCCCTAGGTTTAAAGGAGAAAGGGAAAGTTTAGAATACTTTTTATAGGTTTTCAAAGCCCATAAACCCTAGAGGCAGAAACTGAGTGCATGTTTCTCATGCCTAGGACTCATGTGTTAGACCAGGCTTTAAAAGTTCAGAGGCCTTGACTCGAGCCACAGAGGTACTCAGAGGAGTGGAGGTGGCACAAGGTCTCTGGATCAGAAGGAGAGAGAGGGCTGAGAAGTGTGTAGAATGTAAAGGCAAATGGTCATTTGAAAGGACTAGCTTTCATCTAGCTCTGCTGGTTGTTGTCCTTTGGAAACGTGGATCCAAGTAAAACCAGATACCATGATTTTCAAATACAGGTTATTTTACACTTTACATAAAATAATCACCTATTTAAATGTAGGTAACAAATTCAAATTTGAATCCCTGTGGATCAAATAAAATGTATCCATGGGCTGTTAGGAAGCCACTTCTGGATGAGATTCTAACATCCTCTGTAGATATATAAATGCTATTAAAAATGAAAATTGTTAATCCTTCATTAATATTTATGACCAATCAAAGGAAATATTAAAATAACTAGGGTATTTTATTAATCAACAGATAGTAGGTGCCCACTAGGTTACCACAACATATTCATTAGTAAGAATATATTTATTATCTTTTTAGTATATAATGAATATTCATATTCATGAGAAAAGGATAGATATATTCACTGCATTTCTGTGGTTTATAAAAAGGTTAGTTGAATGGAGAAAAAAGAATTTCCTGATAGGGTTGTAAATTACTGGGAATAAAATATTAAGAAAGGATCAAAGTTATATATCAGGGATGATTCTATAGAAGCTGAAGGTAGGATAAGAAGATTTTTCAAGCTACATACAGCTCCATGTATTGTTTACTATAGAAAAATGGGAGAGAGGGCAGATAGCATGATGAAAAGAAAATGTGACTATTTTATTATTCTTGATTATGGCTTTCAGATTGCAATACGATGTTCGACAAAGTTGAAATGGGAATTTCAAATAGATGTAAGTTAAGGAAAAAAACCATGGAGGAATATATAGATGCTATGAACTAATTTGTGGTTCCCTGAGGGGTTAGAAGAGAAATTTACAGAATCATCGAGAACAACGCGTCATTTAGCTACTCCAGACAATACCCAGCATTTGTTGGTGGGTAAAGCAAAGAATAAGGAATAAGTGTCCATTTCTATTTCTGGCATTTGATTGCTCTGGGCCCAGAGAAACAGAATGTCACCTTTTGACCTTTTGGCACTTAGGTCACTGGGTATGTTAAAAAAAAAAAAAAAGGGCAATGTGTCTCCCAAGGCCATTTTATGCATCAGTTTGACATCTCTAAACCATGTCCAGATTTTTAAAATTAAGGATACCACAAATGCAATAAATGCTATTCTCTTTATAATTTACAGATTTTTAATGAAGGATTGTGATGGCTAGCTACCAACCAGATTCTTACTAGAATATGCTTGTTTGCTTTACATCTCTGCTCATCCCAGAACCTATTATGTTTATTTCCAAGCAATGTTATTTTTATACACTTTTTCTTTGCATTTAATTTAAATGAGGAAGCAGCTCTAGGCAGCTTCATTATTTAAATTACAGTCTCCGTACTCTCATTTTGAAATTAAGGCATCATATATGTAAGGCTGCAGCTGGGTAAAAAGATGAATATGTTGTGTGCAAAAATCCAGGGTACAGCCATGAAGTGTGAATTATATAAGTGCATTTTCTTTGTATCCTTTACAAGTTCTTCTCTGTTAACTTTGAGTGCAATGTTAACTTCATATTTTAATCATATTCTTACCTTTATTTTTTAGAAAAATGTAACATAAATGAGAAATTTGAAGATTAAAGTTATAGATAAAAATGTACTTACCCTTATGAAAAACAATGCCTTTCCTACATACTCTAATTTTCCATGGGCCTTCAAACCACATCCCCCAAATAAAGGTAAACATGAAAGGAATACACCTTTCACAGAAAAAGCATTCTTTTCTGGTACCTGATGCCTGACTTTCAATAAATTAGATGAGTTCAGATTATTTAATGTAATCTATTATCTAACCTTCTTGGGAATTGACCTCAGTAAGGACAATGTTCTTACAGTTCCCATCAATTCAGTGACATTGAATTACAAAAATATTTTGCATATACACACACATATTCACATATATCTGCATACACTTTTTTTTTTTTACTTTAAAGAATGATATAAAAATCCTAGGCTCTAGAATACAAGCTAGAGAAAAAAGAATTATCTGCAAACACCTGGTTGCATTTTACATATTGAGGCCAACACAAGACATGTACTCTTTAGGGAATATTAAGATATTAGCAAAATCTCACTGGGGAAAGAAATGTTTTTTCAACAAGCCAGCTTTGCAAGTTCTCTCTTCCAAACTAATTCCTACAGACACTGTACCTTCCGGAGAGGTTTGAGCTTGGTCTCCATTATGAAGTCATACTTGCAGAGCTCACAGCAGCGCGTGTCTGAGCTCTTGATCCACTGGTGGAGGCAGGACTGGTGGACGAAACGCAGGGTGCCCGTGCAGCGGCAGGGTGTGATGAGGGGGCTCTCTTCATCCCCTTCACAGTGGCAGATCCTGGGGAAGGACACAGCAGCCAGGATGAGATCTCCCAGAGATCACTTCTCACCAACAGACTTCCTCCCTCGCTCATCCCAGGCTGGATGAGTATGGCAACATCAGCTTTAGAATGCATGAACATTTCATTCCAACTTGGTGCTAGAACTCAATCTATGACCAATATTAATTTTCTTTCATTTGCACAGTCATTGCTGGACTCTCAAATCATGTTAGAAGGCATTAGACACAGGCACATTTCTAAACCAAAGCCAATTTTAACAGCACAGCTATTGAGCTATGACCTCAACTTAATTTATTTAATAGGTGGGTATCTACGGCATTTACTTACTATATATATAAAAGGTATGAATTCTAAATATTCTAAGAAATGTTGTAATCTGCTAACTTTATTCTTTTATTCTGATGATAGTTTTACAGGGGTATGGTGTATGTACAGAGGGTATGCAGGCAGCACCGTAGAATTCTGAAAATGTTCAAATACGTATTACCAGAGAATAAAGGGAATACCGAAAGTCTCAGCTTAGAAGTATTACAAAGATTTTCCCAGGAAGAGGCACATAAATTTGGTCATAATGAATGGCCTACTCAACAATTATCATTGATTAAGTCACAAAATTACATAAAGTTCAAGTACCTGTATAGTAAATCCTATTGTTTTAAATGTTAATTACTACATTTTATAAAAACAATCAGAGTTCAATTAGTATATTGAATTACCATGAATTTTAGTATCATAGATTCACAGTCTATAAAATCTTTATTCACATCCTCAAATTTTAAAAGGTAACTTGTTTACCCCATTGGGTGAGATAAGCTTTCCTTACCTCACAGTTGTGAATTCAAATCTTAGTATTTCAATAATTCTTATGACTTAAACAGCTATTAAAATTGATGATAAATTTAATTAGAAATATTGCCTGAAATCTGTTAGAAATAGGAATGGAACATTAAGAACATAAATATCGAGTTACTTCTTGAAGCTGAGTCGCAGAGACACATTGGAAGAATATTTAAATTGCTGCTAGTGCTCTTTCCTCTTAGGTCTGTATGTTTTACTCTCCAGAAGCCTAAGTTTTAAATAGTGAATTTTTAAAGTCTATGTATCTATCTCGGCTCCCTCACCAGGGGAAATGAAATAGGTGCTCCGATCGTTACAGCAGCAAGAAAGAGGAATTGAAACAACCCTTCCTTAACCTCAAAATAAAGAAGTATGACACAGGGCAGTAATATTCGGAATTTCTTTTTCTTGAGTAAAAGTAAAGTAAGCAAAAAGAAACACTGACTTCTAAAGCCCTAGGGGTGGGAGAGCATAGGTCCGCCTTCCCCTGGACTGAGTTAGGAAGTAACAGTGTTTGTTGTAGCAGCACATATAAAAGGCCGACCTGGTGCTGGCAAACTAAAAATTATCTGAAAGCTTAGTTTTTAATATGAAAACCTGAAATATCCCCTCTTTTCAAAGGTGAATGTCTTACAGATCAGGGCTTATATTGTATCATACTCATTGCCATAAGAGTGTTGGTTCCACCATAGGTGCTCAGTAAATGTTGAGTAAAGGAACTGTTCAGTCAACACATTAAGTCTTACTATAAAAGTGACCAGTGAAAACAAAAGAAAATCTGGGTTTCTAAAACACTTCATTTTGTTGTAATACTTGTTCTTGGAGCTAGCTTTGAAATAATAAATTATATGGCACAAGAGGTTGATATTTCTCAAGTTCTTGAAACTCTTCTCTCCCTGCCTCCCCACAAAGATACTCCCTTACATTAGGGGTCAGCAAACTATGGCCTGATTCTTCCTGCTGCATGTTTTTGTAAATAAAGTTTTATCGGAACACACCCACGCATGTTGTTTGTATTGTTCAGAGCTGCGTGTGTGCACTGTCCCTGCAGAATTGAGAGTTGCTGCAGAGACCATAAGGCTGCAAAGACTGACATATTTACTATTGATCCCTTTACAGAAAACCTCTTCTTAATCCTGCCTTACACATGATGTTTATGAGTTAAAGGTAATGCATGAATATTATCAACAAAAATAAAAACAAATTTTACCCCATCCCTCCAAAATCACATCCACTTCTGCAAGGGAACAGTGGTTAAAAGAAAGGTTACATAGAGAAGCACTCAATAAAAGTGAAAGTTTCTTCTGTCCTGGCATTGAAGTCTGCTGCTCTATGAGCAGTCTGCAAGGGCAGGGCACATACTGTCTTGTTTAAAAAATAAAAACTTGCAGTGAACGCTGTCTGATAATTTATCACCAAAAAATGATTGTGTCAATGAAATACCACTTAGCCATAAAAAAAAATGAAATACTGCCATTTGCGACAACATGGATGGACCTTGAGAATATTAAGCTAAGTGGAATAAGTCAGACAGAAAAAGTCAAGAACCACATGACTTCATTCAACTATTGTGGGATATAAAACTGAAAGCAACAAATAAAAAAAGCAAACAAAAACTCCTAGACACAGATAGCAGTATGGTGGTTGCCCGAGAGAAGGGGGTGGGGAAGTAGTCAAGTGTAAAGGGTCAAATATGTAACGACAGAAGAAGATTTGACTTTGGGGGGTGAACACACAATGCAAGACACAGACGAGGCCTTATAGTACTGTACACTTCAAACCTATGTAATTTTATTAACCAATGTCACCCCAATAAATTTAACTAAAAATGTCAAAAAGAAAACCAGATTGAGTCAAATGCTGCACAGCTGCTAATATGTTCTGAGTCTCTGATTTTTCTACCCACATGAAAAAGGTAATTTATTCATAAATAAATTTAAACAACAAATTTGCTGATTATTGAGTTCAAACTGACCTGAGCAGTTTACTGATTGTATGGGCCAACTTACTGTATCTTATAGACTCCTTTTTAAAAGTTTCTGCTGAAATTGTTACCTGAGACAGCACCAGCAATAACAGTTCTTTTTTCCCATAAAATTAAGATTATTTCCCATAGGAAAAATCAAAAGCTTAGTTCATTTTCATTCCCATTTCACAAGATTTATTTTTACATTAGTTTAGCATTTTGAACTTTTTGTAAATTATTCAACTAATGCTGGGTCCCAAGAGCCTTTTTAAACCATGTTGAAATTGTTCTAAATGAATTTAAGAGCTAACTATAAACTTCAATTATCTATCAAAAATAAAAAATAATGTGATAGTACCATTACAGAAAAAAATTAAAGAATTTGTAAATTGATACAGTTCACAGAAACCACATCTGCTAAATTATAAATGAAAACATAAACATGCTTTTTCTAACAGAATAAAATCATTTTGTGCAGACTAAATGATTTTAATAATAAAATTGCCATGAAAAATATTCATAATTTTGATGAATAATTTTACCTTATGTGAAATTACGGTTTATGATTTGAGTGATTCTATAAAATATTGGTGCTCTTCAATGGTGTCATTTTGGGGGCATTTTAGGATATGAACTGGCCATTTACAGTTTAATCAGCATATGCTGAATCCATATAATTTCTAGCTTTCTGTGAAGAGCAGACCGCAAAATGCTATTTTTCAAATTAAATTTTAAAAATTGTGTGTGTGTATGCACTTAAAAGTTCCTTTTTTTGATGTTTGAGTTTTAAGGAAAGTAGGGCTTTTTTTTGTCTGATGTGTCTTTACATGTCCTCCACATTTCCCCACTCCTTCCCTTACCAGGACTTCTTGGTTCTGGTAGAATAGTCATTTCTTTCTGCATACGTTTTTTAAAATAACTCATCAGTAAAAAAAAATATTCATAAAGACCATAGTGGTTATGTAACTATGATTTTTTTAAAAAAAAATTCATTCATTTGTCATTTCATTAATTTATATTTTCTTGGTTCTTGCTGTATGTAAAGAAAATCAGTTAATAGCATGTAGGGTTAATTGAGAGGGAGAGAAAAGAATCTGCAGGCAGGTATTCGATTTAGGCAGCTATTACAATCATCCAGGTATTAAGACTCTGGAACACAGTGGTGACATAATGGGACACTCTCAGCCTGAACTGTGCAGACATCCCGAGGACCTTGCTTGGTTATGTGCCTGCTGTGGCAGTATTGCACCTTGACAATATGTGACTCTAAAGACAGTCACCCACCTGTAATGTTCAGACAGTATACCATATGCAGGCCTCTCAGCTCCCTCTTCCCACATTCATGCCATATTTCCCTTCTCTTTTGGCAAAACTTTCTGATATATTCCTGCACTTCCCTACCTACCTATTTCTCCAAACTTCTCTCCAACTAAATAATCTTTAAGCACAGGAATTATGGATACTGCTATATTTGTAATGGTTTAATTTGGGTGTTTTTCTTTACTCAAAACTAATCGTCATACTTCAGAATTTGGCACTTAGTCTTTGAATTCACATCACCAAGCAAAAAAAAAGAAAAAAAAAGATGAGAACACATGTTGGTCAGAGCCATATTGAAATGTATTAAGCTGTGGGTGAGCAATCAGTGCTGAAGGAAATGAGTGAGGAGATATATTCTTTCTCCCTTTTTGTAAAATAAAGCAGAGCAGTAAAAGGAAAGCAGACCAGAGAAATTTTTCTTTTCTTTTCTTTCTTTTTTTATTAAGTGAGAGCAGGAGAAGCAGAGAGACAGACTTTCACATGTGCCCACCTGCCATGGGGCAATGCTCTGTCCATCTGGGGCCATGCTCAACATATGAGCTCTTCCTAGCACCTGAGGGGAGGCCTCCCAAAGCCATCATCAGCCCCTGGGGCCAAGTCACTCAAGCCAGTTGAGCCATGGCTGCAGAGGGTTGGGGTAGAGAGAGAGAGAAAGGGAAAGGAAAGGGGTGAAAAAAGAGATGGTTGCTTCTCTTGTGTGCTCTGACCAGGAATCAAACCCAGGACAACCACACACTGGGCTGACACTCAGTGACTCTATCACTGAGCCAATCTGGCAGGGCCTAGTTTTAATTTTCTTTAAAAAATTTTATATTAATTAATTTGAGAGAGAGAGAAACATCAGTTTGTTGTTCCACTTATTTATGCATTCATTAGTTGACTCTTGTATGGGCTCTGACTGGGCATCAAACCCACAACTTGGCCTGTTGGGAGGATGCTCTTATGCACTGAGCTATCATTCAGGGTTATTTTTAATTTTCATTTTATATTATTTTAACAGATTTCTTGTCCATAAAGCAGCAGTGATGTGCCAAAGACAGGTCTTTGTTTAAAAAAAATTGGCAAGAAAATGTCTCATTGTTAAATGAAGATCCTTGAGAAGTTAAAGTATGAGGAAATAAAGTATAGTAGAAAGAAATTGCTTTGGATAAGTGGAAGAATACACAGGAGGGAAAGAGACACATTTTCCTGTGGGCAAGAGGTCGAGGAATAATGAATGATAAGTTAATGTCCAAAGGTGGTGGAAACAGAGCAAATAGCAGAAGCTGGGTCTAGGAGGTCTTATCATCTTCCATGACACAGGAGACAGCATACATGCTAAACAGACACCAGCAAGGCAGAAGGTTAAGGTCTTATAGAGGCTGTAAGTAATTAGAAAATGCCACTTGGAGAACGTGATGGAAAATTAACCAAGCATGAATATTACAACTGTGGAGCAGCCATGGGGTTCCTGGTAAGATTAGACAGCACAAATTTATAGCAGATGCTATGAACACCACTTTGTGACCTGGCAGTGTTCAGCAGTCAGAGAGAATCCTACAGCATCCTCTCATATCTTGAGGTCACTGGGTCAGAAGGACAAACAAGTGAAGCATTCAGGAACATCAGAAAATACCGTGTGAAAACTGTTGCTCATAGTGTCTAGACCAGGGGTCAGAAACCTATGGCTCACAAGCCAGATGTGGCTCTTTTGATGGCTGCAAATGGCTCGCAGACAAATCTTTAATAAAAAAATAATAACGTTAAAAATATAAAACATTCTCATGTATTACAATCCATTCATTTCCTACCACTCATGTTGATGGTTGTGGGTGGCTAGAGCCAATCACAGCTGTCCTCTAGGACACCACCAAATTTTTATTGGTTAATGCATAACATACATGGGTCATTGTGAGGTCAGAAAGTAAACTTCCCTCCTTTTAATCAAGTAGTCAGCTAGCTAATTGCAGAAAAAGATGGATAAAAGGAAAAAAGATGAGGTGTATCGTACTTTTCAGCAGGAATGGACAACAGAGAAACTTGCCTTTGTGGAGAGAGCAGGTTCTGCAGTGTGTCTAATATGCAATGATAAAATTGCATCAATAAAATGGTCAAATATAAAGCGGCACTTCGACACACGCCATACTACATTTGCATCAAAATATCCAGTGAAGGACAGCAGAAAGAAAGCATGTCAAGAGCTACTGTGCAGAGTGCCAGCTAGTCAGCAGCAACTCCGTGTTTGGACCCAACAAAGTGACTGAAATTCGGCTAGCTTTGCTGGTGCTTTAGCAATTGTGAGACATGGAAAGCCATTCACAGATGGGAAGTATGCCTAAACATTCATGCTTGATGTTGCCAGTGAACTTTTTGACGACTTTTCAGATAAAGACAAGATAATCAAACAAATAAAAGACATGCCTCTGTTGGCAAGAACTGTTCACAATCATACCATCATGATGGCAAATCAAATTGAGGCAACACAAGTGAAGGACATAAATGCAGCACCATTCTTTTCTCTCGCTTTGGATGAGTCAACAGACATAAGCCATTTATCCCAGTTCAGTGTGATTGCAAGGTATGCTGTCGGTAACACACTATGTGAGAAAAGTCTTGTTGTTTTGCCTATGAAAGAGACAGTAAGAGGGGAAGATTTATTCAAGTCTTTCACTGAGTTCGCTAAATAAAATATCTACCGATGGATAAACTTATTTTGGTGTGTACTGATGGTAGTCCATGCATGTTGAGGAAAAACAGAGGATTCATAGCGCTTCTTCATGAACATGAAAAGAGACCCATCCTAAGTTTTCACTGCATCCTACATCAGGAGGCACTTTGTGCTCAGATGTGTGGTGAGCAGCTTGGTGAGGTGATGTCGCTGGTCATTCGAGTAGTCAACTTTATTGTAACCTGAGCTTTAAATGATTGCCAGTTTAAAACACTGCTAGATGAAGTTAGGAATAATTATCCTGGTCTGTTTCTGTACAGCAATGTGCATTGGTTGTCAAGAGGGAAGGTGCTCAGCCGTTTCAAGGCTTGTTTGAGCAAAATCCAGACTTTTCTTGAAATGAAAAACGTTGAGCATCCTGAGTTAGCTAACACTGAGTGGCTCCTGAAGTTCTACTATCTCGTGGACATGACTGAACATCTGAACCAGCTCAATGTGAAAATGCAAGGTGTTGGAAATACAGTTTTATCCCTTCAACAAGCAGTGTTTACATTTGAAAACAAGCTGGAACTCTTCATCACTGACATTGAAACAAGTCGTTTAATACACTTTGAAAAACTGGGAGAGTTTAAAAATGTATGCACAGCAAGTGACCCTGCTCAACATCTTGATGTCCAGCAGCTAGCGGGCTTCACATCTAATCTCCTGCAGTCATTCAAAGTGTGCTTTGGAGAATTTCGTGAGCACACTCGTCTTTTTAAGTTCATCCCCCTCCACACAAGTGTGCAGTGGACAGCGCCGACCTGAATTATATCCCCGGTGTTTTCGTCAGAGATTTTGAGCTACAAACTCTGACCTGAAGGCTTCAGACATATGGGTGAATAAGTTCAAGTCACTGAATAAAGATTTGGAAAGACTTGCACGACAGCAAGCAGAGCTGGCGAGCAAACACAAGTGGGGAGAAATGAAAAAACTTCAACCCACAGACCAGCTGATTGTCAAAACTTGGAACGTGCTTCCTGTCACATACCACACACTGCAGCGTGTGAGTATTGCTATCCTGACAATGTTTGGTTCTACGTATGCATGTGAGCAGTCTTTCTCACATCTAAAGAACGTTAAGACAAACCTACGATCACATTTAACGGATGGAAGTCTCAACGCCTGCGTGAAGCTTAACCTCACCATGTATCAACCAGACTACAAAGCCATCAGCAAAACCATGCAGCACTAGAAGTCACATTAATGGTGACTTGGTTAGCAACAGCATAACATCGTTATTAAAAATAATTTAGAGACTTGTTGTACTTTAAAAGTGTTGGTTTTACATAAAATGCACACATTTACTTGTATTTAGTGTTAAACATATTGTATGGCTCTCACGTAATTACATTTTAAAATCTGTGGTGTTCATAGTTCTCTCAGCCAAAAAGTGAGAGTCTAGACCCTTGGTCTAGACTCTCACTGAGCAGGAAGGCCACTGAAACCACCACGTGGTGAATCTGTTATAAGAAAAGCATGGGTTTGAGAGACTGGAAATTGCAATGATGGCAAAGAACTGATTTTGAAAGTGGTAGGAAATAGTATTCCTATTTATATGTAGAGCATTCCTGTCTCTCATATTTGACTTCATATAGCTTGTGTTGTATTTTTTTCCCCATGACATGGAGAAAAATACGGATTAGTTTGGTGATAGAGAATCACAACAAGCAAATCAAACCCTGACTCACACCCTTGCTGTTCTGGTAAACTGGAGAAGTTCTGTTTACTTGTGTGTAAAACAAGGTTAAAAATACCTTATAGCGTGTCGTGAGGATTAAATAAGAAGACTGCAGTACCTGGTACATAGTAGGCAATCAAATGTTGGTTAGTTTTATAATGGATAGTTTGTTAACTTTATCATAGTATTAATACCACTTCACTTTCTTTTTACTTTTTTCTTTTTTGAGAGAGAGAGACAGACAGACAGACAGGAACATACAGATAGAACGGGAGAGAGATGAGAAGCATCAGTTTGTCATTGTTGGCACCTTAGTTGTTCATTGATTACTTTCTCATACATGCCTTGACTGTGGGGGGCTCCGGCCAAACCAGTGACCCTTTGCTCAAGACAGTGACCTTGGCTTCAAGCCAGTGATCTTTGAGCTCAAGCCAGGAATGATGGGGTCATGTCAATGATCCCACAATCAAGGTGGCCACCCTGTGCTCATGCTGGTAAGCCCATGCTCAAGCTCATGACCTTGGGGTTTCAAACCTGGGTCTTCAGCATCCCAGGCCCATGCTCTATCCACTGCACCACTGCCTAGTCAGGCAATACCACTTCAATTTCTACTACAAACTTGGTTTATCTATGTCATTGCTTTCAGTTCTTTGGAACTAATAGCTTTTAGCTGATGGTTTGTAGGTTGTTTAGAGCAATTGCTTGTAAGGCCAAGGTCATGAATTCTGACTCCATACAGGTGAGTTAGCTACTGACATATTTGAATCCGTAGGTCAGTCAGGTTAAAGACATGCTCAAAGCTAGGCGATGGAGTAGGGTCAAACTGGGATTGATTTCAACTTCACTCTTTTATACATTAGATGACCTCAGACAAGTTTTTTAAACAGTTGGTTTTATTAATCTGTAAAATCTTACATGGCTATTATGAGGCTCAAATAGAATAAGATATATGAGAAAATATTGCAAAGTATAAATGTCATCCCAAATCAAGGCATTACTGCCAACCTATAAATAATCAATAAAAATCAACAAAATGGTTGCTAGATAATAAATTCAATTCATTGCAGGGTTTTTATAAAAGCAACTCAATTTTTTATGTCTGCATTTCAGCTTACAGATAGTTATTTTTTATTATAAAGGACTGTGATGTAAAAAAATGGAGATAGTTCCTCTATCTTCCATACTACTCAGATCACTTTTCTGCTAAGCTACCAACACTCTCCTTACAGCCAAACCTAAGGGCTTTTTCTAACTCTCTATCTTTCCTATGTCTTTTCTGCATTGTTAACTAAACTATCCTTCTTCCAACTTATCTCTTTTTTGACTTATATGACATGGCTATTATATTGCTACCCTTAAAGTTGAAAGCAGTGGAATCAGAAGGGCATTAAAATAATTGTAAGGATCAGAATAGTGACTATTTAAGGAGAACAGACTGAAAATGTTAGGATTCTGGAGACTGAGATGGTGAGAAATGATAGGGGAGATATGATCAGAGAGCTTTGATGGTGGAGGTGATAAGGAAATAAGAGGGAATTCAACATATGCAAATTCATGCCTAAGATTCTTCTACTATAATTGAAAATTGTAGGTCAAAGGGACAACCATCTGTTGGGCAGATAAAATATATTATGCTCACTTTGTTAAAGATGGTGCTGCCCATGTGCAAATTTTAAGAGTAAGCTTTCTCTACACCCTTGACTGATTAGATGATGTGGGGTGGTGCACTCTTATGAGGATTATGCCTCAGATAAGTGACTTTGTATCAGAGACTTCCTTGTTTGTAGATTGGATTAAGGGTTTGGATTTCTACACTATAAAGTGGGGCAGGCCGGGAGCTTGCTCTCTCAGTTCCTGAGGTTAGCATTAGAGAGGAGAGCAGATTAATGCCATATGGAGGAGGCCAGGAGAAGCAGCCAAGATGGCGGACTGCTGAGGAAGAAGCCAGTTAATGCAGAGTTTGTGTAGAGAGAAGGAGATGGGGAACAGAGGTGAATAAGACTACTGAGCTACAAACCTTTGATTCTAGGAAACTCGGATAAGTCAGTAGCTTTGTGAGCACTGAGTGAGTGGGTTTTGGAACCCAGTGTGTGTTTCTACTTGCCTGCTGGGTGCAAGCTAGAATTAAAGCTGATTGCTCACCAGTTCTTGGCTCCGTTGTTTCATTACCGACTGTCCAAATCCAATGAGAACCTGCACAGGCCAGGCGGCTGTGATAATGGTCTTGAGCACTGGCTTTACACTATCTAAAGTATGAGTGTAGTCACTTGGGGACAAGTAAAAAGAAATACTAAGTCCCACATTTAACATTAGAAGAAAATAAAAGGTGGGGAAGGGGAAATTTTATGACAGCCTTCTCTGTGAAAGGAAACCTCATCTTGTTCTGTCCCACCACTGGGTCCAATGAATAAAAGCCAAAGGAATAAACAGAGCTTTCCAAAGATAAGCAGAAACAGAAGGGGTAAACTTCTCATCACTGAACATACTCAAGCCCTGATTTCTTGGCTCAGTGGTAGAACATTGGCCCATTGTGTGGTGTCCCGGGTTCGATTTCCGGTCAGGGCACATAGGAGAAGGCACCATCTGCTTCTCCACCCTTCCCTTTCTCTTTTTCTCTCTCTTCCCCTCCTGCATCTTTGGTTTGATTGGCTCAAGCAAGGCCTCAGGCGCTGAGGATTGTTTCATGGCCTCACCTCAGGTGCTAAAATATGGCTCCAGTTGTAATAGAGCAAGGGCCCCAGGTGGGTAGAGCATCACCGCCTAGTGGGCTTGCCGGGTCAGTTCTGGTTGGGGCGCACACAGTAATCTGTCTCTGTCTTCCTTCCTCTCATGGAAAAAAAGAAAGAAAGAAAGTACTCAAGCATAAGTGAGATGATGAAATGGCAGGCAAAGAAAGTGATTTTCAACTGGTGTGCTGCAAGAATTTTTAAAACCTACAATACCTGACAATTTTTTCAGGGGCACTGACCTCTTTTCCCTTTTAGATTGTCAAAAAAATTACAAAGCCAACGTAATAATGGTCATAAGGTGTTAATGAATCAAAATTATACCTATTTTTTGCAATTGCCTTTTGACCCAGCAATCCTACTTCTGGGAATATATATGAAGAAACACAAAAAGTAATTAGAAAGAATATATGTACCCCTATGTTCACTGCAGTGTTTTTTACAGTAGTCAAGATTTAGAAACAACCCAAGTGTCCATCAGTGGATGAGTGGATAAAAAAGCTGTGGCACATTTACCCAATGGAATACTACTCAGTCATAAAAAAGAGGAAATCTTACCTTTTGCAACAGCATGGATGGACTTGGAGATTATTATGCTAGGTGAAATAATCCAGACAAAGAAAGACAAATGCTATATGATCTCACTTATATGTAGAATCTAATGACCAAAATAAACTGATGAACAAAATAGAAACAGAGAAATGGTTACAAGGAACAGACTTACAGTTGTCAGAGGGGAGTGGGGTTGGGGAGCTGGATGGAAAGCAGGTGATGGGATTAAGCAAAAATATACACATATATATATATATATACTTAAATTTACATAATACATAGACACATACAACAGTGTGGTGATAGCCAGAGGGAAAGGGGCTGGGATAAGTGGAGGTGGGCAAAGGGGGATAAATGGGGACAGAAAGAGACTTATCTTTGGGGGATGAGTGCACAATGCAGTGTACAGATGTTTGTTGAGTTCTACACTTGACACCTGTATGGTTTTGTGAACCGGTGTCACCTCAATGAATTCAATAAAAAAAATATACCTATTTTACCTATTTATTTGTCAGATCAGCAAAAAATGTAATACATCTCATGGTGTGTTGTGCCACAGAGTTTTTGTAATTGGCTCATGTGTGCCATGGGATGAAAAGGTTTGAGAATGGCTGTACTGAAGGAACCCAGGCAAGGGAAGACCACATGACCTCACATGTCTTTCCAATGTTGCAATTCTGCATTTTCCCTTTCCCACAGTCTGATTTCTATGTCGCGGTCATTTGCATTTCCCTTCTGGAAGTTCTGTACTGGACCTTTTGTTTCTTTCCTCTCGGCACTGACTACCTTTTTATAGGAAGGTAATCTAGGGCCACAAGTTCTAGCATCACTCCTGGACTTGTGATTTTGAAACATCATCTCCAAAACGAACCTCAGCCTCTCTAACAGCAAGAAATGTCAGCCAGTTCTCTAAGTCTAACGGCAGGGTTACTATTTCTTATATCTCATCAACCCAAAGATGCCATTTTATAAATAGCCAATTCTCTTGGCATGTCTTTATCTTTGGACCTTCCTTGAACCTCAGATTACATATTCAAATTGTCATCAGTACAGCAATATTTTTCTCCTTTAGCGCTTTCCGTATCTTCCTCCTTTTCATCCTCATTGTCATCTCTCCAGTGGTCTTGAATTGTCAACAGGGAGGTAAACTACCTTTAAGGCTTTGCTCCTTCCAAGCCTTTTTTTAAAACACACAGCTGTTCAGATCCTCTGACTATCCCGCCACCCTTTAAAACTCTTTCACCAGCCTAACCAGGCAGTGGCGCAGTGGATAGAGCATCAGACTAGGATGCGGAAGACCCAGGTTCGAGACCCCGAGCTCACCAGCTTTAGCGCAGACCCATCTGGCTTGGTTTGTCAGCTTGGACCCAAGGCCGCTGACTCCAGCAAGGGGTTGCTTGGTCTGCTGAAGGCCTGCGATCAAGGCACATGCAATCAATGAACAACTAAGGTGTTGCGATGACAACAAAAAACTAATGATTGATGCTTCTCACCTCTCTCCGCTCCTGTCTGTCTGTCCTTATCTATCCCTCTCTCTGACTCTCTCTATGTCCCTGTAAAACTCTATCATCAATCACTGAATCCAAATGACCTGATTTTCATATTACCTTCCATAATTAGGATTTACCTTGATTGTTCTATGTATTTCCCATTAATCCCTAACCTGGGGGCATAGTAGCATGGTAAAATTTATCACCTGATAAGCTATGTGTTTTGCCACAAACAAATCTGGATTCTTCTCAGCCTAGAGGGCAGTGGGTATTCAACATAATTAAATGTCAGGATAACCTGGAGATGTTTTCTCTGAACATATGGACACTGATTTATTAATGTCACCCCATTAAAATAAAAATAAACAACTCCTCACAAATTTGATCATATTGTGTGTGTGTCATGATGTGAAATATGTTGGGAAGTCGCTGGTGTGATTGTTAACAATCAACATTGCAATCATAGTTCTTCATATGTATGTCTATTAAATACTTAAATCTTGTCGTTTCAATTTCTTCATCAATTAAACAGGAAAATAGCAGTATCTACTTAATAGGACTGTTTATAAAGATTAAGCTAATTGTCAATAAAGGTTAAAGAGGATTTTTTGAAAGTAACGCTCTGATGGTTATTTCCTTAGCCTATTGCATTCTGGAAATGTCTGCCTTTGAGAATTTCCTCAAATATAATCTCATATCAGCGATATCTCCCTCTCTTGATGCACCTCATCTAAATGTAAGCTATCCACCTGATCTGTGGTGGCGCAGTGGATAAAGCGTTGACCTGGGAACACTGAGGTTGCCAGTTCAAAACCCTGCACTGGTCTGGTCAAGGCACATATGGGAGTTGATGCTTCCAGCTCCTCCCCCCTTTCTCTCTTTCTCTCTCTCACTCTGTGTCTCCTCTCTAAAATGAATAAATAAAAAGAAATTTAATTCAAAAAAAACACTTTTAAATGTAAGCTATCCTAAGACCCCTAGCATTAATGCAATAGCCTCTAGAGCTTCTTTGCATACAATGCTCCTCCATTCTTTTTTTTTTTTTTTAAGACTTAATTCATTTTAGAGAGGAGAGAGAGGGAGATGGGGAGGAGCAGGAAGTATCAACTCCCACCATAAGTGCCTTGACTGGGCAAGCCCAGGGTTTCGAACTGGTGACCTCAGCATTCCATGTTGATGCTTTATCCACTGCGCCACCACAGGTCTGGCGCTCCCCCCATTCTTGAGGTTACATTACTCTTAAATCTTATTCCATACAGTTCTGATCTTTATTGTTTGTTAATTGTTCCACCTATCTAAGTCCTGCTATGATGAGCTGAATAAATTCCTAGTTACTAAATTTTGGGGGCAGGATCTATATATGGGAAGAACAGAACAATAATAAGTATAATTTTTATGATGAGAGTGTTGGAAAGTCACGGTAAAAGTGGCAGCTTACTAGACCATAAATAGCTGGGAATGGTGTAGTATTATTTGAATGTGTGCAGAGCCCAAACCAAAAGAGATAGTTTAGTGAGATGATGTGGCACTTCTCAGAAGTAGTTACCAATTACAAGTTTTGTTTATGTTTCAGGAAAATTAACTTATAATGAAAGCAATAAATGTCTGATCCTTGCACATACCATGAGCTCTTTAAATAGCATTTGAGGAACTAAACTGAGCTATAACAATTTTATACTCTCTCTGAGCACTGAGGAAGTCAAACCGATCTGCTATAAAAAGGAGAAGTGACTTATTTAATAAGCAGAGAAGAAGATGGACAGTATTTAATAAAAGTATTCTTACTAACAGTTATTTCCAGCAACTCTAATTGACATGGAATCAGCATATATTTTTGGATTTATAATAAAAACATTTTATAAATCAGAGTTTTAAGATTTTTCTTTAAAGAAATGAGGATAAGCATTATAAGCTATCATTTAGCCTGAGATTAAAACTATCTTGTAAACTCTAATTAAAAGTACAGTTGTGACATACGAATAAAATTATTTTATAGATAGCTGATACTTTTTTTGCAATCATAAGACTGGGCATTCTGAATCTACAATCTTCTTGACATCTACGGATGAGTGAGAACTTTTCACACACACACGTGATTTTGTGAAGTGTTTTCTTTTCTCAAAGGAATATATTCAACTCAAAAAACCCTGCCACATAGCATGACTTCCTGAGTTTAATTTCATGCCCTAATTTGTCATCATTGACTCAGTCAAAACCTCAGACCATCTGCACAGGGCTGGAGGGAATGATCAACAACAAAGACAATGGCACAGCAAAGTCCCTGGCTCCTAATTTGATCCTGGAGCGGATCCAAAGTCACAACTAATCAGCTGCATTTTCTTCCCACTAGATATTACACTGATGGAAAACAGTGGAGAGGAAAATGATCGCCTTGCTGTGCCAATAACAGAAGCTGAGGAGGCCCAGTCTGGTTTGAATTCAAAGGCATTGTGGTGGTGTGAGCTTTTATGGGTTGGGAAGATTCTTTTTGGATTGCTCCTCTGGTGGCCCTCATCACCTCTGGTTATGCTTCAATTCTATTGATAACAAAAGTGTAAATACTGATTGGGATTGAGGATTCTCACATGGACTCTTCTGTTGTCATCCAGCCTAGTGATTCCAGTTTCATAATGGGCTAGGCCCCCTTTGAAGACCTTCTGAAGTCTCATACAAGTTCATGGAATACATTAGATATTAGTCCCCTACATGATGGCATGTGTTTCCCTAAGGTCCCCAGCCCCAAGTACCCAACAACAGAATAGATCTTCTTCATTAGTCTTAGGGTCAACTCAAACTGTCCAAATCCTCCAAGTCAGAAGAGATCCAAATATGGACTATTCCCTTTGGGATAAGTCTTCCCCTGTTAACCATCATTGCCACCCTAACCATACTTTGATGGAGAGCTCAGAGAACAGGCTACTTCTGGGAAAAGGAACTGATGTTCCCCAATGGTATTTACCTTTTCAGATTTCACCTTATAATTTTGAGGACATATAGATGTGTAAATAGATAATAACCACTAAGTGAATGTCCTTGTGTAATGATTTTCTCTATATTCTCACACATTGCAAACATGCATTTTTGCTTTGAGATCTTTTAGGGTTTGTTTGTAATATTGACAAAATAAGAGATATTTCTATGTAGTTATTCTTACAATTATTAGGTTCAATTTTATTGCCTGCAAGTGGTGAAAAGGAAAAACAAAAGGACCAATAATACACACTCATTTGCTGTGTCAATATAAATAAATATATTTAGTCAGATGCAGAGTAGGGCTTTGGTACATCCATAATACCAGACCTATCAGGAAAATCATCATTATTATTTTAAAATCTTTTTTATTTCTGCATGTGGCAGACACTGTTAATTCAAACTGATCGTTTGATAGCTCTTTCTTTGTGATTGCTACGTGTTTGAATGCTCATAACCTCATTCTCAACCATGACTTCCTTCTGTTTTCTTGTCCATTCATTAATCTTATCTGACTGAGCACTACATCAAAGGAAGACTCAAGTTTCATGGATAACTGACAAAGTAATTCTTTTAATTTCAGATAACCAAGAATACATTGAATGAATTAGAAATAGGCTTCTGCATATGAATTCTTCTATAGAGACAAGTAAGTGTCTTGGCAAAATATTGATGTTTTAAGGTCCAGCCATTCTGAGTGAGAATGGCCAGTCTTTATTCATTCATTCCCTTTTTTATTCATTGTTTATTTATCTACTTAATCATTCTCTCAAGAAATAATTTGTTGCATATGTACTATGTGTGAGGTTATACAAGGTGCTGTAAGGAATAAAAGGATAGATAAGTCTCAGTCTTTGTGACCTCCAAGGAGCTTATACTCTGATAGTTTATAAATTGGACAGTTGTACAACTAACTAGAATCCAGGTTACAATCTAATGTCTGTCTTGTCAAGTGCTGTTATATGCAAGGGAAATAAAGATAAAGTATAGATTAAAGGTCAGGTGCTGGTTAAACCTAATAGAAGGTGTAGTTTGTGAAATAAAATTTGATCCTGGGAGGAAATTTGGAAGATGGAGATAGAAATTGGTAGAACACTGCAGACATAGAAGATATTTTCAGTGACTTCTTAGATGCAGAACAAACCAGGTAATTGGGTCAAATATGTGGAAAGGAATGGAAAAACTTGTGTGAGATGTCATGCTGAAAAATAAAGTAAGATTGTGGAGAGCCTAAAATACATTTCCTTCATCCATTGCCAACATGCACATGCACACACTCACACACACACACACACACACACACGTACATGTATAAAAGTTTTAACTGTATTCAGTTGGGGTGGGAACTTACTAAAAAAATTGAGGAAGAATGTACGATTATTAAAAAAAAAACTAATCTAGCTATGTCATCTCATAAATTAGAAAGAAAAAGAAGAGAATTGTTGTAATAGTTAAGGTCCATGGTAATAAGAACAAGAAGTAGTGTAATAGTCACGAGAATGGAAAAAGAGAATGAGAGACTATAGTAGTATAGTTGGAAGAACTCAGGCATCAGTTTGGGACGAGGAGGGGGATGAGCAGTGGGAGAATGGGAGTTAAGGACAGATTACACTGACTGTAGCTTTTCAAGACAGATGCTCAAGATTAATCTATTTACAGGACTTCTGAGTATTTGTTTGTCACCCCAGGGATCACTTTAAACCATAATCTTCATAATTTAATTTTTAACTTTGTCACGCTGTATGGAAACAGTTATTTTGAAAAGTAGAAGCAAGTAATTTTGCACTTTCTCACAGATGTTACCATCTTGAATTTGAGATATTTCAGTGAATAATCATATTTGAAAAATATTTTTCCAAACAGTGGTTGAATTATCAATAAAAACTGTTTCAAGAAGTAATTAGCCTGACCAGGCAGTGGCTCAGTGGATACAGTGTCAACCTGGAATGCTATAAACCCAGGTTCGAAACCTCGTGGTCGCAGGCTAGAGTGAGGGCTCACCAGCTTGAGCACGGGGCCGCTGGCTTGAGCATGGGATCATAGACATGACCGCATGGTCGCTGGCTTGAGCCCAAAGGTCACTGGCTTGAGACCAAGGTCTCTGGTTTGATCAAGGGGTCACTGGCTTGGCTGGAGCCCTCCAGTCAAGGCACACATGAGAAAGCAATCAATGAACAACTAAGGTGCCTCAACTTTGAGTTGATGCTTCTCATCTTTCTTCTTCTGGTCTGTCTGTCCCTGTCTGTCTTTCTGTCTCTTGAAAAATAAAGAAATAATTATATATCAAATATATAGTTCTACTATATACACATAATTAATAATGTGGTTCCTTACTTCCTCTTTCTAATTCATATTTTCTTGTGTAAGTATATTCAGAATGATTCTTTTACCATTTGTTTCTTCCAGTCATTTGTTTCTCTATCATAGACAGAAAGTACAATTTTTGGGAACTAAGTTAAAATACCTTATAAAAATAAAATTATATTTTATTCAGAATCCTGAGAGAACAGAATTTCTATTTAGACATAAAATTTTAAGATTATTTTTTTTCTGACAGGTTTCATTCTTCCAAAACTAAGTGTAGAACTTTGTATCTTATCATTGAGAGACATAACTCAAGGTAAAATATAATCCTATTAAAATTATATGTATAAAAAGATTTAAAATATATCAAAATCTGAATAATTAAGGTTAAAGTGGTTTTCTCTATTTCAACTTTTCTTTACAATAACCACTACTACTCTAATAAGCACTAAATGAAATACTAAAATAAAGTAAAAATAGAGAGATTTAAGAATACTTTTCCAATTCTACTTCACTTTCTTTTACCTTATTTTCTGGTAAGTTAACAAATTTGTAAATATTAGATTTATATACCTGAACAATGTGGGAAAAGTGCCTTGTTTTCATTGTCAGACACTGGGAATTGCTTTCCTGTCCCCCTCCTGTCTAGCTTCAGGAGACACCATTATAGGTTACAGAGTAACCAAAGGATTTCCATATAACAATCATTTGTATTTCAATAGCAATATAAACTGAAGGTATTAACCCTGTCCATGAGAGTCTCCATTCTATACCCAAAGTACTTATTCGTTGGAAACACAGAAAAGTATAAATATTTTCCCCCATCTTCACTCCACCCACAAAGACCAATATTAGGAATAACTTCTTTTATCTGAATTTAAGTATTTAAACCTTGCTATTTTGGGCCAGGTACGGTCTACATCTATGACCTATGCAAGTATGTGTATTCAGACACTCCATTAGGTATATGAGGTTCTGTTTCAGTTTCTTAGAAGCAGAATCCAATTTACCCAGTTGATTACTGGCTGCAAGGGGGATCTTTAGCTCCATTATTAGCATTTAAACTGGCTGGATTTGTGTGGGTGTCTGAACTTCCTCAATTCTCTTCACCATCCATTGAGTCTTTCTCAAAGTCTCGCCTTCCCTTGTGTACTTATATTTTCATTATCTTTTGATCTTTCTCTTTCTTAGGAAGAACTTTTTAAATTATAAAATAATTTAAATGATGAATTGATATCATTTTTCCTCCACACCTAATATGAATGGATTTAAATAATTATGTATGCCAGGTGCAATCATTACATTTAGCTCTTCCCTGATACCTTTGCCTTTCTGTTATGTCTCTGAAGCAGCTGTCTTTACTTCAAAATAGAAATAATAAAAATGTTTTAAATGTATGACTTCAATTTAGAGTCAATGAAAGGTAAAGTAGACCTTTTATTTTCATGTGCAAATTATGAAACTGAAAAGTGCAAGTGCTATTGTACAAATCTCAAGTATGGTGTTGCACTAACACAATGCAAAATAAATAAGGAGTAGATCACTTTTGGAGTACGAGTGTACACACGTCTATGCAATACATATATATATGTGTGTATATATATATACACACACACACACATACACACACATCACGGGTGTGTATTGCATGCTATAGAGTTGGCACCAACTTCTGGAAACCCTATGTTCGAGTAATCTCCACAGTGTCCTGTCCTCAACAGCCCTGCTCAACTCCTGTAGACTCATGTCTATGGCCTCCTTTATGGGGTCGGTCCACCCCATATTTGGCCTTTTATTCTTACCAGCATAAGCAGGGTGGGGCAAAAGTAGGATTAGAGTTGTTTGTATAGAAAAAAATACAATAATAAATAAATAATAATACAAGAATAAACTGTTCTGTGTACTCACAACTGTTAACCTACTTTTGCCCTACCTCATAAATACATATATATGCATGTGTGTGTATATATATGTATGTATATATACATATATAGTTGTCCCTCAGTATCTTCAGGGGAGGTTCCAGAATCCCCCATGGATACCAAAATCCATGGATGCTCAAGCCATTTAAGAAAAATGGAGTAGTATTTGCATATAATCTACACAATCTACTCATAGATTTTAAACCATGTCTACATTATTTATAATACTTAATTGAATGTGTGATGCATATAGCTGTTTTACTGTATTGTTTAGGGAACAACAAGAAAAAAAGTTGGTACCTATTCAGTACAGACCCAACCATGGTAGGCCTAACTACATAGTGCACAGCAGAAACAATAAAACTTTATTTTTTTCAAATATTTTGATCCATGGTTGGTTGAATCATCATATTCATAACCCATGGATATGGAAGGCCAACTGTATAACATATATATACATATACATATATGTATGTATATAGAGTATATTTTTACCATCTATTTAGCCCACTGTACCATGAACACACTTTATTACAACTGTGTGTTTTCTTATCTGTAGTCTCTAGTTTCATGGTTCTCATGCGTGCATCAGACACACATAGTGGGCTAGCTACAACTCAGATGGCTGAGTCCCACTTGGAGGGTTTCTAAATCAATAGGTCCTGGTTAGGGCCCAATAATGCATGTTTAACAAGTCCCCATGTAATTGTGATGCTACTGGTGCAGGCACTATACTTTGAGAGCCATGGATTTAGGTTTAGTTAGTTTGTTTGTTTTTAACTATAGTGTCATTTAGAAGGGAACTGCAAATAGATGGAAAATTTGAAGTTTAATCCAAGATAAAAGCTGTTCAAAGCAACTATCTTCTATCTCTACCAGTAGAGTTGTCAAGTTTGTGAATCACTGTTAAATAATCTCAACAGTTGTTGCTCATCACCGGGCTCCATTCTAGTGTGTCCAGACTGTAGAAGTGCTGACAAGTGGTTCTCGCGATATATGTGTATATCATCCTGGCTTCAACTGGTCCATTTGACATTGGACTAAAATCAGTGATTCTCAGCCCTGGGTGCTCATTAAAATCATCTGGACACAAAAAATGTACCCATGCTGAGACATCACTTCTGAAAGATATCAATGAGGTTCTGGCAGCAAATATATTTTTAACATCTCAGGTGAGTCTACTATGCAGCCCAGACTGAGAACCACTAGGTGGGGTGGTAATCTCTCTGACCCTTGCTAGTCTAACTGGTACAGATATGAGGCTTTGGAATGCTGACTGGAAGCAGGACTCTTCTGATGCATGAAGCATTTTGATAGTGTCTACGACTTCTATTTCATTATAGTTATTTTTATTTCTTTATTGCTCTTTTAATTTTTCATCATTACTATCTTACAGAGTGGCAAAACATCTTCATTGGGTTGTGAGCACCTTGGATCAAAGAGTTATAAATTAGCTTAGGTCAAAGAGCCTGTAAAGATGCCAGAATTTTTTAAGTTGAGGCTCAGAAGGGCCAAATAAGGACAAAGTCATGCAAGTGAGACGAAAAACAGAGTGGCTTTGATTAGGCACTTGCTAGATAACCGCAAGGGAACATAGAAAATATTCAGCGTAATGTCTAAAGTAAAATCCATCTCCCAGAAGCTTCCCAAACACAGGAATTCCTGGACTATGGCATCTTCAGTGCTTCCTGGGCCTGGCAGTGAATAAAGAGGAGCTAACGGGCTCTGGAATTCTTTTTTGCATCTGACAGAGCTGGGAAAGACAACATTGTGCTGAGTCTCAGACGGTCAGAGCACTAGGAACAAAAGTCAACCCACCAAGGCTGTCCCAGGGGTATTGAAATTTCTGAACCAAATCAAACACTGGTGTTTAAAATTTACCTCTGTCTGAGGACAATTGCAGAAGACTTGAAATGAATGTATAACTACTGTGCAACAGTTAAAAGGAAGATAAGAACCTAAATGATAATTAGGAATGGAGGAAATGTTCAAGCTATAAATAAAGCCTCAGAGATAAATCATAATTTGGAGGCAGCAAGCACTGTATTCAATATTTATTATTTAAAAATACACAGTGTTCATTTTCTATTTGCATAAATATATAACAGACCTGAATTTAATATATGCATAATGGTTTAAAATGAATTTGTGTGCATGAGAGAAGAGACAGGGTGTTTCTGTTTTCCTTTCTCTTTTCTTGTGAGAAAAAGAAGAAATTTCATATTTCTAAACAGATGGAGGGTCATTAAAAAAAGCACATTGTTCAAAATAACTGTATAGGAGTGGGCAAAAGTAGGTTGACAGTTGTTTGTATGGAAAACAATAATTAATAAATAATAATACAAGAATAAACTTGTGTTTTGTGAACTCACAACTATAAAGCTACTTCTTCCCACCCCTGGACTGTTATTTTTTTTAAAGCTCAAAGCATAATGTTTTAAAATTAAGAAGTAGATAAGCTCTAATTGATATTTTTTATTTAGTATTTTGCACTTTGGTATATTTGGGCACAACAAACTTAGAAATTAACAAAAAAGAGAGATAAAAACAGCACAGTCTAAACAGCTTTATAACCTGCAAATACTAGCATCATGTCTGAAGGAGCATCATGCTTCTACATACTTTGCCTGAAATTTTCTGAGATTGTAAATTTCCTGACTGATAGTCAAATCTATGGTAAGATAGTTTTATAAACAAAAAAGAGTTTATCTTTTTCTTTGTAAAAAACAAGTTGTTAAATATTTGGCCTGTAAAACACATGCTATTTCCAAAATTAAGAGTGACCTACTTTGCCAAATTTGAAGGTAATTAATCAAACCCACTTGGTTTTGGTCATGTAAGGTAATTTACCAGTCAAGACAATCAGTATTATTGATGACACTGTCATTCCAAAAAGATTATCTTCCAAAATTGAGAACAATTAGAGAAAAGCAAAAACCTGCCAAGAACAAGGTATGTCTTTGAAAGATATATATGAAAATACAGTGTGTCCATAAAGTCATGACCGGTCACCGGTCAAAAGTGCACCATGACTTTACGGACACGCTGTATATTAAATAATGGCATTTCTACAATCTTTTCAAGTTATTTCTCTCATAAGTTTTATGCATACATATACCAGTGACAAAATAGAAATTACTGAGATAAATACTAATAGACTGTGTGAAATCACACTAAATGTTTATAACATTTCAATGTGTTGTTAAAAATGATTTTTCTTTTCTTTGTTGGAGAAACTTGACTCTGTAAAATAAAGGCACATGGTGTATATCTGAATTTTTACTGAGAACTACAATAAAGAATATTATTCACTTCAAGAAAAGAAATAGTTCTAAAACTTCATATTATACTAGTATTACATACATTTATAATGCACATCCACTTTTCTTCTTCTTTTTTTTACCATATAAATGAAGAGAGAAACATTTTACTTTGTGAAAATGTGACCACTTTGCATAGAGAGAAAGCAATAGTTGAAAGTGAGACCTGGTGTTTTTTGTTGGGTAATCCCAAGTAACTCTTTTCTGGCATGTTACTAAGAGTGTTCAAAGCTGTATTTCCTACCAACTCAGCTGTTCTTAAAATGAACAGGAGAAAGTTTGTTATTAATTCCTATGAGACTCAGAGAAAGAAAGACAAAGACATAAGAAAGAGAATAAATTTGGGAACTTTCTTGAGAATCTGTTACCTCTTGCAAATGAAGTTTCTCACAGGTTCCTTAGGAAGACCTTTCTCACCTGAATATTGAGGATTTTGAACAGCTTATTTTTTACTCATGGAATGGACTTTTAAAATAGAACATCATAAAATTAAATACCAGTCTCATTTTTGTGTGGAAAAAGAAATAAGTAACAGAATGAGTAACAAAAGTAAAAAAATAAAACTATTACTGAGTAAATAGAAATCTAGGGCTAGCAGGTAGAAAATACAAGAACACAGGCTGATTAAATATTGGAAAGACTGTTCTCATAATTAGAGACTACGAAAGGAAAGAGGAAGTCCCAGGAATGATATGTCCAAAGAACAGGTAGATAATGTGTGTGGATGTTCCAAAGGTCTTCAACGAGCAGATGGGAAAGTGAACCATGTGATTTGTGACTCTATGAATCCACTCTTCCCAGTGGCTATAAATATTGAAAAAAAAACAACTACTCACTGAAATGTTATTCTACTTTAAAAATCTTAGTTGAACAGCATATTTTTCTTAGTTTTTAAATTTCAAGTTTATCTGGGGAGATATAAAACTATGCTAAATGTAAAATTTAGATGTTTCATAATGTCACTCCCATAGTTCCATGTTCAATTGCCTTCGTTGGTTGCATCTGCATTTAAATGATATGTGATGGAGGTAAATTATACTTCCTGCAGTCTTTGGCCACATAAATTCATAGTTATGAACTTCAACAGAACTTTCAATAATGTTTTTCTATCTTATTATGCTTAGCATTGCCAGACTTAATAAAAATATACAGGATGCCCAATTACATTTGAATTTCAGATAAACAACAAATATTTTTTGGTATGAATATGCCCTAATAAAAAATATTTGTTGTTTATATGAAATTCAAATTTCATCACATGTTTGACCCTGCAACCAATCCCCTTTCTACAAAGCCATCAGAAAGCAACTCTAATAAACTATAGATCCACATTTATCCATATTTATCATATCCTCTTTACTTCTATTGTAAAAAAAAAAAAGGCATACCTATTTTTCTGCCATGGCAAGCTTTCTACTTTTGAGTTTTGACTCCCATCCTTTCTTAACTACTCAATGGGAACTTAATACATAAAAGTCCTCTCAGTTTTCTGCATCTTCAATTGTTCTCTCTCTTGCTTTTTCTAAGCTCAATGGTCTCTTCAATTGAAAAGCAAACCTAAAAGACCCCCTAGTTCATCCTTCCTCCATCTAGCACATTTTCTCTGTCCTTTACATGCTCTTGGATCTTTATCCACTCTGTTTTTATCTGATCTTTATCCACTCTGTTTCTTCTATCTGTTGGTTTCTTTTTCTCTTTCAGGGCCATTAAATGTTGCTTTACAACAGGGTTCTTCTTGCCTTCATTTTCTCAGTATGCAACTTTTCCATGGGATAGTTTGACAATCATCACTTACATGCTCAAGACTTCCTTATCGCCATGTAAAGCTGAGATATATTTTGTGAAGTCTAGATCTTTATGTATACTTGCCTCGAAAATATTTTGGATATATTGATATTTGCCATGCATCACAAACTATCAGTCTAAAACTGAACTCAATTTGTTTTTAAATGTCTCTTAGTGTGTCCATTCTCTCAATACTAAATGATATTATAATCTATAGTTTTCTAATGCAGAAACTTGAGATCATATACATATGTAATTTATCATTAAGTCCCATTTGATTTACTTTCAAAATACTTTAAAACTCCATCTACTTCATTTTCTTCTGACAGCCACCATCACCTGTTCCCCAGGACACAGTAATGGCTTTTTAATTGGTTGCTTATAACTACAGGTTTGCACCTTCCAATCTATTTTCCAAAAGAACTTTCCAATCTCGAATAATCTTCCAAAACACAAAAGTGACAGTGTCATTCTTTTGCTTGCAAGTCTACAGAAATTTCCCCTTGTCATTAGAACACCATCCAAACTCCTAACTATAAAGAACTCTGTGACTGTCTGCCCTTGCCCTCCTCCTGCCGGACCATCCTGGAATCCTTCTATACCCTGTCTCACTCATCTCTGGTGGTCACATGTTGCCATATCCTTGTTCTGCAATAGACTATCTCTTCTTTTGCTCAACTTACTCTTACTTCTTCTTTGGGATTCTTCTTAATTGTTAGTTCCTCAGGGAAACCTGCTTTGTACTACTAAATGCAATTGTTCCTTTAGCTTCACTCATGGGTATTTTTTACATTTGTCTGTTTAATTATTTGTCTTACCAACTGAAATATAGATTCATGAGGGATAGGACCATTACTGTACTTTCCACTATATTTCCAGCTTCTAGAACATTGTCTTAATACAGAGTAAATTCCCAAGAAATAGCTGTTCAATGTGTTAATTGAATGAGCACATAGATATAATGACAATGATAAAAAGTGTCAATTTTAAGCATGATTTTCTTAGGAGCTCAAACCTATTATTCAAAAACTACCTAAATCAATTTTACAGATGCTACTGGTTTCTCACAAAGCATGATCCCATTGATCTTGAAAAGGAGTCTTCTGCTATGAACTTTTGGAGTTTTAAAAATTTTCTTTCCATTTTCTCACATCTACTTTAAAATACCTGCAACTTACTAGCATTACACAAGTCAAAATACATATTATTTTACTATTTTCTCAGTCAATTTTTCCTCAAAAAGTTTTTCTTAATGGAGAAATAAGAATATGCCTAATGAAGGCTATAAGAAAATAATAAAAAATACCTTTAAACTTACCGTCCAACCTAGAACTTGAACGTTATCAGGAGTTATTATTTATTTTGGGCTCTTCTTCTTTTATTTATTTATTTTCAAATTTTATTTATTGATTTTAGAGAGACAGAGAGAAGCAATAACTTATTGTTCCACTTAGTTGTGCATCCATCAATCCATTGGGCCAGCCAGTGACCCCTGGGATCAAACTGGTGACCATGGCACTCTGGTACATGCTATATCCACTGTGCCACTGGCCAGGGCTTATGATTGCTTCTTATATGTGCCCTGATCGCATATTGAAGCCATAACCTTGGCATATCTGGATGATGTTCTAACCAAATGAGCTACCTGGCTAGGGCTACTGGGCTTTTCTTCTTTTTAAAAAACTATGGATGTTATTTCATTATTCCCTATTTGTTTTACCCTGAAACACCCAATTCCCATTATCATGCCCATAGTTTTGGCAAGTCTTTGATCTAAGCATTCACTGATTACGAAGTCATCTCAAAAGTTCTGTTGGAGGAATTAAAGCGAGAGTTTTTCTGATCATTGTGAAAGGTATACTCCTACCTTCAAGGAGCTTACTTTATAGGAAAAAGAGAACATATGAGACTATTACAGGAAAACTGAATACTAAATACATGACATTTACAACAAAGATTATGGGAATTCCAAGAAAAAAAGATTACTATGGACCAGAAAAGTTTGAAAAAGCTTTATGGAAAAGGATAAAAATAAAGATAGTGTACCTAGTGTTGGGCATTTGGATAGAACTATAAAGGCTTTTAGGAAGCAAAGAAATGAGTTTGATGGTGGTTAAGTGCTACTGTATATTTTTTGCTCATGATTCTTTTTCCACATTTTCTGGTTTTTGTGCTGCTATTTTTGTTGTTGAAATGTCCTTTCCCCAATTCATACAGTTCTAGAGTCATTGGTTTCCAACAACTACATTTTAAATCCAACTTTCCCACCCAGGAACTTGCTTCAAGCATTATGCCTCATGACCCTGTGACTACGGTATTTCAAGGATGTGACCCAAGGCAGGCTGAGATTTCATGGACAAACTACTAGAAGAGAACATTTATTTTTTCTGTTAGGTCACTGCTGGTAAAATGTAAGTCTGAAGCTATCTCTGGCAACACTGTCCCTTCCCTCTGCTGTGTAGAGGAAGTTTATCTATAGCTGGGAAAAAATGAGAACACACAGAAAAGAAGAGAGAGAGTGAGAGACCACATTGTTTCAGTCTCTGGAGTCCCTAAAGCCATTTGTAGACCTGGATTTTCCATTTCTGTGGCTCACACATGCCTATCTTGCTTAAGCACATTTGAATTAAGTTTGAGCCAGTTTTAACCTTGTGTTAGAGTCCTGCCCAAAGCAGGTAGCTGGCTAAGGGGTGGATGTGGAGAGTAGGACCAAAATGAAACATTGACAATGAGACAGAAGGCACCACAGATCAAAAGCAATCTCTGGAGGAAGAAATTATAGAAATTAGAGACTGGGTATATTCATTGCAGAAGACAACTGTTAAAACTGAAAATTAAGAGAATCTGTTGAGTCAATGACAGAAATGGGGGTAGTTGAGATAAGGAAGTGGGTCTGAAGGAAAACAGCATCCAAACCATGATATCTGAGTTCCTGGTAAAGTTGAGACATTGTCAGTCTATGGTTTTAGCGGGATGACCCACACTATCCTGGTATGACAGTATGAAATACAGAAGAAAAAAAAATCAAACTATGTGTTGTGTCAGCATTCAATAGACTATGATAGAAAACTATAATTATGTTTCCCAAACTCAACCTTTCAATGACCTTTTCTCTTTTCTCTTCCCACTTAAAGCCAAAAGAGAATTTGTAGCATAAAACAGAGGATCTAGAAATGTATTCCCTAGATCAACAACATCTGTATCACCTCAGAACATTCCAGAAATGCAAATACATGGGCCTAACCCTAAAGTAAGGGAATCAGAAACTCTGGGCATACTTCTGGCAATCTTGATTACAAGCCCTGTAGTCGAATGATGTCCATGAATGTTTGAGAACTGCTGGTGTATTCTATACATGTTTGCTCCAAAGAACATGAGGTAACCCCCACTTAGTGCTATTATTTCACACAGTAGGAATCACTCTCTTAGAAAAATTTATTTTCCCTAACTCTAGTCATTCAAAAGCTATGTTGAATGTGTGCTATCTTCCAGGTACTGTGAATACTCCAATGAACAAATATGATACAGTTGATCACAAAAATATCTACATGTTAGTAATTAATTTTATTGAATTTATTGGGGGGACATTGGTTAATAAAATTATATAGGTTTCAGGTGTACAACTCTATAATACATCATCTGCATATTGTATTGTGTGTTCAGTACCCCAAGTCAAGTCTCCTTCCATAACCATTTATCCCCTCTTTACCGACTTCTACCTTCCCCCGGACCTTTCCTTCTTGTAATCCTGTGTCTATGAGTTTTTTATTTGTTTAATCTCTTCACATTTTTCACCCAGCCCCCCAAATCTCATTCCCATGTGTTAGCAATTTAAAATTACGCTACGGAATTGACTCCCAGGTGATCTGAGTATTAGTTAGGGAATCATGAAGGCATCCCAGAAGAAATGACATTTAAACCAAGAAAGAATGAGTAGGAGTTAGTCTGGTGAAGGACAGAGGAGGAAATGTGTAGGCATCCTAGGCCTTAAAAGAGACAGGCCTGGCTACTTTCAGGGAACTGAAGAGAGAGAAGCATGAATAGGTCATTGTTAATGATGGGTATTGAAGTTGGGGGAGCAGGTCTGATAGAGAGATCATGTAGAAACTTATAAATCACATTAAAGATCTTTGAACTTGCAATGGAGGGCAATTAAGAGGCTGTTGAAAAGTTTCAAGCCTGAGCTAACATAATCTAATTCATGTTATTTTAAACATAATTTTTTTCTGTAAAAGAAGGCAAAGCTTTTCCCACTACCCAACTTTGGGGGTAAATCATGGTGATTAAATGTCTTGCACATTATAATTGGCTAAGAGAAACTATGAATAAGGCTTTGTTGAGGTGGGAAACAGCACAGAATGCCCCTGTGGGGACTAAATCCTAGGAACAGAGGAGGAAGGGCTTAGAAGCCTCTGCTTTGTAACTGTGGCTGAGTCTAGTCCTGCCTGTGCATTTCTAAAGAAGCATGAGTGCAGGTTCAAGGCAACTGCTGTTTCTCTCACGGGTCCCCTTTTCCCCCTTCATAGGAGACCCTGGTGCTCAGCTTGTATCCACCTACGGGCTTTTACCCTGTATATATGATCTCACTTAAAGATTTCACCACTTTCCTAGCATCATGGTCACTTCCCTGAGAATCTGTATGTCCTCTCTGACCATGATTATATTTTCATTTTTAATGTCTTTGTGCTATTTTCCTATGCTAATGCATTATCTTAACAACAATTGCAAATATGTAATGCTTTAGTGTTGGTCTGTATATAGTTCAAAAATGCTTGAAAAAGTTCACAGACCTAACCCTGACTGCTCTTCTGTGTTTTGGTGACATGTCTCATATTATCTGCTGAACAGGTGATCCTTGAATGTCACTGTGACAACAAATAGTCTCCCTTAGTTGAACCCATCAGCTCTTTCCCAAACCAACTTGCTTCTTACCTTCTCTGCCTTTGTCAGTAACATCAGAATGTACTGTTTCCCAGGTTCCAAGGTTTGGAGTCATTATTGATTCCTTTGTCTTATGCTGTCACCAATTCCAAGTACTAAGATTGTTCCCAATTACCTGGTAGAATGGAAGTATGCTGATGTTTCCCTTGTCATTACCCTGCATCATCCTAATCCTAGTCACTTCAAAGTGTAAGACTTCTACCACATACCAACTAATTATCCTAAATCAGTGGTTCTTAACCTTTTCTGAGGTACCGAACTCACCAGTTTCATATGTGCATTCACTGAACCCTTCTTTAGTGATAAATAAAATATGACTTTTTTTCCAAATTCAAGACATAGGTATATGTTTTTTTTACTGGTGCACAAAATGAGTCGTGCATGAACATCACCTTGCTCAAAGAACAAAACCAACAAAGTGCATGAACTCACAACAAATTACGGTATTACTTTATTCTGGCTTCCACGGCAGAGGCTTCTCCGAACCCCTGAGACCAACTCATCGAACCCATAGGGTTCGATAGAACTCAGGTTAAGAACCACTGTCCTAAATTTAGGTTCCTTTCCCAATACACCTTAAGGATACTGTGACTACTCTCTCTATATATTATTCTTCATCGAGCCTATTTTATTTAGCAAGGGCTATTTTGCATTATTTTTTGAAGTGGAATCTTCTCTTCTTCTTAAAAGAATAGTGTGTAGAAGCCTATTACATATGAGAGATAATTATAACACTTCTCTGGTTGAAGACGGGCTAAAGGGAGCACAACCCCCTTAATCTGTCCTCAACTTTCAAGGCAGCCTCTTTGACACCAAGAGGCTCATTGAGGCAGTTTGAAGATAAGGATGTACAGAAAATAGTTGAACTCCTTGGAAGAATATGCATGTTTTACTCATAATATCCTTTAAATAATTTATTTGCTATCAATCTATGCAAGTCTTCCAATCTAGTCACTCAAATTCACACAAAATTCTTTTTTTTGTGTGTGACAGAGACAGAGACAGAGACACAGAGAGAAAGGCAGACAGGAAGGGAGAGAGATGAGAAGCATCAATTCTTCATTGCAGCACCTTAGTTGTTTTTGACTGTCCTCTCATATGTGCCTTGATCGGGGTGCCACAGCAGACTGAATGATTCCTTGCTCAAGTCAGCAACTTTGGGCTCAAGCTGGTGGGCCTTGTTCAAACCAGATGAGCCTGCACTGAAGCCAGAGACCTCAGGGCCTTGAACCAGGATCCTCCATGTCCCAGTCCAATGCTCCATCCACTGCACCACCACCTGGTTAGGCTCACACAAAATTCTTAAGCACACAGTGACATTCCTGCATTCTGTTCCGGTCACAGTAATTTCCCTGAACAGAGTGCCCGGGATGCTATCCATGCATCTCAGCCAATCTAAACTCTACTTTTCTCAGTCCCAATAATCTCCCTTTTCAGGAGTTCCCAGAGTGTTCCAGCTCTTATCACTTTTTCTGTCTACAAATTTCTGCATTATTCCTCTTTTAAATTCACCCCATATGCCTTGAGGTTCTATCTTTTCAGTATGTGTTCAATTTCTTCTAATAAAGAATAGTCCAGTTAAGGGAAGAGTCAAGTTTTCTGTTACTTTTCATCCTAGGCATGTAGCACAATAGGTTGTCCTCAGTATTTGCTTAATGGGTATATTTTGATGGTAACTCACAGCAAGAAATAATAACTATAGGCCCATCGATCTCACTTTCACTAATAGAAGTCTAAGGGAAATATCTGTCTTTGGAAATGTTTCTCCAGTGCAGTGCTTTTAAGTTATAAGAACTATCCACTACGGCTTTAATTGCAAGCATTACTTTTCCCGCCAACTACCATTAAGCCAACAACCAGCTTCTTTGACTGTCTTTCATTAAATTATGTTGGAAGTAGATTTGGGGAGTTGACAACAGCTGGTTGCAAGTGGGGAGTTCTTAGTCTAGACCAGAAATAGAGTTTCATTCTATCACCCAGCCTTTTAGCTAAGCCACACTTAAATCATATTCAAGAGATTATAGGAAACTCATCTCAAGCTATAAATCAAATGATGTCACTTCTCTTTAAATCACTTAGCATGTCTTATTTGGCCCTCTCCACATCTCAGTTCTCATCTCTGTCTCCCTCCCCCTTCACTCACCGCACCCTGGCCACAGCAGCCTGCTTTCAGTTCCTTGGTTTACAAAATTCCTTCCCTCAACCTGGCTTCATGGAGTGGCACTCTTCCTGGATGGTCCTTCCTGCTTCTCTCCTTGATCAATCCTGTTATTCTTTGAGCCCCAGTTAGCTTGTCACTTCCTTAAGAGAGTTTTCCTCTTGATCTCCCAAAAATAAGGAAAGCTTCCTTGTTATGTGTCTCATACCCCTATCAAAATCATAATTATATATAACAATGAAATAGTTGTGTTGTGATCCCCATCCAACTGCAAGCTAAGAGGTCAGAGACTATGCACAGCTCATGCATTATGATGTTTTCAAGCCTAGAATAAAACCTGATGCATAACAGTTGCTTGAATGAGTAAATAAACATTTTATGAATGACTGGCTTATAAAACTTTCAGGGAAACAAACCACTCTACTATAACTTACATCCAGAATTAAATTCTCCCCATGTCCTGCCCTGAATGAACACAGGCTGTATTCTCTGGGGTCACACCATTCACATGAAACACACATACATTGTTTTTAAAAGTAACTTCAATTTGCAAATAAGCAAGCCCAAAGCATATACTTAAATAACTGGGTTCAATATGAAAGTTGAACAATATGTTTTGTTTAAAGTTGTCTCCTTTGTGAATAACAGCATAGAAATGTACGGCGGGGCAAAAAGTGCAAGAAAACAGTTTGAAAGCTATGAAATATCTGCACGTTGAGACCTTTTGGTACACGATTATCACTAAAGTTAATGTGGGCTCCTTCCAGGAAGGTCCCAGCACCCCCACTGATGTATCCAAGACCTGTTTCTGTATCCTTTAGGTCTTAAATCACCCTTCTGAGTCAACCAACTAGAGAATAAATTAGCACCAACTGGAGAGGAGATTTTTCTGATCTTAAAAACCCCACACCTTGATTTTGCATTGAAGAGTCTAAAGTTTCATACATCCTTACTGATGTTTCCTCCACTAGTCCCGTCTTAACTAGAATGGTACAAGACTCAACTGGTTTGTAAGTGCCTTTACTAGAATAAACCATTATTCATTTAAAAGAAAAAAAGGAAAAGGGGACATCGAATTCTATTTTTTTTCTCAGACTCACCTTTTTTCATTTTGTCAGCTTGTAACCAACCAGACAAATAACAGCATGAATAAATGTTACATTTTAAGGGAAGGGGTCAGACCCACCTAACTCACAGCAGGAAGAAATACATTTGCATGGCATTGAGCCTTTTCTATAGGGACTGACCTGCACACTTTGAAATTACCGGGCCCATCACGGCAGGTGGCAGAGTTATTCACCTGGAACCCTGCATGGTGCACAGACTCGCTGCCTTCTGGTGCTGCCAGTACTGCAGCGCATACCTCTGTTTTTGAAAATCGTTTCTTGCTTGTCTTATTTGGCCTAAGACTATACGACAGCTGTGGGTCCCTGTGGTGGTATTTGCCCTCGCTTTCTTCACGGCTCCTTGAGGATCTCTGAATCTCATAGGATCCTCCAGGCAGCGAAGGACTGCACTCTTGGTAGCATGGGCCATTTCCTCTGCGGAGATTTAAAGAGCAACTCTCACATTCATTCTTCTCTCCTTGTTTTCCACCTTTGGATCCCAAATTTACCAGATCATTGTCATTGGGGGAAGAAGACCCATCCAAGTTTCCACGTGACTTATTGTTATTTCTCCTTCTTCGTGACAGTCGAAATTTCACCTGGGCTCTCCTTTTTTCCTGATGCCAATGACTGTCATCTAGGGAAGATGAATCTGAAGAGTCTGTGCAAAGCTCACTCCATCTGGGGCTGGAGATTTGCAGGTGAAAATCATTTCTTCTCCCTTTTACTTGTTCTTCTGCATGCTCATACCTCTCAGAGGCCTTTCTCCTTCTCCGAGGCCTCTGTTTTACTGATTTCTTACCAGACTCCTTCCTAGCAGGGCTCAACACCATGACAGGGGTGCATTGCTCAAATGCATCTTCTGACATGTCATGCAAGATGGCAGATCTAAACAAAGTGGCAGGCAAAGGATGGGAATGGGAATGGAGAGGACAGCCATGGGGAAACAGAGAAAGAGAGAATGATGAAAATTATAGCGTGGACCAGAGTTGGTAAATAAAGAGCAAATGAAGAAAATACACTAAAGAAAAAAAAACAAGCCAGTATAAATGAACTATGGACAACATAAGGCAGAAGCAAGTGCCACACAGTCTCAGAATGTGAAACAAGAATACAAAACACTGGTCTAAAAAATATTGAGTAGAATCATATGCTGAGCACTTACCTGCAGATGTCCTGAGTGGACGGACAGACAGACAACCTTGACTGGCTCCTGGGAGCTGTCCCTGTGGTTGGGCTGCTTGCCTGGAGAAACAAGTTAGATAATTTGGCATCTTGGTTAAGGTAATACATGGTTGATATCTTGCTTTTTTTCCACATATTTAAAAAATTACAACAAACGTGGCTGCCGGTCATGTTGATCATAGCACAGCTCACAGAATGTAGGAAGTTAGAGGCTCATTTTGCAAAAGTAAAACTTATTTGAGGAACTTGAAACAGCTGAGATACTGTACGACTTTGCTGTTACTTCATTTATGAGAGAGGAAGATGATTCTACAAGTTTCTATTCTATTTACTGTAAACATTTGAGTGGAATGGCTCAGGCTCAATTTGCCTTGGAAATAAATGAGTAATACTTGAATATCCTATAATATAAAGGACATACAGACTATTATGTGACAAGGGTGATATTAATCTAGGAAGCCTAAATAATCAAATAGCCATTAGGTTGCTAGATGTTGCTTGGAGTTAACATTAAGTCACAACAAGGACCCATTAGATAATATATTTGAAAATATTCTTCAATACTTAAAAGCCTGTTGTTATTACTATTTCATCATTGAAACCAAACAAAGCTATCCATCACTGTATTATTGATCTTGTCTATTTTTTAATCACTTGACCATACTGAGCCTAAGAGAAAGAGAACCTAAATATTTCAGATTGTTGGTACACAGTGGAATACATGTCACTGAACTCCCACCTTTCTTCACTCTATTTGACTTCTTCAGCCTGTTTTGTTTAATACAGGTGATGATAAATCAAAAGCTGGAGTGTACTGAGAATCTACTGTGTGCCCTGCATTGTGCTGTGGCATTACTTACTGTGCCTTTAATTCTTATAATTATCTGACAGGTGGAAAATCATCATAATGACAGTTGTGAGTAAATATCATGTGCCAATTACTGTCTAAGTAATTTTTGCATGTTCAGTTATTAATACAAGAAATGTACGTGGTAAATATTGTAATTATTTCTATGTTCCAGATGAAGAAACTGAGAAATTGGTGGCTTTTTACTAGTAGTTGTTAGAGCAGAGGCTGGATGAGGAATCCCGCCTATCTATCTGTTCTCTTATCTGCCCAGCAATACACTTCTTTAGATAGGAAGAAATCAAGGAAGTCCCAGGTCCAGATTTAGGCCAGTCTGTACTGCACAGTTGAAATAAACAATTTTTTTTTACCGAGAAAATAACAGTAAAGGTAGAAAAATTAATCCCAAATTTCAAAGTAGTTCTAACAATTTCTGCATTTGAGATATTGTGGGATCCAGATAAAGAAAAACTAATTTTAACTCAAGAGGTCAGAAAAACTTTCAAGCCTGACTGAACAATGGAACAGTAGATAGAGTGTCAGCTTGAGATGCAGAGGACCAAGGTCACCAGCTTGAGCATGGGCTCATCTAGCTTGAGGATGGGTTCAGCAGCTTGAGTGAGGGGTTGCTCGCTTGAGCATAGGATCATAAACATGGCCCCATGGTCGCTGGCTTGAGCCCAAGGTTGCTGGCTTGAGCAAAGGGTCACTGGCTTGGCTGGAGCCCACCAGTCAAGGCACATATGAGAAAGCAATAAGTGAAAAACTAAGGTGCTGCAATGAAGAATTGATGCTTCTCATCTCTTTCCCTTTCTGTCTGCTTTCTTTGTTTCTGTGTCTCATTAAAAAAAGGAAAAAACTTTTAAGAGGAGGCATGGTAGGCTGAATTATATTCCATTCCCTCCCTATATGTTAATATCCCAATCCTTGAAATTTGTGAATACATTTCTTTACACACACACAAAAAGGCACATTGCAGATAAGAGTAAATTAAATATTTTGAGATGGAGAAGTTATCCTGGATTATCTTGGTGAGTCCAATGTAATTAATCATGAGGAATCATATAGGATGGAGGCAGAAAAGTTAGAATCAGAGCTAGACAATGCCAGGCTAAGAACAGAGGTCAGAGAGAAGGTAAGAAGCTACATTTCTGTTTTTAAAGATGAAAGGAGGGATCCCTGAGCCAAAGAATGCAGGTGGCTTCTAGAAACTAGAAAAGGCTAGAACTAAGACTGAAATCTGTTTGACCATCTGATTGCTATAAAATTAATACTAGTTGGTGTCACTCAAAATTCATTTGTTCAGCAAACATGAATGAAGGGTATATTATGCGATAGATACAATGATGAGTTCTGAGCATAAAGAAATAGATGGCTGCCTTAAGGGGCTTCTTAGTGAAGAAGAGATGAAAATGAACAGTCAACTGTAATAGCCCAGTGTAACCTGATAAGAGTCTAGTAATAGAATTCTGATGAAGGAAGACTTCTAATGTAGAATGGAGCAGATATGTTAAGTAAGAGTCCCAGAGGAGATGACAACTGACCTTAAAAAGGTGAGTATGAATAAAGTGTGGGAGAGCAGTCCAAACAGAGAGAAGGGCATTCACGAGCAAAGACTAGAGAGAATGTGGCTTGTTTGGGGGACAAAGAACATTTTGTAGTGGATGGAGGGTAGGTAGTGAATGAGATACAAAGTAATACAAAGTCAGGATAAATGAGTAGACAGAGGTCCTGTTTGCCACATTGAAATGTTGGGGCTGTATCCTCAAATAAATGCAATCACTGATGGATATTCAGCAAAAAAAAATGGCAATGATTAAATCTGGGCATGAGAAAGGTCACTTTGGTCACTGAGAATTGGAAGGCACAGAACTGACTATGGCAGGGAGAAGAGCAAGGATTCAGTACGTCCAGTGTACAGTGGGGATTCAGAAAAGGGCTAGTTTAAGCACTACAACCCCAAGTGATTGTTTTACATTTAGATATGATAAAAAATTATTTGAAAGATCAGCTGAAAAAAAGTAATATGGGGAAATATCTATAAAAATTCTTTAATAAAAACTAAGTAGACTCTAGGGTTAGAGTACTTTTACCAGATAATAAAACATCATAGCTCTTCAGAAATTAGAAGACTATATGAGTGGCAAAGAAAAAGACATATCATTAAAATAGAAGTCTGTTATCTATCTCTCTATCTATTTATCCCTTATTACATAAAAAAGTTGCATTACAAATCAGTGGGGAAGGCTAGGGTATCAAATAAATAACATGGGGAAAATGACTAGTCATTTGGGAATATGTAAAGCTTAATGCCTTCCTTACTGCTTACACTAAACTTCAGGTGGGTAAAAGACTTAAATATAGTAAATAAAACCATAAAAGTATGTGAAGAACACATCACTGAATATGTTTATAATATTTTAAAAGGGGATTCTTTATTTTAGGACAACATAAAACAAAAAAATTAACATAGATGAGACAAATAAACATGATATTTAGAGCCTGACCAGGTGGTGGCGCAATGGATAGAGCATTGGACTGGGATGCGGAAGACCCAGGTTCCAGTCCCCGAGCTCGCCAGCTTGAACACGGGCCCATCTGGCTTGAGCAAAAAGCTCACCAGCTTGGACCCAACGTCGCTGGCACCAGCAAGGGGTTGCTCGGTCTGCTGAAGGCCCGTGGTCAAGGCACATGTGAGAAAGCAATCAATAAACAACTATGGTGTCACAATGGCCACGAAAAACTAATGATTGATACTTCTCATCTCTCTTTGTTTCTGTCTGTCTGTCCCTATCTATCCCTGTCTCTGAATCTTTCTCTGTCCCTGTAAACAAACAAACAAACAAACAAAAAAACATGATATTTAGAAAAATAAATTGTAATTTATAAAAAAGAAACTTATACACTCATACATCAACACTACACCAGAAAACCTTCAAAGCCATAAATAATGTCATATTCATAACATATATGCTAACCAAACAGCTACTTTCCCTAGATTCAAAGATCTTTTACAGGTCATGAAAGAAAAGTTGATTGATTTTTTTGAGAAAAATGGGTAAACCAACACAGACAGTTCACAGAGGAGGAATTATATATGGCCAAAATCCACATGTAAAAAGATGCTCAATTTCAATAAGCAAACAAATGCAAATTTAGTTAACATTGGTATTTACTTTCACTCATCAGATCCGCACATTTAGAAAAAGTGGATAACACCCACTGTACTGAGGTAGAGGAGACCCAGCATCCCGTATATTGTTGAAGTATGTAACTGAGGTGGAGGAGACCCAGCATCCATATGTTGTTGAAGTATGTAACTGAGATGGAGGAGACCCAGAATCCCGTATATTGTTGAAGTATGTAACTGAGGCGGAGGAGACCAAGCATCCCGTATATTGTTGAAGTATGTAACTAAATTGGCATAACTTGTTGGAGGGCAATTTGGTAAACTCTATTAAAACAGAAAATGTCTATGCTATTCCAGTCAGAAAGTCTAATCATAGGAATCAATTTTGCTGAAACACTTGCACAATTGCCCAAAGATACTTTCATTATAACAGGAATGTTCATTATGGCATTGTTTGTAACAGTGAGAAATTAAAAACAACCCAAATGTTCAGTTATTTACAATGAGATAAACAAACCATTAAAAGGAATGCGCTGAACTACACACATACATTTGTAGGATATATCGTTGTGTGAAAAGTCAAGTTTCAAAATTACATATAGTATGATCTCATAATAATAAGTAAATAATGTTTTCATGGTGTGTGTTAGCATATAATTATGACAAATTTGGAGAAGTATATACATCCAAACATTAGCAATGATTATCTTTGAGACATAGAGTTATGATAAACCTTTAATTCTCAGTTTACATATTTCTGTAATATTAAAAATCTTTCATTTTAATAAAGGGAGAAAAACTTTTTAATCATATTAATGTGATGCTATACATGAAAACTATCAATATCAATAATTAAGATATATGTGGGTTTTTTTCTTGAAATTCAAGTAATGAAGTCATTGCTTATTTAGCCTCTTGGAGCTTCACTTTCCTTCTTCAATTAAAGTAGTAAATATGACATCCATATAAAAGGATGGTTAGAAGGATAACATAGAATTATTGATCAGGTAAGTACTTTGTAGCATGTCCAAGAGTTGTAATAGGACATTATCCTTGGAATATGAGTATTTTTTTTATTTATTCCTAACAAATCATGTTTTATCTCCACAAAGGGACTCAGTGGTATCTCCTCATTCAAAGAAAAGACACATAACAGCCGTAAGTCAATGCTTCTCAATCCTGGCTACAAATTTGAATCACTGGGAAGTTTACAAAAAAATTTAACTCTTCCCAGGCCTGATTTTAGAATCCCTGAGGTATGAGGACCAGGAGCTGATCATCAGTAGTCTGAAAAGCTGCCCCATGAGTAACTCAATGTATCTAAAATTAAGGACCTAAATTATTGGCTTAGGTCAAAGGGGACATTATCTTACTTCAAAGTTCATATTCCTTTTTTTCTCTGTGACCCTAGTGATAATATTCTTGAAAGCCAATATTTTTCTTTTCTTTTTTAGCAAGAGGGTAGGGAGACAGGGACAGTCAGACAGAAAGAGAGAGATGAGAAGCATCAATTTGTTGTTGCAGCACCTTAGTTGTTCACCGATTGCTCTCTCCTATGTGCCTTGATGGGGGGTGGTGGCTATAGCAGAGTGAGTGACCCCTTGCTCAAGCCAGCAACCATCGGGTCATGTCTATGAACTCATGCTTAAACTGGCGACCCCACGCGCAAGCTGGTGAACCCTGCACACAAGCCAGCAACCTCGGGGTTTCGAACCTGGGTCCTCTATGTCCCAGGTCGAAGCTCCATCCACTGCTCCACTGCCTGGTCAGGCAACCAGGATTTTTGCATAGAGAAAAGTGTTTAGTAAATTTTTAACTTTCACTTTCATATATCTAGATAAGACATTGGACCTCTGGTCATGATTTTAATACAACCTATAGCAGAGTGAAAGGAAGGGTATGACTTAAAAAAAATTTAAGTTTACAAAAAGAACAACTACTCTGCTTACTTATTGCTGCTGAAGAGCAGGGCAGAAGGGAGGGGACAGAAGAACAAAGGATGAAATGCCAGTGTCTTCTCTCCCCACTGACCCACCCTGGGTTGAACATGGCTTAGGGAGAGGATGTGGGGGGCAGGGCAGGGTACTTGGAAGACTCACCATGGCCTGCTTGGGAGCAAACCAAGGGCATGATGCTTGTTCTTTCCTTCCCTGAAAAGACTGCATGTCTTTAAGATCCGCTTCTCAGTAGGCAAGGGCAGTGCTTAATATAGCACCTGCCCATTGGGGTAGAGGTAACTGAAGCAGATTGTCCCAAGCCAGTTCTCCCATTCCCTCAGCATATGGTGGGAAGAAGGAATACAGATGTCTTGCACTTTGTCTAAAAGAAGCCTGAGATCACTAGCCTAGGAAAGTAATCAAGAGTCACCAAAGTTAAAATAAGACTACCCAGGTAAGAGGCTTGGTGATTCCAGTGAAAACCCAAATCAGTTGGAAGGTCAGACTGCAAAAAAGAGGTAGTCACCAGGTCCAACAGCCAGTGGTGATGATTTAGCAGCAGGCCAGGTAAAAATGTGCAATACAGAACTCTAAATATAGGCTCCTGCCCAGTGTATTCTGAAATTTGTTGGGAAATGGGAAGAAAACTTGAAAATCTAAACGTGATCAAGTTCTAAATGGGTAGAGACTGAAGTCTTGTTTTGAAGGAAAAACAAAACAAAAAACGAAGCAAAGATTTCCCATGCCAGCCGTAAAGGGAGATAAGAGGAAGATAGGAAAACTGAGATTACTTCTAGAAATTCACACGCCCCTCCCCTCATATTATGCAAAACTTACTAAACTACATGCTAAGAATCATGAGGAAGTCCTATGAAACTCTGCAAACATCCACACCATCGGCTGACTACAAAATTTAGACATAGAAGAAAGTGATCTTGAAGCCCAGGATATAATTCTGTGCATTAAAAATGGTGCAAAAAGAAAGATGTAAGCCAGACAGCAAAAAGTAGAAAAGAGAGCTATAGTAAGTTGTCCTATAGTTTCTTATGGCACACCAAGGTTTAGAAGACACTAAACACCATTTGAAAAGAGAAAGCCAGATCTACCTTTGGCAATTCACACCATTGGTGGAGAGACTAGAGAAAGCCTAGGTCATAAAAAGAGCTGCAGCTATAGGTGCAGAATATAACCTGTCATGAGAAGCAGACATTAGAAGGCCAACAAGTGGAGCCACACTGGTCTGCAGAGGCCAAGTGAAGCCAGCCTACATGTCCTTTTGAAACAGACAGTTGAAAACACAGATGGCATAGTGATTGCCAGCAGGGAGGGAATAGCAGAAAACTTGCTTTAAAGTAGCAATTCATGCCTCCCATTTCTAAAAAGCCACCCACTCCTATTGATATAGATCAGATCTAAGATAAGCTTTGTAACAGTCAAGATTGAACCACTGGGACAAGAAGATGGAAAGGCTAGTTCTGAGAGCAAGGACCGTTTCTTGGGTAATAGTTAGGGACCATTCTGTGAAGTTGAGGATGTATCATCCTACCCAGGCTCCCTACTAAAATGTAGGCATTCAGGTAGCTGGATAGACAAACTGATTCAGACAATTGTCTCTGGTATCTTGTGTTACATCCCCTCAACATACTGCTGACAGCTGCAGCTCTGGTGAACAATTCTTTGTGCATGCCAACTGACCTTATGTTGACAATGTTCCACCTCAAGTAAGTGTCACTTCGTCTCTGCTTAGTACTCCTAATTCCATGGGAACACACATGGGCTTGCCCAACCTGAATGCAAGAAGAATTAATATCTCCTGGAGCACTCTCAAAAATATGAGGTCTAGAAGCTGATTGATAAATGATGCATTCTTTTGTCCCTCAGATAGAAAATTCTGAGAGACATGCTAAATATTTCTCAGAAGTCCCATGAGAATTAAGCCTCCATATGACTTCAAAATGTATCCTTTCATTGACTTCTCACCTACCTTTGTCTCATGTTCCCTAATCCTTCATTTATGATCCTGGCATGACTTCTGAAATCCACCACCTGCACCCAAAGTCTTGTCATTGGTACTTTGAGAGAAAGCTGGTACCAGAAATTGTTCTAAAGAGCAGACCCCTGAGATAGAATTTAGGAGACAGGCTGCTCATGATCAGACACAACAGGGAACCCTCTGCTTGCAGCAAGTGGCATGGTGAGAATGCCTAGTGAGCTGTAGCACCTCAAGGACTGGGTTGGCTGAGGGGCAGGTGAATGGGGAAGCATACAGGAGCCCTAGCGTTTGTACAGATAAGGATGAGGATATGCGGTTGCCTTCCTTTCTTAACTGCTTGGGACATTTCTATGAAAAAGAATGGCAGGTTCAGCTTGGCCAAATGCCAATCAAAGGCACGTTGTGAAAGCCTTTGTACAAAGCATAGAGATGTTACCCCTAGGCAGCCCTGAACTAAAAAGGGCTCATGTCTCCAATTCTTGGAGACATTCTTTACATTTCATAGGTGATCCTGGAGGAACCAAGTTCTGTTTGACACATCAGTGACCTCTACTACATCTCTCTACTAGCTTCTCCTTCTTTTCTGTCTCACTGCCCTTCTCCTTGCTTCCTAGAAAACATTTTTCACCCCAAACAACCCTCAGATCTTGGAATTTAGGGTTGGCACTATCATCAGATAAGCTGATTGCCTGTGCCATCACCTGTGTGCACCTGGGCTATCCCCACACTCCTGGAGTTGTGTGTATTCTCCATGGCCTGAGTTCTCTCTTGTTGCAGGTCTGCTGCTCACTTTAAGTACCACTGCAAGATGATCATATTCCAGATCCTGGCCCCCTCAGCCTGGAGCAGTTAATTGTCCGGAGAGAGAACAATTCTTCTCACAGTTCTCGCTACCTCCCTTTTTTCTCCATTTTGACCTGTATTCTGCAGAACGTTTGGAATTTATCTTCCTAAGGTAAAAGCTCCAGGCATTTCCTTCCCCTTATAAAAAACTTCGAAGGTTCCTGATTACCTAATTAAATATAAAGTGACTAGTTTGGTATTGTTTTCAGTCCTTTATGTTCTGCAGTGCATCTACTTTTCAGGTATTAACTTAGCCACTTCTCTTAAATGGGTTCTAGCAACATCTGGCTTGTTTGTTATTATTAAATATATCCTGTCCTTTTATTTCCATGTCTTTTTATCCATAAAGAAAGTAGCAAGAGAAAAAAGGCTTGGAATTTTCCTCAAGGGTCAGTTCATTTTTTCAGTGTGATACACAACCATTTTTCTTTGAACTCCGGGAGCCCTTTTAAAACTTTTCTTACGGTATCATTCTTGCTTTAACATTTACTTTACCGTCCATATTCCTATCTGATTACTGCCAAAGTGCCATAATATTCTACAATCTCTCTCTCTCCTTCTCTCTCTCGCCCCCCCCCCTTTCTCTCATAGCATCCTGTTTATGTATCAGGTAGCTAACAAAGAGTTGTGGGGTTGAACTGTGCTTGGGCTGAGTTGAACTGACCTAGGTAAATCCTGTCCTGATTGCAGTAGAGATAAGGATGACAGACAATTACATCCAGTGACCCAGAAAGGGCTCCACTCTCCTCTGTAAAAGAGGCAATCCAGCTCTGTGTAACAAAGTAAGTGAACTGAAGCCAAATTTTATATAATTCTGGAGACACTTTTCTTGAACTTCGGAGTTAAAAAAGCACATCGAATTAAAGGTACATCTTCTGTTTTCCTTTAAAGATAGGAATTTCTATTGAGAAGTGATGTAACTATCCTGTATGGAGAAGACGATGTCTTTCACCAATTTTAAACTGGCAGGGTCTGTTAAAAAAGAAAATATAGTCATTGAGAATAACAACAAATTAAAATCTTTTAAATGCGTGGCCCAATTCAACAGCAATGAATTGATTTAATTTGCTAGTTGGTGCATTATGAGAGCTGGTAATTTGTCCATCCCTTTATTAGGTGCGAGATTGAAATGCGGTTGGGAAGGGGAAAATAACAATTGACTGGATGAGCAGAATAATATGTTCTTTGAAACGCAGCATTCTTTGTAATGGATGCTTCTTTCAGATGATTACATTGTACAGTGCGTTCAAATGGGAAGAACAAACAGGAGGCCAGCTGCACTAATTTTATCAAAGTTATTTATATCCGCCATATAATTAAAGGCAGTAATTTCAAATTAGGTTTTCTGAGAATCCATTTATAGGTGACACAAGACAACTTGTCTTTATGGCATCTAGGCCACAATTTTGCTCAGAGGGCAATGCTAACTATTGTCAATGGGCCTTGGCATTTAAAAAATTAATTACTTTTTCTCGAAGATGCGAAAGCTATTGCTTCCTCCTGCCCTGACCAGTTTAGATCTACTCTGCCAGGAGAGCTCAATATATAATTTATGGGTGTGACAAAGAAGAACCTTGTGTAATCATTTACAAGTGGTGTCTCTTATTTACTAACACATTAATAATACCTTATGAAGAATGATTCTAGAACTTCAGATGGGAACTGTTGTTGCAGAAGCTTACTTTCAAAAAATAAAACTCTTCTTTAATTTCAGTAGTACTTTGTGAATAACATGTTGAAGAACTAAGTATTAAATGAAATATATATTAAACTGGCTATAGGGAACAGATACAGGGGCAAAAACTGTCTAAAAGACCCTTTCTGGTGGTAAAAATGATATTTACTGAATAAAAGAAATAAATTTAGAAAATATTTTTATGCAGTCTCAGGGCTATGGGGAACTTCATAAAGGTGACTTGGTCTAACCCCCATCTGACACTATTACTCTTTATAACATGCTCAGTAGGTGACTGTCCAGCCCCTGGTTGGACAGTAGCAGAATTCAATATCTCCTGGGAACTTCCCTGGCATTTCTCTAGTTATATCAACTTACCATAACTGTATCATCCTACCATCACATTGAAGTCAGTTTCTCTGTGGTTTCCAGCACTAGTTTTACCCTCCAAAGTCACATGGAATTTGCTTAATCTCTGAGACTTTCTTCTATACCAGCATCCTTTACTACTTATTGATCCTTATATACTGTATTCTTGCACCCCATTCTCAATTCTCTTATGGAAGTTTAGAGAATACTATGCAATCTTACATGAAAATCTGAAGTATATAATTGGGGCAGTGGGTAATGAAATATACTGGAAACACAGGATGCCAGTAATAAATTTATAAAGGAAGAGTTTAGACAATGATGAAATTTCAATGTCATGTTAAGTACTGTTCTATAGTATTTAATATGTAATCAGTGATAGTTCTGATTAGGAGATAAGGATGACAAATATCTTTAAATAAGGTTAATCTATTGAAAAAAGAAACCAAAAATTCATTTATAATAGCACCCAAACTATAAAATACATACAAATTAATCAATGAGACAGACTAGAGAATCTATAAATTGATTTACAAATATGATCAACTGAATTATGTCAAAAGTGTCAAGGCAATCCAATGAGGAAAGGGACATCTTTTAAACAAATGGGGTTGAAACAAATAAATACCCACATTGAAGAAAATAAATCTCAATCCTTACTTTACAACATACTAAAAATTACTTAAAATGATTTATTCAAAACAAAAAATCTAAAACTACACAATTCTGAGGAAAAAAAATAAACATCTTTGTGACAAAATAGGAAGAGATTTTCTAATTAGACACAAGAAGCACAAATGCTAACATGAATTGTTGGCAAATTATATATTACATAAAGGAAATGCTTTTGCTTTTAGAAAGTCATTATGAAGAAAGAGAAAATATAAAGTGCATATTGAATAGAGAACTTGTTCCTGACCTGTGGTGGTACAGTGGGTAAAGTATTGACTTGGAATGCTGAGGTTGCCGGTTCGAATCCCTAGACCTACCTGTTCAAGGTACATACAGAAGCAGCTACTATGAGTAGATGCTTCCTACTTCTCCCCCCTCTTTCTCATTCTCCTTTTCTCATTCTCTTTCTCCCCCCTCTCCAAAAATCAATAAATAAAATCTAAAAAAAAAGTTTTTATAAAAAAGAGAACTTGTATCCAGAATATATAAACAATTCTTACACTCTTATAACTCAGTAATTAAAAAGAAAAACACCCAATAAAAATATGCCATTTGAACAGCCACTTAAAAATATGAATTTTCACTAAACATTTGAAAATATATTCTAAATAATTTATCATCAGTGATATGCAAAATATAGCCACAAAGATATAACACCCCATACTGATTAGAATAACTACAATGAAAAATACTGGTAATATCAAGTACTGAATAGAGTACAAATATTGGAGGAAATGTAAAAAGGGAAATCATTTGGCATTTCACATAAAGTTAAATGCACCTACTATATAACTTAGCCATTGCACTTCTGTGTGTTTATCCAAGAGAAGTAAAAGCATATGTCCACCCACAGCAAAAGTTGTATACAAATATTCATGGCAGCATTATTCACAATAGACAACATGTGAAAGTTACTCATCTGCTCACTGATGAATGCATGAATGAATGAATGAGCAAAATGTGGTATATGCATACAATGGAATATTATTCAGCCTTAAAAATTTTTTTGGACACATTCTTCATCATGAATAAACCTTGAGAACATTATGTTAAGTGAAAGAAGCCAGACCACATGCTGTATGATTACACTTATATGAGATACCTAAAGTGGTCAAATTCATAGAGACAGAAAGTAGAATGGTGGTTGCCAGTGGTCCTGGAGGAGGGATGGGGAGTTGTTGTTTATTGGGTATAAAGCTTCAGTTTTGCAAGGTGAAAAGTGTTCTAGAGATTGGCTGCACTACAATGAGAATGTACGTACAACAACTGACCTTTTACACTACAAATAGGTCAACATAGCATATTTTATGTTATATATTTTTTAACCACAATTATTTTTTTTAAATAAGGAGAGAATGGGACAAAGAGGAACTGAGAGCAGAAAAGATGAGCTACACACCTTTGAGTACACTGGCCAGAGCAGTAAGCTCAAAGTGGTTCTAGGTATTCTAGTCCCTGATACAAAGAATCCCATGTATAGTCCCATAAGATAAAAAAAGAAAAACAGAAAACAAAAAGTGAACCATTAGAAAAAGCAGAATTGCTGGTTCTGAGATCAAAAAGAATGTTCACATCTGGGTGATCATTTAAGAGAAATAGTGAAAAACATTATTGCTCACCACAACTTTTATAACGAACCCAGTGTTGAGTTTCAAACACATGTCCATCGTTATTTTCCGATGGCGTGAGGTCAAGGTGAAATTCAGAACAACAGGAATATTTTCATTTTGACATTATACCATCAGAAAATAATAATGAATGTGTGTTTGAAATTCATTGCTTTGTTCATTGTAAAGTATTCTTAGCTCTTTCCCCTACCCCTGGCCTTTAAAAACAGAAATACAAAAAAATCTTCACTGCTTCTCCTCCGGCCGTCATGCCATCTGGATTGGCAGACAGTGACACAAGGAGAAAGAAAGATAGGCTAGATTTCTCTACAAAGGAAAGGTCAGAAAGGAAAATAAATAAGATCCAATAAGGAGACAAAGAGAGTGTAGTTTGATAGGAGCTGAGAACAGCTTTAAGACTTCTATGGTTGAGAAAAAGATGAGCAGTTGTTTAAATGAATGAGAATTTAGGGGCTAGAGAAAAAGGATCTTTAGGAACCCTTACACTGTGCTCTTTGCCCCAATTTCAGCTTCATCTCCACCTCTGCCTCCAACCACAGACCACTCCGAGAGAACCCTTATGAAAGAGCTCGCCAATGCTTTCAGAACTGGAACTGCATTGCTTTTGAATGGCATTTTACATTGACACAGGGCTTAATTTAGGAACAAGGAGGCCTGGATTGAGTTAGGATATATCAATGAAGAGCAGCCTTACAGAAAAGCAAAATAAGGGATCTAAACATTTTTTACTACCTGGCTTAATTCAGGAAATAACTTTAGAGGAAGAGCTACTGATCAGATAATACTTTATAAATACTGCATCTCCCAACAAGGTAGTTGATAGAGAGTTGAAATGAGTTATCTATTCCCAGTCAGATGCTTCCAGGAAGTAAAATTCATGTGGCTAGTTAGGTGTGCAGTCAGATGAGATCAGGGAAATTGAGCATCTTTTATATACATGTATAATGAGAATTCTATCAAAATATCTGCCTAAAGAAAAAGCCAACAAACAATCGCAAGAAAATTAGTCAAAGATGTACATGTAGGCAAGGCTGAGAACTATCAGAAGAAACTTTTCAGGGGCACTTAAGTGTGTACAGATAAAAAAGGACAGTTAAAATCTCAAATTTCAACCCCATAGGCCATAGCTATAGATAATTTTAGCCTGGAAAAAATTTAAAGTATGTCCAATCACATTTCTCCCTTTTAATATGTATATATATACAAACCTTCGGCAAACCACCAAAGTATATTTAACAGCCTAAGCTGTTATCTTTTATTATATCCACCCAGTTAAACAGCTCGTCAACTTTGTGCCTACCTAAATGACTGCGTAAATTGGATTTTGATACAGGAATATTGGCAATTTATATTAGCAAAAGCACATGTAGTTTTAGAATAGTTGATTTGTAGAACTTTAAAGTAATAATCTAATACTTGGGCTAATTGTCTGTAAGGGCCACCCATTGTGCATTATAATCATATTATCTATATCAGTGGTTCTTAACCTGGGTTCTATCGAACCCTAGGGGTTCGATGAGTTGGTCTCAGGGGTTCGGAGAAGCCTCTGCCGCGGAGGCCAGAATAAAAGTAATACCATCATTTGTTATGAGTTCATGCACTTTGTTGGTTTTGTTCTTTGAGCAAGGTGATGTTCATGCACGGCTCATTTTGTGCACCAGTAAACAAAACATATACCTATGTCTTGAATTTGGAAAAAAAAATCATATTTTATTTATCACTAAAGAACGGTTCGGTGAATGCACATATGAAACTGGTGGGTTCGGTACCTCAAAAAAGGTTAAGAACCACTGATCTATATCAAAGAGAATGTTTACTTTTCTTCTTAAAATGCCAAAGGGGTACAAAAATGGCAATTAAGATGACAATGTAAAAAGACTTTACAATATTAGGCTCTTAGGCTCAGTTTTCATACTTCCTTTCTAATTCATGCTTTTATGGCAGTGATTCTTAACCTTTTTTTTCTTTTTTTTTTAAGGAAGAGAGTCTTTTTTTTAATTTTTTTTTATTTATTTATTTTAGAGAGGAGACACAGAGTGAGAGAGAGAGAGAGAGAGAGAGAGAGAGAGAGAGAAAGGGGGGAGGAGCTAGAAGCATCAACTCCCATATGTGCCTTGACCAGACCAGTGCAGGGTTTTGAACTGGTGACCTCAGTTTTCCCAGGTCGATGCTTTATCCACTGCACCACCACAGGTCAGGCGTTTCTTAATCTTTTTTGAGGTACCGAACCCACCAGTTTCATATGTGTATTCACCGAACCCTTCTTTAGTGATAAATAAAATATGATTTTTTTTCCAAATTCAAGACATAGGTATATGTTTTTTTTACTGGTGCACAAAATGAGCCGTGCATGATCATCACCTTGCTCAAAGAACAAAACCAACAAAGTGCATGAGCTCACAACAAATTACGGTATTACTTTATTCTGGCCTCTGCAGCAGAGGCTTCTCCGAACTCCTGAGACCGACTCATCGAACCCCTAGGGTTCGATAGAACCCAGGTTAAGAACCACTGTTTTATGGTTTTAATGCAAAATCTCATTATCATGTCAACCTTTAAGTGCAATCTCTGAGTCATCCCTAAAGTAACTTTTGGCATCTGGCAACTACAGTACATTTGCTTAATGTTATAATATGTCATTCTTGCATATTCTACATGTTAATTTTTAATAGTGTATGCTATGAGAATCTAAAAAATATTTCTTAACATTTCAGTTGTTACTTCCTCAAAGCTGTCACTTTTAAAGAATAAAATGATAGTTTAACTTTGATTGAGAGACCATAGGGAAATAAGTAATAATACTGTTTGGGAGAACAAAGAGAGGAACCAAAGTTATTACAATTCCTGTAATTTTGTTATTATGACTAATAATAGTATAAGAAAATGATGGCTGTTTGTAGGAAAAAAAAGAGCTTTCTAATGGAAATGAAGTCTTATGATACTCATAAATCTGGGGTTTACTGACAGTTTTAGTATGTATTCCTTCTGATAATCAAAGGTCTGCTCTATGAATTTATCATATGTTAGAATAGAAACAGGAAACTACAAGGGAAATATTGATTCCTGAACTGATGCAAGAATAAATATTTCTAAGCTTACTTCAATGGAAAGCAAATAATTTTATATGATAGTGAAGGAGTCAAGGACATCCCCCACAAAATATGCTGCTTTGGGATATTGATAATTTTCAGCTAAAGGCACTTGAAAACCAGCAGTTGCAAGCTCTGACCTCTCCTTTTCTTCCTGAAAGCAGAAGGTCAAAATTGCCATGTACAAGATATACCGGATGGAAATAAACTTTCTTATCCCCAAGGGTGAGAAGTTGAGGCTGAGAGAAAAGTGTACAAATAGACCTTGCTGAAATAATTCTCATCTCCCTTTAGTCTCCCCATGCATTTTACTTAATTTTTTTTTTTTTTTTTTTTTTTTTACAATTGCCACTATTGGTTCAACCTCCTAAACTAACATTCAGACCTAGATACTTTTGTGGGTTTTCATTTTCCTAGGACTACTCTCCTGTACATACAAAATCTTATTAAATAAAATGCATACTCATTTTTTTTTCCTTCCGTTAATCAGCTTGATGTCAGTCCCAGCTGCAAACCCAAACAGTGTAGAGGAGAAGTTTTACCTCCTGTAGATGAGGAACAGGGTGTTCTCTTCTTGGGCCCCAAGAGGAGTGAAACTTTTGTTGAGAAACATATCTTCTGGATATATTTAGAAATCTCAGAAAATTCCAAAGGTAACATTCTAGGCTAGACTTTGTCTCTTTTTTTGATTTTCATTTATTTTCTCCTTCTTTTCATTTTATCCAGACTGGTGCTAGACATTCGTTGAACCAGAAACAAAGCTGGTTTCTGTATGTTGAATTCAATATTATTCAGGCTTTCCCAATTTCTTTGGCTTGGTTGGCCCTGTGTACAACTGCTCGGAATCTGTTGGACTGACTATGGAGGCTATGTGTTCTACACTTACGGAAGTCTCTCTACCCTTCACCCTACTCCCACAATGCTAACACCACCTCGTTTTCCAGTGTTGTATTGTTCAGGCCCAAATTCCTTATCTGTTAGATCAGATCACAAAGAGTTAGTAATTTGACTTTATATTTAGATCAATGACTCAACAAATGCAGCTGAGCACAGGTTCTCATAAATGAGTTACATAGAAGTGCTGGTCAGTCATTGTATTCATTTGTCTTTCTTGGGAGGGAAATTTTCAGAGTTGGCTTTAGGATTCTATGGCCTTCCAGAAGAAAAACATATACAAATGTGTACTTTTTTTTACAGTAAGTATAATAAAAAAGTTCTTTTTATTAACATTTAATTGCTTGAAGTTTCCCTCACCTTTTAATAACCTCATAGTGTTGGAATTTCCTATAGAGCATTAGATAGCCTGAATTTATTTCCCCACTAATGAGTACAATTGTCACTGTTTGCTTAGCAGTTATTTTAGTTCTGAGTGGGCTATTCTCCCTGGATTTAAAAGTCATGGCCCTACATTCTGTTTCACTTTGATCACATGTTTATTGACTAAGGAGGAAAGTTTGCTAGATCTCTTTGTAGAGTTCTCTCCATAGCTACTGATATAATTAGATTTTTTCATATGCTCTAAAACAAATGGATAGATGGTTAATGGAAGTTTATGAGATCTACCTTTTATCATCTAGTTTGCTCCTTTAGAACACCAGATTTGCTCAATTTATTTTGGAGAGCGAGGGTGTTATGTTCTATGAGCCTGTTGAAAGAATTTGCCTAAAAACATTTCCATTTATAGAGTGCTACAAATAAGAATGATTTGACTACAATATATTGAATTGTTTAATATTATTATTAGTCAAAAAACTGAAAGGTCTTAGATTAAAAATTAGGGAATTAAAATACCACGTTTCTTTTTTTTTTTTTTAAAGATGATTTACTGCTAAATATGGACAAGAAAGAAGTACTACATTCTCATGAATAAATCATTCCCAAAAATTGATTTTTGAAAAGTCAGTTGAAAGAGAAAACTGCTACATTTCCTCTTGTGATAACTGCATGTATAATGACTAGGGAAGGGGTGTCCAGATTAAACACTATTTCTGGATGCGCCTATAAGGGTATTTTCTAACCAGATTAGCATCTGCATCCCTGGGCTCAGTGAAGTAGGCTCTTTTCTCTAATGAAGGTGGGTGTCATACCCTTTCTTGAGGACCTGAGTAAACCCAAAAGACAGAGGTAGATGTTGGTCAAATAAGTTTGTAAAATATCATTTTTTTTATGTTTGTTTGCTTATAGTTTGCATTGGGGGCTGGCAGTGCCAGGTATATGTGATCTGTGAAATTGCAAACTCCCTTCCTGCTTGGGAAGGGCTATTGTTTTGCTAATGTTTGCTGGAAGAGAGGTTTTCACACCAGAAAGTATTAAAAAGAGAGAAGAAGAGGTAGAAAGAAGTCATGTTTGCAGAGTGAGAGTGGAGAGAAATGCAAAGTGCTGAGGAAGAAGCAAGTTTTACAGTGATAGAGAAGGTGTACAGATGGGGAACCAGAGGTGAGGGGCTTTGAGAGCTTTGACGAGATTGGTGGAGTCTTTGATTCTAGGAGGAACCAGATAGCATTCTCCTGGTTGTGGGACCAGAGAATGTGTCCCTGGCTTTGGAAGCCCTGTGTGCTTGCTCTTGGCTGGTGCAAGACTTTAATTAAAGGAATGGGCCACCATTTTCGGGTTCCACTGTTTCTTTACTGTCTGTCCGAATTCAACGAGAACCTGCATGTGAAAAGCCACGACAGCGGTGGCCCCGGCCTTAAAGGAGAAAATTTGTTCCTTTTTTGCTTCCTGTCTGCCTGCTGAGCTAGGACACTGTGGGGATTTACACCACTTGCTCCAGGTTGTCAGGCCCTCAATCTGGATCTGGAATTATGCCACCCACATGGCTGAGTCTCCAGTTTGCAGAGGGGGGTTGTGGGACTTTTCAGCCTCTAGAATCTTGGGAGCCAATTCCTCATAAGAATTCTCTTTCTGTTTCTCTGGAGAACCATGACTAAAACACTAGGATGGCTTCTGAATAATTCGCCATGATTTCAATGTTTTCTATTTCTTGAGACATTTCTTTTCTGGGTGGGTAGGAAAGTAAGGAATTTTGGGTTTTTCAAAATTAGCTTTTAGTTTATTATTTTGTGACTATATTTACAGAAAGAAAATGCCCAGAGAGAAAATATGTAGAAGAAAATTATATATTTTCTAAATAAACAGGATGGGATAGAGATGGGAGTAATGAAGAAAAGAATATGAGTAAAATTGAGAATGCTATTATTACATGATGTTTCTCCTATGCTCACTTATAAAGTTTTTCTTACAATATATATTCAATAGTGCTTTTGTAAGTGATATACTACCCATGTTTCTTCAAAAAAATTTAATTACAAAATTTATAACATTTAGGTAAAGCCAATATTTCTATGTGCTCTTTCGTACCATGTTTTCTTAAACGTTTTTTAACCATTTTATGGAAAATACTCTTTTCTCATAAATGTCCTTCAAACTTATATTCTTTGCCAAAAGTGAAGCTAATTCAGGAGGTTGTTTGATAAGTTTGTTATACAAGAAAGAAAATCACCTAATAATGGTTTCTATTAATATAAAATAAAACTTTGATTCTTCTGCTTTATGTTAGGGGTTCAATTCTTTTTCTTCCTCTTTTAAAATGTTGATCACTTATATAATAGTTGATTCTAAGCTACTTAAAAAAATTTTTTTTTTGAGTCACAAACCAGGAAATTGAGACTAAGTCAATATTTCACTTCATATAGTTCTTAATTTCTGTTATATTAGGCTTGGTTTTTAGATATTTAATTTTAGAGATAGTATCTTACTGTGCAGACTACTGCTTAAGAACTAGTAGTACTGTGTTCAGTTTATTTATATTTTTAACTTTGATGAGTCAGCTTTAAGACATAGCTCCTATGTCCAAACTTTGAAGTTTGACACACAATGCTAGGCAGATTAGGCATTTTTGCATGTCTTCTAATTAATAGTGAAGATTTTACTTATTTATTTTGTCAGGCTGTAGTCTATAGCAGGTGACAGCAACTTGTGGCTTGTAGGCTAAATCCATCCTGCTGCCTGTTTTTGTAAAGAGCACTCATCTACATTCATATACACATTGTCTGTGGCAGATTTCACACTACAGTGGGAGAGTTAAATAGCTGTGATACATTATGCAAAGCTGAAAATATTTACTACCTGTTTTTTTTTACAGAGTTTCCCGAACCCTGGTCTACAGTAAAAGTAAAAATTCATAGGAAAAAGCTGAAATGCTGCCTTTAAGGCCCTATATATATAAAGTTTGAGAGAAGAGAAAATAATATTGTAGGAGAAAATAAAAATAATAAAGGAGATGAAAATTATCATGGAGAAAAAAACAAGTATATATTAAAATTACAGTCCTCGTACTAAATGGCAAATCAAAGATGAATAGATGGGAGGGGGGAAAAGAATATAGGAGTCTAGATGTTTGGAAAACATGCAAACATATAATTCTAACAGTTTTAAAAATGTCTGTCTTTAACTGTTATGCTCTGAAGTATTGTTACAAATTCCATCATTGGGAAGAAACATAAAAGCAGGAGTTCACTGCAGCCTTTTTATTCCCAATGTGATTATATTTTTGGCTTTTCTAAAATCATCACGGTTGCAGAAGGCAAACAGTGCTATATTTAAGTTGAATGCATAACACAAGATCCAAACCTCATGCGATTCATTTTTCTAGAATATGCTGAATTTAACTTCATTTCTGGTAAATTATGTACCTGTTTCAGCACATTCCTGAGAATGAGTTTTTCTTTGAGCACAATATGCTCCATTAGACTGAATATTCCATTAAAACGAATGGATTTTCTGCACTGAAATAGGCTACCGGAGCCCTTATATTGACTTACATCATACAAAAAGAACATTCTCATGGAGTATTTTTGGAATTTAACGACATAGTCTAATCTCAGTTTCCTTTAAACCCACAGGAATGCCTAATGCTATAATGGAAGAGAAATTTCTAGGCAGAGAGTTATAGAACAAAACATATCATTCAATAGAAGAATATTAGGAAAAATAATTGGTGATAATCCATGATTTTGGTTCCAAATCTATCTGTCAGAGAGATTGATGTGGTAAATTTTAAGTAGGTTTTTTAGGACATAAACAGCATCTGCAACATAGAAGCTAAGCCTTACTGATCCCCATAGCAGAATCTTTAGAGTTCATCCCCAGAAGCACCTCCCAAGTGGGACATTGCCTCTTAGCCTGGTGTCAGCTTTAAAGTGCATGATGATAAAGTCAAATAAACAAAAACCCAGAAGCATTTTTCCTCAAACATAACTAACTGGAAGTCCTCAGATGATACACTGTGGAGTCTTCCCATGTTTATACCTGGTTTTGTCATTATACCCTTGGCATAACTGTTTAATGGCTATACTCTAGTTTTCACTTCAAGAAAACAGAAGATATTCTCCATGAGTATAAAGGCTAAAGGGATAGCTGAATAAGCCACAACCCACTTCCTAATTACCAGAGACAGTGGTTTATAGTCTGCTTCAATCATTAACTTTTGTTTTTCTTTTGATTTCATAGAAATGTCTCATTAAATTACCTGATTTCTAGCACCAAATGGAGCCTAGCTTTGATAGGAGCCCACTTGCAACTCCATCTTCTGAAATGAGACACAGCTGTTTAAGTGAACTGATCGATTTTCAGGACTAAGAGACTGGTTCAAGGAGGAATAGAGCACTCTTTTAACTCAGTTTCTTGGGACAGGGAATGACAGCTAGCAGAACATGCCAGCTCCAAATGTCACTTGGGCATAAGAATTATTTTGAGCTGAAGGAAACTGAGCAGAAAAAAGCTCTCTACCATGTATACATGAAATATACATGTTATTAAACTTCTGGATTTTTAAAAAAATATAAAGCCATGGAATAGGTGTGATAGTCAGCCAATTGAGTATACCATATTTCCTCAAGTATAAGACATACCCTTTTTTCAAAACATTTGTGGTCTATGAACTGGGTGCATCTTATACAGTGGTTGTAGATTTTTTTTTACTTGCATTTCCTGCTTTTTCACGGGAATAAATTTTATGATGAATAAAACTTGAGCTCAATAACTTTATGTAATACATTTTTTTTTCAAATTTTGGGCCCCAAAATTAAGATGCATTTTATACATGGGGAAATATGGTAGATAGAGATAAGAGGTAAGGATATAATTTTGGGGTACTCTGATATTTAAGTTCAGAAAGATAAATAGAAATCCCTAAAAGAGACTAGAAAAAATGGACAATTTGGGTGAGAGAAATGCCAGCAGAGGGGTCCTTGGCAATCAAATGGAATTGAGAAGAATAGAGAGAACCGTTGGGTTAAATGTCCTGAGAAGTCTAGTAAGAGAAACACTGCGAATCGACTCCTTGACGATGTGGAATCAATGTTGACTGTGATGAGACCAATGTTATTATGGTAGAAAGCCTGACTAGAATATGTTCCAGGAAGAGTTGAAAAGTAAGGACTATAATCAGCAGATATAAAACACTTCCAAGTCTCCCATCTTTAAATTATAAAATATTTTAAGTATACTTTAAATTATAAAACATTTTAAGTATACTTTAATTTATAAAATATTTTAAGTGTAAGTTTATTTTAAAATTACAGCTGGCATTCAGCCGTTATATTGAATGCCTGTGTACCCCATATGCCTTTGTTTCGTCAGATTTTAAGTCATTGCTTCCCAATCTTTTTCCTGTGTGGACATACATGTAGAATAACAATAAGATTTGTAGAAAACCAGGTATATATAGAGGCGGAGGGTTACCGGTGGGGTTCACTGGCTCAGGGACTATAGCACCTAAGGCCCTTCTTCACTGGAGAGAATTAATTAGTTGCATGGTTACCTCTCCCATTCTCCTTGAGAAATGGTTAGACAAAACCTGTTGATTGCATTGTTTGTATATCTTGTTTACATCGTATTTTTGTTTGCTTGTTTAGCAAGTACTGAGACAGATTTGTATTAAACTTCCTTAGGTAGATTTCTCTATTTCCCCTTAAAATTCTTTTACTTTATACCTTACATTTTTGTTTAAAAAATTTTAAGTGTTAATCTTTTTTTATTATATTTTTATAGCATTTTTAAATGAAATGTTTTATTTTCCTTAAAAAGTTTATTTTAAAATTACAGTTGGCATTCAGTATTACTTTATGTATTTCTAGGTGTATAGCACAGTGGTTAGACAATGATGTAATTATGAAGTGTTCCCCTGATAACTCAAGTACCCCCCTGATACCATACATATAGTAGTAATTACAATATTATTGACTATATTCCCTATGCTGTACTTTATATTCCTGTGTCTAGTAGGTAACTACCAGTCTGTATTTTTCAATCCCTTTACCTTTTTCACCCAGCCCCCTAACTTCCCTCCAGCTTCCCTCCCCTCTGACAACCATCAGTCTGTTCTCTGTATCTGTGAGTTTGTTTCTGTTTTGTTTGTTCATTTATCTTGTTCTTCAAATTCCACACACAAGTAAAATCATGTGGTATTTGTTTTTCTCTGTCTGACTTATTTCACTTAGCATTATGCCCTCTAGGTCTATAAATGTCACAAATGGTAAAATTTCATTCTTTTTTATGACCGAGCAGAATTGGATTTAACTGTGGGCATACTGGGTGTGCGCCCTGGGCCCCGACTTCCGAAAGGCACTGCAAAACCCCAACTTTACATTTTTTCTAATATAAGGGGCCCAATATTTTCTTCTGCACCCAGGGCCTCAATCAATCTTAATCTGCCTCTGTGACCGAATAATATTCCATTGTAAAATCCACCACAACGTTTTTACCTACTTATCTACTGATGGGCATTTGGGTTGCTTCCATATCTTGGCTATTGTAAATAATGCAATACACAGAGGAGTGCATATATTATTTCAAATTAGTGTTTTGGGTTTCTTTGAATATTTACCCAAAAGTGAAATTGCTGGATCATAAGATAGTTCCATTTTAAATTTTTTGAGGGATCTCCATGTTGTTTTTCAGTGTTTTATTTTCATAAAAACCTTTAACATTTGTATTTTTAAAATTAAATTACAATAACACAGTACTATATTCTCTTCCTGTGGGGGGGAAAATAGTAGATGAGTAAAAAGTCATCTTTACGTAGTCAGAGTCAAATACATGAAAAGAACCACTTGCAACAACAAATGCCAGCTTTCCATGTCAAATGAGCTAGTATTTGGGGATTTAAACTTGAAATAAAAAAATACTTTTTTTTTGATCATTATATCCTTGTTTTCAATATGCTTCTTACTCTTCCTCATGCAGAGCTCACCTTGCGACTTTTTAAAGTTTGAATTGTAAGCACATCTTCCTCAAGGGTTGGTTTGTGGGGAGGTTGTTCTCCCTTCAGTGGGGGCTACCCCTTCAGAGGCATTTGCCAGGGATTATTGGTGGAATATAGTGAAGATCCATGATTACATTTCTTAGAGGATTTCCTTTTTTCTTGTACCACAGTGATCCCCCATCTGCCGTGGGGTTAGGTTTCAGAACCAGCTCCTTCGCAATAGGTGAAAATCCGCAAAGTAGCAACTTTATATTTATTTTTATTATTTATATATATTTTAAGGCTTTATAAATCCTCCCCACACTCTTATAAACCTTTCCCACACTGTTGTCAACATCTCCCACATTCTTATAAACACTTCCTATGCTTATTTTACCACAAAATAATTAAAATAATAAATATATAAAAATACCTATATACTGCAAAATCCCGCTATGATATAGTGAAAAATCCACAATACAAAATTAGATATATACAATTTAAAAATTCGCTATACAGTGAGACCCACAGAGTGAACCACAAATATGGCGAGGAACAACTGTACACATAGAATTCTGGTCAAAAGAAGGATGAGCTTCTTCGTTTTTGTTTTTCTTTATGTCTCTGAGTGAGTGGTTGAGGTTTTTTTTGCCCCCTAATACTTTTATTGAGACAATAGCATTTTAAAGGGCCCCCCTTTTTTACGCATAGGTGGTGAAAGGTGTTTAACTCTATGTCCCATACAGACTCACTGCCTTGCCTCAGTTTCTGAGTGGGCACTCCACACCCCCAACAATCACAACTGACCCGCTCCCCAGGGCAGACACTGTCTACTCTCAGCCTCATTTCTCTGCTGACGGTTCCTTTTCTTTTCTGATTCCAGGAGATTTATCTTCCCTCTTGCTCACACAGCTAAGCGCTGATAAGAATATTTGTTTTATTTTCACCTCATATTTATAAGTTTTACTATTAGGAGTGACTTCAGATCATTCTGTTTGTAGCATTGCTAGTTTCTAATTATAGTTTCCTTTTTCGTCAAGGATGGATTTTACAGTCAAAGATGCGAAAGCTGTGGAAGCTTAATGATGAGCCCAAGAGCAAGTGGTAAGAGGGAAAGCCAGAGTCGCCTCTCTCCTGGCCTACTGTTATCTCCAACATGTTGTGTCTCTAGATCCAGAGGTGGATTAAGGTCAGTTGAGGCTCTGGGCACAGAAGAAAATATTGGGCCCCTTAAAAACAAGAGAGAGACAGGAAAAATAAAAATACATGTTAACCGTATTTTTAAATAAATAAAAAATGTTATGTACTATTAATGTTAAAATTGCACATATGAGTCTGACCAGGCTGTGGTGCAGTGGATAGAGCATCAGACTGGGATGAGGAGGACCCAGGTCAAGAACCTGAGGTTGCCAGCTTGAGTCCAGGGTCGCTGCCTCGAGCAAGGGGTTGCTCAGTCTGCTGAAGGCCCACGGTCAAGGCACATATGAGAAAACAATCAATGAACAACTAAGGTGTCAAAACAAAAAAGTGATGATTGATGCTTCTCATCTCTCTCCGTTCCTGTCTATCCCTCTCTCTGACTCTCTCTCTGTCCCTGTAAAAAAAAATTGCACATGTGAAACCAAACTTGGCATCATTAGAAAAAAGTGTAAAGTTGTGGTTTTGCAGGGCCCTTCAGAAGTCGGAGCCTAGGGCGCATGCCTTGGTGCTCCCTCTGTTAAATCCGCCTCTGCCTAGATCTCTTCTCTTTCTAAAATCTTCTGATTTTAATATACACTAACAAATGTAAGCTAAGGGTTCTGGACCCAATTCCAATGCGCGTGTGTGTTTTTGCGTGTGTGTAGGATACCAGTGGGGTGTCTTACAGTTCAACCCCATTCTGACAGATTCTACCCAGGGACAGCCAGCTTCCGCAGGTGAAGAGCTCTGTCCCACAGGACTGCTTTCTCTTCAGGTGCTCACCGAGAGAGAGTTCAAGCTGTCACCTGTATTTCTGACAAACTGACTATAACTCAGAGGTTCCCAAGAATCCCCCCTTGGGTTTGATTAATTTGCTACAGCAGTTTACAGAACCCAGGAAACCCATTTACTCACTAGATTTTTTATTTATTATAAAAGATATTAAAGGATACCCACCAATAGCCAGATAAAGAGGTACAGAGGGCAAAGTCCTCGAACAAGGGAACAAGTCCTCATGGAGTTTGGGGTGTGTCATTGTGGCATGTGGAAATATTCCAGATAAGCATTCTGGAAGCTCTCTTAATTCTCTCCTGTAGGCTTTTTATTACCTAGGCATGACTGATTAAACCATTGGGCATTGGTATTGATTCAGCCTGTATCTTCTCTCTCCTCCTTGGACAACATGCATTGGGACTAAAATTTCCAACCCTCTCTTCATGGTTGTTTGCCTGGCACCCCCCTCCCCAGCCCCATCCTACGTGCTTTCTAAAAGTCACCTCATTAACATAAAGTCAGGTATGGGTGAAAGAGGTTTATTATGAACATCATGATACCTTTATAACTCTTATCACTTAGGGAATTCCTACAGCTTTAGTTCTGTTTAGAACTAGAGATAAAAGCCAAACACATATTTATTATAAGTCACAACTGATAAACCAAAACTGATGCTGACATTGACTATCATATAGTATTAAGAAAAAACTATCTCCTGATGCAGTGGATTGAATGTCAGACTGGGATGCAGAGGACTCAGGTTTGAAACCCTAAGGTCACCAGCTTGAATGTGGGCTCATCCGGCTTGAGCATGGGATCACGGAAATGACCTTATGGTCGCTGGTTTGAGCCCAAGGTGCTGGCTTGAGCAAGGGGTCACTCTGTCTGCTGTAGATCCCCAGTAAAGGCACATATGAAAAAGCAATCAGTTAACAACTAAGGAGCCGCAGTGAAGAATGGATGCTTCTTATCTCTCTCTCTTCCTGCCTGTCTGTCCCTATCTGTCCCTTTCTCAGTCTCTTTTTCTGTCTCTCTAGCTAAAAAAAAAAGAAAAGAAAAGGAAGAAAACACTATCAAGGACATATTCAGAGAAGCAAAAATCCTTCATTTTTCATGTTTGTGAAACTATCTGCCACTCAGCATCTCTTATCTCTTCTAATCATGGATCAGAACTCTGAGCTATTCAGACCACTAAGTCAAGGCTTCAATATACTTGCCAAAATGGAGTAGTAAAAAAAGAAAAAAAAAAAACTGACAAAAACACCAAACAGCTGACAAATGCAATCAGCTGTGATACTTATTTGCATTGTTTAACTGGGGGTTGAACACTAAAAAATAACTCAACAGAGTAGTCTCACTACCTTATTTTTCATAGACAATGAAACTCAACGGCACAATTCTGAAAAACTCTGACAAGAATGTTTTGTTTCATAAGCCAAAGAATGGGGAGTTCAGAGCAATGAACTTGTGTAATACTATCTCTATTTGTCTCTTCCTGGTAACAGAATAATGTCCTCCTGTACTTAGTATTCACAGCACAGGTGAGATTTTAGAGTACACATTGCTCAGTAAACTCCAAGATGTACATACACAGAAGATACTTTGAAATACAATAACAGATTTTTATTTGTTAGTATATAGATATCATATAAAATGATTTTCAAATTTTTAAAATGTGTTAAGGCCTCGTTTTCCAATTAAAATGTTATAAAGTACCTGAATATAAAATAGATTAACATGTTGTCCCCACCGTCAGATACAGTCATGAACCCGCCAGACTCTGTATGAAGGTGAACTGAATCCGCAACTCACCGTTAAAATTTCTAACATGAGGAAATAAAGAAATAGCCTATCTGCAGAGCCAATTTATCTAGCAGGTTCAGTAAGTACAGGGTGATATTTTTAAACACTCAAAAATATTTTGGTTTTTGTTTAAAATTTATATAATAAGTAGCATAACCATAAAATAGACTAGATTATATTTGTCTTTTCCTAACATGTTCATAAAGCATAATTTTGGGGGTGGGGTAGGAGGAAGGCAAAAGCATCTCGGGCCCATGACAGTCATAATGCCACCTGTCTCTGTGCCCCATTAGTTACCAGATGCTAGAGCTCTGATCCCAACAACTTTAGAACAATCTGAAGAATTAAAGAGAATTGATTCCGTTATAAAAGTTTCAGTATACAGTAAAATTCTCATGGCACACTTGATGTCATAATATTTATTAATACAGACTAAAGCAACTATGCAAAAACAAATTGTAATGTGTTTAAATTGCTTAAAAGGTTCTGTCAAGAATATAATTTAGGGGAGATGCTGAAATGCTGCCCAGATGCAGGGCTGTGCTGGGTGGGAACTTTGTTAGTTACAGCCTCTTCCTGAGAGGTTTAGATGCACACGTGACAGGATGATTTAAAGAAACTGTCCAGTCTTCCTAATCTCAAGAAATGTCTTCTTCAAAGTGCATTTTCATTCAGTAAAGATGTCTAATGGTGTTTTTCTACTCACACTATAATTTACTGCCATAACAATTTTTATATGTGCAATAGAATTATTCAGTGTTTCTTTGAAGTTTATAGCTTGACGGTGTATCACATTTAAAGAAAAAAAAATTCTGTTAAAAAAGCCAGTTTTGTGCTTGACGATTATTAAGGTGATGTGTGAATTCACTCCCTTTATCCATCCTTATTCTCTGTGTTGTGACTTTTATTCTCCATGAAAAAGAATGGTGCAACCCTAAGTAGAAACACTGCCAATTACTACCTCTCTGCTTAAGTCTATAAATCTGTGCCATAAACTCTCAAAGATTCTTAGCATGTTATTATAAATTTGTCTAATGCATATTAAACTACTTTTTAATAACTAAAAGTTGCCAGTTTTGCTAGCCCATTGGTCACCCTAAGACAATCTGTCACAGTTGAGGGTTTTGGGTGATGCTGAGCGGAGTACTGTGCCCAGTGGTTTTGATGTGCCCAACGTACCCATGCCCTTTCTTGCAAACATTCATGTTCATGCTTCAGGCAAACCTGCTGACTTTGAAATATCAATAGTAAGTTAAATGTCTTATTTTACTGTTGAACACTTTATATATATCATCATTCTAAATATTAAGAACATATTAATAAATGGCCCAAGTTATTAACCTATCAGAATCTATCTAGTTCTAAAGAACTAGGTAAACCTGAACCATTTTGTCCATGTGTCTTCTGAAAACCATAAACTGTCATTTTCTTTCATAAAGCTTTGGCATTATTGCACACTGCTTTATATGTTTTATAAATGTTATCCTATAGGTGATTCTGTAACTGATTTTAGAAAAAACATTTGAGCATTAAAAAAAGTTTCTCTTTAAAAAAAAAAGTTTCTCTTTTTATTGCTCCTAACCAGTTCTTCCTCTTTTTAGTCAGCTTACACACACAAAGAGAAACCACTCAGAATTTGTGTCAGTATTCTACATATGTTGCAGCAAAGCAATTATTCCAGGAATTTATTATAAGGAATTTGTCAAAGTACACATTCATATTTATATCACTGAGTTCTCCAAAACTATGAAACACTCATTTCAAAAAGTGGCGGTCTGTTCTTCTTGAGTTGACTGCTATGCTTACTCTCAGTGAATGAATGGATTGAGCATCTATTCTGGTCTTCACAGTCAACTTTTTCTAGGGAGCTGTGAAATCAGACAAGAGGTGCCATGTCACAAGACAGACTTTTTAGAATTTTCATTTTTGACCTGTTTTCATAACAGACTTCAAGGTTCTGCTTTGTACTTCCTGTTTCTAACCACCAATATATGTTCCCATTTTAAAATATAATTTAAAAACAGTTAAAAATCATACTTTTACATTGACAAACAGAGATGACACTGATACCATAAAACCTTGAATTTTTGGCATTCTTTTGTTCTATGTAGACTCCCAGGAGTTTAAGTTTTCTGAGAGAAGGGTCCACTTTTATCTTGTATCCATACACTGTTGCATCATTGTTTAATTACTTTCTGGGGACAAATATAATATGGGAGAAGTTTATAAACAAAAAATTTGTTCAATACAATTCTTTTAGACAGTTGTTTCTCAAGTGCAAAATATAAGTTTTTTAGAAACCCAGCTGTGTGGCCTCACCTGTGGTGGCACAGTGGGTAGAATGTCGACCTGTAATGCTGAGGTTGCCAGTTCAAAACCTCAGGCTTGCCCAGTCAAGACACATATGACAAGCAATCGATAAACAACTAAAGTTTAGCTACTATGTTCTTGTTCCCTCTCTCTCTCCCCCACCTTTCTGTAAAATCAATAAATAATATCTTTAAAAATAATAAAAATAAAATAAAATCCCAGCTGTGTGAATGCTGGCACACATTCTGGCCAGGTCAATGATGAAGTTCCTGAGCTGCAGGGGTGAACAGAAGCTAAGCTGCAGGGTGACATCATGAGCTGTTCACACTGCACATGTGGCTGACACCACAGGGCGGCCCCCACAGGGCTCACGGCTGGAGAAAAAGATTACACTTTTCAGTCATTAACTACATAGGGTTTTCTTTCCTATACTGCAGGCTTGAAGAACAACAACTAAAATGTCCTATAAATTAGATGTTGAAAATAGTGTCCTATGAATTGCCTCATAAACCTTTCTATTGAAATCAAAATACACACTATTTTCTTAGTCTTCAAGTAAGATTGGAAAGATGTGAAGAGCCCTTAGTCTAATGAAGAATTCCTGAGGATGTCTGTTAGGTTTAAAATATTTTATATGGGTACATAGCTACATGATGCCTATCATTATAAAAATTTGACTCAAAAGCATCATTTTATGGCCCTAATATTTTGAAAGCTTATTTTGAAAGACCTGTATTAGAATGAATGTTTACACAATCCTGACTACAATTTGTCAAACATTTCTAGTTAGAAATGCCAGTGGCATTTAGTGATTAAACTATACATTTGTTTGACCTATGACTGGTCAAAAGTGCACCATGACTTTACGGACACACTGTATATGATCAACTGATCATATTGGTAGATCACTGTGTGTGATATATGTGTGATATAACAGACCATAATTTGTAGAAAATTTACTATATTTTGAGGGGTATATTCCAAACAGGCCCAGATTTCACAACTGTACCACCGGCCTGGCAGTGAATTAGTGAAGTAAGCGTGGTCACCAAAAGTGCTGAAAATCCTAATCTCAGCAAGGCAGTGAGCTAAGTGCAAGTAAGAGAAAATGAGTAAGATGTGTATGTGCCTGCCCTTAAGAATGGCCAGAGTCTTAGGAGTGAAGCAGATGTACAAATGATTAATGTATATGCTCTTTAACGATATATCTACAGGATCATGCATATTACAGAAAGTAGCATCAAGGAATGAATAATTCTAAGAAGGAGGAGGAGAAAATGTAGGCAGAATGGACAAAGACAAGTTAGAGCATATAAGAAGTGAGGTAGGTAGTCTTTAGGAAGGACCAGGACCACACCAGATGCATTAGGGAAGGGCGGGCAAACAGCAGAGCACATCATTACTACTGAACATGGTGCCTGCTAAGGGCTGAGTGGCGAGACTAGAGTAGGCTGAACAAGATACAGCAAGTTGAAAGCACAAGTATGGCTTGACATAGTATCCCTGAAAGGCAAAACCAAATATATCAGATGCAAGATTTCTTTACATTACTGCTCTGTTTCCCTGTAGTTGACGGTACAATGAATGAATTACCAACAATAGTGTGAGGACGCTATAGGTAAATTCCTTTTAGTAGTATAATATGCAGAAAAGTTCACAAAATTATCTAGAAAGCTCAATGAATTATCACAAAATGAATTAGGTAAAACGATAGAACACTACCCACATTTTATAGGAAGTCCTCAGACTCCTATTGGTCAATTATATCCTTTTACCCTACAAATAGAACCATTATTTTGTCTTTTATGGTACCTACCTTCTTTTTAAAAGAACTTTTTTTTCAGTACTTATATATGCAGCCTTAATAACTATTATATAGCTTTGCCTTTTTAAAGCCTTATATTCACAGAATCATACAGTATGCAATATTTTCTGACTTTACAGTATGAAACAGATTAACTTAAATTTTTGCATGTTAAATAGTCCATTCATTTTCACTGCTATACAGTATTTCATTTTGTGAATATGACATAATTTATCTATTCTATTTTTCTGGAAATTTAGATCATTTAAGTTTTATACTGTTCAAATTAGGTTTTATAAATATTAGTGTATATATCTTGGTACAAATGTGCACACATTTCTATTAAATATATAAATCAGTGAAAATGTTAGATCATGGAGTATATGTACACTGTTCACAAAACTTGGGGGTTATTTTATTGCTTTATATTCATTTTGAAATATCCCCTAATTTTTGTGAGCAGTATAGTTTGGAGTTGAGGAAATAATGCTAAAAATGTTTTTTGAAAACAACCTTCCCACTTATTCCTGTTGTTCTATAACCTTTCCAACAATTACTATTTTAATCTTTTATATTATAACCATTATAATATCTGTGTAATAGGATTTCATTTTACTTCAAATTTGCATTTCTTGGATTACTCATGAGCTTGAGTATCTTTCATATGTTTATTAACTCTTTGACTCATCTCTTTGTGCCGAGCCTTTTATTGCCATTTTTTTCTATGGTCCTCTCAGGTTGACCTTGCCTCCCCCTTACTGAGTCATAGTTCTTTACATATATCCTAGACACAAGTCTTTATGTATGTTGAAAATATCTTTTCATGCCCTGTAGATTCTGATGAGCATAATATTAATGCAGTCCAGTCAGTTAATCTTTTATGGTTAGTGCTCTCTTTTTTTTCTTTTTATTACTGGTAAATTCACTGGGGTGACATTGGTTAATAAAATTATATAGGGTTCAGGTGTATAATTTCATGATACATTATCTATATATAGCATTGTGTGCTCACCATCCAAAGTCAAATCCCCTTCTGTCACTGTATATTTTACCCTCTTTACCCTTTACTATCCCCCCACTTACTTCCCTGTGGGAACCACCATACTGCTGTCTATGAGTTGTGTTAGTTGTCTTGTTTGTTCATGTGTTGCTTTTCATTTTATGTCCCACATATGACCGAACTCATATGGTTCTTAACTTTTCTGATTTGTGTTGCTTAGCATGATATTATCAAGGCTATCCTTATTATCACAAAGTGCTTTTTTATAGTTTAAAACTTCCTTCCTTCCTTCCTTTCTTTCTTTCTTCCTTTCTTTCTTTCATTCATTCTTTCTTTATTTATTTATTTTCTTCTTTCTTTCTTTCTTCTTTCTTTCTCATTCTCCTTCCCTTTTCCCTCCCTCCTCATCCTTCTTTCTTTCTCTCTCTCTCTTTCTTTCTTTTTCTCTCTCTCTACTTCCTTTTTCCCTCCCTCCCTCATCTATCTTTCTCTTTCTTTCTTTCTTTCTTTCTTTCTTTCTTTCTTTCTTTCTTTCTTTCTTTTATTAAGTGAGAGGCAGGGAGGCAGAGAGACAGATTCCCACATACACCCTGACTGGGATCCACCAGACAAGCCCCCTAAAGGGTAATGCTCTGCCCATCTGGGGCCATTGCTCCATTGCTTGGCAACCAACCAATTTTAACACCTGAGGGGAAGCCATCTTCAATGCTTAGGACCAACTTTGCTTAAACCAATCAAGCCATAGCCAGGAGAGGAGAGAGAGAGAGAGAGAGAGAGAGAGAGAGAGAGAGAGAGAGAGAGAGAGAGAAGGGGGAAGGGGGAAGGGTGGAAAAGCAGATGGTGGCTTCTCCTGAATGCCCTGACTGGAATAAAACCTGGGACTTCCACTCACCAGGCTGATGCTCTACCACTGAGCCTCTGGCCAGGGCCTTAAAACTCTTTTCATTCTTCTGAATTCATTAAGAAATTCTCTCATGTTTCTATATATCTTTTAGAAACTAAGAAAATAAGCCAAATGACACAGTTCTCAAAATCTTCTTCCCTGTAAAGTTGTAGGTGAGAGACTATTGGGAGCAACTTGGAAGGCAGAAAAGAAGCCATCTTATCCCAGAGGCTTTTGCAGCTAAAGGTGTGGGCTGCCGTGAGGTTCACAGTGGCTTTCTTATGAGCCTGTGAGATCCATCCACCCATTTCACTTCCGCACACTGTGGTAGTTTGTGGGAGCTTCTGAGGACTTCTAGAGAATTACAGCAGGCTTCAGAAAGCTTTTGAGAAGTCCTACTCTGCTTCTGACTGAGTGTTGTAATTTCAGTGGTAGCTTCGTTAGTTCCCCAGATCTTTTTGGGTTGGTATCAGCATACAACAGTCAGCTGATTATTTATTGAACCCTGACTAGGTTTTAGTTTTATTATCTTGTCATTTTGTATGCCTGGTTATCTTTATTTTTTCTTTCTGAAAATTGTATTCATAAAGGTGCTTCCTAGAAATGAACGAGGCAGGGTGAGAATTTATATTTGCTCATTCCAGGCACTTAGTGTCACTAGTAACCCAGAATCTCATTAATTTTGTTCCAGGAATTAAAATAATTTGAAAGGAGCTGCAGCTCTTGTGATGCTTATCTACTTCCTGCTTGTACTCAACCCAAGTCCCTGATCCAGAACGGTCCTGGACTCCTACTATGGCTTCTCAGACTCGCAGCTGTTCAACCACTTCCCGAATTTGTAAAGACGTCTAAGAAAAGTAGCCCATACACAAAAGTCTCCTCTCTAGATTTTTATCCTTTACGGATCTTTGTCTGTGATTTTGTCCCTGACGTGGTAATTCTCCAAAGTCTTCATGGAGGTGATTTTTAAAATAATTTTTCAGTGTTTCTAATTGATTTGTTGGCAGTAATGATGCAAATTAATTTGTTACTATGAGAAGTTACTATAGAAATATTTATTTAAAGAAATTTTATTTCTTTGAATATCATTCATTAAACACAAATCTCTTATAACTGTAATATGCTTCAGTTTGGTTAAAAGATTTACATTAAAAATGTTCCATTTTTAATAGTCATCATAAGATAAGACGTTTTCTAAGTCAGACACTAAAAACCAGAAAAAAACAAAAAGAGAGATACTCTAGTACAGGGGTAGTCAACCTTTTTATACCTACCGCCCACTTTTGTATCTCTGTTAGTAGTAAAATTTTCTAACTGCCCATCGGTTCCACAGTAATGGTGATTTATAAAGTAGGGAAGTAACTTTACTTTTTAAAATTTGTAAAGCAGAGTTACAGCAAGTTAAAGCATATAATAATTATTATTTACCAAGTGCTTTATGTAGGATTTTCACTAAGTTTGGCAGAATAAATCTTTATAAAACAACTTACTATAGTTAGATCTATCTTTTTATTTATACTTTGCATACATAGAAATTAATTAGTTAATTGAATTATTAGTGGGATCCCTGAGGCTGATGCTGGGAAACTAAATATTGAATATCTGGTTCAATTTTTGTGAGGAACAAACAAAGGTCTCCCCTTTTGGAAATATTCAAGCGGTTTCTTTCTTTCGTCATAATATGATTAACAGCACTAAATCCTGATTCCACAAGGTATGAGGTAGGGAAAGGTACCAATAAACTGAATACCATTTTCCACATATTTGGATATAAGACCGGCATTTTTTTATTTTGCCATAGGTTTTCATATCCACTACTGTTGAATTTATGCTTACTTTCTTCATCATATCTAATTTCTAATAGTTATTCTTGGCAAGTTGTATCAGCCTCTTCAATATTTGCAGTAAAAGGATTTTTCATCCAGTCATATACCTTCAATTTCAAAATATCTTCAAATTGTTTTTCCATGTCCAATTTAAGTTTGTTGAGGTGGCTACTGAATCTGTCAATATCCTCTGGAGTTACCTCATCTTTTATAGATGATAATTGAGGAAACTGATGAAATTCTCTCTTCAATAGATTATGACAAAGTAGTTCAAGTTTGTCAATAAATAATAGCACAATACTTTGGCAACCTATTAGCTCCTTGAAGCTGCAAATTGACATCGTTAAATCTCTTGAAAATATCTGCCAAGTAAAAGACATCATTCCTTACTGTTTTTAACTGTTGACACAGATTGGTCTCATTATTACTTTCAAAAAGTTGTATGACACTATCATATAATGTTACAAATCTAACCAAAGATGTATGTACCCTTTGATAGTCACCAATGAAAGAGGTGCCCCTTCCGAAAGTGTGGCGGGGGCCGGATAAATGGCCTCAGGGGGCCACATGTGGCCCGCAGGCCATAGTTTGGGGACCCCTGTTATAGTTAATGATGAATAGAGACTTGTACTTAGATGTTTTCCTACAAGATGTTGCCTGTGCACCACACAATGAATACATAAAACATTTGGCACTTCCTGCTTCAAATAAGCAACAAATCTACGATAGCAACATACCACTGATGGTGTTCCATCAGTAGCGCATGCAACAATATTATTCAAGGAATATTATTTTTTGTAAAATATGTTCTCACAGTATTAAATATAGATAATCCTTTTGTATCTGTGATATTTATTGCAAATAACATTTCTTCTCATAATAGATTGTTTTCATCAAAAGAGTGTACATATGCCATCAATAAAGCATCATTATCTGCAATGGTAGATTAGTTCAGTTGCACGGAAAATGAAGAGTTTTGGAGAATACTTATAAGTCTGTTTTCAATATTAACTGCCATTTCATCAATTCGTCACTTTACTGTGCTATCAATTAGGGGCAACGTTTTTAAAATTTGAGGTATATCCTGATAAATTACTGTTGAGATAAATTCTTTAATAGAGGGTATTATAGTTTTTCCAACATTATAACTTTTACCATTTTTTGGAATTATTTGTGAAATGCTATAAGTGGCAATTAATCCATCTTTGTTTGTTGTATGTAGTTTCTTAAATGATGCAACAATAGTTGAACAATTTTGAAATTTTTTAATATATTTCCTGAAAATATTCAATGGGCTTGTCCTTGTAATTTGGATGCTTTGTAGAAAGATGTTTTTGCAATCGACTTGGCTTCATTGCCTCATTGGATAATGTTTTATGACACAATAAACACATTAGATGTTGTTTATTTGCAACAGATTCTATGAAACCCATCTTCAGATACTCTGGCAAATAGCCGCATGCGTATTTGTTTTTTTTTTTTTTTTTTGAGACATGGGCTCACGATATTTCACAATATTTTGTTTGAAGCTGTAAGCACATGCTTGCTCTCAGAAATCTAACTACGTACTGAATTTAGTTTTGATTACGTAATGATTTAGCTTCACTTAAGTAACGTGAACAAGACATGCACTTGAAATCTGTTGCGTGGTCGCGACGTTACAAGTGTCGTGGTTGAGTGAGAGTTTGTCCAGACGAGACTAAGTGAGTATCCGTGGTTGTGTGTTTTATAAAATTTTATGTAGTGGGTGTTGGCCAATGGCATCACTTCTTTGCGATAGGGGCGAAGTCACGAGACATCGGGTAGTTTTGGCAGTCCAAGTGGGGGTTCCTAGAATGTCACCCTATTACCCTAAAATCTGGGAATTGAGATGAAAATATGAGTTAATTGGTGTTTCCATTGTCTGGCAGTTTCTGTCATAGAAAGAAGCATTGAACCATAGAGTTCTTTGTCTACAGGATAATAAAATGATGAATTGCTAGTTTTGGGGTGACAATAGTGGTCATAAACGGCCCGCTGGATAGGGCGGTGGGTATGGACCTGGGGTCAGGTACCTGGCCGCTCGTGGATGTGGGCCAGGTGGTCGCGAAAGAGGGTGGGTTCGGTCCCAATACAAATGCCCTGTAACAGAGTGTGACCGCTATCCTGATCTTGATTGGTCAACAAATTAGTATGTAATTGCGGCGCCATTTGGTTGCTCTGCTACCACCCACCATGAAAGCTGGAATGCCCACTAGTGGGCAGTATGGACCAGGTTGACTACCACTGCTCTAGTATATAAAATTTAAATATTTCTGTACCTTAATAAAAAAACAAGATAAAAGATAATAGACTGAGAATAAGTACTTGATATGTATATAAAAAGAAAGTATTTTTATCTATTACCTATTAGTTCCTTATTTGCAATTATATTTTCTGTTAGATTTTCTTTATATATTTTTCTTTTCCTTTTTTTTGACTCAGGTTATTTTCTCTATTGATTTACATCCATGCTTTATGAAGTAAAAGCCTTCTTGTTATTTTTTTTAAAATTATTTTTATTTATTCATTTTAGAGGAAAGGGAGAGAGAGAGAGAGAGAAGAGGGGGGAGGAGCAGGAAGCTTTAACTCCCATATGTGCCTTGACTGGGCAAACCCAGGGTTTTGAACCGGCAACCTCAGCATTCTAGGTCAACGCTTTATTCACTGCGTCACTACAGGTCAGGCCCTTCTTGTTATTCATTAAAGATATTGAATCCTTTTCTAAAAGATTTATTCATTAATTCGTTGAATATTTATTGAATACCCACAATCAGTCATACAAATATTTTAGGGGCTGGGAATACAATGGTTAATAAATGTTCTTACTCTGGTAGTCAGTCCTTGTAAGGGTTCTATTTTTCTTCTGAATCTTCAGGTATTTCTTTTTTCTTATCTTGCAGCACCTGGCCATTCTAAGTTTGTATTTATCTTTTTTTTACTAATCTTTGAACAAAGGAGAGCAAGCCAAACCTAATGTATGTCAATGGAAAGACCATGAGATTATTTCTGACTTCATTCCTTCTGGTTTCACTTGTTTGCTGGTTAGATCCCTCCCTGTGCATGTCACTGGATAGTTTATAGAGGATGTAGCCTCTTGCCTAGTTCCCTGTTTTAACAGTTGGATGCATAGGAGATCTTCTCTAAGAAGTACTCTGCTACTTAAAAAAACAGAACAATCAAAATAGAGGCATATCTACCAAGATTTTTGCTTTAGAAGAGACTTTATATTTTGTATTAGGGGTCTGGTGGAGGCAGAGTCCAATAATTATCTAAATTCCAGCAAGAAAGAACACAATGCAAATCTTTCACCAATTGCTTTTTATTTATTTATTTTATTTTAGTATGGCTTTATTGTGTATGTTTTTGTTCTTGACTAATAAGTTGTGATGGGACAGAACATATTAGAGGCGAACTAGATGCCATTTTCCTCATAGGGTTAATTGCGTAGTTCGCTCTGTAATGTTACATTTTCTCACATGTATTTTATTGGTATTTATAAGTAAATATACTGGTTTTTAAATTATGCATGTTAGATTGGCAAAACCCTGAATGGTATGTAATCAAGTAGGTCATGACATAATTTCATTCCCTGGAGACAATTACATACTTATATAAAATCCTCATAGCAATTTAGTTTTAAATGTAAAAGATGAAAATTTTTTCAAAAATAAAAATAGAAAGTATTTTTTTAAAGATCATTTCAACAGAGTTTGAAAACTATTATTTTCTGTTTTCTTTTAAAGTTCTTTTCCCTGAATTTTAAAAGTAATTAAAGTTTATTGTTCAGTTAAATAAAAGAAAAAATAAAACTTGCTTGTTTTCCACCATGTGGCATATCAATGGTTGTAAATATATATGTACACTTTGCTTTTCCTGTGGGGTTCTCCATCCAAAGATGACTAAGAGTGCAGGCTCACAGGTCTCATCCCCTAGTTTCAAATCTGTTACTGACTGTGTGATCTTGGGCAAGCATCTTAACCTTTCAGTGCCTTCATTACCTCATCCATAAAATGGGGATAATATTATTCATCTTTTAATTGAGATAACACATGCAAAACTCTTTAAGATTTCTTGACACACAAAAAGCATGTAAAAATGCAGCTCGTCATTTGTAATTTTCTTGTTAAAAATTTGGTACTTAACATTTTATTTTACAAGACAGTTTTCATCATTTTTAAATAGACTTTATTCTTTTAAAAAAAGTTTTAGGTTCCAACAAAATTAAAGGGAAGGCGGAGATTTTCCACAGACCTATACCCTTGTCTTACATATGCCTCACCTTCCCTATTAGTGGCATTGCTCACCAGCATGCTACTTTATTTTCAAAACCAAGGGTGAATTTCTATTGAACCATCAAAATCAAACAGAGGTCATACCTTACCTTAGGATTCACTCTTGGTATTGTACCTGCTATGGGTTTGGAAAAAAGTATAATGACAGATATCCATCATTATATTATACAAAATATTTTCAATACCCTAAATATTCTTTATGTTCTGCCTCTTTATCTCTACTCTACCCTTGAAAACTACTGAAAAACATAGTATGAACACATAATAAAATACTGTCCTACAACATTGCAATGGTTGCAAAATACATGTTTTTAGTGTGTCACTAACCAATCTTTTGTTGATTTGTTTTTTAACTTTTTACTATTGTATAATTTATTAGTTTATCATTGCCACTTTAACAAATTACTGCAAATATAATGGCTTAATATAATCAATTTTATTATTTTATAGTTTGAGAGGTCAGAAGTCTAAACTCAAGGCATTGACAGGCTTGTGTTCCTTATGAAGGCTTCAAGGGGGAGTCTATTTCTTGCTCCCTTTTCTCCTTCTAGAAGTCACCTATATTTCTTGGCTCACACCCTAAACCACAATGAGATATCACCTCACACCAGTCAGAATGGCACTCATCAGCAAAACAACACAGAACAAGTGCTGGCGAGGATGTGGAGAAAAGGGAACCCTTCTGCACTGCTGGGGGGAATGCAGACTGGTGCAGCCACTGTGGAAAACAGTTTGGAGATTCCTCAGAAAATTAAAAATCGAACTGCCTTTTGACCCAGCTATCCCACTTTTAGGAATATACCCTAAGAACACCATAGCACTGTTCGAAAAGAAGAAATGCGCCCCCATGTTCGTGGCAGCATTGTTCACAATAGCGAAGATCTGGAAACAGCCCAAGTGTCCGTCAGAGGACGAGTGGATTAAAAAGCTTTGGTACATATATACCATGGAATACTACTCAGCCATAAGAAATGATGACATCGGATCATTTACAACAAAATGGATGTACCTTGATAACATTATATGGAGTGAAATAAGTAAAACAGAAAAAAAAACTGAGAACTGCATTATTTCATACATAGGTGGGACATAAAAACGAGACTATGAGACATGGACAAGAGTGTGGTTTTTACGGGGTGGGGGAGGGAGGTGAGGGAGGGAGAGGGAGGCAGGGAGGGGCACAAAGAAAACCAGATAGAAGGTGACAGAGGACAATTTGACTTTGGATGATGGGTATGTAACATAACTGAATGACAAGATAACCTGGAGATGTTTTCTTTGAACATATGTACCCTGATTTATTAATGTCACCCCATTAAAATTAATAAAAAAAAGTAAAAAATATAGATTATGATGGAGGGAGATATGACTTCTGGTGGTGAACACACAATGCATACAGATATAGTATTATAGAATTGTGCACATGAAAACTATAATTTCAATAAAATTTTTTTAAAGAATTTTTTTTTTTTTTTACAGGGACAGAGAGAGAGTCAGAGAGAGGGATAGATAGGGACAGACAGACAGGAACGGAGAGATGAGAAGCATGAATCATTAGTGTTTCGTTGTGTTGCAACACCTTAGTTGTTCATTGATTGCTTTCTCACACGTGCCTTGACCGCGGGCCTTCAGCAGACCGAGCAACCCCTTGCTGGAGCCAGCGACCTTGGGTCTAAGCTGGCGAGCTTTTGCTGAAGCCAGATGGGCCCGCGCTCAAGCTGGCAAGCTCGGGGTCTGGAACCTAGGTCTTCCACATCCCAGTCCGACGCTCTATCCACAGTGCCCCCACCTGGTCAGGCTAAAGAAATTCTTAACATAATCACATCTGCCTTTTGCCATAAAAGGTAACATATTCACAGGTTCCAGGGATTAGGACGTGGACATTGTTGGAGAGTCTTTCTTCAGCCTACCACATACATCAAGCTGAAATAAGCACCTTTGGAGAACTTAATTTGCATTAGTTCTTAGTATACATTTCTAGACATAAAGTTGTTGGTCAAATAACATACCACTTAAAGATTTTTGCTCAATTTTCCCAATTAACAAATGCCTAATTGAATGAGTATTATCTGACTAATTCCAGGAATATTGTATTAAGTTACAGTTTTACCAGAAATTGATAGCAGTTGTATTTTATTTTACTGCTCAGCAGTTTGGAATTTCCAAACCTTTTAATAATCTTAGCACTAGGCTTTTAGTTGTTCTTTTTATTAATTATTTCACCAGTTTCCCATAATAAAAACAGAAGAATTTTCTTAGTTTTTATATCTAAACAAAATTCTAATGGAACAAAGACATACTATTAAATAAGATTTGCTCTCTTATTGATTGTAAAATAGCCATTTCATGAAGTACAGGTGGCAACAATAGGTGAGATATTTCAACAACTAAACAAAAAGGAAAAATAAAGCTGTGATTTTTAAGAAATATCCATAAGGAAGATATTATAAAAGGCAAGAGTATTTCTTTTAAAGTGTTTGCCATATGCAAAAGATATCAACATATGACAAATTATTTTTGGAAGCTGTCACATGTATAATTCATGAGTTGGAATTGGAGAATAAGAACAATGTTGATTCAAATTTTTAAAATGTGAGAAGAAAACCCAATAACAAAACTCCTACTGCTGGCATGATAGTAAGCTATAGCCTTTGTTCCTAGGCATTCCTTCAAAATCAAACTTGGAAAAAGCAAAGCAGGAAACATGAATTACACAATTTACCTAAATAACAAACAACCTGACTTGATCCCCCCATGGGACTTGAACTGGGAGTGTGGAAAGAAATAAAGGAAAGTCTTTGGAGGATCTTTTAAGTTCTTTTGCTTCTTCCCTTCATTGCTTTAAGACAATCACTACTTTCTCTTCATGATTCAACTGATCACCAACACCCAGAGAACAGCGATTAAACGTACAACTAGGGCCACGAGAACCATAACAGAGCAAAACACAAACAACAAGAAAATGCTGGTGATGGGCTAAGCAGTTGATGAAAACAGTGGAGATGACCAAGTGCCCTCACCCTCACACTTTAGAGCAGTGGTTCTTAACCTTTTTTGAGATACCGAACCCACCAGTTTCACATGCGCATTCACCAAACCCTTCTTTAGTGATAAATAAAATATGATTTTTTTTCCAAATTCAAGACATAGGTATATGTTTTTTTACTGGTGCACAAAATGAGCCGTGCATGAACATCACCTTGCTCAAAGAACAAAACCAACAAAGTGCATGAATTCACAACAAATTATGGTATTACTTTATTCTGGCCTCCGCGGCAGAGGCTTCTCCGAATCCCTGAGACTGACTCATCGAACTCCTAGGGTTCGATAGAACCCAGGTTAAGAACCACTGCTTTAGAGCTATCTCCAGCCTGGCTTTTTCTAAATTCCCGGAAAAATTAGATTACTACTAAGAAAAAAGACTCCTCATATATTCATTTCAGCTAAAAGCAGAGAAAACCTGACCTATACATTTATTCAGAAAAGTGACAGCAAACAGGGAGCTATCGACAATAGTTTGAGTATTTGAAGCTTTGTGCCTCATTGGTCACCCCCACCTTGGCTTTCAAGCCTTTCCCCAGGGCCCCTGACCCAAGTAACTAATAATTTCAGGGAAATAGGGAATTACAAATCAAGTGCCAGGCATATAAGAAATATAATTATTATAAAGAAAGATTTACATCGAACAATATATATCATTTGAAGCACAATTACTAGAGTCATAATATAAAATTAGTATAGTATTTATGCTTAGCAGAAAAGGTAAAATACCACCAATATGGACAAGAAAAATACATCATAACATTGAAACTTTAAACATTAAAATATAATGGTTGAAATAAGGAACATAATAGAAATAATAAATACTGGGCTGAATGAAGCTGAAGAATAAATTAGTGATTTGGAAGATAACATTGAAGAACTCTTTTAAAGAAATTTATTTATTTGTTTGTTTGTTTGTTTGTTGTGGCAGAGACAGAGAGAGTCAGAGAGAGGGACAGACAGGAAGGGAGAGAGATGAGAAACATCAATTCTTCATTGCAGCTCCTTAGTTGTTTATTGGTTCATTTCTCATATGTGCCTTGACTGGGGGGCTACAGCAGACTGAGTGACCCTTCGCTCAAGCCAGCAACCTTGGGCTCAAGCTGGTGAGCCTTGCTCAAACCAGATGAGCCCATGCTCAAGCTGGCGACCTCGGGGTCTCGAATCTGGGTCCTCCACATCCCAGTCCGACGCTCTATCCACTGCGCCACTGCCTGGTCAGGAGAGAAACTCTTTTAGAAGCCAGCTCCAAAGAAGAAAGTTATTTTAAAAATACAAAAAAATATAATAATAAAGGTAAATTTCACAAGATTTAAAATGATAGAAGACTTCAAATTGAAAAAGTTTATAGAATGCTAAATAACCTGGGAGAAGTAAAATTCACTGCCTAGCATATTTATTGAAATTTAAGACTATTAAAGACAATGAGAGTATTCAAAAAGTGTTTAGAGAAAAATAGCAAATCTCCCATGTAAGAACAAGAATCAGGTTGTCAAACATTTTTGGTAGTAACATACAATACAAGAAAAATAAAGCAATAATTTTCAAGTACTGAAAAATAGCCTGTTCAATAATTCTTCAAAGGGGAGAACATAAAAATATTCTCAGGCATCAAAGATTTTGACTTTGGTAATTTCATACAATAAAATCATTCTGGAAGTAGGTACTCAAATACTGTAAATAAAGAGAAAAAAGAAATCCAAACGCTACAAGTGTCAAGGAGAGAAGGAGTACTAAAATTCTTCCATAACATTGTGTGTACATGTGTGTGTGTGTGAGGAAATAACAAAGGAATAGAAGACTGTGTTAGAGTAGTGGTTTTATTATGGGGACCCTGTAGCAATAGGTACATTCAAGAACTCAGAATATAAATAAAAATACTATAGGTCTTCAGCAGAGATTATCCATATTAAGAACAAAGAGATAATGTATAACTTTGAAACTGAAAGAATTAAACTTGACTTATTAAAGGAAAGCAAAAAAAAAAAAAAGACAAGAAACAAGAGAATTAAGTTTATATACAATCAGAAATAGAAACAGATGTAGATATGCAGATTACATATTAAAAGTAAGATTTGGTAATGTTCTCGGCAATTTACACTCCTTAAATAAAAAAGACAATATATATATTTTAAATCGGAAAAAATATAAACAACAATAAAGCTGAGTTAGCAATTTTAAAACTTAAAAAAGTAGAATTTAAGTCATAAACATCCCAAGGATGTTATATACTAGAGAAAGAGAAAAGAGAAAAGACAACAAATATATGTGCACCTGTAATAGACGCAAACATGTAAATTGAAACTTTTCAGGGAGAAACAGTTAAATTAAGTATGGTCATTTGAGATTTTGCCTATCCCACTTAGAAACTGCATTCAAGTAGGCAAAAAATAAGTAATTTATTTTCCATGCAGAACCCAGAACAATTTTTAAAGATGTAAATTAGATTACATCATCTTCTCATCACAATTCTTCTATAGCTTCCAATTATTCTTAAGATAAAATCCAGATGGTTCTACAAGAGTCTGGATGATGTCGCTCATGATTTGTTCCCATTTATTTCATGCTTTTTTCTCCCTTATCTATTACATTTTTGCCAAACTAGTCTCCTACTGGTAGTTATCTGGTAGATGCCAAGCTCCTTGCTCAGAATTTTGAATTCCTGTTCCCTGCTACAACAGCCTTTCACTTAACCTCTAGTGTCTTTGCATCATCCAGGTCTCTCCTTGAAATATATTTCTCAGAGAAGACTTACCTATTCACACTTCACTGAAAATAAATAAATAAATATCCCTCCCCAATTCCCTATGCCAACTCTTTATTTCTTCATCAGCATTTACCACCACCTGATAACACCATCTTGTTTGTATCATCACTTGTCTGCGGTTGGTCTCTCCCACTAATGTGAACACTCTATCAGAGACGATAACTTTTTAACATTTTAAAAATCTTTTTTAATTGGTCAGTAATTTTACTGTATTTCTAATGTTTTTTTTCTTCCATTATAATTCACCTCGTGTGTGTGTACAACACAGTGGCCAATTAGACACTCACAAAGTCTTCCCCCCAGTATGCCCAGAACCCACCTGGTGCCATACGTTGTCACTGCAACAGTCTCTACCATATTTCCTATGCTGTACTTTACATCCTCCTATTTTGTTTTTGTTTTTTTTTTAAAAAAAGTTATTGACTGAGTTTAGAGAAACGGAAAGGAAGAGGGGAGGAGAGAGAGAGAGAGAGAGAAAGAAACAGAAGAATTCATTTGTTGTTCCACTTAGTTGTGCATTCACTGGTCACATCCCATATGTGCTTTGAATGGAGATCGAACCCATAACCTTGGTGTTTTGGGACAGTGCTCTAACCAACTGAGCTAACCAGCCAGAACCCCCTTGACTATTTTGCAACTACTAAAGACAATGACTCTTTAAAAAGTTTTTTTCATTGATTTGACAGAAAGAGAAATAGAAGTGGGGGGGGGGCGTGAGAAAGAGAAGCATCAACTCGTTTCACTTAGTTGTTCCATTTAGTTGTGCACTCATTGATTGCTTCTCTTATGCGCCCTAACTGGAGTTGAACCTGAGACTTCTGGTGTGCCAGGTGAGTGCTTAGTCCACTGAGCCACCTGGTCAGGTGGGGCCTATGACTTTTTATCCTCCGCACATCCCCACCCTTCAGCAGAACGCCTGACACCCATTGCATGCTGACAGATTACTGGATAGGGCAGCATGGTGGAGAGCGAGATGCGTGGCCTTTCGTTTCCCAGATTTCATAACTCTGAAACTTTTATCACCTCAGCTTCCTCATCTGTAAAAAAAAAAGTGTAGTTTGTTTAAAATAAGCAAGCTACCACATAAAGATGAACTCACTTATGAGTTGATCCATGTGAAAAAACTTCCAGCACGGTCTCCAGCAGTTGGCAGACAATCTGGAGATGGGGATGAAGAGGATGGGGTCCCCGGCCCTTCCTCCTTAGTCCCATTGCCCTCGGCTCAGAGCTTCCAGTGCAACTGCCAGCGAACACTTCCGCAGAAGAGGTCCGTAGTTCTCCGCCCTTCCTCATTTCTTACGGTAAAACATGAGAGTTACACTCAGAACCACCTGACCTTCATTTTGATTATTATGACAATGTTACCAACCCGCCGTATTAAAGCACAAGCCACAGCTGTACTGTTGCTACGCTCAGGCAAAGGGGATGGTATGTATTATGATTAAATAACACAGAATCTTCTCTGCTTCTTGCATAGAATTAATTTTGGCATAGCTTCCATTTCATTAGAGAAACACTTTAAAACAGGTCAAGTGTAACCAAGGCTGAATTGAAAATGCATTATGCTATTTTGGTTGGCCCTCCAAGCTGATACATATTAATGTAATTTTTATAAGGAAGTTCAAATGTCAGGCAGACTCCTTTAAGGAAACAAATGTCTTAAGTCTCACACTATGTGATTTTAGAATAAACACTCCGTACATCTCGTCAACTGTCCTGAAGCATTTCCTGGACAGAAAGTAAGCTACTTATGTGAGTTATGTGGTCCATGGCTGATAGTAAGACACTGAATACTGCTCTCTTTAATGCTAAGTAAGTCTCTTGGGGACTTACTTTAAGCATTCAGGAATACCTTGGGTTTTTCTCTATTTTCTTTCTTGGTATTGGATTCTTGAAATTATGGAAGTTCAATGAAATTTAGGTCCATGCTTTGCTGTTTATTCACATATGAACAGTTTTATTTGTTAGGCTGTTTAGTCAGCAGGATGACCACAATGACTTTTAACTTTCTACTAAGTGTAAAAGCAGTTCCTTTTCAGATAAAACTGCTTTCTGCAGTATTCAACACCACTGGGAAAAAAGAATGTACATTTTATTTCTACAGCTGTCCTGATTATTCAAAAATGAGCGCATGGGCTAATGAGTCACGTGCTCGCTCAGGGCCTTAGTGTTTCTACTGCGATGCGGTGCGGTGCGGTGTGGTGCAGCGCGGGATCCCGGCAAGAGGGACGAAGTTTATGTAAAGGGAGCTGTGGCAGTGAAACGTTAAGTTCTCAAAACATCCAAATCAGCTGAAAGAGGAGGAGGTTGAACGTGCTTCCCTTCCTGCCAGAGAGCTTTGAGAGAATGTGAAATGAAAATTTCTGGGCTTTACATTTCAACTTGTGCCATAGCTTTCAAAAGAATACCGGATTTTTCAGAAATAGTTCCCCAAACTTAAAGATACCCTAATTTGATCATTTTTCAGAGAAAACTCTTGGAGTGCATGTTGATGTATCTATTTTTTCCCACAGTCCAGATCACTTTGCTTAGAGCCTACTGCCATTGAGGAAACCCTAGAATACACCAACCCTGTATTCTTTTACTCCATATCCTCTTTAGCAGTAAATGGTAGTGTCTGTCCCATGCATTCATCCTGGTAATAAAGATGAAAACCTTAACAATATCCTAGGCTCCCCCCCTCATCTAGTCCCTAAACTCCAGAGTCTGCAAGTCCCAGATCTTTGACTTTTTAAAGGATATCCCATATTTATATCTATTTCTTCAACTTCCACATGCTACTTGGATCTTTATCATAAAACTCAGGACCCCTTTTCTAAAGTTGAAGGTGACTAGCATTTGCCTCTTTGTCAAACCTAATAATCTTCTTTCAATATTAATCCTCCCTAAACTCTCTGAGGAGTTTCACTCTCTGGAACACCAAATCTTATAAAAAACAGTCTTCTTTTTAGTACTCTGTGGCTCCACATTCTCCAGTGTTTATCTCTCTTGTCATTCCTTGTGTTCTTCAAGGGCTCCTGTCATCCTTCCTCTGTGCATATGGGAGTATTTCTTGCAATTCTATCTTTAGACTTCTGATCTTTTCCCCCCATACATTTATTTCCAGTGAATACCATGTTTAAATATAGGACTATCATATCTGAGAGTTAAGTTCAGACTCTCCATTCTCAATTCAGACCTGTGCTCCAATATACTGTACTATGACTTGAAATTCCGTCAAAACCCTTATCAAATTTTACTGTTATGTACGTGTATGGTTTTATGCCTGTTTGAATAACTCCTTACACTGTAAATTTCAAAGCTCATGATTACATTCTTAGTGTCTGGCACTGTTTCTGAGATTATATATATTTCAATAAATACTTGCTGAATAGATGTATAACAATCAGATGTGATTGGGGCTGTGTTAGATGAGACTATTCTTATTTCTGAACCGTACCTTAGAACAAATCAATAGTACCCCCATGTTTTCAAGAACTGTTGCTGTTATGTCTATATAGGGTATGCTAAGAGATGGCCTCCACAAACTAGTCTTGTGACATTTCTAGACTATTCACTACCTTCAGGCTATATAAGGAAGACAAGATTGACAGGAGAGAACTGCTATTCAGTGTGGTAGAGAGACTGCTTCTATCTATCTCAAGCCAAGTTAAGGGAGATTGAGGAAAACCTGAGGAATTTTCAGATTTGCATGTACAGTTCTGCAGGTTGTATGCTGCACACTGGGGGTGCATTCACATCATAGGCATTATAGTTTAGCAAAGGAATTTTGAATTAGATAGCAGCAAAATTTTGTTTTAATAAATCCAGTATATAATATGACAATTTTATGACAGATGTTACTATAATAACTTTAGAAAGTGATGCCTTTTTCTCTTTTGCACAAAGGTGGTACCTGAGTTTCATATTTACCATCTAGATTTTTTTTTTTTTGGACATAGACAGAGAAAGTCGGAGAGAGAAATAGACAGGAACAGACAAATAGGATGGGAGAAAGACAAGAAGCACCAATTCTTCATTGCGGCACCTTAGTTGTTCATTGATTGATTTCTCATATGTGCCTTGACCAGGGGGTGGGGCTACAGCAGAGTGAGTGATCTCTTGCTCAAGCCAGTGACCTTGAGCTCATGCTGATGAGCCCGTGCTCAAGCTGGCAACCTCAGGGTTTCGAACCTGGGTCCTCTGCATTGTCCCAATCCAATGCTCTATTCACTGCGCCACCGCCTAGTCAGACACCATCTAGATTTTGGATGCTATGGATATTACTGTCTGTCTTTCATTTAGAAAATTTATAAGATAAGAGACTCATTGCATCTGGACACCACTGCAGTGTGAGGAGGGGAAACTAATGGGAATAAGGTGTACTTCCACTGTTAGAAGCAAGGGCTCATGTTCCCTATGGGCTTAAGAAGTCTTGAAAAAAGTCAGGTCTTCTTGCTAGGACAAAGTGACCTTAATGAAAAATGTCTGTGTGTATGTGTTCTACTTATGATGGCTGAGTAATACATTATTCCAAAACTTGGTAGCTTAAAACAATGACATTTATTTTGCTCACAAATCTGCAATCTAGGTAAGGCTCAGCAAGGACAATTTTCTCTGCTCCACTTAGTATTAACATGGAGGCTTAAAGGATTGGGGAGGGAATCAGGTAGGCTCAAGTGTCTGCCACCTAGGCTGGGAAGACTACAATAGTTGGGGCTAAAATAGATGTGGTTTCTTGGGCATCTTCCTGTCTCTGTGGGAAGTGTGGTGGCTTCAGGGCAGAGCTCTCAAGGAGGGTATCAGGAGTGATAACCATACAAAAGTTTATGACCTAGCCTTCAAAGACACACAGTATCATTTCTGATACATTCACCTGATTGAAGAAATTACAAAGGTCAACCTGATTTCAAGGGGAGGGAACGCAGGGCCCTCCTCTTGTTAGAGGAGTGTGAATGTCACATTGAAACATGTGACATAGGATATATATTAGTGTAGCCAATAAAAGGAGCTCTAGAAGGGTCATAAGATGTCAACTGCAAAGTATGTTGCCAACATTAGGGAGAATTCCAGTTTGGGCTGTCTCCAAAACAAATGGCTACAGAAGTGCTTCATAAGAATGTTAGCATTTGGACTTCTGTCACAATAAGCACCTCAAGGCCAGATGATGAGAGAGCACCATTATTTGTTCTTTTAACCAGGCTAGAAGCTCTTGACAAGTCGATATATATATATATATATAATTTAAAAGTGGGCAGAGGACTTTAGTAAGCACCTCTCCAAAGAAAATATTCAGATGGCCAACAGACATATGGAAAGATGCTCAACATCACTAATCATCAGAGAAATTCAAATTAAAACCAAAATGAGATATCACCTCATACCTGTCAGAAAGGCTATCATCAATAAATCAACAAACAACAAGTGTTGGTGAGGATGTGCAGGAAAGGAAACCCTTATGCACTGTTGGTGGGAATGCAGACTAGTGCAGCCACTGTGGAAAACAGTATGAAGTTTCCTCAAAAAATTAAAAATGGAACTGCCTTTAGACCCAGTAATTTCTCTTCTGAGGAAACCAAAAACACTAATTTGAAAGAATATATGCACCCCTATCTTCATTGCAGCACTGTTTACAATAACCAAGATATGAAAGCAACCCAAGTACCCATCAGTAGACAAGTGAATAAAAATGTGGTGGTACATATATACAACAGTACAACAGAATATGACTCAGCCACAGAAAAGAATGAAATCTTACTATTTTCAAAAACATCAAAGGACTTAGAGGGTATTATGTTAAGGGAAATAAGTAAGAGAACGATGGATACCATATGATTTCACTTCATGTAAATCTAAAGGAAAAAGTAAAAAAAACAAAAACAAACTGAAACAGACTCACAGATACAAAGGATACACTGATGGTTTCCAGTGGAGAGGAGAATTGGGGGACTGGGTGAAGAAGGTGAAAAGATTAAGAAGTACACATGGTAATTACAAAATAGTCATGGGGATGTAAAGTACAATGTAGGGAATATAGCCAATTAATACTATAATATCTGTGCATCGTGTCAGGTGGATATTGGAATTGTTGGGGGTGACACTTTGTAATGTATGGTTGTCTAACCACTTATGCTGTACACCTGAAACCAAATTAAAAATAATATTGAATGTAAACAGCAATTGAAAAATAGAAAAGATTCATCTCTAATGATTTCATCTCTTATTTTTAATTTGTAAATGGTAACTCATTTACTTATTTTAAGTATTAGTCATGGCAGCATTTCTTCTTTCCCATTGTCACTAACTTGCTCAGGTACTTAACAGCTCCTATTCAGTTTACTGTAATGTCTCTGAGAATTAGTCTCTGTCCCTCCAATCTAGCTACCTATTGCTACCAATTTTTCTATTATTTTTCTAGCATCTTATGAAAATTTTCAAATATATACAAAAGCTAAAAGGACTATGCATTAACACTTGCATATCAATACCCAAATATGTAAAATTTTGCTCATTTTATTGTATCACATATTTATCTATTTATCCATCTCTTCATTCATTTAAAAATCCATCTTACTTGCATGATTAATGTCAAAGTAAGTTGCATGCAAAAGTGTACTTCATTTTTAAATAAATTGAAATTTATTTATTTATTTTTTTTGAAGCACTAGATGTTTAATACAAAGTTTATATAACAAGTCCATTTTTGCCAAATTCCCATTCAAAATATAGCACAATACATTTGTTCCAGGACTACCTCCCTCAGATACCAAAATCCTTGGATGCTCAAGTCCCTTATATAAAATGACATATTTGCATATAACCTGTGCACATCCCCCCATATACTTATCTCTTGATTACTTATGCCTAATACAGTGCAGATACCTACTCTGATTAGAGAATAACAAGAAAGTCTGTACATGATCACAGTAGACCTAACTACATAGTACACCTCAGCAACAAAGTAACATTTTTTGGAATATTTATAATCCTAAATTGAATCTGTGGATCTGAACTCTGGATGGAGAGGGCCATATACTTAGTACATGCTATCTTTAAGACATGTAACTCAGTTCTCACCAAGACTGGTTTCAGGGAGGTGTTTTTCCACTATGGAGAGAAGGAAACTGAAATACAAATAAATTAACCAGTCATACTACTAGTACCTAATATAGAACTTTATATCATTAACCAGCATTCAGTATTGTGTACAATACATTTTTAGGTAAAATTTCACATGGAGTAAAATGCATAAATCTTAAATTCACCATGTTGCAAGATTTTAGGGCATTTTTTAAAAGTCCCATTTGTAGTATGCTATTCCCCTTCTCAAGAAACCCAAATGGTTTTTCTATTATCTATCAAAATAAGTCACTCAATTTTTTTTCCCTAATACAACCACATTATTTCTCCAATTGTTTTTGAAATCACTTCCCTCTCCTTCTATAGTGTGAGTCCTACATAATCTGTGCTGGTCATTCACACTTTTATGGGTGTCCCACTGAAGAAAAGTCAGAGGGCCATGGAGGTGGTTTGGCATATTAGAATATGGATAGGTATCTCTAACTCTTGAAGTCTAACACCTAGGTTAAAAACCCAGGCTCTATCACTAATTTGTTTCCTGATTTAGGGTAAGTTAGTTATTGTAAGTCTTAGTTTTCTCAGCTTTAAATTGTAAATCTATCTAAGAAGGTTCCTGTCAGGTTTAGTGATAATATGTGTACAGAACCAACTAGGGTGCTTAACACATAGTATGTCCTCAATAAATGACAAATAGCAGGTGCTTATCATGTATCCTTACCAACATTAATAAGACTTAGTAAAATTCCAACCTCAAAAAACTTCAAAAACCAATCCTGTATTTTGCTAATATTAAAATAATATTCAATATAAAATGTTTTTTACCTCAGATATAATATTTTAAAATATAATTTTATTATGTATTATGCAACAAGCAATGCTTCCCTTTATACTCAGGCAGAAAGATCTCTATATAAATTATATGGTGTTCTATTTCCACATTTGGGTTCATATATAAGTGAATGAATGCAGACCTAAAGTATGTGAAAAGATGGATGGATGGGCCATATTACTGTTAATATTTTTGCTTGAAATTTCCTTTAAGTAATATGAATATGTACTTACTGAACTATTTCTATCATAAGGTCTGATTTTTCTGGAGTACCTACATTGATCTATCTCCTAGGTTAAGTGTTTAGCTAAGTGCTTGACACTTAAGTTTTCAATACATATTAAGTATTATTATTTTTTGTCCATTTTGAGAAAAAAAGCAAGTCAGAAACTCAGCTGATAAAATTTTCTTTCATATAGTATATGCCCATGTAGAAAATGAGTCTGCAATTAAAACTCACTGTGAAAAACCTAGGAATACAGTAATCAAATGAAATACTTGTGAAACCATTTAATAATAATTATCACTTTTATGATTTTTAGCTATCTCATTCTGTTCTGAGAGCAAAGACATTTTTGCAAAACCAAATCCTTCAATCAAAAGTCTTTCTAAACCCTGAAAAAAACTTTATCTTACAGTACATGAATTAGAGACTTGCAAATTTGTTATTACCTTTTCAGCACCTGTTTTTGTCCACTTATTTTAGATGAGCAGGCACAAAACGTAAGTTTAACATTTTCTTGTCTTACTTTAAACAAAATCACCTTGAAAGGGTGAAAATGCCAAGTTGGAGAATCAAGAAAGCATTTAATAAGAAACTGAAATCACTGAGTTATTTGTCTAATAGGTTCTCAAGTTCAATGTATATTCCAAGAGGTAAGAAGCCATACATATATTTTTTCACGAATTACAGAACAAGTACAAACCATTAGTCTGCTGAGTAAATGAATAAAATACTAGTTTATTGTAGTTTGCTCAGCAAAAATTTTTCTTCTGGCAGACTGAAGGCCTGTGATGGGTCAAAAAGTAATTAATTATTGTATTTTCATTTATAAAGGTAAAAATAAAAAGTTATTAGGTCTGAGCATTTCAGTATGATGTTAGGGGATGTACTATGTTTATAGCTTTAGGTATAGTGGATATAGAGTCCCCTCATTCATCCCTTCCCTGGTGGCAGCAAGAAAGGGGTCTTAAATTTTCCCCTTTTCTCCCTTCAGCAGAAAGATGAGATGGAAAACAATGCAGCGATTATTGAATTTCAGCTGAAATTGGTGCTCTTTGTATGTCACTATTCCTTCCTAGAGCTTTGACTGTAAATTTCAATGAAATGAGAATTGAATGAGGGAATACATGATGTGTCTCTACAGTAATTAGGGAGATAGAGATTTGACAGTTATCCAGTTAATCTGATCAACAAAGACAGCCAAATTGGGTACTTTCAGGCTCAAAGTGGATTTATTTGGCCTAGTCATTCCAAATTAACTACAAGCATTAATTACATTAACAACACAGCTGCCAACATTCTCCTCGCTGTAGGCTATATGGAAAGAGCTCAAATGGAGGGGAGGTGATGAAGGACACTGACAGGAAACACATACTCGGTGGTAGCAAGTAACCAAATAAATGTAAGTGGGAGAAGCAAAAGAAGAGGATCCAACTGTCACACAGAAAAAAGAAAAAAGCCAAGGGCATGCAACATTTGAAAAGATAATTCAAAGTTAATATTGTAAGAAGTAACAGAAAATGAGAGAGGCAGTGAGAGGAGCCACTGGTGTTATTCTATGAAAAACATGTCACCATATATTTTGTTCAAGTGGGTGAAAGGTGATCAAATACTATGACTTCTTTGACCTTTAATGACTTCAACAATGCCTCCTTTTTAAACTTATAGTATTTGAAGTAGAATATGTCTAAGTTCCTGACTGATCAACCTTTATAGTTGCTAGAACTAAATGTAGCCTATTGTTATAAGTGAGAAACTGCAATATTAAATTATTTCCTAAAACCATAGGTGAAAAATTCAAGGCTGCAACCATCAAACTATCAAGTTAGATTATATAAATTTAAAGAAATTTGTATAGTTTATTTATCTTAAAGATATTCAAAGAAAATAAATACCAATTTGGCTTTAGATCAACTATTCTTGCATTCCATTTTCAGTTGAAGAAAGCAAGAGGAAGAAAATTATGATTGCTTAGAGAATCAGTGGACAACATTCACTGCTCTTGCTCGTACCATGTCCTGTCCTCACCTTGCCCCCAACATCCTAGAAAACTATTACTTCACGGCTAGTTAAACTTTGAAAGTATATCCTTATTTAATCAGAAATTTATTACATTGAAATATATGAGTATCTGCAAAAATTAGAAATAAATGTAATATAATCAGTTTCATTTATAATCAATCCTTTCTTTGAAAAAGAAACCATAACTGCAAGGTGGCTCTCTATTTCTGCTCTGTGTCATGATTAGTGGCAAGAGATCATTTCTAAACTGGGACCATAAAACTACATGGTGTTCACTTCCTTGTAGAATTCTCATGGGAACCAAAACACGGGCCCACTTTAGCTTTATGATCTGGTCAGAAAAAAAGACTTCCAACATTACTACAGTAACACACTCACAATTACAGCTGGGTCATTACTTTTCTGGGGCCAATTCTTTCACAATCACTAATTCTTGCTCCTCAGTATTTCTTGTTAAGTAAGGCTAAATAAATGGTGTGAATCAGGATTTAAGAACTGGTGTATTGAAATATTACATATTATCAAATATTACCCAGTTTGGGGTCATGTTTCTAGCTCTGTTAAAAACATCTGGGCACTCTTCACTTATTTTCAAAGGGAAGTTTAACATATTTTCTATAACTGCCGTGACCATCGGATAGAACTTTCTGAGATGAGAGAAATATTCTGTATCTACATTGTCCAATATAGTAACCACTAAGCACTTGTAGTCATTGAGCACTTGAAATGAGCTAGTCAACTAATCTTAATTTTGAATTTTATATAATTGCAATTAATTTAAATTTAGATAACCACCCATGGCTAGTGGTTACCATACTAAACAGTAAAGTGTAAATAGCTACTTGCTACTTGAAAACTCACTTGTATTGAAGATTTTTTCCCATATATATTCTAAAAAAATTAATTTTTTTATCTTAAACTGAAAGATCAAGGCTCTTGGAGAGAGATTTCCCCCATCATAAGTAAAATAGGTGAGGACTGTTCACATTGTTAGACAGGTTTAAAAGATGTCAGATTTTAACTCATCTCACAAGTCTACTAATATATACTATAGTAAAAGAACAAGAATATAAAAACATGCAAGTCCAATATGAAAGAATTTAAGTTAAAATGAACTGGGCCATTTGACATATGATATATATTTGATATATGCCAAGTGAGCCATGACCAGCGCTGTTTATCGTCTTGGCACTCCATTCCCCTGCTCTCCCTGTTCTCTCCCACCAAGCGGTTGGCACGACCTATTTTCTGAGTTCTTTAGAAGCCTATACTTGGCTGGGCATTGGGTCAAGAGATCTCAGCTGTCTACACTCCTGGTGATAGCCAGAGTTCTTCAGCTAAGTAGACACAGGGCACGCAGACTAACTGCCAACAGCAATCCCATGCTCCATGTGTCTGATTCCTGAGCCAACTTGCAGCTTTGTTTCTGAGTTTCATCTCCACAGACATAGTTTTTCTTAATAACTATTTTCAGTGAAAATTACTTTGATTCTGGACTTTTCCCAAAGAGAGTCACCTTCTCTTTAATAGCTGTTCAAAGGTGATAAAACAAACTGGTTAAATGTTGAAGAAGACTATACCCATCTACTAAGTGTTGGAAGAGATAAAGTATTATTAATCTTTTTAGCAGATGTTCTGTTTGGAGATTTAATCACTGGCAATACTTAAAAGTGGAATTTAAAAAGAGCCCTTGGAAACCATGAAGCCAAAATTTCTTGCTTTAGAGAATAATCCTTTTCCTTGCCAACTACCCAAATGTTAGTCATGTTAAAGTATGTTAAAAAAAAAGAAAAGTACCTCCAACTCTTCCTTTTTCCAAAGGCTGAGAAAATTAAATGTAGTACTAAGATTGAAAGAAATCCTAAATAAAGATTACATAGTTGAAGGTCCATATTTTACTGAAGAAAAATGGAGAGACTATATTTCAAGTCCTCCTGCACCTTTTGTTTGCCAGAATACAGGTGAGGTCTCAGCTATAATATCATTGGTTAACAAAAGCTGGCCATCATTACAGCATCCGAATCATGATCTATACAGATGTTCTCCTCTATGACCTTTGGTTGTGGGCACAGAGGTCACCTCAACCAATGATCAGATCAGCAACCTCCACAGCTACTAGGCACTATTAGCTTCCAGGTCCTCAGAATGCTTCAGCTGAAGGCAAGGCTGACCTGTTAGTATACCAGAAGCTTTCCCCTGAGAATAAAGCTTAACTGCTCCTGCTGGAACGGTATCAGATTTCTTCACTCGCATACTAATAGAAGAAGCTCAAAGTGACCAGGCAGCAGTCACCGCTTTAAATTTAGTGGATTTGTCTCTTTATTCTGTTCATATTGTCTTTAGCTGTTCAAAAGCCTTTTATTTTGATATAGTCCCATTTGTTTATGCTGTCTTTTATTTCATTTGCCCGTGGAGATAAATCAGCAAATATATTGCTGTGAGTGATGTCGGAGAGCTTACTGCCTATGTTTTTTCTTCTAGGATGCTTATGGTTTCACGACTTACATTTAAGTCTTTTATCCATTTTGAGTTTATTTTTGTGCATGGTGTAAGTTGGTGGTCTAGTTTCATTATTTTGCAGGTAGCTTTCCAGTTTTCCCAACACCATTTGTTAAAGAGACTATCTTTACTTCACTGTATGCTCTTACCTCCTTTGTCAAATATCAGTTGTCTATAAAGATGTAGGTTTATTTCTGGGTTCTCTGTTCTGTTCCATTGATCTATATGCCTGTTCTTATGCCAGTACCAAGCTATTTTGAGTACAATGGCCTTGTAGTATAACTTGATATCAGGAAGTGTGTGATACCTCCCACAAACCACACAATGGGAGAACATATTCGACAATACATCTGGTAAGGGGTTAATAACCAAAATTTATGAAGAACTTGTAAAACTCAACACCAGGAAGACAAACAATCCAATCAAAAAATGGGCACAAGAAATGAATAGACACTTCTCCAAAGAGGACCTACAGATGGCCAATAGACAGATGAAAAAATTTTCAACATCACTAATCATTAGAGAAACGCAAATTAAAACCACAATGAGATATCTCCTCACACCAGTCAGAATGGCGCTCATTAACAAAACAACACACGATAGGTGCTGGAGAGGATGTGGAGAAAAGAGAACCCTTCTGCACTGCTGGTGGGAATGCAGAATGCTGCAGCCACCATGGAAAACAGTATGGAGATTCCTCAAAAAATTAGGAATGAAACTGCCCTTTTACCCAGCCATCCCACTTATAGGAATATATCCTAAAGACATCATATCATCGACTGAAAAAAAGAAATGCACCCCCATGTTTATGACAGCATTGTTCACAATAGTGAAGATACGGAAACAGCCCAAGTGTCCATCAGTGGACGAGTGGATTAAAAAGTTTTGGTACATATATACAATGGAATACTATGGGGCTATGAAAAAGAAGAAAATATTACCTTCTGCAACAATATGGAGTGACCTGGAAACTATTATGTTGAGTGAAATAAGCCATGCAGAGAAAGAAAAATATTATATGACCTCACTCATTTGAGAAATCTATGGAACAATGAGAACTGAGGAATGGAATTGAGACAGAGGAGGAATCAAAGGGACCAGAGGAAAAGAGGACAGAGGAAAAGGGGATGATAGGATGGAATAAGCCTGAATGGGAGGGGGGAGGGCATTGTCGGGAAGGGGATAAGGGAGATATGGAGGGGAATATGGGGAAGGGGAGATGCAGTCGGGGCTACCCTAGAATCTATGTAAACACAAATAATTAAATAAAAAAATTAATAAATTTTTTTTTTAAATAAATAAATTTAGTAGGGCTTTATCTTCAGATAAAAGTGTCCTCTCTGTGAACCAAAACTTATAAACCCACAGAACCTAAAGTGTCGGATGTGGGAAGCACAAATTCCCCAAGTGGTTTACTGGGAGTAGGGTAACTGGTCAGCCAGGTAACTCCTATATCTACCCTTCCATTCTTAGACCCAAGTATTCTACCCATAAGGGGCAAAGCACCACTTAGTGGTTATTGGTTTAATAACACGCTGCATTTTGTGGGACAGTGTTCTACTCTCCCAGGATGTCTTTTCTGAGCTGACTCCTCTGATGCATCTATCTTCCAAAGGACATGTGATCGCCATATCAGACAGCAGCATCTGGCTGATAGGGCAACTGCTAAGAAGCATGGATCCCATGGCCACACAGCCATTGCCAAACCTTTTTTTGCTAGAAATGAGTCCCTGGGTCTGAGACAACGTTAGGCAGAATCCTGTGTACATAGATTGAACAGTCACTTCTCAGCTGTCACCTGAGGCACAGGGCCAGATCTGAAGGGAGGCAGTGAGGCACTCACCTCAGGCACATATTGTAGGGGGCACTAAGAAACTCAGCAATCAGAGAAAAACAGTATGTTAAAACAGTATTTTTTAGAAATCAAAGCAAAAAATCCCATGATAAAACATGCATCAAAAACTGAAATAGAAAATCAGTATTATAGATTTTTTCCTTTTGCTGCTGGCTGCATATAGCCTGCTAGAGCACAGATCCTCTTTTTATTTAAAATTTTGATAGTTTATTTCTAATGAAATTTTTGCATGAAATTTGTGTTGCATGACAAACTATTTCATTGACATTTGTCTTGACTTCTGATTTTTGGTATACCCTTACATTTTGCATCTGAGCCTAGTACTTTATATTTCCTTCCCTCTAGTCCTCAGTCCTGCATGAGAGGCAAACCCAAACTGGAAGGTACCTAATGCAACCAAGTGGCTGGTTGGTCTTCCTGATATATGGCCTTAAGTGGGGAAGGCCTAACATCAGTCTCTGCTTCAGACAGGCCAAACAGTGGAGGTAGCTTGGTCACCCATGATAAGAAGACTACAGTACTGGTGCCCAGGCATGGCCTCCTTCTCTGCCACCATGGCCACTCCATTTAGAGACAGAGGCTGGCTGAAGTTCAGGGGATGGGTCACCCTTTCCACCTGGTTATTTAGTATTTCTTCTGCAGTACATGGTGGGTATGCAAGAGTGATATTAAAAAATTCTCAACCCTGGCTGGTTGGCTCAGTGGTAGAGTGTCGGCCCAGCGTATAGATGTCCCAGGTTCAATTCCCAATCAGGACACACAGAAGAGGTGCCCATTTGCTTCTCCACACCTCCCCCTCTCGCTTCTCTCTCTCTCTCTCTCTTCTCCTTCTCTCTTGCAATCATGGCTTGACTGAGCGAGTTGGCCACAGACACTGAGGATGGCTCTATGACAGTGGTTCTTTTGAACCCTAGGGGTTCGATGAGTCAGTCTCAGGGGTTCAGAGAAGCCTCTGCTGTGGAGGCCAGAATAAAGTAATACCGTAATTTGTTGTGAGTTTATGCACTTACTTGGTTTTGTCCTTTGAACAAGGTGATGTTCATGCACGGCTCATTTTGTGCACCAGTAAAAAAACATATACCTATGTCTTGAATTTGGAAAAAAATATTATATTTTATTTATCACTAAAGAAGGGTTCGGTGAATGCACATATGAAACTGGTGGGTTCGCTACCTCAAAAAGGTTAAGAACCACTGCTCTATGACCTCCAGCTCAGGTGCTATAAAATGGCTCTGGTTGCAACAGAGCAAGGGCTCCAGAAGGGCAGAGCATCGTCCCCCTCATGGGCTTGCTGGGTGGATCCTGGCCAAGGTTCATGTGGGAGTCTGTCTGTCTGCCTCCCTCTCACTAAAAAAATAAAAAGATTCTCACATGTCACACATCCAGAGTGATAGACTACCACTTGATTTAAGACAATTTTCTGCAGAGGGAGGCAACTGATGAACTATCTGAAGCTTGGAGGAGGCAGCCAGTACTGGGCATCTCGGTGGGGCATCTATAATAAACACACTTTCTAACTGGTGGGTCTTGATAACAAGTTATAGACTGCTTTGGTCCAAGAATCACTACTCTCTACACCCACAGATTCCTTTTAAGAACACACATCCTCCAGCCAACAAAGCAAAACAGGCTCCATTCATTCACTCTACACGTATCTACTGAGTGTCTATGGGCTGAGGACGCAGTATTGAACAAAGAAATAACGTTTTTGCTGTCATAGTGCTTAAGTTAAACACAGAATACGGAAGTTGCAGATTATAATAAAATCCTGAAAGAAGAATACAGCAGGAAAAGGAGGCCAGTCTTCATTGATACGGTGGTATCTAAGGAGAAATGGGAAGAAACTCTGGGGAATGAGCACTGTGGGCTGCAGGAGCCCCGGGGGCAAATTCCCTGAGGCCTTACTTGTGTTTGAGAAAACAGTAAGAGGCCAGTGTGCTGGGAACTGAGTGACTTAGAGCAAAAGGGATAAAAAATGCAATTAGAGGCCTGACCTGTGGTGGCGCAGTGGATAAAGCGTCGACCTGGGAACACTGAGGTCGCCAGTTCAAAACCCTGCACTGCTCTGGTCAAGGCACATATGGGAGTTGAGCTTCCAGCTCCTCCCCCCTTTCTCTCTTTCTCTCTCTCTCTCTCTCTCACTCTGTGTCTCCTCTCTAAAAAAAAAAAAATGAATAAAATAAAAATTAAAAAAAAATGCAATTAGAGAGAGAGAGAGAGAGCACAGAGCTAGATTAGGGCTTCTTGGCCATTGTAAGGATTTGTCTTAACTCTGAGTGATCCAGGAAGCCATTGGAGGGTTTAAACAGGAGCAAGACACTATCGATTTCCATTTGAAAAGGATCATTTTGGCTGTTGTGTGAAAAACAGACTTAAGAGGTGATTGTTTCCATCATGTCACCATTTAATTTCTGTTTACTGCAGACAGCTGGTGGATCAGGCAAATGACAGCAGACTAGGACAAACGCATCCAGGTGGCAGCTGTAACTGCAGCTGCTGTGCTGCGTGTGGTGTCATTACTGGGGAAGAGCAACACACTCTCTGGCATGTGGGTTGAGGCTCTTGCCCTAGTAATGGGTTCTTTCCAATAGTCATCAAAACAAAGAGCAAGCGCAGTCTGCACTCACCTGGCATGGACATCCGTATATATTCCTTGTCCTACCTACCCCAGGGATATGTCACAATATAGCCTGGAAGTGACCTTGATGGTCTGACAATTGTCAAACATCAGGTTAGTCCATTGCATTGAAGACCTCATGCTAAACAGATCTAACAAGCAGGAAAGGCCAATCATCTGAATGCCTTATGAGGAACCATGTGCTCTGGAGGACAGGAGAAAGAGTCTACCAATACTCAGGAGCTAACCAAATCAGTGAACTTTTTAGGGGTTCCATGTGGTGTGCATGTCAGTACATTCCTTTCCATGTTTAGGACAATTTTGCATTCTACTGTAGCTGTTGAGAAAGACCCAGACTGGTTGGTGGGACTCGGGATTTTAGAGGCAGCAAAACCACACTTCGGAATAATGCTTAGACCTTTGATCTGATGACTCAGAAGGCAATCAGCTGTGAATGGAGCCGAGAATGAGAGAAGGCTCGGCAGCAATTTCAGCTCTGAAACCAGCAGCCTTGATGCCAGAGCTGTAATAATCAGCGCATGCTGTGTTACCATAGTAAATCAGACTGCAGGTCGCAAAATGAGAATGGCATGGGAACCCTAGAGTTCGAGGTCATAATATTGCTGCAGAGTTCTCTTCCTAGTTTGAAAAGCAGCTCTCGGCATGCTACATGGCTCTAGAAAGACTTTAGTCCATGGACATCGGTAGGCCACAGACTGGACCTGTCCCTCATGAACTCAATAACATAAGCTTATTGCATGGTAGGCAGAGCAGCAATTCACTAAAAAAAATTGACTTGCCCATTATGAGAAGGTAGAGTTCCTGCTACATAACACGGAAGCTAGAAATAGGTTAAAACTTGGAGAAATCTGTTGCAGCATTTTTTTGTTTATTCACACCCAGGTTTAACTTTAAATGGTTGATGAGAACCACACTCTGGTAAGAGCATAGTGCTTAGAGTTGGAGGTCAGAGACACCTCACTAGAAAGCCAGTTAGTCTAACAGAACTGAGGATCAAAAAAAGGATAGGCCCTGGTCAGTTAGCTCAATGGTAGAGTGTCTTCCCGACATGTGGATGAGCATCTGCCCTATGTGTGGATGTCCTGGGTTTGATTCACGGTCAGGGCACACAGCAGAAATGCCCATCTGCTTCTCCATCCCTCCCCACTCACACTTCTCTCTTTTTCTCTCTTCTCTTCCCCTCCCGCAGCTATAGCTCGATTAGAGCAAGTTGACCCTGGGTGCTGAGGATGGCTCCATGGCCTCTACCTCAGGGACTAAAAAATGGCTCTGGCTGCAACAGAACAATGCCTCAGATGGGCAGAGCATCGCCCCCGGGCTTGCCGATTGGATCCCAGCTGGGGTGCACGCGGGAGTTTGTCTCTGCTTCACATCCTCTCACTAAAATAATAAATAAATAAATAAATAAATAAATAAATAAATAAATAATAAATAAATAAAAGAGGGATATAGGAAATAAGCATCAGAAGATGATGCATCACTTACAGCTTGTAATCTCATTCAATTAATCCATGTCTTTTAATTGTTCCCTCATAAACTGTGATCTGTTCTCCTCTGTCAGTATCCATGACAGGATGGCACAAGTTCATATGGATCTGAGTGGTGCATCACGTGGGCCACAGCGTGTGCTGCCAGTTTTACCACGATTCAGCCTGGCTCCCTTTCCTGTTTCAGTATAGGGCTCCTTCAGCGCCTAGGCAACTCAAGTCCTGCAACTGTGATTTTCTTTAGAAAATTTCCTTTGGCTTCATAGAAGTTTTGTCTGCCTGAGAAGAGAGGCAAAGTACCCAGAAGTTTCCCTCCCTTGAAGTGACCTGAGAGAATGAGTGACTGGTATAGTATAGGAGGAAGTGAGTCCTGCACCCATGCCTCTATAGGGGAGCAACTTCAAGTACATTTTATACTGCAGGGTCCCTTTGGCAGGGTCAGGGGCACTTGTCTTGACTTCCTCCTCTTCCCTGACTGCTTCTCCCACTCCTTTAATGGCTTCTTCTGGGAACACTCCCAGAGTAAATCACTGCAAAACATTCTCATCCTAGGGTCTGCTTCTGGGCAAACTGACCTAAGACCGAGACCTCCTATTACATGTTTATTTGGAAATTTTGAGTAGGATATTTGAATCTGGAATTCCCAACAGCAATATGGGCTAGAGATATCTATTGGAGAGTTGTTGACCTGGGATGCTATGTGAAGTCATGAGGCTAGATGAAATCACGCAATGAATGAGTGTAGATTAAGAAAAAAACCTTGGGATATAAGGTCTCAGGCTTTCTTCATCTTCCCCCAACATCTTTACCAATTCAACTGAATTTATCCTCATTTTCAGCTTTGGTCTCAGAACTCAGGCTTTACAAAAGTTCTCAAATTAGTCCTCCTCATTTTCAGTACCTCATTTTTAGTTGTTTCTTAACTCTACATTCTATTTCCCTTCATTAACTTATCACATTTACCCTCTAAGGTATGTAGTCTGAAGGTATGGCTGATTTATAGGTCCCTTGTATAAGCAAACTAAGATCGATCTCTCAATAAATCAGAACATTAAACACCTGTTCAGAGATGCAAATGTTTGGCTCACATTAGGCTGAAAGAAATCCCAAAGCATTTTACATTTGGGGAACACTTTCATCTTGACCTTGCTGGAAATTTTAAAGACAGGGCTGGCAAAATATAAAGAAATAACATTTACAGAAGTCAAAGTACGTATTCAATCCAAGAAAACCATTGACTTAAAATATTATGCTTCATATAATGCCCTATACATAGTAAGCACATCCTTACAAAACTATTGGTTGAATAAATTTTATTGATTATTCCATACATCTGCATCTCCATTTATTGCTCAATAAACTAGGGTGCACAGACAAGAGAAAACTTCAGAAATATACACTATATACTGTCTTTACCTTAACATTATACCTGATATTTCTAGACCAGCTGAACAGTTTAGATGAACCTCTGTCAAGTTAAAAAAGTCTTGGGAATATAATAGGAAATGGTGGAAACGAACTAAAATATCACTTTGTTAAGGTAGTGGCTTCTGAATTTCTTTTCATAAGTAGATTAGAGTCTGTGAGATGCTCCCTACATAGATGAAAAAGCATAGTGTTTCATTTAAAAGGAAATCCTAGATGTTGATTTGAATTGAAAGTACAAGGCTTTCTTTCCTTTTGACAGATTGCTTTTGAAAGGTTTTTATGGTGAAATATATAATACACTGTTGCTAGTCGCATGTAATGATCCCTCACCCAAGAAGAAATAAAAGAAAGGCCAAATTTGGCTAACTGTACATCATGAGGAACTTATTTGTGAGTCAAATGTGTGTTTAAAAGCAACAGGCACTAATATCAAAAGCAGCTTTGCCAAAAGAAAAATTAAGCGATGGATGAATGGATGCTGCCATGTTCACACTGAAGTTATTTTGACAATTACAAATTCATTGTTTTTGTTCTAAACCTACATATCTGCTCTGTAACTTTTTGGTCATCTTTAACATATCCAACCCATATAACTCTAATTAGAATAAGAAAATAAAAGAGAGTCACATATCTACCAGTCTTATATGTCCTTTAACAAGCTAGAAATATGTATAAGCCAATAAACAGTTAAATGTTGGAATTACTGTAAAATTCAAAGAATAATTGCAATTAAATAATACATGGTACAAAGATTCAGAAGTAAAGACTAAGGAGAAAATTGGTAATGTTCACTAACAATTCAACACTTATCTATCCCATGCCTGGATATTTCATACAGCAGCAAGATCACGTTTATGCAGTCCTGAATAGCAAAAATAGTGTTCAGTTTCATACATATTTACTAAAAACAAAGACTCGAGAGTCTTGATGTGTTCTTAACCCATCTTTATGTTTCTAAACCAGATAAAACTTGTAGGACTAAAGAGAATGCATCCTATTGTCACAGTTCCATGTCAAAGACCCCTAAAACTATTTTTATAAGTATTTATTTCCTTATAGTCCATATTTTCTAGCTTCCATGCCTTGAACTTATTCCTTTTACATGTGTTCTCTTGACTGTTGATCAAGACACATTCATTCTACAAGTCCCTGTTTATAAGTCATTCTTCCAAAATACCTTCTCTGAGCTTATCCTGTCTTTACCCAAGGGAAGTGATCCTTCTCTGAATGCCCATAGCCTTCAGTCTCTGCTTTTATGACTAATACACCAGAGGTTCTCATGACCCTACCCAGGTTTAGTGATTCTTCTAGGACAGCTCATAGGACTGAACTTGGAGGCACACACAGAACTATAACTTATTATTGAGAAAAGATGCAAGTAAAAATCAGCAAAAGGAAAAGGGACATCGGATAAAGTCCAGAGGAAACCAAGAAAAACTTGCACCCTTTCAAAAGTTTACACCCAGTCGAGTTAGTTGTACAGGATGCATTTAATTTCCACAGCAGTGAATTGTGACAATGTAAAATGTTATAGCTACCAAAGAAACTCGCTGGAGTTTCAATGTCTGAAGTTTTTACGGAGGCTGGCCATGTAGGTATCCACTGTTCAGTGCATACCAAAATCCTAGACTCCTCTAGGAAAGCAGATATTTAGGACAAACCGTATAGTTTGCACAGTTTAGGCACAGTGAGCCATTTTTATTAATTAGGATGGTACTCCTAAAATCCAAGTTTCCATATGCCAGCCAAGGACCAACCTTCCAACAGGTCTTCTATGAATAGGACTCTCAAGCCTGCTCTGTTATCTTTTCTGCATAGAAAGTCATACAGTTTGATATATTATATGCAATTTATATATCACATTTCAGCTCCATCACTGTAAGATCTTGGAGGACTGAAAAGACTTTTTTTCATTAATCCATCAATTCCAGTATAGAATAAGATTCCTGATGGAGAACATTCCACAAATATCAATGATGAGAAGGTCGGCTGATTCAGGAAGGAACAACAAAAAAATGGCAGGAAAGTAGAATCAACAGTATAGAGGGCGTTCCTGCTACCCCATTCTGAATGGAGTCCTCCATCTAACCTGCCATTTTCCTAAAACAAAGGACAGGGGATGGTGCAAACTTGATAAAAGATAATGAAGACACCTATTATGAATGATATTGCTATTGACTTCAGATAATTAATTATTGAGATGCACACACACATACACACATACACATACATTTTAGGGAAATAGAATTTGCAGTGTTCTGTCAGATAACTAACATCTTAGTTAATCCTGTCAAGTCTCTTACTTATCCTTATTCCACTCAAAAAACAATGTATATATTAAAACCCACATCTCAAATTCATGTGCTTATAAAAAGACCTATTGAGCACATATTTGAGGTTGTTACTGAGATATAAAATATTAAGAGCCCCATAATAATAAAAGCTAATGCTTACACAGGGCCAGAGTTCTAAGCACCATTCTAAGAGGTAGATACTGTTATATATTCTCCTTTCAGAAATAAAATTACAAGGGAAGCTAACTCACGTTTTCAATTACTCTGTTATAATGATTATCAAAGTCTTGAAAAGCTCACAGTCTTTATTATTTTAAAATTAAAAAATTATTTTGATAAAATTTGAGAAAAGCCATCTTTCTTACATTTTAATGTTTTCTTCTCCACCACTTTAAAAGTAAAAGGACTAGCGGTAGAGCGTTGGCCTGGCTTGTGGAAATCCCAGGTTCGATTCCCGATCAGAGCACACAGAAGTACCCATCTACTTCTCCAGCCTTCCCCCTCTCCTTCCTCTCTCTTTCTTACCCTGCCGCAGCCAAGACTCCATTGGAGCAAAGTTGGCCCAGACGCTGAGGACGGCTCCATGGCCTTTGCCTCAGGTGCTAGAATGGCTCCAGCTGCAACAAAGTGACACCCCAGATGGACAGAGCATCACCCCCTGATGGACATGCTGGGTGGATCCTTGTAGAAAGAAAAAGGAAGAAAGAAAGAAAGAAAGAAAGAAAGAAAGAAGGAAGGAAGGAAGGAAGGAAGGAAGGAAGGAAGGAAGGAAGGAAGGGAGTAAAAGGACTAAAATATAGCTACATTTTGCCATTTCATACTTGGTAAGTCACAGGGTCTTAATGAAAAATATATCACTTAATAATTCATGAAAAAGTAGTGAGGACTCAACAATGTATTTAGCAGTCATGACTGTCACTCTGAACATAAATAAAAGTTATATTGTTTTAAATTTAAAAAAAAAAGCATACTAAAATCATTTTATCCCTAGCAGTGTGAGATAGTCGATTTTTGCTCTTGTACAATTAGAGTGACCGTTGAGGAGAGACCTTTTCATTTCTCTCTGAATGGCATGCATTTTTATCATCAATAATTAATATATAGCAGAGCCTAGAAGAACTCAAAGAAGGAAATCTACATTCTTGACTTTTTTACTTCTTATAGAACAAAATACAAGGTGATAATGTTATAAACAAGTCGCATGATCTCAAATTCAAACAGCTGTTTAAAAATGTGGCCATCCTTGCACTTCTGGATTAAGAAACAGTATTTGGAGTGAGGAAGTTGTCAGTACTGTTTATAACTTTCTAGGTCAACGTTCACATTCAAGTTCAGAAAGATGACAATATTCTCCAGCTGCAAGAAAGGCTCTTCATAATAGACCTTTCAAAGATATTTTTTTTTAATTTATAGCCACTTAAGGAAAAACTCCTTGAGGTGACTGATAACATCATTCTCATGTCACACAGGAGGCGAAGGTTAGTGAATGTCTAAGGTCACTACATAAGTAAAAACCCGTGCAAGCAGCAATTTGCACTCAGCTCCTCTCTCCACAGTTAGCACTCTTAACCACTAAGTGACATTACCTCTCAAATGTCTATGGAGGTACCCAGAGTTGAATGGAGTTAGACACATTCAGTATGATGTATTGAGCTGCTATTCTCTCCATGTCTCTTGTATCTCTGTATGTAGAAGAATTGACTGCTGTTGTTCTGAGATATCTTTTAAGGATGTTTGTACTGTGGATAGTATGGACAGGCATGCTTACTGTCTATTACAAATATTTGGGTTTCCTAAACTCAGAGTTCTTCTCCTGTAATCAATCCAGTGTGTCTCTGTGTGTCCCCTAGCCATCTAGGCATTGTCTCAAAAGAACTGGCCTTGGGAAGTCAGTTTAAGAAAATGCGGATCATCTGGCTACTGCTATCTTTCAATGAGTAATATAATCCTTTGTTTCCAAAAGCAAAACAAAATTTAAAAATATATCCTTAAATTGGAAGTTAATTTGGGTTCTGTAGTGGCTAATTACTATTTGGCAGGTTTATTACTATTTGGCAGGTCCTCTTGAAGAAAAAATACAAATTATATATACAAAATTAAGTTCAATGCGGTGGAAGAGTTCCTGCAAGTGAGGGGGCCTTAATGAAAGTTTTATTCATGGTAAATCCATCTCTGTCTGAATTATATTTTTGGAAGTCATAAATGTCCAATTAGACAAATGGCTCTAAATGACTTTCTACTCCCCAAGCACTAAGTCTCTGCATTGTAGAGTGCCTCGTTTTAGAGAATAGATCTTAATTTTTGTTTACAAGGCAATATAAAAATCTAGAGTATCTATCCCATGCCAAAATGTTTTTCAACAGTCTGGTGTCTTGGTTAGATTTATAGACAATCTAAGCAGTATTTTTTTCATCTATTGACTTTAAAAGAAATATAACCAATCTAATGTCTTCAATTGATTTCTAAAACCTGCCCAGTGACAGGAATAGCTAAATTCTAGCATTGTTGAGTTCAAACTCCTGAAACATTGAATTCATGGAACTTGTACCATGAATGTTGATATAGTTTCATCTTGGGTATGTGGTAGCTCTATAATGCTTGAAACAAGAGGAAAGAAATCATAATCTGTATGACTTTGTATGCTACTCTGATAGTAACAAATGATGTTTTGCATACAACATGGAAGAGGAAAAACTAGTTTAACATGTTTTGTTGTGTAAAATCATGTTCTTTTATCACAGTAAAACCTTGCAAGAGTTAAAACCATTAGTAAGCCATTCTTGTGCATTGTTCACAGAATACAATTATAGGTTAAACATGATAAAATATTTACCTAAATCATAAAATATGGAAATTAATAAAAAATTAAGAAAACAATTAAAGTTTACCTACTTTTGAAATATTACTCGATCGACTTGCAGATCGTCCTGGAGATTTTTCATTCTGAAAAATAAAATTAAGAGTCATTGATTAAATTTATGGCAATAGTCTTTTTAAATTTATTTTTAAAATTATATTTTAATTGGATTTATTGAGGAGACAGTGGCTAATAACTATATAGGCTTCAAGTGTACAATTATATAATACATCATCTGCATTTTGCATTGTATGTTCACCACCCAAAGTCAAGTCTCCTTCCATCACCATTTATCCCCCTTTCACTCTTTTCAACCACCCCACCCTCAGTGTCCCTCTTGTAATCACCATACTGTTGTCTGTTTTTCCTTTGTTTAATCCCTTCATCTTTTTCACTCAGCCCCCCAAGCTTCCTCCCTTCTGACAGCTGTCAGTCTGTTCCCCATATCTATGCATTTGTTTCTCTACCACAAAGGAAAAGAAAAGCATAGCACAGGCAGACATGTAAATGCTCTCTGTATTGTTCTAATAGATGTACAAATTGCCTATACAGGATGGCTTTTTTCTCACTAAATTGTATTTCTTGAGAACCTATCAGTGTCCGTCCCTTTGACAACGTCTCAGTTAATATGAGCCCAGAAGTGTTTATTTCCAGGAATGCTTATTTCTCCAGAATGTATGCAGTTCCTTTAGAATAAAATTAGACAGTGGAAATACAGTCCCTTGCTTGTCCTTTTGCTTTTGCTACCAGAATTTTTTGAGCTAATTCTGGTTCTCAGTGTCAGCAAATACTGTATGCCCCGGCAAATGGTACAAACATCTAACTCGTTCTTCTGAAATGCATTTTATTGATCTTTTCTATTATTTTTCTTTTAAAGTAAAAACAAAAAGTCTAAAAAAAAACTTTGTACATAAAATGTTTAATTGTTTAAGTGGCAAATACTTTTTAAATTATTTTAAAATTTTAATACTGAAGATAAGTTAAAAATTATCACCTCAATTTTTGCCTCTTATATAAGCTTTTGCAATTTAGTAGAAAAGACACATGAAAAAGGTTTTGAATAAATAACATAAAAAGAGTCATTTAATTTGAATGTAGGAAGGGGCCTTAAAGAGTGTCACTCCCTCGTGTGAAACCTGTTCTCTTCCTGGCAGTCGTAGAGTTCATACCCAAGCCAGTTCCAGCCTGAGGCTTTGACTAGTTCATTCGGAAAGCTCTCTCTGCTCTGCCAGTCATCTGCTGGTGGACAAGTGGCTGGCAAATGAGAACATCTGTATTTACCAGGTACCAAGAGATCAAAGTATACTTCCATATAGAAAATGTTGGAAGAACTTGCTCAGGAAACCAAAAATTTGTGAAGGGTTTGAATTAACCTTGCCACTGAAATACTCTAGCATTCTCCAAAAATAAAATTTTCTGAGCATCTGGATTCAGCACCAAAGTGGACTTGAGTAGATACCTTGACAGAGGTCATTTTTTGAGAACTAAGTTGTTACAACAACCTGTGGGTCTGAAATTGCTCCTTGATGACAGCTAGACAAAGTTTCAGAAACACATTGGTGACAGGCGATGGCAAATGTGTTTATATGGAAATACGGTAGCTGCAGTCACTGCAGAATGTCGCTGTGTCAGGGACAGGCTTGCAGATGGATATTCCAGCTAACAGTACTTTTTCCTTTACATGTAACATCCATCTCCTGCAACCACTGATGTCACTGTGGAGCATGTTATTACAGACCAAGATGAGTCTCAACGATACGATTAGTTACACCTCATAACAGCCCCGTGATCCCAGAGGAGATTAATGGATCTACTACCCACAGACATTTTTCCTTGATTAGCTTCCTCTGGTGATGGAGAGAGGTATTTTTCTCCTGACATCTCAACTCCTCTTCTAGAGACTAGAAAACAAAAGCAATCCATCTTTCCTTCTCGGTAAAATTCAGAATTTTGACACAACAGAATAGAAGTAAACAGGCCACACAACATTAATGGGCTTTGGGAGCAGTTTTGGGGCAGTTTGCTTTGTTACATTTTCTATATTTAAGTGGTATTTGAGAATATGATTAGGGAACTAGAATTGAAAGGTGCTTCAGCAGGAAACAAGAAGAACTGTAGGAAATTTAATGTAGCATCAGATTACATAATTTTTCAAACCTAACAGGACTTTGTGGTGTTTTCAGATAAAATAAGGAGGTCAGATTCCCTCCACAATTATGAATGAGTTCAGCACAAGGTTTTAATAAGGAGCTAATTCGCAGGCTCTTCACCAGCACTCCCCAATCTAATGGGGAGGAAGCATTTGGTTGATTATTTAGTTATTCAAGAGATCTTTTAACTTTACATCTGTTAGTTCTATTGTCTCCTCAAGCACCATTAAGTATTGAAAGAAGTAGATGAGTTTAGGCAAAGGTTTAGTTCTTGCTGTGGCTCCGTTCTCTGTTGTCTCTATTCAAGTTTAACATGTGGGAACAGAGTGGCGCACACTCATGCTGGGCTGGCCGTGATGGAGAGTGAGAAACTGACTTGCCGTTAGACCCGGGGGAGTGGACTAGCTCTAGCAGGACTATATATCTTGTTTGACATTTTAGAACTTCAGTATCCTCGCTATGACATGGAGATTGCTATAGGAATCAAACAAGTTACAGATGGAAACATTTTACAGATTGCAAGTTTATGATGGTTCCACTACAATTTACAGGTAGAAAAAACATCAGAAGTGCACCTTCACATTTCACCATGATCATTACGAATTACAAGACTCATAATCTAAACATAAACGTCTGAGTGCTCAGCCCTGTAGTTCTACCTCTATTGTGGATTCCATTTTGGCATATAAAATTTAAGAATGGAAAATCATATTTTTTCTCCACCAAAGGAGATTAAGAAAGTTGGTCGGTTTGGCCTTTGAAGCAAAGCACAAGGAGCACTTTATCTCCTGGAGAACTTCCAAAGCAATCTGTCCAATTTGCTATTAATTAATTGGGTGGTTTGTCCCATTAATATTGCAATGACATATTCTTCTTTGTAGATGAGTGAAATATGGTCATCATACCTCATTATGATCAATTTAAATTCTTTACCTTAGATGAAAGAGAAACTGCTTCCAATTGTAACAGCACTTACTGGTACCCAAATTATAGTGACTTTGTAAGTCAATAAAAGTTGGAGCCAAGAATGTTCCAACAAGTCTGCCTGAAAAGTCTGAGATCATCAAGCAGGGATGTTAGATTTTAGCAGATTGCTTACAGCATACAGAGAGACTTCTAGTCTCTGTAAATGCTTTTTAATATTTTTCAAGAGGTTTCTAACTTTTGGTTTGATATGAATGTATCTGATATTGTCAGTTTTTTTGTGATTATTTTTAATAATATAATAATATTTAAAAATGTTGATCAGTTAATTAAGCATGATTGAATTTTTATTACCAGTAAGAAAAAAATGATTACCAAATTAAAAAATCATTACTAAATTGTTTGAAATATTTTAAATGTTATATTCTAAGAGAAATGGAGTAGTTTCTTGAAAAGGAAATAGTCTGTGTTTAAGAATAAACCATATGACTGGATATATGGTACCTACACATGAATTCTCTGTAATTTACACCATTGATCAGAAGAGGGCAGTAAGAAGCTTGTAGCAGGTTTATACATAAACTGAAGGGAAAACCAACAATTCCTGAGTGAAGAAAGTGGGACTAAGACAGTCTTACAGAGCCTGACCAGGCGGTGGCACAGTGTATAGAGTGTCGGACTGGGATGCAGAGGAACCAAGTTCGAGACCCTGAGGTTGCCAGCTTGAGCGTGGGCTCATCTGGTTTAAGAAAAGCTCACCAGCTTGGACCCAAGGTTGCTGGCTTGAGCAAGGGGTTACTTGGTCTGCTGTGAAAGCAATTAATGAATAACTAAGGTGTAGCAAGAAAAAACTGATGATTGATGCTTCTCATCTCTCTCCGTTCCTGTCTGTCTATCCCTCTCTTTGACTCTCTGTCTCTGTAAAAAAAAAAAAAAGACAGTCTCACAGAAATATTATTTTGTAGTGTACGCCTCTTTTTTCTCTAGGCTAGAAGTCAAGAGTATTTAAAAAAAAAAAATGAATGAGTTCATCAGAAGGATTACCTGAAGAATTGTAAATAGATGATAGACTATTTTTGCTAGGGTAATTAAAGCTTGTAATAGAACACAAGTCTTTGAAAGCAATGTAACTTATAAACGAACAAAAATAAAGAAGAACAGAAAAAATTGCATAATGCAATAAAACTTAATTCATAGGTATATAAAAAATCCCATGTCCATTTATTGAAAAATACTCTTTTTAATATCTATCCAGATTGAAAAATTATTTGACCTCAGGTAACACCTTAGCAAAAATATTCAAGTAGAGTTTTTGTAGGGCACTTCTTTTGATATTGAGAAAATAAAATTAGAAATAAAAATTTGAAATGTGACTAATAAATCTTAATCACATGAAAATTAATTATCAAATTTTTATATAATGCTTGGTCTAAAGAAATGAAAACTCTCTGGAAAATAAAAAATATCATACTAAGACCTTTGGAGCACAGCAAAAGTTATATCTAGATAAACATTTTTTAATTATAAATGCCTTTGTTATTCAGGAACACAGTTCAAAATAAAGTAGAATACAATAAAAATTATAAAATATAAAAGCTAAAACCTATTAAGTGGATATAAATAAGAAGGATAAAGAAATACTTTTTAATATAGCAGGTCCTTAGAACATAATTAAAATCGATGAACTTCCTATAAGGTTTATTAAGGGAAAGAGAGAGCAACATTATACAGGAAATAAGAAAGGATACATAACCAAAAATCAGAAAAGACCAGAAAAAGAGATTATAAAAGCTATATGTAATGCTATAGCAACATTTTGAAAACCTAGAGTGAATCATTCTAGCAAAATAAAAGTTGCCAGGATTAATTGAAGAAAAAGAGAAAAACTTGATAGATAACAAAGAAGAGACTGGAAAAGTAAGTGAAAGTATATATGCCCTATAAAGAATAAAGATATGATGATTTCGTAACTGAGTTGTACCTTAATTTTAAAGAATGCATAGTGCTGTGGCTGATGGCTCAGTTAGAGCATCGTCTCAATATGCAAAGGTTGCTGGTTATGATTCAATATCCTGGTCAGGGAACAAAACAGATTGGTGTTTCTGTCTCTTCTTTCACTCTTTCCCTCCCTCTCTCTCTAAATCAATAAACAAAAAAAGTTTTAAAAAATAAAGAATACATAGTTCCAATTTTATTTACACTATTCTCGATCACAGAAACATTGTTTCCTAATTCATAATATTAATCTTGCTGAAATGAAACTTCAAAGGTATTAAGAAAGTACCCCTCTCAAAAATAAAGAAGAAAAATAAAGTTATGCTCTAGTCTTGTTTGGGATGACAGATGCAAAAAATCTTTAAAGAAAAAAGATTAACTTATACCTAAATAGTAGCATATATCTTTGCTACAACAGAAGTTTACGGTATTTAAAACATTCACAGGGAATAGAATAAATCTAATTTATTCTAGTGATTTTCTTATCAAGAAGTCTGTCAGCATAATTCTTTAGATTAATACATTGAAAGGGACAAACATTATCTTATAATTAAATGCCAAAAAGATATTTGACAAACCTCAGCAGTCTTATTATAATGTCAGCTCTAAGTGAAATAAGATTTGAAGGAAACCTCTTCCAGTGATAAAGATAATAGTCTAAAAATCAATCCAAATATTATTCTAAATGGTAAAATGCTAGAATTATGCTAATTAAAAAAATTCTGTTAGGAATGCTTATTCTTGCTACTATTACCCAATGTCTCTTAGAGTTTCTAGCAAATATTATCACAAGAAAAAGAAATATTTTGTAGAAAAAATATTAAAAAATAAAACAATCTTCTTTCATTGATAATATATTGTTATAGAAATTCCAAGAGTCTCTAAAAGAAAATGAGTACAATTAATGAGACTTTAGTACAACGGCTAGATACAAGATAATTATTACAACATGACAGAGTCTTCTAAGTTTTCCAAAATTCATTTTCCCTTTTCCTGTAGTGACCGAATAGTAACCAGGTATACATCTTCCCAGTCACATTATATCTCCTTTCCAGTAACAGGTTGCCTAAGACTCAATTCCCACTAGTGAGATGGGAATATAGCTAGCAATGGTCAGCTTCCTACCTTTCCAATAAATCTAAAATTCCTCCCATGCTTTTGGTATTGCATTGTGCTAGGATGGTGAGTATCAGTGCAAGCCAGGAAGTCACTTATTAAAGATAGGAGAGCTAAATTCTCTTGAGTCCTTGATTGGCCACATTGTGAAGAGCCTTCTGACAATTTGGAAATACTCTCTAAACTATAATGAGAAAGAGACAGAAACATATTCCTTTTGAGCCATCATATTTGTTGAATTTATTATAACAGTTTAGTCTATTGTTTTCTCTTTTCTAGCAATAAATATCTAGAAATGTAATAATAAAAACAAACACACAGGGAAAAAGACACTTAGGAATAAATTTCACAGGGAAATCATAGAATTAAATATGTAAACTATAAAATCTTACTGAGCAGTATAAATCACAATCTGAACAAATGGAAGCATTATTCTTTGATGGGAAGATAACTTCATTAATATAAATCCTTTACAGATTGACATATAAGTAAAAGGTAGTTCCAGTGAAGTCACCAATGGAGCATATTTCTTCATTTCTGAAGAAGAAAAGAGATAGAGAAAATGAGCTTAAAGGACAAAGATAGGAAAAAAATGCCTTGGAATAGTCAAGAAAATAACGATAATAAGAACATCTCCTTATGGTAGACATTGCTCATACTGTAGCTAAGTCAATATGGTTTAGGCATAGAATTATCCAAAAGGTCAGTGAAATCTAGAATAATAAAGAAATACAGAAATAGATATAAAAATTTTTGAAAGGAGAGTTAATATAATAAATGCTACCAGACAATCACACAGTATATACAATCAAGGACTCCAAATTGGACAGAATGAAGTGTGAGAGGAAAATAACCCCAAAACCTTTGAGTTATAAGGCAGTTACATTTTTAATTTTTTGAGTAAAGTTAATACTGCTTTTCACAGTGGCTGTGCCAATCTGCATTCCTACCAACAGTGTACAAGAATTCCCTGTGATTCCACTTCTGAGAATTTATCTGAAGAAACCTGAAACACTAATTGGAAAGAATATATGCACCCCTATATTCACCGCAGCATTATTTACAATAGTCAAGATCTGGAAGCAGCCCAAGTGTCCATCAGTATATGAGTGAATAAAATTGTGGTATGTTTACACAGTGGAATACTACTTGGCCGTAAAAGGAAAGAAAATCTTACCTTTTGTGATAGCATGGATGGACCTGGAGAGCATTATGCTAAGTGAAATAAGTGAGTCAGAGAAAGACAAGCACCATATAATTTCATTTATATGTGGAGTCTAATTAATAAAATAAACTAACAAACAAAATAGAGACGGACACAGAGATTAGGTTGACTGCTGTTGGGGCAGGTGGGGTTGGGAGGGGAGGGTGGAGGACTGAGCAAAAAGGAGAAAAAAAACTGCATGAACACAGATAACAGTATGGTGACTGCCAAGGGGAAGGGAAATTGGGGAGGGGGAGGAGAGTATAGGGGGGTAAATGGTGATAGACAGAAAACTTGACTTGGGGTGGTGCACACACAAGACAGTGTACAGAGATGTGTTATAGAATTATGCACCTGAAACCTGTGTAATTTGGTAGCCAATGTCACCCTGGCAAATTCAATTTAAAAAATCTATTGCACAAATATTTTTGAAATAAACATAAATATCAATTCAATATTATGGTGGGAGATATCTATGTAAATAATATAGGGATCAGAAACTATAAATCATATTTAAATATATAATATTTGACAAACTACAAAAATTAAATTGAAGCCTGACCAGGTGGTGGTGCAGTGGATAGAGCATCAGACTGGGATGCTGAAGACCCAGGTTCGAGACCGTGAGGTCGCCAGCTTGAGCTCGAGCCCATTTGGCTTGAGCAAAAGCTTGTCAGCTTGGACCCAAGGTCGCTGGCTCCAGCAAGGGGTTGCTCAGTTTGCAGAAGGCCCGCAGTCAAGGCACATGTGAGAAAGCAATCAATGAACAACTAAGGTGTCGCGACGGCAACAAAAAACTAATGATTGATGTTTTTCATCTTTCTCCATTCCTGTCTGTCTGTCCCTATCTATCCCTCTCACTGACTCTCTCTCTCTGTCCCTGTAAGAAAAAAAAAATTAAAGTGAATAAACAACAACAGAGTTTAAAAAAGTACAACACAGAAGACTGATAAATTTTAATTTTTATAATATAGAAAGAGATTTTGTTAGTTCACATAAAAAGGCAAGAGAAAAAAAACCCACTAGAAAAAAATTTAATCAAAAGACAGAAATAGAAATTCACAAAAAAAGAACTACTGCTTGTTAATAAACATATGACAAGATGCTTAAAATCACAGTCAGGAAAAGGCAAATTGAATAAGACATTGCTGGAAAAATTGAAAGGAGTGATAGCCTCTCTTGCTGGTGGGGATGAGATGAAAGAGTACTCTCAAATATTGCTAGTAGAAGTGTGAATTTTTGCAGTAACATTTGAAATAAAACATCTGGCGACATATGGTAAAATTAGAAATATAATATTATACAATAATCTCACTCCTGGGAATCTATCACAGAGAAATAAAAGCACCAGTACATAAGGATACGTGAATACGAACACAATACAGGTCTGCTCTTAATTGGGAAAAAAAAATCTTGGCCGTAAAGAGGTACCAGTTGTTAAATTAATATTTCAGAGCTTTAAACCCACCTTCCTCAACTTGGCTCTGGGGTTGGGACCTTGAAAACCACTTTTCTGATTCATTATCAGGCTCCCTCTGAAGCTCGTCTAGGAAGGGGGCACCACAGAGAATCTGAAACTGCTGCATCTCATTGATTCCCATTGGCTTCTTATCTGCTTCTTTTGCGCATGCGCACCATCTTAGCAATGCATCACCTGTGAGCCACAGTTGCCTCCTGTCGCAGCAGCTGGGTACAGTGCGCAGGTATTCTAACACCATCAGAAACAGCCTTGCTTCTTTTTTTTAGACACCAGCACCAGCTTGCTGGCTCCCTCTTCAGAAGCCTGAGTTTTAGTTCCATGAGGAGCCTATTCTCATCTTTAAATAATTGCGTTTCTTTTTTCCCTTTGTTCACCTAGATCGGCACTCCCAATTTGCAATATCTTATTCTGTTTTTATTTTTTGGCCTTTCTCTGTTACCTAGTTAAAGGTTTTTTATAGCTAGGCATTCAATCTTTATATTAAATTTTCTGTGTTAAAACGGAAAGTCTGGGTCCTGGTCCGGTAGCTCAGTTGGTTGGAGCATCGTCCTGACATGCCAAGGTTGCAGGTCGGATGCCTGGTCAGGACACATTCAAGAATCAACCAACCGATGGCATGAATAGGTGGAACAACAAATCTCCCCCCTTTCCCCCCCTTTCTTTTCCCCCCTCTCCCCCCCAACTCTTCTTTCTTTTCTAAAGATCAATGAAAAAAAGGGGGTTCTAATTTCACTCTTCTGACCAGATGGGGACTAAGAATGCTATCAACAGAGAAGTGAACAAATAAGTTATAGGAGAGCCACATCTTGGCATATTAAATGATTATTAAAAAGAATGCATTGGCTCTCTACCTTCTCACTTTAAAGAATTTGCACTAGATAAGTCTGAGAGTGAAGAGGAAAATGAGAAGTGGTACAACATGATTATGGAAACACATAAGGACAGAGCCACTTTAAAAAGTGTCCAGGTGTGAACATACCTGTATGTAAACATGCATTTGCATATGATGATATGAGCATGAAACTCAAGGAAGAACAAACATGAGTGTGCTCACATGCATTTCTGGGGGTGGGGGAACTCAGGGAGAGTCCAGTGGAAGGGGAACATAAAAAGAGGAGATAAGAGGAAAAGAGTCCTTAAAAAGCAGAAGAGCCTGTTGGATGCCTGTTTATGTAAAATTACAGATGAATGTGATATTATAATGCTAAAATTATAATGCAAATATGAAGTCATATGTTTAGCTATTGGCAAGTGGCATTATCCATCCATGATATATGACGAAGGTAAAATGAGTGAAGAAAATATGTGGAAGGTTAATTTCTTTAAAAACAAGTATACAGAACCTCTATGTATGTTTATGTATATATTTCTGACTGAGCAAAAATGTGCTCATCTAATATAGGTTTTTAACATACCAATCTAATCACGGTTACCACCTACAGTCTCTCAGCCTGGTGGGATTGAAAGGGAGCAGGGAAGCCCATGGGAATATTCTAGCCTTTTTAAAAATATCATATGAGCGGTATGGTTCTACTTGTTTTTCATAGTCTTTTATGGTAAAGTGTCAAATTAAGAAAATTAAAGAAACAAAATGACAAAGTTTTACAAATCAAAGAATATATACAGGATGGGGCAAAGGAAGGTTTATGTTGTGAGCATGTGGAACACAAAGTTTATTCTTATTATATTATTGTTTATTAGTTATTGTATTATTTTCCATACGAACAACTGTAAACCTACTTTTGCCCCACCTTATACAGAAAATAAAGGGAAATGCGTATGTGTGATCAAAGGAGCTGAAAGAAACATTTGATGTTTTTATTTCCCAAGACAGTAGAGTACCTGGAACGTAAGGGCTTCGAATTAATTAAGGCAAGTAGGATTGGTGGGAAAACCACAAGGCTTGTGGTTGTACCACTTGGATTAGAAATGAAACTACATGCATATGGATATAAGAAAATCATTTCTCTTCTTTGCTGAATTATTGTTAATTCTGGCTTGCTGAATTTGCAAAATGGTCCTAAAGACTTTACAGAACAGCATAGAAATAAAAGGCAATAAACTTTGAGAAGGTATATTCCCAATTGTAAAGCACTGTGTAAATATAAACTATTAGGATTATTAAACTTGGATTTGCTAGAGTTAAAGGACGATTAGCGAGAAGGATACTTACTTGTAAGTGGTCACATTTATTATTAAATTTTTGCTTTGTATAGAATTTTCTGAAAGCACTGAATTTTCTTAAAAACAAATATATCATGCCTAAATATCAAATTTAATGGAAAAACTTGTTACTCTAGCTAATGATGATGATGAAGAAAAAAAGCTTTACTTGTATTTAAACAGCCCAAGTAATTGTGTTGACCAGGAGGAAATGAAGACTATAGAAATCATGCTATGAAAATCTCCCTCCCATCCTTAGAAAGCTGAACACAACCATGCCCTTGATGCACATACTTATAAAGAAAAACTGTCTACTGATGAATGACGGGTCAATCTGACAAAGTAAATGCAATTGCTAGTATGAAAACAAAAGGAAATGTTTTTTTTTTTAAAAAAAGAAGTTTGCACACTGAGTACTGATAATGTTTTAAACTGAGTCTTATTTGGATGGAAAGAAAAACAGTCAAGGAACACTGGCTAAATTGCCAGTGCACCAGGGAAAAGGCCTCGAGATTTAATTCACGTGTTTTTCCAGTTAGAAAAGACGGACAATAAGGAACCCTGAATGGCTGGTAAAACGCAGAAGGTGAGGATTTTAGTCCCAAGGCTTGTGTGAACAGGCTATCACTGTTGCTTTTTTTTTTTTTAACAGTACATACAATCAGAACAGCATAAGCTTTTAGTGTACATCATTTGAACCCTTATAAGAGTGTAACACAAGGGATTTTGTCGGTTCCCACAACTCTGTTCTATATGACTAGGTTCACATTAAAAACAGGAAGCTCACCATTCTTTCAGTATTCTAAGAATATGCACATAATTTACAAAACTTCTATTTTTTATTGATCCATGAAAACATTCTTTTTCATTATATACATTCTCTTACAGTAATCTTCATACTTAACAGTGCCAAAAGGAAAATCTACCATCAGTTTTCCTAAATTTATTTTTGCAAAAAATAAGGAACCATTTCTTATTAATCATTTGAAATTTTTTTTTAATTTGGCTTTTTTTTTTTCCCATTGGGGAATCTCAGAGTTGCCACAATAATTAAAGACATCTTATTTTCACTCACAGCTGTGCTGTTCATGCTTCATTTGTCCCTACAGATCTGCATCATCCTGTTCCCCACATTGCTCTGTGCCCGGGAGGCCCACCTGGATGAATCTCATCTCAGACTCTTCTGTTCTCTGACTTTCCATTTCTTCCACCATTGCAGGTCCCGGGGGGGTTGTAGCAAAGGAGGATCCTGAGATCAGAGTGCCTAACCCCTCCTTTTCCATGGAGGTTTTTGTCATTTGTCAGGTAGTCCTTTCAACAAAGTCCTCTGCCTCTGGACTCTGGGAAATGCCCCTTCTTGACACCTCTTCAAGTCTGTGGGTGGTAACCACCCACTACTGTTCCTAGCCAGGGGGTACTGAACAATCCCTTGTGTTTTCTACATACTCTGTTCATACCTGTTATAAATAGACTATTAATTCTTCCCAAATTATCCAATTTAAAAGTTCCATCTGTTTCTCTCTAGACCCTGATGGATGCAAATCATCTTTAGTATTATTTCTATAATTGTGTAAGAAAATAATCAATTTTTGCTGTTTTTATCAAATTAAAATCTTACAAGGTCACTCTGGAGGCGTGGTCATATCAACCAACTGCAATCTGTACGTACTGGAAACAAGTACCAAGTAGCTTTCAAACCACATTTTGTATTAGAGTTATATTGCTTTCTTCTATGGGTTTAATTTAAGATTGGAGACATGTTTGTAAGATGGTCCACACATTAGAGAACAATCATTTTAAAATGTGGTGTATGGTGAGAGGCTTTCATTAGCATTTTTCACCTTCCATTCTATTGAAAATACTTTAGGGACCATATATTTCTTAACACATTGTCAAGGAAAGTTTAGGCTAGGTATTTTTGTTTATTTTTTAATTAAATTCTAGAATAGTATTAAAAATTCTGTGTGTGTGTGTGTATGTGTGTGTTTGCCATAGCTTTTGTTGTGCTTCTGTGAAAAACTGGTAATATATCTCTCTCTTTTTTTAAATTCAGCGAGAGGAGAGGAGACAGTCTTCTGCATGTGCCTTGACCAGGATCCACCCAGCAAGCCCACTAGGGGGTGATGCTCTGCCCATCTGGGGCATTGCTCCATTGCTCAGCAACTGAGCTCTTCTTAATGCCTGAGGCAGAGGCCATGGAATCATCCTCAGTGCCCAGGGTCAACTCGTTCCAATCGAATCATGGCTGCAGGAAGGAAAGAGAGAGAGAGAGAGAGAGAGAGAGAGAGAAGCGAGAGGGGGAGGAGTAGAGAAGCAGATGGTCCCTTCCCCTGTGTGCCCTGATCAGAAATCGAACCGGGGTCTTTCACATGCCAGGCCGATGCTCTACCACTGAGCCAATCAGCCAGGGCTGACAATACATCCCTTATCTGAAAGTATAAAATTTAAAAATATTCAACATTTTGTAATTCAAGCAAACATACATTTAAGCAAATTTACGATCCATTCATAGGTTGGTAATTATTTTTCCTCTATTTTTGGAAAGCCTCACTTAAATGTAATACAGCTACTTTAAGTCATTCCATTCTTGAGCCTGACTTCTATTTTTTACCCAACCCCATTATTCAGCTCTTTCTCCCTCCTTCTTTAGTCAGTACATATAAAGTATGTGATGAAATTTTATAATAGCGTATATAAATTCTTGTATAAAATAGCTGAGGACATATGGGATTTTCCTATTTGAACAAACAGACACAATGACCTTGAAATGAATGAGTTTCAGGGAATCTGATATTGCCCAAGTTTTAGGGTTTTCCCTCACTGTCATTTATTTAAGGTCCATTTTTGACAATCCCTCATTATATGATAATACGGGCTCTTCAGGAAGTCTGGTGTTGCAAATCTCAAGGCTACATATCATGAAGCTCTTTTAGGAAGACAGCCTGAAAGTTCATCCTAGTGTGCATGAATGGAGAACTCATGCATGCGTGAGAAAGATCATAGCCAAATTTTTCTAATTGATTACAGCAGCTCTAGCATACCTTTCCTCTCTTTATTTTCATCTCCCTATTGCTACTTCTTAAGCTATTTTAAAAACCAAAAATGTGAACCCAGTCTGACCTGTGGTGGCTCAGCAAATAAAGCGTCAATCTGGAACACTGGGGTCACTGGTTTGAAACCCTGGGCTTGCCTGGTCAAGCCACATATGGGAGTTGATGCTTCCTGCTCCTCCCACATCTCTCTCTCTCTCTTTCTCACTCTCGCTTCTCTCTAAAATGAATAAATAAAATATTTTTCTTTCTTACAGGGACAGAGAGAGAGTCAGAGAGAGGGATAGATAGGGACAGACAGACAGGAACAGACAGAGGTGAGAAGCATCAATCATTTGTTTTTTGTTGCCGTCGCAACGCCTTAGTTGTTCATTGATTGCTTTCTCACATGTGCCTTGACCGCGGGCCTTCAGCAGACCAAGCCACCCCTTGCTGGAGCCAGCGACCTTGGGTCCAAGCTGACAAGCTTTTGCTCAAGCCGATGGACCCACGCTCAATCTGGTGAGCTTGGGGTCTCGAACCTGGGTCTTCCGCATCCCAGTCTGACGCTCTATCCACTGCACCACCACCTGGTCAGGCTGAATAAATAAAATCTTTAAAAAATATTTTAAAAACGTAAACCCATGTTAGACAAGAATTTCAGGATTTTTTCCCATTATTATTAGATTATTAGACAAATGATAGAGGGTTGGAAAACAAATGACCTCCAAAAGAACGCAAAAGAAAATCAAATGTAATTTTTTCACATATGTACTTTTTTGGATCCAGGAGGAAATAATCAGGATTGGCACTGGACTGTTACTACTTGATATAGTATTATAACTAGGCAATAGTAAATTTTCCAGAATAGTTAGGCTCAAATTCCAACCAAACCACTTCCAGAATGACCTTGGCCAAGTTACTTATCCACTTGCAACGTCTGCTGATGCATCTATAGAATACAGGTAATAATACAGTCCTCTCAAGGTTGTTTTGAGAATTAAATTAGAAAGTGGGAATTAAATCAGATAAAGTATAACATAATGGGTTAAGCAAATGGTAGTAAAATTTTATATTTTATATAAACTTTATATGTTATTTATGTACAGACTTTATTTCATTACATTAGAAACAATCTGTTAGAAATAAAAATTTTGAATTCTTGTCTTAAAAATGTAAAAAAAATAGTTTTAGACTTATGTTATGAAGCATTTCTCCATATAATTAAAACTATCCCTTCAAATTTCACCTATGGACAGTGGTAGAGGTATGAGACGCTGACTCATCTAGAATATCTTCCTCAGGTGTACACCTGGATGACACACCTGATAGCCTCTGTGGCCTTGGTCACTTTTAGAGAAGTCTTAACAAGTTGACATATTGTAATGGGCAACTATGATTAAATATGTATGCACCATAGCCTGACCAGGTGGTGGCACAGTGGATAGAGCATCCGACAGGGACACAGAGGACCCAGGTTCGAGACCTCAAGTTCGCCAACTTGAGTGTGGGCTCATCTGGTTTGAGCAAGGCTCTTCAGATTGAACCCAAGGTTGCTGACTTAAGCAAGGGGTCACTTGCTCTACTGTAGCCACCCCGGTCAAGGCACATAGGAGAAAGCAATCAATGAACAACTAAGGTGTCGCAACGAAGAATTGATGCTTCTCATTTCTCTCCCTTCCTGTCTGTTTGCCCCTATCTGTCCCTCTCTCTGACTCTCTCTGTCTCTTTACGAAAAAAAAGAAAAGAAAAAAAATATGTGTGCACCATAAAGACATGGGAAGAAATGATTTATAGCTACCAAATAAGACAGAAAATAGTAAATATATAGTATGTAAAAATAATGAACAAATAAGCATAAAAATGAATTTTCAATCCTTTTCCTCATTGTCATTTATTTATGGTCCATTTCTAACAATGTATCTGGTTCAAATTTCAAATCAGTTCAGCAATCACTAGCATATGACTTTGGGCCAGTCACTTTATACATCAGAGACTCATTTATTGTTTTTTTCTGTTTTTTTTAATGATTATAAATATTATTAGCACCAGACTAAGCAGGATTTCTGGCACATGTTTCAATAAAATGTAATATAAATGAAATATTTGAAAATGCAAGGTTTTAGACACTTGATTTCCATGAAGTGCCTGATTCTCCACCACACATACTGAAGGCATCCCAAATAAATGCACAAGTCAAAGTTTGCTTGCTATGCAAACTCAACTTATACAGGTCTATGATACTGTCCACAGACTTATTTTATATAATAATTCTGGAGACTTGTACATAAATAGCATTACTAATGAAATTAATTAAGTTAATACATGTTATTCTAGTTCCATCACTTGATAAATTACTTCTCAAGGGAAGGGACTTTATTTGAATTATATTTTATTCTCTCTAATTCAAATCCAGTACCTCCCTGGAGTATCATAGATGTTTTATAAATTAACTAGAACTATGATTCATTCTCTGTTTGTTTCAGAAAGATATTAGCATAGGTATTCCCGAAAAAAACCAGACATCAAGTATATAATGGTAATTTATATGACATTTCATTCATGAATAATATGCCTTTATTTTTATTCATTTATAATAGCAAAATAAATACCCATACCTGGGTTTATAAATGTGGCTAAATTATAAAGTCACAAATATAAAGCAACATCAGATTGATTTGGCTCGTAGCATATTGTATTTTGGATTTCATATACAATATTACCAAATCCTTCAGGTGGTAACACTATTTACGACTGTTTGGTAGCAGCACTGGCTTAATCAGAAGCAATCATACTTTGACCTACCATGATGAGCTGAAATATGAAAAAGAAGTAGAAAGAAGAATGGCCTAAAACCCAGCTTAATGTGCTACCTGAAATATCAGTTTTACAAGCTACACTGCATCTACTTTAGCTGACTCTGTCCCAGCCAGGGGACATATATATGTTTGAGCTTCTTTAGATTTATAAGTGTGTACATAATTTCAACCACTCAGATGCGAAAAATCTGAAGAGGTTGAACTTTAATCTGACTGGAAATCATTGAGATCCAACACATGCAAATATGTACACAAAATGAACCATAAAATAATGACTACTTATTAAAGAAATTTTAATTTCTCATAATATAAACTATCTCTAAGGATAAATATAATAAAAATAAGGGCTGAAATGTCTGTTGAAAATTTTCTGCTTCATATCAGAAGTTCAAAAGGCATTAAGACTTTTGACCACAAGGAGAATCAAAATAATTAATAAATTTTCAACCATAATCTCTGGGATAAAAATCAACACTTCCTGGATCTCTAATTATAAGAAGATAGTCCAGGGAATAAGTTAGTATCTATCAATTTAGTATTTTTGTTTTGACAAACAGAAAATGTAAAGTACAGAAGTTTTATCAGGATACCAAAGATAGGTATGAGCAGGTATTAGTACCGATGCTTAAAAAACAAATCATGTTAGTAAATGATTTATCACCAATAAAATTTATGTGCTTATGCCACTAGTTTTCTGAAAGACTTTATGAAAGGACAACACCAGAGACCTATCAAATCTGGTAAATGTGATTCAACTTAGGTAAAACACAAAACACAAGGATCCAATAGGTACAATTATTTGGCATTTGTTATACAGTAATTTTAAAATTTTGTTTCACAGTGTAAGATGCACACTTTTTAGCCTGACTGGGTGGTAGTGTAGTGAATGAAGTATCAACCTGGGATGCTGAGGAACCAGGTTCAAAACCAAGAGTTCGCTGGCTTGACCACAGCTCATCTGGGTTGAACGCAGGTTCACCAACTTGAACACACGGTTGCCGGCTTGAGTGTGAGATCATAGACATGACCCCGTGGTCACTGACTTGAACCCAAGGTCATTGACTTGAAGCCCAAGGTCATTGGCTTGAACCCAGGGTCACTGACTCAACTGGAGTCCCTCCACCCCCGTCAAGGCACATAAGAGAAGGCAATCAATGAACAACTAAGGTGCTGCAATTATGAGTTGATCCTTCTGATATCTCTCCCTTCCTATCTGTTTCTCTGTCCTTTGCTAAAAAATAAAAGTAAAAAAGATGCACACTTTTATTATTGTTTATTTTTACAGAGCAACTTGAAAACTGCCTTTATAATATGGTAAGAGTTATTTCATGCCCTTCCAGATGATAATATTGATTGTTCTAAGATGTTGATGATAGAATTAAGTCAACTGAAATCAGACAACATGAAAACCAGTAAAAATTTATGATTTTTATAGAAATACAAGTATAAGTTTAAATTATAAACATTTAGGTAGGGTTTATAATGTTAAAAGATTACTAATATTCTCCCTGTGCATACGATGCCCAAAGGACATGCTGTTTCATTAGTTTTGGCATTGGTGTTGACTTGCTTGACTTAGGGAAGCTCCACATCCAAGAGCAGTCCCTTGTGGACCAGTGGATAGGTAAATCATTTGTGGGCAGGAGGCAGGGTGGAGTAAAGGCAGGTAGAAAAGACCATCCCCTAATAACCGAACAGTTTACAGAACTACCAGCGTTTGAGTTGGTTGCTAAGCAACAACTCCAGGTCCAGAAACTATTATAAATCTAGAAAGTTTTTATCATAGTTATTCAAATGGGAAAATTAGCAAAATTTTTTCCCACTTGGCCACATAATAATCAACGTTTTTGCATTAACAAAATAATTTATAATGTGTCTCAAAAATGTCCTGAGGGTTATGATGTTAAAGCTATTGGTTTATTTATTTTACTGAGAGGTTTGTATTTCAGGTATTTAAAAAAATAAGTGATAAAAATAGTGATACAGAAGAAAACAGACAAGCAAAGGATGGTAAGAGAAAATAATGAGAATTTAAGTGATAAAAGGTAATACATTTTCCATTCAATAAGAGCTTTAGAAAATTAATTTAAAAATAAATCCTCTCACTTTTCACAGTCTGTACTTGGGAGGCAGAATAGTATAGGAGGCACAGAATGTCAAGTCAGAAACCATAATGCTAGAGTCTTGGCTATATCATTTGCTGATCATCTGTGTAATCTTGGGAAACTTTCTTCTGTGTCTGTTTCTGCAGTTGAAAAAGGTAAATAACCCTAGTACTTATCATTAAGTATCTTCACTGTAAAATTAAATAAATACTTTATGTAATGATTTTAACCTCTATCCAGTTAATATGTTTTTAATTTTTATTATACTGTTATGTTTAAAATGGCATTTTATTTTATTTTTCATGGCTTTCAATGATTTTTTTTTTCCAATGATTTTTGAACTATAGAAATGATTCCTAAAAGTATAGTCTTGGCTTCCAATGATTTTCTAATATGAATTTTTTTTAAAAAAAAGATTAGAAATATAAGAAATCACTTGTGTTTAACTTTTGAGAGATCACTGCATTTTATTTCATAGAATTACACATTTTATCAAGTCAATATTTTACAAGTAACACTGTATGGAGAAATATGTTCATAAGAGCAACTGAGGCATCATGAGATGCCAGATCCAAGGGGTACCTTTTGAACTTTCAATTTTTATAGATAAAACAGAAAACAAAATAAGTCACTTAACTGCCCTAAGTAACTTGTGGCACCTCAATTTCCACCACAAGTTCACTGTTTATTCAGCTGAACTTACTCATTAGTCATTATTTTATTAAATAATTCAATCAACAAGTACTTATTGACACATACGCCTGACATCCAACTATCTTTCTGCTGCTTGTAGACAATGCAGTAAGTAAAGTGAAAATTAAAATGACATAAAAATAAGGATGAAAAAGAATGTTTAATAAGTGAAGAATGAAGTTATTACTTGAACTTCATGGTAGTAAGTAATAATTTTGTTACTTGTGTAACTGTTCTTTTCATTTTTTCCCCTCTAAGAGCATTACTTGTAATTACTAATTATGGTTTAATGAGTTTTTAGCATCACATGTCAATAAAAGTCTATTATTATTAATATTATTTTTACAGGGACCAAGAGAGAGTCAGAGAGAGGAATAGACAGGGATGGACAGACAGGAATGGAGAGAGACAAGAAGCATCAATCATCAGTTTTTTGTTGTGACACCTTAGCTGTTCACCAACTACCCTATCATATGTGCCTTGACCGAGGGCTTCAGCAGACCGAGAAATGCCTCACTTGAGTCAGCGACCCTGGGTCCAAGCTGGTGAGCTTTTTGCTCAAACCAGATGAGCCTGCGCTCAAGCCAGCGACCTCAGGGTCTCGAACCTGGGTCCTCCACATCCTAATTCGACGCTCCATTCATTGTGCCACCACCTGGTCAGGCATCAATTATTTTTTACTGCTTCTCTCTCTCCCAATACCACTTCTATTTCCAAGAACCATTGTAACACTCTTTGCTGTATTCTTTCTTTCAGATCTCTGAAAGTTTGAGTGCCTTTTTCTCTTCTTTATCTATATTTATTCACTCTTTGGAGAGCTCTTCTAGTTGTCTGGATTTGAGGACAACCAATAGGATAAAGACATCAGAATTCATAACTCATTGGCTGATCTTTTCTTCAAATTTCAAAATCATCTGTCTAACTTCTTTCTCATCATCTCCAACTATGTACTTATCATCTCTACTTAGATTTATAATAGAAAGCTCAAATTTACTTTTCCAAATCTAAGTCATTCCTAGAATGGTGAGGGCCAAGAGCAACTCAAATAATCTAGGGCCTGCCCTATATAATTCAATTTGAAAAATGGTAACAGTATCCACATCTTTCATAGAGCCCTTGGTATTTAATTAAAAAATGAATTTTAAAACAGAGTTTTAATTATATTCAGTAAAATAACACTCCTTACGTCTCAGCATACTCCTCCACATATACAATCTATTATCCTTATGGCAACTAGAATTATTCTTTAAAAAGTAAATCAGGCTACATAGCAATGGGAATCCTGTGAACATTTCCCACTGCAACACTGCATGATTAGAATTGGGAATATTTGACCATCTATTTCTGGCCAAGTTGGAGTAATGGGGACTAAATTTATCATCTCATCTGAAAAACTAAAAAACAAACAAACTAGTAAATAAATATAAAAAAACAATGGCTCTCAAGAAAGTGAGTGACAAAGGACAGTGATCATGAGAGATGACATATGTATAAAGTCAGTTCTATTATTATTTCAGAATCCTACCCGGACAGTTTTCTGGTAATAACGTAGGGATGGAGAACTCAGGTAGAAACTGGTAGGCTCTTTTAGTTGAGGAGGTGGTTTGGGGAGTCAAAGAAAACCAAGGAGGCAAGATTTTGTAGAGCTCAGTACCAGAGAGGCGGCACATCAAGGGAGCTTGAGAGATGCTGAGGGGACCCTTCAAATACTCAGCTGGGTACTAATCAGCATATGCACGTGAGGCAGCCACCTAAAAGAGAAACCCAAAAAGGTTCATAGAAATAGTGCCCTGATATCATACAAGGCCAAGAATAGTGTTTATTACCAACAGCCACAGTTGATAACTTTCTAATTCACAGGGTGTTCGCCAGAATATTAAGAAAGTCTTGCATAATAATGAGGAAAAAGTGACTCAAGAATAAAATCTATCCTATCTAGCCTAACAAACATCAAAGCAGGACCCATGAGTGTCAAACTGTTTCTGACAAACTGAATGACATCCCAGAACAAATTTCAATGTTTTTAGAGATACAAAAATACTATAAAGTAAAATACACACTGTCCGTTATTCAATCAAAAGTTACCAGGTAAACAAAGAAGCAGGGACTACAATCTCTTTTGGGAAGCAAAATCAATCAATCTAATCTGTAAACAGCAAGGGTGACATATTTGCTATACAAGGGAATCCAAAATGTTATTATGACTATTCCATACATTCAAGAAGCTAAAGGCAAGACTGAACATAAAAAGTAGATATAAAAGAGATAAAAAATATTTATACTTCTAAATGTTGTAAACTACAAATTTAGAGGAAAAAGTGCAATGGGTGGCATTCATAGCAGATTAGATTAGCTGATAAAAGATCAGCGAGCTGTTCAAGACAGCAAAGAGCTCTTCAAAAACAGAGAAAAAATGGAAAAATTAACATTGATGCACTGGAAGTCAAGTTCAAGCAGCCAAATATACATGCAACAGGAGTTCCTAGTGAAGGAGAGAGAGGGTGTAAAGAATATTAGTTTCTAAATGATGAACATTATAAATGCATAGATCCAAGACACCCAACTACCTTTAAACACAAAAACATAAGGAAACTACATGGAGGTACATCGTAATTAAATTCCTTCAGGCCATTAATAAAGAGAAAACTTTTAAAGCAGACGCAAAAAGACATTATGTAGAGATACGAAGATATGATTGTCAGCAGATTTCTTACTCAAAACAACAAAAGCTTGAAGACAGTAAAGCAACATCTTTTAGAGCAATAAAAGGAAAAATGGAATCTTTCAATTTATAATTTTACCCAGTGAAAATATCTTCCAAAAATGAAGACAAAATAAAGACATAGACGTACAAAAGCTAAAATAAATCACTACCAGCGTACTGGCTTGCATTATAAGAAATGTTAAAGGAAGTCTTCCAAGAAAAAGAAAAATGATTTCAGACGGAAACCTGAACATACACAAAGGAATAAAAGGTACTGGAAGAGGTAACTACTTTCAAGAAAAGGAAGGAAGGAAGAAAAACTTTAATCTAGCTTTCATATTGTGTTTTAAAATTAACACATAGTGAATTTTAGGTATTAATGGAAAACCTAAAATTATAAAATTAATAGAAGAAAACAGGAATAAATCTTTGTAATTTCAGATTAGGCAAAGTTTCTTAGATAACCAACAAAAATCATAATCCACATTGAAAAAATAATGCTAAATGGGCTTTCACCAAAATTAACAACTTCTGATCTTCAAAAGATACCAGTTAACGAATAAAAACAATGAGCAAAATATTTGCAAAAACACCTATCGGATCAAAGACTTTTGTCCTGATTTTACAAAGAATTTCAATAATCATTAATGAGAACAAACAACTTAAATATGGGCAAAGATTTGACATACTCTACCAAACAAAATATTCAGATGACAAAAATGCACATGAAACATGGTGGACATCATTAGTCCATCATTAGGGAAATGAAAATTAAAACCACAGTGAAATAGCATTATATCCCAATTAGAATAGCTAAAATTTAAAAACAATAAACAGAAAATACTGACCATTATAACTCTAAGCAAGATATGAAGAAGTGGGAACCCTCAAATAGTGTTGGTGGGAATGTATAATGTTATAACCACTTTATATGTTTCCTTTCTTCTTCTTTTATTTTAAAAAAGACTTACTTTTATGTAGAAGACATGGCACAGTATTTCTTGTTCTTTTTAAAGTTTTTAAAAATTATTTCAATATTATGTAAGTTTTATGTGAACAGCATAATGTTTAGATATTTATATAACTTAAGAAGTGGTCCCTTGATAAGTCTAGACCCTACCTGATACCATCCACAATTATTACAATATTATTGAGGATATTCTCTGTGCTATAGTTTATACTCCTGTAACTATTCTGCATGTGGCAGTTTCTTAAAAGTTAAATATCCATCTACCATATGTTTCAGCCATTCTACTCTTGGATATTGTACCCAGAGAAAATAAAGCATATGTCCATACAAACACTTGTACACAAATGTTCATAGCAGCCTTATGTTTTTAACTTCAAAAACTCTGGAAACAATCTAAATGTCCTTTAACAGGTCAAGAAGTAACCTGAGGATTATCTCTGAAATAGAATATTCCTCAGCAATAAAAAGGATTAGCTACTGATGTACACAACAACATAAATGGCTTTTAAAATAATTATGCTGAGGAAAGAAGCCAGACAAAAAAAGAATACATGCTTCTGGTACTATTCCAATTCTAGAATGGAATGTCCAAATTCTAGATCATTCAAACTAATCTAGAGAAACAGAATGTAGATTAGTAGTTGCCTGAGGATGAGGGTGATGGAGAGGGTAGAGGATTCACATAATATCACAAGGAAATCTTTGGGGAGAAGGTTATGTTCATTATATTGATTGCAATAATGTTTTCAATGGGCTTATCAGTACATCAGAATTAATTAGATTTTAAACACTAATGATTCATTGTATGTCAGTGGACCTTGATGAAGCTATAAATATATACAGAAGTAGATTTAACAGTGGGCGCACCGGGCATGCACCCTGGGCCCTGACTTCTGGAGTGCTCCACCAAACCCCAGCTTTACCCTTTTTTCTAATGACACCAAGTATGGTTTCATATGTGCAATTTTAACATTAATAAGTACATAATATTTTTTACTTAAAAATATGGTTAACATGTATTTTTACTTTCCCTGTCTCTTTTTTTTAAGGGACCATTTTCTTCTGCACCCAGGGCCTGCAACCAGCCTTAATCCACCTCTGAATATATACTATATCAGACTGTATTACTCTTCTGCTCAAAGCCCTCTACTATTGCCTTCCCATTATTTTTAGAACAAAGTTTGAAGCTCGTATTGAGTGAAAGGGTTCCACATAATCTGGCCCCTGGTTAGTATTTCATCCTCTTTTTATAGTCTTTCTTTCCATCTTTACCATTATCTAGTCTCCCTACTGGTCCTGGACATGGCAGCATGCTCCTGCTAGGAGCACCTGCTGTTCCCTCGATGCCACACACCTTTCCTACAAATGCACATTTTTCTTCTTCACTTTCTTCAACACTCTAATCAAATGCCACCCACTCAGAGAAGTCTTCCCTGACAACCCTATTGACAGTAGCCCCCACACTCATCATATTTCATTTTTATTACCCCAACCCATGTATCTTCCTGGCCATTATAAAGACATGGTATTATAATAAATAATTATTTATTGTGCATTTCCCCAATAGAATGTGACAGCTATGGCAATGGAGAACCAGTCTGTCTTGTTCATTGTTACAATTCTCAATTCCATCACCTGGAACAGTGTCTAACTTACTGTGCACTCAATAAAGAGATATTGGTGCAAATGTCTAGATAATGCTCAACCATTCCCTGTATGCTACTGTACCAGAATAGCCCATGTCACATCTTTAAAATGTTTATTCTTGTCATATGCTGCAGTGGTACATGTGCTGGATTAAAACTTTTAAAGAATTGAAGCCACTGCTCCCAACCTAGCTTTCCCCAGAGTAAGAAGAATCAAGGATGGTGATGTCTAAAATAAATAGGATGTTATGATGCCTAGGGATATAAGATAAAAAATGTAGGATATTTTAAAAAGACTAAGGGCTATAAAAAATCAATACTAAATAATGTTAAGTTATATCACATCTAAGAAATATAATAAAAAATTCCAAAGTACTCAACTAGAATGCTTTTATTCTATTACAGTCAAACAAATAGATTTTGTGTATGCATGGGCAAGAAATTGTTTTTTATTACAAACAAAGTCTTGCATAAACATAATTTACTTTGTTCATCCCTTTTTAACCCTCCATCCCTTATTTGGTTTTCTCTCTTAGTACACTAAAGTGAAAGGCCTAATTAATACATTTATGAAGGACCTGACACATTCAGTTGCATACGGCACACAAACAAACCACAACTAGTGCATGTGAAAGTACAGAAACAAGTCTGTGTCTGTGTCGGAAGGGCTTTAAACCACGTCCTTGTAGCTCAGGCAAAAAGGCAGAGCCTTCTGCATTCATGGAGAGCAAAGCTGGGGTTTACAAGGGAGCATTCACCTGTTTCTCAGGCCCCCAAACACAGCCCTGATATCTAAGTGTCTTTGAATTAGAAGACTCCTGTGGTTATGCCCCTTCTTTAAAGTCACCTCCCGCATTCAGCACTTTCTTCTAGTGCCTCTAGAAGCAGTTCAGGCTTTCTGGTGGTCTAGATGCACATGCTTTGAGGAAGACATGGGAAGGTCACAAGCTTATCTAAAACAAGCTGGCTGGCCTGCCCTATAAACTGGTGTCAACTAAGAGTTTACCTTCTGACTCCTGTTGCTTCAGAAAAAACTGCAGGAGCTCTGTCTCTGTTTTCAAATTGGCCTTAACTAGTGGAATCAACAGAAAAGTGTTAAAGATATATATTAATCTGATTTCAGGCCCTTGATGCAAACATGAGTCTTTCTCAGTTGATGGTGTAGAAGTTTCCATAAGAGAACAAAGACCTTCTGTGGGTCAATTTAAACTACTTGGTGGAACAAAGCTGGCTCCTATGGGCATGAATTTCTCTTTCACTCATGCCTTATCAGATTCCAAATTATATTTGGCATGAGGGAGCTTTTGCATATTTTTTAAAAAAAATATTGTCATCATCTACTATTGCCAGCAAACATGAGAGTTTACATTTTTATGTAACAAAAGCCTCTTCAAATCGAGACTATTTTATTAACCACCTGGTACATTCAGAGTAGATACCAAAACAAGCCCCAAATGTCTTTATGTGCCTAATAAGGGGCTATTTTTCTTATGCAAATTGGTGTTTTAAGTAGTGCTCTATGCCAGGTGATAAACATTCTCTCAACCTGCATTCTCATAAGTGCAAAGCAGAACAAAATTTCATTCCTCTGTTCAGGATTTAGCTTGAGAAAAATATTCCACTGCCACGCACACAAAAGCCACATCTGGATGGATGGCACAAAAGCAATCATTAAACTTTAAAACCTGAAGTGTATTTTAAATTACAAATTACTTCAACCATCATAAATATTCCTAATCCTCAGGCCCATTAACTCACCTCTACCTTCTTCCTAACTTCTAATAGCAGCATCTGTTGCTGCTGCTAGAACCAGAGATAAAAGAGGGTATTCCTTAATCCATGATTGAACCCTGGCTGGGTAGCTCAGCTGGTTAGAACATCATCCTGTATATCAAGGTTGTGGGTTGTTAAATCCCCGGTGAGGACACATACAAGAATCAACCAATGAATGCATAAATAAGGGAAATGACAAATTGATCTCTCTCTCAAATCAATTTTTAAAAAAGCATTTTGATTTTCATTTCTTTACGCTAAAAATTGTTTACATGTGGAGTGAAAATTTGTTCATATCTCAACCATCTCACAACCCTTCACAGCTCACTGAATGGTAAATGCATTTTACACTCTTGCTCCAGTGACACATTAAAGAGACCCTTCATGGAGTTGCCACCAAATCACTCTATCCACTGAAATGCAAAGGCAACTAGAGAAATCATGAAAGGACACAGTAGACTAGTTCACTGGACAAGCGATTATTCACAAATTATGGAGGCTGATTTTTATGTATGAGAAAATTCAACAGGATGAAAAGGACATCTTACTCTTGACATTTATGCTAGGCAGAATGGCAAAATTGTATGTGTACTAAGAGTGCTAGACCAGCAATTTCAAAGTACACCATATCCTTAGTGAAAGAACACTAAACTGAAATGTCATGAACTCAAAAATTTCCCCCTTTTAAAAGCCTCAAAGAACACTATTCAGTATTTAACAACTAAAATAGTGTAAGAAATAATCATGAAAACCTCGCTAACATGACATTCAGAATAAATTCTCATGAGGAACTCATTTTCTCTTAGGAAAAATATTTTAGTTATAAATAATCATTTAAACTTCTTTTATGTGCTAATTTTCAGACAATTTTTACTTCACACTTTCATGTTAAGATTAAAGCACATTTTCTTTAAAATATCACAACAATCATCACTTTAGGTGTTCACAAAATCTTGTTCAGTGGTAAAAACTGATTTTTTCTTATTATGAATCTTACAATGGAGTATAATTCCCTATGATGTGCTGTTTCACCCATAGGTCAGAACACCTGAAGGATGGTGAAAGGAATAATAAATTGTGGTTCAGTTTCTTCTTGTTGCAATCACATTTGCCATTTACTTGCCAATATGTAAATTGCCTCATCATTACAGGCGGGCTGCATGATTGAACTAATCTTGATTCGCAGTCATTTAAAATGAGAGACTTGATGATTACACACCAGCTGAGAGAGCTCAGTTTTAGTCCTCGATAAAGATGGAATGCATTATAAAAACTACCTATAGGTGACCATTCCTGATCTCCTTCTGACAAGTTACTATGCTCCCTCCTGACCTCCTTCGCTGCAGGGCACCCATGTCATCCACCACTCTATGGTTTGGTCCCAGGACAGGAACTGTTTCATCACTGATGCCCGCTGAAGACAGGAGACTTGTGAATCAGAGAAAAAGGACAGTTTATTACTTCTAGCACTGGCAGTAATCAGAGTGTCAACATTTGTGCTGGTTCTCCATGGCGCCATTCGCACTGGGCAATAGGGAGAGCGCTAGTGGATGACTTTATACTCAGTGGACTGCATAACAGAGGAGAAATCCTAAGCTGTGGGAACCCAAATCAATTGTAATGGCCAGTAAACATGCCTCTCCTGTGCTGTATAGGGAGATACTACCTCCTGCTCCCAAGATTCTTCACTGTATCACATCCTTGGGAAGACAGTATGGACACAGACAGTGCCTCTGCCACCAAAATGTGCAGGAATGCAAGATATTTATGGAGAATTGTACCCAATATTAATCCCACTTAACATAATGCATTTCAGTGGTCTCACCAAATAGGTAAATAGTGGAATAAAGAAACTCTAAACCAGTGGTTCTTAACCTTTTTTGAGGTACCGAACCCACCAGTTTCATATGCGCATTCACCAAACCCTTCTTTAGTGATAAAATACGATTTTTTTTTTCCAAATTCAAGACATAGGTATATGTTTTTTTACTGGTGCACAAAATGAGCCGTACATGAACATCACCTTGCTCAAAGAACAAAACCAACAAAGTGCGTGAACTCACAACAAATTACGGTATTACTTTATTCTGGCCTCCATGGCAGAGGCTTCTCCGAACCCCTGAGACCGACTCATCGAACCCCTAGGGTTCAATAGAACCCAGGTTAAGAACTACTGCTCTAAAGCAAGTAGAAACTCTATAGCAATGCATCTTGCTACCCTTGAGCTACAAGGAAACACAGTGTTAGTCAGAGCCAAGTAGATCTCTATGTCACTTACTGCCAAGAAGACCCCTCGCCATCTCTAATAAATACAACATCCATCATTGTGGACGTCTCCTGTGTTCCACATAGATCTTTTAGGCAACATGCTGTTCTTTTGTGAACTATCTTCTCTACCATTTCTTTCTTGTCTATGTTACTCTTTTATTTGCCACTCTCTCTAGGGCAGAGGGCATAATATACAACACATTGCCGGAAGGTCAGAAGCCTGGGTTCCAAACTCAATTTTCTATCTACTAATTATGTGCTCTGGAATAAGTCATGTAAAGCTGCCGGGTCTCAATTTTGTTTTGTGTAAAATGAGGAGGTCCACTTTTCAGTGTGGCTCTGTTACCCCAGTTATTCTTTTATTGTACAGGTTTCATGGTTTTATTGATTGTTATGAATGTGAGTCTATGTGTGTATTTGAGAATAAAAGAGAGGGAGATGAAGAGAATTGCAGATTCATTTGTTTTTATTGTCATCCTTTATTTTCTCCCTAAGGAAAACCCAAATTCTCATTCATTATCAACTACTTACTATGCGGTGTATTATGAGAAAAACCTTTCCATTAGAAAATTTTCAAAAAAAATATTGCTTTTAAAACTCTTGTCGGTGGGTATTCCTCCTGCCACCTCTAGGGGGCGGAATGAGGTTTTGCACTGACTGTAAGAGTCATAGGTTCAGATACTGATTCTGCTCTTTTTATTCAGTGATCTCTAATGTTTTACTTACCTTTTGAAAATCTTTGGTTTCTCATTAAGAATTTTTGAGTGATAATATTAAATGGAGCTATTCTGAGTATTAAGAAATGTTGAATGTGAAGTATCCTAGTACATATTTGATAACAAATAAATATATAAAATTTTCCATTAAAAACATTAGAAAACCTAACATCAGGGTGTTTAAGTGAGTCAGTCGCCCAAGACCACACAGCTGGTAATATGTGTTGGTTTCCGTCCAAAGTCATCGGTGTTTCCGTCCAAAGTCTGTCTCACAGGTCTGGCCTTCCAGAGTGGAGATAAGGAATGTGGTATATTCACTCTTCCTTTTTGCTTCTCATTTCCCCAGCCAGCCACCAGAGGGGACACCAGGACTTGTGGACTGATATATTGGAGTATTATTCCTACTTATGTTAAAACTGGTTTCTTTTTATTATGGTCAAATATACATAACATAAAATTTACCATTTTAACCATTTTTAAGTGTACAACTCAGTGGCACTGAGCACCTTCACAATACTGTACAACTCTATTGTCATCTCATCCTTCCAAGTTTCTGTTCTTGCATACTTATAAATCTATATAATAAATTAATAGCCAGATACACATTTCTGGATTATTATTTTTTAAAATATAGGCACACTAAGGGTGTGATTATAATATTTTACTAATAGGTTCATGGCCCAAAATCAGGGAGAGCACTGGTTTAGGGAAATGCTCTTTAGGACTCTCCACCAAATCCACCGATGGAGCTGTGCTTTCCCGTTGTCCTCTCTTCTCATTTCTCCTCTGCAGACTTGCTAGGAACACTGGATGAAGGCAACCAAACATGACAATCAGTTGACCAGTCCTATAAGGGGTTAACTCTCCCTACCTGAAATATTAGGAACTGCCACCAAGGGAAGAAAACAAGGGCTGCAATTTCAGCTACAGTTCTAGTGCACCCATTCCTGCCTTCTATGCAAACTTTTCCGGTCCTTTCAGATGAAATTAGAAGAGAGAGGAAAGCCACGAGCTATGGAAAGGTGAATCTGTGTGCCAATTACAACCCCTTCTACTTATCGGTAACTGTGCAGCTTACTAGCAGTTGACTTGCATTATCCCATTCCATCCTCAGAAAATTCTATTATAAAAATGAGTTGATTCAACTCAAAGAGGATTAGTAACTTGCTGATGGCCAGAAGAGAGATTGGAATTACAATGTTGCATCATTTTTTTTCCTCCTGGAACATAGTTATCACCCCTTTACATAACAGCTGTATCTAAGGAGATATTCCTGAAGGAGCCATGTGGGCCAAGGTCGCTGGTCAGAGCTGGTCTACTCTGTGGCAAAAATACAAGTATAGCAGTGATTCTTAAACTTCACTCAGAATCGAAAACATCTGAAGACACTCATTAAAAATACAAATTCCCAGTACTATAATCCTAAAGATTTTGAATCCACAGATCTATGGTGGTACTTAGAAATCTGTGTTTTGAAACGTTTCCCAGGTGATTTTGTTAGAAGTAAGCTGTGGACTGGCTTTCAGATAAAAAGTACGTGGATGTAACAAAATGCGAAGCTGGTGACAGCTTCTCCATATTGGGTGGAATTAAGTTCTTCAAATGATTGAAACTAGAAAATTGGCATTTGAAGAATCAAAATGTTTTCTGCATTTTAACATGGAACTTGATGAACTTTTTAAGTGCAGCTAATTTAAGAAACGTATGTACTCATGTTAAATAAACAATCTCTGGATTTGTAAGTAATAAAACTTCATATTGTTTACATTTTTGTTATATATTCTGTTTAGTAATGTGAATTAAATATGCCTGTAGCTCAGAATTAGTCCTCAAATATTTGAATTACGTTTAATCTAAATATAGATTCTTACTGGACTCCCATGCTCTTATTGTTTGGCTCTAATAATTTAAGATTTTAAGCATGTGTTGTTGATTCTAGTGACTTTTTGAGTGCTAAGAAAAATCAAACCACTCCATGCATGTAGGGATGTGGGGCTAGGACAGAAGTAGAGCCCACCTCTGAGGGAAATGGGCATCTACCATGCTGGAACAGAAAGGACTGGGCTTTGTTCTAAAGTTGGGAGAACTTTCTTCACAGTTGGTGTTAAGGGGAGAATTGGCATTGGAGCCTAAGAAAAGTACAGGGTCAAAGAGGATTCCAAGTAATCCAAGATAAATTGGCCCTTGAAACATAGCAGAAGGGCTCTGAGGAATAAAGAGAGATGGCCTCCCCTCTGGGAACATTTATGGCCACTGGCCTTTAGACAAAATATGTAATCTTTAGTTTAAAGTTCTGTCTTTCTTTTCTCCTGATAATATATATTGCCAAGTTCTTAGCAATAAATAGGATGGCCTGTTGTTTGTTCTTCCTGTGTGTTGAAACAGAGAGGAGAACTTCAGTCTGATTACAAGCCAGCAAGTGATCTCCATATCATGTCTTTCTAGTCACCATGCTCCACTAACTCATTCATTACCTTACTGACATTTCCAGTAACATCGTTGGGACTATTAATGTAGCCATTAGCTCCATGGGGACCCCTTCTGAGAAATTCTCATTTATTCCATTATTCCTGGAGAGCAATTGCACTGTACTAAGAGAAACATATGGGAATACTTGAGATTGGATAGCTCAGCTAGTAAAAATTTAGGACTAATAAAGTCAAGGTCAGGAGATTGTTCTTTATGATAATCAGGGAGCAATTAAGTCACAAAAAGAAATAATTTTCCAAAGGCTGTGATTAAAGCTGCACCTTAGCCAATGACTGCTGTCATTATGAAGCCCAGATGAGAGAATAAGGATGCTTTTTCTGTCTACCAGCAGACTCATTAGTCCAAAATGACACATTAATGACTGTGGTTGCCTCTGACAGGCCCAGACAGGGAGGGAGGAATTAAAAGCAGGGGAAGAAGAAGAAATATCAGATGAGAGTGAAAGGATCACTTGTGTGTTTGTGGGAGAGCAGAACTACAATTCACAAGATATGCAGACACTAAGCACATTATATATTTGAAGAAAGAGGACTTTTGGGTTCCTCCAAACCAATATTGTTATGATGACCTGTTTTTTATTCAGAAAGGAGCAGAGAAACCACTTAAAGATCACATCCTGATGCTGGTGTTCTGGTTGTGACATCTTCACTCCTAGTCCAGCATGATCATACATTTAGCTCCAGTTAAAAAGGAGTTTCTGAAAAAATATGGGCTCCAAGCAATATTCAGAAGAGAAAAGTTAAATATGTGAGTCAAAGATAAAATTATCTCTGTGTATATACATACAGGATTTTAACAAATATGGGGAGAGAAAGCATGCAATTGTTTTAATCCAGTGTTTAGATCATTGATGTGTAGTCAGAAGGATTGTAAACCGAGTTGCACAAGACAATGTGAGCTATTCCTGGAAGATGAATCAGAAGGGAAAAGCCTTTCCACACTTCAAAATTTCTTATTTATATATCTCTAGTTTCTATATTTTTAGTAGTACTTTGGTTGGTAAGATATCAGTGTGAAGACCAGATCTATGGTGTTAAGGGAATAAATAGTATTTTCATTTGGTTTTGTCTTGTGGCCCTTTTTCTTTTACAAAACCATTTGCACTCATGACACATACATTCCTGGTCAGTTAAACATATATGACGTAAGATGACATTGCATCAAAGTTATTCTGATAAGTTAAACTAAAGAAGAAACATATACCACAAGAAATAAACTATCTCATTATATTCTTCTATTGCTATTTTAAGTGTACTTTCATAGCTCGTGTTAATGTTGAGCTAGCTTATATGCTCTAAGTTGTAGAAAAATAAAGCATTTATTGAAGCAACTTTCTTGACTTTCATTTTAAAAGGACTGTGGGGAGATGAGAACAGAGGTGTAAGATAATCTTGAATCTGAAAGGAAGTAACATCAGAAACAAACTCTGGAATGTTGACTCACATTGTGCATTCAGTAGAGTCAAGACAAAGATTATACATTATCTCTTATGGTGGCAAAGTAGCCAGAACTGTTTCACTGTTGTTATTCTTTCCCTGGTTCTCACGTGCTGGCCATAGATAAGTAGATGAGGCAAGGTACAATGTTGAGCACAATTTCTCAGTGTCTAAAGATTGATCACAGACTAAGCCAAATGAACAGAGACAGAAAAATAAGATGGTGAGAGAAGTATAACATTGAGGTGCTTATTGCTGTGGCTGACTATGGTAAAATTAATGTATAAAAAAACTGGATGCTAATTACCCCATCTAAGTTGTTTCTCTGTTGAAACAAATTCAATTATAACAACAAACAATGGAAAGGTGATACACTACTTTCATAGAGTAGTGTTAAACAATTTGCTGAAACTAGCAATCTCTTTTGGAGTTTAAAAAAGTATAACAAGTACATATCCAAAAGTTGAGACTCAAATATGCATTTTTATTTTTTTTATTTATTCATTTTAGAGAGAGGTAGGGAGAGAGAATGCAGGAAGCATCTACTCCCATATGTGCCTTGACCAGCAAGCCTGAGGCTTTGAACCGATTACTTCAGCACTCCAGGTGGACATTTTATCCACTGCACCACCACAGGTCAGGCGGAAATATACATTTTTATATCATAACTCAGACCTTCAATTGTGTGACACCACCTTGTGACTATAGCTGCAGCTTTGGTTGGGTGTATAAAATAAATCACCTTAGTTTTATTGAGAAGTACTTTAAATAGAATTGTTTCATAGAATATTAATTTCATTAAAAACTGACCCCTGTTTTCAAATTAATTTCTATTTCATGAGCCGGTGCTGGAGCAGCTTTCAAAGTGACTGCACTTAACTCATTCTCAAGGTGCACTGATTGATTTATTACAATTCATTTTTGTTAAGACAAGAAGGAGCTCCAAGGACACAATGGGTGACCTTTCACAGCATTTTATGTGCATTATTGAACCAAAGACTTTTTTTCTATAGGACAGTAAGAAATAGGCGATATCTTATTTTGTCAGGGCTGCTTCTCATACTTCAGGTTCACATTCCATAAATGACATAAAAAATATATTACTAATCATATTTTTGTATAGAATATTTTTTTGAAGTCCCTGACTTGGTAAATGTTCATCACCAGTTATTAAAATGAGCCTATATTGTAGAGTCAGTCAAAATTTGCAGCTACTTAAGCTTTCTGATCTTCAGTTGACTTCTCGGTTCAATAAAAAAAAATACCTAATTTGTTAGCAAACATTGTGTGAGGGTCAAGTTAATAAGACGCAAGGTCCTAGAATTTACCTTGGTAAAATAAAGAAAAATATTTACAAAACATTTTTCCCTTGAATGTACATTGTTTACATTACTATTGAAAGAAGAGAACCAAGCCATAAATTGGCCCCTTATACTTTTTGACCTAAAGTAAGAAATAATTATCCTTTCATATATTTATGTGCCTATATATAATATATATACATACATATATATAATATATATACTGCCTCATTTTACAAAGAATTGAGACAACTTCTAAAACATAATAAAGATAAGAAAATTGAAAAATTAAATAAGAAAATATGTTGAAAGATTAAAAGTATAACACTGGATAGAGAGATTATATACAAATTATAAAAAAAATGATACCTTTAACTACTATACTTTTCCTGCCACTACATAGGGCTGAAAATTTGGCTCTGAGTTCTCAAGTTAACGAAGCAAGAAAAACAAAACCAGTTCTAAATTTTGAACACCTAGTTTAAAAATCATAGCAATCTCAAACAAGAAATAATTTTCTTCATAATTATGTAGTTCTGAAAAGTGTTTTATAGGTTATTTTTTCAGAACCATAGTAATGTAGTGTGTAATATATTCAGTCACATATTCAAAAACATAGGGGACAATGGCAATCTGAGATAGTGGCAGATTAAAATCTGAGACAGTGACTTTTTAAAAAAATTATACTTGCAGATTCTGTTTGACTTAACTATTTTGCAACTCTGGAGTCTATTAAAGTCTTACAATTTCCAGGAGAAAGATTGGATGATAAACTGCAGTTGATTTGGGTCAACTTCAGCTCTTAGCAAAGAAAGAGGTACTTAGCCCCTGCTGCTCAGTTCTGTGGCTGGTAGCTGTGCATGTGTCTAGAAGCAGTTTGGAGGAGCCATGGTGGGAAAAAATGACCCTGTCCTCCAAATACTGGGGATCTGTGATCTGATCTCTGCTGCTTCTGATATTAGATGTGCAAAGAGGTGCATGGCCATGACTATTGCACACTCATCCTCCATTGTTATGAACACCTTTCTTTCCTGTTGAAGTTACTTACAGGGGATTTAAAGAGTTTATATGCTTTCTCCCCCATCTCTGTTTCTCTTCCCCGATCCCTTTTTGGTAGGCAAACAGAGAGACTAGGACATTTAAAAACAGCTTATATGTGAGGAAAATTATAAAGTCACTCTCTATGCTGAGTGAGTGATGCAGGCTCAGTAAAAACCAGAAAAGATCTCAAGTTTACATCTCAGGCTGGTCTTTAGCATATAAACAACTTACAACAACAATTATCAAAATTAAATAAACAAAGACAAAAATTTCTTATAAACAGCAAGGGAAGGAGAAATATGATCAGATTCAAGAGTCCATCTTTCAACAGAATATCACAAGGCATATAAGAAAACAGAAATTTATGACCCATTCCAAGGGAGGAAAATAAACAAATCAACAGAAACCGTCCCTGAAAATATTAGATAGCTGATTTACTAAAAAAAGACTTTAAAACAACACTCTAAAAGATGCTAAAAGAACTAAAGAATAATACAGAGAATGTAAAAAAAAAAAAGTATGAATTAAAGGATATCATTGAAGAAATATGAAACCTAAAAAAGAATCAAAAGAAAATTCTAGACCTGAAAAGGACAGTAACTAAAACAAAGATTCACTAGAGAAATTTCAAAAGCTAAGTTGAATAATCAAAAGAAAGAATCATAAATTAGAAATTGAGTCAATAGAACTTATAAATTCTGAGGAGCAGAAAGAAAAAAAAATTTTTTTTACTTGAAATGACACTAAGGAACTGTGGGCTCCATTAAGTAAACCAACATATTTATTAGGGGGGCAGAAGAAGTGGAGAAGAAATGGGGGTAGGCAAAAGATATTTGAAGAAATAATGGCTAAAAACTTCTCAATTTTCGTGAGATAAATAAATATAAACTTCCAAGAAACTTGGCAAACTCCAAGTAAGATAAACTCAAAGATAATCACCCTGGAACACATTATAATCAATCATTTGAAAGTCAAAGATAAGAAAATAAAACCCTGAGAGCAGTAAGAGAGAAGATCCTTCAAAGTATCAGCATATTTTTATCAGAAACTTGGGAGTCCTGAAGGCAGTGGTCAAATATATTCAAAGAATAAAAAGAAAAAGACTGTCAACTAAAAATTCCATATCTGGCAAAACTGTCCTTTAAAAATTAGGGAGAAAGTAGGACCACATAAACAAAAGCTGAGAATATTATTTGCCATTGGACCTGCTTTGCAATAAATACTCAAAGGAGTTCTGTAGTTGAAATACAAGGATAACAGGCAGCTTCAGCCTATCTATGACAGATTGTAGTATAGGAGAACACATAACAAATATAAACTCTATTATTATTGCAACAATGGTCTGTGATTCCAATTTTTATTTTCTACATAATTTATGAAACTAATACATTGAAAATTTATAATCTATGTGCTAGCACTATTATAACTTTAGTTTGTAACTCTACATTTTGTTTTCCACAAAATTTAAGAGACTGCCACATATAAAATAATCATTAATGTAAGTGTTTAGACATTCGAAGTATAAAGATAAAATCTTGTGATATAAACAACTAAAAGGGGTATTGGGTACGAGCAGTTGTAGAGAAGCAGAATTTTTTATATGTTATTGAGATTAAGCTGTCATAAATTCAAATTAGTGTGTTATAACTTTGTAATGTTACTTACATATAATTTCATAAAAATTGTTAGAACTAATAAACTCAGCAAAATATTAGGATATAAAGTTAGCACCCCAAAATTAGTTGCCTTTCTATACACTAAAAATAAAATATCCAAAAAGGAAATTAAGAAAATAATTTAATTTACAATCATATCAATAATACTAAATTACTTAAGAATTATTTTAACCAAGGAAGAGACTTGTGCAAAGAAAACTATGAAATGCTGTTGAAAGAAATTAAAAAGGAGATAAACAAATGGAAACACATTTTATGTTCATGGGTTGAAAGACTTACTGTTAAACTGTCAGTAACTTAATAGTTATCGGTAAGATGTCAATACAAAGTGATCTTGAGAATCAATGTCATCTCTACCAAAATCCCAATGATTTCTTTGTTTGCAGAAATAGAAAATCCCATCCTAAAATTCATATGGAACCTTCAGGAATTCCAAATAGCCAAAACAATCTTGAAAAATAATAACAAAGCTGAAGTATTCACATTTCCTGATTTCAAAGCTTACTAAAAGTTATAGTAATTGAAATAGTATGGTGCTGGTGTAAAGCCAAGATATATAGACCAATGGCATATAATAGAGAGTCCAGAAACAAACCATTGCACATGTTATTTTTGACAACAGTGCCAAGAAAATTGAATGGGATAAGAACTGTCTTTTCAACCAATGATATTGGGAAAACAGAATATCCACAGGTAAAATAATATAGTTTAACTCTTCATTGATACCACACACAAAAATTAACTCAACATGGATCAAAGAGCTATGACCATAAAACCCTTAGAAGAAAACATAGGACAACAGCTTCACAGCACTGGCTTTGGCAATGATTTCTTGGATATGACACCACAGACAAAGGAAATAACAACAAAAATAAAGAAGGTGGGTTTCGCAAAAATTAAAAATGTTTGTGCATCAAAAGTCACTATCAAACACAAAACAGGAGAAAATATTTGCAAATCACATATCTGATGAGAGATTAATAACCAGAATACATAGAAAAGTCCTAAAATTCAACAACAACCACCACAAACAACCTAATTCAAAATGGGTAAACGAAATGAATTTCTCCATAGAAGATATCCACAATGACCAATAAGACATGAAAAGATGCTCAACATTACTAATCATGAGGAACATGTAAATCAAAACCACAATAAGAGCCTGACCGGGCGGTGGCGCAGTGGATAGAGCATCGGACTGTGATGCGGAAGACCCAGGTTCGAGACCCTGAGCTCGCCAGCTTGAGCACGGACCCATTTGGCTTGAGCAAAAGTTCGTCAGCTTGGACCCAAGGTCGCTGGCTCCAGCAAGGGATTGCTCAGTCTGCTGAGGGCCCGCTGTCAAGGCACATGTGAGAAAGCAATCAATGAACAACTAAGGTGTTGCAACAGCAATGAAAAACTAATGATTGATGCTTCTCACCTCTCTCTCCGTTCCTTCTGTCTGTCCCTGTCTATCTCTCTCTCTGACTCTCTCTCTCTCTGTCCCTGTAAAAAAAAACCAAAAAAAAACCCAAAAAAACCCACAATAAGATATCAACTCTCACCCACAGAAAGTGAGTGTTGACAAGGATATGGAGAAATCAGAACTTTCATGTCCTGTTGGTGGCAATAAAATAGTACAACTACTATAGAAAATAATATGGTGGCTTCTCAAACAACTAAAAGTAGAATTACTATGTAACCTAGCAATTTCACTTTTTGGGCATACCCCAAAAAACTGAAAGTAGGATCTTGAGACTTTATTTGTACCTCCATGTTCATAGTAGCAATATTCACAATGGTTAAAATATAGAAGCAATTCAAGTATCTACTTATGGATGAGTGGATAAGCAAAACATGGTCTGTACCACAATGGAATACTATACAGCCATAAAACGGAAGGAAATTCTGACATATACTCTAACACGGATGAATATGGAGGACATCATACTAAGTCAAATAAGCCAGACACAAAATGATAAATATTGTACATTCCACTTATATTAAGTACATAAGAGTAGTCAAAAATCATAGAGACAGACAGTAGAAGGTTGGTTGCTATGGAGGGGACTGGAGGGAGTGTTAGTGTTTAGTAGGTATAGCATTTCAGTTTTATAAGATGTCAAGTGATCTGGAGATGGTTGGTAGTGATAGTAGCACAGCCACCTATTTAGTATCACCGAGCTACACATTTTAAAATACTTAACATGGTAAATTTTATGCTTTGTGCATTTTCCCACAATTAAAGAGATTTATAAAATCCCAGGGAAAATCTCTTAACAAGGCCATAATGCTGGGACAAACACCATGAACGAACTCTGCTGCTGGGTGGACATGCAGACTCTTGTGTGAATAAAGCTGCTATAACAATCCATGCACAGGATTTTGTATGGACATAAGTTTTTCATTCATTTGGTTAAACACCAAGGAGCATGATGGTATGATAAAAAAAAATAAGTTTACCTTTGTAAGAAAACATCAAACTGTCTTCCACAGTGGCTGTCCCATTTTGTATTCCCATTAGCAATGAACGAGAGTTCCTGTTGTTCACACTTTCATTTTTTGATCTTTTTCCTTGTCTCCACTACCTCTTTCTACTTACATTAAACACACACACACACACACAAAAAAAAAAAGAAAGAAAAAAAATACCCACATCTTCTCGAATAATGGTTAGCATTTATTATTTTAACTCAGACTCTTTTTCTTCAAAAACATAGGCTAAGGCTACTGGCACCCACAGCATGCGACTTGTAAACTAGCAAAGTCCCTTCACCTTCAAGCTCTCATTGTCGTCACAGTATATCATCAGTGGAGGAGTTCTGTAGAATGCAGCTTCTTACTCCGAGTCCAGTGACTCAGTGAAGGCACAAATCCAGATAAGTAAAATCTACAAATCTACAAATAAGTAGACCACTGAAATCAACCTTTGACCTCAAGCACATTTTGAAAGCTGGGTGTACTTGATCAACACTTTCTAATACCATACCTCATTGAGGTAAAGAAAACAAAGTTGAGAATCTGCCAACACTACAGTCTAATAGGAGATAGACACCATATCTGCAAAATTAAAGGATTACACTGTCAATGTTATGAGGAAGTAGAAAAATTCCATCTCCTTTCAAGGGACTATACAGAAAAATTGTCTTCCAAAAAGCATAGCACTTAGAAGAGAGGGAAAAATACATTCCCCAGAGAATTTGTAACTATAGCTAGCCTGAATTCAAATTACCTGGCTTGACCAAAATTTCCCAAGCTGAGAATTTATTTTAAAATGATCTCAAGCTGGTAGTGCCTTCAGTTACTGGCAGAAGCAAATAAAAATTTTCTTTGATGGAACCTGCTTTTAGATATCAAAACAATTCCCACAGGTAACATTCCAATACATATGAGCTCAGAGTCAAAACTCAAAAATACACAAGATATCATATGTGAAAGGCATCAAATTAACTGACAGTTAAAGTTAACATGCAAAGTTTTCAAATACTGGAAGTGTGAGACAAGGAATTATGTTCAAAATGTTTAATAAGATAAATAAAGGAACTGAATATATGAGTCAATAAGAAAATTCTATTAAAATTTATTAATCACAATCCAAGAAGGGCCAAACTAAATCTCTAGAACTTGAATAATATAATAAATTTTTTCCTACAGTTTGTAGTTTCAGATATACAGGCCTTGTGTGTTATTTTTTGAAGTTATTCCTGAGTTTTTTATATTTTTAATGCTACTGTAAATAGTTTTGACTTTCAAATTTCATTCAAAAGTTATTTTTGTGAATAAATAAAAATATACTTAAGTTTTTTGTACATTAACCCATAATGGACTTTTCTAAATACACTTATACTTTCCCATAGTTTATTATTATTATTATTTCTTAAATTTTCTATGCAAATAGTCAGGTCATCTGCAAATAAAAACAGTTTTGCTTCATACTTTTCAATATTTATGACTATTTCTTTTTTCTTGACTTTTTCTCCCTGGCAAGGACCTTCTAATGTTTATTGGGAGTAACGAGGGCATTCATCCCTGCCTTTTCCACATCTTAGTGAGTTGTGTCTTCACCACTAAGTATAATGTTAGCTGTATTTGTAGATGGTCTTTATTACATTGAGAAAATCTCTGCTTCTAGTTAGCTAAGAATTTTTATCATAAAGGGTTATTAAATGTTGTCAACTGCATCTTCTGAACCTACTGAGTGATAATATTCTGAAGTTCTACAGCTTCCTAGGGGATATTTTGTGAAAGCCTCTCAGCAGGAGCACTTGACATTAGCTAACTCAACAATACATCCAAACATTGGGTCACCATTCTTCTCTATTTCATTCCTCTTGTCCCTCATTCCTACTTCTTGTGAATGAAGTGTCTCAGACTGCTTTGTTTTTGAGGGATCCTGATATAAAACACCTTATAACTATAAAATATACTGAAACAATAGTTAAAATATATTAAAAAGAGAACACAAGACCCAGATGGCATACAGCTTTAACATCGAGTTCTCCCAAAATTTTAAGGAGTGAACAGTTTCAAGCACGTACTATTCTCCAAAAGAATAACAAATAACAACTGCACCTCATTTCATGAAGTTAGCATAACACTGACACCTAAACTACAATATTTAAGAGATAAAAATTAAAGGACATTCTAGTTTGTGATCACAGTGCAAAATTCTGAACAAAACACTGGCAAAACAAATTCATTAATATAGCACGATACAACAAAATCCACAAGTTTGTATTCCTCTCTGGTTATGAGTCTATTAAACTTAAAAAGAAAATTTGTATTTTCATGTTATCAAATTTAAAGAGAACAGTAATATATATCTTAAAGGATTGTTTTATAATAAAAAAACATTCTTTTCATAATTAAGAACAAGAGAGGGGTGTGAGCTATCAGTACTTCTATACAACATTGCCTTAGAGTCTGAGCCACACAGTAAGGCATGGCAAAATAAAATAAAATAATAAAATAAAATAAAATAAAAGACAGATGGAAGAAGAGGAAAATTAAAGAATCATTTTTCAGAGGATGTAAATATATACAAAAAATTCAAAATTATCTAAAATAAATTATTATAATGAAATAAAAAGATTTTAGAAAATTTCTGGATAAAAAAATCAAAATATAATAAGAATATATAAATTTATGTACTATCCAAAAATTACACAACATGATATAAGAATAGATTTAAAATCAGGAGCAAAAATATCATGAGAAGCCCTGCCAGTTAGCTCAGTGGTAGAGCGTCGGCCTGGTGTGTGGAAGTCCCAGGATTGATTCTTGGCCAGAGTACACAGGAGAAGTGTCCATTTGTTTCTCCCCCTCCCCTGTCTCTTTTCCCTTTATCTCTCTCTTTTCCTCCCACAGCCAGAGCTCCATTGGAGCAAAGTGGCTCGGGCACTGACGATGGCTCCATGGCCTCTACCTCAGGTGCTAGAATGGCTCCAGTTGCAGCGGAGCAATGCCCCAGATGGACAGAGCATCACCCCCTGGTGGGCATGCCAGGTTGGGCACATGTGAGAGTCTGTTTCTCTGCCTCCTCACTTCTCATTTCAGAAAAATACATAAAAAAACAAAATCATGAGAAAATTATAAAATTGTATTGAAAGAATAAAATAGGCTTAAATAAATGAAGATACTTAATATTCATGACTGAAAGGTATAATATTGGAGGATATCACTTCTGAAGTTGCTATACACTTAATATAAATTTTGTCCTCAGTTGCTTCATTTTCTAACATTTTGGGGCCATCTTAAGTGCTAAAACATTATTATAAAAAGGGAAAAGAATCACAAATGTGGATACAATATGTATAAAACAATTGACAAAGGATTATTATATGTTTATTAAATACCTAAAAACTAATAAAATAAAAAACCACTATCCGGAAAAATTGACAAAAATAGTCACTTCAAAGAAGAAAAATCACAAATGTTCAGTATACATATATGAAAAACTGTTCACCTCATTTGCTTATATAAAATATAAGCAAGATCTATAAGCTAAGATTTTGCCCATTAAATCGGCAAAATAATAGTCAACTTTGCAAAGTAATTTTTCATCACTGATAAATTGAAGAAATGCACACTTTATGGTAAAGATCTTCAACATAATGATGAGCATGGAAGGAAGCAGAAAGGGAAAGCAGAGATCTGAAGAATAAACTGCAGATGTGCTTCCTGTCTCACTTTCTTCTGTATTTTTTGACCAATAGTTTCAACTGGAGAAAATTTCCCCTCAGGGAGAGTTTGGTACTGTTTAGAGAAACGTTTGGTTTTTTCAGCTGAGTTGGATGTGGTGGTGGTGGTGGTGGTGGTGGTGGTGGTGGTGGGTACTGGCATGCATCCTGTAGGGGTCAGAGATGTTAAGCACTGTATTGTCAATGCAAGTGAACCCTACACAACAGAGAAGTTACCCTGTCCAGTATGTCAATAGCACTGTAGTTGAAAAATCCTTGTTTTAGATTTATCACCAAATTTCCGATCAACAAATTACACTGAAATTGCTGCTCTCTTCCAGCTAACTGATAACAATCAGGAAGTCATATATATAATAAATGAAGCTATCCTTCCTTCAAATATGTTACTAGTGTGCTATGTGACTCAGATTTCTATCAGCCCGTAAGGCCTGCTATTACAGTTCACTTAAAATGTTAGGGCTGCCAGACACCAACTTAACTAGATGTTACATGTTCAGTTCCAGACAATATTGGGACTCTTGTTTTTCTCTGTCAATTTAATTTCTAACTTAACACTAGCAGTGAACAGAACTGCCTGGCTGTGTCTCACACTGTCATTTTGAGAAGATCATGCACACACACACACACACACACACACACACAAAAGACCAAAAAATAAACCACAGAGCAAAGATCCAATCTCTCCTGGGGAAAAAAAAATGACACAAGAGGTGAAACAATTTATTCAGCTGATCTATACACCTTGGACTATTGGGCATCTGAAAAGGAAAATAAAATCAGTACAAATAAATAGGAATTCTGTATTCCTATATATCAAGAGAGCTAGTAAATAAAATAATCTCTTGGTGACTGTTTAGATTGAGTAAGCAAGCTCAATAAAATTGATGCTGAATGAGAAATTTCCTGGAAGTCAGAAAACTATGTCAAGAAACACACACAGCCTGACCTGTGGTGGCGCAGTGGATAAAGCGTCGACCTGGAATGCTGAGGTTGCCGGTTCAAAACCCTGCACTTGTCTGGTCAAGGCACATATGGGAGTTGATGCTCCTCCCCCCTTCTCTCTCTCTCTCTCTCTCTCTCTCTCTCTCTCTCTCTCTCTCTCTCCTCTCTAAAATGAATAACTTAAAAAAAAAAAAGAAATAGCACATTAAAGAAAAAAATAAACACACACAGGCTTTATCTTCTTAGGGAAAAAGGGGTATTGCTGATGATACATTAACAGTTGAATCCAAGTTACTGGGCTTTACCTGCTACCCTTAACCCTTCCAATGGGCAAGGAGAGAAATTTTATTTCATTACATCATCTGACCTTGCAAATGTATGCAACAATTGCCTAAGTTATTCAGACAGTTAACTTTAAGGCTTAAGTCACTTTTCATTTGTGACTTTTTCAAAGCAACTCATAAGCTACTGAACTTACAAATAATTCTACCTACAGTTTACATATGGACCTTCACAATAGCTTGTGTACAAGATAAATGTTGAGACATAAAACAGAAAAATGCTTTCCCAAACTCATAGATCTGGTAAAGCAAGAGCCAGAATTCAAGCCTATTTGTCGAAATCCTATTTCAGGGCTTTTTTTTCTACTGTATCTCTCCTCTTATATAATATAGCTTCTCCACTTAGAGAGAGGAGCAACATAAAAGGAAGCCAACTAAAGCAGTGAGCAAAATAAAAAAAAAAAGAAAAACGTATTTTGGACCTTAATACTAACTTTTATGTATTCTGAGAATGATCAAGTGAAACTTGAATTAATGTTTTTAATTCAAGTTTCTAATATTAATTTAATGTTTATACTCAGATTTCTAAAACCAATTTCCTTAGGTTTTTGTTATTTTGTGATATATCTGAAGAAAAAGTTAGCAGAAGTATCTTAAATGAAAGAAAGCCAGTATGTGAAATGAAAAAAAAAAAAAAAAAGAGAGAGAGATGATTCTCCAATAGTCCTTAAATTGCTTTCATCAGAGACCCCGCGGCCACTGAGGCTGTAGAGGATGGAGAGGAAATAGACTGCCCATCTTCGTTATGGTGAAGTCTTCCCAATTCACACTCAAGATGAAAATGGAACTTGATAGCTAGTGCAATATTATTTCTTGAAGCTCACTCTTCCTATAATCCAAATCTTTGTTAAATCAGTTAACATTTGCAAATGTAAGCCGGGTAAGTGAGGGCAGTTATTGTGTAAACTGGCAAACATGCTCACTCTTTATTAACATATTCTCTAAACTAGAGAGAGCACATCTGTACCAGCTTCAGTCCCCACCGCTGCTTCTCCCACATAGTACTTATATTGCCTTGGTGTCTTTCCTACATCACAGACCAAGCCTACATGTGAAGAGACTTGAAGCACTGTAAAGATTGGGCAGAACCAGAGACCTCACATAAATATTAAATTATATTAGCGTATGGTCACTGTCAATAAATTTCTGAATAAACGACACAGAAAATGTGGACATAATAAGCATTAACAATGTTGACTGGGCCTAAATTCAGCTTGTCATTTGGATTCCCTGCCCCTTCTTATCTTGAGTCTATAAAAATGACATCACTTTTTATACCCCAGGATGCCAGTTTAGGGAATACCAAAGACAATATTACTTAAGAAGACAAGTTGGTTTTTTTTTTTTGTCTGTGGTTAATATCAAGAGTAACAAAACATTAAAAAGCAAAAGTGAGAGTTCTTAAAAAAAAAAAATAGAAACATCCCTTAGTTCAGACCTGTCTTTGTCCTTTGAGAAACAAGTATTTTAAATAAGTTAAGGATTCTGTTGATCAGCATAATAGTGGATTTTTCAGAATTTATTTTACAATAGTTTGACTAAATGGCCTTTGATTCAATTGACCATTTAGCCTCATGGTAAAATGAGTGAGTAGTCATTACACCAAGGACAATTATTAACATGCCTCATTAGGCCCAGAAAGAAGTCATTTTGTTCACAGTGAAAGATTTTGAGTTCAGTCTAGTGAAAGGGTTAAAGTGATATTTCAGAATAATCACTCCAGCCCTAAAATTTATTTATTTAGTTACGGCACGAGTCTCATGGACAAGAGAGTGGTGGTTATGGGGTGGGGGGAGGGAGGGAAGGGTGGGATAGGGAGGAGGGGAGGGACACAGGGAAAACCAGATAGAAGGTGACAGAGGACAATTTGACTTTTGGTGACGGGTATGCAACACAATTGAATGTTAAGATAACCTGGAGATGTTTTCATTAAAAAAAATAAAATAAAAAAAAAATGATGTTAGGAGCATGGGGAAAAAAAAGGCATGAGTTTCTAAAAAGACAATAAAATACTGTATGAATTATTAAGACTAACAGATTTTTTATTCATTCTTTTCTAATTTTTTCTTTTTATTCATATTCTTTTCCCATTAGTTTTATCCTTCCAGAACATTTGTATTCAAGAACAAATATTTCAGGGCCAGACTTCCTGGGCCAGCACTGGGTTGTGACAGAGGAGAGCCTGGAAACAGGGGCCCAACTTCCATTGCTTCCTCTCAATAATTTCAAAAGCTAGATAAGATTGGCTGAGCAGAGCTAGGCTGGGCAACTGTATTAGTCCTCATTCTGGGCTCTGAGGAGAATGAGAGCACTCTATTTAGAAGAATGTGACAGACAACATGAGTGGGAGCTGAGGTTCCCCACCCCTTCTTGAGTTTGACTAAAGACATTCCATCATTATTGGCTTTAAGCATTGGGCTTCCATATGAGATATTACTAATTGAAAAGGGATTTAGATACTAATTATAATTGGAAATTAGTCATTTCTCTGATGAATACCCTGAGGTCCAGAGAGCTTAGCTGTCTTTTCCATGGTAACTCAGAGAGCTGGAAGAAAAATTCTGATTGCTTGTAGTAGGTAAATTATCACCCTCGAAGGACAGAGCCTAAGTTGTCATTTTAATTCATTCAGTGAACATTTTATACCTAGCTTAACAGACATACTGTGATTTTTACGAGTGAAGATAGAATGAATGATGAAATACTTTCCAACTTGATATTTTAAAAGTAATACTGAATAGTCAGAGCTGGGTCAGAACCTCCTAAAATGCCTGCCTTGTATTCTCTCACAGTCTCAAACTTTTTGAAGACAGACACTTCTGTTTTTTTCTTTGAAATTCTGTGAAATTGCGCATACTATAGTAACTTAATAACTGATAAAAATAGAAGTATTTAACACACTGACTTTAACTTCTAAATTTTGGAATAAGCAAAGAAAAAGGTTTTGAAATATTAAGAAAGCCTTCTTACTAGCATTCCAAATTACTGGAGACCTAGTTACTAGAGTTATTACTTACAACTTGAAAAGAACGGAAATAAACATTAGACAATAACTCATAAAAATATAAGGTGTTTTATCCTTCCTATATAGTTTTTAGTTGTTTTTTATATTTCATTTATATTCACTTCTTTTTTTTCTACTTAAGGATAATTGCTCATACTAGTGATCAGTTTCAAGTTGTAAACATTTGGAAGGAAGGGACTACTATTTTTATAACATCAAATATAAATGTAATTATTTGATGGTGACAAAGAACAAAACGTAGTGGCAGCCAGATCAGGCGGCGGCGCAGTGGATAGAGCGTTGGACTGGGATGCGGGGGACCCAAGTTCGAGACCCCAAGCTCGCCAGCTTGAGTGCGGGCTCATCTGGTTTGAGTAAAAAAGTTCACCAGCTTGGACCCAAGGTCACTGGCTCCGGCAAGGGGTTGCTTGGTCTGCTGAAGGCCCCTGGTCAAGGCACATGTGAGAAAGCAATCAATGAACAACTAAGGTGTCGCAATGGCAATGAAAAACAAATGATTGATGCTTCTCACCTCTCTCCGCTCCTGCCTATCTGTCCCTATCTATCCCTCTCTCTGACTCTCTCTCTGTTCCTGTAAAAAAAAAAAAAGTAGTGGCAAGGTAAGTTCTTTTTTTCAATGGTGTATGCTTTCATTGATGTATGGAAACTTAATTTTGGAGGTTAGAAATAATATACAGCTGACATTTAAGTCCTTTATCCATTTTGAGTTTATTTTTGTGCATGGTGTAAGTTGGTGGTCTAGTTTCAATTTTTTGCAGGTAGCTGTCCAGTTTTCCCAACACCATTTGTTAAAGAGGCTGTCTTTACTTCACTGTATGCTCTTACCGCCTTTGTCAAATATCAGTTGTCCATAAAGGTGTGGGTTTATTCCTGGGTTCTCTGTTCTGTTCAATTGATCTATATGTCTGTTCATATGCCAGTACCAAGCTGTTTTGAGTACAATGGCCTTGTAGTATAACTTGGTATCAGGAAGTGTGATACCTCCCATTTTGTTCTTCTTTTTCAAGATTGCTGAGGCTAGGCCTGACCTGTGGTGGCGCAGTGGATAAAGCGTCGACCTGGAAACACTGAGGTCGCCAGTTCAAAACCTTGCATTGGTCTGGTCAAGGCACATATGGGAGTTGATGCTTCCAGCTCCTCCCCCCTTTCTCTCTTTCTCTCTTTCTCTCTCTCTCACTCTGTGTCTCCTCTCTAAAATGAATAAAATAAAAATAAAATAAATTTTAAAAAATCTTATAAAAAAAAGATTGCTGAGGCTATTCATGTTCTTTTTTGGTTTCATATAAATTTTTGGAATATTTCTTCTATATCTTTGAAGTATGTCATTGGTATTTTCATTGGTATTGTATTGAATTTATAAATTTCTTTGGGTAATATAGACATTTTAATGATGTTTATTCTTCCTAACCATGGTGCAGCCACTGTGGAAAACAGTATGGAGATTCCTCAAAAAGTTAGAAATAGAACTGCCCTTTGACCCAGTTATCCCACTTATAGGAATATATCCCAAGGACACCATATCATCAACTAAAAAAAAAATGCACCCCCATGTTTATGGCAGCATTGTTCACAATAGCGAAGAGCTGGAAACAGCCCAAGTGTCCATCAGTGGATGAGTGGATTAAAAAGCTTTGGTACATATATACAATGGAATATTATGGGACCATGAAAAAGAAGAAAATATTACCTTTTGCAACATATGGAGGGACCTGGAAACTATTATGTTGAGTGAAATAAGCCAGGCAGAAAAGGAAAAATATTATATGACCTCACACATTTGAGGAATCCAAGGAACATTGAGAACTGAGGAAAGGGATTGAGACAGAGGAGGGATCAAAGGGACCAGAGGAAAAGAAGACAGAGGGAAAGGGGATGAGAGGATGGGATAAACCTGAAGGGAAGGGGGGAGGGCACTGTAGGGAGAGGAACAAGGGAGATGTGGAGGGGACTATGGGGAAGGGGGGATGCAGTCGGGGTTACCCTAGAATCTATGTAAACACAAATAAATAAAAAAATAATAATAATAAAAGAAATAATATACAAACAGAAATCATTATTTTATCATGTAAATACTTCCTTTCATTTAAGTTCCCGAAAGGTACATGATAATGTACCTTAGATGTATTCAATAGTGGTTTATAAGTTTTTTCTTTGTTTTGTCAATAAATGATTAAAAAACATTTTAAGGTTAATGATCTCATGATGTGATCAATCATTCTTAGCTACAATCTGCCACCAGGGCTCCTCATTTTGCGGAAAGCAAATGATTTCTTGATAATGATCACAAGCAGCACATCTGTATGCTGGTTGAAAAGTTAATTAAAATGTGATTCCATCTGGTAGTCCAGTTGGGAATGTCACTATTCGATTTAATCTACATTGAGCTAAAATGAACTCTGCATAATCAAAAGATATAATGCAGTGGGGGACACAGAGCTGTAAGTTAGTGTTGCTCGTGTTCATTTAAATCTTGTTTTCCTCTCAAATTTTTTTCTTTTATAAAAGTGAGAAATCTGTGAAAACATAATTTCCTTATGACTTCTCAATATGGGTACATATTTTTATGTGAATTTTGTCTAACTGCATAGTTGTCTCCCTTCGTTTCAGTAGGATTGAGAGAGCTGATATGAGCACAAATACCTTTTTTTGATACTGTTCACTTCAGGTGCTTGTTTTGTTCTGATATCATGTGTATTAGGCTCCTATTGCTATTATAAATAATTACCACTAACTTAGCATCTCAAAACAATGCAAATTTAGCCTAACAAGGCAATGGCACAGTAGATAGAACATTGGACTGGGATGCAGAGAACCCAGGTTTGAAACCCTGAGGTCACCGGCTTGAGAGGGTCCTCATTTGACTTGAGTGCAGGCTCACCAGCTTGAGCACAGGGTCGCTGGCTTGAGCGTGGGATCATAGACATACCCCGTGGTTGATGGCTTGAGCCTAAAAGTTGCTGGCTTGAAGCCCAAGGTCACTCGCTTGAGCAAGGGGTCACTCACTCTGCTGTAGCTCCCTGGTCAAGGCACATATAAGAAAGCAATCAATAAACAACTAAGGTGCCACAATGAAGAATTGATGCTTCTCATCTCTCTCCCTTCATATCTGTCCCTCTCTCTCTCTGTCACACACAAAAAATGCAAATTTACTATCTTACAGTTCTGGAAGTCAGAAGTCCAAAATGAGTTCCACTAGCTAAAATCAAGCTATATGCAAGATTGTGTTTTTTCTGGAGGCTGCAGAAGGTATTTTGTTTCCTTGGCTATTTTAGCTACTAAAGGCTGTTCACTTCTCTTGGCCTGTGTTCCCTTTCATCTTCAAAGTCAGCAATTGATGATCAGACCTTTCCCAGGATGCTGTCTCTGGGTCTGACACTTTTGTATTTTTTGTTTCCATTAAAGAACCCCTGCGATTACATTGAAGCCATCATATTATACATAAAAATCTCCTTGTTTTATAATCAGCTGATTAGCAAAATCTGCAATTTTAATTTCCCCTTACCATATACCATAGTATATTCACAAATTTTGGAGAGTAGGATGTACATATCTTTGGGAAGCCATTATTCTATCTTTCACGTTATAACTAGTTTATTACAGTCCTTATTATACACCTGAGTAGAGAGTTACACTCTTATCTTCCTCTCAGAGTATGTAGAAAATTTTTCCTTTGTGGTTTGGCTGATGTTCACCAGTTTGCACACATGCTAATAGTTATTTCTAGTTATAGATTTTTCCCATGGGACAAAGAACTGGAGATAAACTTGCATTAAAAAGTGCTTCCCTTAGGTATTGCCATAGTGTGGAATTGAATATATAATGTAATTCCATTCCTTTGCATGGAATTTTGCATGGAATGCAGAAGTCTTTTTTAAAAAATTCAGAATTTCTCAGTGGGTCTTATTATTATGGTATACCTATCTTTCTAGGCCACTAATTTAGTTATTATAAGTTGGTTGGTATTCCATCATACACATTATTTACATCTTATTTTTCTTTGGAAAGTGAAAACTTTATTTTTATCAGTTAAACATATTTGTGTTATATTTAAATAGGTAGGAAGTTAGACTTTGTTGAGATTAAAGCTTTGCAATTATTAAGCCAACCCTAAGTCCCAGACTCCACAGAAAATGTCTACCGATGTGTGTGTGCATACCTCTGCAAATAAAAAAGCACCCAATGAGAGAACCATAAAGGATTACTATTAGGACAGTGACGATGCAAGCATAAAATTATTTTCATTAGGTGTCAATCATTTTAAAACTAGAAAAATACAAGACATTCTAATGCTGATAATATATTTAGTCTTTTAATCAGTCAGATTTTGACCATACAAGAATATCCACTAGGATATATACTTTTATATGAAGGAGTATAACATTGCACAATTTGTGGATGATGGTTTAAAAGGTTTTTTTGCCTTTGTGTCTAATGCTGGAACTTAAGGCTACCAGACAGGAAGTGGAGAATGGAAAATGGACGTGAAGTGGGGCAGATCGAGGATCACTATAAGCTGCAAGCGTGAGTTAGAACCCATGAGAAGAAACTGGGACTCATGTCAGCTCTTGTTGCCTCAGACCTTGAAGATATCAGGGTCTTACAGAAGTGAAGGCCCTCTTATCAAGCCAGGGGTTGATGCTAAAAAAGAATTCAGGGGAAAAAGTAGAAATGGCAGGTCTGAATGCAACCCCACCCCAATGAGATGAGCCAGCAAATAAGTGACAGCATGTCTGAATGATAGAATTTCTCCTCTTCTTTCTGCTCTCCACAAGTCCTGTAATTTCCTTTGTTTCCCATATTAACTAGAAACACACAGTAAAGAGCATTCTTAAAAGGTGACACATTATAAAGCCACTATACATAGTCTGGGAATATTTGTAATCTACTAAAAATACATATTTATCTTCAGTAATTCTCTATCCATCAAGAAGAATACATAATCTTACTCTTCACTTTTTCCTTCTCCATTGAGTTTGTTTGTTTACTGAAACATATATTAGAGAAGACGTTTTGGGAGGGTGAAGGGTTAAGAAACACTAACTGATAGAGTCTTTAGATCTCTCATTTTTCTTTCTCAAAATATTGTCAGATGTCATTGGTCTTTTCAAGCCAATAATTTATTCTGTTTTATCAATAGGAAATGAGGGAGTAGGACAGGGATGTAGGCACCACTTTTTATAAAAATGCAATTTTAACTAGCTAAATGAAATAGAAAATTGAGGTGATTATCTTTATTATTCCAAGTTTTTCTTTAAAAAGCCTTCCTCACTTGAACTTTATTCTTCCAAAATGGCTTCCTTACTTTGTATTATTCAGATATTTTCATGTATTCATTATTTATTTCACATTTGTATGTCTGGCCTGTATGATTAATACACAGGCATGTTATGAAACCAGTGCTCATAAAATTCTGTTCTATTGAAGAGAAGTATTATTTGTACTTTGGGTTAAAGATATTGCAAAACTATGAATGTGTTACACATAATCAAGGGAAGAATTTCAGCAATTATTGGATCACATATAAAGAAAAAAATACCTTTTTCTTCATTGGATTGTTAAGGCAAAATTGTGTTATGAGTGCTACTTTGTCTTCAGAATTTTTCTGATTCTACAAACCCTTCATGTGCATAGGAAGTTGAAAAGAAATTATATACATATCAAAGCCAGTATAAATGTAAAAATAAAAATTTTTATATACCAGAAATATTAGAAGAAATTGTATTCCTGAATATCCTTAATATTCTTTGACCATTGTAAACATATATTTCAATGACCTAAAATTATACAAATAGCACACTTACCCTAATTAAAAATTTAAAGACCTAAATAATGTTTATAAGATGTATTTGCTGAACATGGTTAACATATAATAATGTATCTTACTTTGACATTATGTATTGACTGTTGGAGTTAAGTTTCTTACTATACAATTCCTTGACATTTATTATGAATATGATATTAAGAGTAGGGCCACAGTGAAAATCTAAATGACCATTTGATAAGCTTACTCTGCTCTTCTTCATTATAAAGTAATCCTGCATCTTTCTACTGCACATAACAAGGTTCTAATTATAAAGCAATATTCAGGGGACAACATAAACTGCAGAGGTAAAATGCAAATGGTATGCTTATGGCATTGGGATCGTGACACGTGCTTATAACATTCTGAGCACAATTTTAGCACTTCTTTTTTATATGCATAATAAAAGAGAAATCTTAGATGAGAAGCTTTATGGTTCCTATTTCACTCTAAATCAGTCAGCAAGTGAACAGTTCTTTGTCATCTTTATAGTTCATTCGACCATTAATGAAGTCTGAGGACAGAAATCAAGGGAGGCCCTAGGAAATCCTGGCTGCAACAAATGAATTCATGACTATAGACTGTCCTTATTTCCATAGCTCTTCTGATGTGTTCTTGTTCGTTGAGCAGGAACATGTTTATTTGCAGGGCTGGGCATTCTTGTCTATTCCAGGGATGAATTTTCCTTCCCCTGAATTAATTACTTATTTTGTGTGTGTGTGTGTGTGTGTGTGTGTGTGTGTGTGTGTGTGTTTGCTAAGGCTACTGCACACTGAGTTTATCTGGGGCTCTGGAGCATTGATTTTTAATCTGTAGACTGTAAAACTGAAATTACATGCAAAATTGTCTCTTATATATAGATACTCATTGCTCTGAGAAGAAAAAGCCAGGCCTTTATAAGAATCTCACTGAGGACTATGACCAAAAAATTTTAAGAATCACTGCTTTAGAGGGCTTCTGATTTCCCCAGTAGTAGACCACTGTCTGCTTTAAAAAAAAAAGTCAGTAAAGAAGAGGAATACATCAGCAAACATTGTGTGACATTTGGATTTGACAGTAGTACTTTGAGGACATTTTGTACTGGTTAGCAATGAAGGTCCTGATATTAATGACTAATTGCTCTCATTTTTACTTCATGAGTCATACTCTTATATTAGTAGTGAATTAATTAGTCCCAAATATCACTCTCTATCTAGTATGTATTAAGTAAGCAAGTAAATTAAATAAATTAAAAAAAAATTAAAATCCATTTGCAAAGTTTTCTGATGATATGGCCACAAGGCTAAAGAAGTCACAAAACACTCCTTTCCTCATCTTTTTAGAAATTTCTCATTTCATATTTTTCATGAAGAACAAAACACCAGTCAAAGTCTATGCTAGTGCAGGCAATTAAGATAAAAAATATAATCCTTACTCCTTCACAAAAAGGTTTAAATATATTTTTAGGGGAGGGAAGGAGAAGAGCTGTGCCTGAGTCAATCCACTGAACTATACACTCATTACAAAATTTGTTGTGGGCTTCCTGTGTCTAGGCATTGTTCTAGCAACTTTAGATTATAATGGATTGCATTACTGTTTAAGAAGAAGAAATACCAGCCCTTGATAATTTATAAGTTGTGAACATGAGGAAAAAGAAGAACCTAGTATGACATTCAGGTTCCTTGTTTTGATAACTGGTAGATGGAAGTACAATTTACTAAGACAAATAATATAGGAAGAAGAGTATATTAAAGGATAGGAAGCACATGCAGAAAATCCTTAAAATATTTACAGTGCCTATAACTTTTGTTTTATTGCTGAGGGTTGAGGTTGTCTAGTACAGAGAGAAAAAAATTTCTTTATTTATAATTAATTAAAGTTATCTGGGTGACATTGGTTAATAAAGTTATGTAGATTGCCTTACCATGATACCTGATCAGTGCACTGCATTTTGTGCCCACCACCTATGTCCACTGCAGCATTATTGATGGTGGTCAAGACATGGAAAAACTAAAATGTCTTTGGATAGATGTTTGGATAAAGAAGATGTGGTACATATATACAGTGGAATACTACTCAGCCATAAGAAAAGATGAAATACTGCCATTTGCGACAACATAAATGGATCTTGAAAATGTCGTACTAAGAGAAAAATCTTGAAGGTTGTTATAGTTGCTAGTTCTTTGGAGGAACAATGACATACAAGTCCATAGAAGAACATATAAGAACTTCACACTAGCCATCGTTTACTTTGAGAAAATTTGTCTTTGTAGTAAAAATTACCGTATTTCCTTATGTATATGATGCACCATTTTCAAAGAAATTTGGGGTCTAAAACCTGGGTGTGTCTTGTATAGTGGTTGTAGATTTTTATACTTGCATTTTCCACTTTTTTGCACAGTGATGTGGAGTTTTGTGATAAATAAAACTTGAGTTAAATAACTTTATGTAATACATTTCTTTTCAAATTTCAGGCCCCAAAATTAAGGTGCATCTTATACATGGATGTGTCTTATACATGGGGAAATATAGTATTTACCCACTGGAATCAGACAAATTCCTGAAAAATACCCTTTTCTGAATATTATATGACCTTAAAATCTCAAGTTCCCTGGTAGACAATGGCAGTGGCCATGTAAATGTGTCAACAGAAAACCTAAGAGGGTTTAGAAAGCTATAATCTAATGGAGATTAGACATAGTCAGCAAGTGCATATTATTAGTGCCAAACATTCCCTACTTTGTTTGCTATAGTTCACTGTTCTGATAGCATAGCCTGGAACCAACAGTATTTTGGAGATGATTTGTATTGGCTTATGAGAGTCAATTCTTAAATCTTTAGGAACATTGTGCCCAGTTGTTAATCACAACCATTATCAAGAAATTAAATTATGTACTCACAATTAAATAGGTTATACTAAAACAAAATTAATAAATCCTCAAACTCGTTATGCCTTAATTACTTTTACTAGTGAAAACACTGTATGAAGGTGTGCTCCTGTGCATCGTTCTCCAAATCTTAATTTAAACAGGTCACATTGGGAGCTTGTTATCAGTTGTGTGAGACTATACCACTGACATCGGGGGATTGCTACAAATCAAGGTTTATTGTTTCATGGACTGTTAAATTTAAGATTGCAGAGAAAATGTCAATGAGGGAGATTAAATTTAAAGAGTGTTTTATCTTTAGCCATTAATTGAGACAATAGTCTCTTAATAGTCGAAGACTACTGTCCAATTTGCCAAAGGAACCATTCACACTGACTGCTTATGAACAAGTGACATTCCAGCATAGACTTGTGTTGTTTTACTTTCATCTTACTGTCAGATAAAACAAACACATCAAACAGCATTCTTATCAGAACAACATTAGTCTGGCAGTTGCAGCTACAATCGTAACAACGATACTCGCTGTCAATAGGTTGGCTAAGAATATACCCCCAAAAATTTATCTAAAGCATTCTGTAAAAATAAATAGACACTAATAAAATTTATAACAAAGTATTGCATATTCATTATTACTTGTAAATTGAGTTCTAGACATCCTTGATATCATTAAACGTTTATAATAAATTTACATATGAATATGTATGCATAATTTTTTCAGTGAGTACTGGTTAAACATGATTACCTCGGACATGAAACAATGGGTTACCATCTTCATTGTGTCCAAGTAGCTACATTTTAGGGTTAGATGGCTATATCATGAAATAACATAATAAATATCAGGGAATAGTTCCTAGCAAGGTAGTCATCATCTTATTGGAAATAAATGAGATGGGTAACAAAAACTATGAAAATAATATTACTTATATTTAATGTTATTGATTTTATTGCATTATATAAAGTTTCATCAAGTCTAACTTATTTCTCAGAATGAGAGTTTGAAGAGATACCTTATATTTATATGAAATTTTCAGTGCTTATACATTTTTTACATACAATCCAATTGATCCACATAACAGTTTTCAGTAGGTAGAAAGAATATCTTAAAAGACACAGCTGAGGATACTGAGGTTTTCAGGAATAACTGTGTTCAATATTGCACAGATATTCTTTTCCAGAGTTCAGAATAGAATTTAAGACTTCCAGCAAATCCACCATAAAGACAGCCACTGCCTCCCCAAATAAATTCTTCTTTTCACTGTTACTGCTGACTTTGTGCTTAAAGCCTTATTCACTCTCCCAGATAAGAGAAATACAATGGACTAAAATGGTAATATCAAGTAGCATTGAAGAAGGGAGGTCTGCAATGTATGCCAGGGAAGGACTTTTTTGTTCTCTGTGTGTTCTGAATCCTGAATGACAGGTTTAAGATTGCTTTTTACTTTAATTTATGTTGTTTCTTTTTATGATTATAAATGAGTTCTCACATGAGTATGCAATCATAATAAGAGTCAAACTCCAGCAATTTCCTGACAAGTTATAAAACAATAAAATACTTCAAATGGTATATCACAGAAAATGATATTTTTGTACCAGAGGTGTGGTGATAACTATAAATCATCTAAGCTTTCCTCTTGAGATATCTATTCTCATTTGGAGAAACTAAAGGAAAAATGCATAGAGAAGGTGTTATTGAGAGAAAACAAGTATAACTTTGGAGAAAATAAAAAAGATCTAGAAGTCTTATAAGGCTTGTAATAGAAGGAATATCTGTCTCAATTCTTTTCCTCCCCTACTTATTCTTTACCTACACTAGTAAAGGTCTGAGAACTTAGGACATATGTTAAAAATAAAATATAAAGAGTTGATTGACTTCTCAAGAAATATATTTATTTAAGTATACCATCTAATAGCGGTCTAACATAGTTGCTATCATGTTCTAAAATAAACCCCTGGAGAATAGATATCTAAAGCTTAGAAACTCAATCTCATCAGTTAAGTCAGAGCTTAAGGAGGAAAAAGATCCCTTTATCCTTTTAATAGTCCCTACACGCTGCAGCTTTGCTGTGCTTTTGAGCTGATGGAACTTACCCTCAGGTCTATTATCAGTGTATAGCTGTCCGAAAAGACTCACTATGAATATTTTCCTATCAAGAATCCTACTTGAGAAGAGATGAAGGGGAATACCCTCCTTTGTTGAAAACACACACACACACACACACACACACACACACACACACACACTAAACAAGAGTGCCCAGAGATCTTTTTCTTGTTTCTTCTTAGTAGAGATGTGGCATCAGAAGCTTTTAAAACCATTTCTCTTTACCTCAGGAGACCAAAAAAAGAAATCACAATGGCATTGATTTCCATGCACATGTTTCTGACCTCCAATAACTAGTTCTAAGAGGCGATTCAAATTCATTAGACTCTGCTGGGGTCACTTCTGACTTTTCTACATCCCTGCCTATCTACACTTCAGAAGAAATTGGCTTAGCTGTCCGTGGAGAAGCTGCCGTCCTAGGGTTTGTCAACTTAGTCCCACTCTCTAGTTGACTACCACAATCCAATGGCAGACAATCTACAACACACTGGTGCTCTGGTTGAAAATTCCTCTCCCACAAACAAGGGGGGAACCCATTTTCTTGCAGCCTAATGCATTACAATCTTTAAATCCATTGCAAAAACTACAACACAAATTACACATCTAATGATAGGAAATTCCTTTTAAGAAATAATCACATACTTATTTCAGTTTTCAGAACTAATAGATTATTTCCTTTAAAAGATGATTTTAGGAAACATCCGTTTTCTTTATTTTGTGGCATCTACTATAAAAATGTTGCTATTTTAATTTCTCTGAAAAACAAAAACAATTTCCCTCAGTGGTTTTTCTAATATTATAGCACTTCAGCCAGTAGGTATAATGTTATTTTTGGTGGTGAATATTAAAAAGCATCTAAGAGCTTGAACAATCTATAATAACTTTGTTTAAAGTATTTTGGATTAAGTTTTTTAAAATCACTGCTTTCATAAATGTGTACCCTTTACTGTAGATTTCAGATCTCTTTTCCGGTTCATTACAACAAACCCCTAGATACTAAAACTCACTCCTCTTACAGAAAGAAGAACAACATTGTCTTTTAAAATACCATCTTTATTACTTTAATTTTTTTATTTACTCATTTTAGAGAGCAGAGAGAGAAGGACAGAGAGAGAGAGAAAGGAGGAGGAGCAGGAAGCATCAATTCCCATATGTGCCTTGACTAGGCAGACCCAGGGTTTCGAACTGGCAACCTCAGTGTTTTCAGGTCAACGCTTTATCCACTGCGCCACCACAGGTCAGGCTCTATTTTTATTATTTTAAAAGGACATATTATTTCTTCTCTTTGAAATCCCATATTTCCCCATATATAAGATGATCCCATGTATAAGACACACCTTAATTCTGGGGTCCAAAATTTGAAAAAAAATAAGTATTACGTAAAGTTATTGAACTTAAGTTTTGTTCATCATAAAATTCATACAGCTCATCACTGTCAAAACTCCCATCCATTAGCTTGTCTTCATCTGTGTCTAATGACGAATCACTGTCTTCAACAATGAGCATAAAAACAAGCACAGAAAAGCAGGAAATGCAAGCAAAATATCTACAACCACTGTTTAAGATGCACCTAGTTTTTAAACCTCAAATTTTTTGAAAAAATGGTTCATCTTATACATTGGAAAATATGGTAGTCCAAATGTTTCCAATAAGCAGAACATGAGTTAAGTATCTGAGTTTCATGAGCTGATTGTCGAAGTCCTCTTCTGTTTTGTAAATAAAGCAAAAGGAGAGAAACCTCATAGCGATTCTCTTGTAATGTATGACATGGTGGCTATAGTTTGTAGCACTATATTACATAATTGAAATCTGCTAAGAGAATAAAATTCAAATGTTCTCCCCCCAAAAGATAAATATGTGAGATGATGGATTAACAAAATGAGAACTCTTACACAATATATATGTATATGAAATGACCATAATGTACACTTAAAATATCTTTGATGTCTACCATATTCAAAAAAGCTGAAATTTAAAAAACAGAATTAGGAAAAAATCACAATTATTTATCAAGTATTTATATCTCCTCTTGTTGATAAAATACTATATATACAACTTCAATGTATAATTTACAGAGATACTTTGAACCAGTTTAATTATAAGGTTATGAATATATAAATATAAGAAAAACAAAACAAAACAAAAAGTGCAGTCTACCAGGGAAGGTTATTTAGTTGTTCTAAATCCAAAGAGTCAGGGGAAAAGTTTGAAATATTTTTTAATACAATGCCACAACAAGTTCTGACTCTTTTCTTAGGAAACATAATTGTTGTTTTGCAAGAGTCTGAATAAATTTCACAGACTGCATGAATCATCTATAATACAATGCTTATTAGAACTCCATTGAGTATAACCTTTTACACTTTGTGTGAGCTTCTAAAAACTCATCTCCTTGTAGAACCAAATTGAGACTTAGTACTTTGGTTTCAGTCCTGGAAGATAAGTAACAAAGTAAGAACTTCATCAATAACCACTCGACCTATAGGAAAAGGATCAAATTTCCTATACTTTTTCTTTAAGCTATTAATTCTTTAATTGTTATTAAATCATAATATCTTAAGTAGCTGGATGCTTTGTGCTTTTTAAAAATCAGAACAAAGTATTTTAAGAAGTAACTTATAGCCATATATATATATATATATATATATATATATATATATATATGTCAAATGTATAGAAAGGTGGGGAAAAGTATGTTTATAGTTATTATTGTATTATTTTCCATATAAACAAGAGTAAACCTACTTTGCCCACCCTTTGTATATATATTTAAGAATTACTGAACAGACTTTTGATCTAGTCATGCCTGTATGTCTACTCCAAGGTTAAGGAACATATAGCCAGAGAGGCAATAAATTAGAAGCAAAATAATAATAGTAGATACTATAAATTGAAAATACTTTTCATTGGTCTGTGCCTGTGCTAAACATTTTTTTTTGTACTTTATCACACTTAATCTTCACAAGAAATCTATGAAGTTGGTTCATCCCCTTTCACAAATAAAGAAACCATTATTTACAGAAATTAAGTAATTTTCCAAAGCAGTGCCACAGAGGGAGAGTCAAACTACGTCTGTTCCATTTTAAAAACCATGTTTTTACATCACTTGCAATAATGTTTTCCTGAATAAAAGCTAAGTGACTGACATGAAAATGAATAAACAGTGTTCAGGAAAAAAAACTACCAAAACCCTGTTTAATATATCAGTTTTCTAGAATGGCCTCTGGATTTGAGAAGTTAGCAATAGCTGGGATAGACTTAATTTTATATGTATTATATTGAACCACAATTATCCCGAAAAAATAACACATGCCATGAAGACTAGATTATTGGATGTTAGTCAAATAAGTTTGTAAATATGATACATATGTTTGCTTGCTTATAGTTTGCACTGGGTGTGGGAGATAGGTTGTAAGCCAGCAAAGTCATTATAGCCTAAGGCTTAGTTTTAAGACTAAACCTTTCCCACCCTTTTAATACTAATATCTTTTTAAAACTAAGCTTTTCCCCACACCCTTGACTGTTGCATGATATGGGGTGGTGCACTCTTATGAGGAATCCCATTTATGCCTCAGATAAGTGACTTTGTATCAGAGACTTCCTTATTTGTATATTGGCTTAACGGTTTTGATTTCTACACTATAAAATGGAGCAGAGGAGCCCATGCTGGAGGAGGGTAGAGCAGAGAAAGGCCATGTGGAGGAGAGGAAAACAGCCAAGATGGCGGAGTGCTGAAGAAGAAACCAGTTTGTACAGAGTTTGTACAGAGAGAAGGAGATGGAGAACAAAGATGAATAAGGCTGGTGATTTATATATCTTTGATTCTAGGAAACTCAGATAAGTCTGTGGCTTTGGGAACCCTGAATAGAAGTCTTTTCCCACTGTGTGTATTTCTTGTCCAGTGGGTGCAAGCTAGGATTAAAGCTAATAGCCCACCAGTTCTTGGCTCCATTGTTTCATTACTGTCTGTCCGAATCAATAGCGAACCTGCACGGGCCATGTGGCTGTGATGGTGGCTGTGGCTACTGGCTTTACAGAGGTGAATAAGGCTGGTGAGGTAGAAACATTTGATTCTAGGAGACCCAGATAAGTCAGTAGCTTTGGGAGCCCTGAATGGAAAGGAAAGTGTTTTCCCACTGTATTTCTCATTTAATGGGTGTGAGCTAAGATTAAATTTAATGGCCAACCAGTTTTTGGCTCCATTGTTTCATTACCGTCTGTCTAAATCAAATGTGAATCTTCATGGGCCAGGCGGCCTTGATGGTGGCTGCAGATACTGGCCTTACAGCCAACTACTAGCTATTAATGGTCAGGGAGTGTATGTGTAACATATTTAAAATCATATTTTAAGTGATTGTAACCTTAAAATAATCCTTAAAATGTTCATATGAAAAGGAAAGGACAATGTCTAGGAACGACCAACTGAAGTTATGCACATATGTATGTGCCTTGGTAGCCAGAATAAGGCATAAAATCTAAGTTCAAAGGAATCATTCATATTGGTATGTAATATTGCAGCATGGTTGTCAGAATCAATTTTTCTGCACTGAAAACAGCACTCCTGCTCTGCCGTAAGAACACTCACATTACAGTGATAGGGTGTGAGGCCACTGGCTATAACCATTGTGGCCATGCATGTTCACATTGGATTCAGGCAGATAGTAAAGGAACTGTGGAGCCAGAAAATGGTGGGCCATTCCATTTATTAAAATCTCAAAACAGTGGAAAGGTGAGCAAACATGCAGGGAAGATTGCTTCTGTAAAGCCAGTAGCCACGGCCACCATCACAGCCGCCTGGCCCATGCAGGTTTGCATTTGATTTGGACAGATGGTAATGAAACAATAGAGCCAAGAACTGGTGGGCCATTAGCTTTAATCCTAGCTTGCACCCAGTGGGTAAGAAATACACAGTGGGAAAACACTTCCCTTTCCATTCAGGGCTCCCAAAGCCACTGACTTATCCAAGTTTCCTAGAAACAAAGGTTTCTAGCTCATCAGCCTTATCCACATCTGTTCCCCATCTCTTTCTCTCTGCACAAACTGGCTTCTCCTTCAGCACTCCACCATCTTGGCTGCTTATTTACTCCTCGATGTGGCCTTTCTTTGCTCTGCCCTCCTCCAGCATGGGCTCCTCTGACCCATTTTATAGTGTAGAAATCAAAACCTTTAAGTCAATATACAAATAAGGAAGTCTCTGATACAAAGTCACTTATCTGAGGAATAAATGGGATCCCTCATGAGAGAGCACCACACCATATCATGCAATCAGTCAAGGGTGTGGGGAAAAGCTTAGTCCCCACTAAGCTTTTCCCTAAAGTTTTAATCCTAAAACTAAGCCTTAGGCTATAATGACTTGGCCGGTTTACAGCCTGTCTCCCACACCCAATGCAAACTATAAGCGAGCAAACATATATATATCATATTTACAAACTTATTTGACCAACATTCCACCCCTTTTGCTTGCTTCAGAATCTAAAGCACAGGTATTCCTGCACAAGGAAATTAGGCACATTACACAAATTATAACAACTTGACAAATCATATAATTTCAACAATTACTAAGGTATATTTCACTAGTCCCTGAGCACTTTGTCCAAAGCACAAAATGTCCTTGGCCTTGTTTCTTGCCATCTGAAAAGCTTCCTGGGGCAGGGGAGTGTTTCCAGCAAAGCTGTCCCCAACCCCCATCAGGGTATTTCATATAGTCCAAAATCCGTAAGTCCATCCAACACAGGAGCCAGTGCCATTCCAGTCATAGTCCAGGAATCAGTACACACACATGGGGACTTAGCCACTCCCCTCATCCCTGCAGTCGTGGCAGGTATTACACTGCTCCAAAGAGGAGCATGTGACAATGGCAGTTAGCATTTTCATCTCTGCTCCAGAGAGCATGATGGCATCCACCCCTATGTCTCCAAAATTGCAGACCTACCAGGGGCATAGTAGGTACCCCTTGCTGCTGGGCTCTCACCTTCTTGAGACTGCAGATTGCAACTCCAGCCCAATTCTCCTCATCCTCCAAAGGAACTAAAAATACCAGCTCCTGACACTGGGCTCAAACCCCAGGCCACTGCTGCCTTCAGCTCTGCGGGCCTTGGAACCCCAGCTTTGGTCTCAGCCCCGGCCTCCTGCCGCTGCTGGCTCTCCACAATGTCCAAGGGCAATCTGCAACTCACGAACCAGTGATTCCTTCTCCAGTGGCTGCTCCATTTCCCAGCAAATCTCGAGAACCTGGTCGGTCTCCTCTGGTGCTTGCTCCAGCTCCAGGGTCGACATCTCTTTCTCCCACGTTTGCTCCAGCTCCTTCCACTGCTCAGTTTGTAGGTCCTGGGCAGCCTCTTCCACAGAGCTCTTGGTTTACTCCTGCATGGCTGGAAAAGTCAGCCAGCCTTTGGCCCCCCAAAAAACAGCCATGGGGAACCATAACAGCAGCCAGTTCTCTATTCTACTGCTCAAAGGTGATGGTGGCTCTATACCAAACTGATTTGAATTCTGCCACAGACTACGCCAAATGTAAGGCCAGTAGCCATGACTATTATCAAAGCTGCCTGGTCAACACAGGTTCGCATTTGATTTGGACAGATGGTGATGAAACAATGGAGCCAAGAACTGGTGGGCCATTAGCTTTAATCCTAGCTTGCACCAAGTGGGCAAGAAATACACACTGTTCCCCATCTCCTTTCCATTCAGGACTCCCAAAGCCACTGACTTATCTGAGTTTCCTAGAATCAAAGGTATCTACATCATCAACCTTATTCACCTCTGTTCCCATTCTCCTTCTCTCTGCACAAACTCTGCACAAACTGGCTTCTCCTTCAGCACTCCGCCATCTTGGCTGCTTCTTTTCTCCTTCATGTGGCCTTTCTCTGCTCTCTCTCTAATGCTAATCTCAGGAACCGAAAGAGGACAAGCTCCATGTCTGCCCCATTTTGTAGTGTAGAAATCAAAACATTTAAGCCAATATACAAATAAGGAAGTCCCTAATACAAAGTCACTTATCTGAGGCATAAATGGGATTCCTCATATGAGTGTTCCACTAGATATCATGCAACAGTCAAGGGTGTGGGGAAAAGCTTAGTCTTAAAACTAAACCTGAGGCCAGTGATGGGCAATCTTTTGAGCTTGGTGTGTCAAAATTCGCCCAAAAACTGAGCATAACTCGGGTGGTTTGTCACTTCAAGAAAAATGGCCTAACCGGAAGTCCCAGAACTAGATGCTCTGTGCCGGAGTTCTGTTGTTTTTGCCTGCAGACCTCCCACACAGAGTGTCTACACTACAGCAAATGTTTTATCCTTGGCTACTGCACCTGGCTATGTGGGAGTCGAGGATGAAACGTCCTTCTCGGCGTGCGGCCCCATACTTCTCTGGTATGCGGCCGCATGCAGCCATGTGTCATCAAAAATGGCTATGCGTGTCAGTGCTGACACATGTGTCATAGGTTCGCCATCATGGCCTTAGCTTATAATGACTGTGCCGATTTACAGCCTGTCTCCCACACCCAATCCAAACTATAATCGAGAAAACATATATATCATATTTACAAGCTTATTTGACCAACAGCTTCCCTCTAACTCAGGGCTCCCAAGACCTGACTGATTCTCTGGACTCTCCTACATTCACAGGTCCTCACCAGCCTCAGCACTCCCCAGCCGAACAGGCCTTGCCAAAATCTCAGGATTCCCAAACCCCTCAGCACTCTTTCCTCTCTCTGTCTCTACATTCTTCAGCAAAACCTGCTGGTGGAAAAACCCTTTCCCAGCTGTAAAGCCAGTAGTCGGGGTAGGGATCACAGCCGCCTAGCCCATGCAGGTTCGCATTAAATTCAGACAGTCTTAATGAAACAACGGAGCCAAGAACTGGTGAGCCATCAGCTTCAATTCTAGCTTGCACCCAGCGGGCAAGCAAAAACACACACTGGGCTCCAAAACCCACTCATTCAGTGCTCACAAAGCTACTGACTTATCTGAGTTTCCTAAAATCAAAGGTTTCTAGCTCACCAGACCTATTCACCTCTGTTCCCCATCTCCTCCAGCACAAACTCTACACAAGCTGGCTTTTCCCTCAGCACTCCACCATATTGGCTGCTCCTCCTGGCCTCCACGTGGCCTTACTCCGCTCTCCTCTCTATACTAATCCCAGGAACTGAGAGAGCAAGCTCCTGGTCTGCCTCACTTTATAGCATAGATTCAAGACCTTTAATCCCCTCTACAAACAAGAAAGTCTCCAATACAAAGTCACTCTGCTGAGGCACAATGGGATTCCTCAGGAGAGTGCACCACCCCACACCATCCAATCAGTCAAGGCTGTGGGGAAAAGCTTACTCTTAAAACTAAACCTTAGGCTATAACGACCCAGCCTGCCCACAGCCTGTCCCTGAACACACATTAATATCAACGAACTTCCATGTGGGCAGCACCATCTTCAACAAAGTGAGCATAATATATTTTATCTGCCCAATACCAGCAAACAATGGCCCCTCCCAAGCAGAAAG